>JAQPPZ010004842.1:7500000-10000000 GCA_028583015.1 Wollemia nobilis
TTGCCACATCATAACATAAGTCGAATGCATACAACTAAAAGCAAAATTAAACATGCATTTAACAAATAACATTGCATCCATAAATACATAGATCATCAATCATTCATCTACACCTAAAATCAGATCATTACATCCACATGCGTTGCATCATAAAGCAATAGTCAAAGGAGATATCCATATGCATCACATCATATAGCCATAATCAAAGCACATGAAACCCCATAAACATCCACATATGCATACATCATAATCCATCTATGCACACCATCATAAATCCATCACTAAGTCAACTCATGATACATCACATCATGACACGATAATCAAATCATATAAGCATCTACATAAGCATCCATTCAAATATCCACATCATCATAAATATTGCCTATCATCTAACACATACATCAACTCATCATAATGCCATCATCACATCGCATAAATAAAACAAAAATATAAGCAATAAATGACACACATAATGAATCATAATGCAAATATCTCATATAAATATGTGTCTCAAATGCATGGATGTACAAAAATACCCATGGGCTATAGTCATATAGGTCAGCTGACCTCAAAAATAAAAGTCAAAGTGCATCATAATCAAACTAGGCCTATGCCCCTTATAGCACCACCCCCTATGGCGGGATCCCTGGGAGAGTGATGTGAGCTAGATCTTGTTGGTCTCTCTATATGAGTCCGGGTCCTCTACCTAGGCCGGATGGAAGACTACCCTGATGTGGAGCACCCGCTAACCTGTGATCCACCTACACCTACCCTCTCCCTAGGAGTGGCTCCTAGCCTCCTAATCTGCATCGAGAGAGTGGAAATGTAGGTTGCATCATCAAAAATATTTACCTCATACTCATCTAGAAAACCCTACATCTGCCTAGTCTCTACCCCTAGATCTACCTCTATAGGAACCTGTGGTGTAGGAGGATCAACAACAATCTGCATCCTAGTAGCACCTCCCCGATAGCAGCCTACAATGCCTGTATCTGAGCCATGAGCTATGCTATAGTAGCATCTCATTGTACTATAGTGGCATCTCACTATGCTATAGTGGCATCACACTATTGTACCTAGATCTTGGCCGACTAGAGCTCAACCTCTACCTCATGCAGCTATGCCCTAAGAGGAGAATCTCTCTCCTTAAGATCCAACTCCTCCTCCTCCTCCTCAAGAGCCTCCTGCTCCTCTGCTACCACCTACTCTATCGGTTGGCCCCATCCCTCAGTCCTAGCTCGGACTCTATGCCCTACTAGATCTACGCCTCCATCACCGCCATCATCCTCATAGCCTAGACTACCATCACCATGCCACATCTGATCCCCCCACCACTGTGCAAAGGCATCTATCACTCCCCCATCGACACCTACATCAACTATTAGGGCATCCTCCTCATCAGTAAGCTCTATAATCCATGGTAGGGGAAGGTCTCTC
Source organism: Wollemia nobilis (assembly GCA_028583015.1). NCBI lineage: Eukaryota > Viridiplantae > Streptophyta > Pinopsida > Araucariales > Araucariaceae > Wollemia > Wollemia nobilis. The sequence continues at coordinate 7,501,438 of JAQPPZ010004842.1, forward strand.
TCTACTGTAATGTGCCTATACAGGACTGGGACAAATGGCACATCCTACTGCAATCCATACTGATGAAGGACATGAGAGTAGAAGAAATACTCTCTAATGCTGACCTTGTAGCCAATGATCCATCACTCGTGCCATGTCCTAGCTATAAATCTGGCTGGATCATCCCATGTTGGGCACTCATGATATGGGTGCCATATGATATCTTAGGCCTACAACCTAGTGAAAGTAGCAATGTAATGGGGGAGCTCCCCCGCATGAGGATGGCTCTTGTGCTTCTCATGCTCTCGAGCCCATCTGGTAGCATAGCACTGCATCGAATCATCAATATCTACAATCTCTATAGGGAGCCCTCTAGGATGATCTACATGGATATGCTCCCATCCCCATATCTATAGGAGCAAGCTGCATGTGATGCTGACATGACCCCATCGATGGATGTGATACAACTCATCATAGCACTATGCTAGCAAAGACCTCCCCCATGCATAGATGATAGGCTCCTCATTGTCCACCAAATCTTGAACCATCACGAGGAGGTTCCATGAGAACCTCAAGCCTGAGCAGTCTAGGATAAGAACATTGTTGACAACCATCAACAACATCACATGCCTCGTAGAGAAGACCCTCTCCTTGTACCATCGTAGAATAGATACACCACCAGATTTGTTGTCCTGGAAGGCAGCCACAACATGCCTCCCAAACACCCTAGCAAAGACTGCCTCATGATCATTAGTGGTCGAAGAGACGATGGCCACTCCATCAAAAGGAATCTAAAAAATCCTATATACGTCCTCCGATGTGATAGTCATCTCACCGATAGGAAGGTGGAAGGTATTAGTCCGAGGATCCCATCGATGAGCCAAGGCCATGAGGTAGGCCTGATCCGACATAATCTAGGGAAGCTTGGTCACATACTGTAATCCATGGGCATTAAACCATGCCCAGTCCATATCATCCATACGAGGTAGGAGGTCAAGCAAGAGCTTTGGGTCTCGAGCCCGAGTAGTAAGAATCTAAGGAAAAGAATCAAGGTATAACTATAGTGCATCTAAGGCATAAAACATAATAAAACATGGAAAATAATGCAAATAATGATAGACTATCCTAAGTCTAAGTGAAAAGAGGAATAAATGCACCTAATCATGCAGCAAATTTCAATTAATCACCTCAAAAAAATAAAAAAAATATCCTAAGGTTTCCTGGTCGCTTTCGTCTACAATGACCAGGAATCGACCGTTGAGGCTGGCAGCGACCAGGCTCCAATGGTCAAATTTTTGACCATTGGGATTTGAACCGACTTTTGTCATCAATAACGACCAAGCCGTGGGCCGAAATGGCCGCTCTGAGTGGCAGCGGCCGATGGGCGACATGACAAACGCGTACGCCCTAGGCCAAAAATACCAAAAAATTTGAAAAAACATAAAATGGGGACAAGCCCACCAAATTAAAACCTAAACTAGGCCTATCTACGGGTTCGGTTCATTGCCAGCAAGTTTAGTGAGGTTCATTTACCGGTTACTTAGTGAGGTTCATTTTTACCAAAAAATAAGCAAGGTTAGGGTTTTGAAGCATACCCGAGAAGCTCTAGCTCCTCCACTCATGGATGCCTCACCTTGTGCAACCATAATCCTCGATGAAAAATGCTCCAAGTTGCAAACTATCACTTTCTCTCTAGAGCTCTGAAAAGTGAATCGCCAACTAGAAGAATGAAAAGTCAAAACCCTAGGCTACTTTTATATTTCCCAAGTTATGCCTCGACTACTATTGTCATCAGTGGCCCACACTTCTTGGCCGTTGAGGTCGAGAGCGGCCACAAATAGGCATTTAGGGGTCGTTGGAGCTGACAGCGGCCAGAAGCACAACCAAAAATAGAGAAATTCCTCCCATGAGAAATAACAAAAAAATCAAATAACCACATTTTGATGGTTCATAATCATCATAATGATCAAAATAACAAAAAAATCACATAAATACAAAATCTCAAGTAAGCCTCGTATCCAGTTACTTACTCTATCAACTCGGTGGTTGCAGCGATTTGCATTCCATGCAATTCGGTGAGATGAGTGAGCTACCATAGGGCTACTTGGGGTAAATTAATCATTTTGGAATGATGATGTACCCCCTCAAATCTCGAAGAAGACCAAGATGGTCGGACTGCTCCATGGGTACGATGGAATCATCCTAATTCCCTTATGACATAAAAACACTGAGCCAAGTGATTCAACAAAAAGCCTAAATAGAATCGTTCATCCTAACTCCCTAAGAAGGCCATTTATGGTCGGACCGCTCCCTGGGATAGGGATGAATGATCATCATAAATAGTTGAAATCACACTTGGATGGGGGTTTGCCCATTAAAAGAACAAGCACTAGAAAGGAACCAAATTAGTCATATTGGTCAAGCGACTTGTCGCTTCATTCATTGCCCTTCCCTCATCAATTCATTGTGTGAGGGGGTAGTTCAAATCTTCAAATAATCATAATCAAAGTCAACCAAATATCACTCAATCATATCAAAATTGCATTCATCCTATGAATCATTGCAGATAACTATTACAAAATTTCCCCTGTTTGCTGGGTTCATAAGCAAAATATGACATTTTTAGTTTGTAGCTCTCCTCCGGTCGGATCTCATTGTAGTGACATAAGCTACCCGATTGTGTTTGAGGAATGAGTGCAAGTGAATATGTGCAAGCCCTATGCTAAGTTAAAGCCTTCCAATACGTTGAAGCAATGATTCAAGGGTGTGCATCATCTTGCATGATTGGGCCATCCAACATTGATCAGACCAATGATCATCATACACCCTACAAACATAGCAGTCTACATTTTTGCTCAGCGTTGTGTTTTTCCCACACAGTGCATCCCAAAAAGGGGCATCTATAGACACCTAAAACATGTCGTGTTTAGGAGAACTACTCACATGGGCACATTCATAGATCATGTGACTAAACCTTGGAACCTTCCAAGTGCCAAAAGTGGTTTTCACCACTCATCTAGGGCAGTCTTAGCCCATCCAAGCCTGGCCGCTATGAACCAGAGTGGCTGAATCTTGGTCGCTGAAGCTCAGAGCGGCCAATCCCTAGCCACTGCAGATGATAGCGGCTAGACCCTAAAATGCAATTTGTCATCAAACCAACCTAATCTCGGGTGGAAGTGGTAGTTTGCATGCAATAAGGCCGAGCGGGGATAACTTTGCATTCCTCCTCATAGCCAGTCTACATGAGAGACTCAAGTCTGGATTTAGACATCAGTTAACTGGCCCTCAAGGGTAGACAAAGACTCAAATGCTCATGCTAACAAATAGTTTGTATGCAGGATTCAGTCTTAGGGTTTTTAGACCTAAACCTAGGACCTCAACACAATATAAGGTGCAAACCTAAGAGCACCAAAGGGGACTTTTGGAATCAATTGGAGACCTTATTTTATCATTTTGGAGGGAGAGACCGAGGAGAGATTTTTGAGACTTGAAGAGCTTTTCTTGCAGTGAAGCCCTATCGGATCGGAGAGCAAATTGGAGCACCTTTTAGGAGCAACGAAGTGCTAGCCGACTGAGGGGTTATCATCTACAGGATATTCAATACATCGGATAAAAGTGATAATCATTTCAACATCAACAACAAGCCTAGATCCATAGCCTTGGAGCAATAGAGACAGGTTTTCATCTTAGCGGCCACTATCTCGGATAGTGGCCCGCAGGCCTAGTCTAGGGTTCTTAGCATTAGTTTTCCTTTCATTTAGCTTATTACATGTTTTCACGCCATTAGCATAGATCTGATTTCCCTAATTCATTTGCATTCATAGCATTAGTTTCTATTGTCATTGAGCATATTTTTGTTTATCATTAGGGTTATCACTAACAACCTCATCCAGGGAGGCAATCTCGGACAATTGAGCATTTGCTGTTGTTTTCATGCTTGCAGGACTACAGGTTCACTGGATAGGTTATCAACATACGAAAGCAAGAGGATCCCTCTAGGAACCAGACCTAGAGAAGGAGGCATCTGTAAGCCCTCATACAGTTCTGTGTGCATCATCGGGAAGCCTACGAGAGCGCATCTCCCCTTGCGAGGGGATATCATACATCTGCTGCCCTATTTTGTAAAATTTGTATCAAATGAAGGGAATCCCTCAGAGGGATCTATATGTAACCGAACTTGAGAAAAAGCAATAAAAAGCATTATCTATTCATTTCTTCGTATTTTGGTTGTATCTTTCATTTAATGCATGATTAAGTAAATAATATTCGCAAATAGAGTAGTGGACGGTGCATCACTTCCCGGGGTCGCTACATTACAAAGTTTACCCAAATTTTCTCCAATTTGCAGCTCTATGTCACCTTCAATTTTCTATCTTATGACCCTTCAACTTCTACCTCAAAAATCAACAAACCTCTTCTTTGCAAATCAGCCTTCAAAACCTTAATGGTTGTCTTTAAAATTCTCAATTTGGTGGCCTCTTCTATCCTCTTTATCCTCCTTAGCTCTCGCTAGATTATATCTTTGAATGTGGCCTCTTTTATGTCCTCTTCTTCAAGAATCTGAATGACTTGAAGTCTTAAAAAATACTTTTTCAAATTTGGCAAACTTCTTTCCAAAAATCTTCTTCTTGAATCAATTTTACAAATCCTTTTGGGATTGTTATTAAATGACAATAATTTTCCCAAATTTGATGTGATTACCTCTTTTTAGGAGTTTCTTCTTCTTGCAATCTTCTACCTCAAACTTTCTTTAAATCTTCTCCAATGGCCACTTCTTCAAATTTCTCAATAGGGCTTCTCTAGCCTTCTTCTTACTCCTTCCAAATTTTCTTGAAACCTCTTCTCTTGGGTTTCCAAACTCTTCAATATTCTATCTCCTTTCTTAATCTGCAATGAGGAGCTCTTTCTTGGGTCTCCTAAATCTTCAATCTGTAGTCTTAAATATTCAATGGGGACCTCTTTCTTGGGTTTTCTAAAACTTCAATATTTAATATTCAATGGGACCTCTTTCTTGGACCTCCTTTATCTTCAATGTCTACTCTTTTTCTACAACTTAAAACTAATCCTTGCACAAGGAAAGCACATAGAATTTTAGGCAACCAAAGGTGAAATTCTTCTCTATCTATTATAGGAAGCTTCTCAACTTCTAAGAACTAATTTTCTACAACAAAAACTTAGATAGTAGCAACCAAATACATCCAAATATCCAGAATTTTGAAATCAATAATATTCAATAGTTATCATTCAATCTAGTGGAAAGAAATCTACGCTAAGTCCTAGTCTTCATGATTTTTTCTAAAACCTTGTGGAAATACTCTAGCAAAACTATAACTTTGAAATTCTATAAATGAAATCTCCCTATATCCTCTCAATCTCTCTTGTGGCTCTCCCTATATCCTATCAATACTCAATCTCCTCTCAATATTCTCTCTTGTGGCTCTCCCTATCTCCTCTCAATCTCCCTTATGGATCTGATACCATATTGAAGCTTAACACTCAAAGTAAAATAACCACGAGATATAAAATAAAGTTTATATAATAAATATAAGTCAATGGAAATATTCTAAACATATAAAACTCATAAACAACTTCTACAACAAATCATAAAATAGCATTAACAAATACTCACAAAAATAGTATCTTGATTGAATAAAGATCTCCAATACACCATACTTCCATACACTCTCACTCAGCATTGTGTCTCACAAGTACACACACATGGACACATATATATGGAATATGACTCATCATATGGATTACTCTTGTCCTTCACTCTTCTTGAGACTCTTCACTTTTCTACTCTATGGAATCATGTGCACATGGAGTATTATGCACATGTACATTATTTAATACTTTGCACATTCTAATAATACTTGTGCATTTATTACATTACATAAAGTAAATACTCACACTCTAATTTAGGACACTCTTCTAATCGAAATATGTACCCAAGGTGGTACATTAGCATGTACTAAATAATGTAATATTCTCCAACAATCCTAGCCACTTAGAGAGGGAAAAGTCTCATAGCCACTTAAAGAGAGCAAAGTTGAACACAAGCTTATATTGAGAGGGGGGTGAACAGTATAAGATAATTTTTTACTTTTCTTTACCAAACAATATTATCCAATATAATCAATGGCAATATCAATAGCAGTAACCAAAGTAATTCACAAATCACCACACACAATAGAGACACCAATTTAATGTGGTTCATCCAATGTGGGCTACTCCATGGAGAAAATATTTCACTAAAATTTTCTCAACAAATATTTTGGGAATAATTTCTCTATTACAATTTTTATGTATCTCTATCCAAAGGAGACACCAATCCCCTAATCAATTTTGTGTATCTTTATCCATAGGATAACTCCTTATCCTCTACTGTGGTTGGTGATCTTCTAGAATAATTGTTGCCTCCACTGCACTGGCTTATGGATCTCTATCCACTGAAGACTCTTGCCCTCACTTAGAAGACTTTTCCTCACTACCTTGGATAATGGACCTCTATCCATTATATATTGTCATCCTCTATACTCTATCACCTCCAAAGCTTGCTCTTAACTCTATCTCAAATTTGCACTAAACACAGTCCTTCGTCTAGCACAAATCTGCTCAATATATGTCTCTAATCTACACTAAACATAGTCCTTCGGTATAGCATAAATCTACTTAATATTTTTCTCTGATCTACACTAAACATAGTCCTTTAGTCTAGAACAAATTGTCTCAATATTTGTCCTCAAATCTGTACTAATAATAGTCCTTCGGTCTAGCACAAATATTCTCAATCTTTGTCTCTGATTTACACTAAACACAGTCCTTCGATCTAGCACAAATCTTCTCAATATCTGTCTCTGATTTGCACTAAATACGATCCTTCGATCTAGCACAAATCTACTCAATCTCTATCCTCAAATCTACACTAAACACAGTCCTTTGGTCTAGCACAAATTTGTCTAATATCTATCCTCAAGCTTTAACACAAAGCTTGACTCAATCACAAATCAACTCTGATAGATCTACCCCAAACCTTAACCCAAGGTTTGAACAAATCAATCAATCAAATCTGCTCATAAGTCTTCTCTAAGACTTACCTCAAATTTTCCTTGTAAGCTTCCACAAAAGCTCACACTAATATATCCACAAGTCCTCACTAGAACTTGTCCAATCTACTCAATAAGTCTTCACCAAGACTTACGTCAAATCTGCTCAACAAGTCCTCATTAGAACTTGTCTCAATTTTGCTCAACAAGTCCTCACTAGAAATTATCCAATATCATAGAAACATATAGATAATTGTTAGAGACTCAATATGCTTCACACTCACAATAATTCTCAATCACTTTCAATCTCACATAAACATATAGATAATTGTTAGAGACTCAATATGTTTCACACTCACAAATACTCAACCTCTTTCTCAATTTAATTCAGAATATAGAACAATTTGTTTCACAAAACTTGAACTATCACTTCAAAAATTTCACTTGACTAGGCTTATACAAATCCACTCAATCAATCACTCAATGAAAAACTCCTTGCTTACAAACCTTAGTCCAAGCATATGAATCCTCACTCAACTTATTTCCAATAATGCTTATCAAACAATCTCACATAATAATGATACTCATGATCTTGCACAAACTCTAGTTCAAGATAGTTCTCAACTTCACATAACAATGATACTCATGATCTTGCACAAACCCTAGTTCAACAATATAAAAAATTTACTTCAATATTTCCAACAATGCTTATCAAACAAGGTTTTTTCAACTTTCACTCAAAAAAACCTTTAACAATCAAACTCAACAATGCTTATCAAACAACCCTTTTCACTCAAAATTAGCATTCACAACATCCAAAAATCACTCACAAGGAATATGTGCCCATACCTTTTTATTTGATGAATAATTGCCCTTAAAAACCTGTCTCAATCACAATTACTCTCTTTGCCAATTTTAAGAGTTAGGTAGCAAAAACCTTCTCAAAATTTTAATCAATAATTTCTTCACAAATTATTTTCACCATGAGAACTCAATTAACCTTATTACTCCTTTCAAATATTAAACAAAATATAACTTTATTTTGAAATTACATTCAAAATCATCTAAAGCCTTATCACTCCATTCAACACTCTAATCACCAAAAATCACAATATAAAAATAAACTTTCACAAACCTTATATCCCTAAAATATTATGCCAAAAAACCTTAGGACAAAAAGTAAATTTTAAAATTTAAATACCTTTTTCCCTTGGTGGGAATTGAACCCACGCTACACTTCCACCAGCATCCTAGTTGCGGCTCCAACTACCACGTGAGCTAGGTGCTTACCTTGGAAGAAAAGATCACCACGTGCTCTATATGCTTCCCTTTTGGTTCCTAAACCAAAAAGAGAGTGTTGCTTCCTTTGGCGCCCAAAAAAAACCTTTACCAAAACTTCCATCGAGATTCTATCACAGGTCCTCCCACTTGACAAAGCCTTAAGTCATTGTCGCTTGCCACCACGCCAACCCGTTGGATGGATATGAGGCTTAGAGCCTCATCAACCTTATTCCTTCCGTTTGCGCACACAAGACAAAAAAAAATCTTTATCTTCTTCCTCGCACAAAAATCGTATAAATCACATGCTTAGAGTAACTCGAATGAAGGTAAGTTCTTTTCCACCAAGGAATATGGTATTTATACCATTATGCCACCACAACATTAGATGTCGACGAAGAGATTTATTCATGACATCGATGCATTTCTTTTTGCCTTACAACCCTAAATTTAGGGTTAAAAATTTAGATTTTAATTTAATTAATAATAAAATTATTTTAATTAATTTAATAACCATAGGGTTAATTAAATTAAATTACAAATTAATTTATAATGAAATTATTATAATTAATTTAATTACTTTAGGTCTTTCCATTAGACCTTTAATATTATAATATTATTTTTCTTGGGCCTTCTAAATTCTCTTGTAGACCTTATCTAATCACCTTCTTATTTCTGAAACTGAATCTTGAAATCCTTCCTCTTGCACTGCTCATTGAAACTGAATTTTGACATCAATGACAACAAATCTTGCTCATATTTCCAACAAAAGTGTCATATGCATAATAGAGGATACTAAGATTTGAATATCAAAAATAATTCCAACTACAACATAACTCTTCATATTTATATACTCAATCAATAATAACCCTAACCCTAATGCTTGAAGGTTGACTACCTTATTCTAGAATCTAAGCTAATAAAAATAAATATAGTGGCATTTCTATAGTGGAGTTGTTACATGGATCCTCTTTCCAAAAAATAATTCCTCAAATTTAAAAATTATTGAAAATACTCTTAGGATCCCACATTGCAACTTTTTCTCAAAGGCTCTACCACTTGATGAGAAACTTCCAAATTTGGTGAGACCATAGAATACATAATCTAGACTATAACACCCCTTTCAACTAGAAAATGATTAAATCTTCTTCATCGAGTATTAAGAGATCCATTTGGGACTTTATCTTTTAGCCATTAACCTATTTAAAACAAGAAACATAAAAGATATAGTAGATGCAAGAATATAGTGAAAGCCTCAATTGATATGCCACTTCACCAATACAATGAACCACCTTATGGGGGTTTGAAAGTTGAAGTAGCCAACTTTTGACTAGACTTGATCTTCAAGGATAATTTATTATAGGGATGGGAGTGCAAGAATACCATATCCCCCATGACAAATTATTTTTTCAATTGGTTATATGGGATTGAAACAGGCCCCACCCACATTACATCATCACCACATAATGGTATTACAAAAAATATTGGATATTATCCATGTATCACTTGGCAAGATTTAAATCTTGGTCACCTCCTTAAATGTTGAGGAATCCAACATATTGTGCTAATTCCACTTGATACCCCATGACAAATTATTGCTTAAAGAGATGCAAGTTCTATTGTTGCTTTATGTGGATTTGGGTTGGGGTTAAATTATCTTTAAGGACTTATAGCACAAGCTAACACTACTACAATAAATCATCAATCTGATCCATCTTGGAGGATCCTACAACATAGATTTTTATTGATGGAGGTTTTTTACCATACAATGCCTCAAATGGAAACATCTTGAAGGAAGAATTATAAGAAGTGTTATACCATAAATCAACTAAAGAGATCCAATGAATCTAATGATATTGTTTGTCTTGGTAAAATAACAAAGATAAGTATAGGCCCAAAATTTTTGCACCCCTTTCTCCCAGGCTAATGGATCCATGCCTGAAAGGGGGAGGGAAAATGAAGGATCTACACCTCGGATGAGAAGTGCTTGTGTTGCACTCTCCTTGGTGTTTGTCGATGAATGGGGTGGGTTCACCAGGAAACACTTGCTATGGCGGTTTCCATGCCTAGGTGAGGTAGTAGTTTGATGTGTTTTTTCTTTGTTTTGAAAGCATACACCTAGGGTTTGGCCAAAATGCAATTTCTACCTAGCTATATGCAATTCAATTTCAAATGAAGATAAGGCATACAAATCTATCTAGAAAGCGTTACAAAGTTTAACTAAGATGCAAAGGTTTTGTTTATGCTAGCATGTTTTCTTTTTGTATTTTTGTGTTTTATAAAAAGCGTAATAAAGTCTATGTTTTGGGTGTTTTCTATTTTTTTGATTAAGACAGATGCATATGAGATAGAAAAATATAAATCTGAGTATGAGAAAATAGGTTTTAAGTTCTTACCTAGCCTAGATGTCTGATTTGTGATGAATATGAATTCGAACATACACAAGATGAATTCGATCGTACGAATTCGTCAGATGAATTCGGATGCGTACGAATCTATCAAAAACCTGCAATTGCACAACAGAACACTAGATTTTGAAATCAGGGATGGGGGATCTGCATAGGCCATAGTAGATCATGGTCTGTGATAGTCAAATCCCCTCGGTTCTTTTAGCCAACCATAAAGAAAATGAAAGATTGATTATTTGAATATGAAACATGTGATTCTAGATGTAGTTTATCTAATGATAATAGTAAGATGTAGTAAATACTGAAATAACAAAAAGAATGCATAATGCAAATATAAAGTAATTAATAATATGATAATCAAAATTTTACCCCCAATGGGCCACTAGTATGTATTCGGATGCAATGTATGATTTCGGACATTGTATGAATTCATATAGCCAAAATAATCCAACGGCTAGTTCTGCAAAACAGAGAATTAAATCGGATGCAAAGTGACAAATTTGGATGCATCCAAATTTGTACAAATGATGCAAAAACTCAAATAATAACTAAGTATAAACCAGATCCGCATGTTGAAAATATCTCCATGTCTGTGTGCTCCTTGGATGATGATCAAACGACAAAGTTCTTCACTACAACCTACAAAAAAGCTCCAAAGTCTCCTTCACAATCCAAGCTCTTCTACAAATATCACCATCCAAACTATTTAATGTGAGGCTAGGGGTTTAAATGGTTGCTACAGTTTGAAGAATCAGGTAGGTTGGTGAGATTAGGTAGGTTTGTTAAGCCAAATTAGGTTTTGGCTCCATTTAGACAAATTTGGATCCATCCGATTTTAGCGGATCATCCAAAATTATCGAGAATCTGGCGATGCCCAGATTAGGTTCAAAATCCAACTGGGTACCTAAATTAGGTGCACGTGGGATTTGGAAATTAAAGCATCCGATTTTATCGGATGCATCCGAATTCATCGAGATTATCCAAATTTATCGAAAAGGGGAAAATTAAGTTATTTTTCTATTTTTTGGCATGAATATCAAGGTAGGGGTATTTGAGGGTGAGTTTCATGTTGTTAGGATGATTAGGATATTTTAATAAGAATTAGGAATTTTGAAGTGTGTCAAAATTCAATGGCTACATTTTACCCCCTCTTTGGTACATTTATGAGCAATAAATGTGTTAAAGAAAGATGTAGCGAAAAGGGATGTTATGTTGCAAAAAATCAAAATTTGTTCAATTTTTTTTTTATGTTTATTATCATGGATACCCCCTTCGAGTTTTGTAAGAAATTTACAATTTATTGCAAAACTCGAAATTCGAAGAAAAAAGAGGTAAAAAGAGTATAAAATAGAAATTAGGGCAAAAACCCTAATTCATTTTTACTTTCAGTTTTAGCGAATTTTGCTCTAGAGAAAAATAGATAAATGGCTACCACAATACATCGAGCAGACAAAGTTCGAGCCAAGAATGATGGAAATGGTGGGAACATCAGGGTAAGTGATTTTATCACTTCTTGTTTGAAATTTTTTGGTCTAATAATTAGGATTTTTTAATTTTTGGATGCGGCATGCCATCACGCGGTCACAAATATGAATTCAGATCATTATGAAAAAATTGAGTGTTCTAATTCATCAAAAAATATGTCCGAATTAATAAATTCATACGTCCGATTTTGTTCATAGTAGGTCCAATTTTGCAAATTAAAACATATGAATTCATTTTTGTGCATCCAAATTTGTACTTTAAGTTTGAATTTATACTTTAGGACTAAAGTTGTTAAATTTTTTTTTTTTTTGTAGTTTTTATAAGTGATCTATTTTTATTTTTTATTTTGCAAGGAGGATCGCTTAAGGGTCATGAGTGGTGACATACAAGTTTTGAGGATCGTGTTCGAGCTCTTAGCATGGATGAGAGGAATACTTTGATAGTAGTAGGGCTTAATCACATGGCTGAAATGCCATGCATAGAGGTAGACTATAGTCTACTTACTGCTTTAGTTGAGCGATGGTATCCAGGTTCATCGACTTTCTGGCTATCGATGGGAGAGATGGCCCCTACTTTAGAGGATGTGTGGAGGATCCTCAGAGTACCTATTAGAGGATAGTTTGTGTACCAGTCCTTGGCCCAGGGTCAGGCCATGTAGAGATTGATGGGAGATCCATCATTTCCCATTGAGCAGAGTGGAGTCAGTATAGAGGGACTCATTGCAGTAGATGGGGTGTCTGCCTTGATAGTGGTATTGGTAGAGATAGTAGGAGGGCTTCTAGTGTGTCACCAGAGTGGTCAAAACTTATCATGGGGGTTGGTAGAGGTCATAGTGGACATGCAGGATACGTATATGGTTTTCTTGGGGTCCCTATATTTTGTGTTGCTTGTACCACACCTTATTTAGGGTCATGTACAAGAAAGGCACTAGCTTGGTGCTTACATCCTTCCTTCAAGTATGGTGTTGGGAGCACATCATAGTGAGGAGACGATAGGGTTTCCTCTTTAGGATGTAGAGGATGGATGACCTACAATATTCCACTAGGGTCCATTGGTTGGTCGAGTGAGGAGGAGGGGTGGCCTAGAGGAGGCCAGATGGACTATTGATGAGTTGACCATGATACAGATTTCTGGAGACCTTGGAGAGGGCACCATAGATGGGAGGATGATAGAGTGGAGCTAGCTCATGTGAGGTGAGTATGATGGCTCCATATGGAGAGAGGGGAGATAGAGCTACATCAGGTAGATCGGGTGCTCCATCAGTTTGGGTTGGTACAAGGGATTCCTAAGGTTCAAGATTTTACTTATTCTTGGGTTGTGCGAGATTCGATGACCACTAGTGGGGTACCAGATCTCAATAGGTTTATTGAGGTAGATGAGGATGATGTAGTAGTCGCTCTTGCAGAGGGTGATGATGTAGGGGTGGTGGATGGCTATACTACTTGGTATGCTAGTATATGTCCTACAAGGATCACTCAAGAGAGAGGCATAGTTGGTCAGATATAGGAGGTATTTTGAGAGGTAGCTAGGTGATGATCAACTAGATTAGAGGGGGAGAGGCAGAGATAGAGGCCACCATAGAGAGAGGGGCCTCAGATGAGAGGAGGATTATGACCATAGGGGACTACTCGGTAGACTCTCAAGATCGAGGGAGAGAGGGGATATTACTAGTTGGAGGGAGGCTCACAACAATATGTTCCTCCACTAGAGAAAAAAGTGTCCTCTCCACAGTGAGATACCCACACTGTCTCGAGACCAAATTTTCTTGAAAAGGGTATTACTATAGAGGTGGGAGAGTTAAGCAACGTAGGAGAGGTGGCTACTCTATGAGTAGAGAATGATGATCTGAGGAGTCATATCACCATTCAAGTGAGTCATATCTAGTAATTGGAGGGACAAACTCACATAGCACATACTCTTGTGAGCCAGGCTCAGGCTCAAGTAGCCAGGATGTAGGGACATGGATCATCATGGCTAGACACAGTCATACATCTATGAGGAGCATGACTTCAGGTCAATCCTTAGGGAGTAGGATAGTAGTGGTAGAGTTAGTTAACATCACAGAGGTATCTTTCTATCAGATGTTATACTATCAACTTGTTAGAGGGTCAAAGGATTGCTTTACCCCAGAGTGTGCTCCTCTGAGTCATGGTAGATCAGGATCTAGGATAGTATCTAGGGATACTCCATTTTGTGAGCCCAGACCACCTCCAGGTGATGACACCCAGAGTTCTAGGGGTTCTAGGGGATGATACACTAAGCTAGATTTTATGGTGTACCCCCTAGTGATTGAGTATACCAATTTTATGATTGTGGTATACCAATCAACTATTTTTGTATCCTATTATATTTTTGATGATATATATATATATATATATATATGCTTATCTGATGTGTTGATGTTGATGTGTGAATGTGTAATATAATTTATTTTTGATGATCTACATAATCATGCTTTTAGTCATGTTTTATGGTTTTTGATGTACTTTTTCTCATGCTTTAATCAAGATATCATTGTAGAAAAGTAAAGTGTGATTTGATGTAATTGATGTTTGTAGTATAGTGTGATTGAATTGTTTATAGAAAAATAATTGTTTTGGGAAATATACCCTTACGATCTTGATCAATCAACAATAATACCTCGAAGATGTGTGCTTGTATATGACTATTTATGGAGGTTGTTTGCTCACTTTAGTCATGAAGTGGATCTTGTGTGAGGTTTTGATGTTATGCTAATAGCGAAGGGTTATGATCCAAAAGTATTTTGAATTTGTTGATTGAAAGTGATGTAGTTGATGATAAGTAATGTGTGTGTTTTTAAGATTAATTTTGTTTTAATCTTAAAAAAAGTATTATGCAATGATAGTAATTAAGCATGATAAATTTGGATAAAGGACTTGCGCTAGGCATAAGATTCCTAAAAATATTTTATTAGGGTTGTCTCATGCCATCATCATGAAGTCAATATGTAGTTTATATGAGAAAGTGATTATGTATGATCAAAATGCAAGTTTTTGATAAATGATAAATAATCATGCAATATAATAAAATTGACATATTTATGCTAAGTGATAGGTATGAAAATGCAAGATTAACTATTTTTTAGGATCAATTGCATATGCTAATAGTCATACAAATCCATGATGAAATAATGACGTTTGCTAATCAACCTTCAAGGAGAATTTTGGTCATTTCTAAGATGAAGTCAAATTTATCAAGAACTAGTGTGTGATTTGTGTATTCATTTTCCATCTTGACCTTAATTATGATACAAAATATCTCAAGGATCAAATGTGTGTGCTTATGAAATTCATTTACCAATTTTGAGTAAGGTAATGATGCAAGCCAATTTTAAGAACCAATGTGTGTGCAAATGATGTATTCATTTACCATGATTGTATGCATTCAGTTAGACTTAACTACTATGTAATACAAGCTACCAAAAGCTAGCTAATCCACAAGCTGACATTGGTCTGTACAAAAGAAGGTCGCTAATGTGACAGACATGTCACCACGCATAAGGATACCACCATTGCCAAGCAGGCTTGATGCCACCTAACCTGTAATGAGGATCACCTCATGGTGTTCAAATAACTGAGGAATTCCAAGGATTCAAGCTCATTACCCCCTTATTTTATTTTGATTTCTTTGAGTAGGGATTCTTGTTCATTTTTTTTTTGAACAAGGGGATTTTATTGCTTTGTAGTAAAATATTTTTTTTCTTTTTCTTTTTTTCTTTTTTTTTTCAAGGGATACTTGCTCAGATTAGACAAAGAGCAAGGGATTTTATTCGGGTAGGGGGAGCTTGTCCTTTTGCCAATTCTCAGTATTCTAGACCATGCGCATAATAGGATAGCAAGGGAAACCTTTCACTTAAGGAGCTAGGACTACTATGTAGTATCATCTTCCCTTGTGCAAAATCATTTTTAAGATGTGTAAGTGATTCTTGGTTCAAAAAGTGGCAAGATCAGTTCCCAAAACTTCAAAATTTATTTAGTGAAGCAATAGTGATTTTGGTTCAAGAGAGATTTATAATCAATATTAAGAATCAAGATTTTATTAAAATGTGATTTTTGTGAGTGGTTCAAGATAATATTTGAATTCTCCTAAAGTAAACCAAAATTAACTATGAATTTTGACAACATCGGTCTAATTTATAAGTAGAATAATAATTGGATGTGACCATATGGCATATGTAATTGAATCACAATTTTATTTTGATAAATTCATAGATAAATGCAACTAAATGATAGATGATTTAAATATGATGATTTAAAGTAGATGCAAGAAATATATGTACAAGGTATTTACAACTATGTACAATGATGAGATTTCTTGATTTTATGCATAGTATCATTTTAGGTGCATTATATTCATGGGTTCCTTAAGATATTTTCCATCTAAAGTTGCCAATCGATATGCACCAGATCCAAATTTTGTAGTAATGATAAATGGTCCTAACCAATTTGGTTGGAATTTTCCTTTTAAATCATTTTGAGCATTTGTATTTTTTTATTTTCTTTAAGAACTAGATCACCAATCTCAAAATATCGAGTATGAACTTTCTTAGAATATGATATTTTGAGTTTATCTTGATATGAGCGAAGGTGCTCTAAAGCATTTATACGCTTTTCATCTAGTAATTCCAATTGGCTTAATCGTCCAACATGATATTCATCTCCTACTTCAACATTTTGAAGTAAAAGACCTAAAGAAGGGACTTCAAGCTCAAAAGGAAATACAACTTCAATGCCATATACTAAGACAAAAGGTGAAGCACTAGTAGGGGTTCGAACACTAGTTCGATAAGCCCATAATGTTGGATATAATTGGGTATGCCAATCTCATCCTGATTTATTAACCAATATTTTTAAGATCTTAATTAAAGTTTTATTTGATGCTTCAACTTGACCATTTCCTTGTGGATAATAAGGAGTAGACCATCTATGCTGAATTTTATATTTTGCACAAAGTTTTTGATGTCTTTATTTTTGAAACATGTTCCATTATCTAAAACAAGTGTAGATGGAATCCCAAATCTATAGATAATTTGATTAAAAATAAATTTAGAGACTTGGGTTCCCATGCAAGAAGCCAATGGCATAGCTTCTACCCATTTTGTAAAATACTCTATTGTTGTAATAATAAATTTATGGCCATCTGAAGAAATTGGATTGATTTTCCCAATAATGTCTAGGCCCCATTTTGAGAAAGGCCAGGGGGAAGAACTAGCTTGAAGCTCTTGGGTAGGAGCATGAACAAGGTTTGCATGCTTCTGACATTTGTCACATTTACGTACATATTCATGGGCATATTTTTCCATGGAGGGCCAAAAGTATCCCATTCTTAGGAGCTTTTGGCTATAGCATCCCCACTAAAATGACCTCCACAAGATCCATCATGGACCTCATTTAGAGCTCTTTTGGATTCATTAAGGTTGAGGTATCATAAGAGGATACCTTCAAAGGATATTTTATACAAAGTACCTCTGATGATTACGAAGAGGACAACTCGCTTACACAATGATCATCATTGATTTCTATCGAAGCCATCTAGGAATGATCCATCTTGGAGAAATTTTAAAATATCTCCATACCATGGTTCTGAAAATGCTTCTTCAATTGTGAATACATCTAAAGGTTCTAGACATGACTCTAATGATGTGGGTTCTCAGAGTTGATGAATGATGATAGTAGCATGATCATCATCCAACTCCAAAGGGATAAGGGAAGCAACTACTGCCATAGCATCTATAGAATGATTACTGGTGCATGGGATAGCTTCTATAGTAACCTTCTCAAATAAAGAAATAAGTTTTAAAATGTATTCTTTATAAGGATGGAGTTTCTCATCTCGAGTTTGATAAATGTCATTAACTTGATTCACCATGAGTTGTGAGTCTCCAAAAATTGATAATACTTTAATATTGAGAGTTAAAGTTGCTCGTAATCCAAGGATTAAAGCTTCATATTCTATTGTATTATTTGTGCAAGTAAATTGGAGTTTAAAGGATAATGGGATAAGTTGCTTTTGTGGGGATACCAATATGATACCTGCACCTGCACCACTCATACAATGGGCTCCATCAAAAAATAGAGACCATGATTCTAAGGAATCATTATCTAGATTAAGACATTCATCAAGGAATTCTATCATCAAAGGGTGAGTAGACTCAAGAGGGGCAATGATGAGTTGATCTGCTATGACTTACCCTTTAATGGATTTCTACCCAATAAAGGTTAGGTCAAACTCACTCAAAGCGAGAACCCATTTTGTTGCTCATCCTGATAAATAAGGTCTACTCATTAAATATCACAATGGATCAAATTTTGTGATGACATAAGTCTTTTGACTAAGCATGTAGTGACATAATTTTTGTGTAGAGAATACAATAGCTAAACAAAGCTTTTCTAAAGGGGTGTAATGAGTTTCATAACTTATTAAAGTTCTACTTATGTAGTAAATGGCTCATTCTTTCTTATCCTCATCATGTTGTGCTAGCATTGCTCCTAACGCAAGTTCTAAGGTAGAAATATATAAGATGAAAGGGTGTTCTAACCTAGGTGGAACAAGCACTGGTGGGGTAAGTAGATATGTCTTAAGAGTTTCAAAAGCTTCTTGACATTCTTTATCCCATAAGAAAGGAGTATCTTTCTTAAGAAACCTAAGAAAGGGTTTACATTTATCTACCAATTTATCAATAAAACGATGGATAGACTGGAGCTTACCTTGTAGACTCCTGAGTTTTGTTAAGTTTTTGGGTGGTGGCATATCAATGATAGCCTTAATTTTGATAGGGTCTATTTCTATACCATGCATAGAAACTATAAACCCTAATAACTTACCCGATTTTACTCCAAACACACATTTATCTGGATTCAATCAGACTTTATATTCATGGAGTCTATCAAAGACTCATCGTAAATCAAGGATATGATCTTCTTGTTTTATAGATCGAGCTATGATGTCATCCACATAATCATGTAGGATGTCATACATCATATCATGAAATACATATGTCATAGCTCATTGGTAAGTTGCCCCTGCATTCTTTAGACCGAAGGGCATTACTTTCCAACAGAAAGTCCCCCAAGGTGTAATGAATGCAGTTTTAGGTTGATCTTCTGGTGCTATACGAATTTGATTGTATCCTAAAAATCCATCCATAAGTGATAACATTCCACATCCTACCATGAAATCAATAATTTGATCCATATTAGGAAGGGGAAAGTCATATTTGGGACATGCAACATTGATGTCCCTAAAATCAGTACAAACTCTGATTTTAGTAGCCTCTTTTTTGGTTACTAGAACAATATTGGATATCCAATCAGAATAATCTATAGCTTGAATGAAATTTACATCCAAGAGTTTTTGTAATTCATTTTTAACCAATAAGGCTACTTTAGGATGCATTTTCCTAAGTTTTTGTTTGACAAGTTTAGCATCAGGATGAACCACTAAGTGGTGCATAACCACAGAAGGGTCTAGGCCTGGCATATCTACGTATGTCCAAGCGAAGATATCAGGGTATTCTATGAGAAGTTATGTATATTTAATTTGTTCTTATTTATTTAAATCAGTCCCAATTTTAACCATGCGAGGATTATTTTTTGTTCCAATATTAATTTTTAGAATAGCCTCTATTTCGATACTTAAATCTCTTTCGAAGTTGGGAGGAGCAGGTGAAACACCCATTTCTTGAAGTTCTTCTAAGGATAAGTGGGCTAACTCTTCTTGTGTGTTTGTCTGAATGTGA
Source organism: Wollemia nobilis (assembly GCA_028583015.1). Classification (NCBI taxonomy): domain Eukaryota; kingdom Viridiplantae; phylum Streptophyta; class Pinopsida; order Araucariales; family Araucariaceae; genus Wollemia; species Wollemia nobilis. The sequence continues at coordinate 7,521,393 of JAQPPZ010004842.1, forward strand.
GCTATACATGGGATAGACCCATCGAAGAAGAACCTATTCCTCATAATTTCTTCATGAGAAATGTCATAAAAGATATCTCCTTCTACACATTCATCTGGAGTAGCCATTATTTTTGGATGTACTACTGATAACATGTTGCAAGAAAACCCATGAGCTTTCTTACGTTTCTTTAGTTGTTCTTGTTTTTCTAAATATTCTCCATATGTGATAAGGTGATCATCTTTATCAAAGGGAAAAGGTTGAGTTTTTGTGGGGATATAGCCTATACCACATCTGGTAGGCCATTCCTCTACCTCAAAAGGCTCATGTATTCCATTTTCAAGAGGGCCTAAACCTTTACCTTTGTATCCCATATCACACATCATTTGTTTAGATTTTATATACTTATTAGAAAAGAAGCATTGAGCAAAACTATTCTCATCATACGTAAAGCTCATTTACCTAATGTTAATTTTATCAAGAGTACATCCAACAGAAATGAAAGTACAATTTCCAACATGATAGATGTTTCCTTGTTTTTGTGGTAACCCAATTGTACGTGGAGATGGTGGTAATTGAGACAAGATAAGGGAATCTTGTATATTATAATTATCCTATTTTGTGGGCTCCAATATGGTGGATAAATCTTGTAAGACTTCATCTATCAAAGGATATGATGTAGAGGGATTATTATCATTAGAAGGTTTTGGTAATTCAGAAGGAGGTGATGATTCTGATTTGGTTAAAGAGGTCTTAGAAGATTTAGGTTCCAATGATGACAAAGTAGGACAAAAGGGAATGTTGATAGGTTCTGCTACTGCACACATTTCAAATGGTCTAGGATCACCATGGATAGTGACCAACTGATTCTTAAATTTAAATTTAACACATTGATGCAAAGTAGAGGGAACCACCCTCATTGCATTGATCCAAGGACATCCCAAAAGGATGTTGTAAGATGTTGGGCAAGGTACAACAAATATGGACGTGTCTAAAATCCTAGGACCAACTTGTAGTGGAATAGATATCACACCACAAGCCTCTTGTGTTTCATCATTAAAAGCTTTAATAATCATTTTAGTTTGTCTTAAATCTTCTTTCCTGAATCCAAATATTTTGAAAAAATCATAAGTGCATATATTTAAGGATGAGCCATTATCGATTAATACTCTTTTAACACAAACATCCCCAATTAAAGTTGTTATATAAAGAGGATTATCTCTATACATACTTTGGGGAGGGATGTCTTTATCATGAAAATCAATGTAGTCTATTTCATGAGAGACTACAACATTGACTACAATAGTTGGCTCTATATCCTGAGGTACCATCATTTGGCTTAAAGTGTTCATTAATTCTTCTCTATGGATAGTTGAAGTTCTAAGAAGGTCTAGAAGGGAAATCCTAGTTATTGTATTAGCTAGTTGTTCATTGATATCAAATGGAGTCTTTTGTTGAGGTCGAATTATGTTATTTCCCTTATGAGGTAATTTTAGAACAACAGGTGGTTGATCAACATCATTTGTTTGAGTTTGAGGTTGAGAGTTTTGTGTTTGAGCTTGTTGTCGAGTAACAGCTCCAATCGTACCAACAATGTTATTTGATTGGACAACTTGTGGTCTTGTAGTTGAACTTTGTTCAATAGGAAGAATTTGTTGTGATGAGGGACGAGTGGTTATTATTCTTGTAAATGGTTCTTCTGGAGTTAGTGAATTGGTAATGGGTAATATTGGCCCTGACTCATCTTCTGAACTATTAGCATGTTGTGAGCTAATATCTATTTTAGATTTTGATTCACTTTCTATTTCATCCAAGGATGACAATTGTGGTTTTCTTCCTTGGAGTTGCTTAATTGTCATGTTGGATTGAGTAGGCACAAAAATATTTTGTGGAAGTTGAGATGGTAAATAATTGTTAATTTCTCCCACATACCATGTTGGATGAGGTGTATTTTTATAGTCTAGCTGATTTACAGCTTCCTTGCCATGATTTGGCAATGGGTTTTGAAAAATATCCAAGTTTTGGTTTACATTTTGTGCCTGTTGTTGTTGTGTATTTTTGTTGGAGGATTTTTATTAGGTGGAGGGCTTTCCACTTCTAGTTTTCCATCATCAATTAAGTCTTGTACTAAATGTTTTAATTTTCTACAAGTGTTTGTTGGATGTCCATCAACTTGGTGGTAGTCACAATGTTGGTCGGGTCTATACCAAGGTTGAGAGGGGTCAGGTTGTCGTATCTCTAGCAATTTTATTAGACCTCTTTCTACTAGTTGTGGTAAGACCATTGTCAAGGGTTGATTTAATCTTGTAAAATTCTGTAGTGGAGGTTTTTGGGGTGCTTTCAACACAAAATTTTTTGTGGTATCTATGGTATTGACATTCTGAGGGGGTCTACTATCCGTGACCCCATCTCCTACCACATGTTTGTTTTTGTATTGATTTTTAGATGACTTATCTTCATATTTCTTTTTAAATTGTCCCCTCCTGATTAGGGCTTCCTCTACTCTTCTTGCTAAATCTATAGCTTGGTCAAAGGATGTCACGGTAGTTGTAGCTAACTCGTAAGACAATTGTTCTTGCAAATTCCCAATAAAAATATCTAGCATTTCTCTTGGAGGTAAAGCAAAATGTAATTTTCCTAAAATTTTCCTCCATCGAGCTAAGAATTCTCCAAAAATCTCTTCTTTTCCTTGTTTAAGGTTGTATAAATCCTTTATTGTAACATGCCTCTCTATGTAGGCACCAAATTGATGTACAAACATTTCTATGGTTTCTTCAAAATTTCTCAAGGAATGTGTTTGCAATTGATAATACCACTCCAATGCCATTCCTCCTAAACTTTTTGGGAATATTTTTAGCAATAGCATATCATCATAAGCGATGTCATGACATGTTGTCCTAAACATGCGAAGATGTTCTATGGGATCTTCTGTTCCCTTATAGATCGAAAGAATCGGCATAGGGAACCATTTAGGATATGGCCTAGTAGTGACCATAGGATCTAATGGTTGATTGCACATCTCTTTATAGCTATATGTAGGATGATATGGGTCTATTTGATCTAAGCATGAAGCTAATTGCTTCACTACAGCTTCAAGATGATGTGATGGTTCACTATTTTTATTTTGGTTTACTATGTTGCCATTGATGAGCATCAGAAATGCTCATATTTTTGTATGAGTTCTAACGGTTTTTGTGTGGCAATATAATAAGAGTTGTATATTTTATGAATTATTAATTATATATTTAATGGAATTATGTGCATTATCTAATTTGTGAGTGAAGTGTGTTTTATGTAGATATTTTAATATTTTATCATCTTTTGATTAGTCGAGGTCCTACGTGGATATGGCATACTTCTGCTTCAATGAGTCTAAGGCATATTCTTAAGGTACCTTGATCTTTAGGTAGGCACCTTGACCGAAGGTGCCTTGGTCAAGGATGCCTTAATCTGCAAGTAGACACCTCACTCTACAAGAAGGTACCTCACTCTATAAGTAGGCGTCTTACTCTACAGGTAGGCGCCTTACTCTATAGGTAGGTGCCTTACTCTATAAGTAGGTGTCTTACTCTACAGGTAGGCGCCTTACTCTATAGGTAGGCATCTTACTCTATAGGTAGGCGCCTTACTCTATAGGTAGGCGCCTTACTCTACACATAAAAACCTTGATGCCATACATCAAGTAAGCGCCTTGATCCTCAGGTAGGTGCCTTGATTTCATACATCAAGGGTACTTTACTCTTCAAGTAGGCACCTTTATGTTAAGTGCCTTGACCTTGTGGCTAAAGGAGACCCTATTTACTGCGGTAAACCTTTGACTCCGCATCACACAGGCTATCCTTGGAAGGCTACCAAACGTATGAATTGTCAAAAGTGCATAACCACTTGATGAAGCAGAACATGGGAAACATAGAGATAAAACCTAAATATCTTCTATCTCTAGAAAAATAAGAAATTTATTGACAATTTTTATCATACACCTATTACAGTAATGTTGGAACCATTTCTTGCATCCATAGGATTCGATTGTCACGCTGCAAGAAACCATTTGAAACCAATGAGCTATTACAGGCTCTGGTCAACCTGCCTCTTTGTTTTGATAAACACGAGTATTGCTAAAGAAAAACTACAGAATGGGTAAGGAGACCCCAATGGTAATTTTATGATAAAACGTTGATTACACGCTCCAGATTAATATAACACTATATGTATTAAAATGACCAAGCAAGAAAATAACCATTTGTTATGCCTTATGTAGACCGATGCCTAGATTCATTGGGTTGTTATAGCAATTTAACAACAATTTTAACATGAACAGAGAGAATGGGGAAAAGAAAATTGGCACTCTTAGACTTATTCGAATATCGTAATAAAACTAAAAGTTGACCAATGAAAGAAACGTATATAATGCATTCAAATAATGTAATCCATTACACAGTAACACACCAAAATGATACAAAGAAATAATAGGAAAAAGACCCAGAATTGTATTGATTTAAAAAGTCATTACATTCAGAGTAAGCAAGAAGCTTTTAAACTCTGTTTTCTCTCAAAAATTATCAATACAATGAAGATACTCTGTTCAAATAATGTAACAGAAATCTCCTACTCTCCTTGTTCCAATATGGTAATAGAAGAGTCTCTAAATATTTGACTCAATAGTCTAGAAATATTCTCAGCTTCTTGGGTACTTTCCTATCAAAATCCTGCACATAATGGGGAAGAAAATAAGAATGAATGAGAAAAATAGACACAAAAAGGAGATACAACAACACAACTCTAAAGGGCACTCAAGTATACCTCTTAGCAAAAATGCTATTCTCTAATTGCTTGATGATGATTCTGAACCTGAGCACTTCTTCTTATAGGCTGGGTTCTTGAATCTGTTATTCTTGGTTTATTTTTAGCCTTACACTTGTCCTCTTCTGAGTTGATCTTCAAAACTGGTACAACTGGCTTCCACTATCTCTTTTTGTTTATGTTGTACACTTTCCTTTGACCTTTTCAAACTGTAGCTTATTTCAACCAGTGATGGTGGTGTTTGGAGAGTCTATTTTTTCTTCCACTACTTCTTTTTCAACTGTTTTCTCTTGAACTATCCCCCTTTGAGCACTTGACTCTTTTGCTGTTTTGGAGACTTTTTCTGTTGGCATAGGTCCTTGTTTAGTTGGAAGAGTTGAGCTCATTTCCAGTTGTTGACTATATGTTTCAACCTTTTTCCCTTTTTGACCTTGTTGCAGCCACTTTATTTGTTCGTTGATTAGTCTCCAAACTTTTGTGTCAAAGGTTGCAGCAAACCTTAGCATGTTCATTTCCTGCAAAATTCTATTTTTTTGTATGGCAAGAATGGGCTTGTTTCTCTCATATTGGAAGAGCAACATCTCCATAGTATTTACCAGAAAGGTGGATTGTCTAGTCATTTTTGACTCATCATCTGACTCACAATTAAATCTTTCTATTATATGCCTGAGTAGCTCTTCTACACTAGGGGCTTCCAAGAATTGGTCTAAGGACAAACCAATATCTGCCATTTTACCTATTGCATCTTCTATCAGATTATCCATTTCAGTAACAACATTGATCCACCTTTCCTGGTTTACCCCAAACATGGCCGCTTTCAAGAACTCAATATTGAACTGGATTTTACTGCCATCATTTGTTATTATCTCTTGGCTCTGCAACTCTTCAAAATTATCTCCCATTAAATCAAGGGTAGGATGAATGACTTTGAAGTCTTCTTCCTTCTCCTGTATCAATGTCTGTATTTCTCGAGCAGTTATTTGAATCACCCTAATCTGCCTAAACATCTCGGTGAGCCCTTTGGCATGAGCTCGTATTTTCATTGACATTTCCTTCTTCATTGTATTTAGATAATAGGCATGATTCGGAATCCTTACCACTGAAGGGGGTTGTGCCTTTGGAGTATCCTTTTGTGCCAATTCTTCTTGTTGTTTATTTATTAATGCTTTCATTTCAGCTTTTTCCTTCTCTTCTCTTTTCAATTGATTCCTTAACTCTGCAATTTTCTCAACTAGTTGGTCCATGGTTTGATTTTGCATTGCCTTGACAACTTTGACCATTTCACCTTCTTTTCCTAGTACTGATGAGCCTCCTATATCCTCATTGACTCTGAAGACAAGTGGGTCTTGTAGGGTAGGAAGATTTACTTCTGCTATATCTGATACAGATGTTTCTAATCGTGGTTCATCTGTAAGTTGTTCTCCTATATTTCCCATTCCTGCCACTACCTGTAATTCCTGTTCATTTGCAGTAGTAAAAGTAGTTTGCTCATCTATCCTCTCCAACAAAACCTTTGTAGAAGGTAAAGATAATTTAGGCTTCTTCTTTTCTGTAGTGGTTATCTCTATTTGATTCTTCACTTGGTGACTTTGGAAGAGACCCCCAAATCCACCTGTTCTTCTCATATTCATCCGTATTACTGATGGAATTTTAATCTCCTATCCTTTTATTTTTAGAGAGGTAGGGATGGCCATGGGTGCCAATTTCTTCACACTTGTTACAACTAATACTCTATCAAAAATGGGAATTATAGCTTATTCTAGGAGAGAAGATTTTTGAACAGGTGTGGTCACAATTTCTTTTCCTTTAGCTATGCTTGGGTTTTTGGAAACCTCTTGGGAAGTGCTTGGTGTTGCCTCTATTATGAGATGATCATCTCTAGGAGGCCTGACCTGTTGCTCTACTATATCTGTAGTATTCATAGTGACCTCCATTTGATCAATACCTTGTTCTTCTATTAACTCTAATAAAGGGTCTTCCTTGATTGCTTGAGCAGCTCCTGGTAAAATAGGTGCTACAGATTCTACTAAAATTTCTCTAAGCCTTCTCAATTTTGTAGGGTAATCATAGGCTTCATGAATATGAGTGCTACCCCTATATTTAGGAGGGAAATCATTCCATACAACCTACAAATCTGTTCCTTTTTCCATAGCTTCCAATAATATTTCTTCATAAGCATCTTTTCGATGTTGTATTCGAGCATACTCTCATTTTTCCATCATTTTACTGTATATTCCTTTTGGGTCATAAAACCTCCAAGTTATCTCGTCGAAGTCCATATTGTCTAAATCAAACATTCCTTTGAGCAGTGTAGGGTAGCCAACAAATATATAGTCTCCAAAGTGATAGGGAACATTGAGCCAGGGGACTTTACCATGTTTCTTTACTAGTCTCATCTTAGCTTCTTCGACCACCTGCCTACATAACTCCAGAGCTGCTAGGGACAATGGACAATACATCGGTAATAGCTTAGGGGGAATTTTGGCCCCATAGAGCCTGATATAGGTGAACCCTTATGAGAAAAAGAAATCCCCAATCTCCTTTTCTTTGATAAAAGCCCTTACTCCTGGCCCTAGCCTCTCAGGGAGCACGTCGGTTAAAATCCAATGGATTTCTACCATAAAATGGTCACAGAACCAGCCCATGTGAGTCCGTCCTTCATGTATTCTCCAAAAACTGGTCTGGACGTAGGGGTTGTTAATGACTTCTACTCTTTTTCGGGCTTCTTCTCCTAATTGTCCCGCTATCAAGTGGATGAAAAATGAGTATTGAGAAAAATAGGGCATCTCTTGCCTTTGTTCAAAAATAACCTTTTTCAATTCTACCATTTGCTCATGTATTTGGTTACTCAATTCTAGTTCCCATGCATAAATTGGGGTATTATGTACCCGATTGCTCTATGCTACTAAATACAAAACTTTTTTTCTCACTACACTGAGATCCTGTACCCCTAAGACTATGTTTATCATATCACAAAAATCTTGGACCCATGGCCTAAAAGCAGTCTTCCTAATTGGGAATTGATCAACTATTTTCTCATTTGTATCAAACAAAGATTTAAAAACTTCTAATCCTGTGAACATTCGAGATTGATGTTCAATTACCCATTTTATTAAAAAGGTGGTAGACTCTATCAAATTGAAAACTTGCCTGATGTGCTCGACTTTGATGTTGAACACCGGTCGATCCTTATTATCTCAAAATATTCTAGTCCTTTCATCATATGCCACTACTAACCATGCCATTAAATCTGAGGAGAAGTAAACCTTTGGACATATCAACTTCCCGAGGTTACTATTCCATATATTACTTCTGGGGAAACCCTTGTATTGTAACCTCTGGGCTTTATGAAATAGGTCAGCCATTATCCATGGGGTTCTATTATCATTCTCCATCACATGAGCAAAACTCTTGATACATGTATTGTCGATCTCGTACTATTGTGTTGGAGTAGGTTTCTTATCAGCTCCACACTTTTGGGTGAAGTCATACATTGTGCTACCAGGTACAGGTGGTCCAAAAATCTTAGAGTATGGTGACCAATCTGTAATGAATTTCACTACTTCTCTAGTGTCTTCGGGTGCAAAAGTATCTCCCCAAGATGCCATTGTGCTCACGGTAGTGAGTCTAGTTTCTCTGAAAAAGCTCAAAACTCTTTCTTTCTCTGTACCTCTTGCATATCAATTTCTGCTCTTAGATTACCAGGGTGGTAAATTCGACTGATTTTGTGAGCTCAAATACTGGGTGGTGAAATGAGTTCGATATTTTCGCACGTTTTGTCATTAATACTGTGTTACCAACTACTTTTTAAAATTGGCCAAAGGAAATTTTCCAACACATTTCTTCCGAAGTTGGGCTTTTATGGTGGGTAATATCCTTCATCCTATATGCCCCTGGGTTCTTTGGTTTGTGTACCTGCAATCATTTAAAGTTTCGCTATTGGTCACTAAAGCTTCTTCTTCTTCGACGTGGAACTGTGACGTGTGATAGGGGTGGCCTCCATTTTGAACCTTGTGCCACCTTGGCCCTAGACGATAATTAAATCTTAGGGATCGATTACACTTTTAATTGGGCAGCAATCCCTTAGGGATCCCCATAATATTTGGTTCTTGATGTGAGTGCCTATCATCATCTTAGATATCTTAAGGTTCCTTGAATAACCATGATCGAGCATAGTCGTTCGATCAGATTGGATAAGGACGCAGCCTTGGATATTTTATAACCTATGGGTTAGATAACCAAAAAAAAACATGCTTCGAACCTTTTAATATTGATTAATCAAAAAGGGAGGTGATTAATAATGTGTTAGGACCCTTGCTAAATGTGATTAAAATTTGATTAATCGAATGCTAATTTAGGCTTACCATTAGATTTACCTTTGAAGCGTGCACCATCATTGGATTATTTTGAGAGGGAGCGCATCCATTGGATTTGTTAGAAGATATCCATTGGATTAGCCTTGCTTGTATCTTATCATTTTGACTTTGACTCGATCATTATCATTGGATCCTTTTAATCTCAATGGAGCGCTACCATCGGATTTTTTTTTTTTGGTCAGCTTATCTTTCGATTGGCTCATTAAAGCACCACCACCCAATTAAGTAAGAACAGAGTGCTACCCTTAGATTTAGATCAATGTGTCTATTATTTATTATATCACTCATTCTTTTATCCTTGGTAATTTATGATGAACTCGCATCGTCGGATCAAATTTTTATCAAGTAAACTTAATTTATATCAAGGTGCTTTATTAAGTCGGGTGCATCCATCCGATTTCTCTTTGATGAGGCACTACCGTTAGATATCCTACAATATGCACACTCGATAACCGAAAGGGGTGCATCATTATATTTGATTAATCTTAGATTAAGCAAAAGGGGATAATTAGTAATATATTATACCCTCACTAATGCATGATTAATCTTAGCTTTACCTTCATGTTTACCCGATATCCTTACCATTTCATCATTTAGGTTTTGATTTTGATGCAATCATTGGATCTCGATCAATATTGGCGCGATCGTTGATTTCTTTCAACCTATGAGGTTAGTTACCAAAGGGGCACATGATTTTAACCTTTGATTAAGCCGAAAGGGGGATAATTATCTGATGTGTTAGACCCTCACTAATATCATTTAATATTTTTAATTAATCTTATGGTCTTTTACCTTTTTGATGCACCTTTTATGAGAGTATTGTCATCGATCAGATCTTGATCGAGCGCTATCGTTAGATTTATCCAATTAGCTCAATGTTTAATTAAAGGGGTGCACTACCCTTAGATCTATTTTAAGGTGCTCAATTTTTAACACAATGGGGTGCATACCCTCAAGGTTTTAATTAAGACCTTTGTTCAAACCTTATGTTTTAGACTTTAGACCATGGTGTTTCATCTATTAGCTGGCACTTGATTAAATCTTTTTAATACCTTAGGACTCGATGATTTAAAATTTGACTTAGGTCCAAATTATTATTGATATGACCTTACTTAAACTACTTATATTTTTACTATGTGGTTAATATTTGGCTTAATACTTTTTAAGATGATAATAATTTCAAAGCTCACATAAAATGCTAAGTTATTTAAATTCAAACTTATGGAAAATCAACTTCTCAATAAATGCAAGAGAACAATGCTTGCTTATTCTGATGAAACCAAAAATTTAAATTTGGGGGTTTCAAATTTTGAGTCAAATTTGGCTCCAACATAGGCTCTGACTGGGACAATGTGTTGAAAACATGAGGCACTTGAGAATCACAGAATCTCCTGGTTTTATTGCAATTTTGGACAAAAATTCAAATCATCAAGACTGATAAACAAAGCTTGAAAAACAAAACATAACAATTTTTAAACTAAAAACTGTACAAACAACAAGATATCAAAGTAATAGAGTATGAAAACTATAATTCCTTTTATTCAATTTGGAAACTAGGGTCAAAATTTTAGAAACAGATGAGTTTTTTAGATATATTGTAATGCTTGTTCTAGCTAAGTCATAAGATATGATTACACAAAATTTGTCAAAGCTATTTGCTTCATCATGCTTTGGCCCATGTGTGTGTTTGTGCATTCATTTTGATTTCTAAGTCTTTCAGAACTTTGCCATATCTGAGAAAAATAGTTAAGCCTAATATATGATTTCACTCTTTAAAATTTTCACCATTCTATAGGGCTCCACTACCAGTCAAGCGTCTATAGCCTCGGTGGAGTTGCTTCTAATCCCATCCGGTTTTACCCTACTTCTAGTCAAGCGTCTATAGCCCCGATAGAGGTTTTCCAAGATATCTCAAGCAGTGACTCAATTTACTTTATTTTTTATTTTTCTTTCTCGTTTGAGAAGTATTTGATATAAGCAAATTGTGCAAAGAGTATGCCTGAGTTGAGGATTAGTTTTTGGCTAAAAGGATGAGTGTAATGATTTTTAGCTTAACCACCCTCTCAAAGATAACTCGGTTCTTTGGACCTTTGAAGTCACCTTAAGTATCATTTGTAATGTGAGGCTTTGACATGATGTTTCAATCAACTCTATTTTCATCCTATTTTATCTCATATCAAATAACCATTGCATAAACACTCATATTTGAAAAATTGTAAACCTCATCAGAGTCTAAAATAAATCTCCTTTTTCTTATTATTTTTGGTGGAATCAACAGTAATGTATACTCATCAAACTAAGAATATCATGTGTACAACAAACTCAGAATTATGCTAACAACAAAAGAAAGCTTATCTAGTACACAAAATAACAAAATACATCACTCTATTTTTGGGGTTTTTGTTTTTCAATTTTTTTATATTTTTTATTTATTTTTCACCTTCAACAGGGATTGTACATTTTGAGGTGTTGGCCATTAATAGGGATAGCCATTATTTCTCCCTGCAAAGTCTGCAACTTGTAAGTATTATGCCCTATAACATGGGCTATCTGGTATGGACCAATCCATTTAGGTTCAAATTTACCCTTTTCACCATGCTTATCATTTTTAGGATCCCAATAGATGACTATATCTCCTTGAGAAAAAGGAGTACCCTTGGCTTTCTTATTAAACAATTTCATGGTTTTTTGGGTTTGTTCCATCATTCTATTAAGGGTCTCTCTTCTTTGCTCTTCTAATAGGACAATTTGGTCAAGCCTTCTCTGTAAGGGATTGGGGTCTTCATGGTCTTGCAATAAGAGGGAAAGTGCCAATTTTTCTATTCTTGAAGGTAATAAGGCCTTCTCTCCATATACCATCTCATAGGGGGTTCTTCCTATGTTTCTTTTTATAGACAACCTATCAGCCCATAGAGCAAATTTAAGTTCACTATCCCACCCTCTTTTGTTCTTACCTAATGATCTTTTTATTCTAGTTATTACATTCTTATTTGATGACTCAACTAGACCATTTCCTTGGGGGTAATAATTAGCAGAATGGGATAATTCAATTCCATATTCAACACAAAACTCTACCATTTCATATGAAACAAAATACTTGTGCATTATCTATTACCAGTTTTTGAGGAACTCCAAACCTGGTCAGAATGTTTTCTTCCAAGAATTTGATGATAGTGGTAGTTGTGGATGTTCTCAGAGGTGCAACTTCTACCCACTTTGTAAAGTAATATATTGCAGTTATGATCCACTTGTGTTGGCCAGATGAATTAGGCTTGATCTCTCCAATTAAATCAATACCCCATTGGGTGAATGGTGCTTCAATGATTACTAGCTTGAGGGGCATGGCTGCTAGCTACTTCTTTCCTACAAAAACTTGGTAGTTATGATAGTTCCTAACATATTTATATACATCTTTAAAAATGGAAGGCCAATAATATCCTGCTCTCATAATTTTATTAGTTGTGGCTCTTGGAGAAAAATGTCCTCCACAGAAACCATCATGAAATTCATTAATTATTTTTGGGATTTCACTTTCATATAAACAGACTAATAATACTCCATCAGGGTGTTTCCAGTACAACACACCATCCTGTATATAATATTTTTGGGCTTGAAGCTTGACTGACCTCATTCTGTTTGTTGACATATCTTTAGGGAATGAAAGGGTTTGTAAGTATGACAAAATTTCTTCATACCATTTGCATTCGGTATTATTGATTCTTCTGACATCATATGCCTCATCTATTGTGAGAACATTTTCAAATCCTTCTTCTTCTTTATTAGCCAATAGTTTAGCCAAACCTTACCCTTTGACAGTTTTAACTATTTTGAATTCAACATCATACTGCAGAAGCTTTACCATCCATCTTGTTGGTCTTCCTAATGGCTCTGATTGAGAAAAAATATCTTTTATTGCTATAAAAGGGATACAACAGTAAACTTTATTTGAGCCAAATATACCTTTGAAATGTTCTAAATATTGGATGACTGCATAAGCATGTTTTTCTAGCAAGGTGTATTTGAGATGTGCTCCTTTCAGACCTGAACTCATGAAGGCTATTGGCCTTTCATTATTTTCATCATATTTCTATGAAAGAACTACAACAATGGAGTGTTCAGATGCATAAGAGTAGATATTAAAATATTTTGCATAATCAGGGCAGCTTAGGGCTGGAGTGGTTGATATGGCTTCTTTGATCTGGTTAAATGCTTCCATATTTTCTATTATCCATTTTATTTCTCCGATTTTCTTAACCATATCATTTATAGGTTTGGTCATCTCTGCAAAATTTGGGACAAATCTTCTAATAAAATTTATCTTGCCAAAGAATGACCTAACTCCTTTTAAATTTTTGGGAGGAGGAATTTTGGAAATAGCTTCAATTCTATCTGGATCAATGCTTATTCCTTTTTCTGAAACTATATGTCCTAACAACTTTCCTTGTGTAGTCCCAAATATGCATTTCTTGGGATTTAAAGAAATTCCAAATTCTTTGCACCGAGAAAAACTAGTCAAATGTTCTAGATGATCTTCTAGATTCTTAGAAAATACTATGATATCATCCAGGTATACAACTACTATTTTGAACATTAATCCTTTGAAGGCAAAATCCATTGCTCTCTAAAAAGTAGCACCTGCATTCATTAGTCCAAAAGGTATTCTTAAATATTCAAATGTGCCCCAAGGTGTAGTGAATGTTGTCTTATGTCTATCTTCTAGATTTATCTGAATTTGATTGTATCCTAAAAATCCATCTAACAGAGACAATCTAGTTGAGCCAACTACTGCTTGCAATAATTGTTCCATATTGGGTAATGGGTAATTGTCTTTTAATGAACTCTTGTTTAAATTTCTAAAATCTACACAGAGTCTAATATCACCATTATTTTTTTTGACTGGTACCAAATTGGATATCCAAGAAGAAAATCTTACCTTTCTAATTATTTTGGAATCCAACAATTTTTGTACCTCCTTTTGCATTATTGGGTGCAGAGTTGGGTTATACTTCCTCTATTTCTATCTAAATGGTTTGGAATCTTCCTTCAAGGGTATTATGTGTGTCATTACATCTGTTTTGAAAGTTTTAAGGTCTTCATAAGTCCAAGCAAAATGTTCTTTGTTCTTTTTTAAGAAACTGATATATCCAACTTTTTCTTTAGCAGGTAAGGCCATGTCTACCTTCACTATTCTAGGTTCTTTCATTGTACCAATGTTAATGTCTTCAGATATTACTTCTCTACTTAAAGGCTTATAAGCTTTGTCAAAATCATCAAATAGACTCTCTAGAGAAACCAATCCTTTGGGTATTCTATTTGTTTTCAATTGGATTACTTCTATTGGCTCTCCTATTTGGTCTTTTAGCTTGTCTTCATCCTTTTCATCATAGATTACATCTGCATACTGATTTTGTAGAGTCATAAAATCTTTAATATCTATATCATCTTGAAAGACCTGTAGATAGACTATGTTATCTGGCACAGAAGGCTTATAGACTGAAATAGTTGGGAATCTATCCATATATTCTGTAGTTATCTCTGGGTGATCTAGACCTGAGGTATTTACAGCTAAAATATCTGCAACATGATTTTGTTCTCTTGGAATAAATGAGATATTGAAAGCTAAGAATTTATCAATTTCTTCCAATACTGCATTTTTATATTGCTTAAGCCTAGGGTGCTTGGTCTGATATTTACCTTTGATCTGTTGTATAATAAGCTCTGCATCCCCTATTACAGTCAAGTAGTTAATGCCTAATTCTTTTGCTTTTCTTAACCCTAGTAGTAAAGCTTCATACTCAGCTACATTGTTTGTGCAAGGGAATTCTAGTCTGTAAGGAATACCAAGGTAATTTCCTTTAATATCAATCAAATTAACACCTACACCTACTCTAGATTGGGATTTAGCTCCATCAAAAGACATGGTCCACATTTCTTGAGTTAATACTCTATCTGATTCAACATCTACCATTTTCATAACTTTTGGATCCATGTTCTTTGCTTCTGGTACTTCCACCAGGAATGGGTTGTGCCATATGGAGTAAACTCCCATCCCTTTTTCTTCCATAGAGTTTACTAAGTTTATCATTGTTTCATCAGTTTGAATTAACTCTATGGAGTGCTTGTTAAATGGTTCTCTTCATAAAATTATATTCTCCTTATCTGATATGGGGATTGTAGCATAGGACCAGTCTAGTTGAATTGAACCTCCTAGTTGTTCTACCCAATGTCTACTGAGTAATAATGAGAAGAATGGGTCAACATCAACTACTGCAACATCCATGACTATGCCCTTTTTAGGGTGTTGATCTAAGAAAACTAACAATCCAGTTATCACCCCTACACAAGGAATTTGTCTACTATCCATTACAAAAATAGGGGCAGAATCTCTAGTACATATTAATCCCATTTGATCAGCTATCATTTTGGGCATAATGTTATGAGAAGCTCCACTATCTAACATACAATTATGGATAACATACCTTTCTCCTTCATATGAATTATACCTTAATGATACATAGAAGGGTCTAACAGAGGATGGTGATCTTGTATCATGTTGATTTTGTCTAGCAGCATGGCAAGTTGGGTCTTCTTTTTGTTCCACTAATCCAAATGCTCTACAGACTTGTTCTCTATATTGTTGAACTTTCATAAGTTCTCCAAATGTGATGTTAACCTTTTGTTTACTGAGTTCTGACCCAACATCAAATTCTATCTTCTTTATATCCAATGGTTTATTACTTTCTTCTTTGAGTGCTTCCTCCTCTACTTCAATAATTTCAGGGATTATTCTTTTAGGGGTTTTATCAATTCTCTCTTTATTAGCACTTTTGTTGATGAAAGGTTGCTTTTTGATTTCACTAGTGGGAGTTGTTCCTATCCTTTCAGGGATCATTCTATTCCTTAAATTCAGAACATGGGTTGCTTCTAATTCTTCCACTTCTTGGATAGTAGGAGTTATCTTACCTTGTTTCATCTTGTCATATCTTGACTCATGTGATTTCTGCAAGATTTTAGTACCTTCAGCTACTAAGATTTGAGGATGATGATTTGAAGCATACTTATCCATATCTTCTTCAAACAACCTTTCTCTGGATTCATCTTCAATAGACCAACAAGCATTGATTCTTATATCCTCTTCTGATTCAACATGTAAATCTACATTGCGTTGGTCACTTAGGTGAATTCCACATGCATCAGGGTTATGAGGTGCATCACAAGTAGAGCAAAAATAGGGAAATCCTTCTGCTACATTGGTAGATGGTATAGGGTTAGGAACACTATTATGATCTCTATCAGAATCTCTATTTTTCTAGTTATTGTTCCCATTATTCCTACTCCTATTTCCTTCTTCAGAACCATTGTTGTTTCCCCAATTCCTATTGAAGTTATTCTTAAAGGGAGGATGATTATCAACATGAGGTCACTCTATTTGTGAAGATTCACCATTATTACCATTATTTCTTTCAATTCTTGCTAACCTGTTGTTCATGTTATTGAGCATCTCAATCATTTGACTAGTCAATTTCTCCATTGGATCAATTTTAGTTTTTCTTTGTATATCAAATGCTACTCTTTTAGGTTTTCTATCAGGTAGGTTGACTTCTAGAGAATAAGGCTTCATCTTACCACTATCAAGCATATTTCTTTCTATATCCATTGCTTTTTCCATACAACCATCAATGGTAGTGGCTTGTTCTTGCCTTAACTCATAGTTAAACTCTCCTTGAAAAGCATTCTTATAAAAACAAATAGACTGAATATCACTAGGCCTAAGGTTGGTAGGGATTTTGTTTCTAGTCTTTGAAAATCTTCTGTTAAAGTCACTAACAACCTCATTCTCTTTTTTCTTCATAGTGGCTAACTCAGTTAACAGAGATTGTTCATTTTTTCTTTCACCATATTTCTTTAGAAACACAACTTCCATCTTGGTGAAGTTTGGGATATCATTATCAGGAAGGGAATTGAACCATTCTCTAGCATATTTTTCTAAAGTTTGTAAAAATAGTCTTAAGACTACATCTTCATGTTCAACCTCTAGACTATCCATCGCATACAGGAAACTCTTGATATGATCTTCTCCAATTACTACACTATTTCCTAAGAATTTTGGAAGGTATTTGTGAGCTTTATTAGGTAAGGCATTTAAATTTATAGGTAACACAAAAGGCCTATATCTATTAGTTCTCCATAAATGAACATTAGCCTGGGCCATTGTTACTATAGAATTTAAATTCACAATAATAATACCTACAATAATATGGGTTTGGGTAGCCTGAATATAATCTAAGGGATTATCTACCTTAGTATTACTATTAATTGGACAATGAGAATAATCACATGTATCTTCTATAGTAGAATTCAAATTTTCATCTACAGTGATATCAACAGTAAAAGTATTCTGATCTTTATTTTTCTTTACGTACTTTTTACCGCTAGAATTTGATTTACTATTATAAGTAGTATTCTTGAAAAGTGGAGTTTTTTGATTATGTATAAATACCTCTAGATTCTCGAGTTCTAGGAATAGCTCCTTACCGCTTCTCCTAGTGTTCGCCAGCACATTTCTGCTCTTTCCTTTTTTATTTTTATCTTCTGGGTTCGTTCAGACAGAGTCGCCAACACTGGGGTGCAGAAAGAATAACGTATGCTTTATCAAGAATGCTTGATATTAACACTCATCCTCACAAGAGTCGGTTCTTGGGATAATTCAAGAAAATCAAGAAACTAAGATTTTCAAGAAAATAAAGAAACATAAAATAAAACCTCAAAATTGAAAACCATAAGTAAAATAAAGAACGTACAGATCAAAGAAAATCAAAGCAATAGTTCTTTATTCCTATTGGCTACTCATTATTAAAATAATGTCATTGTTAAAGCCAAAGTTAAGAATTTAAAAACTCTTCCCCAACAACGGTGCCAAAAACTATTGGAACCATTTCTTGCATCCATAGGATTCGATTGTCATGCTACAAGAAACCATTTGAAACCAACGAGCTATTACAGGCTCTGGTCAACCTACCTCTTTGTTCTGATAAACATGAATATTGCTAAAGAAAAACTACATAATGGGTAAGGAAACCCCAATGGTAATTTTATGATAAAACATTGATTACATGCTCCATATTAATATAACACTATATGTATTAAAATGACCAAGCAAGAAAATAACCATTTGTTATGCCTTATGTAGACCAGTGCCTAGATTCATTGGGTTGTTATAGCAATTTAACAACAATTTTAACATGAACAGAGAGAATGGGGAAAATAAAATTGGTGCTCTTAGACTTATTCAAATATCGTAATAAAACTAAAAGTTGACCAATGAAAGAAATGTATATAATGCATTCAAATAATGTAATCCATTACATAGTAACACACCAAAATGATACAAAGAAATAATAGGAAAAAGACCCAGAATTGTATTGATTTAAAAAGTCATTACATTCAGAGTAAGCAAGAAGCTTTTAAACTCTGTTTTCTCTCAGAAATTATCAATACAATGAAGATATTCTGTTCAAATAATGTAACAGAAATCTCCTACTCTCCTTGTTCCAATATGGTAATAGAAGAGTCTCCAAATCTTTGACTCAATAGTCTAGAAATATTCTCAGCTTCTTGGGTACTTTCCTATCAAAATCTTGCACATAATGGGGAAGAAAGAAGAATGAATGAGAAAAATAGACACAGAAAGGAGATACAACAACACAACTCTAAAGGGCACTCAAGTATACCTCTTAGAAAAAATGCTATTCTCTAATTGCTTGATGATGATTCTGAACCCGAACACTTCTTCTTATAGGTTGTGGTTCTTGAATCTATTATTCTTGGTTTATTTTTAGCCTTACACTTGTCCTCATCTGAGTTGATCTTCAAAATTGGTACAATTGGCTTCCACTATATCTTTTTGTTTATGTTGTACACTTTCCTTTGACCTTTTCAAAATTGTAGCTTATTTCAACCGATGATGGTGGTATTTGGAGAGTCTATTTCTTTCTTCCACTACTTCCTTTTCAACTATTTTTTCTTGAACTATCCCTCTTTGAGCACTTGAATCTTCTACTACTTCGAAGACTTTTTCTATTGGCATAGGTCCTTGTTTAATTGGAAGAGTTGAACTCATTTCTAGATGTTGACTATATGTTTCAACCTTTTTCCCTTTTGACCTTGTTGCAACCACTTTATTTGTTTGTTGATTAGTCTCCAAACTTCTATGTCAAAGGTTGCAGCAAACCTTAGCATGTTCATTTCCTACAAAATTCTATTTTTTTGTATGGCAAGAATGGGCTTGTTTCTCTCATATTGGAAGAGCAACATCTCCACAGTATTTACCAGAAAGGTAGATTGTCTAGTCATTTCTGACTCATCATCTGACTCACAATTAAATCTTTCTATTATATTCTTGAGTAGCTCTTCTACACTAGGGGCTTCCAAGAATTGGTCTAAGGACAAACCAATATCTACCATTTTTCCTATTGCATCTTCTATCAGATTATCCATTTTAGTTACAACATTGATCCACCTTTCCTGGTTTACCCCAAACATGGCCGCTTTCAAGAACTCAATATTGAACTGGATTTTACTGCCATCATTTATTATTATCTCTTGACTCTGCAACTCTTCAAAATTATCTCCCATTAAATCAAGGGTAGGATGAATGACTTCGAAGTCTTCTTCCTTCTCCTGTATCAATGTTTGTATTTCTTGAGCAGTTATTTGAATCACCCTAATCTGCCTAAACATCTCGGTGAGCCCTTTGGCATGAGCTCGTATTTTCATTGACATTTCCTTCTTCATTGTATTCAGATAATAGGCATGATTCGAATCCTTACCACCGAGGGGGCTATGCCTTTGGAGTATCCTTTTGTGCCAATTCTTCCTATTTTTATTTATTAATGCTTTCATTTCAATTTTTCCTTCTCTTCTCTTTTCAATTGATTCCTTAACTCTACAATTTTCTCAACTAGTTGGTCCATGGTTTGATTTTGCATTGCCTTGACAACTTTGACCATTTCACCTTCCTTTCCTAGTACTGATGAGCCTCCTATATCCTCATTGAATCTGAAGACAATTGGGTCTTGCAGAGCAGGAAGATTTACCTCTACTATATCTGATACAGATGTTTCTAATCGTGGTTCATCTGTAAGCTATTCTCCTATATTTCCCATTCCTACCACTACCTATAATTCCTATTCATTTACAGTAGTAAAAGTATTTTGCTCATATATCCTCTCCAACAAAACCTTTGTAGAAGGTAAATACAATTTAGGCTTCTTCTTTTCTATAGTGGTTATCTCTATTTGATTCTTCACTTGGTGACTTCGAAGAGACCCCCAAATCCACCAGTTCTTCTCATATTCATCCATATTACTGATGGAATTTTAATCTCCTATCCTTTTATTTTTAGAGAGGTAGGGATGGCCATGGGTGCCAATTTCTTCACACTTGTTACAACTAATACTCTATCAAAAATGGGAATTATAGCTTGTTCTAGGAGAGAAGACTTCTGAACAAGTGTGGTTACAATTTCTTTCCCTTTAGCTACGCTTGGGTTTTTGGAAACTTCTTGGGAAGTGCTTGGTGTTGCCTCTATTCTGAGATGATCATCTCCAGGAGGCCTGACCTATTGCTCTACTATATCTATAGTATTCACAGTGACCTCCATTTGATCAATACCCTATTCTTCTATTAACTCTAATAAAGGGTCTTCCTTGATTGCTTGAGCAGCTCCTGGTAAAATAGGTGCTATAGATTCTACTAAAATTTCTCTAAGCCTTCTCAATTATATAGGGTAATCATAGGCTTCATGAATCTATGTGTTGCCCCTATCTTTAGGAGGGAAATCATTCCATACAACCTATAAATCTATTCCTTTTTCCATAGCTTCCAATAATCTTTCTTCATAAGCATCCTTTCGATGTTGTATTCGAGCATACTCTCATTTTTCCATCATTTTATTATATATCCCTTTTGGGTCATAAAACCTCCAAGTTATCTCATCAAAGTCCATATTGTCTAAATCAAACATTCCTTTGAGCAGTGTAGGGTAGCCAACAAATATATAGTCTCCAAAGCGACAGGGAACATTGAGCCAGGGGACTTTACCATGTTTCTTCACTAGTCTCATCTTAGCTTCTTCGACCACCTACCTACATAACTCCAGAGCTGCTAGGGATAATGGACAATACATCGGTAATAGCTTAGGGGGAATTTTGGCTCCATAGAGCCTAATATAGGTGAACCCTTCAGAGAAAAAGAAATCCCCAATCTCCTTTTCTTTGATAAAAGCCCTTACTCCTAGCCCTAGCCTCTCAGGGAGCATACCGGTTAAAGTCCAATGGATTTCTACCATAAAATGGTCACAGAACCAGCCCATGTGAGTCCGTCCTTCATGTATTCTCCAAAAACTGGTCTGGACATAAGGGCTGTTAATGACTTCTACTCTTTTTTGGGCTTCTTCTCCCAATTGTCCCGCTATCAGGTGGATAAAAATTGAGTATTGTGAAAAATAGGGCATCTCTTGCCTTTGTTCAAAAATAACCTTTTTCAATTCTACCATTTGCTCATGCATTTGGTTACTCAATTCTAGTTCCCATGCATAAATTGGGGTATTATTTACCCGATTGCTCTGTGCTACTAAATATAAAACTATTTTACTCACTACACTGAGATCCTGTACCCCTAAGACTATGTTTATCATATCACAAAAATCTTGGACCCATGGCCTAAAAGCAATTTTCCTAATTGGGAATTGATCAACTATTTTCTCATTTGTATCAAACAAAGATTTAAAAACTTCTAATCTTGTTAACATTCGAGATTGAAGTTCAATTACCCATTTTATTAACCAGGTGGTAGACTCTATCAAATTGAAAACTTTCTTGATGTGCTCGACTTTGATGCTGAACACCGATCGATCCTTATTATCTCAAAATGTTCTAGTCCTTTCATCATATGCCACTACTAACCATACCATTAAATCTGAGGAGAAGTAAACCTTCGGACATATCAACTTCCCGAGGTTACTGTTCCATATATTACTTCTAGGGAAACCCTTGTATTGTAACCTCCAGGCTTTATGAAATAGGTCAGCCATTATCCAAGGGGTCCTATTATCATTCTCCATCACATGAGCAAAACTCTTGATACATGTATTGTCGATCTCGTACTATTGTGCTGGAGTAGGTTTCTTATCAGCTCCACACTTTTGGGTGAAGTCATACATTGTGCTACCAGGTACAAGTGGTCCAAAAATCTCAGAGTATGGTGACCGGTCTATAATGAATTTCACTACTTCTCTAGTGTCTTCGAGTGCAAAAGTGTCTCCCCAAGATGCCATTGTGCTCACGATAGTGAGTCTAGTTTCTCTAAAAGAAAAGCTCGAAACTTTTCTTTCTCTGTACCTCTTGCATATCAATTTCTGCTCAAGATTACCAGGGTGGTAAAATCGACTGATTTTGTGAGCTCAAATACTGGGTGGTGAAATGAGTTCAATATTTTCACACATTTTGTCATTAATACTGTGTTACCAACTACTTTTTAAAATTGGCCAAAGGAAATTTGCCAACACATCTTCTTCCGAAGTTGGGCTTTTATGGTGGGTAGTGTCCTTCATCCTATGTGTCCCTAGGTTCTTTGGTTTGTGTACCTACAATCATTTAAAGTTTCACTATTGGTCACTAAAGCTTCTTCTTCTCCGACATGGAACTATGACGTGTGATAGGGGTGGCCTCCATTTTGAACATCGTGCCACCTTGGCCCTAGATGATAATTAAATCTTAGGGATCGATTACACTTTTAATTGGGCAACAATCATCCTAGGGATCCCCATAAGATTTGATTCTTGATGTGAGTGTCTATCATCATCTTGGATATCTTAAGGTTCCTTGAATAACCATGATCGAGCACAACTGTTCAATCAGATTGGATAAGGACACATCCTTGGATATTTTATAACCTATGGGTTAGATAACCAAAAAAACATGCTTCAAACCTCCTTTTTAATATTGATTAATAAAAAAGGGGCGATTAATAATGTTAGGACCCTTGCTAATGTGATTAAAATTTGATTAATTGAATGCTAATTTAGGCTTACCATTAGATTTACCTTTGAAGCGTGCATCGTCGTTGGATTATTTCGAGAGGGAGCGCATCCATTGGATTCATTAAAAGATATCCATTGGATTAGCCTCACTTGTATCTTATCATTTTTACTTTGACTCGATCGCTATCATTGGATCCTTTTAATCTCAATGGAGCGCTACCATCGAATTTGTATCTTCTGATTGGCTCATTTAAGTGCCACCATCTGATTAAGTAAGAACGGAGTGCTACCATTAGATTTAAATTGATGTGCTCTATTTCCTAATTTGGCACGTGATTAATCATGTCATTCATTAGTTTATCCTTGGTAACTAGTGATGAAGTGCATCATCAGATCAAAATTTTGATCAAGCACCATCTTTTGCCATTTCTTTAACTTTATATCGGGGTGCTTTATTAAGTCGGGCGCATCCATCCGATTTTTCTTTGATGAGGCGTTGTCGTTAGATATCCTGCAAGCTGCACACTCGATAACCGAAAGGGTGCATTATTATATTTGATTAATCTCGATTTAAGCCCAAAGGGGGTAATTAGTAACGTATTATACCCTTACTAATGCATGATTAATCTTAGCTTTACCTTCATGTTTACCCGATATCTTACCATTTCATCGTTTGGGTTTCAATTTTGATGCGACCGTTGGATTTCGATCAATGTTGGTGCGATCGTTGATTTATTTCAACCTATGGGGTTAGTTACCAAAGGGGCACATGATTTTAAACTTTGATTAAGCCGAAAAGGGGATAATTATCCGATGCATTAGACCCTCACTAATCTCATTTAATAGTTTTAATTAATCTTGTGGTCTTTTACCTTTTTGATGCACCTTTTATGAGAGCGTTGTCGTCCGATCAGATCTTGATCGAGTGCTATCATCAGATTTACCTGATTAGCTCAATATTTAATTAAAGGGGTGCATATCCTTAATGCTTTTATTAATATTTCTTTCAAAACTTTAGACTTTAATGCCTTTGACCACATCATTTTAAAGAGTTGTTTAATCAAATCAAGCGCGTCCATTGGATTCTTCTTTGATGAAGCGCTACCCTTAGATTTGTTTTAAGGTGCTCAATTTTTAACGCAACGGGGTGCATACCCTCATGGTTTTAATTAAGACCTTTGTTCAAACCTTATGTTTTTGGACTTTAGACCATGGTGTTTCATTATTAGGCCTTGGCTTATCTTTTTCTAATACTTTAGGACTTAAGAGTTTATTCATTAGACTAAAGTCTGATTATTATGCTCACCATGACCCTTACTTAAATGTCGAGTATTTTGTGATTTTACTATGGTACCAGGTGCTTAAATGATTTGGCCTTAATGACTTTTTAAATGATGAGATAACGGTCATAAGCTCAAATAAAAATGGCTAAGTTTGATTTTGAAAGTTTCAAACAAATGTAAATCAACTTCTTAGGTGAATTAGCAACTTTTGCTTATTACATTGAAACCAAAAATTTAAATTTGGGGGTTTCAAAGTTTGAGTCAAATTTGGCTCCAACAAGTAACTAAACTATCTCATTTTAGGCTGTAACTAGATATTCCATTGTAACAACATTATACAGGAAGCTCTGTGTGTATTATATAAACACACATACTTCTCTGAGAAAGTAGGTAATTTTCTAAGAGTGGTGATGTATGTAAGCATTGTACTGCAATATTAATAAAAGTTGCTCAAGAGTTCTTCCATTCACGTTCTATCTTCGTAACTTAGCCGGGTAGAAGCTGTTGGAGCCTGGGCCCACTCCAAGCTAGTATTCCTCCCCTACTTTCTATTGCTTTCTAGATTAGATCATTTATTTCAGTGTGTTGTATCTTTTATTTTTGCAAGTGTGTTTTACTGCTTTCCTTTATTTTCCAAGCACGGTGTGGTGTGATTTATTTTTTTGTACTTTTATTATGCATGATTTAATTGGTGTGGATGAATCAATGATATTTCACAAACACTCCCCCCAATGATAGGCTTAGTGGAATCATCTCAAAATGGTGTTGTAATTAGCCTTGAATGTGGTACTTCACAAGCTTATGAGTTCTTTGGTTTGACAATTTAAATGAGAGGGTTGTGATAGAAATATGACCATATTTAACCAATGTTTTTGCCCCAACATTTTGGCACCATTGCCGGGGAAGTGCCAATAATAGATTAATTACAATACCTTAAACCTTCCATCTAACTTTGCATGAGTCCATTGAGGAAAAGAGGACCCGATGATCATTTCATAAAGCAGAGCCCATAGGAAAAACTTGAGTTAGCTAAAAATTCTGAAATTGAGTTAGAATCTCCTCAATCACCATCAGCAATGCACTAGAGTGAACACCCCATATTTGCATAGAGCTCTTCTTTGTTCTATCAACCAGGAAAAGAGCTAATTATACAAAATCCTCTGTTTAAAAGAACACCTTTCGAAGAGGATTTGCTATGGAAAGTTGTAGAGGATAAAAGCATAACACCAACTGACTTGTAGGCTCTCATACAAAAAGTTCAAAATGACCGAAAGGCTATAGAAACTACGTTAGAGACCACATTTCCTAAAAAAATGGCTAAATCAAAAGAGGCTTCGATTGGTTTTAGCTTCCCGATAGAAGAAGGTGTGAGAGATACCAAAATTAAAAACATATCCCCTACCCATCTTCCTACCTTCAGGGGATACCCAATAGAAGATCCTGACCTATTTTTATTCAAGTTTGATGTCTTGTGTAGGTCTGTAGATTACAAATTAGATGCCCAAAATTTGAATCTCTTCCCTTCAACATTGGATGACTCAGCCCTACACTAGTTCATCGGCTTGGGGAACAAACAGATTGCCTCCTAGGAAGGAATGAAAAAGCTCTTCCTAGAGTAGTACCAAGATTTTTATAGTGCATGAGACTCCCGGGAGGAGGTTCTGAGCATGACGTAAGGAGGATGAATCCTTGGAGGAGTACTGGGAAATATTCAACTTTAATCTATAGAGATCTCCTCATACGAAGCTAGGCGACAAGTCCCTTAGGAGTATTTTCTTGAGGGGACTTAACAATGAATCACTCGAAGCACTCAACATGATCTTTGGAGGTGACGTTTACCAACACCCAATGGAAGACATCCAACAACTGTGTCGGAACTACTCACAAAGAAGAGGTAAACCAACTTCCAGGACCATGAAAGAAACCGCTTCAATCATAAATATGGAGATAGGCAATATGCTGGAGGATTTGAAGAGTGAAATGCTCTCCTCTCTAGCATTGTAGTTGGACACACTCCTACTAGAGAAAAATAAGCAAGAGAATGAAGTTGCGCTAGCCTACTTCTATCTAAAATGTAGAGGAAAACATGCAAGGAATGTATGTCCAAAGAACAAAGTTAGAGTATGTGTTTTTTTCTAGTAAAATCATAAGACCCAACTGTGCCCACAACTACCAAGTATGAAGGACGATGTTGAAGTCACCGAAGCTTATTTTATGGGTAACTGAAGGAAATGGAAGCAACCTCCTATGGAGAATATGCCAGTAGGAATATTGTCCTATGGAGGAGGACCTTACATGCTACAAGGGCAGGTTCAACCACCCAATATGGGATGGTGGGGACCACCACCATGGATGAACGCACCTCTAGGGGCCTCATTTTCCAACCAGCACCCATGGATGTCATACCAAAAATCTAGGTAGCAATGGAGAAACCACGGTTCGTGGAACTCAAATCCATAGAACGTAGCATAGGCTCCACCATAGTAAATCTTATTGGCTCTCCCTATAGTGAGACCTACATAACTACTAGCACAACCAATGATCAATCCGAATAACAAGGTAAACCAACCTACGTACCAACTGGAAGGAGAGATGTATCCAATGTATAATATTAGTTGTAATCCAATTCAGCTTAGATCAGGTAGGAAGCTAGGAGTAGAAGTTCCTCCCCTGATAGAAGAGGAGGAGAACATAGGAGAACCACCTCTCATAGAGGAGGTTGAAGAAGAACATGTTGCTAAGAAAATAGAAGCTCCTTTTCCCAAGAGGTTACAAGAGTAGAAGAAGCCGATACAACCTGAGTTTGATATCCTTTCAAGCTTGAGGAATTTAATGGTTACCATCCCACTTTTTCAAGCTATCAGAGATGTTCCTATTTACACCAAAGCAATCAAGGAACTTTTTCTGAGGAGGCCAGGATGAAAGACAACCCAGACCATCAACATAGTAGGTAATTTGGTCAATTTAATGATGGGAAATATGTGCCACCCTAAATACGTAGATCCAAGCAGTCTAGTTTTGACTGTAAAAATAGGTGGTCACTTGTTGACTAACACTCTGGTTGATTTGGGTGCAGCCATCAACATCATGCCAAAGGAAACTATGTAGAAGTTGAGGCTCACATATTTAAATCCCACCAAGACGGTGTTGTAGCTAGTCGACAGGTCGACTGTAGCACCATAAGGGATGCTAGAAGATATCATTGTGATAGTGGATGCATGGGAGTACCCAATGGATTTCTTGGTTTTGTAGTCCAAATCAAGATTGGGTGGCTACCCACTCATCCTAGGGAGGCCATGGCTAGCAATAGCTGACGCCTACATTAGCTATCACGATGGACAAATGACCATTTCAAATGGTCAAAATATCAAAAGGTTGACAATATCTCCCCCTGCACAATCCGTAGACACATTGGGAGAGCCCATGTGGGACAACCAAGATGAAGGGTCATTATCAATGCTACAATCAATGATGGTGTTGAAGGAATTGGAGGAAGAAGCTGACAAAGATGGCATTATTATGAATTTCCTCCATGGAGAGTCCTCTCCTATTATTCCTGAATCACCATTGGTCGGTACCCAAGATCACCACACCAGGCAGATCAAAATAGAGCTTGGTAGGACATTAAACGTTAGCAGTGGGTTGACACCCATGCAATTGACTAAATTAAAAGATATTTTGACCAAGCATCAACAAGCCTTTGCCTAGGACTACTCAAACATGAAAGGAATCAACCCAGATATTTGCACCCATCGAATTTATCTCGAAGAGCAGGCGACTCCAATCAGACAACCACAAAGGAGGATGAATCCTACCATGAAAGAGATCATCAAATTAGAGTTGCAAAAACTCTTATCCATAGGATTTATCTATCCCATATATGATAGCAAATGGGTGTCACCACTAGTGGTGGTTCCCAAGAAAAATGGGAAATGGTGGATCTATGTCGACTATAGATCACTAAACAAGGCAACCAAGAAGGATCATTTCCCACTACCTTTCATTGATCAGGTTTTGGATACACTATCAAGGAGGAAGTACTTCTCCTTTTTGGATGGATTTAGTGGATATAACCAAATCCAGATTGGAGAAGAGGACCAAGACAAAATGATGTTTACGTGCCCATGGGGGACATTCACCTACAGAGTCCTACCCTTAAAATTGTGCAATGCACCAACCACATTTTAGAGGGTGGTGCTGAGCATCTTCTCATACATGATGGGGGAAGCAATGGAAGTTTACATGGATGATTTCACCATTTACGGTGAGACCTTCGATGAAGCGATGACCAATTTGGAACAAGCACTCTAGTGATGCGAAGAAAATAATTTATCCCTTAGCAACAAAAAATGCTTCATGATGATGCATGAAGGAATAGTGTTGGGACACCACATCTCATCAGAAGGGATTAAGGTGGACAAAAATAAAATCAAAGTCATTAAGGATCTACCTAGTCCTAAGATGCAGAGAGATGTGAGGAGTTTTCTTGGCTTTGTTGGATACTATAGGTGATTTATCATCGACTTCAAAAAAATTGCTAAACCCCTACACACTCTACTCTCCAAGGATGTGGCATTCATCTGGATAGAAGACTGTGAATGAGCCTTTCAGACATTGAAATAAAAGTTTATTACTGCCCCAGTTCTACGGGGCCCAAATTGGGCCATCCCATTCCATATTTACTCTGACGCATCCAACAACACAATTGGAGCAATCCTAGGATAGAAGGATGGTGAATAATTCTATGCCATCTACTACATTAGTAAGAATCTAACTAGATTCGAGCTTAATTACATGGTGACGGAGAAAGAATTCCTCATGGTCATTCACACCATCAACAAGTTTTTCCACTACATTATGGGTTACAAAGTGTTCATCCATACGAACCATGTGACTATCCAATATTTAATGAGAAAACCCACAATTAGTGGTAGAATCATTAGATGGCTCTTACTCCTGTAGGAGTTTGATATCACCATCATGGATAAACCCGACAAAGACAATGTAGTAGCAGACTTCTTGTCTAGACTGATACCATCAGATCACATAGTCGTAGAAGACCAATTCTTGGATGAGCATATTTTCATCATCAGTGAGCAGACACTATGGTATGTAGACATAGCCAATTACTTGGCCACTGGTAGAACATTCTCTACTCTCTCACCCTGGGAGAAGTAGACGGTGATAGAAAAGAGCACATTTTTCATGGATTGATGGCCTCCTATTTAAAACATGGCCTGATCAAGTCATGAGGAGGTGCGTAGTTGAGCATAAATTTTAGAAGTTCTCAAATCTTGCCACAATGATCCATGTGGAGGACATTTTGCAGGAAAGAGGATTGCGTATAAAGTCCTACATGCTGGGTATTATTGGCCTACATTGTTCAAAGATGCAGCCAAATACACCAGTCAATGTGATGAGTGCCAAAGGATGGGTAGGCCAACCCCCAGGGATGAAATACCTCTCCAACCACATGTGCACATCAAACCCTTTGACAAATGGGGGATGGAATTTGTGGGGCCAATCAACCCACCTTCAATCAAAAAGAGATACATTCTAGTCTACACTGACTACGTAACCAAATGGGTCGAAGTGCAGGCACTGAGGGATTCCAAAGAAGGAATGATGGCAGAATTCCTATTTTCTCAAATTTTCATGAGGTTCGGGGTACCTAGAGAAATTACAATGGATCAGGGGCCCCAATTCACCTCCAAGTTAATTTAGGAGCTAATGCAGCAATACAGGATTCGGCACAACAAAACCACCCCCTACCATCCGTAGGAAAATGGACAGGTAGAAGTGACCAATAGGGAGCTAGAGAACATCCTTACAAAAATCATGCAACAACATAGGAAATATTGGGCTGCAAGACTACCAGAGGTGGTATGGGTATACAAAACGACATGGAAAACAACCATAGGTTTTACCTCTATTCCAACTGGTATACGGGAAGAGTGCGATGATGCCCATCGAATTTGAAATCAAAACGCTCAGAACTATAGTAGAATTGAACCTGAGCCTAGATGATGCATAGAGGGAGAGGATTCGATAGCTAAATCAGCTAGATGAATATCGAATGGATGCCCTACAAAATATGGAAATCATCCAAAGGCAAAGGAAACAGTGGCATGACCACCACATTAAGCTAAAGTAGTTCAAGGAAGGAGATTGGGTATTACTGTATGATTCTATATTCCAAGAATAGAAAGGTAAGATAATGCAGAGGTGTATGAGACCATATGAGGTGGTAGAGCTGATAAAAAATGGTGTTGTGCATGTCAAGACAATTGACGGCAACAACACCATCTTGACAGTTAACGATCACCAGTTGCATCCATATCACATGTCCAAAAATTTAATTATGGAGTCCAAAATAGGCATGGGGGAGACCCCATCCAATTGAAAATGTCTCAACTTCTCAGCAACACAATGGACATAAGGGTGTCCACTGAAAATAGTTTAGTTCTTAGTTTTTATTTTTTGTGTGTTGCAGGTATGGTGCTCGCATGCAAGTTGTAGGCATCCTGAGAGCTAGGGCCTAACAGGTATGGATTGCACCAAACTTGCATTTTACTGCTTTCTAGTTTACAGTGTGTTTTGCAGGGATAGCGCCCACATGCAAGCTGCAGGCATCCTGAGAGCCAGGGCCTAACAGGCATGGATTGCGTTTAACTGCATTTTCCTTTTAGTTTTTTTTGTTTTCTTTTGCAGGTGAAATGGCCTGATTGTACAAAAAATAGGCATCTTGGGAGACAAGGCCTAAACCGGCTTAGCATCCATGAACCTACACATTTTTAGGAGGTAGAAATTTGACTGTTTCCATCCGGAGGAGATAGTCCTTATCCGAGCATGGACATGGGCACTAATTCCCTACAAAGGAAAAGATACTCATCTCTATGCTTGGATGAAGCAGATGCTGATGCAACATGAGAAAAGTTTTGGAGGACCTGATCAACCCTGCACCAGTGAACACATCAACTACTACTGAATTTTCAACACTAAGATAGGCACCTTGATCTTCAAGTAGGCACCTTGGTCAAGAGTGCCTTACTCTACAAGTAGGTGCCTTGGTCAAGGGTGCCTTACTCTACAAGTAGATGCCTTGATCAAGGGCGCCTTACTCTACAAGTAGGCACCTTGGTCAAGGGTGCCTTACTCTACAAGTAGGTGCCTTGATCAAGGGCACCTTACTCTACAAGTAGGCACCTTGATCAAGGGTGCCTTACTCTACAAGTAGGTGCATTAATGTCCACTAGTGAGGGCACTCAACTTATGTTGAAAAGTTTCAAAAAAAATGAATAAGTGATGAGGTGCCTTGATGTCATACATCAAGGGCACCTTGATCATTAAAAAAAATGGTGAGGTACCTTGGCCAAGGGTGCCTTACTCTACAAGTAGGCACCTTGCTCAAGAGCACCTTACTCTACAAGTAGGCACCTTGATCAAGGGCACCTTACTCTACAAGTAGGCACCTATGTCCAAGAGGGCACAACAGAAAAGAGGCGCCTTGGTCAATGCACCCTATCATAAAAGTGAGGCATCTTGGTCAAGGGTGCCTTACTCTACAAGTAGGCACCTTGATCAAGGGTGCCTTACTCTACAAGTAGGTGCCTTGGTCAAGGGTGCCTTACTCTACAAGTAGGCACCTTGATCAAGGGCACCTTACTCTACAAGTAGGCGCCTTGGTCAAGGGTGCCTTACTCTACAAGTAGGCACCTTGATCAAGGGTGCCTTACTCTACAAGTAGGTGCCTTGATCAAGGGTGCCTTACTCTTCAAGTAGGCACCTTGATCAAGGGTGCCTTACTCTTCAAGTAGGCACCTTGGTCAAAGGTGCCTTACTCTATAAGTAGGCACCTTGATGGCATGCATCAAGGGCACCTTGATATACAAGTAGGCACCTTGATATCATATAGGCACCTTGATCTAATCAAAAGCACCTATGTAATTCAATGGTATGAGGAAGCGGTCGAAGCTGACATCATCATTTCACGTGATGGAAATTCGAAGTCACCCAAAAATATTGAAAAATCATTGGGTAGGATTTTTGCACATCCCAAAGCCAACCCGGTAAGGGAGATATGCATCCTATTATCTGAACCAATCAGACCTCTACATTTTTAGCATGGGATCTCAAGTGAACAAGAGTTGTAGTATCCAAGGTAATGTAATCAACACATGGGGAATACGCCATCACCCTTATCATAGATTACCAAATCGGCATGCTCCATAACACACGAACAACCAATCAAGTATGTGCATGATTTTTTTTAAATATTTACATAATTTTTCATGATTAATACTTCTCTAAAAATAATGTCATCGCAAGAATCATATTGGCCCCCATGTCCAATACGTCATGCTAAAAATCAATTTGGGTGGCATACCCTTTCAACCCCAATGCAAAATTAATTTTTTGGGTAGGCACCTTGATCTATAAGAAGGCACCTTCCTACGTGAGAGAACCAATCAAGAAAAAAAAGAGCCAAGAATTCACAATGGGAGGTCGATCAAAGAACCATGTGCACAAGAAAAATGAGCCCAGTAGTATCGAGGGAATTTGTGGTGAAGTTTGGGAATGGTTTGAGGTGGTCGGGTGGATGAATTATTACCTCCTGGTTAGCCAAAACTAGGACCTCAAAGTAGCAAAGGAGTTTTCTTTCATTGTGAGAGGGGAGGTCGCTCAGCTATGCAAACTAGAAATTCTAGTCATACCGAAGTATATTTCCATTGTTACTGGCCTCCCCCTCATTGGAGAGTGCACTTACAAGGAGGGTGTGCCAACCCAATGCATAGAGATACTACTAGGGTAGAGGAACATCCGATTCAATATTTTAAGGCTACCAAAACAAAGACCCCTAGAGAACTTGCAGAAGCTCTTCGAACAGGTAGTGAGGTTCTTCACATGCACAGGAAAATACTCCTACCTAAATACAAACCACATGTAATTTTTGAATCACCTGGTGCATGGGAAAAAAATCAATGTGCCATTCTACCTAGAAATCACTCTAAAGGATGAAGCTTATCGATTTCAGAGAGGAGCAGTAGCTTCCCTAGCCCATCACGGGTTAATTATAGCCCTGATTAACTATATCGAAGAACACAGGGAGAACCTATCGATATAAAGGGCCAAAGATATCAATGCGTAGATGTGGTATGCTACTGACACAAAGTAGGAAGTTGAATTATGATGAACAGCCGAAGAGGAAGAAGAATAGACCCAAACCTCCCAAGATACTATAGTTGAAGGGTAAATTTTCCTACTCGATTATGCAGAGGATAGGCTAGATTTTTCTAGCCCTAAACCAATGGCTCACCGTACAAAGTGTATAAGTGGTAGGAAGTGCCTACGATGATTAATTATGTCAAGAAAGGAAGAAGAGGAGGATATCGAGGTTGGATTTATGGCCCAAAAAGTGTAGACTTTGGTCGCTCGAAATCCACAAGAGCCGCAACCTTCAGCAGACCTACGATGGTAGCTCGACTCGTTGCTGGAAGAATATCTCACTTGGTAGAGTGAGTATTTCAAAGTGTAGGTGCTTTTTGATATATTTCAAAAATTTATTGTAGAGAAACCAAAGAGGTATAAGGCCATCGTATCTTATTTGTAGCAACTAGTTCAGTAGCTCAAGGCAGAAGATCAACAAATATAGGTCAGGGTGGTGGAACAAGTAGATGCTTGCACCCAAATAGATTGGGCAATTGAAGTGCCCATGAACTCTTCAACCTCACCAA
Source organism: Wollemia nobilis (assembly GCA_028583015.1). Classification (NCBI taxonomy): domain Eukaryota; kingdom Viridiplantae; phylum Streptophyta; class Pinopsida; order Araucariales; family Araucariaceae; genus Wollemia; species Wollemia nobilis. The sequence goes on from JAQPPZ010004842.1 coordinate 7,555,606, forward strand.
AAATGGTAGTTTCATCTAGGTCATTCATGTCTGACACCAAAAATTAAGACAGGGAGGTAGGGGAGAGTTCATTTTCTTTCAAAAGGATGACTGCGTAGGAATAGGGGAACTCTATTTTTCAAATAGAACCCCTTGTTATAGATATTATTGATAATGAGGACCACTCAAGTTAGAGCTAGTGGTAAGGCCCTAAACCTAACACTAAGGATGAATCTCAGGAGCAACAATTACCCGTAGCAGGACCTACAAAGCAGTCATTGGGCAAGCAAGGAATGGGGGAAGCAGCTACTGTTGAGTATGATTTTCATTGTTGTAATTGTTGTCAAACACTTCAGAAATATAGGTATTCATGTCAACACTTTCAAATTTGCAAGCTTCTGTAGATTTGTATTTCATCAAGTTTACGAGATACCGATTAATCACCAGTCACAAAAGCAATAGCTTCATTGCTTTTGTCAATTGAAGGTATATCAATGTCAAGAAAAATGAAGTCTCCATCAAGTGATTAGACCATCTCACTATGTTCATATCGACTCCATCTCAGTCATAGAATTCGTGGCTCGTCAAAAGACCTTACGGTTTTCAAGATATCGTAGTTTGAAGTATCAAGGGTACTTGAGGTGTGCATCACGGCCATGGAAAAATAAATATTCCTCAAGACAAATTAAATAGTTGGGATATTTTAAATGTTTATTGGGCATATTTATATTTGAAAATTTGATTTCCTTATAGGTGGAATATGGTTCTAACAAAAAGGAAACCATATGCTAAAATAAAGGAGTGACAACCATATCTTTTATTATGTTGTAAAGCTATTTTTATAACTAAGTTGTTGTAAAAAAGGGAGGTGGCCCTTTTATTATGTTGTAAAGCTATTTTAAATAGCTAAGTTGTTGTAAAAAAAGGAGGTGGCCCTTTTATTATGTTTTAAAGCTATTTTAATAGCTAAGTTGTTGTAAAAAGGGGAGGTGGCCCTTTTTAGTTGGAAAAAGGAAGAGGTGGTCCTTTTTTAAAGGAATGTTGTTAAAAGGAGTATTTTTAGAATTTGAGAAAACCTATAAAAGGAGGGACTTGGAGAAGAATTAGAGAGAAGAAGAATTTTAGAGGAATATTTTAAATAAAAGTGTGGGAACCATGAGAGAAATTTTGGAGAGGAGTTAGAATATTTTGTAAATGGATTTTTGATAAGAAGACAAAGTGAGTGTTGAAAAGAAAAAGATAGAATTTTTGAGAGAGAATTTTTGTGATGAGAAGAGAGGAATAGTGAGAGAAGTGTGTTGCAAAGGAGGTGCTAGTTTTCTTTCTACTCACAGTTTGATTCTAAGGAAGAATTTCAAATTCAGCAATCAAGTGGAGGCAAGAGACATTCGTGTGTTGGTCTCTACCTATCAAAATCAAAGTCCCAGTTGGAGCTTGGCAATAGGGGTTGGTGCTCTTTCTAGTTGGTGCTGGAGAATCAGGGGTTGGTGCTCCTTCCAGTTGGTGCTGGTAAATTAGGGGTTGGTGCTCCTTCTAGTTGGTGCTGGTAAATTAGGGGTTGGTGCTCCTTCTAGTTGGTGCTGGAAAATCAGGGATTGGTGTTCCTTGCGATTGGTGTCGCTAAAATTTGTAAGTGTATTACATTTTTCAACTGGATTTAGATGGAATTCTAAATAGTTGTTTGCACCGTGGACGTAGCCAAAAGGTGAACCACATTATATACTATGTTGTGAATGATTTTGTGAGATTGCATTTAGTATCTTTCTTCTGCAAGTTAAAATTTTAAGACATACTGATTCACCCCCCTCTCAGTATTACGGTGAGTTCAACAATTGGTATCAGAGATCTAGGCACCACTAACAAGCTTAATCAGCTATGGTAGATCTTGCAGTAACTCACTATGGCGAATCATGAAGGTTTTTCCTCCAACAAGGCACCATTGTTCGATGGCACGAATTACGCTTTCTGGAGCCTCAGGATGAAAACTTATTTAAGTGCTCTGGGATATGACATTTGGGAGAGTGTAGAAAAAGGCTACACCAAACAAGCTACTCCACCTAAGGATGCAGCTGAAAAGAAGCTACTGGAGAATGATGCAAAGGCAAAAAATGCTTTACTATGTGGTCTGGTTGATAGTGAATTGGTTAAAGTCATCAGTTGTGAATCTTCTAAAGCCATATGGGATAAGTTGAAAAGTATTCATGAAGGTGATGACAAGATCAAAGAAGCCAAATTGTAGATACATCGAGCTCAGTTTGAAGGCTTAAAAATGAATGATGATGAGAGCATAGAGTCTTATATGCTGAGAGTAAATGAAGTGATAAATGCTATTCGAGGCCTTGGTGAAAAGCTAGCAGATTTGATTGTTGTTAAAAAGGTATTACGATCTCTTTCTCAAAAATTTGATTCAAAAGTTTCAGCTATAGAAGAGGCTAAGGATTTAAATAGTTTTTCCATGGATGAAATGCATGGCTCCTTAACTGCATATGAAATGAGAATTGGTAGCAACAGAACATCTGAAAAGGTAGCGGCATTCAAAGCTATGAAGAATGTCAAAATTGTATCTGAATCAGAAGAAGATGAAGTTGCAGACAAAATGGAGGCCAACTTTGTAAGAAAGCTGAAAAGAGGAAAAGGCAAGTATCATGGAAAATTACCTTTAAAGTGTTTTAATTGTGGAGGTATTGGACATTTTGCAGCTAAGTGTCCATATAAAGAAAAGAGTGATCAGGATGAACAATCATAGAATGAAAAAAGGGATAGATACAAAAAGAAATCATCAAATTTTCAAAGAGGTAACTTGAAGAAAAGAAGTTTCATTTCAAAGAGGAATAGTAGCTCGTCAGAAAATACTTCAAGTGAAAATTCTGAAGAAGAGAATGATGAAGCTCTTTTCATGGCCTTTGAGGATGAAAAAGTCATTGAAGAGGAAGAGGAAGATGAATCTGAGATAGATGCAGAAGTCGACCTAGAAAAGGAATTAGTTGCTGCTCTGGAGGAATTGGATGTTGAAAGGAAAAATATCAAGAGGATATCAAGAAAATTTGAAGAAGCAAACAAAATCATTACGGATCTAAAAGTGCAAATTGAGGAGGCAAAGAAGATTTCAGATGATCTAAAAAATCAGATAAAGACTAAGGATGAAGACTGTTGTAAAGTAGAGGAAGAAGTTGTTTCTTTAAGAAAACAATTAACAGAGGCAGATCTGAAAATCAACAGATACATCAAGTTTGAGAAGAGTTCCATGCAACTGGATGATATTCTAAACAATCAGAGGAGTGTTGATATTAAGTTTGGTTTGGGATACGATAGAAGTTCCTCAAGCAAGCCAAATATTGAAGTTCCAAAGCCCGTGAAGACTGAAGTGAAGAAACCACAAGAAGAGAAGAATCACATGGATAATGATGGCTTCAACTATATTCCACACCAAAGGATGAGAAGATTCAGAGCTCCTACAACTACATGGCAAAGACCACAAACCAGGTTCAATTATTTCTTTTCTGGTTATTGTTTCAAATGCAACTCCTATGGACATAAAATTTCAGATTGCAAGCTCAATGTTCATCCAAGAAATTTTGTTAGTAGAAACTTCTTTGCACCATTAGTGAATTATGATGTAGAATGTTTTAAGTGTCACAACTTTGGACACATAGCAAGATTTTGTAGAAACATGTCTACATCTAATGAAAGAAAGTTTCATCAGAACTTATGGAGATCAAATAGAAAAACTTTAGAAAACACTTCTTATGTTGATGAAAATAAGAAGCCTACTCAACAACCTAAACCAAAAGACAAAAATATTTGGGTAGAGAAACCAAAAGAGGTTAAGGAGTCTCTAATTGTGCAAACTACTTTTAAAGTGCAAAATAAATCTACACCATGGATATTAGAAGTGGTGCTCTAGTCTTTGGCGGGGAAATTTAAAGGGGGGGGGGGGGGGGGGGGAAAAGGGGTTTTTTTTGTGTAAAAATGGGCATGAGGAAGGATAGAGAGAAAAAAAAAAAAAAAAAATAGTGGAAAAATAGTGGCATTTGGTACTAGAACAAATGGTAATTTGTATACACTTAGTGAAAGTTCACAATATACATGCATGATGAGTCAAGAAGAAACAAGTTGGTTGTGGCATAAGAGATTAGGACATATTAATTTTGACAATATGATTAATATTAGTTCAAAATGAGTTGTTAGAGATATTCCAGTTATTTCAAAACCAACCAACTGTATCTGTGGACCATGCCAGCGAGGTAAGCAAACCAGTTCCACTTTCAAAAGTAAGGAACATTACAGGATGAAACCATTAGAGTTAGTGCACACTGATTTATGTGGTCCTATGAGAACTCAGAGTATAAATGGAGATAAATATTTTATGCTTTGCATTGATGATTACACTAGGATGACATGGGTATTATTTATGAAGCATAAATCAGAAGCACTAGAAATGTTTAAGGTGTTCAAAAATCAAGCAAAAAATCAGTGTAGCAGGAGGATCAAGTGTCTAAGGTCAGACAAAGGTGGAGAATTTATCTCAGAATATTTTATAGAATTTTGTGCTGATCAAGGAATTAGGAGACAATTTTCAGCAGCAAGGACACCACAACAAAATGGAGTTGTTGAGAGAAAGAATCGAACTATGTAGGAAATGGAAAGAACTATGATGGTTGAAAGTGACATAGCTGATAGATTCTGGAAAGAGGTAATTTATGCAGCAGTGTATATACTAAACAGGTGCATGCTTAGGCGAGAAGAAAATAAAACTCCCTATGAGTTATGGTTCAGAAGAAGAGCCACCGTTAAGCATTTCAAAATTTTTGGGAGTAAATGCTACATCAAAAATACAGAAGACAATCTTGGTAAGTTTGAAGATAGAGCTGATGAAGGTATATTTCTTGGTTACTCTTCTAGAAGCAAAGCTTATCAATGCTATAATAAGAGACTAAGAAAAATAGTCGATACTTCTGATGTAAAATTTGACGAAGGTACTAACAAGCTTTATAATGAGGAGGATGATTATCCTATGTATCAAGAAACTATTGAAGCAGATAAAGAGGAAGGAAGTGACAAGGAAGAAGAGGAAGATGATACCAAAATATCATTTCAAGGAGCACCAAAGCAAATCTCATGGAGAAATCAAAAGGATCATCCAGCAGGACAAATCATAGGAGATCCACAAGTTGGGGTTCAAACGAGAAGAAGAATTCTTCAGCCACAGAGAAATTCACTTCAGGTACAAGAAAATATTAATTATTCTTTGTTATCTAATATTGAGCCTAAAAATGTCATGGAAGCAAGCAAAGATGAAAATTGGATAAAAGCAATGGATGAAGAGTTGGATCAAATTGAGAAAAATAAGACATGGGAACTGGTTCCAAGACCTGTGAACAAGAATGTGATAGGCACAAAATGGGTTTTTCGTAACAAGCTGAATGAAGATGGAAAAGTGGTCAGAAACAAAGCAAGACTAGTCTGCAAAGGGTATGCTCAAATTGAAGGTATAGATTTCGAAGAAACTTTCGCACCCATAGCTAGACTTGAAGCAATTAGAATATTCCTTGCATTAGTTGTTTACAAAAATTTCAAAGTCTATCAAATGGATGTTAAATCAGCTTTTCTGAATGGTAATCTTGAGGAAGAAGTATACATGGAACAACCAGATGGTTTTCAGATTGCAAAAAATTCTAACCTGGTATGTCAGTTGAAGAAGGCACTATATGGATTAAAACAGGCACCCCGAGCATGGTACTCAAGGCTTGATACATATCTGATTCAGCAAGGTTTCAAGAAAGGTATGGTAGATAGCAACTTATACATTAAAACCAAAAGTGACTATCAGATTATCGTTGTTGTATATGTAGATGATATCATTTTTGGAAGTTGCAAGGATGAAGTATGCAAAAATTTTGCTGAACAAATGAAACATGAGTTTGAAATGTCAATGATCGGTGAGCTCTCTTACTTTCTTGGTTTGAAAGTCAATCAGTTAGATAAGGGTATATTCATATCTCAAGTCAAATATGTGAAAGAAATATTGAAGAAGTTTACAATGGAAGATTGTAAGCCTGTAAGTACACCCATGACAACAGGATGCAAGCTCAGTAAAGATGATAAGTCATCTTCTGTTGATCAAACTTCATATATATCCATGATAGGTAGTTTGTTGTATCTAACAGCCACAAGACCAGATATTTTGTAGGCAGTTTGCATGGTAGCACGATTTCAAGCCGATCCCAAAGAATCCCATGTTACAACAGTTAAGAGGATTTTTAGATATCTGAAGGGGACAGTGGATTATGGCTTATGGTACCCAAGAGATAAATATTTTACTCTTATTGCTTATTCTGATGTTGATTGGGTAGGATGTATAGATGACCAAAAAAGCACAAGTGGTGGTGCTTTTTATCTTGGTGATAAACTAGTGGCATGGCATAGCAAGAAGCAAGAATCAGTTTCGCTATCTACAGCGGAAGCAGAGTACATAGCTGCTACAACTTGTTGCACACATGTATTGTGGATGAAGCAAACCCTGAAAGATCTTGGTATTCATTTCAATGAGCCTATTTCTGTCATGTGTGATAACACAAGTGCAATAAATATTTCCAAGAATCCTGTGATGCACAACAGAACAAAACATATAGCGATCAGGTATCATTTTCTGAAAGACAAAGTAGGTGAAGGTGAGGTAAAATTGGAATATGTTCCTACTTCAGAACAGGTTGCAGATATTTTCACAAAACCATTACCCAAGGATGTCTTTGAATATCTCTAAAAAATATTGGGAGTGGTAACACTTCCCAAGAACTGATCAGCTATGGGTTGCACATTCTCAGGGGGAGTACTAAATACATATCTTATGATACTCCTTTGGTTTTATCTTCTAAATCATTTTTCTTAAGAATGATGCATACTGTTAGGGGGAGCACTTTCAAAGTTTTCATTTTTGCTCCAATTCAATCAGTTATATCAGTGGTGTGTTTCAGGGGGAGTTGGTAGAGAGGCAAAAATAGCAAAGCAGGACACTCTTTGTCATTGTTGTCAAAGGGGGAGAAAAATCTGGCAACAACGAATGATTGTGTGCAGGTACAATGTTGCAAATTTAGTATTGCTATGTTGCCACATAGGTGTTGCCAACAATTCCAAAGGGGGAGATTGTTGAGTATGATTTTCATTGTTGTAATTATTGTCAAACACTTCAGAAATATAGGTATTCATGTCAACACTTTCAAATTTGCAAGCTTCTATAGATTTGTATTTCATCAAGTTTACGAGATATCGATTAATCACCAGTCACAAAAGCAATAGCTTCATTGCTTTTGTCAATTGAAGGTATATCAATGTCAAGAAAAATGAAGTCTCCATCAAGTGATTAGACCATCTCACTATGTTCAGATCGACTCCAGCTCAGTCACAGAATTCGTGGCTCATCAAAAGGCCTTACGGTTTTCAAGATATCGTAGTTTGAAGTATCAAGGGTACTTGAGGTGTGCATCACGGCCATGGAAAAATAAATATTCCTCAAGACAAATTAAATAGTTGGGATATTTTAAATGTTTATTGGGCATATTTATATTTGAAAATTTGATTTCCTTATAGGTGGAATATGGTTCTAACAAAAAGGAAACCATATGCTAAAATAAAGGAGTGACAACCATATCTTTTATTATGTTGTAAAGCTATTTTTATAACTAAGTTGTTGTAAAAAAGGGAGGTGGCCCTTTTATTATGTTGTAAAGCTATTTTAAATAGCTAAGTTGTTGTAAAAAAAGGAGGTGGCCCTTTTATTATGTTTTAAAGCTATTTTAATAGCTAAGTTGTTGTAAAAAGGGGAGGTGGCCCTTTTTAGTTGGAAAAAGGAAGAGGTGGTCCTTTTTTAAAGGAATGTTGTTAAAAGGAGTATTTTTAGAATTTGAGAAAACCTATAAAAGGAGGGACTTGGAGAAGAATTAGAGGAAGAAGAATTTTAGAGGAAGATTTTAAAGAAAAGTGTGGGAACCATGAGAGAAATTTTGGAGAGGAGTTAGAATATTTTGTAAATGGATTTTTGATAAGAAGACAAAGTGAGTGTTGAAAAGAAAAAGATAGAATTTTTGAGAGAGAATTTTTGTGATGAGAAGAGAGGAATAGTGAGAGAAGTGTGTTGCAAAGGAGGTGCTAGTTTTCTTTCTACTCACAGTTTGATTCTAAGGAAGAATTTCAAATTCAGCAATCAAGTGGAGGCAAGAGACATTCGTGTGTTGGTCTCTACCTATCAAAATCAAAGTCCCAGTTGGAGCTTGGCAATAGGGGTTGGTGCTCTTTCCAGTTGGTGCTGGAGAATCAGGGGTTGGTGCTCCTTCCAGTTGGTGCTGGTAAATTAGGGGTTGGTGCTCCTTCCAGTTGGTGCTAGTAAATTAGGGGTTGGTGCTCCTTCCAGTTGGTGCTAGAAAATCAGGGATTGGTGTTCCTTGCGATTGGTGTCGCTAAAATTTGTAAGTGTATTACATTTTTCAACTGGATTTAGATGGAAGTCTAAACAGTTGTTTGCACCGTGGACGTAGCCAAAAGGTGAACCACGTTATATACTGTGTTGTGAATGATTTTGTGAGATTGCATTTAGTATCTTTCTTCTGCAAGTTAAAATTTTAAGACATACTGATTCACCCCCCCTCTCAGTATTACGGTGAGTTCAACAGCTACGGGTGATTCAATGCTAGAGGGGCAGATACCTGAACCATCTAATAGTACTAGGGAAGCATCTCCTATGGGTGAGGGGGACATCCCCACATAAATAGTTGTAATATCAAAGAGATGAACACAAGCTTATACTGAGAGGGGGGGTGAACAGTATAAGACCTCTTTTTACTTTTTCCTTTATACTTCAAAATAGTAAAGCAATATACCCAAAGCAATATCAAAGCAATGCACAATATCATCCACAAAGTGACACCAATTTTAACGTGGTTCACCCAGAATGGTTGGGCTACGTCCACAAAACTTTTCTCTAAAAGTTATCTCAAAGTTCTTTGGGAATCCTTCCCAATTACAATGTTTATGAGCCTTGGCCCAAAGGAGATACCTTCCCCAAATCAAAATTTATGAGCCTCTGCTCAAAGGAGATACCTTCCCCCAATCAAAATTTATGAGCCTCTGCTCAAAGGAGATACCTTCCCCTCTCGCTCCGGAAATGATCCCTCGGAAGATCAACCACCTCTACCTCTTGCCAGCACGTGGAACTCCTTTCCACCGAAGACCTCCTGTCCTCAATGCTTAGCCTAAGAGACCTCTGCCTTCTATGATCACGTCCACAGTAGCTCAACAACTTGTACCAAACATAGTCAGTCGGTCTAGTACAAGTCTTCCTCTGTCTGTTAGATCTGTCCAACTCTTGAACAAATCAATCCTCTGCATACAAGCCTTCTCAAAGACTTGCCAAATCTGTCCTCAGGTTCTTCTCATAGAACCAATGCACCTCTGTCCTCAAGTTCTCTGATAGAACTATCAAACTCAGCTCACAAGTCCTCTGCTAGGACCTATCCAAATCTGCTCACAAGTCCCCACCGAAACCTCGTCCAAAACCGCTCACAAGTCCCCATCGAAACTCTCGTCCAAAAACTCAAGCAAGCTCACCAAGAAAAACTTTCTTAGTAGGAAATCACAAAGTGAATTGTTAGAGACCCAATGTGATTTGTCAAACTCATAGAAGCATAAAGAGAATTGTTAGAGACTCAATATGTTCTATACTCAAATCCCAATCTCAAAACTCAACTCAAATCAACTCAGCTCAATCTCAATCTCAAATCTGAAAACTCAACTCAATATCTGAAATGGATAGGATAGAATGTTTTCTTTCAAGAACATGAAACCCCAACAATTGCCAACTATGCAAAGAATCACATAACAATGATACTCATGTTCTTTTCACCATCAATTAGGGTTTCAACAACAATGCTCATCAAACAAGGTTTAGTCAACCAACACCATTCAACTCAACATCAACCTTGAAGCATTCAACCAATCATCACAAGAAAAGGAAACAAGTAGAAATCCTTTTCCCTCCAAAGATATTTGAACAAAATAGCCACCAACACAATATCACCAAATGCAAAGAATAACTTGCTCAAATCAACTCAATGGAGTAAGCCCAATATCATGAATCAAGTAAAGCAATAACTTGATCAAACAACCTCTATGGAAGCAACTCAACCATCAAACTCAAAACAGCCAACCAAGGGTTCCACCAACTCAATGCAAGTAGCTAGACTCACAAATATAAACCCTAGTGCACAAAGCTTCCACTATCTCAAACCAAAAATTATGCATTCACCAAAAACTCTCCTTAAGGATAACAATGCATAAGTAGTCTTCAACAAACCAGAAAATAGGATTTACACCTAGCCAAAGGATACCTAGTAGAATACCTTTTCACTCCAACCTTATTTCAGAAAACATACACCAATCATACTCATAAGAAGAATGTGCCCATACCTTATTGGAGTAGAAGATAATTGAACCTTCAAGTCGTCACCACACATAACTCTCAAACTTCCAACCAAGTTAGGGTTAGAATAAAAAGAAATGAGCAATAATATAAACTTCCTTTATTACACCTTTTAGCTCCACTTCTTTAAACACAACCACCATAACATGCCAATAAATCAACAATCACAGACTCACACCTTATACCTCCATTTTTAATTTTAGCATAGCAAAGAATAATCTTAAAAATACATCCAAAGAAATATGCCCTTATTTCTCCTAAGCTTTTATTCAATGCTAATCACAAAAGCCAAAACTCATAAAATTTAATCACACCTTATAAATCGTTGTCCAAGAAACTCTGAATTTCACGGCATAAAGACATTTTAATAAAAACGTGTGTTACTCTAGCAAAGCACCCCCACGAGACTCAAAATGGCGACCTTCGCCAATGCAATGCCCAACAGCAGCCTTCGCTGCCACTAGCCCATGCGGGCTACGAAGTTCACAAGTGAACTTCCCTCCACTTCACCCTCAAAAAAACTCCCGAAGACTTTTCAACCGCACGTGCTTCTAAGTCTTCCTTCGATCGCAGCGAATACAGAGCACAAACACCGCAAATTGCATTTGGGGAATTTCGAATTAATTAGCCTTCCAACCTTAGGAGTTGGAGAATAAATAGTCTCTTCGAAGACACCTTGACGTCGGAGAAAATAAAGACCATTTCAAAATTAATCAAAAGTCTTTTCAAAAAGGGTTTAAAAACCTTTAAATAATTTTAATAAATTAAGAAAAAAAAAGGTTTAAAAACCTTTAAGTATTTTTAATAAATTAAAAATAATTTCTCCCTTAATTAAATAATTAATTAATTAAAACCTTGAAGGTTTTTAAATAATAATTAAATAAATAATAAAGAGAACCTCCATTGGTTTTAATAAAAACCATTTAACTTGGTTTTAATAAAAACCCTATCCAACTTGGTTTTAATGAAAAACCCTTGCCAATGGAATCTCTCCGGATTCTCTTAAAAATATTCTCTTGGAATCTTCCACCTTTGAAGCCAACACATCCTCTTAACATTAATTCCATTTCCTTTTGACATCAATGACAACTCATAGACAAGAAGCTAGGATCTCAAACCCAAAATTGCCAACAATCTCCCCCTTTGTCATTGATGGCAAACCATGCTTCTCAACAACACAAAAACTCAACATAAACAACTCCCCCTGTCTTGAGGCTCTCCCCCTTACTCAAATATCTCCCCCTTTGTCATCAATGGCAAAGGGTCACCTTTGGGGCTCGGGACTAAGAATGAGCCTCTTAGCTTAGTCCCTCCCCCACCTCCTGATGAGGTGATTAATTCTTGGGTGGGAGTAAAACTCCCATTAGGCACTGATCATCATCAGCGTCTATAACTTCCTTGTCGGGCCTTCTCTTGAACTCTTTGTCCATATTCCTGTTCCCGTCACCTGTTCTTGTTCTTGTTCTCATCCCTCGTTCTTGTCCATGCCTTGATCCTTGGACCCGATCATGCCACTATTCTTGTTCCCGTATTCTGGAATTTCAGCTCTACACTGTCTGATTATGTGACCTTCATTGTTGCACTTGAAACACTTGACGATGTTGTTTCTCTGAGGTAAACCTGATCTTTGAATCCACCAGTTCTGACCAAACCTGTTCTGACCAAACCTGTTCTAGCCAAACCTGTTTTGACCAAACCTGTTTTGACCAAACTTGTTCTGGCCAAACCTGTTCTGACCAAACCTGTTCCTGTTATTTGCCTTGCAATAAACTGCCTTGTGCCCAAACCGTTGACAAGAGTAGCAATACCCTTGAAAGTAACTAGCACTTCTAAAACTATCATTTACCTCCTTCACTTGAGCCATGCAATGTGAAGCCATCTGACCAAACCCGTGACAAGCAAAACATTTCGCCTTGAAACTTTCCTTTAATTGACCTCTTAGGTTCTAAAAACTTCTTCTTCTCATTCTGAATTCTATTTTCTGTTTCTATGCATCTATCATTCAAGGACTCCTTTTTGAAATACTTTCCTCATTAGAACTCTCTTCCTTTTGGAGTCTCTTACTAGACTCTCCAACTTGTTCCTTGTGTGGCTTAACAAAACCAAGGCCTATTTTATCTGTTGTCTTTCTTTGACCTTTGATGAGTGACTTAACCTTTTTGGAGCTATCTTGAAACCTGTAAAGCTTATCCTTGTACTCTTTAGTTTCCTCTTTCAAAGAAGCCATTTTTTGTTCTAACTCACTATACTCAAGAACCTTAGACTCTAACTCATCCTTGAGTTCTTGTGTCTTAGCCATAGAGAAGTCAAGACTTTCTATAAGATCATCTCTCTCCATACAACATTCATCTAACTTATCCTTGAGTCTAGCATTCTTCTTTCTTTCCTTTTTCAAAGCACTAAGAGCACTAATAAGTTCACCTTCAAGATCTACTTCACCTTCCTCTATATCTTCCTCTATTTGTTTGCTTTTTGAATCATCAAAGCCTTTTTCAGATTTCTTATCACTAGAGGTGCTACCCTTTTCAAAAACCATACATGCATCTTCCTTATAGTTTTCTGAAGCATCCTCATACATACTAGAAACCAAATCATTATTTGTGCAATCATCCTCAAGGTGACCAAAATTTCCACATCTAAGACATTTCATGATAATGAATCTATGTTTCGGTTCTTCCTCTTTTCTCGATATGAACAACATCTCATTTTCATTATCACTTGAAGAACTTTCACTATCACTACTAGAACACTTACTTGCTTTGTCTAGGTAGAAACTCTTCTTGTGCTTGTGAGAATACCTCTTTCCTTGATTGTTGTGCTCATCTTTGTTTTTCCTATGATGCTTGTGCTTTTCAGAATCCTTGCTCTTAGAATCCTGTTTATCTTCATCACTTTCATTCTTGGGAACAATACAGTTAGTAGCATAATGACCAAACTTTCCACAATTGAAACATCTTATATTTTTCATACTTTTGTGCTTTCTAGAGAACTTGCCTTTCTTTCTGTAATATGCCTCTTCATCACTAGAAGACTCATCACTATCTTGAAGTTGTTTACCCTTGGAATTCTTGGTAGCCTTGAAAGTCGCCTCTTTCTTGACATCAACCTTCACTTGAGTTCTCAACTCAAATGCTCGCAAGTATACTATGGAGCTCATCCTTTTTCAACTTATCCAAATCTTTAGCTTCCTCAATAGCAAAAATATTTTCACTAAATCTATTAGGAAGAGATCTTAAAATCTTATCACAAACATCATTTTCAGCAAGCTCAAGACCTAAGTCTTTCATGGAGTTAACAACCTCATCCATACGAAGCATGTAGTCACTAATATTTTCATCATAATTCATCTTGAGTTGTTCAAACATACCTTTGAAGTGTCTCAACTTGGCCTTTCTGACATTTGTATCACCTATATGAACCACCTTCAACTGTTTCCACATTTCACTAGTTGTCTTGTAGTGAATCACTTTGGTGAGATCTACTTTCTGTAAGCCTTTCAGGATTGCATTCATTGCTTTTGAATTGCTGTGATGTAGGAGCCTTTCTTCTTTAGTATTAGGACCATGTTCGGAATAGTGTACTCATCTTCAATCACTTCCCAAACCTCATTCCCAAGTGCCATTAGATGAACCTTCATCCTTGCACTCCAAAGACCAAAATCTGACCCATCAAGAATAGGTGTTGCATTGCCACTTGAATAATCCATTGTGTTCTTTACTAGCTTTTCCTTCAAGCCGTTAAACTTTTCGAAGGCACCCGCTCCGATACCAATTGAAGAACACAAGCTTATACTGAGAGGGGGGGGTGAAAAGTATAAGACCTCTTTTTACTTTTTCCTTTATACTTCAAAATAGTAAAGCAATATACCCAAAGCAATATCAAAGCAATGCACAATATCATCCACAAAGTGACACCAATTTTAACGTGGTTCACCCGGAATGGTCGGGCTACGTCCACAAAACTTTTCTCTAAAAGTTATCTCAAAGTTCTTTGGGAATCCTTCCCAATTACAATGTTTATGAGCCTCGGCCCAAAGGAGATACCTTCCCCCAATCAAAATTTATGAGCCTCTGCTCAAAGGAGATACCTTCCCCCAATCAAAATTTATGAGCCTCTGCTCAAAGGAGATACCTTCCCCTCTGCTTTGTAAATGATCCCTCAGAAGATCAACCAGCTCTACCTCTTGCCAGCATGTGGAACTCCTTTCCACCGAAGACCTCCTATCCTCAATGCTTAGCCTAAGAGACCTCTCGCCTTCTATGATCACGTCCACAGCAGCTCAGCAACCTGTACCAAACATAGTCAGTCGGTCTAGTACAAGTCTTCCTCTGTCTGTCAGATCTGTCCAACTCTTGAACAAATCAATCCTTTGCATACAAGCCTTCTCAAAGACTTGCCAAATCTGTCCTCAGGTTCTTCTCATAGAACCAATGCACCTTTGTCCTCAAGTTCTCTGATAGAACTATCAAACTCAGCTCACAAGTCCTCTGCTAGGACCTGTCCAAATCTGCTCACAAGTCCCCATTGAAACCTCATCCAAAACTCGCTCACAAGTCCCCATCGAAACCTCGTCCAAAAACTCAAGCAAGCTCACCAAGAAAAACTTTCTTAGTAGGAAATCACAAAGTGAATTGTTAGAGACCCAATGTGATTTGTCAAACTCATAGAAGCATAAAGAGAATTGTTAGAGACTCAATATGTTCTATACTCAAATCCCAATCTCAAAACTCAACTCAAATCAACTCAGCTCAATCTCAATCTCAAATCTGAAAACTCAACTCAATATCTGAAATGGATAGGATAGAATGTTTTCTTTCAAGAACATGAAACCCCAACAATTGCCAACTATGCAAAGAATCACATAACAATGATACTCATGTTCTTTTCACCATCAATTAGGGTTTCAACAACAATGCTCATCAAACAAGGTTTAGTCAACCAACACCATTCAACTCAACATCAACCTTGAAGCATTCAACCAATCATCACAAGAAAAGGAAACAAGTAGAAATCCTTTTCCCTCCAAAGATATTTGAACAAAACAGACCACCAACACAATATCACCAAATGCAAAGAATAACTTGCTCAAATCAACTCAATGGAGTAAGCCCAATATCATGAATCAAGTAAAGCAATAACTTGATCAAACAACCTCTATGGAAGCAACTCAACCATCAAACTCAAAACAGCCAACCAAGGGTTCCACCAACTCAATGCAAGTAGCTAGACTCACAAATATAAACCCTAGTGCACAAAGCTTCCACTATCTCAAACCAGAAATTATGCATTCACCAAAAACTCTCCTTAAGGATAACAATGCATAAGTAGTCTTCAACAAACCAGAAAATAGGATTTACACCTAGCCAAAGGATACCTAGTAGAATACCTTTTCACTCCAACCTTATTTCAGAAAACATACACCAATCATACTCATAAGAAGAATGTGCCCATACCTTATTGGAGTAGAAGATAATTGAACCTTCAAGTTGTCACCACACACAACTCTCAAACTTCCAACCAAGTTAGGGTTAGAATAAAAAGAAATGAGCAATAATATAAACTTCCTTTATTACACCTTTTAGCTCCACTTCTTTAAACACAACCACCATAACATGCCAATAAATCAACAATCACAGACTCACACCTTATACCTCCATTTTTAATTTTAGCATAGAAAAGAATAATCTTAAAAATACATCCAAAGAAATATGCCCTTATTTCTCCTAAGCTTTTATTCAATGCTAATCACAAAAGCCAAAACTCATAAAATTTAATCACACCTTATAAATCGTTGTCCAAGAAACTCTGAATTTCGTGGCATAAAGACATTTTAATAAAAACGTGTGTTACTCTAGCAAAGCACCCCCGCGAGACTCAAAACGACGACCTCCGCCAATGCAGCGCCCAACAACAGCCTTCACTGCCACTAGCCCACGCGGGCTACGAAGTTCACAAGTGAACTTCCCTCCACTTCACCCTCAAAAAAACTCTCAAAGACTTTTCAACCGCACGTGCTTCTAAGTCTTCCTTCGATCGCAGCAAATACAGAGCACAAACACCGCAAATTGCATTCGGGGAATTTCGAAATAATTAGCCTTCCAACCTTAGGAGTTGGAGAATAAATAGTCTCTTCGAAGACACCTTGACGTCGACGGAAATAAAGACCATTTCGAAATTAATCAAAAGTATTTTCAAAAAGGGTTTAAAAACCCTTAAATAATTTTAATAAATTAAGAAAAAAAAGGTTTAAAAACCTTTAAGTATTTTTAATAAATTAAAAATAATTTCTCCCTTAATTAATTAAATAATTAATTAATTAAAACCTTGAAGGGTTTTAAATAATAATTAAATAAATAATAAAGAGAACCTCCATTGGTTTTAATAAAAACCATTTAACTTGGTTTTAATAAAAACCCTATCCAACTTGGTTTTAATAAAAACCGGTTTGGTTTTAATGAAAAACCCTTGCCAATGGAATCTCTCCGGATTCTCTTAAAAATATTCTCTTGGAATCTTCCACCTTTGAAGCCAACACATCCTCTTAACATTAATGCCATTTCCTTTTGACATCAATGACAACTCATAGACAAGAAGCTAGGATCTCAAACCCAAAATTGCCAACAAGAGACCCAAGAGGAAGGTACCTTGGACATCATAGAAGAGGGTCAAGAGCAAGGCCAAGGTTACGTTTGTAAAACCAATCGTCCAGTCAGATGAAGAATGGGTAGAAGGTATATAGGATTTTTGAGTGGAAGGAGAAATTTGAAAGACTCCGTGAAGAATTCAAGGTAGAAAATGTAGAGAGAAAAGTCACCAAGAAGGCTAAAATAGGGTCGAACATTTGCATTGATACTGCTACGAAAGACAAGTTCTGGTGGATATACGGTTCATCCCAAGGATGATCCTCTAGAATATGGAAATATATGGAGAGATAGGGGATATTCAAATCAGAAGTAGAGGTAGCTGCAATCACTAAAGAAAATGTTGACCTTACCCCTAAAGAGACTTGGCTATTCAAGGCTAGGGTGGTCAGACGATAGATGGACGACTCTAATATTTTATTCAAAGATTTACGGCCTTAGCATACCGATATTTGGTAGGAAGTAGAAGTTGCATTCCTTAAGAGAGAAACAACCATAGTTGTGTTGCCTAGAATAGGTGTTGGACCAAGCAGAATAGGATGGTGCAACCAATGTAACAAGAAGCCAGTGCAACCTAAAGCTGAAATCCATCCCAGTGCAATCAAAAGCCAACACATCTGGAAGCCTATGCAGCCTAAATATGTCCCACAATATACCAATACCACTTAGCAAAAATAAAAACCCCAAAATTAAGGGAAGGCCAAGGTCACCAATAAGAAAATAAGATAGAAGGATAAGACCTAATGAAAGGGGTTGACTATCAGCTTCAGGTTCCACGAGGGTGTGGCACATATTAGGCATGGGGGGATGATGAGCATCAGAAATGCTCATATTTTTGTATGAATTCTAACGGTTTTTGTGTGACAGTATAATAAGAGTCATATCTTTTTATGAATTATTATGTATATATTTAATGGAATTATGTGCATTATCTAATTTGTGTGTGAAGTGTGTTTTGTGTAGATATTTTCTGATTTTATCATATTTTGATTAGTCAAGGTCCTATGTGGACCTGGCATGCTTCTGCTTCAATGAGTCTAAATCATATTGGGAAGGCGCCATGATCTTCAGGTAGTCATATTGACCAAAGGTGTCTTGATCCTCAAGTAGGTACCATGGTCAGGGATGCCTTACTCTGCAATTAGGTACCTCACTCTACAAGAATGCATCTCACTCTACAAGTAGGCACCTTACTCTACAAGTAGGTGCCTTACTCTATAGGTAGGCACCTTACTCTACAAGTATGCACCTTGACACCATATGTCAAGTAAGCACCTTGATCCTTAGGTAGGCACCTTGATGTCATACATAAAGGGCACCTTACTCTTCAATTAGGTGCCATGATGTTAATCACCTTGACCTTGTGGCTGAAGGAGGCCCTGTTGACTACAGTAAACCTTTGACTCCATGTCACGCTGGCTATCCTTGGAAGGCTATCGAACGTATGAGCTCTCCCAACCATATTGGAAGAAACGCATAACCACTTGATAAAGCAGAACATATAAAACATAGAGATCGAACTTGAAAATATTCTATCTCTAGAAAAATATGAAAGTTGTTGACTATTTTTATCATACGCCTATTACAGTAACTAAACTATCTTAGTTTAGACTATAACCAAATCTTCTGTTGTAACAACATTGTACAGGAAGCTCTGTGTGTATTATATAAACACACAGACTTCTCTAAGAAAATAGGTAATTTTTTAAGAGTGTTGATGCATGTAAGCATTGTACTACAACATTAATAAAAGTTCTCGAGAGTTCTTTCATTCATGTTTTATCCTCGTAACTAGTCGAGCGAAAGCTGTTGGAGCCTGGGCCCACTCCAAGCTAGTATTCCTCCCCTACTTTCTATTGCTTTCTAGATTAGCTCATTTATTTCAGTGTGTTGTATCTTTTATTTTTGCAAGTGTGTTTTACTACTTTCCTTTATTTTCCAAGCACGGTGTGGTGTGATTTATTTTTTTGTACTTTTATTTATGCATGATTTAATTGGTGTGGATGAATCAATGATATTTCACAAACACTCCCCCAATGATAGGCTTAGTGGACTCATATCCAAATGGTGTTTTAATTAGACTTGAACGTGGTACTTCGTTGTGACCAGGAGATCGATTTTGACTAATCAAATGATAAATTGCATTAACAAAAATATTAGCAATGAGGCTAATGTTAAATAGATTACAAAATAGGAATAATAACAACTACTCCTGCATCTACGCTAACTAACACGCCATAGAAGGTAGAGTGTTAGGTTTAGGATTCTTAACCTAAGATATTTAGGAACTTACCATTAGATATTTGGAACAGTAAATATCTACATGGTAGAAAGTAGAAAAGTAAATACTAGTGGTAAAAAGTAACAAACTACTTTTTTACCATGCGGTAAATAAAATCTACCTAATGTAGGAAATGGGGTAAATATCCCAAATGATGAAATATTACTCTAACATCCCCCCTTATTACATTATTTGGGTAATGTATACCTATCCTCCTATACAACAATATTTGGGTAAAGTATATAACTACCCCAATACAGTGGAATAAAATGTCGATCTACTGGTTCTTGCTCTGTCACAGTGCTCTGGCTGCTTCTAAGCAAAATATGGGTCATTCCTCACTTTGTCTTCACATCAACGAATGTCCTTATAGTAATCTCATCATCCAACCAAATTGCATGGGTAACCAATTGTTGCAATCACTAGGTGTAGTAGAATAGATCACTTCATACGAGGTTCATTCATTTACAATATGATTTTGCAAAAGATAAGGTAGCTATGGTGTCGATAGCTACCAAAAATGCACCCTTATAAGTTCCCCCCTTCTTGTTGCAAAACATGTTGTAATTAATTTTTGAAAGAAATATGACTAAGGTTTTGTTCGCTGTCGAAAATGCACCCTTATAAGTCTTCTTCCATTTTTACAAAAATTTGTGAAGAAAAGAAAGTATATCCCCCCTTAATTGCAAAATATGTGCAACTTAAGAAGCTTTGTGAAATATTTTACAAATATTGCCTCCTAGGCAATTTTACACCAAAAAAATCCCTCCTTTTGTTACAAGGACTTCAAACAATAAGAATTTGCTATTTATGAAGCCTAAAAAAGGAGAGAGAGGAAATGGTGTTTGCTCAAGGTGACACAATGTGTTTTCCCTCTACAATATTGTCTGAGCCATGAGCACTCTGTGTGCTCTCTTTGAACCAGAATCAGAATCAGAACTAGACACTTCACTAGAAATATTGCCTTTGTTTTGCTTCTGTGATGTGCCTTTGCCATTTTAGTTTTGCTTGTTTGGAAACCAACACTGAATGGTGTCATGGTTGTCCTTTGTAAAATTTGTGCAAAACTTTGTCTCTTAGGCAATTTTATAAAGAAAAATTACCAAATAATACTTCCTTATTACAAGTACTTCAAGCATGGTTGCTATTATGAAGCCTAAAATAAAAGGTATAATTTTATGATGACTTCTACTTTTCTGATTGCCTTTACAAATTTTATCTCCCTCTTGTCAAAATTTGTGTTTGAAGGAATAAAGGAATTATCCCCCCTTAGTGCAAAGGATTGCAACTTTTTAAGGTTCCTTTTTTTTTTTCAAAAACTTGTTCTTTCTTTTGATATACCCTAAAAGAGTACCAAAAGATAATTCACTCAAATAGATATTTAATGGCCCCTGCCTAAACACCCTTAAATAAGGATGATCAGTTTGAGGAGTTTAAGCCAAACAAATAAGAGTGAATTAGGGGTTTTGTTGTTTTAGGAGAGAATATCAAGTGAAATTGGCTTTAAAATTGTGCAAGGATTTACACAAATTTGTGAATTTTGGGGTTTAGTGTGTTCTTGATTCTATGACTTATAATTGCAAAAGAAATAATGCAATAATCAAACAAGAATACCCACAAAATTCTTATCACCTAGGTGGCGAATGCAACCGAAAATGCACCTAATTTGCCAATGAAGGTGTCGAGTAAAATCGAAAATGCACCTTTTAATTTATGCAACAAAATGTGGATTTGTGTTGTGCAAAAAATTGATATTTTTATGTCTCCTACTTGTCTTCCAATTTTGCAAAAGAAATACAATGTTGTCTTCCCCCCTTTATTTTGCAAAATTAACAATATGAGCACTCCTTTCAAGACAAGTCGACACACAACCCGCATTTGAAAGGCTTCCAGACCAGTTGAAAAATGACTTGGTTTTGATGGACCCAAGTTTTCAAGTTCTTCTCAAGTTTGCAAAAAAAATATGTGCAATTTTATGTCTTATATCCCCATTTTGAGAAAACAAATGCACACTTTCAATTTTGATGTTTTGCAATTTTGGAGTCTCCTTGTCTTTAAAATTTGTAAAAAGAATTCAAGTTTGATCCTTTCTTGTATGCTAAATTAACAAGGTTGAGAAGAGTTTTAGGTTGCCTAATTTTGCGAGAAAATTCTGCTTTTAAATGTCTTATATCTCCTTGTTGAGGAGAAAACAAAATAACATTAGGTCATTTGATTTGCAAAAAAAAATTAGGTCTTTACCTTTTTTTTTTTTTTAAATTCATTGCATTTATACTAATTAATTTAAGTATCATTTAATTAATAATAAAAATTATTCTTACTTAAAAAACACTTTATTGTAAAAATAAAAATGATTTTATAAACAAAAAAATTAAATTATTAAAAAAAATACTAAAAAATTAATAAAAAAATACAAAGAAAAAAAATAAAAAATAAAATTACCTTTTAATGTTGATTCTCCTTTGACCAAAAAAGATGTGTGATTGCCCCGACGGGAGTCAAAATTTTGACCTCCCATCGGGCAGCGCCTTAATGTTGGCCCTCTCTCCAGTCGGGCTAGCTAGCCCGACGGGAGGAGTAGCCCATTGCCTTCTCCTTGAAGGATTCCTCGTCGACTAGAAAGGAATCTAGTGGGATTTATCCCACATCGCCCCTATGGATGATCTTAAGTTGCTTAAAAGCAACAGAGCACCTAGTTCTCTTTGATTGCCTGCGGGCAATCAAGGTCTAGTCGGACCCCTTTTGCTATCGCCCACATGGTGCGGTCGAAGGGGTCCACGTGTCTAGTGGCACATGTGGTTGTCCACCATGTGGCCACCACATGTCCAATCTACATCGGATACCATGTGGCTAGTCCGCCATGTGTCGCCCTGTGTCTGGTTCAGACCGCATCAGCAGCTTAGTCAGTTGCCACGTCAGCCACATCCAGTCAAGGTTTGTCTAGTCAATGTTTGTAGTCCACGTGTTCGTAGCGTCAGATCTAGGGTCTAGGTGGTAGTGCCACATGCCTACTTTAGATTCGTCCATGTTAGATGTGTCAGATCTAGGATCTAGGTGGCAGATTGAGTTTCTCAATTTTTATGTCTAGCATGTCCACCACGAAGGGCGCTCCTACCCTCTATGTTGTCTTCCCCCCTTGAGATCCATGTTGCAAGAAATGTGAGGGTGCTCTTGCCCTCGATGCTTTCCCACCTCAATCTCGATATGTGGGCCCAACGGGGGAGCTAATAAAGCTCTCCTCATGCCACGGGGAGGGTGAGGGCCGCCTACCCTCGAACGCTCCTATGGGTTGTTTGCAGGCTCGCAGGGTGGATCATCGATGGGGAGATCCTCGGTGGTCACTATCCACGATGGGGGAAAAAATTTCCCATGGGTGGTGATCACCATCAGGGTCAAATGATCCTTGCATTGGGATTCATGCCCAAAGCTGCGAGTTTTCCTGCGGGAGCTTTCCACAAAAATTAAGATGCACAATAAACTAATCAAACTTAGGGAGAATTAAAGAGATATTAAGAGCAATAATGAAATTAATTAAAGGTCACCGATGGTGCAGTAATTCCAACGCTCCAGCTCAAATACCTTGCTCCAGCTCTGATACCAATGTGACCAAGAGATCAAGTTTGATTAATCAAATGATAAATTGCATTAGCAAAAATATTAGCAATGAGGCTAATGTTAAATAGATTACAAAATAGGAATAATAACAACTATTCCTGCATCTATACTAACTAACACACCATAGAAGGTAGAGTGTTAGATTTAGGATTCTTAACCTAAGATATTTAGGAACTTACCATTAGATATTTGGAACAGTAAATATCTACATGGTAGAAAGTAGAAAAGTAAATACTAGTGGTAAAAAGTAACAAACTACTTTTTACCATGCGATAAATAAAATCTACCTAATGTAGGAAATGGGGTAAATATCCCAAATGATGAAATATTACTCTAACATTCGCAAGCTTAGGAGTCCCCTAGTTTGACAATTTAAATGAGAGGACTGTGATAAAAATAGGACCATATTTAACTAGTTTTTTTGCCCAAATAGCCATGTTAAGGATAATAAGTTTGTTGTGCTGCCATATAGGGGATGAAATGGAAACACTATTATGCATAGGGTTCAAAGTAGGAGGAGGATATTGAATTTTATAGGGAGTTGTATTTTGTTGGACATTTGGTCAAGGAGAACTTGGAACTTGTGTATTTTTAATTTTTTGGGGAAGTAGAATTTAGAGCAAATACATGTTGAAAATATTGAGAAAGTAAGGTAGGGTTATTAGATGAAGATGGTTGCTTTTGATTGAAAATAATTGTAGTAGTTGCACCAATAAATTTTTGTTGTGGTGGTTCATGTACTTGTTTTTTAAAATTATCCTCAAGAGGAGTCATATTTTTGGTATTATCTAAAGAGAGGTCATTATTAGTGGCATGTTGCAATGAAGTGTTTATGTATGTTTCAGGTTGTGGGTGAAGTCGAAAAGCCACTTCTAAAGCTGCTTCCATCGATAAATCACCCTTTGCGAGTTGATATTCTATTTCCAACACATTAGTGTCGATTTAGATTTAAGAATTCATAGAAATATTGCATGGACTAAAAATGAACACCTCCTTGAGACCCTAATTTTGGGTCAACATCGTTGATGGTTTCATCTTCTTCACTTTGTCTTATTTGGTGTTCTTGTTCTTCTAATACTTCTTATATTTCAGCTTCTGCATTAGGATCAATATCTAGCTCATCTTCATAGCCAGTTACCACTTGTTTACCACTTCTTATATGTTTAGGAATCTTTCCTATAGATGCTAATTAAAAGTTTTTTTTATTGTTTTTGTTGTTTTTTATTTTTATTTTAAGCAAACAAATTACTATGCTTTAACTCAAATATTTACAAGATTTTAAAAAATAATACTAAGTGGTTTCAATATTCCTTAAAGAGCCTATGGATGTCATTGATGGGCTCTAAATATTTCGAACTCATGTAGTGTTCTTCCTCAAAAGAAAAATCATCTACTAAGAGTTGAATGAAGCAAAAAAAGGTAAATTTCTTAGTTTATGAGTCAAAAGGTTAGACTTGTAATTCATAACAATACTCTCGAAATAGGATTGCTTAAGGTGCTTTATAAAATATTTTTCTTTGTTATAAGGTCACCTCGTTGTTTTCTAAGTATGCTAAGAATCTATGGATTTTTAAGGCTTCTTCCAATTAATTATCCCAAGGATAAATGTTTGAGTGGACACAAGCTCGTTTATCTGCAAGCCAATGCTCACAATTTATTTTGATTTAAAAGTAAAGAGAGTGGAATCTATGTACTAAAGCTCTAGCAACATCAATTCTCTTGATTTCTTTAATTTCTTGTGATTTATTTTCAATGATACCAAATTTTTTCCACAAATCTACTTGACGTTCAGTGCTATCTCATTTATAGAAGAGATCAACCTCTTGTTCTATGAGTGTTCTTCTAATATCTATGAAGAAGGATTCGTTAAGTCTATTTTCTACCATTTAATGAGATTTATTTTTTGTTTCTGGTTTTTGTAAAGAAAATAAAGTTTAATAATAATTGTGTAGTTCATGTCGGGTTCACCAAAGAATGGAAGCCCAAAATTTTTGCACCCCTTTCTCCCAGGCTAATGGATCCATGCTTGAAAGGGGAAGGGAAAATGAAGGATCTACACCTCGGATGATAAGTGCTTGTGTTGCACTCTCTTTGGTGTTTATCGATGAATGGGATGAGGGTTCACCAAGAAACACTTGCTATGGCAGTTTCCACGCCTAAGAGAGGTAGTAGTTTGATGTGTTTTTCTTTTCTTTTTCTTGAAAGCATACACCTAAGGTTTGGCTAAAATGCAATTTCTACCTAGCTATATGCAATTCAATTTTCAAATGAAGGTGAGGCATACAAATCTATCTAGAAAGTGTTACAAAGTTTAACTAAGATGCAAATTTTTTGTTTATGCTAGCATGTTTTCTTTTTGTATTTTTTATTTTATAAAAAGTGTAATAAAGTATGTTTTGGGTGTTTTCTATTTTCTAACTAACATAGATGCATATAAGATAGGAACATATAAATTTGAGTACGAGAAAATAGGTTTTAAGTTCTAAGTTGGCCTAGATATTTGATTTCTGATGAATTCAGATGTGCAGGATGAATTCAGATGTAACAGGATGAATTCGGTCGTATGAATTTTTCAGATGAATTTGGATGCGTACAAATCTGTCAAAAGCCTGCAATTGCAAAATAGAAAACTAAATTTTGAAAACAGGGATGGGGGATCTACATAGGCCATAGTAGATCATGGTCTGTGATAGTCAAATCCCCTCGGTTCTTTTAGCCAACCATAAATAAAATGAATGATTGATCATTTGAATATGAAACATGTGATTCTAGATGCATTTTATCTAATTGATAACAGTAAGATGCAGTAAAGAATGAAATAACAAACATAAGGTATAGTGAATATAAAGTAACTAATAATATGACAATCAAAATTTTACCCCCAATGGGCCACTAGTATGTATTTGGATGCAATGTTTTATTTCGGATGTGCCTAATTTCAAATGTAGCCGAAATAATCCAACGACTAGTTTTACAAAATAGAAAATTGAATCGGATGCAAAGTGAAAAATTTGGATGCATCCAAATTTATAAAAATGATGTAAAAACTCAAATAATGACTAAATATAAACCATATCCACATGTATTTAAAGTATATCTATGTTTGTGTGTCCCTTGGATGATGATAAAACAACAAAGTTCTTCACTGCAACCTGCAAAAAAGCTCCAAAATCTCCTTTACAATCCAAGCTCTTATGCAAATATCACCATCCAAATTGTTTAATGTGAGGTTGGGGGTTTAAATGGTTGCTATAGTTTGAATAATTAGGTAGGTTGGCAAGATTAGGTAGGGTTGTTAAGCCAAATTAGGTTTTGGCTCTATTTAGAAAAATTTGGATCCATCCAATTTTGGCAAATCATCTAAAATTGTCGAGAATCTGGCAATGTCCATATTAGGTTCAATATCCAACTAGGCACCAAAATTAGATGCACGTGGGATTTGGATGAATTTGGATGTGTCCAATTTTATCTGATGCATCCGAATTCATCGATATTATCCAAAATTATTGTGAAGGATAAACTTAAGCTATTTTTCCATTTTTTGGCATGAATATCAAGGCAAGGGTGTTTGAGGGTAAGTTTTATGTTGTTATGATGATTAATATGTTTTAATAAAAATTAGGAATTTTGAAGTGTGTCAAAATTCAATGGCTACAATAAGTACCCAAATATTTTTTTATAATATTTTCTTGGCCATCTAATTGAGTGTGATGAGAAAAATGACATATTCAATTGAGTACCACTAAGACACAATAATTACTTCCAAAAAGTGCTAGTAAAGACTAAGTCACAATTATTGACAATGGACTTGGTCATACCATGCACTATGAAAATAGAATTGAGGAACACTTTGGAAACCTTATTGGTTGTGAAGGGATGTTATAAGACACAAAAAATAGCATAATTTGAAAATCAATCCACTACCATAAAGATCACAATTTGCCCTCGCATTTGGGAAGGACCTCAATGAAATCCATGGAAATATTCTCCCATTTAGAATCATGAATAGGCAAGGATTATAGTAAACTAGGATATTAATAGTTTTCCCTTATTTCAATTATATGCCTCACATTGGACCAAGGTCTTGACATCTAATTTTATTCTATTCCAAGAAATTGATTGATTTACCTGTTGGTGCATTTTTAATAATACAACATACCCAACCAAAT
Source organism: Wollemia nobilis (assembly GCA_028583015.1). Classification (NCBI taxonomy): domain Eukaryota; kingdom Viridiplantae; phylum Streptophyta; class Pinopsida; order Araucariales; family Araucariaceae; genus Wollemia; species Wollemia nobilis. The sequence goes on from JAQPPZ010004842.1 coordinate 7,582,762, forward strand.
GAGATGCATGCAATTATTATGGGCACTAGTATTAACAACCGAGGATGGAAGAAGATAAATGAAATCTTTTTTTATGGATAAACCCATCAACGTATGAAAAAAATAAGGTGGTGAAGAGCTAGACTCCACTTTATGAATGATGTAAGCAATATCTAGGTCAAATAGCTAGTCCTCCCAAAGTTGGGAAATCCATTATGAAATAGGACTAGAGATGGCATTGATAGCAATGACTTATGGCTTTTTATGCCTTAATACTAACATAAAACTCATAGGATAAATTCCATAGGATCAAATATAATATAACCACAATATAGTAAGATCAAGATAATGATGTAAGTAGAATAATATGAGAAAATTAATATGTAAATAAAGGCTTATAATATATCAAATAACATTCACTAATAAACAATAATATGAATGTAAATATATTGAATCATACATGTACAAAGCATGTAGCACAACTTACAATATTAATTGCTCAAAATGTATGTAATTTTTATTACTCCTCTTTCTCTTACAAATATGATACTTGACACTTAGATACTTTGATATAACACTTGATTCTTTGTTCCTTATCTATGGAGTACTATATATCCATAGTAGAATGAATCTTTGGATACTTGACTATTCCTTTCCATATGCCAAATATCATGACTCGACTTCTCTACTTGAAATTGCATACACATGACTCTATCTTGTATGCACACCTAGACATACTCTAATCTAAAGACACTTGTTCACTCTTACATATAAAACACTTTTGCATATAGACTCACATTACACTTGCACACATACTCACATGACACTTGTGCATTTTCTGCACATTACAATATTACATAAAATATTACTCATAATCTAAACTAAGACTCAACCCTAATCTAATATTTACAATATGTACCATGAAGGTACCATGGGAGTACATTAGCATGTACCAAATAATGTAATATACTCCAACACCCTCATGTATTACATTATTTGGTTATTGAATATTTTAATATTCAATCATGGTCTTCATATTGATCTTCAATCTATAAATGACCTTGCAACCTTCAATCTACAAATGACCTTGCAATGCACGTGATCTTTTGTTGTCCTCATATTTATTTCATCATCTTGAACTTTGGATTCACCCAATTCTTTTATTGGTAGAAAGGTTCTTGAATCCCATTTCCTATGCTTTATCTTTCAAAATATTCAACAATGTTATCTTGAAATAAGATAAGCTCTTGAGAAAAACCAATTGAATCTAAAGCATATATCCCATTCTTAATTGATCATGTAGCCTCTGTTATATTTTTATTTTTGATAATACATTTATTGTTCTCATTTATACATTTGAACTCAATTGATCTTCCACTTTAAACCAATTTAGTAACTAAAATGAGATTCATTGACAATCCTAAAACATACATATCATCTTTTAGTACAAAATCTGAAAATGATGCACTAGGTGTTACACTTCCATGAACTAGGTACATTTTATCATTAGTAATATTCAAATAGATATTATCTTTGGATTCTAGACAATCAAACCATTATAAATTTTCAGTCATATGATGACTAGCACCTGAGTCTATATACCAAAGATCTTTTTCTATTTGAATCACTTGATTGGATTTACTTGAGACTATTTTGCATTGTTGATAAGAGTTTTGAGGAATATGATATTGCTCATTAAATGAACCTTGTTCTTGAACTTTTCCTTTTGAAGAATATGGTTTTATATTTTGATAATGTCTTCTATGTTGAAAAGTTCCTCTTGATAACTTATCCATTTTTGTATCCTTTTTTTAAGTTGACAACCTTATAACTCCCTAGGTTCAAATAATTTAAAGTTTCTAAACTAAATACTATGAAGCAGTAATCCTTATATCTCCCTAATTCTTAGAAACCAAGAAAAATAATTTTGCGAATTTTATTTTCCTAAGTTTGAAGTTGAAATCCTTTTAAGTCCCAAATAACTAAAATTGCAAATATTCAATTAACTTTTATTTTTAAAACTATTAAACAAAAAAAAAATCAAATTTATCTAACAAATCAAAAACTATTAAATCTTATAACTCCAATTAGACTATCATCCTACTTATCCCTCCATTAATCAAATCTAATAATTAATGACAAACTTATTATCACTAATTATTTCTTATTCAACCTTAATAAAGCACTTTAATAAATCTCTACCTTATCACTCCTAAACTTAATAAACCAAATAAGCTTTATAACTCCTAGAAAATTATTACTCCTAAGGTTTTAATAATTAATCTTTCACAAAATTTGTAAGCTTATTGTAGTGGTAAGGGATTTGGCTTCTCCTTGAGAGGTCTAAGGTTCAAACTCCACTCAATATGATGGGACAAGAACCCCTCATAAAAACCTATGTAAACTCATTGAAATTTAGACCTATGAGGGATATCGTAGTGGTAAGTCCTTAGGTTTTCATCTAGGATACCCAAGTTCAAACCCTGGTATGAGGAACCTGATCCCCCTCATAAAAACTTGTGTAAACTTAAATTTTTTTATCAAGTGGAATTAGCTCAATCATTTAGATTCCTCAATATTTAAGAATGAGACCAAGGTTCAAATATTACCAAGAGATACATCGGTAATATCCAAGCTTTGTTGTAATACCACTATGTGGTGATGATGTAATATAGGTGGGGCCCTTTTTAATCCCATATAACCAATTGAAAAATAATAATTAATCTTTCACAAAACCTTATTACTCCTAAAGTGTCTTATCACTCCAAAAAAATAAACTTTGAAAAACCCTAATAAACTTGAATTTACCTCCAAAATTTTGTGTCTTTTCCTCTTTTCAATGTTGTAGATGGAATGAATTTTGTATCAGGTAAGCTCATGTAGACTGGTTTTAAAATATATATGCTAATGTTTTATCAAGAGCTACACTTTTGAACGGCTCATGAATGATTTATATCCAAATAGAATGTAAGAGGTTTGCATATAGGTGGCATGCATAGAATTCACCTTCAGGTGAGATGTAAGTTATTCTATGTCAGGTGCCTAGTGAACATTTTAATAAAGGAGCATTACCTTTTAGATGTTACTTCTTCCATATTATGGCAATTGAATCTACCAACCTTGTGCTACTTTGGTCTTCTCCTTCTTCGTGACTCTAACGCTCAATATTTTAACTTGAATTCATTACTATATGCATGGTATGCTCTACTAATTATCTTATATCAATGAGTCTAATGTGACATCATGTTGCTCCTTAGGTAATTCTAGACATTGTGCTCCTCCTTACTACTCAAGTAATTCTAGATATTGCATTACTTTTCTTACTACTCAAGTATTTTTTAATGTTTTCCAATCTTCTTCAGTGTTTCCTTGGTCTTCTCAAGCTCCTTAGGCATGATTGGGATATTCTTAGGTAGGCTTGAAGTCTTTTAATCCTCCTTGGATATGAGATAATTAATTCTTTCTTGTTAATGTTTGGACAACCTTTCCAAGCATTAGATTTGCATTAGAGTGTTTCCAGTTAATGTTTGGATTTTCCTATTTTTGTCTATTGTCCTTCCTAATAATTCAACTAGTATGATGAATAAATATAGGAGGTGATATCCCTACAAAATACCTTTGTATTTTTTGAACAATTGTGAAGGATATTCATTGATCAATACTAAATAGGACATCGATAAAATACATCCCTTGATCCAATATATCCATTCCTATGAGAAGCCAAATTGACTCATTACTTTGAGGAAATGCCAATCCACCCTATCATATACTTTGGATAAGTATAAGCAGATGAATATGGATGGGGATTTATGAGCTTCCATGGAGTGGATAGCCTCTTGAGCCAATACTATCTCATCCACTATATGTTTGCCTTCCATAAAACCACCTTGTTCTAGTGAGATAATATTATGCAAAAGTGACTTGAGCCTCTCTTCCATTATCTTGGTGATTATTTTGAGCAAGACATTACATAAAGTTATTGGTCTAAACCTAGCAATGTGCTTTGCATCTTGTGCTTTTGGGATCAATTCTATATATGTTTTGTTGATTTCCTTGAGCACATCTTTAGTTTTCTTAGCTTCCTAAATGTTCTTGTTTTTTTAAGTGTTTGATATCTAAATAGTTAAATATTATTGATTGTATTACATTTCATATATAACATTTGAACATGGGCATTTATGAAGGTTAATTACTCAATTTGTATATTATATAGGCTATAATTCATATTGACTTATTCTATTGAATGCATGTAACAAGATATTCTACTATGATATTTTTTTGTTATTTTTTTAGGTAGGCATATTACGTTTGTTAAAAACAAATTAATAAAAAGGTATGGTTTCAAAATTAAAATTCCTTGTACAAATTATTAAGGTTGAAGATAAGCTTAATGCAATTTAGATTTTTTAAGAGGAAGTAAGGAAGATTTCTTAATACATTTATGAGGAATCATATTAATAGAACTTCATGTTAGTTGTTGTATTACGTTCTAGTCATGTTAGATGAATTATATTTTACATGTTTATTATTTAATGTGGTTTCCATTTCCTCATAAATATCATGGCTTCATTGGTAAGAAGGTTTTTATAATATCTAACCTTATCCTATATGGTTTTAACTTTGAAGATCCTATGGGAAATGAAGGTTTTCATGGATATTTTTATAGCTTTAAGGTGTAGTATTAAATTTATGTGGAGATAAGAAGAAATTTGTATGCACAAACTTATATAAGTATATGAAACTTATGAATTTTTAAAGGTGTTTTTTCATATGATTAAATATTAAAAATAGATGATTCAATTTGGAATTCTTAACAAGCAAGTAAGAAATATTTTTTAAATGTGTTTACAAGGAAAATAATAATAAAACTCCATATTTATTTTTCATGGTGCTAAACTTGGATGAGTTGTATTTCTTTTATGTTTATTGTTTAGTATGGTTTATATTTCCTCCTATATTATAACTTAAATGGTAAAGGAAGGTTTTTGTAAGATGAAACCTTATTATTGATGGTCTTGACTTTGAAGGTCATAGTAGAAATGAAGGTCCTCTTAGGTTTCTATAACTTTAAGGTGCAACATGTTCTTTATATATAGATGAGATACTTGGAATTTGATATATAAATGTAAATTATATACTCCACTTATTATGGATCTTTTTTTGGAGTTGTGATTAAATGCTAGAGTTGACTTCAATAGGATTTCACCTACTATTCTTTAGAATACAATATTTTTGTCCTATAGAAAATAACAATAAATATACTCCAATAATTTTCAAACCCATCCCCATAATTATATTTTCAAATTTTATGATCGATACCATACAATAATGGTAGACTAATTTTATTATTTATAAAAGACCACTTACATTTTATTTCATTTGTCTTTTCCTTTTTCTCCTTTGCCACCTTCTCCTCCTCCTCCTTTTGGTTTATTAAAACTACTGATTCTATTATGGTTCAAAGAGTATTTGGATTTATTCACCTTCTCTTCCCCATCCTTTTCGTTTATTAAAATTGGTAATTATATTATGGTTAAAATAGTATTTGTATTTGTTATGTTTTTTAGGTTTACTAAGATGAAGATAGGTTTAGTATATTACAAAAACAAAAGGACTTGTAAGATGGCTTATCTAGGGTGTATTATATGGCTTCTTCTCCTTGTCATAAATGTCTTCTTTGTCCCTCATTTTTCTTCTTCTCCTCATACTCTTGTAAGAGGTAAGGAGGGAGGAGATGGGATTATGTGTAATTAAGGTTTTTTTTTAAGTTGATAGGGATTGATATGGGGTAGCATGTAGAGTATAGCAAGGTTTATAATTTTATTAATTTGTATTTAATATTTGCTATATATGACTATAGATTCTATAAATAATTAAGTTCAATAAGATTAATAACGATGTTGAGTAATTTTTGCATAGCCAAGGGAATGGGCTTGGCAAAATCAGCGAAGAAAGAAGACCCTGTTGAGCTTGAATCTAGTCTGACTTTGTGAAATGACTTGAGAGGTGTAGAATAAGTGGGATGTTGAGTAATTTTTAAGGTTTTTATAGTATAAGTAGGATTTATCATGATATTTCTTTGGTTTTTTTAGAGTTGTATTAGGCTAATTTGGGATTAGAAATTGGATTATAATAAGGTTTATTAAATTTATAAAATTTATTACCATGTCATTAACCAATATAATATAGATTTTTTAATTTTTAAGGGGCATAAGCTTAACTCTATTTACTATGTTTAATTAGTTACAATGAAACTTTATTTGTTTGTTTATGATACAAAAGTAATTCAAAGGTTTACTAAGATCAAATGGCATGAGCTTAAGTGGTTAAAATCATGGGCTTCAAAAATGAACCCAGATTCAAATGTTACCATGCAAGCTTCCAAAACAAGGTTCAAATCTTACAAAGTGATTTATCTATCTATAAAAATATATTAGTTATAATATTGCATAATAGAATACTTTGAAATCATCCTCCAAATAATCAAACAAAATTGAATATAAATATTGCATCTCTACATGAGTTTTATGATGCAAAATAAAGGGAAAATTTTAGAATCACATGAATGAATTGGAATTGTATTTTCTCATTTGTCAATACAAATTCCAGCTTGTTAATTTTTCTTGGAAAAGAATTATAAATATAATCAAGTTTCAAAGAAAATTTTAGTGGGACAATATGTGCTATGAATATAAAAAGTAGACATGCAATTAGTGCATTGGACTTGATTCCATAAGTGTAATTGTAAATGAAAGAAATAATACTAAAATTTATAAGATCCTGTCCTTTTGTTCATGACTATTATAAAATTAATTCAAAAGGAAATATTATATACAATCATGTAATCCATCTTTCCAAGAGATAATAAATCTTAAATAAATGTGTGTTCTTGAATATATATCTTGAATATGTATTGTGACATAGGCATTTTATGATCTAATTTAATTGTGATGGGGATCTACAAATAGCTCACAACAGATTCTTAATTCTCATTCATTACAGTTGGAAATAATTTACAATAATGGCAGCAGTCTGCCATTTAAAACTCCTTCATCCTGAAAGATAGTTTATTTTCTTTTCTCTTACAACATCTTCCACCCAGGAAGAAAAAATAGCCTAAACTGGTCCAGAATCGCCCTCTTGCCTTCACGACTGCAACTATGGCTCAGCAGTTCTCCGACCCTTGTGCATGCCTTCGCTTCCCCTTTTAAAATCTCTGGCATGACTCTTCGTTTCCCTTTTTGACCCTTCATTTCAATTCCCGTGCCTCTTCGTTGTCTTCGCTTTCGAACGCCTTCCTTTTCGACCCTTGATCTTCGTCTGCTTTCACTGCACCTCGGTGCCACGTGCTGTTCAGTGCTGCCACTGTAGGCTCTGTCCACCTGTCAACCATTGATGACGTTCGGTATACCACCGCTCGGTAAATTCCTCTGTAACGGCCCTTGTAACCGCCTGCGCTTTCTTTTCTTTCGTTGGTCATAAAAATGTGACATGTCACGATATCGTGACACTTTCAGCTTCCCTGCCTTCCTGCCCTCTTCGAGTCACGAAAATGTGACATGTCGCGATATCATGACACTTTTGGCTTCTCTGCCTTCCTACCCTCTTCGAGTCACAAAAATGCGACATGTCACGATATCGTGACACTTTTGGCTTCTCTACCTTCCTGCCCTCTTCGAGTCATAAAAATGTGACATGTCACGATATCGTGACACTTTTGGCTTCTCTACCTTCCTGCCCTCTTCGAGTCGCAAAATGTGACATGTCGCGATATCGTGACACTTTTCTCTCTTTCCTCCCTCTTCGAGTCACGAAAATGCGACATGTCACGATATCGTGACACCTTTTCTCCCTTGCGCCTTCTCTCGTCCTTGGGTCACGAAAATGTGACATGTCACGATATCGTGACACTTTTTCTCCTTTGCGCCTTCTCTCGTCCTTGGGTCACGAAAATGTGACATGTCGCGATATCGTGACACTTCTTCTCCCTTGCACCTTCTCTCATCCTTGGGTCATGAAAATGTGACATGTCACGATATCATGACACTTTTTCTCCTTTGCGCTTTCTCTCGTCCTTTAGTCATGAAAATGTGACATGTCACGATATCGTGACATCTTTCCCTTCGGCTCTTCTTTCTCCTTTTCGGTCGTGAAATCGTGACATGTCACGATATCGCGACATCTTTCCTTTCTGCCTTCTCCTCGCTTCTAGGGTCACGAAATCGTGACATGTCGCGATATCGTGACAGTTTCCTTCCTTGCTTCCTTTCTGCTTCTTCGGTCGCGATTTCGTGACATGTTGCAAAATCGTGACATTTTCTCCTTCCTCCCCCCTTTCACGACATGTCATGAAATCGTGACATTTTTGCTCCACGCCTTTCCTGTCTTCTTTCGGTCATGATTTCGTGACATGTCATGAAATCATGACATTTTTGCTCCATGCCTTCTCTCTCCTTCTTGAGTCACGAAAACGTGACATGTCACGATATCATGACACTTTTCTCTGTCACGATATCGTGACATCAAGGCAAACACTTAGAAATTTTTTGTCGATGCAAGATTGCTCTTCTGCCACTGGATGCTCCTGCATCAGACACCCGGGGTGGATTGAGAAGTGTCCTTTACTTCTATACTTTTGGAGGAAGACCCAGGTGGTCGACCTCTATTTTTGACAACCAAGTTGCATCTTCGATAGGTCTGCCCTTCCACTTGACCAGATATTCAGAATACTGCCTGTTCCTGGTACTTATGCCTGCTCGAGTGTCTAGTATTTCCTCGATCTCGTCTGCTACTGGTGTAGATGTTGGAATACTCCATAATTCTGTACTTGGTGTCTCGCTACTGCCTCCTTCATGATACTCTACCAAATCTGCAATGTTAAAAATAGGTGATATGTTAAGGCCACTTGGCAATTCCACTTCATACGCATTGCCTGAATCCCATTTTCCTATAATTCGGCATGGTCCAAACTTCTTCATCTTCAGCTTGTTATAGGTTTTAGCAGGAAATCTCTCTTTTCTCAAATGGACCATGACTTCATCACCCACTACGAATTCCTTGAACCGTCGCTTTTGGTCTGCCCTTGTCTTATATTGGTTGTTCATGTTAGTAATGTGCTTCTTCACTTCTTCATGCACACTCTTCAGATGCTCTGCAAAGTCCTCAGCCTCGGCATTGCACTTTTCCCCTGTATCCATCTTCCTCAACTCAGAAGCACTCCTTGGACTGCTCCCATATATTATCTGGAATGGAGATTTGTTAGTACTCCTATTGATAGAATTGTTGTATGCAAATTCTGCCTGTGGCAAAACCAAATCCCATCCCGTGGGCTTATCTCCTATCAAGCATCTCAATAGATTTCCCAGGCTTCTATTCACCACCTCCGTTTGACCATCAGTCTGTGGGTGGTATGCAGAACTGAATTTCAAATCTGTCTTCAATTTCTTCCACAAGGTCCTCCAGAAATGCCCAACAAACTTGGTATCTCTGTCAGAAATGATACTCTTTGGTAGACCATGAAGTCGTACCACCTCTTTGAAAAATAAACCTGCAACGTGAACTGCGTCACTAGTTTTCTAGCAAGGAATAAAATGTGCCATCTTTGAAAACCTGTCAACCACCACGAATATGGAATCATTTCCCCACTGCGTCCTTGGTAGACCAAGAATGAAATCCATACTGACGTCCTCCCATGGTCTCTCTGGTACAGGTAATGGCTGATATAATCCAGTGTTCTGGCTCACACCTTTCGCCATCTGGCATACTCTACAGCTTTGTACAAACCTCTTCACATCTTGCTGCAGTTGCGGCCAATAGTAGTTCTCACTAACCAGGGCAATGGTCTTGTCCCGACCAAAATGTCCAGCCAGCCCTCCACTGTGTTTCTCCTTGACTAGATTTTCCCTCATTGAACTCCTTGGAATGCATAATTGACTTCCTCTAAACAACATTCCATCTTGGATCAGAAAATCCAACCACTTGGTCCTGTCCAAAGTGACAGGTGCCAAGCAAGCCTTCCAGGCTTCTGCAAAATCAGGATCTTCAAGGTACAAACCCTTCAGTTCATCAAATCCTACCACTTCCACCTTCATTTCTGTCAACAAACACTGCCTTCTACTTAAGGCATCTGCAACTCTGTTTGACTTTTCGCTCCTGTGCTTCAACACAAAGGTATAACTCTGTAGAAACTCAACCCATTTTAGGTGCCTCTAATTTAGCTTCCCTTGGCTATTAATATACTGTAAGGCCTGATGATCAGTATATAGAACAAACTCTTTTGGCAACAAGTAATGTCGCCACTTCTTTAGAGCCTGAACTATAGCATAAAACTCTTGATCATAAACTGAATACTTCTTCCTAGCATCATTGAGTTTCTCACTAAAGTAAGCAACAGGTTTACCTTCTTGACTCAAAACAGCTCCTATGGCACTACCACTAGCATCACAATCTACCTGAAATACCTTATTAAAATCTGGAAGTGCCAAAATAGGTTGCTCTGTAACCTTCTTCTTCATCATATCAAAGCTCTTATCTGCTCCTAAGGTCCACTTGAATTCTTTCTTATCCCCTCTCATTGTTTCTGTAAGGGGTGCACAAATACTGCTGAAATTCCTAATGAATTTCCTGTAAAAACTTGCTAGACCATGAAATGATCTTACCTCAGTCGTGCTTCTCGGAGTAGGCCATTCAATGATAGCTCTCACCTTTTCTGGGTCCATTTTTAGACCTTCGGCTGAGATGACAAATCCCAGGTACACTAACTCTTTCTTCACGAAATTACACTTCTTCAGATTTATTAACAACTTGCTCCTCCCATGGCTTCTCAAAAACCCTTCTGACCTGCATCAGATGCTCTTCCAGGGTTCTGCTAAATATTAAAATATCATCCAAATAGACAATGATGAATTTGCCTAAAAATTCTTTCAATACCTCATTCATCAACCGCATGAATGTGCTTGGTGCATTAGTTAGCCCAAATGGCATGACCAACCATTCATACAAACCTTCTCTGGTCTTGAAGGTTGTCTTCCATTCATCTCCTTCTCTGACATGAATCTGATGATAACCACTCTTCAGATCAATCTTTGTGAAGTACTTGGCTCCACTCAAATAGTCCATAATGTCATCCATCCTTGGCAATGGAAATCTGTACTTTATGGTGATCTTGTTAATGGCTCGAGAGTCTGTACACATTCTCCACTCTCCATATTTCTTTGGTGCTAGTACTGCAGGTACTGCACATGGACTCAAGCTCTCCCGAATCAGTCCCTTTTTTAGCAACTCTTGGACTTGCCTGTTCAGCTCTTCAGTTTCTATAGGAGTCATTCTATGTGCTGCCTTATTGGGTAAACTAGATCCTGGTACCAAATCTATATGGTGACTGATCTTCCTCACTAGTGGTAAACCCTCAGGCACATTATCAGATACAATGTCTAGAAATTCTTCTAACAGTCCTAAGACTTCTACAGGGGTATCCTTGCATTCTTCCTTCCTAACTCTAGGAATTAATGCATAGCACATATGCTCATGCTTTAAACTATCCAAAAATCTTCCCCCTTCAACTAAACAGATTCTAGCGTTGCTACATACCTTTTCGCCCGCCTCCTTCAAGGGCTTCAGCTTATGGCGCACTCCATTCTTCGTCACTGAGTAAGTGTTGGCGTGACCATCATGCATTGCACACCGATCAAACTGCCATGGCCTTCCCAACAACAAATGGCAAGCATCCATAGGCAGGATGTCACACAAGACCTCATCACAGTACTTCCCAATATTAAATTTCATCGAGCATTGCTCATTGACCAAAGCCCTATGGTCCTTCTGTAACCACGCAATCCGATATGGATGCGGGTGTCCCCTTCTCTTTAACTGTAACTTGGTAACCATTTCTTCTGAGACCAAGTTATCAGTACTACCATTATCTATAATGATGTTACAGACCTTACCCGAACTTCTGCACCTTGTGCGAAACAGGCTCCTTCTCTGGTCTGATCCTTTCTCCTCATTCAACAGGGTCCTCCTTGTAACCATAACTTCTCCTCCCTCTGCCTCCTCAGAATGTTCTGATTCAGCACCTTCATCGGCTACGACAGCTACGCGAGGACCCTCAGGTCTCTTATTCGTCCCTTCTCGGTGTTGTGGACACTCGTATGCTCGATGTCCTTCTTCGCCATAGTGGAAACAGGTTCCACGAAATCCTCCCCTTCCAAATCCATGTCCAGATCTACCTCTCCCCCTTGGGTAACCATTGTTATGATTACGGGGTTGGTAGGTGTTCCCCTCTTCCTGATCCTGGGTATTACTGGTTTCACCGACCTTCTTCTGATCCTTATATTTTTCTCCACTGGTCCTTCCACCAGTTCTTCCCCCATGACCTCTTCCTCTTTGCTTACCCTCAAACCGTCTATTCAGCTTCTCTTCGACTTTGAGGGCAAACTGGTAAGCATCCTCGATGGTGCTCATCCTAACCAGACTCAACTCTTCTTGAATACTGGTTCTCAACCCATTGATGTAACGGGCCACCTTCTCCCTGTTAGCCTCTGCATGGCCAGTTCTGATTGAGATCTGGTAGAACTCCTCTGTATATTCTTTGACAGATCTGTTTGTCTGTCTCAAACTCTGCATTTTTCTCAACAGGTCCAATTCGTAATCTACAGGGATAAACTGTCTCTTCAACTTCTCTACCATTCGATCCCATCTGGTTATCTTTTCCTTTCCTCCTCTATTTCTTTCTAGCTGCACTTCTTTCCACCATATGCAAGCATGGCCTTTCAACTTTGTTTTTGCAAACTTGATCCGATCTGGATCTACAACCTCCTCATACTCAAAATATTCCTCCATATCATTGATCCAATCAATTAACTCCTCTGAATTGAGACTCCCAGAATACGTGGAGACATCAAACTTTGTCTTCTTTTCGATCCGAGATATAGCCTTGATTAATCTAGCTTCTGTAGGATCCGTTGCTTCTTCTACAACCGATGGTTCATCAACCTCCCAAGCTTCATCTTCACTATGGTCCTCTCTCCTTGGTTCAACCCCTCTTCGCAACTCCTCTTGTAGGGCTTGCACTTGCCTCTGCAAAGCTCTGAAATCTTCTTCAGGTACCACATTCCTTCCACCACCATGGTTTCTTCGTGGAGGCATTCTTCCTCACTCTCTTCTCACAATCCTTCCACAGATCCTGGTGCAAACTGCCTCACTTTCGATGATCTGCTCACACACTCAGGAACTCCCGCTCTGATACCACTTGATGGGGATCTACAAATAGCTCACAATAGATTCTTAATTCTCATTCATTACAGTTGGAAATAATTTACAATAATGGCAGCAGTCTGCCATTTAAAACTCCTTCATCCTGAAAGATAGTTTATTTTCTTTTTCTCTTACAACATCTTCCACCCAGGAAGAAAAATAGCCTAAACTGGTCCAGAATCGCCCTCTTGCCTTCACGACTGCAACTATGGCTCAGCAGTTCTCCGACCATTGTGCATGCCTTCGCTTCCCCTTTTAAAATCTCTGGCATGACTCTTCGTTTCCCTTTTCTGACCCTTCATTTCATTTCCCGTGCCTCTTCATTGTCTTCGCTTTCGAACGCCTTCCTTTTCGACCCTTGATCTTCGTCTACTTTCACTGCACCTCGGTGCCACGTGCTGTTCAATGCTGCCACTGTAGGCTCTATCCACCTATCAACCATTGATGACGTTCGGTATACCACCGCTCGATAAATTCCTCTATAACGGCCCTTGTAACCGCCTGCGCTTTCTTTTCTTTTGTTGGTCATGAAAATGCGACATGTCACGATATCGTGACACTTTCGGCTTCCCTACCTTCCTGCCCTCTTCGAGTCATGAAAATGTGACATGTCACGATATCGTGACACTTTTGGCTTCCCTGCCTTCCTGCCCTCTTCGAGTCGCAAAAATGTGACATGTCGCGATATCGTGACACTTTCGGCTTCTCTACCTTCCTGCCCTCTTCGAGTCACAAAAATGTGACATGTCGCGATATCGCGACACTTTCGGCTTCTCTACCTTCCTGCCCTCTTCGAGTCACGAAAATGTGACATGTCGCGATATCGCGACACTTTTCTCTCTTGTGCCTTCTCTCTCCTTGGGTCATGAAAATGTGACATGTCACGATATCGCGACACTTTTTCCTCCTTCTCTCCCTTGCGCTCCTATGACACTTTTTCTCCTTTGCGCCTTCTCTCGTCCTTGGGTCACGAAAATGTGACATGTCGTGATATCGTGACACTTTTTCTCCTTTGCGCTTTCTCTCGTCCTTGGGTCACGAAAATGCGACATGTCGCGATATCGCGACACTTTTTCTCCTTTGCGCTTTCTCTCGTCCTTTGGTCGCGAAAATGCGACATGTCGCGATATCGCGACATCTTTCCCTTCCGGCTCTTCTTTCTCCTTTTCGGTCGTGAAATCGTGACATGTCGCGATATCGTGACATCTTTCCTTTCTGCCTTCTCCTCGCCTCTAGGGTCACGAAATCGTGACATGTCGCGATATCGCGACAGTTTCCTTCCTTGCTTCCTTTCTGCTTCTTCGGTCGCGATTTCGTGACATGTCGTGAAATCGTGACATTTTCTCCTCTACGCCTTTCTGTCTTCTTTCGGTCGTGATTTCGTGACATGTCACGAAATCGTGACATTTTCTCACGCCTTTCCTGTCTTCTTTCGGTCGTGATTTCGCGACATGTCACGAAATCGTGACATTTTTGCTCCACGCCTTTCCTGTCTTCTTTCGGTCACGATTTCGTGACATGTCATGAAATCGTGACATTTTTGCTCCATGCCTTCTCTCTCCTTCTTGAGTCACGAAAACGCGACATGTCGCGATATCGCGACACTTTTCTCTGTCGCGATATCGCGACATCAAGGCAAACACTTAGAAATTTTTTTGTCGATGCAAGATTGCTCTTCTGCCACCGGATGCTCCTGCATCAAATTGTCAATTTAATTTTATGTTACAACTAATTATAGTAGTTTTTATAGGCAAGACAATCATATTTTATGTTTTTTTTTTACATTTAGTGTTTAATCATCAAATATAATGAGCTCAAGTGATTAAAATGTAGACTTTCAAAGCAAATATCTAAATTCAAATTTTATTAAGCACTGCATACACAATTTCCATATACCATTATATAGGTGGGGTCCATTTCAATCCTATATATGGATAGACAAATAGATATTGAAATAGACACCATTTTGAAAATACAAAGTAAATATCTTTCTTATAAAAAAGACAACACATAACATCATAAATATTTTAACTTGTGGTGATTGAAAAATCTCTATTTTTTAGTTCAATGACCTTAACTAAATAGAATATGGAAGATATTACCTTCCTATAGCTTCTACTAATCATGAAGCATTAATATTAGTCATTAAGAACAAAAGAGAAAAATGATTATTTATCAATAACCAACACTCTATTGAAATATGTGTAATATGATATTGTTAGGCCAAGACCAAAAGTGTTGAACAATGCTTATGAGCACTATTAATGTAGTCTACAAGCAAGTGTGTAGTAAGCCTACAAGAATTCTTCATGTAAAGGCTTTGGCATCATTTATTAAATCCAAATGGAATGTTCATGTAAGCCTAAGGGTACCCTTTACATTTCACCCTTAGTGATATTGATTAATCCATATTTATGGATAACCTTGATTAAAGGGTGTAATTTATTATTATATTATTGTAATTTAACCTCAAAGTCAAGTTAATGTTATCTTGAGGTTGATTGTTAATTGGAATTTTGGTATCACTATAAATACACCCTAATTACTAGTCTATTGTAATAAGTGAAGATATAGTAGGGTGCCTATGGGCGTCCACACCTTATTCCTTCTTGCAAATCATGTCGTTTATCTCTCTCTTTATTTCATTTATCAATGTTATCTTAATTCGCTCTAGCTTCTTTTCTACTTATAATCATGGTGAATGTATATTTCAAAATTTTTCTAAAAGTATTGTGAATTACAACATGGTATAAGATCAAATATCAAAGCTACATCACTCTATTATGAAAAAAATCTTTCTCTAGACAATTGATGATATAATTACCAAATAGAAGCTTTTTGGAGGGAACTGTTATAATTTGAATTTTGAAATTGGCTTTGGCACCAATTTCTCCTACCACTATTTTATGCCCACCCTTTTGCATCGAATTTATACGCTACTTAAAACAAGTGCTACTTTATATTTAGGCAACAATAAGTGAAGACCCATCTAAAGGGATCGCTCAATGGTAAAGGTGCTTGTTTTTTGTTAGTACGTCATAGTTTTGAATCCCCTCCTCTTCATTTTATCAACCTTTTTTAGCTCATTCTCACATCTTGTCATAAGGGTAATTTTCAATTCTCTATCCACATCAAATAAACTAGCACGATGGTAGTAGCATTGGATTTCAAGGAATACACCATAGGTTTGAGATTTGAATTTGATAAGTTGCAAGTAAAATTGCTTTTTGCAATGGGGTTAGCAATGGGTAGCGTTGGGCTTGGTATACATTCCCTTATTAGCCTTCCAACACAAGTAATATGGTGTAACTCTCCTTCTAACCCAATGTTGTAGTGCAACAGTTGGGTTCCCTTGTTCACCAAATGTCATTAGTTCAAATTCCAATAATACTTTTTCCTATGCGCAATATATTTCACCCAAAGGCATGTCAAAGGAATATTCTCTAGTCAAGTCTAACCAAAGCTCAAATTTCACAATGGTCAAATAACTTGCTTGTGGCTATAAGGTTAGTATACTGAATCCTGCAAAAAAAAATGGAGGCTTACTACATTGATGGAGAGAATACATGCAGTCAAGTAATAATGCATCTCTTTCTACGAATCAAATCCTACAAGTTTATTTTAAAGGCTTACTACATTGGGATGTCATACATGCAGTTAAGTAGTAATGTATCCCTTTTTGTTTCTAATAATAACTTTAGGGCATTGGTTGGTAATGGTCCTTTTGGATCTCAAGTCTTAAGGTCGATATTTAGTGCTAAATCTTTTTAAAGGTATGCTACAAATAGGATTTTTTCATTACCTTCTCTCTTGGTCATTTTCAAAGGGCACAAATACCACTTTGGTTTATTTGCTATTTGTTCGATCAAGATCGTTGGTTCAAGCCCTATTGGCTACAAACCTCTTTTATTACATTATATAGATAGATAGTAATATTTTAAAATGGGGATCCCTAGCCAATCAAATCATTCAATTTTTCAATCTATGATTCACCGATCAAAAAAAGTATTATCCATTTTGAATTAAACAAGTGATTGTGCCAAGTGGCCAAATTTGATTTGACAAAAAAAATCAAGGTTGAATAATTTAATTTTTTTTCTTTTGATTCAAGTGCTAATATATCAAATCTTCTAGAGGCCACAAATTTTGCATACGGAAGCATTTGGATCCCTTTTTTTAGATTTTATGCTTTTTCAAGCTCTACGTAGTTGTGACATAAAGTTGTAGACCTATTACAATTATGCATAGAATTTGTGTAAAATAGATTCCTTAGGGTATGTTATTTACCTCAAAGGGTGAGATTATAACACTTGTTCAAATGATAGGATTACTCAAAAGCAAGAACATTTGTTTTATCTTTAATGATGATTTTGAATAAGGTCTCAATGGTCATGAACTTGATAAGGAGGAAGGCATTGGTCTCTTTTTCATATTAGTTGAATTGGATGTACTTTTTCACATTAGAAAGAAAACTGATCCTATTTAGGTACTGATCACTATAATGGATCTCTATGGAAAAGTAAGTGATACTGAAGTTAACAAAATAGAGATAGCACTTTCCAATCTCAAATTTTCTTTTTTTAGTAGTGTTGAAGATTATATATTGCACTTTAAATCCCTAAAAGCTTACTTAGATATGCCAAGAGGCAAGGTAGAGGGTGATGAAGAGTATGTCAAATCCATTACTACTAATATTTCACCTTATTTTTATACAATCGATTTGGTTCTTTATGTGAATGTTATGACTATCACGGGTCCACTAACTATCTCTCTTGAAGGACTTTTCAAGCTTCTTATTCATTATGAAGTTGCAATGAAAAATTGTGGAGCTTTTTCTCATATACAGGCTCACCCAAAGGACTACAAATTAGTGAAATCTAAGGCTTAGTTGCACTAGGGAAAGTCTAAATTTTTAAATTATTTAAATACTTATGAGTATTGTAAAAGGGAAGGACACTCCATCAAAAATTGCATAATAATATTAAAGAATCTTGAGATAGAATTCTTGAGATCTAGACACAAGATTTTTGATGATGAATAAGAGGGTGAAGACAATAAAGCATTGGCCTTTTAGAGCATCCATTATTAGGGGTAGATGTCACTTCTAATATCTCCTCTTTGGCTCCTCAACTCAAATTATGAGGGGGTGTTGAAATATGTATAATTTGATCTATTAGGCCTAGGCCAAAAGTGTGGAAGACTGCTTATGAGCAATTAATGTAGCATACAGGAAAGTATGTATGTAAGCCTATGGGAATTCTTTGTGTAAATATTTTAGGTATCATTTATGTAAGCCTAGGGGTATGTTCATGTAAGCTTAAAGGTACCCTTCACATTTCATCCTTTGTGATATTGATTAATTCACCTTTATGAATAACTTTAACTAAAGGATGTAATTTATTATTATATTATTATAATTTAATCTCAAATTCAAGTTAACATCAGCTTGATGTTAACTACTAATTGGGGTTTTGGTATCACTATACTCCAATGACTGATCCATTGTAATCAATTTATGATAAGTGAAGATATTGTGGGATGCCTATAGGCACCCACCCCTTATTCCTTCTTGTAAATCATGTCATTTATCTCACTCTATTTCATTTATCAATGCTATCATTAATTCATTCTTGCTTCTTTTTTACATATGATTATATGTTTTAGAATGTTTCTAGAAAGTATTATGAATTTCAACACACTCAAACCTTAAAAATATATTTTATAGAAAGATATCAACCCAACACTACAAGCATATTGTATAGCTACACAAAAAATATTTTTTATATAATTAAATAAACTACTTTAGTACAAAATGCTTTTAACTTTTTAATTCAAATAAAAATAATAAAAATGTGGCTTTAAATTAATGTTGTACTAACAGATGACTATGATGTATGTCAACAAATACTTTCAAAGACATGAATATTCCATATATCTTTGGTGTCTTCTAAAAACATTTTGTCTTAGAAATAACAGCAGTACATTTTATCCATATATGTTAAATTCTTTTCTCTTATATAATTGAGGTTTATGTTCATCACCAAGGTGTTCCACGAGGTAATTTTGAGCCTAACTTTGTTATTCCCTTCCATTAATTTAACCAGACATGTGTTTAATTTGAGAGTCATACCCTTATTGGGTATTTCTTGGGTCGTATTCCCCTTAAATCTGTCCTCAAGAATTGGATTGAGCAATACTGGCATCCTTATGAAATCCAGGTCGACCATGTGCAAAACCTTTCCAAAGGTATTTTCCATTTTCACTTTGGTAGCCAAGAGGAGACCCAAAAAGCCCTGACCAAAGGCCCAAGCTATGTTAATAGCTCTTTTCTCATTTTCCATCCATGGAACCAGGACTTCACGATTTCCAATATTGTTTCTCTTGTTGTGCCTATCTAGGTTTGATTACCAAACCTCCCTACTATCTATTGGCCTTTTTTGAAAAGTATGGTTTCTACACTTGGAGAGCTTGTGTGTGATGAACCCATTCATTTTATTTCAATTCGTTCAACAAAGAGAATCTGTGTCAAAATAGACCTTGCCAAAACATTGAAGGAGTACATTGATATCCAAGTAGGCATGACCTACATTCACCAATGCATGGTGTATATTAACCTTCCTAATTGCCTCTTGATGGCAGATAAATTCAAGGCTGAGGTGGTAGCAGTGGCTGCAACTACAGTGCCAGCTCCCAATACCTTGACCCCTCCCCTAAGGGTGGCCAGGGTGAATGGTTTGAGGTATCCCACAAAAAATAGAAAGGTAGGGCCACAAATGTTGGGCAACCTATGGTGAGCTATGTTTAGGCACTTTTTGTTAACTCTCCCCTACAAATTTAGGTATCTGGTTCAGTCCATGCTCCGTCTACCACACCAATCATTGATAAAAATTTCTAATATAAGGGTAATATCCCTCTTGTATCATCAGGCATTCAACAGCCAAATGCGGTTGAAAAATGTCACTCTCAAGGTTTAAGCCAACGATCCTATAGCCCTCCTCGAGGTGAGCATCATGCTCATATGGATAAAATAAGGCAAACAAATTTTCTTTTCAAGCATTTGGAAGCCTTTATGAGTAACTATTTTCAAACATTATCGAATAATGTTGGCGAGGCCAATGGAGGTATGCAACTCGATTCGTTTTAATAATTTTTTCTCTTGGAATGTAAGAGGACTGACAGACCCAGTTCAACATTATATGGTCTGTGATGAGGTTATTACTTGTTCCTACCTTTATGGTCGCCCTGATTTTGTTTATCTCCAAGAAGTTAAAGCTGTATATTTCTCCTTATAGGTTGCATGCTCTCTTTTATGGCATAGAATCTAGATGTATGCTACCAATCATCCTCATGGCAGTGGAGGCATTATCATTCTATTAAATGGCAGTTGGAAAGGTAATTTTATCACTTGGTAAACTGATCCCTCCCATCATACGGTTTGGATTTTTCTTGAAGTAGATGGTTTGTCCTTTGGTATTATTAACATTTATGCCTCCAACGAGGTACAGGACATATGTGCCCTTTGGAAATAGTGTGCTTTATCCTTACCCTCTACAATTTGGCTTATGTGTAGATATTTTAATATGATAGAAAAAGCCTATGACAAAGTGGGTCAGCATCCCAATAGGTGGGCCACTAGAGAGAGACAGGCATGGTACTTTATGAAAAACAAATTGGGTGTTTTTGACCCTAATGCATATTTTTTAGCAAGAAAATTTTTTGAACACCTTTGGTTCACATGGTCCAATTTTCAATCTGGCCCAGCAAGAGTGTTAACAATACTTGACAGAGCTATGTTGTCATATTAGCGAGATTTCTCTTTCTCCCAATGACTCTCTTCTATTCATTTTGTTGAAACTATACCTGGAATGGTGTCTTCTGACCACATACCTATAGACAATTTTTCTAAGCAAAACAGATCATAAGAACTGACTGATGATAATGTCCTACAATTTTGATTGTATATAACAATTTTGGAATGTTATTTTGCTATGTTGATGTTGTAAAATCAGCCAATCAATGAATATGGCTTGATTACGTAGAAAATGCACTAGAAGACAAAACAATCGTCATGTTGTTAAGAGGCTGATTAGTCAGACGTCTGGATTAGACGTCTGGTTAGTTAGACGTCTAACAGGCTGTAATTAGACGTCTAAAGCAAGTAGTTAAGGGGAAAACAGTTGGACGGTTGGAGCAAGTAGTTGCAATAACTACTTTGCCCTCCTATATATACCCCCCATTCATTTTGTATGGATATATGTATCTACTTGTTCATAATGCCAAAACTGTTGTGCGAAGTACTTGTTCTGTGTGTGATTTGGTGAAGATTGCAGATTATATTGCAGGATTATGTTGACGAGTGTGTTGCAGGAATGTTTGACAGGTTGTGTTGCAGGTTGTGATCAACATTGGAAGAGGAGACATGTTATTTTCGTGATTGCAGGTGCAGAAGACTGGAGGTCGAAACCCTTAGACGTCTAGCCTTGCCATCTGAACTATCCGTCAGATGACCAATCTATCCATCTAGCCGATGAGCCAACTACCCAGACATCTAGACCCTTTGACCAGATGTTTGACCCCTAAGCCGTCTAGCCCTGCATCTCAGACGTCTAACCTCTGAAGCTTGACGTCTGACCTGACGTCTAACCTAGCCGACTGACGTGTGGACGAAGTTGACCCTAGATGTCTACCCTGAACGTCCTTGACGTCTAAGTCCCAGACGTGTAAACCAGACGTCTAGCCCTTGACGTCTAACTGTGCACTCAGACGTCTGATCCTTCTGACGTCTAAACTCAGAATATTGTAGAGTGAACTATTTATGCTTAACTGTTAGTCCTTCTGGATCATCATCATTCCCTCATCTTGGGAATGTACTCACCCTTGTCTACATTTGGCGCCGTTGCCTAAATCGAACTTTGAGTCAAGAGGCACAAGTGATAAGGCTAAGAGGTGAATGACTGATTCCAGGTTGCAAGGAAGGAGTCAAATACCAGTAAGAAGAAGTGCACGACTGGCGAACTTAAGAACACAAGAGTCAACAGAAGTCTCTCACCCGAAAGTGGAGAGAGTCTGGAACCCTGAAGACGAAGATAATCCAAGTATTGAAACATTGTTGGTGACTGCAGAAAACGATGAGCAAATAGTTGAGGAAGCGCCCATCATTGAAAACTGGACGGTAACACCAGAACCAGCGAGAGAGAGTTGGCCAGAGGATACTGAAGGAGGAAACCTTGTATCAGGGCAACCATGCGAGGGTTCGTGGGGAGGAAGACCGGAGCCACATCTTGTGTATTCGCGAAGGAGGTCGCGAAGTAGAGATCAATTGGAGTTGGGCAGAAGGCTATTTGGATTTAATTTTGCACCATCAACAGTGGATAGGCAACCAAATCGAACTCCGCAACCACCAACACCGGGTAGTCCACCCAGCAGAACAAATACAATGGCAAATCCTATCAATAGAACAATACAACAAAAATGCCCACCTTTTGCAGGTGAAGGAAAGGAGGATCCGTCACGACATGTGGGAACTTGCATAACCATCTGGGGAGCAAATGGGGTCACACAAGACACACAATGGTTGCAATTATTCCCAGCCACATTGCGAGGCATGGCAATAGACTGGTACTTGAAACGACAAAGTACACAGGCCTTTACACAATGGAATGATTTGAAGACTGCATTTATAGAAGAATTCTGACCACTTAGAGATGACACCGATATCATCACAAAAATTTGTGTAACCAAGCAAAGACCAGACGAGGATGTCAAGAATTATAACAGAAGATTAAAGCAATTAACAGACAAAATGGAGATGACACCTGTCGATGGCATGGTGAAGCGGTGGTTTTTGGATGGACTACTACCGAAATATAAGAAAAATATGAAGGCAGTACCATCCTCAACGTATGCAGAAGCACTTGAAAAGGCAAAGAACTTTGAAAGTGAAGGCAAACAAATGACCACAGGTATTGGAGGATACCTAAAGCATAATGAGGATTCAGACAGTGATGCGGAAGACAAAGTTCAGAGCACAATCCACTCCTTTCGAAGGGAATTCGACAAAATTATAAAGGAAGCAAAAGGAGAAGGCCGCAAAGACCGAAAAGATATCTGGTGCTCAGACTGTAAGACAGAAGGACATTCAAATGTCAATTGCCCAAAGAACGCATACTGTAATATATGTGAGATAGCAGGACATCCTGTAGCAGACTGTCCATTCAATCTGAAGAGCAAAAGGCATCAGACTCTTGTCGTACAGCAGGAGGAGCAGCCAAATACGCCAAGGAATGGACAAGGAGCCACTAGCGGAGGATATAGGAATAGTCGCCGAGGAGGAAGACAAGGAGGACAGAGTCGACTACAGTACGACTCTGATGGTCGGTCGATTATTCAATGTCGGAATTGTCAAGAATGGGGCCATTTTGCGAAAAACTGCTCCAAACCCCAAAATACAGGTAATAATGGTGGTAATAATGCCACTCAGATGTGTAAATGGTGTGGTCCAGGAAACCACAAAGAAGCCAATTGCCCAAATAAGGCAAGCTCGAGCGGAACCCAAAATATCAACCTGATTGGCATTGGAGAAGTGATGGAAGTAGAGAATGAAGTCTTGGCTGTAACAAGAGCACAGACCAAGAAGACGGAACAATACCCGAATCCTGCCAAAGAGAAAGAGCGATGGCAGGAAGCCCAAGAATTAATCAAAACAGAACTAGCAAAAGAAAAGCAGGACCGACTAGTTCTGGAGAAAGTATCGAAAAGACCGGAGATCAGTAAAAAGGCATCGGTAGAAGGCTTGGTAACAGAGGTACTAAATACGATGGTGGAAGTAAAAGTCGCAAACCTGTTTAATATAGTACCTGAGTTGTATGCTACAATCGGAGAAGTCATCAAGAAGAAGGATGAAACTCGACAGGTAGCAACTATCAAGCAAGGGCAATTCATTGATCCTACAATCCTGATGATTGAAGTCGGGAGGAGGCCAGCTATAGTTCAGATGGAGATTTTGGACCATAGATTGAATCAGGTGATTGTGGATGGTGGATCAAGTGTGAATGTGATGCCAGAGAAGACATGGCGGATTATTGGGCAACCCGCCTTAAGATCTCCAAATTTCAAATTGTATGGCACTGATCAATATGGCATTGAAACAATAGGCATCTTAATGAGTCAAAAAGTATGCATAGCAGAACAAGATTTCATCCTGGATTTTGTTGTCATTGCTATGCAAAAACCCGCATATGATGCATTGCTAGGACGAGGATGGTTGAGAACTGCAAAAGTCAACCATAATTGGGAGAAAGAACGTTTATCTTTTAAGCAGGGACAACACAAGTATATAATCAATCTGAAAAATCAAACAGTGAGTCAAGATATAGCAACTTCAGATGATTCAGAATCTTCTTCATCAGATGGCGAAACAGGATATGAACCAGATGAGGAAGGTGTGTTGCACCTAGAAGACTGCATGGAAGATGAGTATGACCAAGACAAAGGTCTACTTCATTGGCAGTTGGAGGATTATGAGATATTTTCTCCCCAATGTTTCTGCATTGATGCGGAAAATGAGATTCAAAAGGATGAGAAACAGGAACCCGAAAAGGAAGCTAGCAATAAAAGATAGACAACAACAGAGAAAGATAAGGAGAGGGAAAAATGGACATTTCCCAAGAACTTTGCAGAATATACGATGGGAGACGCAGTTATTGAAGATAAGCCAACTCATCCCATCGATGTACTAAAAGCAGTAAATGATCCTGAATCTATCAAATATGAAGGTCCCAAAATGATTCAGGTAAACTTGGGAGAAAAGGATGAAGAAAAGATGATTAAATGTGGAGACGATTGGGATCCAGTCCTGAAAGCAGCAACATTCAAAATATTTTTAGAATATAAGGATGTTTTTGCTTGGACATACAAGGATTTGAAGGGAGTTCCACCAGAACTCTACGTACACAAGATTCCTCTGATTGAAGGTGCGCAACCGGTAAGAAGGTGACCATACAGAATGAATCCCAAGTACGCAGCATGGGTGAATGCCGAAATCGAGAAAATGTTGGATGCAGGCATTATCTTCAAGGTTACGACAAGCGAATGGGTGTCACCTATTGTGATTACCTTAAAGAGAGAAGTAGATAAAATCTGAATCTGTGTGGATTTCAGAAGTTTAAATGTCGTAACCATAAAGGATCCCTTCCCGATCCCTTTCACAGACTCCATATTGGAAGAAGTAGCAGGCCATGAGATATATTCATTTTTGGATGGATTCTCAGGATACAACCAGATCAGCATAGCGGAGGAAGATAAGTTGAAGACCACCTTTGTTGTGGAAAATGGGATATATGCTTATAACCGCATGCCATTTGGATTGTGTAATGCACCAACTACTTTCCAAAGGATCATCTTATACATCTTTGACAAGATGTCCACAGGGAACTTCAAAGCCTTCTTAGATGATTGGTCACTGTATGGCAGGACACAGGAGCATTTAAAGGCATTAGAAGAATGCATGGGATTGTGCAGGAAAGCTCGAATATCTTTGAATCCAAATAAATGCGTCTTGTTGGTGCCATACGGGAAGCTGTTGGGGCATATTGTATGCCAAGAGGGTTTGAAACCCGACCCGGATAAGATTCGGGTAATATTGCTAATGGAGGAGCCACATGATGTGAGCTCGGTAAAAACCTTTTGGGGACAGTCGGATATTATAGAAGATTTATCCGAAACTATGCACTTACTTCTCATCCACTAGACGCTCTCACACGTAAGGGTGTTCCGTTTAAATGGACAGAGGAACACCAGGGAGCTTTTGAGGGATTAAAAGGGCACTTGGTAAAAGCACCTATCCTAGTTTACCCTGACTGGGAGAAGGAATTCCATGTGCATGTCGATGCCTCAAACTTTGCCATTGGATGTGCATTGGCTCAGGAAGGCCAATTTGGGCTAGATCAGCCCATATACTTTGCAAGTCGGCTACTATCACGAGCCGAGAAAAACTACAGCACAACAGAGCGAGAAGCATTGGGAATGGTGTATGCAGTACAAAAATACAGGCACTATTTATTGGCTAACCCTTTTGCTTTTTATGTGGATCATCAAGCTCTGTTGTATTTGATCAACAAACCAACGATCTACGGACGAGTGAGTCGATGGCTCGTCACCCTGCAGGAGTTCGTGTTTAGGGTGGTAGTAAGACCAGGAAAGAAACACGTGATAGCGGATCAACTGTCAAGGATTCGCTCAAGAGAACCTACAGAGGGAGGAATACCAGATGAATTCCTCGATGCTCAGTTATTCATGATCAATGCAATACCAGGATGGTACAAGCACATAGGGGAATACCTGTCGACAGGAGAGCTGCCAAAGGAGATGACGACAGCCGAACAAAGGAAGGTGATTACGAAATCAGCACCCTTCACCTTGATTGCAGGATTGCTATACAAGATGGGGGAGGACCACATTTTGAGAAGATGCGTAATGGAAGATGAAGTACAGTAGACCCTGAAAGAGACACATGAGGGATTGGTAGGAGGACACATGGGACCAGATGCGACAGCCAGAAAAGTGTTGTTGGCAGGTCTATGGTGGCCCACCCTCTTTCACGATGCAAAGAATTTTGTTACAGCATGTGATACGTGTCAAAGAACGGGAAAGCCATTGAAACGAGACTTCATGCCACTACATCCATCACAACCTCAAGAACTCTTTGAGAGATGGGGGTTGGATTTTGTAGGTCCATTGAAAACAAGTCGAAAGAGAAAGTGTCGATATATCGTAGTTGCCACGGAGTATCTCACGAAATGGGTAGAAGCAAGAGCCTTACCCGACAACTCTGCAAGAAGCACGACTCACTTTTTGTATGAGCAAGTGATTACAAGGTTCGGGATACCTCTACAACTGACAAGTGATAGAGGAGGCCATTTCGTGAATGAAATCATTCAGAATATGACAAAAGAATTCAGGATTTTTCATTCTTTGTCGAGTCCATATTATCCCAGAGCAAATGGGCAAGCGGAAGCGACAAATAAAGTCCTGGTTTCAATCATGTACAAGACATGCGGCGTGGAAGGAGCCGATTGGGAGGAACGATTACCAACAATATTATGGGCATACAGAACCACCTTCAAGCCCACCACGAACCATACACCTTTTCAACTGATGTACGGACAAGAAGCAGTAGTACCAGTTGGGTTTCTTGTACCAAGTTTAAGGGTGGCAGTCGACAATCGGTTGGATGATGAAGAGAGCATCAAAGAACGACTGACAACATTGGTGCAATTGGATGAAAAAAGGATAATGGCACAATGGGCAACGGAGATCGCATAAAAGAGAAGGAAATTTTGGCATGACAAGCATCTCCGGAAGATGGATCTCAAAGTTGGTGAACTAGTTCTCAAGTACAATGGCAAAAGAGAACTCAAGCCAGGGAAATTGAAAACTCTATGGCTTGGACCCTTCCAGGTGGAGGAAGTACTCGAGAACGGGGCGGTGAAACTAAGGAAGTTGGATGGAACACTATGCCCCGAGGTAATAAATGGTTCTAAGTTGAAAGTGTACAAGCCACATGTTCAGGTAAACATGATCAACTTGGAGCAACTAGGAGGAACGTCCGGAACAAGAACAGAAGAATCAAGTCCAGGTACACAATCCCGTGAGAATGACGAGCAAAGTAGTGTTGTTCGAGAGGATGAAACCCATAACCTGGATTGGCTATTTGGAACCGAAGGAGAGCCGATAATTGAACAAAGAGAGTTAGAACCTTAGGAAGGGGAGCAACGATGGTTGCAATTACATGTTCAATTTCCAAATAGCGATGAAGAAGACCGACTCTTGGCTCTGACGGAGGTCGCTCTACAAGAAATACCAGAAGAAGAAGAATATGAAGGGCAAGGAGCTAAAATTCTGCAGCAAATGCAGTTGGAGACACAGAGGTTGCAAGAGGAATATGAAACCTTGAGGTGATATAATACCCAACTACGAGAACAGGTGATTCAGGAATTGGATACAACAATGCAACGAGTAAACGAACGACATGAAGCACGCCAAGCTGAATGGGTTGAGCTAGGAGAACTAAGAGGGAGTGCAACAGGTAATTCTTCGGAAAGCAGTTTATTTTCCTTAACAAATGACGGGCAGAGAGACCTGGAAACAGAAAGCCAAGCCGAAGAAACAAAGGGAAAGGAAATAGCCACTGGCACAAACGCTAAGAGTTCATCATCAGCCACGTTGAGGATCGTGCTTAATTCGGAAGAATCCTCAAGCTCGGATTCAGCACCAGTTGTGAACCCTCAAGAAACAAGGGAATCACTAGAAAGGCCTAGGGTATGGGAAGCAGGACAAAGTTTGACTGCCAATCATCGAATGAGCAGAGAAGAAATGGCAGCAATCATATGGAGGGATGTTCGGACAGCACCAGAAAAACCAAAAACCGGAGGTTGGCTGGACAAATCAAGCAGCGATGAAAACCAACCATTCAATCCTGACATACCTCAAGCAAGCCCTAGGAGAAGACCACTAAACCAGGCTAGCAATCAGCAGCCAAGGGTTCGATTCGAGGAAGTAGTCCAAATAATGGGTAACGAGGATTCCTCAGAAGAAGAGATTCCGAGAGGGAATAATTCCGAGACAAGTACAGATGAAGCATTAGGACTATCAGTGCCACGTCAGTACAGAACCCCATATGAGACAGCTATGCAACGTCCAAATGAACGCCAAGCAGCAGCAATGTATCGGTTGGCAACAGCAGACCTTAGACGGCATAGGAGAGAAGTTAGAAGACTGGAACGAAGGGTTCACGAAACCTCCAATTGGCCCATGACCCCAGCAGGGGAAGGAAACGATTCGAGTATAGATTCAGCCTTCTCGGATCAGTACCAATTGGCCTTAACTCAATGCGCACCTCAACGACGCTTTGAGGAGGCAAGATGGCGACGGAGGATAATAAGAGTTGACAGAAGATTGTGAATCCTACATCAACTGACACCTAAAAACCAGAGACAAGCAGAATGGAGCTCTCGAGCAGAACTCATAGATGAAGCCCAAAATAGAGGTATTTTGCGGAATCTCGATGGTTCGTCAGAACTACTAGGTGACCAAGATTTACCCGACCAAGGGAGGAGTGTGGTTAACCTCCATCCCGGTAGCCGGAGAGGGAGAAATTCACCTCTGGGTACCTCTAGGTCGACTAGTCCACTGGCTGAGCCGCAAGGCCCATCCGTGGATATAGTCTCAGTTAACCCATCACTACGTGCTCCGGAGGATAGACCGATAGGTCCACCTCAATGAGCTCGTAGGAACCGAAGACGTCATCAGGAACGACTGAGGGACCGACCGAATCTCGAGCAGCTGGGAGTAAGGCAGCCCAACACTAGGGAGATTCGATCGGAAAGAGGTCGAGGACGCGGTAACCAGGTTCAAGGAGAAGAGGAACCTGGAACAGAAATTTTAATCCAGAACAAAGGGATCAAGAAAGGGCAGTTGCACGGAATGATGGAGCCCGAGGAAGAGGCCAAAGAGTAGGACGACCCTACCGGAATAGGGGACAGCGAAGGCAACAACAACCCAATCATAATGTACTTGATCAACCGAGACACGAAGGGGAGATGTTTCACTACTTAGATGACTGCATAATCATCCGACGATACGATGGAAGTACGAAACGAATTCCATGGGAGGAAGAGCCTACCCGTCCAGAGGATGAAGATACACGTCTAAACCTTGCCAGCAGACGCTTAGAGGACGTAGTTGAACGCCTGGATCAAAATAATGATAGCCCAAAAGAGAGGGAAATCCGCCTGGTAGAGGAATGGATGGAACAAACACGTCTGGCAGCTGAGAGAAGCCAACAAGATGCTAACAGTAGCAGACGACGAACAGATAATCACCAGACTTGTGGGCCAGGAACCCGACATCAGCCGGAAGATGAAGAACGACCAGACTGGCGTATTGTGCCAAGAAGCACCACAAGACGTCCACAACAGTCGCGACCAGAAACTCCCCAGAGACGAAATAATCGTCGAAGACGTCAGCAGATAGAAGAAACAGAAATCGACGATGATGACAACTTTAGCAACTTTGGAAGTAGTAGTCGTCATTAGAATGATAACACGTCGGATACATTAGAAATACGTATTGGCTTGGCCATGCGTTTTACTCGCCGACATTGAGAAAAAGCGCAAGGCGAAAAGAAATTTTGAAAAATAAAATAAAATAAAAAAGACAGAGCAAAAAAAGACAATAAAACCATAGACGTCTCATATGAACGACGTGGCGCGCATGCAAACGAGAGGTTGCTAGGTGGCGGTTGGAAAACGGTTCCATGGGCGGCAGAGCAACTATAAATGGAGAAGGATGGGTGAGCATTGTACAAGACGTTTTCAATTGTGCAGGAGACAAAGAAGAGCGAAGGGAAGCGCAGACGCATAGGCTGGAGCGAAGAACGGTTCATCGCATACCAAAATTTTTAGGCAAGACGGAGGGAAGACGCCATACGTCGAAGAAAGACCTGGCTGTCATCAACTTCGTGAAGAAATAAATTTTTTTGTGCAAGTGCAAGAACAAATCTCCAAACCAATCGATTGCAAGCGATTAGGGTATTCGAGGAAGACGTCTAGGAGAAAAGAGCAGACGTCCGACAAAGCAAAAGACGTCTAGGAGAAAAGAGCAAACATCCAATGAGCAAAAGACATCTAGGAAAAATGCCCTGACATCTAATGGCTAGTTGACGTCTAGCCGGGAGGAGCCGACGTCTGACGACTAGTTGACGTCTAGCCGGGAGGAGCCGACGTCTGACAACTAGTTGACGTCTAGCCGGGAGGAGCCGACGTCTGACAAAAAGTTGACGTCTAGCTAGGCGACGTAGACAGAGTTAACGTCTAGCTAGGCAATGTAGACGGAGTTGACGTCTAGCTGAGAGACATAGATAGTTGACGTCTAGGAGGAGACATCCGACATCCAAGAGCATTGGGTGAAGTCTGAAGCTGAGAAACAGGAGAACTTGTGAGGAAAAATGAGACA
Source organism: Wollemia nobilis (assembly GCA_028583015.1). Taxonomy (NCBI): domain Eukaryota; kingdom Viridiplantae; phylum Streptophyta; class Pinopsida; order Araucariales; family Araucariaceae; genus Wollemia; species Wollemia nobilis. The sequence continues at coordinate 7,614,007 of JAQPPZ010004842.1, forward strand.
CCAAAAATCTGGCAAAGCTCCAATCCGGTCAGAACCCGAACCCGAGTCGGTAGTAGCCAAAATACTGCGGCATCAACAGGAGCATGAGATGCACGGACAGATGGAAAGTCCAGAGAAAGGACAGGCTCGGAGTCGACGAGAGGCAGCTGAGATTGCCACTCGCAAAAACAGGGAAGCCCAGCAAAGTAGCAAAGCACCAATTCCAGTTGACGAAATTACCTGGACATGCCCGACAGGTGATTATTGTCATCAATGGTGGGCAGAGGCACCAACAGACAATCCAACTAGAGCAAAAATCAAAGAAGCAGGAGTGCACTTCATTTTGCAAGCTCCTAACTTTGAGAAGGAATTTTTCAAAGAGTATTTGTTGCAGATGTTGGAAACATATGATGAAGCGAAGAACATCAGCCTAGTGCAAATGGGGGATTACACTTTGGTTGTTGATTTCTCTCCCGCAGCGTTTCAACGCACATTTGGACTTCCCAGGAAGGGCAAACCAGTGGTCAATGAAAGAGTGGATCCAAAGAAAACGCCAGAATTAATCATGAGTGTCACAAATCTGAAGAAGGAAGAGGTGGATGCTATGTTAAATACTCATGGCGGAAGAGGAATCAAACAGACGCAGTTGCGAAATAACGGATTGGAAGTTATAATGAATGTTATCATGGCCAGATTGTTAGGGGAGCAGCGCAGTTCAGATCTCCCTATTTGGCTAATTCCATACTTGCAGGGGATAGAGCAGGGAATAGCCTATGACTGGGCAACACACTTGTCGCTTCGTATTCAGACTTTTCTGATGCGAACAACGAAGAACTTCTCTATGGCATTTCACGCCATCGGTCTGCTTTTGGATTCAGCCACTAGGGCAGGAGTACAGATCCCAGACTTCGATCCTCCGAAGAAGTTACCGGATTTAGCACCATCCATCTGTCGGTGGAAGGATGCTCAACCAGTAAAGAAGCTGACACCAGTCAAGAAGGCTCGGGTGGAGCGGATATCTCATAATCCGCGCCAAGAGAAACTGGTGGCTGCTTTAGAAGGGGAGGATACTACACTAGCACAAGTCGGGGAAAAGGAGTTCAAAAAATAGAAGGTTGCCCAATCACCAGAAGAGCCCAAACGGAAGAAAAAGAAAGGGCGATTTGATGAACCACCCCCAACATTCTCTCAAGAAGCATTGCAAAAAATAGCACAGAACTTGGAGGCAACTCATGCTCGGGAGCAGCAATCGACAATATACAAGGAGGAAGTAGATTTTGCTATCCCCTCAATTCTCCATAACCCTGCAGTCGGATCCAGCACGGTTGTATAGATTGGACCCAATGATTATCTGGTAGAGGCTGAATTTTGGGCTTGTGTTGGTTCACCCGAACCAATTGGGGAATCTTTGGCGAGACCAACCACATTAGCGGCAACATTGAGCGCATTTTCACTTGAAGAGATGTTAGTCGCAATCGGAGTTCAGGGATCAGCCGACACAGGTAATCCAGGAGTAAGTACCACCCTCGTGGTAGAGGAGGGCATACCACCCCCGGATACGGGAAATCCGACACCTGAGGCAGAAAAGCCCATCATTGTAGAGGAGGTAGAGGTCTCGAGGGAAACTGAGACTAATGCAGGTGAAGGGGAACAACCCCCCCAAATAACCGATTTTCAGCATTTGGTGGAGCAGGAAGGCCAAAGCAGCGAGGCTCCAATGCAGTCTGCAGTAACCACAGGGAAGACATAAAAGAAGACTGTTGACCTCTCAGAAAAGGGTTAGGAGGAAAAGGGGAAGGAGGTAGAACAGGAGGAGAAACAAAGGGACACATGGTCCAAAGATTTCCTTGTACGAGTGCCCAACTTTATGGATCCATCAGATTCTATGGATCAACAAGCAGTAACTTGTTTCTCAAAATTGGGGGAAATCATGGATAGCTTACGCTTGCAGTTTGACATTGCATGTATGGGCCAATGGAAGAAGTGGCAAGGAATGATAGAGGAAGAACTGGACCGATTGGTCAAGTGGGCGGCACAAGGTCCTTGGCGTAAAGATATTTCTAGCATATACCTGTCTCAGCCCTGGTCACTGCCCACTACCACTTTGACAACTATGGAGGGCATTGAGCGCTTGCCTGAAAAGATGCCCAACCTCTATCTGGAGACAGCGCAGGTGTATGTCTGCGGCCACAACATTAATCCTCCTCAACACCCTGTGGAGCAAGGCTCACAAGTGGAGTTAGTGCCAGAATTACTGCCGATATATACTCAACTGAACTTCCTTGCACATTTGTTGGGTTGGCTTGGAGAAGGGATTAAATGTTTGCATTCAACAAAGCAGGCAGTTGAAAGTGAATTGCAAACTGTCAATGAAGCCTTGGAAGGAAAGGATCAACTCTTAGAGGAAGGAATGGCACGGATGGATGAAGTTCAACAACATATTCGAGGACTAACACAGAATTTATAGAACCTGACCACCCAACTGGAGGAAAAGGACCAGCAAATTTCTCAGTTGGAAGCTGACGTCTCACAACTTAAAAGTGCTAAGGAACTATTAATTAAACAAACAAAAACATTGGCAGCTCAAAAGAGTCAACAAGAGCTCGCTTGGAAACAGGAAAAGGAGAGTTGGCAACAAGAACAAGCAACCTTGAGGGAAGAACTGCAACAGGCACAATAGCGGGAGGCAACCCTACAACAGCAGTTAGCACAGAAAGCTACTCCCTCTTCATCAGTGTCAGAACAACGCATGAAAGAGATTTTCCTAAAAAGGGAGGCTGACCTGTTATCCAGTCTCAAGCAAACTGAAGATCGTGCTAACGCCTTGGGAGTGGAATGGGCCAAATATTTCAACTATTCCAAGAGGCTCAAGGAGGAACGCGAGAGCATGCAGGCTCAGCTACAGGAATACGAGAAAGTGTTTCAAGCTGCCAATCCACAAACTCCAGTGCCCACCGATGCTGAAACTCCTCAAACTGAGCGGAGAAAGTCGTTGAGGACATCGACTTCTTCAAAGGGGAGGATAGATGTAGACAACAGTTCTAAGAAAAACAGATCATAAGAATTGATTGATATCCTTTTGACTCCTCCATTCAATCACACATTGCTCAAATCCAGCATGAGCTTAAAGTGGATAAACTTTATGAAGCTAAATGAGCTCAGATCAAAGCCAAACTCCATTGGCTCAAAATTGGCAATAGAGTTTCCAAAGAGTTTTTTCAGCCCAAATAGTCTAATCAATTCAAATCCCTTCTTGATAATGGAGTTAGACTCACCTCTTTACCTGAGATTGCCACAACCTTTTCTCATCACTATACCCAAGTTTTTTCTGCTCAATTGTACACCCCGAAAAGAGAACATGCTCTGCAATGCTGCAAATATGTTACCCCTATCTGCATCTCCTCTATTCAAAGAGATACTTGTGAGATATTACTATCTATTCAGGACTTAGCTAACGCTCTTTCTCAAATGGCAGATGTTAAGGCACCTGGACTGGATGGATTCCCTTGCAAATTTTACAAAACATGTTGGGATTTTGTTGGCTCTGACCTTCACAGAGTTTATCTTGAAGCCATGAGGATAGGTTCCCTTTGTGATCTAATTAATAAGGGGAACATCAAGTTCATAACCAAATCATGAGATCCAAAAATCATTACTAATTGGAGGTCCATTACTCTGTTAATTATCAGCTATAAAATTATTGCAAAATCCTTAGACTTGTGGATTCGGACTCTGCTTCCACTCATTGTTAGGCCTGAGCAGACTGGCTTCACTCAGAACCGATATATTTTGAAAAATATACTAGCAGTTTGGGGAGGAATGGAATGGGCTCGTCTGTCAAATCAAAATGCCCTCTTTCTTAAACTTGATTTTGAAAAATCTTATGACATGATTGAATGGGTTTTTATTCTCACTATGCTGGAAGCTCTTGGCTTTGGTCCTCACTTTATCTTTACTATAAATATGCTTTTCCAAGATGATTCAATAGTGATTTCCCTCAATAATTTTCAAACTGAAGCTATTGGTCTACATAGGTCTGTTAGGCAGGGTTGTCCTCTAGCTCCTTCACTCTATATTTTAGCTACAAAGGCATTTGGCTATTTATTGGCCAAATATGCCTCTAATGGATTGCTTCGAGGTATTACTCTTCCTAGGAATGTAGGGCACCTTATTAATGGTCACTTTTCTGATGATTCATTCCTCACCATGGGGGAGGATGAGCAATCCCTTTCTGAAGCTCTTATATGCCTTGACACTTTTTGCAAAGCTTTCGGTTCTAGCATACAATGGAGGAAAACCTCTTGTTATAGACAATCTCCCCTGCTGCAATGTATAATGGACTTGGATTCAACCCGGGGAGATTTTAAAATTTCTTGGTATACCCTTTGCTTTTCAAGGCTCTCCATCCCAGTTATGGTCATATGTCATTAACAAAGTAGAAAAAAATCTTGAGTATTGGACTGCTAAAAAACTTTCTCTAGACGAAAATTCCAAATTTGTTCGAAAGTCTTGGCTTCCACACATGTTTATTACTCCTTCTGTTGGGTCCCCTCCTAGGCATGTTACAAAAAACTTGAAAAGCTCTTATGGGACTTCCTTTGGTCCATTTGTTCTGATCATAAGGGTTTTCACATAGTGGCTTGGAATATTTGCTACCTCCCAAGGGATGCTGGTAGCATGGGTATGGTGGACTGTAAGAGACAAGGAATAGCTTTGTGTGACAAATGGATTATTCGGATCATAAAGACCCTAAAGCCTAGAAAGTGTTTTTTTGTCATTTTATTTCTTCTGGGCTTCTCCTTAACCACAGAGCATGAGCAGGTATGGATTTTCCATCCCTAGTGCTTGCACCAGTATATGTCAAAATCCCTGGCTCCTTTATAATCAACAGTATCTGGAAGGCTTGGTAACAAATTATCCTATGGATTACATGGAAAGGAGCTAGTTTGAATAAGGGCCTTTCCATTAATTGCCTTAATATGTGGTGGTCTCATGTTTTCAAGATGCAAGGAACTTCCCTGGTGCAAATTTCTTGGGTCCATGCCCAAAAAAATTTCAAGCGAGGCGTTGTCACTATTGCAAATTTCTTTTCCAGCCAAACCAAGGATTGGATCCCCTGGGATACTTTCAAATGCACTCTTCATTTGACTAGTGCGGACAAGGTGACTTATATTACAGTGATTGAGAATTCTCCTTTTTCCATGTGGCACAAGATAGGGGTTAGAACTTAGAAACCTTGGTGGAAATATTGGACATGGCATGGAAACATTCATTTGCGCAATTACAAGGCTAGACAAGGATATGACTGGCTTACACTAGCTTTTCCCACAGTTCCTAAGCTCAATGACAAATGGGATCTAATTTCTACTTGGGTTAGATGGAAGTTTAGATTTCACTCAACATGGGCATCCTACATGGAGTCGAAGAAAGCCTTTTTTTGCTTGGAGCTTGCAGTGTCAAGGTTTACCCCTTGGCGCTTAGCTAACTTATCTGGGTGTTCCTGACCCTTGATGCCCTTTTTGTCAGGAACCTGAATCATGTCTCCATATTTTTTGATTGTGCATACGTGTCAGTCTGGCTTACTTATGAGTTGCTTCTTTTTTGGCTCCTTACATGTCCATCCCCTTTTCTTGGTAGCATGCAGTATTAGGAGATTCCTTTACTTTTGCTCTGCCATTATATGAAGTGTGGCAAATTTTTAGAGTCGGCATTTTGTTTCACATTTGGAAGTATAAAAATAAAATTATATTTAAACATGTTGATCCTTCCATGGACTTTTCTCTTGTTGACAAATTGGAAGTATTCCACGATGTGTGGTTTAAGATCTGCGACCAAGCAAATAAGGTGGCTATGGAGGTGGATCACTTGCAAGCTCTACTGAGTTACTGGGGAAATGCACCATGTGTTTTTAGTCGTGTTGCTTCAGACCGTTCAACCTTGGAACATCGATCTCGTTTTCATTGGCACCCCTATCGCCAGTCCGATCTCAGTTGTCCAGCCACATTTGGTCCCAACTTCCGCCTGTTCGAAAAATAATTAATGATGTAGGTACTAGCTCTTCATAGCAGCGTGATCACCTCCCTTGCCATTGTTGGGATGGGATGCCCCAAGTATTAATGAGAATCACTCCGGATGGTCTTGTCTCCCAACTCCCACTCGTTGTACCCCTAACTGGGGAAATGATTTACAAGAGGATCATCATGGCAATGATGGATGGAATGTGTTGTCCATCCCACTCCCGAATAATCAATGGCATCATATGATTGATAGTGAGGCGCCAACCAGGGGCTCCTCCCATGAGGCACCTTAATGCACATTTGCTATCTAATTATTCTTTTTTGTGATGATGGTCATGGGTCAGATATTTTTTGGTAGCATTTAAGCAATGTTTTTGCTTTCCTAACCCATAATTAGGGTTAGTGAGAACTCCTCGGGGGTGTGATTTTCCACCTACCCACTTTTTTATTGTAAAAGCCTTTTAATTTTCATTTAATTAATAGCCCTTTTCATCAAAAAAATATTATCCAATATTTTTAATCCTTTATATCATTTCCTAGTTATTACTCAACAACTATGAGGCTTATAAAAATTTGTTAGATTTTGAAGCTAAATACTAAAGATAAAATAACCACAAGATATAAAATAAAGTTGCAATATAAAATATAAGATAATGGCAATATTCTAAATGTATAAAACTCATAAATAACTTCAACAACTCATAGAATTTCCATTAACAAATTCTCACAAAAATTGTATCTCCATTGAATCAAGATCTCATGTACCCATACTTACAAACACTCTCATACTATAATACATGTACCTTGCACACACACATAGATACATATATAATGGAATGTGACTCTTCATTTGGTGCACCCTTGGCCTTCACTCTTCTAGACACTATTCACCTTCCTATTCTATGGACTCATGTGCACATGGACTATTATGCACATTTACATTACCAAAATACTTTGCACGCTTGTGCATTTATTACATTGCATAAAGTAAATATTCACATCCTAATATAGGACACTCTCCTAATCTAAATATCTACCCAAGGTGGTACATTAGTATGTACCAAATAATGTAATATATTCCAACACCTCCATGTATTACATTATTTGGTTATTGAAGACTTTAGTCTTCAATATGGATCTTCATCCTGTAGGTACTTTTCATCTTGTTCAAGTTCTTGTTCTTCTTTGATCTGTAGATGTCCCTGTAGTGCAATATTTTATTGTCCTCTCATTTTTCTTCATCTAAATCTTGTATTCCCCCATCTACTTCCATAGTAGAATGATTCTTTGTTTTATGTAGTCTGTTTCTCAGAAAAGACATTAGTATTATCTTGAACCATTACAAGCTCTTGTGAAAAACCAATAGAATCTAAAGAGTATATTCCATTGTTAATTGATCCAATAGCTTCTATTTCATTTAGCCTTTTAATAAAACACTTATTCTTCCTATTCACATATTTGAATTCTATTGTTCTTCCACTTTCAATTAATTTGGTTACTGAGATGAGATTTGTTGTCAACCCTGGTACATACATGACATCATGCAATATAAAATGTGAGTAAGATGCACTAGGTATTACATATCCATTTCCATGAACTAGATATTTCTTTCCATCTACTAGATTTAGACCAAAATTATTAGTAACCTCTAAACAGTCAAACCAATGTAGATTTCCTGTCATATGATGACTTGCCCCTGAGTCAATATACCAAATATCCTTACCATCTTGAATAATAGAATTATCCTCTTGTGAAATAATTTTACATTGTTGATAAGGAATATGAAGAGTGCTTTGTCTTTGCATCTTATGATGATATGTCCCTCTTGCTAATTTATCCATAATTCTCTTACTTTGTGTAATATACCTTTCAATTCTTTAGACTTTTGTGGTTGACTACCTTATGACTCCCTAGTAAGATAAAGATAATTTTGAATGCAATTTCAAAATCTCTACTTTTATTTCACCTTAGTTTTGGGTGATAGACTAAGAACAATTTTTCAATTGTTAATCTTAAAGTTGACAACCTTTTATCTCCCTAATCTCAAAAAATATAATTTCTTTTAATTCTAAATTTCTCAATCCTATGTTGGTGTTGAATTCCTTATAACTCCAAATTTAGAAATTTAGAAATATCATAATAAGATATTTGCAAGTTTTATATTCCTAATTTGATGTAAAAAAAATTATTTCTTCAATATTATGAAATTGCAAATATTTCAAATTGTTTTGTAAACTCAAACTACAAAACTTCAAATTTATTCCTTTAATTCTTCAAACCAAATTTCAAATCTTCATAAACTTTCAAATAGCAATAATCAAGTTTCTAAGGTTTCAAATATTAATTCAAATTCTTATCTCTCCAAAATAAATAGTTTCACTATAACATTAGAAAATAATAATTTTATGTAATTGTATACCTCCTATCTTGAGCATATAAATAATTTTAAATGGAATGAATTACCTCCAAACTTGAATGCATAAATTCTCTTGTACAATAGTGTTTGACCATCTCCTAATTGGTGTTCCTTCTTCTATATTGTATGTATAGAGATATTGTTGTGCTTTGGCTTGCCTTGGAAATATTACTTTCTCTCTCCTTGGTCAACTACAACCTTATAAAGGCGCTCTAATTAATATGTTATCCCTATTGTTTGTAATTGAAATGCAGACCTATTTTCAATCAACTCCTTTGTTGTACATATCTTGAATGGCTCTCTTGCATGAGCTGAATGGAGTATCTACTCCTTACTTGCACTCGAGCATCAATCAATAAGCTTCCTTTCTCTTACTTCTATTTTTGGCATGCTCTCTAAACCCAAACTTCTACTATTCTATCTTTGGTACCTCGAAATGAGCATTAATGTATCCTCTACAAACATTTGAATTGCTTCAATCCTTTTGACCTTCCACTTCTCATGTGCCACATGGCACTAAATCTCTTCTATCACTCCAAATTCGCTTCCCTTGTTCTCCTCAGGCGTTTATAACGTAACTTTGCCTAGTTTGGTGAACTTATGACACGATGGACGTTACACTTTTTAAGTGTCTTGCCTCCATCAAAGATTCAAACATCTTCTTTATCCTTGGCACTATCTTGACACTTGGAATTTTCCCTAGCTCATCCTTTCCAATGTTGTCTTCCCTAAACATGTCCCTTCACTATCTTTTGCATGAAATGCTTCCTCCAATATTTGACGCTTGGTGTTTGCCCTAGTTCTTCAATGCATTATCTTCTTTATGTATGTTCCTTCACTATCTTTTGCAAAAACATCTCAATTACATTCATTTGAGCTCCTTGAGTGAAGCTATGGCATTGGACCTTCAGCTTGGTGGCTTTCTTTTGCTTTTCTGGTGGTGGCTCTTCCTTGAGCGGTGGTGGCTCTTCCTTGAGCAATGGTGGCTCTTCCTTGAGTTGTGGCGGCTCTTCCTTGAGCTACAATGGCTCTTCCAACTCAATGGTGCTTTCACTACTTCAAACCGATGCCTTCTCCTTTTTCTTGCACAATGGTTCCCTTAGTGTCTTTAGACACTAATATTTGCTCTACTTGGTCTTTTATTTGCTTAGAAAATGCCCTTATTCGATTTATTTTTACACTAATAAATATACACTTTCATGAGCTTATAAAAACAGCATTTAATACTAATATTATTTCCTTCTTATTTCTCCTTTTCAAGTAAGATTTAACTTAGATCTTTGTTGTTTTATTTTTGCAGATTTTAGGACTCAAATGCTACCACCTTCTTTTGCTTGAAGACTCTCTATTTCAACTTCCTTTTTCAGAATATAATAAAGCTAATATGGTGCTCTCAAATACTTAATATAAAACTAATTTTAATGCTCAAATAATAACTTTATGTAGCACCAATATCACATACCTTTTTGGTCTCCTTTTGTAGCTAATTTTCTTTTTGATTCACCCTTTTGCTATCTCGATCTTGTAAATTTTGCAACTTCACTTCCTTTCACTTTGTTGCTTTAAACTTATCAATTTTGTAGCTCTAATTGTTGCCCAAATGCCAACTTACTTGCTACCCAAAAACTCTCTCAAATCTGCCCCGAAGTTCTCCAAAAACGCAGCTCTTTCTTCTCTTTCTAATGTTGTCCACAAATATGATTTTTGTGGCTTCAAATTTCCTCCAAATTCATTCTCTCAAACCCTAAAACTTGTAGCTATTAGTGCTGTCCAAAATTTTGCAATTTTGCAATCAATTCCTCCTTTGTTTTGCTATCCAAAATTGGATCGCAATTCTCCAAATTTTTGCCTTCTTTTGTTGACAAGTCTTCCTTCAATTTATTGTTCAAGGGTTGTTCAAATCTGCCCAAATCTTCTCTAGATCGCAGCTTTATACCTTCTTCAATTTCTTGTCCTTTGACCCTTCAACTTCTACCTTGAAAATCAGTAACCTTCTTCTTTTCAAATCAGCCTTCAAAATCTTTGTGGTTGTCCTTAAACTTCTCAAAATTGTTGCCTCTTCAATCTTTCTTTCTCCTTCAATCTTCTTGTCAAATTCTGACTTCAAATCTGATATCTTCCACTGTCCTCTTCCTCAAAAATCTAAATGTCTTGAGATCTTTAAAAATCTTCTCCAAAATTTGGCAACCTTCTTGCCAAAACCTTCTTTCTTTTGGGCTTGTTGTCATATGGCGACAATTGTCCCAAATCCTTCTTATCAAAACCTTCTCCTTGCTTGCAATCTTCTATCTCTAGATTTCTTCAAATCTCCTCCAATGGTCACTTCTTCAAATTTGTAATGAGGCTTTCTCTAGCCTTCTTCTACTAATTCTCTTGAGACCTCTTGGGTCTTCTAATTCTGCAACTCCTCAATTCTTCTTCTCAAAAATTCAATGAGACTTTTCCTTGATCTCTCTAATCTTCTAACTATGGAAATTCTGCAATGAGATCTCTTTCTTGGATCTCCAAAATATGTTGCTTCTCAAATCTGCAATAGGACCTTTTTTGAGTCCTCTATCTTCAGTCTTAAATCTTCTATGGGCGTGGGTCTCCTCAATCTTCAATGTCAATAGTCTTCAATCTTCAATGAGACCTCTTCCTTGAACCTCCTTAATCTACAATGTCTACTCTTTTATTGCAACTCAAAACTAATCCATATCTGCTTGTTGTGGTGTAGTGGTAAATGCCCTGGGTTTTGGTAGAGGCCGACCCAGGTTCCATTCCCCTTGTCTTCATCCTGCAGATATATGGTATAGTTAGGAATGTCCTATGTGTTGGTAGAGGCCGACAAAGCTCCATTCCTCCTATGGCCAACTTTGTTGAAAGTGGCACCTCGAAAGGGGTGTTTTCCACTATAAATTAGTTTTATCTGCTTGTTGTGGTGCGGTGGTAAATGCCCCGGGTGCTTGGTAGAGGCCGACCCGGGTTCCATTCCCCTTGTCTCCATCCTGCGGATATATGGTATAGTTAGGAATGTCCTATGTCTTGGTAGAGGCCGACAAGGCTCCATTCCTCCTATGCCCAACCTGTTGAAAGTGGCACCTCGAAAGGGGTGTTTTCCACTATAAATTAGTTTTGTTTTAGATTTTGGTTGTGTTTATTTTTCTTTTTTTCTTTTTTCTTTTTTTTGGGTTATGTCTTTGTAGTGTTCTGTTGTTTTTGTCTTGTTTGTGTTTTGTTATGTGTTTCTTGTGTTTTTCTATGTGGTTTGTGTTGTGGTTTCTTTTATCTTATTGTGTGTGTTTGGTTGTGCTTTTGTTTTTGACACACTCAAGGAGCATGTTTTTTATTTTATTTTATTATTTTTGTTGTTATCTACTTATTTTTAATTATGTTTGTGTGTTTGTTTGCTCCTTGAGTGTGTCAAAGGTGGTAGGCCAGTCTGAGTCCTGGGCGTTTTTGGCGGAATGGATACCCCTGCCTCCTTGGGTCTTACCCGAAAGTGGCATCCCTTTTGGGATGTTTTCCACAAATAAAAAAAAAAAAAAAAACTAATCCATGCACAAGGAAAGCATATAGACTTTCAAGCAATTGAATATGAAATTCTTCCCTATTTGTTGTAGGAAGCTTCTCAACTTCTAAGAACTAATTTTTTGCATTAAAAATCTAAATAGTAGCAACCAAATACATTCAAATTTTTAGAATTCTAAAACCAATAAACTTCACTAGTTATTCTCAAAACTAGTGAACAAAATCTATGCTAAGTCTTACTCTTCACGAATTTTCCTTCAACCCTGTGGAAAGACTCTAGCCAAATAGCAATCTAGAATCTTCTTCAATTTATCAAACTTTTCAATAAGATCTCCTTCTTGTGTCTCTTAATCTCATCAATGTCAAGGTCTATCTTCAAGACCTGTAATTTCCTTTTATTCTGAATTTGCTCTTGGAATAGGTAAATCTTCAAACTTCCCTAGTTTTCTTTTCTAGAGGTAATTTCTTTAACTTCATTGATTTCTCCTTAACCAATGGAAATCTCCTTTGCATATTTAAAACCTATGCAAGTGAAAACCTTACTGTAGCTCTGATTCCAATGTTAGCTTTTGAAGCTTAATACTAAAGATAAAATAACCACAAGATATAAAATAAAGTTGCAATATATAAGATAATGACAATATTCTAAATATATAAAACTCATAAATAACTTCAACAACTCATAGAATTACCATTAACAAATGCTCACAAAAATTGTATCTCCATTAAATCAAGATCTCAATTACCCATACTTACAAGCACTCTCATACTACAATACATGTACCTTGCACACACACATAGATACATATATAATAGAATGTACCTCTCCATTTGGTGCACCCTTGGCCTTCACTCTTCTAGAGACTCTTCACCTTCCTATTCTATGGACTCATATGCACATGGACTATTATGCATATTTACATTACCAAAATACTTTGCACACTTGTGCATTTATTACATCGCATAAAGTAAATATTGTTAGAAATAAGATTATATTACATCATTTGGGTCACATAAATGTACCTTCCTAAGTACATACTTAGAACATTAGATTACTTTAGAGGGAAGTTATCTAGTTACTTCATGCAATGTAATAAATGCACAAGTGTCAATGTGCAAGGTGTCCCTTGCACAGCTAGGTAGAGTGTTGGCCAAGGAATCTATCTTCCTATATAAAAAGGGCCTCATTATAACAAGTAGGAGATAGATAGAAAAGCTCAGAGTATATTCCTAGGTAGTAGCATAGTGTTGTGTAGATCACCATATATTGGTGATGGGTGCAATGTAGTCTAGTAGTTTTTTTCATGGAGTGTCCATTTTCTCCATAGTTACATTGTATTCATTTCCGTCATTTCTATTTATAGCATATTTCAGTCATCTCACAGATTTACTTTCTTTCATATTATTTTGCATCTTGTGAATGTTATCTCCCATTGCATACTGCATCAAAAGCTAACAAATACTCACACTCTAATCTAGGACACTCTCCTAATCTAAATATGTACCCAAGGTAGTACATTAGCATGTACCAAATAATGTATTATATTCCAACAAAATTGAGTTTATCTAAAAAAAACCTTGATGTCAACAATACCTTAAACCACTACTATCTTTGAAATATAATTATAGTTTGTATTAATATGAGAATATAAACTCAATAGAAACCAAATAGATATGTTAGCTATAAAGTTCAACTTAATTTTGAAACAACCCAAGTTAAATATGAGCAATGCAAACCATGAACAACGCATTTCCTTGTAAATTTTAAAATCATTGAAGTCATCTATTTAAGAATTTTCTTTTCTAAGAGAAAGGTAAACCATTATATTAAGGATCTCTTGTAACATTATGTATCATCTAAACATAGGAACTACATACATTCTAGAAGGTAGAAATAATTTTTCATTTTAAAGACAAAGTATAGATATAAATTAAAATTTGTGAGTTGTAAGCTTTGAAAATGCCATTACTTATATTCTTCACTAAATCATTTTCAACTAGATCCCATTTCAGAAGAAAAATAATAATAATGATAACCTATTATATTAGTTCAACATACACATTTAGAATTATAGCTTAATCATATGTGGTTAATAAGTGTAATAATGACAATAATTACTATAATCATCATTTGTTTTGCTCAAGACAAGTTAAAAGATTGAACATTTTTTACAATTTATCTCGTGGTGAATATTGTTGTGCTTCATACCTATTGTGTAATATTCTAGGCTTCCTTTATCAATGTGATGTGAAACAAGTTAAGCCATTACTCTTCCATTGTATTCTTTATATATACAATATTGTAACTATAACAGTATCATACAAATAAAACACAATAGCCAAATAAAGAAAAACACTAATATAGATGTACACCACAATTACTCATAACAACAATCTATATTTATAAATCCCATAGCCTTCATTTGAAAGGGAGGCAAAGCTTCTGTCTATCACCCTCGAAAACAAAGGATACAAGTGTTGTAGATAATGCATATTCTACTCCAGTATTTAGCTTACAACAATATCCACATCTAATCTATGTTGTAGAAAACTCTTAGGGCATCCTTGTTTCAAGAAACTTGGAAACTCAAAAACTTAGAAACTCAAAAACACGAGAACTTGTCATATTGACTTCGTACAATTTTAGGCATTTCTAAGAGACATTTCCAATGTTTCCAAGGGCGTTTCCAACATTTGTTTGCATTTTGAACCCAAAAAAGTCTAGATTTGAGGAATTAGGGGCTTGTGTGGGTATTGTGAGGCTCAAAGGAGAGACACATGACCCATTTTAATAAAAACCAAGTTAATGCAAAAAAAAAGCTCCAAGGCAAGGAAGAGGGAATAAGATAAATGATAACTTGAAATAATGATAAGTTGACATCAACGAACCCATGGAATCTAGAATAAGTGGCAAGCTCTTCAACAAAAAAGACGAAACACATGTGGATTCACTTACCTAGTGAGGCCCGATAGAAAGGTAAAGGATCTAGTTTTTTTGCATTCTAATCTTTGTTTTGTACCTCATAAAAAAGAATAGTATGCAAGAGAAAACAGAAAACTGGTATATAGATCCTAAAAGCCCTGACTTAAATATTGCCATGGTTGCACCTGATCTTTGAGAATGCTGAAAATCCTTCTCATACATTAGTTGTTGAAACCATAGGGGTTGGGTGTTCTTCCAATCTTCATACTAATTTTTATGACTTTGAAGATTAAGAACTAAGCTTGTAGTGTACCCCATGTAGCTTAGCTTAGCTTTGCATAACATCTATTGCCTTACTTATAAATGTTGACCTTTGATATTAAGCATTGTAGGCCATAAGAGATCTAATAAATAAATGGGTTTTCATCCATGTGTGATCTCTTTAATTCCATTTTGTTTGTAAATTCTAGAAGTATCCATTTCTTTTTTAGTTAGGTGTTTCCTTCATCATTTATATGTTTCCAAAGGATTCGAAGACGCATGTTTTCTAAAGATGTTTCCATTTTGGAAACTATAACATCTAATTTATGTTTTCTAAAGATGTTTCCATTTTGGAAATTATAACATCTAATTTATGATATCTGTCTGAAGTTGTAAGCTGCAAAATGCCAAAAACTATTGATCCAATAACCTAAAATTGTCCAATTGGATAATAAAGGGAAAAAAAAAACCATCTAAATTTCTAAATAAACTTCATTTTCAATTAGAATAGCTCGAAAAATATTAAACAAAGTTTTTTCATGCTTTGGTTGGAATCTTCAATGAGAAAGACACCTAAAAGAAATGACAATCGCCCATACCTCGTATGGCATAGACCAGTAGTGATGGCCAACTATAAATACCTGGTAAACTGCACAACTTATGATTGCAATACCATATATTTTGATAGAAATGCATCATTCACAAGTTGCTTATAAAAAGGAACCAGGTTATCTGGCATGCAAACTCCATCATATCAAAGATGCAAATCCATTCATTAAAGCAAGAAGCAAAGCTGCATCATTTATGTCCTGTAGTTTGCATATTGGTATCCTATTTCCGGCAAATTATATCAACATGTTTTTTATTTACATTGTATAGTAGGTTCAGCAAATTCTTTTATCTCTACTGACAGGGGGAAGCTTGCTTATGGTAGATAAGCCAATATTTATATGCATTAAGTTTTCCAAATTAAGAGGTAGGACCCTGTAATTTGAGGGTTAATACACTTAAGTTCTCAACAAAAGGACATCTTACTCACAAGGAAAACAATTCAATATACTTGCATCTTCAGCATACTTAGAGTTAATTGAAATCTCTTGTAAGCCAACTACACTATCTCATAAGCTTAACTGTTGGAAGAATTTGATTTCAAGGTTTGTGAACATTCTATCCAATTTCCTTGGAAAACCCAACAGGTAACTCTAAGGTAATGCACCAAAGTAGGATAAGAAGCTCATATTAGTGTATTGAACACCTGCAATTTTTATGATTGTCATCTGTGGATGCATACCTGCTAGCAGCAAGAAATTCTGAAAATCATTAAAAGTAAATTTTAATTTCACGACTAGCATTTTTTACAAAATAGCAAGCACAAAATACAATCCTTTCTTAAACAGAATGAGAAATTAATCACATATCCAACAATTAACAATTCATAAACTGTACCTCCACCAATCATGTATTGCAATTGATGACATAGCTAGAAAATGGTTTCCCAGGTGATATTATGTTATGTTTGATATGTAGTCAGCAACAAAGTTACTACATACTACTGATTGTTGACAGTCATAAAGAATTAGTCTAAATGTTTACAACGATGTTCACCATCAAATGTTCAGAAGTTTTGAGGAACAAGTGCATCACTTCCAAACACATGGTGCATAAGCCTCAGCAACAGAGGCATGACTACTAAGGTCTGAGGAGCAGAGCCTTAACTGGATGTTGTATGCCATGATTCTCTCTTTTTCGATTTCTGTTTTCTACATTTTCCTTAAACTTGTTCATTAACTATTTTTTTTCTCAATACAGATGCAATATGTTATCATATTTTACAATCAATTGAGATCTTTAATGTAATGGCAAAGATAAATTCCTCCTCGTTTATTAGTTGTACTAAGGAAATTGCCCCACTAGCTGGACATGTTAATTTGGAGAACCAAGAATTTTCTTCATGAGGGTAATAAAATCAATCCATTTTCTTCCTTCTAATCACGTATTTCATACTGGAAATTTTGAAAATAGAAATTTCAAACTTCCTTTAGACAATGTCATCAATACGAAGGCCACATAAGTTTAATTTTATGAATGTCCAAGCCTCTCAAACAGTCCATCCTTTAACTTACTTGGCATTTACCGCCATCTGCTGTTCAGAACAGATCTGTGCTTAATTTTTCTCCATCATACGGACATGATAATCACACAAATTACTGAATCCACAGGTCTAGCTTCGGACCAATGTTCAATAAATTGTATTAATACAAGGTGTATAATACACTTGAGGGTTTCAGCAGATTCACAAGGCCCAGTTAGCTTCTCGGCTTTGTCTAGAGCTTGTAACCTAAGGAGTTACAAAATTAAAACAATAAATAGGTCAAACAAAAAAGTCCTCTTGTCCACAGAATGAAGTCCTATATGCCAAATTAATATGCATGTTTGTTGGGACCTTAAAAAGCTACTTTACGTTGAATATCCTTGAGGGGAAAAAATATCAGCTTCTCCATCAGTCAAGATCTAATTCCAGCGCTGCTCCATTTTGCTTCATTCTTCTTCTTCTTTTTTAAGTAATTGGTTAAATGGGGTTGAAATGGGTGCCACCCCTATTACATCATGACCAACAGCTTGGCAATTATGCATGTTTCACTTGGCAAGATTTGAAACTGGTCTAGCTTCGGACCAATGTTCAATAAATTGTATTAACACAAGGTGTATAATACACTTGAGGGTTTCAGCAGATTCACAAAACCCAGTTTGCTTCTCGGCTTTGTCTAGAGCTTGTAACCTAAGGAGTTACAAAATTAAAACAATAAATAGGTCAAACAAAAAAGTCCTCTTGTCCACAGAATGAAGTCCTATATGCCAATTAATATGCATGTTTGTTGGGACCTTAAAAATCTACTTTACGTTGAATATCCTTGAGGGGAAAAAATATCAGCTTCTCCATCAGTCAAGATCTAATTCCAGCACTGCTCCATTTTGCATCATTCTTCTTCTTCTTTTTCAATTAATTGGTTATATGGGATTGAAATGGGTGCCACCCATATTACATCATGACCAACAGCTTGGCAATTATGCATGTTTCACTTGGCAAGATTTGAAACTAGGTCTCTCGAAAATTGAGGTAATTATCAGGTTGAGCTCATGCCATTTGATTTTAAATGTTTAAGATTCACCCATGGGATTGGAACCTTGGTCTACGATGTGAAACATATCACTTCATACCAATTGCCCTAAACCCCTTAGTCTAAAAGTTAAGGTTTACCCATGGGATTTGAACCTTAACTTATGGTACAAAACATTTTGCATTCTTCTTTATGTTCTAATGAATTACCTGAAAATGGCATATTCCTGGCTACTTATAAAATATTGTGAGGATTTTTGTTAAATGTATGATGCACTTTCTAATAAAAACTTTCTAATGGGCCCTGTATGAAACATTTCAGTATGCTGAGTAAACATGAGTCCTGTCTAATTGGTAATACACTTCACAAAAGATCAAAGGTCTCTGTCATATTGGATTTGTCATGACAATTCAAGATTTTGCATTGTTTGTAAGTAAGTGGGGATGTCAGAATGAATAGATTAATGTGCAAAAACCTTACTTGTCTTCGAAAGGCCAACCTTGCTGCAAAAGATGCATGTTACTCTTAAAATAAGATGACTCTAGAGAAAATGATAAACAGGCCAAAAAGTCCCTTTTCTTTATATTCGGCCTAAAAAAGTTACTTTTAAGGATCCTTACCCTACATATAAAGGAAAGATGTGTCCATAAGACAGCTTAGTGAATAATAACTATCCATTATGTGATATATTTAATTAGATTTAAAAATAAAAAACAAATTAGCATAATCCCTAAAAAGAAAAAATAACCAATAATAGGCCCTTATGCCTTAGAAAGAAATTTCTATGTTTGGATTGTTTCTGTAGGTGGTCAAAAGCAGACTAATTGGCATCCATACCTTCTGAGAAAAGCTGGAAAGTTTACTGTCTATGCATAGTTTTGAAATGTTAAAAGAATAATATATGAAGTGTTTATTCTGGTTTTGTTATTTTTGTTGTTATAAGTCTAAAATTGTGTGACCAGTTCAGTTTGTTGTATAAGGATAAATAAAAGCCGATTGCAGTCCATCTACTAGTTTAAGACTTATAGATTTTAGCACTATTAGGAGTTGACCAGATTAGTGTCAATTTTATTTCCAAATATAGATGTGTTCGAGATTCAATACATTATAGAATCATTTGCTATTTCCCATTATCTAGTCCAGTTAACATTTCTGCTCATAATCAAAATTTGGATAGGATCTTACCAGTGGTTGTAGAGCTCAGATATTTTCATCAGTTGTGAAACCTAAACTCAGATCTGGATTCATAAGAGTATATCTAAGAAAATGTCGTTGAGAATGAGGATATCAATGCCACTCTCTTGAGCTTTCGGAAGAGGGGCAATAAGAGGGAGGACGTCAACAGAAGACTCTCTCTCTAAGCCCTTGTATGGATGAAAGTGTGAGGTCTGAAACAGCATATTCAATCGAGAAAGTGTTTAAAACTTCATTAGGAAAGATGAAAGAAATTGAGGATGAAATGAACAAATCTCTTTTCTCATTGGTTGTCAACATGGAGGAGAGAACAAGGAGATGAGACAGGTGATGACCAAAGATGTAAGAGACCCCAAGATCAGGGATGAAGCTTTATCAAGACAACAATAATTTCCATCCTTACCCTTGGAACATTAATAAGAAGGTCAATCGTGGGAATCTGAAATCAAGAGAATAGAGAAGGGAGCCTTATTAGTCATTCTGATTGAATTCTCATCCATGAATTTGTTGGTATAAATGAATAGGCTAAATGAAAGGCTTAGAATGGATAAATATTACAT
This sequence comes from Wollemia nobilis, assembly GCA_028583015.1. Lineage (NCBI taxonomy): Eukaryota > Viridiplantae > Streptophyta > Pinopsida > Araucariales > Araucariaceae > Wollemia > Wollemia nobilis. Next base: position 7,633,986 of record JAQPPZ010004842.1, read on the forward strand.
ATTTTTTGGCTGTATCCTATAGAAGATTTTGAAAAATTTTAAGTTACCACGTTATATCTTGGCAGGACAACATTTGATTGGTGACAAATGGTTGAGCAAGAGGACAAGGATGATGAGGGAAACCAAACAAAAATAACTAATTCAGATCAATTTGAGGCAATTTGAGGCCTACACCTAAAAAGATTTCTACTGACTCTTGAGATTCAAGAATATGAAGCAATGAAGCCTACACCCAAAAAGATTACTTCTAACTCTTGAGATTCAAGAATATGAAGCAACAAGGTCAGCAGCATATCATTCTAGAGATTGTTACTAAGCTAGCTTCTTTGAGGATAATATTTCTCCCAGTGAGTTTTTATTTTGTAAAATGAAGGATTGAACAAATCCATTGAAGGTTATATGCTGGATATGAAGCTTGCAAATGAGGTGCAAATGAGGCAGTGATCAAACATGGTTAGAAGTCAATTGACTGTTAGACTTCATAAAATTGCTCCAATGACAATAGGGAACCCAAAGGTTATCATAATTTCTAGAATCTTATTATTTCTACTTTTCAAGAGTGGAATGGTAAGCCATATATTTTTCTTTCTTTGTAAATGCATCATATATAACTCGTTGCTCAAAAAAGGAACTTACGAATGAACAATAAGATTACATGGAAAATCTCTTCCTACATAAGCTAGGAAAAAAACACCTGGGCTTGAGTTCCCATGGCCAAAGAATCAAAATCTTTGCTAACCCAAGTTGCTTAAGCTCTGACAAAAAAGGCTAATTCTTTCTTGATTTTAAAAATTAAATAATAATAATAATAATAAATTTAAAATACTGCTATTGCTTATTTATGCTGAAGAGGTGATATTTTGATTGCAAGGACACAAATGCCAGCCTTGTAAAAAAATCCACATGATTGAGATTTTGTATGAATAATAGTTGGAAAGGGATAAAAGTAATCATCAGAACATAAATGTTGATATCGGAAACTTAAAAAAACCTTTAAAGTCATAATTAGAACAGTGATGACTGTCATTGACTTTGGCAGCATATATAACTTCATAGACCCCAAGCTAACATCGTCTAAAAGATTAAGAGTTGAATCCTTATAGAATTTATATTGTAGCAGTCAATGACACAAAGGATGGACTTCCAAGCACTGATTAGAGGCTGAGATTTGGATATTAGAGAGCAATGAATTAAGATCTAATTTTAATAATGTAACATTGCGAGGGCGTGTGTGGTCATGCAATTGCAATGATTTAAGACCTTGGGTCAATTTGGTATGATTCTTAATAAGTTGTACCTGAAATTTTGAAAAAAATGATAGCAATTTATCACAATTTGGATAAAAACTGGTATAATCAGATTGATTTCATCCCATAAAATGGCTAAACAACAACTTGATGGTGAGCTATGTTTCACTTTTCTGTTTAATACCATGAAGAGGTTGTACACTAAGACAAAAAGTACAACAGTGGACTAATGAGTTTGTATATTTATTTTTTCAGGACCTGCAAAAGAGAAGAGAAAAGAACATATCATTGAGTTGAAGCAAGGGAACAATCCAGTAATTGTTCTTCCTTACAAGCCTTCCATGTAATTTAAGAATAAAATAGAACAGAGGGTCAATGATTTATTATACAAGGTGATACTGTACCTAGCAACAGCCCTTTGCATCTCTCTTGGTATTATAAGAGAGGATGGTTTGTACTATATGCACATTCACTATAGAGAAACAAGAAGAAAACTGGAAAAGAAATAAATATTCCGTCTCATGGATACATGATTTGATTGTTGAACTAATGGTGTAATAGTATTTACAGAGATTGGGTCAAGGCTTGGATATCACTACATAAGGATGAGGGCATGTAACCAATACATCCTTTGGAACTTGTCATGGCCACTATGAGTTTTAAGTGTTGCCATTTCTACTAACAAATGCACCAGCCATATTTCAAGGTATGATGAAACAGATTTTCAACCTCAGTTAAGAATATTCATTTTGGCCTTTTTTGATAATATTATCATTCGCATCCCCATTAGGTTTAGCGCTAGTGGTGGGGAGTGAGGAGTTTCACACCGCAAACCAAGGTTCTAAATTCCAGTCCCATAAGTGAATCTTAAAGCATTGTCCGAGGAATTGTGAAGCAATTGTAAATGAGATGCAATCGTATGAGCACAACCCAAGTTCAAATCCCTGAATGTAATGGAGACTCCCATGATAAGGCTGCCCATGATAATACAGTTTGTTGTAATACCAGGATAATGTGGTTTTCTGAAATATAACAAAAATGTAGCAATGATGTAATACGTGTGGGGCTTGTTTCAACCCCACGTAATCAAAGCGTGTGTGTGTGTATATATATATATATATAGAGAGAGAGAGAGAGTGATAGTTATAGTTATTTGTATAGCCAAATTAAGGAGCATATACACCATTTAAAAAATTGTATTAGAACTTCATCAGTTTAACTCTGAATGTTCAAAAGAATCAAAGTGCAAGTTTGTAAAAGATTAATTTATATAGCTTGGACACTCACAAATTAAGATAAAGTGAAAGGTGATCCACACGAAGATTTATACTATAATTGATTGGGTCACACCAAAGAATGTAACCAAACTAAGAGGATCCCATGGGCTACACAATTTTTAAAGGAAATTTGTAAAGGGATTTGTAAGCATCATATTGTCCCTCATAGATCTTATAAAGAAAAATCAGTTCACCCAGACATACAGAAACAAACATTCTAAAAAAAAAACATCAAAGGTAACCTTGACTTTGGTAAATTGTACAAGCAATATAATGATTTCCAATTGATTGGATACACTGATGTAGACTGGGTAGGATCAATTGATGATTGAAAATCTACTACTGACTATATGTTCGCTCTTGGATCAGGGGCTATTTCTTGGCAGAGCAAACTTCAGCATACAATTGCTTTGTCATCAATTCAAGCGTAATATAAGGCAGCATGTAGTGTAAGTTGTGAAGTTGTTTGGTTGAGGTGCATATTGTATTATCTTCAGATAGATCAAATAGCATCAACACTAATTTATTGTGATAATTAGAGTGTGTAGACAGGGGTGAGTACATTCCCGAGACGAGGGAATGACGATGATCAGGGTGGACTAACAGTGGATTATATACAATTCATGATACACTATACTGGGTTTAGTCGTCAGACGGATCAAACATCTGAGTGCACAAGTTAGACGTCAAGGTCTAGACTTTTAGTAAACACGTCTACACGTTCGGGAATTAGACGTCAAGGACGCTTCAAGGTAGACATCTAGGGTCAACTTCGTCCACACATCAGTTGGCTAGGGTAGACGTCAGGTCAGACGTCAAGCTTTAGGGGTCAGACGTCAAGCTTTAGGGGTTAGACGTCTGAGATGCAGGACTAGACGGCTTAGGGGTCAGACGTTTGGTCTCAAGGTCTAGACGTCTGGGCAGTTTGGCTAGTCGGTTAGACGGAGAGACTGGTCGTCTGACGGATAGGTCAGACGGCAAGGCTAGACGTCTAAGGGTTTCCTGCTCCAGTCTTCTGCACCTGCAATCACAAGGAAATCTGATCTCGTCTCTTACGATGAACACAACCTGCAAGACAATCAATCAAGACAACCCTGCAACACAACCAGTCAATGCAATCCTGTAACACAACCTGCAACACGTCTGGAAACTTCACAGCATCACACACAGAACAAGTAATTCGCACAATAGTTTTGGCATTATGAGCAAGTAGATACAGATAGCATACAAAATGAATGGGGGTATATATAGGAGGGCAAAGTAGTTATTGCAACTACTTGCTCCAACCGTCCAACCGTTTCCCCTTAACTACTTGCTTTAGACGCCTAATTGCAATTGTTAGACGTCTAACTTAACCAGACGTTTGACCCATACGTCTGACTAATCAGCCTCTTAACACAATGACGGTTGTTTTGTCTTCTAGTGTCTTTTCTATGTAATCAAACCATTTTCTGATTGGCTGATTTTACAACATCAACATAGCAAAATAACATTCCAAAATTGTTATATACAATCAAAATCATAGGACATTATCATTAGTCAGTTCTTATGATTTGTCTTGCTTAGAACTGTTGTCTACATCAGCCCAGACGTCTGGACTAACGGATGGCCAGACGTCTAGGCTGGACGGCTAGACATTGTTCCCGTCAGACTTATCAATCCGTCTAGCCTAATCCCTTAGAGACTAAGCCGTCATGGATTGTCATCAAAAATGTTGCCATATGAGGCAGAGCAGTCAGAGTAGTCACCGTCAGAAGTACAATCCAACAAGGGAGATGTCTATCAGAGGTTGATAAGAAGCCAGTTGGATCATGAAAGCAATGAATTAGAGCTGAGAGGAAGCAGTTTCAATAGATTGAGTGAAGGCTTCCAGAATGTTGCTGAGAAGAAAAATTTAGTTTGGCCATTGAGCACTGCACTACCCCTCGACCCCGCAAGGGATGCTGTCCCTTGACCCTCCAAGGGGACTTCCACCCCCTTGACCCACGACACAGATGGCAACGGGCATTGCCTATCATGTTCATGATGTTGATGGCATTGCTCATGCTGATAATATGGCTAACTACTCAAAGTGAAGTGCCTATTCAGAGAATGTTGATCATACTGATGTTACAATTGCTTGCAGCAGAAGAAGTGCACACTCAGAGAATAAGGTGTTGTGAGCAGTTTCAAGTGAAGTCTGTGCCAATAGATGTATGGAACAGAAGAAAGAGGAAGGAGCATGATAAGAGATCCCGTTACATTATTCAGTACTTCTATTCCCAGTATTTAGCTCGTGTCGTTGAGGACGACCATTTGAGAGGAGGGGATAGATGTAGACAAGCAAATTGAGATGTCCTTATTTGTTGAACCAGTTTTGGTATTATGTGTTATTTTGTAAATGTATGCAAAGTGTTTGACAAAATGCGCATGCATATATTTAATTATTATGTTGTAAAGTGCAATTTAATATTGTACGTAATAATAAAGTCATGTTAAGTCAATTATGTTGGCTAAATTATAAGCCATAAGCTATTTCGTCCTGTAGTGGGAAATGTCATGTAATGCAAGAGCAAATGCACATGAAATGTAATTTGAGGGAAGTTATGAGGTAGTTGGAGAACATAACTACTTTTGGGTGTATAAATAAGCCCTCCCCTCATTTATTCAAGTTGCTCATGGTTGTTCAAGGGTAGAGGGAATGATGCAGTCCAGTATTGTATGCAGCCATGGAGATTATTCAGCCTAGGGTTTGCAAGTGCAGATTGTGATGCTGAAACTGTCATGCTATATCATAAATGTCATTGTTAATATAAAACTGCTGTAATTACTGCTGCTGCTATTCTGTCATTGCTGCTGTTATTAGTGCTGTTGCAGGTTTTCTGTGCATTATTATTGCTATACTACAATGATTGCAGATCTGTAGAACTATTAAGTGGAAATGGAACTGTTTGTGAGCATGTGAAATTTCATTTCTACAAAGTGTGGTTGAGTTGGTAAAGAATTCAATATACATATCAGAACAAAGCATATTGAAGTTCATCATCACCATCTTTAATAGCTAGTGGAGTACACAAAAATTTGTCTAAATTATTGTCCAACATCTGAACAAATTGTTGATGTAAAAACTAAGCCCCTAGGCAGAGAAAAAACTGTAAAATTTAGAGAAATGGTTGAGATTGTATTCGGGTTAGTCATTAAGGGGGGGTTTTAGAATAAAATTTGTTACAATAGGGATTTTAATTTTTTGTGTTATTTGGATAATCTATTAGCATTTTTGGGGATATTGTGTTAGTATTTTCAACATTTAGTCTTATTAGAGACAACCAATTACCAAATTGGTAATTATTATAAATTGGATCTCATAAATGCAAGTGTAGGATCAAGTGTTTAATTCCTTCATGCAACTCATGCAACATAATTATTTACAAACACAAATAAAAACTATGTCTAATCAAAATGCATGCATACTCGTGACTCGTACACATCCCAATCAAGCTCAAGGTGGTCCCTGTGGCAATGCCACATCAGAACTGCCACCTACATCTGCCCTCCCCTCTAAACCTGATGATGTCTTTGTTGACTACTGCACCTGCCTACTGTAGGCACTAGTTCTGGACATAAGCAGAAACAGAAGTGAAATTGTCTGCAGAAATGTCTAAGTGTTTTAGTGTTTATGCACTAAGTTTTGGGTTTAAGTGCAAAATGCATTTAGTACAAACGAAATGTAAGGAAATGCCGATGAAATGCATGTAATACCCATCATAGTTAAGTGATGAAAATTTAATATATTGTAGGAAGAGGAGAAGTTGGTTATGTGCAATGTGTCTTGGAAACCGTTGCCAACAATGGCCAGGACTGCACTATAAGAAGACTCCCCCCCACCCCCCTTCATTGTTGCAATATCATAGTGATAGTGTCATTAGAGAGAGATGCATATATAGGATACAAGAGAGATATTTGTTATGCTATGAGAAGCCATTGTTATTGACAGAGCATATTGCGAGTCTTAATATCATTGTTGTAATTTGTAAATGTCATTATGGTAGATTATCAATGCAAATCCATTCTCCATTCATGTGTTGGATGTCTGTGTGTTGATAGTAATTTACTAGATTATTAGTTGTGCATTGTCAAGGTAATTAATTCCAGGTTGAAGATGCAATCGGATTAACCAGTTGGAGCGTAGACACCGTCACACAATGCCTACGACCGTTGCTGAGGATAGTCGTTGTCTTGTTGGAGTGCAATCACCATCTAGAGAAGTGGTTGTCTGGAGATCATGTCGTCATGCCACCATGTTGATACTGACTTGCTAGTGCTGTCTAGAGGATGTCGTTTGGAGGATGGCATCTAGAGAGTGTCGTCTAGAGGATGTCGTATGGAGGATGTCATCATGGAATGCCATCATACTGATTGAGAACTGAAGACCAATCTGTCGTCATGTGTATGTTGCGTCTGAGTTGATGATGTCGATGACTTTGTCCCAAAGTGCTGACTAGAGACGTGTTGGCCCTTGAACTCTCACTATCACATTGTTGGGAAACCTTGCCACTATGCTACATTTGGCATTGTTGTCTAATCGAAGTATGGGTCAACTTGCCCATTGATGTTGTTGTTGAATAATTTGGTATTAGCACGCATGAAGAGTGAAGAGGTGGATGACAGATACTTGGTTGCACGAACGTAGGAGACGACACCATGGGAGAATCCTAGAGCAACCTGTGAGATGAAGTATAAGAATTGCCAATTGTAGACTGCAGTCAAGGACAGAACTTGAACAACCTAAGGTTGAACATGTTTTGAATCCTTAGGAGGAGAGCTCCAGTGACAAGAGTGAAAGGTGGTAGACATTGTTAACAACGCAAGACGAACTGCAAAGGGAGTTGCACCAAATAGCAAAAGAAAACATTCATGTAAGTCAAGATGCCAACATGGAGCGTGCACAAGGAGACGACGAGTGGATGCTGACACCAAAGAAAGCAAGGAGGAATTTGTCAAGGGGTGTAGAGGATGGGAGTCACGCACTAGAGCAACCATTTATGAGTGCTTGGGCAAGAAGGCCATATCCGACAATAGTATATTCACAAAGGAGGTCACGAAGCGAAGGTGCACTAGAGTTTAGTCGAAGACTATTTGAAAACAACCTAGAAGGTGAAGAAGCATCAAGAGTTAAGGAAGTGTCGAGGACAAAGGCACAAAGGGAAAACCTACCAAGAACATAAGCATGTAGAGAGGAAGTGTTGTCTGGGCAATTATTGAGTGGAGAAGAGTAAGAAGAGGAAAGTCCACCACCAATAGTGAATATTGCAAACCAGGCAAGAAAACAAAAATCTCCTCCTTTCACGGGAGACAGGAAAGAAGACCCTATACGCCACATAGGGACATGCAATACGATTTGGAAAGCCAATGGAGTAAGGGACCCAAATGCATGGTTACAATTGTTTTCGGCAACATTGCGAGGAATCACAATTGATTGGCATTTAAAGAGAGAAGTAATGAGACATTTCACAACATGGGAGGATTTAGTGGGCAAATTTAAGAAGGAATTCAGATCTTTGAGGGATGATTCCGAAATTATATTAGAAATTTACTTCACTAAACAAAATAAGGATGAGGACTCAAAGTCCTATAATGGATGATTGAAGTAGCTTGTTGCTAAGATGGAGTTGCAACCGACAAATGGAATGGTAAAGAGATGGTTCATCGATGGATTGTGATCGAAGTATAAGAAGAAAATAAAGATTATACCATCCTCAACATATGAGGAAGCTTATGAAAGGGCGAGGAACTTTGAAAGTGAAGCCAAACAAACAACATCCAATTTAAGTCACTTCAAAAGTGATGATTCTTACAGTGACAAAGAGGAATTGCATGTGGCGATTCAGTTGATGAAAAAGGATTTCAAGAGGATGATCAATGAAGTGAAATGTGAAAAGAGAAAAGAAAAGAAAGACGTATGGTGCTCAGATTGTAAATCAGAAGGGCACACAAACATAAACTATCCAAAAAATGCATATTGTAATATATGCGATGAGCTGGAACATGCTATTGGAGAGTGTCCATTCAATTTGAGAAGTGTAAGGCATCAAATGATGATAGTGTAGAAAGAAGACGAAAATGTCAATTTGATTGACATAAGTAAACTTTTCTTTTAACCAGCAAGAGAAAGAAAAACATGTTGGCAGTAACAAGAGCTTAGGCAAAGAAGACCGAGCAATACTCGAATCCTCCCAAGGAGGAGCGGTGACAGGTAGCACATGACATGATAAAATAAGAGATTGAGAAGATGAACAAGATAGACTACTCCAGGAGAAGACATTGAAGAAACTAGTTACTACAGAAGAAGTTCCAAGGAAGCAACCATCAACGAAGCAGTTGGTGGTGCAAGTACTGTACACAACAGTTGAAGTGAAGGTGTCCAATGTACTTGGCATGATACCTAAGTTGTATGAGAAGGTAGGAGAGATTGCACGCACAAAGACGACGGTGAAGCCAAGAAGTCAAGAGGTGGCGACAATAAAAAAGGATCAATATATCGATCCCACGGTGTTGATGGTTGAAGCGGGCAAGAAATCGCCATTGATCCACATGGAGTTGTTGGATCACAAGTTGATGCAGATTATTGTAGATGGAGGGTCTAATGTGAATGTAATGCCAGAGAAGACTTGGAAAGACATTGGAGCACCATTTTTGTGGTCTCCAAAATTTTTGTTGTACAGTGCAGATCAATATGGCATAGAGATGAAGGGCGTATTGACGAACCAAGAAGTGAAGATTGGTGTCCAAGACTTCATCACGAACCTTGTAGCAATTGTGATGTAGAAACCAGCTTACAATGCATTGTTGAGACGTGGATGGCTAAGAATGGCAAAAGTGAACCACAAATGGGAGGAGCGCCTCACATTCAAGAAGGCCAACACAAATATATGATTAGTCTAAAGAATCAATCCGTGAGTTAGAACATAGCAACATCTTATGAATCGGGAAGTTCGTCGTCGAATGAAGATAGCAGATATGAGCCAAACAAGGGAGGAGTGTTGGAACTTGAAGATTGTATAGAGGACGATGAAAACTCTGACAAATGATTCTTCCATTGGCAAATGGAGGATTATGAGGTGTTCAAATCACATTGTTTGTGCATCCATGCGGAGGAGGAAATTCATGATGAAAGGAAGAATAGTGTGCAAGAGGTTGGCAAAAGTAGTCGAAAGAAATCTGCATGAAAAGACGAAGAGAAGGAAAAATGGACATTTTCAAAGAACTTTGCTGAGTACACGATGGGAGATGCGCTGATTGAAAAAAAACCAGCCCATCGGATAGATGTACTTGTTGGTTACGAATCTGCCACTAGGATAGGATTTTAATCTTATTGCGCCCTAGATTCGCCCAACAGATTGAAAGGCCGGAAGGAAGGGATGCCTTCCGTGCCAATCTTCGGAGAAGGCCGGATCCTATGGTTTTAGTTGGGGGTTTTAGCTCAGAGTGTAGGAAAGAAATTAGAAAATGCTGAAAGAAACATAAATATGCTTGTTTCAGGTGGGGAAGATAAGCAGCACAGCAACTAACCAATCACTATTACCAACAACAATCAAAACAATGTATGTAGCATAAACTATTAGAGTTATTCTATCCTATGCATCCTTTACTTTAGTAATCCAGATACACTTAACTACCAATACCGATATCCAGAAGTGCAGAATAGCAGTAATCAGCAATATAAGCAACATAAGGCAAAAATACTTAATAAAGGCAGCATACAAGACAAAGACAGCTAATAGAGCCAAATATACTTTGCATTCAAAAGCAAGTACACAGCTACAAAAGTTCCTTAGCAATATATCCCCCTTCCACCCTTGTACAATGAAATGAGGCTGCTATTTATAGCAGAATAAACCCCCCGATTACATTTTGGGCACAAAACCCCAGACCTGACAAAAGCTGCAAAAGCTAACAAAAGCGGCGAAAAGCGGCTGATGTTTGACCGCTGCAGGCAAGGAATGTACTCGCAGCAAGGTCCACTTATAAACGTAGCAGCTCCGTGGCAATTCGGCAGGTGAAAAGTCGAGTCTGGTTAAATGGTGGCAGGTGCGGCACGATCTAGCTCTTCACGCTCATCTACTTTGTACCTGGGTGGCACACCTTCTGTCACATCCTGACTCTTATCCCGAGACTGCACACTTGTCAGCATCTGAAACTGCTGATGAAAGAGGGGGTATGAAACTTAGAAGTTCATTCATTGTCTTCTTATCCCGCCTGACAACGCACTTGTCAGCATCTGAAACTGCTGATGAGAGAGGGGGTATGAAACTTAGAAGTTCATTCATTGTCTTCTTATCCCGCCCGACAGCGCACAAAAGTGAAGCGCAGCTGGACGGCGCAAGCTGAAAACAGCGAAGTCGGGTGGACCTCCGTGCCTTAGAAACATTCCAATGCCTTCTTCCTTCTCCGCCCAAGTGCGCACCAAGACAGGCGCGCAGTCGGACGGCGCAGCGCAGTCGGACGGAGTCCGACACTTAGTCATTTTGCTGTTTTTTCGATAGGCATCCTCCCGGTGGCGCACAATTGGATGAGCGCCGCCCGACTTCGCTGCGAAGTCGGGCGGGCTCATACTTAGAATATTTTCCTGCAGCTTCCTGAATATGGCCGCCCAAGTGCGCACCGGCCTATGGGCGCCGCCCGACTTCGCTGCGAAGTCGGGCGGCCCCAACACTTAGTCGATTTCTTGGCTGCTTTCTCAACATGACCCCCAAGGTGCGCGCCGAACCCCGGGCGCCGTCCGACTTCGCTGCGAAGTCGGGCGGCCCCAGTACTTAGCCATTTTTTGGGCCTTTTCTCCATAAGACCGACCAGGTGCGCACAGGATGATGAGCGCCCGGCTGCACAGCACAGGATGATGAGCGCTGCCCGGCTGTGCTGCGCAGCCGGGCAGACTCCACACTTAGACAAATTTAGGCAGATTTTGCCTTCTTGCAGAAAACACTAAAAACATGAAATGAAAGATGGGGAAACGAAATCTGACAGCTGAAGGGGAGAAAGGGCATGGAGAAGAATGGGGGAGAAGAAAGAAGGGAGGTAAAGCAGCAAACTTACAAAATTTTCAAAATTTAGCACCCCGTGCAAAATGTGCCAACATTCCTGGCGGCTTGCGGAGTATCGAGCTCGCCTGGATGCAAGGAACCTAGCCTTTATCCTTTGGGCACAGAGTCCCTCCCGGACCCTGCATCACTCTGCTGCTGTTGCTGCTCTTGCTGCTCTTGGTCACTCTCAGCAGTCTCTTCACCCGAGTCTTCTTCTTCTTCACCCTCTGAGCCTGACTGCTCGGCGTCCTTGTCCTCCTCCTGTTCAGCAGGCTCGACCCCCTCACGGACGTGCTCATAAGCAGTCTTAGCCTGAGCCCAGGTTGCTTCTTGGAAGGGCTCTAAGTCGCTGATATCCTTCAGCGCTTTTCTGAATGCCGCAACCTTGAGCTCGTCAATGGTGTGGTACCTTTCTCCGACCTCGTGGAGGCAGGCGTTGATTTTGCAGAGCTTGGACACCATCTGGGTTACTTGTGCCTCCTGCACTGGATCAGTCCAACCGTCAATCTCCGAAGTGTCTGCCTCATATGCCCACCAGTTCTGCTTGACTTGCTCTAGAGGCAAAAAGTCCCCATCTTTTACAAAGCTCGAGAATCCAAGCGTTAAAAGGGAGTCAAAAGGGGCCAGGGTGATGTTCTTCTCATGGATCAATGCGTCTAGCATCTTCCTAGCAGCTCTGACTTTTTCAGATTTTTCAAAATAATTTTGCAAGGTTATCCTTGCATCAGCCCAGTCTAGGGCAATCTGTGACATGGGTGGGAATTGGAAGCCCTTGCGCTCATATCCTTCAAGTTTTATTGCCAAGTCCAGCCATTGTCGTGCTTGACGTTCGGCTTCCTCTACCGCAGGCTTTCCCTCGGCAGAAATTTCTTGCATCCTGGAGATGAAATTGAGGACGGGCAGCGACCTGGTAACATTAGTCTTGCAACCCTTCAGCAGGATGGCTCTCATCTCCTTGATCCTGTCCTTGGAGAAAGCAACAGTTTGCGAGGTATTCTCTTCTAGCAGCGCCCGAGTCTGCTGAAGTTGATTTTGCAATTGACCAACATGTATCAGGGCTGCCTTTTTCTCTTTTGTTAATTGGTCAGCCGCCGCATTTTGATCCGCCGTCGCCTGCTGAGAGGCTGCAAGCTGATCCTTCAACTTATTTATCTCTCCTTTAACGGACTCCAGCTGTACCACTGCCTTGGCCAAATCTTCCTCAAGCTACCTCTTATCATTCTGGAGCTCATACAGCTACTGCTTGACCTCAAGGCGCTTGACCAAAAGGTTGTCAGCCTTCCTACGAATTCCGCCTAGTTCATATTCTTCATTTATGTCATCAAAGCTCTTATCCTTGGAGTGGTACTCGTAATATTCTTCTGTCATCTCCTGGATGAGCTTTTTGACCTTAGGAACTATTTTTTCTGTCCGGATAATCCTTTTCTCCAAGTCATACTTGACGCGCTTCTCCAGCATGGCGATTTCTTCCGCCCTCCTCTTTCTGACCTTCTGAAGAAAAGAAACAGAGCCCTGGACGGCTTTCGCGGCTAGGGGCTGGTCATCAATAATTTGCAGCTGTTTTTTGACCAGCTCTAGCTCTGCGACCATGGGGGATGTCTAGACCAAATCTTGTTGCAGCATCTTCCCCGAAAACAATGGGGTGGGCGTTGCGCTAGAGGATACGGCTGCCCTTGAGGGTGATTGGGACTAAGGGGGAGCAGGCGACTGGTGAGAAGGCAGATGTGGGCTTTGGAGGGCAGCGACGGTGGCAGGTGAGCGGCGTGGGGACAAGGAACCTTCCTCGGCGTTGGCCGTAGGGGACAGACCTAGGGGCAGGCCCAGTGTCTGGAAGACATAAGGGTTTTGGGCGTAGCTGCCAAAGGGGGGTGGACTATGCTGGGACTGCGTAACAGGAGACGGGGATGAAGCAATCAAAATATTCTCGGATGTGGAAGGTGAGGGCGTAACAGAAGGGGTTGCTAGGGTTTGTTGCAAAGGAGGGGAGGGCGTACCTGCGAGCTCCGCCTAAGTTGGCGTTCGAATGACTTCTGCAACCTGGGTGTCTGCTTCCCTCTGAGGGCTGTCCTCAATGGAGATTATGTTACTTGCAGCCGCGCCTGATCGTGGAGCCGTCGCTGTCTGCTGCACCAACTCCTTCTTGGGTCGCCTTTCTTTGGTCTTTTCGGACCTTTTTCTCTTTTTTCCTTTAGGTGTGGCAGTTTGCTCAGGGCGAGCGTTGGCAGTTGACGCATCAGGTGCCGGGGCTTCCAAATTAAACATGTTTTCAGGTTTTGTTGGGTCTGGGCCCCTTGTTTCTGCCTCACTGGCTGATATCTCGGGCTCCCTCTCCGACTGAGACAACTTTTCGGGCGCTGCGGACAACATTGGGTCCACCCTCTTGCCTTTTGACGCTTTGCTGCTGGAGGTCCCTCGTACAATCAAATGTTGGGGTGGAGGCTTTCTTTTATACCTTTTTGGGGCGCCTTGGGGGACGATACCACGGAACACGAGCGGCTGCCACTTGTCGAAGTATTTATCATATAAGACAGAAAAGTCATCATCAACGGACAGCGTCTTTTTCTCTGATTTCTCGTGCCTTATACGGCACCTCATTATCCAACATTCCATGATTTTGTCTTTTGCCCAGCCAAGTGGCGCCACCTTCGCGAGCAGTCTTCTGAAGCCAGCTGATCCCACTTTGTGATCCTCATTGTGCTCGGGATCGTAGTCTGCTTCTACATAGTAAAAGTCCTGACATGGTGGCCACGACTACATCTGCTCAATGTGCCAGTCTAGGTCCATTCCCGCCTTATTGCCCCTCTCTAACATGATCTCCTTTCGTGGGCAACTGTGCACAAACTTTCCACTTACCCCAATAGGGTCATATTTCCAGCGTTGCGGCAACTACACCAGGCCAAGGCTGAGGAGGGTTCGCTCTAGATATACATGCTACCCAACCTCATGAACCTCAATGTCGCCCCAGGTGAAAGGATAGGTGAAGATAGGGCTTTTCTTCTTCCCTTGGTCGTACTCCTCCACGCAATCCATTTGCCGCGTTGCCTCGAGGCCAAAGTGATTATGTACAGAAATATGGCAGCAGAATGGGTTTCCCTATAAATCCGAAAACTCTAATGACGACGCCCTGAGTCAACCGGAAAGTATCCCCAAATTGGTTCTTTACCAGGTGCTTCGTCATAACATAAGGAGGGCGATGTGCACGGCCATTGGAAAGAGCCAGGGCCATGCCCAAAAATTTGAAATTGAAGTCGTAATACGACTCTTTTCTGTACAGCAAGTTCGTCCATTCATACACTGGCAGCAGCGCACCCTTCTCGTCCACCTTCCGAACTTCAACGGTATTCATTCTGTAGTGCATGTGATATAGGCACAGCCATATGAGAAATGAACAGTGCCTGAATTCCGTTGTCTGCTTCTGCTACAACTTCACCAGATTGGAATGGATGGCGTAAGCCACCCAGTTTGCCCAGTCGAAATAAATTGGGCGCCTCCCCCTTTTCAGGGCACTAGACTCTCCATGCAGAATGCATTCGACAAGGGCCAGCTGGTAGGGGTGCACCACCTCGTCAGTGTCGCAGCCTAGAACCCAGGCAAGTATGGTGTATATGTATTGGCTTTTGAACTGTGCCAAGGGTATCGGGCGCGACGACCACCTTGAAGCTGGCAGTGGATGTTTCAACTCTGAATTGAGGAAATCCCTCATCCACTTGGATTCGCCACCCCTAGCTGCCTGCTCGACCAGGTTGATTTTCCTAAGTATGCCATTAGGGTCTGGCTCGACCCCTGGCGCGAAAGCTGGCTGGACGCTCTCCTTGAAGAGGGTAAACAACACTCTTCCCTAGCAGTCGCAGACCTGTCGGGTAGTCGGTTTATAATATACTACGATTGACTCAACCAGCTCCGGGCAGTGGTGGACAGGAGGGCACAAGAACCAGTAAAGGTTCGACTTATAAACAGCGCCGAAATGGTGTGAGGGCGAAACTTTGTCGGACCAATCTTTTACAGAAAGTCGCAGGTCTGTAAGGCTAATTGAATAATTGTCGTCCCTGTACTCGGCTAGGCGGTCTATGGGCGACAGGAGAGGACCCTACCTCCTGGCGCTTCTCGCCCTGGTTCTTCCCCTTTTCTCCTTTGGCGCCTCACTCTCATGAGCGCTCGAGACAGTCTGCTCCTTGGATGCTTCTTCTGACGAGCTAGACTCCGCCTGCATGGGCGCTTTCCCTTTCGCTGCGCTCGGTTCCCCACTCATGGCGCTGAGAGTTACCAGAATTCACAGTTGAAACTTGGCAAATTTTGCAATTTCTCCTCTTTCACAGCGCAACTTGAATTTCTTCAGCAACAATGATATTACTTAGTAAGTAAAATGCCTTTTCTACTCCTAGGTAAAAGCAGCATTAATGGCGTCCGGCGAATTTAAAGTTTGTTGCTCGAAGTGGGTGAGTAGCGTCGTTATTCCTCAACGGCTGCGCGTGGGATCCTCTGTTGGAAAGCGTAACTTGTGCATCATTGGGCCCGGGTGCGCTTTTCATTATGAAACCCGCTTCGAAAATTGCGCAACCATTCCTTAAGCTTTTCAAAACTTGTGCCTTTAATGACGTCATTGCCGCCAACTAAACACATGCTTCGAAGCATTTGACTTGACAAGCGTGTTGGAAACCCTAGGTAAAGCTTGTGATTTCTTTTATCTCCTCGACCAAGTGCGCTCAAAAAATGAGCACCATCCGACTGCGCACTACGAAACCCGCGCCCTTGGGAGGACCTCACACTTAGACACTTAGAAAAATTTCCACATCATCACATGCTCCTGAGACGCGCTCGCCGGAGTGCGCAAATTTTAGTGCGCGCAAACGGGTAGCGCAAGGAAAAATTGCGAAGTCGGACGGGACACACACTGTTTTGCTTGTCCCTGTCTGCTGTCGCATTCAACAGGGCGCGCCGTCGGACTTCGCTGCGAAGTCGGGCGGCCTCCCGTCACTTAGAAAAAATTTGACTTTTTTCCTCTTGCTTGCTTGTGGCCCTGGAACCTCCCATTGTCGCAAGAATTTGAGGGCGACGCCAAACTTTGGGGCAATTTTTTGCGCCTTCGGACGACATTCCCTGCCTTAGTCATTTTTTGAACTGCCATGCACCTTTTTCCAAAACACTCAGCTCTTTTTTTTCGGATTAAAGCAGGAAATTAACTGAACTGAAAGGAATATTTACATTCAAAAAAACAAATTGACACAGCAGAAAACAAAAATATGTACAAGGGGAAAACCTTTGACAACTTTCAGTGGTAGTAGGCTTTCAGATGAAAGCCATTAACAGGTATCGGGAGGATCTAACCCTCCATGTCTCTTAGCACAAACGCGTTGAACTCGATGGGATCTTGCAGAGACGAATGATGGAGGAAGTCCATGGAGCATTGAAGGAAGCACACAAAAGACTGGCTGGAGGACACATGGGGCCATATGCAATGACAAGGAAGGTGCTATTGGCAGGGCTATGGTGGCCTACTATATATTGTAGAATTGAAATTTAACATTCTAAAACTTAATTCCAATTCTACTTATATAAATCTACAGATCTGCAACAACTAATAATAATAATACACATGCAACATACAATAACAACAAGTATGGTAAATGATCAATGAATAAGCAGATTTTATATTAACAACAATTTGTATGGCAACAACATTTTAGGGATTATCTGCAAACAAAGCATTACATAGACTCAAATGATTATAGCAATGCACTCTCCTTTCGATACCAACAATCATTTACAGCCAACAACAACTAGCCATCACAACCATCAATACACACATACGTGATGACCAACTCCACCACCATCAGCATATTTTTCCAATGAATGAGGCAAGGGTCATATTTATACAACTAGAAATTAGTTGCACCCTCCAACTACCCAACACCTCATCATTTTCCTAAATTACATTTGACTTGCATTAACTTACATTTACATTTCATTTCATAAGTCACATGCTAATATTTCACTTTATCATATATAATATTACATTATGACTTTATACATATGCACATTTTGTCAAACACTTTGCATATGAACTACAAAATAACACCAAATAACAAAACTTATTCATTGTTTTTGCAGACATCAATTTGCCTGCAGACATCCCCCTCCTCTAAATTAGTTGGCATCCTCGACGACACGAGTTGAACATTGGAGATAGAAGCACTAAATGACATATTGGAATTTATTGTCGCGCTACTTCAGATTTCTCCTATTCAATACATCTTTCACAACGGACTGCAGCACAAGTAGCGGTATTCCCAGTAATGGGATGGCGACAGGTTCAAGAACTGAGTAGTGTTGCAGTCATGAGACTGTAAACACCATTGTACGACATAGCTCCATATTGTATGGCCTTAGCTGTAAGACCCTGTTGTTGTATGATCAACCCATTGTACAACACAACAATCATACAATACAACTTATCGTATGACCAATCTCTCGTACAAGCTAATCCTTTGTACGTTCCGTCTTTTGTACAAAACTCTTATGGGCAAATCCTCAACCTTTGGTACGGCAACAATCGTACGATAATCACACATATGATACCATAAATAAGACTAAGTCTTGAGTTGGCAATACTCCTATGTGTATGCCTTCGTACAATTCCATTGCTATGCAACCTACTGGTCATATGGCCTGCAACTGTTGTAACCGGTGAATCCTTAACTGCTGCACCCTTGTACGATCTGCCTAAGTATGGTGATCCGACAATTCCTTCTGCAACCTACAAATGCTACAATCCTATGGCAATGCAAACACTAGCATTCCTATCACCAAGGCAAAGATTTATACACTCTGCAATATTCAAATGAATACAACATATAACATATTAGCAATCACATCTGCAAGCATTAACAAGGGCTGCAAATAATAGCAATGGATGAATCATGTTATTGATCATTGGGTGTTGTAACCAGCAGTACATTCCTAAAATTACAATGGCTATTATGGCCACAATAACAATGGCATCAACAGATAATAGCAAAATCCATATACGACACTCTTCTCTATTCGCACAAGTACTTGCTCTTTATTTACACTGCAATAACATAATCCAAACTAGCAAAGACTCAACAAGATGCAAAATGAAGGGAGGGAGGGGCCTTATGAAGCCTGCCCAGGCCATTCCAAGCGGTTCCTGGACAACGCAACGCCACCCCCGAATCCAATGTTACATGAATTAATTCAATTTCCTAAAGTCTAAAGTCACTTTTCATGTACATTTCATCTTCATTTCGCCTAATTTCACTTTTAATTTCGTTTAACTTTATTTACATTAATTTTCTATACATTTCGTTCAAATGCCATTTCACCAAAACTACAAAAAAAACTTTAACAAAATTGCAACAATATTTTGTACAACATTTTATTTCTTCTTTTTCTAGGAAGCAATTTTGCCGCCTACATCTTTTGTCCCATTTAAATCAGTTGGCATCCTTGTCTATACTTGTTACTTTGCCATACTTGATTGTTGTTGTTGGGATTTAGCCATAGGTACTCCACCCATTTCTATTATTTGCAATCGTAGGGCTTCTTGTTCATTCTTCAGTCTCTCCACATATTTACTAAAATCAAGACACTGCAGTCCATAGTGATTAGCTTTCTTCTCCGTTTTGGCTAATTACACTATCACTTTTCTCGTTCCATAGAACCCTTCTGTATTCTTTGTTTCAGTTCGGCCACAGTCCTGGCTGCATTAGCCAACTGTTCATTCCTTTCGGCAATGAGTTGATCCTTATGCTCTAACTCCTCTCGAGCCTCATGCATATGTTACTTTATTTCCATTTCCACCTTATAGCTTAAGATGATCTCATTGCACCTCTTCATGTCTCTCTTAAATGCAGTAAGTTCGTTGTCTTTGGCCTCAACTGTTTGTCCTTGGCCTTTAACCGATCCTCATAAGGTTGCCTTAGGTTGACAATCTCGATCTCAGCTTCCTTCTTCATTGTCTCTGCCTCCCTTTTCATTTTCTCAACTTCTTCCTTCATGGCTTCCATCTCTTCCTTATGTTGGTTAACCTGCTCCCCCTTAGATTTGTACATCCCTTCCAACCCAATTGTTAACCAGTCCATCCAATGAGTCAAAAATTAATTTGTCTATATATAGGTGCCTCTTCTGATGGAATCTTCCTATATTCCACTTCAGCTGTGTCTACTGGGCAACGTTGCAAGGTACTTGCATCTATGTATACTCTCCTTGGTACCCTGTAATTAGTCGGCACACCTTCTGGTAGCTCCTTTATTCCCATCATATTCTTTGCTTCTTCAGCCTATAATTCCCATGGTTCTTTTCCATAAATTTCAGTGAGCTTCTTTGTTCTCACATCCTCTTGAACCCACTGTACTGCTTTCTCCATTTCATTGTAAACCATGGACTGCCACTGCCTTAGCTGTCCTACACAACCCATCCTAAATTGTAGTCATGTAGAGTCAAAAACCTGCATCATCTTTCCAAAAAATTCATCTACCTAAATCGTTAGTTTGGATTCCTCTTCTTCAGACCATCCAAAACTAGGCACTTCAATAATGAAATGCTTCTATGGTAATTGGAATGTCTCTTCCTCTTCCTATTCCACATTCAATTCTGCCCTATTTTCTTCCAGCTGTACTTCTCTATTCCCTTCCGGCTGATCAGGTCTACTACATTTTGTTCCTTTAAATTTGGCAAACTTTCTTCACCAGCTGACCTTTGGCTGCTACCACCTCTCCTAATCATTTTAAATTTCTCTCCTTTTCTGAGGTTTTAGTGCAATGTCAACCTCCTTGCCCCTTTATGGATCTTCAACTTTTGTTTCTCTTGGCACCACTATTTCTTTTAACAGACCTTAGGCTCTTCTGAGAGCTCAAACTACTCTATATTTGGCATCATTGGTGATGCACAAAAATCCACTTGTGCCCATTCAACAAATCCTGGCAATTCTTCCTCCACATTGCCCGTCACTACTGGTTGTTCCTTGACTTCCTCCTACTAATGCATAATATTTTCTAAGGGTTGTCATTCTTGCGACATCAACCTCTCCTGTTCACATCGTCTCCTTGTTCGAACAAGACTTATTTGAGGTCCTTCTTCCTCCCTTCTTTCTTCAACTTGTTGCTCTTGTAGCAACTCCTCATGATATTCTTCCTGAGTGACTCCCACAATCACTTCTTCAAAATTCTACTACAATTCGTCTTCTAATATCCTCTACCTCTTTCGTTGAGGAGCTATTTCTTCCTCTGAAGCCTCACTATCCTCCAATGAGACAAAATTTGTTCTTTTCAAAGTTTTCTTGATCCTCACTTTGACTAGAGTAGACTTTGCTATTGGCATAGCTCTTACCCATCTCAAAATTGTAGGTTGCTCTTTTGACAACTTTCATGGAGCAATCAATTCAGGAAATTCCATTTTAGCGTAGGATACTGCACTGAGCATAATTCCAATGCGAAAAATTCTTTGTCCAACACCTCAAGATATTCTTAATTCTATATGACAAATACAATGCTCAATCGTATTGTATACCTTCCATATGCCTTGCACATACTATACTATCCACACAAGCATCTTTGACGACCTGGTTTCTCCTGATAACTTTGACATGACGATGTTCCTGACACATTGCAACTCATCATTCTTTAATTGGCTTTGTTTGATCCCATGACTTCTTGAACCGAAAGTCTTATTGACATTGTCAGGTTTAATAATTGTTGTCGGCGTCAGCGTCCTCGATGACACATGAACTAAACACTGGGAATAGAAGCACTAAACAATGTAACATAATCTTTTATCGCGCTCTTTCCATTTTCTCCTATTCCATACATATTTTACAACAAAATTCACTTTAGACTGATTCTCACAACACCTTGTTCTTTGATTGTGCACTCCACTTGCTGCAATCAGTTGTAACATCAACTTGATCAATATGACCATTATTCTCTAATTGTTCACTTCACTTTTTGCAATCAGCCATATCATCAACTTGATCAACATAGCCAACATGACGAATATCACCTTTATGACTAACATGATCACGATGATCAACATCACCAACATCATGAACATGACAGGCAACGCCCGTCGCCACTTGTGTCGGGGGTCAAGGGGGTGGGAGCCCCCTTGCAGGGTCAAGGGACAGCATCCCTTGCGAGGTTGAGGGGTAGTGCTCTTTGCACATACCCTAAACAGCGAAACCGCTAAAACCATCAGTGCCTGAACTAAATTTTTCTTCTCATTAACATTTTGGGAGCCTTCGCTCAACCCACTGAAACAACTTCCCCTCAACTCCAATTCATTATTCTCTTGATCCAATTGACTACTTGTCAGCCTGTGACAAACATCTTCCTTGTTGGATGGTACTTTTGACGGAAGCTCCTTTGATTGCACTACCTCAAACGATAAGAATTCTGACAACAGGACATCTGACGGCAACACATGTGATGGTAGTACCCCTGATGGCAATACCTCTGACTACACTGCCTTAAACAGCAAGACCCATGACGGTAGTACCTCTGACAGCAACAGGTATGACGACAATACCCATGATGACAATGCTTGTGATAACAGTTGCATTGGGTTGTAGAGTAGTCTGTCGTCTAACCATCCCTCTGACAACACCCTTTCATTTGATGATCTTGTTGACGGCACCCTGCCATCAAGCCTTCATACATCTTCACCTACTTCTTTGGCTGCATTCCATTGTTCTCGTTGCACATCTTCCCAAGGGTTATGCTTCTCAGAACTTCATGTCACCAGATTGGACCCAATTTCATACAGGCAACGGCGCCATAATGTAGAAATGAAATTTAATATACATACACACAATTCCACTTCTACTTAAATAATTCTACAAATCTACAACCATTAGCAACCAATAACAATACACAAAAAACATCAATAGCAGATTTATATTAACAATGGCATGTACAGTTGCAGCATTACATATTGCAAACCCTGTGCAAAATCCTCTTCATGACTACATACATGACCTAACTGCATCATGCCCTATGCACATACGCACTAACATTCTCTCCTTACGTACCTATGCCTATGCCATCCATGAATGAACAAATGAGGGGAGGGTCTTATTTATACAACTAAAAATTAGTTGCACTCTCCAACTACCTAACACCTCATCATTCTTCTAAATTACATTTTGCTTGCATTTCACTTGCATTTACATGACATTTCCCACTACAAGACAAACTAACTTATAACTTATGACTTTACCGACATACATGACTTAACATCACATTATTACGTACAATATTACATTGCCACTTTATAACATTATTAAATATATGTACGCACATTTCGTCAAACACTTTGCGTACAACTACAAAATAACACAGAATACCAAAACTTATTCATTAAATGCAGACATATCAATTTGCCTGCCTACAATTGTTATATCTAGAATTATCCTGTTCCATTCTTCTGCATCTACGGCCTCCTTCCTCACCATAATTCCATGTTGCAGAAACCCACAACATACTGAAAATTATTTGCTGAGAACATCACACTAATATCTCGATTCCCAATCTTGACAATGCTCACATTTTCCCTTGCGTCATAGGTCTCAAGCATCTGCAGCAAATAATCTTTGAAGAAGTTTTTATCAAATACTAGAACTTATGCAATGCAACTTACTCCTGCTTGCGTCAATGGAACCTTCAACTTATGATTTGGTGGATTCTCCTGCCACCACTTCTAGCAGAACTCTCTAGCTGGTTGAGTCCATGTTATGTCCTTCAGTGGTATCCTTTTATCCTTTTCTTTCTTAGATTCACTCTAGTGCCCTCTCAGAGATTGAGTTCCCTCCTCCATCCTGTAATCGCATCCTCACCTATGTATGTGTTCTGCTGGTTCTCACCTTCTCTTCATGTCCCTGAAATTCTCTTTGATGCAACAGGCCTGGGGAGCATCTAATTGTCGACAGTAGTTCTAAGAAACAGAAATGAAAAGTGTTTGTAGAAATGACTAAACACTAAAATGTAATATCATGAAATGCAATTGAAATAAAATGAAATGAAATGTAAGAAAATGGACGTAAATGAATTATAAACACAGCCATCATGCAAATCTTAATTTAAACTAATCATAAGGTTTGCAAAGGTTGACAATGCAATTAGTTGAGGCAGTTTTGTAACGATGTCTTGGAATTGGTTATAGTAACCACCAAGACAGAGCTTTATATAGCCCTCCTATTTCATTTCAAAATCATCCATGCTATGAGGTATAGAGTGCAGATTGTAACAATGTGAGGCTGGTTGGTGAATCTGAACACAGTCACAGACTGTGATTTCTGTATGCTGTGCAATTCCAATAATACAAGCATATCTATCTTGTTCTCCAAGTGTGCCAATGTATGATGATGATAGAATGTTAGGATATTGCACCATTGTTGCTACTGTTGCAGCTTGATGGGCTTGGACGCAGACCGGATTGCAGACCAGTCTTAAGTGTAGCCGGAGTAGAGCTCCCCTCAAATGGGTTTAGAGCTGTAAGATTGTGCCTTCCTCATGAAGCAGCTATGAAGGGATCTTCTCCCCCCATAGAAGAAGGCAGCTAGCATCACCCGTCTCCACAACACTTAAGGTCCCAATTGGTATTCATTTCTAGATTCCTCTTTGCATCCTCCACTCACAATTTACCTCTTCCCAGTAAGAAATCTTTGACTGCAATTTGAACCCGTATTGTGCAATGCCTGTGATTTGCTTGTATTGTAAAAGTGTTGTATGAGATATGCCATATGCACAAAGACATGTTCAATCTATTCTAGGCCAGGGTTTGTATTTTGTACTCTTTTTGAACTACCAACTCCAATATTTGATTCTCATTAACCTGCTTTGAACATTAATAACACCCCTTCCCCCTCTTGCACCTATTATCACACAATAGATTTGTACTTTGATTTACCCAGATTACCTATAACCTGGATTATATCAACAACTTTTGGAAGAATTGTTGACCTTGTTGGTACAACACAAATTCCAAGGACCAACCATCACCCTCCAATAGATGGACAAACAAAGATTTTTAACACAAGTCTAAGGGTTATTTGAGGTATTAACTTATGAACCAGGAACTTTTATTGCTAAAATGATTGCATCCAGCAGAGAATTGGTAGCCTAAACGCCATTTCAGGAATTAACTTATGAACCAGAAAATTTTATTGCTAAAATGGTTAAAGCTAGCAGAGAATTGGTACAACATATCGTCTACCTATTGAAACGTTGCCATTTAAGTCATTATACAAGTATGCTCCCCTTTGCTAATTAGTTAAAGACACCCTCGTGGAAGTTATCCTTGACTAACTTGAAGGAAAACAAAATGATATTGGAACACCTAAAGAACACCTTCAATACGGCACAAGATAAGATGACATCTCAACGACAGCAGCATTGAACTGAGTATTGATGCAAGATAGACGGTTTGGTTTTCTTGATGCTATAGCCTTATAAGTTAAAATTTCTTAAAGGTAAAAATGCACACTAACTTAAGCCTAAAAATACCTGATCTGACAAAGTGTTAGCAAGGGTTAGGTTATATATACTTTGGAGCCTGTAGAACTTCGACTCAAAGTACTTTTCGTATTTGATGCTTGAAGAAATTAATAGAAAAAAGTGTTAGAATTTGAGATGTCTAGCACGTTTAGATGAAGAAGGCCATGTTAGTGTCATTATAGAACACACTTTGACCATGCTAGAGAAGAAATTGGCAATCGGTCATTGTGAGAATTTCTCATCCAATGGAAAGATGATTTGACCATGGATGATGCTATGTTAGAAGGACAAAAAATACTTCAACATCCCAAATTTCAATTGCTTTGGCTGCATTTATCAGGCCTAGTTCTCACAACAACCCATCTAAGCAACAACAGGATCTAACTTTGGTGCAGCTCCATTTTACATTCTTGTTTAGTTATGATGATTTGGTTTGAAATGATGGATTTCCAGTCATTTATGAAAACACAAAACAGAAAATGGAAATATGTTGTGTTTCTCCAGAAGCTCAGATGCGAAGGGGATAAAATATTCCATTTGAGATTATTTCAAAAATTACAATCCATGCAGAGGAAGCATTAACAAGGTAGCATAAAACTACAGCAGAGACCAGTATTTGGGTGTCAGCTAACATCTTTCTTTTTTTGATACACAGGGGAATCGGTTACTATCAAGCAGGGTTCAAATCTTGGAGCTGCCCCTTATAACCCCTATTCCACCTCGTTGTTGTTTAACCCGGTGTGAGGAGGACCACTGGTCACTCAAGATTGGTACCACCCTCGTCAGGCTGGCGTGCACTCAGCGGATTCAGGTCAGACTACTACCTTCGCAAACAGGCATGCCCCCAGGGTTTGAACCTAGGTCTCTTCTTGATAAGCACCAGAACTTACCAATCCACCTAGCCTCTGGGGACACTTACCAATCCACCTAGCCCTTGGGGACCTTAAACTTTTAATCTCTGTTTTTTTTCAATGAGTTTACACAGGTTTTTATGAGTAGTCCTGGTCCCCTCATACTAAATGGGGTTTGAACCTTTGGACCTTTCAAAAAGAGGCCAAAACTCTTACCACTGCAGTAAGCTTGCAGACATGCACAAAAAAAGTGCCTAATCCGCAGGGTTAAAATTCTAGTCCCTACCCTAAATCAGCTAAGGTTGAAATCGAAAGGCCTAATAAGCGAAGGTCAGTGTTTTAAATATGAGCCTCACCAACTCAAAAATGGGGGATGTGTTTCCAATGTGCAAGATGTCTAGATAACTAATGAGATACAGAGAAGAGAATCCATGCCTACAGAAATTTAAGGGATCAATTTACAGCAAAAGCATAAAGTACTGAGGTTTTTACCATAGAATAAGGTTGAAGCAATCATGGCAATGCAGTGTGTCCATGCTCAAAAAGCTATCTCCCAGCTTAATGAAAAATATTCACATTGTTCTGTCATCCGACTGCATATGTGAAAGTGAGAGGAGATGAAGGGTTTACTCACAAAAGAAAACTTGTCACTCTGAAGGATTTACTATCCGATCCTCAGTCGTCTTATGGGTTGAGAAGACCAATTTTTAAGCACTAAAACCTAAAAAAGGAAACTTATGAAAAAGGTATGAATTTTGATATGTCACAATATTTTCTGAGTCAAAGTTTTCAAGCTTAAGCAGTGCATTGTAACTGTTATAGGATTTCTGCATGTAACTGAGTCAAGCTTGTTGACCCATCATCAGGAAATGTTTGATTAATCAGACTGCAAAATAGTCAAATTATAAATAATTGTACACCCTGAGTGGATCCCTGACGGCATGGTACTCCAAACTCCAGATAGAAGTCCAAGGTAGGGTGTGTATGCCTTACATACACATATTGAATTTTGAGGAGTAAGTGTTGGTCTCATCCCATGCATAGTGAATTTAAGGAGTTCAAGGTAGCCTGATATATACAATGTTAATGAACCTTAAAAGTTAACAATGCTATGTGAAGTGCCCATTTCCAAACTTAAAATAAATAAACTTTTCTGTCCCAGTTCTCTACTATTAAAAGTATATTGTGGCGTAGGGTCTGTGCAAGTATAAGCATGGCTCATATACCCTTATATTCCCCCTCCTTCCAGTATTATGATTTGCATGAAATTAGCTACCCAAATAAATAACAAATTTCTCCCAAAGTTTCAGGCAGTGAAAACTACGACACCTTGTGGGTTCAATAACTTGAACTAAATTTTGATGCCATGTGACCTTCTTCCTCACTTCCTCTGGATTGCAGCAACCATTTTCTGGGTGCGCACTATCCTCACTTGCTTCATCACAAATCCCATTCTTGTCAGCATCAGCAACATTACTTACACCCAGAGCAGACATCTTTTTTCCCACAACCACATTTTTTTCATTGATAGCTTGCTGGGTCTTTTGCTCTAAAGAGTTTCTGATAGCAGAGATCTTGACAACACCAACTCCACTGTCGGCAGTTGGATCTGACATTGTAAATTTATATCTCCAATTTTATCATTTTGGGTTGGTCTGATCATGGAATCCAGGGGCAATAACTAGATCTTCAAGATGGCCCATGTGCTCTTTCTCTTCTATACATAATTTCCATGTATACATTTCTCATAACCATAATCAATTGGGTGTTAGATGATCTTCTTGAGTAGGGAAGAATTTGTGTGGAGAACAAGTCAGTCAAGCCTAAGAATGATTTCATCCAGACTTAGGGCATTCCAGGACAAAAATATGGGTTTGAATGTTCAAGAGGCCAAGGGATTTTGGTTTTCTCTTTACTGCCATTGGAGCTGCACAAAAAATTGTTTACCCCTCTACTCGGTCAATACTGCTGCCGTAAGCATCGACTCTCTACACGTCTACTACCAGTCTGGGCCACGTCAAGGATAGAACCTCGATCGACTGGCGTAAACCAGTCAAACATGAATTGATCTTCTATTGTCACAGCTATATTAACAAACTAATAATAGCACCAACACGAATATCTTTCCACTTTATTTATAAAAAAAAAAATTTAAATGTCGCTGTTAGTAACTTTATAATGTTTTATTTAATGGTGTACATCTCTAGCAGGTTAATGATTAAGATTGCCAGGTCTAGCGGATGAATTCTTAGATTATCTTTATGATTTATAACCTTAATAAAAATTAATATATTTTTTTATATTTATTTAATTTTATAAAAACAGTTTGATGGTATGTTATTGGTGTTTTATCTCAATGACCTCAATTCGAATGGGAGAGGAAGGCTTCCTGTTGCTGTACTCGGAAATGAGTGTAGCCTCATTATGCCACCGTTATACTTCAGGTTACTTAAACAAAAACAAAAAAAAACTTTAAATTATAAACATTACTATCATAAATTTTACTTTTGTAAAGATACCATATATTGGTTTTAATATTTACTTAAATTTTGTTAAAGAAGTTTTGGTTCAATGGTCCACACATTTAGATAATCTAACCCACATTCAGATAATATAACCCGTGCCAAAGTTCAAATCTCCCATAGCCTATAAACCCTGATATGATGTAAAAGAGAAAAGGCAACCCTTTCAAAACTTTATTTTTCAAATCACAAAATATACATATATTATATTACTTTCATACATCTTTCTTTTTTAAAGTAGTCATATGTTTGAATGTTGTTAATATGGATGTGGGCCTTTAGGGGTTCATATTTTACACTTTAAAAATACTTTTATTTGTATAAGGGTCCTTTCAAAAACTTTATTTTTCAAATCACAAAATATACATATATTATATTACTTTCATAGATCTTTCTTTTTTAAAGTTGTTATATGTTTGAATGTTGTTAATAGGATGGATGTGGATCTTTGAGGGGTTCATATTTTACACTTGAAAAATACTTTTATTTATATATATAACTTTAAAAATAAGGTGCAGGATTCATATAAAATATAATATAAGATTGTACACTATACTCTAGATGAATAAGCACTTAAATAATAACACCTCGAATGACCTAAAATTAGTGGTGCGCCAGATTGATGACGACGATGTAACCCCTGTGCGTCCGGCGGTCCCCATCTCATGCCGGGTTACCATGTACCGAGACGGTGGAAGTCCTGGGAGCCTTTGCAGATAGTTTGAACCCTACCAACTGTGCTGGTAGTTACTAAAAATCGTGATTGTAACCATTGCTTCTATATATCAAAAAAAAAAAAAAACTATTTTAATCTTCTAGCACATTTTAAAGAAATATATAGTGGAATTAAATGTATTTTCATAATTTATATTGATTCTAAAAAGAATTATCCTTGTTAATTCCTTTCTAAATGATCTTACTTTTGAGAAAGGAGGAGTTTTACATCATGAATTAAAGTTCTAGTTTTATGGATAGAATTTTACAAACTAAGGTTTTAATTTTAAATAAATTTGAATAGGCAACTTGTTTGCAAAGGTAGTAGTCTAATCTGAATCTTCTGAGTGCACGCCAAACTAACGATGATGGTACGAATCGCGAGAGAACGATGGCCCCTTTCATGTCGGGTCAACAATAGCAAGGTGGAATAGGTTTGGTGGGAGAAACCCCTGTGGTTTGAACCCTGCACTTGTCAGTTACTAAAAATAGTGTGTTGTAACCAACTCTCCTATGTAACCAAAAAAAAATGATATGAATTCAAGTAGATGAACTGTCTTTGTGGGACATGGTATTGGCTTTAGGCTTTGGACTCTCTTCCAAAAGACCTAGGTTCAAACCACAATGGGGTGTATGTATACAAGAGCTTGTTACAAAATAAATAAAAGATATAGACTCCTTATGTGCAAACCTAAGTTTAAGTTTTGTCAAGTAATATTTGTATGATTGCATCCCCTAGGGCTAGGTGGATTAGTAAGTGCTTGTATGGCCAAACACTTACAAAGAAGATACCCAGGTTCAAACCTTAGGGGTAGCTTGTTTACAAAGGTAGTAGTTTGATCTGCATCCTCTAAGTGCATGCCAAGTCGACAATAACAGTACAAATCTTGAGTGATCGATGGTCTCCTTCATGTCGGGTCAACTATAACAAGGCATAATAGGTTTAGTGGGAGTAACCCCTATGATTTGAACCTTGCACTTGTTGAAGAACACAAGCTTATACTAAGAGGGGGGTGAACAGTATAAGACCAATTTTTACTTTTCTTTTCCAATCAATATTATGCAATGTATAGATAGCAATATCAATAACAGTAATCAAAGCAATGCACAAATCACCACACACAATAGAGGCACCAATTTTACGTGGTTCACCCAATGTGGGCTACTCCATGGAGAAAATCTTTCACTAAAATTTTCTCAATCAATCTCTTGGGAATCCTTTCCCTTTTACAATGTGTATAGACCTCTGTCCAAAGGAAACACCAATCCCCTAATAAAGTTCATGGATATCTATCCATAGTAGAACTCCTTTCTCCTTAGCTCTGACTGGTGATCTTCTAGAAGAACTATTGCCCCCACTACTCTGGCTAATGGATCTCTATCCATTGAAGACACTTGTCTTCACTGCCCTGGCTAATGAATATTTATCCATTGGAGAATGTCGTCCTCTATACTTTGTCACCTTCAAAGCTCTATCTCAAATTTGCACTAAACATAGTCCTTTGGTCTAGCACAAATCTGTTCTGTCTCTGTCTCTAGTCTGGCACAAACCTGTCCTCAAATTTGTACTAAACATAGTCCTTCGATCTAGCACAAATATGTCCTCGCCAAGGTTCAAATTGTTACGTGTGTACGTGGTTGTGTGTTAATCCTCTACTCATAAGCTTAGCTCTTTACCTCACGATGGATCATGGTTGGGATGAGAATGCTTATCCCTAAGCATCAATCGTAGGGGTTTCTCACACTAAAAAAAATAAAAAAATTTGAAAATTATTCAATATCTTTAATTGATAATCTAGTGAAACTCATAGTATGATTCCAAGAAATTCCAAGTCAATACAACTTCTAAAGAGCTAATATTCAATGCAACACTGTAAATAGTTAATCAACCTTTGATATTTATTCATAAAATTACCATGAAAAGTATAACAACTGACTTAGAGTATCATGTGGGATAGTTTATAAGGACACTGTCTTATATAACTCCAAGTTACATGTCACTGAATATTTGTTTGTATAGGGAATGTAAGAATGTCAGGACACTAAGACACTATAAATAATTAATCATGCTTCTAATATTTCTTCATAAAATTACCATGAAAAAGCATAACAAATGACTTGTATCATGGATAGTTTATAATGACATTGTCTTATATTACTCCAAGTTACGTGTCACTAAATATTTGTTTGTATAGGTAATGGTAGAATGTTAAGACACTTAGACACACTATCATACCATGACTTTTTATTAATGTGTGCCTAAATATCCTAAAAATCCCTAGATAAGAAAATATTGAGTGACATGTAACTTAGATTTATACAAGAGATGCCACTCTAAACTTTTCTCACATGACATTCTAAGTCATTTGCCATGCTTTTTCATTATATTTAAAAAAATATTAGAGGCCCAAGGTAGCAGTAGAGGAAAACTAGATAAAAGAAGAGGTAAGTGGATGAAACAAAATGACAAGTTGATGAAGAGGTGAGAAATTAGTGCGAAATTAGTTTAGACAAGTATCCAACAAGAATAGAGAATTCAAAAAATACGTGAAAGAAAAGTCAAAGGTATACATATGGATAGTATACCCAATAAAGAAAAGGTTTTACTATCTCTCAAAATTTAACCCAACTTATGAGCATCAACAAGAAAATATTCTAGAATTGGGATAGAGTTGAAATGAAATATAAATATCATAGAAAAGTTAAAGACTAGTTCACATTGTCTTATGTGTAAAACAAGAGATGGACAACACCCAAAAAAAAAGAAAGAAAAGAAAGCATATATTTTGTTCATTAGGGACAATAAAAATAGAAAGGCATTTTATATTAGAATATTAGGTCTATAATGACATGCTAGCAAAGTAGTTTAGGAACATATATTGTGTTTATTAGGAACAATAAAAATAGAAAGATATTTTATATTAGAATGTTAGGTCTATAATAACATTAGAACAAGATACTTTAGTATTTTAAATGTGTTTAGACATGTTAGGGTAACACTCTTAAAAACTAGATGCTATAAAAAAGGTAAAACAATTATTGATAAACATCATCAATAACGAGGTAAAATAGGTTTGGTGGGAGCAGTCCATGTGGTTTGAACTTGCGCTTGTCTAAAAGAGAATAACAAAAACTTAAAGATGTCATGTTATCATCCAAGATAAATGTGTATATGCTAGAACATTTTTAACCATAGTCTCATGAACCATACATAATTAAAATCATTCATTCTTTCAACTTTTATAGTTATCAATTTGATGTTTATCATCTTTTTATAATAAAAAAAAGAACACAATAATTTGATCCCCTTCACGCCAGGTCAACAATAACAAAGTAGAATAAGCTTGTTAGAGGGTTTGAACCTTGTACTTGACAATTACTAAAAATATAGTATAGTTGTTACCAACTCCTTTATGTATCTTAAAAAAGAACCCAACCTTTTAACTAGTTAGTTTTTTAAAATCAAAGGAATTATTTACATAATTAAAATCATTCGTTCATTCAACCCTTATAGTTATAGTTATTGCTTTGGTGTTTATCATCTTTATTAATAATAAAAAAATAACGAAGCTGAATAGGTTTGGTGAAAGCAGCCCATGAGGTTTGAACCTCAACCTTAGTAGTGTGGTTGTGACCAACTCTTTTATATAACCGAAGAAGAAGAAAAAAAAAAAAAAAAAATTCTTTTTATTTTTTTATTTGAATAGTGTGATAAATCCCCACAACCGATGCATAGGACTGAACAACCTCCTCCCTACCATAACCCCTCGTAAAGCCGAGAGCTACACTTATCAATAAAGAATTCAACACACAACCATCACACACCCACCCCCTCACACACTCGCCGTGCATTGGTTTGAACCTTGGACCTCCTAAAAAAAACTAAAACCAAGGGGAGTTGGAGAGGAGTGGGTAGTTGAAACTCTCATGTTGGAGAGGTCCCAGGTTCAAATCTCTCCATCTCACATGTTTGCGGATATGCTATGTAATAGTTTACCAAGGATCCTACTGGTAATGTGTTAATCCACTGGCTTGATGTAATAATGAACTTAATGAAAAATCAACCAACTTTTTTTTCTTAAAAAAATACAACCTTTTATTTTAATGAAAATACATTAATTCAATTAATTAAATTTCGTTCAAAAAACAAATTAGAATGTTACGATACATTGTCAAACAAATATAATATCATCTCTAAATATAGATGAAATCCATTTTAAACCGTATAACCAATTTAAAACATTTTTTAATGTATTAATAATAAACTTTAAATAAAGCCACGTGACGGTCCAAAATTTTGTTCCTAATGCCACAATAAAGGGTGGAGTCGGCCGAATTTTCAAAAAGTACGACTGATATTTCAGCACTACGCGTGCCACGTGTCATAAAATAATTCACCGGGTAACTAATAGTCTGGCAACTAATTATAAAACTCCCAAGGAGAGCGGAGACGCAGACGCAGACGCAGAGCTAAAATTTCCGTCGCACAGATTGCTAATAATTATAATAATAATATTATCTCTAGGGGTAATTTTGATTCAGTTGAGCTTGTAATAAATATTCTTCAATAAAGCTTAATGCTTTGATTTATTTTCCGATCATCGGCTAATATTTATTAATTAATTAATTAATTTATTTATTTTTCGGGTTAAATTGTTTTTCCCTTCCTAGAGCGATGGCGGAGGAAATCCTGCTAGAAATAGAAGCTGTTAAGGCTGTTTATGGTTTGGATTGTAAAGTTCTACAGGAAATTCCCCCTCATTTGAAAGTGAGCATAAAACCTCGAACGGCGGAAGACTTATCGCAGCAGGTTAGCTTTCAATCATTTTTTCAAAGAATTTTAACCCTTAAAGAATAATTTAACAATGGTATATTGTTTCAGTTTGTTGGAGGAAAGTAATTTAACATTCATAGCTTTTGATTTGAGAATTTTTGGACGCGAATTTGATTGCCTTTGTGCTATTTTTATGAATTTTAATTGGAACTATGGTTTTCATATGGGTTAAATACACTATTTTCTGCTGTCTTGTTTGTTCATGGAGTCAAATTCTTTTGAAACATAATCCTGTTACTTTTCGTTGCCCTAAGACCGCAACTGTGGAGATAAAATTCGATGATACATGTTGAAATACAATCTATGTGATTTGCATTCCATTTGGCTCGTTATAGAGGCAAATTTTCCTAGGTCAAACTTATTGTACTGTGAAATTGCATCGTGGACGTTTAAAAAAAAAAAAAAATGTGAAAGTGAAGAAAGATCCAAAGTTACAATATACTGGCCTGTCACTTTTGGCCAGCCCCAAGATCTTAGGACTTTTGGACCACAAATTTCTTAGTGCAATCCAAAGAGTAGAAAGAAACTCCTATCCCGATTATATTTTGGTTAATACTATTCCAGAGAGCCTGGATTAGCTTCTCTCTCCTACCATGACTTCAGGGGCTACCCCAAATTGGGACTAAGAGCGCTACAAGCAGCAGCGTGATGTCAGACCAGAGGCTAATCATCATAATCATCTACTGTGGTCCTACACACTTCATTGCCTAAATCCCTGTTGGCTAGTAATAAAACCTGTTGGTTCACCTCCATCCAATATCCAATATCCCTATTCTGATCAGAATTCAACAAGTAACTAGCAGCATTCTTTCGTTTGCCTACATGAACCGGGATGGCATCCTCAAACTGCTGCCAGATGGCTTTGATTTGACTGAGTATGTTTTTGATCCAGCACGCACTTGGTCTGAATTCCTAATCTCATCTAACGACCCTACCAAAATTTGAGAGTCGGACTCCACTATGATCTTTCAAACTCCATTCTCCTAAGCATTGAGAGAGCTTTGTCTGATTGCCAAATCCTCTGCTTTATTATTTGTTGCTCCTCCTAGGCCTTGCAATTCCCAATGAAGGACCTTCCCCTTATGGTCTCTTCTGAAGAAACCAATGTCCGCTACCCTTGGGTTATCCTTGGCTGCTCCATCCCAGCGTAGGGGTGGTGGTTGCCAAGCCTTATGAGTCTACCTCCTTGCAACATTCTCTCCCTCCTAGTTTTTTTGCTCCCCACACGAGCTTTTACTGTTTCTATAACCTTGTTTAATATTTTCTACCAAACAAGCTCAATCAAAGTATATTCCTCTCTAAAATTTTTGGCATTTCTTTCCAACCATATGTGCCACCAGATAAAGCTTGGACCTAGATACCAACCGAACTAAACTGCTATATTTTTAAACCTTATTTGTTTTGAGACCTCCCATATATTAGTAAGTGTTAACTGCTGGTTGAGACGAGCTTGAAGAGATCAACTCATCGCCTCTGCGACTCCATGGCAAAGTCACATTGGAAGAAGAAATGATCTATTGTCTCCTTCTGGGTATTGCACATTATACATTTAGAGGGGCTATGAAAATCTCTCTTCTGTAAGTTATCATAGTTGAGGAAGCTCCAATGCATAACTTGCAAGGCAAAGAATTTAATTTTTGGCCAATTCTTTGCCAACCATACTCTATCCCATGGAACATACAACACTAGTGGGGGAAGGAGAAATTCATTATAACCTTCCTAAATTGTATAGATTCCTAAATTCCCATGACCCCAAGCTATCTTGTCCTCTTCCTCCTCTCCTATAAGGTGGCATTGCTTTAATATCCTCTCTAATAGCGGCACCAAATTCGGGGAGATTGGGATTGGCCACTCTTCCCATCACTTTAGTTGCATAAGAGAGAAGATCCCTGTTGACAATTTTGTCACATTTTGTCCAAGGGGTAAAATTTTGAAATATTGTTTGTTTTTCATGTTTGAATTCTCCTTCTCCTCCATATTTAGTTTTCTTCGCTCTTCTGGCATTTTCATGGCGCTCCGGCGCAACAAGTACCCGCCTTTCGCTTGCCCCCATGTCCATTTCAGGTATAAGGCAGCTTCGCTAGCAAAAGAAGGCAAAAGGGGACAGCTTCGCTCAAAAAAGGGGTTAATAGGCAGCTTCGCTGAGAAAATAGGCAAAAAGTCCACTTCGGGCTTGAAAAATCAGCTAAGGCATGAGGGGCGCTTCGCTCTCAAGGCCAGCGAACTGCAGCTTCGGGTTATTCAACTGCCGAACCTCAACTTCGGCCCCGATTCCAGCGAACTCCCATCCCGGTGGCGAAAAAAGTCTAAGGCAACTTGGCCTCACTTCGCCCAGAAAGTTGCCGAAGTTGCACTTCGGCCAGTGTTTTCAGCGAACCTTCTCTTTTGGCGAAATACCAGTTCGGCCAAATTTCACGGCGAAGCAGCTCTTCGGGGCATGAAGATGCCGAACCTTAACCTCGGCCCTTGTTTTGGCGAACTTCCACCCAGACGATGGACAAAAGTCTAAGGCAAGTGGTCCGCTTCGCCCAGAATGTTGCCGAACTACAACTTCAGGCCAACTCCGATCCTCCGGCGAAGCTGCACTTCAGCCTCAGCTGACTGTCAGTTCGGCCAAATTTCACGGCGAAGCTGCACTTCGGGTGTAATTCTGGCGAACCTCCATCCCAGGCGCGATTCAGGCCAAAACCTCGGCGAAGCTCCCCCCTAGGCGCTTTCTGACACCAGTGCTACTCTCGAGGGGCACGCGTCCATAGGAAAAGTGGGTGGGGTATAAATCCAAGGCATCTTCATGGCGCACAAGTGCAAATCTTCCGCTCAGAGAGATCCCCTCACCAACTGCAGTAATGAGACAGGAGGTCTCAACTACAAAATTCATCGGGGGTCAAATCCCAGCTACCCCAGCGTCCTTGTGTGCTTTGTCATTAATGTTTCAGAGGTGAGGTCCTCTATAAAAACCCACGCATTGTAATGGAAAAAGGGGGGGAACATATTGCTAGAAAGTTGTTGTATTCAAACTTTTGCATCAATACTAAGAATCCTTGGCTCTGACTCTGTATCTTCTTTGTATGACGCCTTTGGCAAGCATTTCTGCTCATTTCATTTATTTTTCTGATTGCTGTAATTCTGTTATCTGGATTTAAGCATTAGAGGATAAGTGAACCTGGAATTTTTCCAAAGGATACATAGGGAAGTAAGCGCAGTGTTAGTTTCTGTTTCATTCTCTGTATTGATAGTTGCTGGTTTAGATATAGATAAGTGATTGTGTTGCTTGTTCTTCCCCACTGTTACTGCTATGCAATTTACATTTCTTTCTGCAATTTCCCAATCTCTTTCCAGTTCCCTAATCTAAAACCCCAAGTAGTGTAGTATAGGAGCCGGCCTTCTCCGGAGATTGGCACGGAAGGCATCTCTTCCTTCCGGCCTTTCAAGGTTGGTCCGGGTCTAGGGCGCGTATGCAAACCAAATCCTTTCCTAGGGCGGATTCGTGACCAACAGTTTCTGGCACGCCCGGTGGGACCCAGTCGTTCCACCTCATAAGCAGTATTGAGGAAGTGATGTTCGCTTCAGTACTGTCAAATCTGAACATCTGGCGACTCTGCTGAACTCGGATACCTCCAAGTCTCGAAGACCAGTCTAAGAAAATCACGTCTTCATGCGTACGAGATGGAGAGTTAGAAACGCAGAAGAAGACACCGAGTACTACGAGCTTGACATCAACGCCTTCGGAGAGCGTCCTAGGCTAGTCAGGCCGAATATCTCTCTGGACGAAGCATCATCGCAAGAAGCTGTCGTTGCTGAACAAGATCCGGCTTCAGATAGCACCGCAACCAGCTGTCCTCCAAATCCTCCGAACTCTCCAGACCATCAGGACGTTCCAGTTCTACCTGACGTGCAGTTAGGTGCCTCGGGAGCTCCTGCTCAGCCGAACCAGCTGTTGCTGCCGCCATTGCCGCCTCCTAATCAGCCAAATCCGAACGCGAATATGGCGAACCCGCCACCAAATCAGCAAAACCAGCAACAACAGCAAAATCAACCGCCGAACCCGCCCAGGCTGTTCCCGGCCTGGAATCATGCAGGGCCGTTGAACCTGGTGGCGCCAACCGCCATCCCGGCTGCAGCGCTCAAGGCCATTCCTACCTATGATGGCACTGGGAAAACGGCGCAAGAGCATGTCCAGGACGTTGCCGCTCTAGCTACCATTCACGGTATCACGGAAGAAAACATCATGGTGAGGTTGCTAGTCTTGTCCCTCAGGGGGAAGCTTCTGTACTGGTATAGATCCTTGCCGCCCGACACTATTGCTACATGGGACCAGTTGGCGGGAAGATTGATACAAGGGTTCAATGAATCGGCGGACCCTTACTCCTTGCTCCACCAGTTCACGACCATCCAGAGACATCCACAAGAGGAGGTCCCTGATTTCAATGTCAGATTTGCTCGGACCTGGCAGAGAGTCCCTGATGGCCTTCGGCCGACTCCTGATCAAGCTGCATTCTATTTCCTTAGAGCGTTCAACTCGGACCTCAGTATGAACATCCGGTATTCTGGCGTCAACACTTTCCCAGATTTATATACGCAGGCGCAGAAGGCCGAGGCTGATTTGATCGCCATTGGCAAACTCCCGCCGAAGCCGACAATGCCAATCTACCCTGATTTGCCTCAGTACCAATATCCCAGCACATCCAATCAGTTCCCTCCTGTACCTTCCATGTATCCGGTTCCCTCGTGGAATCCGAGTCAAGCGCCCAGCTTTCCACAGCTTCCCGCTCCTCCAGTTCCACAGCTTCCTCCGCCCCCGCAATATCCGGCTTTGCCTCCACCTATAGCACCGCTACCATTGCCGGCTCCCCCGACTGTTGACCCGCAAACCAAGCTTCTACAAGAGCTGCAGTCGCTTAATTCCACCGTGAGAACGTTGTCCAATGATATGGCAGTGATGAAAAAGAAACAGGCTCAGCAAGAATTCCTGCCAAGAAGACCCTATCCTCCTCCGGCGATCACCAGAGATCAAGCGGCTCAAGCCGGTAGACCTCCCGCGAGGAATGCCGCTATTAGTGAAGAGCCGAGCACCTCAGATTATGTGCACTGGTGCTCCACTTGCAACGACCCACATGGGGAGGATACTTGTATGGTACACCAGCACTATGCTCAAACATTGGCGGGCAGCGCCCCTAGCGATCAAGTTAACATGATTAGGGAGGCGGACCGTAACCTCATGATCCCCGAGGACGAGCAAGTTTCAATTCTTACCAGAAATGGAAAGAAGCCGATCGAGGTGGATGCAGCCCAAATGGAACCTCTGAAGGTGTACGCCCGCCGTGAGAAGGAGCAGCCTCCAGCAAAAGCTCCTGACAAAGTTCCCTTGCCCCCGCCGGCCAAAGAGAAACCCTTGCCAGCGAAAGCTCCAGTATCGCAACCTCAAGGTGAAACCAGGGAGCAGGCCAGGGAGAAGCTCAAGTACCCTTCACTGACGAAGCGGCAGAGGGTTGAAGCCACGCAGCAGTACCGCACTAAGTACGAGGCTGCGAAAGAACCAGAGGTATCCACCGCTGCGTCTTATAACATTGTTGAGGAGCTGAAGAAGACCCCTGCCAAGATAAGCCTGTATGATGCCCTGCAACTTCCCGGGCAGGTTGACCTGCTGCAAGAATCGCTGAAATCTACCAAGGGAGGAAAGCCGACGCAGCCTGTGTTAGCTCAGACTCTAACCACTTCGGCCACAGGGAAGAATAGGCCCCCACCGTTCTATCTGTCTCTTCGGATGGAAGGGTGGGTCGTGCACAATTGCATGATCGATTCCGGTGCAGCGACCACCGTCATGCCAAGGGCAGTTTGCGAGGAGATGGGCATGGAATACACACGGAGCAGCCCAGGTGTTCTTCAATTGGATGGCACTCCTGTGAAAACAGTGGGCGTCATCAAAGATATTCCCATCCAGCTACACAAGGTGCCTCAGATTGTTGTGATACAGGAGGTGGTAGTTGTCGACCTGGAGCCGTACTTCAGCATGTGCCTCTCAAGGGAGTTCACTGCCAAGCTGGGCGGTTATCTTTCTCTGGACTACTCGCATATGGAGGTCCCATTCAAGGGAAGGAAGGTAAAGATCTACAATGAGAAACCCTCCACCTTCCTCATCGAGAAGATAGCCGAAGAAGGGCAGCAAGATGATGCAGTCCACCTGATGACAGAAGAATTGAAGGAGGTGGACCTGGTAGAAGAATCCCTGGAGGAGCTTCGAATGGAGGATGAATTCTCCTTGACAGGTTTTAACGCCATGATCGAGTCAGAGATGGGATGTTATTCCATCACCAAGCCCGAGAAGCCAAAGGAGACAGTGCCTGAGAGCAAGGACTCTGCCCCAAATGAGCTATGGAAGTTGTTCTTTGACGGCGCCCGATGCAAAAACGGCGTCGGGGCAGGAGTTCTTCTGGTTTCACCCTCTGGAGAACAAAAGGATTATTGCTATAGGCTGGCCTGGAGTTGCACCAACAACGCGGCAGAGTATGAAGCTCTGTGCTTAGGGTTGAAGAAGGCTGAGAAGTTGGGGATCAAGCAGCTACAGATTTTTGGAGATTCGGAATTAGTCTGCAAGCAAATCACCAACAAGTGCGTCTCAAAAAAGCACTATCTCAAGGCGTACCGCAATAGGGTCTGGGACCTGCTGGAGTCTTTCGAGGCACTTAATGTTCAAGCCATCTCGCGAGAAAAGAACAAGCACGCAGATGTCTTAGCGTCTATCGGAGCCAGATACTCCCGGATGATGACATGATGCAGAAGCCTAAGGCGGTAAGAACCATTTACAGGCCTTCTGTGCCTGATAGGGACACCCATTGGCAGGTGTTCGACTGTGACGAGCAAATCGTCAATTTTTTAGTTCATGAAGCAAGTACAATAGAAGGTAGAAACCCTGATGACGAGGAGTATGAGGGGTTGATACAGTTGAAAAACAACCATGTCCCAAGAGGACTAATCACCTTAGAGAGTTTGTTCGACCAGAATGACAGAGCGATCTCCCACAGGATCAAGGTGGATGAAAAGCAATACAGGGAGCTCGAATTGGAGCCAGGAAAGGTCATCAAGGTTGGGACAGACTGTACCCCAGAAGAACTGGAGCAGATTCGGGCTTTATGCCGAGCATATCCAGATATTGTGGCATGGTCCTATCAGGACCTGAAGGGGTACGACCGAGAGGTCATCCAACATACCATTGAGTTGCAAGAAGGGGTCAGACCCTGTAGACAGAAGCAGAGGCCGGTCAATCCCAAGATTGAAGTGCTGATGAGGGCAGAGCTCCTCAAGATGCTTGAAGCGAAGATCATTTACCCGATAAAGCACTCTTCCTGGGTTGCCAATTTGGTTCCGGTTAGAAAGAAGAACGGAGACATTCGCCTGTGCATTGATTTCCGAAATCTGAACCAGGCCTCTTTGAAGGACCATTACCCGCTCCCACAGATTGACCAGATCCTCCATGTAGTGGCAGGAGCACAACGCTTTTCCCTCTTGGACGGCTTCTCCGGATATAATCAGATCTGGGTGAAGGACGAAGATCAACATAAGACAACGTTCACCACCAAATGGGGGACGTTTGCCTATCAACGTATGCCCTTCGGCCTATCCAATGCGGGGGCCACTTTCCAGAGAGCCATGGATCTGGCGTTCGGCGAATTATTGAACAAGATTATTGTCATCTATTTGGATGATATGACTGTGTTTTCACACAGGAGAGAAGAACATGCCTCGCACCTGCAGCAAGTATTCGAGAGATGCCGGGAGTTCGGCATATCTATCAACCCGAAGAAGTCTGTCTTCGCGGTGAAGGAAGGGAAGCTGCTAGGCCATGTTATCTCAGAAAAAGGGCTCGTTGTTGACCCTGACAGAGCGGAGGCTCTCCTTAAACTCCCACTTCCGGTAAACAAGAAGGGGCTGCAGTCTTTCTTCGGCCAGATCAACTTCGTAAGGAAGTTTGTCCCTGATTTCGCCCAAGTCATCAAGCCAATGGCCGAACTCCTGAAGAAAAACGTCGAGTTCGTCTGGACAGAGGAAAGGAAGAAGGCGTTTGAAGAGATCAAGGCTCGAATCGCCCAAGCACCTGTGCTGGTTAACCCGGACTATTCCAAAGACTTCATCCTTTATGCAGTCGGGGAACCTGAAAGCTATGCAACAGTCCTAACACAAAAGGGAGATGATGGCGAAGAGCGCCCAATAGCTTTCTTGAGCCAGGTGATCCAGCCGCACGAGGAAAGATACAACTTCATCGAACGCCAGGTGCACGCAGTCATGAGGTCCTTGAAGAAATTTCGGCACTTTGTCTCCCAGAGCAAGACGACGGTGTACGTTGTTCACCCAGATGTCAGGAACTTCATCATCCAAGGAGAAATGGGCAACAAGAGGGCTGGATGGATCACTAAAATCCAGGAGTTTGACATCGAAATTCGACCAACCAAGTTAATCCGAGGTCGGGCACTGTGCCAAGAACTTGCGAGGAGTGCCGTCGCAGAAGTAACTGCCTGTCAGTGGGAGGACCCAGTGCTAGAGGGCAACTTCGCCAATCAATCGGTGGAAGGCAATGACTGGACTGATGAGATAATACAGTACTTCAACACTGGGAGATGTCCAGACCGCCTTAACGCCTCGCAAAGGAGGAGATTCAGGCTTCAGTCCCGGAGATATGTGTTGCGCCCAGAGGGGCTATTTTTTAGAAATATTGACAGTGTTCTCCTGAGATGCGTCAGGGGGACAGAGAAGGAGAAAATCCTCGACGAATTCCATTCTGGAATGTCGGGGGGCCACTTTGCAGGAAGGCCTACGACCTTGAAGATAATTAGAGCGGGCTACTATTGGCCCACTATTTTTGCTGATGCTTTTGCAGTCTGCCGGAAATGCGAGAAATGCCAGAGATTTGCCGGCCGAAATAAAAACGCCCCGATGCCCCTCCAACCGATCCAAGTCGAAGCACCCTTCCAACAGTGGGGCTTAGACTTTGTCGGGGTGATATCGCCAAATTCTTCGGCAGGGCATAAATATATTCTGACTACTACAGATTACTGTTGGTTACGAATCTGCCATGGGGAAAGGATTTTGTGTTGATGCGCCCAGATTCGCCCACCAGATTGAAAGGCCGGAAGGAAGGGATGCCTTCCGTGCCAATCTCCGGAGAAGGCCGGCTTCCTGTGGGGTTTTTATAGTTCAGACAAGAGTGCAGGGAAAGAGATTAAAAATACGGAAAGAAATTCAAATAAGATTGGAGTTGGGTGGGGGGAACTAACAGTACGGCAATACATCAATCACCACTACTAACGACAATATTAACATAACATATAAACATAAGAACTGATCCCAACAGCCAAGTAAATGCTTTGCATAAATAACCAGAAGCACAGCTACAATGGTTCCCTAGCAGACATTCCCTACAGGGAACTAACAGCACGGCAACACATCCATCACCACTACTAACAGCAATATTAGTACAAAGCACAACCTATAACTGCAACTAGCTTTTATCTTATGTATCCTCTAATTAGTGCATTTCAGTAATTCCCGACTACCAAATGCCGGAGTCCAGAGTTCAGTACAACAACAAGCAATAGTACAGGAAAGACGGGACAGAAATGATAAAGAGAGGCAGCATAGAAAATAAAAGAAGTTAGAACAGCACCAAGTATATATCTGTATTATGCAAAAAGCCAGAAGCACAGTTACAATGATTCCCTAACAGACATTCCCCTTCCACCCTTTACAATGAGAATGTCAAAGATATTTATAGACTGAATCCCCTCCCGTTTACAATTCATGGGCACAAGGTCCCAGACAAACATGGGCTGACAAGAGCGGCGGTGGAGCTGCTCAGACTGACCTTTGTCGGACGAAACTGTACCCGCAACATGGGATCTCTGAAAGTTGTACAGATAGTGCGCTGAGTAGAACTCCACTAACAGCAGAACTACAGGTAGCTGAAACAGGTAGGGTTTTTAATTATCTTCAAAAGTGGCAGCTGGTATAAAATAGTGTGTCCCATGCTTGTCCATGTGCTCGGCATGTTTTGGCACGGATCTCGAAGTTGGACACCTGTCGGATGATGCTCCTGACACGTGTTTGCCCTGAAAGGTAATCTGTCCAACTTCGCCCAGAATTAGGGCGCAGTCCGACTTCGCCCTGAAAAGGGGCGCAGTCCGACTTCGCCCTGAC
Source organism: Wollemia nobilis (assembly GCA_028583015.1). Classification (NCBI taxonomy): domain Eukaryota; kingdom Viridiplantae; phylum Streptophyta; class Pinopsida; order Araucariales; family Araucariaceae; genus Wollemia; species Wollemia nobilis. The sequence continues at coordinate 7,678,186 of JAQPPZ010004842.1, forward strand.
ACTTAGAATTTTTTCAGGGTAACTGCCGTCATTTTGGAGATCTGACTGAAGGGCTTAAGGGAAAGAGGGAAGAATAAAAATGGAGGGAAGAGAGAGAATGGGAGAACTGAAGAAAGGGAAAGAGAGAAGAGGGGAAAGATAAGAGCGACTTACTTGAAAACATTGCACCCCGTGCAAAATGTGGCAACATTTCTGGCGGCTCGCGGGGTGTCGAGCTCGCTCGGCGCAAAGAATCCATGCCTTCATCCATTGGGTACAGAGGAATTTCCTTCTCCTGCCTCCTGCTGCTCTGACTGTTCCTCTTGCGGCAACTGTTCATTCTTAGATTTGCTTCCGGCAGTTGCCTCAACGGATTCTCCTTCCGGATCTGAATGCTCTCCATCATCGGCTTCTGACTTGCAGATGCGCTCATATATAATTTGGGCCTGATCCCAGATTTCTGCTTGGAAGGGCCGAAGGTTGGTGATTTCCTCTAACGCTGCGTGGAATGCAGCGACAACATGCAGGTCGATGGTGAGATATCGCTTTCCCAGCTCCTGGAAATAGGAGTTGATCTTGCAGCACTTGGACACCATCTGGGTAACCTGGGCTTCCTGAATTGGCTCGGCCCAGCTGTCGATTTCTGCTGTATCTTTCTCAAAGGCCAGCCAATTCTCTCTTACCTGCTTGAGAGTGAGAAACTCACCGTTCTCGATATAGCTCGGGCATCCTAGTTCAGAAAGAGCGCGAAAGGGGGCCAGGCAAATGTCTCTTTCTTGCTCGAATGCATCTAGCATTTGTCTGGCAGTTCTCACCTCTTCTGCTTTCTTGAAATATTTGTGCAAGGTTACCCTTGCATCCGCCCATTCTGCAGCGAATGGGGACATAGGAGAAAATCGGAGGCCATTGCGCTCATGTTCTTCAAGTTTTATAGCCAGGTTCAGCCATTGCTTTGCCTGACGTTCGGCCTCCTCTACTACAGGCTTTCCCTGAGCAGCAATTTCTTGGATCCTGGATGCAAAATCCAGGACCGGCATGGCTTTACAAACATGGGGTGTGCATCCCCTCAACAGATCAGCCCGCATCCCTTTAACTTTATCTTTTGAAAAGACCGCCGCTTGTGCTGCTTTCTCCGCAGATTGCAACTGCGCCTGTTTCAAAGATTCCTGGAGCTGAGAAATCTGCTCCATGGCGGTCTGCTTTTCTGTTGCGGCCTCTTGCTGAGAAGCGGCCAGCTGGGCTTCTAATTTGCCTATCTTTTGTTGCGCTGATTCCAGCTGTTCGGTGGACCTAGCCAAGTCCTCCTCAAGCTGCCTTATCTTGTCTTGCAGCTTGAAAACCTCTTCCTGGTCCTCCAGATGTTTGACAAGGAGAGTATCTGCTTGACGATGGATCCCATGAATCACATATTGTTGGTTGATATCGTCAAAGCTTTTCTCCTTCCTCTGAAATTCGTAGTCCGCCCTGGTCATCTCTCGGAGAGGCTTCTTTACTTTCGGCGTTATCTTCTCTGACATGAGCACTCTCCTCTCAAAGTCAAACTTGGTGCGCTTTACCGGGGCGGCGATCTCCTCAGGTCTCCTCCGCTTCCAGTTTTGGAGAAAAGAGGAAGAATATTCTACAGCTCTTGTTGCCAGAGGTAAATCGTTCGTGTTCTGGAGGTCATCCATGAAGTCTAGTTCCTCCGACCTAGGGTTTTGTTGCGGCATTTCCCCTGCGAACAAGGAAACAGGAGAAACAGGGATGACTTCGGAAGGGGTGGCCGCTTTTGAGGGCGACCGGGGAGCGGACAGTGGAGCGGGTGACGCTGGAAGGGTTTCAAGCGGCTGAGGGGATGAGTGAAAGGGGGAATGTGCAGCCTCGGCACTAGCTGCAGGCGAAGGGTTTGCGGTTTGACTTAAGGACAGGAAGGCGTTGGGATCTTGCGCAAACTGGTCAAAAGGGTGGTGGCTGCTAGAAGGTTGTGGAGATTGAGAGGAAGATACGGCCACGGCTTGCTCGGACCGAGCGGGGGATGGAGTTGGAGTGGGGTCCGATGAGACTTGAGGGAGTGGGGCAGTGAACGTACCTGCGGGCTCCGCCTGAGCCGATGCTGGATGGACGTCCTCAGTTCTGGTTCCCGTGGTTGGCTCGGGGCTATCTAGAGAAACTACTTCTGAAGCCGTTGGTCGCGACTGTAGCTCCGCCACTGACTGCTGTACCGCCTGACCAGGTCTTTTAACCTTCTCAACTCTCCCTCTTCTTTTCTCTTCTGGTGCAACGGCTGGTTCGGAAGGAGACGACAAAGAAGGCGCAACGGGCGCTGATGTTCCCACGGTAAACTTGTACCGGGGTTTGACTGTTAGAGGATTTGTCGCTGTTTGCCCGATTGCTGACGGCGCTGGCACCTTTTGTGTCTGAGGGGCCACCCCGGGTGTTGACTTTGTTGATGTTGGCGCCTTTTTGGGCGCTGCTTTAGAGGTGAAGGGCTGCATTGGGTCCATTTGGATATCTGTCGGACCTGCGCTGGCAGTTGCGAAAGTATACAACTGCTGGGAGGAAGACCCCCCTTTATAGCTCTCAACCGGACCTCGGGGAATGTAATCTCGGAATGCGAAAGGTCGCCAGCTGCCAACGTGTTGGTCATATAAAGCCGAAAATTCATCATCAACGGCCAAGTTCCTTCTACCGGACTTATCGTGCTGCGTGCGGCACCTCATCTTCCAGCATTCAACGATTTTTTCTCTCGGCCAGTTAAGGCCTGCTACCTTGGTGATGAGTTTCTTGAATCCCGGAGAAGAGAAATTGTGATCCGGGTTCCGCTTGGGGTCATATGATACCTCCTCGCAGTAAAATTCCTGCCACGGAGGCCAAGCTTCCATTAAGTCAATTTCCCAGTCTAGGTCAACATGGACTACATCGCACCTGTCTTCGGTTATATCTGCCTGAGGGCAAACATGTGTAAACTTCCCCCTTATTCCGTATGGGTCGTATTTCCAGCGCTGCGGCAGCATTATTAGGCCAATGTCGTAGAGCTCCCGCTCGAGATAAACATGCTGTCCTATCTCTGATATTTCGACGTTCGCCCAGGCAAGGGGATATTGAAAAATGTGGCCCTTTTTCTTTCCCTGGCCGAACTCCTCTTCGACATAATCCATCTGCCGTGCAACCTCCATTCCAAACTGATGACCCGTGCACCAGTAGGGCAGCAGATGAGGCTTGCCTTTGAATCCGTAGATTCTAACCACGATCCCCTGCGTCAGCCGAAAAACGTCCCCGAGCTTGTGGTCTAGCAGATAGTCTGTCATTTGCTGCGGGGGACGAGGGATCTCTCCGTCATTGAAGACTGCCATGACCTTGCCCAGAAAGTTGAGATTGAACTGATAATAAGACCCTTTTCGGTATAGGTCGTCCGTCCACTTATAAACTGGCTGCGGCTCTCCCTCCTCATTTACCCTCTTCAAATTAGAAGGCTGCATATGGGGGTGCAAGTGGTATAAACAAAGCCAAGCCAAGAAGGAACTGAATCGAAATTCAGTTGACTGATTTTTCTGTAATTTCACCAGGCTGGAGTGAATGGCGAATGCTAACCAGTCCGCCCAGTCGAAGAAGATTGGACGTTTACCACTTTTCTGCGCTGCTGGTTCATAAGATTCTCCGCATAGAAGACATTCTGCCAGCGCTAGCTGGTACGGCCGTACCAGTTCGTCAGAGTCACAGCCTAGGATCCACGCCAGGATGGTGTAAATATATTTATTCTGAAACTTCTCCAGGGGCATGGGGTCGGTTGGCCATTGTCCAGCTGCAAGCGGGGCGTTCAGCTCTGAGTTGAGGAAATCCCTCATTCTTTTTGTTTGTGTGAAGCGTCCCGTTTGTTCACTCAGACTTATCCTTTTAATAATGGCGCTGGAGTCATACTGCAACCCTGGGGCGAAAGTCTGGTCGGATGGTATCTCTGCGGAGCGTGAACAAGGGCTTTCCATTACAGTTGCAAATTTGACGGGTAGCTGGTCTGTAATATTTGACAACGATATCAACCAGTTCTGGGCATAGGTGGACAGGAGGGCACAAGAACCAGTATAAGTTTGATTTGTACGCTGCACCAAAATGATGAGAGGGCGAAACTTTATCAGCCCAATTCTCCACATTTACCCGCAGTTTGGTAAGGCTCATAGAAAATGAACCATCTTTATACCCGGACAGGTAATTCACCGGTGGTGGTGGAGCTCGCCCACGCTGTACCCTCTTCGTCCGGGACTTTGACTTTGGGTCTTGCAGCGTCTCATTCCTGAAAACGTTCGACTGCGGAAAATCCCCACTTTCAGGCTCTTCGCTTGACTGGGCCTGCACCGGCATTTTCCCTTTTTCCATTTCTTCAGAAGGACAAGAATCACGACTTTCTGGATGTTAGTACGGAATTTCGCTATCACAGGATCAGTCTGTACGATTTGAAAAGTCTGGGGGCGCCTGACCTCCTTTTCTAGACAATGACTGCGCTATTAACGGTGTGAAAAAGGGGTAGGTCGGCTAGCTGGTGGCGGCGTATTTTTTCCGTTGGCCGTGCAGGGAATGTTTTTCGAAGAACGCACCCTGGACGCCGCGCCTTACTTTAATTATTGTTTGTTTTGTTGAAAACTGTGCAATGCCTTGAAACGGCCCTTGGAAGTTGTGCCCTTGCTGCCGTTGCTGCCACCACCTGGGCACACCTTTTGAGATAAAACCCCTTTTGGCACGCATTCCAACTTAGGGCATCTTTGTTTTCCGTGATGGCCCGTCCGAGTTGCGCCGAAAAAGGGCGCAGTCCGAATTCGCCCAAAAGGCGCACTGGTTTGCGCTCGGCATCCGGCGCGTCTCGCCCGGAACACGGGCGCTGTTCGGTTTGCGCCCCTAGAACGGGCGCTGTCCGAACTTCGCCCAAACACGGGCGCTGTCCGGTCTTCGCCCCAAAATCGGGCGCTGTTCGGACTTCGCCCCAAAATCGGGCGCTGTTCGGTTTGCGCCCGGAAGACTTAACTTATTTTGCTTCCGCCCTTCATTAGATCGTGCCCTTTGGATGGTGCGCAGCCCGACTTCGCTGCGAAGTTGGGTTGCGCACCCAGACTTGGCCGTTTTTCTGCTCTTCTTGCCAGCGCTTCATTACGGACCGGATTTTTCTCTTTCCTGGGGCCGACGCCTGACTTGCTGCGAAGTCGGTGTCTTCACCCTGTCTTACTTGGGCTCATTCAAAACGGAAAAAACTGAAGGCGAAAAAACTGTACATGCTTTGAAAAATAAAATGCAGAAGGAAAATTTGTACAATGAGGGGGCCCACTGGGCACCTTCAACAGCGGTAGATTTTTAAGTGGAACCCGTTAACGGGAATAGGTAGGAGCTGACCTTCCATATCCCGAAGTATGTAAGAGTTGAACTGGTTTACCCGGGCGATCTGATAGGGGCCCTCCCAGAGGGCATCGAACTTCCCGTGGTTGCCCGGCTTCGCTTTCAATGAGTCCCACTTCAGCACCAGGTTCCCGATTTCGAAGATTCGGGCGGTGGTGCCTTTTGCAAACCAGCCTTGAGTGGCTTCAGCGTGTTTGGTGAAGGCCTGGTATGCTTTTTCCCTGTCTTCTTCCAACTGCAGGAGTTGGCACAACCTATCATCCACCGGGTCTCCGCTGCTTCTCTCTTCGTCTAGCATCCAGAGAGCAGGGATCTCAATGTGGGATGGCATGACAGCCTCTTTCCCATAGACGAGTGCATAAGGGGACGTTTTAATGGACTTTTTGAATGAAACTCTGTCCGCCCACAGCGCTCGGTTCAGGAGGGAATGCCAAGTCCGCTTGTTCCTTTCAATTGTCCTCTTGATGATTTTCAGGAGGTTCTTGTTAGTAGACTCAGCAAGGCCATTTCCCTGCGGGTAGTAATTAGAAGACATCTTGTGATAAATGCCAAGTCTGCCGGTATACTCTGTGAGTACAGCGCCTGCGAACCCCGGACCATTATCTGTCACGATTGACTCTGGAATCCCGAAGCGGGTAATCAGACTCTCAAGGAACCTGATGACCGTTTCTTGGTCTGCGTTCTTGGTGGGAATCGCCTCTGCCCACCGTGTGAAGTAATCGGTGGCTGTCAGAATGAACTTGTGTCCGGCGGAGGAATTAGGTGAAATTACCCCAATGAAGTCTAGACCCCACTGCTGGAACGGAGTTTCGGCTTGGATCGGTTGGAGGGGCAGGGGTGCTTTTCTGTTTCTGCCAACAAACCTCTGGCATTGATCACACTTAGAACAGACTGCGTAAGCGTCTGTAAATAGAGTGGGCCAATAGTACCCGGCTCTAATTATTTTCAAGGCCGTAGGCCTTGCAGAATGATGACCCCCAGGCATCCCGGAATGAAAATCTCCGAGGACCCAGGACTGGTCTGATTTTGTGACGCATCGCAACAGGATGCCGTCAATATTTTTGAAATAAAGCCCCTCGGGGCGGAGAGTATACTTGAGTGCACCTAGCCGAAATCTCCTTCGTTGTGAGGCGTTCAGGTGGTCTGGACATCTCCCGGTACAGAAATATCTTACCAGTTCATCTGTCCAGTCACTCTCCTCTGGTAAGGAGTTGGCTAGGTTGATACTTGTTGCTGTGTCCTCCCACTTACAGGCGGAGATACCAGCTGCAGCGCTTCGAGCCAGCTCTTGACACAAGGCTCGGCCTCTGATAAGCTTGGTAGGCCGTACTTCGATGTCGAACTCCTGGATTTTTGCAACCCATCCTGCTCTCTTGTGGCCCGGTTCTCCTTGAGTGATGAAGCTTCGAACGTCCGGGTGAATCACAAAGACGGTCGTTCGGCTCTGGGATACAAAATGCCTGAACTTTCGGAGAGATTTCATGACTGCGTGAACCTGCCGTTCTATAAAGTTGTACTTTTCTTCATGCGGCTGAATCACTTGGCTTAGGAACGCAATGGGGCGCTCCTCGCCGTCATCTGTCTTCTGTGTCAGGACTGCGGCGTAACTTTCCGGTTCTCCCACCGCGTACAGGATGAAGTCTTTGGAGTAGTCCGGGTTTATCAACACCGGAGCTTGTGCAATTCGAGCCTTGATCTCCTCGAAGGCTTGCTCCCTCGCATCAGTCCATTCGTAAGCTGTATCCTTTTTTAGCAGTTCGGCCATTGGCTTGATCACTTGTGCGAAGTCTGGAATGAATTTCCGCACGAAGTTAATCTGGCCGAAGAAGGACTGCAGCCCTTTTTTGTTAATTGGGGCTGTCAAGCGAAGGAGGGCTTCTGCTCTGTCAGGGTCGATGGCGAGGCCTCTCTCAGAGATGACATGTCCCAGCAGCTTACCTTCTTTTACCGCGAAGACAGACTTCTTCGGGTTTATAGAAATGCCGAACTCCCGACACCTCTCAAATACTTGCCGCAGGTGAGAAACATGATCCCTTCTTTGGTGAGAGAAAACAGTCATGTCATCAAGGTAGATGACAATGATCTTGTTAAGCAGCTCTCGGAAGGCCAGGTCCATGGCCCTTTGAAATGTGGCACCAGCATTGGATAAGCCAAAAGGCATGCGCTGATAAGCGAACGTTCCCCATTTGGTGGTGAACGCCGTCTTATGCTGGTCCTCATCTCTGACCCAAATCTGGTTGTAGCCAGAAAATCCGTCTAGAAGTGAGAATCTCTGAGCTCCAGCAACGATGTGTAGGATTTGATCAATTTGGGGAAGCGGATAATGATCCTTGAGGGAGGCTTGATTTAGGTTTCTGAAATCCACACAGAGACGGATGTCTCCATTCTTCTTCCTCACAGGCACCAAATTCGCAACCCAGGATGAATGCTTGATGGGGTAGATGATTTTGGCCTCGAGCATTTTCAGGAGCTCGGTTTTCATCATGGCCTCAATTTTTGGATTTACGGCCCTTTGTTTCTGCCGGAATGGCTTGGCGCCATCCTCTAGCTCGATGGTATGCTGGATCACCTCTCTGTCATACCCCTTCAAGTCCTCGTAGCACCAGGCCACGATGTCAGGGAACTCTCGGCATAATGATGTGATCTGCTCGAGTTCCTCTGAAGTGCAGTCTGTCCCGACCTTGACAATTTTCCCAGGTTCAAGCTCGAGGTCGGCATACTGCTTCGGGTCTACTTTGATCCGGTGAGATATAGCTCTATCATTCTGATCAAATAGACTTTCAAGAGTAATCAGTCCTTTTGGGACATGATTATTTTTCAACTGTATCAACCCCTCATATTGCTCGTCATCAGGGTCTCTACTCTCGATTGAACATGCTTCATTTATCAAAAATGTGACGATCTCTTCGTCACAATCGAACACCTGCCAGTGGATGTCCTTATCAGGCACAGAAGGCCTGTAAATGGTGCGAACCGGCTTCGGTTTCTGGACAACGTCGTCAGCCGGAACGTACCTGGCTCCAACAGACGCCAGAATATCAGCGTGTTTGTTTTTCTCACGCGATATCGCCTTGATATTCAGTGAGTCGAATGACTCCATCAGGTCCCACACCCGGTTACGGTACGCCTTGAGATAGTGCTTTTTAGAGGCGCACTTGTTCGTAACCTGGTGACACACCAGCTCTGAATCTCCGAAGATCTGCAGGTGTTTAATCCCCAGTCTCTCTGCCTTCCGCAATCCCAAGCACAGGGCTTCATACTCCGCCGCGTTGTTAGTGCAACTCCAGGCCAGCCTGTAGGTATAATCCTTTTGGATCCCGGTTGGGGAAACCAAGAGCACCCCTGCACCAGCGCCATTTTTGCATCGTGCGCCGTCAAAGAAAAGCTTCCATAGCTTTTCAGGTGCAGGTCCCACTTCTTTCACAGCTGACTTGTCAAGCCTTTCGGGCTGTACAATGGTGTAACAGCCTTGCTCTGTCTCGATTACGGCATTAAAGTCCCGCAACGAGAACTCATCTTCGAGCTGCAGCACTTCGAGGGCTTGCTCTGCCAGTTCTACCGTCACCAGTTCTTCCTCAGTCAGTTGGGCCATACAGTCCTGCGACTCTTCTCCGGGTATCTTCTCTGTTAGGAAGGTGGAAGGCTTCTCGTTGAAGATTTTTACTCTTCTTCCTTTAAAGGGCACTTCCATATGTGAGTAGTCTAGAGACAGGTACCCGCCCAATTTCGCAGTGAACTCCCGGGAGAGACACATGCCGAAGTAGGGAGCCAGATCAACAACCACGACCTCTTGAATGACCACGATGTCGAGGGCTTTATGCAGCCGAATAGGGATGTCTTTAATGACACCAACCGTCTTGACAGCGGTGCCGTCTAGTTGCAGCACGCCTTGGCTGCTCCTTGTGTACTCCATCCCGATCACATCGCAGACGGCCTTCGGCATAACTGTCGTGGAAGCACCAGAGTCCACCATGCAGTTGTGTACTATGTGCCCTTGCATCCGTAAAGACAGATAAAAGGGAGGTGGTCTATTCTTTCCAGTGGCTGAGACCGTTAGAGGCTGAACCAAGACCGCGGGCTGTATCTGCTTGTCATTCTTCATGTTTTTAAGAGACTCTTGTAGCAGATCCACCTGGCCTGGGAGCAGAAGAGCATCATACATGCTGATTCTGGCGGGTGTTCTTTTCAACTCGTCTACTATGCTGTAGCCCGAGGTGCTAGCTCCTTCTGCCTCTTTTGCTGGCTCGTACTTCGTTCGGTACTGCTGGGTGGCCTCAACTCTCTGTCTCTTGGTCAGAGACGGGTACTTCAGCTTCTCCTGAGCTTGTTCTTTGGTTTCAGCTGGAGGCCGAGGTACAGGAGCTTTATTCAGAACTGGAGCTCTTACCATAGGTGGCTTGGCGGGAACGGGGGCTACCTTTGCTGGAGGAGGCTTGACTGGAGTTTTGTCTTTGGATGCCTTCTCCTGGGCTGTGTAAGGCCACAGCCGCTTGTATGGTGGCAGCCCTGCAGGCTGCGCCTTTTCCCTTCTGGCGTACACCTTTAAGGGCTTTTCGGCAGGATCCGCAGGCCTCTTACCTTCCTTGGCAAGCGGCGACACCAGATCTTCCTCTGGGAGGGCAAAGTTGCCTTCGTCATCGAGGATCATGTAGAGTTCATCTTCCTCTACAGTGCTGCCGGCCAAAGTCTGAAGATAGTGCTGGTGCAGTGTACAGTCTTCCTCAGGATGCGGGTCATTGCACGTAGTGCACCAGTTGACCTGGTCGGAAGGACCAGGTTGGTCTTCAATAGCAGCATTTCTGGGAGGTGGACGTCTCTGCAGCTGTTGTTCTGGATGTCTGTCTCTTGTCAGCGCCGGGGGCGGATATGTCCTCCTAGGAGCAAGGTCCATCTGGGCCTGCTTCTTTTTCAGAGCAATCATGTCGTTGGACATGGTGTGATAACCCGAGGCCAAAGCTCGTACCTCCTGGAGGATTGTGTTCTGAATGTTGTTGTCAGGAGGCGGCAACTGCGCCAGTGGAGGCAATGCAGCTAATGGAGGAGTGGAATAATGCATATACTGCGGGGGAGCGGGAAGTGCTGGAAAATGTGGAGGAGGAGGTGGGTGAGAATAATGTATTTGCGGCGGGCCATAAGGAGTTATTACTGGCGCCGGATTCCATTGCTGCTGGGGTTGCTGCCCTGATGTGGAGGGCGCACCACCAGAAGCTGAAGGATACTGAGATCTGGGAAAGTCAGGATGAATGGGTTCCTGCACTCTGGACGGGAGTCTGCCGATAGAAATGATATCTGCTTCAGCTTGCTGGGCAGCATCGTACAGAGCAGGAAACGTGTTTATTCTGGCAATCTTCAGTAGCAGGCATATATCTGAGTTGAAGGATCTCAGGTAGTAGTGGGCAGCCATGCCGGCTGAAGGCCGAAGTTCGTGAGGTACCCGTTTCCAGGACCTCGCAAACCTGATGTTGTAGTCGGACACCTCCTCTTGAGGATGTCTCTGGATACTTTGGAACTGATGCAGCAAAGAAGTAGGGTCAGCAGACTCGTTGCATCCTTTTACGAGCCTACTGGCAAGCTGGCGCCACCCTGTGATAGATCCCTCTGGCAGAGATCTCCACCAGTAGAGAAGCTTCCCCCTCAGGGAAAGAGCCAGCAGACGGGTCTTCACGCTTTCGTCCGTGATGGAGTGCAATGCAGCCAGGGCAAGGATGTCCTGGATGTGCTCGTACGCCGTCTTGCCGTAGCCGTCATACGTAGGGATAGATTTTAAGGCAGCAGGGGGCACAGCTTGTTGTCCGATCAGGGCCAAGGGCCCGGTAGAGTCTACCGCCGGGAAGAGTTCATCATCAATATGCTGCTGGGCAGCCATGTTTTCCTCTTCTCCTTCGTCGGCTGTATACTCAGTGTCGGAACTTTCCGAAGATGTAGATTCTTCTTCTTCTTCGGTCTCTTCTAGTTCGCTCTCAGCTTCCTCGATTTCAGCTTCGGCTTCTTCTTGGATTTCAGCCTCGGCTTCGTCAACACGAGCTTGGCGATCGGCCAGCCTGATATTTTCGCCTCGAGCGTTGATATCTAGTTCGTAAAAAGCAGGCGGGTTTCTCGGATCCCTTGCTCGCCACCTTCTTGTTTGCATGAAGGTGCTAGGACCGGTCACTCGGACTCAGAGAATATGTTCGTGCAGAGTCGCCAGGTGTTCTGATTTTGAACAGCAATGAAGCGAACACCAGTGCTTCGATTCTGTTTGGGGGTGGGAAACTTCCTTGGCCCACCGAGTGCTCGACGTTGCGCCGTGGGGCCGATCAAAATCTCTTCAAACGTGGGACCTTGGTCCCACCGGGCGTGCCAGAGAAACTGTTGGTTACGAATCTGCCATGGGGAAAGGATTTTGTGTTGATGCGCCCAGATTCGCCCACCAGATTGAAAGGCCGGAAGGAAGGGATGCCTTCCGTGCCAATCTCCGGAGAAGGCCGGCTTCCTGTGGGGTTTTTATGGTTCAGACAAGAGTGCGGGGAAAGAGATTAAAAATACGGAAAGAAATTCAAATAAGATTGGAGTTGGGTGGGGGGAACTAACAGTACGGCAATGCATCAATCACCACTACTAACGACAATATTAACATAACATATAAACATAAGAACTGATCCTAACAGCCAAGTAAATGCTTTGCATAAATAACCAGAAGCACAGCTACAATGGTTCCCTAGCAGACATTCCCTACAGGGAACTAACAGCACGGCAACACATCAATCACCACTACTAACAAGCAATATTAGTACAAAGCACAACCTATAACTGCAACTAGCTTTTATCTTATGTATCCTCTAATTAGTGCATTTCAATAATTCCCGACTACCAAATGCCGGAGTCCAGAGTTCAGTACAACAACAAGCAATAGTACAGGAAAGACGGGACAGAAATGATAAAGAGAGGCAGCATAGAAAATAAAAGAAGTTAGAACAGCACCAAGTATATATCTGTATTATGCAAAAAGCCAGAAGCACAGTTACAATGATTCCCTAACAGACATTCCCCTTCCACCCTTTACAATGAGAATGTCAAAGATATTTATAGACTGAATCCCCTCCCGTTTACAATTCATGGGCACAAGGTCCCAGACAAACATGGGCTGACAAGAGCGGCGGTGGAGCTGCTCAGGCTGACCTTTGTCGGACGAAACTGTACCCGCAGCATGGGCTCCCTGAAAGCTGTACAGATATGTGTCAGTGCGCTGAGTAGAACTCCACTAACAGCAGAACTGCAGGTAGCTGAAACAGGTAGGGTTTTTAATTATCTTCAAAAGTGGCAGCTGGTATAAAATAGTGCGTCCCATGCTTGTCCATGTGCTCGGCATGTTTTGGCACGGATCTCGAAGTTGGACACCTGTCGGATGATGCTGCCTGACGCGTGTTTGCCCTGAAAGGTAATCTGTCCAACTTCGCCCGAAGGGGCGCAGTCCGACTTCGCCCTGAAAGGGGCGCAGTCCGACTTCGCCCTGAAAAGGGGCGCAGTCCGACTTCGCCCTGACACTTAGAATTTTTTCGGGGTAACTGCTGTCATTTTGGAGATCTGTCTGAAGGGCTTAAGGAAAAGAGGGAAGAATAAAAATGGAGGGAAGAGAGAGAATGGGAGAACTGAAGAAAGGGAAAGAGAGAAGAGGGGAAAGATAAGAGCAGCTTACTTGAAAACATTGCACCCCGTGCAAAATGTGGCAACAATTACTTCACCCGGTGGGCCGAAGCGGTGCCTACAAAGCATGCTGACCAGGAGACGGTCATCGCCTTCTTGGAGAGCTTAATAACCCGCTTCGGAATTCCAGAGGCAATCGTGACAGACAATGGCCCAGGGTTCGTAGGTGCCAAACTCAGCGAGTTCGCTTGCAGGTATGGGATCTACCTTAAAGCCTCCTCCAACTACTACCCGTAGGGGAACGACTTAGCTGAATCAACGAATAAGAATTTGATGAAGATCATAAAGAGAACCTTGGACAGAAACAAAAGAACCTGGCACCTGTTCCTGGACCAAGCACTATGGGCCGATCGCATCTCTATCAAAAAGTCTATCAAGACATCACCGTATGCGTTGGTCTACGGGAAAGAGGCAGTTTTGCCTACTCATGTTGAGATGCCCGCGCTCTGGATGCTAGATGATGAAAGAGGGGACCTGGATCCCATGGATGCCAGACTAGCTCAGCTACTGCAACTTGAAGAGGAAAGAGAGAAAGCTTATGAAGCTTTCATGAAGCACACTGAGACTACCCGAAATTGGTTTGAAAAGAGAGCCACTGCTCGTACTTTCCGTGTCGGAGATCTGGTGCTGAAATGGGACGTGTGGAAGGCAAAGCCGGGAAATCACGACAAGTTCGATGCCTTCTGGGAAGGCCCATTCAAGATTGCCCGTGTCAACTAGGCCAACTCTTTTATCCTGCAGGACATGGAAGGCCATACCTTGCCTATCCCCGTCAACGGCCTTCATCTGAAGGCTTTCCACCGCTAAAAAAGCATCATGAGGTTCTACCCGTGTACATAGTTTTATTTCAGCATGTTGTTTGTTTTCGAATGTATATATTTCTTTTTGTTTTCAAGGAGCCAAGATGAGTTCGCAGCTTTAGTTGCAAGAAAGATGCAATTTTGATTAAGCAGATTATAGCTTTGCCCACTTTTCAGCATGAAATCGAGGATCGGCCAAGTTTTGAGCGAAGCATGCACTTCGGGCAGGTTTACAGTGAAGTCTACCTTGTATCCAAAGTAAAGGAGAGGGAAAGAGAGAGTGTTGATAAGAAATCCCTACCTTTCGAGCGACGAAAATGAGAAAAACCCAAAGGCTTCGCTACACTCTGAGCCGAAGCAGTGCTTCGCTAAGTTTGCGCCCCGAAAAGAAGGTTCGCTCAGCTCAAAGACGAAGGAAAGGGACAAAAGGAAGCTTCGCTCATTTACCAAAGGCAGCAGGCACTTCGCTAGTTTTTGGGCCGAAATAGCACTTCGGGTGCGTCACTCAACGAAGTGGCAGTTTGGAGGTGCTTTATGCGAAGTACACCCGGAGGGAAAAGTTTAGAAAGAAGGCGCTTCGCTCATCCTAGGTTAAAGGCCTCACTTCGGGCATAATTTATGCCGAAGTTGAGGATCGCCCCAGGTTTTGGCAAAGTGACAACATTAACATGAGTTCTAAGAAGGGCGCGAGGGTCCGCTTCGGGTGCCTTGGTGGCCGAAGTAGAACTTCACTTGATTTTTGGGCGAAGTTGTAATGTCCTACCCAAGTTGCACTTATTTTTTTTCCGATATGGCAGAGAGAATAATTTGCAAATAAAGAACAACAAGGAATAGAGCCAATGTGAACACTAACTGCTACAATACTGATTGCACGAAATTGCTAATGATTTGCATTGAGAAAATCACAATACACTCGTCACTTACTATATATTGCTGCCAGGAGTCTGATATGAGTATTATATACCTTTCATAACATTTACATGACATGCCCCGGACACAATGAACTTGTTGCTAATCATGTAATCAGATTACCCCAAACACTGACATAACTGATTGCAAGTGTATATGGTCTGAAACCTCGCCTAAACAGTCTACTTTAAGAGTGCAGAAATCATAGCATCATTCATTCATTGGAAACTAATGATAACCCAATCTTAAATGCCTTGGAGCAATGGAGTAAATTATCAGTAGCTGAAATACATAAGAATATTTACTGAACTGTAGCAACTTACATTAGAAATCAGGTCTGCAACTGACTGTGATGAACAACCACTCTCCAAAACATGGAATCATATAGTCCCCCAAGGTCTTCTACACTTATGAATTCAACTAATTTGTCTTGAAGAAGACCTAACACCGTTCAAGGAAAGGCTGAGGCTCTGATCTTCACGTGACCTGCTCCGGCAATGTAGAATGCTTTGCAAAAACACCCAGAAACAGTTTCTATAACACTCATCAGCAATGAAAGAAACGGGTGTACAGCTGTGTATGTGACCAGAACTGAACGACACAATAAATAAATTAATTCTGCTTCCCAAGGTCCAAAGTAATGGGCTTAAAATGGTCGCCCAACTTGCAGAGACCGTTTAGATTTATACCCAGATGGAGATTCCTTTATTTTCTTGAGTTATGAACCATTTAATGGTTCCAAAATTGCCCTTTATCTGTACGGAGCTATCAGCAGTTATACGGCTCCTTGTGGAAATTATCTCCAGCTTACTTCACAAGCAAATCACCTTCTATAATGGCGCCCAGACGAATATCATCAAACCCTAGATGAATCTCTGCATTTAACGTTTCCAACATACACAGAAAGGTACAGCCTACTGGAAACCCTTGAAATATAAATGCAAAACAATACTGAAATTACCTCTGCAAAATCTCTCTGTATGCACAATCCCAACTCCTGAAATGAAGCTGGCAGATAAACACCCAGGGGTGATCTTCCACACCCGAAGATATTGTTACTGAAGGAGGTTTTCGTCCCCAACAACCTTCTGAAGTTCTGCAACCAGAGCTCCAAATTCTCCTCAGAGAAAACCAAATTATCAAATGTCCAGAATGTTCAATATGAGAGCAAGCAATCATATAAATAGACTTCTCATTGAGAAATCTTCTCCTGTGGGCTCAATGTGGGATAAAACATAGAGTCACTTTATAATTAAAAACTCCTTTTTGCTCCAAAAGACCCCTTTTAATTAAAAATATTGATATATGATGTGCAGGGCTCCACAATAAAGCGTCTATGATTTAAAACTTTTAATTCCCTTTCCAAGGAGCTATAACACTTAGGCGCCCATTAAATTATTTAATTAAAATGGCAACCTTAGAAGAAAATAATTAAATATAGCTCGTATTAACACCCAAATTACGGAAATGGTCGGAAAGCATCGAAATCGAAATTCGACTGCACAGGAGTGATACCGATGATGAATAATGATGATCGGACCTGATTGGGTGACTTACTATAAATATACGCTCTCTCCAAGAATCTTGGAGAACAAACCAGAAGCTGGGTACAACCTCGGAAAGTGTCATCGGGGTCCTCTAGACCACCTGAGCTCATTGCCATTATCAAAAATCCCCTCTGACACGTCTGACGGACTCCGAGAGAGCTAGGGCCAACTATAATGCTAAAGTGACCGAAGATGGGGACATTACAGTCCTCCCTTCCCAAAGATTGCTTGTCCTCAAGCAATGCCAGCACAACATCAAAATCAACAATCTGAACTAGTCTGCGACCAACTGTTATCCCAGGGTCCCATATCATCCTCAGAAGGAATCCACCATGCTGACGCTGCGCCACTCTGATCACAACAGGAAATCCACTGTGCACAAGCTGCATATGTCTCTCCTGTATCCATAAAATATAATCATCCTCAAAATCAGGACTAAGATACCTGTAAGGTCTGAGCTCTGTGTCATGAAACAACTTATGCATGATCAACTCAGCATGGACTACTCCTGCACTCCCACCGTCCGATCTGATCTGGTGCACCAGAAAAAACAATCTGCTCAAGCAGGAAATATGACACTCGGTAAATCTCACCACTGTGATCCAACAAAGGTGCTGATCAATCTCCCACAAGTGGCTGATATAGAAGAGGACAGTAGTATAAATTCTGAAAATAATCAACCTAGGAATGCATCTGCCATCGAAATCAGAAAACACCATGTTGACACTCAATCTCCAAGTGTCAAAAGAACAGGCCAGGGCACTCCACTCAGCGCCAATCATGTAGGAAACATCAGGAAATACATCAAACATCAGCATGAAATGACAACCAACACACACTCGAGATGCCCATAATTCCAACCAATAATGGACCATGTTAGCTGCAATTCTTGTTAACTTCATGTTAGACCAAAAACTAACCCCTCTGACAAGCTGAATGGTCTGAAAATGAAGTAACATACTGCTGCCCAAGACTGAAATCATCATCTCATAATCTGATTTTTGAAAAATCAGTGTTCCATGAGAAGCATAACTGCTGCAAATTAGAGACCTACCAACCAGAATGCAAAGTCTGATCATACCATCAACTGAAAAGGCCTCCCAGAAGAACGCCAATCCAACAAACCTCCGGTTCATCTTCAAAATCTCTCTCCAATCCATTTGTATGAACACAAATGAATTCATAACATAGCTGTTCAAAAAGTAAACAGCAGCATACCTTTCACTTTTTGGGTCAATCATCTCCCAAGGCACGCACCTTCCATCGTCCTCGATGCCCAGAAACACAAGCATACGATCCTGGGTGTGGAAACTCATCTCCCAAAAGGCTCTGTCATACTGAGGCTGCTCCATACCAATCATCATATAAATGTCAACTATAGAGGATGAAGATACAACATAAGGCCTTTCCATCTCAACAGCTATTGAGCCATCATAGAACTCTCCTTGCGGTGAATCCACAAGGCCAATCTCCAAGCCAATATGCTCTGAATCATCCTGATCTGATAGAGGGAGTGAATCATCACAATGGCTGTCATTATACACCTCCAAGGAAATGTTATGAAATGAAAGCTCCGCATCCATGCTATGAAGCTTACTGCCTACACATCCATCCTCAAGCTCATGGTGGTGTGAACAACTTGGCTCCAAATGAGAATCCCTATGGAGCTCCTCAATGCCTTCAATCAATTGCTTAATCTCTATGTATCTTGCACCTGTTTCTTGCTCCTCGTTCATGGTTGCCTTAGTTGACTGATTTTCAGCTTGCAAAAGAGAGTGGTGAGTTAGGCTAAGTTCAAGGCATAGCTCATCAATTTCTTTCTCCTTCTCTTGGTAGGCATCATAGGTCTTTTCTGCAAATTTAATAGCAAGATCCCTATCAGCAAGTAATTGCAAGTAATCTGATTTCATTCCCTGAAGAGCTTCTCTGATGGTGTGCAGATCGGAAAGTGTGACTCCTCCCTGAACTCCCTGCAATCTCTCTTCCTTTTGAACCTTCCAGAAGAGATCATCAGTGAAACTACGTGTGTTGTCAAGATGTGTGAGGGCTGCCACAATCTTGTCTTCATTGACTCTCAACTGATTCTTCAAATCATGTAACTCACTAGGCCCATAATCATAATCAGCTCTATGCAAAAAAAATTCTGATTTGTTTTCTTGATTTAATTCCTCGAAATCAGCTCCCTCAATGTTATCCCTTGTGCCTAACTCACTGTGTGAAATTGGAGTAATGATAACATCAGAAGGAAGATCATCATTAGGTGCCAATACACCCGGATCCCAAGGTACTAAGAGCTGATTTCTTAATTCTGCCCCAACAGGTTCTTTTCCCTCAATATGCATGTCTGTCTCTGTATGAAGTTCACTCTGCAAATCACCAAAGAAAATGAAGCTATTCTGCTCATTCATTATATGAGGTTTAGCTGGAATACTGAACCCAAATCCACCTGTGTCTTCGTTACTAGAATATGATGAGTAAATGTTATCACATGCTGATTGAAAATCTGTATTATGTTCAACTTGTTTAGCATCAAAAAAATCATTAGTGAACTCATAAACAGGGGCTGTCTTGAAATCTGTAACAATTCCCTCATGCTCTAAATCTGAAGGTGCATTGTTGCTCTCATTCATGTCACTAGATGCATCAACCTCATTAGTATCATCAAGGCAACTGTTAATTTTGGAATCTTCAGTGTCTTGTTCAACAATCACATCCAATGGTGCTGATTTGTTGTCTTCATTAAATACAATCTCATCAAAATTGAGTACATGCATATCAACTGAATTATTTTGAGAATCACTCACACATACCTCATCAGATGTAGTTTTTTCATTATGTGAATCTCTTAGGAACTGCACCTCTTCGCTGTCCAAGAAAGGCCTAAGCTTCCCCTCACACCTTTTTACCACGTTGTTAACCAAATAAGATGCAGCAGTTGTAAGAACAAAACCTGGTTGAAATGACTAGATGTACGTTGGACCTTCTAGCAACGCTCTAGATGCTGTAACATTGAATTGTTGGTCCTCTATTGATTAATTGATGTGTTGTGGAGGTTTGAATAATGAGTGGGGATTGATAACCCTCATGCCCCATTTGAGTGGGCTCTGATAGCATGTTGAAAAGCATGGACCAACTAGGAGTTGAACCCACCAGTTCCTAGCAACACTCAGGTGCTCTACAACTAAGTTATTAACCTTCTACAAGTCAAGTAATGACTGTAGATCGATAAACTTCAATAGAAATCTCTTGCCTGTGCCAATTACATCATAAATAGAGTTCCTACTCAAGCTATATGAAAATGATACCTCAAGAAAAGAGGAGTGGCAGAAAAGCAATTAACACTTCCGAATACTTGGATGTATTACTTGTGCTCATATCCTTGTTTAGAAGCAAAAGGAATTAGGTCGTAAAAGTCATAGGTGTGTTACGATAGGCTGAAAAGAATCTAATGCCCATTGATAATGAACTTGTCACATGGGAAGTCATTATTAGTAGAGATTTGATCTTTGATGAGAAGATCTCAGCAGTAATTTTGGTTTCTTCTGACACTTAAGATTCCTTATGTAGAAAATTATAGAAAAGATGACTTAGATGATAAAGTAGATTGTGGAGATAGTCATGGAAATAATCACAGTGATAGTCATGGTAATTCTTCTTCAAATGAAGGAAATCCACATGACACATCTTCAGAAAAAGGACAGAAGCACCAAATGGCTCATATCAACTATCAACGAAGCCAAAATAGATGCAGGTGATATGGATGACTCTAGGAGGACTTGAAATTTGAAAGGGTAGGTCAATCTTGCACTTATGACAAAGGTAATGGATGCATGCAGTCCTCAAGAATATGAAGAAGCTCAAGGAAAGGAAGAATCAAACGTGGGATTGGTTTCTTATCCAAAAGGGAAGAGTACTTTCTAATGTGAATGGGTCTATAAGACAAAAGTCAGTTTAAATAGGACCATTGATAGGCACAAATCCTGATTGATTGGACAAGCATACGACTTAATCCATACACGAGCAAGAAGAAAATTGAATTGGTCTCTTCCATTCAAACAAAGAAAGTTGTTAAGAGTAAATTTTTTGTGTCCATTGTTTTGGTTCCTAAAAGATGGTACATGGCATATGTGTGCATATTTTAGAGCCCTCTACAATTTTATGATTAAAAATAGGAATCCTTTTACACTATTTGACCAAGTGGGATTTATCATGCTATCACCAAATGAGGATAAGGGAGTGGGATACTCCAAAGATAGGCTTCAAGTCCAAGCAAGGGTTGTATGAATGGTTGAATTTCTATTCAATTTGTGCAAAGCATTGGTTACTTTCATGAGGGAAATGAATGATGAACTTCATCCCTTTGTTGTTTCATTCGTATTGTTTATCTTGATGGCATCCTAAAGAACATATGGTTCATATTTAAAAAGTGATGGCGCAAGTGTTAGGGAGCGAGGAGTTTTACACTATAATCCGAGGTTCCGTTCCTATGGACAACCACCTTGTAGAGCCATGAGGCTATACATGCTTAATGGTAGGTATCTAAGGAAGCTTGCAACCAGTATATAGAGTTCATGGTGAGTGCCACAACATCATTTGATATGGCGACTTAGCAATGCATTTCAAGCATTAATGAATCATGCACAGATCATTATGACCAATTTCAAAGTGGAAACGTGTACATTGTCTTCTTTTTCATCGTGAAGAGCCAATTGTTACATTTTATTTGTTGGACTAGTGATTTGAAAGACTAGGTAGAGTTTAATTTAGCTGTCTTTGTAATTAGTGATTTGCTGTCTCATTGCTTATTTCTTTTGGTGCAGTTTGTGGAAGCTGTTCTTGTTATCAAGGCAAATGCACAGGTAATAAGCTACTGATTACCTTCATGAGATATGAAGGCACACATTTGTGTTTGTTTTCCAGTGTATTCGTGGTATGGTGTTGTTTGTGCTAGTCACTGATATTCTTTTATCACCTTTTATATTTGAGCAGTTTATTTATTGCACTTAAGAATACTATTCCAAGTTTTTTATTTACAATGTACTAAGGAATCTTATGCCATATTTCTGTTCTCATTATAAATGGTCTATGGATTAACAGAGGAATGTGGTAAATCTTGATCAGAAATGCATGAATAAGACAGAAATGAATTAATGTTTTGGTCACTAATGCTTATCAACAAAGGATCTTAACACAAGCATATGCAATGATAACTACCATGACGAGGAAGAGAAATTGATGATCGCACCAAAGAACTAAGATGATGTCTTTAAGCTGATTTTGGATAGTTCAATTTCAGTTTAATTATAATATCAGTTTATTCCAAGATACTTTGATAAAGACTTCAATCACCAAGGGGTTTTTGTACAATGCATCCCTATATGTTGGGATTTTTAATCCAATGAAGTAGATTAATCTTTGCATATTTAAAGACATCCATGGAGATTATAACCATCCAAAATGGTTATAACCATAATCAGAATATGGCACTAGTTACAGCTGATTTAACCTCCCAATCTAATGTGAGGTATAATAATAGGCATTTTTTAATAATGTAATATTTGCCTATCATCCCCCTCTTCTTACATTATTTGGTAATATCTAACATCGCGCCTTATGAAACAATTCATCTCTTGTTCTATTGGCTCGGACTTGAGCTCGGGCTCAGGCTCAGGCTCTTGGCTCTTGGCTTAGGCTTTGGCACTTGGCTTTGCCTTTGCCTTTGTCTCATCCAGCTCGTTGCTTTTAGGAACATAATTCCTAATGTGAACTCTGCACTTGCACTTAGGAGTGTTGGGTACTACCGATCATGCACTCTAGACATAAAAAACTCTTGATCACACATTATGTAACTACTTATTCAAAGCCTAATACACACAAATTTAGTAGAAATTATGGTCTCACTGAATATCCTCTTGTGAATAGGAACACACACATCTATTCACAAGGATTAAACTTGAATCATTTAATAAATATATTCCTCCTCATCGTCTTTGTGGGGAGGATCTTCGTCGTATGCTGCCATGCATTTTGTGTTGGTGGTTGTAATGGCCTGTCGACATTTCTTGTCTTTAACATCACTTACTTCTGTGAGGTTGACCACCTTCTGCTTTGTCTTGTGCATCTTGGCCTTTTTCATCTGAAGAAGTCGATGCCTGTGATAAGCGATGTATTTGTGCTTCTTTTGTCAGGTGGCACGGTGTGTCGCTGATGAAAGCGATCGAACGTTGAGTGCCTTATGCAGGGACTCCTGGTCCTTCTCACTGCCCTCTATTTCCAGCCCATTTAGACTACAATCTATGGATGAAGAGCAATCACATTCAGAATGGACCTCTTTGACTGAGCTGCTTTATCTCAAGCGCTCAAATCTTCTGCTTCAGAATCAGTAACTGGTTCAGTTTACTGACATTGTTGCTTGTGTGAGTGGTTTTCAAAGTATAAATTTTTTAAAGCAAATATCTTAAATTGTAGGTGTTGGGCACAGCCGAAAATGCACCTTTACAAAAAAAATGTTAATTTTCAAAGGGAGAGAAAAATTAAAAAATGACATGCAAAAATAAAGTTTGCATGATTTTGTTTTTTTGTTTTTTAAAATAAGATTAAAAAAAAAAATGCTTTTATTGCTGTATGCGGCTACATTTATCCTACCACAATCTCATTTTCAAGCTAACCCTAGCAGAAAACAGAGTTCAGACATCACAGCATAGTAGAGCGAGGGTTTGTTGCGACAATGGCTTCAATGTTGACAGCGAGCAGGCGGCTACTAATGGCGGCCGCCAAAGTCTCAGCACGCTCTTGCTTTTGCATCCATAGTGACAGCTGCCTCCAAAAAAAAAAAAAAATTCACAAAAATGCCGAAAGCCAAACCAAAGCCTTGTGAGGGCATAAAACCCTGAGGAGAAGGAAATGGAGCTGGAATTTTGAAGCCGATGCCGGTCTCCCCTAAAATGGAGAGTTTCTGCAGCGCCTCATTGATCTCCTGCAGTTCATGCAGATATTTTTTCAAAATCCTTCAAACAAGAAAGAGGATGAAGCAGCCCCGGCCAAGGACCAGGGACGGGCGTTCTATCGGATTACAGAATTCACAATTGATTCCTGGTCTGAGCTTCTATGGGCGAGGGGGTAGTTGGCCTTCTCTGCACAATGGAAGTAAAGCACCACGTTTTTTTTTTATTAAAACAGTCCACTTATTTTGTTATCCATTCGAGCGAAACTTTCATTTGGGAAAGAAAATAATCGATCCAAAGAGTGTAACATCAAAGGAATGGAATAGATAAAATATATCCACACCTGATTAAAATGAATGGCTTGGATCTCAGACAGACTTTCCCTTAGTGGTCGAGAGTACACATGTCGAGGATTCATAAGGCACCACAGAGGTTGCAAAGGCTCTGCTTTAATTCCCCTGTCTACCATTTGATATCTCCATTGGTTCAATCCATCCTCTATTTTTCTGTGGGCCGGCGTTCCGGCCCTGGTCGCAGAACATGATTTTCCCATCTACAAGTTTAGGATCGAGAGTTCCCCGGAGACACAGGTTTGTGTCCTGCATACTGCTGAGGTTTGCGTTGCTGGCGTTCTATTCTGCACCACATGCTCAAGGCTGGAATGCACTTGGTCAACCTTTAAACGGTACACAGAAAATAGAGTATTTTGTTTGGGTGAGGAATTTGGATAAATCAGGCAGAGAAAAAGACACTCAAACTCTCGGAGAGGGGCAAGGAGAAAAAAAGACACTTAGGCTTTGCATGGTTCTTTGCTTTTTGGACACTGCAAGAAAATTCCAGACCTTGCTCTTCACCGCTCTTATACCAATGTTGGGATTTTTAATCCAATGAATTAATCTTTGCGTATTTAAATACATCCATGGAGGTTATAACCATTCATTATGGTTATAACCATAATCAGAATATGGCAGTAGTTACAATTGATCTAACCTCCCAATCTCAAGTGAGGTATAATAATAGGCATATTTTAATAATGTAATATTTGTCTATCACTATAGTGATTCCTTATTTTTGTATATATATTATATCTCCTTTGATTACTTTATATGTAGATGAAATAGAAGATAGTTTTGTCTACATTCTGTCTATAGTTCAGTCATTCTGTTTTTACTTTTTTGAAAGGATAAAAGCATTTTTGCATATTTGCATGTATTTCTAATTATGGGGAAAGCACTCATATCTTATATTACACTTACTTTATTGGGAAAGATAGTAGCAAGTAAGGATTTACCGTTAAAGACCTATTAATCTTTGACTTCATCAATAGCAAACCTGCAACTGGCAGGGTCATAGCTTCGCGCACTCTTTTCTTTTCTGACTTTATTTGAGGGCTCTGCCCTCTTTCATTCTGAATGCAGACTTCGGCATTTGGTTTTTGATAGGTCCTGTTGGTTACGAATCTGCCACTAGGAAAGGATTTTAGTCTTTTGCGCCCTAGATTCGCCTAGCAGATTGAAAGGCCGGAAGGAAGGGATGCCTTCCGTGCCAATCTCCGGAGAAGGCCGGCTCCTATACTAATCTACTTGATTTTTTAGATAAAAGTGCTGGAAAGAGATTTAAAATGCAGAAAGAAATGTAAATATCATGTGTTTCAGGTGGGGAAGAACAAGCAGCACAGTCACTAACTTATCACTAAACCAACAACAATCAAAACAATGTATGTAACAGAAACTATTACTGTGATTCTTTCCTATGTATCCTTCATTCAATATTCCAGGTCTACTTAATTGCCAATGCAGCCATCCAGGATTCAGAATGACAGCAATCAGAAAAATAAATGACACGATGCAGAAATATTTGCAGAAGGCAGCATAAAAGAAAGAGACAAATAACAGAGCCAAGTATACTTTGAATTGGAAGCAAGTGCTCAGTTACAACAGCTTCTTAGCAATATGTTCCCCCCTTTTACAATGCAAGTTCACTGCTATTTATAGCAGAAATTTCCCCCCTTTTACAATCGGAGCACAACTCCCCAAACCTGCAAAAGCTGCAGAAGGCTGCCAGATTTGACTCTTATCGGCCTGTAGCATGGTCCTTCTGACTTTCGTACAACTCCTGACAGATTCGGTGGCTGAAAAGGGGATACTCCATCAATGTGGTAGGTGCAGTATGGTTTGGCTCCGAATGCTTGTCATTACTGCTCACCTACCCCGTACTCTGAAGTATACTTTCAACTTCGCCAAGAGGGGCTCAGATCCCGAAATTTTGCTTGTTTTTATCTTGGGAGATGTTCTCTGCCTTAGCAGCTCTAAAAACTGGGGGGAATCCGGCTTTACCTGTTTTAAAACTCCCTACTGATCGCTGTCGGAGGTCGCTGAAAAATGAAGAAACGCCGAGAATCGCTGAATAGCGACGGCGATCTCCGGAGTTGGAGCTGGGAGCGACCTTGGGCACAAGCTGTGAAGCGCCCAAAATTTGAGCGACTTCGGGGAACTCTGGTGAGCGACGGCGATCTCGGGGAGGCTCCTTGCTGCAAATCGCTGAAAACCTGCAGCGCTGCTGGGAAAAGCGGTCAGCGACGGCGATCGCGGGAGCAGGGACACTTAGAATTTTTACTTTGTTTTGTTCCCTTTCCGCGCATCGCCGAAAAAACGCGCGACGTCGGGCGTCGCCAAGCGGCGACAACGATCACGGGCACGGGCATCTTCTCTTCCCGCCATCGCGCGCCCAAAAGGGCTGCGGCGACGGGCGTCGCCGGACGGCGACGGCGATCGCGGGCATGGGCGACACTTAGACAAATTTGGCGTTTCCTTTGCCGCCGCTCCCTGTCGCTGAAAAGAAGTGCGACGACGGGCGTCGCTGGGAAGCGACGGCGATCCCGGTCGTCGACACTTAGACAAATTTTTCCCTTTTTTCAACCTCGCCCTGGATCGCTCAAACTGCTAGCGCCGCTGGGAATCGCTCAGCAGCGACGGCGATCGCGGGAGCAGCTACACTTAGAAAATTTTAAGCCTGCTTAATGCTGCTCTTGGTCGCCAAAACAGCTCGCGCTGCCAGGAATCGCCCGAAAGCGACGGCGATCGCGGGATAGCCATGCCTTAGAGATTTTTTGCATTTTCCTTTCAAATTTTACATCCAAATCTGAAGATTGCTCTGCTTAACTGGAAACTGAACAAACTGAAAATGAAACAAGAAAACTGGAAACAATACTGAGGAAGGAGGGAGGCAACAACCTGAAATTTTTAAAATTCTTCTACCCCTAGCAAAATGTGGCAACATTCCTGGCGGCTCGCGGGGTATCGAGCTCGCCTCGATGCAAGGACCCATGCCTTTATCCTTTGGGCCCAGAGTCATCCCCGGTCCCTGCTTCTTCTTGCTGCAGGCCTTGGTCTTGCTGCTCTTCCTTTTGCTGCTCCTCCTTCTCGGGACTATCTTCACCAGATTCATTTTCAATGTCCTCCTCCTCGGACTCTTCTTCGGACGACTCCTCTTCTTCTTCTGCATCTTGCTCCGGATTGGCCTCCCCAGAGTCAAGGCGGGCTTGGATGCGCTCGAACGTGACCTGAACCTGAGTCCAGGCCTCCTCTGAGAAGGGCTTCATACTGCGAATATCGCTCACCAAGTGCCTGAAGGTTTCCATCTGGAGTATACTAATCTGCTCAGCCTTCTGGCTCAAGTCTAGCAGGCAGGAGCGAATCAGGCAAAACCTGGAGGTGAGCTGCGTCACCTGTTCCTCTCGAATTGGGTCCGCCCACTCATCAATGTCTGAAGTATCATTGCCAAAGGCGTCCCATGCCGGCCGCAATTCTTCCTTGGGGAGGCAGTTGCCGTTGCTGTCTGTAAAGCTCGGGAATCCGAGCGAGGCAAGAGTCTGGAAGAGGTCCAGGCATATATCCTTCTCTTTTTCTAATACGTCCAGTAATGCTCTGGCACTCTGAATCTTTTGATATCTTTCAAAGAATGAATGCAAGGTTGCCCTTGCAGCTGCCCAATCACAGGCAATGGAATCTGTAGGGGGAATTTGGAGGTTCCGGCGTTCAAGGGCCCAAACCTTGACAGCCAGATCGAGCCAGCGGTCTGCTTGTCGCTCTGCCTCCTCCACCACAGGCTTACCCTGGGCGGATGCTTCTTTCATCTGGGTGGTGAATGCGAGGACCAAAAGGGACTTAGAGGCCCGGGGTCTGAAGTTCTTCAACAGCCGGAAGCGGATTTCCTTGATGCGGTCCTTGGAGAATGTCTCCACCTGTACAACCCTTTCCTCCAGCTGCTGTTGAGCCTGCTGAAGCTGGCCCTGAAGTTCAGCTATCTGGTGCTCAGCAACCTCCTTCTGTTCTGCTGCCTCCTTTTCCAAGGTTGTCACTTGTTGCTTCAGCTGCTGGCACTCTTTCTCGGAATCTTCCAATTGGGCCTGCATCCTCGCCATGCCTTCCTCCAATTTGATTTTTTCATTTTCCACCTGGTAGTAGCGCTCCTTCAACTGGTAGTGCTTGACGCGCAGCGTATCTGTTCCATCATGAAGAGCCAACGCCTCATTTTCAAAGCTGACCTCGTTCAAATCTTTGGTCTTGCGGCGATACTCATAATCTTCAGGAGTCATATCTTTTAGAGGCTTCTTGACCTTGGGAACTCTTTTTTCCTTTACCAGCGCCATGTTGTCGAAGTCAAATCTGCAGCGCTTCTCAACTCCAGCAATCTCTTCGCCTCTTCTCTTCATCACGCTCTGTGCCCATCTGTTGGAGGTGCGTCCAACCTGAGTTGCCACGGGTTGGTTCTCCATAATCTGAATTAAATCTGCCTCTCCGAACAGAGGCCTGGCCAAGGGCAAACCCTGCTGCGACATGTGCTCTTCCGCGAACAGGTAAGGGGAAATGGCAGTTTGGTGCTCTTCTGCTCTAGGGGACGGCTCAGCCGAACAGCGATGGAGGCAGACGGGTTTTCAGGGTTTACAGGCGGATTTTCAGTCGACGTGCCGGTTGCGGGTGAAAGAGGTGGAGAATGCGGTGGATCTGAGGCAGCGGCGCCTGATTGGGTTTGGGCTAGGGTTTGGAGGACTTCAGGCTCTGCGAAAGAATGGCTAGACTAGGATTGTGCAGCGACGGAAGGCTGGATTTCTTCAAGGAAGGGGTGAGATGCGGCGATGGAAAGGGTGGCTGTTGCTCCGCTAACCAAAGGAATGGCAGCGGGGACGGGTACAGCAGCAGAAGACGAAGGCGCCGCAGACACTGACTCGGAAGTTTGAAAGAATAGAGAATGCGTACCTGCGAGCTCCGCCTGAGCTGGTGTGTCGAAGAGTTGGGTCATCCACTGATCCACCGTTGACGGGGATGTGTCCTCCTTTATGGTCGCGACTTCCGAGGTTTTGATCTTCTTTTGAGGTGGCGTCACCTCGGACTGCGGGACAACCTCCTTCACGGGTGCAGCCCTTTGCCCTTTAGACTTTTCTGTTTTTCTCTTCCTTTTGAGAGGGGCAACCTCTTCTTCTTGGGCGTTGGGCGATGGGCTGACGGTTCCCTTCGAAGCTTTGGGGGTTTTTATCGTCAGCTTGTTGCTTTTTCTGGGGTGCCGGGCCTGCGTTGCTTGGGCCGCGTGTGGGCTACCTCTTGCTTGGATGGCGCTGCTCCGGCTGGCTGCTTTTCAGAAGATTGCTGCATCCTGGGCTCTACAGCCTGACTTACTTGTACCCCACTGCTGGAACCTCCACCACGTGATTGCAACTGTTTGGGTGGGGCCTGCCCCTTTTGTAGGCGTTGAAAGCCTGGGGGTACAATATGCCAGAACACAATGGGCTGCCACGTGGCATGGTGTTTATCGTAGAGCGTGGAGAATTCATTGTCATTGGCCAAGTCCTTTTCGGACTTTTCCTTCCTAGTACGGACACGCATTATCCACCACTCTGATATCTTTTCGGGTTTCCACCCTTTGCCCTGCAGTTTAGTCAGCATCTTCTTGTACGTTTTCGTATTTGGCCTGTGGTCTGCATTGTGGACAGG
Source organism: Wollemia nobilis (assembly GCA_028583015.1). Classification (NCBI taxonomy): domain Eukaryota; kingdom Viridiplantae; phylum Streptophyta; class Pinopsida; order Araucariales; family Araucariaceae; genus Wollemia; species Wollemia nobilis. The sequence continues at coordinate 7,707,396 of JAQPPZ010004842.1, forward strand.
ATCAAATTCGGCCTCCACAAAGTAGAAGTCGTGCCACGGCGGGAAAGACTGCATGTCTTCAATATTCCATTCTAAGTCTCCTCCCGACGGGTTGTTGCGCTCGGCCATGATCTCCTTGCGTGGACAGATGTGGAAGTCCTGTACATTCGTGAAGTCCCTCACTATGTCGAGGGGATCGTACTTCCACCTCTGGGGCAGCTCGACCAAGCCGAAGCTCAAAAGCGTGGCTGTCAGGTAATGATGTTGTCCATTAATTCCAACTTCGACCTCTCCCCAGGTGATTGGATAGTTGAAAAGATGTCCCTTTTTTCACCCCTGGCCATACTTCTGATCGGCGTAGTCCATCTGCCGTGATGCCTCCAAGGCAAACTGGTACTCTGTGGTATAGTACGGCAGCAAGAAGGGTTTGCCCGTGAACCCAAAAATTCTTATCACGAACCCCTGCGTCAACCGGAAAGTATCGCCGAAATCCTAGCTGCTCACTTGGTTTCTCATCAAACGCGGGACACGCGGGCAGGAACCGTGGAGAAGGGCTAGGGCTGGGCCCAAGAAGGCCAGATTGAACTTATAGTAAGACTCCTCCCTCAGCAGCACCTTGGTCCACTGGTAGACCGGAAGTTGCGCGCCATTCTTATCCTTGCGCTGAACTGGGAGTGTCTTTATACTACTGTGCATGTGAAACAAGAATAACCACGCCAAGGCCGAACAGTATCTGAAGCTTTCGCTCGCCTCGCTTTTCAATTCCTGCATTTGCGAGTGAATCCCACAGGCCACGTAGTCTGCCCAGTCGAAGAAGACCGGCTTGGTTTTGTCCGTCATAGCCTTGGGGTCGTAGAATTCCCCTCGCAGGATGCATTCGGCAAGAGCGATTTGGTAGGGGAAGACCATCGCATCTGTGCCGCAGCCCAGAACCCAGGCCAGCATGGTATAAATACTAGAGCTCTTGAAGTCGCTCAGAGGCCTAGGCTGCTTCGGCCATTGCCGGGGTTGAGGAGGCTCGTGAAGCTGGGACTCTACAAACTTCCGCATATTCGGATTATCTGAGTATCTGTTTGTTTGTTCGCCGAGGTTGATATTTCTGATAGTGTAGTTCTTGTCCAGCGATAGACTTGGTGCGAAGGCCGCCCTCACAGTTTCTGGGTAAAGCGAGAACAAGACAGTGCCTTCATGGTCGCAGACCTACCTAGTGTTTGGTTTGTAGTATTGCACAATTGCTGCCACCAGTTCCGGGCAATGATGCACCTGTGGGCACAAGAACCAGTATAGCTGGGAGTGGTAAGCAGCGGCGTAGGGGTGCGAAGGAGAGACCTTCTCTCGCCAATTTTCAATTGTATGCCGCAGCTGGCTGGTGCTCTGCGAGTAAATCCCGTCTCTGAGCTTTATCCAATTATCAATGGGAGGATGAGGAGCTGGCTTTGGCTGCGTTGTCCGAGGTCTCTTCACTTTTTCGGCTTCAGACGCCTGGGCTTTCCCCTTATCTCTTCTTTCTCTTTTCTGGCCACTCTCTGGCGTGCTTGAAGCCGCTCGGCCTGCTGCTGCACTCTTCTGCCCACTTTCTTTCTTTCCCATGGCGAAGGCAGAATTCACTCAGTTGTTGGTCGTCTGTAAGAAACTCTGAATTCCACTCTCAGTGCAGCTTGGAGCGCGTCGGATTTTAACTTGTAAAGCGCTTCTGAGAGGTCGTGCTTTATAGTAGCGAACTCGGGATGGGCCTTTAATGGAGGGCACTTGAATTTAATGTTGGGCGCACGAAGTTGGTGGACGTTGATTTTATCCTTGGGTGGCCATGCATAAAATCTTCCTTGGAGGCGCCAATATTTAATTTTGATCTTTAAAGCGCATCTCCTTTTACCCCTTTTCTCTTAGAAACAATCAGCTTTGGAATCAGTGCAAATCCTCCTCTCTTTATGACGCACGCTTTAAAAAACGGGCTTTAACCCCCCTTGGCACACTTTCCCAGGTCGTTGGATGGAGAGAAACGCGGCCCGCATTTGATTTTGCACGTTTTCCCGAAATCGCTCAAAACTTGAGCGATCCCGGGTGCGGGCGGCTTTGGCGAGCGACGGAGGTCTTTACTCCTTTAGAACAATTTGCTAAACCCGGTGTCGCTCGCAAAATAGGGCGCGCTTGGAAGAAGACGCGTTGGGCGAGCGACGGAGGGCGGACCCACACTTAGAATATTTTTCAACTTTTTCAAACTGCCCGTTTCCCTTGGCAGCGCTTGCGAGAAAATCCTCGTTGTTGCCGAAAAATAAGAGCGACGCCTGTCTTTTTTAGAAAAGCGAGCGACGGAGGACGACAACACTTGAAGCATTTGGGGCGCCCTTTCTCCGGTTCGCTTAAAACATGAGAGCGCTCCCGGGATCGCTCAAAAAATGGGCGATCTCGGGCGTGGGCGTCTTTGGCGAGCGACGGAGGTTCTTAACCTTAGAAAACTGTCGCTTCTTTACCAAGCTCATCATCGCTAGAAAGATGGGCAATTCCGGGAGAAGATGCATCGGGTGAGCGATAGAGGAAGAACCCGCACTTAGAAAAATTTTCGATTGATTTACTCACGCCCCCTCCTTTCATCTCTTGATCGCCGTCGCCGAAAACCATGGGTGATTCCATGAATCGCTCAAAATTTGAGCGATCTTGGGGTCTCTCGAACACTTAGGCAAATCGGCCACCCCTTTTCTTTGCTCGGAATCGCTGAAAACTTAGGGGCGCTTCCGGGATCGCTCAAAAAATGAGCGACCTCGGGCAATCTTTACTTAGTGATTTTTTTCTTTTGTTCTCTTCAACTCGGCCGTCGCTTGAAAGGGGGTCTCGCTATCGCCCAAAAAACGAAGCGATTCCCGGATTTGTCAAAGAAGCGAGCGACGGAGGGCAGATCCCACAGCATGAACACTCAGTAGAACTTTTGAAAACCCTTTTGGGGCTTTGCCTCGCGAGCCTGCTAACTCTGCTTTCAGCTCTCCAGAACTTTCTTATGCAGGGGAAATTGCTTCTGCATCCACTTGAGATCAAAAATTTCCCAGACCCAGGGATCTGGAGAACAACTTGGCTCAACAACCTAAAATTAAAACAACTGAAAAGCATATTTACATTCAAGCAAGGAAATAAATTAAAACAGCAGAAAAGAAATTATGTACAGAGGGAACCTCTTGGTGCTTCTCAGTGACGATAGGCTTTCAGATGAAAGCCATTAACCGGTATCGGGAGGATATGACCCTCCATGTCTCTCAGGACGAATGAATTGAATTGGTTGACCCTGGCAACCTGGAAGGGGCCTTCCCAGAAGGCATCAAACTTATCATGATTACCTGTTTTTTTCTTCCAGGAATCCCATTTCAGCACTAGGTCCCCGATCTTGAAGACCCTGGCGGTAGCCCCTTTTGCGAACCATTTCCGTGTGGTGCCAGCGTGCTTCATAAAAGCCTCATGAGCTTTTTCTCTCTGTTCTTCAAGATGCAACAACTGGGCTAGCCTGGCATCAAGGGGATCCAGGTTGTCCTTTTCATCATCCAACAACCAGAGTGCGGGCATCTCAATATGGGTAGGCAAAACAACCTCTTTCCCGTAAACCAGTGCGTATGGGGATGTCCTGATGGACTTCTTGACGGATATGCGGTCTGCCCACAGAGCCTGATCCAGGTACAAGTGCCAGGACCTCTTATTCCTCTCCAAAGTCTTCTTTATAATATTCATCGAGTTCTTATTCGTCGACTCGGCGAGGCCGTTCCCCTGCGGGTAGTAGTTGGAAGAAGCCTTATGGTAAATACTGTATCTGCAAGTAAACTCTGTCAGTTTGGCTCCCGTGAACCCTGGACCGTTGTCTGTCACAATCGCCTCTGGGATTCCGAAGCGAGTTATCAAACTTTCCAGGAAGGAGATAACTGTCTCCTGGTCGGCGTGCTTCGTGGGTATAGCTTCGGCCCAGCGGGTGAAGTAATCTGTGGCAGTCAGGATGAACTTGTGCCCTGCAGAGGATTTTGGTGAGATCTTTCCAACAAAGTCTAAGCCCCACTGTTGGAAGGGAACCTCCACCTGAATTGGCTGTAAAGGCATTGGAGCGTTCTTATTCCGACCAACGAACCTCTGGCATTTCTCACACTTTTGGCAGACTTCTTGCGCATCCGCGAAGATGGTGGGCCAATAATAGCCCGCTTTGATCATCTTTAAGGCCGTAGGCCTTCCTGAAAGGTGTCCTCCCGACATTCCGAAATGGAACTCGTCGAGGACTTTTTGTTTTTCCGTTCCCTTAACACAACGTAAGAGAACACCATCAATATTTTTGTAAAACAGCCCCTCGGGGCGCAGAACATACTTCAGAGCATTAAGCCTAAACCTCCTTCTTTGTGAGGCATTGAGCTGATCTGGACATCTCCCTGTGCTGAAGTACCACACTATGTCATCTGTCCAGTCACTCTCCTCTGATAAGGAGTTGGCAAAGTTACTTTCCATCACGGGATCTTCCCACTGACAAGCAGACACCTCGGCGGCAGCACTTCTGGCTAATTCCTGGCATAGAGCCCGACCTCGGATTAACTTGGTGGGTCGCACCTCTATGTCGAATTCTTGGATTTTAGCAATCCATCCTGCCCTTTTGTGACCCGGTTCCCCTTGAATAATAAAATTTCTGACATCGGGGTGTATCACAAAAATTGTAATCCGGCTCTGAGAGACAAAGTGCTTAAACTTCTTCAAGGATCTCATGATTGCATGCACTTGTCGCTCAATAAAATTATATCTTTCTTCATGTGGCTGGATTACTTGGCTCAAGAAGGCTATTGGCCGCTCTTCGCCGTCATCTCCTTTCTGGGTCAAGACTGCAGCATAGCTCTCAGGTTCCCCGACTGCATAAAGGATGAAATCCTTAGAGTAGTCCGGGTTTATCAACACGGGCGCCTGAGCGATCCTGGCCTTAATCTCTTCAAAGGCCTGCTTTCTTTCTTCAGTCCAGACAAAATCGGCATCCTTTTTTAATAGCTCGGCCATAGGTTTGATGACTTGAGCGAAATCAGGCACGAACTTCCTCACGAAGTTGATTTGGCCGAAGAAGGACTGGAGCCCTTTCTTGTCTACTGGGATGGGGAGTTTCAGGAGAGCTTCTGCTCTATCAGGATCAACTGCTAGCCCTCTTTCGGAAATTACATGACCTAGCAACTTCCCCTCCTTGACGGCGAAGACTGATTTCTTGGGATTGATGGATATGCCGAACTCACGACATCTTTCAAACACTTGTTCCAGATGAGAGGTGTGTTCTTCCCTCTTGTGGGAAAACACGGTCATGTCATCTAAATAAATGACAATGATTTTATTTAGCAGCTCCCGAAATGCAAGGTCCATGGCCCTCTGGAATGTGGCCCCAGCGTTGGATAAGCCGAATGGCATGCGCTGATAGGCGAACGTTCCCCATTTGGTGGTGAACGCCGTCTTGTGTTGGTCCTCGTCTCTAACCCAGATTTGGTTATAGCCAGAAAATCCATCTAGGAGAGAGAATCTTTGAGCTCCTGCGACCACATGAAGAATTTGGTCGATCTGCAGGAGCGGATAGTGATCCTTGAGGGAGGCCTTATTCAAATTGCGGAAGTCAAGGGCCCAAACAGGTTAGTTAGACGAGTCATCTAATCACCCGGCCCATATGTATAGGGCAAAGGAAAAATTAGATTATGGTCGTACAATGGATGAAGTTCAAAATAAACATGCACAAGGTGATAAAAACGAAGTGCAAAATAAACATGTGCAAGATGGTAAAGATAAGGAAGAAAAGACAAAAAAAGCACAATGGCCAGTTACACGCAAGGTAGTTAAGGGTAGCAAAGTGGTATTTGAGAGGCAGTTACCATATGTAGGCAACTGCTCGCCTACCACTTCCATATTATAAATAGGCGTTGGGAGATGGCCATGAAGGATTCTAATGCACATCACTAGAGAGAAGCTGTAGGGAGCGTGAACTACACGTTGCAAGAGGAAATTAAAGACCGTATGAATGAGAGTGCCCTCAATAGAAGACATTGCATACAAATAGAAGTTGACTAGAGTTGTAGTGTGAGGGGAGAGTATCCTAAAGAAGTTCACGGCTAGACTAAAGAATTTCGGAGACTGCTGAAGGGAGTGAATAAGATCAAGTCTATGTTGAGAGAGGAAGAGACGTTTCTTCTTTCGGATGAGCAACCTGTAATCTCTGTGGGAGGTGGCTTTGAGCTAGGGAGAGTACTGAATAGCATGTTTCAACTTTTGGTGGGTAGACTTACATTCCTCGTCATACCAGATGTTCATGGGGGAATGATTGGGGAGACGAGGGCGTGGAGGGGGGCGGATGGTGTGGTGGTAAGAGTCCAACACTGCTCTCCAAATGGCTTGGACCATAAAAGCAGACTGATCAGTAGTAGTGGGAAGAGAAGATAGCCCAGAAAGAACCTGATGCAAGCAATCCATCTAAGTGGAGGAATAGTAATAGTCAAAGTGGTAAGACCCCAAGGTCTTACTATAAAATTATTAACAAATTAATGTAAATGTAATCGTAGGCCACTCAAAGGGGGCTCCCTTGTAATCGCTTTGCCACTATAGGGGGCTCCCTTTTTAGAATCTATGATTATTATTCTTCTTCTTGGATGATTTGATATGGATGGCCAACCTAATATATATATCTACTACCCTAAAGCTACGTTGGTGAAGAGACATGATGGTTCACGTATGAAGAGATGTGATGGTTCACGTTATGAAGGGATGTGATGGTTCACGTTATGAAGGGTTGTGATGGTTCACTTTATAAGTTAATAATATAATAATTAAATGATTAATAATACTAACTAATAATGTTAGGATTGAGGATCGTAACACAAAGTCAATAGACACTCGAGGGGTGGGAGTGGAGGAAGGTGTGGAGGAATAATAGGAAGGGAAACAGTGGAAAAAGTCAAAGAAAGAACGGAGTGATCAATAAGGGGGAGGGTTGTCAAAAATGCTGAACCGAGAAATGAACGGGATGAGGGTGGTGGAGGAAAGAGCATAGTCCACAACACTAGCCCCACCGTTGTGAGGAAAACAAGTAAACCCACTAGAATCTGGAAAACGAGATAGGCCGTAGAAAATAACGAGGTTGTTGGATTCACCCAACACCAGAAGATGCTTTTCATAAGCAGTAACCTGTGTGTCGATGGAGGTCCGAGCAAAACCAAGGTCATCAAGATCTAATTTCCGAATTTGCATATCTTCTATTGTGAGGTCGTGGAGAGAAACCTGCATAGATCCAGTCTGGGCATTGAAGTCTTCCAGCAAAAGCACCTCCCTTGAAGCCGAGTACCTAGTAATGTCCTCATAAAGGTCTTGAAATGGGTCCCCATTTGTGTGTATAGCAAAATTGGACGTGGTGGGGGGAAGTAACAAGTGGCAATGAAGATATCCTGAAGAGGTTGGTGCGACAAATTTTAATCCATAGAAATTGGGAGTGGGGATCTGAGGAAACTAGGGTCGTAGAACCTTGGAGTCTATCCCTGATGAGAGCAGCGACACCTCTTGACCCTCGAACCCCACCAGAACGCAGAATGAGTTGCCAACAACTGGACCACCAAAAGTGACCAGTGATAGTTGGCAAGGCCTTCTTAGGGCTCTCATGTGTCTCATAAATTAGAATGATATGGTGTCTACTAATCACATCATCAAGGGACCCTGGGACAGACCATGTCATACCATTACAATTCTAGAGAGCTAAAGCCAACTTATCAGTCCCCTCCCCTTCTGTGCTGAAGGAGTCATTTAGTGGGTAAGTGTTTGGACCACCCTGGGGAGGAGACTTTGATCACATCACATAGATTACATATTACTGTCCATTTGTTGGCTTTTCTAGTTGCGGATTAATGCTCGTTTGTTTTCAATTATTGCACTACTGTCATGGTACAAGTATGTGGGAGAATACTTGTCGATGGGAGAGCTGCCAAAGGAGTTGACAGTAGCTGAGAATAAAAAGATCATTGTAAAATTAAGACCATTTCAATTGATAGCTGGATATTTGTATAAGATTAGGCATAATGGAGTATTGCAGAGGTGTGTAATGGGTGAGGAAATGAATGTAATGTTGAAAGAAGCTCACGAAGTGCATATGGGACTAGATGCGATAGTGAGGAAGGTGCATTTGGCAGGGCTGTGTTGGGGCCCACCCTTTGTCGTGATGAGGAGTCTGTGACCACATGTGATATGTGCTAGAGAGTTGGGAAGTCGTTGAGGAGGAACTTCATGCCATGCCACCTATCACAGTTGTCGGAGTTGTTTGAGAGATGGAGTCTCGATTTTGTTGGACGATTGTGGACCAGTAGAAGAAGATGTAGATACATGGTGGTAGCTATTGAATATTTGACAAAGTGGGCCAGGGGAAGGATGTTGCTTGACAATTCCGCAAAGAGCACTACGCATTTCTTGTACGAGCAATTGATTACAAGAGTTGTCATACCTCTTCAGTTGACAAGTGATCGCGGAGGACACTTAGTCAATGAGATTATTCATTAGTTGACTACAAACTTTAAGATCTTATATTAGTTGTCTAGTCCATATTACCCTAGAGCAAATGGGTAAGAAAAAGCAAGGAATAAGGTCTTGGTCTCAATAGACCATAGACCATATTTGGGTCTCGCGGAGGTAATTAAAATGTTTCATTTCATTTCATTTCAATAATGTATAAGACATGTGGAATTGAAGATGTTGGTTAGGAGGAGATTGCCAACAGTCTTGTGGCCATAGAGGACTGCATTTAAGCCAACAACAAACCACACTCCATTATAATTAATGTATGGTCAGGATGCAATTGTGTCGGTGGAGTTTTTGGTATTGAGTCTAAGGGTGGCAGTACAAAACCGTCTTGATGACTAGAAGAGCCTAGAGGAAAGGTTAATGGCACTCGTCAAGCTAGACAAGAAGAGATTGATGGCTTAGTGGGCCACGAAGGTTGCCTAACATCGTAGAAAGTTGTGGCATGACAAGCATTTGAGGAAGACGAATTTGAAGCCAGGTGACTTAGTCTTGAAGTATAATGGCAAGAGAGAAATTGAACCAGGTGAGTTGAATACCTTATGGGTTGGACCCTTCAAAGTAGATGAAGTAAATATCAATGGTGCAATAGGATTGAAGAAATTGAAAGGGACATTGCATCCTAAAACAATTAACGGTTTGAAGTTGAAGCCATATAAGATGCGAGCACAAGTGAACAATTATAGGAAGGCTAATAGTGGCACCAAGTCAGTCCTCGAGATCCTTTCAAGGAATCTCAATTTAGGAAGTTGGGAAGTTGAGTTGTACTAAGGAGGAAGATGGTGCAGTAGAGAACAGTGACTCAAAAAATGAACTTGCGAAGCAGCTAGCATGGTTGTATGAAGTTGAAAACAAAAGTAGGCAAGAGAGGAATAAGCAACTTGTGATCAAACAAGAGGAATTGTAGCCTTAGTCTAGGAAGCATAGATGGATTCGGGTGCCATGTTAGATTCCTAGACGTAGAAGAACGATTGAGATCAAATGCAGAAAACATATAGCAAATGGCGACGATGTATGATGAACAAGGAAAATTGCTAGAACAAGAGCCTTTGAGTGAGGGCAATGACTATGAAGGAATGAGTTTACTTGCAGCTATTGGTCGTGCACAAACAAAGAATTAGAGAACAAACACAATAGTTGCACGAGCCAACGAGCAACTGAATAATTGAATTGCGGAGCTAAGGGGACAACGTGCACAAGAATTGTTATGGTTGCGGTAGGATATTCAAGTAATGGGTGGGATAGTTTTTCTGGATATGGGACAAGCCGAAGGAGACTCCCAAAGGTGCGCAACAAACAAGCAAGTGTTAGGAGTTACTAATGGCTATGCAGAGAAAGTTGAGTTTCTAGAGATAGACTACCAATTTAGCAAGAATACCTACTGTAAGTGAGCTAGAATGGAGAGACCTACATGAAGTACCATTGCCAAGTAGGGGAGAAGTTGGGAACTCAAGACAAAATTTAAGTAGTGTATCCTTGACAAGTTTAAGCAGTGATGAAGAGGATTGGAACAGTGGTAGCTATGGCTTGGAACTTGGAAAATGATTAATAAGGAGAACACCACGAAGACACCAAATCACCCAACCCATAGGCAATGAGAATGAACAAGTGACTTACAGTCGGAATGTCTTTGAGGTAGGTAGGTGGAGTGGGAGAAATTAGGATCCACCAAATTTGAATGGTTCCTTGGGAAGTCGAAGTAGTTTGCAAAGACTACTTGATGACCCTAGGAATGCTTATGAATTAGGCAATTTAGGCGGTTTGGAAGGGTTGTTTGGGCTCTTTCTTGGCTGTATAAGGGGAGGTTTTTTCTCCCCCTCAAACTACCCTTAGGCCATACCACCAGCAAGGCGGGCCGTTTGGACCACGTGTTGGCCATCTAAGAGATAGGAGGAGACTTGGGATGGCCCTTGAATTGTCCAAGCTAAAGGCCAAGCTGTTAGAAGCTGTTGAAGGCCGTCCGAGAGGAAGGAATGGGAGACCAAGCGCAATATGGCTATTTGGAGAACTAGTTCGACTAGCAACAATAGTAGAGGTGAAACAAAAGGAAGTCAAGTTGGGCCGTCCAAAGGAAATACTATGGGAGCACCAAGTGAAAGACGGAATGGAGTTAAACCTGAGCCCAAAAGACCATCACGAAGGAGCTGGTGACCAAGAAGGCAGTTAGGATGGGATGGTGAGCAGCTAGGCCACCCAGGCTGTATGGAGCAAACTATTAGACCAAGACGACAACTTGTCAAATATGGTTGTCCTGTTCAACAGTAAACTAGTCAAATATGGTCGTCCTGGTCAACAGTCAAGGCCGTCTGCATGAAGCGTTGACAAGAACAAGCAGAGGCATCGACAGGTTAGTTAGACGAGCCATCTAATCACCCAACTCATATGCATAAGGCAAAGGGAAAATTAGATTATGATCGTACAATGGATGAAGTTCAAAATAAACATGCACAAGGTGATAAAAACGAAGTGCAAAATAAACATGTGCAAGATGGTAAAGATAAGGAAGAAAAGACAAAAAAAAACACAATGGCCAGTTACACGCAAGGCAGTTAAAGGTAGCAAACTGGTAGTTGAGAGGCAGTTACCATATGTAGGCAACTGCGCGCCTACCACCTCCATCTTATAAATAGGCGTTGGGAGATGGCCATGAAGGATTCTAATGCACATCAGTGGAGAGAAGCTGTAGGGAGCATGAACTACACGTTGCACGAGGAAATCAAAGACCGTATGAATGAGAGTGCCCTCAATAGAAGACATGTCATACAAATAGTAGCTGACTAGAGTTGTAGTGTGAGGGGAGACTACCCTAAAGAAGTTCACGGCTAGACTAAAGAATTTAGGAGACTGCTGAAGGGAGTGAATAAGATCAAGTCTATGTTGAGAGAGGAAGAGACGTTGATTCTTTCGGAAGAGCAACCTGTAATCTCTGTGGGAGATGGCTTTGAGCTAGGGAGAGTACTGAATAGCATGTTTCAACTTTCGGTGGGCAGACTTACGTTCCTCGTCATACCAGATGTTCACGGGGCAATGACCCAGGGGGATGAGGGCGTGGAGGGTGGCGGATGGTGTGGTGGTAAGAGTCCAACACTGCTCTCCAAATGGCTTGGACCATAAAAGCAGACTGATCAGTAGCAGTGGGAAGAGAAGATAGCCTAGAGATATCCTGATGCAAGTGATCCATGTAAGTAGAGGAATAGTAATAGTCAAAGTCATTAGACACTCGAAGGGTGGGAGTGGAGGAAGGGGTGGAGGAATAATAGGAAGGGAAAGAGTGGAAAATGTCAAAGAAAGAACAGAGTGATCAATAAGGGGGGAGGGTTGTCAAAAATGCTGAACTCGAGAAATGAACGGGATGAAGGTGGTGGAGGAAAGAGCATAGTGCACAGCACTAGCCCCACCGTTGTGAGGAAAACAAGTAAATCCACTAGAATCTGGAAAACGAGATAGGCCGTTGAAAATAACGAGGTTTTTGGATTCACCCAACTCCAGAACATGCTTTTCATAAGCAGTAAATTGTGTGTCGATGGAGGTCCAAGCAAAACCAAGGTCATCAAGATCTAATTTCCGAATTTGCATCTCGTTTGTTATGAGGTCGTGGAGAGAAACCTGTATAGATCCAGTTTGGGCATTGAAGGCTTCTAGCAAAAGCACATCCCTTGAAGCCGAGTACCTAGTAATGTCCTTATAAAGGTCTTGAAAAGGGTCCCCATTTGTGTGTATAGCAAAATTGGGCATGGTGGGGGGGACGTAAAAAGTGGCAATGAAGATATCCCGAAGAGGTGGGTGACGACAAATTTTAATCCATAGAAATCTGGAGTGGGAATCTGAGGAAACCAGGGTCATAGAACCTTGGAGTCTATCCCTGATGAGAGCAGCGACACCTCTTGACCGTCGAACCCCACCAGAACGTAGAGTGAGTTGCCAATAACTTGACCACCAAAAGTGACCAGTGATAGTTGGCCATGCTCGCCCAGGGCTCTCATGTGTCTCACAAATGAGAATGATATAGTGTCCACTAATCACATCATCAAGGGACCTTGGGACAGACCATGTCATACCATTACAATTCCAGCAAGCTAAAGCCAACTTATCATTCCCCCCCCCCCTTCTGTGCTGAAGGAGTCATTTAGTGGGTAAGTGTTTGGACCAGCTTGGGGAGGAGACCTTGATCACATCACACAGATTACAGATTACTGCCCATTTGTTGGCTTTTTTGGCTGCGGATTAATGCTCACTTGTTTTCAATTGCACTACTGTCATGGTACAAGTATATGGGAGAATACTTGTCGATGGGAGAGCTGCCAAAGGAGTTGACGATAGCTGAGAAGAAAAAGATCATTGTAAAATCAACACCATTTCAATTGATAGTTGGATATTTGTATAAGATTAGACCTGATGGAGTATTGCAGAGGTGTGTAATGGGTGAGGAAATGAATGTAATGTTGAAAGAATCTCACGAAGGGCATATGGGACTAGATGCGATAGTGAGGAAGGTGCATTTGGCAGGGCTGTGTTGGGGCCCACCCTCTATCCTGATGAGGAGTCTGTGACCACATGTGATATGTGCTAGAGAGTTGGGAAGTCGTTGAGGAGGAACTTCATGCCATTTCACCCATCACAGTCGTAGGAGTTGTTTGAGAGATGGAGTCTCGATTTTGTTGGACCATTGTGGACCAGTAGAAGATGTAGATATATTGTAGTAGCTATTGAATATTTGACAAAGTGGGTCAGGGGAAGGATGATGCCTGACAATTCCGCAAAGAGCACTACGCATTTCTTGTACGAGGAGTTGATTACAAGATTCGACATAACTCTTCAGTTCTCAAGGGATCGCGGAGGACACTTAATTCATAAGTTGACCACAAACTTTAAGATCTTATATTAGTTGTCTAGTCCATATTACCCTAGAGCAAATGGGTAAGCAAAAGCAAGTAATAAGATATTGGTCTCAATAATGTATAAGACATGTGGAATTGAAGATGTTGATTAGGAGGAGATTGCCATCAGTCTTGTGGCCATAGAGGACTACGTTTAAGCCAACAAAAAACCACACTCCATTATAATTAATGTATGGTCAGGAAGCAATTATGTCGGTGGAGTTTTTGGTATTGAGTCTAAGGGTGGTAGTACAAAGCTGTCTTGATGACTAGAAGAGCCTATAGGAGAGGCTAATGGCACTCGTCAAGCTAGACGAGAAGAGAGTGATGGTTTAGTGGGCCACAGAGGTTGCCTAACATCGTAGAAACTTGTGGCATGACAAGCATTTGAGGAAGACTGATTTGAAGCCAGGTGACTTAGTCTTGAAGTATAATGGCAAGAGAGAAATCAAAACAGGTGAGTTGAATACCTTATCGGTTGGACTCTTCAAAGTAGATGAAGTAATGATCATGGCGCAATAGGATTGAAGAAATTGGATGGGACATTGCATCCTAAAACAATTAACGGTTTGAAGTTGAAGCCATACAAGATGCGAGCACAAGTGAATATTGTAATTTTCGAACCTACAAAGGAATAAGTATGGGAAGGTTAATAGTGGCACCAAGTCAGTCCTCGAGATCCTTTCAAGGAATCTAAATTTAGGAAGTTGGGAAGTTGAGCTGTACTAAGGAGGAAGACGGTGCAGTAGAGAACAGTGACTCAGAAAATGAACTTGCGAAGCAAGCATTATTGTATGAAGTTGAAAACGAAAGTAGGCAAGAGAGGAATATGCAACTTGTGATCAAACAAGAGGAGTTGTAGCCTTAGTCTACGAAGCATAGATGGATTCGGGTGCCATGTCAGATTCCTAGACATAGAAGAACGATCGAGATCAAATGCAGAAAACATATAGCAAATGGCGATGATGTATGATGAGCAAGGAGAATTGTTAGAACAAGAGCCTTTGAGTGAGGGCAATGACTCTGAAGGAATGCATTTACTTGCAGCTATTGGTCGTGCACAAACAAAGAATTAGAGAACAAACACAATAGTTGCACGAGCCAACGAGCAACTGAATAATTGAATTGCGGAGCTAAGGGGACAACGTGCACAAGAATTGTTATGGTTGCGGTAGGATATTCAAGTAATGGGTGGGACTGTTTTTCTGGATATGGGACAAGCCCGAAGGAGATTCCCAAAGGTGCGCAACAAACAAGCAAGTGTTAGGAGTTACTAATGGCTATGCAGAGAAAGTTGAGTTTCTAGAGATAGACTACCAATTTAGCAAGAAGACCTACTGTAAATGAGGTAGAATGGAGAGACCTACATGAAGTACCATTGCCAAGGAGGGGAGAATTTGGGAACTCAAGACAAGATTTGAGTAGTGTAGCCTTGACAAGTTTAAGCAGTGATGAAGAGGATTGGGACAGTGATAGCTATGGCTTGGAACCTAGAAGAAGACTAAGAAAGAGAACACCACGAAGACACCAAATCACCCAACCCATAGGCAATGAGAATGAACAAGTGACTTATAGCTGGAATGCCTTCGAGGCAGGTAGGTGGAGTGGGAGAAATTAGGATCCACCAAATTTGAATGTTTCCTTGGGAAGTCGAATTAGTCTACAAAGACTACTTGATGACCCTAGGCATGCTTATGAATTAGGCAATTTAGGCGGTTTGGGAGGGTTGTTTGGCCTCTTTCTTGGTTGTATATGGGGAGGTTTTGTTTTCCCCTCAAACAACCCTTAGGCCATACCATTAGCAAGGCGGGCCATCTGGACCACCTGTTGGCCATATAAGAGATAGGAGGAGACTTGGGATGGCTCTCGAATTGTCCAAGCTAAGGGCCAGGTTGTTAGAAGCTGTTGAAGGCCGTTCGAGAGGAAGGAATGAGAGACCAAGCGCAATCTGGCTATTTGGAGAACTAGTTTGACTAGTAGCAATAGCAGAGGTGAAACAAAAGGAAGTCAAATTGGGTCGTCCAAAGGAAATACTTTGGGAGCACCAAGTGAAAGACAGAATGGAGTTAAACTCGAGCCCAAAAGATCATCACAAAGGAGCTGGTGACCAAGAAGGCAGTTAGGATGGGATGGTGAGCAGCTAGGCCACCCAGGCTGTATGGAGCAAACTATTAGACCAAGACGACAACTAGTCAAATATTGTCGTCTTGGTTAACAGTCAAGGCCGTCTGGACATGAAGCGTTGACAAGAACAAGCAGAGGCATCGACAGGTTAGTTAGACGAGCAATCTAATCACCCACCCCATATGCATAAGGCAAAGGAAAAATTTGATTATGGTCGTACAATGGATGAAGTTCAAAATAAACATGCACAATGTGATAAAAACGAAGTGCAAAATAAACATGTGCAATATGGCAAAGATAAGGAAGAAAAGACAAATAAAGTACAATGGCCAGTTACACGCAAGGCAGTTAAAGGTAGTAAAGTGGTAGTTGAGAGGCAGTTAACACATGTAGGTAATTGCTCGCCTACCACCTCCATATTATAAATGGGTGTTGGGAGATGGCCATGAAGGATTCTGATGCACATCACTGGAGAGAAGCTGTAGGGATCGTGAACTACCTGTTGCATGAGGAAATTAAAGACCTAATGAGTGAGAGTGCCCTCAATAGAAGACATTGCATACAAATTGTAGCTGACTTGAGTTGTAGTGTGAGGGGAGACTACCCTAAAGAAGTTCACGACTAGACTAAAGAAGTTTGAAGCTGCAAGGAAGAAGTGCTGGAGTGGGTTCCTATTGGAAATCTCTACCTAGTGCCGACAATTTTTTTTTTCTTTTGTGGGTACAAGGGTTGCAACGGATGATTGTAATAAAGGGCAAAAGAAGAGATTGCAAGTAGTCTGTGCAAAGGAGAAAGCACCTAATTTTTATGAATAATTTTTTTTGAATTGTATGGATTGCATGGACTATCGATGAAGGAAGAAAATCAGAGCTGAAAGTAAGTGTACAAGCCATCCCTGGAGTTGCCAATGCGACCGTATGGACATAGAAAGACTACGTAGAGAGAGCTGACCAAAATCGAGTTGTCTGAGACCAAACCTTTAGTAGCCAAGCCATATAAGGTTGGGCTGTCTGATAGAAGGCTGTCCAAGACGATATTGTCTAGAGGTAGACCGTCAAGAGGTTAAGTGTATGGACAGTCAAGGTTGTACAACGAAGCTTGAGTGGATGCATGGGAAACGAAATGGAGTAATGTGCCACGTGGATTTGCGAAAAGAAGACAAGCTGATGAGGACATCAAGCATATTATTATTATATTGCATTATTATGTGAGCCTCTATTGCTCACATTGGCTTCTTGGCTGCAAGTTGTTAGCTTCTGGTAGCCTAAGTTAGCCATTAGTTAGGTTGTTGAGATAAGTTGTTATCTCAACACCTTTTCTTGTTTGTATCTTCCAGTTAGTTTGCTATTCCTTGGTCCTTAGGTGCAAGTCCTTGGTCCCACTTTGTGGGATTCCTCACCCCTATTAACATCGAGTTTGGGCATGTGTGTGGGGGGTTGGCTCTCTTGCTTTATAACCGGTTAATGTGATGATGCAAGTCTAGTGGCATATTCCATGATTGGAATTTCGTTCCACGTTAATACCAATCTATCTATCTATCTTCCAAACTCTGGAAGTTTATTTGTTATGTATTTTGTGCTATTTAAGCACTCATGAATAAAGGAAATGTGATCAGGATTTTTAGATCCATATCATTGGTATCAGATTAGCACGATCTGGATGCCTGTGAGGGGGAATTTCCCTCGTGAAAATTCCCCCTCTCCCTTCACTTCCGCAAATCTCATAGGTGTTGCGTTGGATTGGTTTGGGCCAATTCATAGCATCCTTTTGTGAAGCTCAAGAGGTGCTAGAGCGTTCTCGCTTACACTTGCACCAGGTACCTTTGAAAGAATCGTCAGAGGGTAGCCTAGGTCCCGTGAGACTGCGTAGAACTGGACTTGCCCTCAGGCAAGAAAATTTTGAAAAAATAGGCTTTGTCGTTCAAGAAAAGAGCCGATTGAAGTTGACAGGAGGACTCGAGTTGCTTGGTTGCACGGTTGCTTAGGCTGACCAGAGACCGAGAAGTTATTGGCCAATTTGAGGCCATGAGAAGGGCCCAACACTCCTTGCCGAGAGAGGACCTGACCAATCGAAGGGTGCATAGAGTCTTGGTGGTGGAAAGAATATGACAATCAGTTTGTTGTCTACGATCCAACATATTCTTGGAGGTTTTGGAGGATTCCCTTTGCTCGATTGGCTTACCTTGCTTGATTGACACCCCCCCCCTTTTCTTGCTTGATTGACACCCCCCCCCCCTTTTCTTGATTGACACCCCCTCCTCCCGGCCCCTCCCTCCCCCCCGGGCCTAGTGACTCGCCTCCGGAATACATTCGTAGAAGAATGCTCCCCCTCACAAAAGTCCATTGTCTGTAGAAGACTAGAGTTTTTCCTCGCAGGCGACGACTCTTCCCTTTGGCACTGAGCTCCTCCCTCCACCTCGCACGCGCGATGTATCGATCACTGCATTTGGCCGCCTGGAAACCAGTTCGTAGGCGGCCATAGTCCACGACACTGGCACCACCGCTATGAGGAAAATAGGTGAGCCCACTAGAATCTGGGAAACAAGATAGTTTGTTGAGAGTAATGAGCTTGTTGGATTCTCCCAACTCAAGAAGATGCTTCCTATAAGCAGTAACTTGTGTGTCGAATGAGGTTGTGGGCAGGCAAATTGATAGGTTTGAATTTGGTGAATAAGTTTTGGTATTGTATGATATTTTTTGGTTGTACTCAAAGTGTTTGACAAAATATGCGTACAAATATTTAATAATGTTATAAAGTGGCAATTTAATATGGTACGTAATAACAGGTTGTTAAGTCATGTATGTTGGTAAATTCATAAGTTATAAGTTAGTTTGTGCTATAGTGGGAAATGTCATGTAAATGCAAAGATTAAATGCATATGAAATATAATTTAGGAAAATGATGAGGTGTCAGGTAGTTGGAGGGTGTAACTAGTTTCTGGTTGTATATATAAGCCCGTCGAATTGATGGATGATTAGAAGAGCATTGGTAGTTGGTGAGAGAAGGCTGGTGCATATGTGCGTATGGTAGGATGCAGTCGGATCTTGTATGCAGTCATGAAGAGGATTCTGCACAGGGTTTGCAGACTGTATATGAAATGTTGTAACCAGATATGCCATTGATAATACAAATCTGCTCATGCTTATTTATTTGTCACCTGCTATTGTTGCTATTATTATTGTTTTTGTGTATTGTTATTGCTAATGACTACCGATCTGTAGAATGATTAAGTAGAAATGGAATTGTGTATAAGTATGTTAAATTTCATTTCTACATTTTGGCGTCGTTGCCTATACAAAATTGGGTCCAATCTGGTGACATGGAGTGCAACGAGAGCAATGGAAGATGCGCAACGAGAGCAATGGATTGCAGCCAAAGAAGTAGGTGAAGAAGAGGTAGATTTGTTTGTTGATGCAAATGAAGGGCCGTCTAATGCAGCCAAAGAGAGTATGATGCTAGTCTGTGTATCCAGTTGTTTATGAAGAGATATTATCTGTTTGGAGAGACGTTGGTAGGAGGCTATTATATGAAAACATTGAACTAATTTATGCGGTGAAGCGTTTCCTCAATCCCTCCACCATCGAGTTTCCCCATATAAAAATATGGGGAAACAAAGAAACATAGAAACGCGGGGATGTGGGCACGTAGGGGCGTGGGGATGTGGGGGTGGGGGGATGGGGGGACCAGAGGCACGGGGACATAGGGACCTAGGTCACGGGGACTCGTGTGCACAGGGGCGTACAGACAGGAGCGCATGGATGCAGATAGCAGATGGGGGCGCGCGGACGCAGAGAGCAGATGGGTGTGCGGACGTAGACGGGGGAACAAGGGTGCGTAGACGAGGCCGCAGACAGAGAAGATTAAAATTAAAATTTACTTATCTTGAAAATGCTTTGATCTGGCTTTAATCTGTCTCAAATCCATGGAAAGTCACCTTATGGTTTAAAACTGCATCACAATCTGTCAATTTTCTCAAGCTATCAAATATCAAGGAGATCAGTGGTGAATGTTTTAGATACCTTGGTGAATAGAGCATATATTTTGATGTCCCATATGTTTGTTATTTGGTGCATCTACCATGGTTGCTATGTCTCTTTATCGAGTTGAACTTCCAGACAATACTTTTGGAATTCATAAGTTGTGTCCTGAAAATTGGTGGCAGAATAGTTGGAGGTAATTGCCCACTCTTTACCTTGCTGAAATCAGAAATGTCCCAAAAAGTTTACTTCAACCGATTGGTGACTGATTGTTATCATCTATAGATTGGTGATTGCTGTTTAGCACCATGCGTTGTCATTGTTCAATATTGTCTCGCATCCTTCTTGAGTCTTTATTTGTTATCTTTTTGATTTTAGGAACCAAGGAATCGACCTTTTTCATGACTGGCATCGAATTTGTTATCCTGTTTTGCTTTTCTTTCACACATCCTCCAAGTAAGGCAGATGGTTTGGTTAAAATAGAATGGTAGAGAAAGGTACAGCCCTTCCTGTTGGCATATCTCATGGCCAGAGTTTGACTGCAATGGGAAACTTTGTTGAAGGTGTTGATGTGTCTTGATTCTAGCAACTTTTGTCTCTTACTCTGTGTGGTTTTCCTCCCTATGGGAAGCTGGTGTCATAATGGTGGTATTTGCTAGCATGTTTCTTCACCTGTCCTCTTTAAACTCTGTAAACAGGGCAACATCCAGCTCAAGTGGCATTGGAACTCTTTGGTTGATCACTATGTACCCTGTAAGAGTCATCATAGATTGACATCAATCAAGTTATGCAAAAGGTAAATCTAATCTTGACTTTGGCTTACCCTTTATTTTTTGTTTTTGGGCATGTTTCTCAATGCGACAATTTGTACTGCCTCTTCGTCCTGGTGTTCTAGTCTGAGGCCACATCTTTTAGAAGTGTTATCTCCAAACATCCTTTTCATATTTACTTGGTACATATATTTGTAAGTGTTGTTCTCTGTCTGATCTCCATTTAGAGAATACCTCACCCTTGATCAGATGGAGTTCATGGCTATCAGCAGCCATCACCACCTAGATTCTTCATTGTTCAGAAACTAAGTAAAGTGAAGATAAAAATAAAAGTCATAGTATATATTGGATAGTAAACAGAAAATGGCCAATACTTAATGTAGTATGTGTATGCATGCATGTATTTTTACTCATAATTGGTGTGTACAAATGTTTGCAACTTTCTATATGTGCTTGTGCTTCTTATAAATATATAGAAAGATACTGTGCAGAATGTTGGCATATTCTTTCTGACCTCTATATTTCTAAAATTGTACTGCTGGGCCTTTGTGTACTCATGGGAACAATATAACTGTACAATAATAATCAGTTTTACAAGAACAAACAAAAAGGAATTGTTGCCACATTTTGCACGGGGTGCCATGTTTTCAAATTTTGTAAGTATGCTGCTCTCCCTTCCCTCCATCTCCTTTCCCTTTCTCCATTGTTCCCTTTCTCCCCTTCTATCGGTTGCATTCCTCCCTTTTCCCCTTGTTCTTTCTGCGGTCAGAATTCCCAAAACAGAGCAAAAGGGTCCCCAAAAGTTTCTAAGTCTAAGAGCGCAACCCGACTTCGCAGCGAAGTCGGGGTGCGCCCTTAAGTTCGAGCGCACTCGGGAAGGCGAAGTGCGAAAGGGGACCGAAAAGAGCAGAATTTGGCTAAGTATGAGAGCGCAACCCGACTTCGCAGCGAAGTCGGGGTGCGCTCCCCTTCCTGAGCGCACTTGGGAAGCAGCCTATCCAGAAGATCAGCTAAGTGCCAGAGCGCAACCCGACTTCGCAGCGAAGTCGGGCTGCGCCCTGATTCCTGTGCGCAGTCTGAACAGCGGCCAAATTAACTAAGTGCCGGAGTGCGCAACCCGACTTCGCAGCGAAGTCGGACTGCGCCCTCTAACTTGTGCGCAGTTGGGCAATATCTTTCAAGCACCCCAAAAACTATCTAAGGCACGGAGGCCTCCCCAACTGTTCTGCTCCCCACTTGCGCTGTCCAGTAGCGCTCCGATTCCGGGCGAAGTAAGACATAAATAAAGACTGCCTTCCAAGGCAGATGCGTCCCTCATCAGAATTTGACAAGTGTCCAGCCTCGGGATCCGAGCCGAGATGTGATGGGAAAAAGGACAAGCGTGGGCCAAATTATCTACCGCAGCTACCCTCATTTAAGCTGACGCAAAGTTCCATCTACCGCAGCTACCCGCATTCATGCTGACTCGAAGTTTCATCAACCGCACTGCCACGTAGCTGCCCAGTTTTCAGGTGGACCTTGCTGCAAGTACAGTCCTGTCTGCAGGAGTCAACATCAGCAGCTCTTTTGCCGCTTTTGTTAGCTTTTGTCAGCTCTGGGATTTTGTGCCCAGGATTGTAATTGGGGGGAAATTGCGCTATAAATAGCTGCACCACATCATTGTAAAAGGGGGAAGGGGGATATCCTGCTAGGGAACCATTGTAGCTATATGTTTGCTTCTGAATGCAAGACACACACTTGGCTCTATTTGCTGTTATCATTCTTTATGCTGCCTTTACTTAGCATTTCTGCCTTATGTTGCTTATTTCATTGCTTACTGTTATTCTGATATCTGGATTCCAGTATTTAATGATTAAGTATTCCTGGAATGCATAGATAGAGGATACATAGGATGTATGATAGTTATAGTTTTTGTAGTGTGTTCTGTATTTAATTGTTGTTAGTAGTGGTGATTGATCGTTGTCGTGCTGCTCATCCCCCCCACCCAACACAAATCCTATTTATATCTCTTTTCGCATTTTAATTTCTTTCCTGCACTCTTAGCTTAAAACACTTGAGAAAACCCATAGGAAGCCGACCTTCTCCGGAGATTGGCACGGAAGGCATTCCTTCCTTCCGGCCTTTCAATCTGGTGGGCGAATCTGGGGCGCATTTCACTAAATCCTTTCCTAATGGCAGATTCGTAACCAACAGTTTCTCTGGCACGCCCGGTGGGACACCCAAAACAGAATCGAAGCACTGGTGTTCGCTTCATTGCTGTTAAAATCAGAAGACCTGGAGACTCTGCAAGTACCTGAATATTCTCTGAGTCCGTGAGACCGGTCCAAGCACCTTCATGCATACAAGAAGGTGGAGAGCAAGGAATCCGGGAAACCAGCCTGATCGTTACGAAATTGACATTGCCGCTCCAGGAGAGCGCGTCAGGCTGGCTGACTACCAAGCTCGCATAGACGAATCCGAGCCCGAAATCGAATAGCCCGAAGCTGAAGAGCAATCTACATCTTCGGACGGTACCGATACCGAGTACACTACCGGAGGAGGAGAAGAAATGGCTGCTCAGCAGAATGATGACGATCTCCTCCCGACGGTCGACTCCACGGGGCCCTTGGACCTAGTCGGACAACAGGCTGTACCCCCTGCTGCCTTGAAGGCCATCCCTACTTACGATGGCTACGGCAAAACAGCGTATGAACACATCCAAGACATTTTGGCCTTGGCTGCGCTACCCTCTATTACTGACGAGAGTGTCAAGACCAGTCTACTGGCTCTTTCCCTGAGGGGGAAGCTTCTCTATTGGTGGAGATCCTTGCCAGAAGGATCTATCACGGGGTGGCCTCGGTTAGCGGGCGAGGCTTGTAAAAGGATGCAACGAGTCCGCCGATCCCTCTTCGACTGTTGCATCAGTTCCAAAGCATCCAACGACACCCGCAAGAGGAGGTGTCAGACTTCAACATAAGGTTTGCGAGGTCTTGGAAAAGAGTACCTCGCGAACTGCGACCTTCAGCAGGTCAGGCTGCACACTACTACCTGAGGTCTTTCAACTCAGATATTTGCCTACTTCTAAAGATAGCCCGAGTCGACTCTTTCCTTGCCCTATACGAAGCTGCCCAACAGGCGGAATTAGATATAATCTTCATAGGCAGACTCCCGCATAGAGTGCAACCCCTATTTATCTTGATTTTCCTCAGTCCCAGTATTTGTCGGCCTCTGGTGTGATGCCCTCATCGTCAAGTCAGCACCCCCAGCAGCCGTGGAATCCGGCACCAGTTGTAAACCCCTACGGCCCCCCTCAAATCCATTATCCTAACCCGCCACCTCCGCCTCCGCAATATCCCGCACTCCCTGCTCCCCCTCAGTACGCGACGTATTCTGTGCCCCCGCCATTGGCTGCATTACCTCCGCCGGCTCAGTTGGCACCTGCAGACAATGATATTCAAAATAAAATCCTCCAAGAGGTACGGGCTCTGGCATCTGGGTATCATACCATGTCTAATGACATGACAATAATGAAGAAGAAGCAAGCCCAGATGGAGTTCCTTCCAAGGAGGCCGTATCCTCCTCCGACGCTAACGAAAGACCAAGCCGCAGAACGACAATCTCAATGGCAACCCCCTGCAAGAAATGCTGCCATTGAGGATCAACCTAGCACTTCTGACCAGGTCAACTGGTGCTCCACGTGCAATGATCCACACTCAGAAGAAGGGTGCACGCTGCTTCAGCATTACCTCCAGACCCTGGCAGACAGTGCCATATAGGATGAATTATACATGATCCTGGACGATGAAGGCAACTTTTCTGTCCCAGAAGAAGATCTTGCGTTGCTCCTGCCTAAGGAAGGCAGAAAGCCCGTTGAAACTGCCGCGGCCCAACCAAAGCCATTAAAGGTATACGCCAGAAGAGAAAAGGCGCAACCTGCTGGGCTACCACCTGACAAGTCACTGTGGCCTCATGCAGCCAAGGAAAAGTTTCTTGCGCCCAAAGCTCCCGTAGTGAAAGCCCCCGCAGCTCAGTCTCCAGCTGAAACAAAAGAACAAGCTCAGGAGAAGCTGAGATATCCGTCACTGACGAAGAGACAGAGAATCGAAGCCACGCAGCAATACCGGACTAAGTATGAGCCTGCGAAAGAAACGGAGGGAGCCAACACTTCAAGCTATAGCATAGTTGACGAGCTAAAGAGGACTCCCGCAAAGATAAGTATGTACGAGGCTCTTCTGCTCCCGGGGCAAGTTGATCTGCTGCAAGAATCTTTGAAGAACATAAAAGACGGGAAGCCGACGCAGCCTGCTGTGTTAGCTCAACCCCTGACAGTCTCCGCCACCGGAAAAAACAGACCACCTCCTTTCTATTTGTCATTGCGGATGGAAGGCTATATAGTTCACAATCGCATGGTGGATTCTGGCGCCTCCACGACTGTTATGCCAAGAGTGCGTCTGCGACGAGATCGGTATGGAGTATAGAAGGAGCAGCCAAGGTGTGCTGCAGCTAGACGGCACCCCTGTCAAGACAGTCGGTGTCATCAAGGATATCTCGATCCGGCTGCACAAAGCTCTTGACATAGTGGTCATACAGGAAGTCGTGGTTGTCGACTTGGAACCCTACTTCGGCATGTGTCTCTCTAGGGAGTTCATTGCAAAGCTGGGTGGGTATCTGTCTCTGGATTACTCACATATGGAAGTGCCCTTCAAAGGAAGGAGACTGAAGATATACAATGAAAAGCCTTCCACATTTCTAGTAGAGAAGATACCCGGAGAAGAGTCACAAAACTGCATGGTTCAGTTGACGACTGAGGAACTGGTGGTGGTGGACATGACAGAACAAGCTCTTGAGCTGTTACAAGTGGAGGATGAGTTCTCCTTGCTGGACTTCAACGCCATGATCGAGACTGAGCAAGGCTGCTACTCCGTCACTCAGCCTGAGAGACTTGACCAGTCAGCCAAGAAAGCTACTCTGGGATTTAAACATACAGTATACTGCTGAAAGAAAGCTTCACAAACTGGAACAACTTAATTGCAAGGGAAATTACAATGATGAACAGCACTGAAAATACCCGATTTTCCTCAAGTCTGAAAACAAATCGCAGCAATCCACGTTCTGGAAATAGTTTGTGAATAGTGCCGTGAATAGTAATTTGCTACAGTGCCGCGTGAATAGTAAACTGCTACAGTGCCGCGTGAATAGTAAACTGCTACAGTGCCGCGTGAATAGTAAACTGCTACAGTGCCGCGTGAATAGTAAACTGCTACAGCCTCCAAATAAGTACCGTCTACAGGTCTAAATCGCTGCTATCTCCCAACACACACAAGATATCAATGACGAACCAGAAATTCTCTTTGATCTCCAATTTGCCCTATGAATGAAGACAATCAAAATCCAATAGAGCTGATCTTTCACAGCCGTAGTGGATGTCCTTGCCGAGAGTTTCCGTTCTCAACAAGCTCGAATCTGCAAGCAAATTCTCCAGAATGCATCAAGCAATATATTCAATGTTCAAGGATCTTTGGAATGAGAGCCCGACCACTTTATTTATTATTGACTCGGCCTGGCTGTATCATAACATAACCAATGTGGGATAAAAAAACCCCCTTTTTAATAAATCCTTATGTCTCCCTAAGTCACTTTATCAAATAATTAATAATTCACTTAAGTGACTTATGTGCACACATAATATAAAGTCTATTTAATTAAATACGACTTTATAATTAAATAATTACGAGTATTAAAATAATTGCACCGAGAAGACCCAAGCCAACATCGATAGCATTTTTGGATACCCTTTTGGTGAACTGTCCAAATATAGAAAGCTGATTACGAAAAAAGCACGGCCCTAAAAAATAGGAAAGCTGCTCCAAGCGACTTCCAAGATCCTTAAAGCTGCTCCCATAGCCTACGGGATCGCGTGAATAGGCTATGCCATTGTGCCAATGCTTGACGAGCTCGAGAAAGGGGACATGACAGTCCTCCCTCCCAAAAATTGCTTGTCCCCAAGCAATCTTAGTGCCGGATCTTTGTAGAATGTCTTCATGTTCCCGGGTAGCATCATCAACGAGGTAAGTTCTTCCATTTAATCAAATATTCCTTAATTACCTTCCGCCTCAACACCTTCTCCCTGTAATCAATAATAGCTTCAGGAACCAAAATGAGTTTACCCTCCTCATCCCATGGAGGCAACTCAATAGAAGGAACAATGCGTGCACCAATCGCCTTTTTGAGGCGTGAAACATGGAAGACATTATGTATTTTGCTTGTCACCAGGTAGCTCCAACTCATAAGCTACCTCACCAATCCGCTTGATTACCCGAAAGGGTCCATAAAATCTGGGCTTCAACTTCTCCTTCCCACTCTTCTTGAGAGTAGATTGTCTATAAGGCTGCAACCTAAGATAGACCAGATCATCCACCTCAAAACTGCGCTCAACTCTGTGCTGATCGGCATAAAGCTTCTGCCGATTCTGAGCCTGAAGGATATTATCCTTGAGGGACCTCAACAAGTCTTGGCTGTCCTGCAAATAATCCTTAGCTCCCGGAGCTCGACTGTCACCCAATAGAAGATCAATGAAGCTTGGAGCCTCATAACCATACAAAGCCATGAAAGGTGTCATACCAATAGTCATGTGGTGAGTTGTGTTGTAGCAGAATTCCCCAAGATGAAGCCACTTCACCCAAGCTTTCTGCTGCCCTGAAACATAATTCCTCAGGTAACCCTCTATCCACTTATTAACTATCTCTGTCTGCCCATCGGTCTGAGGGTGGTAGCTAGTGTTGGGAGTGAGCTCGGTTCCTCCTAACCTGAATAACTCCTGCCAAAAAATGCTCATGAACCGTGTATCCCTGTTGCTCACAATAGTCTTGGGTATTCCATGCAAACGGAACACCTCTCACGAAAAATAAATCAGCCACACGAGCAGCCGTAAAAGTAGCTGAAATAGCAAAGAAATGTGCAAACTTAGTGAGTCTATCCACCACAACATAAATGCAATCCTTGCCCTGCATTGTGGGTAACCCAGTAATGAAATCCATAGATATACCTTCCCATTTCTGGTTCGGTATTGGAAGGGGTTGCAATAAACCTGTTGGGTGTGTATGTTCATCCTTATTTTGTTGACAGATAGAACACTCACGAACATACTGAAGAACCTCATTCTTAAGCCCTTTCCAAGAAAATCTCTCCCGAATGCTCCTGTAAGTCTTAAAGAAACCTGAATGACCTGCAGTCGGATCATCATGAAAATACTGGATAACTCTCTTCCTAAAGCGTGACCCGAGATAGAAGAAAAACGCGACCCTTATAAAGGATCAAACCATGTGAAATCATATAACGGTCATCCTGCACTTTGCCCTCTAGCAAACTGGATGCCCACTCATCCTCGGCATATTACGCAATAATAACATCTCGCCATTACTGCTGAAATACCGATCCACTGAACAAATGTGAGGCCTTCGAGATAAAGCATCAGCAACCACATTCGACTTTCCCTTAACATAAACTATGTCAAAATCATAAGCTTGTAGCTTGCTGACCCACTTCTGCTGCCTCTCATTTAGATCCTTCTGAGCCAAGAAGTATCTAAGACTGTTATGATCCGTGCTGACAGTGAATCTACCTCCAACCAGATACTGTCGGAATTTGGCGAGAGCATGCATTATCGCCAACATCTCCTTATCATAAATAGAATAACTCCTTTCTGCCCCCTGGAGCTTCCGACTCTCATAAGCCACTGGGTGTCTGTTCTGCATTAGAACTGCACCAATCCCTTCACCGGAAGCATCACATTGTAAAATGAAAGGCTGTGAAAAATCTGGCATAGCAAGCACCGGGCAAGAACACATAACTTGTTTGAAGTGTTCGAAACACTTCTAAGCTTCATCAGACCATTTGAAGGCACCCTTCTTGGTCAAATCTGTGAGTGGGGCTGCCAACTGCGAAAATCCCTTCACAAACCGTCTGTAAAAACCACAAAGTCCAAAGAATCCCTTAAGCTGAGATAGATTTGTTGGAGCTGGCCAATCCTGGATAGCTTTGATTTTATCCGGGTCCATACGTACTCCATCTGCACTGATAATGTGCCCAAGATACAAGAGCTCTGTCAACCCAAAATCACATTTTGTTTCCTTAGCATAAAAGGATTCCTGTTCGAGGATACGGAGGACCTCCTCAAGATTTTGTAGGTGCTCCTCCCATGATCGACTGTAAACTAGAATATCATCAAAGAATATCAAAACATACCTCCTCAACTGCCTGCTAAAAATCTTGTTCATACAAGACTGGAAAGTCGTTGGGGCATTGGTCAACCCAAAAGGCATAACCAGAAACTCAAAGTGCCCACAATGACAGCGAAAAGTTGTTTTCTCTATATCCTGCTCTCTCATTCTGATCTGATGGTAACCACTGCGCAGGTCTATTTTTGAGAAGAGTTGAGCTCCATGTAGCTCATCAATCAATTCGTCGATGCGTGGAATAGAATTTTGTTCTTAATTGTTTTCTTATTTAGCTCCCTATAGTCAACACACATACGCCAAGTCCCATCTTTTTTCTTTACCAAAACCACGGCCGAAGCAAAAGGACTCTTGCTTGGTCGGATATGTCCCATGTCAAGCAATTCCTGAATTGTTTTCTCAATCTCATCCTTATGTCGCCTAGGGTGCCTATAGGGTGTAGTGATAAGCTGTCTTAGCACTCTCCTCCAACTCAATAATGTGCTCCATTCCTCTCTCCAGAGGTCTCCCTGGAGGAATATTACTAAACACCTTGGAGTGTTTAGTCAAGATGTCTTGAATCTCTGGTTGGTAAGTGGACTTAACTTGTACATCCCCTGCTGAAGTAATGAGACACTCTGCTGCCCACTCAACCTCATCATGTCCGAAAAGCCTCTCCATTCGCTTAATGGAGACAACTCGAGAGTCCGCCGTCGACATGCCTCTCGGCGTCACCTTCTTGCCACTGTCATGAAACTCATCTCCATAGCCCTCAGGTTCATAGTGAATTCGCCCAAGGATTCTAACCACTGCATTCCCAGAATCATATGAGTATCCCCAATATTAACCACATAAAAATCATCAGTAAGATCATAGCCTCCTAACTTCATCTGTAGTTTAGGGATCCTGCGGTTACACTGTATGGCTGTCCCATCTGCTACCATTACTCTGAATCCTGGAAATTCTTCTGTCTGCAACCCTCTCTTATCAACCAACCCAGCGTCAATAAAGTTATGAGTTGCCCCTGTATCAATCAGTGTCACCACCCGCTGCCCCTGAAGGACTCCTCGGACCTTGAAAGAAGATCCCTTTTTAAAACTATACAATTGTGCAATCTGTACCTCAGTCTCTTCTTCTGTCTCCCCTGCTCCACAATTCTCCTCATCCTCCTGTTGATCTGAATGCTCTGAACCAGATTCATCAACTTCAAAATATTCTCTAGCCTCTAGTTGCTTCACCTTAAGTGAACACTTGTGGCCCAACTCCCATGGTTCTCTACATCTGAAGCATAATTTCCTTTTTCTTAATTCATTGAGCTCATTATCCGATAGTTTCTTAGTTTCGGTTTTAGGTGCGTTACGGACAAACCCCTTCTTATCTTTGTTATTATGAAAAGGTTTGAAGGCTGGTTTTTGTTTCGGAACAGCGAACTCCATGCTTCTCGCCTTTTTCATGGCATCCTGTAAAGTGATTGGATCAAATGCCTTTACCCAACCACGTAGCGGCTCAGACAATCCCTCATAGAAGAGTATGATTAGACGCCTCTACGAGATATCATCCACTTTGTGAGAAATGGACTGGAATTACGTGATGTAGGCCTCTCTTGAGCTGTTACTGCCTCAAGCTGTGCCGGATCTTGAAAATACAACTCAGGATCCTTCTTATCGAATCGATCGATAAGTAGCCGTGTGAACTCCTCATAGGATGTAATCAAATTATGACCCAAAGTGATCAACCCATGAAACCACCAATCGTGTGCAGCTCCTTCAAGATGTAATGTGGCGAATTTTATAGCTTCTTCTAGCATAGGTCGAAGTGAGAGGAAATTATCAAGTTTATCCACCCATGTCCTGGCTGTACATTTGCCACTACCATCAAACCGAGGTAAAGAAACCTTGTTCGGTGCTTGGTTGAATTCTTTATGTGCTTGGTCTAGCACGATCGGTGCGGTGACCACCTCCCTGTCCCATACTCCTCGCTACGAGTGACGTATTGGTCAAATGACCAATGGGCCCTAAGGCCTTCAGGAAGAGCACTATACCGTTGATACCACTCCTCAAACTGATCCTCTATAGGCCCTTGAGCTGTGTGCATCTCAGGTTTTGGAACTTCAGCTCTAGATAAGAACGTAGGCTGAGTCGGTCGAGAAGTAACAACTGTATGTTGCCTCTGATCAGTCATGCCCTGGCTGCCCTTGCTCGGAATACGCCTGTTTGATGAGCTAGGCCCACCATCCTGATTAGTCCCTGTTTGTAGCCCCTGCAAAGTATTAGTCATAGCCATAATAGCATCTGCTAATGCTTCCTGTCCCTGTATCATCTGATCCTGCATATCCATCTGTGCCTTTGACAAAGCATTAAGAGCCCCAAATATACTAGGGTTCTCCCGATGCTGATCATCACCCATATTGTCTAGTAATTCAGTAGATCTCTTATGTCGCTCGTACTGAAGATGAAAATCTTTCTCTTTCCCTTTACCAACTGGTTCACTCATTAATTAAACCCACAAGTCGGCGAGATATGACTCGCTATGATACCACTATAACAACCCACCCTATTTAGGATTGTTTCTTATCTATTTTGACTAGTAAAAAAAACACAAATTTTTGCTCTTTTTATTCAAATATATGCTCTTTTTTTTGGGTATTTTTATGGGATTTAAACATACAGTATCTTTGCTGAAAGAAAGCTTCACAAAGCTGGAACAACTTAATTGCAAGGGAAATTACAATGATGAACAGCACTGAAAATACCCGATTTTCCTCAAGTCTGAAAACAAATCGCAGCAATCCACGTTATGGAAATAGTTTGTGAATAGTGCCGTGAATAGTAATTTGCTACAGCGCCGCGTGAATAGTAATTTGCTACAGTGCCGCGTGAATAGTAAACTGCTACAGTGCCGCGTGAATAGTAAACTGCTACAGTACCGCGTGAATAGTAAACTGCTACAGTGCCGCGTGAATAGTAAACTGCTACAGTGCCGCGTGAATAGTAAACTGCTACATCCAATAGTACCGTCTACGGGTCTAAATCGCTGCTATCTCCCAACACACACAAGATATCAATGACGAACCAGAAATTCTCTTTGATCTCCAATTTGCCCTATGAATGAAGACAATCAAAATCCAATAGAGCTGATCTTTCACAGCCGTAGTGGATGTCCTTGCCGAGAGTTTCCGTTCTCAACAAGCTCGAATCTGCAAGCAAATTCTCCAGAATGCATCAAGCAATATATTCAATGTTCAAGGATGCTGGAATGAGAGCCCGACCACTTTATTTATTATTGACTCGGCTTGGCTGTATCATAACATAACCAATGTGGGATAAAAAAACCCCCTTTTTAATAAATCCTTATGTCTCCCTAAGTCACTTTATCAAATAATTAATAATTCACTTAAGTGACTTATGTGCACACATAATATAAAGTCTATTTAATTAAATACGACTTTATAATTAAATAATTACGAGTATTAAAATAATTGCACCGGAAGACCCAAGCCAACATCGATAGCATTTTTGGATACCCTTTTGGTCGAACTTGTCCAAATATAGAAAGCTGTTACAGAAAAAAGCACGGCCCTAAAAAATAGGAAAGCTGCTCCAAGCGACTTCCAAGATCCTTAAACTGCTCCCATAGCCTATAGGATTGCGTGAATAGGCTATGCACTGTGCCAATGCTGACGAGCTCAGAAAGGGGACATGACAAACTTGCACCAGAAAAGCTATGGCAATTCTTCTTTGATGGCGCCAGATGCAAAAATGGCGCTAGTGCAGGAGTACTCTTGGTTTCCCCGTCTGGGATCCAGAAGGACTACACCTACAGGCTGGCTTGGAGCTGTACTAACAACGCGGCGGAGTATGAAGCCCTGTGCTTGGGTTTGAGAAAAGCAGAGAGACTGGGGATAAAACATTTGCAGATCTTTGGCGACTCAGAGCTGGTGTGCAACCAGATTACGAATAAGTGCGCCTCCAAGAAGCATTATCTCAAGGCGTATCGTAATCGTGTCTGGGAGCTGATGGAGTCATTCGACTCGTTGAATGTCAAAGCCATATCACGTGAGAAGAACAAGCACGCTGACATTCTGGCGTTTGTTGGAGCCAAGTACGTTCGGCTGATGACATCGTCCAGAAGCCGAAGCTGGTTCGTACCATCTATAGGCCTTCTGTGCCTGATAAAGACACCCACTGGCAGGTGTTTGATTGTGACGAGGATATCGTCACTTTTTTGATTATCGAAGCATGTACAATCGAAGGTAGAGACCCTGATGACGAGCAGTACGAGGGGTTGATACAGTTGAAGAATAATCATGTCCCGAAAGGACTGATTACCTTAGAGAGTCTCTTTGACCAGAACGATAGAGCAATATCACACAGGATCAAAGTAGACCCCAAGCAGTACGTAGACCTGGAGCTGGAACCTGGAAAAACAATCAAGGTCGGGACGGACTGCATTGAAGAGGAACTCGAGCAGATCAGATCATTATGCAGAGAGTTCCCCGATATCGTAGCCTGGTGCTACCAGGACTTGAAGGGGTATGACAGACAGATGATCCAGCATACCATAGAGCTAGAAGATAATGCAAAACCTTTCCGGCAGAAGCAAAGGGCTGTAAACCCGAAGATTGAAGCCATGATGAAAGCTGAGCTCTTGAAGATGTTGGAAGCCAAAATCATCTACCCCATCAAGCATTCATCTTGGGTCGTGAATTTGGTTCTTGTGAGGAAGAAGAATGGAGACATCCGTCTCTGCGTGGATTTCAGAAATCTTAATCAAGCCTCGCTGAAGGACCATTACCCACTTCCCCAAATCGATCAGATCCTCCACATAGTTGTTGGAGCATAGAGGTTCTCTCTCTTGGACGGATTCTCTGGATATAACCAGATATGGGTAAAGGACGAAGATCAGCACAAGACAACGTTCACCACCAAATGGGGAACGTTTGCATATCAGCGCATGCCCTTCGGCCTGTCTAATGCCGGCGCTACATTCCAGAGAGCCATGGACTTGGCCTTTCGAGAGCTGCTCAACAAGGTCATTGTCATCTACTTGGATGACATGACTGTATTTTCCCACAGAAGAGAGGACCATGCTTCCCACCTGCGGCAGATATTTGAGAGATGTCGTGAATTCGGCATTTCCATCAACCCGAAGAAGTCAGTCTTCGCGGTAAAAGAAGGTAAGCTGCTGGGACATGTCATCTCCGAGAAAGGCCTTGCAGTGGATCCTGACAGAGCAGAAGCCCTCCTCCGCTTGCCCATCCCAGTCGACAAGAAAGGGCTACAGTCATTCTTCGGCCAGATCAACTTCGTAAGGAAGTTCATACCGGACTTCGCACAAGTAATCAAGCCCATGGCCGAACTATTAAAAAAGAATGCCGAATTCTTGTGGACTGATGAAAGAAGGCAGGCCTTCGAGGAGATCAAGGCTAGAATTGCGCAAGCTCCGGTGTTGATTAATCCCGACTATTCCAAGGATTTCATCCTGTACGCGGTGGGAGAACCCGAGAGTTACGCCGCAGTCCTAACTCAGAAGGGAGACGATGGCGAAGAACGCCCCATAGCGTTCTTAAGCCAGGTGATTCAGCCGCATGAAGAGAAGTACAATTTTATTGAGCGGCAAGTTCACGCAGTCATGAAATCCCTCCGAAAGTTCAGGCACTTCGTCTCCCAGAGCCGGATAACTGTCTTCGTGATTCATCCGGACGTCAAGAATTTCATCATACAAGGAGAGCCTGGTCACAAGAGGGCAGGATGGATTGCCAAAATCCAAGAGTTTGACATCGAGGTACGGCCAACAAAGCTGATCAGAGGCCGAGCCTTGTGCCAAGAGCTGGCCCGAAGCGCTGCAGCTGAAATCTCCGCCTGCAAGTGGGAAGATCCGATAGCAGACACCAACCTAGCCAACTCCTTATCAGAGGAAAGTGATTGGACAAATGACCTGGTGCAGTATTTCAGCACCGGGAGATGCCCAGATCACCTCAATGCCTCACAAAGGAGGTTTAGGCTAAACGCCTTGAGATACGTACTTCGCCCCGAGGGGCTTTATTTTAAAAACATTGACGGCATCCTGTTGCGATGCGTCAAAGAAACAGACAAACCCAGGGTCCTCGGAGAATTCCACTCCGGGATGCCTGGGGGACATCATTCTGGAAGGCCTACGGCCTTGAAAATTATCAGAGTTGGGTACTATTGGCCCACTCTCTTCACAGACGCACATGCGGTCTGTGTCAAATGTGATAAATGCCAGAGGTTTGCTGGCAGGAACAGAAAAGCACCCCTGCCCCTCCAGCCAATTCAAGCTGAGACTCCGTTTCAGCAGTGGGGTTTAGACTTCATCGGGGTCATCACGCCTAACTCTGCGACGGGACACAAGTTTATCCTTACAACCACCGATTACTTCACCCGGTGGGCGGAGGCGATCCCCACTAAGAATGCGGACCGGGAAACGGTCATCGGGTTCCTCGAGAGCCTCATCACCCGTTTCGGGGTCCCGGAGTCAATAGTGACAGACAATGGTCCGGGGTTCGCGAGCGCTGTACTCACGGAGTACACCAGCAAATACGGCATCTATCACAAGATGTCTTCGAACTACTACCCGCAAGGGAATGGCCTGGCCGAGTCCACCAACAAGAATCTACTGAAGATTGTCAAAAGGACAGTAGAGAGAAACAAGAGGACATGGCACCTACTCCTGAATCGGGCGTTGTGGGCGGATCGCATATCATTCAAGAAGTCTATCAAGACATCCCCCTACGCGCTCGTGTACGGCAAGGAGGCATTTCTGCCTATCCACATAGAGATACCCGCACTATGGATGCTAGATGAAGAAAAAGGCAACGGGGATCCAGTGGACGCCAGACTGTGCCAACTACTGCGGTTAGAAGAAGAAAGAGAAAAGGCATACCAGGCCTTTACTAAACATGCTGAAGCGACCCAAGGCTGGTTTGCGAAAGGCACCACCGCCCGAGTTTTCAAAATCGGGGACCTAGTGCTGAAGTGGGACTCACTGAAAGCAAAGTCGGGCAACCATGGTAAATTTGATGCCCTCTGGGAAGGTCCCTATCAGATTGCTCGGGTGAACCAATTTAATGCATTCGTGCTCCGGGACATGGAGGGACAGCTTCTCCCCATTCCTGTCAACGGGTTCCACCTGAAGGTTTACCACCACTGAAGGCACCCAAGCGGTCCTTCCTTGTACATATTTCTTTTCTGCATTTTTATCAGAATGTATATATTTATTTCAGCATTCAGCTTTTAGTTTTCAAGAGCCTAAGTGAAGCCTAGAGCAAACCCCGACTTCGCAGCGAAGTCGGGCATCGCTCCTTGGATAGTGCGACATCGGGAGTTTGAAAGAAAGCAGCTGACAAAAGGGCCAAAAATTTGACTAAGTGTTGGGTGCGCAACCCGACTTCGCAGCGAAGTCGGACTGCCCACCGTCTTGGGAGCGCAGAGCAAAAATCGGCTAAGTGTCAAAGTCAGACTGCGCAACTTTTCTGAGCGAAGTCTGATTGCGCAATCAAGTCTGGGCGAAGTCGGAGTGCGCACGTTTTTTGGGCGAAGTCCGAGTGCGCCCTCAATTTCGGGCGCACCTTGGATGACCTGTCGCGGGAAACAAGGGACAATGATGAAATATTTCTAAGTGTGGGCCCAGACAGCGCAGTGTGGCATAGTGCGAAGTTGGGTTGCGTCCCTCCTTAAAACCCTGGGCCAAAAGTTCTCCCTCGAAGCGTGTGCCCAGGCGGCGGCTATGACGTCATTGGAAGCACGAGGTCCGAAAAAATTCTAAAATAATGATTGCGCGACTTTCAAAAAGGATGTCATTAAGAAAGCAGGCGCATTAGGACCAACCGCAACCAGGGTACGCTTTCCAAAGATAAACCCACGCACGGCCGCCAAAAAATTATAACGCTTCCAACTACTTCGGGTAAATCACCTTACCCCCCTCCCTTGCGCCATTAATGCTGAATTCCTTGCCTAGAAAAGGGGCCCTGGCATACTCAGAACATCCAAATTGTCAAGCTGACTCTGAGCTGCAAGGCGCAGAACTGAAGAATCAGTAGCCAGAATCCCCGTCTCTGCCAATTCGAGCAGAAAAGAGAGGAAATGGACAAGGGGAAAGCGCCAATGCCGACACAGTCCAGCGACGCAGAACGCGAAGCTGAAGAACAGACAGAATCCAGCGCTCATGAGAGCGAAGCGCCGCAAGAGCAAACAAGGAGAACCAGGTCGAAGAGAAGCCAAGGGCAAGCTCCACCGCCGCCCATCAATCGCCTGGCCGGGTACAAAGATGGCGAGTACTCTATCAGCCTCACCAAGCTGCGGCCGAATATTGCGAAGTGGGCTGACAAGGTTTCACCCTCGCACCATGTCGGGGCTGCATACAAATCGAACCTGTACTGGTTCTTGTGCCCTCCTGTCCACCAATGCCCGGAGCTGGTTGAATCCATTGTGGCATACTACAAGCCAGCTGCCCGGCAAGTCTGTGACAACAAGGGAAGAGTATTGTTCACACTCTTCAGGGAAAGCGTCCAGCCAACTTTCGCCTCGGGGCTCCAGTACGACCCCAATGCAATTGTCAGGAGAATTAACCTGGACGAACAGGCGGGCAGATTCGCCCAGACCAAGAGGATGAGAGAGTTTCTCGACTCAGAGCTGAAAACTCCGCTACCAGCCGGACAGTGGCCGACAGGCCCTATACCCCTGGACAGGTTCGAAAACAAGTACATATATATCATCCTGGCATGGGTACTCGGCTGCGATTCCGACAGAGTGGTACGCCCGTACCAGCTGGCGCTAGCAGAATGCATCTTGCATGGGGAGTTTTATGACTCCACGGCGCAAAGGAGCGGAAGGCGCCCTATTTTCTTTGACTGGGCAGATTGGCTGGCGTACGCCATACATTCGAACCTGGTCAGGTTGCAGCAGAAGCAGACAACAGAATTCCGGCTCTGCTCGTTCCTCACATGGTTGTGCCTGTACCACACGCACTACCGGATTAAAGTTCCTGACTTGAAGAAGGTGAATGAAAAAGGAGAGTCGCTGCCTGTGTACGAATGGACTGAAGCCCTGTACAGGAAAGGGTCATACTATGAGTTCAACTTCAAATTTCTAGGTATGACCCTGGCGCTGTTCAACGGTGAGGCATCCCGCCCGCCAGAGGCCATGACGAACTATCTGAGGAGGTACAAGTGCGGGGACACCTTCCGGCTGACGCAGGGCATTGTAGTCAGAATCTACGGATTCAAGGGGAAGCCGTTCCTGCTGCCCTATTTCTGCACTGACCATCAGTTCGGTATGGAGATATCGCGCCAGATGGATTATGTCGAGGAGGAATTCGGCCAGGGAAAGAAGAGAGGTCATATTTTCCAGTATCCTATTACCTGGGCGAACATTCAAGTACGCGAGATTGGACAACATGTCTACCTCGCACAAGAGCTCATCGACATGGGCCTGATACAGCTACCTCAGCGCTGGAAGTATGACCCGATTGGGGTCAGGGGAAAGTTTGTGCATATCTGCCCCCGAGCGGAGATCATGCAAGAAAGGTGCAATAGAACAGGCGCAGACCTGGAATGGCACATTGAGCGGATGCAATCATGGCCGCCATGGCATGATTTTTACTGCGAAGAAGTGGCGTTTGATCCGGAGCGCAACCCGGACCACCGGTTAGACTCAGCGGGCTTCAAGAAATTCCTCTCCAAGGTGGCGCCCCTCAACTGGCAAAAGGACAAAATCATTGAATGTTGGAAGATGAGGTGCCGCACGCAACACGATAAGTCTAACCGGAAGACGTTGGCCGTAGATGATGAGTTTTCGGCCTTATATGATCAATACGCTGACACATGGCAGCCTTTCGCATTTCGAGATTGCGTTCCCCGAGGCGCCAGAAAAAGATATAGAAGGAGGTCCCCGTCCCAACAATTGCCTACTCCAGGGACTTCCAGCGCGACACCAACAAGCAGCCAAGTGGGCCCAATGTTGCCTCCAGCTCCTGAAGCCTTACCTGAAAGGGCACAAGAGCCAGAAAAGTCAACTCCTGAGGTGGCCCCCCAAGAGGAAAAGGCGCCAGAACAGCCAGCTAGTAGAACGGCCGCAGCAAGCATCCTCCCGTCTAGACCCAGGTACAAGTTTACCGTGGGAACATCGCTGCCTGCCGCCCCAACCTCCTCTCCCTCCTTTGAACCAGCTGCAGCGCCAGAAGAAAAGAAGAGGAAGAGGAGCGAAAAGGCCAAGCGGCCTAAGGAGTCTGCACAGCAAACGGCCGCAGCACGGACAGGGACAGCCGCGCCGAAAATCGTCTCGTTAGACAGCCCTGAGATAGAAGCAGAAGCTTGGGCTGCAGGCGTCCTTCAGTCAGCGGCTCAGGCGGAGCCCGCAGGTACGTCCTCTTCCCCGGTCCCCCAAATCCCAGTCGGCCCTGCCGTAACACCATCCCCCATTGTATCAGGGCAAGCCATAGTTGCATCCTCTTCGTCTCAGACCACCCAACCCTCCCACAGCCCCCATTCCTTCGA
The DNA here is from genome assembly GCA_028583015.1 of Wollemia nobilis. NCBI lineage: Eukaryota > Viridiplantae > Streptophyta > Pinopsida > Araucariales > Araucariaceae > Wollemia > Wollemia nobilis. The sequence continues at coordinate 7,746,357 of JAQPPZ010004842.1, forward strand.
CCAGTTCGCCCAGGACCCAAATGCTTTCCAGTCCCTCAGTCAAACCCTAGACCCCTCGCCTGCGGCCAGTGCCGAAGTTGTGCGTACATCGCCGCGCAGCTCACCTCCATTGTTCAAAACCCCGCCTACACCTTCCACTCAGCCGCTCGCTTCCCCTAGGACCCGGTCGCCCTTAAAAGCGACCACGACTTCTGGAATACCTCCTGCTTCGCTGTTTGCAGGAAAAATGCCGCAGCAAGATTTAGTCTCGGCGTATCCGATGCTGGAAGACCTTGACTTCATGGGAGAACAGCTGCAGATCACAGATGATCAGCCTCTGGCAGCAAAGGCCGTAGGGTGTTCCGCCTCTTTCCTTCAGGGCGTCAAACGGAGAAGAGCCGAGGAGATAGCTGCCCCGGTGAAGCGCACCAAGTACGACTTGGACAGGAGAGTGCTGAGAACTGAGAAGTTGATTCCGAAAGTGAAGAAGCCTCTCCGGGAAATGACCGAGGCAGACTATGAACACCAAGTCAAGGAGAAGAGCTTTGACGATATAAACGAGGAATACGAAATCAACGGTATTCGTCGCAGAACCCATAATCTCCTTGTCAAGCGACTCGAAAGTCAGGAGACGTTGTTTCGGCTGCAAAATAATTCAAGACAGCTGGAGGAAGATTTGGCTAGGGCCACCGCGCAGCTGGAGTCTGCACAGCAGGAAATCAATGACCTGAAAGCCCAGCTCGCCGCCTCTCAGCAGGAGGCTACAGCGCAAAGAAAGACAGTCGAACAACTGTCAGAGGAGAAGAAGGCAGCGTTGGAGCAGGTCTCCCAGCTGCGGGATTCATTAAAGCAGGCCCAATCTCAGCTCGAGGAGAAGACGTCCCAGACGGCGGCCTTTTCGAAAAACAAGGTTAAAGAGATGCGGGTCGGTCTGCTGCAGGGATGCAGGGCCAACGTTGTCAGGTCCATATCCGTCCTGGATTTCGCGTCCAGGATCCAAGAAGTATCTGCCCAGGGAAAGCCTGTGGTAGAGGAGGCCGAACACCAAGCGAAGCAGTGGCTGGACTTGGCATTAAAACTTGAGGAGTTAGCGCGCAAAGGCCTCCGATTTCCCCCAATGTCCCGAATTGCCTTAGAATGGGCAGATGCAAGGGTAACCTTGCACAATTATTTTGAAAAAACAGAGAAAATAAGGGCCGCCAGGAAAATGTTGGACGCATTAGACCACGAAATGAACATTTGCCTGGCCCCCTTCAACGCTCTTTCTGAGCACGGTTGCCCGAGCTTCGTCAAGGATGGAGAGTTTCTGACCCTTGAGCAGGTGAAGCTGAATTGGCTGTCTTTTGAGGCAGACACGTCAGAAATTGACAGCTGGGCCGAGCCAATCCAGGAAGCTCAGGTCACTCAGATGGTGTCAAGATATTGTAAAATCAACACCTCCCTTCAGGAGTTGGGAGAAAGATATAACACCATCGACGTGCATGCGGTTGCAGCATTCAGAGCAGCGCTGAGAGATGTCAGCGACTTAGGGCCCTTTCAGGCAGCAGCCTGGGACCAGGCCAAAGCTGCGTACAATCATGTCCGCGAGCGGGAGGGTGACAGTGGCGATCATTCAGACTCAGAAAGAGGAGGAGAAACAGAAGAAGCAACTGCCGAAAGTGAATCCGAAGAGGAGCAGTTGCCCAAGAAGAAGCCGTCAGAGCAGCGGAAAGCAGGGGAAGGGAGTTCCTCTGCGCCCAAAGGATGAAGGCCTGGTTCTTTGCGTCGAGGCGAGCTCGACACCCCGCGAGCCGCCAGGAATGTTGCCACATTTTGCACGGGGTGCCATGTTTTCAAATTTTGTAAGTATGTTGCTCTCCCTTCCCTCCATCTCCTTTCCCTTTCTCCACTGTTCCCTTTCTCCCCTTCTATCGGTTGCATTCCTCCCTTTTCCCCTTGTTCTTTCTGCGGTCAGAATTCCCAAAACAGAGCAAAAGGGTCCCCAAAAGTTTCTAAGTCTAAGAGCGCAACCCGACTTCGCAGCGAAGTCGGGGTGCGCCCTTAAGTTCGAGCGCACTCGGGAAGGCGAAGTGCGAAAGGGGACCGAAAAGAGCAGAATTTGGCTAAGTATGAGAGCGCAACCCGACTTCGCAGCGAAGTCGGGGTGCGCTCCCCTTCCTGAGCGCACTTGGGAAGCAGCCTATCCAGAAGATCAGCTAAGTGCCAGAGCGCAACCCGACTTCGCAGCGAAGTCGGGCTGCGCCCGATTCCTGTGTGCAGTCTGAACAACGGCCAAATTGACTAAGTGCCGGAGTGCGCAACCCGACTTCGCAGCGAAGTCGGACTGCGCCCTCTAACTTGTGCGCAGTTGGGCAATATCTTTCAAGCAGCCCAAAAACTATCTAAGGCACGGAGGCCTCCCCAACTGCGTTGTTCCCCACTTGCGCTGTCCAGTTGCGCTCCGATTCCGGGCGAAGTAAGACATAAAGAGAGACTGCCTTTCAAGGCAGATGCGTCCCTCATCAGAACTTGACAAGTGTCCAGCCTCGGGATCCGAGCCGAGATGTGATGGGAAAAGGGACAAGCGTGGGCCAAATTATCTACCGCAGCTACCCTCATTTAAGCTGACGCAAAGTTCCATCTACCGCAGCTACCCGCATTCATGCTGACTCGAAGTTTCATCAACCGCACTGCCACGTAGCTGCCCAGTTTTCAGGTGGACCTTGCTGCAAGTACAGTCCCTGTCTGCAGGAGTCAACATCAGCAGCTCTTTCGCCGCTTTTGTCAGCTTTTGTCAGCTCTGGGATTTTGTGCCCAGGATTGTAATTGGGGGGAAACTGCGCTATAAATAGCCGCACCACATCATTGTAAAGGGGTGGAAGGGGGATATCCTGCTAGGGAACCATTGTAGCTATACGTTTGCTTCTGAATGCAAGACACACACTTGGCTCTATTTGTTGTTATCATTCTTTATGCTGCCTTTACTTAGCATTTCTGCCTCATGTTGCTTATTTCATTGCTTACTGTTATTCTGATATCTGGATTCCGGTATTTGATGATTAAGTATTCCTGGAATGCATAGATAGAGGATACATAGGATGTATGATAGTTATAGTTTTTGTAGTGTGTTCTGTATTTAATTGTTGTTAGTAGTGGTGATTGATCGTTGTCGTGCTGCTCATCCCCCCCACCCAACACAAATCCTATTTATATCTCTTTTCGCATTTTAATTTCTTTCCTGCACTCTTAGCTTAAAACACTTGAGAAAACCCATAGGAAGCCGGCCTTCTCCGGAGATTGGCACGGAAGGCATTCCTTCCTTCCGGCCTTTCAATCTGGTGGGCGAATCTGGGGCGCATTTCACTAAATCCTTTCCTAATGGCAGATTCGTAACCAACAGGAATATTAAGCCAACATGAGTTATTATTTAAGAGCCATGGTCTACATATCCCAGGGACTGCACAAACAGCATTTTGCGCGTATTTTGCATGTACAGGGCTGGCATGTATATTCTTTGATGTAGTTCTATATACATTTTTATGTTGCTCATTCTTATATGTGCATAGATATTCTGAAGAATGTTTTCATCTTCCTGACAGTTGCTTCCTGGCTAATTTAATAGGAATGAATTTAAGAAAGAAGATTTGTCTGTCTTGTTGCTTGCAACTTCTCTAGTTCTGAAAAAGGGTGAAGTTTATAAGTGCGTAGAATCAACATACTGAAAGTACACATGAATATCTAGCAGAATGTGTAGAAATATGGTCGTTATTGATTATACTACAAGAAAAAATTCTTTGACATCATTGTAATTTAAATTTGATAACACAAGATCTTGCCGTTCCCATCTACTGTGTAATAGGTATTCTTTATAAATTAACCCAATTTATCTGTCTCTAGACTAATGCTAGCCTATACAAATGCTTGATTTCATTTCACCAGATTAAATATCCAAATTTTAAACAGTTCTCAAAGTGAAGCTCCTCACCTTCTTATCAGGATAGTTCATGTGAACATGCTGTTATTTTTCTCCTCGTTAAATCTTTATACTTTATAGATTGGATGGATTGAATTGACAAGAATGTTTCTTTTGCTAAATACTCAAAATTGTTATGGGTTGGATCATTAAAGAATACCTATACCATCTAACACAATTTTCTTGTGGCAGTATCCAATGGTGCCTCCTGAACTAGAGTTGATAGATTTGAAAGGACTTGATGATAAACATCATTCAGATCTTATGTCAGAAATGCAAGATGAGGCTAAAATGCTTGCATCATCTCCTATGCTTGTAGCATTGTGTGAGGTATGATTCTGATATGATTACTCTAAAATTATGATTGTGTGGCTTACATTGATTTCTTGGGTTCCAGTGAGTGTGTTATGGTCATTCTGTGCATGTATCTCCCTTTAAGTTCTCAGGATCATGATTCCTTGGAAACTGCTTTTGTTTTTTGAAATGCAAAGTAGATATTCAAAAGGCCCTGTCTGCCTTAAGCTTGTAGCCCATTGTTTTAGCCTGTGTCACGAGGTTTGGTCTTTGGCAACGTGAAATTTGGAACAAATTCGACACGGAAAAAATTGAATAAAGTCTGGCGTAAAATTCAAGACAAAAAATTGCAAATATAAATGTAAATAAAAATCCAATAAGAATACTAAAACTGACTTAAAAAATTATAGTAATAATTTTATATAATTACTAAATAATCTATAAACTAATTGCTAAATAATATATAAATGTAATTCTTCTCAGGACCTTAGGGCCTAATAGTTAAAACAAACTTAAAATATAAAACTAGCAAATACTAATTAATAATTAAAAAAATTCAAGCTTTTTATTTAAAAAATAACGATATTAAAAATCCTATAGCTATGAAGAGTAAGTCGGAAAAAATTAAACAGTAAGTCGAAAAAAATTAAAAAAATCCTACAGTGAAGAGGCTAGCCTAAAAGCTAAGGTCCTAAGTTATGATTAAAGAGAAATAAAAAACAAATTATGATGAAAGAAGCCTAGATGCTATGCTCCCTACTTCACACAGTCACAGCTTTGACAACCTCACACTGCACTATTACGGCTTCGATAGAGGCTTTTAGGCTTCAACAAGAAGAGGACTGATAGAAGAGGAGTAGGACTACTCAGTACAGATGCCTTGAACGACCATCTCCACAGATCCCCTGCTGCTGTCCTGCCTCATATTGTCTACGACCTTCATATCTGTTAGAAAGGTGTCGTAATTAGATCAGAAATGGTCTAGGGCCTCTGTTACAGTTTCACAGAGCCAGATCATGTAGGGCTGCTTGCAAACACCGTTGTTTTCATTGGGGTAAGGAAACATATTTCTGGAGATGAATATAAGTGATTTAGGGGTTGCTTGCATTTACGTATTACCTATCATCTAACAAAGTGTTGTGCACTGACAAAATTCTCCTGCATTTAATCTAATTGAAGCTGGCGGCCGGTGAAGGTGATTACATTGGGGCTAAATTTAGATGGCAATTTTCATTGATTTAGTATGGGTAATTGTCAAATTTGCTGAATTTTGAAGTTGATGAAATCCTATGATAGGATTTAGGTGAATTGTGGCTAAAATCATTCAAACTAGCTTTATTTATGTCAAGCTTGAGTGCTTTGTAATGTATAATCCATTCATCAGTATCCCAGGTAGTTGTCATTGAGATTTTTTAAGAATAATGCTGTGCCTATCAGAATGATGAAGTCCAAGATCATAGAAAATCTTTTGTCGTTTGTCCTGGCTTCCTATCCATGCTTTATGAATTTGATTCCCATTTGAAGTGATTAACAGTGTGGTATGTGTGCTGCCTATGATAAACTGCATTTTAACAGTGTCCATGCTTGGAAAAGCAAAGGAAATATACAATATAAAAAGCAGAAATGTTTGATTCAGAGAAACTGGAAATTGTAAAACCAACAATATGCAGAAAAATTACAAGTCGAACTACTTTCCTGGGCCCTAATGAAAATGGTAGTTTGTAACATAATATGTTTGTCTTATAGCAAAAGCAGAAGACTGTTCAGGAAGATGGTCTTAATGCTGAGGCCGGATAAACAACAGATTGACTGCAAGGGCTAGTTGAAAGGATTGTTGGGCCACAATTCAGTAGAGAAAGTAAGAAGAACTGTATTTATCTTTACAAATGACCAAGAATGACTCAAAGTGGTTTTTGTGCCCAAAAGCATTATCCATAAAATAAAAGAAGCAGGTATGGTGCAGATAAAAATATAAAAGTTTACATGAAAAGGCAAATTTGATATATCTAAGAACTAAGAAATCAGTAAATACAGAAATGTTACAAATATGTTACAAGTATGTCGTTATTGGGTCATGTCGGATACTACAGGTGATTCATCAAGATTTGCTCAAAGATCACACAACCATTGACATATATTTTCTGAAGAAATATATTTTGTATGAGGCAGGGAAGGGAGTGTAATGAGCTGCCCTGTTCTGTGTTTGGTGTTTTTGCAATAACTATGGATTAATTTGAACATGCAATAATACCCAAATGAAAGAAGCCAATAATAGCAACATGCAATGATACCCAGATGGACTTAACACTGAATAATCGATTTTTATGCAGCACCCATTATCAAAATAGCTTATTAATTCATATCAGCAAATTAACAACAATGTTTAGAAATTCCAGATGGATAAATGTCTTCAGAATATCATTATAAACATACCAATTTGCTATTATCTCAAACTGATGGACTATAAACCTCTGAATCTTTGATTGAATCACATAAGCGTGAATCTTGAGTGAATTCACCAGCCAAGAACTGGGTTTTCGTCAAGCTCCCTTCTCCAATACTGAGGGTTTTCGTCCTCAGAACTTCAACAATCTGCACACTGTCGATCCCTGAAATGGAACCGATCTGCCCTTCGGGGTTTCGTCCGTCGGGTTATCGATTGGGGTTTGCGTCCCTTTCGATGAAGAAATATCAGCCGCCGGCCTTAATCTCCAAGAGAAGAAATAACATAAACCAGAATGTCTAAAATGAGACCAAGCCATCGAATAAATAGGCTCCTTCTTGGCAAACTCTTTTTTGCGCGCTCAATGTGGGATAAACATATTTCTTTCCCTTTAATTATAATATAAAGTTTTAACTTTATAAAATGAATTTAATAACTCACTTAATAAAGCCAAGCTTTGCGCTTTAAAAACTCTGCCTTATGAAACTCCGATTGACCAACTGAAACCTGTTTTGGATACCCATTTCGTTGTAGAACAACATCCCCTTGTCCGCTCGGCAAGAAACCCTAAAAACCGACACTGCTAAAATAGCAATTCCAGCATCCTAGCTCTGTTTGACCCCGAATGACCACCAAAAATGAGCTCTAAGAATCCAAAAGCTGTCTCAAATATCTCCAAAGGCTCTCATCCATATGACATAGCCTACGGGAACCCGTGTATAGGCTAGTCTCAATGTGCTCCCACTAGCTGATTAGAAGGGGACATTACAGGGAGCCAAGGCAGCATTAAAGGAGCTGAAGAAGGCCTTGATAATTGCACTAGTTTTAAAGAATCCAAATTTGAGCAAGGCATTCATCATGTACATAGTTGCATCAGATATTGCAATTGGAAGCACATTGGTCCAACAAGATGATAATGGGTATGATTATCCAATTTACTTCAGTAGCAGACAAATGAGCAATGTTGAAGTAAATTAAATGGTCCTGAAGAAAGAAGGCATTAGCCATAATGTTTTTTAAATCAAGAAGTTTAGAAACTATCTTTTGGGGCAAAAGTTCACCATGGTTATGAACCATATTGCCCTCAAGGATATCGTTAATAAGCCAAATCCATTAAGAAGGATTGTCAAATGGATTCTCGTCTAGGGAAGAAACATATTAACATAGATGCTTTTTTGAGAGCATATGAAGGTGATGGCTCTAAATGTGAGGATGGCACGTTTACCAATGCAACACTATTAGCACTGGAAGCCGTTCCACACTAGACATTTGGAAGTACCTAAATGTGGTCAAGTTTCTAGATGGCGTGATGCCAAAGGCGAAGATCACTTAGATCACTTAGGCTAGCCATCCCTACTCAATTGCACAAGGTGTTTTGTATTGAATAGGACTAGAGAAAAGATATCACTGAGCGGTGGGACAATTGCAAGGGAAGTGATTGATCAAAGAGTTGCAAGACAAAGTTTGTAGAGGACAATTTTGTGGGCAACTCACAACCAGGCGAATCATAGATGCAGAATATCATTGGCTAATAATATTCAAAGATAATATGGCTTATTGTAAGACCTATGATGTGTGCCAATCTTTTGGGAAGCATAGTACATCAATTGCACCTTTATGTCTTATCTTTCCCATTGCGTCTTTTGAAGTGTGGGGTATTGATATTGTTGGGCCCTTCTTACAACAACTTGAAGAAACAAGTCTATCGTTGTTGCAATAGATTATTTGACTAAGTGGGTTGAAGCTCAGTCTGTGAAGCTAGAGATAGGAAGAAGTTGCACGGTTCATCTTGGAAATCGTCTTTGACCAGAGTACCCACTTTCTCAACGAAGTGGTGGACTTGATAACTTGGTTCACTATTAAGCATAGGAAGGTGATTGCATACAAGCCAAGTACCAACGAGCAAGTAGAACAGACTAATCACGTGTTATGCCAAATCTTGGCAAAGGATGTGACTTTGCAAATCAACACATGGGACAAAATGTTCCATGTAGCATTGTGGGCCTATAGGTCCACAATCAAGTCAGCCACAAGTTATACCCCATTTCAGCTCACAATTAGCATCCATCTCATTTTTTTAGTCAAATAGGATGTCTCAACCACATGAATGATGATGAGGAATAGCAAGAAGGGAAAGGAATTTGTGGATGACTAGATGGTATAGCTGCATCAGCTGGATGAAATGCGACAGGTAGTGTGACTACATGTTGGCATCCCAGCCACATTGATTTCCCTTGTAAAATTTTGTTGTGCAGTAATCTCTTCTTCCCTGAAACTCTACTCTTTCTTCAGAATGTGTTCCTGTTTCTTTTCTGCGTTTTACTGTCAAAATTGTTGGCTGCGCTCAAGGAAGCGTGCAATGTTTCCTGTCGCTCATCATGCAGGGTTTTTGTCCTTTTTTGGGCGAGAATAGCTTCGCGCCAGGCTTCAGCGCAAATCAATTTCGGAGCAAGTTTGAAGCGCAGGCCCATTTCGGGCCAGAAAACAACGAGATGCCAGGTGGGGCCTATTGCCACATTTTGATAAGGGGTACAAATTCTGAAAAAAATTGCTGCTGCCTCCCTCCTTCCTTTCCAGCTTCCTTCTTTTAGTTTTCAGTTTCTATGCTTTCTGTTTTCAACTTTGTTTTTCAAGATTTCCAGCAGTTTCGGCAAGCTTGGTGAAAAGCCCAAAAATTCCTAAGTGTTGGGCACTCCCGTGGTCGTCCTCTTCCGGGCGATTCCGGGAGTCCCTCTTCCGGGCGATTCCCAGCTTTGCCTTTTCCTCCAGCGACCGACGACGTTCTGAGCAATAAGATAGATGGGGAGAAAATAGTCAAATTATCTAAGTGTTGAAGTGAGCCCGTCGTCCTTGATTTTTTTGAGCGAAGTCTGTCATCGCTCACTTTCTGAGCGAAAATCGGCGGAGGAATAAAAAATGCAAAATTCTCTTAAGTGTTGGCCTGGGAGTGACTGACGTCTGTCACTCCATTTTGGAGCGACTCCCGTCGTCGCTCCCCTTTTTGAGCGACCATGGGCGGAGGAAGAAAAGGAGAAAATGAAAAATATTCTAAGTGTAGCGCGACTCCCGTCATCGCTCAAGGTTCGCCAGCGCCGTTTTTCTTCGCTCTGTTTTGGAGCGACGTCGGGCGTCGCTGCCATTTTTCAGCGACAGCAAGCAAGGAGGCTCAAAATTTGGCTAAGGCATCAAAGGAGCGATTCACTGGCTGGGGGAGAGGCGGCGGCGGTCGCTAGAAAAAGGCAGCGACGACGGGCGTCGCTCGAAAAATGAGCGACCGCAAGGGAGCGATTCATTGGCTGGGGGGGAGGCGGCGGCGGTCGCTAGAAAAAGGCAGCGACGACGGGTGTCGCTCGAAAAATGAGCGACCAACGTGGGGAGGCGGCGGCGGTCGCTAGAAAAAGGCAGCGACGACGGGTGTAGCTCGAAAAATGAGCGACCAACGTTGGTCGCTCATTTTTCGAGCGATACCCGTCGTCGCTGCCTCTTTCTAGCGACCGCCGCCGCCTCCCCCGACCAGTGAATATGAGAAAGAAGAACCAAATCGCTGAAAATTCTAAGTCAAGGTGTCTCCCGAGTTCGCTCCATCCCGGAGCGACTCCCGGGGTCGCTCTCTTCACTAGGCGACTTTGGTCAGACCCTCCTTTACGTCAGCGAACTTCAGACTTGGGCCAAAAACGTGCAAGTTTCGGGATTTGAGCCTGTCAGGATGTGACAGAAGGACTACCTCAAAGGTATGGAGCAGGTGAACATTGATGGCGTCTGCAGAGGCAAATTGTACTCAACCTACCACCTTAATTGGACCTGACTTCTCATCTACCATATCTGTACGGATCTGTACCAACTTCAGAAGAATCTTGCTGCAAGTACACTCACGGTCAGCTGGGGTCTAATCCTGGCAACTTTTGGCAGCTTTTGTCAGCTTTGGCAGGTTTTGAGTTTCGTGCATGATTGTAATTTTGGGGGGAAATTCCTGCTATAAGTAGCAGATGAACTTCATTGTAAAAGGGGGGGAACATATTGCTAGGAAAGCTACTGTAAGCAAACATTTTGCATCAATACAAGGCATCTTTGGCTCCATTTACTGTCTCTTTCTTTTATGCTGCCTTCCTAAAACATTTCTGAAAGTTTCATTTATTTTTCTGATTGCTGTCATTTTGCATTCTGGATCGCAGCATTGGCAATTAAGTGAACCTGGAATGAATATAGAAGGATACATAGGAAGGAATCATAGTGCTGGTTTCTGTTACATGTCCCACTATTGATTGTTGTTAGTTTGAGTATCAGTTAGTTATTGTGCTGCTTGTTATTTCCCACCATTAAATCACACATTTACATCTCTTTTTGCATTTGTTATCTCTTTCCTGTACCCTAACCTAAAAATCAAAGTAGTGTAGCATAGGAACCGACCTTCTCCGGATATTGGCACGGAAGGCATCCCTTCCTTCCGGCATTTCAATCTGCTGGGCGAATCTAGGGCGCAAAAGATTAAAATCCTTCCCTACAATGGCAGATTCGTAACCAACAGGGCCCAGGTGTTTTTGCCCCAGATGGAGAGCGCAATGACAAGTGTTTTTGCCCCAGTTGGACAACACAATGCCTTTTCGGGGCTATCCTGGGCGAAAATGCCTTCATTTTGCTCTAAAAATCAGCCCAAGGCTGCTTTAAACAATGTGGGGCTTGTTGGTCACAAATCTGCCACAGGAAAGGATTTTGGTATGTATACGCGACCTAGACCTGGACCAACATTGAAAGGCCGGAGGGAAGAGATGCCCTTCGTGCCAATCTCCGGAGAAAGTCCGACTCTTTTACTAAACTACTGGGTGTTTTAAGCTAAGAGTGCAGGAAAGAGATAAAAAGAGTAAGGGTGCAGGAAAGAAATTAAGGGAGTAAGGGAAATAATATCAATGGATTTTCAGAGGGAAAGAACCAGCAACATGATTACTAGCTAATATCTTGAAGAAGCAGCAATAAATACTAAGAATAAAACATAAATGAACGCTGCACTAGCTTTCCTATGTATCCTCTGGACGAGTTCTAGGATCCTCCTAATCCCTTACGCCGAAATCCAGATTTCAGAATTACAACAATTAAGAAATAGGTGAATATAGCAGAAACACTATCCACAGGCAGCATACAAGAAAACTAACACAACATTTTTCCTCATATGTATCCTTCAGAAGAATTCCAGGGTTTTGTCCCCAATCACACAGCTAAATCCAGGATTCAGAATTACAGTACATAAATGAAGACAGAATAGCAGAAATAATCACAGAAGGCAGCATACAAGAGAGAAATGAGGCCCAAAGTTCTTGATATTAATTGCAAAAATCAAGTTACAGCAGCTTTCTAGCAAAAGTTCTCCCCCTCCTTTTCCATTACAATGCTAGGGTTTTTATAGAGGACCCGAACCTCTGAGCCATTAATGCGCTGGGCTTGCAAGGACGCCCCTGGCAGCCGAGAAACCCGCGCTCGTCTTCCTATGGGAATGAAATTTCACATCCATTTCTATAATTAGTTACCCTGGTCGCGTTAGTCGGAGAAACTTGCATTTATGAGCCGTTGACCAGTCCTGGGTTACTCCGGGGTGGGGTGCTCGAGTGGCTTCACAAGTTGCCCTGGCTATCCCCTGCAACTGATAATTCACATCCTATTGCCTCAAATAGGCACCGGGTCTTTCGGGAAAAAAAAACTGCATTTATGTGCCGCACCAATGTCTTGGATAAATACCCGGCCTTGGAATGTGTGCTTTTCGGGAGAAGCACCGTCGTCAGAAAAGGTTCCGGAGAAGCCTCGCTGAGAAATTGGATTTTTGGCCGACTTGGCCGACGTTGGAATTGTGGCCGACGTTGAGATTCTGGCCGACGTTGAGATTCGCGGCCGACGTTGGGATTCTGGCCGATGTGAGCTTCACGGCCGACTTTGCATTTTTGGCTGATGTTGGACTCTTTGGCCGACATGAACTTCGCGACCGACATGAGCTTCGGGGCTGACATGGAGCTTCGCTGGCGAAGTGGAGTTTTTGGCCGACTTAGGCATTTTGGCCGACGTTGAACGCTTTGGCCGACATGAACTTCGCGGCCGACATGAGCTTCGCTGGCCGACATTGCTTCGCTGAAGTCGGGGCCGACTTGAGCTTCGGGGCCGACATTGCACTTCGGGGCCGACTTGAGCTTCGCTGGCGAAGTGAAGTTTTCTGGCCGACTTAGACATTTTGGCCGACGTCGAACATTGTGGCCGACATTGCACTTCGGGGCCGACATGGAGCTTCGTTGGCGAAGTGAAGTTTTCTGGCTGACTTAGAGCTTCGCTGGCGAAGTGGAGTTTTTTGGCCGACTTAGAGCATTTTTGGCCGACTTTAAGCTTCGCTAAAGTGGAGGCCCGAAGTGGCAGTTCGGCCAAATTTTGGGCGAAGTGCCCCTCTTGCCTTAAAACTTTTTTTGCCAACTGGAGGTTCGCTAAAACTGTGGCCGAAGTGAATGCTTCGCTAAAATTTTAGCGAAGTGACCCCGCTGACTTAGAAAATCCCGGCAACTTACAATCACAGCTTTGCAACTTTTCTGCTCGAAGTAGGTGTTTTGGCAGCTTCGCGAGCGAAGCTCCTTCCATGCCTTAGAAAATTTTCGGGCTCGAACTTAGGCTTTCCTGTCCCTTCTTTGCGAAGCTGCCCCTTTCCTTCTTTTTGTTCAGCGAAGCTTCTTATCTTACCCTGTTTTGCTGGCGAAGTGACCTGCCAGCCTTCTTTCACCATCGGGACGGGGAGGTTTGCTGGAGTTGGTGCCGAAGTGGAGGTTCGGCGACCAAAGAGCCCGAAGTGGCAACTTCGGCAGCATTTTGGGCGAAGTGCCTCTCATGCCTTAGAATTTTCTTCAAGCCCGAAGTGGACATTTGTTGGCTGTACTTCCCGGGGCCATAACTTTTGATCCGCTGACCCGATCACCTATTGTAATATATCGTCGGAAAGCTTGCGAAAAGATCTGCAATAATGAGACATCAAAAGATCAATTCGTCCACTTTATCATCCTCTTTTAGGGCCCGCGAAAATGCCAACACCTCTGCATGCTCTTTGCCGCTTTGAAGCTCCATACTTAGATAAAATTTTGTAAAAAAATTTAATGTGGCAAAAATGCCAACAAGGCCCATTTCCTTTTCACCCCTATGTAAGAGCGCAAATCAATTTCGGAACAAGGAGGGGCGAAAGAGCCTTTTTTGTCTTTTTCTATGGCCAGCGCAGTTCAGTTTTGGAAAGAGTTGCAAGTGGGGCCCAATTCCGTTTCGCCCCAAATCAAGAGCGCAACCCAATTTCGGAGTTCTTTTGGGTGAAAGCACCTTTGACCTTCCCTCAAAGTCAGCGCAATTTTGTTTCAAACTCCCAAGGCAGTGTGGGGCCCAAGTGATTTCGCCCCAACTCAGGAGCGCAACTTGATTTCGGAGTTGAATAAGGCGAAAGCGCTTCCTAAAAATCTGTGCGGCTTCACTCCAAACAAAAAAATGTAAGTGGGGCCCAAATTGTTTCTCCCCACTTTGCTAGCGCAATCCCTTTTTGGAGTTTGACAAGGCGAAAGCGCCTTTGACTTTTCCACCAAGGCACAACTCAGTTTCCAAGAAAAAGATGCTAAGTGGGGCCTGAAGTGTTTCGCCCCAGTTTTCAAGCGCAATTCCATTTCGGGCCTGCTAAGGGAGAAAGCACCTTTGACTTTTCTCACGTCGGCGCCACTCCCAAGACAACAAACATTTTTCGCCTCAGTTCGGAGCGCAAGCCCATTTCGGGCCAAAAAACAATGAAACTCAGTGGGGCCCAAGCGCTTTCGCTCCCACTTGGGAGCGCAAGCCCTTTTCGGAGCTTGCATGGGCGAAACCAAGTGGGACTTGCATCCGTGAAGCGCCTGTTTCCAGTCAAACTCTCCTGCCTCAGCCAAAATTCCTTAAAAACGCTTCTCAACGACAAATCAAGGCGTGCCCTCACCAGTTTAATTGTAGTCGGTCTGAGAAGCTTCCAGATTTGATTTTCCTGGATCTCAGAATCCGATTTTCCGTTGAGGCGGTTCCAGCCAGTGAGGAGGCACGACGCTACTGGCGAATCATATGGTTGCATTGAAGCCATGCAGCCACTTCTCCATGAGTCATCGGATTTAGGCCATGCCTCATTACTTTTTGATGAGTGCTGAAATCCAATCTTTGCTGCCACCGTGATGTTTGGTGGGTGAGCATTTATGTTTCAGAGGCGGAATCCTCTATAAAAACTAGCATTTCCAATGTAAGATGATGGACGTTTTGCTAGAAACTTGTTGTACCTGAATTCTGCTATGAATGCAAAGAACCTTTGGCTCTAATTCTGGATTTCTCTTTATGTGTATGTTTTCTATCCTATATTTCTATCAAATTCTCTGCTTTGTCTGTGGGCTATAATTCTATGTCTGGATTTGGCTTCTGATAGAGGGTGAACACTGGAATAAATCTGGAGATTGCACATATAAGATATCTGGTTTTAATTTCTGTTACGTTCTTTGTATGAAGTGCTATTGGTTCAGAGTGCAATTAAGTCATCGTGCTGTTTGTTCATCACCCCTGTTCATCTGGCTTGAGGCCATATTTCCCATTCCTTTTAGTCATTTTTAATCTCTTTCCTGTTTCCTTGACCTCAAATCCCCAAGTTAGAATAGTAAGGGAACCAACCCTCTCTGGAGATTGGCACGGGAGGCATTCCTTCCTTACGGCCTTTCAATGTTGGCCGGGTCTAGGGCGCATGGATGAAACATTCCATACCTAAGGCGGACTTTTGACCAACACTACATCACCAAGAAGAAGATGAAGTAATATTGGAACAAAAAGCTCAAGTCATTCCCCTTTAAGGTTAACGATTTGGTGATGGTGTATGATGCTTGTGACAAAAAGAGACAATAAACAAGTTGCTGCCAGCCTAGATAGGGCCTTATTGCATAGTAGTGGTACACAATAATGACATATATAGGATAAATGAGTTGGATAGAATGCCCATTAGGAAATGGGTCAATCATGATAAGTTAAAGTTGTTCCTTCGTCCAAAAGAAGATAGGGCAATTTTGAGGACGAAGTACAAATAAGGAGAGGGAGAAATGGTAGCACAAAATTTTGTAATGTTATTTGCATGCATAATAGCATAAGGAGTATCTACAGTATAATATTGGATAGCTTGTTTAGGAAGCTTATGGCACAATAGCGTGTCGAGATGATTGTGGCACGATAGTGTGTTCGGGAGAATGCTGCGACCGTTAAGAAATAATACAAGCAAAATGTTTGTATTGAAGGAGTACATTAGGAATATAGTGATAAGGACAGGTCATAGTAAAAAGTGAAAGTAAATAGTAAAACTTATAGTGTTAGTGTCACGGTAAAATGTCTTTGTCACAAAGTCAAGGTACTTTGGGATATTCTTTAAACAATTGAGTGTGTTTTGTAGAATTTAAAGAAATAGTCTAAAAGTGTAAGATACTTTTGGAAGTAATATGTATGTCCAAGAAAAAATCTCTCTAGTCATGATATTTTGACTATCCTTTGTAATTATAAAATATCATTGGAAAGGTTCGAAGAGTAGATATCTAGAACTTTGTGATACTTTGATATTTTATATAATTATGAAACATCATGGGAAGAGTCCTAGACAATTTGCATGTCTAGATTTTTCCCTCCATAAAATATCTAGCTCCCATGAGGCTATAAATAGGGAAAAGACCCCTCAGGGAGGCAAGTTGAGCATTTACAAACTCAAGCAAGCGAGAGTCTTGTAAGAGAGTGAGGGCTAGCAAGTCTAGTTAGCCAAAAGAAGTGTGTATCTTTGAGCATGTCTAAGAAATTGTCTAAAGTGAGAGTGTGGGATATGGTTGTTGGTTGAATCCACAAGGGATGGAGGCCCAACAAGGGCATCAAATCCACACATTGAAGACAATCTGATGAGCACTTACGTACTTTGTTTTTATTTTATGTATGTAATAAAATGTTTATTTTCATTGTGTAATCTTTGTGGTGTTATTTTTTACCATTGTTTATCTTTGTCTATGTTATTGTTTGTGTTCCATTTATGTTCAAGTATTGTGTGCTAGCATCCTATGACCATTTGAAGTCTATCCATCAAAGTGAAAAACCATAGCAAGAGGGCTTGGGGAGACATGTTCGTGCTGAGGGCTGACATTCCCAAAGTTCGCTATGAAAGAAGTGGAGCCAAAGTATGGGCCATATTGAAGAAATTATATGAAAACTTAGGTGCCATCTAGATCCTTAATATAGAGCCACATCTTTGATGTTTATAAAAAATAGTGCCTTATCTCACAAAAATGAAGGATAAGAACAATATGCACGCTTTACTTGGTAAGACAATTGATAATAATTTTTTTGTATAGATGATTCTTCAAAGTCCTCTAGGATCCTACCATCCTTTAGTTAGAAGCCTCAACATGGCTAAGAAATTAAGATGTATTACATTTGAAGATTTGTGTGTAACTTGTTGGAAGAGAAGAGTCTGGCCATCGAAAATGAATCTCCTAGTGATGGTTGTCATGTTGTCAAGTCTAATGTCAAACAAATCTACAAGGACGTCTATGTAAAGCACAATAATTATTCCAAACTAGGGCACAAGGCTAGTGAATTAAAAGGTAACGCTCTTGCGATTGCTTTTAAAGCTTGTAACTCCTCTAGTTAAGAATGGGTCATTGATTCAAGTGCAACTCAGCATTGTATTGTAATAAAGAAAAGTTTGTATCATTGAATGAGGATGGAAGTAAACAAAAGGTTTTCTCAAGTGATACAAGTATCTTAGAAATTCAATATGTTGCTTGCTTCATCTTTGACAACAAATATACTTTTTATTCTCAAATTGCTAATCAAGGTCCTAAGGATGAATTCTCTATTGACGAATGTTTGATTAAGGATGTGATTCAAAATTATAGAATGATTGCCACAAGTAGAGCTGCAAATAGTTTGCATTTATTAAATGAGATTTAGATTATGCAGAAAATATTGATCATCAAAAATCTACTTATATCTTTCACCTATGTTTTGGTCCAATTTCTTGGAATGGTAAGAAGCAATGTACGTCTCTTTTGTTTATAGAAATGGCATTGGTTCATCAAAGGCATCTCAAGAAGGGGTATGACTTTGAAGGTTCATTTGATGAGGTGAATCTACTTCAAAGAAACCCAACAGTCAATTTTGACGACAACCAAAGTACAATTCAATTGTCAAAGAATTATGTGTATCATACTAGTTCTAAGCATATTAAGGTTCATCATCATTTTGTTCAAGATTTGATAGAAGATAGTGTGGTTGAGTTAAAGTATTGCAAAACAGAAGAACAAATGGTACTTACATTCACCACAGAGTTATCATTGGCAAAATTTTCTAAAATTCAAGACTCTAAATTGTGGTAATTAAGGATGTATGGAGTAATTCCAACTCCTTTAAATTATGTTGAAGGTTTATTTTTGATAGTGTCCATTCCCCAAAACTAACATCAAAGAGAAGTAGTTTTTGGTCATGGCCATTCCTACCTAAAGTAAATATTAAAGGGAAATGTTGGAATAACTGCATAGTGTCCAATCTACCCAGAAATGTCAAGGGAGAAGTAGTTATTAATAGTGGCTAGACCTATTCATAATAAAAAACTAAGGGGTATGTTTGAATAATTTCAATTTTCAACCATAGTTATGCAAATCAATGAATTTTTGAAAAATTTCGCTGAGTCTCAAGTCGAGTCAACCTAGATGAGTTGTTTGCGCTTGACTTGTGAGTTTTAAAAAAAATGTTGAGTTTATGGAAAATATTTTTGGACTCGTTGACTTGCCATAACTCACCATACTTGCAAGTCTTGATGGAAAAACACAACTGTGACAATCCACTTGGGCTCAATGGTATAAAATGTCAATTTTTTTCATTTTGGGTCATTTTGGCAATTTCCTCTGATAGTGAAAAGTGAAAGGAGATTGAGAGAAGCACAATAAACAATTATTTGCATCCCCAAATACAGATCACTTTGAGTGTTCAAGAATCTAACAAGCAGTTGCCCTTTGGATTTGATGTAAACAATGAAGTTTTTCTTGTCCATGCTTAAACAATAGGGTTTTTCTTTTTTGTTTTGAATAGAGAGACCCAACTTGGAAGTACAAAACAAATGGTTTGAAGAAAGGGGATGCCTTTTACACCTATTGTGGGCTCAAGGTATTTGAAGGCGTACATGACCTCAAACACCTCTTAGTGAGGATCAATGGTCAAGATGTAGCATTGTGTAATAAAGTGGATCTTGAAGTTTAAAGGGAATGTAATTCCCTTATAGAAGAGTATGAAGAGAAGAAGCAAGGAAGATAAGAACTAACAAAGCAATGGTTTCTTCTCCCCTTCCTCCCCAGCTTTGTTATATGGAGGCTAGCAATATAGGCCCTAGGCAACGACATCGCAGTTCAACCTTAGTTGTAGGGACTCTAGGGAGTGGGACCTCTTCTTTTTTGTGCCCCCCTTCCCCGGTTCTACACTAGGGTCACAAGCCTCACTTGAGGGGCATGACTGCATGGAATCAGGAGAGGCACAATGGTATGAGGGAGGCTTATGCAAGTTTTTGGTATTTCTTCAACATTCCCTTAAATGTGGCGAGGTCTAATAGGGAATGGTAGATGCCCTCACTATTTGTAGTGCAGGATTTAAGGTGCCTACTTATGATCATTTTAGGGGCCCTCTCCCATATGAGGTTGGAGGATGTACAAATTCTGATTGATAAGCAGAGAAAATATGGAGAAAGAAGGGTTGCGGGATCATTGCCAATAGGTGGATTGATGGGAAGAATCAAAATTGATCAATTTTTTGGTTTCTTTCATAGGAGAACAAATGTTCCTCAATTCAGTTGAAGCATCGACACATATTAAAAAATATCGATATGCTTGTCGCGTTGATGGAAGACATTGTGCAGGAGGTAGGGGAGGGGAATGTTGTCTAAGTTATGATGGACAAAACAACATATGTTGCAGCAGGAAAAATTTTGGAGGAGAAATTTCCTACTATTTTTGGACATCATGTGCAACCCATTGCCTCGATTTACTTCTCGAAGATATTGGAAAACTATCATGGGTGACGAAGGTTGTAGCAAAAACTAAAATTATTACGAAATTCATCTACAACCAGACATGGATCCTTCACTTGATGAGGCAATTCACTAACAACAAGGAGCTTGTGTGACATGGAGTGGCATGATTTGTCACCAACTTTGCCATGCTACAAAGCTTGTATGAAGCAAAGGGGGCCTTGAAGAGGATGTTTGTGAGTGAGGAGTGGATGGGAGAAGCAGGTGCAAAACATTGATACACCAATGGGGGAAAGAACTTGGGCGACTATGTGTTTGAAGGCCCCTTTTGGACAGTTGTGCCTGAGGCTATTAAGGTGTGTACATGCTCATTCTTTTTTAATTTATTTTCTCCCTTTTTTCATTTACAAATTTCATTATTCCATTCAAAAATTGTTAAAGTTTATCCTTTGTCTTCTAAAATCTAGATTTATATTTCAATTGCAAATAACTAACAAAAAGTAAAATCTTCAATTTAACTTTAGGTGGCAGAGCCTTCAATGAGGGTTCTCTATCTTGTTGAGGGAGAAAATCATTGATGGGGTATCTTAATGAGGTCATGGATAGGGCCAAATAGGCGATTGCCTTATTTAATAAGTATGCAGAGAACAAATACCATCCCATTTGGGACAAAATTGGCTGTTGATAGACTTCCCAACTTCATAGGCCACTGCATAGAGCAAGGTACTATCTCACTCCAAATTCTTTTATGATGATTCTTTTGAAACTAACAAGGATGGTGTCGAATGAGGAGATTCAAAATTTGACAATGAATGTGGCCCAAAGGATACAAGATTGTGGAGGGCTACCTTTTCAAATATTTGCAATGCATTGACGAATGTCAACGCAGGCCAAGTAACCCATATGAATTGACTTCAAAATTCAATCATTTATTATTGATTGTCATTTTTTTGTTAAAAATAATTTCAATTTACATAAATTAAAGATATATATATATATATATATATATATATATATATATATATATATATATATATCCAGATTTATTGTGGGAGGACTATGGTGCCAAAACAGCCCACTCTAGTGATTCACCATCAGAATTTTCTGTCAGCCATGAAGTGCTTCAAGTTGAGAGTGCAACTGGAATATGTTTGAGCACATTCTATTCAAGAAGCAAAATAGAGTCACACAACATAATCTGAATAACCTCTTGTTTGTTCATTAAAACCTGTCTCCAACATAAACGAATAATGGAGAGTGATTTGGATGAGATTGGTCCACCATCTGATTGGATCATGGAGGAGAAACAACACAAGGAGGGACCCTCTTTACCTTGGATGAGCTTGAAAGAATAGAGCAAGTGGCACATGCAAAGGCTCAGGAATAGGCAGTAACACAACAAGAACAGGTACAAAAGGACGACCAAATCTAAGGGAAAGGGGAATTCCATTGGTCAACACTAGATAGATGAGTTGTAGTGGATCAACAAGGCATTTTGAAACATTTTGTCATTTTAAGATTTCCACCTCACCTTAGCCCTAATATGTCATTCGTTTGTGGGTGAGTGAATCTAGAGTGGAACCTTAGTGGGATCAGTCTAACTTATGAGTTGGTAATGACCCTGTTTAGATCCAGATTAACTTTATTCTAACAATAGTTTCGTTAATTTGATTTCGTAATATTAAGTCTCATATTCAAAGTAGTGAGTAAGATCCACTGAAACTTTAAAAATAAAAAGGAAAAGAAAAGACAAAAGATGGTCATTTTAAATGGAAGAAGTAACTGAAAAGAATAAAATGTTTCCTCTGTTTTCATCAAAATTCTCATATTTGCAACTTTGAGTTTTATGTTGGTTATGTCATTTTTAAGTGATTGTTGGTAATTTGATATTTTTTGCAAATGTCAGAACTTTTATACAAGTATCTTCCAGATCATCTACTCGAATCATATCCATATAAATTCTTGTATGTGACAAATTTCTCATTAGCATTCCTTAGTTCCTTTAAGTTGCAATAATTTATGCAATGTTGTCCTTATAAACAATGCCAAACTAGAACTTATATGTGATCCAAAGCATTTAGTGAAGGCTATTTTGGTGAGTTCAAAACATGTTCTGATTTGTCAACATTATCTTATTGTTTATATTTTTGAGTGAAAGCATAAGGAGCTTGTGGTTTTTTGGTTTTAGCGTTTGCAGAACATCAAAATAAACAGTAAATTTCATTTTCTAAACCTTGGCATATCTAATTGAGAAAGAGATTTAATTCTAATTTAGATTGTTTCTCACCACAATAACTATATGCCGCAACCTCAATGATGCTCCCATTTGCCCAAGCAAATAAAACAATTGTAATGTCCCCTCCCTATCTAGTTCTCTAGGGGTTTGCCAATTATTAACCTTTTCGTGAATTTTTGATATACAAAATCACAAACACAGAGCGATCCAGAATTCTCAAAAATATTGCTTTATTCGTATATCAAAACTAGGGCACAAATTACAATGCAAATACCTCAAATGCTGATGAAACCCAAGCTGCTCCGTACTCTATAAATGATGATGAAGGCTCAGCCCTTCTGATGTGAATACTGTGTGGTGTCCCAGCTCCAAATATTCCCTGTATAATCTCGGAATGACCCTGTGTGGTGACCCAACTCCAGAAGTCTTTAAAATTGAAGTCCAATTGCAATCCTTGTGTGGAAATGCCAAAATTGACCTAAGGGTAATCTTGCAACCCCGAAGCCAATGTCCCTGTAAGAGGTTGTCGTCTCTCACAAGCTCCAAAATCTCTGTAAATGGCTCTGCCAGAGAGTCCTCAAAAAACTAGAGAGAAAAATAATAATCTTCGCATCTCTCCAAATGAACTCAAATCCTCTTTTATCTCCTCCATAGGTCGACTTAGGGTTAGGTCACTTTTAGGGTGGGCAAATATAATTTTATCAATTTTTAATTCCACCTTATTTCTCCTTAATTTATTCACCCCCTTATGCCTAGGCTTAACGAATTTTTAAGTCGTCACTTAAAATGGCCCCTTTTAAGTATAAAATGATTTTATAATAAAATAAAGTCACTGACTTTACAAAATTAAATTAAATAATCACTTTATTAATATTATCTTCGACCATTAAAATTTCCAACCTCTGCCCATTCGAATTGAAATCCGTGAATGGTTTTGGACACCCATTTCACTGAAGAATATCACTGCACTGTCTGTTGTCCACCGAAACCCTAAAAACGAACATGGCTAAAAATAGTAACTCTAATCAAACAAATCTCTGAATGAGCCCAAACGACCATCAATCAATAGCTCTCTGGGTACTGACAAAGATTTTGATATCTCCAATGGCTCCCCTCCATCCAACTTAGCCTACGGGAGCTCGTGTATAGGCTAATCTGCTCTGCACCTGACTGCGTAGAAAAGGGGACATTACAACAATGGCCTGTCCAAAAGTTGAACGGCATTAGGTCCTTTAGCATCGACAGTTTTGGTGATTCCATGAGCCCAAAGGCATGCATGTCCTGGAATTTCTATTATTTAACCGGTTGGTGGTCACTGTTTACTTATTGTTTCATATCTTTGATTATCTTGCACATCTATATCCATATATTGATGTCACCTGCAAGTGTCTTCATTTCACCAAACCTTGGTATGTAACAAGGAGGTTGATGATATTGCAATAAAGCTTTGTTCTGCAGGAAATGCCTTTTCACCATGCCTAATAGGCCTCAGAATCTGGAAAAGCTTTTTCAGTGTCTGCATATCTGTGTTTTTTTTAAATTGGTTTTATGGGATTGAAACGAGCCCCACCTGTATATGGAATTGAAACGGGTTCCACCTGTATTACATTATGATGACATAGTGGTATTACAACAGCTTGGCTATTATGCATGTATTGTTTGATAAGATTCGAACTTGGGTCTCCTCCCTGAAAGTCAAGGAATTTAACAGGTTGATCTAACGCCATTTGATAAAATGTTCAGGTTCACCTTGTGATTGGAAACATAGTTGATGGTATGAAATCTTCACTCCCAACCAATTACTCCAAATGCTGTTGGCGGGCCCCACCTGTATTATATAATGAACACATAGTGGTATTATAACAACTTGAAAGTCCTGGGTCTCCTCCCTGAAATTTGATAAATTTAATTGGTTGAGGTCTTGCCATTTGATCAGTGTCTGCATATCTGTTGGAAGTCTTCTCTTTGTAAATATAACAATGGGTAAACCTTCTGGAGTTTCCCATTTCTAGGTACATAATGTTCTTTCTGTCTGATCTTATCTGCCTTTATGCTGCTAATGGTTGTAATGAATTGCACGTAAACAACCAAAAAAAATTTTAGTCCTTGCTTGAAAATTGCTTTGAGGATTTACATTCGATGTTTGATTGTTTCCTCTTTGTTTATAACTTTATTGTGTGATTTGAGTGCATTACAATCATTGAAAATTGCCTCAGACAAAGATTTCTCTTGTCTGCAACGTGTTACAACCAAAGTATCTCGATTTGCATTTAAGAAACCATTGAGGAACCTTATTTTAAAAAGGTTGTCAAAAAAGGATCTGTTCAATCCAGATTCCAACAGTTGATTTGATGTTTTAAATATGTTTTAAAACATATTTGAGAGGTTTTGTAACAATAAGATGGTCTGGCAGTTAGTAATGCGATTGAAAGGACGACTTGCCAATGAAATTCATCTATTTGATACAATTAAAAATTGGGAGCATGATGCAAAGGTAGAATATTGGTTTTTCTCTGACTTGGAATCTAAGAGAAGAAACTCAGCTGTATGAGCCTTTTCTTTTTTACCAAACAGTATGGACAGCACAAAAAAAATGTTTTGGAATATACATGGGCTATTGTAACAAGGTATAGAATATAGAGACTTTATCCTGACATTTTTCAAAGATGTTTGGCTTTGCATGTTGGTATTCAATGCATTCAGTGAAGTCTTTCTTATATATTGCATTAATTAACTGAATTGTTATTCAGGCAGCGATAGATAGGCTTTCTAATATGAATCATCCAGAAGGGAATTGCTCATTCTGCCTGTTTCCATTGGTCATGGAGGATGCTCGAAGTAGTTTGAGGCCTTTCATGAAGCTGATGTCATGCTTTCATTGCTTTCACAGGTTTCTGGCTTCTTCTATAGTTTCTTGGGAACTTGAAGACTAATTTTACTGCTTGCTTTAGGCGGTTTGGACTCTTCATTAATGATTTTATTTTGTTTCCAGTGATTGCTTTGGGAGGTGGTGGAGATGGACTCAGGAGCAGAGTCATAATGACCCATATAACCCAGCAAACACAACTTTATCAGAAAGGTTAGGAGAGAGTGCAGATACATTGCAAACCTACATAATGTTGATCACTATAATACTTTCTCAAAAAAAAGGGTTTCATAGCAATATACAATGCATGTACATAATGGATTTCTGCTGTTAATAATAATAGATGCTCTCAACTAACCTTCATTTCTTCATTTACTGAGTAGAAGGATAGGAAGATAAGCAAAGTGGTGAAAATTATGTCATAAGCTCTTTGAGTAAATGTTTTATGTAATTCATAAATGATTGAGGCGAATCCTCAACCAGCTAATGTGAGTGTAAACTACAACTAGCAATAGCACCTCTAATTGTCAAGGTTATGCCTATAGGAATTCTAAAAGAACCTATGGGGCTATCATATATTAATTTATCTTTTATAATTATTTGCCTGCAATGCAAATGTTGTATCCATGTAAAATTTGATTATTATTTAATTTTTTACAGACATCATATAAAATAATGAGAGAGACATAGGGAAAGGAAAATAAAATAACTTTTAACATCCATGAGGCTGTAGGCCATATGGGATGATTTTTTTAACAAATATGTGTTAAATCAACCAAGTTGGGTTACCAGGACCTGATGTGCAGACCTTACCCTCTTTTGGATTCGAACCTTGGAATTCCTAGTTGGAGTACCAAAGCCTTCACCCTCTGATGACCCAGATGTACACTAAGTAGATAATGTACCTAGTAAAGATAAAGTACTCTGTATATTGAAGATATTTGAAATTTTAAATGGATATTTATCCTTGCAGCTTATTTGCCACAACCTGTGGGGTATCTCGTTTGCCAAATTTGCCCACATAGTTCACTCAATGCTTGGATTTTCTACTATTCACATGCCACTTGGTAATTGAGCATGGGCCTCCTCATTGGATGCCCACACACTATTATTTGAGCACATCCCACATGAGTCCCAAAATTTTCATATTTTGTGCTCGTCTTTAGCATAAAAAGGATGTTTTATGTAATCAATATGTGACAACTTATTGTAATCATGATCCATCGTATGGATGTTGTAGACATTATATTATAATTTTTGAATTTTTTAAATAAATTAGAATAAGAGAGTAATTTTCACTCTTAAATAACCTGGAGATAGAGCATCCAAATTAGTGTTGGAATTTATTACATATTATCAAAAGTAGTTGAATGGTTAGAACTTAGAACCACTCATGCAAAAGTTGTTGGATAGTTGTGATTTCCTGCCTTTAAGGAAATCACATGGTTTGTGCAGTTGCACTATATTGAGCAACTTCATCTGTATTTAAACAACTCTTGATTAATGGAAAATACACGCAGAATGTATTATCAATGGTAACAGAGCAGCGTTGGCCGTCACGGTAGCAAGTGGATTGCCCTAGCTTCAAGCTGGTCATTGTTAGCGATGGAGGCACCAGGAAGACGACATTCGTGAAGCACCATCTTGTTGGAGAATTTAAAAAATAAAAAAATAAAAAAATGAATGAATATTTTTGATACATGGTTTATGTCCAGTTTACAACAATGGATCCTGTCCTTACTGTGGTCTTGACAGTCCCTTTGATCTTTCGTTGATAAGTGATCTTGAAAAGAATTTGAGTGCCAAGTGGCTTCCACCAGCTTGTCCCAACAACAATGGACACTCTTTCTAGAAACATTAATGGGAAAAGTACAACACCTGTTCACTGTCTGTTTTCAACCAACACGATTATTTTGAAGCTATCCTTCGAAGTAGGGAGACTGTGGACATTATGGGTGCATTAAAGAGTGTAGGGATCCATCCAGACGACGAGCAATATAGTATAAGTAGCAACCTAAACACATTGTAATCGAACACCGGATACACTGCGGAAATTGAATGTAATACAGACAAATCGGGAAACTAAAAAAAAAAATTGTGTCCCATCTATTTGTGCGTAGACTCCTCGGGATTTAAGTTGATGGATTTCCAGGTTTTGCCTGCAAACATGTGCTCTTATACTACTTTTAATTCGAAGGTACAATTTCCTTCCTTCCTAGAATAGGGTGGTGCTTATAATCTTTAAATATTTGTCTATGTTAAGTCTTGTCTACATCTAATATGTGCAAACGTGAACTAGATCTGTCTTTGTTATAATAAAGCCTGTTTGTTCTTCGAAAATTGTATTGTGTTCGACAAGTATCAAAGGCAGACGACCGAAGCCGGCTATTTGTTGTGTTTAGATGTGCAAGGATAGCAATTTAGAGTCATAAAGTGTAATGGCAGTGTATAAATAGTTATATGCTGACTACTAAGGCATATTTTGTTTTAAGCATGAGATCTGTTAGTGTTTGAAGGTTGTTCTTTGTGCTTTTAAATATGTTTATAAGGGAAACCAATTGGCCCTTTATGTGTATGTCAATGTATTATAGTTCTTATTGAGTCAAGTCATTTTATTAATGTCAAAATTGAGTTATAAATGTGCATCATCATGGTACCTGACACCTTTATAGATAGTTTTGTTTTAGGGGGGGAATAATCCTCTCAATACTTATGGACAAGACAAAGGTGATTGAGAAGTTCAAAGGATGAGATTTCCATACATGGCAAGTCAAGCTTCAATTGCTTCTAATTGAAAAAGATCTTTGGGATGTTGTAAATGAAACCACACCAGAGTCACAAACCCTTGAAGAGGCAACCAAGTGGATTGCAAAAGATCAAAGAGCAATAGCTATGATTGGTCTTGGGCTCTTAGATGCATACTTACATCACATAGATCTCTCAAAGGATGGAAAAGAAGTTTGGGATTCTCTCAATACATTGTTTAGTTCACAAGGATCAAGTGCAAAGATGACACTAACGCAAAAAAATTTTGGTTTAAAGATGATAGAAGGTGATATCGACCAACACATAACTAAGTTTCGCTCTTTGATGAATCAACTAGTTGGAATTAATGCCAAGGTAGAAAGTGATGATGCCAAAGCTATTTTGTTAAATAGCATGCCTTCTAGTTATGCTAATATTGTGTTCACATTGAACAAAATTAATCCTACTTTGGAAGATGTAATCTCGTCTTTGATTGATGAAGCAAATCGAGTTAAGAAAAATGACTCAATTAATGAAGACAAGGTATTGTTTGTAAAGAAGAAGCAAAATAGTAAGGCTTCTTCATTGTTGGGCAAAACATTGGTTAGTTTTTCTATGGTTCAATTAATTGCCTCCATTTAATTGTCAACCCGGGGTAGCTCGTAGTCTTGTGAGCAACCATGCAAAATTTATGCTTGTAATTTCCCCTTTAGAGATGATTCCCTTAGATTATGGTTTGGGGGGTGTTTGGTGTTCGTTGAAGTTTATGTTTAAACCAATAATCTCATGCTAAGTCTAAGAAATAGGACTGAAAACATTCAAAATCTAAATAACTATCTTGCTGGAAATTACAGAAAATAGGGAAAATAACTAGAAATAAATTAATCTATTAAAATAATTACAGAAAACAGGGGAAATAGGGAAGAACTCTGTTGTAAGTGGGCCCATGCTTCCAGCAGGTTCTGCCCATGGTAGAATGATCACCAGATACTCAGTTGGTGCTCCAAAAAATCTCTGCGCACAGAGGGCAAGGTTATCCTCCTTGTACGTGCGCTCCCCTGTAAGAGGGAGGCCCGTAACTCTGGCGATGTAGTCCTCAGTGACTGGGATCGCTAGCCCCCGCATGCGCACAACCCCATCACTCATTGATGCCGCAAATTCATTTGCTACTGCCGCATCTTGGCCCTGACTGACTAGTCGACAGTAGTCCATCCAGTCTGCAACGTCCAACTGTGTTTGGACGTCTGTAGAAATTCCCGAGCAATCGATCGGCTCACTTTTCTTAAGGTCGTGATTTTTCGACTTTCCCGCCATGCTTTGCCTCCAATTCACAATTCACTCAACAATCTTACTGTCTCCCCTGTGAATTACCACTCTGCTTCACTGCTCTATGTTTTTCTTACTGAAGTTGGCTGCACAGTAGCTGGTAAAAAACCTTTTAAAACAACTGCGTTCATGCACGTAGGCGGTTAATTACTGTAATCAACAGTTATTATGGTTATCCGCAGTAAATTTCCTTCGAGCGTGTGCTCGATTGTGCGGAGGTATAACTATAAACTGTCGACCAATCAGAGACGTGTGCCACCCAACATCATGCCAAGTGGAATTGTTCAAGTGGTTAAGGTAATAATGGGGGGTTGTGCCGACACATTTCCATAGACACACATGTTCATGAAAACAATATAAACAAGAAACATAAAATTTAAACATGCACCTAAATTTGTTCCGTGGGTGCATATGTGCAGATGTCTGTGGTGCATCGCTGTTGGCTGGCGTTTGATGATGGAGCAAACCGCAACAGACAATGATGGCCATGGTTCCCATGCAATGAATTTCCTTTGACGTGATTGGTTCTTGGTGTAAAGGATGCATTCTTGAATGACAAGATTGAAGAAGTGGTGTATGTGGAACAACCACAAGGTTTTGAAGTGGAAGGTAAATGACATGTCTACAAAAAAAGGCATTATATGGATTGAAACTAGCACCAAGGGCATGGTATTCAAAAATTGGTGCATACTTCTTAAGTATGGATTTGTGAGGAGTATAATTTAGCCCACATTGTATTACAAAAGGGAAGGTGATGATATTTTGCTTGTGTGCTTGTATGTTGATGATCTAATTTTCACAGGAAGTTAATCAAGAATGAAGAGAGAGTTCAAGCAAACCATGATGGAAGAATGTGAAATGAGCAACTTAGGTTTGATGCATTGATTTCTTGGCATGGAGGTACATCAAACACTTGTTGGGTTTTTCATTTTCCAATCTAATTATGCACATAATATGTTGAAGAAGTTTGGCATGAAAAGTTGCAAAGTTGTTGTAATCCCACTTGCACAATGTGAAAGAATGTGCAAGTATGATGGAAGTAGAAGAGTGGATGAGAGGAAGTATAGAAGTTTGATTGGTAGCCTTACATACTTGACAATAACAAGACCAGATATTTCATATGCAGTATTTTTGGTTTCAAGATTCAAGAGAGAGCCATCAAAAGATCATATCAGAGCAACTAAGAGAATTTTGAAGTATGTGAAAGGAACTTTGAATTATGAAGTCCTTTATACTTTATGAAATCCATTATACTTCAGCCAACAAGATTGAGTTGGTTGGATACAATGATTGAAATTGGGGAGGCTCAATTGATGATAGGAAATCTACATTAGGATTTTTTTACCTCATTGGGAAATCAATTGGTGACTTGGAGTTCAAAGAAACAAGCAATGGTTGCACTGTCAACATTGAAGGCAGACTATATACCTCTGTTGTCAGACTCGGCCGGACTCCCGAGTACTTGGCCGAGTCCGAGCCCGAGCCTGAGTGGGCTCAGCTGCGTCGAGTCCACTTGGACTCGTTTTTTTCCTGGACTTGATCGAGCCCGAGTTCGTACCGGACTCGCAAGTCCCGAGTTCACTCAGACTCGTTTTTTCCCTGGACTTGATCGAGCCCGAGTCCGTCCTGATATCACGAGTCGGGACTCGGCTGGCCCAGCAAAAATTAAACTTTAAATAAAAAAAATTCACCCTACTCGTTATTCAAACGAATCGGTCATAATGGCTAAACCGAGATCCTGACCGTGCCAACATTGCGGGTTCGAAACAGTACTGCATCTATGCATGGCCTCACCTGATATGATGGGCAATAATATGCACAAAGGGCTCAAAAAGTGCTACAGCGAATGTCGGTCGGGGGTTAGGCCAGAAAAGGAAAGGACATATGGAATCTGCGGCTCAAAAAATATGGAATCTCGACGAACTCCAAGGAAGTGAACCCGGGCTGCCATGGGGCCTAAGTCATACATGAAATCTCTCTTGCGCCAATGACTCGCCATTTTAAGAAGAATCCACGTTTTTTTACCGAGATAAAAAAAATCATTAGGGAGGACAACTCTGGGTGAAATCCGGTACACATGGCGTGTTGATGAATCCCCTCATAGTTGCTGGCAGGCGTGAGCATTCCCGTGCCTTGTTTAAATGACGTGGCGCCCTATAACATTTCACCATTAGAAAAGAGAAGGAATGAAATTGTTTTCTGTCGTCAGTTCTTATCTTACGTGGCTTTGTTTTTATCTTTCTGTCTCTGGACAAAGATCCTTTTTACCCAACCATGGGGCATGACCATGTGTGGTGGACGACGAGACGCACGGAGATTTTTTTGGTTTGTTTTGTTTTAGCGTAGGTGTCAAAAGACTAAACTAGAGTTTGTGTTCGGTCTTACCGTGGTTAGTTTTTATTTGTTAAGTTTGGGTTACGTTGACCATTTACATTGACTATTATTATCTTGGATTAAATGGTTGTGATTTTGGGGAAATTATAATGTTACGTTAACCATTATAGTGGATTAAATGTTTAATAATATAGGTTGCTTGTTTAGTATGCCTTGGAAACTAAAAAGTTGACTAAATTATATTGCTATCGCTTAAAATAAAAAAAATTAGAATATTGGATTCTTGCACAATTTTTTTAAATATATAAATAAAAAAATAAACAAATAATTTATCAAACAGGATGAGAATGTAATATTTAATGGTTTTTTTAACACTTAGTTTTGCTATAATTGCTTTTAAATATATCTGCTGACGTGGAATTTGGTTAGAGTATTTTTTTTTAAATATTATTTTTTCTGGTGTATAGGCTCGACCTCCTCCATAAATAAATTCTTTTAAATTAAATTTTACCTTACTGCACATGACCTATGTTCATGACCATTAGGAATCTTTAATAAATTTTATTATTATATCATTCTTTTAATAAAGTGGGTAGTTAAAACTCTCGTGTTGGAGAGGCCCAAGGTTCAAATCTCTCCCTCTCATATGTTGTGGATATGCTATGTAATAGATACTAGGGACCCTACTGGAGGTGTGTATATCCACCCGCTTGATGTAATATTGTGCCTTAATGAAAGATCAACATTTAAAAAAAAAACATATAATTTTGATTAAAATTCAATCAAATATATAAAGTTTTTTAGAAACCATGACATGTCTTTGGTTATTGTGTTTATATTTTTAAAAAATAGTACTCAACACAATGGTAATATCTTATACTCTTTTAACTACAAAGACAGTTTATTGACATACTTTTTTTTGAGCTCTTAGCTCTTCAAATTTTCACTTAATTAGCTATGCCTTGTTATGCTATGCTACTTTGTTTATATAGGAGTGAGGGCTCTTCAGTTGACATCCAATCACCTTTACCTATTTTTTTGGTTTTTAATTTTTCTTCCAGATAAACATTACATATCATCCTTATAATGTTGAATGTTGATAGAATATCCTAATAAGTAATATGTCTGAAAAAACTTATTTTTTCAATATTTTTTTTTTTCATTGTTTCTTTTTGCTGAGATTTTTTGCGGAGTCCTGAGTCCAACACCCGAGTCGACCTTTCCGAGTCCGAGTTTTGCTACTATGGTATATACAAGCTACATCAGCAAGCACACAAGCAATATGGTTGAGGCGGATCCCAGAAGACCTTTGTGAAAAGCAAGAAAGATCAACTACCATTTTTTGTGACAGCATGAGTGCAATTCAAATGACTCAAAGTCTTGTTTTTCATACAAAATAAAAGCACAATGATTTGAAACATCATTTTATTAGAGACTTAGTTTAGGGAAAGGAAGTTGAATTGAATTCAAATAACTAAAATTCCTGTTTTTCATACAAAATCAAAGCACATTGATTTGAAGTGTCATTTAATTAGAAACTTAGTTCAAGAAAAAGAAGTTTGATTGAAACACTTCAATTTGAAAGATCAGTATGCTGTCATTTTTACAAAGATAGTGACAAAGAATCAGTTTATTTCACTCAAAATGAAAATTTCCCCATCAGTCTCGAGGGAGAGAATGTTGGAAATTGTAATACTGAATGAGAGAAAAATCAGAAACACGCCATGAATAGTACAAAAATCAGAACAGGATAGAATTGGAATTGCAAGTAAAAATTTTGAAAAGGGAAAAGATATAGTCTCACCTAGATTTGGAGAGAATGTGAACCACTAAGAGTCTGTTGAGACAACCATGAGACATCCTATTGTCTATATAAGTAGAGGGCATTGTATTCAAGTAGAATGGACATATTTTAAGATTGATGAAGTGTTTTTTGGAAGGTTTTTGTGCAATTTGATTTTTTGTTTATTTTCTTCTTTCTATGCGGTGTTAATCTCTGTTTTAGAGTATCACGTCTCACAAATCTAATATTGTACGTACAACAACTCTCAGACAATGCTCAAACAAATATGAACATCTGATTATCATACGCAACGTCAGATATCTACATCTCAAGGAAAGTAAGGGATAAATATATACAAGAGGATCACTCAGGAGACTCTTGGTAACTGTCTAACTACTAACTATCTAATATTTGATACATAAAAAATGAATAGTGCCCTTACTAATTTTTTTACAATGATTAGGTGACACGCACCCACATGGCTCAACTTATATGCAATAGCAAATCTTATCAAACTATGTAAATGACAAAATGCCTATGTGTAGAAACATATATGAGACAACTCAATGCTGATATGGCACATGAACTAGTGTTATGTCAAATTTGTCACCTGCATTTATCACATCTTAGATACTCTATGCCAACACAAATTGTAAGCTAGCCTGGTCAATTGTAACTTTGGCTCTTAGTAATCAAGTATTTGGGCTATGCCATTGATTGTGCAGGAATCCATGTTAACCAAGTATAACCAAGGTCATCCAAGATCAAACCTATTCAGCAAAACTTGAGGGAGCTTAAAAGTTTCTTTGGCTTAGCGAACTTCTATCATTGTTTTGACCTTCGATTGTCACACATTTATTGTCCTTTGAACCAGATCATGTACAACAAAGTCTCATTTCTATGGATAGATGCCCATCGAGACACTTTTGAAGAATTAAAGTTTCAGCTCTGCTATATGACTGTGCTAGCTATACCAAACATCAAACAACCATTTAAGACTGGGACTGATGTGTCTGGCTATGCTCTTGGCGCTGTGTTCACTTAGTATGGACATCCAATAGCATATCACTTTGTGACTTTCAGAAACTCTGTGCGATGTTGTTCCACCTATGAAGAGCTTTATGCCATTGTTCATGCAGTTAAACAAAAACAACATCATGGGTGACACATGAAGTGGATGATTCCACTTTGTGGTCAAACATTGCAAGGGATAGGAAAACAATGCTGCAGATTTCTTAGCTGACCACCTGCCAATGTGCATCGAAGTGTTAGACACGTGTGGTTACCATTTTAGCAAGTTGAGCATACTATTTGCATAGCCATACAAGCAACTTGTGTAAGGTGACACCATCAGAGATCGTTACTTTAGTCATAGACTCCTCCGTCACTTGGGGCATCTCTGAATTCCATTTGGTGTGCCCAACCAATGAATCATTTGGCAGGTGCACTACTTTGAAATAACTGGACACTTGTGGTGTTAGCAAGATACTTGCTGCACTTCAATATCATTTCTATTGGCCACACATGCTTCGTGATTTAGAGATCCACATCAAGTCCTGCGCACAATTAACACTGCATGAACAGGAAACTTGACTTTATGAACCCTTGCCAACATGTTCCGGTCAATGGAAATCCATAAGCATAGAATTCTTTTGTTTGGTTTGCCTATGATAAAGTTAGAGAACAACTAATCTTTGTCAAGGTTGACAGATTCTCCAAGATGGCTGTCATTTTTGCATGTAAGAAAACCATCAACGTAGCCTGCATATTTCGAGTTTTCTTACAGCATGCATGGATTCACCTTGTAATCCCAGAATCCATCATATGTGGCAGTGATTCAAGGTTTGTCAGTAATATCCGACGACATTTGTGGGATTTGTTGAAATGCACTCAGACAGCTCTCTTGCTTTTCATCCTGAGACTGATGGACAGAAAAAAGTGGCCAACCGCACCTTGCTTCATCTATGGTGCATGTATAATCACAATCATTCATGCAGATGGAATGACAATCTGTGACACATCCAACATTCATACACATTGAATATGCACAACACAATTAGGAACAGTCCCTTCCAAGCCTATCTTGGGTTTCAACCTAGCATAGTATACTCCTAGACAAATTTTTCAATGCACCATCGACTTCATGATTGCTGGCACAAGCTGAACACTTCCTAGAGCATATCCAACAAGTGCATTAGCAAGTGTAGCAAATTCTTGTACTCTGGCAAAAAATAATACAAGGAGCACCATGATCTACATGACGCTGCACAACATCCAAGAGCACTATTGAGTGTGTTTTCATTACAATGTTTCAAAGGCCTGCACAAGAAGATCAAAACTTTTGCCATGGACTTTACACCATTCTACACATAGTATAGGAGAATGCCTTTGTTTTTGATATGCCACCTTATCTTAGGATGCATCTAGTTTCGAATGTTGAGTTTTTCAAATCTTATACTCCATCCTGCTTGACCCTGCATTTGTGCAACATCCATCAGGCTGGAATCCTGAACATTTAGCTTAGTGCAATAGTATCAGCTAATTAGGTCCGAGGTGTAGACCAATTGGTTCGGCGAAACTCCGTAAGGGGGACGGCGGGGACGGACGTCCAAGGTTCAAATCTCGGGCCTCGCCGGACTGAACGCTTGTCTGTATTCCTGGTGCTTTCAGCGGCATAAAAGGTTTAAAATGATGCGGCATGGTGGTTATAGGGGCGGACAGCGCGGATAACCGTGGCGGCTACTGATTCCACCATGTTAAAAAAAAAAAAACAGTATCAGCTTATAAATGCCATCACCATGCGCAACTACCAAGGCAATCACACTTTGTTCTATGATGTTAAGGTTGGCCAGTTAACAAATAAAGCCAAGTGTATGCCATTGAATAGATATAAGATCAGTTACTTGGGATGAAATTAGGTGTGATGGGGGCCACCCCTTCTCGAGGGGTGGATTATTTGGGCACAGCCTGGTTAGTCAATGTGCACAACTTGTAGTTTTCCAAGGAAGCTGGCGCCCAACATGTAAATGACTCTGTGATGTTGCACCTAGGGATGCATCTAAGCACAGAAATGTGACTGTGCCTTAGAAGCTGAACTAGCACACAAAGAAGATTAAGTGCAATGCCCAACGGCATCATTCACATTAGTGCAAACCATGCAAAACACCAAGACCAATAGATTGGTCCAAGAAGCCGTTCAAGAAGTCAGATCACCCACATAGTTCACATTTCTTGGCCATAGGATTTTAGAGTTTGTGGATGGAACAAGTCTAGTTGTTTTTTTGTTCTGTCATGAAAGCAGTGTTCTCAGTCATATGAAGCATTGTATTTTATGGAGCTTCTCTAAATAAATAGAGGAGTTGTGTTACTCATGGGAGGATCTCTTTCGTGATGCAAATTTGCACATTTTTTGTGCCCTATTTTATTGTGTAACTGTTATTCATAACTCTTTAGGCTCACTAGCTGAACTAGAGAGTTATGCTTCACTTAATATTCTGGGCCTGTCGTGTGGATCAGTTGTAAAGTCTGGGTCCGCAATATTACTTGTGCGACTTGGCAAAGAATTGAGCAAATATGTGTATTTCATAAATCATAATTTTAAAATAAAGTGAGATACTCCATATCCTATTTTGGATCCAAGTGGATTGTTCTTTGGAGTTTATGCCTATGATAAGATATTTAAAATGTAAGCACAAATTATCCAAATTTTAGCAACAATAAACTTCAGTGTTATTGCCTTTGACATAAGCCACAACTATTATGTCTATGAATCTTTCAAGTAAATTACTTTATCTTTTACATTGGAATTGGGATGACATTTTGTGTGGATATGCAAGTGTGCTTATATCTTGTCGTGTGGTAGATGTATGTTATTTTGACAAATTTGTTCTAAACTTTCCTTGTAATTTCCTTGTGTGTGGAGCTATTGAAGGGTATTATTTGTGTTCTTGTTAGTAAGAATACACTTAGATAGAAACTAAAACATTATATTAAAGAGGAATAAGATACAGAGGGTTCCACGTGTATCTGAATCCATAGATTAAGCTACATGTTCCAAATTGAGATATGGTTTTCGTGTATAAATTCCGAAAGGTACACAGGTATGAGTTGCAAGGCTGCAATAGAGACAACCTCCTCCATAAGAGTGATATTACCCCTTAACCTTCTACCTGTGTCCTCTTCTTCCCAGTGTATGCTGGTATATGTTATATGGCATCTTTGGAGGTGTATGAACATAATATTTTGTCTATAACAAGTCTCTTGGACTCGCTTTGTGTATTGTCCAAATACAAGTCATTGATTTGCAACATAGTTAGGATGAAGATTACACCAAGAAGGTTATAAAAATAAGTTTAGTCCAAGTTTTGAAGAGTATTTATTCTTTGGCTAGGAGGTGGCCTCCTGAACTTCTCTTCTGGTCTCTGAAACACTTGCATGGTCATAACCCTCTTTCCTTGCAGTACCAATCAATGTTGCTTTAGATAAATGACCATTTTATAGCTTTATCACATTGTATCCCCAAAAAGTCTGGGTAAGCCAAATTCTTAACCAAGTTTTAATTTGATCCTTGCTTTCAATACTAGAAGAAAACCTTTTTAACTTATGTCTATTGGTAAAAAGAGTTATTGGTGCTATCTCTTCTCACTTCTATCAGATAGGATTGTCACTTTGATGTCAGCAAAATTTAATCTCTTTGATACTAAATTTATTGCCTTTCCCCTACTTCAAATTTGCAGACCTTATAAATTTTAGGTTTCATGATTGCATCCTCATTAATTATACTCAGATGGAACTAGAAGCCTTATGTTGGTTCAGGACTTCCATGCAGCCAGATACTGAAGGATGGAGGAAGGTCTCTTTGTAAGAATATGGCTGTTAATATTATTATTATTATTGTTTATGACTGAACTAATAGAATGCAAATCCTCACAGATAATTTTGCTGTTGTTCCTTTTCCCCAAATGTCACTGCAGCTCCAATTTTTTTGAGCTGGTCAATTCAAGGTTCCCGCCTGCTATTTCCTGTCTTATGCCAGTTGGAGTCACAATTTTTACTTAGTTGAAATCATCTTTGTTGTTGGTCAAATTTGTGTTTTTGCCACTCAAAATCATGTTTTTTCCTGTTGAAATTGTGTACATGTTGGGGTTAAGGTGTCTCAACCTTAGAGT
Source organism: Wollemia nobilis (assembly GCA_028583015.1). Classification (NCBI taxonomy): domain Eukaryota; kingdom Viridiplantae; phylum Streptophyta; class Pinopsida; order Araucariales; family Araucariaceae; genus Wollemia; species Wollemia nobilis. Next base: position 7,784,522 of record JAQPPZ010004842.1, read on the forward strand.
CCCTATGCACATTTAATTAGTATATGTGGTGAATTATTTATTTTATTTATGCTAATGTTTTTTGCCTACCGAAGTGAATATCATATTATGGGATCCACATATGAGGTGTCATCCTACATGGCATATGATATGTATCACTTGCAAGTTTTTTTTAGAAGGTAGGCATCCACTTTGGAAGTCCTATTTTTGCGACTAAATTGGTGGCTTTTGTCATAAGTTTCCATGAAACGGTTTATGACAACTTGCTATGTTGAACTATGACAAAATAAGAGTCATGAATAACAGATTATGGCAGTTGTAGCTTTTTTGTGGAGGTGCCAACCTATGCAAGATAAGGCAGCTGATTTGTAGGGCTTTCTACATGATATTAATGGCAGATTTTATGGAGATGGGCGTTGGGTTTAGAAAAAGCCAAAAATTTGTGCTTTGTAACTCATGTAAGATTCCCTGAATTGTGGAATCATGAGCTAGGCATTGAGTTGTGTTTTTGGCAAGTCTTGGGCACCAAGTTTCTTCATGTGAGGTTTATTTATATGCCTCTTTGCCATTGTAAAGATGATTGCAGGTTGAAGATTTTTAGGATATTGTTATGCTGCCAGAATTCTGCCAGATTCTAGACGTTTGGAGAAGACTCCTGAAAGACAGAACAGAGCATTGTATTGTAACCATTATTGTTGTTGATAATACAATCTGTTCCTGTGTTTGGAGTGTGGGGTTTTTTACCTGAAAGGGTTTTTCCCCATGTACATCTTGTGTTGTGGTTTTTTGTTGTGTTGATTCTCTCATTCTCTGCAAATCTGAAATTTAATGTTAATGTGCATCTAACTGTAACAGTGTTGAAAGGTTAAAAAATTTTGCATTCTCTCCGTGGTAGATTTGCATTTGGAGGCTGTTTTTCCGCACCTTAGCTTCCCTTCAATTGGTATCAGAGCCTGGCCAGTTTTGTTATCTCTGGTGGGTAGAGGGTTTTTTGTGCTAATCTAGTTTCAGTGGGAGTTTTGCAGAATTTTTTCTTGGTTTGATAATCTTGTTGCAGTTGTAAGATGGCAAGCACATCTGGAAGGATTGAGATAGAGAAGTTTAATGGCAGTAATTTTGAGTTATGGAAATTAAAAATGGAGGATATGCTCGTGGATAGAGATCTGTGGGATGCCATATCCGGATCTATACCATCAGGCATGAAACAAGAAGATTGGGATCTAATGGATCGAAAAGCCAAGGGTTTGATCAGACTCTGTTTGGCTGATTCTGTTCTCCTGAACGTCCATGAGGAGAAGACTGCAGCGAGCCTTTGGAAGAAACTGGGTGATATTTATCAAGGGAAATCCTTGGTGAATAAGTTGTTCCTGAGAAAGAAGTTGTATTCTCTGAAGATGGAGGAAGGAGGAGCCGTTGTTGATCACCTGAATGCCTTCAATATGATTGTTGCACAGTTGGGGTCTGTTGGTGTGAAGATTGAGGATGAAGACCGTTGCATGCTTCTGTTATGTTCTTTGTCGGACTCGTGGGACCACCTGGTGATGGCTATTGGGAGTACTACAACGACTTTCAAGATGGATGATGTGGTTGCTTCGCTATTATTTGAGGAGATGCGGAGGAAATCTTCCGAGATGGCCAAGGAGGCCCTTGTTGCTCGAGGTAGATCGAAGGAGAAAGGCAAGAAGAAGGACAAGAAGTCGAAGTCAAAGTCCTTGGGGAGATCTAAGTCTCCCAATAAAAAGTCCAAGGCGAAATGTTGGAACTACGGCAAGACCGGTCATTTTCGGAAAGAATGCAAGGAGGAGGAGAAGAAGAAAAATAAATCTATCTCTGATTCTGATTCTAATAAATCCTCTCAGGATGACTGTGATGCATTTGTCGCAGCCTTGGCAACGCATGCATCATAAGATGTGTGGTTAATTGATTTGGGAGCATATTTTCACATGACCTCTCATAGAGGTTGGTTCTCGAAGTATGAAGAATATGATGGTGGAAAGGTGTATCTCGGTGATGACTCTCATCTAAAGATTGTTGGCCGAGGAAGAGTCAAGATACGATTCCCTGATGGCAGAGTGAAGGGGATCAATGGTGTTCTGCATATCCCTAGTTTGGCACGGAACCTACTTTCTATAAGTAAACTGAATGATGTGGGTGTGTAGGTTGTTTTCTCGAGTGGAGGATGCAAGATGACTAGAGGAGCTATGGTGTTGGCTAAGGGTGTCAGGATCGGCACTTTGTACAAGATGGATGCATGCACTGTTCAGTGCAATAGTTCTAATGTAACGAAGAAGAAGATACCTTTGGATTCTTCATCCTCACCATCAGATCATATAGAAAAGGAGACAGTTGTGTCTACATCTGATGGTCGTGCTCATTGGGTACCTAAGGGTGCCAATGCTTTGGAAATGAAGCTTCCAGCGGAGAAGACAATGTTATGGCACCAACGACTTGGTCACATTGGTGAGAAGGGTCTTAGAGCCCTAAAAAATAAGAGCCTTGTTGAAGGCCTTGATGATTGTAATCTCGAGTTTGAATTTTGCGAACATTGCGTATATGGAAAACAAAACCGTGTTTCTTTTTACCATAGTTCTCATAAGTCTTCTAGGGTTTTGGACTATATTCATGCAGATGTGTTTGGTCCTGTTAATGTTCCTTCGTTATCAAAATCTGTATATTTTGTATCTTTCATAGATGATTACAGTAGGACATTTGTATATTTCCTCAGGAGTAAGGCTGAAGTCTTTAGTCGGTTTAAAGAGTTTAAATCTTTGGTTGAAAATCAGACTGATAGAAAGATTAAAGTTTTGAGGACTGACAATGGCGGTGAGTTTTGTTCGGCAGAATTCGACAGGTTTTGTAAGGACCACGGGATTGAAAGACATAAGACAACTCCATACACCCCACAACAAAATGGAGTTGCAGAAAGGATGAACAGGACGTTGATGGAGAGGGCTAGGAGTATGTTGAGTGGTGTTGGCCTTGAACAAAAGTTTTGGGCTGAAGCGGTTGCCACGACTTGTTATCTGATTAACAAATCTCCTACATCGACGCTTGTTGAAAAGACACCCATGGAGGCGTGGTCTGGTAAAAAGCCTTCATTGAGACATCTCAGAGTTTTTGGTTGCGAAGCGTATGCTCATGTTCCGAGAGAAAAATGGTCTAAGTTGGAGAACAAAGTTGTTAAATGTATCTTCATCGGCTATGGTGTCGATGTGAAGGGGTACAAGCTTTGGGATCCAGTTGCACAGAAGGTTTTATACAACAGAAGTGTGGTTTTCAGAGAGCTGAAACCTTCAACTATTGAGCTGCAACCAGAGGAAGAGAAGAAAGAGAAGGAGGTAGTTCAGATCCCACTTACTCCAATGAAAAAAGAACTACGAGCTCCTGAAGGACCTGATGATGAGGAGAGCTCAAGCAGCTCTGAAAGTTCCGAAGAAGAGGAAGAACCTCAACCTCGGTTGGTGAGGAGGTCTACACGAATAAGGCGGCAACCGGATAGGTTTGGATATTCACCGGATAGGTTTGAATATTCATTGTTAAATTCCAGTTGTATTTTTGCTTTGATTGCTAACACTGATGAGCCTAAATCTGTTAGAGAGGCTATGGGTATGAATGATGCAGATTCCTGGATGAGAGCCATGGATGAAGAGATGGTTGCACTCAAGAAAAATAACACTTGGGATCTGGTACCTTTGCCTGAAGGACGAAAACCCGTTGGATGTAAATGGGTGTTCAAGAAGAAGTATGGTCTTGATGGTAGTGTTGAGAAGCATAAAGCACGGTTGGTCGCGAAGGGGTATTCTCAGGTGGAGGGAATTGATTATGGTGAAATATTCTCTCCTGTAGCCAAGCTGACATCCATTCGATTTCTGTTATCACTTGCAACAGCTTATGACTTGGAGATCGAGCAGATGGATGTGAAGACAACATTCCTTCATGGTGAGTTGGAGGAAGAAATCTATATGTCACAACCAGAGCATTTCGTTGAAAAAGGTAAAGAAAATCTGGTTTGCAAGTTGAAGAAATCTCTGTATGGTTTGAAACAATCTCCTAGAATGTGGTACCAAAAGTTTGATACCTATGTGTTGAGTTTGGGGTTTCAGAGGTCTAAATCTGACCATTGTGTTTATATCAAAACTGACAATGGTCGCATTCTCATTATCTGTTTATATGTTGATGATATGTTATTCTTTGGGAATGGTAAAAGTTTGATTTCTGACCTCAAATCTCAGTTGTCAGCACAGTTTGAAATGAAAGATTTAGGTGCAGCTAGGTACATTCTGGGAATGGAGATAAGAAGAGATAGAACTAGTAGAAAGCTTTGGTTAAGCCAAAGCAAGTATGTCAATTCTGTGTTGGAGAGATTCAACATGTCAGCTTGCAGATCCTTGGTAGTTCCTATGTTGCGAGGAACAAAGCTATCAGTTGAGGATTGTCCAAAATCTCCTACTGAGATGGAGGACATGACCAATGTTCCTTATGCGAGTGCTATTGGCAGCCTCATGTATGCTATGGTCTGTACGAGGCCAGACATTGCCCAAGCAGTGGGAGTCCTTAGTCGATTTATGGCTAATCCTGGACGGGTACATTGGGATGCAGTTAAGCGAGTGTTCAGATATTTACGGGGTACTTCAGAGTATGCCCTATGTTTTCATGGTTATCCTTCTGGACCTCGGCATTCAGTGTGTATTCATGGATTTGTGGATTCAGATTGGGCTGGTGACATTGATAGCAGAAGATCCACCAGTGGCTATGTGTTCACGATGTTTGGTGGTGCAATTAGTTGGATGAGTAAGCGGCAAGCTGTAGTCGCTTTGTCCACGATTGAAGAAGAGTACATGGCAGCCACTCATGCTTCTAAGGAAGCCATTTGGCTTAAGAGGTTGTGTTCAGATATTGGTTTTGATGCAGGACAAATTATAATCTGTTGTGACAGTCAGAGTGCCATTTGCTTAGCAAAAAATCCTACCTTCCATGCTAGAACAAAGCACATTGATGTACAATATCATTTTGTTCGTGATATGGTAGAATATGGGAAGGTGAACTTGGAGAAAATTGACACTTTGAGGAACGTTGTTGATGCACTGACGAAGCCAGTAAGCACGGAGAAGTTCAGATGGTGTTTCGATTCCATGGGCCTTGGGGCCCTGAGTTGTTGATTCAGATGACTCTTGACAGGTCTTCGACAAGTGGGAGAATGTTGGGATTAAGGTGTCTCAACCTTAGAGTCCCTATGCACATTTAATTAGTATATGTGGTGAATTATTTATTTTATTTATGCTAATGTTTTTTGCCTACCGAAGTGAATATCATATTATGGGATCCACAGATGAGGTGTCATCCTACATGGCATATGATATGTATCACTTGCAAGTTTTTTTTTAGAAGGTAGGCATCCACTTTGGAAGTCCTATTTTTGCGACTAAATTGGTGGCTTTTGTCATAAGTTTCCATGAAACGGTTTATGACAACTTGCTATGTTGAACTATGACAAAATAAGAGTCATGAATAACAGATTATGGCAGTTGTAGCTTTTTTGTGGAGACGCCAACCTATGCAAGATAAGGTAGCTGATTTGTAGGGCTTTCTACATGACATTAATGGCAGATTTTATGGAGATGGGCGTTGGATTTAGAAAAAGCCAAAATTTGTGCTTTGTAACTCATGTAAGATTCCCTGAATTGTGGAATCATGAGCTAGGCATTGAGTTGTGTATTTGGCAAGTCTTGGGCGCCAAGTTTCTTCATGTGAGGTTTATTTATATGCCTCTTTGCCATTGTAAATATGATTGCAGGTTGAATATTTTTAGGATATTGTTATGCTGCCAGAATTCCGCCATATTTTAGATGTTTGGAGAAGACTCTTGAAAGACAGAACAGAGCATTGTATTGTAACCATTATTGTTGCTGATAATACAATCTGTTCTTGTGTTTGGAGTGTGGGGTTTTTCGGGTTTTTCCCCACGTATATCTTGTGTTGTGGTTTTTTGTTGTGTTGATTCTCTCATTCTCTGCAAATCTGAAATTTAATGTTAATGTGCATCTAACTGTAACAGTGTTGAAAGGTTAAAAAATTTTGCATTCTCTCCGTGGTAGATTTGCATTTGGAGGCTGTTTTTCCACACCTTAGCTTCCCTTCAAAAATCATGTTTTTTCTAGTTGAAATTGTGTACATACTGGTCGAAATTGCGTCTCTTGCAGTAATTGTATGCTAAGCTTGTTATCCAACTCTAATATAAATGTCTTGTCCAATGGCTGTTTTGTGTGATTGACTGCATTTGGACTAGTCATGAGTATTTTAAAATGGCAATGAATCCTACAAGGGTACTTCTCATGATTATGCTTTTGCTTTATATTTAATTTCAGAGACATGTTAATATAATTGGGAAAAATAAACTAAAACTAATATAGAATATTTTGATCGAGTTATGACGATGAGGCCTTACTTGGAAAAAGTAGGTGCTATTTTTACTTTATGTTGCTATTAGTTTCCAGAGCCAATTTTCTCTTGTTAGTTTCCACAATGACTTGTTTCATGCTTGTACTGCTAACCCCAAATGCTGTGTTGGCCACCACAGAAAATAAGCTTGCCCTATCTGTGTTGGTCACCATGGCATTTGTGCTATTGCCATTTGTCACTGAGTTTGTGCAAGTGTTTGTCATGCCACTTACGTTGGGAGTCATATTTGTGCCATTTGGTTTGATTTTTTTCCTTCTTTTGCTGCATGTTGATTAGTACACTCAAGATCTCCCTATGTTTGTTTGCTTTCATTTATTATTAGAGCCTCTCTTCTTGTGTTGACTGTAACAAGATACTGTTCTGTTTTGAAATGAGCTTCACCATTTTTGATATATCCCTAAACGGTGACATTTACGGTGACTGTTCTGTGTAACAAGATAGTGTTCTGTTTTGAAATGAGCTTCACTGGTTTTGATATAGCATTTTTGTCATAGCATATAAAGCCAGCACTACAGATAATCATCAAAAATGCCTTTTTTTGTAATACTTCTACTGATTTTGCTTTGCCAAACTGTTTGAGACCCTGCTCCAGGTGATGTTCTGATGTCTGAATGTATATGCTCTGTTGAATAGCACTACATGATAATTTGCATTGTATTTTATGCAGAAATTCTTCTCTCCCTTGTTTTATTTTCATGTTATTCTTAAAAAAACAAAAGCAGCCAGTAACAAAACTCAAGTTTTATATAATCTTAAAATTTATTGTTTCCTTTTGAGACTCTAAGCCACGCGTCCTTTTTGTTTTCCCCTTACCATACTGGTGACTATATGCTTCTGTGTGCTTCTAGGTTACTGAAGTTAATTGAAGTCTTGTTGCTGCAAACTATCTAAATATCTTTGGAGTTATTGTGAGCTGGGTTAACCAGTGTTGAGCTCTTCAGAATGCGTGTGTGCTTATGTCAATAAAAATGCATTTATATGAAAACTGAAGCATTATAAGATAGAGAAATAAAAGGTTCCACATAGATCTTCCTCGTCAGTCAAAAGCACATATTCCAACTAAAGTTAGAAGTCTATATATAAATACAGAAAGGTAAAAGGTGTAAGTTTGCAACCCTTGAGAGGCAAACTTCTCCATATAATCAATATTCTTGCTTTTTTAAAAATGCATCTTATGTTACTTCACTGCACAAGAGATTTAATATAGTTGTACATGACATTATTATATGGACAGTCTCTTACCATAGACATGGAAATATTGCACTTGGGCTTTTGCTCCAGTGGACAATTTACATCTCCAAAAGACATGGATACTTGCATTATCTTTTCCACAAAAAATTAACAAACTTATGTAAAACGAATTTTGCAAAGATATACTTAATAGGCAGCCCATGGTAAAGTATGAGACAGCTCAAATTTTTTTGTTTTAACTATGCTCGTGCTTTCCAGATGGATTGACAAGTTATAGGAAAGGGAAGAACTACCTCACAGTAGCAGAGATTACAGTGAGAGTGAATGGTTAATGCACATTATTTAAGAAGCTCTGAACAAATGCAAGAGAGCTAAATGTAAAAAGAAAGAAAGGAATAGCTTCCCAACCAACCCATGGTTCGATGAAGATTGCAAAAAAATGTGAAGATTACTAAAGGAACCAACGGGTAAAACAAGAGCAAACAAAAAAGCATATGAGAAACTGGTAAGGGAAAAAAAGAAGAATACACTAGAACAAGGAGGAAAGAATTAATTTACTTAGGGAAGCATGAACCAAAGAAATTTTGGAAGGAACTAAGCTTGAAAAGGATGCAAATTGAAAATAACATAACAGTTAATCAGTGGTTGGAGTATTCAAAACAACTGTATCAGCGTAGTAACCAGCAGGAGACACCCCCTACCATCATTGTCAAGAAAGAACTTTTCACAATTGAAGACATTATTCAAGGGATAAAAAAGTTAGCAACTGGTAAAGTTTGTGACATAGACAATCTTCAAGCAGAGCATATAAAATGGGGGGTAGATATCCTGGCACCGCAGATCAAAGAAATTTCAATGAGGTCATACAAAATGGCTTCCCTATTGAGTGGACAACTAGCTTGACCATTCATTTGTTTAAAAGTGGAGATGTAAATAATCCCTCAAACTATCAAACTATCAAACTATCATGATCAACCCTCTCTTTGCAAAGTTGTTTGGGAGTATGATAGAGCGTAGGATCAGCATATGGGCAGAAGAAAAGGGAAAGAGAGCAAAGGGGCAAGCAGGTTTTAGGCCCAAGCACTCAACTATTGATCACTGTATCACACTCGGACATATAGTGGAAAAAATAGGGGACAAAAAAGAGGAGGCTTTTTGTTGTTTTATAGACTTCAAAAAGACATTCGACACAGTGCCAAGGAAAAATTATGGAGCAGAATGGAACAGCTAGAGGTTCCAATTCACTACAGGGCCGCAGTTCACAGACTATATGAGCATGTAAAGGCTAGAATCAGATTACAGGAAGGGTTATCTGAATGTTTTGGTAGTGACATAGGTGGCAAACAAGGTTGCCCTCTATCTCCGACCTTATTTGGGTTGTACATTGACAAGTTAGAAGAACGGATAAACAAATTTGGGGGAGAGGGTGTGCACTTAGCCAAATATGTGGTAAAACTCCTCATGTATGCAGATGATGTAATTCTTGTGGCCAAAACAGCCAAAGATCTAGAAGATCACCTTCAAGCTCTAGAACTCTTTTGTAAAGAAGTTGGGATGCAGGTGAACACGAGCAAAACAAAAATTATGATTTTTCAGCAAAAAAGAAGAAGCAACAACTCGAATTTTAGTTTGCAGGAGAACCGCTTGATGTAGTAGTAGAATACAAATACCTGGTCATAGACTTTCATGACAAACTTAATTGGAATACATGTAGGATGAAAAGAACTCAAAGTGGTTGGAGAGCACTATATGCACTTCAAAACAGGTGTAGGAATGCCGAGTTGTGGGACTGGAAGACCACCAAGGTCTTATTTGGCCTAATTGTTACACCGGTTCTATTGTATGGTTGCGAGGTGTGGGCTAGTGGCACAACAAATGCAAAATGGAGGCAAATAGAAAGGATTCAAAAATATCTAATCACAAATTTTCTCAAAATTAAGGCCACAACCCCTTATGAAATTATTCTAGCTGAAACTAGAATGTTCCCTTTAGAAGCAATTGCTATGACCAAGCTGTTATGTTACTTGAAAAAAAACAGAAAACATGAAAGATGATAGATGGCCTAGGGCAGCTAGGGACGAAGAGTTGCATAGGCGAAAGAATACATGGATGAAACAAAATCAGAAATGGATGAAACGTTGGGAAATCAACATAAATGAATGCCCAAATGTCAACAAAGACATACAAAATTATGTGAATGAAAAGTTCAGAAGTGGAATGTGGAAAAATGCAAGCAAGAAAAGACAATATTATATTGCAAATTTTAACCCAACGTATAACCACAAAGAAAAAGCGTATATAGGCGCTGGAATCAAGTGGAAGGAAAAAATACTCATTGCTCAAATAAGGACTAGCTCTCATAGGCTTAGATGTGAAACAAGGAGATGGACAACGCCCAAAGAACAATGGGAAGAAAGGATATGTACTCTATGCAGCACAGGGGTAGTAGAGACAGAGGAACACTTCATCTATAAATGCCCGAGTTTTTCAGATATCCGTGACAAATACAAAGAAACACTTGGGAACGGGTTTATGGCAGATTTATTTGAAGACAGTATAAAAAAAGTTGGGGAATTGCTAACACAAATCAGCAGGAGAAGGAACAACATTCTCAAAGATATTAAAGATCATATGATATGATTTGAGTAATTGTACTTCCATATTTGAGGTCCCATAGACCATATTTGGGTCTCACGGACGTAATTAAAATCTTTCATTCATTCACAATGCTTTAACCATTGCACTGCTGGATCATTAACATGCCAAAGTTTGTTCAATCGGGCTGCCATCTGTAATTAGGCCTAAATTGGGTATATATGCCTTTTGCCACCTTAAAATTAATATTATTACATCAAAATTACCTTCTTGCCTACAGGATGCCATTTTAAAATTCTGAAATATTGCATCATCTTCTTTTTTCGTGTGCTTATGTATTTAGCTAAACAGATTTTTTTTATAGTACATTCTTTGTTGTTATGCATTCTGAGTGATAATATGAAGAATAAGTCAAATTCTTTTCTAACTTGTACCGCTGGAGTGGAATATAATATTTGAATTGGTTACAAGTAAGGATACCAGAAGTGGATATATGTAGTAATTAATGTTTTAACATCTTTTCAGTAGAGAAATGAAAAGTGCTGTAAAAGCATAGATAAAAATGCTCACTCCATTCCTTTTGCAGGATTAAACTGGGAGATTTTTCTTCACATTTAATTTTAAACTGGAGTTCAAAGTTTATCTAATAAATTTCCTTGCAGTTCACAGTTTAACATTGATGAAGACTGGCGTTCGGTAAACTGTCCTGTCTGCCGTAAGGTGATTCAACCTGAAGATGTTGAACATGTGCAGCAGTTTTTGACATCTGAGTCAGATCTCCATGAGGTAATTATTTACTACTTGATATTTGCATAGGCATTCAATCAGTTGGCTTCTTATCTGGAAAAAGTGTGTATTTTTAACTTGCTTTTGAAAAATTCCTATTGATCATATCATTATTGGTATTTGTTATCTGGATACTGAAGATTTTATCTGTGTATAACACAATTTGTTTGTTTGTTCCAATCCATATGGAAGAAAGTTTGTTGGATGCAAAGTTATAATTAACATTCATTAACTGTTTGTGCACACCCTTGGGAAACACAAATCACTTTTGTTTTTGGTTATTTAAGGTGAACTACATTCTCTTAATGCCCGCTATTTATCTATATAGACTTTGCTTCTGGTTTCCTCCATTGTTTCCTTGGCCTAATTGGTCAACTTCATCTCCACTCCAGCCTCTTGTAACTTTTAAGTTTGGACATTTTGTTTAATAGGAGCTCATTTTTTTCAGATTGATCCATGTTGTTGTTTCTATCCACTCTCGTTGGGTTCATTATATCTATTTCCTATGGGGTCTTCTTTCCAAGGTAATAAGGATTCCTTCTTATCATCATAAAGATATTTTATGATGATAAGAAGTTTAGCACAATTCTTTCCGTACTGAGCTTCACAACATTAAAATATTATTTGGTTGTTTATCAAGAACATGAGTATTTGGCCAGTTCATAAGTGTTTATTTTTACGAAGTTTTAGCTAAAGGATATTTTGCCCAAAAATTTGTCCACTTTTTAAAACACGTGCATCAATTACTAGTAAAGGAGATCGTGCCATGCCTAGAACTGAAACAGCAAAATCACTAAAGTATATTATACACACAGTTAAGGTGATGGTGGACTTGAAACTAGAACATCAAACATGCATTTATTGAAATCTGCTTTGAACATTTTATGAAAATGGTATTATTTATTTATGCATTCAGATGCATGATATCGCTTTGCTAATTTTCTCATTTGCAGCACACATCATTTGAATTAATAGTTATGTGAGGCCTTGCCAGATGAACCATAATCTTGACAGTGATTGTAGACTTCCTCAATCAAAGCTTAAATTAGCTATTGTCTATTAAGCAAACTAAAATTGTACTTCATGGGAATTGCCAACTTTAGCAGACTAAACCCAAGTTTGGTGAATCACTACCAATGGGAGAAAATTGGTGGTATGTCCTTCATCGTACTTCAGGTTGAGGGCCAATAGAACTTGATGTTCCTTGATATTGTGTAAAATCAGATTGACCATGCTTGGGATGTGAGTGAGAGGACTAGGATATTGTTGTAGCATCATGTGGTACAAGATGTCTCATAATATTGTAAACATGAGGGTGTGGACCAGTTGCATGTAAGAAATGCTTAGTATTCCCACCATCCATGATAGGGTGAGACGAGGAGATACTATCTTGGTAGTCCCAGAGGTCCCTAGCAATTCTTTACCTATGAAATTAACTGCATCCTGAAGGGAAAGGGCCAAGCCTTTTTGATCATGTAAATAAAATAAGCTAGAGAGATATGCTTTCTGCATGGTAAGCTACTATGTTTGAGAGAAAATGATGGTTTCACAGATCATATGGAAGTTCATGTGTCCCTCAATATTAAAATTGTTTAGCATGTCTATGTAATGGAGTGCTCTTCAAGTTATCTTTCAAATCATGTTGTTGTGGCTACTTTAGCTTCAGAAGGTCAGCTTCTTGAGAATTATCTTATTCAATATTGTGCAAAATTGTTATTATGACTGGTTCCTGGAAATGTCAACAATTTGTCTTTCAAACTAAAGAGAATGTGTCACAATTTTGTGTTTGATATTCAAGAATACTTATATTTGGATCAACAGGTTGGCTGAAATATGATATTATCAAACATATTTCATTTTTATATAAGCTTAAAAAAAATAGCATCTACAAGAAATATTTGTAGAATAACTAATCCATAATTGCACAAGTTACAATTGTTGTTTGTCATGCATGTAGATCATTTAGATATTAAATTGTATTTATGATTTACTTGAGACCAAGAAAAATTCATTCTCAAATTTTAGAACTTCAAAAATTGAGTTTGTAGCAAAGCAATTGCAAACCACCACCGATAGAATAAATAGACATGATAGAGATTTGTATTATTGTATTGTTTGTTGCAACAGATTTCTAGGGATAACATGTTAGGATTTGTAGGGATAAGTTGTTAGGAATTTTAGGATCTGGTTTTATGAGCACTGACCAATTACTGGATTGTAAATTATTATAAATTGGAGCTTAATAGAATATCCTATACATTCTTTTATGGTATCAGAGCCACATAAAGGAGAAAGGAGGAATTTGACTCACACCATTCATTTCAGCCAATTCATTTTTTTGTCTCTCGCAGTTAAGTGCCTCTACAGATTGTTACTATGTAGTCAGTTTTGTTGTTGTTGCGTTGTTGACGGAGGTTTTCACGTGTGTTGTATTTTAATTTGTTGGATCTGGTAGACGATGTTTGGTGTTTTGATACTTGTGTTTGACACTTTTCTCCTCACTTAACAAAGTTGTCACTTGCTACATTTTGAATTCGACCAAGTTGTGGTAAAGTGGAACTCGGAGTTTGCCCACTATTCCAACATGGGCAAAGCATTAGTTGGAGGTTGCTCACGTTTCCAATTTGGATTTGCCCTAGTTTTGAGCCTGGGTGGAGCAGAATGCAGTGTTTGGCATTCGCTGGTGTTCAAGGCTTGTTTGGCATTCAACATTCTGCATTTGTTGTTCGGGGTTGACATTAGTGGAAGAATGAGATCGGGTAGTTAGTGCAACCAACCCGTCTCAACCGTCCCAACCGCCTATTAGTCTTAACACTTGCGTTTACTGTCTAACTGACAGTTTCAGACATCTAACACAGTAACTAGACGTCTGATTAGTTAGGCTGGATGTCTAATCCAGACGTCTAACTAATCCAGATGTCTTAACACAAAGACGGCTGCGTTTGTCCTTTTGTGCTTACTTATTAATCAAGCCATATTCATTTAATTGGCTGATTTTACATTGCAACTTGTCATTTCCAAGATTCATACATTATCAAAATTGTTGTACATATCAAAATTGTAGATCTTCATAGGACATTTATGTCATACAACTTTATGCTTAGAACTGCTGTCTACATACACCTTCGATTTGTGGTGTAAAATAATTTTTGTTGATGGTTGATGATTATTTGAGGAAAATGTGGGTATACCTCTTCAACTACAATTCTAAATACTTTTCATACTTTAAAACTTCTAGGGCCCTTGGAGAAAAAAAATCTAGAAAGCAAATTAGGGTCTTGAGGTCAAATAATGGAGGTGGGTTTACCTCAAAATAGTTTCAATATTTCTGTAGGCATGAGGGTATACATAAGCACTACAAAGCCATGGCATTTAAGGAAGAAAGAAGACACTGGTCAAAACTATTGATATTTGGAGTGTTGTGATGCTTACTAGGATTTCTAGGTTGGCGTTTCTTTTTGCTCATGCACACATCCTTTGAATGACCAATGCGCTGCAATCGATCGTTGATTTGCAACCAACTAGTAGGAGCAGTAGGTCTGTTCATATACTAAGGACAATTGCAAAACCCAAAAGAATTCTTTGGAGCACTTCTAAAAAAGTATTGTGAGAAATACCCCTTATTTCGATTAGTTTGAAGAGACGATCACAATGAGATAGGTCTTCTGCAAGGGTCTCAACACACCTAATTCCTGAAAAAGCGTTGCTGGAAATATGCCTTGTTTTGAGCAGCTCGAAGAGACGATCATAATGGGATAGGTCTCCCACAAGGGTCTGACCACACCTGATACTTGTATTTATGTTTTTAAATTTTAATCAGGTTTGGAAAAAGGAAGTAACAACAGCGAACTCACAATATTATAGAAGAAAAATGTGTTAGAAGGTGAGCTGAAAAAGATTGACAAAAAATTACTAGGAGACAGGAAGTAGAATTATTTGACCAAGGTTTTGGAATGGTTTGCATGCCCTTCTGCCACAACTTTGTAGTGCCACAAGGAGCCAAGATTGATGCTTTGATACCACTTGTAATGAAACAACTTCAAGAATTATAGTAATGGTAGTAGCAATTCAATAGTGTGCAATAAACAACATCCACTGATAACAATAAATTCAAATCCAATGCCAGAAAATAAAAAATGCAATTAATTAGATTCTAGATTGAAATTAATACAAATCTTTAACCACTCGGAGAGTGCGAAGTCTCTTAGCCACTCGGAGAGTGCGAAATCTCATTTGCACTTAGATTTGAATATGAAAGATGATTCCAACTACAACATAACTCATCCTATTTATAGACTAAATCAACATTAACCCTAACCCTAATGCTCAAGTGCTGACTACCTAAACCTTGGGCCTGGGCTAATAAAAATAAAGATAGTCGATGTGGCTACATTGGAGCCACTACATAGTAGAGAGAAGGAATAAGACAATTATGAAGATGGCCAAATGCATGATGCATACCCGAAATGTACCATATTGTTATTGGGTAGAAGCAGTCAATACTATAGTCTTCATTCTTAGTAGGTGTGCATGTAAAGATCTTTAGAATGTTACTCTAGAAGAAGCTTGGTTTGGAAGAAAACCTCTAGTTAGTCATTTCCATATTTTTGGTTGTGTTGCTTTTGCATTAATTCCTAAGGAGAAAAGAACTAAGCTAGATGCAAAAAGTAAAATGGTCATATTTGTTTGTTATAGTGAAAAATCCAAGGCATACGGATCGCTTGATGTCTCTACTAACAAGATTGCAATTATTAGAGATATTATTGTACATGAGAACACTCCTTTCTTCTTAAATGATGGTAAACCTATTGAGATTTCTGTATGTTTCAGAATTGTTGATAGTATTGCAACAAGTAGTGAAGTTCACTTGAATTTAGATACATCAGAGACTGATGATGAAAATGAAATGAAATGAAATATTATTAATGTCCGCGGTGGGCCAAAATAAGACCCAAGGGACTATAAGAAGTACAATAATGACTGCCAGCTAGCAGGCTAAAAAGCCCAACAAAGAAAAGAACTAAGAAAAATACAAGATCAAACCCGACAAACGGGCCAAAGAGAAAGGGAAAAGAAAAGAAAAGGGAGAGCGAGGAGGGGGGAGGGCTGCAGTCCAACGAGAGAGAAGTGCATGCCAAGAAGAACGGAGAGAGAGAAGGAGGGGGAGGGAGCAGCCCGGGAGGGGCAAGCTCGAGAATCCCCAAAAATTAATCTCTCCTAATAGTCGAGGCCGAAGTACCGGAGCTGAAGAAGTCCATGATATGTCTCTGCCCATTGCTAGTTTGGAACCATGACAAACTGTTGGTGCGCTGTCTAGTGACCACTCTTACATTCAAAACTGGATGGTGTGGGGCGTTTCCGGTCGAAGTCACACTGGTCCGTCGGAGTTGGTGAAGTATGTTGTGATGAGCCGATGTTGAGGAGGGTGAGATCCATTTGGAGAACTTTTATGTCGTCGAAGCTGAGTTATCTCCCTAAGAAAGAGTGCGAGACAACGCTGGTCCGAGTATCTGAAGAAGGTAGAAACACATCGAGAGTTGTCCCTGAAAAGGCAATGGAACCTACCCCGGATCTCATAATAAATGGGACAACAAAAAATGAAGTGATGCGGGGTCTCAACTTCACCCAAGGAGCAAAACAAGCAAATCCGCTCCTCCATCGGAAGATGGTGATCTGACTCAATCCGGAGTTGGTGAGAACACACCCTGAGTTGCCCAATAGTGATCCGAAGACTATGCATTGTGTGCTTATGAAGGTATTGTGGAGGAACTATTCTGCCCTCCTGTATTAGTAAGAAGTGCTCATGGTAGAAAGACAGCTTGGGGGAAAGAGGGGCAACAGGAGAGATCCATGTGCATATGGTGTACTGGAGACTAACATCCTTCCGAATCTCGTGGAGCATCTTCTCCTTAGTAAGCCGAGAGGGGGGGAGAACCCCCAAAGAATAAGGGGGCAGCCTGTCTATCTGTATCTGAATGCTGGCCAGGAGAGTAGAAACCTGAAAATACCAGCTCCTCCGGCCTCCCCGAGAACTCGGAGAGAGTTCCATCGAGGAGCGAAGGGCGAGGTAAGGGTACCGCCTGCAACCCTCAGGGGTATCTCCGAAAGTACGGATCCTGTGAAGATAACCGATAATCAGGAAGATAATCTCAAGCTGGAGAGGAGAAGCCCCAAACTCTGCCAGAATAATAGAACGAGGGACTGTTCCCTTGCAACGAATGAATCGTCGAAGAAAGAGTGTCTGCACTCGTTCAACCCGTGACCACTCAGTCGGGCCAAGACTAGGGCCCCAAACCACTGACCCATAAGTAATAGTTGGCTTGACCAAAGCGTCAAAGATCCTCATCTTCACAGGTATATCCTGAAAATGTGCTTTGAAGCAATTCCTCTCTAGCAAAGACAGAGCTGCATACCCCTTACACACCCGGACCTAGGCGGCGGGTTTCATACCAAAAGTGGGACCAGTGAAAAGAACCCCCAAATACACATAAGAGGTGGTGATTTCGACCTCCTGGCCCTGGAAAAGGAAGTGGAGATGGGATAGAGCCTCTTTGGTAGTATTGAATACCATAACCTTGGTCTTAGAAAGATTCACCGTCAACTGTCTCGAGTCACAAAAAGCGGCAAGTGTGTCCAGATGACGCTGAAGCCCCTCAGGGGATGAGGCCAAAAGAACAACATCATCAACAAAGAGGAGAATAGAAATCAACACATGGTGAAGAAGGCAACCATCCTGCGGGTGAGCGTTCTCCACGATAAAAGTCTCAAGCTCGTCGATAAAGATCCCAAAAAGTGTCGGCGAAAGGGGGCATCCCTGTTTCACTCCTATGGTGCTAAGAATATTGGCTGAAAGCCCTTGAGGGGAGCGAAACCGACCTTTCACAGTCTCATATAACCGTGTAACCGTTGTCAAAAGCTGCCCAGAGATGCCAATTGATCGAAGCCTCTCAAGAAGTAAATGTCGAGGCACCGTGTCGAAAGCTTTCTTGAAGTCTACAAAGCAACAATAAACCTTCGAGGACCTGGAACACGCCTCCTCAATAATAGCTCTGAGGACTAGAATGTGATCTGTGGTCTGATGATCTTGTCGAAAACCAGCTTGGCCAAGAGCCCTGAAACCCCCCTCCTCCAACCTTCGAGAGAGAAGCACATCCAATGTTGTGGCATAGAGCTTGGCAAAGATATGCCCAATCATGATAGTCCTGTAGTTATTGGGTTCATGGGGATCACCTGCCTTATGAATGGGGTGAATGATATGCTGAGTCCAGGACTCAGGAAACCCAGAACAGACAGCAAGATTAAAGAGATCAGCAAGGGGCCCAACAAGAGGGTCAATACCATGCTTCAAAAATTCCGCCTGTAACCCATCCAAATCTGCTGCTTTGCTTGTACAGAGTTTCCAGATAGCCTGCTTGACAAGACCAGTAGAAAAGAGGTGGCACGAAGAGGGGGGAGGGAACAGAAATACGAGGCTGATTTGGGATGGTATAAAGGGAAGAGGCATGGATGGTCCAAGAGGAAAGATCGATCCCATGAGTAATCCGATCACGGGGGAGGATAAGGCGCCAGAAGGATTTAGGAGATTGCTTAAGGGAGTGGATAAGATCAAGTCGATGCCGAGAGAGGAAGAGACGCTTCTTCTTTCGAAGAAGCATCCTATAGTCTTTGTGAGAAATGGCATGGGGTTGGGAAGGATTTCGAATGGCATATTTCAACCTTCGGTGGGCAGACTTACATTCCTCATCATACCAGATGTTCATGGGGCAATGACCAGGGGGACGAGGACGAGGGGAGGACGAATAGTGTGGGGGTATGATTCCAAAGTAGCCTTCCAAATAGTTTGGACCAAGCAAGCAGAACGATCGGAAACATCGGAAATAGAAGACACCTTGGGGAGAACATGACGCAACCGGTCCATGTAGGTAAAGGAATAATAATAGTCAAAGTCTATAGTGACTCGAGGGACTGAAGGGGAGGGAGGAGGGGGAGGAGTCACAGGAAGGGAAACAGTGGATAACGTAAGAGAAATGAAATGAAATGAAAGATTTTAATTACGTCCGCGAGACCCAAATATGGTCTATGGGACCTCAAATATGGAAGTACAATTACTCAAATCATATCATATGATCTTTAATATCTTTGAGAAGGTTGTTCCTTCTCCTGCTGATTTGTGTTAGCAATTCTCCAACTTTTTTATTTTACTGTCTTCAAATAAATCTGTCATAAACTCGTTCCCAAGTGTTTCTTTGTATTTGTCACGGATATCTGAAAAACTCGGGCATTTATAGATGAAGTGTTCCTCTGTCTCTACTGCCCCTGTGTTGCATAGAGTACATATCCTTTCTTCCCATTGTTCTTTGGGCGTTGTCCATCTCCCTGTTTCACATCTAAGCCTATGAGAGCTAGTCCTTATCTGAGCAATGAGTATTTTTTCCTTCCACTTGATTTCAGCGCCTATATACGCTTTTTCCTTGTGGTCATACGTTGGGTTAAAATTTGCAATATAATATTGTCTTTTCCTGCTTGCATTTTTCCACATTCCACTTCTGAACTTTTCATTCACATAATTTTTTATGTCTTTGTTGACATTTGGGCATTCATTTATGTTGATTTCCCAACGTTTCATCCATTTCTGATTTTGTTTCATCCATGTATTCTTTCGCCTATGCAACTCTTCGTCCCTAGCTGCCCTAGGCCATCTATCATTTGTCATGTTTTCTGTTTTTTCAAGTAACATAACAGCTTGGTCATAGCAATTGCTTCTAAAGGGAACATTCCAGTTTCAGCTAGAATAATTTCATAAGGGGTTGTGGCCTTAATTTTGAGAAAGTTTGTGATTAGATATTTTTGAATCCTTTCTATTTGCCTCCATTTTGCATTTGTTGTGCCACTAGCCCACACCTCGCAACCATACAACAGAACCGGTGTAACAAGTAGGCCAAATAAGACCTTGGTGGTCTTCCAGTCCCACAACTCGGCATTCCTACACCTGTTTTGAAGTGCATATAGTGCTCTCCAGCCACTTTGAGTTCTTTTCATCCTACATGTATTCCAATTAAGTTTGTCATGAAAGTCTATGCCCAGGTATTTGTATTCTACTACTACATCAAGCGGTTCTCCTGCAAACTGAAATTTGAGTTGTTGCTTCTTCTTTTTTGCTGAAAAAATCATAATTTTTGTTTTGCTCGTGTTCACCTGCATCCCAACTTCTTTACAAAAGAGTTCTAGAGCTTGAAGGTGATCTTCTAGATCTTTGGCTGTTTTGGCCACAAGAATTACATCATCTGCATACATGAGGAGTTTTACCACATATTTGGCTAAATGCACACCCTCTCCCCCAAATTTGTTTATCCATTCTTCTAACTTGTCAATGTACAGCCCAAATAAGGTCGGAGATAGAGGGCAACCTTGTTTGACACCTATGTCACTACCAAAACATTGAGATAACCCTTCTGTGTTATGATTCTAGCCTTTACATGCTCATATAGTCTGTGAACTGCTGCCCTGTAGTGAATTGGAACCTCTAGCTCTTCCATTCTGCTCCATAATTTTTTCCTTGGCACTGTGTCAAATGCCTTTTTGAAGTCTACAAAACAGCAAAAAGCCTCCTCTTTTTTGTCCCATATTTTTTCCACTATGTGTATGAGCGTGATACAGTGATCAATAGTTGAGTGCTTGGGCCTAAAACCTGCTTGCCCCTTTGCTCTCTTTCCCTTTTCTTCTGCCCATATGCTGATCCTACGCTCTATCATACTCCCAAACAACTTTGCAAAGAGAGGGTTGATCATGATAGTTCGATAGTTTGAGGGATTATTTACATCTCCACTTTTAAACAAAGGAATGGTCAAGCTAGTTGTCCACTCGGTAGGGAAGCCATTTTGTATGACCTCATTGAAAATTTCTTTGATTTGCGGTGCCAAGATATCTACCCCCCATTTTATATGCTCTGCTTGAAGATTGTCTATGTCACGGGCTTTACCGATTGCTAACTTTTTTATCCCTTGAATAATGTCTTCAATTGTGAAAAGTTCTTTCTTGACAATGATAGTAGGGGGTGTCTCCTGCTGGTTACTACGCTGATACGGTTGTTTTGAATACTCCAACCAGCGATTAAGCTGTTATGTTATTTTCAGTTTGCATCCTTTTCACGCTTAGTTCCTTCCAAAATTTCTTTGGTTCATGCTTCCCTAAATAAATCAATTCTTTCCTCCTTGTTCTAGTGTATTCTTCTTTTTTTGCCCTTACCAGTTTCTCATATGCTTTTTTGTTTGCTCTTGTTTTACCCGTTGGTTCCTTTAGTAATCTTCGCATTTTTTTGCAATCTTCATCGAACCATGGGTTGGTTGGGAAGCTATTCCTTTCTTTCTTTTTAGGTTTAGCTCTCTTGCATTTGTTTAGAGCTTCTTGAATAACGTGCATTAACCATTCACTCTTATTGTAATCTCTACTACTGTGATGTAGTTCTTCCCTTTCCTGTAACTTATTATTTAATACTGCTCTAAAATTCTGCCGATTTTCATCTGTTAAGAGAATGTTTCCCTTGTGAGGATATTTATTTTGATTGCCTTGCAAGTGTTTTTCCCTTGGTTTGTCTCCATGCATTCGAAGTTTCATAACAATTGGGTTGTGATCTGACTTAAGTTCCACTGGAGAATCTTCCACTTCTAGCTCCTCTATTTTTGGTATGTAATTATGTGAGCATATTACATAGTCTATTACACTTTGTCCCTTATATGTTTTGCATGTATACTTTCCTGAATTTTTCCATTTGTTCATCCCATTGCAAATAATCAAATTGTATATCGTTGCAAAGACCTAACAACTCTTCTCCATATTGCGTGATAGCCCCATGCTCATCTTACGAAGTCCTGGTCCACTTGTTGATTTTCCTCTTCTGGCATCCAAAGAGGATTAATCTCAATATCTTCGTTACCTTCTAGAATGTTAGCTTGCTTATTTGCTGTCCTTGCATTGAAATCTCCAATTAATATAATCTCCCCCAACTTACTTGTATATTGAAATGTCTCTTTTTAGGGAGGAGTATGGGTCTTCTCTGTTAAGGTCATGTTTCTTATAGAATTTAGAATTCTTGGGAGCAAAATAACATGCTGCTATGCTAATAACTGACTTATTTTCTAGGATCTTTATCCAGATGTACTGTTTGTTTTCATCTTGTTTTTCAATTTTAATGACCCTATCCCATTCCTCTTTTATTAAAACCATAATACCCCCATGCCCTTTGCCATTTTCTGTTGCTTTATTCCATATTGCTATTTTTTTGTATCCCACAAATTCTGGAGTCCTACATCCATCGTGTTCATGTGTTTCTGTCAATATGATTATATCTTTGTCTCTAGCAATGGGCCCTAACCCGGGTCCTCTTCTCCAAGGGAAACCTCTACAGTTCCAACTTACCATTGTAAGATGTTCCCGGGCGGGCCATACTCCCTATTTGTTTTGGATTTGTTTAGATGTGATGTATGCCTTTCCATTTCTTAAATATGCCTGTTTCCCTTCATTCCTTGCTGCCCTCACCTTTTCCCATTCCTTATTTCTTTCTTCCTGTTGTAAAAATGTTAGGTCATCATCTAAATAAAATTGTGACCCTCTCAGCATGCCTCTGTTTTTAAGTAACCTTATTTTATCCTCGTAGCTCATCAATGTGACCCGAATATGTCTATCTCTGCCTCCTTCTCTCAGCCTGCCAATTCTGCTTACTTTTTTATCTGACCCTTCCATTGTAATCGATCTGACAAGAAGTCCCTGGTTAAACGATTTGTGTCTTCCCTGTCCCCATAATCTTTCAACCCTTTGATGATTATATTTGTTAACTTCTCATGTCTTTCTTTCTCTTCGGTTATTTGAATTTTTACTTGCTTCTCTATCAACTCTTTTTGTTGATTGACTGGTTCTTTTACTACTTGAGACCATGTCTTTGCCTTTGCTAATTCATTTCGTAGCTCATTTTCTCTTGTTTCAATGTTTTGGAGTGTTTTCTGTACCTCTTTTATTTGATTTGCATTTGTTTTTTCCACCTCTATTGCATCATTGATTGGGGGATGGATGGCTTGTTTGAGGACATGCCATTCACGTTGACCCATGTTTGCAAGGTTTTGTAGCTTTGACACTTGCTCCTTGAGTTGGTTGTTTTCCTTTTCCAGCCTCCGAATGGTGTTTATAACCTCATCTGATTTAGTTTCTCTTAATTTCTCCCTCCTTTCCATGCTTTCAAGTTTCTCTTTCATCTTCATTAGCTCTTGCACATAAAGTCTTGGTGCCCACATGAGTGGTGTAGTTGTGGGACTGTAAGTTTCTTCCTCATCCGAAAACTCATTTTGGTGATTTGCCTTTGATTGTTCCTTATTCTCCACCTGTTTATGTGGTAGAATATTTTTTATTTTTATTTTTTGATATGCCCTTTTCATTGTTGTTGCCCTTGCTCGAGCTTGTCGACGCCTTAATATCCTCCAATATTGTTTCTCATTGACATATATTGGTTCTTGCAATTGTTGCTTCCCTTCTTCCATTTTCAAACCCTTTATAGCCGAACCCTCTGTACTATTGATCCGATGAAATAAATGTGTAATAAAACCCTCCTTGCTCTGCAAACCCTCTATTGCAAACCCTTGTTGATAATAAAACCTTCTGCCGCAAACCCCTATAACGAATGTATTTCTCCTACCTACTTAAATTGTTTTATAAATCGAAAGAGGACAAAAAAATATGCTTACCCGATGAAATAGATGTTTAATACAATACTCCGCCGCAAACCCTCCTTGCTCTGCAAAAACCCTTTGCCGCAAACCCTTTAATTTTTTTGTGCTGATATTTCTTGTCTGGTTCAGTGTACAGTTCAAATCTTCTCCGTTCTATCGGCTCTGCTTCAGTATCCCCGTGCTCTGCTTCAGTTCTGCTTCTAATTCTATAGTGAAGTGTCAAATCTAATCAACGATGTGATAAATAGTTTTCGTGTGATACTGAAGAAAGAACTGAATGATCGATAAGGGGAGGAGGGTGATCAGAGACGTTGAATCGGGAAATGAATGGAATGAGGGTGGTAGAGGAAATAACATAGTCGACGACACTGGCTCCACCACTATGAGGAAAGCAAGTAAACCCACTAGAATCCGGAAAACAAGATATACCATTGAGAAGAACTAGCTTGTTGGATTCACCCAACTCAATAAGATGCTTACCATAATCAGTCACCTGTGTGTCACTGGAGGTTCGAGAAAAACCAAGGTCCTCAAGATCCAATTCCGGAGTTTGCATCTCATCAGTTATGAGGTCATGAAGAGAAACCTGCATAGGTTTGGTCCGAGCATTGAAATCTCCCAACAAAAGTATCTCCCCTGAAGCCGAGTATCTAGTAATGTCCTCATAGAGATCCTGGAAAGGGTCCCCGTCCGTGTGAATAACAAAATTGGAACGTGGTGGGGGGAAAGTAACAGTTGGCAATGTAGATATCCCAAAGAGGTGGGTGACGATGGATTTTAAGTGGGGGTCAATTGAAACCAAGGAAACCGAACCCTGGAGCTTATCCTTGATAAGAGCAGCAACACCTCCTGATCCTCTAACCCCTCTAGAGCGTCGAGTGAGTTGCCGACAACTGGACCACCAAAAGTAACCAAAGATAACTGAAAGGGCCTGATCGGGACTCTTGTGTCTCATAGATAAGAATGATGTCATGTCTACCAATCACATCAAGAAGGGACCCTGGGGCAGACCACATCATACCATTGCAGTTCCAACAAGCTATAGCTAGCTTATCTGCCACCTCCCTTTCGTGCCGATGGAGTCATTTGTTAGGCAAGGGTTTGGACCACCCAGGTGGGGGATAATCCCTAATCACTGCATGCAAATTACGAATAACTGCCCATTTGTTAGCTTTCTTGGCTGTGGCTACTTGTTCCCTAGCTTTCTTCAATTCTTCAATCTGGAGTCGCGTAAGGTCCTCATCAAGATAGATCTTGTCCTGAAGAGTAAATAATTTCCGTTTGGCCCTCAACGCCTTCATAGGCTCTTCCGCATTTTTGAAGCGTATGACCAATGTGGAGTCGGGAGAGAACCATGCTCTCTCGAGAGTAACATCTGTTAACTCAAGAGTGTTGTGAATGAAGGCATTTCTAGCTTGAAGCGTATCAATAGGCTTGGGCACCCCACGAATCCTAAAGATTGAGCGCTTTCGCATTACGGATTCTTTCTTCTTCAAATTTAGCTTAGACAACCAACTCAACTATGGGAGGGGGGTTCTTCTTTCCGGCTACAACCTGAACCCAAGATTGTTGGTCAACTAATTTTTGGCTTTGTGCAGTTGATGCTTCTTTGAGACGTTCCTGCTCAGCAAGAAGAACAGCCTGTTCATCTCGAATTTTTAAGATTTCAGAGTGTAAATTCACGGAATTTTGAGGAGGCTGTTCGGTATGTGCAGTCTGCAATTGAGTAATGATAGCTTGCTGATCTTGAAGTTTAATTTGGAGATCTGCGATAATGCGGCTGCCGTATTTCACTTGGTCTTGCAAGGAGAGTATAATACGAGCTTGTGTGTCTAGCTGTTTCTGGAGAGAATTAATCTGTTTAGACAAACGTTGGTATGAGACTGTTGTGTGAAAGCGTTGGATAGATTTAAGAGGAGAAGCCCGTGTTTCCTCCATTCCTCCTTCATCAAGTATCCCCATAACACAAGAACACCAAGAAATCCCCTCTCGAGTGTAGCAGAAATCCCCCTCGAGCTCAACAGAAATCCCCCCTCGAGCGCAATAGAAATCCCCTCCCGAGCGCAGCAGAAATCCCCTCGCTTGTAGCAGAAATCCCCCTCGCGCGCAACAGAAATCCCCCTCGCGCGCAGCAGAAATCCCCTCCCGAGCGCAGCAGAAATCCCCCTCGCTCGCAGCAGAAATCCCCTCCCGAGCGCAGCAGAAATCCCCCTCGCGTGTAGCAGAAATCCCCCTCGCGCGCAGCAGAAATCCCCCTTGTGTGCAGCAGAAATCCCTAGAGTTGTGCGTACGCAAAATTCTACTAATTCCCAAGAACAAAGAGGTCCACGTCCAAAGAACAAAGAGAGTGAGATTTGAAGACTTAGCCACATTGGTCTGTTGAAAATTCACTTTGGGATGACCTTGGAGAATAATAGAGTTACACTAAAGTAGAGTTTGCCAGCAACAAAAGCCACATCATTAACCAAACTGGTATATATAGACAATGAAAGATGTCAAAGAGGATGAGAAAGCGAGAACTGGGTGAGCTGGAAAAGGGCTTAGACAAGTGAATGAGCAAGTGTATTTTGCTTTAGTTTGACAAGTTTTTGAACCCAATATATATGAAGAGGCCAAAGGTAAACCATATTGGGAAGTTACCATGAAGGCAAAATTTGACTCTTTGATGAAGAATAAAACATGGAAACTATGTGATGTACCCCATGGAAAGAAACCCATTAGTTGTAAATGGATTTACAAGGTAAAATGTAAATTGCATGGTTTAATTGACAAATTCAAAGTCTGTCTTGTTGCTAAAGGGTATGTACAACAAAAGGTATAGATCATAGTAGAGAAAATTGGAATCGACTCAGAATCGGACTAGAAAAAGAATTGGGAAACAATCGGCAAAAAAGACAGAAAACACAATTCTTCATTGAAAAAAGTTTTTTTCATGCATATCACAATGAATTAACATTATGCAAATCAAATTTTAATGATGGAAGACTGTAAACTACACATGAGAGTGGCAAGTGATACAAACTTAAACTACACATGAAAGTGACAAACCACATCTTGTCTTGCTTATATAATATGAAAAGGTACAAATCACAAAATGTGTCATTAGTCATGACAAACTGTCAAATACAATGCCTCAATTTCTTTGAATGCCTTTGCCTTTTGCCCTAGTAGAAGCTCTAGTCTCTCTTTGTTGATGTGCCCTTGCCTCTTCTTGTGCCCGTGCCTTGACTATTATCTCCTCTGCTAGGTCTTCAAAGTTTTGTAATTCATCGAGGGAGAAGAAAGGCTCTTCTTGCTGCACTTGCTATGGATCTGTGATCCATTCAAATGATGGATCAATCTCACTTAGGTCAATGGCCTCGATACTTGTTTCTATAATTCTTTTATGGTGGAGGTGAAGGTTGTAATGAACAAACACAAGATCATTCAACTTTTCTTGTGTAAGCCTATTGCACTTCTTGGAGTGTATGTGCTCAAACATACTCCAATTGCTCTCACAACCTAAAGCGTTGCATGGTTGAGATGAGACTTTGATGGCCAAGTGTTGCAATTTGGGCATAAATGCGCCAAAGTCATCCCACCATAAATCCAGAAACAACCAAAATTCACATGTAAAATAGTAAATTGAGATTATTTTTTTAAACAAAATAAATAATAATTCGATGAGGGTTACCTGGCCTCAATTTTGACCTCATCTGAATGCATTGCTTAGATGGGAAAAGGATGCCCCAACATTACTTATAAGATTGTATCTCTTCCTGTACCTTATCATGCAATTCCCTATCAGGGCATATGCAGTCAAGGCAAGCTTGAAGGCCTGCCATCACCTCATAATCAGCATGAAATGTATCAGAATAAAAAATTTGAGGGTTCAAGTAGTACCCCGCTACATGAAGAGGGCTATGGATCTGAGATGTCCATCGTTTATCAATGATTTCTTAAATGGGACTGTATTTGTTGCAGACATGTCCATAAAATGAGGCAATTGCCTCTTTTTCCTCGTCCATAGCCTCATATACATATGCCATTACAAATTTTTCTCCATCAACATTAAGACCCTTAAATTCTGGGGGGGAACGTTTTGCTAGCGAGCTGCTGTACTTAAATTCTGCATCAATATTAAGACCCGTGGTTCTGATTCTGGACTCTTTTCCTGTGTATGATGCCTCTATTATTTCTGTTAATTCTGTTTCTTTATATGCATATTGTAATTCTGCAATCTAGATTTAAGTGTGTGGTAAAGAGCAAAACCTGGAATTACTGAAGGATACATATCAAAGAATAGTTTGGTATTAGTTTCTGTTATATTCTTGGTGTTGATTGTTGCTGGTTTAAGTAGAAGTTAGTAATTGTGCTGCTTGTTCTTCCCCTTGGAACTATTCGGCCTGTGGCCACATTTCCCCATTTCTTTCAGTTATTTGTGTTTCTTTCAGCATTTTCCCAATCTCTTTCCAGTTCCTTAATCTGAAACCCTAGTGTAGTGTAGTATAGGAGCCAACCTTCTCTGGAGATTGGCACGGGAGGCATCCCTTCCTTTCGGCCTTTCAAGGTTGGTCCGGGTCTAGGGTGCGTAAACAAACCAAATCCTTTCCTAGGGCAGATCCGTGACCAACAGTTTGTGGCACGCTCGGTGGGACGAACAGTCTCCATATTTTAAGGGAGCCCGAGTTTGGTGAACCTCTGGCTTGCCTTCATCTGGCAAAATCACCTGGCGACTCTAACTGAGCTGAAGATCCAGATTTCTTGATCGCAGGCGCCTTTTAAGCCGAAAGAAGACATCCCTGAGGAATCAAGGTTTGGTGAGCAGCCTTGACCTCACAAGCGGAGAAAAGAATGTTCACCTAGCGACTTCGACTTAGTGGCAAGGACCGTGATTTCTACAGACCACTGCTATAATGACAAAGGTATGCTATCCCAGTTGGGATGTTCCTGGCCCTCTGAATCTCCAAAGTTGGCATGAGATTCCTAGAAGTGCCCTGAAGACCCTAACAAAATACAATGGCACTGAGGGAATGGCCCGAGAGCACCTTGAAAATATTGTTGCTCTAGTGACCCTCCATGACATAGCCCACGAAGATGTCATGATCAGATTTCTGGTCCTATCTTTAGAAGGGCGTTGCAGTGGTACAAAATACTCGGGCATAAGAGCATCTGTTCATGGGCGGACTTGGTAGGAGCACTAGTCGACACATTTGATGGTTCTCAAGATCCCTTTCAACTCTTGATGCATCTCTCCACCATCACGAGAGCACCTCTAGAGGGCATCACGGACTTCAATGTTCGATTTTGGAGGAGTTGGAGGAGAATTCCAGAGGAAATCCAGTCGACACCCGCCCAGGACCACCTCTTCTATGTTCGGGCTTTCCACCCGGATATAAGCCTCCTATTGCAATCAGGGAAACAGAGGTCCCCTCAAGTCTTTTAGGAAGCAGTACAAGCGAAGCGGTTTCTACTCCTATCAGGAAAAATACAGTGGGGAGAAACTGCTTTTCCATCACTTTCTCCGATAGTTGTTGCTCCCGTCCATCCCGCGCAGTATTCACAATGGCAGATCCCTCAAACTGTGCAGAGACCTGGAATGCAGTTGTGTGGAGCTCAAGCGGCGGATCTCGTCCAAGGCCAACAATGGGAATATGCAAGCACGGCCCAAGTGATGCATAATATGGTTGCTTGCAGTTTCCATCAGGAAATGGGCCAAGAAGGGGAACAAGCTCAAGTGGCAGATTCTGAGAGCAAAGAGGGCACATTTTTGCACCCTTTTTGTGTCCCAGGGCATATCATGCAAGTATTCAGCCAAAACCCAATAAGCATGCCTCATTAGGAGGCTGATCCTGAGGAGATCCTGATAGAAGGCCTATCACCAGAAAAATCTTGCTGTCGCATCAAGGAGTTAGAGGAACCTGTACTCAGGAGCCCGCAGTTAGTGGACTCTCTAAAGTGGTGGTATTGGCTCCAGCCATCACTGCAACCAGTGCTCGAAGAAGGCTCTCGTGGTAAATCTCTTCACCACGTTATTCATTAATGGTATGAGTACTGGCATGCATGATAACCTGCCACGTTGCATCCATTTCGCAACCCAAGTACAATCAGATCTGGTCCAGACACTGCAGATTCATCGGATAGGCACCCGAAGCTAGGTTTGTGGTGGCGGCATGCCAATCATGTTGCAAACTTTTGTGTAAATAATGTAAATAGGCCGGCTAGTAAGTAAAGTTTTAGTTGTTTTTTTTAGTTTAGTTCGTGCATTTTTGTGCGCCAAAGAGGACCATGAGCGCCAAAGAGAGGAGGAAGAGGCAGAAGGGGAGAAGTTGGAGGAAGAGTTTACTGTCGTCAGTGAACACTCAGAAGAGGACAGCGAGGATGACTCTGTTGCCCAATGGATAAAGGCCTGGGATCGATCTGCATTCAGACAAGCTAAATGCCCCGCGAGCCGCCAGAAATGTTGGCTTTTTTGCCACATTAAATTTTTTGACAAAATTTTGCCTAGGTTTGAAGCTTTAATCAACAAAGCACATGCAAAAGTGTTGGCATTTTCGCAGGCCCTAAAAGAGGATGATAAAGTGGATGAAATGATCTTTTTGGATATTTTCTCATTACAGATCTTTTCGCAAGCTTTCCGGCTATATATTATAATTGTTGGAATATTTTCAACATTGCCTCCTTAGTCCTAAGTATTAAGTCCTAGTATTTAGTTTTAGTTTAATGTTTTGATTTACATATTTCTAGTTAATTTGATTAGCATACATTGAGGTTTTGGCTTGGTTAATTAATGTTTGACCATAGTCCAAGATTAACATGTTGTTAGGATAAGAGCTATCTTTAAGTTAGTTTGTTGTAATAAGTTTAAGAGGATTTCTCTCAACCACCATGTCTATTTTTAGTTCTTTCAAGAACTATAAAACTATGTAATGCATTGTTGATCAATAGAACAATTTTACCATTGTTTCTCAATAATAGCCGATCGGGGCAGCAGATCAAAATTTATGGCCCCAAGAAGCAGAGCCAGCGAAAGCCCATTTCGGGCTTGAAAAATTGGCTAAGGCATGGCCAGAATGCTCAATTTCGGCCAGAAAGCTCAACTTCCCCCCGAAATTCGGCCAGAATGCTCAACTTCGGCCCAAACTGCTCAACTTTGGCCCAGAAAGCTCAATTTCCGCCAGAAAGCTCAATTTCGGGCTAGAAAGCTCAATTTCGCCCAAAAAGCTCAACTTCGGGCTTGAAAATTTGGCTAAGGCACGACCAGAATGCTCAACTTCGGCCCAGAATGCTCAATTTCGGCCAGAAAGCTCAATTTCAGGCCAGAATGCTCAACATTGCCCCGAAATCCAGCGAAGCTCAACTTCGCCCAGAAAGCTCAACTTCGGGCTTGAAAATTTGGCTAAGGCATAGGCAAAGCTCAATTTCGGGCCAGAAAGCTCAACTTTGCCCCGAAATCCAGCGAAGCTCAACTTTGCCCAGAAATCCAGCGAACTCCCAGCTTCGGGCAACAACTCCAGCGAAGCTGCGTTTCGGGCTCAATTCAAGCGAACCTCCCGCCGGACCATGCCAAAAGCGAAGAACTGCATTTCGGGCCTGATTTCCAGCGAAGTTTCGTCGAGCGTTTTTTAACGCTAAGACTGCATCCGGAGGGCGCGCGTCCCGAGAAAGAGAAGTTAGGTGGGAATTTAAGGCGCCTTCATGGCACACGAATTTGGGTCTCCTGCCCATCCCATCAAAACGGCGCTGTCAGGTCCGGGAAAGCCCCCTAGGGCAGGCTCCACCTACTGCAGTAATGAGACATGCTCCCCCAGCTGCAAAGACTGTCCGAAGCCGCTGCAGACACGAGTTAACCGCATTCCATGGAGGCTCTGTCATCTGGCAGAGGTCAAATCTCAGCTACTCCGCCAGTTTTAGGGTTTGGACATTAATGTAATCAGGGGGAAATTCTTCTATAAAAAGCCACTCCATGTAATGTAATCGGGGGGAACGTTTTGCTAGAGAGCTACTGTACTTAAATTCTGCATCAATATTAAGACTCTTGGTTCTGATTCTAGACTCTTTTCCTGTGTATGATGCCTTCTATTATTTCTGTTAATTCTGTTTCTTTATATGCATGCTGTAATTCTGAAATCTGGATTTAAGTGTGTGGTAAAGAGCAAAACCTGGAATTACTGAAGGATACATATCAGAGAATAGTTCGGTATTAGTTTCTGTTATATTCTTGGTGTTGATTGCTGCTGGTTTAAGTAGAAGTTAGTAATTGTGCTGCTTTTTCTTCCCCTAGGAACTGTTCGGCCTGTGGCCACATTTCCCCATTTCTTTCAGTTATTTGTGTTTCTTTCAGCATTTTCCCAATCTCTTTCCAGTTCCTTAATCTGAAACCCCAGTGTAGTGTAGTATAGGAGCCAGCCTTCTCTGGAGATTGGAACAGGAGGCATCCCTTCCTTCCGGCCTTTCAAGGTTGGCTCGGGTCTAGGGTGCGAAAACAAACCAAATCTTTTCCTATGGCAGATCCGTGACCAACAGTATCCTCTGCAACATTGCCATGTTGGCGGTGGGGCACGTTCCCTTGTTGCCATGGAAGAACCTTGTGGAAAGGTGTCATGCTTACATTCCTTAAGTACATGTCTCATGTTCCCATATATATAGCAAGTTATTGGAATGTGAATAGTTTCCTTGTTGCTTTTGATTGTGTCCTTTCTGTTGTTGTTGTTGCTTGGGGGTTCGTGACCTTTCTTTGAATGGACAGGTTTTATGCCTTTTTTTATAAGAGACCCTTGTTGTTGTTGATTGTGTCCTTTTTGCTATTGTTGTTGCTTGGGGGTTATGCCACTTTTCTTCGACTGCATAAGCTTCTTTCCTTTCTAATGAGACTATGGCACGTTCATCTTCTGTCTTTGATTTATGAATTGCTTCGTCCTATTGAAGAAAATTCACAAGATTCTCAAAAGTCAGACTGTGATTGGTGACGTTTAGTGTCCTCACCAAATAACTAAAAGCTGGTGGCAAAGCTTGCATACAATGGGGGTAATCACATCATCATTCATGTTTTCACCCAATGCTTGAAGTGAAGCCCACAATTCTGCAATCCTCCTCAGAAAACCCTCCAACTTCTCATTGCTTTACATATTCGAATAATGCAACTGATTTTGTAGGTGTAGAATCTGGTTCGCGTTTTTGGATTTAAACGTTGTGCTAAGTTTATCCCATGCAACTTTGGCTCTCATGGCATCATGAATGTAGGGTTGTGTCTCGTTGGATATGTTGAACATTATGATCAGTTGGGCTTTCTGATCTACCTTATCAAACTTCCTTTGTTCATCGAGATCAGTGGCATGTCTTTGTGTGGTTCCTAAGACCACATCCCAAAAACCCTCGAACTCAAGATGAATTTTCAATTTTGTATAGTTTTCTCCCTTTAGCAACTGAGAATCAGGCAACAAAACCTTTAGGGTGTTTACTTCCATGGTAAAACTGCAAAAAACTTCAAAAAATGTTTGTTAAAACAAGCTCGAAAAGAACTTTCCAACAAGCATATATATGCCTACACCTGAAAAAACGTTTTGCGCTGTGGAATAAAATATAGTCTCCTAGTACTTCTTAATCTGCCAACAAAAACTTCTAAAATTACTTTCAATTTGTTTTTTGAAAAATTCTCTATATAAATATAGTACTTAACATAATGCATGTGGGATATAACTTTCTTTTGTTTTCAATTAAATAAGGTGACGACAAAGTAACTTCTTGTTGGCACGAAGACGTTACACTTACGGTTTGTTGGTGGTGGGAAAGAGATACAAATGCCAAGATGATTCCAATTGTTGGCCTTTTAGATTTGATGGCACACATCCACAACAATCTTCCCTTTGCATTAGGGCATAGAAAGGTAACACTGCAAAAATATTTAGTGTTTTCACCACCTCCTCTATCAAAGGCCCTCTGTCTTGAAGTGGCGGGGCACTCAATCACATGAGACATTCAGGTCTGATGCTCGCCTCTGCAACAACATATGTTCTAACTACACCACTTTATAGTTTGAGCCAACAACCCCGTCGTCTTCAGCAAATAAACTATCATGCCCTGTTTCAGACACCTCCATGGCAGGGATGAAATGATCCACGTGTGTGCTTCTCTCAAGAAATGTTTGAAAAGTGAGATGGTGGCATGTATGTCTTTCAACATTTCATGATTTTTCTCCAAAATCTACAACTCACTTTGGAATTGCATGCACTTTTGGTTTGGACTACACACACCAAAGCGTAGTTGTCCTTTTCGTGCAAAAATGTAGAACGTGACTCCATAGGACGACCTTGGTGTCTCTCTAGATGACCACTCTTGTTGGTGCTTCTTGTCTGCAGGCTAGACGGCAACTTCAACTAGATGATTGTTGTTTGTTAGACGACTCTCACTTGACGACATTCTTGTCGCCATGTCACAGATGACATCCTTGGTCAGCACTGACTTAGATGGGGCTCGTTCACTAGATGGAACTATCTTGTTGACATGCAGCCTCTTGTTGACAACTATTTCACTTAGACAACCTTGCAGTCATATTCGCTTTTCCAATGTGCCAGGTAACCTTCTGAACTCATTAGACAGCTTTGTGAAACCTTTGCTGGGACACCTCCCAATCGTCCAAACACTTCCATTCAACGTATCTTCAACTAGATTCAAATGTCTTCAACTTGATATGCTTGAATGTCTATCCTCACGCTTATGGCAAGTTCCATATTCAAGCCTGTAGAACAAATAACAAGCAAGATCCTTCTTTGCCTCACATACGAGACACTAAAACCATTTCCTTCACTTGATGTGTTGGCTGAATGCATAACGATCTTCACTCATCTTGAAATGGCCGCGGACATCTTGGACAACAATCTTTACCTCAAGTGTTCTCAAAGCACCTTATCTTGCACGTTCCTAGAATTCTTCTACTCACAGATCTTCCTCTCGCCTTTTGCAGGCAACTGGAATGGCCTTGTACCTGCACTCCACGTCTTTGTATCTGTCAAAACAAAAATAAAAAACTGAAACAAGAAACGTCCACCCTCTTCTCTCCTCATGATCACGGATCGTAGAATCTCTTTCCTGGAATGGCCAAGGAAGTCTTCAACTACAACCAAATCTTCAACCACAAATGAATGTTCAACTCCAGCAATGCAACAGACTCTTCTGACCTCCAGCATGGCTTGGAAGCGATTGAACTAGCTTTGATACCAAATTATGAATGTAGAATGGCTACAAATTTTTCTCACATCTGTAATGGCCTGGAGGCTGGAAGGCATTGAGGTTGTTCTGATACCAAACGATGAATGCAGAATGGCTGTGAACTCAACTTCTCATTGATGTAATGCATGAAATATATACTATAAGAAAGTAGTTATCCGAATGTAACTGAAACATAATGGAATAAAAACTCACTTAAAGAGAGAGATTCGTAACAGTGCACACATTCTAAAATTTATTTTAATTAATTTACTAGGCAGTAGAATTTCTAGTCTCATATAAGCTTCTAGGATTATTACTTAATTTCGGTAGTAATAGAGTGAAAAAAAATGCATTAGTTATTCTCAACAGGTTCACAAGATGGACTTGCAAACCTGGTTATTGAAACGCTGAACATGGAGATGCACAGAAACAAAATGTATGTTCTTCTTTGAACCTGACAAATGTGATTTTAGTTTAAATATTTTAGTTATTAACAACTCTCTCTAAATATCTAGAGAAATACAACTGTGATTTTTAAATTCTAACAAGTACTCTACTTTGCCACGACTTAACATATATGAATATATGTTCAAATTTGTTTTAGCATATCTTTCTTCACTTGCATTACTTACTGGGGAGAAAAGATGCAATGTGTGGCTGTGATTAAAAGAACATATCTAGCTATTTCATTTGCATTGAAAAATGCAATATTTGTTTTGATAGTGTCTTTGGTTGCGAGGGATATTGCAATATTCTTAGTTTAAGAGAATGATAGTTTTGGTGGTTAAGAACCTTGTTGCATATTGAATTTTTAAGGGGGATGGGGGTTTCTTGCATATTTGTTTAAAGGTTTCTCTTTGATTATGGTTTCAGAATGATGAAGGAAGCGGAGTTGATGATATTCTTTCAACAGAAGAGGAGAACAAGAGGAGAGAAAAATTTGCACAAATGTTCAAAGTGCAGCAAGACTGTGGTGGCATTATTGAGCCGAAAAAGCTTGAGGTTATTTTACCCGGCATGTTTTTAACTGGTTCAGTTCTTGCACAGGCTGATTCAACAGCTGTTAGCAATGGAGGAGTTCCACTTGCTGAAGAAATAAATTTGGGAGGTGTAGTAGATCCAATTGCTGCTAGTTCTGACCTACCTAGCTCAAGTACAAGTTCCATGCCTTCTATTGTGACAGAGGAGGCCAGGGATTGCACGACTGTTGAACAGTTGGATGTTCATGTCAGGGGGTCAAATTTTGGTAGGAGTAAGAATCGTTCCAGAAGACATAATAATCGGCAAAGTTTGCATGGTCAGAAGCAGACTTTAAGACAACAAACAGGTGCACCAGCAAAGGCTTTTTGGGTCAAGAAAGAATAGGATGATGTCGATCAATTATTGGAATGCTGAAATAGTCTGCACTTCCGAAGGCAACAGCTGCTCTCCATTATGCATCTACGATCAAGTAAACTTTTGAAACCTAGTGAGTTTTGTACTACTACTACTATTATTATTGTTATTATTATTTTGTCTTGATTGGTTGCAAATAGTAGCATACATGATCATTGTTTCATTTGCAGCAGTTCTTATCAAGGCTTCACAGATCTTGTGGAAGGAGAATGGGTTTGTTCATCACATGGGTTTATAATCTAGCCATAATATTTTTCTGGATATGATAAAACATTTCTAAGTTTGAGTACATTTTGTTGTTCCTTTGAACATCTGTAACTCTGGCTTTTGTCTTATAAAAAAAAAAATGTTTGTGGTGTTTTCCAATTTATTCTCATATGGTAAATGCTACAAAAGATTAAAAGCAGCTAGTTCACTCTGGTTTTGCAGAAGCGTTGTGTATGTATTGGTTTTATGTTTCACCTCAAAATGAGCCAATACTAGATTCTTGTTATGGTAGTCCTTGTGTCAATTTTTTTATTTCTTATTTAGTCCTTTATCCTTGGAACCCTTTATCCTAGATGGTTTGGTGCTTACAATTATGTGCTTAAACTAGTTGGGTGTGTGAGAAAACATGAATGTAGTTCAAATCATTCCTCTTTAAATTTTTCCTGCAATAGTGAATGAAATATGGAGAGCGCTGCCTTCAGTTACATTTTGCAAAGTAAATAGAAGTCAGTAGTTAGTAGTCTAAAGATCAATATCATCTTGCCTCATAATCTGAACTGCTTTAAAAGAGTAAATATGTTTAGATTCGATGGTTCCAGGTTATGCAGTTTGGCTGTTAGACTGTGTAATCCAGCTATGGATTGCAAAATTTGTATGCCCTTTCTATATGGATCTGTGTATCTTCTGGGGGTTAAATAGATATCTTTGTGGACATGTCAACTGCTGAACAAACTTTTTTTATTTTTTAAATTAATGTATGACAAAGTGAAAAATGAGCTCTGTATATGGACAATCCATCCAGAATTAAGAAAAATATGATGACTGCTGAAAGATCCAAAATACAATGAAATCATATTAGTGTCCACAGAAAGGCAATGGGACGCAAATGTATGAGGTGATACCTACGTTTAAGATAACTGTAGGATTTAGAAAAGTACCACAAAGGCTACAACAGAACAAGTTAAATGCCAATACCAAAAGAAGGGTACCCAAAGGGGGTTAAGCCCCAGTACAAAGATCTAAGAGTAGGAACAACCGGTCATGAGAGGGAAAAATCTTCCAAGAGAAAAAGGAGCCAAAGAGGACCAAGAATTGGGACAAAAGTTGCCAAGAGACAATCTCATTTCCATTGCAGGGATAAGGCATGAAGAGTTGATGGTATCATGCTCTATCATAATGGAGGAGCCAATGCAGAAATTAAAGGGTGCCATGGATTGCCTTCACATCCCAGTTGATGCCATTCTTTATTCACATCATTGCGACTGTGTGTTGACCTCTATGGAATCCATGAGAGTTCATTTGGAAGCATAACTGGCTGGCAAAACTAAGGACAACCAAGTGACAATGACCATACAAAAGATGGAGTGAATATATAAAACTATGCAATGCAATGCTTACATGATCATCTTAGGAGTTGGGAACAAGAGCAAAATGGCCTAAGGTGTTAGGTATACTCGCTTGCCTTATGTTATCTTTTTGTCTTAATTTTGATGATTATGCATTGACTCGTATCTGATCCATTAGAGGTCCACTTGGAAGTATATCTAGTTGGCAAAACTAAAGGGCAGCCTATTGACAATGGTCCAACAAGTTGCTATTACATGGATTTGGTATCTTTTAACTATAACTCTTAAATGAAATCAAAATTGAATGGAAGTTCAAAGGGAGGTTGGTGACACAAAGAGATGTTCAAAACTTTTTAGTTCAAAATTTCAAGACGATGAAGAACAGTGCAGACCAGGAAATTGTCATTTTCACTATAACGTGGTCAAGTAAAATTAAATCAGGTGTCATTATATAGGCGAAAGCGAACTTTCTACTATACAAGTTTGTGCCAAAATACCTTTGACCCCTAGAAGTGACAAAAGTGCAGTTTGTTGTATACTTGCAAAATCTTTAGTCACATGAGCTCCAAATGATTTCAAAATTTGTTCTGAGGAGGAGGTTTTGGAATGAAGGACAGAGACAACAATTTTAAGCAAAAAGGGAGCAAGAGGACCATTGAAAAGCAGTGTGTATTATACAAATGCGTGCATAAAAGTCTTATTTCTTTACGAGGGCCACAATGATGCAAAAATGTTTTGTATTTTGAATTTTCTGTGTTTTCTAAAAAATGTGAAGTTTGACTAATTTGTCCATTGGTATTCTTTCCCACGAGGGTTTTTCTCAGCTAAGCCCTTGTGTTAGTGTTTTACATGTTTCTCTTTTTTTAATATTTAGTTTCTCATTTGTAATCATCTTTACTATAAATGATTTGCATAATTTATATATGGCAAAAATAAGCTCCTGAATAGATTTGACAAAACAATATATTATTATGTTAGCAGCAGATTTCATGCTTCGCTAGTAATTGTATTAAGTTTTATCAAAGCTGTTTATGCTTTGCTTTTAGCTTGTAAGAGGCTCTTTAGATATAAAAGAGTAAAATTGATATAGAATATAGGGTTTCACTTGTGACAAACGATCAATTTCATAAGAGACTAGTGAGACTAAAATAAAAACACTTCAAATTTTACGGAAGGTATGTTTGAGTCCCTAATGAAGGGGTTTCAAATAATTTTGCAAATGATATGTTTTAGAAAGTTACTAATAAAGGGGTTTCCGATTATGCTTGTAATGAATGACAAGATTTATGGTAGTTGTCTACAACACCTACTTGTCGTTTTTGGTATGACATAAGTGATTTTAAATAAAAGTATGAAGTTTGGAAGTGTGTATATGCATGGAATTTAATCCAGGATGATTTTGGTGTCTTTGAAACTAAGAGACTTCTTTATTTTATTTATTTATTGCAATTATCTAATGTGTTGTATTGTTGTAATGGTCTGAGTGCCTCTTTTTC
This sequence comes from Wollemia nobilis, assembly GCA_028583015.1. Lineage (NCBI taxonomy): Eukaryota > Viridiplantae > Streptophyta > Pinopsida > Araucariales > Araucariaceae > Wollemia > Wollemia nobilis. Next base: position 7,823,879 of record JAQPPZ010004842.1, read on the forward strand.
GCCTTGTGAGGCGAATCATGTATTATTTTGTAATCCGATAATATGTTAGTTTTACAATTATTGGAATTTTTGCTCTTATATAATAAGAGGTATTTATACCCCTGATCAGTTATTTACAAATTCTTTTTATTCGGTAGTGAAATATATTAGTGTTTAAGGGTATTTTGTTTCACATTCATGTTCTCTTTTATTATTATGGTAACTGCATCATTTGGTAATGTGTTGATTTAGTTCAATTCTCTCTTCGATTATTTTGAAATTCATTATAGTATGGGAGAGGGAATGAATCTCTATCCCATTCGTTGAAATATGTAATGATGCCTCTCCCTTTTTTTAGAGTTATTGCCAAGCAATTCATGTATTATTTTGTAATTCAATAATATGACATTTTGTAAATCAATTTGAATTCTTTTTATTCGGGAGTGTAAATATTTTTGTGCTCAAATGTACAACGAATTTTTTGTGTTCCATTTTATTATTATCATTTTTTGAATTAATTATATGGGATTGAAATGGGCCCCATCCATATTACATCATGACCAGATGACGATATTACAACATTTTTTAAAACTATTCATGTATCACTTAGCAAGATTTGAATTTGGATCATCTCCTTGAAAGTCAAGGTATTTAACCAATTAAGCTCATGTTATTTGATGTTTTTCATGTGAATATTCAAGTAATGTGTTGATTTAGTTCAATCCTCTCTAGACTTCTAAAATTCCTCATTGTATAATAAGTGGTGTAAATCTCCATTGTTGGAAGATGCTAATCTAACCTTATTGAACCAATGTCAACATCGGATGATTTAAGCCTATGCACAATGGTTTAATGTATTTACCCCTAGAGAAATTGGTTAATTACTAGTATAATCAACCTTGACTAAACCTCCATAATGCTTGATGTGGAATGGGCTAAGTTTTAGTAAATTGTAATTAACTTTGAACCTTTCTGTCCTCAAGGTTTAGGAATTAATTATCGTTATTGGGGTTTAGTATCTACAATAAATATCTCCCAACCACCCAATCTATGGCATCAATGTCACATTATTTGTGATCTTATCTACATACAGTAATTGGTACTTTAAGGGGAACACAATTATCTCTATTGCTCTTTACTTCTCGCTATTTTTTCCTCTCTTTTGTCTATTGATCTTTACATTTCTTGCATTAGACTTGTCGTAATGCTATTTGTATGTTTGTTTATGGAAAGTATTGTGAAATACAACATCCATTACTCGGTTGAGTTTGGTTCGTGGCATTGCTTTCAAGATTGCAACTATGTAATGAGTTCCAAATTAGCATTGTCAATGTTTTTGAAGAATCTATTTCATATCTTCATCCTTTCATGTTGTTTTAAAATAAAATGAGCATATATATATATATATATATAAAGGGGTTGTACTTGGGTCCCTCATCCTTTGACAAATCACAACTCTCTCCTTTAGAGCTTGAGAGTTTACAAATAGAGTCAATTCTCATCTCAATTGATGCTATAGCTAGATAGATACATCTTTATTCATAAAAAGTCTAAATTCTTGATTTTCATCTTTTAGATCTTAATTTTATTTATAAATACAAATATTCAGAATTCAGCATCATTCATGATATTTTCTTGATGCAATTTCAAAATTCCACCTCTACTCTCAATGCATTGCATCTTAGTAGAGTAATATTTCCAAAATTTTGTGTTATCATAGTCTGCTTTATTAGCTCAAGAATGTTAGTTTCCTTCCCAATGCATAAGTGCAACCACAAGATCAATAAAGTTGAAAGTTCATGTTTAAATATTATCAAGAGATATATGCATAATAACTAAACTATGGGTCATTATATAATACAAGCAAAATTTATTAATCCCAATTAATAAATTAAAATATATATTTTATCAGTTTAATGAGTTATGAAATGAATCTCATTCATATTATAATGACATTTTAACAAATCATAATGGTATTAATTTAATAAATAGTTTGGTAGTCTCAGAAAGTTAAAAGTTTCAATCTATACTTTATCCCATAATCAAACCAACAACTCAAATAATCCATTTAGCCATAAGTTAATTTGATATCCTCTTATGTTGCTCGACATACAAAACTTCTACTGTTAGTTTTCTCTAATGCATTGATCTATAAATGGGTCCCCTAAAACATCTTGTAGTCCTTTGGAACATTATTATGAATCTACTCCTTTTAGATTTTTGTTGTCAACGTCAGCTAAACTTCCTACTTCCTCTAACCATAGAAAAGAGAATTGAACTTCATGATCCTTAAAACCCCTCTATTGGCTAGCCTATTTGGACATTTGTTCCCTTCCCTTAATATATGTGTAAACCTGATTTCTTCAAACTTTATAGCACCTTCCATCCACACTTTGTGCCATTTCATTTGTCAATATATTTTTAATCCTTCCAAAGCTGACAAAGCTTTAGCTTCATTATTTGTCTTAAATCCACTATTGAAAGCGTAATGTGATTTCCTTTAGTGTTCCATTAATATGTCTTAAATCCAAGCTTCATTCTTTGTCTTGGATTTCCTTTAGATGTTCCATCAAAATTCAATTTGACCAACTCTGATCCTAGTAGTTTTAACTTCATATTTGTTGCCTTCATTTTGTTTCTCTTGTACCCACCATTATAATTCCAATTGATGACCTGAATCCATCTATCAAGGCTCTCTACCTCAAGATTGGGGATTGGATGAGTTGATAGGGCTAGTTTAGACTCTTTTATATTTAAACAAATCTTTCTTTTCTTTACCCCTAAACTACTTTCATTTCCTTTAAATTTTCTTCTATTCCTTTCCAGCCATACAATCCATAGAATTGTATCTTTCAATATGTCCCAGATTGTCTATAATGCCTCACTTTTAAAAGTGTTATGCCATTGCTTTAATCATTCATAACTATGCATTACCAAACATATTAACAATCCATTGTCGTAGTTCCTAGACTATTGAGTAATGTCCCAAGAGATGGTCTATACGCTCCCTTTTACATAGCACACATTGTAAGGGGCCATGAAAACCCCTTTCCATTAAGTTATCTCAGGATCGTCTCATTGTACCATGGGATCCTGGTGTGTTGACACCTGGTGGTGACCTTGCAGCAGAGGGAGATGTTTCTCCTTCTAGTGATATTGCTGCCCCAGATTCACAGCGTGGGTTAGGCACAGAGGGCAGTATTAGAGATGAGCACCCAGTCAGTACAGTTGAGATTGACTTGTTTTCAAAGTAGTATCGGATAGTTGTGCTGGTTGACCGCCAGATTGAGGATTCATGCACATGTTCTTGTTCTAGCCCATTAGTGCATGATGATGCTTTTCATGACACAGTTGACGGAGACCCCAATTCAGAGCTAGAGTTGGTTATTGTTGAGGGTGAGTCTCTACATGTTGAGAGCGGTCATAGTTTTCTTGATGGGCATGCTAATTTAGGTGATAAGTTAGCAGAGTATGCAGTTGAGGACTCTGAGGTTGAGCCGAATTCAGTTTTCACTTCAGTTCATGAGATTGGAGATTGCAGTGTGAACAAAGGATCTCTCTATTCTTCTTACTGGAGGTGACAGTTTAGGGATACAGATGTGTGATATCGACTGTGAGCATAGTTATGATGTAGCACATAGTTGGAGAGATCATCTACAAGCCTCAGATGAGATGATTGCTCAGGCTTTGTCACATCTTGATCGTGCTCATTCATTTGTGGAGGGCCTCCGCCATTCAGCTCAACTCAGGGAGAGAAAGGGAGAATTGATTGATGACCCATCTATTGCTAGCATGCAGACTCTTACGCATGCTTTGGAGAAAATCAAGTCTAATTATTTATAGTTATTATCAGAGCGGGACGTGGCTGTCGAGTTCACTCGGAGGACTTTTTAGAGATTAGCAGAGAGCAGGAATTGGATGAGATGAGTTTGCAATTGTCTTTAGCTCACTACTCTCTTGATCAGGTGATGGCTCAGTTACCTGTTGTAGCTACTACACAACATTCGGAGTGGGTGACAGAGAGCACTGTGATTCGACAATTGGTGGAGGATATGCATGAGATTGGGTGTGATGAGGAGTTACATAGGATTGGCAGAGTTTCCATTTCCACTCAGCAGGATCAGCATGAGCATGGTGTGGATGATGGTGTTTCCCCTTGGCAGGATGCCAGTCCAGTTGTAGTTGATTCCATGACTCTTTCCTCATGTGACGATGATGATGGTGAGGTTGGTGAGATTTTGATGGATTGCATTGTGTTATGCTTACCAGTTCACTTTCAGCCCATATATTAATGAGTGGATTTCGTTTTTGTTGACACATGGTCATGGAACGAAATATTGTGACGGTGGGTTGTTTCCTTCTTTTGAGTATGAGGTGTTTCCTTCTCCAGAAGGAAAGATGGTTTTATACAGGAATGGTGGACTATTTCAGGGGGCAACGTTTTTTCAGAGATTGATTTTGGGATTAGCAGCTTTACACCTGCATGTATATTTTTCCAGAAGGACTCTTCAGACAATTATGATGTTTATATGCTGGATTATGGTCTACTCCTTGGTGTGAGGTACGATAGTGATCAGTTACACATCTGGGATCTAGGGAGTTATCAATGGTGTTTGTTTTGTCCCACTGAGTAGGCAGTTACTGTGACTGCTAGGCTCTACTTTTGCCCATGGGATCCGGGAGGTATGTATCCACGGGGACTATGGTCGGTAGAGGTTGCGCTATGATGTTACTTTCGTTAGCTGGTTGGTGGTAGGAGTTAGTTCATATTTTCAGATGGGACTTTGCTGCTAGGTTGCAGATCGGCAACCATCAGACTCCGGTCTTATCTCTTTGGGTTGATTGGAGAGAGATTCTAATCAAGGCACGAATACCTTGGTTATCGAGAGATGATGGAGATTTAATTATGGCTTTTCTTCAGCATACCGTCCTTGTTAGGCTCTTTTGTTCACGCATAGATCCCATTTTAGACTGGGTTGATTCTTTTGACACATGGAGTTATGGTATCATCATGGTGTCTTTGGACTTTGATGGTAGATGTATCCCTAGGAGAAATTTTTATCGGATGGATAATGCTGATTTCCATATTTACCAGTTGAGGGAGTCTGATCGGCATTCTTTTTGGACCATTGTGGTGAGATAAGCAGAGCGTCGTTATACCTTGATGAAAAAATTGTTTTCTTGGATGCCCTTGATCAGTTTGGACAGTGTCATTGTAGGGATGGATCATGTCGAGTTGGTTATCCTTGAGCCCCCTCATGATTTTGAGCACATTTTAGACAGGCACATTGGGTCCGATCTTGCAGATGAGCTTAATTTTGATATACAGAAGTGGGATGTGCAATTTGAGCAGATGGAACTTATTGTTGTGATCAGAGTGGTGCAACGTCAATGTGGTAGATCTGACATGACAGTAATCTGGGACCCAGGGATCACATGGTATTCATTCTTGAGAATGATGTGTGATGAGTTTAGATTGCTTGAGGACAAGCAATATTGAGGAGGGAGGATTGTAATGTCCCTATTTTGGCTTGTCGGCAATGTGGATGCACTCAGGTGTTGTTTGGACATTGCAGGGATGCTGATTGCTTTTAGATGCCAGTTTTTGAAAGTCATTATGTGCTTTGATGATGGACTTACTATTTTTAGTAAGTCAGTGGCTAGGGTTTCTGACCGTGCAGACATTGGATTGGTGTTCTATGAAGAATTGGGTATCCAGATGTATCTTCAGTTGTCAGTTTTGAGTCCATTTGGACACTGGAGCAGTAGACTTACTTGGCATTTTGGGAAACGGGAAAGGTACGTTTGTCATCTACGGTGAAAAGGGTATCCGTTTCTACCATTTGATTGGTGATTGGATGTTGGGAGCATGATTATTTTTAATGCCCGAAGTTAATTAATATTATATTTAAATGTAATATTTAAATATATTAAAGTTGGGCTTATATTTTTGATTAAAAGGGGCCTTGTGAGTACTCGTTTTAAAGGGGAAGAAATAAAGATTTGATTGGAAAGATTATTTTATCAATTTTAATTACTTTTGTCACCTTGGGAAGTGGGACACTCATTTTGGCTCTTAAGTTATGAAATTAATGTATTTCTTTTATCCCATATTCATCAAACATGAGGATCGCCCAACTTGAAGAAAGAATAAAATGGTGTTGAGGAGGCATAAGGAGACATATTTTGGCTATTGAATTCTCTTTGTCTTGAGGAGAGCTTTGCAGGTTTGGAGGAGCTTCCAATTTTCAGCTTTGCTTGTGATGAAAACCATTGTCGGGAGTGAAAGACCTCCTCACTTTGGCAGTTGCATTCTCAATCTATGGGAATGACTTGAGCAGATTGGGATACAGATTTTCAGTGTTTTTGTGACTTGGTGATGAGTTGAAGACCATTTTCAGAAGACATTACTTGCAGCTCCTTTCCACCATAGTGCCGCACCATTTGGGGGTGCAAAGACCTCGATTCTTCAATGAATACTTGCTTGCTTTGGAGAGCATTACCTTGGGAGGTTTCCTATAGCCCTACTGTACCATTACCAAGAGATTTGAGTGAACATTGAAGCAAATTTTGGTTAATATGATGCTGGTCGTACAGTACCAAGCTGAACGTATGCTTTGAGGAAGGATGTGAGGTTTAGAACTTTGTATTTCAAAAGTTATGAGCAAAAACTTGGATTTTCTGTAGCTGATATGTGTTTCCAGCTTTATATCAGTCACCAATAAATTTGGGTATTTTCATTTCCAACTCTATTCCTTCATTGGGTTTGTAGTTAATGTTGGTATCTTGCTTGTATCCGAAATTCATAGCGTTTGGAATAGTGGTTTGTAAGTTATGGATCATTTACAATCTACTGCACTATCTTTTCTGAGTATGCATGACAAGTGTTTGTCAAAATGACTTATTGAAAATCTTAAGTGAATGAGATCCTTTGAAGGTAGGGGTTTGTATATTGAATGATTATATGTATTTCACACCAAAAAAACTCAGAATATTCCAAATCAACAAATATTAAAGTGCAAACACAAACAATTACATAAGGGGAGCAATTTTACAATTGTCTCAGTTGGGGTGGGACACTACATCTTACCTACTAGTCATACAAACATTTTAACTTTTGGAATGTTAACGTGTTCCAAATATCTCCCCATATTCTTTCGGTATTCTTATTTTGTTGGTGCTTTACATTATATCCGCGTCTTGATGTGTATCTCCTGAGCTATTCAACTCCCAAATCAGCTTATCCTCAACTCCCCTTAGAATAATCACTATTATTATCTTTCTGCTCAATTGCCTCCAAGCAACAATGTCCAATCTATTTATAAAAAATATTATTTCCATTTTTACCTTCCTTGATCCTTGTACATAATGTTGGAAACCATATCCATTAATTAATTAATTGATTTTTTTTTTTTTTTTTCATAGTGCAAAACCATCTGATAGTGAGAATGTAGCAAAGATTAAGCTTGGGTCATTGGGCTCAACATACTTGGAAGAATTCTTGCCCATTGTCTTTGACTCTTTGTATAATCTCCAAATTATTTTTCCCCTTACAACTAAGTTTGCATCCATAAGAACTCTTAAACTAAGACCTCCTCTAGTTTTATCATCACACACCTTACTCCATTTCACCAAAGGAAGTTTCTTTTTGTCATGTAATCCTGACCACAAAAAATGATCGTATAATATAGATTAAACTCTTTTCTACGAATTTTGGCATAATATACAGACATATAATATGTTGGAATTGACTTGTAAGGTTGATGTAATTTGTTGCATTCTTCTTGCTAATGATAACCATCTACCTTTCCATGTTGGTAGTTTATTTTTTATTTTTTTAATTTAGCGAAAAACACGATCAGGGGGTTCCCTCAAAATCACCCGGGAGTCGCGCTCGACCCTGACAATACTAGCATTATCAACTGAATTTTGGGTACCCAATGTGCATTTGGTAGGCTGGAGATTCAAACCAGGGACCTCCCTTGGAGGATTGCCCTACCCTCTCCAACTCACCCGCAACACGTGGGTATGTTGGTAGTTTATTTTAAACTTTACTTTAATTGGATTCCATAATTCTATCCTCATTCTTCCCTCAAATAAGGGCATCCCTAGATATGTTGTTGACAAAGTTGCATCCTCCATTTGAAGTAACCTGCATATCCCTACTCTGATTCTAGCTGGAGTTTTTAGGAAGTAAATTTTGGATTTTTTCCTATTAACTTTTTGCCTCAATGCTCTTTTATATTCCTTTAATAAGTTTTTCAAAGCTTTGGCCTTGTGTTTCTCTGCCCTCCCAAAAAAGGTTGTATCATCTACAAAATTTTGATGGGTGATGTTGATGCTATTACTAGCCTTAAGTTTGCTTATTATCCCATCTTTGTATGCCTTCTTCAGGTCCTTCCCAATACCTCTGCCATAATAATGAACATATATGGTGATAGAGTATCTCATTTTCCTAAACCTTCTTGATTAACCCACACTGAATATGATATTGTGGAGACACAAGCTTTAATCCATCTAATCCATTTCTTTCCAAATCCAAACTTTTTAATACTGCAAAAATAAAATCTCATTTAACCTTGTTATAGGCTTTATTCATATCAAGTTTTATAATCATTGCTCTCTCTTTCTTAAAATTTATCGAATGCATTACTTCATAAGCTACTATGATCTTGTCCAGAATCTGTCTCACTTTCACAAATCCTCTTTGCTCTTCTAAAATAATTTTATTTAATAGTGGTCTTAAACCAATTTGCCATCACTTTGGAGATTATCTTATGTCATATCAAACAATTTAGTCTTCTTTTTTTGTATCAAGGTAAGATATGTTGCATTTATTTTATAAAGTATATATTGTTTTATCCTAGACTATCTCCCTAAATTGGCGAGAGAGAGCATCAACCACAACATTCTCCTTACCCTTATTATAGGTGATATCATAATCACAGCCCATGAGTTTAGAGACCCATTTTTGTTGTTCAGGGGCGGCAACCATTGCTCCAAAAAGTATTTGAGACTCTGATGTTATGGTAAAATTCCAGTATCACGCTCGCACGAAAATCCACATGTTTCTCCAAATTGGTCCCTCGGAGTATGACATCCTTCCTCTAGGGATGTGCAATTACAGTGTAGTTTGTTTAGGAGTGATTTTTAATTAATTAGGAGTAATAAGGGGTAATGTCCCATTATGAGAATACTAATGTTATTTTATTATGTTATAAGGGTCCATTAATGAGAAATAATAAAGTGCCACCTTACTCAAGAATTAGAAGAATTTGTTATATAAAGAAGAGAAGGGGCACATTTGGATCATCTTGGGTCATTTTATTTCTTCTACTTTGTGTATTTGGCTGAAAAGCTAATACCATTTTCTCTTGTGGACAAAACCCTACGAGAGAACAACTCTTGTGGACGAAAACCTACAAGAGCCAACCTTGAGGATGAAAACCCTCTTGGTTTTCAAGGCCAAGGATGAAAACCCTTGTGTTTTGTGAGGGTAAACCTACCTAGGGTTTACATTTGGGCATTAAAGATCATATTAAGGAGCATTCAGGATTTATCCAGACTAGAAGGGCATTTGTGAGTTGTTTGGAAGAGTTAATGGAGCTTCTTCAAATTAGGGTTTTCAGATTATGATTTTGCAGTGACTGTGTTGTTTTATTCAACATCTACATTTGGGCATTAAAGATCATATTAAGGAGCATTCAGGATTTATCCAGCCTAGAAGGACATTTGTGAGTTGTTTGGAAGATTTAAAGGAGCTTCTTCATATTGGGGTTTTTAGATTATGATTTTGTAGTGATTGTGTTGTTTTATTTAGCATCCAAGGTTTATATTAATGTTTTAGGTGTGATCTGTGGTTCCAAAAAAAATAATATAAAATATTGTGGTCTGTTTGTGACAATCTTAAGGTTTTATAGTGTATTTTTTTGGGTTATTTACAGATCTGATTTTTATTTGCATGGTTTAGAATTTTAGTAAGGAATATTACCATATCTGCAGCAAGGGTTTGAAAATTCATTTTGGGATGATTTGAAATAAATTGCATAGTTAGGGTTTTTTCCTAGTTTGGCACATTACAGGAAAAGCCAAATATATGTCTAAAAAATGTAATTTGGAAGCATTATGCCCACATTGCCAAAGCAAACAGTCTTATTAAAAACTATACTACCCAGCCATAAAAAAAGCTCAAAGGAAGGATATGGTAAAATTCCATGGAGAACTAGCCCAAAAGACGGTTGAGCAAAAAGGTATATCTCAAGGCAATAGTATCACAAAATCCAAAGAATTGGGAGGAGCTTGGCTAATATCTAATCAAATAAATCTTCTTGAAATAACCTTGCACGGTGCAGAGGTAAGTTTGATGCATAGCAAAAATCCCAAATCAGCACACAAGAATTCATTTCTTGGCCTTGGAAAAATTGATCCTACCCCTTTTTACATATCAGTGTGTTTGGAAGGATGGATGTTGCATAAATGTGTAGTCGACCTGAGAGCTTATGTATCCATCATACCTCAAGCAGTTTGTGATGCTATGGACATACAATACAATAAAATTGATTATGTAATGCTACAGATCAAAGGAATAGTAGTCAATAAGGTAGGATTCATCGAGGAAGTCCCAATTTTGTTGTATAGGTTGCCAGACTTAAGCAACAATTCAAAACATGGCAGTCATTGATTTACCATCGATATTTGGGATGAGCTTGTCCAAGGATTTCTTAGGATAGATAGGACACTTGACACAAGATCATATGATCATTCCCTATATTCAAAATACGGTTCGGATGCAAGCTAAAAATATTTGGCCCTACCACATTGGAAAATATCAAGAAGAAAAGAACATGCACCTAGCTGAAGTAGATATAACTGATTGGTCAAAAATGAGCAAGAACCAATTAGCAATAGGTCTGTCTTGAGTGGCTGTCATACATAGGGAATTGGCACACTTTTCAGAATAGTTGTGATTCATTGTATCATTTGGCCACCCACATGTTCCAACAAGCAAATTTGAAGATTACAGGACAACCACAAGGAAGATGACATTCTATAGAAAATATTACAGATTGTATCCTAAAATAGTAGTTTGTACCCAACATGAAGATATCCAATTAATATGGGATATGGTACATAGACCAATGTGCATTGAGAAGGTATGAGGGAGATATGTTTGCTAAGATAGAAGCCATTATTGATTGTCTGATATGACTTGAATAAAATGCAAGATTCATCCAATAGGGTTGACACCTTTTCTTTCATATCCTTCATAATTGGATGTTACATTGCATCATAGAAGTGATGAGAAGTTTTCTCTTATCCTCGATAGGGTACATCTACGCATTCAACTATAAGTAGGGGTTTACTATCCAAACTAATCTAATCCAACTATCATGCAAGAAACTAGTAATTTATACTCAAGTTTAACCATATTAGGTATGAAGTGTTTGTGAACATTCCAGTTTTCTTGAAATATTATAGTTGGTTAATTTGACCAACTATGTATTTTTCATAGTCAATAATTTACGAGTGTTCATGGTAGTTATCCATTGCACGTAAGAGTAACACATGTTCTTCATAGACGAACTTATTTGTCGTCTCCCCTAACATTGTTGATATTTTAGACATAACTAGATGGACATCATCCTTAGAAATATTGATCCCCATATGTAGGTCAAAGTCTTATGCCTTAATTAGGTCTTTGAAATTTGGTGCCAAGAAGTCTCTCCATAAATTAAATCAAACTTGTAATAAGACTCATTTTACATCTTTGATTTATAGGTGACCCATATTGTCGGGTTATCTTTAACGTTCAAAATTTTCCTTATTTCTTCTTGTTAGGTCAAAAATACTTTTATTTTTGAGTGACCTGGTATTTTATTTTGACACAAGCTTCCATAAACTCTAGGCAACTCCATACCTACAACATCATATTTATTGCGAGTCGTGAGGTCCAAATTATGCTTATGCTCCAAGAATCAATGCTTAGACCCAAGTTAAATTACATTTGTGCTTCTTTTTTTACCTCATTTTTGGGAGTGCTTATACTTCCTTTCTACCGCATTTTGATGGGACTCATCAAACTTATCTTTTGGTTTCTTAGGCAACAGGGGAGCCTTTTTATTTTTCTTACCCTTACCCTTCTATTTACTCACCTATGTGATTCACATTTGAGCTTGTGTTATTTTGACTAGTGTGCTAATAGATGTGGTGGTAGTAGTTGTAGGAGGGATTATAAGTTTGCTTCAACCATCAAGATGCTTGCAACAGTTGCATAAATGTCCATGAAAACTTGGTACATGGGGTAATTTGTGACATTTTTGACAAATATTGGATCAAGGAGCAATTCACTTGGAATGGTGGAGTGAATATTTTGTTATAGTTCAATGAATTTCTAGGTGATGGATACTTGGAATATTTTCTTGCTCTTTTGGAGATTGATTGAATCGTTTGACCTTGGCAAGTAAAATGCTTGACAAGGACTTAGGAAATTTTTCCAAATGGCATTGACACGATTTGTTCTCTTTGGAGCAATTCAAACCCCAATAGCTATACTTGGACAAATTTAGGCTCAAAATCAAATGGTTTAAACCCCTTTGAGAGGGGTGCCATGATGTGATTTGGTCGTGGTAAGGATGGTGATTCCTTCGCATAGGGAGAAGCAAGGGACATGACTTGACTTCTTTAGGAGAAACATGACTTGGTTAAGCATGGTTTTTGTGAATCGTTTGGTGCAAGATTTGACAAGGAGAACCAAGTAAGGCCTTTATTAGGACCCCCTACTTCAACCTTAGCTATGAAATAGTAAATAGTGAGGGTAGTAGAATACTCGATGTCATGAGGATTCAAAAGCCAACAATACTTAGCACTAAAGGTTTTACCCTAGTTTTTTACAATATTTGAGAGCTAAATGAGTAAGGAAATGGTAAAAATGATAACGGTAAAGGTTTTAATCCTCTTTTCCCCACAACCAAATACTCTAATTGGGAACTTATTGTATGTAAGGAATGATTTACTTAGATATTTGGAGCAATTTAATCCTTCAATTGGAGCAAATCACTTATTTTATTTATTTATTTATTTTTTAATTTTTTTACAAAGGAAAGTTTGAGCATTGGAATAAAAGGAAAGAATAAATGGGGTGTTTGAGATCCTTTTCAAGGATTTCACTCAAACTTAGGAGTTTTTTATTTTTATAATTTTCTCTTTTTGTGTATTTTATTTTTATTTTTATTTTTTTGTCCTTTTCTTTTTGGAAAAGTAAAGTAAAAGTGGGAATAAAAGCTAGGGAAAAGACTTTTTTTTTGCTTAATAATAAGGGTTGTACTTGGGTCCCCCACCCTTAAAAAATTACATCTCTCTTATTTAGAGCTTGAGAGTTTACAAATAGATACACTTCTCATCTCAATTGAGATTCTAAAGCTAGAAACCTACATCATTTTACATAAAATGTTTGAATTCTTGATTTTCATTTTTTGGGTCTTTTCAAATCTCTGTATGAATACAATTACTCTAGAATTTAGAATCTTTCTTGACATTTTTCTATAGCAGCCTTCAAAATGCCAAAACTTCACCTCTACTATCTATGCCTTGCATCTTAGTAGAGTAATATTTCCAAACCATTGCACTATCATAGTCCACTTTACCAAATTTGGATTGCTAGTTTCCTTCCTGAAACACAAGCAACCACAAAAATAATAATAAATAGTCTAAAATAACACACAAAATTGTTACAAAATAAAATAGATATTACCAATGGAAAACATCAAAGTAAATCTTAATCATTAATTGATTTAGGCAATCAACATTTTTTGTCAGCTTCAACTAAACTTTCTACTTCCTCTAACCATGGAAAGGAGATGTTAAATTTACGATCCTAAATCAAAACCACTCTATTTGCTAGCTTATCTGCACATTTGTTTCCTTCCATTAATATGTGTAAACATGATTTCAACTCTTTAGAAAGATCTTGAATTTACACAATTATCTCTTGTATGTTCCATGGAGCCTTTGCTTTCCTCGAAATTGTATTTATTACTATGATAGAATCACCTTCCATCCATACTCTATTCCATTTCATTTGTTTACATATTTTTAACCCTTCTAAAGTTGCCCAAGATTCAACTTCATTATTTGTCTTAAATCCACAATTGAAAGCATAATGAGATAAAATATCTCCTCTATTATTTTTAATTATTCCTCCTCCTATTGAACCTGGATTTCCTTTAGATGCTCCATCAAAATTTAATTTAACCCACTTTACATATTATGGTTTCCACTTTATATTATTTACCTTATGTTTGCTTCTCTTGTACCCGACATCATAATTCCATTTAATGACTTGACTCCATCTATCAAGACTCTTTGGTTCCAAATTAGGGATTGGGTGAGTTGATAGGGTTGGTTTAGACTCCTCTATGGCTAAACATATCTTCTTTTTCATTACCTTTAAACTGCTTTCCTTTCCTTTCCTTTAAATATTCTTCTATTTCCTTTCTAGCCATACCAAAGTATTGTATCTTTTGATATATCCCAAATTGTCTGTAAAGCCTCACTTTTATAAGTGCTCTATCATTTCTTTAACCAATATTTAATTTTTCTATTCATCACCATGCATTTTACCAAACATATTAAGAATCCATTGCCATAGATTCCAGACTATTGAGCAATGTCCCAAGAGATGGTCAATACTCTTCTCCTTATTATAGAAAACACATTTAGAGGGGCCATGAAAACCCTTTTTTATAAGGTTATTCTAGGATAAAATTCTTCTATGACCTACTAGCCAAATAAACATTTTGAATTTAGGAATGATTGGACTATCCCAAATATCTCTCCATATTCTAGTGGAATAATTATTATGTTGGTGTTGAACATTATATCCACTTCTTGTTGTGTATTATCATGAGCTATTCAACTCCAAAATAAATTTATCCTTGGCACCCCTCGAAATAATCACAGTTTTTATATTTCTACTCAATTACCTCCTAGCATCAATGTCTTGTTTAATTGTAAAAAAATATTTCCATTTGTATCTTTCTTCTCGATCATTGTACAAAATATTTGAAACCCTATCACCATATTTATCTTGAAGCAATCTCATCCAAGGTTTCAAAAAATGATCTAAATTGAGTGGTTTTTTATCACACCAAGTATCCATTCAAATAGAATTTTTTCTCCAGTTCCCACCACCCATCTTAAACCTTTAATCATAAGATCAATATATTTTTTTAAACCATTTCAAAGAGCAGAACCATTTGGAAGAGAGAATACAATAAATATTAAACTTGGGTCATTGGGATCAACATACTTAGAATAATTATGGCTCGTTGTCTTTGACTCTCTTTGTATAATCTCTAGATAAATTTTCCCCTAAGAGCTAAGTTTGCATCTGTAAGAGCTCTTAAACCAAGACCTCTCCTAGTTTTGTCATCAAACAACTTGCTCCATTTCACCAAAGGAAATTTCCTTTTATCATGTAAGCCTGACCATAAAAAGAACCGCATAATAAAGATCAATTTTTTTTCAACTTATTTTGGCATAGAATACAATGACAAATAATATGTTGGAATGGCTTGTAATATTGACTCAATTAACTACACTCTTCCTGCTAATGATAACCATATACATTTCTAAGCTGGAAGTTTATTTTGAACTTTACTAATAATTGGATTCTATAAATCTATCCTCATTCACCCCTCAAATAAAGGCATACCTAGATAATTTGTTGGAAAATTTGCCTCCTCCATTTGAAACAACCTACAAATTTTTGCTTTGATATTAGTAGGAGTGTTAAGGAAGTAAATTTTGAATTTAGTCCTATTTCTTTTTTGCCTTGAAGCTCTTTGTACTCTTTTAAAAAGTTATTCAAAGCTTTGGCCTCATTTATCCTTGCCCTTCCAAAAAGGGTCGTATCATCTACAAATTGTTTATAGGTGATGTTATCGATGTTATTACTAACCTTAAGTCCACTTATAAGTCCATATTGATAAGCCTTCTTTAAGTTCCTACTCAAAAATTCTGCCATAATAATGAACAAATAAGGAGATAAAGGATCTCATTGTCTAAGGCCTCTCTTGGATTTAAAATATTCTGTCACTAACCCATTGACCAACACTGAATAAGAAACTGTAGAGATACAATATTTAATCCATATAACCCATTCTTCCCAAAACCAAACTTATCTAAAACTGAAAAAAGAAAATCCTATTTAACGCTATCATAGGCTTTATACTTATATCAAGTTTTAAGATCATAGCTTTCTCTTTTCTTGAAGTTTTTGAATGTATAACTTCATGAGCTACTATGATCCCATCTAGAATTTTTCTCCCTTTCACAAATCCTCCTTGCTCTTCTAAAATAATTTTGTCTAAAAATGTCCTTAATCTATTCACCATCATTTTGGAAATAATATTATAAGCCATATTACATAGGATTATGAGTCTAAAAGAATCAAACAATTCAACATCCTTATTTTTTGGAATTAGAGTAAGATAAGTTGCATTTATTTTATAAGGAATGTATTGTTTTACCCTAGACTATGCCACTGCCACCAATAAAGAATCCTTCACTATATCCCAATTATGTTGGTAAAAAGCTACAGAGAGCCCATCTGGATTAGGAAATTTATCCTTATTAAAAGATAAAAGGGCTAAATGAACTTCTTCTAGAGTAATAGGCTCCATCAGTTTTCTATTGTCTTCATTTATTATAACTAAAGGAACATCTTGAAGAGGTTTATCATTAAGAACTTTGGTCTCCTCTGAACCTAGAATATTTTAATAAAACTGCTTTTCCTCTTTTATAATTTCACTCTAATCTTCAATCCAAATCCCTTCTATTGATTTAAATCTACTAATTTTAGAAGATGATCTCTGTACTATAGCCATCCTATGAAAAACTTTGTATTTTTATCTCCTTCTTTTAACCAAGTCTGTCTTGATTTTAATCTTCAAAATTTCTCTTCTTTACTCAAAATATTATGATATTCACTAAGAAACTCCCTTTCCTCTGATATTGCATTTTTTCATCACCTTTTTGGAATTTTGAAAGTTTATCTTTTAGTTCTTTCTTCTCAAAAATATTTCCAAATGTGTTCTTGTTCCATTATTTTAATCTAGATGTCATAGCTTTCATTTAGTTTGGAAGAGCATACAACCCACCATTACGTAAAGAATTCCATGTTTGAGGTATCATATCAACAGATTGAGTATGGTCTTCCCACATCTGATCATATTTAAAATATGATATTTTTTGAATTTACTTACCATCATTTTAACTCTTATTGGCCAAATATTTGAACCAATATTTGTTAAGGTGTTATTTTAGCACAAGTTCCTTCATCTATCTAATTTTTTTGCTACTAGGTTATGGCCTCTCCTATTGTTGTTCCAAGTATATTTTTCTTCTTCAAATTCAAATTCCCATAGATTGTTGTTTTGAATAAAAGCTAAGAAATATTTCATACTTTGGGTCAATTTCCTAATTCTCCCATATATTTCATTTAGCTTGGTTATGGCATTAAAATCTCCAATGATCATGAAATAGGTTTCTTGGTATTTACTTCTCATAAGGGCTTCAATATCACTCCAAAATTCTAATCTACCCGACTGAGTTGTAGGTCCATACACATTGATAAGTATGAAGAAAATATCAAAAAAGTAGCAAGTGACTAAAGAGGCTATCCAATGCCTAGTTTTTAGAATGGTTACAGAAGATGTTCTAGAAGGATTCCAACAAGTTAGAATTCTCCCTGCTGCTCCTTCAGAATCCATAGCATCTCATCCACATCTTGCCCAAACTGCTTTCATAGGTTTTGAAACTTCTTCTTTTTTCATTTTAGTTTCCTAGATACATCTAATATCAAGTTTATTACTTAAACATAGGTCCCTAATACACCTATGCTTTAAGGGGGCATTAGCATCCCTTATATTTCAGGAGATGATAATAATGTCTCATTAGAGGCTTTTGGTCCATCTTGAGTATTACCAATATCATTTTGTTATTTGGAAAAGAGAAGTTCAACCAACTTAGTTTGTGTTCCTTTCTCTATGTTAGCTCTTGCTTTATAATTTGAGGGTTTTCCTCTTTTTGCATTACCTATATCAAGAGTAGGTCTTATTATTCTATTCCTCAATAACATTTTTTTTTCAACATATTTATCCTCTCTTGGCTCTATTATAAAAGCCTTTGACTTATCTTGCTCATTTTTAGTTATTTCCTTATTAATTGTAGAGGTATTAACTTCTAAAACAACATTTTCTTTACCAATTATTTTATCCTGAATGGTACTTCAAGAGAGTCTTCAAAATTTGATGAGACACAATCCTTAGGTTCATTGAGAATGTTCTTCCTTAAATTAGGATCATATTGAATAGACAATTTCTTGCTAATATGTTGAAATTATTGTACTATGTCCTCTAAGTTTTGATCTACTTTTTCTTCATAGGCTAAAGCCTCAAAAGAATCAAAATTTATTCCAATATTCTTCCTTATTGGTCTCCACTATTCATTTTCTTCTAGATATATTTTTTGGAAGTTGAAAACCATCTTTAGCCAAACCATTTGTAAATTTCTCTTACGATTTTATACAAATGATTATGTTGGGTTCTTCTTAGGGTATAATATCTCAATATGCCCCACCTCATGACATATTCTACATCTAAAGGATATGTTTTCATAATATATAGTTTTCTTCCACATCTTATCTCCATACTTAAGAATGATTTATTCTGGTAAAGCTTTACTTATATCAATCACGACCAATATTCGAGCATAAATAGCCAAAAATCCATCTTTTTTTGTATCTAAAATCTCAAGGAATTCTCCTAGAGTGTTGCCTATTGCCTTGAAGGTATATATTTCCCAAAATTCAATGGGCAACCCAAACATCCTAACATAGAATGGTACTAGGAATATATTTACTTTTTCAGGTGAAAAGCCTTCATACTAGTTGGTAAGGAAGAAAACTGCTCTTCCCATAAACCAAGGACCCCATTTTAGGATTATTTATCTTTCTTTCCTAGAACAAAAAATGGATAGGAAGAAAATTTTGGGAAGAAATGATAGGATCAATCCTAGAGACTTCCAACTCCTATCAATCCATTTTCTCAAGGCTAAATTTCCTGGCCAATACTCATTAAATTTACCAAAACTACCCTATCTTAGAGCAATGAGGACCTCTTAGATGTGCGCTCACTAACCTCTACCACTAGGTATGATTCTAAGGATTTAACTATAAATTGATCCATGGAAAGGAAAATAAAACTCAAAATCTAATTAAATTTATTTGAAAGTTCAATAGCAAATATAATATTTTACAAAAAAAATAATAAATTTTTCATACACAATTTCTAATATAAAGAAAGGGAAAAAAGAACATAGTTGAATTTTTTTTTGTCTAGATATAGTGTCTTGCCTAACTGAAGTCCTATCCCTTCATTTCTCTTCCCATCATTCAAACCCTAGTTGGCAAATATTTGCAATTTCATCTTTCACAACTTAAAAAATTATCACCGTCCTTGTTCCAAATGGTTGAATTCACAGGGCTGTATCTCCATCAATATTGATTAGATATTTACATATGACCACTCATTTTAAAGCTATTCAAATTCTACACAATTTGGTCAAAGAATCAACTGAATCGGATAACTCTTCCCGAAGATATGACTCCTAAAATATTAGACCTTTTTTAAGAAAAAATCCTAATCCTTTGCACTTTGCAATTTCATTTTTTGTGACTTGAAAAATTGTCACTACCCTTGTTCTAAATAGTTGACTTCACAGGGTCATATCTCCCTCAATATTGCTCAAAATTTTACACAAATTGGTCTAAGAATCAGCTAAATTGGATAACTCTTCGTGAAGATATGGCTTCTAAAAGATGAGACATTTTTCAGGAAAACACCTTAATCCTTCGCACTTTGTAATTTTATTTTTCATGACTTTAATTTTCTAAAAAGAGAAAAGAAAACTTATTTATATACATATTTACATTTACCTTCTTCTTTAGACTCTATAGATGGTTGTTATGTGCTTCCCATTGATTGAAATAGGGAAGGTCATTTGAACCCATGACCTTGTTGATTTGGTATGACCCACTCCAAAGTAAATCAAACTTCCCATGGAATCCAAGCTTTGATCAGTATCCATCCTACTTGAACACTAATTCATCTTGTATTTTCAAACCATATTTTGACTACCATCTTATTCTACACAAACGTTTTGAAGGTATTTTCTCTTTCTTGTTTTAAAGCTAGTAATACATTTAATAATGCATACATTGGTTTAATATTTGTATCTTTAAGGTTCAACTACTAGATCATTTGAAGAGAAGGGATATCTAGATCGATTGGAAATATTGTTTCTTTCTTGAAGATAACTTTGTATGGAGATGATCTTGTGGAATCTTTAGGTGTTACCCTTTAGGTCCACAATGTCTTCTTCAATTTTGTGTCAATCCGTCAATTTCTTGACTATTGTTCTTTTCAAGATTCTTACAATATTATTATTTGTAAACTTTTCCAAACCATTACCTTGAGGGTAGTAATTAGATGCAGTCCTAAACATAAAAATATACTTTAGTAAAAATATCATAAACTTATACCCTATAAATACAGTGACATTATCTATAATCACAATGGAAGGGATCAAAATTCTAGTGGTGGTGTCTTCTAAAAGTTGTATAACAACTTATTGATTTTTGGACTTTATCGACATTGCTTTAGTCCATTTAGTTAAGTAATCCATGGTGGCTAGAATTCATCCATGTGCAACATTTGATAGAGGGATGATTTTCAAAGGCTCTATGAAAATGGTGGGTTTTAAATAAATCAATGTTTTTCTTCTTTTACCCATTAAAGTAATATAACTTTACACTATTTAACCCATTGGAAGTATTAAAAAAGATGGTATGCTAGTAATATCCTTCCATTAGGATCTTGCGAGCCATGGTTTAGGTAGAATAGTACCCTCCTTCATCATGGTACTCCTTGATTAGGTATTTTATACTTTTTTTCTTCACACAATGTAATAGAACCCCATTGTACCATTTTGGAACAACACATTGCCTAGTTAAGAATAGTGCATTATCTTTTGCCTAAATTTGGCTCTTTCTTTCAAAGTTAATCTTAGACAACCTATCATGATATCATGTGCCTCTTAATGTCTCCTATACATCTTGGTTTATTATCTAGTTTGATTTCTTCCACCAATGCTACTTATTCTATAGGAGCTAAGATATCTAGATTCTTTCATATAGCTCTACCTTTAACTAGTTTGGTTGGCTTATTTTTAATATCGAACTCCAAGATATTATTTATTTAGGCTACTCTATTTTCTTCCAGTTCATCATGTAACACTACAAATCTTACATTAGGTTGTATTATAAAATTTGCGGTTTTACTCTAGTACAATAGAACTAAAAATTTCTTAGAGACTTCATCATAGTCAAGACCTATTTCTCTATGAAATTTTACCTTCATAACTATGGAGTACAAGACTTATGAAGAAGATCATATGCTCTTCTTCTTTTTCATCCATTTGATTTAGGATAATGATAATGATTTCATTGATACCAAACACATATAACCTAAAAAATTTGGAGAATCCAAGTTAATATGAGGGATGGTACCTTTATGATTGCATATTTTATGTTCAAGAATGCTTGTTTACCTTCTCTAATCCAAATAAAAGTGGTATCATTTTTTAGCATTGGGTAATGGGCCTGACTAGTTGTGTAAAGTTAGTTATAAATTTGGCCATAAACTATATCTACCCAATAAATTACCTGATTTGTTTGATGGATGTTCATAGAGTTAACTCTTGGACTATCTTAATCCTTGGATCCATTGCTCTTTAAATAACACGTCTTAGGGTATTTCCTTATTGTACCATGAAGATGGAATTATTTGAATTTAGCGATATTTCATGCCCCGTATACTTCTTAAAAACTATAGTCAAATCATCCATGTAAATGAGTACAATCTCATATATCAATTTTGCAAAGATAATATTCGTGGCCCTCTAGAATGTGGCTCATATATTAGATAGGCCAAAAGGCATTCTCTGATATGCAAAAGCCCTCCATTTTATTGTGAGTGTAGTTTTGTGTTGGTCATCATATTTTAGCCATATCTAGTTAAACCTTGAAAAATCATCAAGCAATGACAACATCTACGATCATATCACTTTGTAGAATTTAATGTATTTCTAGTAGCAAGTAATTATTATTTAATGATTCTCTATTCAATTATTATGAATGGGAATTAGGTTGGCTACCCATATAAAGTGCTTAATAGGAAATATAATTTGAGCTTGCAAAGGCTTAAGGAGCTCTTTCTTCATTATTACTTTGATATTTAGGTTAACAGACATTTGCTTCTGACATAAGGACTTTGCTCCAGGCTCTATATATATGGTGTGTTTGATGATACTTCTATCATAAAAATTTAAATATTCATATGACCAGGCAATAATGTTATCGTACTTATAGAGTTATGTGATTAGGCTTATATTCTTTCACTAATTTCCTTCCTTATGGGCAAGTTTTTACTTTTAACCATTTTAACTAGGTGATATGAAGATGCTTTTATCTTAATGCTAGATTTACTAAAGATGTATGAGCTTAGTAGGATTTTTAATGTGATCAACTCATTAAGTATTTTATTGGCATTTAATTGAATCACCTCATATTTTTTTCATTCCCATGCTCATTTTCATCTTTAGCATGTTTAGCTTCCCTAATGAAAAATCTATAATCAACTCATCATTATTGAATACATACCAAGACAATAATTATTAGGGACAATAGGTTTGAAGACCACCTCAAGTTCTTTTGGCTTATCCCACATGTTTGTGGTGGGGTCAAACTTAGATTCCATAAAAGCCAATTCATCTAGTTTGTTGTTTTATTTCTAAGGAAATGCCTTAATTCCATAGGTACTGAAGCTCTCTGGAAATTACCAAACTCTATGTTTATAAGACTTTAGGTATTTGTTCTTAATAGCATATTCTAAATTAATATGATTAATGACCAATTTAGAGTCACCCAAAACCCTAATGTTTTTAATGTTCATCTTCTAGCTTTTCTTAAGCCTGTAAACTAATATTTGCTTGAAATCTTGTTCTTGTACCATAAAAATGCATGATGTATGTATCATTTGTTCCTTAAGTCTGCTTGCTAGTCAATGTTGGGATATTGGTAGGCTCTTCAAATATTAGAAATTGATCGAGCTTAGTCTCTTTTTTTTTTAATGGGTTATCTGGGATTGAAATGGGCCCCACCCATATTACATCATCACCACATAGTAGTATTACAAAAATATTGGATATTATCCATGTATCATTTGGCAAGATTCGAACCTGGGTCTCCTCTTTGAAATGTTAAGGAATCTAACTGGTTTAGCTAATACCACTTGATTTGATCTTCGTCTCTTTAAAACTCACCTTTGGATCATTATATTCTTCTAGAAGCATGCCTATGATCATGGTAATATCTAATAACATCCTTTTAAATATTTTATTCATCCACAATCTTGGGGAGCACGTTTGAGTTTACTACACCATCATCATCAATTTTGTAGAAAACATAGTTGTATTGAGGATCATTTTCTATCATGATTTTTTCATCCTTAAGAACCTTCATATTCATATAGTCCATTACTAAATATACATATTTGGACAATTTCTTAGTTCATTTCCTTGATAACAACATCTTAAAGTAAGGAGAAAAGTCAACCACAATGACTTCTCACACGACTACTAGCTTCAAGTGCTTTGCCATTGTCATGATCAAATCCTTCAAGGCCCCATAATATTCACCTTGGTTCCATCCATTTATATAGAATTTATGACAGTTTTGGTATATTGTCAAATTTTTATAGTAGTTTCTAGAAATGAATGGAATCAAACATTACCCAGTATTACTTAACAAATGGAAAAAATAGAACAAAAGAGACAAAAAATGATAAAGTGTTTGTAAGCACCAAATAATTATCACTTAAAATAAAAAGTAAATATATTTCAACCGATAATTATGATGATATATAATAAGGGTTGTTTATACCCAAGCACATGATGGTCAAGGTTGTGAGACAAACCCTTAGAAATAAAATATTATAAAAAAATATAAAAATACCTTTTACAAGGTTTACATGGGCTCAAAGAGAAAATATAACAAATACAAGTATAAATAATCAACCATGGCCTCAAGAGATGCTTAACCACCACATATTCCAAAATCCTTGAGTTAAATAGGATACATAAAGAGAGACCCTTATTTTGCATCCCCATTTAAGGGAGACTCTTGCAATCCAATAATCTCTTGCATGCACATAAAAGTAACCTTAAGCATGATCTTTTTCAATATGTCCATTGCTTGCTCTAATGAAGGAAAAAATATTGGATTTAACATTCATGAGCATGAAGCTATCTCACAAAGTGCATACATATCTTTGTGTGCTTTATCCATTGATGGAATACTAAATTATGGATAAGTTGAATAATTCTCTGATTGTCACATCAAAGAGGAATAGGAAAGCTTTAAGGAATATCAAATTTCCTAAAATTGATAGCATCCATCTAAGATACTTAGTTGTCTCATTGGTAGCATAATATTCAACCTCTATGGAAGACTAAAAAATGGTGTATTCACATCTAAAGCACCATAAAACTTGGATAGTTCCCAAGTAGAAAACAAAGCCTATGATATACCATTACTCATCCAAGTCATTTGCCTAATAAACATCTAAAAAACCTATCAAAGTTTAAAGGGATATAATAGAATAGTCAATGCTCATATGATAGGTCCTTATAATGTATCTAAGAATATTTTTAGTTTTTATTTGGTGACTCCTATATTGCTTGCATGTACCTAGAGCTCTCCTAGGTTGCTTGCATGTACCTAGAGCAATAGCTAACAACAAATGCTATATCTAGTCTAGTGAGAGTGAGATAGAGAAGTCCTCCCACAAGAGATTGATATAGGATGACATCAACCAAAGGTGTGGTGCAGTTAGCTAAAATTTTTATACTTGAGGTAAATAGGGTTTGAGAAAGCTTACACTCTATCCTAAATAGCTAAAGAAGAACCTAAGCATACTTGGCCAAAGATATAGTAATGCCAAATTTTGTTTGATCAATCTAGATCCGCAAAAATTAATGCAAAAGCCCCAAATATATCATCTTCAAGGTTGAACAAAGCCATGATTTTAAATCCTAAATCAAATTAGAGGAATTTTTCAGTGCTACAAATATTGTCAACATACAACATAATCACCAAAGTTTTCTCATTGTGATGTTTAGTGTAAACATCATTTTTAACTTCACATTGCTAAAACCTACAAAAAAGAAAAAAAAATGGATCTTCTCATACCATATGTGAGGAGCCTATATAATTCTATAAAAGGACATAGTCAAAGGACACACCAATAGAATAGGTCCCTCAAGCTTAAAATTGGGTGTTTGTTATATATAGATTTATTATTGAAATTTTACATGTAGAAAAGCACTCTTCATATCCATATGATGAACCTTCCACCCATAGAATGCAATAATAGAGAGTATCATACTACCTAATTCCATCCTGACCATGGGTGTAAAAGTCTTGGAATAGTCCAAACCCTCATATTGAGAGAAATCCTTAGTGACAAGGTTGACCTTGTGCTTTTCTACCCAACCATCTGATGTGTATTTGACCCTATAAACCCATTTACACCCAAAATTTTCTCTTCTATAAGAGGGACCAACTCCCAAGTTATATTCTTTATTAGTGCTTCATACTCTAATGCCATATCATATTTTTATTCTGTCTTACCCTTATCCTAATAATATGTGAGGGGATCTTGATAATGGATTACCTTTGAAAGTAATACTTAGGAAGGAGCCTTCCAATGTTTCTCAAGAGATAGAATAGGATGATTATCCTATTGGAGTGTCTTAACCCACTTGGGTGTTTGAGAATTAAATAATCATGTATATCTTGCACTATTTAAACATCAAAAACTAAAACTAAAGAATCCAACTTATCACTATTCACCTCATCATGCGATTTTAAAGCATTTTAATTTAATGTGTCCTACTCATCCTACCCTACTCCTAGAGAAGAATCTACCTGAGATGTTTTCCATGAAGGGATCAAATCAATAGGAAGAGTGAATAACACAAGCTTATACTGAGAGGGGGGTAAACGGTATAAGATAAAACTTTTCTCTTTTATTTCCAAATCAATAACCTCAAATAATATCAATGCAATAATGAAACAATGCACAAATCACCATAAACATAAGAGACAAATATTTTACATGGAAACAACCTCTCAGAAGAAAATGATGGCAAAATATTACTTATATTTTTCTTAAATAAATTTCGTGGGCACCAACCCATAGGAGACACCAATCCCCTATACAATTTTGTGGACACCAATCCAGAGGAGATACCAATCACCTATACAATTTCATGGAAACTAATCCACAGGAGACACCAACCATTTATACAAGTTCATGGACACCAATCCATAGGAGATACCAATCCCCTTGCTCAAGTTCATGGACACCAATCCATAGGAGACACCAATCCCATTGATCAAGTTCATGGATACCAATCCATAGGAGACATCAACCCCCTTGCTCAAGTTCATGGAAACTAATCCACATGAGACACCAATCTCCTTTCTCAAGTTTATGGACACCAATCCATAGGATACACCAATCCCCTTGCTCAAGTTTATGGACACCAATACATAGGAGACACCAATACCCTTGCTCAAGTTTGTGGACACCAATACACGAGATACCAATCCCATTGCTCAAGTTCATGGGAAATAATCCAATGGAGACACCAATTCCCTTCTGCTCAAGTTTGCTCCAAAACCTGCTCAAATCTGCTCCAAAATTTGCTCATAAAACCTACTCAAATTTGCTCCAAAACCTACTCAAGTTTGCTCCAAAACCTTCTCAAATCTTCTCCAAAACCTACTCACAAAACCTGCTCAAGTCTGCTCCAAAACCTACTCATAAATACTGCTCAAATCTGATCCAAAACCTGCTCAAAAATACTGCTCAAATCTACTCAAAAACTTGATCACAAACACTGCTCAAATCTGCTTCAAAACTTGCTCACAAACACTACTCAAATCTGCTCCAAAAATTGCTTGATAATGGCATCAAGTTCTTTACCTTTTATTGAGTTTTCTTTCTTCAACTAAACACAAGTCAGATATATTCTACCCAGAATTATTTTATCTTCATGAACATATAGAGAATGATATGCACTATTATAGTAAGCTTCAAATGGCCAATATGTTCTTCACATTCATTAAGTCTATCACTTCCACATATCTCATATTTATTACATTTTAAATGTAGCTCAAGTCTAGCTTAGATAACTTACTTGTGTGTTGAATTGGAGTTGCTAATACCTTGCTCTTCTTCCACTATCATGTGCACCTTTTCTTCTTCTTAAAATGGTTGAATTGTCCTTTCTTGTTAATTGAATGCTTGGGTGAATATGTGCACTTAATATTCTTTGACGCCTTGATTTGTTCCAAATATGTGCCCTCCAAATCTGCCTCAAGATTGATGATCTTCCTCTTGCATGTGTTTTTTCAAATCTGGTAAATAATTCTCTTTTTTCCTTCTTGATTTAAATATCAAATCAACCACTTTAAACCCTTACCACTTCTTTTAAAAACATACACAATAAAGCTTAAAAGTAACTCCTTATATATATTTTTTAAAATTAAAAAATAAAGGTTTAAAAACACAAAATTACACCTTATATCTCTCTTTTATCAAATTTATAGAATGAAACTTTATAATAACAATATGACCCTTATATCTCCCTTTTATTAATTTGCAAAAATAAAACTTTATACTAACACCATGACCCTTATATCTCCCTTTTATTAATTTGTAAAAATAAAAAACTTTACCCTTACCTTGCACAGTTGCATGAGATTTGATCTTTTGACCTCTAGAAGCATAGTGCCCTAATACGGGCTCATGACCAACTGAGCTAGCACAACAGATGAAACCAAAATATGCAGCAAAATATTTAAGTCCTTCGTTGTGCTATCTCAAATACTTCAGCAAAACGGGCATCGAAGAGATTCAACCCTCTAACCTTCTGCACCGTAGCGTCCTAGTTCAAGCTAGGCAACCGAATGGGCTAACCCAACAGATGAAACCAAAGGTGTACCATAAACTATATAGCTCATTCTTTGCGCTATTTCAAACAATAAAAAATAGTAAAATATGCATCGAGGGGATTCGACCTTTAGACCTTCTGCACCGTAGTGCTCCAACATGAGCTAGGCTTTTGTCTAGTCTAACAACTTGATTGAGATAGAAGTGGCACAAATAAATATTTAAAGTCTTCTTTCAATCACTACTATGCTACAAAACTTACGCTCCTCTCCTCCCTTGTCATCTACCATCTGCTCTCTCCTCGCTCAAAGGATATTTTTGAATTTCTTGCCAAAGCAAAGTGAATTAATGGTCTTATATTAATATGCTTTTTGTCATTTATGCCCAAGGAAGTTGGACCATTATTTGAATATTTGAATTTTCAAACTCTTTTGTATGGTACGCTCAAGGTCGGCCCATGCAGATTTAAATTTTTAACCTTTTATATATTTAAATATAAACCTTCCACTTTATTTAAAATTTTATATATTTAAATATTTTTATTTAAATATAAACCTTCCACTTTAATATTTAAATATTAAAGCATATAAAATTATCGTTGAAGATATCTCTTCCTTTATTATTAATGACAACTCAACATTTCATCCTTGAAGATATTTTTATATTTGACATCAATAACAACTCAATATTTCTAACAAAAGAACAACCACTCAATAAATATGAAGAGGAATATGTTCTAATAATAATAGAGCCAACCAAGATATTTGAAGAACTCGCTAAAATTGAAATAGACAAAGAATCAAAAGAATCAATAGTGATGGGGGTGGAAGGAGTACTTGGAATAACCTCATCAAAGATGATATCTCTCCTAATCAAAAGCTTGTGCCTCTAAGGATCATAGAGATGATACCCCTTGAGGTATTATAATAACCCACAAATATACACTTATAACTCTTTGGTTCCTCATTTCAAATATCCTTATGCATGAGAGTCCATGTTGAAAACCTAAATATATATAATTTGGACACTTCTAACTTATCTCCTATCAATATCTCAAGAGTTGTCATGCCATGGACTACCCTAGTAGGAATGATATTGATGATTTATGTTGTATAATTTATCTCACCCCATAACTTATGATCTAGTCCCTTGACATGAATAATACATCATGTCATATGCATGATTACCTTATTCTTCCTTTCAACCACACCATTTTTTTTAGGGGTATAATGAATAATTCTTTGATTTGCAATCCCATAAGAGGTCAAAAAATCATGAAAAGCGTAACTAACATATTCGCCACCCTCATATGTTCTAATACATTTGATTCTATTATCTATTTGATTCTTAATAAGGTCCTTGAAGGTATTAAACATCTAAAAAACCTCATCCTTAGTATGAATACTATGCAACCATATATATCTAGAAAAATCATCAATAAAAATAAGAAAGTAATTATTTTCTAAAAGAGATGGTGTACCCATAGGTCCATAAATATCACTATTAATGATATCCAAAAGGTGTGATGCCATCCTAGCAACACCTTTGGCATACTCTGATCCTCCAATTTATTAATATGTATTCCATGAAATATTGGCTTGTATCCTTCCTTTATGTAAGCAAGCTTCTTGAAGGCTTCTTGGGCTTCTCATTTTGTTTGGGATTTTTCTCATTTTGAAATTTGGTAGCAACTTATTTTGAATGTGTCTGATTAAAAATAGTATTTCCTTTATGCCTATTTATCCTAGCCTAATGATGCAAAAGTAATTAAATACCTCATAAATAGATGGTATAGGAGAATCTACAAAGTACATACAAAGCATCTCAAATACAACAACTATCTCATATATTTCAAACATATTATTGAAGAAAAATTTGAGTTGTTCAATGTTCCTTTCCTTTTACAATGCTTCATATCCTTCTCTTCTCTCCTTGGGTATCCCTATTGTAATTTGGATGTCCTCTTAAATATTCTTGAACCAACCAATATACTCATAAATAGTATCAAATGTGTCCATGATATTGCCAACTCAACCTCTAATCTACTAATTTACATGGAATCAATTTGATCACATAACCCCTCAAATTTCTCAAATAGCACTTTAAGATCTATGGTGTTGCTAAAACGAGTGCCATATACATTGTGAAAATGAAGATAAATGACACCATGAGCCTCATACTTCTTGTTCCTATAGATTTACTTCACTTCTTTACAATTAGTATCATGAGGCTTCTCATTCACATATTTGAGTAACACCTTACTTCAAAGCAAAGATTCAATATTGATATTCGAGATAGTAGAGCTAGGACCACTCAATAATGGCATATTATTATCCATAGATATTCTACTAAAATACAAAATTATGCATGTAGTTGTTACTAGAAAAAATACCACAAATATAGAGTTTGAAAAACCATGTGATTTGTAAAAAAAGGCTCAAAATGCTTTCATATACAAAAGTTATGGTCCCTAGAAGTCTAGTTCTAAAATTGTAGAAATTACCTACAAAGTCTTTGAAAAAAATCAAATTATTTTAGTACCTATAATGAATCAGAGGCCATCATGTGTTATTACATGAGTGGCTAATAGGTGCCAAGCATGCATTGGTTGTGCAGCATACTGATAAATCACATGATGCCACATGTCATGATTTGATTTATTGCCTAATATAAGAACCACATTTTCACTTGTCGCTTTCTAATTTATTATAAAATTTGTGCAACATGAAGTATGCTACTAACTATACAAGCTACTTGTCAAGTTTAATGAGTTGAAATGTGATTTGTCAAATCCATATTTATGGTTATCGTGTGGCATATAACCTACCATGTTACTATACAACCTACTAGATCATACCAATTAGATTATGCTATGTTTACACCTACATAATCTACCATATGTTACCTCTAGATTCATGCTATGTCAAAACCTCTATTAGCCACCACATGTTACACCCTATCACTTGTATAGATAACCATGTCACCTATACAAACTACCACATTAGCTACAAAAAAATGTTCTATGTTGCCTATATAGAGTACTATGTCACTTATATGAACTACCATATATCACCTTGGAAATCATGCACTACATTTTATCGTAGTTGTAAATATTACTACATTAGCCATATAGACTACCACATGGCATTTATACAGTCTTGTCATTTCATCATTGTTGCACAAATAGGTGACATATTCACAAGATGCCACATCATTTTTAAGATGCAAAAAAATAATATGCTAAGTAGATGTTTTCATAATCATTGTGTTTCAAAAGGTTTTGGAGTGGAAGGTATTTGAACTCATGACATTCCATGCCCAAGGTCTCGAGGGGATTTGACTAGCCAAACCTTCAAGCACAATGCTTGGGAGCAAAAGGCTAAGAAGGAGTATTAAAAAAACCGATAAATTTTAATGCTTCAATTTTCTGGCTTAGGTTGATGCATACCTCATTATTCTAACATAGGTATGTTCTCATGCCCCACCAAACCACCATATCGAAGAATATTCCTTTTTTAAATTTTGAAAATTTGAAAATTGTAGGGAAATGATTATTTTTTTCAAACAAGAAATTAGGGTACCTATAGACTAAACTATAAAAAGTGCTAAAATATGTAGACACATAAATTTGATCCACTTTTTATCAATTTCTACCAACCACCCTCATACATCATCCCTCTAACCAACCAAGCCAAATCTGCCCCAAATTTGATCATTTATCGCTTTAAAAATTAAGGTCATATTTGATCCAACTTTTTCCCTATCAAATATTCTCCAAATTTCTCAAAACCACCTCCATTATATTGGGCTCAAAAAGAGATTTTCTATGAGTATAGATTTACCTATATTTTAACATCA
Source organism: Wollemia nobilis (assembly GCA_028583015.1). NCBI lineage: Eukaryota > Viridiplantae > Streptophyta > Pinopsida > Araucariales > Araucariaceae > Wollemia > Wollemia nobilis. The sequence goes on from JAQPPZ010004842.1 coordinate 7,855,855, forward strand.
TTTGATACCCCAAAATGCAAAAAAACTTTACATGGGTCTAGTTGCCATGATATCGCACCCCGAAAATGTAGGACATGATTTTATGAGGGGTGATTTCACACCCAAGGTGTGATATCACAAAATTTCAAATTTCTTTCCTCCAACCTAGCTTACCTCCACAGTCAAATCAATGATATCATGATGTCTGAAGCCCAACCACGATATCACCCTATCAAGTCAAAATATTTATTTCTCAGATTTTCCACCTACCTTGAGCCCTGTGTCATTAGTGGTATGCTAGGACTATACCCTTGCATTTTTTTTCACCAAGACAAAGAATTCAAATCCCTTAATCAAATCCTCATGTAATCTTGCAAATCCTCAAGCAATCTCACCAAGATCTATGCATTTCCATCTCTTTTTCAGATTCCAACTATTTTCCCTCTCTCCCACGACCATGAAAAACTATAAATAGGACCCTTGGGATGACCTTCTCATCAGACATTCTCAAGCACCAAAACTATGTAGGATTCTATTTAAGCTCTCTTGTTATCTTAAACAAAGTTATTCTCAAGCAAAGGTCAAGGGGACATCATCATCACCAATATTCAAGCATACAAGAATAGGGAGGAGGCCATCATCAAGCTTCAACCAAGAAGGAGGTAACTCATATTCAAGGGTTATGCTCTTTCACCTCTCTCATCTCCTCATCTATATTCATTCATTTTCCATCTCCTTGATAGCTTAAATAGCATTTCTATTTCATAGTTAGGTTCTTTTAGTCTTTTCATTTCACCACTAACGTTGCATATTTCATTTATCTTGTTATTTCATATTGAACAAGCACATTTCCAATTATTTTATAATTTTTTTTCATATTTCTATCCCACTTTTGATGCATTTTTATAGCATATTTTGACCATATTATCCCTTTGGAAGGTGCCCTAGACCTATAGTATGACATAACCCTTCAATTTTTGTGTTTGGAATCATGTATTTTTGTCCACAAAGTGATATCACAACCTTTAAATTATGAGCCAGGATTATGCTTTTCATACACAACGATATCATGCCCCATAATTTTGGGCCGCAATATCACTTTTCATGCACTTTCAGTAATTTTATTTTATATTTATTTCAGGTCATCTAAGGAACTTCAGGGGTCTGACTACTCAACAAAATAGTCCTACTATCACCTAACCATAGTAGACCCTCAAAAAACTAATCCTCTTGTCAAGTTTTCTTCTTTGTTTTACAAATCATGAAATCATGGTTGTATCTTATGAGGCACAATATCACAAAATTGTAGGCTACAGTTACAAAGCATGATACTGTCTCAAGTACTAGATAAGGTAACTCTATGATTTTTATTAGCTTTATTTTATTTATTTGTTGTTTTTTGTTTGTTTTCGTGCAACCTTTCTATTTTATTTTAAAATACTTTAAAAGGAAAAATAAAAGAACTTTTAAAATAGATTTCAATATCTTTTATTTTAAAAGTACATTTAAAAGGAAAGGATAAAGGAACCTCATTTTATTTTAATTTCTTTGTCCCCTCCATCATAGGCATTCCGAATTGAATAGCATGTAGTCTTACATCTAGGATAGATTTGTATGTGCACTTTTTTTGAACCCCTTGCCTAAAAAAAAAAAAATTACTTTCTTGCAAATTTAGGGATAGTTATCATTCAAAGAAAAGAATTTTTATAGGATAGATCTTGTTCTCTTATATATATTATTTTTTGCATCTTATTTAAATAGCATTTACAATTAATTAGCTTATCTCTTAGAAAGTATTTTCCAAAATACACACCAAACAAAGGATTTGGAGTGAATCCCTAAAACACTCTCAATGAATCCCTCAACATATCATACCATACACCAAACACATGAATGAGGTGAGGACCACTCATAGGGATTTTATCCCTTGCAGATCCACTGGGATTTTTATAGACCTCCTCATATTTTTGTGAACCCAACATGAACACCTCCTTGTAACTTTCAAACCTTCACATAATTAAAAGATAAAAATTTATAAAAACTTACGCAAAATCACCTAATTTATTTGCATATATTATATCACTAATCAAGATTTAATAATTAGTTCCTCAAAAAACATCATGGAAATATCAATATTGAGTCATGTATCTAAGAGTGATTGATCCTCGTATCGTTCCTAGTCTAGTACCTAAAGGTTTTCCCTCACATACAACCATGTATTTCAAGGGAACCAAGTTATCTCTAGTACCAATGGGTATATCGAAGGGGTAAGTATATCAGATAGGTTCAGGTATATTGGGAGATCCTCTTGAGGTATATCGACCAATTGAAATCAATATTTGTAGCTTTGCTACATTTATGTAATCAAGACTTAGTTAATTAATTAATTAATATTTTTTTTTCCAATCTTGTTCAATGACAATCTTTATAAACCTCCTTTCCATATTAAATTTTATTCTTTCCCCTTTTCAAATCTTGTTAGTATCTAAAAAATACCCTACAAATAACAAAGCAGCCTACACAAAACCATTAATGAAAGATTATGAATAACCCTCTATTCATAAAAATCATATTTCCATAAATAAAAAAGGAAACCCTTATTCTAACCCATGATAAGTTTGATAAAGAATATGAAGACATCATCAATAAATTTCTTGGATCTACTAAAGAACAAGAAAAAATAATTCAAAATTTCCTTAATAATCCTGATAGTAATACTTTCAAAGAATCCCTTTCACATGAAGATAATATTCAAGAATCCCTTAATAATATTAGTAATGAACCTATTGCCATTCTTGCCACATTTTGCAGAACTTTAAGTTGTATGCAGTTTTTGAAAGTTAATTATTGTAAAACTTCTCTTTTTTCATAAAAAATGGTTAAGATGTTGTTATGTTGTTGTGTTTTCACCAACTCTCTCTTTTTACTCAAAATTGTCTTCTTCCAGATTCCGTGGTTTCTCTATTTTTCTGCACTTTTTTTGTTGTTTCACATGCAAAATTGTGAATGTTTTAGCATGGGTGATGTGAATGTGTTTTCTGCCTTAAGGTTTTTTTCTGCAAGTTGTTTTCACTGTGTGCACATGGTAATGGTTTCCAACATAGATAAATTTCAGATCATGTTTTCCTTTTACAATGTAGGGACACTTTCACTCCACTGGTGGAGCAAAATTGCTTTTGCTCCTAGTTGTGGAGCTAAAGTTCCTAGAGAAAGGCAAGGGGAATGAAAAATGGTTAAGTCTTGGCTAAGGCACAAAAGAATTTCACTCCATGTGGAGCAAAACCCCCCCCCAAAAAAAAAATGAATTAAGTACATAGTCGAAAGTACTTTCGCTCCACTAAGGGAGAGAAAGCTTCTTCTCAAGAACCATGCCAATCAAAGTGCAAGGAAAATCAAACAAATCGATGAAAGTTGTCGCTCCACCAGTGGAGTGAAAACCAAGTGAAGTGCAAAGTAAGGCAAGTATGAGGCTAAGGGTTCAAAAGAGGTCAAAAGGAAGTTCAAAGTTGTTGTTGCTCCACCAGTGAAGTGAAAGTCCTAAGCACTCCACTTGTGGAGAAAAAGCATCTATCGCTCCACCCAGGGAGCGACAAGCTCAAAAGAAATTCAACATAGTCAAACTTGTTGTTGCTCCACTAGTGGAGTGAATCTTCCAATTGCTCCACTTGTGGAGCGAAAGTCTCCGTCGCTCCACCTAAGGAGCGACATACAAAATAAAAGCACAAATTGTTTAAGTACAAGGCCAAAGGTGCTTTTGCCCCACTTGTGGAGCAAAAGAATCTTTGCTCCACTTTGTGGAGCGAAAGATGGCTAGAGTACGAGAAAGTTTCTAAGGTAAGGAAGAAGACACTTTTGCTCCAATTCTAGAGTGAAAGTGTTGTCACTCTAGTTATGGAGCAAAACTCCAGGAAGGCCTCAAAATATAGCGTAAGCTACCCATAATCATCAAGGATTACCTATAACCACCATTTACTGATCAAACCAACCCTAAAAATGTGCTCTAATCCGTTCGATCGTGGTGGATCATTGAAACCTTCTACCTTCAATGCTGAGTTATCTGTAAGGTCAAATTAAATGTTGTTAAGTCAATTTTGGATAAAATCTACCTATCACCATTGGGGAAGTGGCTGGGAATTAATATTTTAGGAAGTAGAATCCTTTATAAAAGTTGGTCTTTTCTCTGTAGCTAAGGATGGAAAATATCTACTAGAAAAGCAATTGTATACTTTGAAATCTGTTTCCAAAATATAGACTTCTGGTTTTGGTCTTGAATTTTCCATATTTGTGTATGCCTTCTATCATGTTATTTATGTTAAGTTAATTACTTTGTTATACAACTTGAATTCTATTTTTTGAATTTAGCTATCGGTGAAGGATTAATTCTATAATACCCCTAGAGGTTATGTAGTTGTGAGGATTTAATATTGGTTTTTGTTAATGGTATATCGTTTTGATTGCTATTGGTTCAAGTGTTAGTTGTGTATCATGCTTCCTGTCCATCACCCCTATATTTTAGGATTTTAACCTCTTTTCCTATTTCTTTCAGTTATTTTTTTCTCTTTCAGCACCTTCCTAACCTTTATTTCAAAGAAAACCATTTTTATTTTTGGAACCAGCCCTACGGGAGATTGCCATAAAGGACATTTATTTCTTTCAGACATTCAATGCTTGGCAGTGGGTCTAGGATGCTCTAGACTCAAAAAATCTACATCTAGGCCGATTTGATTACCAACAATGTTTGGAACACCTGGTGGGTGTTAGTGTAATATTCCATCATTTGGTATATTTACCCTTTCCCTACTTTAGGTAGAATTTATTTACTGCATGGTAAAAAGTAGCTTGTTACTTTTTACCACTAGTAGTTACTTTTACTATTTACTTAGGTCATTTTACCTAGCATTATTTACTTTACTATGTCGGTCGATATTTTGGACGACATGTTAGGACGACAAGTTAGTTTACGTAGTCAATTTGATTACGTTACCTTTGTCATATATATATTTTTGCACATGAATAATATTTCCTAAGGTTTGCCTAATCTCCTTTATAGTATCAAAGCAGGTATTTGCCTCTCACTTAATTTTCGTAGGTAGTGGAACTGGACAAGGCGGAAGCAAGCCGTTATAGCTGGATCAGGGACCAAAATACCAAACTCGGGACCCCTTGGATAGGCACGCTCTTCGAGGAAATTGAAGCAAACTCTTTAAAGAGGGTGGTAAGGGTTACGAGCAAGATGAATTTTTCTTTTTCATTTCGTAATTCTTCATGATGGGTCTTCGAGTACTGGCAGGCTCCTTCCACATGGTAGGTGGTATTTATTTGCTAAATCATCTCGTAGGCCTGATTTACTATTGAATCAAAACCCGTAGGCCCGATATTCTTGTGAAATGGCCCACAAGACCACAAAACTAACAATAGGTGGTTGTCAGACCTATCAGGCCTGACAAGCCCATGTGGAGAAACCCACATCATCGGGAGGCCCACATGAGGGTAGGTGACCTACAGTTAATCTTGCAGACTGCCCATCGACCCTATTTTGTAGGTGGTTGTCTCCTAGAAATTTGGTAGTCTCCATGTTGGCACCGTTATCTATGATTGGGATCCACGAGGATAGGAGGCCCTCTGATCCTCGATGATCGACCAAAAACCAATATTTGTGAGGGTAGGTGGCCCTTCGATCTTCGATGATATTCGACAAGAGGCAGAGCAGGAGCACCCTGACTCTAGATTGGACAAAATCGATAGGCCCTAAAAAGGGCGATGTGACCTGGAGAGGCTCTAACGAGCCCAAATAACAGACCCAATATGCTTGTAGGAGGACAACCTGATAGATGCTAGATGAAAACAAAGACCTACACGTAATCTGAATGACCACCCTACTGATTGGATGATCTTGATTCCCAAAACTGATGTGGTAGAGCTGATATCATAGGCTGAGTTGGCAAACTGCCCATTTTTTGAGGAAACACATGGCAGGATTTGAGCTTTTGAGGTGGTGGATGACATAATTTTTGAGATCCACATAGCTAGCGACACGTGGTGATATCCGATTGGTCCTATGATGGTTGAAGTGGCAAGATTTGGCAATAGTTGACATGGCAATGATGTATTTTTGTGGGTGACAAGTGGTATTCCATGTTTAGTTGAACGGTGATGACATGTCAGGTTGTGGTTTGCTACGTTGGATGATAAAAGGTGGGTGAACTCTTTTGATTTCCCGAAGGCAATCAAATTACAAGGGGGGCATTCTTGTTTTTAAATATCAAAACACCTTTCACATAGTAGATGTGGGAAAAAAAAGTCCCACATCAATTTTTTTACTATCAGGGACAGTCGAAGATAAATCACACCTTGTGCTTCTTCATACTCGTCCAATGGTGGTAGCCGAGATGGTAGAAACCCCATTGCGAAGTTCTTGTCCTACCACAAATAACGGGATCGCGTCCCACGTGCAGCACTACATACTTTTTTGCTATAAATTAAAAGTGCATAAGCCCAAAGGTGCAATTTTTTTATTATTTTTTGTGATTTTTGGTATTTTTTTATTAATAATTTAATAAATTTTGTTTTAAATCATATTTTTGAAAAATTATAATGATTTTTAATCAAATTTTTTATTATTAATTCAATTAATGCTAAAATTAATTAAAAAATTACATTAAAATAGAAAATTCAAAGGCTATTTTTTTGTTGCAACTACAAAATTAAGTGTTTTTCTTAGTTTTCTCCTTCAAAGGGGATAAATAGACAAGAAAGCAATACACTAATCTGTTGCATTTTTGAGAGTTTCATTAAAACTTTGCTCCCATATTTTTTTCTTCTAATCCTTTGATTGGAGAGCACAAGTTAAACATCTCATGAAGACAAAGCCTTGGATCAAGAAAGCTCTTCGTCGTCAAAGAGTTATAAGAAAGAGGAACAAACTTCGACGACAAACAACAAGATCTCATTTTCGTCGTATGCTTCGAGAGCATCGAAGAAGTTTACCTCATTTCAACACTTACACTGATCCTTGGAAGGGCTTGGATCGAAGTTATGGTCCTATGAGGATTAGGGAACCTTTCGATCCTAATGCCCCTCCCATTTTTGAGTGTTGAAGCCTCAAAGGGTCCACTAAAACCAAGTCGTGTGTCGACTGGTTCTGGAAGCCTTTCAAACGCGGGTCGTGTGTCGACTTGTCTTGGAAGGAGTGCTAGTTTTGTTAATTTTGCAAATCAAGGGGGGAAGACAAGAAATTGATCTTCTTTGCAAAATTGTAACACAAAAGTGAGGAGCACTTTAAAAACAAAATCAAACTTGTTAAATTTGCAAAACAAAAAGAAAAGGCAATTTGTTTTATGCCACATTCTTTGCAAATTTGGAAAACAAGAGGAGACAAAATATATCAAGTTTTTTGCACAACACAAATCCAAATTTTGTTGCAAAAATTAAAAGGTGCATTTTCGATTTTACTCGACACCTTCATTGGCAAATTAGGTGCATTTTCGGTTGCATCCGACACCTATGTGATAAGAATTTTGTGGGCATTCTTGTTTGATTATTGCATTATTTCTTTTTGCAATTATAAGTCATAAAATCAAGAACACTCAACCCCAAAATTTCACAATAATTTGTGTCAACCATTGCACAGGTTTAAAGCCAATTTCACTTGATATTCTCTCCTAAAACAAAAACCCCTAATTCACTCTTATTTGTTTGGCTTAATTTCCTCAAACTGATTATTCCTCTTCAAGAGGATTTTTAGGCAGGTGCCATTAAATATCTTTTTGAGTGAATTATCTTTCATCTCTTATTTGTTTGGCTTAATTTCCTCAAACTGATTATTCCTCTTCAAGAGGATTTTCAGGCAGGTGCCATTAAATACCACTTAAGAGTGAAAGAAAGATCATCTTAGTACAAATTCTAGGACCTTCATCATGGCAACTATCAAATACTTAAATGATACACAATTGCTTAAAGGTCCTAACTATTCAACATGGAAAACTAAGATGAAAGCCATCCTGACTGTAGAGGAAATGTGGGATTTAGTAGATGGCACTGAATCAAGACCCGCATCACCAGGAGTAGATCAAAAAGCATGGGATAAAAAGAACAATCGTCTTCTTATGTTGATACTCCTAGCAACTACTGATGAGATCCAACCTCACATAAGTGAAGCTAAAAATGGTAAAGATGCATGGGATGCACTTAGTACCATTTTTGAAGGCAAGAATCAATCAACTATTCTAAACCTTCAAACACAACTTCATACACTCCATATGAAGACAGGTGAATCAGTAGAACTCTTCCTCTGCAGAGTGTCAGAACTGAAGTCTAAGCTCAATGCTTTAGGAGCTAAAGTAGAAGACACCATTTTGACTTCAGTAATATTGAGGGCTCTTCCTGAATCCTATAAAATGTTGATTACATCCCTTAATGTATCACAAAGATCAGTCACCTTTGTGGAGTTAGTCAATTTGCTTCAAACAGAGGAAGCAAATCAACTCCAAAGTGATGAAGTGTCGAACAATGCACTTTACTCAAACAATCAGGGTGATAAGAAGAAAGGAAACTTTCAAAAGGGAGGATCATCTTCAAAAGGTAAGGGAAAGAAAACTCAAAAGAGGTTTTGCTCGCATTGTAAAAAGGATAACCATGACACCAATCGGTGTTGGTTTAAAAACAAGCAAAACAAGAAAGGCAAAGGCACATCACAGAAGCAACACAAAGGCAATATTGCTAGTGAAGTGTCTAATTCCGATTCTGATTCTAGTTCAAAAAAAGCACACAGAGTGCTCTTGGCTAAGACAATATTGTAGAGGGAAATGCAAATTTGTCACCTTAAGCAAGCACCATTTCCTCTCTCTTTTTTAGGCTTCATAAATAGCATAAGTTTTTGTTTGAAGTACTAGAAATAAAGGGGTGATTGTACCTCTTTTAGGCTTCATAAATAGCAAACTCTCATTGTTTGAAGTACTTGTAACAAAAGGAGGGAATTTTCTAGTGAAAAATTTGCCTAGGAGGCAATCTTTGTACAATCCTTCACAAAGCTTCTTGAGTTGCACATATTTTGCAATTAAGGGGGGATAAATATTTCTTTTCTTACTTCACACAATTTTTTGTAAAAAGGGAAGAAGACTTATAAGGGTGCATTTTCGGTAGCGACCGACACCTTAGTCACACTTCTTTCAAAAATTTCATTACAACATGTTTTTGCAACAAGGGGGGAAACTTATAAGGGTGCATTTTCGGTAGCGACCGACACCTTAGCTACCTTATCAAAACTTTTGCAAAATCATATTGTAACCGAATGAACCTCGTATGAAGTGATCTACTCTACTACACCTAGCGGTTGCAACGGCTGGTTACCCATGCAATCCGGTTGGATGACAAGATTACAATAAGGACATTCGTTGATGTGAAGACAAAGTGAGGAATGACCCACTTTTTGCTTAGGAGCAGCCAGAGCACTGTGATAGAGCAAGAACCAACAGATCAACATCTTTTTCACTATATTGGGACAGTTATATACATTACCCAAATAATGTAATAAGGGGGGATGTTAGAGTAATATTCCATCATTTGGGATATTTACCCTTTCCCTACATTAGGTAGAATTTATTTACCGCATGGTAAAAAGTAGCTTGTTACTTTTTACCACTAGTATTTACTTTTACTATTTACCTAGGTCATTTTACCTAGAATTATTTACTTTACTATTTTGGAAAATATTTTGGACATGTTAGGATGGTAGGTTAGTTTACGTAGTCAATTTTATTACGTTACCTTTGTCATATATATTTTTGTACATGAATAATATTTCCTAAGGTTTGCCTAATCTCCTTTAGTGGGATGCAAACGTTCCACTACAAAAGTAGTATTAAGAATTTGATGTTCATATTATTACTATCAAATCTGAACATCTGGTGACTCATATGAACTCAGACACCTCCAAATATTGAAGATAAATTTAAAATATCACGCCTTCATGCACACGAGATGGAGAGCTAAGAATATAGAAGAAGAAATTGAGTTCTTTGAGCTTGACATCGATGCTCTAGGAGAGCATCCTAGAGTGGTCCAGTCGAATATCCCGTTAGATGGGACATCTTCACAGGTAGTTATTGTTGCTTCATGGACTCCAACTCCCTAAAGCACAATGACTAGCTTACCCCCTAATCCACCAAATTCTTTGGATCATCAAAATCCTTCAATTCAATTGAACGTTCGACCAAGTGTTTTGAGTGTTCTGACTATTCTGGTTCAACAAGTTCTACCAACTCCTCCGGCTCAAACAACTTTGCCAGCCCATATGGCACAACAAGCTACCCCTAGGCAATTCCCCACATGGAATCATTTAGGGTCTCTATCCTTGATGACTCATAACCAAGTGCCGCCTCTAGTGTTGAAAGCTCTACCTACATTCGATGACACGAGAAAGACCACCTACGAGCATATCTAGGATGTTGCTACTTTGGCAACCATCCACCACATCATGGAGGAAGATATAATGGTAAGGTTACTGGTACTTTCACTGAGAGGTAAGCTCCTCTATTGGTATCGGTCCCTCCTGAAAAACACTATCACTTCCTAGGACCTATTAGTAGAGCAACTAATTAAGGGTTTCAATGAGGTAGCAGATCCATTCTCATTATTACATCAATTCACCACTATCCAGAGACATCCTCAAGAGGAGATAGCTAACTTTAACATCAGGTTCACTCGAACCTGGTAAAGAGTCACTCCTGGGCTTCGACCCACCCCGGAGCAGGCAATGTTCTACTACTTGAGAGCTTTTCATTCGGACATTAGCATGAGCATCCACCATTCTAATGTCAACACATTCCCTGGCTTGTATGAGCAGGCCCAGAAGGTCGAGGCTGACTTGATAGCCATTAGAAAGTTGCCTCCCAAGGTGACTATGTCGATTTACCCAAATTTCCCTTAGAACATGTATCCCAGTGCATTTTCTCATTCAACACCTACAACCCCAATGTACCCCAGTCAACCATGGAGTTCAAACTCCTAGAATCAAGTGGTACCCACTCCGTAATTTTAGGCTCTCGCCATCCCTTAGCTTCTAGCTCTTGCCCAATATATGGCTTTGCCTCCACCATTGGCATCATTGCTACTACCTGCACCTTAGGAAGCCTTGAATTGTAGTATTTGTGTGTATATGTGAAAATTATTGCAAATGAGATGACTATTATGAAGAGGAGGCAAAATGATCAAAGCTTCCAGCCAAGAATAATTTCTCCTTCGATCACTAGGGAGCAATCCACTTCTACTGGTAGGGCTCCTAAGAGAAATGTAGAAGTATTGGAAGGTGAAGAAGCTAGTTCATCTGGTAGAACTTATTGGTGTACCACATGCAATGATCCACACAATGAAGAGACCTGCATGGTGCACCTCAACTATGTCCAGAAGCTGGCCGATGGTACCTATGATGGGCAAATCAACATGATCAGGGAAGCTAGTCATAATTTCATGATGCCTTCCATCGAGAAAGTCTCAGTCCTCACCAAGGTTGGGAAGAAGCCTATCGAGGTAGATCTAGCTCATATGGATCCACTAAAGGTTCCTGCTGCACCCAAGCCATGGAGCAAAAAGGCCTAGTCATCGATGAAAGCTCCCAATATGACGATGACCCCAGAGCAGTCTGACTTACTGAAGGACTTCCTACCCCCATGGGCTAGAGAAAGGGGCTTCCAACCCAAAGCTTCGAATTCACAACCACAAGCCGAGACACGAGATCAAGCCAAGGAGAAGCTTCAATACCCCTCACTAACCAAGCATCAAAGGGTGGATGTCATGCAATAGTACCAAAATACGTATGAATCTACAAAAGGAGTGGGAGAATCTGGCACTTCGACATACAACATAGTCGAAGAGATGAAAAAGGTACCCACCAAGGTAAGCCTTTATGATGCCCTCCAACTTCCTAGTCAAGTTGACCTTTTGCAAGAATCTCTCAAGTCCACCAAGGACAAGGAGAGTAGGCTGACACAGATGGTGTTTGCTCAGCCACTAATGACTTTAGCCATAGGTAAGAATAGGCCCCTACCATTCTACCTTTCCCTTCAAATGGAAGGATGGATCATGCATAACTGCATGATCGACTTTGGTGCTATGAAAATAGTCATGCCCAAAGTAGTATGCGATATCATGGGCATGGAGTATACCCAGAGTAGTCCTAGAGTGCTACAGCTAGACTAGACTCCCATAAAGATGGTGGGAGTGATCAAAGACATTCTGATCCAACTCCACAAAATGTCGCAAGTCACGATCATCCAAGAGATCATGGTGGTCGACCTTGAGCCATACTTTAGTATGTGCCTCTCGAGAGAATTCATAGCTAAGTTGGGAGGCTACCTCTCCCTCGACTACTCACACTTGGAAATCCCATTCAAGGGGAATAAATTTAAACTCTTCAATGAGAAGCCTACCAGTTTTCATGTTGAAAAACTTGAAGACGAGGAGAAGGACTCGATCTCTATCAACCTGATGATAGAAGAAATACAAGTGGACTTGATGGAAGAATCTCTCGATGAGCTCTGAATTGAATATCAGTTCTCCATGATCAATTTTAATGCCATTATCGGGATGGATTTGGGGTGCTACTCACTCACCAAGCCTGAAAAGGTTGAAACAAAAGCACCTAAAGAAGATCCCCCGATACCCGATCAGTTATGGAAACTATACTTCGATGGTGCATGATGTAAGAATAGCACCAGAGTTGGAATTTATCTTATCTCTCCATCCGATGAATAGAAGACTTACTCATATAGGCTTGCATGGAGTTGTACGAATAATGTAGTAGAGTATGAGGCTTTGTGCCTCGGACTCAAGAAAGTTGAGAAGCTCGACATCAAGAAGTTGTAGATATTCAGGGATTCTAAATTGATCTGCAACCAAGTTACCAACAAGTGTGCATCTCCAAGAAGCACTATCTAAAGGCATACCACAACAAGGTGTGGGATTTTCTTGAATCCTTCACCACACTGAGCATCAAGTCAATTTCATGAGAGTGAAATAAGCTTGCGAACATCTTGGCCTCCATCGATGCTCGGTTCTCACCGGTAGATAATATGATGCATAAGCCAAAAATTGTGAGGCTGATTTATAGGCCTTCTATGCCTGATAAGAAGATTCACTGGCAAGTGTTTGACAATGATGAATAACTTGCTAATTTTCTAGTTAATGAAGTGTCCTTGATTGAGAATCAAAATCTGGACAAAGAAGATCATGAGGGGTTAATTCAATTGAAAAATAATCACATACCCAAGGGTCTGATAACATTAGAAAGTCTATTTTATTAGAATTGCAGGTCTATTAGGCACAATATTAAAGTAGACATCATAGAGTTCATGAACCTGGAGTTAGAGCTAGGGAAAGTTATTAAAGTAGGGGTTGATTGCATAGTCGAAGATCTCCAATAGATTCACACCCTATGCAAGGAGTATCCAGATATCATCGCTTGGTGCTATCAAGATCTAAGGGGGTATGACAAGAATGTCATCCAACACACTATTGAGCTAGAAGAAGGGATCAAACCCTTTAGGCAGAAATAGAGGCCCATCAACCCAAAGATCGAGATGCTAATGAGAGTTGAGATTCTGAATATGCTTGAAGCGAAGATCATATACCCAATCAAGCACTCCTCTTGGATGGCCAACCTATTCCTAGTATGAAAGAAGAAATGGAACATTCACTTGTGTATCAATTTCTGAAATCTCAACCAAGCGTCGCTCAAGGACCACTACCCGCTACCTCAGATTGACCAGATTCTTCACGTAGTGGTAGGAGCACATAGGTTCTCCTTGTTGGATGGCTTCTACGGCTACAAATAGATATGGTTCAAATATGAAGACCAACATAATATTGCATTCACCACCAAGTGGGGAACCTTCGCCTATCAATGTATGCCCTTCGGCCTCTCAAATACCGAAGCAACTTTCCAAAGGGTGATGGACCTCACTTTTGGTGAACTGTTAAATCATGTCATCATGATCTACTTGGATGATATGATAGTCTTCTCCCATAAGAGGGAGGAACATGGCCTACATTTATGGTAAGTCTTTGAGAAATATTGGGAGTTCGGGGTCTCCATCAACCCCAAAAAATCAATCTTTGCAATGAAGGAAGGCAAACTTCTTGGGCACTTAATCTCTGAGAAGGGATTAACTATTAAATCCTACCCGAGATAAAGTACTTCTTCGAATTCCACTATCGACAAATAATAAATCCCTGCAGTACTTTTTTGAACAAATCAACTTCGTTAGGAAGTTCATAGCCGACTTCGCCCAAGTGGTGAAGTCGATGACCGAGCTTCTGAAGAAGGATGTCAAATTCAAGTGGACCAATATAAGGAAGTAGGCATTCCAAGATATCAAGGAGTACATCGCTCAAGCTCTAGTCCTCATAAATCCCAACTACGTAAAATATTTTATCTTGTATGTTGTCGGGGAACCATAAAGCTATGCAGCTATTCTAACCCAGAAGGGGGAAGATGGAGATGAGCACCCGATAGCGTTCCTCAACCAGGTCATCCAACCGCATGAAGAAAGGTTCAATTTTATTGAAAGACAAGTGCATGCGATGATGAAGTCACTCCAAATTTTTGATATTTTATCTCCTAGAGTAAGACGATAGTGTACGTGGTACACCCCAACGTCAAGAGTTTCATTATTCAAGGAGAGCTTGGCAACAGGAGGGCTATATGGGTCTCCAAGATCCAAGAATTCGATATTGAAGTATGCCCTACCAAGTTGGTTCGAGGTAGAGCACTCTATCAAGAACTGGCCAGAAGTGTTGTAGTTGAAGCAGCAATCCCCGACTCAGATAATTCTACTCCCAAAAGCAACCTTGCCAACCTGTCGGTTGATAGCCCAGATTGGATAGATGACCTTGTCAAGTAATTTAACATGGGTAGATGTCCTTCTCACTTCAATGCTTTGCAAAGAAGGATATTTCACTTGCAGGATAGCTAGTTTGTTCGACACCCAACAGACTATTCTATCAGAACATTGATGGAGTCCTCTTGAGGTGCATCAGAGAGTCAGAGAAATAAAAAATCCTTGAGGAGTTTCACTCTAGGATTTTAGGAGGTCATTTTATGGGCAGGCCAATGGCCTTGAAGATCATCAAGGTAGGTTACTACTGGCCCACCCTATTCACCAATGCTTTCAAGACTAGTCAGTGCTACGACAAATGCCAATGCTACTCCAGTAGAACCCAAAATGCCTCACTTCCTCTCCACCCCATCCAAGTAGAAGCTTTATTCCAGTAGTGGGGCTTGGACTTCATAGGGATCATCAACCCCAACTCCTCCACCATCCACAAATACATTTTGACCACCACAGACTATTTCACTCGGTGGTCGAAAGTAGTGTTGATCAAGCAGGCCAACCAAGATGTGGTTATCTCCTTTCTTCAAGGGTTGATCACTCACTTTGGCATACCTAAAGAAATCATGTCTAATAATGACACTCCTTTCACCGACACGAGGTATCTATGAGTTCGTAGTCAGGTATGGAATTTACTTGAAGACCTCGTCTAACTATTACCCATAGGGCAATGGATTGGCAGAGTCTACGAATAAGAACCTGTTGTAGATTCTGAAGAGGTCCCTAGAGAAGAATAAGTGAAGCTGGCATCTTCTCTTAGACCAGTCACTTTGGGATGATTGCATTTCCATCAAGTGTTCAATCAAGACATCACCCTATTCATTGGTGTACGGGAAAGAGGTAGTCTTACCCACACACATAGAGCTACCCACATTACAGTTACTCAAGTGGCTCGATGGTGGAGAGGGTGAATTCGACCCAATGGATGCAAGGTTAGCCTAGCTACTACAGTTGGAAGAAGATAGGGAGAAAGCTTATGAAGCTTTCACAAAGCATGCTAAATCCACCAAAGGTTGATTTGATAAAAAGACTTTTGATAGAGCCTTTAGTGTCGGGGACTTGGTCTTAAAATGGAATGAAAACAAGTCTAAGTTGGGGAACCACGATAAGTTCAACGCCTTTTGGAAAGGCCCATTTCGAGTCTCTAGCATCAATCAGATCAACTCCTTCATTTTGCAGGACATGGAGGGTTTCACTCTCCCAATTTTGGTGAATGGTTTTCTTTTGAAAGCTTATCACCAACCGAGTTTCAAGAAAAATCAGTAATTTGCCAGGTATAATTTTATGTATATATGTTTAAAAAAAAATGTATGTGTATAGTTTGCTTTCGCTCCAATTTTGGAGCGAAGCTTGAATCTTCAAAATAAAAATAAAATTAAAAAAAAAAAGTTGAAAAAGAGAAGGCTCTCTTTCACTCCACTTGTGGAGCGAAGCTTTCTTTCACTCCACTCATGGAGTGAAAAACCCATTTGCTCCACTTGTGGAGCGAAGCTTTCTTTCACTCCACTCGTGGAGTGAAAATCCAAGTGGAGCAAATGATCCCCTTCCCATTTCTATTGAAAAGATAAAAATAAAAATAAGGACTTTCGCTCCACTAGTGGAGCGAAAGTATCCCTCCTTTATTTTTTGTTTGACATTTTATTTTTTTCTAAATTTCCTTTAAAGGTCATCCATCCGAAGAGCGTCAAGTGTCAAGCAAGGATAATTTGAGAAGTGTTTTCTAACCCTAGTGGAATTTTATAAAGTGATGCCATTCGATGTCTCTATTCAATCAAAGAATTTTCGCTCCATAGCATCCGAAGCATACCCTGTGGCAATTCCAGGTGAGCGCTCATCTCAAGAAGCACACACCCCAAGGAATATTTTCTTGTCTCGCATTTTTATTCATCATTACCAAGGGTGAACTACCTGCATGAGGGAAAATCAGAAATGCACGATTGCACCCATGATTTTCACCTGCATTAACTCCAAGCACTAGAATTTAAGGTGGTAGATTTGAAAGAAGTGCCATAAGGTGAAGGGTTTCTAGATTCATTTCATGCCATTAGTTGCAGTTGTAGTTGTGTTTTACTACTGCCCTTGCATCCTATAGTTTTTAGAGTGCTTATCTATGTAAGTTTGAATTAGAGCACTTTACTGACAGGCATGGGCAAGAAGAGTGGGAAAAAAAGGAGAAATTTACCAAGGAAAAGGTGAGACCCATGAAGGAAAGTGACTCAAATAATGAGAAGTCAATAAAATTGATGCTTCCTGAAGATAATCTCTTCAAAATTTAGGATTGTATGATGACGTACAAGTACCTAGAGTAATTGCACTATGACGTAGGAGAGGTGCATAAAGAAAGCTTGATTGGGAACCCACTAGCTATAGTTTATCATTCCCACTAGTCCTTCTACATGTGTGCACCTGTATGACATTACCCAGAATTTGTGCAGGTAGTGTTATGGTTTTACGATGCCTAGACAAGAATAGTGTGGGATGTCAGGGGAAATACACTGTTCACCATAACAGTTGATACTATTTGAGAGGCATTTTTCTACGAGAAGAATCCCTCAACCAATTTCAATCCTTCAAATATCAACAATTTTGAGCAGGGTGCCAGGTATCAGCCCATGCCTGAGATGCACCATTTTATGAGGGAGCAATTGGGAGGAGTGACATCATCTAAGGAATTTCTCTAGTTACCCATGCACTTGATAGAATTTGTGCATCATGACATCTATCCCATTCTGGCTTGGGTGATGGGGCTCTCTATCAATGTCTTAGTATACGACTGGTAGGTATTCATGGCAGAGTTCATCTTTGAAAATGAAATTTATTTCCCATTCAATATGAAGTCGAGTGCCATACCAGTTTTCTTCGACTGGGCAGAATGGGAGGCATGGTAGTTTCACCTATTGTTATCCTACCTGCAAAGCCACAAGGATGATCAATTTAGGCTTTGCTCCTCCCTAGCATGGTATTTATTTTACCACTTGCATGATAAGTTCCCCTACATCCCCAAGAGCTAGATGGATAAGGAAGGCAAGGCATTGTTGGTTTATCTCTGGATGTAGATCTTGTCTAGAGATGAATCGTACTATATTTTTAACCAAGTTTTCTTGGGGCCAACATTGAAGCTGATCTACGACCACTGCAAGCGAGTTCTCATGGAGATGAGAGATAGAGTGGTGGATGGGAATATGGGGGATATTTTTCTTCTCACCCAAGGTTTGGTTATCAAGATTTTTGGGTTCACAAAGAAGCCCTTTCTGTTGTCCTTTTACGCCATGCCCTACCTATTTGCCTTGGAGGTCACTCGATAGTGCGACTTCACCAACGAAGTGTATGGGAAAGGCAGGGGGAAGAAGCTCACATGTCCTATACCCTTCGAGTTTGGGGACATCAAGGTGATGCAGTGTGGTCAGAATGCTGTGCTTACAGTAACGTTGTTTGACTTCAGATTGATTGAGATCCCTCAATATTGGAAGTATGATCCATGTAACATCTTCTAGGACCACATTGGAGCGAAGTCTTTTCATAGCTACCCTCACCCAGACATTTTTTCTCAATGAAATAACCCTAAGGGATGTGAGTTGGAATGGCACATCGATGAGATGGTGCCCTTTTCCTATGGCATGACTTCTACATGATAGAGAGTGAGTACGACCCAACTGTCAACCTCGAGCAGAAGCTCCCTAGGGCTATTTTTCAAGTGATGAAAGTAAAGTTGCAGCATTGGTCAAACCACAAGATCAATGAGTGGTGGATCATGAGGGTCCATAATGACAATATGAACTTTGACTACCCAATGGTTTTGGATGAAATATTCTCCAAGGTCTATGATGAGAACATGGACACCTATCGGGCCCTCTCATTTTTTGAGATTGTGCCCTGAAGTACATGAAGCATTAAAAAAGTAGATGACCTGGTAGCAAAGAAGCACATGGTAGAAGGCAAGGGCAAGGTAGTCTTGAGTGATTCACCATTGGCTGGAGAGAGTGGGCCACTACCCCATAAGAAGAAGAGTACCCTCCCAAAAAGAAAATCTGAGGAGGTGCCTCTCTTACATAAAGCAACAAAGAGGCCATGCACCAATGCTCAAAGGCCCTTTAGAATGAGCTCTCAAATGACACCTGAAACCCCTATGTCGAGCACTCCCATAGTTCCTATGGTGATGCAATAAAAAGAGCAAAAAATTGAAAATGTGGAGGTAATTGATGTAGATGCAATTTGTGAGCCCAAGGAGAAAGAAGACCCACATGCACAACATCCCACTTCCTTGGCTCCCTTAAGGAGCCCAAAGGTACTTTTTCACTCATTTCTATATATTATTTCCTTTTCATAACAATCATTTCCCTAGTTTTTGCCCCCGTTTCTCTCCCTCTGCCCCTCAGAGCTATTTCTATAATTTTTGTCTCCCAAAACTTTTAAAACCCTCGATAGCATTCACCACTTTTGAAAATAACCCTAATGCTTTCATAATATCTACATCGATCAGTCTCCATTTCTTTGTTGCAGAAGACCCTATCACTGATCTTTCCTCTGCTACAAAGACAAACTATTTTTCCCTATCACTGCCATCTACCATCATGAATTTAGTGTACACTAATATTTTAACACCTATACCTACTATATCTGTGGTTGCTATCCAAACTCAAGCACCCTTGAGGGTTAGCATAGTCACTTCCCATCCTATTTCCCATGTGTTATCTTAACTGTGTTATCTTAACTAGAGTTGTAGCTTCCCCTCATTTCTTTCATACTGATCCTTGGAGTTGGAGTTCAGGAGCTGCTTAAGTCTGAGTTGGAAATGATGCAGCACCTTATTGCTATTAGGAGCATCCACAAGGTGTACCTTAGCTCATCGCGCTGGCTGAGGGACCACCAAATAAGGAGGTGTAGACTCTGGCACAAATTGAGAAAGCATCCATCATCGATCCAAAGAAGATGGAGCTCCACATGGTAGAGAAGATACCAGTTGTCTAGAAGCCCTTAGGGGAGATGACCCCGGTTGATTATGCTTACCGTCATACTGTGGAGGACGTGACAAAGATGAACACAGCCCAAAAGATGGGCAACATTCAAGTTGATATGGGCTCCATTTATGTTCATAGCAAGTACTACAAGGACCGCTTCTTCGAAGCACAGGACAAGAATTTTGAGCTTGAGGAGGCCTTGGCAGGGGCGAAGAGGCAGATTGAAGAGCTGGATTCCGAAGTTGCGCAGTTGAGACAACACGTGCTTTCTCTAGAGGTAGAGAATGATGAGCATTCCAAGGCGCATGATCAACATATTAAGGTCTGCACCCAAGAAAATCAGTAGATAAATTCACTCACTATTCATGTCCAGTAGTTGTAGGTTGAATTAGCTAAGAATATGTTAAAGCCTATCATGTTCTCTAAGGAGAGCAACAAGGAGATGCGTCTGATTTTCCTGGAAGATTTCCCAGTAAGAGTTGCATGAGAAGTTATAATTTTAAAATTTTTTAGGGAGGTGTAGGAAGCAGTTGTCGAGGGTCACTCCATTTTGGAAGTCGCTCAGATAGACATTAATATTTGGCTAGAACTAGTCATGCAACTTCAAAAAATTGAAGATGTGCATGTGCAATTTACTCCCATCAGCTCCTTGGATCGATCCTAGGTAGCAGTGAAGATGACCCTGTGCTCTTTCTTCATGAATCTCAAGCTGGTTAGAAAAGCTCATAAGAACTCATATGTCCTTGAGGAGGAGAGAGAGATTTTGTTGTAATACTTCAATACCCTTGCTCAAATCAACATCCCCAACTTCATAGACCATGAAGGACCTATTCCATCGCTTGAGGAATTAAAGATGATATGGGCAGTATTTGTCAACAATACCTTAGATATTAACGCTTAGGAAGACCCGATTTCAAATGCACAGGTGATGCCTTTCATGGCTAAGTATACCCAAATCAAGTCTAGCTTGCAGGAATTCGATTGGAGGTTATATCTAGCTGATATTGAGCGCATTGAGACCTATCGTTACTTGATCTAGGAGCTCCAAAAATAGCCATTATTTTTCCTCAACCACTGGATCGATGATTTCATGGTGTACAAGCATATGTTCAAAAGCTCTTTGGATAGATTTCTTTCCCATCTGCATGTGCTAGATTCTAAGGAGGAAGAAGACTTCGAGGAGGAGACATAAGGTGAGCAAAGAAAATTTGAGGAGGTAGAGGGTGAACTAGAGAAAGAAGAGGAAGAGGACCGACTTCAAGAGCTTCTAGGTAGTAGTTATGAGCATAATCGGTTCAAGGATTCTAAGAGTGAAGATGACTCTACAACCCAAGGATAAGGCCTGGGATCTTTGCATTGAGGCAGGCTCAATACCCCGTGAGCCGCCAGAGATGTTGCCATTCTTGCCACATTTTGAAGAACTTTAATTTGTATGCAATTTTTGAAATTTAATCATTGTAAAACTTCTCTTTTTCCATGAAAAATGGTTAAGATGTTATTATGTTGTTGTGTTTTCACTAGCTCTCTCCTTTTACTCAAAATTGTCTTCTTTCAGATTCTATGGTTTCTCTATTTTTCTACACTTTTCCTGTTGTTTCGCATGTAAAATTGTGAATGTTTTAGCATGGGTGATGTTGTGAATGTGTTTTCTACCTTAAGGTTATTTTCTGAAAGTTGTTTCCATTGTGTGCACGTGGTAATGTTTTCCAACACTTAGAAAAATTTTAGATCATATTTTAATTTTACAATGTAGGTAAATTGGTGGAGTAAAAGTGCTTTTGCTCCCAGTTATGGAGCAAAAGTTCCTAGAGAAATGCAAGGGAATGAAAAATGGTTACATCTTGGCTAAGGCACAAAAGAATTTCAATCCATGTGGAGTGAAAGTTCTCCCCAAAAAAAAGAATTAAGTACATGCTCGAAAGTACTTTCACTCCACTAAGGGAGCAAAAGCTTATTCTCAAGAACTGTGCCACTCAAAGTGCAAGGAAAGTCAAACAAACTAGTCAAAGTTGTAGTCACTCCACCAGTGGAGTGAAAACCAAGAAAAGCATAGATTCAGGAAAGTATGAGGCTAAGGATTCAAAACAGGTCAAAAGGAAGGTCAAAGTTGTTGTCACTCCACCAGTGGAGCAAAAGTCCCAAGTGCTCCACTTGTGGATTGAAAGCCTCTGTCACTCCACCCAGGGAGCGACAAGCTTAAAAGAAAGTCATTGCCATCAAACTTGTTGTCGCTCCACTAGTGGAGCAAATATTCCAATTAATCAATTTATAGAGTGAAAGTCTCCGTCGCTCCACCCAAGGAGCAACACCAAAATTAAAAGCACAAATCATCTAAGTACAAGGCCAAAGGTGCTTTCACTCCACTTGTGGAGTGAAAGCATCTTCGCTCCACTTGTGGAGCGAAAGTTGGCCAAAGTGCAAGAAATTTTCTAAGGCAAGGAAGAGGACACTTTTGCTCCACTTTTGGAGCGAAAGTGTTGCCACTCTAGTTATGGAGCGAAACTCTAGGTGGGCCCCAAAACACAGTGCAAGTTGCCCAAAATCATCAGGGACTACCCAAAACTGCCATTGACTGATCAAACCAACCCTGAAACTACACTCTGATCTATCCAATCGTGGTGGATCACTAGAACTTTCTATCTTCAATTTTGAGTTATCTGCAAGGTCAAATTAAATGTTTTTAAGTCAGTTCCTAATAAAATCTGCCTATCACCATAGGGAAAATGGTTGGGCATTAATATTTTAGGAGGTAGAATCCTCTATAAAAGCTGGTCTTTTCTCTGTAACTAAGGATGGACAATCTCTACTAGAAAAGCAGTTGTATACTTTGAAACATCCTTCCAAAATACAAAATTTTGGTTCTAGTATTAAATCTTCCATCTCTATGTATGCCTTCTATCATTTTATTTCTGTTAAGTTAATTACTTTGTTATACAACTTGAATTCTATTTTCTGGATTTAGCTATCGATGAAGGATTAATTCTGGAATACCCCTAGAGGTTATGCAGTTGTGAGGATTTAATATTGGTTTCTATTAATGGTCTATTGTTTTTATTGTTATTGGTTCAAGTGTTAGTTGTGTATCGTGCTTCCTATCCATCACCCCATATTTCAAACTTTTAGCTTATTTTCCTATTGCTTTCAGTTATTTCCTTCTCTTTCAACACCTTCCTAACCCTTATCTCAAAGAAAATCATTTTTATTTTTGGAACCAACCCTACTGGAGATTGTCATGGAGGAAATTCCTTTCCTTCAAACATTTAACGCTTGGAAGCGGGTCTAGGGCACTATAGACTCAAAAAATCTACATCTAGGCCAATTAGATTGCCAATAGAACCTAATTAATCTCCACAATAAAACTCCAAAAAAGATAATTCTAGTACACCTAATCCTAAAAATAAATAACAAAATACTTCTTTATCCTCCATCATTAACAACTCATTAATCCTAATATTCCTTCTCCTAACTTTAATATTTCTAACAACATTAAGGATCAATACATCCCTCATAGTAAGTTAATTAAGAATAATATAATATATTCTTCATCATCACAAACCATCCTTAATTTGGACATCCCTATTAATAATCCCATTACCCCTTCATTTATTTATCCCTCTAATTCAAATAAGCTCTCCAATCATAATTATTATCAAAACATTCATCCACTTTTATATACACCTATAGAATCGTCCAATTAAGAACCTGAAGCAATACTTTTAATTACAAAAGACCTGGAGAAATCAAGCATTTCTAATATTGGAGTGGTTGTCATAGCGTGCTTCAAATCAAGAAAAGTTTTTTCAGCAAGACTAGTACAAGTAAAGAAATATTTTTTAACATGGGTATTAAAGGAGTAGTAATTTTACCATAATTGCAAAGAAATTTGTAATAATAGCTTGTTAGCCTTAAAAATCCATGAAGACCTTTTAGAGTGTGAGTTTTTGGCCACTCTAGAACTCCTTGAATCTTACTAGGGTCAACTTTAACTCCATATTTGGTGGTAATGTGTCCCAAATACTCCACTTCCATAAACCCAAAAGAACACTTGGACCTTTTATCATAAAGTTTATGTTGTTCCAAAAGTTGTAAAGTTTGATTGACATGGATGAGGTGTTCTTACCAAGAGCAACTATAAACTAAAATATCATCAAAGAAAATGAGAAGGAATTTATGAAGGAATGGATGAAAAATGTTGTTCACGAGGCTTTGAAATTTGGAAGGTGCATTTGTCAAGCCAAATGGCATAACAAAAAATTCATAATGGCCCTCATGAGTACGAAAATCTATTTTGGGGATATCCTCATCCTTGAGCCTTATCTAATGGTAATATTAGCAAAGATATAATTTGGAGAAAAAAATTGCCCCATGCATCTCATACAGTAATTCTTCGACCATTAGAAAAGGAAATTTATCCTTAATGGTGATTTGAACCAATAATATAGGAGAAGAGTAAGGACTGCTACTAGGTTGAATGACATCAAATTTTAACACCTCTTGTGCTAACTTCTTGATTTTTGATTTAAAATCATGGGGGTATCGATAAGGTCTGATGTAAGGTGACACACTATCAGGTATCAATGTAATGGCATGATCATGGGAGCGACATGGTTGTAATTCTATTGGTTCTACAAAGACTACCTCATACTTTGATAGAATAAGTTGTAAATCCCTTGGAATTTGGTCTTTTATTAAAGGAGTTGGTTGGATTGAAAATATTTTAGAGATTACCCCATTAAAATATTTTTTTTACAACTTCTCCATATGATTTGAGTTGATAACCTAAGGAGGCATCACTTGTGATCCATGAAGAGTGTAAGACCTACCATCTTGTGAAAATTGCATCCATAACTCAACAAAATTCCATGCTATGGTTCCCAAAGTACCTAGCCATTGAGCTCTTAACACAATATCACATCCCCCTATTTTAAGATCAAACATGTCCGTATTGAGCTCATAATCCTCTATTTTCAATTTGCAATTGTGAAATTTTACTTTGCAAGGCAAAGTCGCTCTATTTTCCACCTTAATCTCAAATGAGTTGCATGCATGTATGTAAAAGTTAGTCTGCTTAGCAATTTAGGGATCAATAAATTTGTGTGTACTTATTGAATCAATGAGGATTGTAAGACATTGGCCTTTCAAATAACCCACAAATTTCATGGTTTGTGGAGTGGTAATCTTTGCAAGACCATGGACAAAAAATTTTGGTTGTGGATATTTCTATATTTCATCCTTAGCTTGAGGTGGTTCTTTTTTTGGTTCTACTTCATCATCACTTTGTTCATTGTTGATTGGGTCTTCTACATCTATTAGAAATAACTTATGTCGGGCACACCTAAGTCCTTGAACATATTTTCATCACAATTATAGCACAAAACTTAGGTGCATCAAGCATCCATTTATTCTATGGTTAAGCATTTATAGGGAATAGTTCTATTTTCATTATTGTTAAGAGTATATTACATTATTTTTGTCATGTAAATGCACCACCTTTGGTACATATCTAAAGTAGGAGCTTACTTTAGAGTAAAGTTAGTTACTTACTTCAAGTATTATAATAAATGCACAAGTGTCAATGTGTAAGTCGTAAATGTGCATGTAGTCCACATGTACATGAGTCCTAGGTATAGTAAAGGCCAAGCAATCTACATTTTTGTATAAAGGCCTCATAGGTGTAGTGATAGGGAGAGATAGTGATATAGTAAGTATACAATGTGTAGTAGATGTAGTATGGTACAATTTAGTTCTTTCATATACTTTCATGGGGTGTTCATATCCTCCATTATATAGCATTGTACTATTTTCATCATTCTCATTAATGGTATATTTTTGAGTTATTTGCAAATGTTCATTTCTTTATTTTATTACTTATTATTGTGCCATTAGATTTATAGTTATATCATATTAGTTATCCTACATTTTGTGGTTGTACTACCTTCCATGAAAAGCTTACAGTGGTATCAAAGCATATGGTAGATAAATAGGAATAGGAAGAGCCACAAGGAACTTTGTTGCATATTTGCAAATTAGATCTGTTGTTGTGTGTCACTACATGCAAAAAATACCACAAGAGAGGTTGAGAGAAGAGAAGCAAATCTTAGTTCCAAAAATTATGAGATTGCAATTGGCTAGTATTTCCATAAAGTTGCAAAAAAAACTCGTGAAGACTAGGACTCAACATTTATCTGACTAGATTGATAAATCAACTAGTGAAGAGCCATGATATTTAACTTTTATAGTTTCCACAATTTTAGTTTCTAATTTCTTATTGTAGGAAAAGGAGATTAAATTTTTTTTTAGGAAGCTTCCTACAAGAGAGCTAGGAATACTATCTTCTTAGAATCATTCTAGCACTTGCAAAAACAAGTACAAGATAGAAAATTTTAGATATCTTAGGAGAGATCTCATTACTAGAGATTGCAAACCTACAAGAGTGCAGAAGAAGAAAAGGCCATAGTAGCCTTACTACTGATTCAAGAGACTCAAAAAATAGTCAAGAAGAATATTGGAGGTTGGTGATATCCATAAAATACTATAGATAGCATATTGAATATTTAGCTAGACGAATATTAAGAGACCCTTAGAAGGTCCAGTTACAAAAATTTCAATTTTGGAATATTGGATGTTGGTGATATCCATTAAAACCTATAGATTGTAGTAGTAAAGGACCAAAAAAGGTCCTATTCCAGATTCTATATTTCAAACATCCATGAGAAATATATTATTACCAACACTTCCATAGCATAAGGTTGAAGGAAATGTCTCGTTTGGAAGACTAGAGAAGCTATAAGATTAAAGACCTTAGATAGGTCTCAAGGAGAAACAAGGAGAAGGCTTGGAGATCCTTGTTTTAAAAGTTTGGATAAGGTCATTAAAGGAGTTTCTATAATAACTCATTAGAGAAATCTACCATCAAGGAGGAGTTACTAATAGAGTAGAATTTAGGACAATTATCGCCATCTGACAACAAGCCCAAAAGGAGAAGAATTTGGTAAGGAGTACCAAATCTTGAAGGAGAATACTGAATACCTCAAGATATTCAAATTATTAAGAAGGATACCAGGATCAAATTCAGAATTTGACAAAGAGAAAGGAGCCAGAAATTGCTACCAAACTATAAAGGTTTGAAGATCACCTTTGGAGGCTAAAGGGCTCATACAAAGATAGGGGTTTGTTGAATCTACAAATGAAAGGGTCCTTCAAGGAAAACTTGGATACAATTAGGGGGAGCTCCCTACCAAACTTATGAATTTCAAGAACAACATTTTAGTGCAAAAATTGAATGTGAAATAGTAGCAATTAATACATCATTACTAGTTGCAAAATTTTAGGAGTTTCAGAGTTCATTTTGAAGGCTAATAGGAGTCACCTACTTTATATTAAAGGGCTGAAATATAGAGGAGTTACTAAGCTATAAATCAATGAATTAAGGAGTTTTTTAGGATAGCCAAGAATAGTTGCACATCCATTTAGTTTAAAAGTAGCAATAAGGTGAATCTAATTACCTGCAATCCTTCATATATAGTGATCATTAAGGTAAGCAAATTGGGTGCAAATAGGTTCGTTAGTTGAACTTTAATTTGGGATATTATTCAGTTCCATTAAAGCACCTTATTAAAATTTAGAAGTTGAAAAGAGAAGGTTGCATTTTATAGTCTTCAAGGAGTGTAGAAGGAAGTTTATTTTAAGGTTATTATCTACACATTAAATAGGAGTTAGATATATTTCGATAGAAATAAAAATATCATCTACCAATTTTATATATAAGAATTAAGAAGACTACATCCTACAACATTTATTGTAGTGTATATTACAAATTACTTTTAAGGGTTCTTTATAATTACTCTTAAGAGAGTTGCAAAAATTATTAGTGCATTTGAGAGTTCTTTAAGAGTTTCTATTAGTGCATTAAAGGAGCAATAAGGTAAGACTACTATTATTCAGCTTATTACTCTTAAATATTAGTTTGTGCAAAGTGAAAGCCAAAGAACTCAAAATATCAAAGTTTCCAGAGACACTATTCAATGCATAAAATCTGCAATTTATTGTGGCCTAGTGAAGACACCAAACAAATTCATATTCCTCCAAGGATTAGAGTAGAAAACCACCATTAAAATAATTGAAAGAAGCTACAAATCGATACTTGGAGAGTCTCTTATTTAAGGTGCACTAAGGGTTTTATTAAAGGTGAAAGTTAGTGCAAAAATAACTCTTTCAAAAGCATATTATTTGCATTATTATTAGCTTGGATTTATTGTTACTAAACTATCCAAGTGAAGGAGTTAGTGTTGTCTTATTAGAAAGGTAATAATACATTGCTCTCAAGGAATAGAGCAAGTAGTGGCCATATCCAAGAAGCAAGGGAAAAGATTCAATTCATATACATTTGTCCTCAAGATATACAACAAAAAGTAAATCTATCTAAATAAAAAGAAGTCATCATATCAAAGGAGAAAACAACATCAAAAAGAGATAGGGAGCTCACTAAAATTTGATGCAATATAAAGTTTCTTATTCATTCTACATTGGTGCACCATATTTCTCATAAGGAGGATAGAATATTAAGTGCCTTAAAGACACTAACACAATAGGTATTATATGTCTACTATTGGTGAAGCAACGAATGCAGAAGGAGAACCAATCCAAGGTTCACAAGACTAATTTCAAGAGTCTAAAAATAACATTCCAATCACCAAAGCAAGCATTTATAAATAATGTCAACCTGTAGCTGCCAGTAAAATTGGAAGCCTTGCAACCATTAAATTTATATTGAAAAGCAAGGTATAATAACAATGAGAGAATATGTATAGAAGCAAAGTGAAGGCCATGTTATAATATCTCAATCTAGCATCAAATTTCCAACTAGGAGAGAAGCCATCAAAGCATCCAAGGATAGCACTTTACAATCACTAAAGGAGTGTCATAAGACCATCTCTAAAGTTCCTATGACCTCCATAGAACCAAGAGCCAACATATTGAGAAGAATTGCTCCTTCGAATAAGCATTGAGAGCAAGAAACCAACTAGATTTACATTGGAAAGAGGAGTATATAGGTTAATAAAGGCTTTGGAGGGAATATTTCATGAAAATCGCCACTTGTCACATATGATAGAGCATTCAGTAATGTTCACAAAGGAAATTCTTAATAATATTAGAGCTTAAACATTAATATTGCATTGATAATTTAGGAGGTATAAATACAAATGACTTAGGCCAAGAATAGCCTAACGCGTTGCTACCATTAAGGTAGCTAACAATTAAATGAAATAGCGCTAACCACTAACTATAAGATATTCACAAACAATGCGAATATCTCCTATGTCTAACAATAAAATATTGTTAGACTTACAATAGTGGTAAATAATGTAATAACATATATCTACCCTAACATCCCCCTTTATTACATTATTTTGAAATACAAAGAGTGTTGCGAAACAACTCAAATTTGACACGTGCAAGTACCTTAGTGAATATATATGCAACTTGTTTATCGGTGGGAATGTATTGGAGTTGTATATTATGTTTTGGAACTTCATCACGAATGAAATGACATTGAGTGTCAATGTGTTTGGTGCGTTCATGATGTACTAGATTCTTGACTAAGTTCAAAACACCTTGGTTGTCGCAAAACAAGTGAATTGGAAGTTTCTTGGGAAGGCCCATACTTGCCAAAATGTGACTCAACCATATCGCCTTGCACACTACTCCTCGTGTTGCACGATATTCTACCTCTGTTGAAGATAAAGCAACCACTTGTTACTTCTTGCTATGCCAAGATATAGGACCAGATCCTAGATGAAAAATATACCCTAAAGTTTATTTTCTATCATCAATAGATCCAGCATAGTCGGAGTCCATGTATCCTTGCAAGAAGAACTTATCATTCCTCTTGTACTCTAGGCCATACTCAATAGTACCATGGACATAGTGGAGAACTCGTTTTACTACTTTCCAGTGGCTAACTTTAGGTTCTTGCATGAACCTTGAAAGATAATTCACAAAAAAACTAATATCTGGCCTAGTGTTGGTCAGATATATAAGACTCCCAATCAACTATCGATAGAGAGTACCATCTACCGGTGGAGAATCATCATATCGTGATAACTATAGCCCAGTTTCCATAGGAGTTGCTTTAGGCTTGCTATCAGTCATGCGATATTTCTCGATCAATGTCTTGGCATATTTCATCTATGTCACCCTAAGGTGATTCTTTTTCTATTCCACTTCTAAACCAAGATAATAGTGGAGAAGTCCCAGATCTATCATGTCAAATGACTCTTTCAAGTCATCCTTCACTATGTCAATCAACTTATCTGAACTGCTAGTGATGATCAGATCATCTACATAGAGTACAAGTATCACTATTTCAGAACCAATATTCATAAAATAGAGATTTGCATCCGAAGGACTTCTCTTAAATCCATGTTGCAGTAGGTGATTATCTATATTTATATACCATGCTCGTGGGGCTTGTTTCAACCCATACAAGGATTTAACCAATTTGTAAACCTTTTTCTCTTGGCCTTCCTCAATAAATCCTTATGGTTGAGTCATGTATACTTCCTCTTTCAAATCACCATTTAAGAAGGCGCTTTTGACATCCATTTGATGAAGTTTCCATCCATACTGTGCTGCCATAGCACAAAGAACATGAATGGTAGTCATTCTACTAGTGGGTGCAAAAGTCTCTTCATAGTCAATACCTTATTTTTGTGCATAGCCCTTTGCAACAAGGTGGGCCTTATGCTTATCTATAGTTCCATTTACCTTGTATTTCACTTTGTAAACCCATTTGCAGCCAATGGGCTTCTTTATTGAAGGTAAATCAACTAGCTTCCAAGTATTGTTCTTAATGAGAGATTTATATTCAACATCCATAACTGCCTTCCACTGTGGCTCACTAAGCGCTTCTTCGAATGTGGTGGGTTATTGTTCATCATATGAAGACATATAAACCCTTTCATCATCCACTTCCATCTCTTCTCCACTATCTCCCTCTCTATCTATAGAAATATCTTCAAAGTGTTGGTAAAGCTCATCAACCTCTAAAGTTGATGCTTCTACCCTCTTCTACTGAGTCATGCTATGAGTACGAGGATGATCTAAAGTAAGATCTGGAGGTGTGGTCACCTTTGAATCTCTCATTGTACTTGTATACCATTTTGGAATATTTTTATGGGGGAGGAGTCTCTTTCTTAGGCTCCTCTTCATCCAGGTATACTGAAGATGTGTTATTTGGTGTGAAAGCTTCATCAAACACCACATATCTACTAATGTGTATCTTCTTGGTTCTAGGATCTATCAACCGATAGCCTTTAGAATACTCATCATATCCAAGAAAAATACACTGCAAGGTCTTCTCATCTAACTTCTTTCTCTTTTCTTTTGGTATGTGCATGAATGCCTTACACCCAAAAATTTTGAGATGAGAAATGGAGGGCTTTCTACCACTCCATGCTTCTTGTGGAGTCATACCTTTAAGAGCTTTGGTGGGAGATCTATTTAGGAGGTACGTTGTTATTGTGACAACTTTTACCCAATATCGTTGCTCAAGATTTGCTCCCTTAAGCATACAATAAACCATTTCCATGATGGAACGATTCCTCCTCTCAGCAACTCCATTTTTCTATGGAGTATAGGCTGTAGTAAGCTGCCTTCTAATCCCATGTGAACTTAGAAATGAGAAAAATTATTTGGAGGTATATTCCCCCCTCGATCTGAGTGGAGGGTCTTTATGTAGCATCTCGATTCCTTCTCAACAAGTTTCTTGAACTGCTAAAAATACATAAATACCTCTGAATTCAATTGTAGGAATAAAACCCACATCTTCCATGAGTGATCATCAAAAAAAAATTGAAAATACCTATTTCCCCCATAACTATGTGGCATAGGACCACACAAATTCATGTGTACCAACTCCAATGGTTTCTTAGCTCGTGAAGAGCTAGCTTTGAATGGTACTCGGTGTTGCTTCCCTGCTAAGCAATCCGAGCAAACTGGAAATGTAGATGAAAGGTTGGGAAGGCCCTTCACCATTTCATATTTACTTAGCTCAAGTAAATATCTAGAACTTAGATGCCCAAATATCTTATGCCATAGAGAAGTGGCCTCCTTTGTGTTTACCACCATGGCAACATGAGGTGTAGAAACAACATCTAATGTAAACAAGCCATGCTTGTAAGAACCCATTGCTATGTGTTTTACCTTCTTTGTAATATAGCAACACTTCTTCCCCTCCTCAAATTTGAAGTTAACAACCATGTTTTTATCCAGGATTTGAGGAACTGACAACAAGTTATTTGCCAATCCTAGAACATAAAGGATATTTTGAATGTGACACTTTCCATCTGGAAGGGTGACAGAAACATTTCCTTCACCCTGGACTCGATAGGTCTTATCATCAGCTATAGTAACTGGTTTGCCTTCCTTTGCCTCAAATGTCTCAAACCACTGCTTGTCGCTAGTCATGTGTTTGTTGGCACCTGAATCGATGTACCACATAGAATCCTTTTGAGTAGAAGTTGTATGGGTCATGAGCACCTTGTGTGCTCATTCAGAATTAGAATCTAAATTCTCAATAGCAACATGTCCTTTTTGTTGTCTATTTTTTCTTTGTGGTTTGTTCTTGCCCTTCTTGTCTTGTTTATTCTTAAACCAACACCTGATTGGTGTCATGGTTGTCCATATCACAATTTTTGCAATACTTCTTTTGTGATTGTTGAGGTTGCTTGCCTTTACCTTTGGAAGATGATCCCCCTTTTGAAAGTTACCCTTCTTCTTTGAACCTTATTTGTTTGAGTAAAGTGCATTGTTTGACACTTCATCTCTTTGAAGTTGATTTGCCTCCTCAGTTTGAAGTAAATTTACCAACTCCACAAAAGTCACTTGTCTTTGAGACACTTGAAGGGATGTGATTAACATCTTGTAGGAATCTGGAAGAGCCCTTAAAATGACCGAAGTCAAGACCTTATCTTCAACCTTTTCTCCCAAAGCATTCAGTTTTGAATTCAATTCTACCACTCTACAGAGGAATAACTCTACTGTTTCACCTGACTTCATATGGAGAGTATGAAGTTGGGTTTGAAGGTTAAGAATTGTGGTTTGATTCTTCCCTTCAAAAATGGTAGATAATGCATCCCACGCATCTTTACCATGTTGAGCATCACAAATGTGAGGTTGTATTTCATCAGTAGTAGCTAGCAAAATCAGCATGAGAAGTCTTTTGTCCTTTTTATCCCATGCAATTTTATCTGCACCTAGTGTAGTGGGTCTTTTTACAGTGTCTATCACTATATCCCACAATTCCTCTACAGTGAGAATGGCCTTCATTTTGGTTTTCCATGCAGAATAATTGGAACCTTTAAGCAACTGTGTATCATTTAGATATTTGTTTATAGTAGCCATTATGAAGGTTCCTTATCTCACCAAAATGGTCTCTCTTTCGATATACCCTAAAAGAGTACTGAAAGAGAATTCACTCAAATTGATATTTAATGGCACCTACCTAAAAACCCTTCTGAAGAAGGATGATCAGTTTGAGGAATTTAAGCCAAACAAGAAGAGTGAATTTAGGGAATTTTATGGAGTGAATATCAAAAATAAAATTGGCTCTACCTTATTTCTCCTCGATGATTTATAGAGAACAAGCTCAGACATCATTGTTGTAGCTATTTTAGGTGGTAGATACAGTAGCCCCAAGGCACGATAACATTACCTATAAGTGTGGGCCAGAGGTACCGTTTATACCAAACGTTGTTGTGCAAATAAATTGCACAAAAGGGTTTAAAATTTGGGGTCTTAAGTGCTTTTGATTTTTAACTTTAAGATGTAATTGCAAAAATAGGAAATTAAATGCAATAAACCATCAAAAATTCCCATAAAATTTTAACACTTAGGTGTCGGATTCCACCGAAAATGCACCTATTTTTACAATGCCAATTTTAATAAAGGTGTTGAATGCTATCGAAAATGCACCTTATTACAATAATTTTTGCAAAAAATTTTGATTTTGTGTTTGCAAAAATTTTGATATTCAAATTCCCCCCTTTGTGTTACAATTTTGCAAAAAAGAATCACAATTTCTTTGATTGTCCCCCCTTGGTTTTGCAAAATTAACAAGGTAGCACACCTTTCAAGATCAAGTCGACACATGACCTGCATTTGAAAGGCAATCCAGAACCAGTCGACACACGACTTGGTATTGTGGGACCCTTAATTCTTCAATACTAAAAAATGGGAGGTGTAGGATTAAATGGCTCTCTAATCCTCATTGGACCGTAGCTGCGATCCAAACCTTTCCAAGGATTTGTGTAAGAATTAAAATGGGGTAAACTCTTCCTATGCCTTCTAAGCATACGATGAAAATTGGATCGAGTGGTTTGACGTCGGAGTTTGTTCCTCCTACGATTGATCCTTAGACGACGAAGAGTTTTTGAGATCCAAGGTCTAGTCCTCATGAGATTGAGGAAAAACTCCTTTCTCTCAAAAATTTAGAAATTTTTAAGATGACCCTAATTTGCAAAAAGAATATGCTATTTTTTGTGTTATATCCCTCAATGTGAGAAAACAAAAGCATTATTTTTTAGTTTTGCAAAAAAAATGGTCTCTTTCTTCTTCTTTTTTAATTGCAAAAATAGAGTTTAATTAATTATTTAATTAATAATAAAATATATTTGCTAGAAATCAAATATTTAATTAAAATTTATTTTAGCAAAAATAATTATTAAATTATTAAAAAAATAATAAAAAAAACTTAATAAAAATTGCAAAATAAAAATTGACCTTTCTTGCATTTTGTCTTGCAAAATTTATTTCGCAGAGCGTGAGGGGTTTGAACCCCCGACCTTGTTTTGGGAAGCGACTAGCAAAGGCCTAGAAACCAGCCTAGCTACCCTTGTCGGTGAGAACAAAAGGGAAGTAGATGTATTTTGAAGAATGTCATAGCTCGATAGAACTAAACAACAAGCTCATAGCAGGCTATTAATGGCTACTATCTACTAATAGTGAAGTTTGGATAGAACTTCAATAGTGGTTTAATGGCCAAAAAAATTCCTATAAAGCACATCTAAAAATACCTTTTGGGAGATCATTTCCAACCATAATATTATGATAAACATTGCATCATCATGGATTCTATGACACATGCATAATTTATAATCATTGATCACGATACTATGAGCATGGAGGTGTTCGTTTAACTACTCGATGCATAGGCTTCCAAAGGAGATTTCATAAAAAATACCGATAGAGGAAGGATATTATCCCATATGTGGGATCCATAGGGACTGTAAGTAGTTTAAAAAGAGAAATTCACCTTAGTGATAATGACCACTATAAGGTGGTCTACCCTCCTTTTGCACATCTACATAGAAACTTACCCCCATTTGAAATGCAATGAGTCTTGTAGTTCTCCACTTGTTCATTCGTGTTTTTGTCCATGTCATCTAGGTCAGCTTAGTGGCACACCCATCTAGTGAGGCCCTTTGTCTACGTTAGCTCTTAGTGGTCTATGTCATATAGGCTTTGTTCTTCATAAGTCCACATGTTTGTGTTAGATCTGCACCCACCAATAAATCTACGCTCATTAGGGCAGTATCGCACCCGTAGGGCGATGTCGGGATCTAGATCTGACACAATCATATCTATGCCAGGGTGATTCTGATAGTGGTCAGATGGATCTAATAGTGTGCCAAGAAATTTTATTTGGAAAAATATGTCATGAGAGTCCATGCAGCTCTCTAGAAAAAAAAAATTCACATCAAACAAAAAATTGCGTGCCAAACCAGTCAGTGAATCACCTCGGGAAACATTCTTGATGCCTTGGGAAGCGTACTTCTTAGGATCCACTTCGATATTCATTTTGAGCAGCAGGGTGCTGGAGGGGGTCCCTTCTTAGGATTTGTGCCCTATTTTCCAATCACTGAAATCGCCTCGCCTAGGTAAGTTCGCTCTGATACCAATAATAATATTAAAGCTTAAATATTAACATTGCATTGATAATTTAGGAGGTATAAATACAAATGACTTAGGACAAGAATATCCTAACACATTGCTACCATTATGGTAGCTAACAATTACATAAAATAAAGCTAACCACTAACTATAAGATATTCATGAACAATGTGAATATCTCTTACGTCTAACAATAAAATATTGTTAGACTTACAATAGTAGTAAATAATGTAAAAACATATATCTACCCTAACAATGCTCAAGATAACATCTAAGTATTGGACGTTGAAATGCATCATTAAGAGCATCATCATCATCGCTCATCAGTTAAAAAAGAAATGAGTGTTACTGAAAGGGCAAAGCATTATAATAACACCTCACCAACTAGCAATAACACGTGGATGCAAGTCTAAGGAGAGGGGAAGCAACATAAGCACCCAAGTCCAAGCAATTACAATGAATTCAAAGCAATTTTAAAGCAAGTGTAAGCATAGCTCAAGCAAAGAACAAAAGCAAATTTACAATGAAGATGCACTGAAAGCCTGAAGCCAAGGAGTCAAATGGCATCCACTAAAAGCTTGTCATAAATCAATGATTCCAGTAGGTGTTAAATATTCAGGTGGAAAAGATAATACCAGCATCCAATGAAAGCTTACATCATCACCATCAAAAGAGAGCTAAACCACTTAAATCACCATGGTTAAGGGAGAGCAAAACCGCCTACATCACAACCATCAAGGGAGAAAAAATTGATTTTATTACCGTCATCCAGTGAGAGCATCCTATACTCATTATCAATTGACCCACCTACATTGAAGGAAGATAAGTATATTATTTAATTATTTTCTTTCTAAAATTTGGAGTTATAAGGTGTTTTTAAAAAAGAATTTGAAAATTTTATATTAAAACAAGATTATTTACAAGTTGGGATGAGATTCCTCCTAGCCTTAGCCGACAAGAACACTTATTTACAATAGTAAAAGAAGATATGCATTAAAGCCAAATATCCTAAACCATATTTCTACAATGGTTGTCCAAATTAGCTAAACACTAGATTTGCTCTCAACTTGCCTAATCCTCTCATCCTAAATAACCATGTCACTGTGCCACTGAACCCCTACCTCCTTATGAGTACCCATATTAGCCAAGAAGTCTACCATTTTATTTAGATATCTACTCACATAGACTGGAATCACATCATCTAATTACCTCCACAATTCCTTAATTTGGGTGACAAGAATCCTCAACCTCCATGTCTTCAAAGCAAATTTTCTCATGTAATCTAGATCTCCCATCAATATTTGAGAATCTAATTCTAGGACTATCCTCCTGTAACCTTGTCTTATCACCCAGATAGAAGCATATTTTATAGTTAAGGGTTCTGCTTCATTGTTCGTGGCCCTTCCTAGGCCTTGCAATTTCCAATTTAGCATTGTCCCAACATGATTTCTACAGACCACTCCAATTCCATCTCTACCCGAATTACTTTTTGTAGCTCCATTAGTATTAATTTTAATCCAACCTTATAGGGGTGGTTTCCAACTATATTTTTCTTACCACTCTTATACTTCAACTTGCTTCTCCATCGTCCCTACATCAGTTTTAGTTTCCTCTTTAGCATACATTGCCACTGTTTTTGTGACTTTTCTCCAAATGGCTTGCCAAATGCCATCTAAGGATGAAAAGGTTTCTCTAAAAATTCTACCATTTATCTCTAACCACACTTACCACCAAATTAATTCTAATCCAATATTCCAACCATACAAAGAGCTTTAGATTTAAATCTACCCTTCTTCCATATTTCTCAAACATTAATCTAATTCAAATCACCATTGGCTCAAATTTTATAAGATAAAATACATTGCTTCCAGATCTGGCATATAAATGGACACTCAAACATCAAGTGGTCCTATTTTTCCTCACTCTTGTAGCATAAAACACATTGAGATAGACCAAGTATTTCCCTATGTATCATATTATTCAAAGTAATAATTCCATTGTGCATGAACTGCCAGACAAAGTTTACTTTCAGCAAACCCTTGGACTACCAAATATTTCTATAATACTCAACCTGATATGCATGAGGAGGAGGTTATATAAGGATATTATCATATCCATACTTCACTATATAGATTGCAAGGCTCTCATAGCCCCAAGCTAATTAATCCTCCTCATATCTAACTGTAAGAAATATTTTTGTCAAGATTTTAGTAATGATGGGTGTCAATTATGGAGGGGTTGGAATTGGACACTCATCCAACTTCTTAAATTGCTTAAAATTATAATTCCCCAAATGGCTATTATTGAAATAACTTTCAATATGGATCCAATCCTTACTTTCCATCATTGTTTTTACTGGTTTTAATTCTAAAAATTCAACAATTATAGGTGGGTATTGATCCCATAAATCTATCCAAAATTGTGACTTCTCCCCTCTCCCCACTTTCTAGAATAATTCATATTTCACTACCTAAAATCCTAAATTTAGATCCTACCACACCAAGGACCCATTACCATCCAAATGGAAATGACTCACCTCATTCGGGTTCACTTGTCCCAAATATTTACTAGTTAAAACTCTATTGAATAAAGAAGTTGGTTGGGAAATCCACCTCCAATAAAGTTTTCTAGCCAAAGCTTTATTATTTAACTATGATCTCCTAAATCCCAAACCTCATTTTACCTTAGGCTGACTTACTTTCTCCCAACCTACTAAGGCCCATTTCCTCTCTCCTTTTACTCCTCCCCATAAAAAATTTCTACCCATATTCTCTAACTCTTTCCATATGGTATGTGGAGAAGCAAGGATAGAGAATTTATAAATTAGCATGGCTTGAATGAATGATTGCAAAAAATTTAGTCTACCCCCATAGCTTAACCATCTATGAGACCAATGATTAATTCTTTCTTTTATACAATCCAAAAGATTCCTCCAGATATCTATTTTTAGTTTTTTAAAATGCAAAGGGACCCCCAAATATACCAATGGGAGAGAAGTCCTCATGAATCCCAGGATCTCTAAAATTCTATCCTAAAGCCTTCAATCAAGATTGAAAAAGACCACTTTGGATTTTTTATCATTGATGACTTGGTTTGTGGCTCTAAGGTAAACATTAAGAGTGTCTCTAATCATTCTTGCTTCCCTGAAGTTGGCCACTCCCACAAATTTTGTGTCATCTATAAATTGTAAGTGAGTCAAAAGTTCCTCACCCACCTTGATACCTATTAGAAAAATTTGTTGTATTCTCATCAAGATGAGTCTACCCAAGCCTTCAGCCAATATGATAAAAATATAAGGGAAATCGTGATCTCCTCGACGAAGGCCTCGTGTAGCTCCAAATGGTTGTGAGGGAAGGCCTTTGATTAACACTGAGTATGTCAGAGTAGAAACATAGCTCATGACCCATTATATCCAATCCTAAGAGAAATCGAAGGCTACCATCATCCTTGACAAGAAGCTCCACTCCACCCTATCATAAGCCTTTGACATATCCAATTTTATGAACATTCCTCTATTACCATATTTTTACATTGAGTGAATTTCTTCTTGAGCTAAAACCACACCATCTAAGATCTTCCTGCCTTCTACAAAACCCCTTACCCTGAGGAATTAATTATATGTAGAAGATTTTTTTACTACTCAGTCATTACCTTTTTGATTATTTTATATGTGACATTGCATAAAGCAATAGGTCTATAATATAAAATATGCACCCCCTCATCCCCTTTCAGAATTAATGCAATGAATGTATGATTTAATTATTTAAGCATTATTTTTCTACCTCTAGAATCCTCTATAACAACCATTACATCCTACTCCAAGTTGTCTCAAAAGGTCTAAAAAAACTCAACTGGAAAACCATCTGGACCTGGTGCTTTTTTTGTACTCATTCCAAAGACTACTTTCTTCAGTTCCTCTTTATCAATGGGTTTAAGTAGGGCTCAATTTTCTTATTCAGAGATAATAGAGGGTATGACAACAAAAAATTATTTTTGAGCCTCTTTATTTTGCACCATAATTTCCTTAAATAATTTAGCAAAATAATCCATTGAATGGAAATGCATACCTAGGATTGTATCAAAGGAGTGCTCGTTCTCATCTTGAAGAGCTTCCATCTTGTTCGTCTGTCTCCTAGCACAAGCAGTTTTATGGAAAAATTTAGTATTTTTATCACCTTATAATAACCAAGTGGTTCTTGCTCTCTGTTTCCAGTAGATCTCCTCTTGGTTTTCAATGTCCTCAATTGCTTTACATAGTGCATCATCCTTTTATTTGAGTTGCTTTGTAATTGTTCCTTCCCTGAAGTGTTTTTGAACTTCGTTCCATCTGGCCACCAATGGAGCTCTTTGGACCTAGAAGTCTATCTTGTTAGCTCACCTCCATTATTTTAGATGATCCTTGAAATTAAGAAGTTTTTTGTTGAATCTAAACATTGTTGTCCCATATACCGGGTATCTCTCTTCCCACCATTATGGAATTTTATTTCAAAGTTCCTCTTTTTGTAACCAATAATTTTCAAATCTGAATGGTTTGGGATGTTGCCCTGTCTTAATCTATCCTTCCAATAGAATGGGAAAATTATTTGAAATTGGACCCACCAAAATCTAAAAATTTAGATTCCATTTCAAAAAATAGTCTAACTTCACCTTCGTGCTATGTGGCTCCCTCCTCTTATTAGACAAAGTATATTTGGTTCTAGGATATTTAATATCCACCAAGAGCAATGAATGGACTTGGGCAATCATAATTTGATCCTTTGGATCCAAAATTAGGATTCCCCCTTCCTGGTATCTAGATGATAATTTAGCATAAAAATCACCAACAACAATCCAGTCTAACTCCTCCCTCAAGACTCTCATAATATGCACTACTTTCCATTGATGAATCTGACCATCTAGGTTTTGATCCCCATAAAAATTTATGATTAAAACCTACTTAGTTGTCACATTATTCCTAAAATGTGATGTGAGGACACCCCTCCAAGCTATATATTCTATTGTTTTCCATTCAAGAGAGTTACAAAAGGTAACTATACCCCTTGAGACCCCTTGGACAACTACTTCCACATGACCATCACCCCTTCAAAATCAATATATTATTTTACAATAAGATCCAATGATATTTTTGTCTCCTGGATAAGCAAAAAATCTGTTTTATTTTTTTCTAAGAATCTTCATATAGCAGATTGATGGGTTCTACTATTTAAACCCCTAATATTCCATGGTTGTATAATAATTGGTTACCTTGAGACCAGTAATAGTATATTGTCCTCACCATTCTCCCAGTGATCAGTTTATCTCCTTGAATTGCTATTAATTCCTTATTTTATTTTCTACCCACTCCTTGAGAGCTGATATTCTTTGATCTATTTTCCACTTGAGTTATCCCTAGAGTTGGATTTTCTCTATTATTTTATGCTATACCCATGATGACATCCTTAATTATCGGCTACTCTTGGTTATGCACTATCAATGCCCATACAATATCTGATTTTGGTAACTCACTGCACTTTGTTACTTGCTTAGGGATAGGAGGAGGTGAAAGAGGGGCTTGAACATGGTTGTTATTATTTTCATTATTCCCATCCACTCCTTCCATGAATTGTTCTTCTTCTTGGTCCACTAGTGTCTTAAATATCTCATACCTATTTGAGGGCTTGATTTGGGTTTGATCTTTTCCAACTTTTTTCTTTTTCTTTATCCTTATTTTGGGCTATTCAAAACCATCTCCCTCTCAAACATAAGAAATGTTGGTTTTTTATTTACTTACTGTTGAATTATCCTCCTCACGAATATTTGACATTCCTAGAGGAGCCTCCATAATTTGTATTCATATTTTTTGGGAAAGACCAATCCAAATACCCATATTTGTGGCAAACTATACACTTGCAGGGCAACACCTTATAATCTAGTTGTTGAATCCAAGATATACCTGTAAGTTTAAGTTCAACCTCTATTGGAAAAGGTTGGTTGAGATCTATTTCCATGCATAATCTAGCATAAATTATTATGTTTCCTTCCATTGTGTCTCTAGAAACATCCAAATATATTCCAAGGGAATTACCAATGATTTCCAATATCTGCTCACTCCAAAACTCCATTGGAAGTGCATACAAATGGATCCAAATCAAGATAATAGTGGGTTCAATTTGAGGATCAAATCCCACTCTCTAGGGTTGAACAAATAATCCTATCGAACCATGATTCCTCTTTTCCAATTTGAAAGCCCTATTTATATTGGCAAGTGAGGAAAAAATAACAATAAAATATCCATTACTAATAAACCAAAAAGAATACTCACCAAGAGGCTCCCAATTTTACCAAACCCAAGAATGCAAAAATTTAGGGTAGAGAGAATAACCATGAATTTATAGATTATATCATGATTGGATCTATACAATATTGTTTCTTCTACCATCCATTGTTCAATGAAAATATTTGATCTTGATTCTAATTGTGGTAAGCATCCATTGATTCTTTGAGATGTTGATATTTTTCCAGCAGCCATAAAAAGCATTTTTTATGCAATTTTTTGTGCTTCTTCAGTCTTTGCTAGAGATTTTTCCTTCAACAAATCTGTAAAAGAAATTTACCTCTCTAAAATAGGATCTAGAGGTGTCTCCATTGGGCCCTCCTAGGGTAGCAATCTTGTCTTCAATCCCGCAGAAACTAGAAAGTACTTCGTCTACCCAACCGATGCCCTAGTTTTCTTGAGTTATGAGGTGTTAAGAATAAGGTTGATTACTATTATTAAAATAACAACCTTAGAAAGTAAGGAAGCCATCCTAACAAAAGTAGAAGAAATTATAGATATTTTAAAATCACCAAGTAGGAGATATAAGGTTTTCAACCTTAGTAAACTAGAAATATAAAATTTTCAAATGCTATTATTATTATTTTTTAATATTCCAAAGTATGGAGTTATAAGGTATACTACATAAAAATAGTTTATTGGTATTTAGAAATATTAAACTATTGGAAATTAAGGATTATAAAAGGAATTTCTTCATTTACTTAAAGAATTTGGAATTATATACTTACACTTGTGTCATATTCATACTAAAGGGGCAAAAGAAATCCAACCATAGAGAACTTCAAATTAAGTGCATAGTTCATTAGGAGAGATAAGGTGTAATAGAAGTTGATTATTGTTACTTACAAAACATTACAAAATCAACTCAAAAGTGAACTATTATTTACTAAGCACTTTATTAAGCTTATAGCTTACTCTAATCACTAGGGAGACATAAGGAATGTTATAATCACAATGACACTGAGAGGGGGGGTGAATCAGTGTGTTCTTTAAAAACTTAAAAGCAATTTAGACTTTTAAATAAACTGTAGTAGATTAAAATAGAAATAATAAAAGTACTAAGAGCATCACACATAACACGACATTTTAATGAGGTTCACCGATGTGGCTACTCCTCAAAAGACTGCTTGGACTACCATCCAAATCCAGTCAAATGCAAAGCTACAACTTTACATAATCATTCACCAGCACCAACTGGTAAGAGGCACCAACCTCTAAATTTTATCTGCTACAACAGAATGGAGCACCAAATCCAAATTTTCTAGCTCCAACTGGAAAGAGGCACCAACCCCTTTTACCAAGCTACAACTTGGAGATAGTAATAAAAATTGCAGAATTAAACTATCACCTCAATTTGCACTATCTGCTATTTTTCTTGCGTTCTGTTGCTTGTCGGCATTCGGCTGCTGCTGTGAAAAATGATTCGCACTTTTTCAACCACTCTATATCTCTCCATGTTCTCTACTGCAACTTCACAAAAATATTACTTCTACAGCCAGCACACTGTCATTTCATACTCGGAACACGACTTCTGCATACCGCGTTCTTATCTTCTCTTTGCACCACTC
This sequence comes from Wollemia nobilis, assembly GCA_028583015.1. Taxonomy (NCBI): domain Eukaryota; kingdom Viridiplantae; phylum Streptophyta; class Pinopsida; order Araucariales; family Araucariaceae; genus Wollemia; species Wollemia nobilis. Next base: position 7,899,509 of record JAQPPZ010004842.1, read on the forward strand.
ACTCTGCTGCACCTTCCATGAAATCTCACTTCTACCATATGCGTATTTTTTCCTCGGACTTTAAACACGCCATCTACATATCGCTCTCTTTGTTCTCGATCAGTCGATACGCACTCACTCACTATCTCATCACTACGATCTCTTTTCTTTAACTCCAAAGAACTATCACCGACTTACACTCTGCTGCACATGAACTTCATTTGCATATATCGCATCATGCCCACTCATCAACCTTGCAACAGTCCCACCTTTTTATAGAAGAGAATATCCCATCAAAACATTCTCAAACACGTCGACTGCAACCCTAATTAGGTCAACATGAAACCCTAGAATTTTTCGGTTGCTTAACCTTGCTTTGTCAGCAAGAAACCCTAATTGATCCGTTGCAAAACCCTAGCAACGTCGGCTTTGAAAACAAGTCGATGAACATATTTAATTTAATTTTAAAATATTAATTTAAATTTTAAATAAATAAATAAAATTTAAATTGGATATTTAAAATTAAATATCTTCATCATCGGAGCACCTTTTTCAACAAAACGAAGAGCTAACTTGGGTTTTAAGAAAAACCCATTTCAAAACTTCTGACCATGGATTTAAACAAAACCTATAATTTAGTCTGCCTTGGTTTTCACAAAAACCCTTCCGCTCGTTGCCATCAATGACAAAGGGGGAGATTGTTGGCAATTTTGGGTACCTTGGGTACATTGCCCTTGCTCAAGTGTTGATGTTGTCATTGATGTCAAAGAGAGGAAGGGTTTTTGTGAAAACCAAGGCAGACTAAATTATAGGTTTTGTTTAAATCCATGGTCAGCAGTTTTGAAATGGGTTTTTCTTAAAACCCAAGTTAGCTCTTCGTTTTGTTGAAAAAGGTGCTCCGATGATGAAGATATTTAATTTTAAATATCCAGTTTAAATTTTATTTATTTATTTAAAATTTAAATTAATATTTTAAAATTAAATTAAAGCTGTTCACCGGCTTGTTTTCAAAGCCGACGTTGCTAGGGTTTTGCAACGGATCAATTCAAAAGTGAACTATTATTTACTAAGCACTTTATTAAGCTTATAGCTTACTCTAATCACTAGGGAGACAAGGAATTCTACAAAACCTAAGTCTAAAAAGGTATCTATAAAAATTAATTCACATACTAAGGATCTATAAGGATGTCTACTTCAAAGAACACATTAAATCATGTAATAATAAAATGAGCAAGGAAAATACCAATATGGCTTAAAAGCATGATTGATGATTCAGAAAACTCAATGGATAATAAAGAAGATACAAATGAAAGAGAAGAATCAATATAATTTAAAATAAATTCTGAAAAATCACAAACTAGTAATCTTGTGGAAATATATTATTCAGGAATGTATTCTAATGAGATAGTAAAGAGAATTGATCATATTCAAAAGGTAGAAAAGAATATTGATAAAAAATATCTCATACAAATTTATGAAAAAGGTAAAGATAGAATATCTTCAATTGTACACACATGGTTCAACTATTTCATCAAAGAAATAGACAAACATGATATTCCTAAAATAGATAACAAAGACAAAAAAATGTCTTTACTATGCACATACTACAGCAAAGGTGGTCATGAGAAGGATAATTATTGGAGTTTCCATCTTTGTAATATTGTGGAGGAAAATATCATCCATCTTTCTACTATTACAATAAGGATAAATCCTATAACAGATTTGAGGAGAAGCTAATATTCAAATTAGAATATTTTTTCCAAGGTCTTGTTTTAGAAGTATCCATTAACAATGAACTCGAGCTTGAATTTTGTGAAGATATGGAAAATAGGTCATACATGAGACCACTGAACAAAAAAGGAAGCAGTGAGATCACTAGTCCATCAAGGATACCTAGAAGACTGCAAGATCAAAGATAGCTCCAATCACTCAAAAATAGCAAAAAGCAGTGGAATAAAAATGACAAGAAGGAAAAACACAAAATAGATGAAGAAGAAGAAGAATAAGAACTGGACCAAGTTGAAGATTGCTCCAAAGAAAAAGATTTATATTGAATACTAAAGTCTTCAATACCTAAATAATGTAATACAGGGGGTGTTAGAGTATATTACATCATTTGGATCATGTAAATGTACCACCTTTGGTACATATCTAGAGTAGGAGTTTACTTCAGAGTAAATTTAGTTACTTCAAGTATTATAATAAATGCACAAGTGTCAATGGGCATAGTCCATATGTCCATGAGTCCTAGGTAGAGTAAAATTCAAGCAATCTATATTTCTATATAAAGGTCTCATAGGTGTAGTGAGAGAGAGGAAGAGTGATATAGTAAGTATACAATGTGTAGTATATGTAGTATGGTATAATGTAGTTCTTTCATATACTTTCATGGAGTGTTCATGTCCTCCATTATATAGCATTGTACTATTTTTTTCATTCTTATTAATGGCATATTTCTAAGTTATTTGTAGATGTTTATTTCTTTATTATCCAACATATATTTTTTTTATTGGTTGAAAGGGTGTTGAAAGGTCCCTGAACCTTGAACAAGAATTTTTTACATGTTTTCCAAAACGACCGAAGAGGCCCAAGAGCTAAAGATCAAAGAAAAAGCAAAACACCACAAGAAGAAAGGTGTCGCGATATCACGACAAGTTGCATTTTCGTGGTCCAAAGCATAGGGAAAAAGCAAGGAGGAAAAGGTGTCACGATATCGTGACATGTTGCACTGTCATGGCCAAAGGAGGAAGATATGTCGTGATATCATGACAAAAAATAGCATCGCGGCCGAATGAGCGGCCGAATGAGAGAAAGTGTCACGATATCGCGACATGTTGCAACATTGCTGCCAAAAGAGAAGTATCGCGATATCATGACAAGTTGCGTCATCACGGCCAGAGGAGGAAAGGTGTCGTGATATCACGACATGTTGCATCATCGAGGCCAAAGAAGAAAATATGTCACGATATCGTGACATGTTGCATTGTCGCGGCCAAAGAAAAAAAGTGTCGTAAAATTGCGACATGTTGCACCGTCGCGGCCACCAGAGAAAAGGTATTATCCAACATATTATTGTTCCAATAGATTTATAGTTATCTCATATTAGTTATCCTACATATTGTGTCCGTACTACCTCCCATAAAAAGCTAACAATTATTGGTTGGAAACTTGAGAGGAAAAGAGGGTTTGGTTTTTGAAAAGTTAGATGTCCTTCTTTGAGCTTAGAATTTGGATTGGACCAACTATGCCAAGATTATGGCTTGCATTATTATTTGGGGTTTTAACATCTTGACCTCAGCTTGGAGATCATCCTTCAAGCTACTGATGAAGTAACTCATAAAAAACCCTTCATTCAACCCCTTGGTATTGTTAGCCAACTTTTTAAATTGGATGTATTAGTCTTGAACTGTAGAGGTTTATCTTTGCTTGGTTAGTGCTCCTTGAAAGTCATCATACTCACTAGGACCAAAGTGAGTGAGTAATTGGGACTCAAAAAATTTCCAAGAGGGGTCAAGAATTGTGTGTTATAACCACTAGTACCACTATAAAGCTTCAGACTCAAAATTAAAAGAATACATTTGGATCCATAAATATTTAGGGATATTGTGGAGTTTGAAGAATTGATCTACACGACATAACCACCCATATGCGTCCTTTCTATTGAACTTAGAAAAGTCTAATTTAGGCATCTTAAAGGGAGTATCATAGTAAAAAAGAGGGTGAGAGTCTCCCCCTTCCTTTCCTTTTCCTTGACCTAATTGTTCAATATGATAATCAAACACTTTTGGGGCACCTTGAAGTTTGGACTCAACCTCAATAAAGTGTTCTTCAAAGTTGGCTTTGGAGTTGAGGTATTTGCTTCTAAAGCATTGAATATCTTACCTAATGGAGTGATTGTCATGGAAAATGGTATCAAGGGTGCTTTGTATTTTATCCAGCATTGAAGTGGCTTGTTGTACTTCTTTTTGATGTCCACAAGTACCACCAACCATTTTGGTAAGTTTTGAACCTATTTCATAGACTTAGTAAAAATAGATGACTACAAGAGTTACTATTTTTAGTAAGGAGTTTGAAAAAGTGCTTGGGTGTTATATATCAAAATGATCAGCTTGAAAAGATGATCACAATGAGCTATATATCCCAACACTAATTTTGGACACCCTAGAATTTTTTTTATTTATTATTTTGATGAGTCTACTGGTGTGGTTGGTTTTTGCTTTGGAGGTTGGATTCAAAAGTTGGGTATTGCATCGATCAACTTTGCCCTATTTTTTTTACTACTAACCAACATTAACATTGTCACCTACACTATGGAATTGATGTTGTATTGTATTGTTCAAATACTGACACTATTTGTTCTGTTTCTATCACTGATAACCTTGTAATTACTGACTGTTATAGATGACTGTTACTGCCACAAATAATCCTAACCCAATTGTTACTAGAATAATTTCTTACTATTACAAATACTTATCGACTCTACCTTGACTATTTCTATTGGGTTCACCAATTCTTTTCATTTTGCATGTAATTTTTTCATGATAAAGAAGTCTACTTTGTATGCTTAAATTTTTGTGGGATAAAATATTGGTTGGAGGTTAAACATTCAACATAATAAGAAGACTTTATTTTTGTAGGTTAAACTTATGATAAAACCAAGGTATGCTAGGAAAAGATGTATGTGATACCCATAGGCCCTCTATTATACCACAATGACGAACAATAGTGCTCAGACTATAACAACCTAGGTCTAACTCTCCTGGTTGTCAAAAAAACAATTTCAAAATTTTACTTTATCAATACACAAAAGTCATATATTGATGAAAACACACCCAACTTTGTATTAGTACTTAGGCATAGATGTTTACACTGCAAGATATAATACTGCTACAAACATAATTTTGAGTGCTTGAGAATGACTAACTTCTCATAAAAGACTGGCATTTGTGAGACCCATTTTCTCCTACTCGAGTTTTGGGTTCTCAGAAAGGGGTTGTCCTTCTAGGGCCCATATCACCTAGAAGGGTGGACACATTAATTTACCCATATTATAGCATGGAGGACATAGATCTATGATCATATTTTAGTCCTAATGGTCCACTGACCTATTTTAAAGCTTTAGGCCCATACTAGAGTTAATGTAGTTATGCCAATGCCTGATTATTGAACTTCTCCTAAGGTGTTATTAGGGTCCACCAATACTCTGGCTTCTAGACCAAGTGTTCCTAAACATCTCCCAGTTAACAGTAATTATGCCCATATAATCTACCGTTGGACCTTCCAACCCCAAGGACCAACTCTCTAGTCTTCAGTTTTGTTGGAAAATTTGCAACTGATTAATGATTCACAAGAACCCTCATGTACTACTTCGTATGACAACCTAGAATGATGTCCCATTCCATCATTCGTTACTCTTGATAGCATGGGATCCACTGATCCTTCAAGTAATTCTAGAGAACGATTGTCCCCGATTCACAATAATCACCTCTATGAGTTACTGGAGTTGGGTGGATGCACATCCTTATCAATGGCATCAAAATATTTGTATACCATACTTATCAAAGATATGTTCCATATTTCCTGATGGTTTTATTGTTTTGCAATAATCTTCTTGGTTTCCAATATGGTTTGGTCAAAGGCTATAATAATATACTTCTTGAAGTTTATGATACATACTGGAATAATGACTTTATCAAAAAATTCTTGCTTCCAGTATAATATTATTTATCAATAGCATACTTATCATAGAAATATTTCCTAAGAGTCTTATTGACATTTCTATACTTTGATTTTACCCCATGAATAAAATTTACATACAACTAAATTTAATTTAATTAATGATTCGTATATTAAAATAAATAAAGTTATGTACATTAGGCACTGTATACCTAGATGGTTTCAAGTCTCTAGATAAGTTCGAGGGTTTTTCACAAATATTATTTTTAAAATATCTACAAATTAATCTAAAGAATATTCAAAGATTTTTCCACAACAGTTACTCTTTTATCCCATCTTCGGTTATATAAATCCATTAAATAATAACAAATATTCAAATATTTTTCCACAACCTGTAGCTTTATCATTATGATGAAAAATAAATTAACTCCTATTTAATTCGTACATAAGAGATAAATTTATATTCGGACTTAGTTCAAAAATTTCAAATGTTTTTCTATCATACTCATATAATGTTCAATATTGATATTCATAATAAATTTTATGTTTTCCATCATTTCTTGAAGTTAAAAACCTCTCACTGAGATCAAGCACGGTTTTCGAAAGTACAAAGCATGCTTAAACGTAGCAAGGTATACCAAGTTTTAAAATAATTTATTTAAAAGGCATACAAACAAGAGTCTTGATGATTATCATTGTTTATTATTTTATGTAATAAGTGACATCCCTTATTGAAACATGTTTAAAGGGAACATTTAGAAGAGGCTATCTAAAATTTAATCTTCCCTTTTTCCAATGTGCGTTACTATATTTGATGCTAAAGGTTTCTCTTTTGTTTAAACCAAAGCAGAAAAAAAAAGACAAAAACTTATTACCATAAAATAATACTACGACACCTTCAAGGAGAAAGTTAGGAACATAGGATGTAACTCTCCGAATGACCAATTAAAAGAGCTGGTAATCCAATCATTTACATAGTTTGGGAGGCGTATGACAACTTCCATTTGGTGTGCCCTCCTATAACTATATTGAAATATATATTTTTTAAATAAATGAAGATAGCTCACTATCATCCTCTACAGATTTGAGAATTCATATTTGTTTCATAAATTATCAAATCTCAATTATAAAATTATAATGGATACATATGTAAGATTTAAATCTTTCAGGTACCATAAGTTCATTCTTCTGAGGATGAAAATTTTGGTATGATGGCATACATACTAAGAACCATTAATTCCACACTCAACCGATGTCCTCCATTAGTAATTAGATAGTCAGATTTTATCGCGTATGAGTGAACGTATGGAAGGCTAAAATAATATATATATATTTCATCAGATGACATATAGCAATGATATTCATTAAAGACGTCACAAGACTATTGTTTTCAAAATAGCATACACCAAATAATTTCACTGCCAACAACCTAATTAAAATTGCTAATTCTTGACACATATTCTTAATAAAGCTATCACTATTCAGATATAGCTTACAAGCTCATGACCTAATTTACAAATCAAATAAAAAAATATAATATACGTTATGCTGAAAGACGTGCTCACTAAAATATTACTACTAAAAATTAAATGAAGGCCTTAGAAAACAACTTCAATTTGAACATTTATATCTTATCCAAAGTTTAACTTAATAACTTAGATCCATATATGAACAATACAATTAGACAATCTATGATACTGAGCCCACAAATTTTGGGTTGTTTTTCTAAGCAATAGTTTGAAAGTAAACATTATCATGCTACATAACTCATTTTACCAAATTTTCTTTATACATTCTAGTGTTCATCGACCTAACAAGAGATAGCATCAATGTCGTGTGAATGCTAGTCATAGACAACTATCGAGGTGCAGCTTCATCCAAAGCAAAGTTCGACCATCCGCCCCATCATTTCTTCTCCAATGCAGATAGTAGATGGAATCTTAATAAATTATTGGGTTAGCATGGATCTTAATGCATACTTAACTCAGGTAGTCTTCTCGTAGTTATTTTTTTTACATATTTTTTTATCTTGCATAATAATCTTGTGACATGCCTGTAATTTTCCAAATACCATAGAGCCAATTTTTTTTTATTTCTTCCAAGTCATATCGTCCATATAAGAAAATTTCTTTTAAATATAAAATTTCAAAGAAAAACTATTATTTAATTTTGTATTCAGAAGACTAGCACAACATAGCATATATACCATTATTTACAGACAAGTAAGTTCCTTGAACAAAATATTAGAGAAATATGACCTGAACAATAAAGACAAGACAATGCCTCTTTGAAGCTTCCATGCTACAAGCAAGGTCACTTACTTCAGAACCAGAAAGTTTCATGATTTATCTCCCCATACCCCAATACTCACTTGACTCCTCCTTATAACGAATGCAATATTCATCATCGGTTGACAAGTATGTTCTCTATGAGGTTTAAGAATATTTTCGAGTGTCTAGTTTTGAGACATGACAAAACATTATATGTATATATTTATATTTATTTTTCTTTTTTAATGTTTATTTATTTTATGTAAAAATGATTTACATTTATTGTTATTACAAATGTAATTATATATAATTATTATTTAATTTATTTATACTTAAATATATTTATTTTTATACATATGCTTATATATTTCTAAGTAGTTATCCGAAATGCATTTGATGTGATTTCGACAAACAAAATGCATTTGATGCAATCAAGCACTTAAAATGCAGTGGATGCAAATCAAGAAAATAAAATGCAGCAATCATGTGATTACATGCCTAATGATCCTATATAATTTTTTTTACATTTGGTGGGCTTCCATGTACCCACGAGCCATGGTGCATAAAGACATCATATCCCACCTAACCTGACACCTCCATATACTATCTTTTCCAAGGGTGGGTGATATTCTCATCCGGATCTCTCGCTACGAAGCGAAAACCTGCATCTACAATCACACATGTCCTCAACAGTATCACATCCTTCAAAATAAAAAAATTAATCAAATAATGGGGATGTTATATTCTTCCCCATCAGATTTCAACACAGTCCCTGTGTTGGTCAACATATTTTGCAGGTTCCAAAATACTTGAGCATACATATATCAACAACCAATCATATATTATACAATGTTTCAAATATGCATACATCATAAATCTAAAATCTACAAGTATTAACATATCAAATATTCAAAGGTTCATATGAATGTCAGTTTTAAAAAAAAATAGAAATTGTCTTTTCGTTTCTACCACATCTTCCCATGTGGCGTTCCTCTTTGAGTAGAGATCCCACTCGACTCTACATTGGTTAATGATCATTTTTATTAGTTGTTTAGTTTTAAATCCTAAAGTCTTAATGGGTCAAACCTTAATGAGCTATGGGTCCAACGTCTACAAATGAGAATCACCAGTATATGCGAAGGGTCAACCACTTACTTACGAAGATGGGACATATGGAAAGTACTATGGATATTGGACAAATTAGATGGTGGGGCTAGCTCATATGCGATAGGACTAATTTTTTCAATTATCTCAAATAGATCAACAAATCTGGGGGTTAATTTAGTGGACTTTTTTGGAATTCTTAGTAGATTTATCCCTCAAAGAATTTTATTGACCATAGCACAATCAACATAGCTCTTCTATCAGTTTGTGGCTTCTTTGAACCATTAGGATATTTTTAGTTGGACTTTTTTTTATAATAACCAATCCAATCAATGCTCGATCGTCCAGTTATCACAAATTAAAAAGTGTTCATACTGACACCCATATAGGTTTTTTAACAGGGTTATGCCCAACTTGACAATATATTAATTTTATCTTATTGACCCTCTCGATCTATCTTATTAGTCACTAAATACCAGAAGTTCTGACTAAACATTATTTCTATGAATAGGTTGGATTAGATCCATACTCGGTCTACCACCTATCTGACATAATCCCAAGATTTTCCAATATATCCCTCAAATTACTAATAAATAAAATTATTACTGGATTTTTTTTTGATAAAACTCAAATTTTCATATCACTTTCTCATAAAAGGATATGGTTATTTGTAGGTACTTAAATTTTAAGAGGATCATCTTCAGTTAGTTCCCTTTTGTTTGATCTTTTCTAACATTGACTAGCATAATGATCTATTGCTCTGCAAACATAACACACATTTGGACATCTGTTATTTTCTCTTTTCCCATCCTTGTTTCGGTTAGCACCATTATTTTTTATTTTTGGAGTCACAACTCTCTGTGTAGCGTTCTCTAGAAAATTTCTTCTGTCTGGCTATCTCTTATTATCCTAAACTTTTCCTTCGTTCTTATTGTCTCCTCTGTAATGGGCACCATCCCTATATTTCCTATATTGGTCTTTACCTTTAGCAGGCTCTAGGTATTTTCTTTTCTTAGGTTCTTCCTTTTTCATATTTTTGGTAGTAAACCTATTTATTTTTTTGGCTCACTTATTTATAACGAGTTGCATCAAAAGCTATTGTTAAATCTTTGGGCTTACCTTAACCAAAAGGAGTCCCAATTCTAGGATGTAAACCCATTATAAATTTGTGGGCTTTGAATTCCTCACGATTATCATATTCTGGTGCATATTTTAGAAGTTGAACAAATATTTGATAATATTCAATTACTGACATATTCTCTTGGTGCAAGTTGGTGAATTCGATGAACTTATCAATATAGAATTATGGTGTAAGGAATTGATCCTTAAATTCCTTCTCAAATACATCCCAAGGGATATTGACAGCTTCCTTCTGACTGGTTTTCTTGTAAGTGGTCCACCAATCTCTGGTCGAACCTGTTAAATGTGCCATTGCCCATGTAGTTTTGGATTCTGCACAAAGGGGTTGGATTGAGAAGTACCCTTCAACTTCACTTAACCAATTAATAGCTGCTTCACCATCACCATTTCCATAAAACTTGGAAATATCTAGCTTCTTAATTTCTTTCTATAATTCTATGTCGATCTTCCTTCTCGAATATCCCTCAAGAAATTCACTTATCCTCTTTGAATTCTTAATTTTAGTCAGATTATCAATTACCTTCTATTTCTATGTGATAATTTTCTACTGTTGGGACATCTGAGTCCTCTGTTGTTCCATATACTCATTCATTTGAGCCCTTTGCATTTCCATTTGTTTCCTATGCTAATTTAGTTGTTCTTGCATTAGCTGAATAATATTTATCACATTCTCATCATTCTGAGTAGCCCTTGCTGCTACTGGAACTTTCTATTTTCTTTTTACATGTTGAGGTACTTTGGTAGTTTGTACTTCCTCATGAGTCGTCTTAGTCCCTTTCTCAAGACTTCTGCAATCTCCTCTTGCATATTAGCACTTGCTCTTTTTGAGGTCCCCGCCATACCTGGTGATAAAAGAGCTATGTTAATTCAAAAAATCACATGTTTGTAACCCAAGGTTTTCGCAACCTAGGCTTTGATACCAACTATAACAACCCAAGTCTAACTCTCCTAGTTGTCAAAAACATAATTTTAAAATTTTGCTTTATCAATACACAAAAGTCATATATTGACAAAAACATGCCCAAATTTGTATTAGTACTTAGGCATAGATGTTTACACTCCAAGATATAATACCATTGCATACAGAATCTTGAGTGCTCGATAATGGCCAACTTCTCACAAAATACTACCATTTATGAGACCCATCTTCTCCTACTCGAGTTTTGACTTCTCAACAAGGGGTTGTCCTTCTAGGGCCCATATCACCTGGAAGGATGGATGCATTAATTTACCTATCTCATAGCATGGAGGAATTAGATCTATGATCTTATTTTAGTCCTAATGGTCCACTGACCTATTTTAAACCTTCAGACCCATGCTAGAATTAGTGTAGCTATGCCAGTGCCTGATTATTGACCTTCTCTTAAGATGTTATTAGGGTCCACCAATACTCTAGCTTTAGGACTAGGTATATTTGACCATCCCCCAATTGATAGTAATGTTGCCCATACCATCTATCGTTGGATCTTCCAATCCCAAGGACCAAATCTCTAGTCTTGAGTTATATTGGCAATTTTTCAACTGGTTAATGATTCATGAGAACCCTCATGTACCATTTTGTACGACAACCTAGAACGATACCCCATTCCATCGTTTGTTACTCTTGATAGCATGGGCTCCACTGATCCTTTGAGTAATGCTAGAGAATGGTTGTCCCCAATTCACAATAGTCATCTATGTGAGTTTTTGGAGTTGGGTGGATGCACATCCTTCTCGATGGCATCGAAATATTTGTATACCATCCTTCTCAAAGATATATTCCATATTTTCTGATGGTTTTATTATTTTGCAATAATCTTCTTGGTTTCCAATATGGTTTGATCAAAGGCTATAATAAAGTACTTCTTGAATTTTATGATACATACTAGAATAATGACTTTATAAAAAAAATGTCTTGCTTCCAGTATAATATTTTTTATCAATAGCATACTTATCATAGAAATATTTACTAAAACTCTTATTGATATTTTTATACTTTGATTCTGATTTTACCTCATGAATAAAAGTTACATACAACTAAATTAAATTTCACTAATGATTCATATATTAAAATAAATAAACTAATAAATAAAGTTATGTACATTAGGCACTGTATACCTAGATGGTTTCAAGTCTCTGGATAAGTTCGAGGATTTTTCACAAAAATTCTTTTTAAAATATTTATAAATTAATCTAAATAATATTCGCATATGATGAAATAGTTACTCTTTTATCCCATATTTGATTATATAAATCCATAAAATAATAACATATATTCAAATATTTTTCCATAAGCTGTAGCTTTAACATTATGATGAAAAAGAAATTAACTCCTATTTAATTCGTACATAAGAGACAAATTTATATTTGAACTTAGTTCAAATCTTTCAAATATTTTTCTATCATACTCATCTAACGTTCAATATTGATATTCATAATAAATTTTGTGTTTTCCATCATTTCTTGAAGTTAAATAACTCTCACTGATATCAAGCACGGTTTTTAAAAGTACAAAGCATGCTTAAATGTAGCAAGGTATACCAAGTTTGAAAATGATTTATTTAAAAGGCATACAAACAAGAGTCTTGGTGATTATCATTGTTTATTCTTTTATGTAATAAATGACATCCCTTATCGAAACATGTTTAAAGGGCACACTTAGAAGAGGCTATCTAAAATTTAATATTCCCTTTTTCAATGTGCATTACTATCTTCGATGCTAAAGGTTTCTCTTTTGTTTAAACGAAAGCAGAAATAAAAGACAAAAACTTATTATCATAAAAGAATACTACAACACCTTCAAGGAGACAGTCAGGCACATAGGTTTTAAGTATCTAGATGTCTAATTAAAAGAGCTAGTAATCCAATCATTTACATAGTTTGGGAGGTGTATGACAACTTCCATTTGGTGTGCCCTCCTATAACTAGATTGAAACTTCTTTTTTTTAATAAACGAAGATAACTCACTATCATCCTCTACAGATTTGAGAATTTGTATTTGTTTCATAAATGCTCAAATTTTAATTATAAAATTATAATGGATACATATGTAAGGTTTAAATCTTTCAGGTACCCTAAGTGCATTCTTTAGAGGATGAAAAATTTGGTATGATGGCATACAGGCTGAGAATCATTAATTCCACACTCAATCGGTGTCCTCCATAAGCAATTAGACAATCCAATTTTGTCGCGTATGAGCGAATGTATGGAAGGCTAAAATAATATCTATATATATGTATATATATTTCACTGTATGACATACAACAATGATATTAATTAAAGATGTCATAAGACTAATATTTTCAAAATAGCATACACCAAAGAATTTCACTTTCGACAACCTAATTAAAATTGCTAACGCTTGACACATATTCTTAATAAATCTATCACCATTCAGATCTAGCTTATAAGCTCATGACCTAATTTACAAATCAAATAAAAAATATATAATATGCGTTCTGCTGAAAGACATGCTCACGACAATATTACTACTAAAAATTAAATGAAGGCCTTAGAAGACGACTTCAATTTGAACATTTATATCTTATCCAAAGTTTAACTTAATAACTTAGATCCATCTATGAAAAATGCAATTAGACAATCTATGATACTGATCCCACAAAGTTCGGGTTGTTTTTCTAAGCAATAGTTTGAAAGTAAACATTATCATGCTACAAAATTCATTTTACCAAATTTGCTTTATACATTCTAGTGTTCACTGAACCTAACAAGAGATAGCATCAACGTTGTGTGAATGTTGGTCATAGGCAGCTATCGAGGTGCAGCTTCATCCAGAGCAAAGTTCGACCATCCGCCCTATCATTTCTTCTCCAATGTGGACAGTTGATGGAAGCTTAAGAAATTATTGGGTTAGCATGGTTCTTATGACACTAAGTGCAAAGAACAACCACACACCCTAAATGCATACTAAACTCAGGTAGTCTTCTCATGGTTAGTTTTTTTACATATTTTTTTTATCTTGCATGATAATCTTGTGACATACCTATAATTTTCCAAATAGCATAGGGCCAGGTTTTTTTTATTTCTTCCAACCCATATCGTCTATATAAGAAAAAATCTTGTAAATATAACATTTCAAAGAAAAACCATTATTTCATTTTACAAGCAGAAGACTAGCACATCATAGCATATATACCATTATTTACAGACAAGTTCGTTCCTCGAACAAAATATTAGAGAAATCTGACCTGAACAACAAAGACAAGATAATGCCTCTTTGAAGCTTCCACATTGCAAGCAAGGTCACTTACTTCAGAATTAGAACTTTCCATGATTTATTTCCCCATGCCCCAATACTCACTCGGCTCCTCATAACGAATGCAATATTCATCATCAGTTGACACGTATGTTCTCTATGAGGTTTAAGAGTATTGTTGAGTGTCAAGTTTTGAGACATGACAAAATATTATATGTATATATTTATATTTCTTTTTATTTTTTAATTTTTATTTCTTTTATGTAAAAATGATTTACATTTATTGTTATTACAAATGTAATTATATATAATTATTATTATTTTGTTTATATTATATATATTTATTTTTATTTATTATTTTTTTACATATGCTTATATATTTCTAAAAGTTATCCGAAATGCATTTTATGTAATTTTGGTAAACAAAATGCAATTGATGCAATCAAGCACTTAAAATGTAGTGGATGCAAATCAAGCAAACAAAATGCAACAATCATGTGATTACATGCAGAATGATCCTATATGATTTTTTACATTTGATGGGATTCCATGTGCCCATGAGCCATGGTGCATAAAGTACGATATCATATCCCACCTTACCTTATTCCTCCATCTACTGTCTTTGCCAGGGGTGGGTGATCTTCTAATTCGACTCGCTCACTATGAAGCAAAAACCTGTGCATGCATTCACACATCACATCCTTCAAAATAAAAAAGTAATCAAATAATGGGGATGTTACACAGACCAATATTTCAGGTCACTACTCAAGGAGGATTCCACACATGCCCTTGAGCACACTACCTACCTCTCTAACAATACGAGAGGGTAATCTTCTTATATGTTCTGGTTGGTGTACTATGGATGATACAAGGCCAAAAAAACTTCCTAGGGTTAAAGGTTTGTTTAATCCTAGATGGTCCCCCTAAATACATGAAGATACCTAGGAGTTCAATTTCATGCGCAGGTGTTGTCCGAGGCTTGGGTATTGGAGTCGAATCACCCCTCACTTCACTAGACACCTTATGGGCTATCTAGCTTAGCCAATAATGATAGCTCATTTGCAATATTTTAAAACCCTCAGTACAAGATTTATAACTTACAAAACTACTATAGAAAGAAGAAAGGATTGTATTTTTTTGTTGCTTTTGTTGGTTTTTTTAAATAAAGGACAAGCAAAAAATAAAAAATATAAGAAAATTATACCTATTATCAAATTATATGGGCAAGAATTATCGCAATCACAGTGGAACTCAGCCTTTAAAAGTGCTCTGATACCACTTGTTAGGAACCTACTATTAAAAATAAACTCACTCACACAAAATACTGAAAATAAATAGAGATTCATATAATAACATAATATCATAATGCAGAAGGTAAATGCAGAATTGAACACTCACAATAAACACAAAATCATAGGCCTCTTCGAGGGGGCAACCTCCTTCAATACTTCATTAATTTGTAAAAACATACATTCATAAATGGCTCCATGTATTTTAAAAAATACTTCATGTAACCCTAACCTAAATCTCAAGAGCTAGCTTACATGCAAAATTTCAACTCGAGATAGAATCTTCTACCAAACATCGATTACATTCTTGATAACAGTTACATGAAATGGTCCCACTTGTTAGGTGCCTTACTTGCCACATACCATTATAAAGTAAAACAAAATAACATTATATATGGATCCCCACGTTGGAAGTAGGTCATTACATAATCATATGAGAATTACAAAAATAATGTTAGGATGGTGTCCTAACAAATTGTCTTTTCAAATTGGTCATTTTGATATATAGCACCCAAACACTTTTTTTGGACCATTTATAAAAATAATAAGTCCTAAAACACTTCTATTTTTAGTAAGGCAAATTGGGTGGTCCAAATCACAAGTCCATGGCTAGAGGAACTAGAGGAGTAATAAGGGAGTTAGAGAAAAATCAATTGAGTGAACAAATAGGGTTATTAAGTCAATAACTTACATTTCGAACCAATTTGGACAAGAAGTTAAACATTTGAAATATCATATGTAACTCTTGAAAAGTAAATAGATTAAAGTGAAATCAGGGATTGGAGAAAATTCCAAGAGGTTGAAGGATGTTTAAAAGGAGCCACTCAATTACACCAATAAATTAACAATGAAGGAACGGTTGGAATTTCAAGAAATATGGATGAGGAAACACATTATGCTCTTTTTAATAATAATACCCAAATTAGACTTATCCAAGTTTAATGGAAAGGATCCCGATGGTTGGTTGTGCTAAGTAGATCAATTTTTCAAACTCCAAAATTTACCCTACTACTTATGGATTATAATGGCATCCTTTAACTTTGAATCTGAAGTCGTTGAATGGTATCAATATGTGCAACATATGACTTCCAACCTTTTTGGGGAATAATTTGAATCCCAATTACTCACTTTTTTAACCCTAGTAAGTATGACTTTACATGATCTTTAATAA
The DNA here is from genome assembly GCA_028583015.1 of Wollemia nobilis. Taxonomy (NCBI): domain Eukaryota; kingdom Viridiplantae; phylum Streptophyta; class Pinopsida; order Araucariales; family Araucariaceae; genus Wollemia; species Wollemia nobilis. The sequence goes on from JAQPPZ010004842.1 coordinate 7,916,333, forward strand.
AATTGAAACAAACCTCTACTATTCATGAGTATCAAAACAAGACAAAAGGTTTTACTAAAGTATTTTTTTAGAGTTGTTTTATCAATGGGTTGAAGGATGATATAGATTCTGAGGTAAAAATATTCAAACCACAATCCATAGTGTAATCCATAGGATTGGCTAGACTAGCAGAGGAAAAGAATAATTTCTATAGGTGTTCATCTAAAATCCCATAGGCCAAACCTTCATTTCCATTCAATATCACATCGAATATAGGTAATAAATCTCCAATAGTTAAGCAATTGACTAGAGAGGAAATGAATGCTTGTAGAGCACAAGGCTTATGTTATAATTATGATGATAAATATTTGTCGAGGCATAAATGTGGAGAATAGAAATTGTATCCATTGGATTTGGATGACTCTGTAGTATATGAAATAATTTATGAAGGAGAATTGTAGGAGGAAGAGCATCGAGATGAGGATGAAGCACAAGAAGAACCATAGCCAAATATTTTTGTTCATGCACTCGTAGGAATCTTAACCCTCAAACTATGAAGGTAGTAGGATATTTCAAGGGACAAAGAATTATAATTCTTTTTTATTAAGGTAAGTTCTCATAATTTCATTGGCCCTCTAGTAGCTAAGAAAGCAAATTACTACATACATTATTGTAATTATATTGAAGTCATGGTAACAAATGGAGGAATATTACCTTGTAAGGGTAAATGTTAAAATGTTAAGTTGAAGATAGGAGATAATGAACTCAAAATTGATATGTTTGCACTTCCACTAGGATGATGTGATATTGTGATAGGGGTATAATAACTTCATACCCTAGAAACAATAGGCTGGAACTTTACCAACCTTTGGATGCAATTCTCTCATAATGGGAGGGTAGACACTTTCTATGATTCACATGCGAGATCCCTGCAAGTTATCAGCTCAATCTGGATGGAGAAATTATTTAAAAAACCTCACATGGGATAGTAGGCCAATTTTTTGTAATTCAACCCTAGACTACTGAAGTAGTCGAACCATAAGGGGATTTGCAAATCAATTTGACTAAACATAATGTGATTTTTGTAGAACCAACAATATTAACTCCATGTCATTTGAATGACCATACAATATAGTTGGTTATAGGTAGCTTTCCACCTAAGATCATATCTTATAGATACCCCTATACGCTAAATTTAGAAATTGAGAAGTTGATCCAAGAATTATTAAAAATAGGGGTAATTCAACCCAATAATAGTCCTTATTCTTCACTGATACTATTGGTCAAAAAATATGGGTCGTGGTGGATGTGTATAAATTTTTGTGAGTTCAATAAGCTCACCATTAAGGACAAATTCCCTATTTTTATGATTAATGAGTTGTTAGATGTGTTAAATGGCGCCAAGTTTTTCTTCAAGTTGGATATTCACTCTAGATATCATCATATAAGGATCAAGGAAGAAGACATCCCAAAATTAACTTTCCAAACTCATGAGGACCATTATGAATTTTTGGTCATACCTTTTGGCCTAACTAATGCATCTTCAACATTCCAAAGCCTCATGAACAATGTCTTCCACCCACTTTTTGCAAGAATATTGTGGTCTTATTCAATGATATTCTCATCTATAATCACACCTGGGTAGATCCAAAATTTTGTGGCAAAATGTGAAATCTTCAAATGGATGAAGGGATAAATAGTTTGTACTCCAAGCACTCTGCAACCATACCCAATCCTAAAAATATATGGATTGATATCTCTATGAATTTTATTGAAGTGGTTCCTAAATCTAGGGGAAAATCTATCATTCTTGTGGTGGTGGAACCTCTCTCAAAATATGATCATCTTTATTCCCTCATCCATCCTTCTTATACCTCCACCATTGCTCAAATATTTATGGACTTCATTTTGAAACTCCATGGTATGTCAAATTCTATTGTGTCTAACTGCAACCCCATCTTCACAAGTCATTTTGTCAAGAAAAAAATAAACTGCAAGGAATGCAACTAAGAATGATCTCAACCTACCATTTGTAGACTAATGGGAAGTCTACCTTCATTGTTTTAAATCTAAGAAACCAACATAGTGGGATAAGTGGCTACTATAAGCTGAATGGTGGTATAATACTTCATTCCATACAAATTCCAAGATGACTCCTTTTGAGGTAATTTATGGGTACCCACCCCCATCACCCTCTTCATATGTTCCTAAAAACTCCAAATTTTAGGTGGTGGACATAAATTTATAAGAGCATACCTAAATTTTACATATATTGAAGGAGAAAATGGTTATGGGTCAAAACTAAATGTGACAACAAATTGATCAACATCGTTCTGAGTGCAACTTCAATGCAGGTGATATGGTCTTCCTTAGACTTCATCCCTATAACTAATATTCAATACAACTTTGTGGTCATAAAAAGTTGGGATCAGGGTTCTATGGACCTTACTAGGTATTGCAATAAATTGGACAAGTTCCCTATAAGCTCACGTTACCACCTTCTTCCAAGATCCACCTAGTATTCAATATCTTTTGTCTCAAGAAGGTACTTGAAAACCGCATTCAGGTCTAATCAACACTCCTTGAGTTGGATGATGAAGGCTCAATAATCTTAAAGCTTGACAATATTTTGGATCAGTACCATCATTGAATTATTGGTCCAATGGCAGGGTTTACAACCATAATATTCCACATGGAAGCCTCTCTAGCAACTTCAATAATAATTTTCTCATATCGAGGTTTGAGGACAAAGCTTTATTTAAGGGGATAGGCATGTTAAGACCCATATTAATATTATTAATAAATTTGTAATCATGTGGTCCATATTAATCTTAATAATAATTGTGTAGTCATGGGTACTTCAGGTATTGAGGTTTATGGGCCCATATGATGTAACCACTATTTATTATAAAAGACATAATTTAAGGATGTGACAGCTATTATTCAAGAGTTACTAGCTCAGGCCTTCACTTTCACGTGGATGGGAATCCTTGAGAATTAGGGTTAAGGTAGCCAAGTCTATAAATGAATCAAGGTGACAAGGGAAGAATCATCGCATATATTGTTGTATCAAATATTTGCTTCTAAGGAGGTTGCCCCCTTGAAGAGGCTTGTGATTATGTAATGTGTTCTTATTTTCTATAGTATAATCTATTTCATTTCTATAATGAATGAGTCAAATCATCTGTTTTTAATGTTGAAGACCTTATCTTAAAGATTGATAATATCCATGAGAAAAGTGTAAAGGAAATTTAATCTAAGCTAACATAACAAGAGGTCTTAAGGTAAAGAAACTCAAGTTCAAATCTTGTCAAGGGAAATTATGAATCAGCAGAGATAGAGCAAATATTTTTGAAAAATAATATTTCAATAGCCATATCTTTCAATAGAGTTGGTTGATTTAGATGATTCTCATGCCATTTTGTGTGGATTTTGAAAAGTTTTAAAATGAGTGATCATTTGAAAGAATCCAAGTAGTATTGAGGGAGATATGACCATGTGAATACACCTCTTTCAAACTAGGGTAGCATTAGGGTAATTATTTTTTGAAAAAAATATATCATCCTTTAAGAGTCATATCTTTGCGAAGGATTATCTGATTCAGATGATTCTTGGACCAAATTGTGCATAATTTAAATATTTCTAAAATAAGTTGTCATATGAATAAATCTAATAATATTGAGGGAGATACAACCCTATGAATTTAGCCATCTTGAACAATGACAATGAAAACTTTTCAAGTCATGACAAACAAAATTGCAAATATTTGTCAACCAGGGTTTGAATGAGGGGAGGAGCAATGGAGAGCTAGTGTATCAATGATGTATGATATTTTTTCTAAGCTTAAAAAAAAATATCTAAGTTTCCTTTTCCCCTTATTTATCTTAGAAATTTTGCATGCAAATTATTATAGGTTTTTTTATCAAATATTATATTCACTATAGGATATTCTGGTAAATTTTAGTAGATTTTGAGTTATAGTTTCCTACCAATGGACCAATTTATAACTAAATCCTTAGAATCATCCCTAGTAGTAGAGGTTAGTAATATAACCATAGAGAGGTGATCCTCATTGCTCAAAGATACAATATTTTTTGGTAAATTTAATGGGTCTTAGCTAGGGGCATCGACCTTGAGAAAATGGATTAATAGGAGTTGGAAGTCCTTAGGAGTGAGTCTATATTTTCTTCCCAATGGTTTATTCCTAGACATTTTTTCTAGGGAGGAAAGATATAGAATCCTAAAAGGGGGTCCCTGATTTATGGGAAGATCAAGACTCTTCCTTGCCCACTGGTATGAAGGCTTTGAACCTAAAAATTTAAATCTATCCCTAGTACTAATCTAGGTTAGGATGTACGGGTTGCCCACTAAATTTTAGGAAATGGATACCTTGAAGCCAATAGGTAGCACTTTGGGAGAATTTCTTAATATTTCAAAAACTACAAAATATGGATTCTTTGCTATTTATGTTCGAATATTGGTCATGATTAACATAAGTAAGCCTTTACAAGAATCAATCATTCTTAAGTATGGGAGTAAGTTGTGGACCAAAACCATAGATTATGAAAACACATTTTTTAGATATAGAAGATGTCATGAGGTGGGTCATATTGAGATATCATGTTCTAAGAAGAGTTTAGCAAAAACATATGTAGAAAGTTGTAAGAGAAACTTACAAAGGGACATGGATGAGGATGGTTTTCAACTTTAAAAAATAGGACTAGAAAAATGAAAGCAAATAAATAATGGATACCAATAAATAAGGATATTGGAATAAATTCTAATTATTTTGAGGCTTTAGCATATGAAGAAAAAATATTAGATCTTAGAGGACTCGGTACAACATGCTCAAACTATTCATAAGGAACCATCTATTCAATATGATCTTGATTTAGGAAATAACATTCCTAAATAACCTAAGGAATGTGTCTCATTAGATTTTAAATACTCTCTTGAAGTACCATGCACCATTTATGAGAAGAAAATTGATAGAGAAAATGTGGTGTTAGATGTTAATACCTCTACCATTAATAAGGCAATACGTAGGATAAGTCAAAAGCTTATGTAGTAGAGACAGGAGAGGATAAATTTCATGAAAAAGAAAGCTATGAAATAATATTTAGAAATAGAATAATAATACCTACTCCAATACAGGCAAGGAAAAAAGATAAAACCCCTCAAATTATCAAGCGAGATCCAAGGAAGTAAGATAAAATATAGACAAAGAAATATAAACTAAGTTGGTTGAACTTCTCTTTACAAAACAACAAAATGATATTGGTAATTCGTAGGTAGGGCTAGTAGCCCCTAATGAGGTAGGATTACCATATATTGAAATATCAAGGGTGTTAATACCCTCTCAAATCATAGGTGTATCAGGGAAATTTGTTTAATTAATAAGCATGATATCCTTTGTATCCAAGAAACTAAAATGACGGACGAAGTTTTTTAAACTATGAAAGCAGTATGGGAAAGATGTGAATGGTAAGTTGTAGAATTTTGAAGGAGAAGCAAGGGGAATTCTAACATGTTGAAATCCTATTCAAACCTCCTGTGTGACCATTCATAAAACTAGGCATTGGATAGCCTCTTTAGTCAAATGTTACTTTACAGATATTCAGTTCATCCTTATCAATATCTATGGACCTAAAAATTAGTTAGCCAAATTAAAAGTATGGAGTGGAATTGAAGCCTTTATGAGAAGTAAAGACTAATAAAACTTATTCATTATCATAGGATATTTTAATGCCATAACCAAGTTGGATAAAATTTTGGGGGGAATTAGAAACTTAACCTAAAGTATGAGAGATTTCTCAACTTTTATTTGAAATAATAATCTATGGGAGATTGAGTTTAAAGAAGACAAATATAATTTGACCAAAAATAGGAGAGGCCATAACCTAATAGTAGAAAATTTATATAGTTGCATTCTCTCGTATCATTGGCTAGATGAAGGGACTTGTGCTAAAATTAATACCTTGACCAGGATTGGTTCATATCACTCGCCAATAAGAGTTAAAATGGTGGTAAGTGAATTAAAAAAACATCAGGTTTTAAATATGAGTAGATGTGGGAATACCATCCTTGATTTGTTGATATGATAACACAAAAATGAAATTATTTAGGAAACGGTAGGTTGTACACACTTCCAAAACAAATTAAATAAATGGCATCTAGATTAAAAGAATGGAATAAGAACACTTTTGGAAATCTTTTTTAGAATAAAGAAGAAATAAAATATGAACTTTTAAAATTCGAAAAAGGTGATCATAATAATCCAACCTCGAAGGAAAAGGAGTTGCATAGTGAATATCATAATATTTTGAGTAAGGAAGAGAAATTATGGAGATTAAATTCGAGATAAACTTGACTAAAAGGAGATAAAAATACAAATTTTTTCATAGGATGGCAATAGTACAGATATCAGCATCCAAAATTAGTAGAATTAAATCAACATAAGGGGTTTGTATTGAAGACCAGAGTGAAATAAAAGAGGTAAGTGTTTTTTACCAAAATATTCTAGGATCAAAGGAGTTTGAAGTTCTCAATGATAAACTACTGCAAGAAGTGCCTTCAATTCTAGTAGATAAAGACAATAGAAAATAGATGAGGCTTATTACTCTAGAAGAAGTTCATTTAGCTCTTTTCTCTTTTAATAAGGATAAATCCCTAGGTTCAAGTGGTATTTATGTAGCATTCTATCAACATAATTTGGATATAGTAAAGGATTATTTATTGGTGGTAGTGGAATAGTCTAGGGTAAATCAATTTATACCTTATAAAATAAATGCAATAAATATTACCTTGATTCCAAAAAAGATAGATGTAGAATTGATTGATTCTTTTAGATCCATAAGCTTATGTAATACGGTATATAATATTATCTCCAAAGTGATGGTGAATTGGTTAAGACTTCTATTAAACAACATTATTTTACAAGACAAAGGAGGATTTTTAAAATAGATACTAATTCTAGATGGTATCATAGTAGCTCATGAAGTTATGCTTTTAGCAACTTCAAAAAAAGAAAGAGAAATGATCTTAAAATTTGATATGGGTAAAGCCTATGATAGGGTTAAATAGGACTTTCTTTTTGCAATAATAGAAAATATTGGATTTGGGAAGAAATGGGTCAAATGGATTAAAACTTGTGTCTCTATAGTTTCATATGTAGTGCTAGTTAATGGGTTAGTAATAGAATCTTCTAAATCCAAGAGAGGTCTTAGATAGGGATATTATTTGTCACCATATTTATTTATTATTGTGGCAAAGGTATTGGGTAGGAACTTGAAGAAGGCTAACAAATATAGGCTAATAATTGGACTTAAGGCTTGTAGTAACATCAAAAACATCACCCATCAATAGTTTGTAGATAATACAACCCTTTTCGGGAGGACAAGAATAAACAAGGCCAAAGCTTGGAATAAACTTTTAAAGGAATACGAAAGAGCACCAAGATAGAAAGTTAATAGGAATAAATCCAAAATGTACTTCCTTAACACCACATCTATAATCTAAGTAGGGATTTGTAGGTTACTTTAAATGGAGGTAAATTTACCAATAACTTATATAGGGATACCCTTATTTTAGGGGATAATGACGATAGAATTATGGAATACGGTTATAAATAAAGTTTAGAATAAACTATCGGTATGGAAATATAGATGGTTATCATTAGCATGAATATTGAAACTAATTAAATTAGTCTTATAGGCCATTTCAACATATTATATGTCCTTGTCTATCATGCCAAAATAGATAGAAAAAATTTTAATCTATATTATGCAGTTATTTTTATGGTAAGGATTGCATGATAAAAGGAAATTCGCTTTGATGAAATGGAGTAAGGTGTGTGATGAAAAATCTTGGAGAGGTTTTGATTTAAAATTTCTTGTAGATGTAAACTCAGCTCTTAAGGGAAAATTAATTTGGAGATTGTATAAAGAGAGTCAAAGATAATAGGCAAGAATTATTTTAAATAAATATGTTGAACCCAATGAACCAAGATTAATATTTACTGCATTATCAATACCAAATGGTTCTACTCTATGGAATGTTTTAAAAAATCAATTAATTTAGTGATTAAAGTTCTAATATGGGTGGTGGGAATTGGAGAAAAAAATCTATTTGGATGGATACTTGTGATAAAAACCACTCATTCTAGATCTAATTTTGAAAATGTGGATGAGATTACTTCAAGATAAATATGGTGATAGTGTTTCAAACATTATGTACAAGTATCAGGAAGGAAGATACAAATGGAAATAATATTGTTTTACAAGTATACATGACATTGATACTCTAAGGCAGTTGAGCAAAAATATAACTACAATTATTATTCCAAGGGCAACCAAGAATAAGCTGATCTGGGTGTTGAATAGCTTAGGAGAATACATAATAAGTTGATATAATGTAAAGAACCAAATATATAGGAATATCAAAAGAATATGGAGAGATATATGGGATAACCTGAGAATTCCTAAAGTTAAAATGTTTGTTTGGATAGTAGGTCATAGAAGAATTTTATCTTAGGATAACCTTATGAAAAAGAGTTTTCATGGTCCCTCACAATGTGTTCTTTGTAAAAAGGATAAGAGTTTAGACCATATCTTGGAACACTGCTCAATATTACGGAAACTATGGAAATGGATTCTTAATATGTTTGGTAAATGCATGGTGATGAATGGTAGAATTGAATAATGGTTAAAGCAATGGTAGAGAAATTTTAAAAGTGAGGCTTTACAAACATTATGGGATATATTAAAAGATACAAATACTTTGAACTATTTGGCTAAAAAGAAAGAGAAGAATATTTAAAGGAAAGGAAATTAGTTTAGAGGTAACAAATAGGAGTATCTATTTAGCCATATAGGAGTCTAAACCAACCCTATCAACTCACCCAATCCCTAATATGGAAGCAAAGAGCCTTGATAGATGGAGTCAAGACATCAAATGGCATTAAGATATTGGTTATAGGAGAAACAAAAAGAAGGCAAAGAATATAAAGTGGAAACCACTATATGTGGAGTTGGTTAAATTGAATTTTGATGGAGCATCTAAAAGAAATCCAAGACAAATAGGAGGAGGAATAATTAGAAATAATAGAGGAGAGGTTTTGTCTCATTACTCTTTCAATAGTGGATTTAAGACAAGTAATGAAGCTAAAGCTTGGGCAGATTTGGAAGGGTTAAAAATATGTAAACAAATGAAATGGAATAGAATATGGATGGAAGGTGATTCACTAATAATAATAAATGCAATTTTGAGGAAGCAAAGGCTCCATGGAACATACTAGAGATAATTATAGAAATGCAATACCTTGCTATATAGTTTGAAGAAATAAGGTTTACACATATGTCAAGGGAAGGAAACAAATGTGTAGATAGGCTAGCCAATAGAGAGGTTTTAATTGAGGATCATGAATTTAAATTCTCTTTTCCTTGGTTAGAGGAAGTAGTAAATTTAGTTGGAGCTGACAAGAAAATGTTGACTATCTAAATCAAATAATGATTTACTTTAATGTTTTTTATTGGTAATATTTGCTTTATTTTATAGAATTAATGTGTTTTCATATAAATTATTTATTACAATTTTTGTGGTTACACTTATGCTTCAAGAAGGAAACTAGCAATCCGGATCTGGTAAAGTGGATAGTGAGAGTGCAAATTTTTAGAAATATTACTCTAGTAAGATGCAATGCATAGATAGTAGAGATGGATTTTCGGTATTGTAAATGTTGTTGTGGAAAAATTTCAAGAAGAATGGTGTTGAATTCTTAAATATTTGTATTCACACAAAAAGCTGAAGAAGATCCGAAAAATGAAAATCAAGGATTCAAACATTTTATGAAAATTGATTCTTTCATTTCCCTCTTTGTCTTAAAGGTATCCTTTGTATGTCAATATTATATCATCAAGGACCTTCATGTCATACATTTTTCTTGTCATTGCTTTTATTTTGCTTATCTTTTGTGTCATTATCGTTTCCTTTAAGTGTCATAAAGTGAAGTGCATATGTCCAAAATCATACTATCTCCCATATGGTATGCTAGTAAGAACACTAGGCAATATTCTAATAATTAAATCTTAAATTAATGGTTAAACTTGAAATCTTAACATTACATGCATGTGAGATAAGCGCAACTAGTATTTTCCTAAGGTGCCAAAATAATTTAATTACTTTAAAATTTTCCACATCATGCTTTCTTCTTCAAGAGGTATTAGGGATTTCACCTAGGTAATATTCCAAGAATTAAATATTAACTTAATGGCTAAACATGAAATTTTAACATTACATGCATGTGAGATAAGCACAACCAATATTTTCCTAAGGTGTCAAAATAATTTAATTACTTTAAAACTTTCCACATCATGCTTTCTTCTTCAAGAGATATTGTGGCTTTCTATCGTAACTAATAATTAGGCTATTCAAAAGATAGCTTTGGCTTTTTAGCATTGTGTCATAAACATTCCTTAAGTATTTTGGCATATTATAAATTTTAATTGTCTATATGTATATTTTTATATAATCACAACATAAAGTTTTGGTGTATGTCACATGAATTTTCATATAATAACAACATTTTACTACGTCACAATAGAGCCATTAGGACATATCATACCAATCAAAATTTATTTATCAAATTTTAAATGTCAAAAATAATTTTCATATGCTAGCATATGAATACTCTTTAGTAGATAAAATAAGTTATGGAATTGCTTGGATCAGATAACTAAGTAGGATAATTGGTAGAATATCCTATCAACATGTAAGGTGGGAATTCAACAAAGAGGTTGAAACACTAGCGAATCAGGCTATAAATATAGACCTTGGTTATTGCCACCAAATATTAAAGAAGCAAAAGAGCAAGGGTGGTATGAGAGGATGGCGAGGACTCCAACAATTAGGTCCTTTTATATCTTTATGTTTTGTTTTCTATAATGCTTTATTCACTTTGATCTTTCTGATCAGAGAGTTTTGTATTTCTTGTTACGTAAATACATATTTTCCTTTAAAAAAAATGTTATGCAATTCCTTTATAGAATTTTATAAATATTGCACCTTGAAATATTTATGTATCAAAATTTAGTACATGTCATGTTGTCCTTTTATGAAGCATCATGCTTGGTTATAGTTAGAGTATTTTCTATCCAATTTTGTTGTATGTCTTGCTTTCCTCCTATAGGACATCATGCTTTATTGATAAAAATAATAATTTTGTATCAAAATGTATCACATGACATTCCTTCCTTCCAGAAGGCTTTATGCATTATTAATCCTTGCATCACTTATGTCTCAGCTTATAATGCCAAACATATATTTCACTACTATCAAAAAATATCATCCAAGATGTTAATTAAAAATGATAATCATATTCTACAACATAGAGTGTAACACTAACTAAATAAAACTCCACAAACATGCTCATCAAGATGAGACAAATCAAAAAGTTGTCATATATAGGTTAAAGAATGTCATATAAAAAAATAATTATACATGTACAATGAGCTATTAGTTCCCAAATATTTGATACCTAGTCTATGCAAAATTGTAACTACAAGTTTCCATAGCCTAAAAAATAGTTAGATACATCACTAGAGTACAAAAAGAATCCATCATAAATAAATCAAGTTATCTAATCAAGGTAACCATACTTTTTATTACATGTTAGATGCATCATTCCTATCTCTTGGTGGTCATACGATACCATAAAGAGATATATCTTTAAAATCCTTCTAACTTCCTACACACCACTACAAAATATATTTAAGCCTAGTTTAGACATCCCTCTAGATCTCTCTCTCTCTCAATCTCCCTATTGGTCCTCTTTGCAATAGGCTTGGTCCTCAATTTTCTAGACCATGTCATTCATATTTTATTTGAAAAATGTTCTAACTCTACTTCTCTCATGCAAACCTTAGCTTGGTAGTGGGCATGGTCACCCCATGGTAGTTGGAATAAATAGACTCTTAATCATGAATGACTATATAAATTGGTGGATATATCGATATAGTCTATAGTTGGTGGGAGTACCTCATATATGGAAAAGTCTTCTAACGGTCTTAGGGATAGTCAAAATAAATTTATAATCAATTCTCTCCATCATTGATTCATCTTTGCAATCATAAACATATACACAAGTCAAATACATATATGAACGAATATTAAATGTACCAAATATTAAAGTTTATCTATAATAGATGATCATACCACCATTAATCAAAAGATGTATGTGTTAAAATGATAGTATATGTCCTATAGGGTGTATCCAAGTCTCCCTCCTATGTAGTCATATCATGATCGACTATGATCATGTTGGTTTTAGTCAACTCAAAAATGTGAGAGGTGTCCATGATATGCATATCACCTCCTCAAAGTATTATTCATAAATACAAAAATTATCTGATGAGCCATTTTAAATAATAAATTATTTAAATCCTTCCTTCTCATTCCCCTATCCTACACCTATTATGAGGTCTCTTTGTCCTATTATGAGATTAGGAGAGTGGAGGTCCTATTGCTTACTATCCCTCTACACCTTGTATGCTCAATAGTGTTTTAATAAGGCATATATCTCATTGGAATTACTATAATAGTAACTATATCTAACCTATATATGGTATGCTAGAGTGGTCTATTGTGGGTAGGACATATATATACTGTCTCTATAGTATCCATTTCTAATATCATCCCTGCTCTATTACACTTGGCATAAGTGAGATTTGGAGTTATGTTGGTCATAATCCTATAGCAGGTGCCTCCACTCTCTCTTGGGTGTGTCTATAGTAGTACTTAGATAAGTTAAGCACCTCCCTTATATGTGCCTAACCAAATTAGCATGGCATTCTCTATATTTTGAGTCTTTGAGACACCATCTCTATGGCTTTACAATATCTAAGTAATCTTGGTAGTCGTAATGTCTCCTTGGTCCAAGTACACTAAAACATATAGTGTGTGTTATGGGGCCCATACCAATTTATATTTAATGATATGTAGATGTGTGTGACCATCGATCATGGTGTCCTTTAAATATGTCTCCATATTCATAGTTTGATAATTTCTAGACTAATAGGCAAAGGAAGTCTAGGTGGTTGATACATTAAAAATATTGGTATATTCACCCATAAAAAAGAAAAATGGGTCTACTAGTTAATGCATTACATCACTAAACATGATAAATATCATGATATAATGTGGCTAATATGCAATGATGCCATGCAAAACCTTGTTGTTTCCAATGATAATACTTATCGATTACTTGGTAGAGAGATAACAATAATGCAATTGAGATCTTTTTTAGTCCTTAGTAGGTAAAGGATAAAAATATAATTAAAACAACCAGGCAGACAAAGGAACACTTTTTGCATCTTGAAAGCATTGCAATAATATGGTGTTATCTCAATATATAAATTTATCCCTATAAACCACTTTGTCATTATCAAGTGGGTAGGGTGGTTGACTCGTATCATTAGTTTTGGGACCTACATAGGGATTATAGTCAAACAATACACATCCTCTAATGTAAAATTAATCTCTATGGTATTATAATAGATGTAGTCCATATGAATATTTTGGAGAGCATCCTCTTATATTCATCACCTTAAAATATAGGACCTTGTTAGGCCACACGTAAACCATGTCCATAATCTTTCCTAGTCCAATGTGCATTAGAATAGTGATATTGGTGATTGTCAATTTAGCATTGATCCATGAGCAAAACCAATGAGGCTCACACTATCTCCAAAGATAGCTACTAGGTACAGATGTACTGTTTTGATCCCCATATCCTTCCCCTCAACCACATCCTCAATAATACTCTCATCCATATATTAGGTCCTTACATAGGACCAATATAACCTAAAGCTAAGCATTTAAGCATATAAATTTTTCTAGAAACATCACTGAAGTTCTAGCTCCATCATTAATTTTTTTTGCATTATCAAAAAATTGATGGCATTGCCATTTTTTTAATGGGATTTTGTGGTATATTCATTTATGTACAACATCACAAAATGTGTTTGGAAACACATTTTCATTGATTTTATCATCATCTCATGCATGTGATCACCACTAAATAAGCAATGACATCACATTAAAAATGATAATATCATCACTCCTAACTTAAAAGCAACTTTAGGGTCTCAAAAACTCTAATTTCAAAACTTTCGAGTAATTTTGTTAGTGATATTACACAATGGTGTCTACAACTATCTCCATGCTCTTCTAAATTACTCCTAGATAACCTAATTAAGTGTAGGTTAATTTATTATAAATATTAAATAAAGGTTCATTTTTATGTAAAAATCACATGGAGGGTAGGAGGCCTACTGAATGTCTTTGCCTCTTTTTTTATATCATCTCTCACAACTCTAAAATATCACACTTTAGGAACTAGGAAACATGAAAATATATTGTGAGAAGGTAAAAATGATATGAAAATAAAATTAGTAAATTCAAAAATTGTCTTCTTTTATAAATTTTTAATATTTTATTATTAAAAAGTGGTTTTCTATGGGAAGACAATTGTTCGAAACTAGGGCAACGTTAGGGCAATTGTTTTATTAAAAAACTCTAATATTTTAAGAGCCTTATATTCATGAAGGGTTATCTGATTTAGCTTATTATTAGACCAGTTTGTATGTAATTTTAAGAGCTTTAAAATGATCGATCATATAAAGGAATCCAAGCAATATTAAGGGAATTACAACCCTATGAAGTCAAAATCCGAACAAGGGTAGTGACAATTTTTTAAGTCAAAAAATAAAATTGCAGATATTTTTCAGCCAAGGTTCAAATTATGGGAGGAGCAATGGAGGTCTAGGGTTTCATTGAGGCAATACAATATATCTGGGCATATAATTTTTAGCTAATTTTATTTTTTCCCATCTTTTTCCTATAAATTTTGCTTGCAAATTTTTTAAATATTTTTTCCTATATTATAATTGCTATAGGATATTTTGGTAATTTTTAGTAGATTTTGAGTTTTAGTTTCCTTTCCATGGACTGATTTATAGCTAAATCCTTAGAATCATATCTAGTAGTAGAGGTTAGTGAGTGCCTCACAGAGAAGCAATCCTCTTATCTCAAAGATAGGGCAATTTTGGTAAAATTAATGGATCTTGGCCAAGGGCTTAAATGTTGAGAAAATGGATTGATAGGAATTGGAAGTCTCCAGGAGTGATTTTATCCTTTCTTCCCAAAGGTTTCTTCCTAGAATTTTTTTTTCCAAGGATTAAATATATAGAATCTTAAAAGGGGGTCCTTGGTTTATGGGAAGAGCATGAATCTTCCTTACCTGCTGGTATGAAGTCTTTGCACCTGAATATGTAAATCTATCTCTAGTACCTCTATGGGTTAGGACATGTTGATTACCCATTGAATTTTAGGAAATAGAAAAATTTAATACAATAGGAAACACTTTGGGATAATTCTTCGAGATTTCATAAACTACAAAAAATGGATTCTTGGCTCTTTATGATCAGATATTGGTCATGATCGATATAAGTAAACCTTTATCAAAATTAATCATTCTTAAGTATGGGGGTATGTTGTGGACCCAAACCATAGATTATTAAAACATGTCTTTTATATGTAGAATATGCCATGAGATGGGACATATTGAAATATCATGCCCTTAGAAGAGTATAGCATAATTATATGTAGAAAACTATAAGGGAAAATTACAAACAGATACGGATGAGGATGGTTTTCAACTTCCAAATTTTAGGTCTAGATAGATGAAAGTAAATAAATAGTGGAGACCAATAAGGAATGATATTAGAATAAATGCCAATTCTTTTGAGACTTTAGCCTATGAAGAGAAAGTAGATCAAAGCTTACAGGACATAGTACAACAAGTTCAAAATATTAACAAGGAATTACCTATTCATTATGATTTTGATTTAAGGATGAAAATTCTCGATGAACCTAATAAATGCATCTCATAATATTTTTAATAATATCTTTAAGTACCATGCACCAATTAGGAGAAGAAAATTGGTAGAAAAAAAGTAGTATTAGATGTTAATACCTCTACCGTTAATAAGAAAATATCAAAAAATAAGTAGGACAAGTCAAAAGCTTTCGTATTAAATCCAAGAAAGGATAAGTCTAATGAAAAATAAATTTATGAAAAAATATTTAGAAATAGAATAATAATACCTACTCTTGATACAGGAAAGGCAAAAAGAGGAAAACCCTCAAATTATCAAGCAAGATCCAAGGAAGCAAATATAGAGAAAGGACCACAAACTAAGTTGGTTGAACTTTTCTTTACCAAATAATAAAATGATATTATTAATTCGTAGGCAAGGCTAGTATCCCCTAATGAGATATGGTTACCATATAATGGAATATAAGGTTGCTAATACCCCTCAAAGCATAGGTGTATTAGGGATATTTGTTTAAGTAATACACCTGATATTATTTATATCTAGGAAGCTAAAACAACAAAGGAATAAGTTTCAAAAACTATGAAAGCAGTATGGGAAAGATGTGAATGGGATGTTATGGATTGTGAAGGAGTGGTAAGGGGAATTCTAACATGTAAAAATCCTATTATAACTCTTGTATAACCATTCTTAAAGCTAGGCATTGGATAGCCTCTTTAGTCACTTGTTATTTTTATAGATATTTGTTTCATCCTTATCAATGTCTATGGATCTACAACTCAGTTAGGTAGATTAGAAGTATGGAGTGGGATTAAAGTATTTATGAGAAGTAAAAAAAAGAAACCTAATTCATGATCATAGGAAATTTCAATGTCATTACCAATATGGATGAAAATTTTGGGGGAATTAGAAAATAAACATAAAGTATGAGAGATTTATTACCTTGTATTCAAAATAATAATCTATGGGAGGTTGAGTTTGAAGAAGACAAATATACATGGAAAAATATTAGGAGAGGAAAACCTAATAGTAGAAAAAATAGATAGACGCATACTCTCAGATCATTGGCTAAATGAAGGAACTTGTGCTAAAATTAATACCTTAACAAGGATTGGTTCAGATCATTCGTCAATATGAGTTAAAATGGTGGTAAGTGAATTCAAAAATATCATATTTTAAATATGAATAGATATGGGAATATCATCCTTAATTTTTTGATAAAATAGCACAAATGTGAAATTGTTTGAGAAATAGTGGGTTGTATACACTTCCTAAATAGATTAAATCACTGACATCTATATTAAAAGAATGGAACAAGAACACTTTTGGAAATATTTTCGAGAAGAAAGAACTAAAAAATAAAATTTCAAAATTCTAAAAAGGTGATCATAATAATAGAATATTGGAGAAAATGGAGTTGCTTAGTGAATATCATAATATTTTTAGTAAGGAAGAGAAATTTTGGAGATTAAAATCAAGACATACTTGGTTAAAAGGAGATAGAAATACAAAGTTTTTCATAGGATGGCAACAATACAAAGATTAGCATCAAAATTAGTAGAATTAAATCAACATAAAGGGTTTAGATTGAATACCGGAGTGAAATCAGAAAGGAGGCAAGGTTTTTTAATCAAAATATTCTAGGATTAGAGGAGTTTGAAGTTCTTAATGATAAACTACTACAAGAAGTACCTTCAGTTATAACATATGAAGATAATAGGAAACTAAAATAACCTATTACTATAGAAGAAGTTCATTTATATTTTCTATTTTGATAAGGATAAATCTCCAGGACCATATGGGCTCTCTATAAAATTCTATCAACATAATTAGGATACAGAGAAGGATTATTTATTGGTGGTAGTGGAACAATCTTAGGTAAAACAATACATTCCTTATAAATTAAACACAACATATCTTACCCTAATTCCAAAAGATAAGGATGTAGAATTGTTTGATTCATTTAGGCCCATAGACCTATGTAATATGGCATATAATATTATCTTCAAAGTGATGGTGAATCGGTTAAGGCCTCTGTTAGAAAAAAATATTTATGAAGAGCAAGGAGGATTTGTGAAAGGGAGACCAATTCTAAACATGATCGTAGTAGCTCATAAATTTATGTATGTAGAAGCTTCTAGAATAGATAGCAATGATCTTAAAACTTGATATGAGTAAAGCATATGATAGGGTTAAATAGGATTTTCTTTTTGTAGTATTAGAAAAGTTTGGATTTGGTAAGAAATGGGTCAGAAGGATTAAATATTGTGTCTCTACAGTTTCATATTCAATGTTAGTCAATGGGTTAGTGACAGAATTGTTTAAGATAGGTTGATCCTCTATCTCCATATTTATTCATTATTATGGCAGACATTTGCGTAGGAACTTGAAGAAGGCTTATAAATATGGGTTTATAAGTGGTCTTATAGTTAGTAATAACATTGAAAACATCATCCATCAATATTTTGTATATGATATAACCTTTTTGTGAGGGAAAGGATACACGAGGCCAAAGCTTTGAATAACTTATTAAAGGAATATGCAAGAACATCAAGATAGAGAGTTAATAGAAAAAATTCTAAATTTTACTTCCTAAATAGCCCAACTAGAATCAAAGCAGGGATATGCAAGTTACTTCAAATGAAGGAGAAAATTTTACCGGCAACTTATCTAGGGATACCCTTATTTAAGGGGATAATGAGGATATAATTATCAAATCCAGTTTTGAGTAAAGTTCAAAATAAACTACTGACATGGAAAGGTAGATGATTATCATTAGCAAGAAGAGTTCAACTTATTAAAAAAATCTTACAAACCATTCCAACTTATTATATGTCCTTGTATACTATGCCAAAATTAATAGAAAAAAATAATCAATATTATGTGGTCCTTTTTGTGGCCAGTTTTACATGATAAAAGTAAATTTTCTTTGGTGAAATGGAGCAAGGTGTTTCATGATAAAACTAGGGGAGGTGTCGGTTTAAGAGTTCGTATGGATGCAAACTTAGCTCTTAAGGAAAAAGTAATTTGGATATTGTACAAAGAGTCAAAAACAATGGGCAAGAATTATTCTAAGCATGTTGAGACCAATTACCTAAAATTAATATTTATTGCATTCTCACTTCCAAATATTTCTACTATATGAAACAATTAAAAAAAATCTATTGATCTAGTGATTAAAATTCTGAGTTGGGTGGTGGAAACTAGAGAAAATATTTCTATTTGGATGGATACTTGGTGTGATAAAAAACCACTCAATCTAGATCCAATTTTGAAACCATGGATGACATTTATTCAAGACAAATATGGTGATAGAGTTTCAAATATTATGTACAAGGATCAAGAAGGAAGATACAGATGGAAGGAATATTTTTTTATAAGTATAAAAGACATTGATGCTAGGAGGTAGTTGAGAAGATATATAACAAGAGTGATTATTTCAAGGGAAGCCAAGGATAAGCTAATTTGGAAGTTGAATAGCTCAAGAGAACACACAAAAAGAAGTGGATATAATGTTATGCACCAAAAAAATGGAAATGTCATAAGAATATAGAGAGATATTTGGGATAGCCCAAGCATTCCTTGAATTAAAATGTTTGTTTGGCTAGTAGGTCATAGAAGAATTTTATCCTGAGATAACCTTATGAAAAAGGGTTTTCATGGGCCCTCACAACATGTTCTATGTAAAAGGAAGGAGGAGAGTATAGACCATCTCTTGGGACACTATTTAGTAGTTTATAATCTATGGCAATGGATTCTTAATATGTTTGTGAGGGTAAAATTTTGACCACATTAGCACAAGCAAAGAAATTCTCTAAAAATTTCACTACATTCTAGATGACAAATATAGCACGGGATTAGGATGCTCCAAAACTATGATTGCATCAAAAATCATGTTAGCACAAAGTTTCATTCTCGTAGAATGGGAAAAATAAATATCCATGCTCAAAATGCCTAAAACTACACCCAAGATGAATGAGACGTTAGCAAATTGAGGCAAGAGCATGAGATCAAGAGAAAAGGATAAAATAATAAAAAATATGATGCTTGGAGACCACAATGTCCCAAAACCAAACTATTCAAGGTGATGATATCAGCTAAAGGGATAAATCACCCAGGATCACCCAATTCAACAATCAAAGACTGCCCAAAGCCACAATGTTGGAGGCCATGCAATTCCTAGTGATGATGTTAGCAAAACAAAAAGAACCGAGGACCACACAAGGAAATCAAAAGTGCTCGAGACTGGGATATGAACTAATAAATCTACAAGATGCTCAAAATTCACTTGAGTTAATGATGTCATTATAAGCAAGCTTAAGCTCAAGATCATATCTATCAAAAAGATAATGCAAAATAAAATAAGCGCTCAAGGTCAAAACTACCCAAAACTATGATTTCACTTCCAAAGAGCTATGCGAGCAAACAAAGAACTTGCTTTTGAGCATACTTCAGTTAGACATCATTTTTAGACCTGCAACCACCATGGTGCTTGCTAACAAATTCTAGCTAAAGTGTCATGACACTAGATGAAATTGGATTCTGATTACTATATATAATTAGTACTTTATTTTCAAAATTTTGGGCATGATACTGCTAATGATTCTTGTGAATGTAGGTACAAGTTCATTAAAAAAAAAAGAAAAGAAATGGTGGCGGTGATATACTCACCAGTGGGTCAAGGGAGAAATCTAGTTCTTTGGATGCATTCTTAATTATGCAAGAATTTAATGTCATTTTTTTTATAAAAGATTGTTTTATTTTTTAATTAAACAAATAATTAGTTATATTTTTTTCTTTTAATTAACAAATAATTAATTATATTGTTTTCTTTTAATTAAAAAAATAAATAATTTTAAATTAAAATTAAATTTTTTATTTTAAATGAGGAAATAATATGGCCCTTTTAGTTAAAAGCAATTATCAACGAACACATTCCCTTCACCCTCTACTTGGAAAACAAAAAATCTTGAGACTTGGCTAACTGCATGGTTAACCAAAATAAGCAAATTACCTTCGATTTTATTAAATAGGAAAGAGAGGACAGGTATGAAGGAGGGAAAAAAAATAGGGAGGCATTGAAAACAAGATGAGGAAGAAGACCAAAGGAGACAAGGTTCAATAGTAAGCAATTGAATCAGGTCATTCCCCTCCCCTCATAAATCTCTTCTTATCTTTTATCACTTCCTTGTTGAAAATAAATTTTTGAATTAGAAATGTTTAAATGTGTTGCAAAAGTAAATTTTGGATCCTTAGATTTATGTTGTTTATTTTATTTCGAGTTCCTCCAAAAATTAGACAAAGTTTGATTGTAGTATGAAACCAGAGCAGTCAGGATATAAAATAGTGATTGTTTAACCCATCCTAAAATTAAACCTAAATTAGACTTAGTGCTACTTCAAGTAAAGAGCCTTTGTAACTACAAAACACTAGGAGTTAAATTTTCTAGGGTTAATAACCCATGCCAAATCCTCAATTCATCGTTTGAACATCCATCGATGTTCTAAAAATGTATCAATATTCTTCTTTGTTTGGAACACCGAGTGGGTTTGAGCGGTTTTCTTTTGGATTTCAAATTAAATAGACTCAACTCAATAGAAATATTAAATTGTGACCACAAATATAGTCCATATTTATGTGGACATCTCATAATAAATATTTTTTCTCCATACAGTATGGAGCATCGAGTGCTCATATATGCGCAAAACCGTGAATCATTTTGCACTTGAAACATACAAAAAAATGGGGGGTAAAATTAACTTGAGTATATTTACTGATGAATTGCAGAAAAATTATCTAAGTTCTTGGTGGCATATACGTCCTTTTTTAAAATATCATTAATTTTTTCTTTCTATTTCTAGGATGAAAAGGGAAATTTTTTGGTTATTTAATATCAGTAAACCTATTGTGCAATACTTTCTTCTCATTTCTCAATGTTGAATGGATTGAAAAATTAAAATGTGATGTTTTGAAGAAATATATTTATATGAGAGATGCTTGAATACCTAATATGAAAGAGCATCCTTAAAATTCTCCTTAGGCCATTCTGATTCCTTTTTCCTTCACTCAAGATAGAATGAAGATCACCTCCGTCATGAGGTAAATGCTTTTGTTCCTTTAGTAATTTTTTGTTAGATTTTAAGGATATATGCAGTGGAAGAGATCTAACATAGGTCCTAATAAGATGTAATAAATATGAAAACAAGTGAGTCTACAATATGACTAAAATATACTATAAATAGAAATGACAAAAATACAATGCAATATGGAGGAAATAGTCACTCCATTAATATGAGATAAAGAGCTACATTGTACTCCATACAAGAGCACTACTACTATCTACTACAATGCACTTGATATGATCTTGATATGAAATTAATATCTAATCTACCACTATGAGGCCCTTTATATAGGAAGATAGATTCCTTGGCCAACACTCTACCTAGTTGTACAAGGGGACACCTTGCACATTACAACTTGCACATTGCCACTTGTGCATTTATTACATTGCTTGAAGTAACTAGATAACTTCCCCCTAAAGTAATCTCCTACTCTAAATATGTACCTAAGGTGGTAAATTTACATGACCCAAATGATGTAATATACTCTAACTCTAACATCCTCCTGTATTACATTATTTGGGTATTAAAGATTTCGATATTCAATATGGATCTTTTTCTTTGTCTTAGAGCTTGTATTCTTCTTCTCTACTTTCTACAACCTGTTCAAGCAAGTAGTTAGTGTCTTCATAACCTGTTGTTCTTGTTGAAAGAACTTTGACTTCATAATCATCTATATATTCTTCTAGTTCTTCAATTTCATCTATCCTTTTAGCTAGGTTTCATTTTTTATTCTCTTTTTGATATTCCAATTGGGGATAATTGGTTGGACGCTGAGCTTGTTGCTGATTTTGATATTGTCATGGTTGAAATTTGCTTTCATTGTTTATATGATTTCCTTGATTCTTATTTTTGGGATTGAATCTGCAATAGTTAGTGCTATGACCTTTTCTATTGCATATCTAACAATACCTGTTATACCATGGTCTTTGTTCTATTTATGATGAAGCAATATTTCCCTATGAATTATCTTTTGATGCCAATACAGTGTTATTTATTTCATCTTTAACTGTATTCTCTACCTCATATTCTTGAAGAATATTGATTAGGTCATCAAAAGAAGTATCTTTACTTAGGACTTGTAAATATGTTACCAAATGTTTGTAGCTATCTATAAGAGATCTCATGGTTAATGCAGCTATATTTTTTTTTTGTGTTTTGATTTTTAAGTGTATGCATGGAAGTGAGATGCGGTTTTTTTTTTTGTTATATATATATATATATATATGTATATTTATTATTTTTTTGAAAATTCTTTATGGTTGGTTTATCTCGAGTGGGTGCGGACCAAGTGATTCTTTCGGATCCTTGGAGCTTTTGGTTTGACCAAAGGGTTTATAGACACCTTTGGGGCATTTTTGGGGTTGACCAAGCGATTGTGGGAATCCTTGGAGCTTTTGGTTTGACCAAAGGGATTATGGGCACCTTTGGGGCATTTTTGGGGTTGACCAAGCGATTGTGGGAATCCTTGGAGCTTTTGGTTTGACCAAAGGGATTATGGACACCTTTGGGGCATTTTTGGGGTTGACCAAGCGATTGTGGGAATCCTTGGAGCTTTTGGTTTGACCAAAGGGTTTATGGACACCTTTGGGGCATTTTTGGGGTTGACCAAGCGATTGTGGGAATCCTTGGAGCTTTTGGGGTTGACCAAGCGATTATGGGAATCCTTGGAGCTTTTGGTTTGACCAAAGGGTTTATGGGCACCTTTGGGGCATTTTTGGGGTTGACCAAGTGATTATAGGAATCCTTGGAGCTTTTTGGTTGGGCTATGTCTCTCTTAAATATGGAATGGCCTCAAATGACTGATGTTCAAGGGTTCTAGTTCCTTGATTCCATCAAGAGAGGCTAGCCGGTATGTCCCAGGTCCTATTTTACTATCAATTACATAAGGACCTAACTAGTTTACCATGAACTTGTCCCTTAGATGGGGCGGCAAGTTAGAGTTTTGTTGGTTCTCTTTTAAGACCAAGTCACCAACCTAAAAGTCCCTCAGGTGAACTTTCATGTTGTATGCTTTCTTAAGTCGCTCTTGGTAGATACACAAATGCTCGAGAGCATTGATGCATCATTCATCAAGCAATGTAAGCTGGTCTAACCGGGCCTGCCATGTAGTGTCATCATCGATGAACTCTTGCATTGATATGCATAGGGAAGGAATTTCCAACTCGAGAGGCATGACTGCCTCGGAGCCATACACCAGCAAAAATGGAGTTGCCCTAGTGGGCGTCCGAATGCTAGTGCGATAAGCCCAAAGAGCAAGTGGTATTTGAATGTGCCAATCCTTATGACTATCTGTGACTATATTTTTGAGGATGGCAACTAGCATTTTGTTTGATGCCTCTGCTTGCCCATTTGCCTCATGGATAATAAGGTGTCAAAAAATTATGCTGAATTTTGTACTTTGTGGTCAAAGCACGCACATCTTTGTTCTTGAAGGACGTCCCATTATCCGAGATGATCTTGGATGGAATACCAAAATGACATATGATGTTATGTAAAATAAACTCCGCAATGCGGGTTCCAGTCATAGAGGTAAGCGGAATTGCTTCCACCCACTTGGTGAAGTACTCTATGGCCGTTATGATGAACGTGTGATGACTCGACGATGTAGGGGAGATCTTTTCGATTAGATCTAAGCCCCACTATGAGAATGGCCAAGCCGATTGGATCGGCTGCAAGGCCTGAGAAGGTACATGTGTCAAATTAGCATGGTGTTGACACTTCACGCACTTCCTTACATACGTGCAACAATCTCGCTCTAAAGATGGCCAATAATAGCCCATGCGAAGAATGCGCTTTGCGATGGCCATACCGCTGAAGTGGCCACCACATGTACCATCATGCGCTTGGGTGATCACCCAAGTGGACTCCTGCTGGTCCAAGCAATGAAGGAGGATTCCTTCATAGCTTCGACGGTACAAAATGTCTCCTAGCAAGACATGTTTTGCCACTTTCTGTTTGAATGATATTTTCGTGGCATGCATCAATCCAAGTGGGAGGTTACCTAGCTTGAGGTAGTCTCTTATGGGTGTGTACCAATCCTACTGATCAGAAGCCTCGATGGTATGAACAACCAATCCCTCTTGAAGTTCGTCCCTAGAAAAAGCTGAGCGGGAAAGAACCTGTAAGAATAGCGTTGTGTTGCTATTAAGGGGAATAGGGGAGAACAAGGACCCCTAGTTGGCATGATTCAGACTATCATGGATTCGAGAGAACCTATCCTGAGATGGTTCAATCTGGATCAGGTGGATTCCTGGCGTTAAGTCAGAGCTTGCACGCTCCATCATGGATTGCGATAGTGTTTTGACTTGAATGGTTGTCATCTCACCGAAAGGGTCTTGCGGGATTAGTGACCCCAAGGAGGCCATAGTGTCCACAAAATGATTCGATGACCGAGGGAGTGCCTCGATGTCGTACCATTCAAGATTTGCCAAGAATTTATCCACAAGGGCTTTGTAGGCCTACTAAACTGGGCATTTACATTGGAATACCCCTTTCACTTGGTTGACGATTAACAACGAATCACCAAAGATGTTCAAGCATTTGATGTTCATGGTGATGGTTGTCTGAAGACCTATGAGCAAGGCTTCATATTCTGCATTGTTATTGGTGCACGAGAAATCAAGTTTAAATGATAGAGGCATTGGAGCCCCTTGCGGTGTGAAGAATATGATTCCTATGCCACCCCCTTGCTCACATTTAGAACCATCAAAAAATAGGGTTATGTCGGCCTGTGACTCAGGCTCATCATAATCTGGCGATTCTGAGACATGGAAGACCCCATCATCGGGTAGCTCTATGGTCAGAGGCTGATCATCTTCGAGAGGAGCCTCTGCTAGTTGATCGGTGATGACTTGACCTTTGATGGACTTTTGTCCAATGAATTCGATGTCAAACTCCATCAACAACATGATCCATTTTATCGTGTGGCTACTATGATAAGTATGACTCATCATGTACCACAATGGATTCTCCTTAGACACAACATACGTCATGTTGCTCAAGCATGTAATGGCATAGCTTTTTGGTAGCAAACACCACTGCCAAGCATAGCTTCTCAACGTATGCATAGTTAAGTTCATAACTGACCAGGGTGCGGCTAAGATAGTAAGTAGCCTGTTCTTTGTGTAGTTCATTTTTTGGGCTAGCATGGCGCCCAGTGCCACCTCAGTAGCTGAGATGTATAAGTAGAATGACACTCCTGGTCTAGGTGGTGCCAATACTAGCGGTGAAGCCAAGTATTGTTTAATGTCATCGAAGGCGATTGGCACTCGTCATCCCAATGAAATGCTACCCCCTTGTGCAATAATTTATTCATGGGTCGGCACTTGTCAGATAGCTGTGCTATGAAGCGCTTGATTGACGCGACCTTTCCCTGTAGGCTTCTGAGCTGCTTGATGGTAGTTGGGGGGAGCATTTCAAGGATTGCCTTGAATTTATGTGGATCCACCTCGATGCCTCATTTTGAGACTATGAAACCCAAGAGTTTTCTAGATGTGATGCCAAATACGCACTTCTTGGGGTTTAGTCTGACTTTGTGTTCGATGAGGCGATCGAGGATCTTGCTTAAGTCATCGAGATGATCTGGGCGCAAAAGAGATTTGGCCAACAAATCATCCATGTAATCTTCCAAAGTTTTATGCATGTGATCATGGAAGATGTATGTCATGGCACGTTGGTAGGTGGCGCCAGCATTTTTAAGGCCAAAGGGCATGACCTTATAACAAAATGTCCCCCAAGGCATTGTGAACGCCATTTTTAGTTGGTCCTCGAGATTGATACGAATCTGATTGTATCCCGAGAAACCATCCATGAGGGATAGCATTTCATGGCCCACTGTAGCATCTACCAATGCATCGATGCTAGGCAAGGGGAAATCATCCTTAGGACTCGCTTTGTTTAGATCTCAAAAATCAGTGCATATGCGAATCCTCCCATCAAGCTTTTTGATGGGCACCATGTTGGACAACCATGGTGGGTAATCCATGCAGATGACAAACTATGCATCCAACAACTTTTGTAATTCATATTTGACCATTAAGGCCACTGTTGGGTGCATCTTACATAGTTTTTGCTTAACTGGCTTGACTGTCGGATCAAGCGTTAGATTATGCATGACTAGCTGTGGGTCTAGCCCCGACATGTCTTTGTAGGACCATGCAAAAACCTCCTTCTTCTCTTTGAGAAGGGCAATGTAGTCGGCTTGCTCTTCGAGGGATAGACTTACCCCCAGCTTGATGATCTATGGATTCATTGGATCAGAGCCGATGTCTACGTCAGTCATCTCCTCGACCGACATGTGGGACCCATCCTCCAACTGGTGTGGAGTTGGGATCAAGTGGATATCATTCGCTAAATTTAGATCTACGTTAGGAACTTTGGGTCCCTCTTCAGCATGGAAGATATCCTGAGTTGGTCCTAGGGTGAAATGAAGCATCTCACCGCAAGGCCAGTACTCTGATGGGGATGGTGGTGAATTAACGTGATCCTAGTCTATGGCATCTAGGTCTAGATACAATGACCATGCTGGATCGGCTGGATTGTGGATGGGGGTGGTTAAGTCAATGGAGATCATGTTGATGAAATGATTTTGGTCTCCATTACCATGGGTGTGGTGACTCGGACTTCCTTGATGATTTTTGTGCTCCGGATCTGGCTCTGGGGGTATTGGCACAAATGGATCGGCCCTATGTGTGGATAAAAGGATAGGGTCTGCCCTTGGCACTGATAACTCTATAGGGTCTCTGGGTGGAAGGTGCTCTCTGTATGCCCAAAGTGGTGGATGCAACACTTGGTCCAACTATGCTGGGTTTAGGTGCCACCTATGCCTTGGCCCCATGTTTAGTTGTTCAAACATGTCATCAATATCCATGGGGTATTGTTGCTGCCGCATATGATTGAGATATGCCATCTCAGTTTCATCTTCATAATCACTGTCGGAGATCCACAGGCCTTCATTGGCTCTGACAACTATTTGCGACATGTGAGGCTCATCCTGCTCGAGCAAATTAATCTGGTCCCATCGGGGTTGTTCCGCTCTCTACAGGGGGACCTAATTTTCTTGAGGTGGCACTTGCTCGATTGGAGCATCCAAAGGGAACATTGCCAAGAGGCTTTCTTGGTAGTCATCCATGGGGGTCACTTGTGAGTGATTGCTATCCGATTCGAAAGGGTCCCATGGTGCTACCTCATACTCTGACTCATCTTTCGAAGATCCTTCCTGACCTTGTCTATATCCCTCTTGTAAGTGAGTTCTCGAACTTTCTCCTTTCTCGATCAAAGGGATGGGGTTATCAAGGTCAACAAGGTGTGTTGTCAACAATGGGAGATAATCCCCCAATGTATATGTTGTGTTAGGATTGGCATATGGATCTAATGCCAACCCATCCTTGTTGCCTATCCCTAGGCCTTGCATGTTCTCTACCAAGATGTCAAGGGGTAGGGGTGGTTGAACCCTACTCCTGACTTGTCGTATGGCATCTGATATCTTGGTTGGCAAAGAACGTGCACTCCTTGCTCATATCTGCCCAACCCATATCCATGCCAATTGCATTGGCCAAGATATCTCAAAGTGAAGTCTGGGTTGGAAAAATAGTTGACGTCCTCAACAAAGGGCTCTTCATCTTCTTCTTCTTGCATGTAAGGTTCAATGCCATTATCGAGGCCCCCATATACAAAGTTTATCTGATTTGGTGGGTAGCCTAGAGGAACAATAGTACCGATGGGGAGGCGAGGTCTCCCCATGTCCTGCATGGACTCAATTGTGGGTGTTGCTACAATGTTCCACACTAGATACTCCCCAAGCCCGTATTGGCCATCTCAATGGTGATTGTTGGTGGTTGAGGGGAGGGAATGGGAGTTCTTCCTGAGTCCACTCCATGTCGGGTGAACTAGGCATCTCGACTTCCATTCGGCTAGGCATCTCCTCGGTAGAGATGGTTGAGACTGATGGCGGTGCCTCTTCCAGGGGTTTCTTCCCATTGTCCTTCGATGTGGCCACCGTAGGTGGCATCATTGGTGAAGGACCAGATGATGAAGATGGACCCGGCTGGGGATTTGATGGACTTAACAATGGGGATGTATGCGGAATCGGACCCTGTTTAGATGGATTCAACTAAAAATCCAAATGTGTTGATGGAAGGGTCGATTGCGGCATTAGTTGTACCACATTGCAATACTTGAAGGGTTCTAAGTCCACCGGGACTACATGCACTTGCCCTTCGAATGTGTACTTTAGGCATTGGTGGGCTATCGAAGGGACACACTTCATGTCCCTGATCCAAGGCCGGCCCAACAAGATATTATAGGCCATCTCACCTTCCAAGATGTGGCACAACGTAGGAATAGTCTTTTGTCCCACCTGGATGGGCAGGACAATTGTGCCAACCATCGAGCATATCGCATCATTGAATGCTCGTAGAGTATAGGTGGAGGCCACGATGTGAGATGCTGGCAACTTCAGGTGTTTCAATGCCACTATTGTAATTATATTACTGGACGAGCCAGTGTCCACCAACACCCTCTTATATGGAATCTCGTTGACCCATGCAATGACGTGCAGGGGTGGATCCGCCATGTC
The DNA here is from genome assembly GCA_028583015.1 of Wollemia nobilis. Classification (NCBI taxonomy): domain Eukaryota; kingdom Viridiplantae; phylum Streptophyta; class Pinopsida; order Araucariales; family Araucariaceae; genus Wollemia; species Wollemia nobilis. The sequence goes on from JAQPPZ010004842.1 coordinate 7,945,900, forward strand.
ACCAGTCACTGATTTCAGCTCGTCCTCTCTAAAGGTGATGACTGGCTCGGTGCATCATTTGACATGTCCCACGAAGTTGTTGAAAGAGTTTGCTTCATGGGGCTGCAGCTCGATGGCTTTTAGTATCTCCATTAGAGCCTCCCGATGGGGTGATGATTGTTGTATGAGCTCATAAATGGAGAGCCTAGCCGACATGGTCCTCAAACTTTGGGTAAGTTTGGTCCGAATCGTGGCCATTGGTCTAGGTGGAGGAGGTTGTGTAGGGTGTTGTTGAGGTTGTGACATTGATGGAACCTCTCCTATAGCTACAACGGGGGCAGCTGTGCTTGGGTACCTCTTGTTCCTAGTCACGATGCTTATCATCCCTACATACCCCTGCATGGGGCAATTCTATGTCACCTCATTGACTTGTAGAGTCTTTGCCTACGCATCATGGGTAGGCAGGGGGTCTTTGAAGACCTCCATCTATTGGTTGTTTGGTGCTACGGGATTATCCACCACTAGCGTCTTGTTGTCGATTAGGTCTTGCACGAAGCTTTTGAACTTCCAACATGCATAAAGGTCATGTCCCTTCTATCGGTGAAACCTACAGTACAAGTCTTCCCTATAACCTTTGGGTTTTGGCACGTTGGGGTCTACAGGTCGACTCTCTGGCAGGTTTATCAAGTTTACCACTGACAAACGGTCAAACAAGGAGTCTTTAGACTCTGTAAAGGGTGTGAATTGTCGCCTAGGGTGACGCTACTGATTTTGCTCTTGTCGATGATTTTCTCTTTCATAACTGTCAAGAGGGACCACCTGATAGTTAGCCTTTGGGGGCTGTGTTGCTTGTGTAGGCTTAGGCATGTTTATAGCAACCTGATTGACCATAATGGGTTTCAATTGCATGGTCCCTATTTTGGCATTTTTAGGCCACTCTTTCTTTCATGGCTTGGCAATCTCGCCATCCTGTATCTTGATCTCCTCAATGATTCTGGCTTATGCCAGGGCTTCCTCAAGAGTGGCATATTGTTGTAGCTGCAATAGCATGGAGATCGACCTCAAATAGCTCTTTGAGAACATTTGGGTCAGGTCGGCCATGGGAGGGAGGTAGGGTAGCTTTGAAAGCAACGTCCTCCACCGATTTCCATAGGCCGCCATGGTTTCTTCCTCATACTGCTTGAGGCTAGCTAGGTCGCTTAGTGATGCCTTCTTCTTGGTGTTGAAGGTGAAGCATTCGAGGAACGCGTCCACTAGCTGATCCAAGTTACTGATGCTATGCTTTGGTAACTGAGTGAACCAATCTGAGGTAGGGCCTACGAACGTGGTTATAAATGTTCTTAGTAGCAAAGCATCATTGTCCTGAATGCCAAAGCATTGGCTCAAGAATCTAGTCATGTGCTCTTGGGCATCCTCCTCCCCTCTAAATATTGCCAACTAGGGTAGCTTAAAGTGTTCAGGGTATGGGGGTGCCGACACTGATGGATGCATAGGGTGACTATGGAGCTGGCGTAAAGTGGGATTTTGGGGCCCAGAAGTCTTGGTCTCCATAGACTCTAAGCGCTCTAGCAACGCTTTATATGCATCGAAAGATTTGATCTCTTCCTCCTTGGTTTGTTCCCGCTACGGGTTGCGGGGAACTTGAGGCCTATGGAGGGGTGGCCGGATAGCACCCCCTCTGCCTTGGTAGGGCATTTCAGCCCACTCTTCTTCTTGCTCATACTCCTCATAGGCTTCTTGAGGAGTTCCTGGGTGAGACCTATAAACATGGGTGGGTGCCCATGGAGGGTGCCCATCATTGTTTCTGGGAGTGGCCTCCCGCTCAGGTCTAGGAGGTCTTGGAGGTAACACTTGGTAAGGTCATGGAGACCTGTCTCGCACCAAGGGGTTGTGCCTCTCATACAGCTCTGCCCTCTATGTGCGAGGGGTTGGAACCCTCTCAGGCATAGTGTTCTAGAGCAGCTCATCTATTTGACGTCGAATGCGCTCTTTGCTAAGGTGATACAGGTGCTCCAACTATTGTTGGTCTTGCTCAAGCTGCATGATTTGCGCTTGGTGGGTGGCATGTCTGGAAAATTCCAAGTCAATTTGTTCCATCGTCTTGAGTCTAGGAGGCCTAGATGCCTCTCCTACATATTTATCTTGGTCATGATGATCCGAGATCTCTATAGGTCGCTTTCCTCTATCGAGGTTGGCGGCATTCACCCGAGGCTCTGGCCTCAGTAGGTGATCCTGATAGATAGCAGGTGCAGAGGTGCATTGCTCCCATGTTGTGTATTGCTCTTGAGGAATGTAATGGTCTTCCTCATGCTCCCTTTCGTATATGTGAAAGGGGCGGGCAGAGTTGGCTCGCCCTGTCTGAAGAGCCTTGTGCTCTGGATTTGGCCTATTGTTTCTGACAGTAATAAGGGGTAGAGGAGGGATGATGTAATCATGTGGCCCCTCCTTATGGACCCTATGTTGTTCTAGCACTTCATTGCATGGTGGCCACTCATAACGAGCATCTAAGGGAGCCTTCCCATTTATGTTGAGTGCCACGTGTAAGGACTCCTCCTGAAAGGGTCTATGTTGAATGGGAGTGCCCCTCGAAGGGGTGCCTCCATAGTCCCATTCTGAAATGGCATGATGTGGACTATCTTGTGGGTCAGGCCGCCAAGGTGGTATGACCAAGTCCTTGGGGCTATAGCGGAGGTGACTTGTGCCCCCTTGTACACTCTCTATAGCTTCTACCCATGATTGGGCTTGGCTATGGGTGTACACCATGGTGGTGTCTCTCTACAAGCTATGTAGGTTTTTATCTTCTTTATGATTTTTTTATTCTACACTAAACAAAGGGAACCACACAATCAAAGAAGTGATTATCTCATTTATAGATTAAAGGTGTGCCCTAAATCTGGTTTAGTGTGTTTTGATTTTTGTTTTGAAAGCTTTGTAAAGAACGTGTTGTTGTACATGCAATATGATGGCTCTTATGTCTCCCAAAATGGTCACCCCTTCAATATACCACTGCCAGGCCATTATACCAAACCTCTCAATATACCCGCCCTTACGTGAGGGAAACTATTGGTACGCGAGAGAAGAATGGTACATGGAACATAGGCGGTACGGAAGGGGAATCACCCTATTTTTGACACCTACCATAGAAGACTTATCCTCATGCACTGGGAATCACCCCAGCTACACTTGGTCAGCTTTCATCAAGATTTACGTCTAGCAACAGTAGCGATCGGGGTTATGTATGCAAAAATTCAAGCCAAGGTGGTGATGAAATCCACCGTTGGTCTTGATCAAGGGTTGGGGTTTTACGACCAACTCCTTGGTGTTTAAATTACCACGTGGTGTGTGGGGTTATTTTTATTTGCGCAAAGAAAGAAAAACATGCAGCAAAACTCTCCTATGCAAGCAAAGAAACATGAAATGACAGAGACAGAAAATAGAAAATGACAGAGGATGCTCAGAACCCCTACCTCTTCTCTGCCCAAACCGGATGCCTCTGAGTTTCTGCTCTGAAACTGCATAGAGAGCTAATCATCCCGGGGTGGGATGAATAACAGATCTGTATTCATCACAGGGTGGGACGAATGCCCATTCGTCCCTGGGTGACACGAATTCCAGCTCTGTATTCGTCACAGGGTGGAACGAGCAGCAGTCCAATGCTTGAAATATTGACACCTGCAAGCAAAAACACACAAATTTTGATCAAAAATTTGATCTCAAAATTAGGGGACAGGGTCCCACCATGATCGCCACTGAAAGCACGAGGATACGGAAGCAAACAGAAAGGGAAATGTAACGCTAAGTCCTACGAACGAGAATGCATGAAAAGAGGGAAAACAAATGAATTGAAATGAGATTTAAAGCAAATGTAAAAGTGCAGCCCTTTATTTTATTAATTTTCTCGAGATCGGGTTACAATACGTCTCCTCCCTTTTCAGGGGCTGGGAGCGTCGGACATAGTTTTGTTACACCACAAATGATATATTCCCCTTGGGGATCTTCCGCGTGCCCACATTGAAAATGGGTGGACCAAACATCGTCGCCGCTTGCATGAATGCATCTATAGTTCCTTGCTGCCCCTTCGGTGTCGAGATCCTACATTCAGAGAAATAGTAAACGATTAGTAGCACCTACGGATGGAGGGAAACATGCGATCCCCAAGGCCTACGGTTGATGCATGCATAAAATAATTAAAATGATAACTAAAACATATCAGAATAAGCTAAAAATTTGATAGAAGCAAGAAAACATTACCAGGAACACACTGCAAAAGGAACAGTCAAGAAATCTACCACATATTTCTAATCGCTCCGGGGTGGGACGATTAGGACTGTCATAAAATGTCAGAAGGTGACCTCCTAAATGTCCCATCCAGGGGCCTCCAAAACACCTGCAAAGTTGGGGTTAGGCAAAACGGGGCATTTTGGGATGACCCAGAAGGTCGGATTTTGCATATTCGGCCTCGATCGCCCTGTATCCGATGATGCTCCCTGTATGTTAGTGAAAGCGAGAAATATTGAAAGCACAGCCAAAACTCATCAAAATGACATGAAATTTAAATGGCAGCATATATGGATGACCTAGAATCAAATGCAAAAGAAATAGTAGGGAAATCTACCATATATTTCTAATCGCTCTGGGGTGGGGCGATTAGGACTGCAGTAGTGTGGGGGGCACCCGAGGGCAGGACGCCCACCGTTTGGGGCTCGGTTTTGGCACCAATCCACTTGGGATGGGTCCAAAACCTCTTATGGGGTTGTGTCAACAAATTGGGTGGGGTATTGTGGCCAAATGTTTAGGTTTTGGGTCTGGATTGCACTTCCAATAATCACCCAATAACCTCCCTTCCAAAAGAGAGATCAAGGATGTAAGAAGCACAAACGATGGGTGAGGATGTAATTCAGTAGCACTCCATTGCTCCAAATGCTCCTGCTCTATCCTTTTTTGGGGTGAGAAGACTCACCATTTTATAGACCTGAGGGTCTCTTGTGAATGAGCATGCAGAGGCGCCACTTGGCCATCATGCCTTGCCAGGGGGAAGAAGATTCCTCCCTGATTAAGGGCTCCATGACTGCCCCTATGACTGCCTCTTTGAGCTCAAAAATGCTCACTCGCACTCCATGCATTGAAGGAGGAGTTAAGTGGTGGATCTGAGCTGCCATTTGTCAAGGTTTGACCTTTTTCCCATCAAACCTGCTATTCGCCCCACCCTGGAGCGAATACTGCTAATCGTCCCAGGGTGGGACGAATACCAGTTTGTAATCATCCCAGGGTGGAACGAGTAGGGAGCAGAGTGCCTGAAAGGTGCCAAATTGACCTCTGACCTTCCAAAACTACTGTGGGAGTGGTTAGGACCACTGTTTAACCTCTGGGGGCTGCCCTAGGGGCTGTGTATGTCAATTCGATCAGTGCTTGTCGTCACATAATCGGATTGGTGCTGTTTTGGTGTCTACACAATTTAATTAATATTTTGGTGCCCTAACCTTTCAAATTTAATGATCATTAATCTGAGTGGCGTGTGACCATTGGATTTATCATGATGAAGCACAACCGTTGAGATCTAGGGAGGTGCTCAATATTTATTTATCAAATTTTATAATGTGATTTAATTTTAAATAATCCTTGGATTTAAGCTTTAATCTATCCCATAGTTAATCTTGATCACCTTTGATGAGTGCACGTCCGTAGGATCAAGATGAAGTGATCACTGCCTTTGGATATTTTGAATTTACCTAAAATTTAATCAAATGGGCGCATGACTTAGGTTTAATTGATTTAGACTTTGTAATACAACCATTGTTGACTCTTCGGCTTTAAAGTTTTGACTTTTTAGAGAGTGCGCATCTGCTGGATCAGGCTTAGATCTAGCACAGCCGTCTAGATTTATCAACTTGCTTGCTTTTTGTCCAAAGTAAGTGTGTGACCCTTACTTATTTTTAATCGTTTAAGCTGCATAAGACCTTAGGTTATACATTTTGACCATGGACTTCTTTGACTTATCTTTGGACTCACTCAAATTTTGATCTCGAAGGGAGCGCATACCCTCATTTTCCCATGAAATTTAATTTGAAACTTAGGATTAATCACTTTTACTCAGGTATAAATGTTTTTAGATCAATTTTTATTAGGAACCTATGGAATTTTAAAAACCTTCTTTAGTGAATATTCATTTCTTCGAATTTTATAGGTTTTTTAATAATCGAATATCCTTAACAATCATTTTTAATGTTTAAAAATGTACTCAATTCAATTCAATGATCAAGGCCATAACTTTAAATTGGATTTATATTTATTACTTAGAAAAAACAAAGCTTTTTATAATGGTTAGTTGAGGGCCAAAAATTAAAAATCAACATTTTAGAAGAGAATGCAATAGAGATCAACAAATTTGGGCGAAGGCTTTGAAAATCAAAAATTTAAATTTGAGGGTATCTAATGTTGAGTCAATTTTGGCTCCAACATAGGCTCTAACAGGGATAATGTGTTGAAAACCAGAGGCACTTGAGAATTCTAGAATCTCTTGGTTTTATTACAAGCTTTGGACAAAATCATAAATCATCAAACTTGATTAGAAAATAAAAAACATAAAGAAAGAAAACTTACAATTGAAAATATACAATAAAACAATAACAAACATGATATCAAAGCAATACAGTATCCAAATTTTTTTTATTCTCCTCAGTCAAATTTAGATCAAAGTATCAAAATTTTAAGTTCAGATGAGATTTTAGAATATTGTTATGATTGTTCTACAAAAGTTTTGAGATATGATCATACATAATACATCAAAGTCACTTGATCCATCAAGACTTTGCCTAAGTGTGTGTTAGTGTATTCATTTTTTATTCCAAGGTCTTCTAGAACTTTATCATCTTGGGAAATGGTTAAGCCTAATAAGTAATTTCAATCCTTAATATTTTTGTCATTTGCAAGGCTCCACTTCCAGTCAGGCATCTATAGCCCCGGTGGAGATGCTACTAATCCCATTTGGTTTACTCTATTGCCAGTCAAGCGTCTATAACCCTAGTAGAGGTTCTTCAAGATATCTCACACATTGACTCAATCTGCATCATTTTATTTTTCTTTCTCTTTTTGAGAAATATTTTGATATAAGCAAATTGTGCAACAAGTGTGCCTGAGTCGAGGATTAGTTTTTGGCTAAAGAATAGAGTGTAATGATTTTTAGCTCAACCATCTTACCAAAAATAACTCTATCCCTTGGACCCTAAAATTTCTTTTAATAGTACTTGCAATGTGAGGCTTCAGCATGATGTACCAATAATTTTGATTTTACTATGTTTTATCTCATATCATATGACAATTGTATAAACATTCAAATTTGAAAATTGTAAGCATCATCAAAATTTAAAATAAATTTTCTCTTCTTAGTCTTGTTTTTAGAGAAAAAATTAGTAAGGAATATTCATCACCCTATGATAATCATGAAAAACAACACAATTAAAACCACACAAAGGACAACAGAACAAAACAATAGTAAGAACAACACTTGACCGACAAACAACACAACATTTTGACAAAAAAATATCACTTTGTTTTTGAGATTTTTATTATTATCATTTTTTTTTCTTTTACTCCCTATTGACCCCATGGCAAGGGTTGTAAATTTTGAGATGTATACCATTTATGGGAATTTTCATCAGTTTTCCCTAAGGTTTGCAACCTGTAGGTGTTTTGACCAACCACTTGAGCTATTTGGTAAGGGCCAATCAAATTGGGTTCAAGTTTTTCTTTTTCACCATGCTTATAATTTTTGGGATCCCAGTAGATTACTATATCACCTTCAAATAAGGGAGTACATTTTGCTTTCCTATTAGATGATTTTACAGTTTTTTGAGTTTGTTTAATTATTCTGTTTAAGGTTTCTCTTCTTTATTCTTGCAAAAGGGAAATTTGTTCTAACCTTCTCTGCAAAGCATTAGGGTTTTCATGATCTTGAAACAAAAAGGAAAGGGCTAATTTCTCTATCCTGGGGGTAACAAGGCTTTCTCTATGTATACCATTTCGTAATGAGTTCTACTTGTATTTCTCTTTAGTGATAACCTATCTTCCCATAGAGCAAATTTTAATTCACTATCCCAACTTTTCTTGTTTTTACCCAATGATCTTTTAATTTTGGTAATTAAGTTTTTATTTGATGACTCATCTAGACCATTTCCTTGAGGGTAATAATTTGCAGAGTGGGAAAGTTCTATTCCATACTTAGCACAAAATTCTACCACCTCAAATGATACAAAATATTGCCCATTACGTGTTACTAATGAAGAACACAAGCTTATACTGAGAGGGGGGGTGAATAGTATAAGACCTCTTTTTACTTTCTCTATTTAACTTCAACTTCGTAAAGCAATGAACCAATAGCAATATCAAAGCAATGCATAAAGCAACACATAATGAGACACCAATTTTAACGTGGTTCACCCAACATGGGCTAGCTCCACACAAATTTTCTCTAAAAAGCTTTCTCAAAGTTCTTTGGGAATCCTTCCCAATTACAATGTTTATGAGCCTCTGCCCAAAGGAGAATCCTTCCCCTCCTCATGACTTTATGAGCCTCCTGCCCAAAGGAGAATCCTTCCCCTTAGCTCTGGAAATGATACTTCAGAAGATCACCTGCCTCTTATTTTGCTAGCACGTGGAACTCCTTTCCACAGAAGACCTCCTATCCTCAATGCTCAGCCTCAAGAGACCTTTGTCCTCACTGATCACCTCCACAACAACTCATTAACCTCTACTAAACACAGTCAGTCGATCCAACACAATTCTTCCTCACTCTGTCAGATCTGTACCAAGCTCAACTCATAAAGCTTGAACAAATCAATATTTGCTACACACAAACCTTCTCAAAGACTTGTCAAAACTATCCTCAGGTTCTTCTCAAAGAACCACTTCAACTCTGTCCTCAAGTCCTCTGCTAGGACCTATCCAAATCAGCTCACAAGTCCTCCCTAGAACTTGTCCAAATTAGCTCACAAGTCCTCACTAGAACCTATCCAAATCAGCTCACAAGTCCTCACTAGAACCTGTCCAATTCAGCTCACAAGTCCTCACTAGAACCTGTCCAATTCAGCTCACAAGTCCTCACTAGAACCTTTCCAAATCAACTCACAAGTCTTCACTAGAACCTGTCCAAATCAGCTCACAAGTTCATCAAGAAAAACTTGCTTAGCATGAACCAACAAAGAGAATTGTTAGAGACCCTATGTGATTCATCAACCTCATGGAAGCATAAAGAGAATTTTTAGAGACTCAATATGTTCTATACTTAACTCCCAATCTCAATCTCAAATCTCATAGAAACATAAAGAGAATTGTTAGAGACTCAATATGTTCTATACTTAACTCCCAATCTCAATATCAACTCAATCTCAATCTCAAAACTCATAGAAACATAAAGAGAATTGTTAGAGACTCAATATGTTCTATACTTAACTCCTAATATCAATCTCAATCTCAAAATAATAAGATAGATGTAGTATGCTTTTCTCAAGAACATGAAACATAACCCAACAATTGCCAACCATGCAATATCTCATATAACAATGATACTCATGTTCTTTCCACAACCAATATCTTTTCTCAACCAATTAGGGATTTAACAACAATGCTTATAGACAAGGTTTAACCAACATCATTCAAATCAAGATTAACCTTGAAGCATTCAACCAATCACTACATGAAAAGGAAACTAGTAGACATCCTTTTCCCTCCAAAGGTATTTGAACAAAACAACCACCAACATAAATCACCAATGTAAAGAATAACTTGCTCAAATCAATCTCAATGGAGTAAGCCCAAATCATGTATCAAGTAAAGCATTAAATTCATCAAAACAACCTCTATGGAAGCAACTCAACCATCAATCTCAAAACAGCCAACTCAGGGTTTCACCATCTCAATGCAAGAGAAAGACTTACTAACATAAACCCTAGTGCAAAATGCTTCCTCTTCCTCAACCAAAATTATGCATTCACCCAAAAACTCATCAATGATTTTAATGCATAAACAATCTTCAATATCCAGAAAATGGAATTACACCAACAAGAATACCTAGTAGACAACCTTTTCACTCCAAACTCAATTTCAAAAAATACACCATCACCAATATACATGGAAGAAGTTGCCCATACCTTTGTTTGAGGAAGAAGAGAATAGTTCTTCAATCTGTTACCAACACCACCCTCAACTTTGCCACCAAGTTAGGGTTAGATCATAAAAGTAACCACAAAAATATTTATTCCATAAAACACCTTATGACTCCAATCCTTAGAAGTCAACTACCAAAAATATAAAGCATACAAACAATATATCCTTTTACACCTTATTTATCCAAATTAATTAAACCATGCTCAAGGAATAATAGCTTCTAAGCAAATCTCACTCAACAATCAAGCCAAAAATCTCAACCACACACTATCAACCTTATATCTCCAAATAAGCATTTAACCTTAAAAATAAATTTAAATAAATCTGCCCAACCACTTCTTCTTTAACAAAATGCAGATTTTATTTAAAAAACCTTACCAAAAAAATGCTTCCAAAAATCGCGGGTCAACAGTGCCTCCGAAAAAATCGGAGCGCAAAAAATCTTCTCACACTCCACGATGGGAGTCGAATGCTTGACCTCACTTCAAGCGCCTTCGCAGAACAGTCATTGCCACTAGGCCAACGATGCTAGCTTGAAGACTAGCAAGAGTCTCCTTCTCCTTAACCCTTTGGCGGCGGATAAATGTGGCGAAAAAATGATAGTCGTAGATTTTACTTCCCAACCTTTTCGCAATTCGAATTTCTTTTACACCATTGCTTTGGACTATAGGTTATGGCTTATATAGCCAAACTTCCATGCTATACACGATGTCGACGGGAGGATAATTCAAATTTTTCAAATTAATATTACTTTGGCGCCTTCGAAACAACTTTAGGGTTTATGAAACCCTTTTGATTATTTAAAAAATAATCAAAGGTCTTTTAGACCTTAGACCTTAGGTGGAGAACCCATTAAATTATTAAAATAATTTAATCACTAAATCAAATAAATAATTAATTAAAAAAACCTTAAAAGGTTTTATTAATTAAGTTATTTAATTAATAAGTGTCTCCAACCTTTGCATTAAGCTGAGAGTGGTTTTGAGAAAAACCCTTAATGCATCCACCTAGTTTTAATAAAAACCCTTAAACCTGCCATGGTTTTGATAAAAACCTTTTCATCTGCCACATGGAATCTCTCTGGAATCTTCTAGAAAAAAATTCTTTGGAATCTTCAACCTTTGAAGCCAATAAATCCTCTTGACATTAATGCCAGTTCCTTTTGACATCAATGACAACTCATAGACAAGAATCTAGGATCTCAAACCCAAAATTGTCAACAACTAACTTTTGAGGAACCCCAAATCTAGTTAGAATACTTTCTTCTAAGAAATTTATAATAGTTTAAAATGTAGAACTTCTTAGAGGAGCAACTTCTACCCATTTGGTGAAGTAATCTATTGTAATTATGATCCATTTATGTCTACATGTTGAGTTTGGATTAATTTTCCCAATTAGGTTGATACCCCATTGTGTGAATGGTGCTTCTATGATTATTGGCTTAAGGGGCATAACTGCCAGATGTTTCTTACCTGCAAAAACCTAACAATTATGACAATTCCTAACATACTGATATACATATTTAAAAAGTGAAGGCCAATAATAACCTGCTCTCATAATTTTATTAGTTGTAGCTTTGGGAGAAAAATGTCCTCTATAGAATCCATCGTGAAATTATTTTATTATTTTTGGAACTTCACTTTCATACAAGAAGACTAGTAACACACTATCAGGGTGTCTCCAATAGAGCACACCATTTGGCACATCATATTTTTGTGTTTGTATTTTTATTGATCTCATTCTATTAATTGGCATCCTTTGGAAAAGACAGAGTTTGTAGGTATGCTAATATTTCATCATACCATTTACATTCAACATTATTAATCCTCCTGATGTCATTCATCTCATCTACTGTAACAACATTATTAGAGTCTTCTCTTCTTTATATGCTAAATATTTTGCTAAGTCCTGCCCTCTTACTGTCTTGACTATTTTAAACTCAGCATCATACTGTAATAGTTTTACCATCCACCTTGCAGGTCTTCCTAGAGGTTCATATTGAGTGAAGATATCTTTTATTGCTATGAAAGGGATACACTAGTAAAATTTATTAGAACCAAATATACCTTTGAAATATTCTAAATATTGAATTACTGTATAGGCATGTTTTTCTAGCAGGGTATACTTAGTATGTGCTCATTTTAATCCTCAACTCATGAAATCTATTGGCCTTTCATTATTTTCATCATCCTTCTAAGAAAATACTACAACAATGGAATGTTTAGATGCGAATGAATAGATATTGAAGTCCTTTGAGTAATTAGGGTAGGTTAATACTGGGGCAGTAGAAATGACCTCTTTTATCTTTCTAAAAGCTTCCATGTTTTCTTGTGTCCATTTTATTTCTCCAATATTTTTAACCATGTCATTATGGGTTTAGTCATCTTTGCAAAATTCGGAATGAATCTTCTAACAAAATTAATTTTGCCATGAATCCTTTTATGTTTTTAGGGGGGAATTTTTGATATAGCTTCTATTCTTTCTAGATATATACTCACCATTTTTTTGAAACTATGTGTCCTAGTAATTTTCCCCGTGTTGTTCCAAATATGCACTTTTTAGGATCTAGGGAAATTCCAAATTATTTGCACTAGGCAAAGACTACAACAAGATGTTCTAAATGTTCTTCTAGATTTTTGGAAAACATTGTTATATCATCTAGATACACCACCACTATTTTGAACATTAACCCTTTGAAGGCAAAGTCCATTACTCTATGAAAAGTAGCACCTGCATTCATTAGACCAAAGGGCATTATCAAATATTCAAAAGTGCCCTAGGGTTTAGTGAATGTTATTTTATGTCTATTTTCTAGATTAATCTGTATTTGATTATATCTAGAAAATCCATCTAACAGGGACATCCTGGATGAACCAACTACTACTTGAAATAATTGTTCCATATTAGGCAATGGGTAATTGTCTTTTAGTGAGTTTTTATTCAAGTTACTAAAGTCTACATAGAGTCTAATATCCCCATTTTTCTTTCTGACTGGTACTAAGTTGGATATCCAAGATGCAAATCTTACCTTTCTGATGATTTTAGACTCTAGCAATTTCTATACCTCTTTTTGCATTATTGGATGCAGAGTAGGGTTATACTTCCTCTGTTTTTGTTTGAATGGCTTGGAATTTTCCTTCAGGGTATTATGTGGGACAATATATCTATTTTGAAGGTTTTAAGATCTTCATATGTCCAAGCAAAGTGTTCCTTATTTTTCTTTAAGAAACTGATATATCCAATTTTTTTCTTTTTTGGTAAAGTTGTGTCTATTTTAACTATTTTGGGCTCTTTAACTGTACCAATGTTAACATCTTCAGATATTGTTTCTTTGTGTAGAGGTTTGAATGCTTTATCAAATTAATAAAATAGAATTTCTATAGAAACTAATCCTTTTGGTATTTTATTTGTTTTCAGCTGGATCACTTCTACTAGTTCTCCTATTTGATCTTTTAATTTTTCCTCATATTTTTCATCACAGATTATATTTGCATAATGATTTTGTAAAGTCATGAAATATTTTAAGTCCACATCATACTGAAACACCTACAAATAATGAAGAACACAAGCTTATACTGAGAGGGGGGTGAATAGTATAAGACCATTTTTTACTTTTCTTCTCAAATCAATATTATGCAGTGTATAGATAGCAGTATCAATAGCAGTAATCAAAGCAATGCAAAAAACACCACACATAATAGAGACACAGATTTAATGTGGTTCACCCAATGTGGGCTACATCCACAGAGAAAATATGTCTTCTAAATATTTCTCAAATGATCTCTTGGGAATCCCTCCCAAATTACAATGTTTATGGACCTCGGTCCAAAGGAGATGTTGATCCCCTAATCCCAAGTTCATGGATCTCTTCCATAGGAGAAATATTTCCCATTCTACTCTGGATAGTGATCTTCTAGAATACTCTATCTCTATGCTAGACTGACTGGTGGATCTCTCTCCACTTGAAGACTTCTCACTCAAATCTTGTCTTCAATTTTCTTGGCTATTGGATCTCTATCCATTGAGACTCTATCCTTTGTCACCTTCAAAGCTCTGTATCAATACTGTACCAAACACAATTCAGTATGTCTAGCACAGTTCTGCTCAATCTCTTGCACTAAACACAATACAGTAGGTCTATTACAATTTTTCTCAATAGGTTCACTCAAAACCTACTCAAATCTGCTCAATAGGTTCACCCAAAAACCTGTCTAAATCTGCTCAACAGGTTCACACAAAACCTGTCTAAATCTGCTCAACAAATCCTCTCTAGGACTTGCTCAAATATGCTCAATAAGTCCTCTCTTAGACTTGCTCAAATATGTTCAATAAGTCCTCTCTTAGACCTGCTCAAATTTGCTCAATAATTCCTCTCTTGGACTTGCTCAAAACTGCTCAATAAGTCCTCTCTTGGACTTGCTCAAATCTGTTTAGCAAGCTTTCACAAAATATTAACTCAAAACAGTCCACAAGCCTTCTCAAATACTTGTCTCAAATCTACTTAACAAGCTCACACAGAACTTGTTCAATCTCATAGAATCATAAAGAAAATTGTTAGAGACTCAATATGTTCTATACTCAAAGTACAATCAATATCTCAATTCAATATCATAGAAGCATAAAGAGAATTGTTAGAGACTCTATATGTTCTATACTCAAATCCTAATCTCAACTTAATAGAAGCATAAAGAGAATTGTTAGAGACTCAATATGTCCTATTCTTAAATCTCAATCTCAACTCAAATCAATCTCATAGAAGCATAAAGAGAATTGTTAGACTCTATATGTTCTATACTCAATCCCAATATCAACTCAATAGAAGAATAAAGAGAATTGTTAGAGACTCAATATGTCATATTATTCGATATCAATCTCAACTCAAATAATAATATAGAATAGTTTGTTTTATGGAACTTGAACAACCATTTCACACATCCACTTGACTAGGACCAACTCAACTCAACCAATCATATCAAGCAACAATCCTTTCTCACAAGCCCTAGTCCAAGCATGTATCAACCAGCTCAAATTGTTTCCAACAATACTTTATCTCAATTCTCACATAACAATGATACTCATGTTCTTTTCTAGATCATGTTCAAGTTCATTTCATCATAAATGGGCTTCAACAACAATGCTAATGAAACAAGGTTTAAATACAACTCACAAATCAGAAAACCTTGAAGCATTCAACCAACCATCTTTAAAAAGGAAACTTCAATTAATCCTTTTCACTCCAATGATATTTTAGAAATCAACCACCATAAAAAATCAATAGGAGAATGTGCCCATACCTTTTTGATGCCAAATAAGTTGTTCACAAAATCTGCCACCCTTAATCACAACTTTCCTTTTCAATATTAATAAGGGTTAGTGGTCTTTAAATAATCACAATAAAAGCATAACTTAATTTACACCCTTTTTCACTCCAACTTCATAATCACATCTACCAAAGTCTATTTTAATAAAAACCCTTATTAAAAATAACCCACAATAAATATCTCAAAATCACTTTAACAACTCCTTATTTCTCCTAAAATCAATTCTCCATTTCCATCAAAATAAAACATAAATTAAATATGCTTTTGCAATAATAATCATAGCCCTAATGATAAAATTTAATTCCCATTAAATACCTTATAACTCCAAACTTTAGGGCTAATAAAAATTATTAAAGGTAAAAACATAAATACCTCTCAAGGGGATTCAAATCCCCATCTGCCACACACCGCGAGCCAAAGCGTTCATTGGAAAAGCAAAGGCCAAAAAGTCCTTTAATATTCCTCTGCTTGCCGCAAAGGACAAACTACTAAAGTGCTTCCCACACACTGCTGTCAAGGGGATTCGATCCCTGATATTTGTGCTACCCATAGTCTTAGAAAAATCGATACGCCAATGCGCCACACCTCATACCACGTTTGAGATTTCCAAATCGTTGCACTTTCTTCGCTGCTTCCTTTTCAACAATTCGTACTAGCTCTTTCGAATTCCAAGGTAATTAACACACGAGAGCAAGGATAATTATTTGGTTTAATTGCCACCCCTTTATATAGTGTTTAATAACACTTTGAAGACGTCGGCAAAAATATTAAAATTGTATTTGCATGATGACGTCGACGAAAAAATTTCCATTTAAATTTGAATTTTAATTTTAAATAATTAAAATTTAAACCAACTATTAAAACTCAAATAACTCCATCACCGGGGCACCTTTTTCGATGAAACACAAGCCCAATGTGGGTTTTAAGAAAAATCCAAATCAAATCTATTGTCCATGATTTTAAATAAAACCTTTTATTTTTACCTGCCTTGGTTTTCACAAAAACCCTTCATAGATCCTTTTGACATTTATTGCTCTATTGACATCAATGACAACATTTCAGCTTAGGGACTCAAAATGTCCAACAATCCCCCCCTTTTTCATTGATGGCAACCCAAATACTTTTACTGAATACTGACCTTCTTTTTTTCTCCCCCTTGGCTCAATGCTCTCTTAGATATCAAATCTCTCCTCATATCCAAAACTCTCCCCATAATACACAAATCTCTCCCCCTTTGACATCAATGGAAAAGGGTCACCTTTGGGGCTCGGGGCTAAGAAATAAGCCTCTTATCTTAGCCCCTCCCCCACCTCCACATGATGTGGTTAATTATGGCATGGGAGTATTTCTACTCTCCGAAAGCACTATTCTCTGCCTTTGTATTTTCCTTTTTCTTTTTGCTGAATTCTCTCACTATTTCTTTTTGAGTCATCATACCTATTCCTGTTCCTATTCTTGTTCTTGTTTTCATCCATGTTCCTATTCTTGTATTTGTTCTTGTTCTCATTCTTTTTTGAGTCTCTTTTATTTTCTAAGTCTCTGTTCCTGTTCAAATTCTTTTTTTTGTTCATGTTCCTGTTCCTATTCCTGTTCCTGTTCATGTTCATATTCCTATTCCTGTTCATACTTATTTTTGGAATATTTGCTCTACACCATCTTGCTATGTGACCATCATTATTGCACTTATAAAACTTAATGTTATTATTCCTTGGATGTGTAGTAGTCTTAAGATTTCTCCTGGTGAAGCCATATCCTCTTCTATCATGAATCTTGCAATTTATTGCCTTATGACCAAACTCATTACATGAATAACAATATCCTTGGAAAAGTTGTTCTCTTCCATATACCTATCTTTCATGTGTCCTGCACTGTGAAGCCATGTGCCCAAACCTGTGACATGAGAAGCATATCCCATTGAAGCTTCCTTGCCTAGACCTCATTGGTCTCATGTTATGATTGTTGTTCCATCTGTATCTTCTTTGCCCATTATCCCTGTTGGACCCACTGCAATTTGACTCATCCTTAGAAGTTTCACTTTCACTTACATTTGAGAATCCCTCTTCTGAAGTATCTTCTTTTGATGTTGTTTCTTCTTCTTCAAGACTTGAAGTAGACTTTACCTTTTCCTATTTCTTTTCAAAACCTAGACCTATTGAACATGATGTTCTTTGTTGTCCATGAATGAACTTATCCAAGTTCTTAGAGCTATTTATGAAACTCTTCATCTTGATTTTTGAGTCTTGTAAATATTTATTTAAAGTAGCCACTTCTTGTGCTAACTTCTCACATTCCAAGATTTTTGCTTCTAACTTTTCTCTGAACTTACTTGCCTTGGCCTTTGACTTCTCTAAGTCCTCTATAAGCAATAATATTTCTTCATCACATTCTTGAAACTAAATTTCAAGCTTAGAGTGTTGCTTTCTTACCTTCTTCACTATATCAAGAGCATAGATAATTTCACCTTTGAGATAATAACCATTCTCTATTGAGTAGTCCTCTATTTTTTTACCTTTGTCCATATCATTTCTTTCTTTTGACTTGCTTTCTATAGGATCACTCAATTATTTATCTTCTAAAGCCATTAGAATATTCTCATTTGATCTATCAAGTGCATCTTCAAAATCATCATCACTGAAACTATAACCATCTCTTGTGCAATCATCTTCAAGGTGTCCAAATTTACCACATCTAAAACACTTGAGAATAACTAGAGTCTTTTTTTTTTAACTTGATATTTTTCCTTAACCATGAAAAAGACTTCATCTCTATCATTATCTGAAAAGCTAGCATCACTATCAATTTGGTACTTACTTGGATTATCCACATAGTAGCTTCTCTTTTACCTTTGGAAGAACTTCTTCCCTTGCCTATTTTGTCCATCCCTATTTTTCTTCTGGTACCTGTAATTTTTAGATTCCCTATACCTGTGATCCTATTTTTCTTCATCATTTTTGATCTTTGGCTCTTTGCACTCTATTGCAAAATGTCCAAACTTACCACAATTAAAGCATTTGACAGATCTCATATCTATTGGTCTTTTGAACCCTTTATCTCTTCTACCATAGTTAGCTTCTTCATCACTAGAATATTCATTGCTTTATTATATTTTCTTACCATTTTTCTTGCTGTCCACTTTGAATGCAACTTCTTTTGGAGGAATAGGATCTTTTGTTCTTATCTTAAAAGTTGTAAGCATACCAAGAAAAGCATTTCTTGTTAGATTATCACTATCAATTGATGTTTCTATGGCAGAAAATTTTTCACTATACCTTTTTGGAAGAGTCCTCAAGATCTTGTCACAAGCATCAGATTCATCAACATTAATTCCAAGAACTTTCATCTCATGTATAAGTTCATCAACCTTGTTGAGATAGTCATGAATGATTTCATCATCCCTCATTCTTAGATTCTCAAATTCTCCTTTGAGATTTTTGATCTTTGCTTTCATGACACTTTTATCTCCTTCATATATGGTTTGCAAGAGTTCCCACATATATTTTGCTATTTTGCATTCCATTACCTTGTGTAGACACCTAAAACGCGTCATGTCGAGGGCGACTACTCATATGGACATGCTACAAGACCATATGGAAGATCTTGGATAGACTCCAAGATAGAGCAGTGGTTCTAACCACTCAATTTGGGCTCCTTGGCCTAATCAGTCTGAACCGTAGCCCAGACCTACGGTTTACAGCTGAACCGCGATTGAGACCTATGGTTTGCAGTCTAGACCGCAGTTGTGACCTGCGGTCTTAACTGAAGTTCAGTTGGCCTTCAATCCGAGCCAAATCGGTTGGAACGGCCATTTGATCTAGAAGAAGGTGGTTAATGGATGGAAGATTCTAGAGGCTTCCATTCCAACTATCCTAACCACCTCTTCTTGATCTTGGCTTCTCCAGGAAGCCACCCCTAGTCCTAGGGCATCCTATAAATACCCCCTCCAAATGGGGAGAAGATATAGATGATTTGTATAGTGAAGCACTGACGAATTATCGAGTGAGTGTGAATTGATCAAGCGAGCAGCGAAGCCCTATCGGATTGCATACTGAATTTATGCATTCGAAGGCCACTTTGCTATTCATCCAATGATCAGTTTGCCATGGAAGTTCTAGGAGCCTAGGAGGATCAAGAAATACAAATCCGGGCAAACGAAGGCCCATCACAATGATTCAACCACCAAACCTATCAGAAGGACACCGAAGGTGACCCTTGAACATCAATTGGACAAGGAGGTCAAGCCCACTACCCTTGGAATTGAGGGTAAGCCTATCATAGTGCTAACCATGGTTGTCAACCATGGTTTATAGTGCAGACCACGCACTAGAGCTACGATTTGCAGCAGAGGTATAACCACCTTCCTATTTTCATTTATGTCTAGCTAATTAGGTTAGATTAGTTGTTTTCATAGTTTAATAGCATTTTAGTAGACTTCTGACCATAGAATTAGGTTAGATTTAGCTTCTTTATGTTTATGCTTCAATTAGGACTTAAATGCTTTCTTTATGCATGTTTATGCTTCATTTTTTATATCTGATCCATGCATAGTGTAGTTGCTACTTTCCTTTACGCTATTATATGAATCTTGATTCAATTTGCATAGCTTAGAAGCATTCTTTACATTTTCTTGATTATGCATGTTTAATGGTGTCATTATGCAATTTACCTAAAAGGGCCTCATCATGAGAGGTTGCCTATATTTTTGACATTCTTGTGTTGTTTCTTGACCGTAGGGAATAGTTTCAAAGGAGAACCAACCATCAAGTTCCTTCCCCATCATGAAGAAGAGGGCATCTCCACCCTAGAGCAATTCATGCCATTCTGAAAGGCATTTGGAAATCACACCTACCCTTAAGAGGGAAAACAATTGTGCACTCCTATTGTAATATTGTATCAAAATGAATATCCCTAAGAGGGATGTACTTGTAATTGGATTTTGACTTTGAATACAATGGAATAAAGTATTTTTCTTCTTGTTTCATTTGTTGTCAATTTCATTTTCTTGTATGCATGCTATATTTTATCATTCATTGCAATAGGATACGCCATCGGGTGTGACCCTTTCTGGTGGTTACAGAGGTGATCACGGTGGCACCTCATATTTTTAGGATCTAACTGTGCTTTGTTGGTTTTTGCACTTGTAGGTATAGACCACAACTATCAACTATGGCCCAACAACTGAACCGTAGGTACAAGGTATGGTTTATAGTTAGAATCGTAGGTCAGACCTACGGTTTCCTGCTGACAACACAGATAGACAAATTCAAAATTTTAGATAGTGCAGGACTTGAGGTAGGTCCTATTTTTAGACCTCTATCACTTTTTTGTTCTCTATGTTTTTACAGTAGGTCTAATTCAAATGCAAATTAGGAAAAGAACTAAAAAAAATGGTAAATCAATTGTCCTAGTTTGCTTTCATACTTTGCTTTCAATAGAAAGGCGTTACTGGGAACAACGGACCTCTGATTGTAGTCCACCCTAGGCTACAACATGCTTGATAGAGATGTGTTGATGGTTTGCATGTGTGAGGCCCAATTAGTGGCCATTTAGCATCATAATGTGCATAGTCTTAAAGAGCATCTAGAATAGCTTGCATTTTTTGAATTTGAAACATCTTTCACTTGCATAGCATTTAGAAAATGAGCATGTGTGCTATATGATGCATTTATTTTATGTACATTAAAAGGAACCACACACACCACGTTTCATTTAAACATCAGTGGCATTGGGCTCTCACATCCAACCCATTTGATTGAGTTGAGACCAATAGTGGATATCATTACCACTTGGTTGGCTCATTTGAAATTGTATTATCGAGACCCAATATCGGACCCAAGAACTATCCTATCCATGGAAAATAGCATGCACTCATCTTCAAGAGGGTATAATGTTCATTGGGTGAAAATGGGTGAGGGTTGGTAGTACCTATGCTACCTCGTTGAGTATGGAATTCACTACCATATTCAGCTTGTGTGAGTATATAGGTGAAAACCTTTGAACAATTTGAGTATAACATCAACTTTTGCAAAACATGATAAGAGTTTCTACAACTGATACAACAAATATTGAAAACACATCAAATAGTTTAGGACTCACTTTTAAAACTTAAAATGAGATAATCATTATTGTATACCTTGTTTGCTTAATAATAATACATTTAGACTCTAGGTACACAATGGTGGACACACGAGGTGGTCGACAAAGGTCCAAAGCCAATGTCGATGACCAACCCCTAACCAGTTCACAATAATACGTGTCAATTCCTCAACCACATGAGCGAACCGAACATTGTTCGGCTAGCATTCGAGGAGATAACTCGACATGAGGGGAGCTAGTAGAGCAAACCCTAAATAGAGGAGCTTCAGTACACTCCTCTAGGCATAGAGTAGAATAGGAAACCTTCCAGCATGAGGGTGTTCCACTTGAGAGCCATTATCGAGACCGTAATGCATGTGCATCCACGGGATCGATCGAAGAGTTTATTGTGCAGGGGACCAGGTTGGTGCCCCTACGTACTAAGTCCACTGGAGGATCTATGGCTCCACATTCTGAGTATAGAAGGACTAGAGACCCACCCATTCAGGGGTAGGTAGATAGGCTCACTATCGAGCATAGAACTAACCATACTCCCATGCGTGGTCCACCATGCAAGATCACCATTGATATATCAAAGGTGGGAGATAATGGTACACCGTCACATGAGCGATGGTGGTCTAGGTAGCTAGAGGGTCTAGGTAGTGTTCTAGAGTAGCTAGGCTACAAGCCTTCCGCTCCACCCACTCGAGCCTCGAGTGAGCATAGCGTGAGTGTCATCCACACTACTAGAGAACATGGGGAGGCTTCTAAGCGCCCTCATGTCACACACCCACTATCTGCGCATGGTGGGTCATAATATAGGACATAACAAGAGGCCAATGTCATCTTCATAGATAGAGGCAAAGGCACAACACATCAGTCTGATGGGTACAGAACCCACAAGGTCGCTCGTACAGAGTAGGGATACCAAAGGCCTCCCATGGTCGACCAGATCGATAGATCACATCGAGGCATCAGAGTAGAAATGCCAACTCCTCCAAGATCAATTGGAGGATGCTCACCTAGAGAGGCAGCATATTGAAGATGAAAATATTCAAGCGCAAAGGCTCATAAGACAGAGGTTATATGAGCAGCACATGCACGAAGAGTGTATCCTTACCCAAAAGGAACGCATGGAGTAGGAGGATCGGTTAGCTAGGGCTGGCCTATATCCTCAAGATGAGCATCGAGAGCATACGCATAGGAAGGCTTTCTCACAAGCTGATATGCATCAAGAGCATAGAGATGCTCGTACTCATGCTAGTGCCGAATAGAGGGAGATGACTATCACCACTCAATAATCAAAGGCAGAGATAGCATGAAGCAACAACGGGAGATGGATACGAGCAAGAATATCTTGAGAGCTCTCGAGCTAAAGAGGAGGAAGAGCAAAGACCTCCATCTCATACAAGGAAGATAGTACCTCCTAAGCCACCTACACATCAACTTAGGGAGGAGGACTTTCTATCTTCAGAGGCCTATAAGGCCTTAGCCGAGAAGATTAAAGCCATTGAGAGACAAGGCATGACTATTCAAAATCTGACATTGAGGAAAATCCATAACGAGCCTTTGGATCCTTTGGTGCCTACTCTAGCTTACCCTGAGCATTTTGATATGCCTAGGTTAGATAAGTTCAAGGGTGATGAAGATGCACAAGAACATGTAACGAGCTTTTTGGATGCTTGTTTTTAGATAGCAAGCAATGATGCATTATTGTTGTGCACGTTCATCATGACACTTTTAGGGCCGGCCCGAGAGTGGTTTAATCAGCTAAAGAAACATAGCATAACAAGTTTTAAGCAATTAGTTGATGCCTTTCTTGAATGCTATTCCTTTGGCATCAAGAAATAGGCCAATATTTTTGATCTGGCTGTGCTAGCTCAATGCGATGATGAGCCAATAGAGCAATACAAAAAGAGATGGAGGAGATTAATGGTGAAGTTGCCATTCCCTATTCCTACCATAGAGTTAACTCGAATGTTCATGAAGAGTTGTGCCAAGCACATCTCGTTACTATTGCAGCTACAATAGTATCCTACATTCGAAGAGGCTTTGGCACAAGCCAAGGTGATTGAGGACATCAAGTTGTAGGAAGGCAACTTGAAGCTCAAAAATAGGAGAGAGGGACAAAAGAAGAGTACCACAAAACAATAGGGCAAGCAAGCCCACGTAAATCAAGTGGTATTGAATCTCCAACGGGAGGACAAGGGGCAACAAAAATAGAACTATCAAGCCCAACCTCCCCCTGCAATATGACAAGTGCAACAACAATTACAAGGGCAAGAACAAAGATCAACGCCCACCTCGCCAGTTCACACCATTGACGGAATCACTAACGTCGATTTTCCATCAGTTATGCGAGGCCAAGGCAATCAGATTACACGAAGTCAAGATGATAGACCCCAATCAACCCAAACCAAAGGGGTTCCAAGATGATCTATTTTGCATCTTTCATAGAATGAAAGGTCATGACATCGAGGTGTGTTGGTCTTTCAAACACCTAGTACAAAATATGATCGACAAGGGTGAGCTTGTAGTGCCTCACAACCCATAGGCACTCGAAAATCAAAATATGGGGATTTACAAGAACCCCTTACCAAATCATGAGGCGCCTCGGAACAACGTTGGTCAAGTTAACCAAGTGCGAGTCGAACCACCTACCCAGGGGTTCATAGGCATGGTCAATGTTGTCACTAGGCATGGGAGATACGAACAACAAAATCAACCTCATGCTCCCATTCAAATACAAGCCATACCAAATCAATGATCGACACAAAATATTCTAGGCCCACCAACAAGACCGATGGTGACCATAAGGAGCAAGTTGGTCCAAAACCTATAGATAACTCCTACGAAGTTGTCAATATATGAATTAATTCAGTAGTCCCCAAGGCACAGGGAGACTCTTATGGACATTTTGAGGTCCATTGAAGTACAGGCCCAGGATGCGCAGGCATTTACAAATTTTATGGGACATGTACAGTAGTGTCAAGAACCGATGATCCAATTTTATGATCATGAGATAAGGATAGTTTCTACAACTACGATTGACCCACCATTGCACATAATCACATGTGTGAATCACATGCCATTTAAAAGGGTCTTGATCGATACTGGCTCATCGATCAACATAATAACGACCAAGGCACTGAGTCATTTGAAGCTACCTAAATCACATATTGTGCCAACTACATTTACATTGAGAGCATTTAACGATGCACTATGTTCGACTATCGACACAATTATCCTACCCATATAGGTAGGTCTGAAGACCATTTCAGTAATGTGTCATGTGATAGAAGGGGCCATGCAGTACAACATTTTACTCGGTAGGCCTTGGATTCATGAAATGCGTTGTGTCCCCTCGATACTGCATCAGTGCATGAAATATATTCATGAGGGACTGGTTCATGTAGTGGCTTCAGATGAGGAGCCATTTAAGTTTGTGAACCTAGAAGATTTGCTTAGGGGTTTCATACTCCCATCAATGCACCTGGATGTTCGATCATCATCACCAATAAAGAAACCAAGAGGTAAACCGATAGTGCATGCTCAACCAATGCCATCTATGTCACATAGATCGGAGCACACCACTGCCACTTCCTTGAAACCGTCGGCATCAGTCATGCATCGAGATGATAGGAAATTGAAGGTGAATATGGGTGAGAAAGAGAAAGAGCGTGAGCCCGAGCCAATCATCGAGGATGTTCCCATTCCCATGGAAGTTGAGGAACCCCAAGACAAAGCCAAGGAGGCACCTCAACCTACCTCACCTACATCTTTAGTAGGGTCATCCACACCATGGGTGATGGTACATCTCGCTAATACCAGATTAGGTGAGTACCTTATGCAAAATGTGACCTTTAGACCAATTCTGAAGACTACACAAGAGATGGGTAGACCATCCACTCATCATTATCCAGTTGGATCGATGGTTCCATTGGGAGAGCCACCTAACCAAACTAACTTCATCTATGCGGGGCTAGATCAACTTCCAACATGAGAGCCCATGGATGAAGATGACGAGGAACCTTTCATGGTAAACATTCATTATTTGTCTAATCTGGAGTATGCCATGCATATTTTTGAGCTATATCATTGGCATGGATACGACCTTGGTCTCTTTGAACAAGGATGGAGGACTCCGCTGGAACCTCATTATCAGTTAGTCACTGATAGATTCGGTCTAGGGTTACAGATACGTGGGTAGGATGATTTGCTCATAGCATCCCTAGATCATCTGTACCTCAGTATGGCGGATGATGTGGATTTTAATCCATATCATCCGGATCCTTCCAAATTTTAGAGGAATCACCCTATGATATCTGTCATCACCATTGAGCCACTCGAAGATCATCATGAAGGGCTCCTTGAGTAGACTGAGGTAGAAATGAACCCCAGAGATCAACTGGGACACCAAACCCATGATGCAGTCGATGACACAGACATGCAGGGGTGCAACCCCATTACTGCAAGTGATCTCGAGTTAGGAGATCTTTGTAATGAAGATGGAGTGGAGTCCACCTCCGATATGAGTGGACCAAGCTATGATGCAGATGAGGATTCCTCAAATGATGATGAATCTGAGGATGAAGTCGAAGGTGCTTATGTAAGGCCTTTGTATGCGCATCATCTATTGCCTATGGAATCGGTACAGGATACCGAAGAGATCCTTCCCAACATTGATCATTCAAGGGAAGAGATCGAGCCAATTTTCTTGGTAGCATCGTACATGAGGTATAATTATCCGATTTTTTTGGATAGCGATGACAACATGCAAGAAGTAAGATTCATGGGGCCTCATTTAGAGGAGCACCCTCTAGGAGTGGGGGTGAATGAAGGATTCTATTATGATAGTGATGAAGAAGATGAGTTAGAGAGGGCCTACCTTGGTCCTCCTTATTTGCGTTACCATCATCAACCCATCGACATCGATGAGGTCTATAGGCAGCTACATGTTGGTCCGCATCTGAGAGCAAGATGGTTAAACTTGGATCAAATCCATCGGTTGGTTAATCCCCTTCCACCGACCTACATGCAGCTCCATGAGCCAAATGATCCTATTTTGCATTCAGTGCATAGGGAGGATCCAATTATTCATAGTCCTCATAGGGAAGACCCTTTTGTGCCTGTGCCATTAGAGCCAGATCGTGGGTATGAGGACTATGCAGATTTTGTAGAGGTCAGTCCATGTGGTCCTGGAGATCAATTCCATTCCATAAACATGGTCTCCATTGATTTGACCACTCCACTCCGCAATCCAATAGATCCATCTAAACCATTGTATCTTAACAAAGATGCTATCGACTGGGATCATGTTGATTCACCCATTGAGCCTGAGGATTTCTTCCCCAATGAAGAAATGTTGCAACCTTTCCATTTTGCACCAGGTTATGCATATGATGTTTATCATGCCAAAAATTCTTCCAACATGGAACCAATCAACCCGGATGATGACATCCATATGATTCCTATGCCTCACCAGCTTGAGGAGGGATCACATATGTCGATAGAGGAAACCTTTGAGGTGGATATCAGTGATGATCCCACCAGTGCAAAGAAGGTTAAATTTGGAGAGAGTCTCACTCCAGATGAGTGGGCCACCCTCATCCCTCTACTGAAAGAGAGACCAAATTTATTTGCTTGGTCATATAAGGATATGCTAGGTCTAGACCCAAAATTGGTTACTCATAACCTTTCGCTAGATTTGACGAAGAAGTCGGTCAAGCAAAAGCTTAGGAAAATGCACCCAACAGTAGCCTTAATGGTGAAATATGAGCTACAAAAGTTGTTGGATGTGGAATTTGTGATTTCCATCGATTATCCAGAATGGGTGTCCAATATGGTACCCGTGGGAAAACCCGATGGAAGAATCCATATTTGCATGGATTTTAGAGACCTAAATAAGGCAACACCCAAAGATTCATTTTTATTGCCCAATATTGATGCTCTCGTAGATGCAACTATAGGTCACGAAATGCTCTCCTTAATGGATGATTTTTTTGGTTACAATCAAATTCGGATAAAACCCGAAGACCAGCACAAAACCATGTTTATAATGCCATGGGGAACATTTTGCTATAAAGTTATGCCATTCGGCCTCAAAAATGTTGGTGCCACATATCAATGGGCCATGACATACATTTTTCATGACTATATGCACAAAATTCTTGAATATTATATCGATGACTTGTTAGCCAAGTCATTGCTATGAGAAGAGCATGCAGAGGTCTTAAGGAAAGTCTTCGATCACCTGATAGAGCACAATGTCAGGCTGAATCCTAAGAAGTGCGTATTTGGCATAACTTCTAGAAAATTACTAGGGTTCATCATCTCCAAGAGAGGCATCGAAGTAGACCCAATGAAGGTCAAGGCCATTTTGGAAATGCGTCCTCCCACCAATATTAAGGAATTAAGGAGCCTTCAGGGCAAGGTAGCCTCGATAAAGTGATTTATCACCCAACTATCGGATAAATGTCGACCCATGAATCGACTGCTACATAAGGGGGTCCCATTCAACTGGGACGAGGACTGCAAGGCAGCCTTCACTGAGATAAAGCAATACCTGGTGATGCCACCAGTGCTAGCTCCACCAAGGCCAGAGGTGCCTTTTCTACTATATATATCGGCAACTAACTTTGCACTGGGAACCATGTTAGCCCAAAAGAATGTGCAAGGCAAAGAACAGGCCATATATTACATTAGTCAAACTTTGGTGAGCTATGAGCTCGGGTATGCATACGTGGAAAAATTGTGTTTAGCAGTAGTGTTCGCTACAAAGAAATTGTGACACTATATGTTAAGTCATACGACGTATGTTATATCCAAACAAAATCCTTTGTAGTACATGATGAGTAAGACTTATCACAATACACGTACTACAAAGTGGATCATGCTTTTGATAGAATTTGATCTAGAATTCATAAGCCAGAAGTCCATTAAGGGATAGGTCATAGCAGATCAATTAGCTGAGGTGCCACTATCAAACAGTAGGCCTCTAACAATTGAGCTTTCGAATGATGCAATCTTCATCGTATCTGAAGCTCCCAAACCCGAAGAACCAGAGAACAATGCTGATATGACTCTATTCTTTGATGGTTCGAAGTGTGAACAAGGGGGTGGTGCCGAAATAGTGTTCTTCACACCGCAAGGAGCTCCAATGCCCTTGTCATTCAAGTTGGATTTTTTATGCACCAACAACAATGCTGAGTATGAAGCCCTACTATTAGGCCTCCACACAATTGTCACCATGAATATTAAGAGATTGAACATCTTTGGTGACTCCTTGCTCATAGTAAATCAAGTCAAGGGGCTTTTTCAATGTCGGTGTCCCATACTGAAAGCCTATAAAGATCTAGTTGACACATATTTGGCCAAACTAGAATGGTATGACATTGAGGCAATCCCTCGATCATCAAATAGGTTTGTAGATACCATGGCTTCTTTGGGATCTTTAATCCCTCAGAATCCATCTACTGATTTCACTACCATCCATGTCAAGATGCTCTCTCATCCAAAAATAGAGCGTGCAGCCTATGATAATAGAGAATCAATCAACATGATCAGTGTAGAACCACAAGCTGAATGGTTCTGTAGAGCTGAAGACTTTCTTAAGAAGGCACCCTAGGGGTCATTAACCTCTCAGAGTCCCATGGGGAGTGGTACTACCATTCACCATAGGGTTGTTTTCGAGTCTGCATTTGCAAAAGTAAATACGTAGGGGGAGCAAGTCATCTTAGCGATCGAAGCTGAGATTTATCAAAATTGGATGTCATAAATTAAAGACTTCCTAAAGCTTAGTATAATCCCAGAGGGATTACTGCATGCCATGAAGTGCACATTTAAATAGAAAGTGGCCAAATATGTCTTAATAGGAGACATCTTGTACCGAAGAAGCTACGATGGAGTTCTCCTTCATTGCTTAGAGCCCCAAGAGGCATCATGGGCAATTTTGCAAGCCCATGATGGTACGTGCGGTGGCCATTTCAGTGGCATGGCCATCATCAAGTGCATCCTTCGAATGGGTTACTATTGGCCCACTATGGAGAAGGAGTGCAATGTGTATGTCAAGAAATGCGTTAAATGCTAGCATCATGCTAATCTTACGCACTTGCCATCATAGGCCTTACAGCCCATTCAAGTGGCTTGGCCATTTGCTCAGTGGGGATTAGATCTTATAGGCAAGATCTCTCCTCCATCATCGAGCCGACATACATTCATAATCATGGCTACTGAGTATTTTACAAAGTGGGTGGAAGCAATACCCTTAACAATGACAACTGGAGCTCGTATAGCAGAGTTTATATTGGAGCATATCATAAGTCATTTTGGGATTCCATCCAAAATAATATCGGATAATGGAACGTCTTTCAAGAACAAAACTATGAGAGCTTTGACATCTAAATATAGAATCAAACATAGTTTTGTGACTCCATACTATCCACAAGCAAACGGGTAGGCTGAAGCTTCAAATAAGATAGTGGTGGCCATCTTGAAAAATATGGTACAAGAAAACCACAAATATTGGCACATCCAGCTACCCCTTGCGCTATGGGCTTACAGGACTAGTATTCGGATGCCCACTAGGGCAACACCGTTCTCACTAGTATATGGCACTGAGGCCATTATGCCCTTGGAATTAGAAATTCCAATGTTGCGCATCGCATTGAAAGAGTTCATCGATGATGACACTACATGGCAAGCTCGACTGGATCAACTGACGCTACTTGATGAACATCACATGAATGCCCTGGAGCATCTCCACATTTATCAAGAGTGACTAAAATGAGCTTACAATGTCAAAGTCCACCAGAGAGACTTTGAAGTTGGGGATCTTGTCTTGAAAGAAAACCAACAGAACTCTAATTTACCGCCAGATATGCGAGACAAATTCATGGCTAATTGGCTAGGACCCTACATCATATCTAAAAATATTGGTCCAGGTACCTATCACCTAACATCGCTAGGGGGTGTTGAAGAGCCTGAACCTCTCAACATCATCCATATTAAGGCATTTTATGCTTGAAGAGCATAGTAAAAGGCTTCGAGAGTTTCTTGTAACTTCTCGGTCATCCTAAAAATCTCCAAACACTCTCATCAGTGGTTTGGTCAATTAAAAATCTCCAAAGGCATCTGTAAGCCCTTTGGTCAACCTCAAAAGCTTTGAGGGTTTGCAAAACCACTCGATCATCCCAAAAGGCTCCAAGGGTCCCTAAAACCACTTGGTCATGTCAGTTAAAAGCCTCAAGGATTTGCTTATAATCACTCGATCATCCTAAAAATCTCCAAAGGCATCTGTTATCCCTTTGGTCAAATGCAAAAGGCACCAAGAGTTTCTAAAAACTGCTTGGTCAACCCCAAAGGCTCCAAGGATTCTCAAAATTGCTTGGTCATCCCAAAATGCCCCAAAGGTACACATAATCCCTTTGGTCAATCCTAAAAGCTCCAAGGATTCCTAAAAATTGCTTGGTCAATCTAAAGGCTCCAGAGGCATGTACTCATCGTTTGGTCAATTATGAGGCTCAAAACCCATAAAAATTATAAAATCAATAAAATCAATAAAATCCAAAAAAATTGGTAAAGCATAAAATCCAAAAACATTTGCATTTTGCATTTTAATTTTGCATTTACACATGCATTCGCTGCATTATTGCATTGCATATAGGCATTCGTCATCCATTGCATTCCATAATAGAAGGCATTGTGTTTGTCAGTCTTACAAATGATGCCACATTTGTGTTTAAATCATGCATCTCTGCATTTATCATAATCCATCATTCATGTGAGTAATTGTGTTTTTCAACACAACCTATAATGTTGCTATGGAGATATACTAGTGTTTTTCGGTCACTCAGCCATACCTAGTGGTCTTATCAAGAGTTGGTAGAAAGCTTGCTTTGCTTTTGTAGCTAAGGTTCAGTTAGTATAGCCCTTAGCATATCAGAAGCCTATCACTAATCAACAAATTTAAACAATCCTAACAAGGACTAGGGGAAGATGAAATCCATGAAGCAGGACCGGGTATCCTGAAGTGAAAAGAGTTATTCTTGCTTATCCCTCTATGCGGATGATATGGGAAATGTTGGTAGTTGGCAAAAGGATAGGTTAGTTCCCTATTCAGAATCCCTTGCTTACGATAAAATGAGCAATATCCCAAAGAGATATCCCACATCAATCCTCATGATTGATACCCTAGATCGATATCATAGATCGAATCCCCAGAGTGATATCCCATATTGATATCATAAGATCGATATTCTCAATCGATATACCAGAAATAATTTTTCCAAGTAAATCCCCCCAAAGGAAAGTTTCTGAAGAAAATTATCAAATGTAAATGCCGAAAAGTGAAGATCAAGTGAAGATCAGAAAATAGGCTTAAATCAAAGTTCAAAGTGAAGTTCAAAAGTGAAGATCAAATGAAGATCATAAATCAAAAGTTCGAGCGGAGATCAAATGAAGATCCAAAATCTAGTTCGAAGAGAGATCAAATGAAGATCCAAAGATAGTTCAAAAAGAAGATGGAATCGACTCCCTTGCTTCACTACATATGAGCAAGTATCCCAAAAATTGAAGGATAGAAAGGAATGAGCCTGAATCCCTAGAATTGTCAGCACTACTGTACCTTACGCATGATGATATGTCTGACGCATTAGCATCTCGCTTATGAACAAGACCAATGTTTGAATGTGGAAGAGCTAGCTTCAGGTGTCCTGCATTGCCTAGTGGCTTAGTCCAACTAAAATCTAAACTTGAGATTGGATAAGACATTTGTGGAACCCCTATCTTAGCAATGGGCTGAAAGAATCCCGCCTGACATCGGGGAACGCTCGTGTCTTATCTTAAAATAATCATTTGCACACACAGGGATAATGAACAGTTAGGGTCTATCCTAGCAAAAGCCTTTTATCTCAGAAGTCTAGTGTGGTTAGTATGCAACTTTTGATAAGTCTATTAGGGTGTTTGAGTCTCATGGAAAACCTCAAAAATTTCTCCCATAGCAACAAAATGTCAAAAATTGCAACCATATAAATCATCAAATTGCAAAGTATCGAATCCATGATACATCATTATATAAAGCACAATCAACATATAGGATAGATACCGGATGGATATTAGCAATAATATTTAGATGACCACTGACTATATCGTGCACATTTTTCAAATTTGCAAAAGAAAATCGAATGACACATTATATCATTCGCATCATAAACATCGCATACCATTGCATTTCATATATGGGTGATTAATTGATTAAATTCTTATCTTAAGGATTTTCAATTACATTCATGATTTTTATACATTCTGTGGTGTCATCCATTAGATTGATAAACATATTTGCATTCATTCCTTATGTTTTAAGTGATTAAAGCATACAAGTTCATTTACATTAGATTAGCATCATGTAAATAAATCATTACATACATTAATGCATGAAAAGAAAGCAATATCAAATATGCGTTAAGAAAAGAACATCGCATCCATATGCATCTATCATCAAAAAGCACATCTAAGCATCTAGATCACTGCATATCATCATCATAAATCAAATAGCTATCTAGTGCATGTCATCCATACATCACATCATATAGCATCAACATAACATAAGCATTGCATCCATGTGCATCACATAAATATAAAATCAAAAATAAATGAGTACACAATAATGAGCCATAATAATGATCATATCATATATAAATATGTGTCTCAGAGTACATCGAGAGTAAAAAATACCCGCAGGCTACAAATGTGTAGGTCCTCGACCTTACACCAAAAATGATATGTATCAAAAATGTATCCTACAATAGTAGAGCTCTAGCTCTGATCTGCTCCCCCTATACCGGAGCTCTCACCGCCTCCCTCAGTACTATGCTCAGGAGCCTGCTCTACCTGCTACCCTACTATCTACTATGGATCCTACTGAGAGCCCTGAGTACCGCCTAGCCCGAAGAGGCCTAGCACTCATCCAACTACCACCTATGCAATGGGCACCTCTATGCATCGAGACCTATGGTTGGATGCTGTAGTAGACTACCCTACCTCCCTAGTCCTGGTATGACTACTGCCACCATGTGTACTAGAGGACCTATGTGTCCTCTCACTCCGATGGGTGCGATGGCTAGAGCTAGAAGTAGACTATCCTATAGTCCGAGATCTAGTCCATTGGGACTCTAGAGCATATGGATCCTCGAGAACCTCTACACCTAGCATCTGAATGTAGCCAACTAGCTGGTCTACCCGAGCAACCCTGGATGCGTGCCTATCATTGGCACTCATCAACAAACCCTACAGATTGAATCTCTACCATAGGATCCCGACCACCTGGTAGTACTACTACTGGTGCCATCGAAGGCCCCATAATCACCTGAGAGGATGAGGGATCCCCCTCTATGCCCTGAGAAGATCCCGCTCTACTACCACATCCCTCTATGCTAGTGCCAAGTCATGAGCATGGGTGAGCTCACCAACCTAGGTCTCTACTATGGTAGCCCATGCTGTCAAGCTAGCAATCTACTACTCTACCTACATCAATCGATGATCTCTATCTATCAACTATACCTATAGAGTAGCGATAGTAGTGTCCCACTCCCTCTACTACATCTAGAATCACCCAAGCTGACTCTGCAAGTCAGCCACCTATGCTAAGAGTAGTCCCTCTACACTATCAGGAGGGACCTCACCCTCCTCGAGAGCATCCTCATTAGGATCAACCTCAGGAGCCTCCCTGATAGCCTCTATGCCCTAGCCACCCTCTATCTACTGGTGCACATTGCACCCATCAAGATCCACCTCTACTCCATCCTGATCTACAGCTCGCCTAGAGGCCCTATCCCATACCAACGGAACATAGACCACCATCCATCATACTCTAGAGTGGTCACAGCTCTATCAACTCCAGTCTCCTAGAAGTCATCGAGAGCATCCCCTAGAGCCGAAGGCTAAATCCATGATAGATCCCTCTCCAAAGCCAAGCACCTATAAGCAAATGGGATCTCCGAGATGTCCTACACCATGCCAAACTAACATAGGATGCAAGAGAAATATTGGTACTCTCTGATATCAACCTTTTAGCCGAGTAACCATCTATCCTTATGAGATCAAAGTCGCTCATCGACCTCAAGCCAGTCAGGACACTCCATGTAGGGCCGCCACTCGATATCATCTAGCCCGAGTCCTACAAACCGGGTAATGTAATGTTGGACGTCACCAACATGGGTCCTACTATAGAAGCCCTCCTCCTCCCGAGGCCAGCAGGTAGCATAGCACTGATGATCATCATCGATATCTATGATGTGTATGGGTAGCTCCCTAGGATGCTCTATCCTGATATGCTACCAGCCCCAAATCTATAAAAGAAGACTACAGTTGATCCCTCGATGGCTCTGATCAATGATCTGATATAGCTCATGGTATAGCTGAGCCAATAGAGTGCTCCCCTAGGCTAGGAGTAGTGGCTATCGGATAGAGCTCTAGACAACTCTACACATAGTAGCTAAGAGGTTCTAAGGAATCCTCATGCTCGAGGAGTCTGGAAGCACATATTGCACCACCAGGTGCATAAAAATGGCCTCATGCATGGAGAAGACATTCTTCCCCTACCAATAGCCAATGTGGACCCCTCCATGGTCAATGGCTCACTGAGCCTCCTCACTACGAGCACCAAAGATAGCATCGAAGATGGACTCCTTGACACCAGAGGTCGAGGAGACGATGGCCTCACCATCAATAGGGATCCTAAAGATCCTATAAACATCCTCTAATGTCACTATCATTTCACCTATAGGTAGGTGAAACGTGTTGGTCCGCACATTCCAACGTTAGGCCAACATAGTCAGATAGGATTGATCTACCCGGATAGTGGGTAGATCCAGAACGTAGTCAAAGTCGACAACTCTAAACCACTCTCACTCACCATCAATGAGCTCTCCATGGAGAGTCTTAAGAATGTCAGGCTCTCAAACTCTAGAGGTCAATATCTAAAATAAATAGCATAATATAAGAAAAATCTAAAAAAAAACTAAAACAACAAAAACATTTAAAAATTGACCTAAAAATCATCAAAAATAGTAAAAAACTGATAAAATTGCAAAAACATGTCATCATGCAGGCCTAAAAATCAAATTTGTCAATCAGACAAGTCAAAAATGCATTAAATGATATTAATTACCTCTAAAAACTTAGAAAAATTAAAAAATTTACAAATTTTTCCTAAAGTTGGCGAACCACGAGTCAACCCTACGGTCCGCATGCGGTCAAAAATTGACCATTGGGATTTTGAATGTTGACCATAGCTAGTAGCTATGGTCCCCAATTGACCAATTGGGAACCACATCTGGTACCTACGGTCTCCAATTGAGATCCGACTAGGTGCGATACCACGGCCAAAAATGCAAAAAAATTAAATCTAAGCTACCCTAGCCTAAGATGAGGTTCATTGCCAGTAATTTAGTGAAATTGATTTTCCAATTACTTAATTGGGTTCATTTTTAAGTGGTAATGGATGCGAGGTCTTGGTTTTTGAGTTACCTTACCCTCGCCTCATCCGCCGTGGCTAGAAGACGCTTGCCCGCGCCCGACCATCATCTTGTGAGTAGGTGTGCGGGTAAAGTGTGGTAGGTTGCAGGTCAGTTTTGTCAGTTGTCACTATCAGAGCTCTAGTTTGCAAGTCGCTATCAAGGAATAATGAGAGACATTTGAAAATTGAGCATTTTATAGGCTTCTCATATTTCACGTGGACCGTAGGCCCTAGCCGTGGTTCCCAAATTTGCAAATGGGAACCGTAGACCCTAGCCATGGTTTGCAACTGGTAAGAAATTTTGTAAAATCCCACCATGGGAAGGGCCAAAAAGATAAATTAATGCCTCCCATTGGGTCAGAACTCAATAAAAGCAAACTAATTTGGAAATTTGGTGATAATCAAGCACCGAGATCCAATTAAAAATTAAAAATCTGGCTGAGATTATAAAGTACATTCAACCGAGGTCGTCGCTATGACAATCCTTTCATGGAGTGATGCACCTCCCAGCCAAATAAATAAGCTCAATGCATAATTCAAAACATTCAAAAAAATCAATAATTAAAAACACCAAATGCGCCTCGTATTCAGTAATTTACCCTATACACTTGGCGGTTGCAGCGACTTGCGCTCCATGCAATCCGACAAGATGAGTAAATTACCATAAGGACATTTGGGGAAAAAATTGTCATCATTGATCTAATATGCTTCTTTTCAATCCCTAAGAAGGCCTTCATGGCCAGACTGCTCCACGAGAACGAGGCGTTGCATGTCATTTCTTCTATGACCTCTTTTTCAGCAAATCATCGATAATTTGATTCAACACAAATCTGATTGGATTTGTATCAATTCGATTCCCTAAGATGGCTATTGTAGCCTGACTGCTCCATGGGATAGAAGTGTGCAAATACTATTAACAGTTGGAATCAAAAGTTGAACTAGGCCTAGCCAATGCATTAATTTGCTCAAATCTAAATTTGTTCAGATCATCCATGGTGGTCAAGCGACATCGTCGCTTTATTCATTGTCATTACCCTCATCGACTCATCGCTTGAGGGGGTAGTCATAATATCAAATCATAATCAAAATCAATAGAAGATCCCGGAGATCGTAGATCCCTTGATCTTGTCAAAATTGTGTTCGTCCTTGCGAATCATTGTCAACAACTATCATAAGCTTACCCCTTTGCTTGGGGAAATATAGCAAATTATATTTATTTGTATCTCGTCTCCTTTCGGTTATATAGGCCTAACTCCTATTGTAGCATCAAACGCTACCCGAATGACTGATGGCAAGTGCAAGCTTTTCAAGTTTAAGCCTCCAAAGAGTTGGAAGCAATGATTCCAGGATGCGCATCCTTTTGTTGGACCTGGGGCATCTAATGTTGATCTGACTAATGATCATCATAGAACCTTTGACATCATTTTAGGAGGTCTATTTTTGCTCAGCATTGTTCGATCTCACAATGCATCTCAAAAGGGGCATCTGTAGACACCTAAAACACGTCATGTCGAGGGTGACTACTCATATGGACATGCTACAAGACCATATGGAAGATCTTGGATAGACTCCAAGATAGAGCAAGTGGTTCTAACCACTCAATTTGGGCTCCTTGGCCTAATCAGTCTGAACCACAGCCCAGACCTATGGTTTACAGCTGAACCATGGTTGAGACCTATGGTTTGTAGTCTAGACCATAGTTGTGACCTGCGGTCTTAACTAAAGTTCAGTTGGCCTTCAATCCGAGCCAAATCGGTTGGAACGGCCATTGGATCTAGAAGAAGGTGGTTAATGGATGAAATATTCTAGAGGCTTCCATTCCAACTGTCCTAACCACCTCTTCTTGATCTTGGCTTCTCCAGGAAGCCACCCCTAGTCCTAGGGCATCCTATAAATACCCCCTCCAAATGGGGAGAAGATATAGATGATTTGTATAGCGAAGCACTGATGAATTATCGAGTGAGTGTGAATTGATCAAGCGAGCAGCGAAGCCCTATCGGATTGCATACTGAATTCGTGCATTCGAAGGCCACTTTGCTATTCATCCAATGATCAGTTTGCCATGGAAGTTCTAGGAGCCTAGGAGGATCAAGAAACGCAAATCTGGGCAAACGAAGGCCCATCACAGTGATTCAACCACCAAACCTATCAGAAGGACACCGAAGGTGACCCTTGAACATCAATTGGACAAGGAGGTCAAGCCCACTACCCTTGGAATTGAGGGTAAGCCTATCAGAGTGCTAACCATGGCTATCAGCCATGGTTTACAGTGCAGACCGTGCACCAGAGCTACGGTTTGCAGCAGAGGTATAACCACCTTCCTATTTTCATTTTTGTCCGGCTAATTAGGTTAGATTAGTTGTTTTCATGGTTTAATGGCATTTTAGCAGACTTTTGACCGTAGAATTAGGTTAGATTTACTTCTTTATGTTTATGCTTCAATTAGGACTTAAATGCTTTCTTTATGCATGTTTATGCTTCATTTTCTATATCTGATCCATGCATAGTGTAGTTGCTACTTTCCTTTACGCTATTACATGAATCTTGATTCACTTTGCATAGCTTAGAAGCATTCTTTACATTTTCTTGATTATGCATGTTTAATGGTGTCATTATGCAATTTACCTAAAAGGGCCTCATCATGAGAGGTTGCCTATATTTTTGACATTCTTGTGTTGTTTCTTGACCGTAGGGAATAGTTTCAAAGGAGAACCAACCATCAAGTTCCTTCCCCATCGCGAAGA
This sequence comes from Wollemia nobilis, assembly GCA_028583015.1. NCBI lineage: Eukaryota > Viridiplantae > Streptophyta > Pinopsida > Araucariales > Araucariaceae > Wollemia > Wollemia nobilis. Next base: position 7,984,692 of record JAQPPZ010004842.1, read on the forward strand.
AGAGGGCACCTCCACCCTAGAGCAGTTCGTGCCATTCGAAAGGCATTTGGAAATCACACCTACCCTTAAGAGGGAAAACAATTGTGCACTCCTATTGTAATATTGTATCAAAATGAATATCCCTAAGAGGGACGTACTTGTAATTGGATTTTGACTTTGAATACAATGGAATAAAGTGTTTTTCTTCTTGTTTCATTTGTTGTCAATTTCGTTTTCTTGTATGCATGCTATATTTTTATCATTCATTGCAATAGGATACGCCATCGGGTGTGACCCTTTCTGGTGGTTACATCTTCATAGATTATGATCTACGCAATCCTATTATAATTGCATTTGTAGCTCTTGAATTTGCATGCATGAGAAACCTACCTTCCTTATCTGTACGAGGATTAATTTCTAAATTGTACCCAAATTCCATTGCATCCCAAACTTCATTGCCAAGTGCCATCAGGTGAAATCTCATCAACACACACCAATAAAGGAAGTCACTTCCATCAAACACTGGTACTGTATTATTGAAGGCCTCATTATTTTGATCCTTTTGATCCATTATGTTCTTAGACCACTTTTCCTTCAAGTTGTCAAACTCTTCTGAAGGAACCCGCTATGATACCAATTGAAGAACACAAGCTTATACTGAGAGAGGGGGTGAATAGTACAAGACCAATTTTTACTTTTCTTCTCAAATCAATATTATGTAGTGTATAGATAGCAGTATCAATAGCAGTAATCAAATCAATGCACAAAACACCACACACAATAGAGACACAAATTTAACGTGGTTCACCCAATGTGGGCTACCTCCATAGAGAAAATATTTCTTCTAAATATTTCTCAAATGATCTCTTTGGAATCCTTCCCAAATTATAATGTTTATGGACCTCGGTCCAAAGGATATGTTGATCCCCTAATCTCAATTTTGTGGATCTCTTCCATAGGAGAACTCTTTCTCCTTCTACTCTGGCTAGTGATCTTCTAGAAGACTTTGTCTCTATGCTGCACTGACTGGTGGATATCTCTCCATTTGAAGACTTCTCTCTTAGATCTTGTCTTCAATTGTCCTAGCTACTGGATCTCTATCCACTGAGACTCTATCCTCTATACTTTGTCACCTCCAAAGCTCTATCTCAATATTGTACCAAACATAGTTTAGTTTATATAGCACAGTTCTACTCAATATCTTGCACTAAACATAGTACAGTCAGTCTAGTATAATTCTACTCAATAGGTTCACTCAGAACCTGCTCAAATCTACTCAACAGGTTCACCCAAAAACCTATCTAAATTTGCTCAATAGGTTCACACAAAACCTGTCTAAATTTCTCAACAAATCCTCTCTAGGACTTGCTCAAATATGCTCAATAAGTCCTCTCTTGGACTTGCTCAAATATGCTCAATAAGTCCTCTCTTGGAATTTCTCAAATATTCTCAATAAGTCCTCTCTTGGACTTGCTCAAATCTACTCAATAAGTCCTCTCTTGGACTTGCTCAAATCTGTTTAGCAAGCTTTCACAAAAGCTTAACTCAAAACAGTCCACAAGCCTTCTCAAAGACTTGTCTCAAATCCACTTAACAAGCTCACACAAAACTTGTTCAATCTCATAGAATCATAAATATAATGGTTAGAGATTCAATATGTTCTATACTCAAATTACAATCAATATCTCAATTCAATCTCATAGAAGCATAAAGAGAATTTTTAGAGACTCATTCTATACTCAAATCCCAATCTCAACTTAATAGAAGCATAAAGAGAATTGTTAGAGACTCAATATGTCCTATTCTTAAATCTCAATATCAACTCAAATCAATCTCATAGAAGCATAAAGATAATTTTTAGAGACTCTATATGTTCTATACTCAAATCCCAATCTCAACTCAATAGAAGCATAAAGAGAATTGTTAGAGACTCAATATGTCCTATTATTCAATCTCAATCTCGACTCAAACCAGAATATAGAATAGTTTTTTTTATGGAACTTGAACAACCATTTCACACATCCACTTTAATAGGCTTAACCGAATCAACTCAACCAATCACATCAAGAAACAATCCTTTCTCACAAACCCTAGTCCAAGCATGTATCAACCAACTCAAAATGTTTCCAATAATGCTTTATCTCAAGTCTCATATAACAATGATACTCATGTTATTTTCTAGATCATGTTAAAGTTCATTTCATCATAAATGGGCTTCAACAACAATGGTAATGAAAGAAAGTTTAAATACAACTCACAAATCATAAAACCTTGAAGCATTCAATCAACCATCTTTACAAAGGAAACTTCAATTAATCCTTTTCACTCCAATGATATTTCAAAAATCAACCATCACAAAAAATCAATAGGAGAATGTGCCCATACCTTTTTGATGCCAAATTAGTTATCCACAAAATCTACCACACTTAATCACAACTTTCCTTTTCAATATTAATAAGGGTTAGTGGTCTTTAAATAATCACAATAAAAGCATAACTTAATTTACACCCTTTTCACTCCAACTTCATAATCACATCCACCAAAGTCTATTTTAATAAAAACCCTTATTAAAAATAACCCACAATAAATATCTCAAAATCACTTTAACAACTCCTTATTTCTCCTAAAATCAATTCTCCATTTTCATAAAAATAAAACATAAATCAAATATGCTTTTGCAATAATAATCACAGCCCTAATGATAAAATTTAATTCCCATTAAATATCTTATAAATCCAAACTTTAGGGCTAATAAAAATTATTAAAGGCAAAAACGTAAATACCTCTCAAGGGGATTCGAACCCACCCCCGTTTGCCACACAACATGAGCATCTTAGCCATGGCTAAGATTCCAACCGAGCCAAAGCGCTCGTTGGAAAAGTAAAGGCCAAAAATGCCTTTAATCTTCCTTTGCCTATCACAAAGGACAAAGCGCCAAAGTGCTTCCCACACGCTATCATCAAGGGGATTTGATCCCTGATATTTGTGCTACCCATAGTCTTAGAAAAATTGATACGCCAATGCACCATGCCTCATACCACATTTGAGATTTCCAAATCACTGCACTTTCTTCGTTGCTTCCTTTTCAACAATTCACATGAGCTCTTTCGAATTCCAAGGTAATTAACACATGAGAGCAAGGATAATTATTTGGTTTTATTGCAACCCTTTATAGAGTGTTTAATAACACTTTGAAGACATCGGTGGAAATATTAAAATTGTATTTTCATGATGACGTCGGTGGGAAAATTTCCATTTAAATTTGAAATAATTAAAATTTAAACCAAACATTAAAACTCAAACAACTCCATCATTGGGGCACATTTTTCAATGAAACGAAAGCCCAATGTGGGTTTTAAGAAAAAACCAGATAAAATCTGCTATCCATGGTTTTAAATAAAACCTTTTATTTTCCCTATCTTGGTTTTCACAAAAACCCTTCATAGATCCTTTTGACATTTATTGCTCTATTGACATCAATGACAACATTTCAGCTTAGGGACTCAAAATGTCCAACAAATAAACAATGTTATCTGGTACATAAGGCTTATAGACTGATATGGTTGGAAGCCTATCCATATGTTCTATAGTAATTTTTGGATGGTTCAATCCTGATGCATTTACAGCTAAAAGGTCAGCAATATGATTTTGTTCTCTAGGAATGTATGAAATATTGAAAGCTAAAAATTTATCAATCTCTTCCAATACTGTAGTTTTGTATTATTTCAACCTAGGATGCTTGGTTTGATACTTCCCTCTTATCTACTGGATAATTAATTCTACATCTACAGTCATAGTTAAGTAATTTATACGTAACTCTTTAGCTTTTCTAAGTCCTAGTAACAAAGCTTCATGCTCAACTACATTGTTAATGCAAGGAAATTCTAATCTATAAGGAATACCGAGGTAAATTCCTTTTATATCAGTCAAATTAATTCCTGCACCCACTCTAGACTGATATTTGGCTCCATTAAAATTCATGGTCCACATTTCTTGTGTTAATACTCTATCTGATTTAGCATCGACCATTTTCATAACTTCTAGATCCATGTTTTTGGCTTTTGGTACTTCTACCAAGAATGGGTTATGCCATATTGAATAAACTCCCATTCCTTTCTCCTCTAATGAGTTCACTAAGTATATCATGGTATCATCTATCTTAATTAACTCTACAAAATATTTTTTGAAAGGTTTTCTTCGTAGAGTTGCATTTTCCTTATCTAACATTGGAATGGTAGCATAGGACCAATTCAATTGAATAGATCCCCCTAATTATTATTCCCAATGCCTACTTAGTAGTAGTGAGAAGAATGGATCAACATCAACTACTAAAACATCCATTACTATACCTTTCTTGGGGTGTTGGTCTAGATATACCAATAATCTAGTTATCACTTCGACATAAGGTACTTGCCTACTATCCATTACTGATACATGGGCATAATATCTAGTATAGATTAATCCCATTTGGTCAGCTATCATCTTGGGCATGATATTGTGTGAAGATCCACTATCCAACATACAATTATGAATTACATACCTCTCTCCTTCATATGAGTTATATCTTAATGACACATAGAAGGTTCTGACTGAGGATGGTGACCTTGTATCCTATTGATTTTGCCTAGCAGTATGGCAAGATGGATATTATTTTTTCTCATTAAGTCCTAAAGATCTACAAAATTGTTCTTTGTACTGTTAAAATTTCATAGGTTCACAAAATATGATATTAACTTCTGTTTACTGAGTTCTGACCTAACATCAAATTCTATATTTTTTACATCAAGTGATTTATTACATTATTCTTTAGGCACCTCTTCCTCTAACTATACTAGCTCAAGGATTATATTTTTGGGGGTTTTATCAGTTATCTCTTTACTAAAATTTTTGTTTGTGAAGGACTATTTTCTTTATTCACTAGTGGAAGCTTTCTCTGTTCTTTTAGGGATTGTTTTGTTCCTTAAGTTCAGAGCATGAGTAGCTTCTAATTCTTCCACTTCTTGGGCAGTTGGGATTAATTTCCCCTGCTTCATTTTATCATATCTTGACTCATGTGGTCTTTGTAATATTTTTGTACCTTCAATAACTAATATCTGAGGATTATGATTTGAAGCATATTTATCCATGTTTTCTTCAAAGAGTATCTCTCTTGACTTATATTCTAGAGATCAACAAACATTAATTCTTATATCATCTTCTGAATCATCATTAAGATCTATACTGTATGGTGTACTTTAGTAAATTCCACATCCTTCTGGGGTATGGGGAGCATCACAAGTTGAGCAAAAAAAAGGAAAACCCTTTGCGAGATCAGTAGATGGTATGGGGTTTGGAACACTGTTCTAATCTCTATTAGTTTCTCTTTTATTCCAATTGTTGTTCCCATTGTTCCTATTTATGTTTCCTTCATCAGATCCATTGTTGTTTCTCCAATTCCTATTGAAAATTATCTTGAAGGGAAGGCAATTATCAACATGTGGTCTTTCAGGTTGTGATGACTCACCATTATTACCATTATTTCCATTATTTCTTTGTTTATCACTAACCTGTTATTCATGGTATTAAACATCTCTATCATCTGATTAGTCAATTTATCCATTGGATCTACTTCAGCTCTTCTTTGTAAATAAAAGGCTACTCTTTTGGGCTTTCTATCAGGTTGATTTGTCTCTAGATAATAAGGCTTAATTTTACCACTATCTAGCATGTTTCTTTTGATTTTAATCACTTTATCCATGCATTCATCAATAGTGGTGGCTTGTTCTTATCGTAATTCATAATTTAATTCTCCTTGGAAAGCATTTTTATAGAAACAAATTGATTGGATGCCACTAGGCCTGAGGTTAGCAAGGATTTTGTTCCTATTTTTAGGAAATCATCTATAAAATCACTGACAACTTCATTTTCCTTTTTATTCATAGTGGCCAAATCAGTTAACAAAGATTGTTCATTTTTCCTCTCTCCAAATTTCTTTAGGAACACAGTTTCCATTTTGGAAAAATCTGGAATGTCATTGGTTGGGAGGGAGTTAAACCACTCCCTAGCATATTTTTCTAAATTTTACAAAAATAGTCTTAGGACTACATCTTCATGTTCCACCTCAAAGCTATCCATTGCATACATAAAACTTTTGATATGATCTTCTCTAGTTACTGCATTATTTCCTAGAAAATTGGGCAGGTACTTATGGGATTTTTTTGGTAGGGCATTCTAATTTATGGGTAAAGCAAAAGGCCTGTACCTATTAGTTCCCCACAATTGAATATTATTTTGATTTTTTTGAGCCATTGTGACTATAGGTGTAATGGGATTTGGATTCATAATAGCACTGCCTACAAGAATATGGAGTTGGGTAACCTTAATATAATCTGCTAGATTATATACCATAATATTACTGTTAATTGGGCAATGAGAATAATCAAATGTATCATCTACAACAAAATTTAACCCACTATTAACAACTATTTTTGTAGCAGTAATATTTTGATTTTTATTTTTCTTTACGTACTTTCTACTTGTAGGACAAGATTTATTTTCATACACAGTACTCTTAAGAAGTGGGACATTTCGATTATGGGTAAATACCTCGAGGTTCTTAAATTCTAGAAAAAACTCCTTACCACTTCTCCTGGTGTGCACCAGCACATTCTACTCCTTCTTTATTGATTTTTAATTTCTAGGTTTGTCCAGGTAGAGTCGCTAGCACAGGTAGTGCAGAAAGAACATAATGTATGATCAAGATTGCTTGATCTTTTTACTCTTAGTCTTACAGGAGATATTTCTTTGGGGAAATTTCAAGAAAATCAAGAAACATCAAGAACACAGACAATTGAAAATTATAGGCAAAAGAAATAAAGAACATAAAAATAAAAAAATAAAAAACGTAGGTTCTTTATTTTAATTTGTCACCTATTGATTAAAATATAATCGTTGAAAGAAAAAATTTTAAAAAGATAGACAAATATTTTTAGCAAGTCCTCCTCGAAAAATATGTCAAAAAACTATTAGCATCATTTTTATGGGCCAGTGTGAATAGCCAATAAAAATGTCGTGAACTCCCAGGCCTAAAATCATGAAGATTCTATCCCTGACAATGACACCAAAAAATTGTTGGAACAATTTCTTGCATCCATAGGGTTGAGCTATCATGCTACAATAAACCATTTGAAACCAATGAGCCATTATAGGCTCTGGTCAACCTGCCTCTTTATTCTAATAAGATATGTATTGCTATGATTAAAAGAAACCAAAATGGGTAAGGAAACCCCAGTGGTAAAATTAAGATATTGCAAGTATTACGTACTCTAGATTTTAATTATAAACTACTTCTATTAAATTGACCAAGCAAGAATAACAATCTTAATTATGCCTTATGTGTAGACCGGTACCTAGATTAATTGGGTTGTTATAACACTTTTAAAAATGCTTCAAATTGAATAGAAAGAATGGGAAAAATAAGAATTTGGCTTTGTTAAACTCATTCGAATATCATAATAAATCTAATAGTTTGACCAAAAAAATAAACGTTCATAACACATTCAAATAATGTAATTTTGTTTTAAGTAACACACAAAACTGAAAATAGAATTGACCCCCATAATTGTATTAATTTTCTAAATGAATTACATGCAAAGTTGGTAGAATGCCATTAAAATCCGTTAAAAGTATTAATACAATGAAGAAATATCATTCAAATAATATAAAAAGACTTCTTCAACTTCTTTCATTCTAATCTAGTAACAGGAAAAATCTTCGAGTTTAAGGCTCAATAGATCTGGAAATAATCTCAGCTTCTTGGGTACTATTCTACCAAAAACTGCACAACAAATGGGATAAATGAGGGATGAAAAAGAAAATAGACACAAAGGGGATACAAAAATACAACTATAGGGTACTCAAGTATACCTTTTAGCAAGAATTTTCTATATCTAAGCTTGATGTAGGTTCTGATCCTAGCTGGTGTATTTTAGCTTCAGGTTCTTGAATCTGTTACTTTTGGCCTTGTTTGGACCTTACACTTGTCACTTGCTAGTTTGATTCTTCCAAAAAATTGTATAGTTGTGTTCCATTGTCCCCTTTGCTCATGTGGTATACTCTATTAGGACCTTTTCTTATTTAGTTGTTTAACCGGTTATCTCAGTTCTTGATGAGTATTCCTCCTCTATTTCTATTTTATTCTCTGGTTGATCGCCTACTTCTGAAGTTTCCCCTTCTTGAGTGATATTTATTTCTTCCCCTGGGGGAGTGTTTAGCTTCAACTGCAGACTACATACTCTGGTTTCTTTCTCTTTCTTATTCTATTGAAGTCTTTTGATTTGTTTTTTAATAAACCTCCAAGCGTCAGTATTAAAGGTCACTCCAAACTTCACTACATTCATCTCTTGCAAAATTCTATTTTTATATATACTAATGTGAACTTTCTTCCCCTCATACTAAGAAATAAGAGAATCCACATTATTAACCAATATGGTAGTCTACCTGGCCATTCCTTTGTCGTCATAAGGTTCACAATCAAACCCTTCAATCTTATTTATGAGGAGATATTCTATGCTAGCAGTTTCCAATAGCTTTTCTAATGATAATCCAATATCTGCAAACTTTTCTCTTATATTGTCTAGCAGAGTAAACATTTATGTAGCATCATTGTACCACCTTCATCTGTTTATTTCAAAAATTGCTGCCTTTATGAATTCAATATTGTTTTTGACCTCAGTGCCATCTCTTAGGACCATCGCTTTACTCTGCATTTCTTCGAAATATTTTGCTATTGAGTGGAGAGTTGGAAGGATGATTTCTAAATTTTGTTCTTTCTGATATAGAAAGCTTTCCATTTCTTTGGCATTGAATTGGATCACTCTAATCTATCTGAACAACTCTGTGATCCCATCGATCCTATCCTAAATTTTAAATGATATTTATTTTTTGATTTTAGACAAATAGTCTGTATAGTCTATTACTTTCACAACTAGAGGGGATTGTACTGGTGTGGCAGTTGCCTTAGCTAACTATTCTTGTAAGTCTTTGATCAAGGCTTGTATTTTTGCCTTCTCCTTATCACTCATTTCTAATTTACCCCTTAATTCTTTATTTGTTTGGTGCAGAAGGTCTATGGTTTGTGCATTCATAACTTTATTCATTCTAGCCATGTCATCTTCCTTCCCACACATTGAAATCTTTCTCGTTTGATCATAAAATGTGAAAACCAATGGTTCCTATGGATTAGGTATGTATATCTCTACCATAGATGACCTGGACCTATTTTACTCCATCCATGCAGTAGAAATTTCTCCTATGCCACCCATCCCTGCTACTATCTATAATTCTTGCTCACTAGCAACACTAAATATAGTTTGTTCTTCTATCCTTTCTAGTGTGACTCTTGTTGAAGTTAAAGCTAGTTTGGGATTCTTTACCTTAGGGGTAGGTTCAATTTCTTGTCATTTAACTATGTGATCTCTGAAGATGTTTCCAAAGCCACTTGCTTTCCTCATATTCATTTATACCAATACTAGAATCTATACTTCTATGTTGTTGATTTTCATTGAATTGGGAATGGCCTATGGGGTTAATTTTTTACAGTAGTTAGAGCTAGTAGTTGGTCGATAAAAAGGGCTACAACTTGCTTTTCTAGAATTTCTAGTGGCTGGGAGGATTTTTTGGTAATTTTCTTTCCTTTTTTTGCATTTGGTCCAGTAGGATTTTCCAATGAAGTGCTAGGCGTTGCCTCTATTCTGAGGTGATGGCTCTCGGGAAATTGGATTTGGTGATCTACTATATCTGCTATTATTATTGGAATTTCCATTTGTTCTATTCCCTGTTCTTCTATTATTTCTAGTATGGGGTCTTCACGAACCACTTGAGTGGCTTCGGGTAAGAGAGGAGCTACTGATTCTATAGAGATTCTCCTGATTACAACCAACTCTGGGGGGTAATCATATGCTTTTTGAAATTACAAATTGCCCCTCTTCTCATAAGGGAAATATTTCCATACATTCTAAAAATCTTTCCCTTTCTCTATGGTATCTAATAATGCTTCTTCATACTGGTCTTTCCTATGTTCAACCCAGGCATAGTCGTAATTTTTCATCAATTTCTCGTACTTTTTATCTGGATTGTAAGGCCTCCAAGTTATTTATTCAAAATCCATGAGGTCTAAATTGTACATTACTTTTAATAGAGCTTTATAACCTACAAATATGTAATACCCAAAACTAAAGGGGACACTGAGCCATGGGACCTTGCCATATTTTTTTACTAGCCTCATTTTGGCTTCCTCGACCACCTATCTTACTAACTACAGGGTAGCCAGAGACATAGGGCAATACATGGGTAATATGTTAAGGGTAATTTTTCTCCCATAAAACCTAATGTATGTGAAGTACTCTAAAAAGAAATAATCCCCTATGTCCTTTTATTTAATGAAAGCTTTGACTCCGGGTCTCAGTATCTCAGGGAGGTCACCTGTTAGGATCCAATGAATCTCTAGCATGAAATTGTCACAAAAGCAATCAAAATGAGTGCACCCTTCATGTATTCTCAAAAATTTGGTCTATACGTAAGGAATCTCAGAGGCTTCTATCCTTATTTTAATTTAATTACCTAATTGTCTAGCTAATAGGTGCATGAGAAATGAGTAGTGAGGGAAATGGGGCATTACTTGCCTTTGTCCCAAAATTACCTCTTTTAAATTTTTCAACTGTGTGTGTAGTTGTTCACTCAAATATTCTTCCTAGGCATAAATAAGGGTTTTTATTCTTCTATTACTTTATGCTACTAAGTACAACATATTCCTACCTACCACTTTGAGCTCTTGCACTCCTAAAATGATATTAGCCATATCACAAAAACCCTTGATCCAGGTTCTAAAAGCAATTTTTCTAATGGGAAAATCAAATAGTATAGGCTCATGTGATTCAAAAAATAATTTTAAAACCTCTAAATCTATTAATCTTTGGGATTACCTTTTTATTACTTGGTGTATTAGTTGCGTGTTTAAAGGTGTCAATTTGAATACCTGCCTTATGTGTAGACCTACATTATGTGAAGATCTAGGGTGAATGTGATGCTCAAGAGTGGGGGTTTAAGTACTTGAGGATGGAGTGGTTTAATTTTTTAGATTAGATTTGTCTAGAGTCTTTCCATAGAGTTGCAAAAAAACTCATGAATACTAGGACTCAACATTCAAGCCACTAGATTGACAAATCAACTAGTGAAGATTTTTATCTCCAATATTAGAAATTCTTTAATTCTAGTTTCTAACAACTTGTTGCAAGAAAAGGAGATTCAAAAAAAGGTTGGGAAGCTTCCTACAAGATATTTAGGAAGAATATATTCTTAGAATAATTCAAGCACTTGCAGTAACAAGGAAGAAGATTGAAGATTTCAAATACCTCGAGAAAGGTCCCATTACAAGAGTTGCAATCTTGCAAAGTGTAGAAGTGAAGAAAAGACCATAATAGCCTTATAGAAGATTCAAGGAAGAAGAGACTCTAGAAGTTGAGTCAAAGGAGATAAGATATTGGTGATATCCATTCAAGATCAATACCTGCAAAGTGCAAAAGTAGAAAAGGCCATAGAACCCTTGATCAAGAAGAAGACTATAAAAGCCTTAATTTTGAAGAAGAATTTAAAAAAGAATTCCTGATTTAGAAGATAAATTTATGATTTAGAAGAATACTCCAAATAATATATCTTGAAGAATACTTCAAAAAAGAATTCCTGATTTAGAAGATAAATTCCTGATTTAGAAGAATACTCCAAAGAAGAGTTCCTAAAGAATACTTTAGAGAAGATATTTTGATTTAGAAGATAAATTCCTGATTTAGAAGAAAACTCTAGAAAACTTTAGAAGATAAATTCCTGATTCAGAAGAATACTCCAAAGAAGAGTTCCTAAAGAATACTTTAGAGAAGATATTTTGATTTAGAAGATAAATTCCTGATTTAGAAGAAAACTCTAGAAATAAGTTCCTAAATAAGACTCCAAAAATAGTAGTGAGAGAAAAGGGGCATTACTTGCCTTTGCCCCAAAATTACCTCTTTTAAATTTGTCAACTATGTGTGCAGTTGTTCACTCAACTCTTCTTCCTAGGCTTAAATAGGGATGTTTATTCTTCTATTACTCTATGCTAATAAGCACAACATATTCCTACCTACCACATTGAGCTCTTGCACACCCAAAAAGATATTATACATATCACAAAATTTCCTAACCTAGGTTCTGAAAGTAGTTTTTCTAATGGGAAAATCAAATAGTATAGGCTCATGTGATTGAAACAATAATTTGAAAACCTCTAAATATGTTAATATTCAAGATTACCTTTTGAGCACCTGGCATATTAGCTGCATGTTTGAAGTCATCAGTTTGAATACCTACTAGATATGTTTAGCCTTGATGTTAAACACTGGTTTGTCCTTGTTATCTCAGAATGTTATTTTTTTTCATCGTAAGCCACCGCCAACCACGCTAGTAAATCCAAAGAGTAGTATACTCTAGGACATATTTATTTCCCTAGGTTGTTGGTCCATCTATTACTCTTGGGAAAAAAATTGTATTGAAACCTCCTCGCTTTGTGGAACAAGTCGGCTAATAGCCAAGGAGCCCTTTGTTGATTTTCCATTATGGGTGCAAAGCTTTGAATGCAAGTGTTTTCAATTTTGTATTGTTGCACCGACACAATTTTTTTGTCTGGCCCACACTTCTTGGTGAAATCGTACATTGCACTCCTAGGTACAACATCTCCAAGGAGTTTGACGTAAGGAGTCTGGTTTGTGAAAAATTTTATGGCTTCTTTAGTATCCTTGGGCATGAAGGTGTTCCTCCAAGTATCCAAATTGCTCTTAAAAAGCTACTACAACTCACAAAATACACTTTCCAAATTATTTTCAATTCTTTGCTTACCGATGATAGTTATTTGCTTTGTAAGTCTTTCAATCATGACAACCAGGGTGACTGTGATGCATAGGAGTGGGGGTTTAAGTACTTGAGGATGGAGTGTCTTCATTAATTATATTATATTTGGCTAGAGTATTTCCATAGAGTTGCAAAAAAACTCATGAAGACTAGGACTCAACATTCAAGCCACTAGATTGACAAATTAACTAGTGAAGATTTTTATCTCAAATATTACAAATTCTTCAATTCTAGTTTCTAATAGCTTTTTGCAGGAAAAGGAGATTCAACAAAAGGTTGAGAAGCTTCCTACAAGAGAGTTGGGAAGAATATATTCTTAAAATCATTCAAGCACATGTAGCAACAAGGAATAAGATTGAAGATTTCAAAGACCTCAAGAAAGATTTCATTACAAGAGATACAATCGTGCAAAGTGCAAAAGTGAAGAAAAGGCCATAATAGCCTTATAGCAGACTCAAGGAAGAAGAGATTCTAGAAGTTGAATCAAAGGAGGAGATAAGAGATTGGTGATCTCCATTCAATATCAATACCTGCAAAGTGTAGAAGTAGAAAAGACCATAGAATTCTTGATCAAGAAGAAGGCTATAGAAGCCTTAATTTTGAAGAAGACTTCAAAAAATAATTCTTGATTCAAAAGATAAATTTCTAATTTAGAAGAATACTCCAAATAAGATTTCTTGAAGAATACTTCAAAAAATAATTCCTGATTCAGAAGATAAATTCTTGATTCAAAAGAATACTCTAAATAAGAGTTCCTAAAGAATACTTTAGAGAAGAACTTTTGATTTAGAAGAAAACTCCAGAAAGGAGTTCCTAAAGAAGACTCCAAAGAAGAGTCTAAGAAATAGGATATTGGTGATATCCTTTATTGATTAAATATTTCCTTCAATAAGGAGCTAAAGATATCAAGAGAAGATCTCGTTGAATAACTTCCATTCTTGGAAGAAATAGAAAGACTAGGAGAGTCTTGTACAAATCCAGAAGTAGCAAATTAAAGATCCAAGAATAAGATCTCATCACCAACACTTCTAGAAGAAAAATGTTGAAGAAAAGGTCTTAGTTGGAAGATCGTAGAAGCTGCAAGATAGAAGACCTTGGAGACGTCTCAAGAAAAAATATAAGGCTTGGAGAGCCTTGTTGTAGAGCTCATAGAAGCATCATGAAAAACGGTTCCTAGGAGAACTCGTTGGATAAATCCACTACCAAGGAGAAAGCACATGATAGTGAAGGACTTGGGACAATTGTTGCCATTTGACAATAATCCCAAGAGAAGAGAAATTTGGCAAGGAGTGCCAAATCCTAGAAGAAGAATCTAGAGAAGACCTCAAGAAATTTAGAATATTGAGAGGAAGAATATCTTGTTTGAATTTAGAATTCTACGAGAAGTTTGAAATAAGATTCATACAAAATAAGCCTACCAAATATAGGATATTTGGAGATTACCTCTCACAATAAGAAGGCACAATTCAAAGAAAGGATTTATTTGAATCTATAAAAAAAAATCAAATATCACTAGAAGGATCAAGCCACAAAATCCAAGGCTCAAGATAGACAGTTCAAGGCTATAGTTTGGTGAAGTAGGAAGGTGTGCTAGACAACCAACAAGAAGCTATGAATTCAACCATTACAAGGTAGAAACTTGGTGAATCAAAACCCCCAATATCTACATCTACTTTAGAAGCCATCAAAAGGTAAGCAACTTGGGTGCAATTATGTTTATTTATTAAAATGCAAATAGGATTATTATCAAACTTTGTTAAGGCACCATACTTAGATTAAAAGTTGTAGAAGGATAGATTGCATTATAGTCTTCAAGAAAGTGCAAAAAGGGAGAATTCATTTTAAGGTTTATTTGCATATTATATAGGAGTTGGATATTTTTGAAAGAAATAAAATTATGATCTACCTATTTTCTATCTAGAAATCACGAAGACTATATCCTACAATGTTGATTGCAGTGAAAAATTGCAGAGTATCCATTAAGGGTTCATTATAGATTACTCTTGAAAAATTATAGTAATTTATTAAGTGCATTTAGAAATTACTTTGAGAGTCTATTGGAGCAATAAGGTGAAATTATTATTGCAATTAAAAGTGCACTAAAATTGGAAGTTTTGTTAAATTTATTTGCACTATACTAATTACTCTAAAAAAGGATTAATTTGTGTTCTTTAAAGAAGGGCACAAAATCAAATTATTATCAAAGTGTCTAGAGACACTATTGGTGCACAAAACCTGCAATATTTAATGGCCATAGAAGCCATCAAATAAGATCAATTTCCTCCAAGGATTTTAGACAAAAATAACCACCGAAAATTAGAAAAAGGAGCTTCAAATCGAAACTTGGTGAGTCTCAGATTCAAAGTGCACAAAGGGTTAGAAAAATGTGCAGAAAATTACATCTAGAAAGAGCTTCTATAAACGTGGTTACAATATTGGGTTCATTAGAAAAATATCCAAGAAAAAGGAGAGATGTGTCTAATCAAGAAGACAACCTCAAAATCTGCCATTACCTATAAGGAAGTTGTCTTAAAACCACAAAAAAATAGATTGCAAAAGGAGGTGCAAAAATAGGTAATTTATATACAAATATTTTTACATTATACTGCACTATTCTAATCTACATCACACAAGAAAAAGGGTAAGGTTTAAAATACCTCAAAGGCACATTATTATTAGGGTAAAACAGCCCTAGGCAGTCATATAATATCACACTCAACACAAGAAAATAGAGCCTCATATATTCTATGATTTGGATAGTTGAACCTGCAAGTAAACAAAGCACAAAATATTACACCAGATGTACATCCAAGGAACATCATTGGAGTATTTGAAACCCCACTATAAAATTG
Organism: Wollemia nobilis; assembly: GCA_028583015.1. Lineage (NCBI taxonomy): Eukaryota > Viridiplantae > Streptophyta > Pinopsida > Araucariales > Araucariaceae > Wollemia > Wollemia nobilis. Next base: position 8,000,435 of record JAQPPZ010004842.1, read on the forward strand.
CTTGAATCCTTCAATATTGTTTCCCAAATCCTAGCTCAAAGTATCCAAAGGCGTTGCTCTCCACTACAACTAGAACCAACTCATACCAAGCACCATTGAAAAAAGGAAGAGTTGGTCATGTTTCATTTTTAATAAGGGTATTGCAAAGATACGTTGAAGAGGTGTTACATATAAATATCATGCACAAAGGGAATGTGACACTCGTCACCTAGAAGGAAACATTAATTTTTCCCACATGAGCGCCCATCCGTTGCAAGTTTGACAAATACAATATGTAGGGAAGAAGGTTGATGTGTTAGAAGGGAGAAGACACATGTCATCAAAAAGAATGAATGCTCATCCAAGACTGTAACACTCATCCTCTACCTGGAAGAAATTTACAAGTGGAAATAAGCATCTTCTCATCCCTCAAGTGCTTAAAGATAACCGTCATGACACTTGTCTCTATATTAGGCACCAAATACCAAGGAGCAACAACAATTCAAATCCAAATTCATAGAGAATTCAAAGCTAAATTCATAGAGCATTCAAGATCGAATTTGTAGTAGCGTTCGTAGCTAAGTTCATGGAATTTATGTAGCAACATCAACATTTATAGCACATTCATAGCAGCTAGAGTTGCAACATGGAAGAAAGGTGAAGAGCATTAAAGGCTCTGGTCAAGGGAGGTCAAAGACTCCAGAATTGAGGTACCACCATCCAAGCATTGAAGCCAAGGAATAATCAAAGAATTCCATTGGCTATAGCACCCAAATAAAGGACATAAAGCTTACTATCATCTACGATTGAATTTAGCACTAAATATTTTAGGTTTGCAACATTACAAAGGTAAATATTTACCTTCTTCTAATTTGCTTTTATTAATAGGGGGTTATAAGGCATAATATAAGGTTGAAACATTAAAGGAAATCAACCATATTTGAAAGCAATATTAAAAGGGAAAATATATATTAATAGCCTAATATTTGCAATCTAAAACATATGAGAAATAATGATTTCTACCTAGATAAATTAAACTCCTATTATTGTAAATATCATTGTTTTCTAATATTCCATATTAGGGAGCTATAAGGAATACAACACCAAAGTAGGTAATTGAAATATAGAAACATTAAATATCAAAATATCAAAGGCTATAAAATAAGGTTCAATAAGGAATATCAAGAGTTGGAAACTAATTACTATACTTGACTCAAACTTACATTAAAGGGACAAAAAAGATTCAACTATTAGAACCTCATCAAAATTAGAAAGTGCTTTAGGAGAAATAAGGTGAAATATTTCTCAGCTTTTATTCAAAACAACAATCTATGGAAAGTTGAGCTTGAAGAAGACAACTATAATTGCACCAACAACAAGAGAGGCCAGAACCAAATAGCAAAAAAATAGATAGATGCATTATCTCATATCATTGGCTAGATGAAGGAACTTGTGCTAATATTAATACCTTAACAAGAAATGGTTTAGATCACTGACCAATAAGAGTTAAAATGATGGTAAGTGAATTAAAAAAAAGATCATATTTTAAATATGAGCAGATGTGAGAAGACCATACTCAATTTTTTGATATGATAGTTCAAACATGAAATTATTTAGGTAATGGTGGGTTGTATGCTCTTCCAAACCATATTAAAGCTATGACATCTAAATTAAAATATTGGAACAAGAACACCTTTGGAAATATTTTTGAGAAGAAAGAAGAACTAAAAGATAAACTTTCAAAATTCCAAAAAGGAGATGAATATAATACAAGCTCAGAGGAAAGGGATTTGCTTAGTGATTATCATAATATTTTGAGTAAGGAAGAGAAATTTTGGAGATTAAAATCAAGACAGACTTGGTTAAAAGAAGGAGATAAAAATACAAAGTATTTTCATAGGATGGCTATAGTATAGAGATAATCTTCTAGAATTAGTAGAATTAAATCAATAGAAGGGGTTTGGATTGAAGATCAGAGTAAAATTAGAAAAGAAACAAATTCATTTTATCAAAATATTCTAGGTTTAGAGGAGATCAAAGTTCTTAATGATAAACTTCTTCAAGATGTTCCTTTAGTTATAACAAATGAAGATAATAAGAAACTAATGGAGCCTATTACTCTATAAGAAGTTCATTTAGCTCTTTTCTCTTTTAATAAGGATAAATCCCCAAGTCCGGATGGGCTCTCTACAATATTTTACCAACATAATTCGCATATAGTGGAAGATTATTTATTAGTGGCAGTGGAACAATCTAGGGTAAAACAATACATTCCTTATAAAATAAATGCAATTTATCTTACCCTAATTCCAAAAAATAAGGATGCTAAATTGCTTGATTCTTTTAGACCCATAAGTCTATGTAATATGGTTTATAAGACTATTTTCAAAGTGATGGACAATAGATTAAGGCCATAGTTAGACAAAATCGTTTTAGAAGAGCAAGGAGGATTTGTAAAATGGAGATAAATTTTGTATGGGATCATAGTAGCTCATGAAGTTATACATTCAACAACTTCAAGAAAAGAGAAAGCTATGATCTTAAAACTTGATATGAGTAAAGCCTATGATAGGGTTAAATGGGATTTTCTTTTTACAATTTTAGATAAGTTTTGTTTTGGGAAGAAATGGGTTAGATGGATTAAAGCTTGTGTCTCTATAGTTTCTTATTCAGTGTTGGTCAATGGGTTAGTGACATAATATTTTAAAGCCAAGAGAGGCCTTAGACAAGGAGATCCTCTATCTCCTTATTATTTCATTATTATGGTAGATGTTTTGAGTAGGAAATTAAATAAGGCTTACAATGATGGGATTATAAGTGGATTTAAGGTTAGTAGGAACATCGATAACATCATCCATTAACAGTTTGTAGATGATACAACCCTTTTTTGAAGGGCAAGGATAAATGAGACTAGAGCTGTGAATATTTTTTTAAAAGAGTATGAAAGAGGTTTAGGAATTTTTTTTATAGGAATAAATCCAAAATTTACTTCCTTAATACTCTTGCTAATATCAAAGCAAGAATTTATAGGTTGCTTCAAATGGAGGAGGAAAATTAACCCAACAACTTATCTAGGGATGTATTTATTTGAGGGGAGAATGAGGATAGATTTATGGAATATAGTTATTAGTAAAGTTTAAAATAAATTTCTAGCTTGGAAAGGTAGATGGTTATCATTAGCATGAAGAGTGCAGTTAATTAAGTCATTCTTACAAAGCATTCCAACATATTATATGTCATTGTAATCAATTGAAATTTTTTTAATATTTATTATGCAATCCTTTTTATGGTCAGGTTTACATGATAAAAGGAAATTTCACTTAGTGAAATGGAGCAAGTTGTGTGATGATAAAACTAGGGGATGTCTTGGTTTAAGATCTCTTATAGATGCAAACTTAGCTCTTAGGGGAAAATTTATCTGGAGATTGTACAAAGAGAGTCAAAGACAATGGGCAAAAATTCTTCTAAGTAAGTATGTTGATCCCAATGACCCAAGTTTAATATTTACTACATTCTCTCTTCCAAACGGTTATGCTTTTTGGAATGGTTTAAAAAAATCTATTGATCTTATGATTAAAGGTTTAATATGGGTGGTGGGAACCACAAAAAAAATTTCTACTTGGATGAATACTTGGTGTGATAAAAAACCACTCAATTTAGATCCAATTTTGAAACCTTGGATGAGATTACTTCAAGATAAATACAGTGATAGGGTTTCAAATATTTTGTACAAGGATCAAGAAGAAAGATAGAAGTGGAAAAAATATTTTTTTACAAGTATACAAGACATTTATGCTAGGAGGCAATTGAGTAGAAATATAACAACTATGATTATTCCAACGGGTGCCAAGGATAAATTGATTTGGGTGTTGAATAGCTCAGGAGAATATACAACAAGAAGTGGCTATAATGTTCAACACCAACATAATAATAATGTCACTATAATATGGAGAGATATTTGGGATAGCCAAAACATTCCTAAAGTCAAAATGTTTGTTTGGTTAGTAGGTCATAGAAGAATTTTATCTTGGGATAACATTATGAAAAGGGATTTTCATGGCCCCTCTCAATGTTTTTTTTGTAATAAGGAGAAGAGTATTGATCATCTCTTGGGACATAGCTCAATAGTCTAGAATTTATGGCAATGGATTATTTATATGTTTGGTAAATGCATGGTGATGAATAGAAGAATTGAATATTGGTTAAAGCAATGTTAGAGAACTTATAAAAGTGAGGCTTTATAGACAATATGGGATATATAAAAGCTATAATACGTTGGACTATATGGCTAGAAAGGAATAGAAGAATATTTAAAGGAAAGGAAAGCAGTTTAGAGGTAATGAAAAAGAAGATATGTTTAGCCATAGAGGAGTCTAAACCAATCCTATCAACTCACCCAATCCCTAATTTGGAAGTAGAGAGTCTTGATAGATGGAGTCAAGTGGAATTATGATGTTGGGTACAAGAGAAGAAAAATAAGGTAAATAATATAAAGTGGAAACCACCATATGTGGAGTGGGTTAAATTGAATTTTTATGGAGCATCTAAAGGAAATCCAGGACTAGTAGGAGGAGGAATAATTAGAAATAATAGAGGAGATATTTAATCTCATTATGCTTTTAATAGTGGATTTAATAAAATAATGAAGTTGAAGCTTGGGCATATTTAGAAGGGTTAAAAATATGTAAACAAATGAAATGGAATAGAGTATGGATGGAAGGTGATTCTCTCATAGTAATAAATGAAATTTTGAGGAAAGTAAAGGCTCCATGGAACATACAAGAGATAATTATGGAAATTCAAGATCTTGCTAAAGATTTTGAAGAAATTAAGTTTACACATATATTAAGGGAAGGAAACAAATGTGCAAATAAGCTAGCCAATAGAGGAATTTTGATTGAGGATCATGAAGTTAAATTCTCCTTTCCATGGTTAGAGGAAGTAGAAAGTTTAGTTGAAGCTAAAAAAAAATGTTGATTGCCTAAATATATTAATGATTAAGATTTAATTTAATGTTTTCCATTGGTAATATCAATTTTATTTTGTAACAATAATGTGTTTTCATTTAGACTATTTATTATAATTTTTGTGGTTGCACTTGTGTTTTAGGAAGGAAACTAGCAATCCAAATTTTGTAAAGTGGACTATGATAGTGCGATGTTTTAGAAATATTACTCTACTAAGATGCAAGACATAGATAGTAGAGGTGAATTTTTGGCATTGTGAAGGCTGCTATAGGAAAATTTCAAGAAAGATGCTAAATTTTGGAGTAATTGTATTCATACAAATATTTGAAAAGATCCAGAAAATGAAAATCAAGAATTCAGATATTTTATGTAAAATGATGTAGGTTTCTAGCTATAGCATCTCAATTGAGATGAGAAGTGTATCTATTTGTAAAATCTCAAGATCTAAATAAAATATATGTAATTTTTCAAGGGTGGGGGACCCAAGTACAACCCCTTATTATAAAGCAAAAAAAATAGGAGAAATAAGGTGTAAAAGAAGTTGATTGTTACTATTCACAAAACTTTACAAAATCAACCTAAAATTGAACTACTATTCTCAAAAAAACTTTATCTATCATTCAACATATCCAAAATTACTAGGGAGACATAAGGCATTCTACAAAACTTAGAATTTCACCAAGGCATCATCAAATAAATACTAGGGAAAGTAAAAGAAGACCAAAAGGATCATCATGACATCAAACAAATTATTTCTTGTAGAATCCCAATTACTTAAGGTTTCAAACTATTTCTCTTGGATAAATAAGGTTAAAGCAATCTTATATGAAAAAATTTGGGAAATGACTCAAGGAACAACAAAAAGACCAAACAAAAGTGATACTGGAATTCAAAATTTTGATGAAAATGATTCAAAAGCCCTAATGATAATAACCTTTGCTATCACTAATGAAATACAACCTTATATTAGTTCAGCAAAGACATCTACAAAAGCATGGAAAATCTTAGAAAATATATTTGAAGGAAAAAAATAAAGACACTATCCTTCATCTTCAAACTCAACTAATTATCTAAAAATAAATAGTGGCGAGAGAATAGAACTATTCCTAAGTAAAATAACAAAAATTAAAGGAAAATTATTAACCGTAGGAGAAGAAATTAAAGATGAACTTCTTACTCAAGTAAGGCATCGCATTCATACATTGCACATTTGTTGATCATACAAGTCAAATGCACCATAGACTATAATTACTCGACAATTCCATCATTTTCCACATTTTTCCACTCTATAAATAGTCCATCAAAAATAAACGCCAGTCACATTTTTCACCATACCATAGTCAGTTGCCTTCTAATGTATCTAGAGTTTTCGTCATTCAGCTGTCATTAGATTTCTAGCCAAAAACTGTATAGAGTCAAACAGATTTTACAAAGGTAGAGTTCTACTTGGATCACACCTTGTTACGTAGCATCCCAACACAAGCTAAAAACACAAAAAATTCCCAAGTTGTGTGAAGGAAAGATGAAACCTACAAAGCAATCCAGGATACCATACAGTGAAAATTATTATCTTGCTCATCCCCATGTGCGAATGACCCCAAGAATGCTGAGAGTTGGCAAAAGGACAAGCATCTTCCCTACCCAATTCCCCAAAAAATCCCAAGTTCTCAAAAAGTTGCAAACATAAAAAAAAACTTGCAAAAGTCAAAACTCCAAAGTTTGACATCAAAACCCATAAAGTGCATACATCAAAAAGCACAAGCAATAGTGATTCTCATCACTCAATATCTAAATCCCTTGCTCAAAAGAAAAAACAAAAATAAATAGTGATTTTTATCACTATATAAGAGCAAGTATCCCAATACAATTGAAGAAAAGAAGGGAGTCGAACTTGAATCCCTAGAACTCTCAGCATTCGAAAGGTCATGAGGTGATCCTCAGTACCGGTTTGGTGGATAGCCTATTGGTCACTGGTGGAAAACCTCCCGCATGACGATATATCTATCACATTAAATTGTGTGCAGATCAATGTTTGCATGTGGATGAGCTAGCTTATGGCATCCAAGATAGCACCGTAGATTAATATTACTAAATACAACAAAGGAGTTAGTGGAGCTAATTAGGTGATCCTCAGTACAGGTTTGGTTGATAGCCTATCTGGCACTAGTGGTATCTTGAAAAATACCACATGAATGAACTCAATTGCACACATAGGGATGCGAAATAACTTGGTCAAACTCAAGTCCGATTCGTACCTTGTTCAAAAGTCTTGTAAGATAAAAGTACAGTCTTGGCTAGTTAGTTAAAACAAATGAGTCTCAGAAAAACCTTAACTACATTTTTAGCACAACTGTAGCACATTCCATTATTACATCACCATAAAAAAAAAAAATACAAAACAAAAAAATATATACATGCAAAGTCATTAAACAAAGCAATCACCTAGAACAAAAAGCCAGTAAGTCCTGAACAGTCTATGGCGCCACCACCAAATATCAACAACTCATTTCATCCATTCCATATGCATATCATATAAATTAGAAACATTCGCATTCATCATAACATATGCATACATCAATGTAAATAAACATACATACATCAACATCAATAAATGTGCATAAAAATAATAATAAATCATGACAAGTGTATAATAAAAAAGCAACGTCATGTATATATATCATCAAAATGCCCTCAGGCTACAATAAATGGTCCTCTGACCTCACAAAAAAAAAGCAAAAACTCAAAAACCCCCAAGCCTAGGGCATCGACCACCATGATCACGCAGGATCGGTGTGATGGGAACTACCCCTAGTGGTGTGGGTCCTCTAGGACCTCTCAGGGTGGCTGTTGCTAGCCCTCACATCACGCCCACTAGCGCCCCCATCATCTAGCCACCTGTGATGAGAGGATGTTGACTGCTCAGTATCGATGTATCTCATTCGATGCGAAGATCCACCTCCAAGGAGCTCAGGTAACCGCCCACTGAGGTGGATAATCTCTGCCTCCAACTCCATCCGATGCCAAACCAAATCCATCTCCCATCGATGGTACATAGCCAATGCATCATCACGTTGCGCCAACTGAGTCCGTAGGAGATCCCTCTCTCGCGAAGCATCTGTGTCCCCATCCCATCAATGGTACGTAGCCAATGCATTCTCCCACTCCACCAATTGAGTCCATAGGATATCCCTCTCTTGTAGAGAATCCCTGAGCTCATCATCTCATCTCCAAAGAATATCCTCTAATCGTGCTATCTCAGCATGAAGCCTCACCTCCATACCCTCTGGGACTGCCTGAGGTATGGGCATCTCCAGGACGGTAGGCTGCTCTAGCTCCCATTACTCCAGGACGTCCTACGTATCCGGTTGCTCTGGAATCCCAAAATCATCCCCCCTAAAGCTATCAACCTCCACCATGTTCGCATCCTCGATCGGAGCCCCCAACCCCTCTCATGATGCCTCTGCACCCTCCCCACCTATTGCTGCCACATCTGGACCTCCTAGAGGCCCCTCGCCCTTCCATCACCGCATCGTCCACCACTCGTCATACTATGCAATCACCCTGACATTGTCCATGTTAGGGACATCGATCGCTGCATCTGACTCCTCATGTAGTGGCTCAATTATTGGCTATACTAGAGTCCTCTCATCGCCTTAACGTCGATAGATAAAAGGTTCACCAAGCAATCCTTGGCACACCCCAAACTGTCAAGTCACCTAGACGTATGAGAAGTACTCTTGATCGGTACCATGCCACCCAATTAGCCATCTCCCCCTGCGTACCCACAGGAGCCACTCTACAACATTAGGCCAGTCTAAAAAGTCCTGATATGGATGCCAGAACACCTCCCCTGGAGTAAGACGCATGAAAGCATCAGCATAGTGCCCTATGACACCTTCCCATCATCGACTCTAGCCCTGCTCCTCGGACCTCCACCACAGAGCCGCATACCCTATCTCCCTGTCCACCATATCTACCCGAGTAGTCCATGGAAAACCCTATGGCCTCTCCATAGCTATGTGCTGCCATCCCCAACATTGCAACATGTAGCTGCACCCAATCCCCTTCCACCTTCGGTAGAAGACCTCGTACAACTCATCATAGAGTTGTGCCAGTAGTGTCTGACCCCACCTCATAATCAGTGGCTCTGAGGTCGGACACTCAACTGGTCTAAAAACTACCTCCAAAAGGTTCCACGGGAACCTCACGCCTGAGGAGTCGAGCAGCAGCATGTTGGAGATGAGGGTCATCAATAATGCATGCCTCACCCCCAACACGCCCTTCTCCAGCCACCATCGCACCAAAATACTGCCAATCAGGCAATCCCCCTCTGCCCTCTCCACCGGACTATCCACCCCCATATTCGCCCCATGCCCGAAGCACCATGTCAACATCGTCGTCCGTTGATCATGTAGAGTAGTCCAAATAGGAAGCCCGTCTATCGAAATCCATAGAATCCGATAGACATCCTCAAGAGTCACTATCATATCCCCTATTGGGAGATGAAAGGTATTGGTTTGGGGATCCCACAAATTGATCAGGGTAGTTAGATATACCCGATCCCCCACCACAGGCTCTAACTGAGTCATCTACTTGAGCCTAAGGTCATCAAGCCACTCCCGGTCTGCCACAGTCAACGCCTTCTATGCATTAGAGAATACCGTCGGCTAATGGTACCGGATCTTCACCACCTAAAAATAAAAAACAACACAAAAACATTAAAAACATGAAAGAAAAAAAACTGTACAACAAAAACATTTAATAAATGTACAGCTAAAACATTTCACAAATGTACAGCTAAAACAACAACAAAAAATGTACAACTAAAAACAAAGTACAACAAAGTACAGACAAACAACTGTACAACAAAAGTATAGCATGGTCAAATAAAATTGTACAACCATAAACAAAATAACACACCTAGGGTTTCTAACCTTAAGTGTGAACAAAAAAAAAAATCAAATACAAACAAAATTTTTACCTAGGGTTTCTAAACTCTAGTTTAAACAAAACAAAAACAAAATAAAAACACAGTTCTTAACCTAGGGTTTTTTTACCTTAGTTTAAAACTGAAAAACAAAAAAAAAACAACATAACAACAAATTTTCAGTTACCTAGGGTTTTTAACCTTAAGTTTAAAACTGAAAAACAAACAAACAAAAAAAAAACACAATAACAACAATTTGTTAGTTACCTAGGGTTTTTAACTTTAGTTCAAACTGATAAATAAAAAACAAAAAAACAAATTCAAAATACAAATTTGTCAGTTACCTAGGGTTTTTAACTTTAGTTCAAACTGATAAATAAAAAAACAAAAAAACAAATTCAAAATACAAATTTGTCAGTTACCTAGGGTTTTTAACTTTAGTTCAAACTGATAAATAAAAAACAAAAAACAAATTCAAAATACAAATTTGTCAGTTACCTAGGGTTTTTAACTTTAGTTCAAACTGATAAATAAAAAACAAAAAAAAACAAATTCAAAATACAAATTTGTCAGTTACCTAGGGTTTTTAACTTTAGTTCAAACTGATAAATAAAAAACAAAAAACAAATTCAAAATACAAATTTGTCAGTTACCTAGGGTTTTTAACTTTAGTTCAAACTGATAAATAAAAAACAAAAAAAACAAATTCAATTTGTCAGTTACCTAGGGTTTTTAACTTTAGTTTCAACTGATAAATAAAAAAACAAATTCAAATTCAATTTGTCAGTTACCTAGGGTTTTTAACTTTAGTTTCAACTGATAAATAAAAAACAAATTCAAATTCAATTTGTCAGTCACCTAGGGTTTTTAACTTTAGTTCAAACTGATAAATAAACCTAGGGTTTTAACCTTAGTTAAATTGCAAAAGAAAAACAACCAAATCAACACAATTTTTTTACATCTAGGGTTTTTAAGCAAAATAAAATGGTTTCAACTAGGGTTTCGATCTTAGTTTTAACAAAGCAACACAAAGCACAAATTCAAACAACAATTTTTTTTTTAAACTAGGGTTTTTATTTTAGTTTAAATCAAAAAACGAAATACAAAGAAAAAAATTACGGTTTTAAACTGTAAAATAAAACAAACAAAATAACGAGGAGCACTCACCGGTCTCGCTTTAGCTCTGCCACTTGAAGACCTGGTCCATGAACTCATGATGTCCGAGAAAATTTGATAGTGCTCCGCTACGCGAACTCGACCTCCTCCTCCTCACAGCTCCAAATCGCCAAAAAAACAAAGTGCAAATGAGCCCAAAACCTAGTTTTGGCCCTTAAATAGGCTTTTAGGCCTGTAATCATTCCACCCTGGGATGAGCGCTCTAGTTAGCACTCATCCCACCCTGGGATGATTACAAAACTAGTATTCATCCCACCCTGGGACGATTACAGAGCAAGAAAATCAAAAACAACAAAAATTGCACCTAAAATACACCAAAAATAGTAATAAAATTGCCGAGCAAAGGCACCTTTGCGCCTGCGCTTCAAGGCATCCAAAACTGACGTTGGGGTCACAAATTCTCACTATCCTACTCCCTAAGAAGGCTACCATAGCCGGACCACTCCACGGGAGGATGGATTTTCGAGAATTTCATCCCCAAAAGGCGTCACAAAAAGGGTCCAAACCCACCCAAAAATAGCAATAAATTTTCCGAACAAAGGCGCCTTTGCGCCTGACATTCTTGGCATGCAAAACCACCCAGCGAACCGGGGGGACCCAAAAACAAAAAACCCCCCAAAAAAAAAACAAGATGTTGGGGTCACAAATTCTCACTATCCTACTCCCTAAGAAGGCTACCATAGCCGGACCGCTCCACGAGAAGACAAATTTTTGACAATTTCAGCTCCAAAATGCGTCACAAAAAGGGTTAAAACCCACCAAAAATAGGTCAGATTGTTTAGAAACTGCATAAGCATTCAATGGAAAACAACTGAAGGCACCCTTACTAAAGTCATCTTGGGTCAAGCAACTCATCGCTTTTCTCATGTCGGTCATTCCCTCATCGATTCGTCGCTTGAGGGGGTAGTCACACTTAGTCACCAATCAACAAATACACACCCAATCAAGGAAATGGCATGCATTCAAAGAATCATTGACAAAGACAATCACGCTCCTGCTTGGGGCAACAAACAAGCAATAATCACAAGCTGATCAAACACTTGGCATTCTAGAATCATGAACTCAAGGTTCCCATAGACAAAAGGTTGTGCCCTTTGCCTATTCATGATTGAACAATGTCCAAGATCAAGTAACACCTCACCGAAAAAGGTTAACACTTGAATTAAGCTCCTTAGCTCGTCAGAAGCAAGGATTCAAGAATGCGTGCCATTTCCATACTTGGGGCATCAAAATTTGGTTAGGTTATTGAGAAACCCTAATCATTAGTGCTTTGGTTATCTATTTTTGCTCAGCACTATGCCACGCACAATGCATCCCAAAAAGGGGCATCTGTAGACACCAAAACAACACCAATCCGATTATGTGATGACAAACACTGATCGAATTGACATACATAGCCCCTAGGGCAGCCCCTAGAGGTTAAAAAGTGGTCCTAACCACTCCCACAGTAGTTTTGGAAGGTCAGAGGTCAATTTGGCACCTTTCAAGCACTCTGCTCCCTACTCGTTCCACCCTGGGACGATTACAAACTGGTATTCGTCCCACCCTGGGACGATTAGCAGTATTTGCTCCAGGGTGGGGCGAATAGCAGGTTTGATGGGAAAAAGGTCAAACCTTGACAAATGGTAGCTCAGATCCGCCACTTAACTCCTCCTTCAATGCATGGAGTACGAGTGAGCATTTTTGAGCTCAAAGAGGCAATCATAGAGGCAGTCATGGAGCCCTTAATCAGGGAGGAATCTTCTTCCCCCTGGCAAGGCATGATGGCCAAGTGGCACCTCTACATGCTCATTCACAAGAGACCCTTAGGTCTATAAAATGGTGAGTCTTCTCACCCCAAAAAATAATAGAGTAGGAGCATTTGGAGCAACGGAGTGCTGCCGAATTACATCCTCACCCATCATTTGTGCTTCTTACATCCTTGATCTCTCTTTTGGAAGGGAGGTTATTGGGTGATTATTGGAAGTACAATCCGGACCCAAAACCCAAACATTTAGCCACAATACCCCACCCAATTTTTTGACACAACCCCATAAGAGGTTTTGGACCCATCCCAAGTGGATTGGTGTCAAAACCGAGCCCCAAACGATGGGCATCCTACCCTCGGGCGCCCCCACACTATTGTAGTCCTAATCGCCCCACCCCGGAGCGATTAGAAATATATGGTAGATTTCCCTACTATTTCTTTTGCATTTGATTTTAGGTTATTTACATATGCTGCCATTCAAGTTTCATGTGATTTTGATGAGTTTTGGCTGTGATTTTATTATTTCTCACTTTCACTAACATACAAGGAGCATCATCGAATACAGGGCGATCGAGGCCAAATTTGCAAAATCCGACCTTCTGGGTCATTCCAAAATGCCCTATTTTGCCTAACCCCAACTTTGTAGGTGTTTTGGAGGCCCCTGGATGGGACATTTAGGAGGTCACCTTTTGAAATTTTATGATAGTCCTAATCGTCCCACCCTAGAGCGATTAGAAATATTTCAGTGTGTTCCTGGTAATGTTTTCTTGCTTTTGTCAAATTTTTAGCTTATTCTGATATGTTTTAGTTATCGTTTTAATTATTTTATGCATGCATTAACCGTAGGCCTTGGGGATCACATGTTTCCCTCCATCCGCAGGTGCTACTAATCATTTATTGTTTCTCTGAATGTAGGATCTCGACACTAGAGGGGCAGCAAGGAACTATAGATGCATTCACGCAAGCGGCGATGATGTTTGGTCCACCCATTTTCAATGTGGGCACGCGGAAGATCCCCAAGGGGAATGTATCATTTGTGGTGTAACAAAACTATGTCCGACGCTCCTAGCCCCTGAAAAGGGAGGAGACGTATTGTAACCCGATCTCGAGAAAATTAATAAAATAAAGGGCTGCACTTTTACATTTGCTTTAAATCTCATTTCAGTTCATTTGTTTTCCCTCTTTTCATGCATTCTCGTTCGTAGGACTTAGCGTTACATTTCCCTTTTGTTTGCTTTCGTATCCTCGTGCTTTCAAATTGCTAATCACAATTAGTAAGGATCTTGATACGTTACTAATTTTTCCCTCTTTTACTTAATCAAAAATGATTTAAAATTCAAGCATGCACCTCTTTGATTAATAATCTTGTAGGTCAAAGGAGATCGACGGTTGTGCCCAACCACCAATCAATATAACGATTGCGCTCATAGCAGATCATCCAACCGATAAAAGTCTTTTCATCCTAATGAAGGATAACTACCCTCCTTCTTCAACATATCTAACAACTACACTTAATCCAAGGTGATCTGATGGTCATGCATGTAGGAGGTCAACCAAAAATTAAAAGCATCCTCGAAGCGGTAGATAAAAAGGCCTACACCTTCATGGGATCCGATGGTCATGCATGTTCCAAACCAGATCTAATGATAGCACTCTTTCAAAGTGATCAAAAATTGACAAGTCAAACATAGAGGATACAAAATACACATTTTCATCAGATCTGATGATAGCGTTTGATCCTGCCAAATCTGACAACTATGCTTCATCAAGATGATCGAAAATATATAAAGCACACATCATCGGTTGATCCGATGGCAGTGTTTGATCCCATTTAGATATGATGGTAGTGCTTCCTCAAAAGCAGTTAAAATTAACAAATTGGTCATCAATAGAGTGATGTTCAAATCAATATTTGATGATTATGCTCATTCTCGCTTAGATCCAACGGTGACACTCCCTCAAGGTAGCTTAAATACGGTAAAGAAAAGGTTATAAAGTGATTAATAGCTAAAATGGACACTAATCAAGATTAAACAAGGGTCTAAGTGCATATTAACTTTTCCCCGTTGGGATATGAAGCGTTCATCTTTGATTAATTTGATGCAAAGCTTAATACCACCCAGATATGACAGTAGTGCATTTTCTAAGGCATCTGAAGGTTAATATGATCAAGCTCTTTTGGTCACATGATTAATTAAATATATTGTTAGAGCTAAAACCAGTTCTTAGTCAATATTATAAGGTTTTAATACGTGATTGATTTTCCCCTTTCATGTTTTTAACCCTTGCACATGTCTAAGTAATCCAATGGGTCGCACATCTGATTTTCGATCTAACGGTGAGCGCATAGACATGATCATTTTATGAAGGATTATGTTTAAATGAAATTTTCTTGGATATCAAAGGTGGTGCTCAAAGCAGATCAGATCTAATGATGAGTGTTACGATCGGTGAATGAAATTTTAAATGACTGCAACAGATGCACGCATCAATGATAATTATCTGATGACCAGTGCTTGGTAATATGATTGATGATTAATGATGTACTTATCGTCAAACTAACCCCTTTTTTAGATCCAAGGTGGCAAAACATTTATAAATTTTTCCTGCAAATGTTACCATCACTAGGTTCCTAATTCCTCGTCTAAATAAAGTGCAGACCAATAACCAATAGAAATACTATGAATGATTTCAAGTACACGAACCAAAGTCCTTGTGGGTGTGTAGGCCAAGGAAAATGACCTACCATAACTGTTTGATTTTAGAAAAGACACTATGGCTAACACCCATAGGCTGGTTTCAAAATAGAGCTGGTAAAGATAAATTAATAACACTTCATGCAAGATCAATGAAGCCACTTCACCCTCAAGTACTTAAACCCCCACTCTTGAGCATCATAGTCATCCTGGTTATCGTGAGTGAAAGACTTATAGAGGAAAGAACTATCATCAATGAGTAGAGAATTGGAAATAATTTGGAAAGTGTGTTCTATGAGTTGTAGTAGCTTTTGAAGAGCAAAATGGCTACTTGGGGGAATGCCTTCATACCCAAGGATACTGAAGAAGTCGTACAATTTGTCATAAACCAGACTCCTTACACCGAACTCCCTAGAGATGTTGTACTTGTGAGTGCAATGTATGATTTTGTCAAGAAGTGTGGGTCAGAAAAAACTCATGAGAGTGCAACAATACAAAATTGAAAACACTTGCATTCAAAGCTTTGCACCCATAATGGAAAATCAACAAAGGGCTCCTTAGCTATTAGCCGACTTGTTCCACAAAACAAGGAGGTTATAATACAAATTTTTTACCAGGAGCAATAGATGGACCAGCACCCTAGGGAAATTGATATGTCCCAGAGTATACTACTCTTTAGATCTACTGGTATTGTTGGTGGTGGCTTATGATGAAAAAACTAGAACATTTTGAGATAACAAGGATATACCAATGTTCAGCGTCACAGCCAAACATATCCAGCAGGTCTTCAAATTGACGCCTTCAAACACGTAGCTAATATGCCAGGTAATCAAAATGCAATCCTAAATATTAATATATTTAGAGGTTTTCAAATCATCGTTTGAATCACATGAGCCTATACTATTTGATTTTCCCATTAGAAAAATTGCTTTCAGACCTTGGGTCAAGGATTTTTATGATATGGCTAATATCATTTTGGTAGTGCAAGAGCTTAGTGTGGTAGGTAGGAATGTGTTGTACTTAGTAGCATAGAGTAATAGAAGAATAAACGCCCCCATTTACACTTGGAAAGAAGAGAGTGAACAACTGCACACACAGTTGACAAATTTAAAAGAGGTAATTTTGGGACAAAGGCAAGTAATGCACCATTTCTCTCACTACTTATTTCTCATGCACTTTTTAGCTAGACAATTTGGGAACAAAATTAAAATAAGGATAGGAGCCTCTAATATTCCTTACATACAGACCAACTTTTGGAGAATACATGAAGGGCGCACTCATTTTGGTTGGTTTTGTGACAATTTCATGCTACAGATTCACTAGATCCTAACAGGTGACATCCCTGAGATACTAGGACCTATAGATAGAGCTTTCATTAAAGAAAATGATATAGGGTATTATTTATTTTTAGAGGGCTTCACATACATTAGGATTTACAAGGCCAAAATTCACCCTAAAATGTTACCCATGTATTTCCCTCTATCTTTGGTAGCCCTAGAGTTAGTAAGACAAGTGGTCGAGGAAGCCAAAATGAGGCTAGTAAAGAAACATGGCAAGGTCTAGTGGCTCAGTGTCCCTTGTAGGTTTTGGAATTACATATTTGTAGGATATCCAATTTTTTTCAAAGGAATGTACGATTTAGACCTCATGGATTTTGAAGAAATAACTTGGAGGCCTTACAATCCAAATAAAAAGTATGAGTAATTGATGAAAAATTGTGACTATGCCTGGATCAAACATAGGAAATACCAGTATGAAGAAGCACTATTAGATGCAATAGAGAAAGAGCAATATTTTCCTAATGTATGGAAATATTTCCCTTGTGATAAGAGGGGTAATTTGTAAGTTCAAAAAGCATATGATTACCCCCTAGAGTTAGTCGCAATTAGGAGAATCTCTATAGAATCGATAGCTTCTCTCTTACCCAAAGCCTCTCAAGTAGTTCATGAAGACACCATACTAGAAATCATAGAATAACAAGGAATAGAACAAATGGAAGTTACAGTGAGAATGACATATATAGTGGAGCACCAAATCCAAGTCCCCGAGAGCCATCACATTAGAATAGAGGCAGTGCCTAGCACTTCATTGGAAAATGCTACTAGACCAAGTGCAAAAAAATGAAATAAAATTACCATAAAATCCTCCCAGCCATTGGAAATTCTATAAAAGTAGGCTGCAGCCCCTATTTTTAACCAGTTGCTAGCTTTGACTAGTGTAAAAAATTAGCCCCATAGGCCATTCCCAATTCAATGAAAATCAACAACATAGAAGTACATATTCCAGTATTGGTACAAATGAATATGAGGAAAGCAGGTGGCTTTGGAAACATCTTCAGAGATCACACAGTTAAAGAACAAGAAATTGAACTACCTCTAAGGCAAAGAAGCCCAAACTGGCTTTAACTTCAATAAGAGCAACACTAAAAAGGATAGAAGAACAAACTGTTTTTAGTGCTGCTAGTGAGCAAGAATTATAAATAGTAGCAGGGATGGATGGCATAGGAGAAAGTTCTACTATAGGGATAGAGGAAAATAGGTCCAGGTCATCTATGATGGAGATATCCATACATGCTCCACAAGAACCATTGGTTTTCACAATTGATGATCAAACGGGGAAGATTTCAATGCGTGGGAAGGAATATGACATGGTCAAAATGAATAAAGTTATGAATGCACAAACCATAGAACTTCTGCATTAGAAAAATAAATAATTAAGGGGTAAATTAGAAATGAGTGATAAGGAGAAGTCAGAAATGCAATCCTTGATCAAAGACCTGTAAGAATAGTTAGCTAAGGCAACTACCACACCAGTACAACCTTCTCTAGTTGTGAAAGTAATAGACTATGCAGACTATTTGTCTAAAATCAGAAAAGAAATATCGTTTAAAATTTAGGATAGGATCGATGGGATCACAAATATGTTCAGACAGATCAAAGTGATCTAATTTACTACCAAAGAAATGGAAATCTTGATATATTAGAAAGAACAAGATTTAGAAATCATCCTTCCAACTCTCCACTCAATGGCAAAATATTTCGAATAAATGCAGAGTAAAGCGATGGTCCTAAGAGATGGCACTGAGGTCAAAAATAATATTGAATTCATGAAGGCAACAATGTTTGAAACAAATAGAGGAAGGTGGTGCAATTATGCTACAAAAATGTTTGCTCTACTAGATGATATAAGAGGAAATCTGGCAGATATTGGATTTTCATTAGAAGAGCTCTTGGAAACTGCTAGCATAGAAGATCTTCTCATGAATAAGATTGATGGGTTTGATTGTGAACCTGATTATGACAAATGAATTGCCAGGCAAACTACCATCTTGGTCAATACTATGGATTCTCTTGTTTCTCAGTATGAGGGGAACAAAGTTTACATTAGTATATAGAAAAATAGAATTCTACAAGAGATGAATGTAGTGAAGTTTGTAGTGACCTTTAATACTGACCCTTGGAGTCTTATTGAAAAATAAATCATAAGACTTTAGCAGAATAAGAAAGGTAAATAAACCATAGTATGCAGTATACAATTGAAGCTAAACACTCCCCTAGGGGAAGAAATAAATATCACTCAAGCGATGGAAACTTCAGAAGTAGGTGGTCGGCTAGAGAATGAAATATAAATAGAGGACTACTCATCAGACACTAAGATAACCGATTAAACAAATGAATAAGAAAAGGTCCTAATAGAGTGTACCATATGAGCAAAGGGGACAATGGAACACAAATGTACAAGTTTTTAGAATATCAAACCAGCAAGTGACAAGTGTAAGGCCCAAATAAGGCCAAAGGTAATAGATTCAAGAACCTGGAGCTATAAATACACCAGCTACGGTCAAAATCTACATCAAGCTTAGAGATAGCAAATTCTTGCTAAAAGGTATACTTGAGTGCCCTATAGTTGTGATTTTGTATCCCCTTTGTGTCTATTTTCTTTTTCATCCCTCATTCCTCCCCTTTGTTGTGCAACTTTTGGTAGAACAGTGCCCAAGAAACTGAGATTATTTCCAGATTATTGAGCCTAAAACTCAGATATTTTTCCTATTACTAGATTGGAACGAAAGAAGTTGAAGAAGTCTTGTTACATTATTTGAACAATATTTCTTCATTGTATTAATACTTTTAACAGAGTTTAATGGCATTCTACCAACTCTGCATGTAATTCATTTGGAAAATTAATACAATTTGGGGGTCAATTCTATCAATTCTATCTTCAGTTATGTGTGTTACTTCATAGCAAATTACATTATTTGAATGTGTTATGAATGTTTATTTCATTGGTCAAACTATTAGATTTATTACGATATTCGAATGAGTTTAACAGAGCCAATTTCTTCTTTTCCCCATTCTTTCTATTCAATTTGAAGCATTGTTAAAATTGTTATAATAGCCCAATGAATCTAGGCACCGGTCTACACATAAGGCATAATTAAGATTTTTATTCTTGCTTGGTCAATTTAATAGAAGTAGTTTATAATTAAAATTTGGAGTACATAATACTTGCAATATCTTAAGTTTACCACTGGGGTTTCCTTACCCGTTTTAGTTTCTTTTAATCATAGCAATACATATCTTACCATAATAAAGAGGCATGTCGACCAGAACCTGTAATAGCTTGTTGGTTTCAAATTATTTCTTGTAGTGTGATAGCTCAACCCTATGGATGCAAGAAATTGTTCTAACAATTCATACACCTGTTATTGATGAAAATCTTACCCAAAGTCATTTTTAGCAGCATTGATGATATTTTGAGGAAAGGAGTCTTCCCACACAATGAAGTCATTTTGATTGGCTACCATGTTAGCCAACATATCCGCAACCATGTTGGCCTCCCTGAACACATGTTGGATGGTACTTAAAGGGATATGGCGGATTATAGTTTGACTCTCCTGAATAATGCTTTGTATATTCCACCCTGGCTTAGTGTTGCTCTTGACATGATTAATCACATTTAGAGAATCACCCTCAAAAATCATTGGATTAGGAAGGTCTTTGCTTAATTCGAGACTCCTCCATAGAGCACGAGCTTCAACATAGTTATTAGACTAAATCCCTAGGTTTTCAATGAAAACTCTAATGATCTTGCCATTGTGATCCCGGATGATTCCTCCAGCCCCAACATCTCTGGGGTTGCCTTTAGAAGAACCATCAAAATTTGCTTTTAGCCAACCTAGAGGAAGGGGGGTCCCATTTGGCATTGGCCCTACAGTTGACATGAATAGGGGGTCGAGAGCAATCAGAAGAAATGCTGAGGGACTTGAAAAGTTGCGCTTCCAACCCAGAATTAGGGGGTTTTAGATAGGGGATCATATTAGCATTCTCAATAGCAAAGCATATAGCTTTATTGACCATCGACTCTGGATCCCTGGATCGATCATTGAAAATTCTGTTGTTGTGTTCAAGCCAAATTTACCATAAGGTGTGATGCAGTGAGGCTTCCCATAGGAATTTAAGTCTGGGATTGTGAAACACTTGGGGCCATTGGGTGAAAAAGTCAACAATTGATTGGGGCCAGACCCATTTGACCTGAAAGATATTCAATAGGGTTGAAAAGGCACAATAGGCAAATTGACACTCAATCAAAAGGTGTTGAGTGGATTCCTAGGCTTGTAAACACAGATAACATCTATTAGGCACCATGACACCCCTCTTGATAAGATTTTTGGTGGTGAGAATTCTATTTTGTATGGCTAACCATGAGAAATATGTAACTTTAGGAATGAGATGTTTGAGCCATATTCTATTGGCAAGAGCAGGGGCTACCTGGTTATGTTGCAGGTCCTGGGAATGTCATGCAAAAGGAAGGTCGATTTGACCGAGAATAGACCATCATCACAACATTTCTAGAAAGGCTTATCTTGTTCCTGGGACACAGGGATGAAGCTTGACCTAAAAATTGCTTGCAATGAATTAACAAATCTGTCAATATTTGCATCATTTATGTTGAGATTTAGTTGCTTCCATTTGGGGTGACCCTAATTTTGCACAATAAAGTCAGCAAATTTTGATCCAAACCTATCATCAGTGAAGGGTTTGAGGGCAGCAATTTCTTGGTCATTGATAAGAGGCTCATCCTTGACCCATGGGTCATGCCAAAAATCAATAGTTTTCCCATATTCGAGTTGCCATCTGACACCTTTTTGAAGCAGGGGTCTGGTTTGAATGATTGAGCACCAAAAATGAGACCCCATTTGAGGAACTTCACCATCCATGAAAGAATGATGTTGTAGATATTTCCTTTTGACTATTGAGATCCATTCCAAGTTCTCATTCATGAACACCTTCCAAGCCTGCTTTGCTAAGAGAGCATGATTCATTTTGTTAATCCTACGAAACCCAAGGCCACCCCTATCCTTTGAAGAACAAACCTTGTCCCAAGCTACCAAGTGAATTTTTTTGATTGTCAGCTCCAACCCACAAGAAGTATTTTTGAATTTGTTCGATCTTGGCACCAACTACTGCAGGGATTTTAAAAATAGATAAAAAATAAATAGGTATACTCTAAAGAACTACCATGACAAGGGTAGCTTTACCTACCTGAGAGAGAAGAACTCCTTTCCACCCTGCAAGTTTTTTGTGGAACCGCTCAATAACATTATTCCACATTGTCTTAGAAGGATTACCCAAAAACATAGGTAGGCCTAGATAGGTAGCTGGGAGATTTGCAATGGAGCATCCCAAGATATTTGTAATTTTGATTTGGCAAGGGCACTAGGGTATTTATGAAGTAAATTTTTCTCTTAGTGTAATTGATTTTTTGACCCGTAGCTTCTTCATAGAGGTTGAGGATAGATTTGATAACTCTTGCCTCAGAAATTGATGCTAAGGTCGCCAACAAAGTATCATCCACAAATTTTTGGTGGGTTGAGGGCTGAATATTGGATGCATATTTGATGGCCGAAATTAGACCCATTGAGCAGGTAGATTTTATAGCTCTTCCAAGGCTTTCAACTAGGATTATGAAGAGGATGGGGGATAAGGGATCCCCTTGCCTCAATCCTCTAGTACTTGGAAAGTACCCTGCAGTAGACCCATTCACCAACACAGAGAACCAAGAGGTAGAAATACATTGCATAATGAGATTGACCCATTCATCATGAAAGCCAAATTTTTGAAGGATTTTGGAAAGAAACTCCCTATTCACCCTGTCAAAAGCTTTGTTCATATCGAGTTTTAGAAAGAAAGTAGACTTTTTGGAATTGTGGATAGAATGAATGAGTTCATGAATGGTTATGACTCCATCCACTATATTTTGACCTTTAACGGAGCTGCCTTGATAGGGGTCAATCAAAGATGGAAGGATGTCCTTTAATCTATTGGCCATGGCTTTCGTTAAGATTTTATAAACAACATTGCAAAGGCTTATGGGATGATAATCAGATAGGGCTTTAGAGTTAGGGCCTTTGGGAATGAGGGCAAGGAAAGTAGAATTAACATCCCTGGGAATGATTCTAGATCTCTGCATTTCTTTGATGGCTTGGCAAAGGTCAGGGCCAATGATTTTCCAAAAGGTTTGGAAGAACCTTGGGGAAAATCCATCGGGTCCTAGAGCTTTGTCTGGGTGCATGGAAAAAAGAGCTTGATGAATCTCCTCATTGCTTAAAGGTCTTAAAATATTGGCATTCATGTTATCGGTAATAATTCTAGGAATGTGCGTGAGGAGGGACTCCATAGCTTGGAGAGATTGGGGAGGATAGGAACCTAAGAGAGAATCAAAGTGAAGGACTACTTCATCATGGATTTCATGAATATTGGAAGTGAAAGTGCCATCATTCTTAATCAGTCCCTTGATCCTATTTGCCCCTCTATGCTTGAGCGTTGAAATATGGAAAAAATTTGAGTTTGAATCACCTTATTTCAGCCACAAATGCCTCGATTTTTTATGCCAAAAAGTCTCCTCCTTCTTCAAGATATTATGGTATTCTGACAGAAGATGTTTTTCTTCAGACCTCAACCTTGTGTCCCCTTGACCCTGCTGAAACTGATTTTCAATTATTTGTAGTCTATCCCTGATGTTCTGCTTGCTTTCAAAGATATTGCCAAAAACCTCTTTGTTCCACACTTTCAATTTGTTTTTAATGGAACGCAGCTTCTGAGTAACTTGACCAATAAAAGTTCCTGGAAAAATTTCTCCCCACCATTCAGCAATGCGCACTCTTAAGTCAGGGTGATGGGTCCACATTACCTCAAACCGAAATGGAGTTTTGAAGGATGGTCTATTGGTAGATTCAAATATTAGGGGACTATGATCAGACCCAATTTTGGGTAGGGCTTGCAAGCTAGCATCTCCAAACAAAAGCAAAGCATCCTGAGAAAGAAAAAAATGGTCAAGCCTTTCCTGAATGTGATCGACACCTACCCTTCTATTGCTCCAAGTAAATTGGGAGCCCTTTAACTGAACATCCATTAACTCATTTGTATCCACAAAATTGTTGAAGTCCTTCGTGATCCTGGGAGTAATTTATTTCCCTCATTTTTTCTCAAAAGAGAAAAGTGGTGCATTAAAATCTCCTGCAAGGATCCAGGGGATATTGGAAAAAGCTTCTCGCATCTGAGTGAGGGTATTCCAGAGGTTCAGTCTATCCTGAGGAATATTTGGAGCATAGACATTAGTCAGCACCCAATATTACCTTGAAATTAAGTCATGAAAAAATATATTGGAAATTCTCCCTTCACTCGAAATCACTCTTCCTTCCACTTTGGTTGGATCCCAAAGGCAAAGAAGTCCACCAGATGACCCAGAGGCAGGGCTGAAAGAAAATTCACATTTTTTCCAGATGATTTTGGCAATTTTAGGGGATGATTGCATGCCCAACTTGGTCTCTTGCATGATAAAAATTGTAGGATTTGACTCCTTTCACATTGAAGCAGCAAGTCTCTATTTTACTGCTCCATTGAGCCCTCTCGCATTCCAGGAGAGGATTCTCATTTGGAATTCTTAGAGGGTTTTTTGCCTCCTTTGCCTTGCTATGCAGGAGGTTTAGGTCTTTTTAATTCTTCTCTGTTGGAAGTCATGAGTTCCTGAAAGAGAGTTCTTTGGGTACCATTGGCTATGTCTTCTACTGTGTCTCTAATTCTTTGCTCAGCTATAGAGGGTCTGCCTTTATTTTTGTCACTTCCAATGTCGATTAAATATTTTTTGAAACTCTTGGTATGCTTAGGACTCCAAGCTTCAGGAGACCCATGAGACATCCCTGGGCTAGCAACCTCATTTCCAGAGGGATCGAGTGGAGGGTGAGAAGGTCTTGACCTATTGGGGGATGGAAGGAAAGGTGGCAGAGGGGGATTAGAAGGTGGTAGCGGGGGGTTAGATGGTGGGGTATGGGGGGATATGACATGATAGAAGGGGATTTTTGTGGTGGTTCAGAGGATGAATGAGAGGGTTGAAGGGGAAGGTCTGCCTTCACAGGTGATTGAATGGGGGGATTTGAGGCAGGGATGTCCTCTCTAGGGATTTCCTCTCTATCATAATTTGCATTGAGATTTAAATTGTTGAATAAACTAAAATGGTTAGAAAAAGTAAAAAGGGAACTTGCCTGTTCCTTATCATGATTTGGAGAGGGAGGAGCAGGTTGCTTTTCTTTGGGATCATAGCGAGGGCCAACTTTTGACCTCATCCTCTACGTCTCTCCTTTGGTTGGGCGATGCAGTTCCTTTTGTACATTCTGGGTAGGCCTCAACTTTGAACACTAATTTCGAAGGTGCCCTTGGGTGCGACACTCAGTGCAAAAGGAGGGTTTGTTCTCATACTCCACCACTTGGCATCTATGATATGACCCATAAATCAAGTTCACATGGGTCGAGAGCTGGGATTCTAGGTTGGCATTGACATAGATGCAAGCCTGCATCATCCTCGATCGGGCACGCATAGCAGGGTCAATAGTGATGAGTTCTCCAATAGTGTAGGGCAATTCCATGAAGAATATCCTCATGCCAAAAATGAGAAGGTAAATTTGGGAGGCGGACCCAGATAGGAGTAAAGTTGATGCTCTAAGTTTCTGGGTCAAAATCCACGCCCCATTTGTAGAGGAATAGGCTTCTTCTCCCAAAGAACCAGGGGCCACCAGATAGAATGTGGTCCACATCCTCTTGGGTATTGAGTCGAATCATGAAGAAACCTCTGGACATAGCAACAAGCTCCAAACAACCTCGAGTTTTCCATTTCACAGCTGCCCATCATCTGATAGCTTCCATATCAGGCCTCCCCCCATAAATTTCCCAACAAGGGAAAAGGAATCTAAAGATATGTACTCAGCCATGACCTCGTCAGGTAATATTACATCGCATCCATTGGTAATAAAAGTATGTGATGAAGTTGAAGAGGGTTTAGGACCTCCTCTGATTGTTTTTACAAAAGAAACTACATGGGCATTCCTATTTTTTGTAAAAAAAAAATTCAGGGGTTCTTTTCCCCAAAAAGCATCGGTCCCTTCATTTAATACCACATATTCAAACTTACTTGGGCCTCTGGTCCCATTTCATTGGTCGTTCATTCCATTAATGGCCCCACTTCCATGATTGCTAGGTTCGTTACCTACTCCCAAACTACAATTTCCATGGTTTGCACTCACTAAAAATTCAAAATTTATGGTTCCGCTTGCCATCTCGGTAGAGTCCATAGTTCATATATTCTTTTAAATTGCATTTCCCTAGCTCCATATGCTTTTGAAATAGAATATAAAATATTTATATGGTCGTTCCTTTCGAATGTTTAGGAAAAATGATTCTTTATTTGATAAATAGGCAATTATGCTTATTTTAAATTGTTCCTTTTCTTTATGAATTAAAAATTGTTTATAAATTTTTTGTGAATAGTTTTATAAATAGTAGACACCATACCATTTATGGATAGTTGAATAAAGTGAAAGTATTTAGATGATGTTACGTAGACGAATATAGAACATCATAATAAGATTGTGGTAAATGCATACTGAGGTTGTGCTTTTATAGTCTATAGAATTTGTAAAATAAAGTTATGTTTTATAATTTGAAGAATAATTTGAAAAACTTATATTAAAACAAGATCATTTACAAGTTGGGATGAGGCTTCTCCCAACCTCATCCAAAGAGAACACATGTTTACAATAGTAAAGGAATATTTACATTGGAGTCAAATCTCCTAAACCATATTTCTACAATGGTTGTTCACCTGTTTACAACTGTAAAAGAAGATCTATATTGGAACCAAATCTCCTAAACCATATTTCTACAATGTTTGTCCAAATTAACTAAACACTGGATTTGCTCACCAACCGGCCTTATCATCTCATCCTCAATAGCCATGTCAATGTGCCACTGAATACCTACCTCCTTCTTCGTACCCATCTTAACCAAGAATTTTTCCACTTTATTTAGATCTCTACTTACATAAACTAGAATCACATCATCTAATTACCTTCAAAATTCCTTAATTTGAGTGACAAGAATCCTCAACCTCCATGTCTTCAAAGCAAAGTTCCTCATGCAATCAAAAGCTCCTACCATTATTTTAGAATCTTATTTTAGGATTATCCTCCTATAACCTTGTTTTACTGCCCAAATAGAAGTAGATTTCATAGCTAAGGCTTTCACTTCATTGTTCGTGGCCCTTCCCAGGATTTGTAGTTCCCAATAGAGCATTGTCCCAACATGATTGTTGGACATTTTGAGTCCATAAATTTGCCATTGATGTCAAGGCATGAAGTTGTCATTGATGCCAAGAAGTGAACTACCATTGATGCCAAAATGTCAACAAGGAGCAATGCAAGAGGTTGATGAGCTCCATAATATTTATTTCTAAATATTATGTGGAGCATGATTTTAAAGATTTTTATTAAAACCTATGATGGCAAAAATAAATGGTTTTTATTTAAAACCAATGGATAGACCTAAGGACATTAAATAAATTATAATTATTTGTAATAATTTCATTATATATTAATTTGTAAGTTAATTTAATTAACCCGTGGTTATTAAATTAATTATAAGTTAATTATAATAATTTTATTATTAATTAAATTATAATATATTTTATTTACCCTAAGGTTAGGGTTGCAAGGAAAATCAATATGCACCGATGTTTAAATTCAAGGTGGCATAATGGTATAAAAACCACATGCCTTAAAGGCATTTAATCATCCTTCATTCGAATGAAACAAAGCTTTTTTTCTTGAGCGCCAGTGAAGGAATAAATTTGGTGTGGGCTAAAACCTCATATCCACCCAGCAACATGGACTTGTGGCAAGTGGTCGAGGGCTAAGGCGTTGGATGCAAAAAGACCCACGATCGATTCTCGGTGGTGGTTTTTGAGTGTGTTTTGCTTGGGCGTTGAAGGAAGCATCGCATGATCATTTTGGGCTTAGGTGCCAAAAGGAAGGGTAAAGAGCACATGGTGCTCTTTGCTCCCAAAGCGAGCGCCTAGCGCACGCGATAGCAAAGGTTGTGGCTAGGGTGCAATGGGATGTAGCGTCGTGAGTTTGAGTCTCACCATGGCAAAGATAATAAATTTTTAATATATTTTGTGATGCCTAAGGTTTTGACGTAAGGTCCTAGGGAGTTAAAAGGGGTAGATAAAAAATATTTCTAATTGGTCATTATTTTGGTTAATTGGAGAAATAAGGAGTTAGCTTTATTTTTTATAAAATCTTTTTGACATATTGGCTTATTGGAGAAATAAGTGGATTAAATTGTTGGTTAAATTTTGAGAGGACTTTGTTACCATTAATTTATTTTGAGAAGATGGTTGTATTGACATTATTTATGGTGTTGGATATTATTTTAAGTTGGAGTTGATAAGGTGTATCAAAGAAATTATTTTTGTTTATGTTGATGGATGCTTTCTCCAAGATGGAGTGATAAGGTGTATGTATGTTTTGATATTTGCATTGTACTTTTGAGAGAGTTTATCATCATCTAACTTCCTTGAGCTTGGCAAAGAAGTGTTTGTGGTTGTGGAAGATTTTTGAAGTTCCTTCATCGTCAATAAAAAGGTATAGGCACATTCTTCCATAGTTGAGTTGATTGATTATTTTCTGAAATACAATATTTAGAGTGAAAATGATTTGGTTAGGATTTCCTTATTGAGTTGTTGAGCTACTATGAAATGAATGCTATACACCTTGGTTTATAATTATTGTTTTTGAAGTGAATGATTGAGTGAAGAACTTGAACTAGGGTTTGAAAAGAACATGAGTATCATTGTTATGTGAGATTGGTTGATAAGTAATTATTGGAAATATTTTGAGTGAGTATTCATATGCTTGGACTAGGGTTTGTGAGCAAGGATCATTTCATTGAGTGATTGGTTGAGTAGAGTTGGATGAGCCTAGTCAAGTGAATGTGTGAAGTGATTTTTCAAGTTCTATAAAACATATTATTCTATATTGTGAATTGATTTGAGAAAGTGATTGAGTGTTGATGAGTGTGAAACGTATTGAGTCTCTAACAATTCTCTATATGTTTCTAAGAGAGTGGTTCAGAGTGATTGAGTATTGAAGTGAATTTGAAGCATATTGAGTCTCTAAAAATTCTCTATATATTTTTAAGAGAGTGATTAAAAGTGATTGAGTATTGAGGTGAATGTGAAACATATTGAGTCTCTAACAATTCTCTATATGTCTCTAGGAGAGTGATTGAAAGTGTTTGAGCATTGTGATGAGTGTAGAGCATATTGAGTATCTAACAATTATCTTTATATTTCTATGAGATTGGACAAGTTCTAGTGTGGACTTGTTGAGCATATTTGAGGTAAGTCTTTGAGAAGACTTGTGGATAGATTTGGGTAAGCTTTTGTGAAAGCTTACAATACAGATTGAGAGCAGATTTGGATAAGTTCTTGCGAGGACTTATTGAGTAGATTGGACAAGTTCTAGAGAGGACTTGAGGATAGATTACTGTGAGATTTTTGTGGAAGCTTAAAAGGCATATTTGAGACAAGTCTTTAAGAAGACTTGTGAATAGAGTTGTTTGATTGATTTGTTCAAACCTTGAGTTAAGGTTTGGGGCAGATCCAGCAGAGTTGATTTGAGATTGAGTCAAGATTTGCATTAAGTCTTGAGGATAGATATTGAGGACAAATATTAAGGACATATTTGTGCTACACCTAAGGACTATGTTTACTATAGATTCAAGGATAGATTTTGGTGTAGATTTGAGGACAGGTTTGTGCTAGACCAGAGACAAATATTGAGGATATATTTGTGCTAGACCGAAGGACTATGTTTAGTTAAGATTTGAGATAGATATTTGGAGGTGACAAAGTTGAGGACAGAGGTCTCCATCCAGAGTAGGGAGGATAGGTATCTTCTGTGGATAGAGTTCCATTTTCTAATGGCAGTGGAGGAAAAGGTCTTCTAGAGGATCACCAGCCAGAGCAGAGTTAGTATATTTGTGTCTCTTGTAGATAGAGATCCATAAAATTGATTAGGGGATTGGTGTCTCCTTTGGAAAAATATCCATAAACATTGTAATAGGGAAAGGATTCCCAATATATTGATTGATAAAATTTTATTGAAATATTTTCTTCGTGGAGTAGCCCACATTGGGTGAACCATGTAAATTTGGTGTCTCTATTGTGTGTGGTGATTTGTGCATTACTTTGATTATTTTTGTTGATATTTCTATCTATAAATTACATAATATTGATTGGGAAAGAAAAGTAAAAAGTGGTCTTATATTGTCCACCCCCCTCTCAGTATAAGCTTGTGTTCTTCAATGATTCCTATAAACCACTCAAATTCTAGCTCTACCCGAATTGGCTTTTGCAGACCCATCAATATTAATTTTAATATAACCTTCTAGGGTGGTATCCAACTAGCTCTATCTTGCCCCTCCTACACTTCAACTTCCTTCTCCATTGTCCCTATAACAGCCTGATTTTCCTCTTTAGCATACACTGGCACAGTTTCTATGACTTTGCTCCAAATGACCTACCAAACTCCATATAAAGATGAAAAGGTTTCTTTAAAAATTTGGTCATTTCTCTCCAACCACACTTGCCACCAAATTAATCCAAGCGCCCAACCAATACAAAGAGCTTTAGATTTAAATCTACCCATTTTCCATATTTCCCAAATATTAGTCTAATTCAAATCACCATTAACTTAAATTTTATAAGATAAAAACTATATCTCCTATATTTGATGTGTGAATGGGCACTCAAACATCAAGTGATCATATGTTTCCTCACTCTTATAGCATAAAACAAATTGATATGGACCAATGATTCCCCTACATTTGAGATTATTAAAATTAAGAATTCTATTATGCATGAACTACCAAGCAAAAAAATATAGTTTCAATCAACCCTTGGACTACCAAATATTTCTCCAATCCTCAACCTAATATGCATGAGGAGGAGGCTTTGAAAGGATCTTATCATATCCATAATTCACTGTGTAGACACCAAGGCTTCCATAACCCCAAGATAATTCATCCTCCTCATCTTTACCTGTGAGAAATATTTCTACCAAAATTTTAGTCATGATGGGTGTTAATTCCAGAGGGATTGAAATTGGCCACTCATCCAACTTCTTAAACTACTTAAACTTATAATCCCCTAGTGTTGAAATAACTCTCAATTTGGACCCAAATCCTATTTTCCATGGTTTTTTTTAT
This sequence comes from Wollemia nobilis, assembly GCA_028583015.1. Taxonomy (NCBI): domain Eukaryota; kingdom Viridiplantae; phylum Streptophyta; class Pinopsida; order Araucariales; family Araucariaceae; genus Wollemia; species Wollemia nobilis. Next base: position 8,031,526 of record JAQPPZ010004842.1, read on the forward strand.
TATTTGTAGTTCTGGGAATTCAATAATGATAGGTGGCTATCGATCCCATGAATTTGTCCAAAATCGTGCCTTCTCCCCTATCCCCACTTTTCAAAATAATTCATCTTTCACTACATGAGATCCTAGATTTAGAGCCTATCACACTAAGGATCCATTAGCATCCAAATGGAAATGACTCACCTCATTTGGGTTTACCTGTCCCAAATATCTACTAGTTAAAACTCTACTGAATAAACAAGTTGGTTGGGAAATCCACCTTCAGTAAAGCTTTTTAGCCAAAGCTTTATTATTTAACTTTGTTCTCCTTAATCTCAAATCTCCTTTTACCATGGGTCGGATTACTTTCTCCCAACCTACTAAGACCCATTTCCTCTCTCCTTTTACTCCTCCCCATAAAAATTTTCTAGCCATCTTCTCTAACTCTTTCCATATGGTATGTGGGGCAGCAAGGATAGAAAATTTATAAATTGGCATGGCCTAAATTACTGAATGCAAAAAGGTTAATCTACCCCCATAACTTAACCATTTTTGAGACCAATGATTAATTCTTTCCTTGATACAATCCAAAATATTCCTCCATATATCTATTTTTAGTTTTTTAAAATGCAAAGGGACCCCCAAGTATACCACTGGGAGAGAAGTCCTCATGAATCCCAAGATCTCTAAAATTTTGTCTTGAATCCTTTGATCAAGATTTAAAAAGACCACTTTGGATTTTTTATCGTTGATGACTTGGTTTGTGAACTTAAGGTAGACATTAAGTGTATCTCTAATCATTCTTGCTTACCTAAGTTGGTTGCTCCCATCGATCATGTGTCATCCACAAACTGTAGGTGAGTCAAATCTTCCTCCTCCACCTTGATACCTATTAGAAAACCTTGTTGTCTTCTCCTCAAGATGATTCTATCTAAACCTTCAGTCGGTATGAGAAAAATATAGGGAGAACAAGGATCTCCTTGACGAAGGCCTCGAGTAGCTCCAAATGATTGCAAGGGAAGGCCCTTGATTAACACTAAGTATGTCAAAGTAGAAACATAGCTCATAACCCATTCTATCCAATCCTGAGAGAAACCAAAGGCTACCATCATATTTGACAAGAAGCTCCACTCCACCCTATCATAAGCCTTTGACATATCCAATTTTATGAACATTTCTCTATTACCAGATTTTTGCATTGAATGGATTGCCTCCTGAGCTAGAACCACACCATCCAAGATTTTTCTACCCTCTAAAAAACACCTTGCTATTAATGCTATGTAGAATATGTTTTAGTCACTCAACCATTACCTTTGTGATTATTTTATATATGACATTACATAATGCAATAGGTCTATAATTTAAAATATGCACCCCCTCCTTCCCTTTTGGAATTAAGGCAATGAAAGTATGATTTAATCCTTTAAGAATTCTTTTACTACCTTTGGACTCCTCTATAATGACCATTACATCCTCCTTCAAGCTGTCCTAGAAGGCCTGAAAAAACTCAGTTGGAAATCCATCTGGACTTAGTGTTTTTTCGGTGCTCATTCCAAACACTACTTTCTTCAGTTCCTCTTTATAAAAGGGTTTAAGTAGGGCTCGATTTTCTTCTTAAAATATAATAGAGGGTATGACAACAAAAACTTTTTGAGCCTCTTCATCTTGCACCATACTTTTCTTAAATAGTTTAGAAAAATAATCCATTGAATGGAAATGCATACCTGGAATTGTATCAAAGGAGTGTTTGTTCTCATCTTGAAGAGCTTCCATGTTGTTCGTCTATCTCCTAGCACAAGCAGGCTGATGGAAAATTTTGGTATATTTATCAAATTCTAATAACCAATTGGTTCTTGATCTATGTTTCTAGTAGATCTCATCTTGGTTGTCAATGTCCTCAACCGTTTTACACAATGCATCATCCTCTTCTTTGAGTTTCTCTTTAATTGTTCCTGCCTTGAAGTGTTTTTGAACCTCATCCTATCTGGCCACCAATGGATCTCTTTGGACCTAAAATTTTGTCTTGTTAGCTCGCCTCCATTGTTTTAGTTGATTCTTGACATAATGAAGTTGCTTGTGGAATCTAAACATTATTGTCCCATATGTTAGGCAGACCTCTTCCCACCACTATGGAATTTTCTTTTGAAGTTCCTCTTTTTGTAACCAAAATTTTTCAAATTTGAATGATTTGTGATGTTGCATTGTCTTGATCCCTCCTTCCAAAAAAATGGGAAAGTGATCTAAAAATAGACCCTCTAAAATCTAATAATCTATATTCCATTTCACCAATGCCTCCTCTAAAACTAAAAAATAATTTAACTTAACCTTCTGTCTATGTGGCTCCCTCCTCTTATAAGTCCAAGTATAGTTGGTTCTAGGGCATTTAATATCCACCAATTGTAATGAATGGACTTGGGTAATCATAAGTTGATACCATAGATCTAAAATTGGGGTTTCCTCTTCCTAATATTTGGAGGATAATTTAGCATTAAAATCTCCAGCAACAATCCAGTCTAACTCCTTCCTTGAGACTCTCATGTTATGCATTGGTTTCCATTTATGCATATGACCATCTAGGTTTTGAGCCCCATAAAAACTTGGGATTAAAACCTACTCAGTTGTCACATTGTTCCTAAAATGTGATGTGAGGACACCCCTCCAAGTTATATGTTCTATTTTTTTCCATTCAAGAGAGTTTCAAAAAGTAACTATCCCCCTAAGACCCCTTGGGTAGCCATTTCCATATGACCAACACCCCTCCAAAGTCTATTTACTATTTTACACATAATATCCAATGATATTTTTATCTCTTGGATAAGCAAAAAATCTATTTTACATTTTTTTAGGAGTCTTTGAACAACAGATTGATGGATTCTACTATTTAACCCCTAACATTACATGATTGTATAATCATTGGTTACATTGAGAGCAATAAAAATATATTGGCCTCACTGATCCTCTAGTGATCAGTTTATCTCCTTGAATTGCTATCAATTCCTTATACGTAAGGTTATGCATAAGGGGTGGTACCAAAAAATTATTTATAAATTCGTGGTGAATCAAGGTGAATCATGTATAAACTGTGGGGCGAATTTTTCAAAATTTTGCAAAAAATTTATCAAAATATGGCAAATTTTCAAAAAAAATGCACATAAATTATAAACACTTTTAGGGGTAATTTTGACCTATTAAATCATCCTAAAAATTTATAAAAACACCACCATTATATCGGGATCAAAAAGAGCTTTCCAACGAGTACAAATATGCCTATGTTTGGATATATTTTGATGCCTAAAATTATGAAATGATTATTAGTTGCCATCTTCCAGTCACCATATGCCACTCGCCATTTGCCACTCACAATCTGCCACTTGCCATCGACCACTCGCCTTGTGCCACTCACCATATGCCACTTGCCATATGCCACTCACATTGTACCACTCGCCATCTGCCACTCACCATCTGCCACTCTCCTTCTGCCACTCGCCTTGTGCCACTCACCATCTGGTAGTCACCTTATGTCATTCATCTTATGCCACTCACCTTATGCCAGTCGTCTTCTGCCAGTCACCACATGGTGACTAGAAAATGGTGATTGATAATCATTTCATAAATTTAGTCATCAAAATATATTCAAACATAGGCATATTTTTACTCATTGGAAAGCTCTTTTCAATCCCAATCTAATTATGGTATTTATATGAAGTTTTGATATGATTAATAGTTCAAAATCTACCTCAAAATGATATTACCTCCTCACCACCATATTTGGGACCAATTTTGACCTATTAAATCATATTCAAACTTCATAAAAATACCACCATTATATCGAGCTTGAAAAGATCTTTCCAACGAGTACAAATATGCCTATGTTTAGATATATTTTGATGTCTAAAACTATGAAATTATTGTCAGTCACCATCTGCCACTCACCTTGTACCACTCGCCTTGTACCACTTGCCTTCTACCACTCACCTGGTGCCACTCACCATCTGTCAGTCGCCTTCTACCAGTCACCACATGGCGACTGGTAGATGATAACTAATAATCATTTCATAGTTTTAGGCATCAAAATATATCCAAATATAGGCATATGTGTACTTGTTTGAAATCTCTTTTCAATCCCGATCTAATGGTGGTATTTTTATGAAGTTTTGAGATGATTTATTAGGTCAAAATCTACCTCAAAATGATATTACCTCCTCACCATCATCTTTGGGACTACTTTTGACCTAATCATATTTAAACTTCATATAAATACCACCATGATATCAGGCTTGAAAAGAGCTTTCTAATGAGTATAAAAATGCTTATGTTTAGATATATTTTGATGCCTAAAAATATGAAATGATTGTCATTCACCATGTGACGAGTGGCGTAATGCGAGTGGCAGATGGCGAGTGGCACAGGGCTAGTGGCACAGGGCTAGTGGCATAAGGCGAGTGGTATATGGTGAGTGGCATATGGTGATTGACAATCATTTCATAGTTTTAGGCATCAAAATATATCCAAACATAGGCATATTTTTACTTGTTGGAAAGATCTTTTCAAGCCCGATCTAATGGTGGTATTTTTATGAAGTTTGAAGATGATTTAATGTCAAAAGTAGTCCCAAATATGGTGGTGAGGAGGTAATGTCACTCACCTTGTGCCACTCACCATCTTCCACTCGCCTTCTACCACTCGTCCTGTGCCACTCACCATCTGCTAGTTGCCTTATGGCACTCACCTTCAGCCACTCACCTTCTTCCACTCGCCTTCTACCACTCGCCTTCTGCCACTCGCTTTCTACCACTCACCATCTATCACTCACCTTTTGCCACTCACCATCTGCCACTCACCTTATGACACTCACCTTATGTCAATCACCTTATGCCAGTCGCCTTCTACCAGTCGCCTTCTACCAGTCGCCTTCCACTAGTCACCTTCTGCTAGTTGCCTTCTATGAGTTGTGGACTCATATTTTGTTAGTTGTCTTCTTTGTATCGCTCGCTATCCAAAAAAATAATATTGTAATTGTATGAGAGTCGTTGTTATGGTTAGCTATATATAATGGGGTACAATAGGCGAATTGGATGGGATATTTTCATTTTTAACAAATTTAAGGCAAAATTTAGGCAGGAAACCTTATGATAACTTGGTGAATTTACCCTTAAAAAAATTGGATCCCAAAATTTTTATGCGAATGGGCCAACCTATATGGTCCCAAAATTCAAAAAATTAACATTGTGAAAATCCAAATATTCATGCTAAATTACGAAATTCGCCACTATGCATAATCCTGCTTATATGATTTTCTACCCACTCTTTGAGAGATGATATTTTTTATCTCTTTTCCATTTGAGTTATCCCTAGATTTGGCCTTTCTCTATTCTTTTTTGCTATATCCTTTATGACATCCTTAATTATCGATTTCTCTTGGTTATTCACTATCAATGCACCTGCAATCTTTGATTGCGGTAACTTATTGTACTCAGTTACCTACTCTAGGATGGGAGGAGGTGAAAGAGGGGATTGAATATGGTTGTTATTGTTTTTATTATTCCCATCCACTCCTTTCATGATTTTTTCTTCTTCTTGGTCCACTAGTGTCTTGAAGATCTCATACCTATTGGAGGGCTTGAGTTGGGTTTGCTCTTTACCATATTTTTTCTTTTACCTTATTCTTTTGGGTTTTTCAAAATCATCTCCTTGTGCTTATTTACCTTAATAAATGTTGGTTGTTTCTTTAATGATTGTTGACTTACCCTCCTTAGTAATATTTGATATTCCTATAGGAGCCTCCATTTTTATGTTCATATTGTTTGGGAAGGAATGAGCCAAATACCCATATTTATGGCAAACTCTACACTTTAAGGGCAATGCCTCATAATCCAGTTGTTGAACCCAAGATAGTCCTACAAGTTTGAGTTCAAAATCTGACAAAAAAGGTTGGCTAAGATCCATTTCCAGACATAATCTAGCATAAATGGTTGTGTTTCCTTCCATTGTATCTTTGGAAACACTCAAATGTATTCCAAGGGAATTGTCAATAATTTACAATACCTGCTCACTCCAAAACTCCATTGGAAGTGCATACAAATGGATCCAAACCAGGACAGTAGTGGGTTCAATTTGAGGATCAAATCCCACTCTCCAAGGTTGAAAAAATAATCTTGTCAGACCATGATTCCTCTTTTCTTATTTGAAAGCCCTATTTCTATCAACAAGTGAAGAAAAATTAACAATAAAATATCTATTGCTAATAAACCACAAAGAATACTCACCAAGAAGCTCCCAATTTTACCTGACCCAGGAATGTAAAATATTTAGGATAGGGTTAATACCCATGAATTTATAGATCAAATCATGATTGGCTCTATATAAAACTATTTCTTCTACCATTATTTTCTCAATGACAATCTTCAGCCTTGATTTTGACTATGGCAAGCATCCATTGACTCGTTGAAATGTTGATTTATTTAATGATCGTACAACTATATTCCCACTAAGAAATTTTGAAATTGTAAACTATAAATTTAAGCAAAGACCTCATTGCAAGGGTTGGCTATGTATTCCTTACATGGTATTGCATTGTAATTGTTGTTGATCAATGAATTGATAGTTTTTTGGTCTCCATTACTATGTGTTTGCAGGTTTTATGTGTATGTTTTTCTCTAAGTCATTTATATTACACTTAATTATTAGTGTATTATGTAAAATTGATTCTGCTAATTGGATTACCTATTGGATTGCTAATAATTTAAGTCCTTGAAATGATTAGATTTTTTATACATTTATTTTAAGTCATTTATGTTACACTCAACACTTAGTTTATCCAGTTAAAGCGAACTTCAGATGCCTATTGGATTGCTAATTATTTGAATCCTTAGAATTATTAAAATGAATGTAATGAGATTAATGAACTTGTAATCATACTTGATAATGGATGATCTATTAAGTGTTATGTAATTGGCTAGATAGTGAATTACTCTGTAAGATCCAATGTTGTTACACTATACCCCGACCACTTTCAAACCCTTTCTCTTACCCTTACTCCTTCCTAACCCTTTACTCCTTCCTAACCCTTACTCTTTTCCTATCCCTTTTCCAAAACAATTATTTCAAAGAAGTTGGCCTTCTCTAGAGGTTGAAACATAGAGCAATCTTGTTTCATCCAATTTCTATACTTTGGCTAAAATCAATGGGTGCAATGCCTTTCCATAGCAATGGAAAATTTTAGTCCAACAATATAGTTATTTCTAGAATTCCTGGTGGGATGAAATAGTAAATTCATCTCACTTTCCCAGAGATTTCAATATTAGGTGAACAATCTTGACCTCATCAACGAAGATTGTATGTTCATCTAGAGACTCTCATTAAAAAGATAAAACCTAGAATCATATCAAGGTTAGATTATTGGTTCTATTTGTTTGAATTTCATAATTTGTGCATTTTTTATCTCATTCTTTATATGATTACAATTTCTACAACCAAAATTTTAGAGAATCCATCATTGTTTGTAGAATTGCCCTCTTGTAAGAGATGTGTTGAAATTTTAGCCTCTAAGTCTTATCTACAGAGTGCGGATTCTTCACCCCATACTTCTCCTACATCATTAGTATCATTGAGTCCTAGAGTTATGGCTTAGAATATAAATTATATTCCTCATAAATTTCCCAATTGGAATACCACTATACCCTTAGGTCTAGCAAATGCTAATGATATTTCCCAAGCCACGCTTAAAGCCTTTCCCACTTATAATGGTATAGTAAAACTGTCTTTGAGCATTATCAAGATTTGATGTCCTTAGAAGCAATCCACAATATAAGAGATGAAGATATTATGGTCAGACATTGTGTCATATATTTTTGAGGTAAAATACTTAACTGGTATTGAACTCTAGAATATAATAGCATACATTCATGAATTGACTTGGCCATGCCATTCATGGAAGAATTAAACGAGATTGCAGATCCATTTTCACTCCTCACTTAGTTTACTATTATACAACATCATCCCCAAGAAGTAATGACTAAATTTAATCTCAGATTCAATATAACTTGGAAAAGAATCCCTTAGAATATCAGGCCACCTAGTCCTTTGGCTTACATCTATTATATAAAATATTTAGGCCTTGATTTGGGATTGCAAACTGAACAATCAAATATAACTAACTTCCCTCAAGTTTATCAAGCTAATATTACAGTCGAGTAAACTTTTATTTTCATAGGAAGATTACCTCCAAGAGTCATATTGCCATATTTTCTAGAGATAGCACAATCATCTTAGAAAAGTGAATCATTCATGGCTCTCGTCTCATTTATGTCTCTTCCCATAATTGCTCCTATTTTCATACCAAAAATGTAACCTTTGATATCTACATTTACCAATATTACCAACTTTTGAGTCTAAAGAGTCACCTATAATGTTAGAAGTATTGTCTACACTCAAAATATTGAATCATAAGGTGACTGCAATTGAGAAAAGAGAATTGAAAATATCCCAGTTTAGAATATTCTCATATGTTGCCAAATATCAAAGATCAAAATCCATCTACCAAATAACAGCTACCAAGATGAAAATCCATCTACTTTAGAACCAAAGAACCATCCTTAATGCTTAGTTTGTAGTGATCACTATAGCATAGAAACCTGCATCATTTATCAACACCATGCGTAATTAGCCTCTAAAAAGGTTGAATATCTCAAAATGTAAAACTTCTCTCTGAAGAATTATAATGACTTGATTGGGACCAAAATTGGCACATACCATGTCTTAGGCTCAAACCACAAAAAAATTACAATGATTTCAAACCAAGAACTACATAGGTCAAAGCTCTAGAAGATCTATTTTGATAGAGCTATATGTAAAAATGGTGTTGGAGTTAGATTCATGTTGATTTCTCCTTCATAAGGGATAAAGAGATTTTCCTACAGGCTGGCATGGAGTTGCACCAACAATGTTATTGAATATGAATCCTTATGCCTTGGCTTAAAGCAAGCAGAGAAAATAAAAATTAAATTGCTTACAATCTACGATGATTCTAAGCTAATTGTAAACCAAGTGACAGAAAAATGCAATAGTAGACATCATTACTTGAAATCATATCGTAATAGAATGTGGGATTTTATGGAAAGTTTTGAAGCTTTGAACATAAAGGTAATTTTACAATAGAAAAATGAGTTAGCTGATGCACTTCTTACTCGAGAAGCAAATTACTCGCCTACTACATGAAATGGCTCAAAGAAGAAAATCAAAGTAAAGTTGGTGTTTAGATCATCTATCCTAGACAAAGAGGTATTATGGTAACTCTTTGAATATGACCATAAAATTATTGAGTTTATGACAAGATAAGTTGCATATTCAACCCAACAGGATGAAGTATCACAAGAAGTTGATCAAAAGGATATCATTCAGCTTAAAATTATCATATTCCCAAAGGGCTAATCACTTTGGAAAGCTTATTCAAAACAATGATAGAAAAATAGGTCGAACAATGAAGATAGAAGAATAAGCCTACAAGGAAATTGAGTTTGAATAAGGTAAAAGTTTAAAAATTAGATTTCATTGTACTATAGAAGAAACATATTAGTTCAAATCTCTTTGCATATAGTATTAAGACATAATAACATGGAGCTATGATGACCTTTGAGTCTATGATAAATACACGATTCAACATACAATTGAACTAGCCTCTAATGCAAAGCCATTCAGATAAAAATAGAGGTCAATCAATCCAAAATAAAAGCAACCATGAAACAAAAACTTCTCAATCTGTTAAATGCCAAAATTATCTATCCAATTAATCTTTCTACATGTATTGTAAATTTAGTGCTTGTGAAAAAGAACAAAGATATTTGTCTCTAGGTTGATTTCATAAATTTGAAGAAGGCATCACTAAAATATCATTATCCTCTACCCCAGATTGATCAAATTCTACAGACAGTAGTAGGTGTAGAAATATTCTCACTCCTAGATGGATTTTCAGGCTACAATCAAATATAGGTAAAATATGAAGATCAATACAAAACAACATTGACTAGCAAATGGGGAACATTTGCATATCAAAATATGTCATTTGAATTGTTAAATGTTGGAGCAACATTCCAATATGCTATGTATTTTTCCTTTGGAGACCTAGTCAATAAAATAATTATGATATATTTAGATGATATGACAGTCTTTTCACATGACAAGCATCTACACCTTGAACATCTTGAAAAAGTATTTTAGAAGTGCATGGAGTTTGGGATATCATTGAATCCAAAGAAATCAATATATATTGTTCATGATGGTACACTCTTGGGTCACATAGTTTCAAAGCAAGGTATGGCAATTGATCCTAAAATAATTCAAGCCTTCCTATCTCTTCCTCTCACCTTAAACAAAAAAAATTTGCGGTCTTTCTTTGTGTAAATAAAATTTATTTGAAACTTTGTATCAGAATTTGCTCAAATTGTTAAGCCTATGATAGATATTTTCAATAAAAATGCTATATTTGAATGGACCTCAAAGAGGATAAAAGTATTTGATTAGATCAAAGAAGCTATCACTAAAGCTCTAGTGTTGATAAACCCATACTTCAGTAGGAATTTTATCTTGTATGCCTATGGATTTGAATACAACTATGTTGCAATGCTAACTCAAAAATATTTTAAAGGAGATGAACATCTAGTTGTCTTTTTAAGCTAGACTTTCCATGACTACCAAAAGAACTATCATTTTATTGAAAATAAGTATTTGCAGTCATGAAGTCTTTAAAGAAGTTTAGACACTACTTGTCACAAAGTAAGACCATAGTCTATGTGGTCCATGCACATGTTAGAAACTTCATCATACAAGGAGAATTAGGTGATAAAAGAGTCATATGAATTACTAAAATCCAAGAGTATGATGTAAAGATTCACCCTACTAAACTAGTAATAGGCAGAGTGCTATGTCAACAGTTAGTTGCTCTAGCAGAACAGGGATATATCATGTGCAATGAAAATGACACAAAAACACGCTCGAGACCAAATTACATGCAGAAAAGTTTGATTGGATAGATGAATCAATTAGATATTTTTATATGGGAAGATGTCTCGAAGGATTGAATGAATTGCAAAGGAGGTATAGGCTTCAATATCTTAAATATGTCCTAGTACCAAAAGGATTATACAAGAACATTGATGGTATCCTTCTTCATTACATAAAACCAAAAGAAAAAGAAAGAGGACTAACATAATTCTATTTAGGCCTATCTAGTGGGTCTTATTCAGGTCAAACTACTATCACTAAAATCCTCAAGGCAGGATATTATTGGTGGATAATTTTCATAGATTTTTTCAAATTGGCTCGATCCTATGAAAAATATCAAAAGCTACATTGGGAAAAATAGAAATGCCTCACTTCCACTATGCCCAATTGTAATCGAAGATTCATTTCAACAATGGGGGTTAGACTTCATCAGAGTTATCAACCTAAATTCATCATCAAGTCACAAATACATCCTAACAAAAAATTGATTATTTACCAGATGGACTGAAGCAGTTGCTACAAAGGTAGCCAATCAAGATATAGTAATAGATTTCATTGAAAATTTGACAACCAGGTTTGTGCATTAGTAAGTGATAATGGGACTCATTTCATAGTATCAAGGTTTTTCAACTTTACCAGCAGATACAACATATATCTTAAGACTTCCTTTAATTATTATTTATGATGGAATAGATTGGCTAAATCAACAAATATAAATCTTCTAAATATTAAAAGAGACATCATAGAGAACAAAATAATTTGGTATTTGTTGTTATATCAATCACTTTGGGCAAATAAAATTACAATAAAAAGTTGCTAAAAGCCTTACCTTATTCGTTGGTCCATGGCAAGGAAGTTGTTCTCCCACTACACATCGAGTTGCTAGTTGTAAAATTGATGATCCAAGCAGAAATCCTTAAAAGCCTCACCTTATTTTTTGACCTATGGCAAGGAATTCATTCTCCTACTACACATCAAGATACTAGTTGTAAAACCAATGATCCAAGTCGAACTTCTTGACACAAAAGTGACAAAGGCTCGAATGATATAATTGTTGTTATTGGAAGAACAAAGGAAAAAAGCATACTCCAATTTAAAAAATCCACTCGACCACAACCAAGAGGTGGTTCAACAGGAATATGATGCCTCAATATTTTAAAAATGACAATCTCATACTCAAATGGGAGGAAGACAAATTGAAGCTAGACAACCATGAAAAATTTGATTCTTTTTGGTCGAGGTCGTATTGAATCATCACCAAACGGGAATTCAATGTGTTTGAAATAACATATGAGAGTGGTTGCATTTTTCCAATATCAGTATATGGCCACCATATAAAGCATCTCATGTGAAGTGTCATCAATCCCCTTGTATCATATGTACATAGATAAACGTGTAAATAATTTTTTTAATAAGCTATGCGTGGCTTCTATTGGAGGCCACTCCCATTACAAAAACAAAACATTACATTGCTCTCATTACATTTCTAACAAGTTAATTAAAGCATATACAACTTTGTCTTTCTATCGGAGATATTTTTCATTTACCCTTCTATCAAAAATATTCTTCATCTTCCTCAAACTGCTAAGTTTTCACAATCAACTCCTTTTATATCAAATGCCTTTAAAAAATTAAATTTTGTCAAGATGAAATTCAACACTACGAATGACTACAATATTTGTTGCCCAGCTTCTATATCCAAAAATATCTTATCTATAAAAACCTCACAATTTCTTAAAACCTTTTTTTTAGGGTTCTTATTCATTCCCCTAATATTCCAATATATTATTTTCATTTTTATTTTTTAATTTTATTTGTGGGTTTAGCCCCACTTCTCGTTAACACTTGTGATATTTGCTTTTGTTTTCCCATATCAATATCCCTTTGTGTTTTTTTTTCTCTTTGTTTTTGCTTCTTGGGTCTTCCTCTCTTTTTTCATTCTTAGCAATACTTTCATCTTCATCAATCTCTTCAATCTTTGCACACTGCTCATAGTAAGATTTATCATCTTTAGGTTTGCCTTGTTCTGAAGGATATGAAGTGCAAGGAATAACATCAAAAGCACAATATTCATTATGTTGCCCTAGAAACCTATTGTGACTCCTTCACAACAACCCCAAAATTGGGGACCCACCTTAAATTTTGTGATTTCGAGGAATTTTTGTTTATCCAATTTTGCTCACATCAAGGTCTTTGAAAATTTACTTTCACTTTGGAATTGCTTATATATTTACATTTTGAAGGTTTGAATGTAGTTGCAATGCTTCAAACTAAATATTTTGATTATTTGCATATTAATTGCATTATTTCAAATCAAATAATTTGATTAAAATCATTTTTAAAGGTTTAAATGATTAATTTTCATTTAAATAATTAAATTTTATTTTAGGGTTAACCCTAAAATTAATGCAAAATTGAAATGGACATAGCTTGAGCTAGAAAAATCTGTTTGATCTCATTCAAAACTTCGTAAAAAGATATAGATTTTCTCTTTCTAATGGTACCAAAATTACAAGATTTCAAATGTCAATTACACCAAAATAATAGCAGTTTAATTTAGCAATATGAGAACTTTGAAATAACTTTGGAAAAAAAGGAAAGTTACGGGAAAATGAATAAATAAATAAAGTTTGGTTTTATTTTGATATTATGATTATTATTTCATTATGCAGGTACTACAATGGCAAGGGTTGAAGAATATAGTTATTAAATTTATTCCTGAAACTATGATGAAACAGAATAACTAAACTTTTCAAATTATAAATAATTCATTGAGATTCATTGAAAGGGTCGGGCACTTTGAGGAGCAGAGAAGAAGGAAGGATTTTTCAAAGAATAAAAGGCGTGATTGAAGAGAAGCTACAGAGAATCTCAAATTACAGAGAAACCAGACTTTATTGTAAGATTTTTATTATATCAAAATATTTTAGGGATTCAAATAAGCATCAATATGGTATTTGAATTGTAATTAAAATGTTTGATATAATTTTCAATAATTAAAATTCCGTTGAAGATTGCATCATTTCATTGTTGTGTTGTGTGAATACTGGTGGGCAATGATTTGGTTTAAGTCTCTGTGATTGGTATTAGTCTGTAGCATTTGTCCGAGATAGAATATTAGTTTCTCATCATAAAACTTTTGATTATTTATTTTATACTAAATCATTTTTACATAGCCTAGTTCAATTTCATAAGAATTAAACTTTACACTAGGTTATTAATAATTTATTATTTAAATATTAAATTGTTTTAATATTTAAATAAATAAATTTATAAAAGATAAATGAGTACTCTGGTTTCAACTTTGATTTAATAAAGTTGAGAATGAGTTGATATATTTTATTGAAATTAGTTTAGATTCCATTCTTTAAATACAGTTTTATTTATTTACCGATCCAAACTCTACATTGGAGGATTATATTTGTTATTAAATATTTTATTCCATAAATATTTAATAAGCAAATAATATGATGAAAACATATTTATGAACTTGATTTTTAAAGCATAAGATTTACAATTCATAGATCAGTTTTATATTAAAACCCTATAGATTATAATTATAAGGTTTGAAAGCCTTACAATTTTGGGGTTAAACATTATTACTTTTATTCATTTTCCAAATATTTTAATGTTGATTTTATATTTGGGATGAATAAAATAGTCATTAATTAAACCCTTAGATTTTAAAAGGATGAATATTTATATCAGGGTTTATATTTCATTTGAATTTCATAATGCTTTGATCTTTATAAGTGTTGAGTGTATATTTTACCCAATTGCAAAATACCACCACATTCAGAGTATTGAACAGAAAACTCTCTCTTGGAAAGAAACCAAATGACAAACATTCAACTTCTCCAAGGTTTTGGTAAAATATCTAAAATATTACAATAATGCCAGAAATAATTCAATGATGCATGTGACCATAAACAAGGGGCCTTTGCTGGTTCTAAACAATGCTTAATGATTGAAAGATATAACTAAAAGCAAATGCAAAATAAAAGTAGTTCTTTTAAAAAAAAAATTAAATTGGTGCTACCTTGAATCCCTGTTAGCAAAGTATTTTCTCTTTATTTAAAAGGTTTCAAATGATAAAATATGGAATTGTCCACCTTATTTTAATGTTTGTGCCTTTAATTTGAAGTAAATTTTAGATAGTGGGTTCATTTTATCTTCCTTATATTGATGCCACTACCCTAATAGTGATTAGTAGAAGTTAGCATGTTAGTAATGTTAGCAAAGTTAGCTTTCATTTCTTATCTTAATTTAATGTGAAATAGCAGGTTAGTATCCCTCCTAAACCATGTGTTTTATATGAAAGCTTAGATTAATGAATTTTGGAGGTGCAAAAATTTTGGAAAATGACCAAATGGAAATAACTTGAAAGCTTAACAATTCTGGAAATGGATCAGAATAGAAATGAAACTAAAAGGAAATTAGCAGAAATTCTGGAAAAGGACCATAATGGAAATAAAAGAAACTGAAATTATGGATGGACTAGAATGAAATTATTGAATGCTTGAAATAAAATAAACTTAACAAAAATGAATGAATAAACAATGCAGATTTGGTTAGCTAAAAAAGTCAAATTTTGAATTAGTTTAGCAAGCTCCTCCCTGTGAAATCCCAAGTTATGAGGTAATCATAAAACAACCTGAATTAATGGACCTGCAACATAAGCACAATACCATTAAATCAAGTGCAAGACTCAAAGGAAATAATAGAGAAACTGCATCATCTTGACCTTTGCCTATTGCAACCCATTTAATGGAATAAGACAATGGCTAGAAGTCACTAAAATGCAAAAATGATAAGATACTAAAAACGTTAGTTTTATGATTAGAAACCCTCCTTTTGATTTTGCTCACAAAAGTTTGCTACCCTCTCAAAATCTGAAAAATGCTCTTTCTTATTATTTTTTGAAATGTTACATCATTTCTAGCCCCCCCTAAATAGGTAGGATAGCAAGGTATAAATAATGGTTAGAAGTCCTTTCAATTCAACTTCTTTAACAACTAAAATAATAAAAGGATATAATAAAATAATCCATCATCATTTTATGTGATTTAATACAATAAAATAACACTTCTAAACATTATTTTAAACAATAATAAAACCAAAAACATAATCTTACGTAAATCCTTATGTCTCCCCTTTATCTCATCACATAGGAATTCTACCCAAGAACACCCCTTTGCACCCATCAAAATGAATAATAAAAAACATTTAACTATACCTTATAATCATAAAAAAATATACCCTGGCGATTTGGCGGGAAAATTTCTGAACAGGCATCTGGCGATGCTCTAGGGTTTCTGGTGTGAAGGATTTTCCAGGGACTTTGGTGGGTTGACTTTGTGCTACTCTGAAGGTTCGTCCGCTGCCCCGGGAGGGCCCAATGGGGTCTCCTCCAGTTCCTCTCGTTGGGAGAAAGAGCTCATATGCTGAGATGTTAAAAGAAAATCCTTCGTCTTCCACTGATGAAGCTCAGCGGAATGCTTTTCAAACGCTATTCAAGAATGTTGGCAAGGGCTCAACTGCACACCGAGTTAATGGATGCCTCCCGCAATCCGCCTCCAGACCTAAGATTGTTATCGAACCAAAGCTGGTCGAAGACACAATCCTCTACCGTGCTAACCATGATCTGATTTGCAAATTCATGGGTATCCGACCTACTCTGAATTTTTTGCATACCTGGGTTAGACAGAACTGGGAGCCACACGGTGAGTACTCCTTATGGCCTATAAGCAATGGGTATTTCATTATTAGTTTCTCTTCTTTAGCAGATAGAAACAGAGCATTTGAATCAGAGAAGAGAAACCACGGACCGGCAGGGTTATTTGTTCAACCTTGGAGAGTGGGTTTCGATCCTCGTATTGAACCCACGGCTGTCCCGGTTTGGATCCGGCTGTACGCTCTCCCGATGGAGTTTTGGGGTGAGCAGGTTCTAGAAATGATTGGTAATTCCCTAGGTAGATATCTAGGAGTCTCCAAAGATACCATAGAGGGAAACACAGCTGTCTTTGCTAGAATTTGTGTAGAAATGGATATTAGCCAGCCTCTACCAGTCGAGGTGGAACTTGAGTTGGCAGGACTATCCTGGATCCAGCAGTTAGATTATGAGGCCCTACCTTTTAGATGCAGAGTCTGCCATAAGCATGGCCATTTGGCAAGGTTCTGTCCAAATATTTTGAGCACAAAAGTGGAGGCTCCGCTTGGAATGCCAAATCGCCCTAGAGAGGGTAAGTCTACTCCTGTCAATGAATCATCCAATACTCCTCCAGGTACTGATGTTCAGAAAGATGGCTTTGAACAGCCGAAACGAAGGAGAAACAAAAAGAAAAATGGCAAGGAGCAGGCACAACTCAAGCCAACCAATCGGTATGAAATCTTTAAGTCACTAGTGGATCAAGAGGACCAAGTCATGGAAGGAGTGGATGGGAATGCTGAGGATAATATCATCCATTCTCATGCTTCTCCTTCATTTACTCCTGTCATAGAACAGGTGATTGAACCCACTGAGATATTGCAGCCAGAGAACCCAGGGGCATTGGTAATACACTCCCCAGCACAGCCAGTTATTAAGGATGTCAACATGGGAAGTGCAAAAAAGAACAGAGAAAGGCCAGCTCTAGGGATTACTCAGGTGGAGAAGAGATCTAAAAATAGTAACTCTCAAGGAGCGGGCAGAAAGTCCAATAAGGATCTACTAGCAGTGCAAGGAGACAAGCTGATCAATGGAGGATCGGTGAGGACAATTGATTCTTACTGCTCCCAAGGGTTTCAATGATTATTCAATCCTGGAATGTTAGGGGTTTAAACAGTAGAACCCATCAATCTGCTGTTCAAAGACTTTTAGGAAAATGTAAAACAGACTTTTTGCTCATCCAGGAGACAAAAATGTCTTTAGATCTTATGTGTAAAACTGTTAGGAAAATATGGAAGGGCGCTGGTTATATGGATGTGGCTGCTCAAGGTGCCTCGGGGGGGATTGTTACTCTCTGGAACCCTCTGGAATGGACAGCAATAGAACATATAGCTTGGAGGGGTGTTCTCACATCTCTTTTTAGAAATAATGTCACAGCTGAACATGTTCTAATTACAAATTTCTATGGGGCTCAAAGCATTGATGGCCAGAGGCTCCAATGGAAAGTTGTACACAACATGAGGTCCTCCCGGGAAGATTTAGACTGGATTATTGTTGGGGATTTTAATGCCAAATTATCTGCTCGGGATCAGGAAGGTGGTATCCCAGTTTTGGATCCAGGGGACCGGCTTCTGATTGCCCAAGTCCAGGCCTTTCACCTAGTTGATATCAAAGGCCCTGGAACCTACTTTACTTGGACTAACAAGAGGAGAGAGCCACACAGCAGGAAGGTAAAGCTAGACCGTTTTCTGGTCTCCGAGGAGGCATTTGTTAAGTGGAATATTAAATTTCAGATTTTGGAAGGCCCAGTATCAGATCACTTTCCCATTTTGTTGGAGGGAGGGACTATGACAGGGCAGCACCACAAACCATTTAAATTTGAGAATTTTTGGTTGCAAAAAGAGGATCTCCGAAAGAAAATTCCACAGTGGTGGGAAGAAGGCCGCCTACCTTTTGGGACAACAATGTTCAAATTCCACAAACAGCTTCATTTTGTCAAGATTAAATTGAAACAGTGGAGGCAAACTAATAAGTCAGACTTCCAGCTCCAACGGGCTCCCTTGGTGGCCAGATGGGAAGAGGTGCAAAAACACTTCAGGGAAGGAACAATTTTTGAGCACCTTAAAACCGAGGATGATGCTTTACGCAAAGCGGTTGAGGACATTGATAATCAAGAAGAGACTTACTGGAAACAGAGAGCAAGAAACACTTGGCTATTAGAAGGAGATAGAAATACAAAAATTTTCCATCGATCAGCCTGTGCTAGGAGACAAATGAATAACATGGAAGTCCTTCAAGATGAGAATGGACACTCTTTTGATACTCTTCCTGGTATGCATTCCCACTCAATGGATTATTTCTCAAAACTTTTTAAGGAAAGTTTGGAGCAAGATGTGGAAGCTCAAAATGAAGTTATTGATGTCATACCCTCTATTATCTCTCATGAAGAGAATCAGGCCCTTCTTAGACCCATTGATAGAGATGAACTGAAGAATGTGGTCTTTGGGATGAGCACTGGCAAATCGCCAGGTCCAGATGGCTTTCCTATTGAGTTTTTTTAGGCCTTTTGGGATACCTTGGAGGAGGATGTTTTGGCTGTCACAGAGGAGTCCAAAACTAATAAAAGAATGCTCAAGGCTCTAAATCACACCTTCATCACTTTAATTCCAAAAGGGGAGGAGGGGGTTCATATCTCTGATTTCAGACCTATTGCCTTATGCAACGTGATTTATAAAATAATCACAAAGATAATGGCTGAACGGCTAAAACCTCTCCTTCATAATATCATTTCCTCAGAGCAAGGGGGTTTTGTAGAAGGTAGACAGATCTTGGATGGGGTGGTCCTTGCCCAGGAGGCAATCCATACAATGCAAAAATTAGGTAACAAAGGAATGTTCATTAAACTGGATATGTCCAAGGCATATGATAGGGTGGAGTGGGGCTTCCTGTCAAAGATGTTGGCAGCCTTTGGTTTCTCTCAGGACTGGATAGACTGGGTCATGAGTTGTATTTCTTCACCTTCTTATTCTGTTCTAATCAAGGGGCTTCCCTCGCCACCTTTTGGAGCCTCACGGGGTCTTCGTCAAGGGGACCCATGCTCTCCCTATCTCTTCCTCATCTTGGCTGAAGGATTAGGTAGACTCTTCCTGAGAAGAAGGCATCAAGGTCTGATAACAGGTATCAAGGTGGGGGCGGAAGTCTTGACTCACTTACAGTTTGTGGATGATACGAGATTGGTTGGAGTGGCCAGTCTCAGGGAAGCAAGAGGAATCAGAGATACTCTAAATGTCTACCTCAGGGCCTCAAACCAAGTCATTAATGATAAAAAATCCAAAGTGGTCTTCTTCAATCTTGACCAAAGGTTACAGGACAGAGTTATAGAGATCTTGGGATTCACTAGGACCTCTCTCCCAGTAGTTTACTTGGGGGTTCCTTTGCATTTCAAAAAACTAAAAATTGATATCTGGAAGGATCTTTTGGATGGCATCAAAGATAGAATGAATCATTGGTCACATAAATGGTTAAGCTATGGGGGCCGACTAACTTTCTTACAGTCAATTATTCAGGCCATGCCAATATATAAATTCTCCATCCTGGCTGCCCCACATTCTATATGGAAAGAGCTGGACAAAATGGCTAGAAGATTTTTATGGGAAGGTGCAAAAGGGGAGAAGAAATGGGCCTTGGTTGGCTGGGATAAGGTTACCCAGCCCAAGGAAAAAGGAGGGCTGGGACTGAGAAGCTCCAAGCTTAACAATAAAGCTTTGGCTGGAAAACTGTACTGGAGGTGGATTTCCCAGCCAACATCCCTCTTCAGCAGAATCCTTTCTAGTAAATACTTGGGTCATGTTCACCCCAATGATGTGGGCCATTTCCCTCTGGAGGGTAATGGATCCTTAGTGTGGCAGGCTCTCAAGCTTGGATCTCAAGTTATCAAAGATCAATTGTTTTGGAAAGTGGGGAGAGGGGAGAAGGCTCGTTTCTGGACTGATTCCTGGGACCAGTACCCTCCCATCATTGTTGTGTTTCCCGAATTGCAACCGATTAAATCTGCCATAGAAGACAAGGGTTGGGTTCAAATTGAAAGTTATTTCAACACCAGCCAATTGGGGGAGTACAAGTTCAAGAAGTTTAAGCGGTTGGAAGAGTGGCCAATTTCAATCCCTCCGGAGCTGGCACCCATCTTGTCTAAAATTTTGACAGAAAGGTTTCTCACTGGGAGAGATGAGGAGGATGAACTAGCTTGGGGCTATGGGAACCTTGGGGTATATACTGTGAAGGAGGGATATGATAAGATCCTCCCAGAGCCTCCCCCACATTTATTTCCAGTTCAAGATTGGAGGAAGATATGGCATTCCAAGGGCTGGCCGAAAGTGAACTTCTTTGCCTGGCAGCTTATGCACAATGGAATCCTCACCTTTGACAATCTCAAAAATAGAGGCATCATCGGTCCTTCTCAGTGTGTGTTATGCCACAAGAATGAGGAAACCGCTGATCATCTGATATTTGAGTGCCCCTTCACACGGCAGATTTGGAAGCGTTGGTTCTCTCACTATAAAATCCAGGCTAATGGTGATTTGACTCGGTCTAATATTTTGGAAAGATGGAAGAAAGGTAGATTTAAATCTAAAGCTCTTCGAATTGGTTGGGAGCTTGGTTTACTTTTCATCTGGTGGCAGGTGTGGTTGGAGAGAAATGCCCGTATTTTCCGAGAAACCTTCTCTTCGCTTGATGGAATTTGGCAGGTCATCTGGAGTAAAGTCGTGGAAACGGTTGCCATCTATGCTGAGGAGGAAAATCAGTTTGGTTCTGAGCCACTGGAAGAGGGAGCTGTTGAGCAAGAGAGACAGGTTAGAGGTAGCTGGAAACCTCCCCCAGAAGGCTGGATCAAAATCAATACTGATGGAGCTGCAAAAGGCAATCCGGGTAGTGCTGGAATTGGAGTAGTGTGCCGTGATCATGCTGGGTCTGTGCTCTATTGGGAAATGCAAGGTCTGGGACGAGCCACAAACAATGAAGCAGAGGCCTTTGCTATTAAATCTGCTTCCATCTGGGCTGTTAAGCAGGGACACAGGAAGATAATTCTTGAGTCTGATTCCCAAATTCTGGTTGGCGCTCTAGACTGCATGAGGAACTTTGCCTCGAAAGCTTGGAGGTTGCGGATTCTGGTCTCTCAAATCAAGGAACTATGGAGGGAATTAGATGATGTGATCCCCGTTTATGTGAGTAGAGATTTAAACAAGGTGGTCGATTTCCTTGCAAAGATGGGTGTTGAGAGAGAGGTTGGGATGCAGCTGCACAGTGATATGCCTGTGGAGGATGCAGTGATTAGACAAGGTCTTGAACGATCCTTGAGACAATGAGCAAATTTTATGCTAAGGGAGGTTTTTGTCATGATATCACGACCTGTAGCGCCGTCGTGGCCTCTGGTGGGAAGCTGTCGCGATTTCGCGACAGGTTGCGCCATCGCGGCCTTTGGAGAGAACTTGTCGTGATTTCGTGACATGTCATGCTATCGCGGCCCTGGGAGAGATGTTGTCATGATTTCGTGACCTGTTTTGCTATCGAGGCCTTCAGTGGGAAGTTGTCACGATTTCGCTACCTGTTGCGCCATCGCGGCCTTTGGCTGGAAGCTGCAGTGATTTCATGACGCTTTTGGAGCAGGGGCGCCAAGGAGGATAGCCGTCATGATATCGCGACAATTTTGGTGAATTGGAGCCAAGAGGAAAACCCGTCACGATTTCGTGACATTTTTGAAGTTTGGAAGCCACAAGGAAAAATCGTCGCGATATCGCGACAGTTTTGGCAAACTGGCGCCATTTGGAAAACTTGTCGCGATATCGCGACACTTCTGAAGACTGGATGCAATGTGGAAAACTCGTCGCGATATCGCGACAGTTTTGAGGATTGGGAGCTGAAAGGAAAACTCGTCGCGATTTCGTGACACTTTTGGCGAACTGGCATCATGGGGAAAACTCGTCGCGATATCGCGACACTTTTGACGACTGGGTGCAAAGTGGAAAACTCGTCGCGATATCGCGACACTTTTGGTGGTTGGGTGCCGAAAGGAAAACTCGTCGTGATTTCGTGACACTTTTGGCGCATAGGAGTCTTGGGGAAAAATCGTCGCGATATCGCGACACTTTTGACGACTGGGCGCCAAGTGGAAAACTCGTCGCGATATCGCGACACTTTTGCAGGTTGGGCGCTTAGGAGAAATCTCGTCGTGATTTCGTGACATTTTTGGAGATCTGGAGCCATTTGGAATTCTCGTCGCGATTTCACGACACCTTTGGTGATGGGGCGCCGAAGGGAGCTGTCGTCGCGATTTCGTGACATTTTTGGCGATCGGGTGCCGAGGGCTCTGGCTGTCGCGATATCGCGACATGTCGCGATTTCGTGACATGTCACGATTTCTGCATTTTCACGACTGGTGGCTCTGGCACGGTCGAGACGGGTTTGATTGTCGCGATTTCGTGACATGTCACGATTTCGCGACATGTCGCGTTTTCACGCCCTGTTGACTTTTGTGCTCTGTGGTGGATTGTGTTGACTTTTTAAGCTCTGCGCTTGTTGTCTTGTTCTCTGCTCTTGGTTGGGATGTGTTCTCTCCCGTTTGTAACTGTTCTTTGTATTAATACAAGTTTTTCAATTTTTTCAAAAAAAAACTATAACTTATAACCCCTATGATTTTAGGCCTCCTTTAAAACATTGAATATAATAAAACAACATTCACATTAAAATAAGGCAGGCCAATCTCATTCAATGAGATTTTCACTGTGCTCTTCGAAACCAAGGCCCAATGGTATCTCTTCGAAGCCATACCAAATGTGCCCAAGGATTGGGATGATGTCCCCCATCCTAGGCACTTTGGTTTCCATATAACCTAGTGAGGCCATCATGCCATCGACGCAACCATGGCATTGTCAACACCATGTCGTGGTGCTACGATCAACGTAACCATGGCATTGTCAAAACAACATTGCCATGGTGTTGCATTTGATCACAACCATGGTGCTATCAACACCATGTCAGGGGGCTACCATCGACACAGCCATGGCACTATCAACCCTTCGCCATGGTTATCGAGCTCCTTGCTCTCGCACTCATGTTGCGCAATACCAACGAAAAACTTTCCATGCTCTCGAGGTAGACCTTTATCTCCATCGATTAGGGTTACGGGTTGCCCTAATAATGTTTCTTTGTTGGCTTGTTTGACAACATGCCTCTGGTTTCAATCGTTTCACTATCAAATCTGGTGCCTTATGTGTTGTCCTCCTGAAACCCTAATGTTATCTTTGGACCGCTTCCTCTTTTTCCAGTGTCACGTAGCCTCAAATATTTTGGAATATCCACCCTTGCCTTTGATCATTTTGAATAGCCACCATCACCTTCTCCTGCAATCAAATGTAACATCGTCAAACATATTATTATCACATCCTTTGTAAAGTATATTATAATAATATTATTATAATAATAAATTTAGAAAAAGAAATCATAATAATATTATTATAATAACATTTTAGAACATCATAGTAATATTACTATTATATACATAATATAATTAATGTAATTATATTAGGTAGATAATAGCATATTATTTTCTATCACAATTTCTTTGTATCTTTTGTATCCTCTTCTTGTTTTAGGTAATGTTTTGGTCAGGCCTTGCTTTATTAAACACATTCCATCACCTTAGATAGTATGAAGAAAATTAAAATCTATTTATCAAAATGGATTTTAATTAATCTAAGAATTAATGCCTAGATTAATTAATCATTAAATATCAAATAACTAAAGCAATTAAAATCATTAACATAAACGATCAAACATCACTATTCTTACAAGCCAAAGAAAACCAAAAACCTTTAATACCAAAACATGACAAGTGGGTCCCCAAGAAGCTTGGGGTGGTTGTGGAAAATCCACAACAAAATGGCGACTCTATTGGGAAATGCTCCTGAGCATTTCGGTGAGAACCCAAAAAGAAAATCTGAAAACACACTCCAAACTAGGAAGCAGCAAGCATCAGCAAATGCATAAATAATGTCAATAGACTCATAAGAACAACAAAATATTAGAATCATGCAATATTAACTCTATGTGTGTGAAGTACTCCACACCTTATTGTTTGTAACTTTTCCGCATTGCATCACCAATTTTACTTGACTAGAATTATCACAATGAATATGGAGAGCTTTGAGGGTAAAAATTTTATAGCATGGGCAACACATTCTATGGTGGCTTGGGAAAACACCTCAAAAATGTCTAACCATCTTAGGATCAAATGTGTGTACGATGAATTCATTGACCATATCTAGAGCTTGGTTATGAGTCATCATCATCAAGGGTCAGTGTGTGCAAGTGGACCTTAGAGCTTTGGGGAATCAGATTCTCAACCAAGGTGTGATGAGAATATAACCCTATCCTTTACTGCTCTCATCTTTGACCAAAATAATTAAACCGATTATGGATGAGGTCATCAGACTAATCTATCCTCATGGTAGACATAAATCTCAACCTTGCGGGAGTCATGTCACCAGGCATGAGTGTACTCCACTACCAGTCAAGCGTCTATAGCCCCGATGGAGGTTAACCCCATAGTCCAGTCTTCTTTGCTTGGCTTTGCTCTATATTTTTTTTCCTTAAAGAATTTTGGGGATGACTACCCATCCTTCTGAGGGACAAGTAGTACGATCCTTACAATTCAGTTTAGAGTTTTGGGGAATCGGATTCTCAACCAAGGTATGATGAAAATTTGACCCTATCCTTACTACTCTTATTTGTAAATCATGCTAGTGGTGATAACCACTATTTTATGAGCATAAATATTGTAGTGGTAAAAACCACTATTCATGGACTATGTGCAGGGCGGGATAGACCAGAATTATCTTTTTGCCTCACATCCCCATCCAAGTATGGTTTCATATTATTTTACCCAAGATGTTGGACATGGACAAAAATGTGATAGACCCATGACAACTTCGGCAATAGTTTCCAAACCTAAGATCTTCTTAGTGTTCTTTGTGCCTTTGATCCCAAGATAATTGGACTTCACTTTCAGTGTTTGGGTTTAGCATATGGAGGTGGATTGGTCATGATATTTATGTGATAAGAATGTGCCCTTGAGACATGGGTGGATGATATGCAAAAATCAAAGACTTCATTCTTCATGAGTTGCAAACAATATTCATATTTTCAAGCCCTTTTGCCATATGATTCCAATGTTTCACATCCTTTTAGTCTTTGTTGACATTCGTATACACATAGGCTGACCTCTTACTCTTACAATCAAATCCAAAACTGGACAATCTTGACACACTAGAAACTCCTGAAATCAAAGAAAACAAAATAAATAGGAAATAAAATTGATAAGACAAACAATCAAGCAAGTTGATTAGTGTACATATAATACAATGACTCTACCCTTAGGCCTAAAAATAATGCTTTAAATGAAGTCCATTGATGGGTAAGGCCAAATCCTTTCCATCCAAGGTTTTTAATCTGAAACTATTTTCACATAGGACTTTAGATATTAGATAAGGTCCCAGCCACAAGCAATCAAAATTTTCATGTTCTCCTCTTTTCTCATGCCTTTTATCCCACAACAAAACTAAATCTAAAGCTTTGAAGGCCTTAATTTTGGACCGTTTATCAAACCACCTTTTGATTATGTCTTGATGTTTTCTGAAATGAAGCATGGCTTCCTCCCTCTTCTCATCAAGATGCATTAATTGTGTTAATCTGGTTTCAAGTTTATTATTAGTCCCAATATAGTCTTTTATAAAATGTAAAGTTTACAATTTCACATTAGTGGGAAAAATAGGATCTTGCCCATAGACTAAGTGATAAGGAGATGTCCCAATTGACTCCTTGCTTCTGGTCCTATTTGCCCAAAGGGAAAATTTTAACTTACTATGCCAATCTCTAGGGTTCTTTTCAAGTAATTTTTTGATATGCATAATAAATTTTTATTTGATGATTCTGCCAAACCATTGCCTTGGGGGTAATAATTGGAAGAAAATTTTAGACTCACCTTATTATCGTATGCCCAATTTGCAAATTCTAAAGAGGAAAAGGTAGAACCGTTGTCACTTACTATGGAGTTAGGCATTCCAAAATGAGTGACTATGTTTTCCTCTAGAAATCTAATCACAACCTCAAAGGTGGCATTCTTAGTAGACCTTGTGTAGTAATCAGTAGCGGTGAGGATGAACTTATGGGAATTGAACGAGTTAGGATTTATCACCCCAACAAAGTCTAATACCCATTGTGCAAATGGTCTCGTCTCTACCACTGACTACAATGGCATTGCTGCATTCCACTCTCTGTTGGATGCCACTTGGCATATGTGACATGTTCTTAGATGTGTATGTGTGTCTTTAAACAAGTGGGGACAGTAATACCCAGCTCTAATAATCTGGTGTGTTGTCGCATTTGCTTACCCGTGTCCAGTTCCATACTTACCATGGAAGTCTTTGAGTACTTTGGTTGCTTCCTCTTGAGTAATGCAACGAAGAAAAATTCCTTCGTGATTATTCCTTGTACAACACACTAGATTTAATCAAAAATCTAGCTGATTTTAAACGTAGTGCCCTGCGCCGAGTGGAATTCAAATGAGAAGGGCACTTACCATGCAACAAAAAATATACAATATCTACATACCATTCCTCTGTAGTGATATCATTAACCTCATAGTTTTTGCACGTTATTGAAGGGTCAATTTTTGTGATGGCCTTGACCAAACCTTGTCCACGCACTATATTCATGGGCTTTATCTCTAAGTAAAATTCTTGAAGGGTAGAAATCCATTTCCCCCTTCTTTCACCTAGCTCACTCTGTAAGAACATGGACTTTACTGCAGGGTCAAGAACTATAGCAAAAAAATTACTATGCACAATGTAATACCTAAATTTTTTTATAGTTTTAAACAAGGCATACATTTTCTTGTCTAATATAGAATACCTCAACTTCGCATCCTTCAAAGGAGAACTCAGAAAGGCTATAGGATTTTCAATTTTATCTTTACTTTTATGAGTTAACACACTTGCAAAAGAATGATCTAAAGAAAATGTGTAAACATAAAATGGTTTAGCATAGTATAGACTAATGAGAACAAGGGCTTTGAAAACCAAACCCTCTTGTTTTCTTTCAACATACCATGGTAAATATTATCATTTTGGGACCCTGCGGTTATGTCTTCTATGTCAAAATTGTAAACCCCTAATTTTGTTTCAGTAAACTGAATCTCATTGGATTTATTATACTCTGTAATCATTTCCCTAATCATGGGCTCTTTGTCTACCCAAATTTGGTTTGCAACTCCTCTCCATGGCAACCACATATGGGAGGAATCAGTCACCACATAACCATTGATAATTCTTCTCCAATCTCTACCCAAAACCATTCCATACTTGGAAGCAATATTTAGCACAAGAATATTTGTGTAATGTTGGACCCTAAGCTCTAAGTTGATTTGAACTAGGACATATTTTACAACACCTACTACATCCACCATAGATTTGTCCAATTGGACCACCTTATTATTCGAATGAACATGCTTAAGTCCTAGTTTTTGGCTTATCTCAAGAGGCATGATGTTGGCCGAGGCACCAGAATAAATCAAATAGTTGTGTAAATTCTTGCTTGTGATCCTAACGATTATGAGAAAATGGGGTACCTCTGGTTTCTCTTTCCTCATAGCAAGTTGGGGTTCTACATATTTAACCTCATGAATTTGACTCGGGGAATTCAATCTCTTCCCCCCGATTTTATCCTGCCCCAAAAATTGAGAGACCTCATACATTGAGATATTGGCCTTGGTCCTTTTCATGTCTTCTTCCAAGTTATAAGTGGATGTTCTAGGATTTGACACTTTTGGCATTATCCTAGGTGCTTCCAAAAATGGAGGTGGTGGATTCACATCACCTTTTGTATCAAGAGGAACTAAAGGGTTTTTTGGGGGAGTAGAGGATGTTTTGGGATCCTTAGAACTCCTAGTAAAATACTTGTGATTGGCTTTCCCAAAACTTCTAGCGGCCTAAGCTTCCAAGGCTTCATCCTCTTCCTCTCCTAACACATTCATATCTTCCTCCATCTCATCCTTTTCTAAATAATGAATAACTTCATACACCAAAGCGTCTGACTTTCTATCACAACAATGATGCATTTCCTCATCACATGACTCTAACTCATCACAATACCCTAATGCATCAGCTTGATTGGCTACCAGATTGGGTACGCACCCATTGTTAGGCTGCGTATTGTACGATCCTGTTCTCCTATGGTCGTGGTTTCTATTGGGCATGGGATTTTGGGCAACTTATTTTTGTAACCGAATGATTTCATTTTCCTATTTTATGGTCATTCTCTTGAGATCTTCCAGCTCATAATTGGAACCTTGTGGCTGGGACATGACATCCTGTAGAGGTGCAACCATGGGATACGCATTTGAGGCCTGAGTACTACTCACCTCAAATCTTGGTAAGGTTATCTGATTAGCAGCCATCATTTGTGGAGTGGGTGGAATGGCAACATTAGGGTATGTCAAAAAATATGGAAGTGTGGGAGAGAATGGGTATGACTGATGATATGGCAAAGCATTCATCATGGGCATATGAGGTGTCACAACTTGATTCATCATGGCAAATTGATTATAAGGGCCATATTGCCCTAACACGAGAAATTGAGGCATAGTGCCACCTTGTGGTGTCATTTTCTGCTCAATAGTCATGGCTTCAGCATAGGCTAAGGCCAGCGTTGTAACTTGAGGATTTCTCCTGGTAAACATGGTTGTCATTGGGTCTAAGGCTATGAGGTATAATTACAATGCCATAGTAGCATCTATTACAAAATGACAAGTCATGTTTGTGTAAATCTTTTGGAATTTGGCATTAAATGTTCTGATAGGTTCATTAGGATACCTCTTGCATGACACGAATTGGTTATACATGATGGTAGGATCTAGCAATGACCTAAATTGATTAATAAATGTAGATTCCAACTGGGCCCAAGATGTAATGGACCCTGTAGGAAGATTCCTATACCATTCATGAGCCATTTGGTCAAAGATATTAGGGAAGAGTCAACAAGCGACGTCTTCATGACTGACTCCCTGCCTAATCATATGGTCCTTGTAAATTTGAACATGCTCTTCAGCTAAAATGGGACCATCATGGACAAACTTAGGGATAGACCTCTCAAGGTGCCTAGGTATGTCATGGACATCCCCAAGTATACTTAATGGAGAACTTTGGGTACCAAACCAGGGAACTGGTTGTTGTTGCTATTGTTGTTGGGCCATATTAACCAAAGATAATGGCCCTACTAAAGCAGTTGACACACTCGGGATGACGGATATGGGTACACTTGATGTAGCTCTTATAGTGGAACTAATGGGTGCACACCCACTAAAGGTATTTAGATTCAGAGTTCTGAGAGCTAGCCTTTCCAAATCTTGGCAAAGCATCTCTAAACCTAATGTATCAGAAGGCTTAGATGGGATTTCGATCCCCTGGATTTTGTATCTCGGTTTCCTAGGTTTGGGAGAAATAATTTGAAAAATGGTTTCCTCAGTGGTTTTAGACCTAGTAGCAATGTGTCTAGGTGGGTCCATCCTGAGAAACTTAAATCTATTCTACTAAGGTTTCTCACAAACTAGTCAAGAATAACATGTTGCACCTACAAACACAATATTTTTGAACCAAAACTGACCATGTTAGCATTAGCAAAAAAAACTAAATCACAAAGCATAAAAGAAGGCCCTCCTTCTAGCACCAAAGATGTTGAGTGTATATTTTTCCCAATTGCAAAATACCACCACATGCAGAGTATTGAACAAAAAACTCTCTTGAAAAGAAACCAAATGACAAACATTCAACTTCTCCAAGGTTTTGGTAAAATATCTAAAATATTACAATAATGCCAAAAATAATTCAATGATGCATGTGACCATAAACAAGGGGCCTTTTTTGGTTCTAAACAATGCTTAATTATTGAAAGATCTAACTAAAAGCAAATGCAAAATAAAAGTAGTTCTTTTTAGGTTTTTTTAAATTGATGCTACGCCAAATCCTCGTTAGCAAAGTATTTTATCTTCATTTAAAAGGTTTCAAATGATAAAGTGTGGAATTGTCCACCTTATTATAATTCGCGTGCCTTTAAGATGAAGTAAATTTTAGATAGTTGGGTTCATTTTATCTTCCTTATGTTGATGCCACTACCCTAATAGTGATTAGTAGAATTTAGCATGTTAGCAATGTTAGCAAAGTTAGCTTTCATTTCTTATCTTAATTTAATATGAAATAGCAGGTTAGTATCCCTCCTAAACCATGTGTTTTAACTAAAATCTTAGATTAATGAATTTTGGAGGTGCAAAAATTTTGGAAAATGACCAGAATGGAAATAACTTGAAAGCTTAACAACTTTGGAAATGGACCAGAATATAAATGAAACTAAAAGGAAATTAGCAAAAAATCTGGAAAAGGACCAAAACGAAAATAAAAGAAACTGAAATTATGGATGGACCAGAATGAAATGATTGAATTCTTGAAATAAAATGAACTTAACAAAAATGAATGAATAAAAAATGCATATTTGGTTAGCTAAAAAAGTCAAATTCTAAATTAGTTTAGCAAGCTCCTCCCTACAAAATCTCAAGTTATGAGGTAATCATAAAACAACCTAAATTAATGGACATGTAACATAAGCACAATACCATTAAATCAAGTGCAAGACTCAAAGGAAATAATAGATAAATTGCATCATCTTGAACTTCACCTATTGCAACCCATTTCATGGAATAAGACAATGGCTAGAAGTCACTAAAATGCAGAAATGATAAGACACTAAAAACGTTAGTTTTATGATTAGAAACCCTCCTTTTGATTTTTCTCACAAAATTTTGCTACCCTCTCAAAATCTTAAAAATGCTCTTTCTTATTGCTTTTCGAAATGTTACATCATTTCCAACCCCCCCTAAAAAGGTAGGATAACAAGGTATAAATAATGCTTAGAAGTCCTTTCGCTTCAACTTCTTTTACAATTAAAATAATAAATGGATATAAGAAAATAATCCATCATAATTTTATGTGATTTAATACAATAAAATAACACTTCTAAACATTATTTTAAACAATAATAAAACCAAAAACATAATCTTATGTAACTCCTTATGTCTCCCATTTCTCTTATCACATAGGCATTCTACCCAAGAACACCCCTTTGCACCCATAAAAATGAATAATAAAAAAAACTTTTAATTATACCTTATAACCCCTACGATTTTAGGCCTCCTTTAAAAAATTGAATATAATCAAACAATATTCACATTAAAATAAGGCAGGCCAATCTCATTCAATGAGATTTTTGTTGTGCTCTTCGAAACCAAGTCCCGATGGTATCTCTTCGAAGCCATACCAAATGTGCCTAAGGATTGGGATGATGTCCTCCATACTGGGCACTTTTGTTTCCATATAACCCAGTGAGGCCATCACACCATCAATGCATCCATGGTGTTGTCAACACCACGTCGTGGTGCTACGATCAACGCAATCATGGCGCTGTCAAAACAATATCGCCATGGTGCTACATTCGATTGTAGCCATGGCACTATCAACACCACGTTAGGGGGCTACCATCGACGCAACCATGGTGTTGTCAACCCTTTGCCATGGTTGTCGAGCTCCTTGCTCTTGCACTCACGCTGCACAATACCAACGAAAAACTTTCCATGCTCTCGAGGTAGACCTTTATCTCCATCGATTAGGGTTACGGGTTGCCCTAATAATGTTTCTTTGTTGGCTTGTTTGACGGTATGCCTCTGGTTTCAACCATTTCACTATCAAATCCGGAACCTTATGTGTTGTCCTCCTAAAACCCTAATGCTATATTTGGACCGCTTCCTCTTTTGCCAGCATTATGTAGCCTCAAACGTTTTGGAATAGCCACCCTTGCCTTCGATCATTTTGAATAGCCGCTATCGCCTTCTCCTGCAATCAAACATAACATGGTCAAACATATTATTATCACATCCTTTGTAAAGTATATTATAATAATATTATTATAATAATAACATATTAATCATAATAATATTATTATAATAATAATATTTTAGAACATTATGATATAATCATAATAATATTATTATAATAATAATATTTTAGAACATTATGATATAATCATAATAATATTATTATAATAACATTTTAGAACATCATAGTAATATTACTATTATATACATAATATAATTAATGTAATTATATTAGGTAGATAATAGCATATTATTTTCTATCACAATTTCTTTGTACCTTTTGTATCCTCTTCTTGTTTTAGGTAATGTTTTGGTCGGGCCTTGCTTTATTAAACACATTCCATCACCTTAGATAGTATGAAGAACATTAAACTCTATTTATCAAAATGGATTTTAATTAATCTAAGCATTAATGCCTAGATTAATTAATCATTAAATATCAAATAACTAAAGCAATTAAAATCATTAACATAAATGGTCAAACATCACTATTCTTACAAGCCAAAGAAAACCAAAAACCTTTAATACCAAAACATGACAAGTGGGTCCCCAAGAAGCTTGGGGTGGTTGAGGAAACTCCACAACAATAAGTAATTGAAATTTCATATCAATTGAAATGCTAGATTAAACATTTGATTTAAACCCATTCGAAGCATTTTAAATAAAATGTGGCTTTGAGATAATTGAATAGATTTGCACAATTTATTAATATTATAAGGCAAATTTATTATTTAGAGAAAGCATTGGTGAAAAGGCACTAAATACATGATAAATTCCAAATTGATTACCTAATTCCCAGGCCCCTTGTTAACAGTACTTGCAAGCCATTGAGACTATTCAAGCACTTATTTACGCACATATGTATGACACATTAAAACATTAAGTGAGAACCTTGGAGAAAGTTAGTTTCTTTGCAAGAGAGGAAATTGAATCCTAGTTGTCGAGTGGTTTTTGTAACCTGACAAAATCACACCTCAAAAAATTGGTGCTAGAAGGAGGGTATGAAAGGTAAATATTTTATTTTCATTTGAAGTCTTTCAAATCTTAGTTTAAAAAAAAAATGAAATTTTTCGATTTATGTTGCATTAATGTTAATCTGTCATAAATTCAAAAATTAGGTTATGATTCAATTCTTATGAATTTTCATACATAGCCTTGCATATTAAAATTGGTTCAATGGCAAAAAAATGATTTACCCTATTTTGAGCATGATGGGATGATTACAACTGAAGAACATATTCAGGCATATAAAAACATTATGTTTCATTTTCAAATTATGTAGGAAGATGTTCTCTGTAGAATGTTTCCATACACATTGGATGAATTTGTTAAATATTGGTTTATCAATTTACCTGCAGGCTCTACCGCTTATTGGAACCAATTAGAAACAATGTTTTTTGAACATTTTGAAACATTGGTTGACACGAATTTGCTATCAAATCAATTTTCCTCTATCTGTAAAAAACCTAATGAATCCATGATTCAATTTAATGATAGGTTTCATAAGCTATATACTGAAATAGAGATACACTTTATCATTTCAAAAGAAGAAGTTCAAATATACGTGGAAGCTTTAGACCCTTTTATTGTTAAGTGTTTAGAAAAGTTTCTTAAATATTTATGCTTATCTAACGCTTATGGTGGGGCAATAGTTGTAGAGCAATGGTTGATTTCAAGAGGAATTGATGTGGGTAGATTATCATT
Organism: Wollemia nobilis; assembly: GCA_028583015.1. Classification (NCBI taxonomy): domain Eukaryota; kingdom Viridiplantae; phylum Streptophyta; class Pinopsida; order Araucariales; family Araucariaceae; genus Wollemia; species Wollemia nobilis. The sequence goes on from JAQPPZ010004842.1 coordinate 8,065,881, forward strand.
ACTTAACCCTAAGGTTTCAAATCAATTACCACCTATGAGTCATGATATGCATTTTTTAACACCATCAAATGAAATTGAATGTCCTAGTTTTTCAACCACTTTTGATATTATCCAATAGGAAGTGCAAGTTTCAAATCCAATATCCATCAATGAGGATTGTAGTAATCAAGTTTATCAAAATGTAGAAATGCATGACTCTTCAGATATTGGAGGAATCTTAGATCTAACTAGATTTGAAACATATGATAGAATAGAATCTTCCTTAGAGTTGAATGAAATAATTAAAGCTACAGAATTACAAGATTCTAGAGGTAATTTCATTATCACTAATCACAAAAGTTTATTACTTAAGAAAGATAAAAAAATTCAATGAAGATAAATTTTTTGAAAGTGATGAACGTGAACTTGAAGATCTTTCAATTGTTGAATTGGCAGAGTGTGAAGAAGTGGTTGAACATCACTCCCTAATTTTAGAAGATGATTATTGTTGGTGGAATAAATGAGAGGATTTTGCTTCTCTTTCTAATGAAGTACTTGCTTCACCTAAAATGCAGGATGAGTTGCAAAGGTTAATTTTACAACTTAAAAGAAACAGTGATCAATCACAGGGACAAATGCATCAAGATGCATATCTTGATAATTATATAAATCATTCTCATGAGACAAATATCTCAAAATAATTATCGAGAAGAAAGGAAAGAAGGGATGCAATCTCATAAAAATTTTCAAGAAGATGATTATTATAATGGTTGGGAAATATATGAGGATTTATATGTTTTAATTATCCTATTGATGAATTTTCCATTTCACTTAATATGTAGGATGTTAAAACCTCTATCTTGCGTGAAGATTTGGCAATTTCTATCCAATTGGAAGATGACATGTTAATTTTAGAAGTAGAGAAGGTTCCAAGATTTGATCATTTTGAACATGTTGTAGAACATTCTTCTACAATAGAAAGGAAAAAATGATAAAGGTTTCTTATGATTCATCTATTTTAGAGAAATAAGAGGTAAATTCTTTTCTTTCATTCTTGAATACTGAAGATTTGAGTGAAAATTTTCATGATTGTATTGAATATTCAAATGAATAAACTTCATGTATGGCTAACAAAGAATTATAATTTCATATCCATCCTAAAGAAACTATTACTTTGTTTGATCAATAAGATTTATGGTTTGAAAAATATGGACATATTCTTGATTGGATGTCTAATTTTGATGCTTCTAAAAAATAGATCATTGATGAAAAAATACGAAATGATGGTAGTGATGATAGAGATCATGAAGAAAAATAAAATACTATAATGGCTCATCAAGTAATGGTAAATGAAAGTATACAAAAGGTAGAATCTTATCCATTATGTCCAAACATTCAAGAGTCAAGTAAAATTTTGCATAATCATTTATTCAATTTTGATATTATTCGTGATGAGATGTCATTGGAAGTTGATCAAGAATTAAAGTGGATTTATTTTCCACTACAAATAAGTTTGCATTGCTAAATGAAAAAGAAGACATGCTTGAATAATTGAACCAAGTTCAACAACAGTTAATAATTCAATCTAGGATACAAAAATATAATGATTCTTATTTTGTAAATATCTTAGATTCTTGTAAATTGTTACATGAATATGATTGGCCTAAAAATATAGATGATGATTTTGCGTTAAAATTTTCAGAAGTTGCTTCTTATTTGAAAGAAAACTTATATGCTTATGAAAATGAGAATTTAAGTCAAAGTGATGAATCAAAGTTTGAAATTCCCATCTTGTTGAATAAGCATAAGATCATAGAAGATCATGTATTTACTTGTAAGGTTAATGGATCAAATCTTAAACATGGAATTGCTTATAAGTTTGAATTAAATCAGTGGGGTGTGAAAGACAAAATGAAGGTTACATCGTTTCACTTCATTTTGTTTTGGTTGGATTTATGTAAGGCTTGGAATGCAAATAGTATATATCTTTTACAGTGTGCCAATCGTATTTGGGATCCAGGAAGGTGACAACATAAATCTGTTATCATTTTTGTACATAGTGTATATTTTTGTACATAGCTTTTTGGGTTTTTGTGTTTATGTTTTGTTTGTTTCGTCATGTTATTGTTTTTGTTAACGTTTGTTGTTTTGTTGATTATTATTTGTTTGTTAAATATTTATCAATTTTTTTTTGTGTTTTGTTAGGTACATCAATAAATTGGTCTTGCCAAAGTCTTGGGAGTTGTTGAGTACAACAATAAATTGGTCTTGCTAAAGTTTGGGAGTTGTTAAATACAACAATAAATTGGTTTGGCCAGATTTTGGGAGTTTCATGATTTTAGTGTGTGATTCAAGTTGATACAGTTTCAAAGGGGTTTTCAAATATTAAGGTAGTTGTTACTGAGACACTTGTCATTTGATGGTTCTATTTGGTGTTTGATTTTGGGTCGTATAGGATGAAATTACCTGTTTTGAAAACCTATGAAATTTGGAGAAAAATAAAAGTAAGTTGTTAGTTTATATCTTCATGAATTTGAACCAAGATAAGAAATTTTGAAATATTAGAATCATATTGCAAAAGCTTCACGAGTATCACAAACATATTAAGGAATATCTCTTGAAATTTTGGAAGTATGAAGTTGTCAATTTTGTAAATTTAAGGTGAAAATTTTTATATACTCTTTCAACCTTACCTGATCTCTAACCCACATGGCAGGTGGATTTGTTGTAAAGTACCATATTATAGGATAAAAAGAAAAAAATAAAAATAAAAAAATAAAATAAAAAAGAGAAAAATGATGAATACAATGAAAAGTAAAGTCAAATCTATCACCAATACCATGAAAAGTAATGATAAATCTATCATCGTAGTCTAGATAGCCTTCATCGGGGCTATAGTCTTAATAAATAAAAATATAAAATGCAAAATTTCACCTAATATATGGGAGATTCAAATAATCTCTACCGAGGCTATGAACACCTAGCTGGCAGTAGAGCAATGTCTGAAGAGAATCAGGTGAAGGTATACTTTAAAGAGAATTATTCATAGCTTGAAATGTAAAATTGACAATAGAAAACTGAATGGTTTCAAAAGATATGGAATGAATCACTTTACACACACAAAGTTGATGCTGATGATTCTGATGGTTCATTTTGAATTGGTCTATCCTCATTCTCTGGATATAATTGACACTTATAATTCTAATATTTGGGTTTTGTTGTTTTTAGAGTTTGGTTTTTAAATCCGAAATGTCCAAGGACATTTACCAGTAGATTCACCATTTTTTGTGACTCCTTCACAACAACCCCACAATTGGGGACCCACCTTAATTTTTGTGATTTCGAGGAATTTTTGTTTATCCAATTTTGCTCGCATCAAGGTCTTTGAAAATTTACTTTCACTTTGGAATTGCAGACATATTTACATTTTGAAGGTCTGAATGTAGTTACAATGCTTCAAACTAAATATTTTGATTATTTGCATATTAATTACATTATTTCAAATCAAATAATTTGATTAAAATCATTTTCAAAGGTTTAAATGATTAATTTTCATTTAAATAATTAAATTTTATTTTAGGGTTAACCCTAAAATTAATGCAAAATTGAAATGGACATATCTTGAGCTAGACAACTCCGTTTGATCTCATTCAAAACTTGGTAAAAATATATAGATTTTCTCTTTCTAATGGTACCAAACTTACAGGATTTAAGATGTCAATTGCACCAAAAAATAGTTTTTTAATTTAGAAATATGAGAACTTTAAATAATTTTGGAAAAAAGGAAAGTTACGGGAGAATGAATAATAAATAAAGTCTGGTTTTGTTTTGATATTATGATTATTATTTCATTATGTAGGTAATACAAGGGCAATAATTGAATAAGATAGTTATAAAATATGTTCCCAAAATTGTGATAAGGGCAAGAATTGAAGAAGATAGTTATAAAATCCGTTCCTGAAATTGTGATGAAACGGAACAACTAAATTTTTCAAATTATAAATAATTCATTGAGATTCATTAAAAGGGTCAGATACTTTGAGGAGCAGAGCAAAAGGAAGGATTTTTCAAAGAATCAAAGGCATGATTGAAGAGAAGCTACAAAGAATCTCAAATTACAGAGAAACCAGAATTTATTGTAATATTTTTATTATATCAAAATATTTTAGGGATTCAAATAAGCATCAATATGGTATTTGAATTGTAATTAAAATGTTTGATATAATTTTTAATAATTAAAATTTCGTTGAAGATTGCATCATTTCATTGTTGTGTTGTGTGAATACTGGTGGGAAATTATTTGGTTTAAGTCTCTATGATTGGTATTAGTCTGTAGCATTTTTCCAAGATAGAAGATTAGTTTCTCATCATAAAACTTTTGATTATTTATTTTATACTAAATCATTTTTACATAGCCTAGTTCAATTTCATAAAAATTAGACTTTACACTAGGTTATTAATAATTTATTATTTAAATATTAAATTGTTTTAATATTTAAATAAATAAATTTATAAAAGATAAATGAGTACTCTGGTTTCAACTTTGATTTAATAAAGTTGAGAATGAGTTGATATCTTTTATTGAAATTAGTTTGGATTTCATGCTTTAAATACAGTTTTATTTATTTACCGATCCAAACTCTACATTGGAGGATTATATTTGTTATTAAATATTTTATTCCATAAATATTTAATAAGCAAATAATATGATGAAAACATATTTATGAACTTGATTTTTAAAGCATAAGATTTATAGTTCATAGATCAGTTTTATATTAAAACCCTATAGATTATAATTATAAGGTTTGAAAGCCTTACAATTTTGGGGTTAAACATTATTACTTTTATTCATTTTCCAAATATTTTAATGTTGATTTTATATTTGGGATGAATAAAATATTGTCATTAATTAAACCTTAGATTTTAAAAGGATGAATATTTATATCAGGGTTTATATTTCATTTGAATTTCATAATGCTTTGATCTTTATTAAAGTAATTGAAATTTCATATCAATTGAAATGCTAGATTAAACATTTGATTTAAACCCATTCGAAGCATTTTAAATAAAATGTGGCTTTGAGATAATTGAATAGATTTGCACAATTTATTAAGATTATAACGCAATTTTATTATTTAGAGAAAGCATTGGTGAAAAGGCACTAAATACATGATAAATTCTAAATTGATTACCTAATTTCCATGCCCCTTGTTAACAGTACTTGCAAGCCATTGAGACTATTCAAGCACTTATTTACACACATATGTATGACATACTAAAACATTAAGTGAGAACCTTGGAGAAAGTTATTTTCTTTGCAAGCGAGGAAATTGAATCCTAGTTGTTGAGTGGTTTTTGTAACCTAACAAAATCATACCTCAACAAAACCCTAAAGTGCAAGGATAATATTTTGTAGCAATTACCTTCTTGTTCTTCCCTAAAAACCCTTAATTGTTATGGGTTTTCTCCAACCTCATTTCTTTATTATTATTCTCTTGAAACCTTAAAGTGCAAGGGATAAAATATTCACCACTTTCATTTTTATTACATGAAGGGGATTCTATACTGCTTGAGGAAAATGAAGATGATTTATCTGGAATAAAATTGACCTCTTTTGTTGTCTTTGTTTTAGGATTTATCTCCGCATCTTCTTTTGCACCTTTAATTCCTTTCAAAATTGCCAAATGATACTATAAATAGGCTTTCTTTGTCTCTTCTTTTGGAGTGGAATATCCTTGATCTAATCTAGCTTCTATTATTGTACCATTTTCTTGCTTCGTCTTGACATTTATCTCATGGCTAGGATTTTTATCTCTTTCTTCATTGTTTTTACTTTGCAAACTCTTGCCATGTGTCCAATCTCAAAATAATTGCAACGAAATGCAATATTTTCATAATCTACTTGTTGATCCCATTCTCTTGATTCAAATTTAATCTTAATGGATTGTGGTAAAAATTTTAAAATATCCATAGCAACACATATTCAAGTATATATAGCATGCTTTTGCTCCTTAGTTGGTGGTACTTCCTTGATGAATTCCCCTAGGGTATTTCAAATATTTTTCAAAAAAGCCTTATTTATAAGCCGATATGGAAGTCCAAAAAGCCTAACCCACACTGGAAGCTTCTTAATAGTTTTTGTCTGAACTAAAAATTTTGTGTTCCATGGCCTCAAATAAAGTGCATCTCTTTTCATAAACCATGGGCCACCAACCATTATTTTATCCATATTTTTTTAATTGGAAAAGATGATGAGGAAAAAACCTTTAGGAAGAAAAGTCACGGAATAATTTGAATTCAATCCCCTTCCACTTGATCCAATTTTGAATCTCCAAAAATCCTAGCCATGATCTATGGAACTTATATATTAGCCCTATACTTTGAAGAACCATTATATCATGCTCAATCATCTCATCCTTGATACTTACTTATGGTGTAACATCTACTACCTAGATCAAACTTGCCATGTATTCACTCTTTCACTTATTTCTAGCTTGGGCCTTCATACTTCCAACAAGGGTATTTTGATTTCTAGCTAGGGCATCCTGAATTCTCATTAGGGCTTTCAAAAATAAATTTCCTTCTAAATAGCTAATGGGGCTTGCTCTTGGTTTGCACTGCCTCTTGGTTTACATTCCCTCTCTACTTACACTTGCTCTTGCTCCCAGCTTGCACTCTCTCTTGCCTCACACTTTCTCCTAGCTTGCACTACCTCATGGCTCACAATTGCTCGTGTCTCTTTTTTTTCTTGGTGTTCCTTAATTTTTTTTTGGAAACAATATTCCACACATTCGTGGTAAGGATTTGAATCATTGATGCACTCTGGATGAACCTATCACTCTTTCACCATGATTTAATCCTGGCTTGCACTCCCTCTTAGTTTACACTCCCTTTTGGTTCGTAGTCTCCCCTACCTTGCACTTTATCTTGCCTTATGCTCACTCCCAAATTGCACTCCCTCTTGACTCACAATTGCCCTTGTCTCTTCTTTTTCCCGACGTTCCTTGGCTTAAATAATTTTTTGAAAACAATTTTCCACACATTCATGGTAAGGATTTGAAGCATTGATGCACTCTGAATGAACCTATCGCTCTTCTACCATGATTGAATCTTGGCTCACACTCCCTCTTGGTTCACACTCCTTCTCTGATCTCATTGGATTTGGGCTTGCACACTCACTCCCAGCTCATGCTTGTACTACCAACTCACTTTTTGCTGCACTCACTCGCACTCGCTTTCGGTTGCACTTACTCAAATTTGTTGTTGTACTTACAAATCATGCTTACACTTGTTGCACTTACTCTTGGCTTGTACTCACACTTGTTGCTACACTTACTTTCGACTCGCACTCACACTCGATGTTGCACTTACTCGTAGCTCACACTCGCACTCGCTGCTATAGTTACTCTCAGCTCATGCTCATACTCGCTGCTACAGTTACTCCCAGCTCGCGCTCGCACTCATAAATATGTAAATAAATTAGGTTGTATAAATTTTGAATTTAATTAAGCTAATTGGTCAAAATAAGAGATAACTGACTCTAATCTTGATGTGTCACACAATCATTGGCCAATATCCATACCAACAAGAAAATTAACTAACATGTGAAGATATTTGCATGATCCTAAGGCAACAAAAAGAGCGTGTTCCAAGAAAAGCAAAATCAAACTATAGCTACCATAATTACTGCTTGTGGTAACAATGATATTTTTCATGCATAGTAATTAAGGGAAAAATAAGCTTCATTGGGAAGATTCACAAAGAAATAAAAGTTGCAATCAAATTGATTCTAAGTGAAGAATTGCAAAACAGAGCATAAATTTGCAAAAGGGAAGTGTCAAAGTTCACTCATTTTCACAAATTGAACAATGGTAAGGAATGCAAGAGTAGCTAGCAGTAAGGCACAAAAGACCCTCCAATACCAAACCTATTGAATTGTGGATACCAAATTAACATCAAAGAGTCCAGAATAGTTACGCAAAGGCTGAACAATGAGTAGCCAAAGGTATTTCTGCTAGCATCCCAAATGCTTTTTCTTATCAATTTTTTATTTCTCATTATATTCATAAATCCACACACCCCTATCTAGATTTGATATTAGAAATCTCAAAGCATTATAATATTCAATTAAATATAGTTCAATATGTCAATGAGGAAGTTATTTTCCACCTCATTCCAAATAGCATTAGAGATGCCTTCACTGCAAGAGCTAAACCTAGAGTTAATCCCAAGACCTTTAACATTCAATATGAAAGAAAATATTGTGATTCCAAGAAGGACATTAAGAAGGACAAATTTTTTAGAAAAATAGCTCCATTTCGAACTTCATCATCCTTCGATTGAGAAAAAAATCCTATTACAAATTTCAAAAATCAATAGTTATACTCTATGTTAGCTATTATTTTTGGCCTACCTTTTGATAAATAATTTCATGACTAATAGATAGCTATGGCCTATACCATATCTAACTCTTGTTTCTATGATGAGTCTCGCTCTGATCAGTCAGCTACTCTCTTGTTCTTTAACTAGGCCCAGTACCTATGTGACAAAATACATGAACAACTAACTCAATTGCAGTTATCTCCACATGGTACATTTTGCTATTGTTTGTATATTGCATGGATGTTTCTCTATCATACAGTGGATACTATATCATGGCTAGGTCTAAATAGAGTTGATAATAAAGAAAATAATTTTTTGATGGTAAATTGGACCAATTTACTAGGAAAATCAGAGTCCTACTATTTTAATAGATAATTTTTGGCTCCTACTCTAAAAATAGTTTTGTGAGAACTTCCTTGTCTATCTAATCAAGCTAGAACCTAATAATAAACCCATCATATAGAACAAGGAGATTGTTTTTCTCTTAAAAGAGACAATCATCAGACTTTATGGCTTTACAGGGAAATATTTTCTGTTGCCATACTTTGTTATTGAAAGGATTTTTGCAATGGATTATTGTACATCAACTAATTACATTAATGTCAAGTATGGCTCAGGAATTAGTAATAAGAGCACCTATGATTACCTGCTCACATGTGGCCCAATCACTATTAATATTAAAGGGCAAGAAGGGGATTTATACCACAAATTGCAAGAATTAGGGTTGCAAGCTATACCGCAAAGATGGAGGTATGACCTTATGAATAGTTTTAGTGAGAATATTACCTTAATAAACATAAGTAAGCCATTTATGTTCAAGAAAACAAGTAGAATTGAGGTAGAACAGCTGAGTAATAATCATGAAAATAATGAGATCTATGGAAAATCAGTAAATTACATGATTTACCTCTATGGAGAGATTGGTATGAATAAGAAGATGATTATGATCTTGAAAATAATCCAGATCATGCATTAACTGATAAAAAGTTATATTCTCTTATTAAGAAGACCTAATGGGATGCATCCAAATTCATCGAATGGTGGATATTTCAAGTTGAGAAAAAAGCTATTAAGTCCAAATTCACTATCTCAATAGACCATGACTTTTCATAGAAGTATGATGAAAATGTGAATACATGGAACACCAAGAATAAGCAAGCAAAAAATACAACCTTTGTGGAATAGAATAAAGAAGCAAAATATGGAGAGCTAGAGCAAAATATGGAGAGCTAGTAATAAAAGAAGTGGTTGTCACAGAGCAAGTTGCTCCTAATGAAAATTTAGCTGAAGTAAAAGTTTAAGTGCTTAAAGAAAGGCCAGTTTTTGATGATGCTACAAAAGTTCAAAAATAGCAAGAAGTTACAAAAGAAACTCCTCAATCAAATTCACAGGTTAAGGTCTTTGTCCCAACAAAATTACAGTAGAACTTCTATCTCATAGGCTCTCAAATCATAAACAAGATGGGGTATATAGGGGAAGTCTTAGGGAAGACATCTACTAGCTTACAATAAATTATTGAAGTGTGGGAAAGGCCTAAAATGTTAACTTTCATTGTACCTTTTCCAAGCTCTTTGATCCCAAAAATAAAAGGTAAAAAAATTAGGAGAATAAATTTTGAAGTCCCTACTAGATCGCCACTTAAATTTTTGGTAAGCCAAGGAGAATGTCAAGAAACTTCAGGGCAAGAAATGTTATTCAAAAGCATGCAAACATCTAGCCAACCCATTAACAAAGATAAGGAACCTAAATAAAATGCATAGTCGAAGAGCAATAGTTTCTTGAGATCGAAGAAGTTTCCTCCACCCCTCAAGAAATAATTGCTTGAAACCAAATATATTCCCCCTTCACCTCATAAAGGAGAAAAAAAAGAAAATTTTATTCATCTAAAGATCTACAAGAAGGAGATAATAAGAGGTTGAAGATATAAGAAACACCACCAATTACTGAAGAGGTGAAAACTAAACCAGTGGTGGAGTGCCCCCTAGTAATAGGGAGAAGTATAAATATTTCTAATCCTTCTACTTCTCTTTCTTCTTCCTCTGTCCCCAATGTAACTCCTTCCATTTTTTTTATCATTGTCAACTTCCACATTAGGATTAAATATTTAGAATGTACTTGTGATGAAATCCATCCCCATCATTACATCCACTCCACTTATCCAAACCTCTCCAATCCACTACTCAACCCATTCAAGAAGCTTCTTCATCTTCTTTCCCTCTTGTGCAACCATTCCTCACCATTTCACATTTGCATAATCACCCATCCACAGTAACTATTAATAAACTCTTAAAAATGAGTTGCAATGCTCAAGGTTGGTGGAGAGAAAAGGCATACAAATGAGCTAGAAGCTTTGCTCTTCCTAGGAAAGTGATAAAAATATATCCCACCACATATCAACATATGAGGTTCACAACCACACCAAAATTAAGAAATCTAGAGGTGGATACGACACCATCTAACTATCATGTAGAAGCCAAAACGGTGAACATTACTCAGTTGCACCTTGAAGACTCTCTACTAAATGCTTAAGCTCATATGGGTACTATCTACTTGCAAGGAGATCATTTGAGGGATATATATCTACATCTGGAAGAAAAGATTAAAGAGATAGATGAAATAACCAAAGAAGATCAAATCGTGAAGAAAGCTCTGAACCTAGAAGTTTAAAAGTGGAGGAAGATGTTCTCATAAATGACAGATGAAAAAGAACAAGCTCAAAAGCTTCAAGAGCTAAACAAAAACTTGTTATAACAAGTCCAAGATTTGCAATAGCAGCTATAGGTTGAAAAAGAAAATATTAGGGCTTTTTATTTCTTTAAGGAGACTCAAATAAATGAGAAAAAATATTTGGTAAGATATCTTTGAAAATGCTATCAAAGCTTATGAAGCCATGGATTACATTGACTTACATGGGCAAGAAATAAAAGAAGCAAGAGAATATTTTCAACAAACATAGACTACAATTAGAAGCATGCTCAAACAAGCAAAATTTTTAATGAAAATATCAAAAAGAATGTTTGAGCCTAACTAGGGGCCATCCGTAGTGAGCATTGGAACGTAGCTAGAATCCTCTTTGAAACTATGATAAAAAAACATAAAAGAATCCAAGAAGGGATGGAAGTGATGGAAAGTTTGTGTAATATAGTTAATAATATCATGGATCCTATGAATAAAATACAAGAACTAGGATTTCCAGACATTTGGGATGAAAATATGCAACTTAGAACCTCAGAGGACTTCTAGACTCAAGTAGATCTAGTTGCAAAAGAAAAATCAGAGATAGATAAATGGTAAGAACCCATTGAAGAAGCCTAGGTGTTTGAGTTTTTGAGCAGAACAACCTTGCTACAAGAAAAAATTCAAGAAATAGCTAGGATATACCAATATCCCTCTTATGAAAAGGTATATCAATTAAAAAGGATACATGAACGAGTCTGTGAAATTAAGAATCCCCCACAAGACATGGATGGGATTCTACGTAGAGCTTAAAATAGTAGAGTAGATATTTAATGTAGACGAAGAAGAACAATAAGAATAAGGGAATAATAAGGACATTTCATCTGAAGACATGGGTCCAAGGCCTCTAGGTGACCAAGTAGCACCTGGTGAACTGACAAAAGTGCAAAATAAAACAACGGATGAAGTGATACCTCTACCACAATAGGGGTAAAATATAAAAAATGTATATCAAAATAGCAACATGCCATATGTAAGCTCAAATAAGGTAAAGTACACTTGCTCTCATTTGCTTTCACATCATCTCACATTTCACTAACACATCATTCATGTTTTTCATAAATCACTTTATCACTTTATTCCATTTTTCACAAATATTTCATTTCATAAATACCACTCACATTCCATTATCACATTGACTTTGTTGCCCAATTGAATTAGGCCTTCTAAGTTCTAATTTTTATGAGTGTAAATTCCTCAAGAGGCACCAAACATGTGGATCAAATTTTGACCACATTAGCACATGTAAAGAAATTCCCTAAAAATTTTGCTAAGTGTTGGAGGATAAATCTAGGGCAGGACCAGGATGCTCCAAAATTGTGATTGCATCAAAAATCATGTCAACATAGAGCTTCATTCCTATGGGAATGGTTAAAATAAATATCTAGGCTCAAAATTCTTGAAATTACACCTAATATGAATATGGCGTTAGAAAATTGAGGTAAGAGCGCAGGATCAAGAGAAAAGGAAAAAAGAATAAAAAATTTGATGCTCAGAGACCTTGATGTCCTAAAACTAATCTATTTAATGTGATGACGTCAGCCAAAGGGATTAATCACTTGGGATCACACATGTTAAGGATAAAAAACCATCCAAAGTTGCAATGTTAGAGGCCATGAAATTCCTAGAAACGATGTTAACAAAATAAAAAAGAACCCAAGACTACACAAGGAAAGCAAAAGTGCCCAATATTAGGATATGAACTAATAAATCTAAAAGGTGATCAAAATCACACTGCTTAAGCTGATGACATCATCATAAGTAAGCTCGAGCATATGATCATGCCTATTAAGAAGATAATGCAAAAGAAAAAAAGTGCCCAAGGTCAAAACTACCCAAAACTACGATTTCACTTCAAAAGAGCTTTGCCGCAAACAAAGAGCCTGATTTTGAGTAGACTTCAGTTAGACTTTATTTTTAGACCTACAACCACCATGGTGCTTGCCAACGAATTCCAACTAAAGACAACTAATCTTAAGAGTGAAGGCTCCAATAATGCAACCACTTGTAGAAGACAATTGCAGATCAATGGGCTAAATTCAAAATCATGCCCAAGATAAAATTTGAGGCTACCACATCATCATTTTTGGTTTCTTTCCAGACTATCATCCAAACGACCATATAGTTATATTCCCACCAAGAAAATTTGAAGTTGTAAACTTTAAATATGAGCAAATACCTTATTACAAGGGTCAATTTTGTAATCCTTACTTGGTGTTACATTATAATTACTGCTAATCAATGAAGTGATAGTTGTTTGATCTCCATTACTGTGCATTTGTAGGTTTTATGTGTATGTTTTTCTCTAAGTCATTTATGTTACATTGAATTGTTAGTGTATTTTGTTAAAGTTATTATGCTAATTGGATTACCTATTGGGTTGCTAATAATTGACATCCTTGAAATGATTAGAACCTTTATAAATTTATTTTAATTTATTTATGTTACATTCAACACTTAGTTTATTCAGTTAAAGCAAGCTTTGATCACCTATTGGATTTCTTATTGCTAAAATCCTTGGAATGACTAAAATTAATGTAATGAACCTATAATCATATTTGATAATGGTTGATCTATTAAGTATCATGTAATTGACCAGATAGTGGATTACCTTGTGAGATCCAATGTTTTTACACTATACCTTGACCACCTTTCAAACCCTTTCTCTTACCCTTACTCCTTCCTAACTCTTTACTCCTTCTTAACCCTTACTCTTTCCTACCTCTTTTCCCAAAACAATTATTTTAAATAAGTTGGCCTTCTCTAGAGGTTGAAACATAGAGTAATATTGTTTCATCCAATTTCTATAATTTGGCTAAAATCAACGGGTGCAACACCATTCCAAAACAATGGTAGATTTTAGTCCAACAGTTTAGTGAATGCATGGTGATGAATGGAAGAATTGAATAATGGTTAAAGCAATGGCATAGTACTTTTAAAAGTGAGGTTTTACAGATAATCTAGGATATATCAAATGATACAATACTTTGGATTATATGGCTAGAAAGGAATAGAAAAATATTTGAAGGAAAGGAGAGTGATTTAGAGGTAATGAAAAGGAAAATTTGTTTAGCAATAGAGGAGTCTAAACCAATCCTATTAACTCACCCAATCCCTAATTTGAAAGAAAAGAGTATTGATAGATGGAGTGAAGTCATCAAATGGAATTATGATATTGGGTGCAAGAGAAACAAAAGGAGGCAAAAAATATAAAGTGGAAACCACCGGATGTGGAGTTGGTCAAATTGAATTTTGATGGAGCATCTAAAGAAAATCTAGGATTGTCAAGATGAGGAGGAATAATTAGAAATAATAGAGGAGAGATTTTGTCTCATTTTGCTTTAAATAGTGGATATAAGATAGAAAATAAAGTTGAATCTTGGGTAGATTTAGAAGGGTTAAAAATATGCAGACAACTGAAATGGAATAGAGTATGGATGGAAGGTGAGTCACTCATAGTAATAAATACAATTTTGAGGAAAGCAAAGCCTCCATGTAACATACAAGAGATAATTGTAGAGATTCAAGACCTTTTCTATAGAGTTTGAAGAAATCAATTTTACATATACATTAAGGAAAGGAAACAAATGTATAGATAGGCTAGCCAATAGAGGGGTTTGAATCAAGGATCGTGAAGTTAAAATCTCCTTTCCATGGTTAGAGGAAGTAGTAAGTTTAGCTAAAGTTGATAAGAAATTTTGATTGCTTGAATCAAATAATTATTAAAATTTACTTTAATATTTTTCATTGGTAATATTTTCTTTATTTTATAATATTAATGTGTTTTCATATAAACTATTTATTACAATTTTTGTGGTTTCACTTATGCTTCAGGAAGGAAACTAGCAATCTAGATCTATTAAAATGGAATATGGTAGTGTGATGTTTTGGACATATTACTCTACTAAGATGCAATGCATAGATAGTAGAGGTGGAGTTTTAGAATTGTGAAGGCTATTATAGAAAAATGTCAAGAAGGATGTTGAATTCTAGAATATTTGTATTCACACAAAAAATTGAAGAAGATCCAAAAAATGAAAATCAAGAATTTAAATATTTTATGAAAAATGATGTAGGTATATAGTTATAGCATCTTATTTGAAATGAGCTTTAAATTTATTTGTAAACTCTCAAGCTCTAAAGGAGAGAGTTGTAGTTTGTCAAGGGTGATGGACCCAAGTACAACCCCTTGTTCTCCAGCAAAAAAATATATATATGATTTTCTATATGATATTTTATCAATTTTTTGTATAGGTAATGTAGGGACAATGTCTTAAGAGGTTTTGGCCTAATTTGGATGCATCGGTGGACTCCATTTTTGCCTAGCCTTACCCAGGTAAGGTTTTATGACTTTTTCATATTCTATAAGTAAATATTATACATATTTTTTGATACAGGGGGAGTTGGTTACATCCACACTATTTCTAGTAACTACCAAATGTAGGGTTCAAACCATAGGGGCTACTCCCAATAAGCCTATACCACCTCTTTATTGTTGACCTAGCATGAGGAGGATCATTGGTCACTCAGGTTTCGTACTATCATTTTCGATCTGGCACACACTCAAAGGTTTGCAATAGGCATACCTCCAAGGTTTGAACATAGGTATCTTCTTGGTAAGTGCCTATCCAGATAAATAATTACCAATCCACCTAGCCCTTGGGGTATAAGTAAATATTATATTATTATGCATGGGATATTTGAACCAATTTTAGTCCATCAAAATTTTTAGAAACCTCATGGTAAATATTAGGTACGCATTGGTGTACTCATGTAAGTGTAATAGTGAGTGCGAGTGTGAGCACGAACCAAGAGTAATTGCAACAACAAGTGTGAACTCAAGTTGAGATTAAGTGCAGTAGCGGGTGTGAGTGCGATCTAGGAGTAAGTGCAGTTGAAATCAAGTATGAGCTTGAGTAAGTGCAACTAAAAGTGAATGCATCGAAAGCGAGTGCAAGTGAGTGCAATCAAAAGGGAGTGTGAGTCATAAGGGAGAAGGAAGTGTGAGCAGGAAGTATAAGGGAAAGTGTGATCAAGGAACAAGTGCCACTTCTTTTTCCAGATCCTAATAGAATTTAAAGGATCTAATTGAAGAAAATCTAGGAGAGAGTGCAAGCTGAAGCGAATGCAATCCGAGAGGGAGTGTGAACCAAGAGGGAGTGTGAGCCAAGATTTAGTCATGGCATAAGAGTGACGGGTTCATCGAGAGTGCATAAATACTTCAAACCCTTACCATGAATGTGTGGAATATTATTTCCAAAAAAATGTTGAAGCAAAGGAATATCAATAAAAATAAGAGACAAGGGTAGTTGTGAGCCAGGAGGGAGTGCAATTTGAGAGGGAGTGCAAGGCAGGAGAGAGTGTGAGTTGATAGGGAGAGTAAACTAAGAGGGAGTGCAAGCCAAGATAGTCATGGCAAAAGAGTGATAAGTTCATCTAGAGTGCATTAATGCTTCAAATACTTACCACAAATTTGTGGAACATTATTTCCAAAAAAATGTTGAAGCAAAGGAACATAAAAAAAGAGACAAGGAAAATTATGAGTCGGGAGGGAGTGCAAGCCAAGATCAAGTGTGAGGCAGGAGAGAGTGTAAGCTAGGAGAGAGTGCGAGTTCAGAGGAAGTGTGAACCAAGAGGGAGTGCAAGCCAAGAGTGAGCCCTATTAGCTATTATAGAAGGAAGTTCATATGAAAGCTCTAATGGAAAGTCAAAATTCCATAGTTGGAAGTATGGAGACCCAAGTTAGAGATAAAAAAAGAGCAAATACATGGCAAGTCCGATCCAGGTAGTAGATGTTACACCAGAAGTAAGTATCAAGGATGAGATAATTGAGCATGATATAATGGTTCTTAAAAGTAGAAGTTTGATATGCAAGTTCCATAGATCATGGCCAACATTTTTGGAGATTCAAAATTGGATCAAGTGGAAGTGAGGATTGAATTCAAATTATTTTGTGAATTTTCTTCCTAAAGGTTTTTTCCTCATATTTCTAATTGATAAATTAGGGATAAAATAATGGTTGGTGGCCCATGGTTTAGGGGAAGAGATACACTTTATTTGATACCATGGAATGAAAATTTTCCTGTTGAGACAAAAACTATTAAGAAGCTTCCAGTGTGGGTTAGGATTTTTGGACTTCCATATCAACTTATAAATAAGGATATTTTGAAGAATATTGGAAAAGGAATTCATCAAGGAAGGACCAACTACTAAGGAGAAAAATCATGCTATATATACTTGAATATGTGTTGCTATGGATATTTCAAAACCTTTGCCACAATCCATTAAGATTAAATTTGAATCAAGAGAATGGGATCAACAAGTTGATTATGAAAATATTGCATTTCATTGCCACAATTATTTTGAGATTGGACACATGGCAAGAGTTTGCAAAGTGAAAACTATGAAGAAAGAGATAAAAAATCCTAGCCATGAGATAAACGTCAAGACGAAGTAAGAAAATGGTACAATAATAGAATTTAGAGCAGATCAAGGATATTCCACTCCAAAATAAAAGACAAAGAAAGCCTATCTACAATATCCTTTGGAAAGTTTAGAAGGAATTAGAGGTGCAAAAGAAGATGTGGAGATAAATCCTAAAACAAAGACATCAAAAGAGGTCAAGTTTATTCCAGATAAATCATATTCATTTTCCTCAAGTAGTATAGAATCCTCTTCAGGTAATAAAAGTGAAAGTTGTGAAGATGTTATCCCTTGCACTTTAAGGTTTCAAGAGGATAATAATAAAGAAATGAGGTTGGAAGAAACCTATAATAATTTAGGATTTTTAGAGAAGAACAAGAATGTAATTGCTATATAATATCATTTGTAGGGCAACATAATGAAGATTATGCTTTTGAGGTTATTCCTTGCAATTCATATCCTTCAAAACAAGGCAAACCTAAAGATGATAAGTCTTACTATGAGCAGTGTGAGAATATTGAAGAGATTGATGAAGATGAAAGTATTGTTGGGAATGAAAAAAAGGAGAGGAAGACCCAAGAAACAAAAACAAAGAGAAAAATAAACACAAAGGGATATTGATATGGGAAAACAAAAGAAAATATCACAAGTGTTAACATGAAGTGGGGCCTTGGAATATTAGGAGAATGAATAAGAACCCTAAAAAAAGGCATTAAGAAATTGTGAGGTTGCTATAGACAAGATAATTTTAGATATAGAAGTTGGGCAGCAAATATTTTAGCCATTTGTGGTGTTAAATTTTATCTTGATAGAATTTAAATTTTTGAAGGCATTTGATATAAAGAATTTTATTGTGGAAACTTAACATTTTGAGGAAGATGAAGAATATCTTTGATAGAAGGACAAATGAAGAATATCTGATAGAAAAGCAAAGTTGGATATGTTTAAATTAACTTGTTAGATATGTAATGAGAACAATGTACTATTTTGTTTTTGTAATGGGAGTGGCCCCCAATAGAAGCCACACATAGCTTATTAATATATATTTATTTATTTATTTATTTATTTATTTATTAGGTACGCATTTTCCGTTCTTTCGTGTTGTTTTTTTAAGTATTATTTTATTCAGTTTTTTCATTTTACAAAGACATTTATTTCAAAATGTGTCAAGAAAATTTATGTTGCTCATCTTACTTATTCATTCATATTTCTTTTACTTCAACTATGGTTTGTTGCTCATTTTTCTCTTTTTCCCAAGAACTCATGACTTTTTATCCCATCCAATCATTTCAAGGTAAAAATACATTTTATAAATCCTAAACCCTAATTGTTTGGACATAAACATGATATATAATACACGGTGACATGGATCATGAGCAAATCAACGTAAAATTCAATGAGCAACACTATCACCTCTGTAAGTGGTGATAGTGTGCCATTGATTTTGCTTAAGGTTTCTAATAACACATTAGTAAACCCTAGCATATTTAGGTACACTAGGTCAAGTTGGAGCATTGTTTTGATTGATAGTTAGGATATGATCCCAAAAACGTTATTTCTCCACCATCGATATTAGGTTAGGGTTTGTGGTTTACATTTTAATTTTCTAAAAATCCAAGTCATCATTCAATCATCAATGACAAACTTATGATCATATTGTGTTCAAAAACTTGTATCTTTCTTTATCTATGCCAAGGTCTTTTTGAAGTAATCATTCTCTTTCATATAGATAATCAAATCATTACTCTTAGGTGTCAACACGTGTTCATTAATTGTTACAATGCCATCCATCAAAGGAGGTTAGGATAGTCTATTAGAACCATGTAGGTCATCTAGTAACCAACATAATGAGTCATGCCTTGCTATTTTGCTCATATAAGTGGTGTTCAAGTAGCTTCCTTCCATTTATTTGGATTTTAATGCAAGCTTAATTAGTTTAGGAAAAATGGTTTACTTTGTGCTTCAGAAATCATTTACAAAATAGTTTGATGGAATTTTGAATTTATATTACATAAATAATAATAGCAAAGCTTTCCATTTAATTATTGCAGTAATAATATTATTGCTTTATTCTTATTTACCATAGAACTTACATAAGATTTATATATATATATATATATATATATATATATATATATATATATAGGTAAGTAGATAGATCAAAGACTAATCCATTTACTTATGTCAAAAATTTATTGAAATAATCTTCACCCTTTTTTATTCCATATGACTATGAGTAGGTGAGGAGAACTTTGCCTTGAGTATGTTAAAAAAAAATTCAATTTCACTAGCTTTTTTAGGGTTTCCTAAGGAAGTCGTATCAAAATTAAACTCAGTGAACTTGACTTGTGGACATTGTTATTTTACCATGAATCAATGGAAGCCCTTTGTATTAAATCCATTGTTAAAAGTCACCCTTCCATATAGCTTCAAATCTTGTAACCAAGCAACTAACACATATTTTTTAATATGTAATACTTCTTGTTAATTTTTTTTATTTAATAATAAGGGGTTGTACTTGGGTCCCCCACCCTTGAAAAATTATAACTCTCTTATTTAGAGCCTAAGAGTTTACAAATAGATACACTTCTCCTCTAAATTTAGATGTTATAGCTAGAAACCTACATCATTTTAAATAAAATGTTTGAATCCTTTATTTTTATTTTTTGGATCTTTTCAATTTTTTGTATGAATACAAATATTCTAGAATTTAGCATTCTTCTTGACATTTTTCTATAGCAACCTTCACAATACCAAAACTTCATCTCTACTATCTATGCATTGCATATTAGTAGAGTAATATTTCCAAAACATTGCACTATCATAGTTTGCTTTACCAAATCTAGATTGCTAGTTTCCTTCCTGAAACACAAGTGCAACCACAAAAATTATAATAAATAGTTTATATGAAAACACATTATTGTTACAAAATAAAGCAGATATTACCAATGGAAAACACTCAAGCAAATCTTAATCATTATTTGATTCAAGCAATCAACAATTTCTTGTCAGCTTCAACTAAACTTACTACTTCCTTTAACCATGGAAAGGAGAATTTAACTTTGTGATCCCCAATCAAAACCCCTCTATTGCCTAGCCTATCTACACATTGTTTCCTTCCCTTAAAGTATGTGTAAACCTTGTTTCTTCGAACTCTTTAGCAAGATTTTGAATTTTCTTATATCTTGTATATTCTATGGAGTCTTTGCTTTCCTCATAATTGTATTTATTACTATGATAGAATCACCTTCCATCCATACTCTGTTCCATTTTATTTGTTTGCATATTTTTAACCCTTATAAAGCCACCCAAGCTTTAGCTTCATTATTTATCTTAAATCCACTATTGAAAGCGTAATGAGATAAAATATCCTTTATTATTTCTAATTATTCCTCCTCCTCTTGCTGGTCCAAGATTTTCTTTAGATGCTCCATCAAAATTTAATTTAACCCGCTCCACATTTGGTGGTTTCCACTTTATATTCTTTGCCTTCCTTTTGCTTCTCTTGTACCCAACATCATAATTCCATTTAATTACTTGACTCCATCTATCAAGGCTCTCTGCTTTCATATTAGGGATTGGGTGAGTTGATAGGGTTGGTTTAGAATCCTCTATGGCTAAACATATCTTTTTTTCATTACCTCTAAATTTTTTTCCTTTCCTTTACCTTTCTATCCATACATTCCAAAGTATTATATATTTTGATATATCCCACATTGTCTATAAAGCCTCACTTTTATAAGTGCTCTGTCATTGCTTTAACCAATCTTAAATTTTCTTATTCATCACCATGCATTTACCAAACATATTAAAATCCATTGCCATAGTTTCTAGACTATTGAGCAATGTCCCAAGAGATGGTCTATACTCTCCTCCTCCTTTTTACAAAGAACACATTGAGAGGGGCCATGAAAACCCATTTTCATAAGGTTATCCCAAGATAAAATTCTTCTATGAACTACTAACCAAACAAACATTTTGACTTTAGGAATGCTTGGGCTATCCCAAATATCTCTCCATATTCTAGTGATATTACTATTTTTTTGGTATTGTACATTATATCCACTTCTTGTTGTGTATTCTCCAAAACTATTCAACTCCCAAATCAATTTATCCTTGGCTCCCCTCGAAATAATCACAATTTTTATCTTTCTACTCAATTTCCTCCTAGCATCAATGTCTTATATACTTGTAAAAAAAATTATTTTTCCATTTGTATCTTCCTTCCTGATCCTTGTACAAAATGTTTGAAATCCTATCACCATATTTGTATTGAAGTAATCTCATCCAAGGTTTCAAAAGTTGATCTAAATTGAGTGGTTTTTTATCACACTAAGTATCCATCCAAATAAAATTTCTTTTCCAATTTCCACCACCTATCGTAAACCTTTAATCATTAGATCAAATATATTTTTATAAACCATTCCAAAGAGCACAACCATTTGGTAGAGAGAATGTAGTAAATATTAAACTTGGATCATTGGGCTCAACACAGAAGAATTATTTCCCATTGCCTTTGACTATCTTTTTACAATATCCATATTACTTTTGCACTTAGAGCTAAGTTTGCATATGTAATAACTCTTAAACTAAGATCTCCCCTAATTTTATCATCGCACACCTTGCTCCATTTCACCAAAGGAAATTTTCTTTTATCATTTAAACCTGACCATAAAAATATCGTATAATATAGATTAAACTTTTTTCAACTAATTTTGGCATAGAATACAATGACATATAATATGTTGGAATGGCATGTAAGACTGGATTAATTAACTACACTCTTCCTGCTAACGATAACCATCTACCTTTCCAAGTTGGAAGTTTATTCTGAACTTACAAATAACTGGATTCCATAATTCTATGCTCATTCTCCCCTCAAATAAAGGCATTCCTAGATAAGTTGTTGGTAAATTTTGCCTCCTCCATTTGAAGTAACCTATAAATTCTTGCTTTGGTATTAACTGGAGTGTTAAGGAAGTAAAATTTGGATTTTATCCTATTAACTTTTTGCCTTGATGTTCTTTCGTATTCCTTTAAAAATTTATTCAAAGCTCTAGCCTTATGTATCCTTGCCCTTCCAAAAAGGGTTGTATTATCTACAAACTATTGATGGGTGATGTTGTTGATGTTATTACTAACCTTAAGTCCACTTATAAGCCCATATTTGTAAGCCTTATTTAAGTTCCTACTCAAAACCTATGCCATAATAATGAACAAATAAGGAGATAGAGGATCTCCTTATCTAAGGCTTATTTTGTATTTAAAATATTCTATTACTAACCCATTGACCAACACTGAATAAGAAAATGTAGAGACATAAGCTTTAATCCATCTAACCCATTTCTTCTTGAAACCAAACTTTTCTAAACTACAAAAATAAAATCCCATATAACCCTATCATAGGCTTTACTCATATCAAGTTTTAAGATCATTGCTTTCTCTTTTCTTGAAGTTGTTGAATGTATAACTTCACGAGCTACTACAATCCCATCTAGAATTTGTCTCCCTTTCACAAATCCTCCTTGCTATTCTGAAATAATTTTGTCTAACAATGGTGTTAATTGATTGCCATCACTTTGGAGATAATCTTATATGCCATATTACATAGGCTTATGGGTCTAACAGAATCAAACAATTCAACATCCTTCCTTTTTGGAATTAGGGTCAGATAAGTTGTATTTATTTATAAGGTATGTGTCGTTTCACCCTATACTATTCCATTGCCACCAATAAATAATCCTTAACTATATCCTAATTATGTTGGTAAAATTTGCAGAGAGCCCATATTGACCTGGGGATTTATCCTTATTAAAAGAGAAAAGAGCTAATAGAACTTCTTCTAGAGTAATAGGCTTCATTAGTTTCCTATTATCTTCATTTGTTATAATTGAAGGAACATCTTTAAGAAGTTTATCATTAAGAACATCAGTCTCCTCTTATCCTAGGATATTTTGATAAAAAGACTTTACCTTTTTTCTATATGATCTTCAATCCAAACCCTTCTATTGAAAAATTCTACTAATTTTGGATGTTGATCTCGGTACTATAGCCATCCTATGAAAAACTTTGTATTTTGTATCTCCTTCTTTTAACCAAGTTTGTCTTGATTTTAATCTCCAAAATTTCTCTTCCTTACTCAAAATATTATGATATTCACTAAGCAACTCCCTTTCCTCCGAGCTTGGATTATTATGATCACCGCTTTAGAATTTTAAAAATTTATCTTTTAGTTCTTCTTTCTTCTCAAAAATATTTTCAAAAGTGTTCTTGTTCCTTTCTTTTAATCTAGATGTCATAGATTTAATTTTATTTGGAAGAGCATACAACCCACTATTACCTGAAGAATTCCATGTTTGAGTTATCATATCAAAAAAATGAGGTTCATATTCTCACATCTGTACATATTTAAAATATGATATTTTTTAATTCACTTACCACCATTTTAACTCTTATTGGCTAGGATTTGAACCAATCCTTGTTAAGGTATTAATTTTAGCACAAGCTCCTTCATCTAGCCAATGATACGAGAGAATGCATTTGTCTAATTTTTTTGCTATTAGGTTCTAGCCTCTCTTGTTGTTGGTCTAAGTATAGTTGTCTTCTTCAAACTCAACCTCCCATAGATTATTTTTTTGAATAAAAGATAAGAAATCTCTCATACTTTGGATTAATTTCCTGATTCCCCCAAATTTTTCATCTAGCTTGGTTATGGTATTAAAGTATCCTATTATCATGAATCGGGTTTCTTGGTCTTTACTTCTCACAAAGGCTTCAATCCTACTCCAAACTTCTAATCTACCTAACTGAATTGTAGAGCCATAGACATTGATAAGGATAAAATGAATATCTGCAAAGTAGCAAGTGACTAAAGAGGCTATCCAATGCCTATTTTTATGAATGGTTACACAAGATGTTCTAGAAGGATTCCAACAAGTTAGAATTCCCCCTGCTACTCCTTCAGAATCCATAGCATCCCATTCACATCTTGCCCATAATGCTTTCATAGTTTTTGAAACTTCTTCTTTTTTCATTTTAGTTTCCTGGATACAAAGAATATCAGGCTTATTACTTAAACATAGGTCCCCGATACACCTCTGCTTTGAGGGGGCATTAGCACCCCTTATATTCCATGAGATGATAATCATATGTCATTAAGAGCTTTTGGCTCAACCTGCGTATTAACAAAATCATTTTTTTGTTTGGTAAAGAGAAGTTCAACCAACTTAGTTTGTGTTCCTTTCTCTATGTTTGCTCTTGCTTGATAATTTGAGGGTTTTCCTCTTTTTGCCTTGCCTATATCATGAGTAGGTCTTATTATTCTATTCCTCAATATTTTTTCACAATTTTATTTTTCATCATATTTATCCTCTCTTGGCTCTACTACAAAAGCTTTTGACTTGTCCTACTCATTTTTTTGTATTTCCTTATTAATGGCAAAGATATTAACTTCTAAAAATACATTTTCTAAAACTACAAATAAACATACCTGTGTAGCGACCCCAGGGCGCACGCGCCACTCTTAACTCTACTTGCGATGTTATTACTATACCAAAAATAAAGCTAAAAGATTACGAGAAAACATATAACACGAAAATGACAAAGAATGGATCTTTCATTAATATTGAACCCCGATTACATGTCGGTCCCTCTTAGGGATACCCATATTGATACAATGATTTACAAGTGGATGAAGAGATGTCCCCTTTTGCAAAAGGGTGGCGCGCTCTAAAATGCTTCCCGGTTTCGCACACGAAAATGTCTGAGGGCTTACAAATGCCTCCTTCTCCAGGTATGTCTCCCAGACGGATCCTCTTGCTCTCGTATGTCGTGGATTATGTCTCGTGAACCTGTGGCCTTGTATGCAATTCAAACAACAATGCACGTTTAGCTGTTGAAGATTGCCTCT
Organism: Wollemia nobilis; assembly: GCA_028583015.1. Lineage (NCBI taxonomy): Eukaryota > Viridiplantae > Streptophyta > Pinopsida > Araucariales > Araucariaceae > Wollemia > Wollemia nobilis. The sequence continues at coordinate 8,091,310 of JAQPPZ010004842.1, forward strand.
TCGGATAAGGTTGTTAGTAATCAAAGAATGTAATAGAAATATGATAAAACGATACCATGGAATCAAGTAAATCTAAGCTAATGATATAAGAAAACAAGATAAAAGATGCTATGTCTATTTAAGCTAAGCTTGCGGGCCACTGTCCAAGATAGCGACCGCTAAAGAAAACCTTGCTCTCCTTGCCCCAAAGCTATGGGTCAAAGACTATGATCTGATGTTGAAGAAAGTAGGTGTTATGCCCTTTGATTTGTCAAAGCTTCGTCGCACACATGATCCCAAAGAGAACTCTCTCTCTGAAATGATCTCCTGTATGTGATTCGGGTCTCTATATGTCATATATTGATCATGTGTCTCTATATGTCATATATCGATCATGTGTCTCTTTTGGTGCTCTTAGGCTTGCACCTTTTATAGTGTGAAACCCTAGGTCTATGTCCAAGCCCTAGAAATGAATTTCTCATGCGTAGTGCAAGTTAGCATGAGAAGCCCTTGTCTATTGTCTATATTTGAAGGCTAGTTAACTGAAATCTAACTGCCCACTTGAGTCTTCTATGCGAACTGTTCGTTAGCATGAGAATCTTTTGTCCTTTGTTTATGCTTGAAGGTCAGTTAACTTAAGTCTAAATGCAAACTCAAGTCTCCTATGTGAACTGGTCATGAAAAGGAATGCAAAGTCACTCCCGCTCACCTTTATTGCATACAAACTACCACTTCCACCCGATATTGGGCTTGTTTGTCGACAAACCACTTCTTATGGCTTAGCCACTGTCGTCTACAGTGGCTATGATCTGGTCGCTGTCATCTACAATGGCTAAGGTCTGGCCGCTCTAGGCTTGAGTGGCTAGAATCTGGTTGCTCTTGGCTTGAGCGACCAAGCTTGGATGGCTTGAAAAGGCCCCAAATGAGTGGTGAGAACCACTGTTGGTGCTTGGAAAGTCCAATATTATGTCTTATGATCTTATGAGTATGTCTATGTAAGTAGCTCCCCTAAGCATGACATGATTTAGGTGTCTACAGATGCCCCTTTTTGCGACACATTGTGTGGAAAACACAATGCTGAGCAAAAATGTAGACTGATCTATTTGTAGGGTGTATGGTGATCAATGGTCTAATCAACGCCGGATGGCCCAATCATGCAAGATGGTGTGCATCCCTTGAATCATTGCCTCAACATTCGAAGGACTTAGCCCAATGGCTTTTGCATGTTAAATTGCACTCATTCCTCAAACTCAATCGGGTAGCTTCAACTGCTACAACAATTTCGATCGGTAGGAGAGCTACAATTGAAGATGTCATGTCCCCTTACGTTCCTAGCAAACAAGAGAAATTTGTGATTGTTGTATGCAATGATTCAAAGGACGAACATAATTTTGCTATGATCGAGTGATATTTTGTTGATTTTGATTATGATTAAGTTGAAGTTTTGAACTACCTCCTCACACAATGGATTGGTGAAGAAATGACAATGAATGAAGCAACAAGTCGCTTGACCAATATGACTAATCTGGTTCCTTTCTAGCATTTTCTACTTTTAATGGGCAATCCCACATCCAAGTGTGATTCCAATTGCTTATGATAATCATCCATCCCTATCCCGAGGAGCGGTCTAGCTATCAATAGCCTTCTTAGGGAGTTAGGATGAGTGATTTTATCTATGCTTAGATTGTATCACTTTGACTTAATATTTTTGATGTCATAGGGGAATTAGAATGACCCCTTCGCACCCGTGGAGAAGTCCGACCATCTTGATCTTCTTCGGGTTTGAAGGGTGACATATCATAATTCCAAAATGAGTTCACTTTTGCCCCAAGTGGCCTTATGGTTGCCTACTCATCTCACCGAAATATATGGAGTGCAAATCACTACAATCGTCGAGTGGATAGAGTAGGTAACTAGATACGAGGCCTTCTTGAGATTGTGATTTTATGTGAATTTTTGTTGTTGTTTTGAACATTTTGATGATCCTAAACCATCAAAGTGTGATTATTTATTGTTTTTGTTGTTCCCTCATTGAAGGAACTACTTAATTTTGACCTATGGGCTTGGCCGCTGTCAGGTCCAGTGGCCTCTAATTTCCTGCCTGTGGCCGCTATCGCCTTGAGCGACCAAGAAGCTCGGGCCACTGATGTCAGCAGCGGCCAAGGCATAATTAAGGAAATATAAAACTTGTAATTCTAGGGTTTTGACCTGTCATTTTCACTGTTCAAGATTCCATTTTTAGAGCTCTGGTGCAACGACAACGGTTGTGACTTCGAAACTTTGCTGGTGCTGAGGACATGGCTGCACGGGGTGAGACATCAACTATTGGAGGAGCCAGAGCTTCTCGGGTATTTCTCTTCAAAACCCTAGCTCTCTTTTCTTTGCCTAAGTAAAATTGAACTTCACTAAGAAATGAGCAAAACGAACCTCACTAAACCTGCTGGCAATGAACAAACTCCGTAATTAGGCTTAGGTTCCTTTTTTCCACAGTGGGTTGGTCCCCAAATTTACAATCTGTCAGTGGCTTTAGCCTAGGGTTTTTGAAAATTTTCCATTATTCACCTATTGCCGCCATTTTGGGCATTCTCAAACTTAGCTTAGTTTCGATGCTTGGGTAGGGGATTTGTTTTCCAATTTGTTTGTTTTCCCTCCTTTTGTTGCTTTGCTTAAGTTATTTTGTCAATTGTAATTTTTTTTTTCTAGCCAACGGTTCACGAGTTTGCCATGCCGCCCCTTGGCCGCAGTCACTCAGAGTGGCCGGCTCTGAGCCGCTGTCGCTTAGAGCGGCCAAGCTTGAATCCCAACGGTCAAAATTTGACCGTTGGGCCTTGGTTGCTGCTGCCTCTAGCGGTCAGGTTTCGGCTGCTGTAGGCGACAACGGCTAAAGCTTGAGCCTTGTTTTGTATTTTATGATTTTTTTTTTGAATTTTTGCTTTGCTCAAGTGCGATTTATTCTTCTTTTGCTTAGATTTAGAGTAACTCATACTCTTTTGCACCGTTTTCATGTTTATTGTGAATTATGTCTTAGATGCACTGTAGTTATGTTTTGTTTTCTTTTGCTTTGTTTAGATCCTCACTGCTCGGGCTCAAGATCTAAAGCTCTCAACAACATTCTTATCTTGGAATGCTCAGGTTTTAGGTTCCCTTGGAACCTCCTAGCGATGGTGTAGGACCTACTAGATAGCGAGGAGCCTATCATCTATGCATGGGGTAGATCGCTATTGGCTTAGTGCTACGATGAGTTGTACCACATCTATCAATGGGGACATGTCAGCATTGCTTGCAGTTTGCTCTTACAGGTTTGGGGATGGGAGCACATTAAGGTAGATCGCCCTAAGGGGCTCCTAGCTGAGATTACATCTATTGAGGCTCGGACATAGTGCTATGCTGCCAGATGGGCTCAAGAGCATGAGGAGCGTAAGAGCCACACTTTTGCAGGGGAGTTGTCCCACTACACTGATGCTTTCACTAGACTATTGGTTGGAGATGTCATGTGGTGGTCGTATTATGAGTGTCCGGTTTGGGATGATCCAGCTAGTTTTACTACTAGGACATGGTGCGAGTGATGGCTCATTGGTCATAAGATTGCCATTCAAGAGTATTTCTTCTACTCTCAGGTTCTTCGTCAGTACGGATTGTAGCAGGATGTGCCCTTGGTACCATTCTTGTATAGGCACCTCATAGTAGAGAGGGACCTACCTCCACGATAGGTCACAGAGCTTGCAGATGAGGAGGATGCCCTAGCCATAGACCCTATAGTGGTTGGGGGAGTTATAGAGGCCTACTCTAAGTGGTGGGGTGATCGGATGTGGCATGGCATCGGTAGTCTAGGGCATGAGGATGATGGCGAGGATGATGGCGAGGTGATGGCACAGATCCAGTAGGACGTAGGGTTTGAGCTAGGACCGAGGTATGGGGCCAATCGACAGAGCAGGTGGTAGCAAAGGATCTTGATGTTCCCGAGGAGGAGGAGTTAGAGCCCGAGGAGAGAGACTCTCCTCTGAGAGCATAGTTGCACGAGGTTGAGGCTGAGCTCCAGGCTACTAAGATCAGAGTGAGATGCTACAATTGAGCAGCTCACAACACAGATACAGGCTCTGCAGGCTACTATCGGGGGTGGCGATGTCAGGATGCAGTTTGTTGTTCCTACTTCTACACCATAGGAGGTTCCAGTAGTAGGCTCAGGGGTAGAGGTGGGATGACTTCAGTCCTTGTTGGATGAGCATGAGGCACGGATCCGGGGTCTTATGGATCATGTTACCCTCCTTCAGATGTAGCTCAGGAGGCACGGGCTTGTCCCTAAGGATCCAACAGATGCAGGTGGTTCATAGGTCAACGAGCGCTCTACCTCGGGGTAGTCTTCCACCCATCCTAGCTAGTGGACCCGGACTCGGATAGAGAGACCTATAGGCTCACATCACTCGACTCGCGACACCGCCATAGGGGGAGGTGGCACTGGAGGAGATGGTGTAGGGGGCTCAGGCCCGACACTTGATTGATGCTCTACTTGGTTCTTGATCCATTTTTGAGGTCGACTGACCTACATGACTATAGCCCACGGGTATTTTTGTATATCCATTGGACTTGACACACATATTTTTATGATAGATTTACCTTTTATGACTCATTATGTGTATCGTTTATTGCTTATGTTTTTGTTGTTATTTTATTTTATGATATGATGTGATGATGGTATTATGATGATTTGATGAATATGTTAGATGATAGATGATATTTGAAGATGCTTAGATGGATGTGTAGATGCTTATATGATTTGATGATATGATGCAATGTATTTTGATGATGAATGATGAATTTATGGTATGCAAATGGATATTGCCTATATGTTTTATGATGTGGTTTATGGATGATTAATGACTTGTTTTTGTGGATGCAAATGTTATTGTTAAATGCATGTTTAATTTTTGCTTTAATTATATGCACCTAACTTATGTGATGGAATGGTATAAATGAACCTGTATGCTCTAATCATTAAAAACATACGGAATGCATATGACATTGACAATCTTAATGGGTGATACCACAGAAAGTTTAAAAATAATCATGAATTTAAATAATCACTTCTATCATAAGAATTGATTAAGTATTCATATATGAGATGTAATGGTGTGTAATGTATCTTCTTAATAAGTTTCTGTAAATTAAAAGATATAAAGTAGTCAATGGTCGTCTATATACTATTTCTAATATATATGCGGTATCTGTCCTACTATGTTGATACCCCCTAATTTATAGAATCTTATAAGGAAAGTGATGGTGTGAATGATGTTATGATTTGTTGCTATGTAAAAAATATTTTGGGGCTTTTCGGAGATTCAAACACTCTAGTTCCCCTATCAACAGTTGTCTACTTACCACTTAGACTTTTGAAAAGTAAGGCTTTTACCATGGACCTAGTTTTTCATGATCTCTGTGTGTGCATGTGATTGTATATTTTGAGGTAGAACTCAAGCATTTCCTCCGATGTCAGGTGGGATTCTTTCAGCCCATTGCTAAGATCAGGGATCCTCAAGTGTTCATCTCATCCTTATGTTGGACTTAGTTGGACTATACCACTAGGCAATATTTGGTTACCTAAGCTAGCTCATCCACATTCAAACATTGGTCTACACAAATGCATGAAGCAATTGTAATAGACATATCATCATGCGTAAGGATTTCTCCTTCCAATTTTGTACAATGCTGAGAATTCCAGGGATTCAAGCTTTATTCCCTTCTTTTTGGCTTCTTTTTGGCTTTGGATATTTGCTCATATGTAGTGATGAAAATCACTGTTTATTTTTTTGATTTTTTTCTTTGAGCGGGGATTTTTTTGTAGTGATGATAATCACTGTTTATTTTGCTCATTCTTAGTGATGAAAATCATTATTTATTTTTTATTTTTTTTTTCTTGAGCTTGATTTTTTTTGTATTTTGAATATATGATTTGTGTATTGGATTTTTGCTTTTGAAATCTGGACTGTATGCTTGGCCTTTTGAATTTGTACTTTTGCTTTGGGATTTTGCTTATTTTGATTTAAGCAAGGGATTTTGATAGGGTAAAGCTTGTCCTTTTGCCAATTCTCAGCACCTTTAAACCGGTTGCACAGGGGGATAAGCAAGGATAATCCTTTTCACTTAAGGTAACCTAGACCGCTTTGCAACTTTCATCTTTTCCTTGTACCAGCTAGGATTTTAGTGTTTCAATTAGTGACGGGATCGTGAATATCCAAGGCTTTATCACAACTAGGCCTTTCTTTCTACTAATCAAAGTTGTTTTCCTCAAAAGTTGATAAGATTACTAGATTTGGTTGACTAACCAAAAAGCCTTAGTAATTATGTATAGCAACAAATAATGGTTGTGTTGAAAAACACAATTACACACATGTGGATGGAGGTATGGATATGAATGACTTGTGCGACAAACTGTGGTATCACTTTTAAGACTCTCATGACATATCTTGTAATGTATGTGAAAATGCAATGCAATGATGTGGATGCAAAATGTGAAGTGCAATTGTTTTTGTATTTTTGATTTTATGTTGTTTTTGTATTTTTGATTAATTTGACCAAAGGGCTTATTATGCCTTTGGGGCTTTTGTTATTGATTTTGACCAAGCGGTTTTGAATTACCCTTGGAGCCTTTTTTATTTGATTTTTGACCAAGCGGTGTGAATTACCCTTGGAGCCTTTTTGATTTGATGTTTGACCAAGTGATGTGAATTACCCTTGGAGCCTTTGATTTGATTTTGGTTTTGACCAAGCGGTTTGAATTACCCTTGGAGCCTTTGATTTGATTTTTGACCAAGCGACTTGAATTACCCTTGGAGCCTTTGATTTGAATTTTGACCAAGCGGTATGAATTACCCTTGGAGCCTTTGATTTGAATTTTTGAATTTTATGTTTTTATGATTTGTTTTTGTTTTTGACATATTTGAATTTTTTTGTGTTTTTGACATATTTGAATTTTTTTGTGTTTTTGACATATTTGATTTTTTTGTGTTTTATGAAATATTTGAATGTTTTTTATTTTTGACATATTTGAATGTTTTTGTGTTTTTGACATATTTGAATGTTTTTGTATTTTTGACATATTTGAATGTTTTTGTGTTTTATGAAATATTTGAATGTTTTTGTATTTTATGACATATTTGAATGTTTTTTATTTTTGACATATTTGAATGTTTTTATATTTTTGACATATTTGAATGTTTTTGTGTTTTTATGTGTAAAATGCCTTTAAGTGAATGATATTGAGAGGTTCAGGCTCTTCAACACCATCTAATGATATAAGGCGATATGCTCTAGGCCCAACTCTCTATGAAATCATGTATGGACCTATCCAGTTTACCATGAACTTATCTCGCAGATGCGACGGTAGATTTGAATTCTGTTGGTTTTCTTTGAGCACTAGATCTCCAACCTTGAATTCCCTTAGGTGGACTTTACTATTGTAAGCTCACGCAAGGTGATCTTGGTAAACATGGAGATGCTCTAAAGCATTGACTCGACGTTCATCAAGAAGCATCAATTGATCAAGGCGGCCTTGCCACGCAGCTTCATCATCTATGAAGTCTTTTAGTGCTATGCGTAGAGTCGGGATTTCCAACTCTAGAGGCATGATGGCTTCAGTGCCATATACTAGTGAAAACGGTGTTGCCCCAGTGGGCATCCGTATACTAGTCCTGTATGCCCATAGTGCAAGAGGCAATTGCATGTGCCAATCCTTGTGATTTTCTTGCATTGTCTTCCTCAAAATGGAGACTATTGTTTTGTTTGAGGCTTTTGCTTGCCCGTTTGCTTGCGGATAATAAGGCATTGAAAAACTATGCTGAATATGATATTTATTCATTAAAGCACGCACATTTTTGTTCTTAAAATATGGCCCATTATCCGATATTATCTTAGAAGGGACCCCAAAATGACTTATGATATTATGGAGTATAAACTCCGCAATCCTTGGTCCAGTTGTTGATGTTAAGGGGATCGCTTCTACCCATTTAGTGAAGTATTTTGTGGCCATTATGATGAATGTATGTCGGCATGAGGATGGGGGTGAGATCTTCCCAATCAAGTCTAGTCCCCATTGCGAGAATGGCCATGCTGCCTGGATGGGCTGCAAAGCTTGCGATGGTAAGTGCATTAGATTTGCATGATGTTGGCACTTACTACATTTCTTGACATACTCACAGTAGTCCTTTTCCATTGTGGGCCAATAGTAACCCATTCTCAAGATGCGCTTAACGATGGCCATGCCACTGAAATGGCCTCCACATGTTCCGTCGTGAGCTTGTGAAACTGCCCAAGATGCTTCCTAGGGCTCAAGACAACGGAGTAATACTCCATCATATCCTCGTCTGTAGAGGATTTCTCCTAGAAAAATGTATCTTGTTGCTCTCTGTTTAAATGTTCACCTTTCTGTATGTGACAAACCTTGAGGTATTATTCTGAGCTTCAGGAAGTCCCGTAGTTGGGAAAGCCAATCCTGATAGGCCACAACCTCTATAGAATAGACAACTTGCTCTTCCTACATTTTCGAGGTAGTGAACATGGATTGAGGAACAACTCTATGGTATATGGTCGCACCACACTCTATGGGTCCTTGGGAGATCAACGACCCCCAAGGTGTTGTTTGCAAGAAACTCTTGGCTGTGAAGGACCAATCCTGATTTGGTTTGATGTTGATCATGTTGACTGATTCTTGATTGTCAAAAGCTTCATGGTATATTGCTGAGTGCGAAAGCACTTTCACATGAATGGTTGTAAAATTAGTAGATATGGATTCTGAGGGATTAAGGATCCCAAAGAGGCCATAGTGTCTGCAAATCTATTCGACGTACGAGGGATTGCCTCGATGTCATACCATTCCAGTCGGGCTAAGTAATTGTCAACAAGTTCCTTGTAAGTCTTCAGGAGTGGGCACCTACATTGGAAGAGTCCTTTGACCTGGTTTACTATGAGCAAGGAGTCACCAAAGATATTCAATCTTTTAATGCCCATCGCTACGGCTATTTGGAGTCCCAAGATCAATGCTTCATATTCTGTATTGTTGTTTGTGCATGGGAAGTCTAGTTTGAATGATAAGGGCAATGGAGCGCCCTGTGGTGTGATAAAGACAATCCTTGCTCCACCTCCTTGTTCACACTTCGAACCATCGAAGAACAATGACATGTCTTTTTCTTTCTTAGGTTCTTTGAGCTCTGGCGGATCTGATAATGCAAAGACCACATCATCAGGAAACTCTATGGTGAGAGGCTTGTTATCCTAAAGAGGCGCCTCTGCTAATTGATCTGCTATGACTTGTCCCTTGATGGGCTTTTGGCTTATGAACTCTAGATCAAATTTTATCAATAGCATGATCCACTTTGTGGTACGTGTATTGTGATATGTCTTGCTCATCATGTACTACAAAGGATTTTGTTTTGATATGACATAGGTCGTATGGCTCAACATGTAGTGTCGCAACTTTCGAGTTGCAAAGACCATTGCTAAACACAATTTTTTGACATACGCATATCCTAGCTCATAGCTCACCAAGGTGTGACTAATGTAATATATGGCTTGCTCTTTGTCTTGTGCATTCTTTTGGGCTAACATGGTGCCTAGTGCAAAATCAGTAGCCGATATATATAGTAAAAATGGTATGTCTGGCCTTGGTGGAGCCAATACTGGTGGCGTTGCCAGATAAGTCTTGATCTCTGCAAAGGCTTGATGGCATTCTTCATCCCAATGAAAGGGGACTTCCTTGCATAGCAACTTATTCATAGGTCTGCATTTGTCTGATAATTGCACGATGAATATTTTTATGGATGCTATCTTGCCTTGTAGGCTCCTCAACTCCCTAATGTTGGTAGGGGCGGCCATTTCCAGTATAGCCTTTACCTTTGCAGGATCAACTTTGATGCCTCTCTTGGATACGATGAATCCTAAAAGCTTGCCAGAAGTTACGCCGAATACGCACTTCTTAGGATTCAATCGGACATTGTGTTCTATGAGGTGATCAAAGACTTGTCTAAGGACTTCGGCATGCTCTTGCTACAATAGGGACTTGGCTAGTAAGTCATCCATGTAATCTTCCAAGATCTTATGCATATAGTCATGGAATATGTATGTCATGGCCCGCTGATATGTGGCACCAACATTTTTGAGACCGAATGGCATCACTTTGTAACAGAATGTTCCCCATGGAGTAATGAAAGCATTTTTATGTTGATCTTCGGGCTTAATCCGGATTTGGTTGTATCCAAAAAACCCATCCATTAGGGAGAGCATTTCATGACCTATGGTTGCATCTACAAGAGCATCTATGTTTGGCAACGAGAATGAATCCTTTGGTGTTGCCCTATTCAAATCTCTGAAATCCATGCAGATACGGACTCTTCCATCAGGTTTCCCTATGGGTACCATGTTTGACACCCACTCAGGGTAGTCAATAGGAACTATGAATACTCGCATCCAGTAGTTTTTGCAATTCATTCTTTACCATCAAAGCGACGGTTGGATGCATTTTCCTCAGTTTTTGCTTGATTGGCTTCTTCATGGGATCCAATGAAAGGTTGTGAATGACTAACTTTGGATCTATCCCTGGCATGTCTTTGTAAGTCCAAGCAAAAATATTTGGCCTCTCCTTGAGGAGAGGAATCAAGATGGCTTGTTCCTATGGAGATAGACTTTCTTCGAACTTGACTTTCCTTGGTTGGGTAGGATCATCACTGATGTCCACCTCGAAAGTTGCTTCTATAGCCATATGTGACCCATCCTCTAGCTGATGAGGCATGGGTATCAAATGAATGTCATCAACGGGATTCATAGGACCTATTGACTCAGGTTCCAAACCAACATGGAAGACGTCATACGCACAACCTGATGCAAAATGGAATGGTTGTAACATCTCTTCATTGGGGAAGAGGTCTTCTGGCTCTATGGGTGAACTAGCATGATCCCAATCAATAGCGTCTATATCAAGATGCAATGATTTGGTAGGATCTACTAGATTATGAAGTGGAGTGGTCAAATCGATGGAGATCATGTTGATGGATGGGATGAAATCTCCAGGACCACATGGGTGCAATCTTGTCTCAGGGGTTTCTCTTCCATACTCGCGATGAGGTTCTGGAGGAATGGGAATTTTTGGATCTGGCCCATGAGCAGGGTGGACAATAGGATCATTGGGCTCTAACTGCTCTCTGAATGTAGGTGAAGGGGGATTAACCATCCGATGAATGGTAGCTAGGTCAACAGGTCTCCCCAAAAATCGGAGTTGAGGGTCTATGGCACGAAGTGCCGCTCTCTCTCTACTAGCTCGTTGACTTGCCGCAAGTGGTGAGGTCCAAGATAAGCCATCTCGGTCTCATCCTCAAAGTCGTCATCACTTATCCAAAAACCGTTAGCATTGGTATGTGGCCCTAAGACAAAGGGCTCATGTCTTGGCCCTAAGTAGGCCATCTCTATTTCATCTTCATATTCTTCGTCACTTATGAAGAACCCATTTGCATTTGTCTCTCACCCCAAAGTCAGGGGTTGATGGCTTAAGCCTAAGTAAGCTCTTTCTATTGAGTCTTCTGATTCATAGTCACTTTCATCTGATGTATATTCAATCTCATCGTGGATGGACCATGTGAACCTTTGTAAATAGCGAGGCCCTTGATAGGCTAAGCCAAGTTGTGCCTCATCATCACTTGCTTCATATCCATTCTCCTCATCCCATGAGTTGTACCCTATTGGGGTGGAATCAATTGAGGTGTTTGGATGATAAGTTTCTGGAGGCGGTATGTTTACCGTGGCTACTTGTCTATTGCTCAAATTTGCTATTCTCAAGGGGTGATAAGGAATGAAATCAATGTCTTCTCCCAACCCTATGCTTAATATTTCCAATGCCACTGCAAGCGAGTCATCTCGACCTCTGCTATAATAGCCTAAGCCAAATCTGTCGAAAGGAAGCTGATATAGTGGCTCGTAAGGCCTCATGTGCCCCTTCTCATATACGCCAAGGCCATAGCCATGCCAATGGCAATGCTCAAAGTAGCTTAGAGCAAACTCAAGATTAGAGAGGTAATGAACATTGACTATGAATAATTTGTCACCATCTCCTTCTATATCTGAAGACTTATGAGTGCATTCCAGGCCAGCATAGACAAAATTGGTTTGGTTGGGAGGGATTCCTAGTGGAACCACTATTCCTACTAGCGGCCTCAAGTCTTTAGGCCTCCCTATGTCCTGTGCAATCTCAATGATAGGCGTAAAGGTGATGTTCTGCACAAGGTATTCCCCTATGCCTGTACTTGCCAAGTGTATTGATGCATGCGATGTGGATGACCCCACGGATGATACTGGCGAAGCAGGGTGATAATCACTATCTTCATCTTGATCTTGAGGATCTTCCTCTTCCATAGGACTTGGCATTTTAGCAATGGCTACAGTTGGCATTTCTTTGGGCCTTTCTTCCTTAACTAAGGGGGCCTTTAGCTTCTGATTGTCTTTTGGTTTTGACATTGATGGTACTTTAGAAGCATTGACTATCTTGAGTGCACCAGGAGGTGTTGATGTGCATGGGTCTTTTCTTACCCCTTTGTCTTTGTTATCAACTTGTGTGGTTGGGGATGAAGGTGCCACGTATAGGTGAGTAGAAGGGATCATGAATTCTCCCAGAATATCCACCTGATTAACATATTTAAAAGGCTCTTCATCATCCAGAACCACATAGACTTTGCTTTCGTGGACATACTTGACACACTGGTGCAAGATCGAAGGCACGCACTTCATGGCCCTTATCCAAGGGCGCCCTAAGAGGATGTTGTACTGCATAGCACCTTCCAAGACATGACACATCATGGGGATGGTCTTGTGCCCCACCTTGATGGGTAGGACTATCGTTCCCACAGTATTGCATAAAGCATCATTAAAAGCTCTCAATGTGTAAGTTCCTGGAACGATATTGGTCTTGGGTATCTTGAGGTGCTCTATTGCAGTTGTTGTGATGATGTTTATTGATGAACATGTATCGACCAAAACCCTCTTGAAAGGTAAGTCATTGATGGCCGCTACAATGTTTAGCGGAGGGTCTGGTAAGGCATCAAAAATTGTCTTAATCTCATGATCATAGAATAGGATTACAGGTTCCTGGCATTCTTGCACTTGTCCCACAAAGTGAGTGAATGCATTTGCATCTTGCGGTTGAAGCTCAATTGTTCTTAAAATCTCCATTAGAGTCTCCCTATGCTTTGGGGACTATTGTATGAGCTCATAGATGGATAACTTAGCTGGAATCGTCTATAGGTTTTGCTCCAATCTACTCCGAATAGTTACCACAGGTCTCATTGGTGGACCTGGAAGGTTGTCTTGCCTTTGCCTAGGAGCGGTTGGGATGTTCATGGGAGCTACAGGCGATTGCGGTTGACCATACCGCCTAGTCCTTGTTGCTATGTTAATGATCTCAACCATCCCAATGCATCCGTGGGTAGGTATGTTAACTCAAACCTGATTGACTTGGGCCCCTTGCTCTCGAGGGGCCTCATGATTGGGCAATGGGTTTCTATATATGCCCATGTCTCTATTATTGAGAGCTAGTGGGTTGTCAACTTTGAGTTCTCCGCCTCAATCATGTTTTGCACTTGATGCTTAAACCCGATGCAAGCCTCAATGTCATGCCTCGGTATCCTATGATAAGGACAAAATTGATCTTCCCTATATCCTTTTGGCTTAGGATGGTTGGGATCTACAAGAGGTATATCAAGAAATCTGATCCTCCTGGCCTTGCTCAACTAATTAAAGATTGATTGCATTGATTATGTCAGAGGCATGAAATAATGAGGCGACTTGCATTCTCGATTTCTTCCTTGATTGTTCTTTTGGTCATAGTTGGTTGGTGGGGGATGTGCTTGATAGTTCTGTGGTTGTTGTGCACCCCCATCCTTGGGTGTAGCCAATATGACTTGATTGACTGGAGCAGGGTTGCCCTACTTCTGCTTGTACTTGTCATTCTTACCATTCTTGTTCCACTCCTTTTTGTTTCGGAGCTTAATGGTTCCCTCATCTACTTTTATCTCTTCGATGAGCTTGGCTTGTGCCAAAGCTTCCTCAAATGAAGGATACTATTGAAGTTGTAGCAAGAGGGAGATATGTTTAGAACAAATTTTGGTAAACATACGAATGATCTCTTCTATGGGAATGGAGAATGATAATTTTGCCATGATTTTTCTCCACCTATTCCCATAATCCATTACTAGCTCATCATCATACTGTTTCAGGTTTTCCAGGTCTGAAAGGTTCACCTTATTCTTAGAACCAAAGGAGAAATGCTTCAATAATGTGTTTACTAGTTGTTCAAAGTTGGTTATGCTATGCTTAGGTAGTTGGTTGAACCATTGAGTGGCAGCACCTAAAAATGTCATTATGAATGTTCTTAGCATGAGAGCGTCATTGTCTTCAAGAGGAAAACAAGCATTGATAAAATTGGTGACATGCTCTTGTGATTTAAACTTATCTAACCTAGGCATCTCAAAGTGCTTAGGATATGGAAGGCTAGGGATTGATGGGCACAATGGTTGATTGTGTATCTTGCTCAATGTTGGTGAGTTCCTAGTTGCCTCTTGTTTCTCAAAGGTTTTCATATTTTTAGCAAGCTCTTGAAATACCTTTGATGCATAGATTTCCTCTTTGTGCAAGCCTATTCACATTGGCAATGGAGGTAACTCTCTATTCATTTGATTTGTTCCATTTTCCTCCCTCCTACGAGGGGAATCAGGATTGTGATCTTGATTTGTTATGTTTGGCCTCCCCCCATTAGTTGGATTTTGTTCATGATTTGGTGGGGGGTTTCATTGTGGGATATCTTGTCTAGTGTGCCTTTCCTTAGGTGGCGTGTCTTGTTCTTTGGTGGTCACCACCATTTATCTGTAAATTGTTAAGAGCTAGTTTCTCATATTGCTCTCTTAAATACTGCTCATGTTGGCGCAAGAGTATTTCTCTTTGTTTCTCTTGTTCGAGAGCTTCCACTAACTCTCGCTCTTTGCGTAATGCATTTTCTAACCGCCTCATTCGGTCAGTTTGTTCTATTATAGAAGACTCATGTTTATCTGACTTTGTTCTTGTAGTCTTGACTCGTAGATTCCTTGAGGGGGTTTTTGTTGTATTTTTACTCCTACTAGTTAATGTGACTTGTTCAGTGTATTTTTGAATATCCCTATGATCAAACTCCACGTGTCTTTTGTGGGGTCGCTCTGAGGTACCCCCAGACTAGGAGGTATGTTTAGAAGTCACAGTTCGTGAGCTTCCAGATGTAGAGTTCTCAATAGCTACAGTTATTTGGGTAGGTTGAGTAGGAAATCGATCCAACCTATCTAGATGTCTCGTTCTCCATGGCTGGTCCCATGGGGTGCCATTTACTCCTATGAGGTCATAGTCTATAGAAATATTTCCATTTGTGCGAAGGGTTTCTTCTATATGATTCCCACGACTAGATGTAGCTCTAGTTTCTTGTCCTTCAGTGGGCAGACCTATTTCATATGTTTCTTGTGAGTGTTGAGGTGTTGCAATTCTTGTTTGCGTTCTTGATGAAAAGGGCTTAGTGGTGACATGTTTTCTCCATGTGGATGGAGATATGGCAATCTTGTCATCACTATGTGAATAATTAGTCTTAGAACCTTCTTTATGTCTATGTGAGGAGGAAGCCCTCAAAGTTTCCCCATGTCTTTGAGATATTTCTGTGTGTTTATAGGAGGCCCTTGAGGTATCCTCATGTCTCCTTGATGAGGATGGTTGTGAAGCCTCTTTTTATTTATGTGAATTTTTTCCATTATGTGGTTCCTTACTTGGGGTTTCTTGAGGATATCCCCCAAGAGTTCAGTTATCACCCCTTAGGCTCGTGGAGCTACGTCTCATGGTCTTACGGGTAGGTCTTTCAACATTACTATGACTCCACCTATGGGTATGAATTGCTTCTGTCTCTCCCTCGGTACAAGACAGAGGGTGTTTACTTCTTTTTTTGACCTTGTTGTTTTATGACTTGATCTTTTGAGTTTGCTATTTAGGAATGACCACACAATTCCAAACAATTTTTTATCTTGATTACCAATTTGAGTGTGCCCTAAACTAATGCAGGAGCATCCAGTGGCAGAAGAGCAATCTTGCATCGACAAAAAAAATTTCTAAGTGTTTGCCTTGATGTCGCGATATCGCGACATGTCGCGTTTTCGTGACTCAAGAAGGAGAGAGAAGGCGTGGAGCAAAAATGTCACGATTTCGCGACATGTCACGAAATCGCGATCGAAGAAGTAGAAAAGAAGCAAGGGAGGAAACTGTCGCGATATCGCGACATGTCGCGATTTCGTGACCCGAGAGGCGAGGAGGAGCCAGAAAGGAAAGATGTCGCGATATCGCGACATGTCACGATTTCGCGACCGAAAAAGAGAAAGAAGAGCCAAAAGGAAAAGATGTCGCGATATCGCGACATGTCGCATTATCGCGACCAAAGGACGAGAGAAAGCGCAAAGGAGAAAAGTGTCGCGATATCGCGACATGTCGCATTTTCGTGACCCAAGGACGAAAGAAGGCGCAAAGGAGAAGAAGTGTCGTGATATCGCGACATGTCGCATTTTCACGACGAAAGGACGAAAGAAGGTGCAAGGGAGAAGAAGTGTCGCGATATCGCGACATGTCGCATTTTCGTGACCAGAAGACGATGGGAGGCGCAAGAGAGAGAAGTGTCGCGATATCGCGACATGTCGCATTTTCGCGACTCGAGAAAGGCAGGAAGGCCGAAAAGCAAAAGTGTCACGATATCGCGACATGTCACATTTTCGCGACTCGAAAGGACAGGAAGGCAGAGAAGCCAAAAGTGTCGCGATATCGCGACATGTCGCATTTTCGCGACTCGAAGAGAGCAGGAAGGCGGAGGAGCAAAAGTGTCGCGATATCGCGACATGTCGCATTTTCGCGACTCGAAGAGGACAGGAAGGCAGAGAAGCCAAAAGTGTCGCGATATCGCGACATGTCGCATTTTTGTGACTCGAAGAGGACAGGAAGGCAGAGAAGCCAAAAGTGTCGCGATATCGCGACATGTCGCATTTTCGTGACTCGAAGAGGACAGGAAGGCGGAGAAGCCAAAAGTGTCGCGATATCGCGACATGTCGCATTTTCGTGACTCGAAGAGGACAGGAAGGCGGAGAAGCCAAAAGTGTCACGATATCGCGACATGTCGCATTTTCGTGACTCGAAGAGGGCAGGAAGGCAGGGAAGCCGAAAGTGTCGTGATATCGCGACATGTCGCATTTTCGTGACCAAACAAAAGAAAGGAAAGCGCAGGCGGTTACAGGAGCCATTATAGAGGAAACGGTCGAGCGGTGGTATACCGAACGTCATCAATGGTTGACAGGTGGACCGAGCTTACAGTGGCAGCACTGAACAACATGTGGCACCGAGGTGCAGTGAAAGCAGACGAAGATCAAGGGTCGAAAAGGAAGGCGCTCGAAAGCGCAGACAACGAAGAGGCACAGGAATTGAAATGAAGGGTCAAAAAAGGGAAACGAAGAGTCATGCCAGAGATGTTAAAAGGGGAAGCGAAGGCATGCACAAGGGTCGGAGAACTACTGAGCCATAGTTGCAGACGTGAAGGCAAGAGGGCGATTCTGGACCAGTTCAGACGGTTATTCTTCCTGGGTGGAAGATGTTGTAAGAGGAAAAGAAAATAACTATCTTTCAGAGTGAAGGAGTTTTAAATGGCAGACTACTGCCATTATTGTAAATCAATTCCAACTGTAATGAATGTGAATTAAGAATCTATCGTGAGTTATTTGTGGATCACCATCAAGTGGTATCAGAGCGGGAGTTCCTGAGTGTGTGAGCAGATCACCGAAAGTGAGGCAGTTTGCACCAGGATCTGTGGAAGGATTGTGAGAAGAGAGTGAGGAAGAATGCCTCCATGAAGAAACCATGGTGGTGGAAGGAATGTGGTACCTGAAGAAGATTTCAGAGCTTTGCAGAGGCAAGTGCAAGCCCTGCAAGAGGAATTGCGAAGAGGGGTTGAACCAAGGAGAGAAGACCATAGTGAAGATGAAGCTTGGGAGGTTGATGATCCATCGGTTGAAGAAGAAGCAACGGATCCTGTAGAAGCCAGATTAATTAAGGCCATATCTCGGATCGGGAAGAAGGCAAAGTTTGAGGTCTCCACGTATTCTGGGAGTCTCAATTCAGAGGAGTTAATTGACTGGATCAATGATATGGAGGAATATTTTGAGTATGAGGAGGTTGTAGATCCAGATCGGATCAAGTTTGCCAAAACAAAGTTGAAAGGCCATGCTTGCATATGGTGGAAAGAAGTGCAGCTAGAAAGAAATAGAGGAGGAAAGGAAAAGATAACCAGATGGGATCGAATGGTAGAGAAGTTGAAGAGACAGTTTATTCCTGTAGATTACGAATTGGACCTGTTGAGAAGAATGCAGAGTTTGAGACAGTCAAACAGATCTGTCAAAGAATATACAGAGGAGTTCTACCTGATCTCAATCAGAACTGGCCATGTAGAGGCTAACAGGGAGAAGGTGGCCCATTACATCAATGGGTTGAGAACCAGTATTCAAGAAGAGTTGATTCTGGTTAAGATGAGCACCATTGAGGATGCTTACCAGTTTGCCCTCAAGGTCGAAGAGAAGCTGAACAGACGGTTTGAGGGAAAGCAAAGAGGAAGAGGTCATGGGGGAAGAACTCGGTGGAAGGACCAGTGGAGAAAAATATAAGGATCAGAAGAAGGTCGGTGAAACCAGTAATACCCAGGATCAGGAAGATAGGAACACCTACCAACCCCGTAATCAGAACAATGGTTACCCAAGGGGAAGAGGTAGATCTGGACGTGGATTTGGAAGGGGAGGATTTCGTGGAACCTGTTTCCACTATGGCGAAGAAGGACATCGAGCATACGAGTGTCCACAACATCGAGAAGGGACAAATGAGAGACCTGAGGGTCCTGCCAGAGCTGCTGTAGCCGATGAAGGTGCTGAATCAGAACATTCTGAGGAGGCAGAGGGAGGAGAAGTTATGGTTACAAGGAGGACCCTATTGAATGAGGAGAAAGGATCAGACCAGAGAAGGAGCCTATTCCGCACAAGGTGCAAAAGTTTAGGTAAGGTCTGTAACATCATTATAGATAATGGCAGTACTGATAACTTGGTCTCAGAAGAAATGGTTACCAAGTTATAGTTAAAGAGAAAGGCACACCCGCATCCATATCGGATTGCGTGGTTATAGAAGGACCATAGGGCTTTGGTCAGTGAGCAATGCTCGATGAAATTTAATATTGGGAAGTACTCGTGATGAGGTCCTGTGTGACATCCTGCCTATGGATGCTTGCCATTTGTTGTTGGGAAGGCCATGGCAGTTTGATCGGTGTGCAGTGCATGATGGTCGCGCCAACACTTACTCAGTGACAAAGAATGGAGTGCGCCATAAGTTGAAGCCCTTGTAGGAGGCGGGTGAAAAGGTATGTAGCAGCGCTAGAATCTGTTTAGTTGAAGGGGGAAGATTTTTGGATAGTTTAAAGCATGAGCATATGTGCTATGCATTAATTCCTAGAGTTAGGAAGGAAGAATGCAAGGATACCCCTGTAGAAGTCTTAGGACTATTAGAAGAATTTCTAGACATTGTATCTGATAATGTGCCTGAAGGTTTACCACCAGTGAGGAAGATCAGTCACCATATAGATTTGATACCAGGATCTAGTTTACCCAATAAGGCAGCACATAGAATGACTCCTATAGAAACTGAAGAGCTGAACAGGCAAGTCCAAGAGTTGCTAAAAAAGGGACTGATTCGGGAGAGCTTGAGTCCATGTGCAGTACCTGCAGTACTAGCACCAAAGAAATATGGAGAATGGAGAATGTGTACAGACTCTCGAGCCATTAACAAGATCACCATAAAGTACAGATTTCCATTGCCAAGGATGGATGACATTATGGACTGTTTGAGTGGAGCCAAGTACTTCACAAAGATTGATCTGAAGAGTGGTTATCATCAGATTCGTGTCAGAGAAGGAGATGAATGGAAGACAACCTTCAAGACCAGAGAAGGTTTGTATGAATGGTTGGTCATGCCATTTGGGCTAACCAATGCACCAAGCACATTCATGCGGTTGATGAATGAGGTATTGAAAGAATTTTTAGGCAAATTCATCATTGTCTATTTGGATGATATTTTAATATTTAGCAGAACCCTGGAAGAGCATTTGATGCAGGTCAGAAGGGTTTTTGAGAAGCTGCGGGAGGAGCAGTTGTTAATAAATCTGAAGAAGTGTAATTTCGTGAAGAAAGAGTTAGTGTACCTGGGATTTGTCATCTCAGTCGAAGGTCTAAAAATGGACCCAGAAAAGGTGAGAGCTATCATTGAATGGCCTACTCCGAGAAGCACGACTGAGGTAAGATCATTCCATGGTCTAGCAAGTTTTTACAGGAAATTCATTAGAAATTTCAGCAGTATTTGTGCACCCCTTACAGAAACAATGAGAGGGGATAAGAAGGAATTCAAGTGGACCTTAGGAGCAGATAGGAGTTTTGGTATGATGAAGAAGAAGGTTACAGAGCAACCTATTTTGGCACTTCCAAATTTTAATAAGGTATTCCAGGTAGATTGTGATGCTAGTGGTAGTGCCATAGGAGCTGTTTTGAGTCAAGAAGGTAAACCTGTTGCTTACTTTAGTGAGAAACTCAATGATGCTAGGAAGAAGTATTCAGTTTATGATCAAGAGTTTTATGCTATAGTTCAGGCTCTAAAGAAGTGGCGGCATTACTTGCTGCCAAAAGAGTTTGTTCTATATATTGATCATCAGGCCTTGCAGTATATCAATAGCCAAGGGAAACTAAATCAGAGGCACCTAAAATGGGTTGAGTTTCTATAGAGTTATACCTTTGTGTTGAAGCACAGGAGCGGAAAATCAAATAGAGTTGCAGATGCCTTAAGTAGAAGGCAGTGTTTGTTGACAGAAATGAAGGTGGAAGTGGTAGGATTTGATGAACTGAAGGGTTTGTACCCTAAAGATCCTGATTTTGCAGAAGCCTGGAAGGCTTGCTTGGCACCTGTCACTTTGGACAGGACCAAGTGGTTGGATTTTCTGATCCAAGATGGAATGTTGTTTAGAGGAAGTCAATTATGCATTCCAAGGAGTTCAATGAGGGAAAATCTAGTCAAGGAGAAACACAATGGAGGGTTGGCTGGACATTTTGGTCGGGACAAGACCATTGCCCTGGTTAGTGAGAACTACTATTGGCCGCAACTATAGCAAGATGTGAAGAGGTTTGTACAAAGTTGTAGAGTATGCCAGATGGCGAAGGGTGTGAGCCAGAACACTGGATTATACCAGCCATTACCTGTACCAGAGAGACCCTGGGAGGACGTCAGTATGGATTTCGTTCTTGGTCTACCAAGGACGCAATGGGGAAATGATTCCATATTTGTGGTGGTTGACAGGTTTTCGAAGATGGCACATTTTATCCCTTGCCAGAAAACTAGTGACGCAGTTCACATTGCAGGTTTATTTTTCAAAGAGGTGGTACGACTTCATGGTCTACCAAAGAGTATCGTTTTTGACAGAGATACCAAGTTTGTTGGGCATTTCTGGAGGACTTTGTGGAAGAAATTGAAGACAGATTTGAAATTCAGTTCTGCATATCACCCACAGACTGATGGCCAAACGGAGGTGGTGAATAGAAGTTTGGGAAATCTATTGAGATGCTTGATAGGAGATAAGCCCACGGGATGGGATTTGGTTTTGCCACAGGCAGAATTTGCATACAACAATTCTGTCAACAGGAGTACTAACAAATCTCCATTCTAGATAATATATGGGAGCAATCCAAGGAGTGCTTTTGAGTTGAGGAAGATGGCTACAGGGGAAAGGTGCAGTGCCGAGGCTGAGGACTTTGCAGAGCATCTGAAGAGTGTGCATGAAGAAGTGAAGAAGCACATTACTAACATGAACAACCAATATAAGACAAAGGCAGACCGAAGCGACGGTTTAAGGAATTCGCAGTGGGTGAGGAAGTCATGGTTCATTTGAGAAAAGAGAGGTTTCCTGCTAAAACCTATAACAAGTTGAAGATGAAGAAGTTTGGACCATGCCAAATTTTGGGAAAATGGGATTCAGGCAATGCGTATGAAGTGGAATTGCCAAGTGGCCTTAACATATCACCTATTTTTAACATTGCAGATTTGGTAGAGTATCATGAAGGAGGCAGTAGCGAGACACCAAGTACAGAATTATGGAGTATTCCAACATCTACTTCAACACAGACGAGATCGAGGAAATACTAGACACTCGAGCAGGCAGAAGTACCAAGAACAGGCAGTATTCTGAATATCTGGTCAAGTGGAAGGGCAGACCTATCGAAGATGCAACTTGGTTGTCAAAAATAGAGGTCGACCGCTTGGGTCTTCCTCCAATAGTACAGAAGTGAAGGACACTTCTCAATCCACCCCGGGTGTCTGATGCAGGAGCATCCGATGGCAGAAGAGCAATCTTGCATCGACAAAAAAAATTTCTAAGTGTTTGCCTTGATGTCGCGATATCGCGACAGAGAAAAGTGTCGCGATATCGTGACATGTCGCATTTTCGTGACTCAAGAAGGAGAGAGAAGGCGTGGAGCAAAAATGTCATGATTTCGCGACATGTCGCGAAATCGCGACCAAAGAAGCAGAAAAGAAGCAAGGGAGGAAATGTCACGATATCACGACATGTCATGATATCACGACCGAAAGGCAAGGAGGAGCAGAAAGGAAAATGTCACGATATCGCGACATGTCGTGATTTCACGACCGAAAAGAGAAAGAAGAGCCAAAAGGAAAAGATGTCACGATATCGCGACATGTCGCATTTCGCGACCAAAGGACGAGAGAAAGCGCAAAGGAGAAAAGTGTCACGATATCGCGACATGTCACATTTTCGTGACCCAAGGACGAAAGAAGGCGCAAAGGAGAAGTGTCATGATATCGCGACATGTCACATTTTCGCGATGAAAGGACGAAAGAAGGCGCAAGGGAGAAGAAGTGTCGCGATATCGCGACATGTCGCATTTTCATGACCAAAAGAGATGGGAGGCGCAAGAGAGAGAAGTGTCGCGATATCGTGACATGTCGCATTTTCGTGACTCGAGAAAGGCAGGAAGGCCAAAAGAAAAGTGTCACGATATCGCGACATGTCACATTTCACGACTCAAAGGAAGAAGGCAGAGAAGCAAAAGTGTCACGATATCGCGACATGTCGCATTTTCACGACTCGAAGAGAGCAGGAAGGCAGAGGAGCCAAAAGTGTCACGATATCGCGACATGTCGCATTTTCGCGACTCGAAGAGAACAGGAAGGCGGAGAAGCCAAAAGTGTCGCGATATCGCGACATGTCGCATTTTCGTGACTCGAAGAGGACAGGAAGGCAGAGAAGCCGAAAGTGTCGCGATATCGCGACATGTCGCATTTTCGCGACTCGAAGAGGACAGGAAGGCGGAGAAGCCAAAAGTGTCGCGATATCGCGACATGTCGCATTTTCGCGACTCGAAGAGGACAGGAAGGCAGAGAAGCCAAAAGTGTCACGATATCGCGACATGTCGCATTTTCGTGACTCGAAGAGGGCAGGAAGGCAGGGAAGCCGAAAGTGTCGCGATATCGCGACATGTCACATTTTCACGACCAAACAAAAGAAAGGAAAGCGCAGGCGATTACAGGAGCCGTTATAGAGGAAACGATCGAGCGGTGGTATACCGAACGTCATCAATGGTTGACAGGTGGACCGAGCTTACAGTGGTAGCACTGAACAACACGTGGCATCGAGGTGCAGTGAAAGCAGACGAAGATCAAGGGTCGGAAAGGAAGGCGCTCGAAAGCGCAGACAACGAAGAGGCACGGGAATTGAAATGAAGGGTCAAAAAAGGGAAACGAAGAGTCATGCCAGAGATGTTAAAAGGGGAAGCGAAGGCATGCACAAGGGTCGGAGAACTGCGGAGCCATAGTTGCAGACGTGAAGGCAAGAGGGCGATTCTGGACCAGTTCAGACGGTTATTCTTCCTGGGCGGAAGATGTTGTAAGAGGAAAAGAAAATAACTATCTTTCAGAGTGAAGGAGTTTTAAATGGCAGATTGCTGCCATTATTGTAAATCAATTCCAACTGTAATGAATGTGAATTAAGAATCTGTTGTGAGTTATTTGTGGATCACCATCATAAACTGTTTGTTGTGTTTTGATGTGTTGTTCTCTTGATTTATTTGCTTGTGTTCTTGGATTAAGAATGAGAAGACTCATCCATAGTGACAATCAAGTACACTCGTGCCAAACATGATTTTCTCAAAATAATCTAGGGTACACCACTGAAGACCCAATGGGGGGTTCGCCTAGCTCCTCCACTCTGAAGCAATGATTGTTTCAATAGTGGGAGACAGGTTGAACACAAGTAACTTAGTGTCACTATAAGTAAGTTTTCCAATCCATTTCTAGGAAGATCTAGGGGGTAAACCAGTGGAAGGAGATGAATTCCAACGTCACTGGACTGAATTGAAGGTTGGTGATGAAATCCAACTCTCCAATGTTTAAATGAGATGTGCGTGTGTGGTGTTCATTTTAAGCTTGTGTAACATAAAGTGCATCATATAATAGCAATGAGTCTTTCCTATATGCCTAAGTGAAAAAATACATTTTAATATTCAGAAATATGCATGAACTACTATGATTTGTATGAGCGCACTTTATCTCGTGCAACTATGGCCTCTAGTAGGGCCTCAAAGCAAGCAAACAACATACAATTTCTAGCACGTTGGATTCTAGGGTGAACTTTTCAGGCATAAGCCATTGTTCCTAGCAATGCCTAGTGGAAAATTTAAAAGAAGATCTAAGATATGCGAAATGCTTAATTCTTTATTCTTTATTCTTTCAATTTCCAAACATAAATGTGCTTTAAGTTCTCTGTTTTGAACACACAAAAGCAGATAGAAAGTTGTAAAATATCAGAAAAGCTATACCAACCTTTGATCCAGCTTAGAGAGTCACTGTTTTGACCTCTATTGCACTCCAGTGTTGGCCGTTGTTGACCAAAGAGGTTGGTTCTTGGCCGTTGTGGCTCAGAGCGGCTAGTTTCTGGTCGTTGTAGATCAAAGCGGCTAGTTTTTGGCTGTTGTAGATCAGATCGGCTAGTTTCTGACCATTGTAGCTTAGAGCAGCTAGACCTGCACACAAAATTAAGTTAGTTTTCCGATAGAAAATGAAAAATTAGTGGTTATCCCACCGTGATCGCCATCTATAGCGACCTCGGGGTGCACGTGCTGCTCTTAACTCTACTTGCGATGTTATTACTATACCAAAAATGAAGTTAAAAGATTATGAGAAAACATATAACATGAAAATGACAAAGAATGGATATTTCATTAATATTGAACCCCGATTACATGTCGGTCCCTCTTAGGGATACCCATCTTGATACAATGACTTACAAGTGGATGAAGAGATGTCCCCTTTTGCGAAAGGGTGGCGTACTCTAAAATGCTTCTCGATTTCGTACACGAAAATGTCTAAGGGTTTACAGATGCCTCCTTCTCCAGGTATGTCTCCCAAATGGATCCTCTTGCTCTCGTATGTCATGGATTATGTCTCGTGAACCTGTGGCCCTATATGCAATTCAAACAACAATGCACGTTTAGTTGTCTGAGATTGCCTCCTCGGATAAGGTTGTTAGTAATCAGATAATGTAATAGAAATATGATAAAACGATACCATGGAATCAAGTAAATCTAAGCTAATGATATACGAAAACAAGATAAAATATGTTATGTCTATTTAAGCTAAGTCTACGGGCCACTGTCCAAGATAGCAGCCGCTAAAGAAAACCTTGCTCTCCTTGCTCCAAAGCTATGGGTCAAAGACTATGATCTGATGTTGAAGAAAGTAGGTGTTGTGCCCTTTTATTTATCAAATCTCTACCGCACACGTGATCCCAAAGAGAACTCTCTCTCTGAAATGATCTCCTGTATGTGATTTGGGTCTCTATATGTCATATATTGATCATGTGTCTCTATATGTCATATATCGATCATGTGTCTCCTTTTTTTTTGGTGCTCTTAGGCTTGCACATTTTATAGTGTGAAACCCTAGGTCTATGTCCAAGCCCTAGAAATGAATTTCTCATGCGTAGTGCAAGTTAGCATGAGAAGCTCTTGTCTATTATCTATATTTGAAGGCCGATTAACTGAAATCTAACTGCCCACTTGAGTCTTCTATGCGAACTGTTCGTTAGCATGAGAAGCTTTTGTCCTTTGTTTATGCTTGAAGGTCATTTAACTTAAGTCTAAATGCAAACTCAAGTCTCCTATATGAACTGGTCATGAAAAGAAATGCAAAGTCACTCCCGCTCACCTTTATTGCATGCAGACTGTCACTTCCACCCGAGATTGGGCCTGTTTATCGATAAACCACTTCTTATGGCCTAGTCACTATCGTCTGTAGTAGCTATGATCTGGTCGATGTCGTCTGTAGCGGCTAAGGTCTGGCCGCTCTAGGCTTGAGCGGCTAGAATATGGTTGCTCTTGGCTTGAGCGGCTAAGATTGGATGGCTTGAAAAGGCCCCAAATGAGTGGTGAGAACCACTGTTGGTGCTTGGAAAGTCCAATATTATGTCTTATGATCTTATGAGTGTGTCTATGTAAGTAGCTCCCCTAAGCATGACATGATTTAGGTGTCTACAACTTGAGTCATGGTTGTTATTTTCATGGTAATTTTCAAAAACAAACAAAATCAATGCATTACCCACGTATGCAAAAATAACTCATTCTACTAGGTACTATAGCGAATTGGATAAAATCTACTGTAATACCAAGTAGGGACCATTTATGGAAAAATGCTTTGGATTTCCTAAAAAATGTAAAATAAAATACTTACTAAAAATAATAATTGTTTATTTTTATATTTTTGTTGCCAACATGCATCTCTAACTATGTTGATACATCAATAGAAGACAAGACACAAAAGGACAAGTCACATGTATGTAATTTTCATTTAATATATACTTTATAACTCATGGAAGGTGAATCACCACATTTTCATATAGGTGACCTTCTAACTCATGAAAGGTGAACCATCAAATTTCCATATGGGTGACCTTCCATATTCAATATGGTGTATTTTCAACACACCAATTATTGTATAGAGATGCAGCCCTAACTATTCAAAACATGAGTCATGGATGCAACGGTATAACCTCACATCTCTTCTCAAATATTGCTTGTGTTGTACTCTATTTTCTAACCAATAAAATCATTGTGCTATTTTTGTGTTCTGGCTTGTTATACTCTGTTATTTTTTAACTGAACTCTTTCATGATCTTCCTTAACTCAAAATTTTGAGTTTAAAATCAAGTGAAATTTTGAGTTTTAGATTAGCACATGTATTTGTTCATTCAACATATTGGATATCCATTTCTTTTGATGAGTGGATTGTACAATCAAGGGCAACTCAACACATGACCAGGCATCGCCATCTCTTGCATGCCTATAACATACAACATATTGGAGAGCATGTTGCAATTAGGGATGATTCCTCTTTACATGTGGTTAGATATGGTGAGGTAATAATTGGTTCTTTTTTATTTGTTAAGGTACTTCAGGTTCCTAATGTGAGACTCAATCTTTTATCTTTTTACCACATCACTTGTACAAATAAAAGGGTGGAGTTTTTTTCATATTTATGGGTGATCAAGAATATTGATGATGGTTTCAATATAGTTACCTTATGATATTATAATGTATCAAATTAGATGTATAAACTTGGTGATCATCTGACTCCTTCCTCTTCCTCTTGGATTGAGTTACATTGAAATATGATGTTAATCAATAATGGCATCATATACTTAAGAATCCTAGATGTGGCTCCTTGGAGTACATGACTCTACATCAACTAGCTATTGGGTTCCCTCCTATCTCTCCTCCTAGTGGTGTTTGTGAGGGTCTTATTGTAGGAAAGCATCATTGGATTCCTTTCCAAAAGGTACTACTCAGCATGCTACACAATGCTAGGAGCCCATTCATAGGGACACCATTTATTTCTAAGAATAACTTGTCTCCTATTATGTGTGGTTCTATACTATTTGTACCAAAGATAAGACTTCAAGGACTTCAAGGTTCTTGTGGAAAATTATTTTGAAAGGAATATTAAGTACTTGACAATAAATGGTGGAGGTGAGTCTACTACTTTTTCCTCTTTATGGTATTACATTTTAGAGGATTTTCCAATATATTGTAAAGTAGAATGGGGTGGTTGAGCAAAATAATAATATCATTATTGATACAGCTAGATGTATGTTGCATGCTAAGTAGATGGAGCCTAAGTTTTCGAGCAAAGTAGTGACTTATGTAATACATGTCATCAACAAGACTCTTACTCAAGTTGTTTAGCATATGACTTCTCTTAAGAGTCTGACAAGTGACAAGCCACATGTGCCATGATTTTGAATCTTTGTATCTATTTCATGTGCCCATATTCCCAAATACATTTAACATAATGTGGAACTAAGAATTCATTGATGCATTCTTATCGGGTATTTTGATACCTCAAAGGCTTCCCATATTTATGATCCTGAAAGGTAAGATGTTCTCATTCATATTTGACGAGGTTCTCCCAATAAATTCTTC
Organism: Wollemia nobilis; assembly: GCA_028583015.1. Taxonomy (NCBI): domain Eukaryota; kingdom Viridiplantae; phylum Streptophyta; class Pinopsida; order Araucariales; family Araucariaceae; genus Wollemia; species Wollemia nobilis. The sequence goes on from JAQPPZ010004842.1 coordinate 8,119,926, forward strand.
TAGGCCTCTTCTTATTCTTTTGATTGAGGATATTTTTCCTTCAAGTTATCTATTGGTTCCTCTTGATCCCTTAGAGATTCTCATTGGCACAATTCTAATTGTTTCAATTTCTTCATCTTCAACTAGAGACTCTTTAACAGGGTATTTTGATTTGACTCTAATTCTACTTTCATCCTCATAAATTTCTTTCATTTGTGCATAATGTTCACAAGTTAACTTATTATTTATAAAATTATATTCCCTTAGAGAATCTAAAGTGTAGGACATAATATTGGAAGCATTTTCTTTTAATTTTTTAAAATTATTTTTTATGTTGCCTTGGAAACCCTAAATTGCAAGGGAAATGCCCATAGTACTTACATTCTCATGTCGCCCTAAAGTTCAATACATATTTTCCATACCATTTTCTTTATAATGTTTCCTTGAAAAGCCTAGTGTGTAAGGGATTACATTTAGACTAGTTTCATTCTCATTACAAAGAGATTATTTTCTATTATTTGAGGATAATATAGATGATTTAGATTAAATTTTACCTCTTATGCCTTTTTTCTTTGAAAATTGACTTTACACTTTTTTTCACAAATTTAATTTCTTCTATATTTGAACTTACACATTCAACTTTCTCATCTCACACATCATTCTTAGTTTCTTCTATTATTAGCTTAGAATGAACCATGATGACATTCACCATCTAAGGAGGTGGAGGAGTTTACTTTGTGAGTTTTTTGTGACTAAAAATCCTTAATCTAAGTCATATCCTACTACAACAAGACACTATTGCTTTATATTTGAGTTTGTATCATGATAAAAAAAATTCTCTCTTTCTCAAACTTTTCACTTTGTGATTCCTTGCCATCTATTTGATTTCAAGATCTATATGACATTGAAATGCAATATTTTCATAATCCACTTGTTGATACCATTCTCTTGATTCGTATTTAATTTTAATAGATTTTAGAAAAGGTTTTAAAATATCCATGGCAACACATATTTGGGTATAGATAACATGCTTTTGCTTACAAATAATTGAGCCCTCCTTGATGAAATTCCCTAGAGTATTACCAATATTTTTCAAAACCTTCTTATTGATTAGTTGATGTGATAGTCCAAAAATACTAAGCCATACTAGATGCCCTTTTAGAGTTTCTATCTCCACAAAATAATCCTTACTCCATGGCCTTACATACAAGCCATATCTCTCTCTAAACCATTAGCCATCCCGTATTATTTTATCTTTTTAAACTAGAGAAGATGATGAGAAAAAACATTTTTGAAGGAAAGTCATTGAATACTTTGAACTCAATCATTACTTCAATTTAATCTATAAAGAACCTGATCAATATTTTTTGAAAACAATTTTAATCCTTTGCTTTTAAGATCCATTAAATCATGCTCGAGCATCCCATCTTTTATAGCGACTTCTAGCATACCATCCTCCACCTAGATATTGATTACTACAAATTCATTTTTTATTTTTCTTGATCAAAAAAATATTACTTCTCCAGCTAGGGAACTCTTACTTCTAGCTAGGGACTTTTTAAATAATATTTCTTTCTTTCAAGTCATCATTTCCTCATGAGAATCCTTTATTTTTTAATTTCTCCAAAGATCCAAAGTAATAACTATGAAGGTGATTCTTAATCCCTACTCAAATTCTTATTTCTCTCATGGTCTCAAGTCGTCCTCATGTGCATGCATAACATCTTAAAAAAATAAATTTTCTTATTACTGTTTTTTAGTCACTTGTAGTTTTCTTATTAATGTTAGACTAGTATTTTGACTCTTCAACTTTCATATATAATTGATTATGATTTAAAACTAATTAAAGGCCACAAAAAAATAATGTTTGAGATTATTAAAAGTTCTTTCTAAAACTTAAAAAAATATGACCAACCTTATCACTATAATTCAAAATTAAAATATCATGTTCATTTCAGTAGAGTTTAGTATAAACTATCCTTTCTAGGGTACAACTAAGTTGGCCTAACAATCAAGACATTGGAACTTTAATAGGAGGTCTAAAGTTCCAGTTTATGAGGGGTAGGATTGTACATCATGCTTTAATAACGAGAATATAGTTGGATAACTATATATTAGGTAAACAACGTCTTCCATGAGTATCATCCCATATGAGCTATGACATCATGGGTGTTAAAAACTAGTTTACCTTCCAATTAAGAAAGCACTCTTCCTCTTATGATCAAAGTTTAATTTAAGCTATTATACTTTAAAACTAAACATTTCCACTTGTATGAGTAAACTTTAAAATAAACTATATTTTTTACAAGATATCAAGAATAAGGTAAACAATTATCTCAAGGGGCAACGCAACTATTTGGGCTTTGGCTCCTCTTCGAGAGGTCTAAGGTTCAAACTATAGCATGTGAGTTAATCCCCTATTGATAAGCTTAGCTCTCATCCTTACGAGGGGTCAAGGCTTTTTCACACTATCCAAATCCAAAAAGAAAGAATAAGGTTAACAATTTTCATGATTAATAGTTTCTCTAAAATAAAATTCCACATCGTATTTTGAAATAGAGAAATATTCCATCCTCTTATTACCAATGTTTAGTTTAACTGTTGAAACCTTATAATATTATCCTTGAATTCTCAATATTGTTATTATTATTTTTTAATAAGTTATGTGTGGCTTCTATTGGCTCTCATTACATTTCTAACAAGTTAATTAAAGCATACCTATCTTTGCTTTTCTATCAAAGATATTCACCATCTTCGTCAAACTGGTAAGTTTCCATAATCAACTTTTTTTTTGAAGGAACTAACAACAATAACAACCCTTACAAGACACATAACTCCAACAAATAGCAGGAAAACAAACATAACAATCATCCATCAAAGAGGAGATTAGTTCGATTATTTTTCTTCTGTAATAGAGGTTCTTACTCCTATAGAGTGACAAGATCTTAGAATGTATTTTTGCGCTTCAAGCTCTTGAGATAATATCTAGTTGTAACACATTTTGTAGGATCTTCATTTTCAAAAATTGATCGTCACCAATTGTTTCATAATTAGCTTCAAGAATACCATATGAGGTGCTAATATTTTCTATGGAACCGTTTGGATGGTCTTTAGTAACCATTTGGATTTTATCAATGATTTGATTCAAATTCTCCTTTTGGGGTTGAGTCTTATGTTGCTTGCATGATTCCTGCTAGACAATTGGTGCATCTAGAGGATGAGCTTCTTTCTTTTGAACTAGGACATTTGAAGGTTTTGAATCATTTTCCTACAAGGGCTTCTCCACCAAGGACGAATCAAAGCAAGCCTGAATGTTTGAGCATCTCTTCTTCAGACGACCATATTATTGACAACCATAACATCTTAGGGAGAAGTTTTCATATTCAGTATTTTAGATCAATCCCCCTTTGTTTGAGGAAATAGTAATGGATTGAGGTACAAGAACTGAAACATCCATCCAAACAACTAATTTTGCTTTACTCATATTAATTTTACTGGATAATTTTTTCTCAGTTTGGGTTATCCATATACTGGAATGCACCAATGGTATTACTGATTTTGGTGAATATCTTCTATCCCCAAAACTCCATAGGGACAACATAAAGATTCACCCAAATTGGAAAGCCATTAACTTCTTCTATAAAGGAGTTGAAACTAGGAGTCCAAGATCTTTTATAGACACCCCTTTGTCCAAAAAACCAATTATATCTATAATCCATTACCTTATCTCTATCCACTAAATTAGAAAAGGAAACATAAAATAAATTTTTGGGTAGGATATTTACTTGAAATTTTGTACTGGTCCACCAATATTTAATGTATCCTTTGAGCTCCTTAGGCCTAGTATTTTTCCCTTGAATATGTAGATAATTGTTCGAACTTCATGATCAATCAGATCCAACCCAAATTCATCCTCTAATATCTTGATAGAAGGAAAGGGTTCATCCACTCGAGAACCCAAATATCCCTAAGAGATATTTCTTTTGACCATAGAGGCTTTCTCACAGATTGAAGAGATGGTCTATGAAAAACCCTCTTCCTTCAATGCTTGACTGCACCTAGGGCTTGCATCCCTTTCACGAAGACTGTAACCAAATTTATCATTTTGTTCCATCACTTGATTGCACCTAGGGTTTACACCCCTTTCACAAAGATTAAAGCCGATGAAACCATAGGTGGAGGCCATGAGCTAAGATAAGTTGCCCAAGCCCATCATGTTCCACGACTGATGACTCATCCAATGAATTCTGAATATTATTTTAAGTTTAAATCCTTACAAAATATAATTCTATTCTAACATCTTAGTCTTGGAATATTTTTCTTTTTACACTACACATATATATATTTTTAATGGGTTATAAAGGATTTAAATGGTTCCCACCTGTATTACATCATCACCACATATTGATATTATAACAAAGCTTTGGTACTATCTATGTATTGTTTGGTAAGATTCGATCCTGGGTCTCTCCCTCCTTGAATTATTGAGGAATTCAACCAGTTGAGATAATGTCACTTGATTACACAACTACACATTAAAATATTAATTATTTCAAAATATAAAATAACATATCTTTAACTACCTTAATGGGTTGCGATAAACTATTTTCTACCAAAAAAATGGCTTAACCCTCAAATAAATTATTTTTTCTTTAAATTTTTATTGGAGATGTTATGTGTATACAAAGACTTAAGACCAAAATATTGAATCCATAAACAAAATCTAATAATATGTAAATTTTCGAGCCCCAGATAATTGTTGTCCTATGTTAATTTAAAATAAACTAGATCTAAGAATAATTTATTCAAACATGCAACAGTCACATAGATGGCTGGAAAAATAAACAACGTGAACAACAAAAGTTAAATATATTATTGAACCTAAAATATTACAAATAAAGGAGGCTACAACTACAGTAGAACACTTCTGCTCTCTTGTTGCTTTTCTAGCCAACAATTTCACTATTCTTCTCCTCCTAAGCTTGTAGTTTTCCTTCAACAACCTGTTCTCTTTTTTTGTGTGTAAAACACTCTTGACCTTCTCAATTTATCCTTGAAAAAGGTAACCCTAATCTCTCTAACCCTAATATTAGATCTCATCTCATCTTGATATGTAAGGTTAAAAATAGAAAATCACTTAAGTGAATTACAAAATAGAATCACTTAAGTGAATTACAAAATAGAATCACTTAAGTGAACTTAAAAATAGAAAATCACTTAAGTGAATTTCAAAATATAATCACTTAAGTGAATTACAAAATAGAATCACTTAAGTGAACTTAAAAATAGAAAATCACTTAAGTGAATTTAGAATTATAAATATCTCGAACCACTTCTAGCGTGTTCATACTGAAGCTTGTGCAAGAAGTTCCTGTCCGAGCTACATTTCTCAACACTCCCTCTTAGCGAGGAAGGAATTTTGCACTAATAAAAGTTCGTCTCTAAATGCTTCAAACTCTCCTTTCATTAAGGGCTTGGTCATAATATCAACTACTTGTTGATCTATGGAAATATATTGAAGCTTTATGGCTCCCTCTTGAATCCTATCTCGAATGAAGTGATATTTGATGTCTATGTGTTTGGACTTGTCATGAAATATTGGATTCTTAGAGAGTTTGATACAACTATGATTATCACAATATATCACCATGGGATCCAACTCCTGATCAATCAATACTATAAGTAACTTGCAAAGTCAAATGGCCTCACAACTAGCAATACTAGCCGCCATGTATTTGATCTTTGTTGAGCTAAGTGCCATAGAAGTCTGCTTCTCTGCTGAACCAGGATATCATCTCTGACCCTAAGCTAAAGCAGCACCATGAGGTGTTGTTCATATCTGCTACATTGTCTGCCCAATCTGAGTTTGTATACCCTTGCAACCTCACTTCACCATCTCCAAGATATCTTAGACCATACTCCACCATGCCCCTTAATTATCTGAGCACATGTTTTGTTGCTATCCAATGCTCCTACCTTGGCTCCACCAAGAACTGACTCAAGGTGCTCATTGCAAAACATATATCTGGTCGAATATTGACCAAATATATCAATGATCCTATTAGCTGTATGTACGATATAGGGTCCACCAATTCTAAATCTGAAGTTGTCACCTTCTTCAGATTAGTGATCATGGGTGTGGTCATAGGTTTGCGGTCCTCCATATAAAACGTCTTTAGGATCTCAATTGTATACTTACCCTGCCCAAGGAATATCTTCCCTAGTCTCTACCAAACCTCCAAATCCAAGAAGTAATACATCATGCTAATGTCCTTCATCTCAAACTCAACTATCGTATCTGCTTTGCACCCTGCAATGAGCTTCTCTGCACCTGTAAGAAATAAGTCATCTACATATAGCACTAAAATGAGTAGATCAGTCCCAACAAATATGTAATATAGATTAGGATCTGCATCACTTTTGGTGAATCCCACACTCTGCAAGTATCCATCTATCCTAGAATACCATGCTCTCGGTGCCTATTTGAGTCCATATAAGACTTTTTTCAGCCTATAAACATGGGACTCCTTCCCATTTACCTTAAAGCCTTGAGGCTTCTCTATGTACAATTAGCCCATTAAGGAAAGTTATCTTCACATCCATTTGATGAATCCTCCATCCCATAGATGAAACTAAAGACATAATTGCTCTAATGGAAGTGTATTTGGTGATCAAAGCAAAATTCTCCTCATAGTCCACTCCCTCTTTCTTGGAGAACCCTCTCGCCACAAACCCTTGATGCTCCCATCTACAACATACTTAATTTTGTAGAGCCAACTAGAACTCACAACTAACTTCCCCTCCGATCTTGGCACTATATACCAAACACCATTCTTCATGATGGAGGTGTACTCCTCCACCATGGCATCCCACCAAACCTGTTGGTATGTTGTCTCCTAAAAATTGGAAGGCTTTGAATTTATGATGTTACTCATCAATGCCATATAGTTTGAAAACTTCCTTAGAGGTCTTCTCTCCCTAATCATGTTTCTAGGAGCCTCAACATACTCTTGAGCATCCCTCAATGTCCGTGTAAGACATCGAGGTCTCCTGATAGAACTGAAAGGTGCTAATATCTCCACCTCCTCACTTGAAGGTTGTTTTCTTGAAATAGAAACCATTGGTTTCTTTGGTGACCCTGGATCAACCTTCAAAGCTTCCTGCTCCTCATTCTCTATCACTAGAATAGGCTCATGGGACTTCCTAGATGCAACACCCTCCTCAAAATTTACATCCCTGCTCACTACCGTCTTCCTCTTCTCTAGAATATAAACCTTGTAAGCTTTTGATGTCTCACTGTATTCTACAAATAAACCCTTCCTACTGGAGAGCTCCAACTTGGTCCTCTTCTCTACCGAAACATGGATATAAACTAGACATCCAAAGATGCAAAAATGATTCACTTTTGGTTTCACACCAGTGAATGACTCCTCTGATGTCTTGTCCTCCAATATCTTGTGATGACACCTATTCTGGATGTAGACTGTTGTGTTGTGTGCTTCTACCCAAAGAAACATCTGCAAACCTTGGTCATGAATCATGGCCCTAGAAGCCCCTATGATGGATCAATTATTTCACTCTACAACCCCATTCTACTGTGGGTTGTATGGAATAGTCAACTCCCTCTTGATTCTCGCTTGCTTACAGAAACCATCGAACTCCTTAGAGGTATATTCACCCCCATTGTTTGATCTCAAGACCTTGATCTTCTTCTCTGTTTGGTTCTCAACTAGAGCTTTGAACTCTTGAAACCTGCTAAAGACTTCATCCTTGGTCTTTAAGAAGTAGATCCATGTCTTGCGAGAGAAATCATCAATAAAGAAAACATAGTACATGCTACCTGAAATTGATGCTACTAACATCGATCCACAAATATCCGAATGTACTAGATATAGTATCTCCTTAGATCTATGCTCATTTTTTGGAAAAATAGCCTTGGTATGCTTAACAAGCGCGCATCCTCTAAATACTCCCTTTTGCTCAATGCTGAACTCTAGAAGACCCGTGACTATCTCCCTCAGAATAGGCAACACTATATGATGTAGGTGCCCCATCCTCTTGTGCCACAACTCACACAAGTTGTTATTGCTATGAACTGGGGCTTGAACATGTTCACCCTGCAACTTGTATAGACTGCCTTCTCTAACCCCTATTACTTGTGTTATTTATGGGCTAGATTATTCTTGTCTAATAAGGACATGTCGGTTCTTGAACTCCACTACATAACCCTTATCCTCCATAACTCAAACTGAAAGTAAGTTCTTCCTGAGACTTGGAACAAACAAAACATCATCAAATTCTAAAGAGTTCCTTGACTGGAGTTGAAAAGGAATGGTACCAATTCTTTTAACTGGATATTTGGTATCATCACCAAGCTCAACCTAAACCCTTTAGTCTTGCTCTTGTAGACTGGTAAAACACTGTCGGGTTGATGTCATGTGCTAAGATGTCCCACTATCCACATACCAAGCATTTCTTGGAATCATGCTGGTAGAAAGGCAAGAGACCAATAAGAAATCCTTTTCTAATTTGGTAGCAAACTCGCTTATTTGAGTTTCTCTACAGAGGCTGCTACCTGCGTCTGCTACTACTTCCCTTAACCCTTCTTGTCTGGACAATGTGATGCATAATGGTCATGCTTATGACAAATGAAGCACTTGATCTTGCTCAAGTCCTTCTTCCCTGATTGTGAGGTTGACTCCTCATTCTTTACCTTACCCTTGTTGGGTCCTTTACCTTTGCCCTTCTTGGTTTACCCAAAAAGAGCTAGGTTATTGTCACCACCTTTCTTGCTAGCATTTGACTCCATCCAAGTCTCCTCATGGATGAAATCATCCCATAATTTCTCAAAGGTGGGAAGGTTCTCACGAGAACAAATGCATTTGACAAATGGTTCCCATGAAGCTGAGAAACCACTAAGTGCCATGTTCACCAACTCTGTCTTCAACCTTCTCCCCTACTGCTGATAGTTGATCACGAATTTGCATGATCTTCATTAGGTAACTAGTAACGGTGTCAAATTTGGTCATCTCTATAGATTTGAGTTTGTTCCACAATATCATGTTCTTGTTAATGTTCTTGCTTTGGTAGAGGCTAACTAGGGCATCGAACATCTTCTTTGCCTTAGTCTTCTCAGATATGTGAGGTATCATGTGATCCTTCATTGCATCCAATATCATCCGCTTGGCCTTCACTTCCTTCTTTTTGTGAGTTGCCAATTGTTGCGGATCTGTAGGCAAAGTCACATCATCCTTGACAATATCCCAGAGACCATTCTCTTCCAATAAGAACATTATCCTAACTTTCTAAGGTAATATTGAGTGTTAATTTCACCCAATTGTGAAATTGCACTCTCCCTTAGGATTTGTTTCCAAAATCCCCTCTTGCAAAGAAGTTAATCAAACAACTTCTCCAAGGTCTCCGCTATCTTAGCATTTGCATTATGTGTATTAGTAATCTCAAATACAATATATCAATTTAATGCTTGGAACACCTTAGTGATTGCAAGTAACTGTAAACAAGGGGCATGTGTTGGTTTATTTTACCATGCTACTTTAATGAATGTTCATGAAACCAAACAAAAAGTAAATGTGAATTGGCCCTCATATGACCATGATGTAGTGCCTTAATTCATTTTATCTTGAGGGTTTTAAGATAGATTTTATCTTTCCTTATTAAGTGGATTTTAATCAAGTTTTACCTTGCATTAAATCTTACTTTAAAGCATGAAAGTAAAGATAAAATCTATTTATGAATATAAATCTGAAATGATGAATAGGCTCCTTAAATGTAGCTTCTTATCATGAAGATAAAGATAGCCTTTGATATGAATAATAAATTATTCCTCTTTGGTGAAATCAATTTTCACAAAGAGATAATAATTTATAGCCTTGAAATATAGGCTTTAAAATGTCATTTAATTATCTTTCTTTAATGAAATAATTTTCATAAAGAATAATAATTTAATGTGTTAAAACAATAGCCTTTTAATGTAACATATAAAATCACCTCTCTTTAATGAAATTGAAATTTTCATAAAGATAGGTTCACTTATGGCCCCAAAAAAGATAGCTTATGAAATGTCATAAAATTAACCCCCTTCGATGAAATTGAAATTTTCATGAAGGAAAATTTATTTTATGCTTGCACGTAAAAAAAATGAAGCTGAAAAAATCTGATTTGACTCCAAAATGTGAAAAAATGAAATTTCGAAATTGTAAAATCTGCATCAAACAACCATTTTCAAAAAATTGTATAAAATTGAAATTACCTCGGAATGAATCCGAATTTGTTGCGTATGATAGATTTTACATCATTCTTCATGGCTATGTAATTATTTTTATCATTTTACATTTTTTCGATTTTTATTTTAATCTCTGAAAATTAAAAAAAATAGCAAAAAGAAAGAAAAAAAAAAAAAATAAAAAAAACAAAAATGCTGCAACCCCAAATTTCTCCACAGACCCTGCAAGCATTATTATTCTGCATAAAACCAGTATTAGAGTGACCCGACTTCGTGCAATCAACATCTAATACGGTGCGAGCTTCAAAGGAAAAGGGTGCAATAAACTGAAAACGAAATCAAGTTAACCATAAAAAATGCATAAAACTTGAGACATTTCCAATTAATTGCTGCAAAAAGATATTCAATATTCCATTACAATGCAGAAAAAAATGCCCAAAGTTGGCCTCCAAATGGTGAAAATCAGCCCAACGGTATGCCTTCCTCCTCCGAAAAATCCCAAAAGATCCAACCCTTCTTCCTGCATTTTCTGAGGTATTTAAATTTTTATTTTTTTGTTTCCCTTCACTTCGTTTCCAAAAACTCTTCGTTTTCCCTTGAGGCTCTTCGTTTCCATTCTTCAAACCCTTGGTTCCTGTTTTTAGTTTTGGCTTGCATGCAACCCTTTTGTTTTTTTATTATTTTGAAACGCTTCCTTCCTTTTCTTTTATTATCCTTCATTTCCTTTTGTTTCTATTTTTTTTCTCTTGTTTCATTTTCCAAAGTTTTCCCTCTTCTTTGGCTACGTAATAGCCAAAAGCATGATGGCACTGCTTTATTTTGTGCATGTAATAGGTTGGTGCCATTTGGCACCTTCTTGTCATGGAATCTCTCCTATTATAGAAACTGTTTCACATTCCTTTTCAACACTTTTGCAATCACGTGGACTACCTGCACCAAAAGACAAACTTAATTAGCTTTTAAACTTAATAAAACTAAAAGCTAAAGAAAGAAAAAAATTAAAATAAAATTTTAAACTAACTACTTTTAAAGCCAAAAACCGTCAGACAAGCATGCAAAGATTAGATTCTATTATATTATATAATATAATATAGTATAATCTTTTCTTTCTTTGTTTATTATATATATTTTTTACTTTTTCTTTTATTTTGATTTATTAGATTATATATATATATATATATATATATATATTATTTTTATATGTTTCATTTTCATATTATAATAAAATATATATATATATATATTATTATATATATATATATATAATATAAAAATATATATATACATATATACTTATTAGAATTATATATTTTTTTTAATAAAGCAATCAAATAACTAATTTAAAAAATTTACTCATTGAAAATCACAATAAAGGAAAACTTCAAAACTAATCAAAATAAACAAAACCTATCAACCTAAAACACTAGCAAACTAGCAAAACAAGAAAACATTAGCCAGTGTTAAACCGTGAAATCTACCAAAAATAACATTTAAAACTCCTCAAAAAACCAAAATTTTAAGGTGGGTCCCCAAATTTGGGGCTAGTTGTGGAATGGCCACAACAAATGGTGACTCTGCTAGGAAATGCTCCTGAGCATTTCGGTAAGAACCCAATCTGAAATGAAAACACGCAAGATTAGCGAGACATAATGATTTAGCAACGTCCCAAGAAGATGGGGGTAAATAGCTTAAGCATGAAAACAACTAATCCATCTGCCTTTGCTCAGTGTGTGCAAAAGTGATTCATTTCCGCATTTCTAAAAATCCTCCAGATTCCATCATCTCTTTCTGCATTAGGCTATGAAGTACAACTCATAAAATGAAGACTTTTACAGATAGAGCCCCACTGCCAGTCAGGCGTCTATAGCCCCGGTGAGGTTTATCTAACTCACCCGTGTGTTCGCTTAATACTTTGCAAAGTCCATCTATCCTAGGTGGATTACTACTCATTCTCTCTTTTTTTATCTCTTTTTTTCTCTTTTTTTTTTCTCTTTTTTTCTCTTTTTTTATTTCTCTTTCTAAGTATCAAGCTTTGCCTAGCCAGGGCCCCACAACCAGTCAAGCGTCTATAGCCCCGGTGGAGTTGTCCTGAACTAGATGACAAATTCCAAGAAATCTGTTGCATCGCTTATACTAATGGAACTCTTGCAAAAGCATCAAGTCTCACTAGGTTAGAAAGTCAAAGTAGAGCGTGTGAGATTTTTGCCTAGGTTGCAAATCAAGACAACTTCATCCTTCTTACTTCTAGAAACACCATTTAATGTGTGTGTGGGTCCCATGTGGAGCTTTGGCTAATCTTTCATTGTTCCACTTTCCACCATTTTAGTCCCAACATCTGAGCATGATCACCAAATAACTCATCCCCCTTTTCTTGGGTTCATCGGTTTTCAAATCAGGTGCTTCCCCTACTAAGCAAAGAAACACGCAAACGGGCTAGAGACCAAAAGTTAGCGACCACAAAACATCACCTCAAAACAAGGGAACAACCTAACACACAAAACTAAAAACACAACCCAAAACTAAATCCAAACCCAAAAATCATGGACAAAGCACAAAAGCAAAAACCAAAACTATATACACATGTACAATATGGTACAAGATGGTGCAAAAATTTGAACTATCACTTTCCAGGATCCCAAACATGATTAGAACATTTCAAGAGACATATAACGTGATACGCATGCCAAACTTTGTAGGAACCCAACAAAAACAAGATTAGACCAAACAATGCAACAATATTCATCTTACCCCTCTCACCATACCAATTTGATTTAGTTCCATTAATAATCTTATGGTGGAGTTTCAAGTTCTCAAGTTGATTATACAATAATTGATCTTCAATTCTTTCATGTTTATTCTTTAAGATGTCAATTTCACAATTCCATTTATGATGTAGAAATAAGCTTTCATTTTTAGATATGAGATCTTGCAAACTAGAGCCTATTTCTAAAAATTTTAAAGCCAAATCATTTTTCAAATCTGTAGACCAATCAAATTCATGTAACCGTTTGCAAACACCTAGGATATTTATTAAATGAGCATCATCATAAGTTTTTATCCTAGATTCTGTTACTAATTGATTATGAACTTGATTTAACACTTCAAGCATACCAACTTCATTTTCATTCAATAAAGCAATATCATTAGTGGTGTGAGGAGGAATTAAGTCAAAATTTTCATCAACCACAAATGACATTTCATCATTGATAGTATTTAAATCCATCAATCCATTAGACAAACCTTCACTTGCATTTCGAATGGTGGAACCTAAAAGGTGAGATTTTACCTTTGGCACTTTTCCATTTACCATTACTTGGAGAGGATTTGAAACTTCCTCTTTTTTCTCATGACATTCATTATCATCATCATGTAGCGCTTGTTCTTTCTCCATGACCTGTTTATCAAAGACACCAAAGTTAGGCACCCAATTAAAAACATGTCCATCCTTTTCAAACCATAAGTCTTGTCTACCTAGGGATGGGTCAACTAACACATCTCCATGATCAATTACTTGGGTTATTTCAGATAACGTGATATTTTCAATTGGATCATCGGTTATATCAAACCCAAACCATTCAGGTTCTGAAATTTTCTCATCTTGAAATGGCATAGACATTGTAGAACCAATAAGTGGATCAAGATACTCAATTATTTTTCCCTCAAAGGAACCCAAAGCAAATGATTCTCCTTCTTGATTCATGGTTGTAGAATCCTTATCGCTTTCCCACATTTTATGAGATTCGAATCCCTCTTCCAAAACTTTCTCAAATTGTACAAGATTTGTGATATCCTCATGTGAGGAAGCAATTGTATTGTCCTGCACATCACTTGACACAAAAAATTCATTAGAAGATTTAGATTGAGCATATTCTTCCCATTTCTTCCAAGAATCATAGTAATCATCTTCCAAAATCAAGTTGTGACGTTCAATTACTTCTTCATAATCTTTCGATTCATCAACATGTTTCTCATCCAATTCATCTTCACCTTCCTTAGATGGTTCAATTATTTCCAAAAGTGGGTTATTTCTTGAATTCAAATTGGTGAGGCTATCATAATCCAAATTTGTAACCCATGATTCAATTCTATCACAATTTGGAAGGTGTGGATCTTTTTGACCATCAATTTCAACGACATCATCCAAAGTATCTTCCAAGAACAAGTGGTGAAATTCGGTTATGTCTTCAAATTCATTTATTGATTTTCTTTCAAATTCACTTTCAACCACTTTTGATGGCTTAGGAGCTTCTATAAGGGGATCAATTTTCACATCTTGCTCCATATAGTCACTCCAATCTTCCTTTTCGAGTACAAATGCCCAAATCATATCCTCATAGGTTTGTTTATCCAAATCCTCATTTGGGGGTAATGATTCTAAATATTTTCTTTCCAAAATAAAATGTTGATCTTTTGATTCCAACTTCTTGTTACCCTTCCATAGAATTTCTTCTCCAAAATCTTCATGCTCTTCAAGATATTCTGAATAGGCATTTACTTCAATGTAAGTCACATCAAAATCTCTTCTATCACCTGAAGGAGCATAACATGAAACATCATTAAGATTAGCATTATGAATTTTCTTCCTAGGATGATTTGGATGCATACATTGATGTGCTCATTTTTGTGATGGAACCACATCTCTACCTAACTTCTTAACCACCTTCTTTTGCTCTTTTACTTTCGATACAAGCTTGTTGGGTTGAGTGGTAGAAGTAGTAGGATTAGTTGGATTGATATCAATAGACAAAGCCTGAACACTTGTTGTAATGGCTCCATGAGTGACCCCATGATTCTCTAACCGTGATGGAGTAGTTGGATGGATAGAAGTACTCGTATAAGCACATGTGGGAGCATACGTAGGTATGGTAGGGTAAAATTGATTGTGGGGCAAAATGTTTGATATCAAATTTTGTTGTGCCCATGCTTGATTTACCATCGAGGTTTGATTGCAAGCCCCTAGTTGTCCTACCATAGGCAATTGCTCCATCCCATAACCTTGTGGCCTTAATTGTTGATCTACAATCATAGCTTCCATGTAGGCCGAGGCAAGATTAGTAACCAAAGGATTTGTCCTAGTGAACATGGAAAGCAAGGGATCCAATGCCCCAAAGTATATTTGAAGAGCACCACTCTCCTCAATAGTATGGGGAGCAATCAATCTTGCATAGAGCTTTCAAAATCTCATGTTGAAAATTCTCACTGGCTCATTAGGCTCCCTCTTGCAAGAAGCAAATTGTTGATACATCGTGAGAGGATCAATGGGCAACCTAAATTGATTGATAAAAGCATTTTCCAATTGGGCCCAAGATGTAATAGAGCCAGTGGGTAAATTGATGTACCAATCATATGCCACCTCATCTAGGCTCCCAGGAAACAATCTACATGCCACATCCTCATGTTCAACATTCCATCTAACTAGGATATCCACATAAGACTGAATGTGCTCCTCGGCTAATGTTGTGCCATTGTGCTTAAACTTGGGCAAAAGTTTCTCTATGTTCTTGGGCAAGTCATGAGCATCTCCACTAATGTTCAAAGGATTACCATGCACCCCATACCACTTTCCAGTAGTTGTAGCCATTAGTGAAACTCAAAGGATAACTTCAAAAACCAATTTGTTAGTCAAATAAAGATTTCTTACAAAGAAGCATGAAATGACTAACCAATCTCAAATATACAACATATGAATCATCATGTTAGCATCAACCAAGAGATATGTATCCATTAAACCATGAAATTGAAGAACATTCTCAAATTTACAACATGTTAGCATTAATGCATCATCAAACATAGAGAATGTTAGAATCAATGAAAGTAATCATATGGAAACAAAACCTCGTTAGTCAAGACCAATATTTTTAAATAAATCTTTCAAGTAACATGAACAATTTAGCATCTAAATAGCAATAAAATAAATCAATTCAAATCCTCCTAGCTCCCCAAAGTGTTGAGTGCTAAAGGATGCCAAAGATGCTAATCAAATGAACTTGAAATATTTAGCAATTAAAACTCTTGAGTAACCATGAACAATCCAAAAGCGTTAGATCAATGAAAACCAATTCATGAATTGCTTAGCATAAATAAAATAAAGTAAACCAATTCAGGCCCTCCTTCTAGCGCCAAAATGTTGAGTGTTAATTTTACCCAATTGTGAAATTGCACTCTCCCTTAGGATTTGTTTCCAAAATCCCCTCTTGCAAAGAAGTTAATCAAACAACTTCTCCAAGGTCTCCGCTATATTAGCATTTGCATATGTGTATTAGTAATCTCAAATAAAATATATCAATTTAATGCTTGGAACACCTTAGTGATTGCAAGTAACTGTAAACAAGGGGCATGTGTTGGTTTATTTTACCATGCTACTTTAATGAATGTTCATGAAACCAAAAAAAAAGTAAATGTGAATTGGCCCTCATATGACCATGATGTAGTGCCTTAATTCATTTTATCTTGAGGATTTTAAGGTAGATTTTATCTTTCCTTATTAAGTGGATTTTAATCAAGTTTTACCTTGCATTAAATCTTACTTTAAAGCATGAAAGTAAAGATAAAATCTATTTATGAATATAAATCTGAAATGATGAATAGGCTCCTTAAATGTAGCTTCTTATCATGAAGATAAAGATAGCCTTTGATATGAATAATAAATTATTCCTCTTTGGTGAAATCAATTTTCACAAAGAGATAATAATTTATAGCCTTGAAATATAGGCTTTAAAATGTCATTTAATTATCTTTCTTTAATGAAATAATTTTCATAAAGAATAATAATTTAATGTGTTAAAACAATAGCCTTTTAATGTAACATATAAAATCACCTCTCTTTAATGAAATTGAAATTTTCATAAAGATAGGTTCACTTATGGCCCCGAAAAGATAGCTTATGAAATGCCATAAAATTAACCCCCTTCGATGAAATTGAAATTTTCATGAAGGAAAATTTATTTTATGCTTGCACGTAAAAAAATGAAGCTGAAAAAATCTGATTTGACTCCAAAATGTGAAAAAATGAAATTCCGAAATTGTAAAATCTGCATCAAACAACCATTTTCAAAAAATTGTATAAAATTGAAATTACCTCGGAATGAATCCGAATTTGTTGCGTATGATAGATTTTACATCATTCTTCATGGCTATGTAATTATTTTTATCATTTTACTTTTTTATGATTTTTATTTTAATCTCTGAAATTTAAAAAAATAGCAAAAAGAAAGAAAAAGAAAATAAAATCTAAAAATAAATTTAAATGCTGAAAACAGACATATGCAAAGCATTTCCAGTTTGATGGCACCCCGTCCTGCAAAACCGAAGCTGTGAGAAACTCTTACATGCAACCTATTATATTCCAACCTGCATTCACACAATCGAAATAAAACAGGTGCTAGCTCCTAAGGTACAAACATAAATTTCAGATCCCAAATATTCGCCTAATGCAACCCAAAAAAAATGGCATTAACATTATCTATAAATTCGAAATCTGAAAACAAAAAAAAAATAAGACAATGAAAATCCAGCATGCAGAAAATTTTCTCCTCCTATTTTGACAAACAAAATCCAAATTTCTGAAAAATGGTTTTTGAAAACAAGATTGCAGTACTCTGGATTTGTTTTTGTTGAGTTGTTTTTCCTTCCATGGCTGGACCTTTTGAAGGCCACATGCTGCTGGAATGTAACAGAGGATATTTTTAATGCAAAAGCCTTTTCAGAAATTTGGATTTTGTTTGTCAAAATAGGAGGAGAAAATTTTCTGCATGCTGTATTTTCATTGTTTTATTTTTATTTTTGTTTTTAGATTCCAAATCTATAGATAATGCTAATGCCATTTTTTTTAGGTTGCATTAGGCGAATATTTGGGATCTGAAATTTATGTTTGTACCTTAGTAGCTAGCACCTGTTTTATTTCGATGTGTGAATGCAAGTTGGAATATAATAGGTTGCATGTAAGAGTTTCTCACAACTTCGGTTTTGCAGGACGGGGTGCCATCAAACTGGAAATGCTTTGCATATGTCTGTTTTCAGCATTTAAATTTATTTTTAGATTTTATTTTCTGTTTTTGAAATTTTCATTTTGCATTTTTTTTTAAACTTCAGGCATTAAAATAAAAATCATAAAAAAATAAAATGATAAAAATAATTATATGGCTGTGAAGAATGATGTAAAATCTATCATACGCAATAGATTCGGACTCATTCCGAGATCATTTTGATTTTATATGAATTTTTGAAAATAAAAATTCAAAAATTCATGTTTTTTATTTTGAAGCCAAATCGGATTTTTTTAGCTTCATACGTTATTTGCAAGCCTATGATGACATATCCTTCATGAAAATTTCAATTTCATTGAAGGGGTAATGTTTTATGGCATTTCATAAGCTATCCATTTTGGGGTCCTAAATTGCCTTCTCTTTATAAAAATTCTGATTTTATGAAAGAGGGGTAATTTCTGCACTACATAGATCATTGTTTCAAAGCACTAAAATATCCATCTTTGTGAAAATTTAATTTCATTTAAGAAGGATAATTTGAAGTGACATTTTAAAGCCCTTATTTTAAGGCCATAAATTATTGCCTCTTTGTGAAAATCAATTTCACCAAAGAGGGATAGTTTATTGATCACAGTGAAAGGCTATCTTAATCTTCATGATAAGTAGCTACATTTGGAGCCTATTCATCATTCCGGATTTACATTCATAGATAGATTTAATCTTCATTTTCATGTTTAAAAGTAAGATTTAATGTAAGATAAAACTTGATTAAAATCTACTTAATAAGGAAAGATAAAATCTACCTTAAAATCCTCAAGATAAAAAGAATTAAGGCACTACATCGTGGTCATATGAGGGCCAACTCACATTTGATTTATTTTGGTTCAATGAACAATCATTAAATTAACATGGTAAAATAAACCAACACATGCCCCTTGTTTACAGTTACTTGCAATCACTAAGGTGTTCCAAGCATTAAATTGATATATTGTATTTGAGATTACTAATTGTATCACGAGGATCTTCACGTCACTCTCCACAGGTTTTGATCCGTCTAAGCAAACCTGCTCTGATACCAAATGAGAAACAATGGTGAAATTTTTCTATTGATCAACAATTCATTACATAGTTTTATAGTTCTTGAAAGAACTAAAAATAGACACAGTGGTTGAGAGAAATCATCTCAAACTTAACTAACTTAAAGATAGCTCTTATCTTAACAACATTCTAATCTTGGACTATCTTAAAGATAGCTCTTATCCTAACAACATTCTAATCTTGGACTATGGTCAAACATTGACCAACCAAGCCAAAACCTCAACGTATGCTAATCAAATTAACTAGAAATATATAAATCAAAACATTAAACTAAAACTAAATACTAGGACTTAATACTTAGGACTAAGGAGGCAATGTTGAAAATATTCCAACAAACATTGCCCCTTGTTTACAGTTACTTGCAATCACTAAGGTGTTCCAAGCATTAAATTGATACATCTTAATTTGAGATTACTAATACACATATGCAAATGCTAATATAGCGGAGACCTTGGAGAAGTTGTTTGTTTAACTTCTTTGCAAGAGAGGGTTTTGGAATCCAAACCCTAAGGGAGAGTGTAATTTTACAATTGGGTAAAATTAGCACTCAACAAGTAAGAAATTTGAAGCACCTTTAAATATACCTTAAATCTGAGGCTAGCTGCTACCATATTTGAGTTCTACTGCACAAACTTTTAGATTTGACATAAATGACTCAAAAAACAGTCCTGCAAATAAGCTTAGTCCTTCAAGCAAAAAATATGAAACCCTTTAACTATTGTTTTTTTTTTTTTGTTTTAATATCCAACAATGATCTACTGTTGTAAACCCTTAAGGATATCAATCACAGAACCTAACTCTGATACCATGTAAATTTTCCAGCCTTAGATAATTGTTGTCCTATGTTATTTTAAAATAAATCAGATTGAGAATAATTTATTCAGACATGCAACAGTCACACACATGGCTAGAAAAAAAAACATCATGAACAACAAAAGTTAAATATATTTTTGAACCTGAAATAATAGAAATAAAGGAGGCTACAACTACAGTAGAATATTTCTGCTCTCTTGCTACTTTTCTAGCCAACAATTTCATTGTTCTTCTCCTTCTAAGTTTGTAGTTTTCCTTCAACAATTTGTTCTCCTTCTCTTCTTTTTTGTGTGTAAAACACTCTTGACCTTTGTAACCAAAAGAACTGAGCAAATAAATAACGAGAATACAGAGAAATGAAATTGCCAAAATTGCTTTCTTTATTGATCTTTGATACAAATGTTACAAATGAATTTTGAATTACCCCAAGTGTGTTTGGGAGCAATGTTACAATTTGCTCTCTTTGTATTGTTACAAATGAATGATCTGATGGAATGGGGATCTTCCAACTCTTCATAGGAACTCGTGCTCTTCGTCCTTTCTATTATAATCCAAGATGAGTGGGCTTTGGTATCCAACAAGGGATCACTCCAGCTTCAACAGCTTCTCCAAAGTACTTGTCACCTTCACACATTCAAATCGTCAAAGGGATTTGTAGCACCTATATATTTGATTGCCAAAAACCAATGCTTTGCATAAACCCTAAGCGAATAATCTTGTTATGCAAATGACAAAAACAATTAACATAAAAAGCCTTACTACAACAAAAATTACTGATCTCTGCTATCGTACTGTGTCTTGCTTTCGGATCTGCTAAACCGTGGATATGCGATGGCGGACTGGGAACCACAGACGTGAGATCTCAAAATCGTGGATGCGCGGTTCTGACTGTGAAACCATTGACGGATGATTCAAGCTGAAATGTAAGTTGCCTCGGGAAATGGATCTTTAGGATCTGATATGGACTCCACTCGCGATCTGCTCAAGGGTCGGGGTCAATTTCTGCAGCCTGGTGATGTCTTAATTCAACTCCCTTTGTTTGGTGGGGTAAGGGTACCTTTATAGACCCCTTAGGGTTTTGGAGGGAAGTGGAAGGTGGCAAGCCTGGATTGCCAAGTGGTAATTCTGGGTTGTTAGGTGGGAGGGACAGTTATAGTGAGTCACTCAGTGTGACTCACTTAACTGGGGTGATGTGGCTGCAAGTGGAGTGGGATGTGGGATCCTGTCCTATGTGAAGGGACAAGGGAGGCAAGGTAGATTAGATGTGGCATGGATGTTGGATGGGGTGTCTAGGACACATGTCCAGTGGGTAGGTAGGGTATCCTAGGGTGGTTTTTCCAGATTTAATAAATTTGGAAAATAGGATGACGTGCAAGATTTTTATATCCCTAAGTTGAGACTTAGGTATATGATTTATTATGCTTGGATTTTTTTTTTTTGATAGTTATAAGTGTTTGTATTTATAACAGGTTTTAACAAGGATCCCAAAACTTGATTACATAAGCAATGGGCCTAGGGCATCAATCCCTTGAAACTGAACACCAAAACAGAAATCCTGCCATGGTAATAGTAAGCATGAAACAATCCCTCTTAGCGGGAAACAAACAAATAAGAAAGAAAGTAGTTTTGGAGATCCCGTCCAGCGGGGAGTAGCCAAAAACCACCATCGAGAAGATCCCACCCAACAGGAAGCACAGAAAAACCGTTACAATAAAATCCCGCCTCACGGGAAGCAGTCAAAACCACCACAAACAGTCCCGCCTAGCGGGAAGCAACAGGGAAATCCCGCCATCCGAGAAACCAACAGAAAAGAAAGGATCCCGCCTCGCGAGAAAATCGGCGGATTTGGCGGATCCCGCCTTGTGGAGAAACCATCCCGCCCACCGGTAAAACATTCAGTTCAGCCGAGAGCCATCCCCGTAGGAAGCCGACAGCCAGCACAGAGAGGATCCAGCCCATCAAGAAGTGACCAGAGAGTTGCACCACAAGGAACCCGCCTCGGGAAAACAAAAGAGGATCCCAGCAGCAGGGACCAAGAATCCCGTCCAAGCACAGAGCCCGTCGAGGGACCAAGAATCCCGTCCAAGCACAGAGCCCGTCGAGGATTCACAAGAAAAAGGGGGAAGCTGTCCAAACCCTAAATCGTCACCTCCACCGCACCGAGAAACGCAGGGGACCAGATCCACGCGAATAACCTGCAAAAAAACCCCAGGGGGAAGCCTGAGGGAAAAAGGGAAGGGATCCCCAACCAAACAGGGATCCCTGGGAAGCACCAGTCCGAAAAAACAACCAAGGAAACCCTAGCCGGCCGGGAGGGGCGCAAATAGTGGAGAAGGATCTCCCCCAGGAGATCATCTGCAAACAACCACTCCCCGGGAGGGATGACCTGGGTTGAGCCAGGGACTGGGCAGGAACCAGGAGCCATGGGAGGGGGAGCAGGGGAGGGACCAGAGCCCTCCCCTCTCTACTTTCTTCCCTCTCAATTTTTTCCACAAATTTCCTATTATGCTGGATTGAGGTGGGATGACAGATGCGGTTTTGTGGGTGTTGAATTTTAGTGTCTACAATCTTCTCATTTTATCCTTGAAAAAGGTAACCCTAATCTCTCTAACCCTAAGATTAGATCTCATCCCATTTTGAGATGTAAAGTTAAAAATAGAAGATCACTTAAGTGAATTACAAAATAGAATTACTTAAATGAATCACAAAATAAAATCACTTAAGTGAACTTAAAAATAGAAAATCACTTAAGTAAATTACAAAATAGAATCACTTAAGTGAACTTAAAAATAAAAAATCACTTAAGTAAAAATCAAAATAGAATTAAAAATATCTCCAACCACTTTTAGCACATTCATATTAAAGCTTGTGCAAGAAGTTCCTATCTGAGCTACATTTCCCAACATGATATACCATAAAACAAACACAATTATTTTTGTAAATTTATAAATAAGAATTAAAATATAAAAAATAATAAAACAAAAAAATTTGTTTTTTTGTCTTTAAAATATCAATTCCACTTAGCTCTTCCTATTATGAAGCAATGATTCCAAAACTTTGAACATAGATCCAAGATTCAAATCTTGTAGAAATAAGGTTATATAACGTACTTACATAATCAAAATGGTTAAATAAATATATATTGATAAACAATCTAAGGGCTGAGTACTAAGAGGAGATCTTAGTTTAAACCTTGAAGGTAACCTTCTTGGGACAAAAGTAGTAGTCTGACTTGAATCCAATATACGTCTTCTTCATGCTTGATCACTAATAATGAGGTGAAGCAAGGATTATAACTATAACTGTGATAAAAAAAAAAAAAAAATTACTAATTCTTTAATCTAAAAAAAATATATATATAGATTTATAACCTTTACCTTGAAATACTTCTTAATTCCTTTAATTCTCAGGAAAACTTACGAAATAACAGTATCAACAAAATTTAACATTGATTCATTTAAATTTCCAGGGAACCCAAAACTCTGTGTTTCCGAGTTGAAATCTTGGCTTTTCCAAACATCATTTTTGTTCTTAGTCGCTTAGGTCTTTCCCAAGTGCTATAATAATAATAATTATTATTCATTTGCGTATTTAGTTTTCACGCCCGTGACTTTTTAAACGGTTGCCGCTGCTTTGATCGCAGTGCATTCTCCTCTAC
This sequence comes from Wollemia nobilis, assembly GCA_028583015.1. Lineage (NCBI taxonomy): Eukaryota > Viridiplantae > Streptophyta > Pinopsida > Araucariales > Araucariaceae > Wollemia > Wollemia nobilis. The sequence continues at coordinate 8,143,702 of JAQPPZ010004842.1, forward strand.
TTTGACCATTCTAAACAATACAAAAAAAACCATGTCATCTTCCACTGATGGAATTCTTCTTTCTCAAAACACTTAAAATTACCCCACACATCCACCTTTTCCTGAACATTTAAATGTTTCTCTTTCTCAAAACACTCAAAATCACCCCGCAGATCCAGGTTTGGTGGAACATTAAAATGTTTGAAAACCCATTAAAATTTAAATTATTTTTATAACTAATAATATAATTAAATTAGTAAGTTTTTTTCCTAAATTTAAAAAATAATATAATTAAATGGTTTTCTTATCTTAAAAATAACTTTGATAACTATAAGTTGTTGAATAAAGATAAAATAAATAAAATCAACATAAAATAATTTATAACATAAAAAATTTTAGACACTTAGGTTCAAATTTCGAAGACAGTTTGTTTGTAAAGATAGTATTTTAATCTGAATCCTTTAAATGCACTCGACAATTAATTATAAAAGTAAAAATAGTGTAATTGTTACTAAAGGAAAAAACATTGAAAAAACTTTAATAGAAGCATTAGGGTTAGATGACAAAGAGCCTGAAAATTTAGAGTTACAAACCTCATGGATTCCTAGTCATCGGGGACTCGGCGTCAACCCTAATAAAGCACATGCAAAACGGCTTGTGTTTTTTATCATTCCCCATCATAAAAGTAACGGAACCCCAGAAATTTAAAATGCGCATTTCGGGTGTTTTGTTTGTGAGTAGGCTACACAGGACACGTACGTACATACCACCCAAAATACATACAAGGGAGAAGGGAGCCCAAAGTATATAAAGAAAGAAGGGAGCGCGCCTTCAAAAAATATTGAAGGCGACATTTTTTATTTATTTTATTTTGTCGGAGGTGAGGTGGGGGCTGGGGCTGGGGCTTGGGCTTGTAGGGAAAGTAAACGAAAGGAGAGAAGGGAATTATCATTATCGTTGTTGTTATTATTGCTAATGGTTTTGTTGATATTATTATTGGGTGTGACTCTTACTATTCTAAATATCTATACGTAAGGGCGCGGGGTGCGTCAGGGGTCGAATCCGGTTGGGAATTATCTTTTAGGGAAGGCACGTTATGGCTTTAGACTCCTCATCTTCTTCCCCTTCATCTGCATTTGAGGGAGACCACGACGACGGAGGAGAAGCGGAAGCCTCACGGCAACGGAACGAGCAACGAGCACCGCTTCCACCGTTGTTCGCCTGTTCTGCGCCCGCCGGCAAGGACGAGGTGCCGCTGAAGCGCCCCAAGCTTGTGATACAGCCGGCGTAAGTTGATTTTTTTCCCCCGTACAGGCGAAATTCAGTTCAGTTCATTGGAAGGATTAATTTAGGGATTTCTGTGGCTTTCGGGGTTGGTAGATCTTCGAGGGGCGAAATTGTGTGAAACCCTCGAATTTTTCGGTTATTTGGTTGTCAATTGGGGGAAATGAGGGTTTTCTGAAATGTCAGGCCGGACGGCTGCCGGCGATCTGCAGGTTTGAAGTGTTTAATTATTGATGTGAACTTGGAATTGGTCGGCGCGATGATTGTGGTTTATTTATTTACTTATTTTTTATCACGAATTTGTGAGGTCGGTTGTAAATTTCAGGAGAAATTTCTGCATTTTTTGTTTCGTGTTTTTGAGGTCGTACAGTGCGTGCATTCAAAATCTTTTAAGTTGTGGATGTCTTTCTATGATTTTTATTTTAAAATTCCAGGCCTGTTATTTTGTGTTTATATTTAGTTGACTGGATGGGCGTTACTGTGCGTATTTTGATGTGGCCTGTTAACGTGTGATCGAGATCTCTCTGTGACTCTGGCTGTGCCACTCTGATCTTTGGTGAATTTTACACAAACCCCACTGACAAGTCTGAGGATATCATTAAATTTGTGGGTCATATGTTGTGCACCTTGCTAGTTGTTTGTTGGAGGTAAAAGGTAAAGATAAAGTGGTTTGTAACATCTACGAGGCCATATGGACAATCGTATTGGAGGATGTTGTTCATCAAGACCAGAGCATGGTATACCATCCCTATCACTTTCGGATTTTAACGTTAAGTACGGCTTAAGTACTTAAATGACCAAGGTTCAAATTGGTACATGCCCCTCCTGCTGATTATGCACTCTGAAGATGATATGAGTGTGTGGTGGAATTAGGAGGGGTTTAAACTTTTTCTATTGCAAAAAATTTAAAATTATCTTTGGCAGTCTGAGTGGTGGAGTTAGGGGTTTTAGCTTTTTCTAGTGCAGAAGATTAAAACTTATCTTTGACAATCCCGGTTGTGTTTTAGGTTCCGAGTCCCGGTGTAATTCCCATGTCTGGTGATTTTTTCCTATGTTGTATGGTTGTGAAAACTCTTAGATGCTATGGCTTTCAGAATCTTGATGATTAAACGAGGACAGCTCCGATTTGTCGTATAAAGAATCCTTAATCATGTAAGTGTTTATGAGTACACACATAAGGTATCCTTAAACATTGAGATTTGCATGACTGAGTAACTTTTAAGGTTGATGAGCCATGTGTGTATCAGAGCACCTATTCCTTTGGTTCTCTGGGCCTACTATGCATGAGAAGGTAGTAGTGTTGTGCTGTTTGCCTACTAAAGTGAATTTACACGATTACATATCAAGAAAAAGAGTGCTGTAGATTAAACGTTCGTCTCTCTCTATCTCATTTTGTTCCGAACTTTGGGCGCCCCGATTCATCAGTGTTTGTTCGATGCCCCACTGATATACACAGCGACATTAGCCATTAGGTGTGTTCGTTCACATATCTTCAAACACAATTTAGGAACCAAGGGCTCCAACCTCCATGGCGACCCTTAGTAGATCCGTTTGTCCAGTACTTTAAGCTTTTGAAACATGAAGTCCGTCATCAGATGTATCTAATTGTGTTTGTATATATCAATAATACAAGTAGGAGATCAGACTGCATATGTACATATTCTATCCCCCTTCGAATGAATTTGGACCTCCTTTCTGGAGTACCTAAGTCTTAATTGAAAATGTTTTGTGGTTGGTGGTGAAGTTCATAAATGGTTGCCTGTAGATTACGACTTTATTATTCATTTTGTCAGAGCATGGGTCTTGCATTACATCAACGACAACCAAGTAGCTCTTTGGAACAGAACAGCGCTTCACTGGAGAGGCCTCCTTGCTATTGCTTCATTTCTTCTATCCAATGCCTTTCTTGCTGTTATAGTTTATGTGAATGGTCTTTAGATTCATACCTTGCTGATATAAAATGCTTGCCAAGACTATCCAGAAATTAAATTGTGACCTTTTTGTATGGCTATAAGAGCTGTACAAAACAGTGTTTTACTTGAGAGTTCCTCTCACAAATGCTCGATTTCTTATTTCTCGTATCCCATGCCGATTGTGGCCATTTTTCTAGCTACTGTCATATAACAGTTTTTCACTTGGGAGTTTTCCTAAAAAATGCTTGATTTCTTGTATCCAATGCTTTTCTTGCTATAATAGTTCATGTGAATGGTTTTTAAGATTCATACCTTGCTGATATGAAATTCTTGCCAGGACTTCCCAGAAAATTAATTGTGATGTTTTGTTTGGCTGTTAAACAATTATATGCCATTCGACCGTATATTTTCCCCCTGACATTTCACTGTCCCTTCATGTCACTATCAAGGTGTCTAGTATGTTAATTATTTTTTATACAAAATCACCATATTGGAGCTGCTTAGTTTTGTTGAAATGTTATGACTTCACATTTCAAATTTACTGACATTGAAACAATCTATTATATGTGCTTGGAGTGTGCTTGATTCAACCAAAACTAAAGCCTCAGTTCCAGCAGCCCTTGTGATTGCAGGCTTTTGAATTGTTCTTTTGTCTTTATATATTGTTGCATCAAAATCTTTAATTAAAGCATATAATTTCTGCAAGCATCTGATACAGTCTGTTGGTGGCAATTTTAACCTTTTCAACTATGGAAATGTGCAATTTGCTCAAACTTCCATAGTTTTATTAAATTTTGTCATGTGGATAATCGTGTGAGCCAAAAGCAACTTAATCTCTACTACTCATATCTCTTCTTGTAACCGCAATTGGTGCATGTAATACTTACTTTACAAGCCGAGATATATAAAAATGTATAAATTTTGGATTTTGTTTTTGAGGTGTTGATTTATTTTCTGTCTTGTGTAGAGTATTGCCTGTTGCTTGGAGTCTTGTTGGGATCTTTTTTTTTCGACTTATAACAGATTTATGCCATGCTGTATACCATCGTTAGATTTTTAATTCTCATCAGTACAAGACTCCATTGTCACTGTTCATGGCTTATGTTGTTTTTGTTGATTTTTTAGGTTGTTAACATTTGTGCAGACTTTTGATGCTAGACAATGGCCTTTCAGGTCTGTAAACTGTGTAATTTCAGGCTATTCAAACTCAGCTGAATCTAATACTTTAGGTAATATGGAGAATGGGTTACCATGGAGATTGCCAAGCAAAGATGGTGGTGACATGAATCATGACAATTGGGATAACGCCAATGACCATGTAGTCAGATTGGACCTTAGTGACGATTTACTTCATGCGGTACGTTTTTATGGAATCCAGTAGGCATATAAACATCGAACATTTGTGGATATGTTTTTAGTGCAATTGAACTTTTTGGTGATTCAATGATCTGCATGTACGTGCTGATCTACTTTTTGAAGTTTACTTTTTAACCTTACTGTCTAAAACTTAATCTAATTGTTTGTTCAGTATTTACTTAGAAAGCATCCTTTTGGTTGAATAAATGATACTAGTACACTTCTGAGTTCTCATATCAGCGATCATTTTGAAGCTACAGGTTTTCTCTTTCCTGGACCAGAAAACTCTATGTAGTGCTGGTCTAGTGTGCAAGCAGTGGAATTCTTCTAGTGTTCATGAAGACTTTTGGAGGTCTTTGAATTTTGAAAATTGCAGAATTTCTACATACCAAGGTAGTTACTTTCTACATCAGTAGTTTCCAGGTTCTGCCACTGAAATAGAATACAATCTTGCTTCTGTTTTATGATTTTCCTATAAACCCATGATGATTTACTCTGTAGTTGGGCAGTGGCTCGAGTGTGCCATAGGTATCCAAGAGCTGTTGAATTGCATCTTCCAGGTTCTCTTTTGGATAACCCTGTCAACGACACATTGTGTACTCTTAGGTAAGACTGGCCATTTTAGATATACTGTTAATTTATTTATTTTATTTATGCATCTGTAGTTAAAGATTTTTTCCATGCCCATTTCTCTCACACTAATTCCTTTATATACAGGAATCTTGAAGTGTTGACTATATATCGAGGAAATGTAGGTTATGCATTTTTTAATATAATAGCAGAATGTCCTGTGTTGAAACGATTAAGCATCAATGATGCTAGCTTAGGGAGTGGTGGTTCTCAAGAAATAATTGTCCGTCATGACTCACTGCAACATCTGCAGATTGTGAGATGTCGTGCGCTTAGAATCTTTGTCAGGTATATTTGCATTACTTTCTAACAGATTATCCAAAAATTACAAGAACTTTTAAATTGAAAAAACATTTTATGAATGTTTTGCAGGTGCTCTCAGTTGGAAACTTTGTCCCTTAAGCGCTCAAGTATGGCAGCTGCAATGTTGACATGCCCTCTTCTTCAGGAGCTTGATGTGGCTTTATGCCATAAGCTTTCAGATCCAGGCATCCGCGGTGCAGCTATGTCATGTCCACTATTAAAATCTTTAGATATTTCCAATTGTAATTATGTCAGTGATGATACACTTAGGGAAATTGCTGCAGTTTGTACAGATCTTCAGATTCTTGATGCATCTTATTGCCCCAATATTTCATTGGAGGTCAAGTTTTTGTTATCCCCCTTTCACCTTTCAGTAAAATCATTTTCATGAACCGTGTCGTTGTGGTTGAAGTTATTATTTATTTATTTCTATTATCTATGTGATCTTTACTAAAAGGAGTGACTTGTTCATTTCTTAAGGCTGTGAGAATGCCAATGCTGAAGGATCTGAAGCTCGAACACTGTGAGGGTATCAATTCCGCATCAATGGCTGCTTTGTCGCAGTGTTATTTTCTTGAAGTGAGTTTCTATTTTTTCATTATATGATACAGGAGTAAATAATTTTCATTGAATAATTTAAAATTTGAATTAGTTTACACGTTTGTTGATATTGTATCCTATATGCAGGCACTTCAACTTGATTATTGTTGGTTGCTGACGTCTGTAACATTAGATCTTCCAAGACTTAGGCACATAAGTCTTGTTAAGTGCTGCAAGTAAGTCAGTCATTTGTGCTGTGGATGCACCGTATTGTAGACAGTTTGGGTCTATGCTTGATTTCTAATGAGTTATTTTTGGCTGGCAGGATTATTGACCTGAATTTATCCAGTCCAGCTCTAGAATCAATAAATGTCACAAGTTGTCCGATTCTTAATCGTGTTGACATTACATCAACTGCACTTCAGGTGTGGTGGAGGAATTGGTTTCATAGCATTTTGTACCATGGATTTCTGGTAACATTAGTAGCAATAGCATTAGGAAGTGCTATTAAAAGCTGATAGGAGCAAGAGAAAAGTAGTATCCATTATATATATCTAAAACAGGATGGAGGACATTGATAAGACGAGTGGGAGGATAGGTTGTATAGTTGAAATTATGATAAATATAACTCATATTAGTCACTGCATCTTTTATTATTTCTTAAGTTTATTATTTGAAGTTGAGCTCATATTAGAAGCCTGGTGGCTAAATATTTGATTTTGAAATGAATAAGTTGTTTTTTCTGTCCTTTGCATACAGAAATTGGTCCTGCAGAAGCAGCAAAGTTTGACTAGCATGACACTACAATGTCTTCATTTATCTGAAGTTGACTTGACAGAGTGTGAATCATTGACTGATTCGATATGTGAAGTCTTTAGTGCAGGTGGTGGTTGTCCAATGCTTAGTACCCTTATTCTTGATAGTTGTGAGGTACGTGTGTTTGTGAAGGCATCTTTTATGTCAAAATGCAGTCTTTCATCTGTGTGTATTCAGTTGTTTTTCTTTCAGATTTTACATGAATATGCACATAGCCTAGAATTTCAAACAATGCTATAATGTGTTTTTTTACCCCAATTTTTTTAATCAGTTATATGGGGATTCCCCATCCGCATTACATGGTGACCACATGGTGGTATTATAACAATCTTGACAAATATGCATGTATTGCTTGGCAAGATTTTTAACAAGGTTCCACGAGCCTGGGGGACGGGTTTCCGGGGACGGTGGGGGATGGCTCGGGGACGGCAGGCCGATTTTAGGGGACGGCTGGGGGGGACGGCTAGTATAATACTATAAAAATTGATTTTTTTTAGAAATTTAGAATAATCTACACATTCAGAATTCTACACCCAACAAAAATGATATATCATATTACTAATCAATTATGTAAGTGCAGCCATTCATATTCAGATTAGTTACTAACACATAAGTGCAGCCATAATTGAGTCATTTAACATTTTCATATTCATATTAGTTACTAATTTGCAGCCATTTAATTGTTTCAAGTTCAACAACTATAACTTGAAGGTTCAGCCAAGGATATCAAGTGCAAACAATGTTCAAACAGTCATCATTTTAAGTAATAACAGTCATCATTTTTTCAGCCACCAATGTTCAAACAAAGACTGTCATTTTTAAAAATTTTCAGTCACTAACTGTCACTAACTGTTCAAAATTTCAGTCACTATACCAAATTAATTGGTATTGTTTAAATAAACCTCCTTTTAGTCTTGTAATGATGGCATTATAGCATAATAGATAATTCCAAAGACCCTTACCATAGGTCCTTGGGGATTAGACCCCGCAAGTGAATTAGTTTAGTGTTGGCTTTGGTGGGGAAATTTTGTAAGCCTGAAAGTTTGATTTTAAGTAAGGGGCAAGAACCAAATTAGGGCTAACCTTATACAAATCAATATAAAGCAACTCTTTTCTTGCACGCCTTCATATTGGAACCCTAAGTTTTGGTGAAAGAGAGAGTGGAGGTCTGAACCATCACTGCAAACTAGCAAGAGGATGCAATGGCACTGCCTCATGGAAGCCATGCCCTAATCAAACCTCTGATTTTGCTGACTTCTTGCAAAACCCATTTGTGGATTCTGATTGAAATGAGAGGGGTACATGGAATGAGATGGATTTGGTGCTGGAAATGCACCATTTTTGGTCTTACAATAGTAAACCCTCGGAGGTTTGGGATACCGGCAAAAGAAAAGAGGAAGCGAGACAGTGAATAGAGAAAGCTTGTGCAAATTTTGCCAAGAACATCTAGGGTTTTGTTGCAAATAGAACCAGGTACTATCCTTGGTTAAATTGTTTGTTTACCATTCATGTTGAGATGGAAAAAACCTGTGTAGAAAGAGTTTTTCATGCTGCTGTGGAAATAAGTGAAGTCTTCTATTTTCACTCCTTGTTTTTTAGGTTTAGGGTTTGATGGGGGGTGAGACTCAAAATGGGTCCCACCCCTTACCTTTTTTTAAGTTAATTTTTTTTTTTTTTCCCCTTGGGTGAGGACGCCCAGCCGTGGGGGACGGCTGGGCCCCATGGGGGACGCTCAGACCGTCCCCGGGGACGCCCCAAAAAGGGGGACGTCCCGGGGACGGGAGGCCACAGGCCTCAACCGTCCCCCAAAAAGGGGGATGGGGGGAAACGTCCCCCTTGCCGTCCCCCCGTGCTGGGGGACGCGGGAAACGGGGGGACGCGTCCCCATGGAACACTGATTTTTAACCTTGGTCTCCTTCTTGAAAGTTGAGGAGTCTAACCTTGTTGAGCTAATGCCATTTGATTTACCTCCCCCCAAATTTAATTAATGTTATTGTATTTTTATTTTCCTTACTTAACATACTTTGGAGCTAATTTATTTCATAGATAGAGTTTCAATTTTTCTGTTTGTATAGTGCTTCTGAAAGCAGTGGGGTAGATGCATACGCTGGCTATGTGTTATCTCTACTATTACACTGTACTTTATGGTCTTTTAAGAATGATTCTTATGGCTTGCACTCCTAACGTCTAAGGTTTATAGTTTTCTAATAAAGTGTTTAAATATGTTGTATACTTTTGTAGTCTCTCACAAATGTGAGTTTGACGAGCACATCCTTGCATACCCTGTCTCTTACTGGTTGTCGTGGCGTGACTAGCCTTCAACTAGCTTGCCCAATGCTCCAGAATGTCTGTCTAGACAGCTGTGATCATGTAAAGAAAGCGTCCTTTTCTCCTGTAAGTGTTTTCTGTTTTCGATGATGTTGGTACTTTTCTCTTTTTTTTTTCATGATAAATGTACAATTGGATGATGCATGCACTGTTTTTTTTTAATAAATCAATTTTAAATCTTATAGTAAAGATGAAACATGTTTAATTTGTGCTAAAGGCTTAATGATTTATATGCATCTGCCAATGTAGTATTCTAGCCTAATCTCTTCATTAAGCTCTTTGGCTTGCATGGTCTATGCATTGGCATTATGCAAGAGATTCTGAATAGGAATTCTTTAAGGCAATATGTGAGGTGATGAAATTCATGATATATGCAAGCAAGCTTTAGCAATGTAGTTTTCTAAATTTCAAAATGTTTTTGTTTCAGGTTGGTCTTCAGTCTCTTAATCTTGGAATATGTCCCTATTTGACTGAACTTGAGATCAGAGCTCCTCAAATGATATCATTGGAGCTGAAAGGATGTGGTGTTCTTTCACAAGCAGATATTAATTGTCCTCAGCTAAAGTCTCTTGATGCTTCTTTCTGCAGGTAAATTTTTATTTGGCTCGTGGTTGCTCTTACTTGTCACATTTGAGCTACGCAGTTTCTATATCCTGAATGACATTTGTATTTACAAGACTTTGTTGATATTGTAGCTTGCTTAATGATCATTGCCTGGGTGCTGCAACTGCTGCATGTTCTTCTATTGAGTCTTTGGTTTTGATGTCATGCACGTCGATTGGACCGGTAGGGCTTTTGGCTCTACAGAGACTCCAAAACTTGACATTGCTGGATTTATCATATACATTTTTGACAGACTTGCAACCTATAATTGATTGTTGTCCTCAATTAAAGGTAGTACTCGAAACAATCTATTTTGCAGATTATCATTTGGTGAAATCCTTTGCTGAAAGGCTTAATGAGTATGTCTCCTTGAATGTTTATCAGGTTTTAAAACTCCAAGCTTGCAAATATCTTGATAATACAGCATTAATACCACTTCATAAAGGAAGAGCTCTTCCAAAGCTTTGTGAGTTAGACTTATCATATGGCACTCTTTGCCAGTCTGCCATTGAGGAGCTTTTGGCATGTTCTCTGCACCTCACTCATGTAAGTTTGAATGGATGTACAAATATGCATGACCTTGACTGGAGGTTTGAAGTCGGCGAGTCTTTCAGTGATTCAGAGGTACACAGAAAACAAAACAGTTGTGATTGGACAGATGATAGCATCATTGAGGAAGAAAGTTCAACTTGGTTGCTTCAAACTCTTAATTGTGTGGGTTGTCCTAACATTAAAAAGGTTGTAATTCCTGCTTCGGCTCAGTGTGTGAACCTTTGTTCTTTGAACTTGTCCCTATCTGCCAATATCCAGGAAGTGAGCTTGGCCTGCTGCAACCTGACAACGTTGAATTTGAGGTAAGTTTATTAATATTCCTTGCATCAAATTTCATTGGTTTTGAAATTATTTTCTTGCAGCAGCATCTCGTGTGACATAGAACAATTTCTTATACACGACTTTGCTTCAGACACTGTCCTGCTCTGGAGATACTTCAGCTCGATTGCCCTAGCTTGACAAGCTTGCTGCTTCAAGTACGTTCCTCAAATAACTCCCTCTTCTTATATTTCATTTTTATCGTATTGTACAGTCAGCTTTTGCATTTAGACTTGGTAAAATAATGTCAGTTAACTATTATTTATTTCTGTCATGTACTCGTTTACTCTCATATAGGCATGTGGGATCAAAGAATATGAATTAGAACATGCTATTCAATCTTGTCACTTACTGGAAACTCTTGATGTTTGTTCATGTCCAAAGGTGAGCATCTCAATATAAGATACCTTTCCTATTTAGACATCTGATACTACTTAGATTTGAATTATTATTGGGATGAATGATATAATAATGATTGTGTCCTTTGATGCTAGAATTATGAATTTATAAGTATTACATTAAAACAAGAAGGATTTTTTTGGCAAAAATTCTACTAACAATATATCTTGCCTGTAAAGTTATCACCAGACTACATTGTCAAATTGCGTTCGATATTTCCAGCTATAAAACGAGTTTTCAGCAATGTTTTGCCTTCGGACAACTAGGGTGGTTGATTCTACAGGTGGCTTTTCCATTTTGGCTCGTGGAGTTTTAAGTTGGTTTGGATAGTATCAAGAGATGTAACGGACTCATTGCCATAATGCGGGATTTTTTCTGTATAGTGTGTACAATTTTTATTTGGACGTTTGTGCCTAAGTTGGAGCTTTTTAAGTATGGTCATCTCTTAATTGTGAATTTGGTACTGGCAGAAGTTTTGAATATACCCAGTCTGCCTGGTCCAGTGTCTGAGGACTTTTTTACATTGATTATACTCTTATCTTTATGCCTGAGCATGCTTAAAATATGTATACATGTATAGGAGTTGATGCATTGGTGACACGTGTGGAAGCTTCAGTTATAGTGGCCAACTTATGTTTTTTTTTCCCTGTGTGTTTTGGGGTAAATGTGGCCAATTAATGGGAGAAATAGATCAGCATCATCATTATTATTGTTGTAAGCAAAATTTGAAAAAAATTGTGTTAGTGTTAAACAGTGAACTTGAGTACCTGCGACTAAACTTATTTCATATTTGTTCTTGGTGTGGTTTGCCTTTTAAAATGGTTGCCTTTGTAGATGATCTTCAATTCTATATAATGTTTTCATAGCAGAAGATAAAATCTTGCATCCATTGGAAATTACTACCCATTCTGGATGGGAGAGCAGATGTTGGAAGTGAAAAATAGACTCATGTAAAAATGGTATGCAAACTAGCTTTAGTCAATTTGTTTTGAATCCTCTGCTACAATTGTTTCATCTTGTGCTTTATTGTTCAACTCCCTTTTAACCTTCACCATTATATGTAGATTTGTATTCAGCAATTTTTTTTTCTGTCACGAAGAGATTAGATGTTAGCCTTTACAAGTAGATATATTTTTAGGACTGCATAAATATTTGTGTGTTCTCAGATGAAGTAATCTGTTTTAGGACATATAAAAATGTTTGTGTTCTCAGAGGAAGTAACCTGTTTTAGGACATAATTTTACACCTGCACGAGTAGAATATTTATTTTAGGACAAAGGGTCAAAAACTGGCTTTACCTCTATCAGGAGATGAAGATCAAAAACCATTCTAGAATGCTTGACATTGTCCCTAGCTTTCATGGACTGCAATCAACCAGACAAGGGCATTTGAAATGGACTACTAAAGACATGGTTATTCTTTTTGATATTTATAAAATGAAAGTACCAGCTTTGAAATGAAATGAAATGAAAGATTTTAATTATGTCCGTGAGACCCAAATCATGGCTTATGGGACCTCCAAAAAACACACTCTCTGTATTTTTAAATATAATCCTTCTTTCAAATAGACACCCAATGGAATTGAACCCGTGCCCACTATCCAAAGTTAATAAGTTTTTTTTTTAATAACCAATTACCCTAGTATGTACATTTTGAGCTCAAAGTTTTAAGTTTGAGCAACTATCTGTACACATGTATATGACAACCTATTAACAAAATTGATGGCTAATAGACCAAAACTGGACAAATGGTCTATTGTACCTTTAGACAATGTGGGTTTGATCTCCTTGCTTCATATTTTTGATGAGAGTGACAATGCATCCAAATTTATTCCACCTACAATTGTAAAGTATTGCGTTAACAGCCTCTATCACGATGCTTGTACGGTAGATATTGTAATTGTGTTACGCTGGAGGTTCTAGATTTTGAAATTTTGCTACACTAGAGGTGCTTTATCTACTGGTCAAGAGAAATTAGATTGAGGTTGTGCACACAGCATTATGATAGCCTGTTCATGTTACAATTGTTAAAAAAAAAAGATTTAAACGTGAAGATGCTTTTGATGTTCTAGTTGCATTGAGGTTGTGATTGTTGACGCACAGCCTTATCGTAGTCTCTTATGTTGCAATTGTTTATTAAAAAAACAAAAATAATTAAATGTAAAGAAACTTTATACCTCTTACTTTTTCTATGTCCAACCCTTACTGTCAAGCAAATCCATAATCAGTGTTGGTATTTCTGTAGTTCTATGTGCCCCCTTAACCACAATTACGATTACGATTACGATTACGTTTATGTTTATGTATATGTATAAATGTGTAGCAGAGATAAAAGAATGGCTATTACAACCTTAGTAAGGTTTCCATACCCTATTTTTTTATTGACACTTCGTCTCAAAATATGATAAAACATGGATGGTATTTTTGTAGCAAGGTTTCCATACCCTATTTTTTTATTGACACTTCGTCTCAAAATATGATAAAACATGGATGGTATTTTTGTAGCAAGGTTTCCATACCCTATTTTTTATTGACACTTCGTCTCAAAATATGATAAAACATGGACGGTATTTTTGTAGCAAGGTTTCCATACCCTATTTTTTATTGACACTTCGTCTCAAAATATGATAAAACATGGATGGTATTTTTGCAGTTCAAGGTATCAAAGGGGTGACGAATGAAATTTTAGAGAGACGTGTTATGATGATTTAGTCAAAAATATAGCTTGTTTTGTTTACATTTTACTATTTCAGGCCAAAAAAAAAAAAACAAATCACATTTCGAATAAGACACTTGTATTAATGAATTTCAACTTGATATTTTGGACCACAATAATTATTTCTCTTGATTTGATTTTTACCTTTTTTTGTCCTCATGATAAATTTCTATGTGGTTTCTATCTGTTCTGTGTCATTGCATCTTTGAAGGGGCAAAACAATAAAATATTGACATGAAATTGATGTTGTAAATGATGTGAGCTGTCTTGATAAAATGTCAACTCCGGAGTCTTAGGTTTTACATCGTTGTTTATTAGTTTTGGGAAGGTAGTTGATTATCATTCTTATAACCATTCTTTCTTTCATCAATAGAAATGAATATAAAAATTTATCAAGATCCAACTGGATCATTGAAACATGATGTCATATGTAGAAAAAGTCGCCACAAATTTTATTGACTACAAAAAGATGTAACAAGTATATTTCATATTGAGGATATTTTTGTATGCAACCGTTAATATTATGTTGATCCATAGTCGTACCTTTTGAAAACCATTTTAGTACATAAACATTCAGATGAAGATTAGAGGAAATATTTATTCAACTAAAAATTAAGTATCTTTAACATATTGTTTAAGCTTTACTAAGTTAAGTCTCAACAAATTTTATTGACTACAAAAAGATGTAAAAAGTGTATTTCAAATTGAGGATATTTTTGTATGCAACCATTTATATTATGTTGAACCATAGCTGTACCTTTGAAAACCATTTTAGTACATAAACATTCAGAGGAAGATTAGAGGAAATATTTGTTCAACTAAAAATTAAGTGTCTTTAACATATTGGTTAAGCTTTACTAAGTTTGCCTTCCGCTAGATTTTAAGAAGAAGAAGCTTGTCAACCAAAATGTTTGGTGGATCTTCTTACAAGAAACCCATTGTCATATATCTGGGCTTGATCTTAAAATGACCTCAATTTTGTGTTCAGTGCCCAAAAAATTGTTCTACAATTTTCCGTTTTCTACATTTTTTTTTGTGTTGATACCATTTTTACATGCTTGGGTTGATTTTGAAATGCCCTATTTTCTTGTTAAATTCCTTCAATAACATTTAACCTTTTTCTTCTGATCACATGTGATGCAAGAAAATGCTATTTAAACTAAGCATTTCTTGATATTAGTCTTGATTTTAAGAATCAATGTCAAAAATTGAACAGAAAAACCTTACAAGAAAATATGTTGATGTTCTTATGAAAGAGAGAAATAACTGATCAATGAAAGTAAAATTTTGATTGAAATTTTAGAAGTTAATGCCTCAATTTTTTTTCATATGTACTGCATAATTAAACATTGATAGAAGGAAATCTGTTGTGATGTCATAATCCAAGTCTAGTCTTTATTATTGATATAAATCTCCATTTTTATGTTATGGAGGGCCTACTAATGGTTCTCTTCCTTTTCCATTATGTTTGAAACGTCATTGCTTCTTTTTTTTTTCTCTAAACATTTTTGCAACTGTCAATAACCCTATCTTATTATATAGTTTAAAAAAATATAAACATTTTTGAAGTAGATATGCATAAAACATTAAAAAATTGTTTAGATTCAAAGCTCTCAAAACCATACAAGTATGGAGTCATTTAATTACTTGGTTAAAATATTTTGTGTTTGTTGCAATTTAATAGCAATTTAAGGTCTGCTATTATAATTGGTGGATCTAAAGAAAAGTATTTGTTTGGAAAAATATGGTGATTTTTTCATTTAAATTATTTGGCACTGTTATATTTTCAATAAAAAATGTTTTTAGTTGTATTTTAAGGATTTAATCCCTATCTTATAGATTTACTTAGGAATTCAATTACTATAATGCCTTCTATATTTCCATAACATTTATGGACACTGTATATGGAAAGGAACTATTTAAAAAAGTTAATCTTAAGACAAGGATTACAAATAGGCCATGAGTTCATAAAAACATTCTTTATTTGATATTAACATCATCAAATCAATTGAATGGAGAAATTCAATTCTTAATGCCATGTAATATTTAAATTTATGATCTTTGGATATTATTTGCTACAAGATGCATGCCGCTTCATGAAGAGTTGAAGATATTCATGCTTTTCACTTTCAAAGTGCATCAAACATGTAGGATCTCAAACTGGTAACTGTGAATAAATGTTTCATTGTGAGTTTTATGTATTGTAGTTTGTCTAAATAATTTGAAGTTTCAATTAATTCTTGTTATCTTTTTAACCATATGATACACAAGGGGTCATTATAAAGCACTTGTCAATAGCAGCAATTTTTGACAAGATGTAAAGAAATTGAAAAATGTAATTTAGTTGATTACAATTGGAGTTTCCAATTATTATCAAATTTGAACTTTATGAAGTGGTAGGTACACCAAGGAAGTTATAAGGAAGAATGGAAAGTCTCAAGAATTTGGATAACAAAGTTTATCAACAAAAACATCTATGCTTTTCCCCCTATGAAACTTGAGATATGGATTATGAAGAAAAAAAGGGTATGTGAGGCTTTTGGTGGATGAAATGGGATTTTACCTTTTTCTCTCTAAGATTTTGATATGGTTTTCGAACTTACCACTATAGGAGAACACATACACACTTTATTAATAAGGCTTGTTTGTTTTCATTATGAATTTATGGATGAATTTTGTAAAACTTGAATATGGAAGATATCCGTTAATAATTGGCATATTTTCTAAGAAATATGCTAGCATCAATCCCCTTTATGACCCTAAGAACTATAGTGTTTTTAGCATTAGTTGCTTAGTTATTTTAAAAAGTATAAATAGTAATAACGATGTTATTCTTGGCCACAACACTCTCCCTTTATGACCCTAAGAATCATAGTATTTTTAGCATTAGTTGCTTAACTTAGCCATAATAAATAGGCGATGTAAATGAATGATTGTGCACTTCGAGGTAAGTTATATTTAAAACTATAAACAGTAGTAACGATGTTATTCTTGGCCACAACATTGTAGAACAAGAATTATGTGAAGTGTCATAATAGCTTTAGGATGTCAATTTTAACAAATGGCATGTGATGGAATTAAGCAAGCAGGAAATTGCTATTATTCATTTAATCAATGAAATGTACAACCTTAAATATATATATATACAAAATGGTCTCTTGGTTCCAAGAGACTCTTGATGTTTTGAAGATCAATAAGTTTTGTCCTTTCATATTCTACGCCTTTAACAAATTGATGAAAATAATGTAATAATTTTTTTTTTATCGGTTAAAAATATTAGATTAAAAGGGGTTTTAATAGGGATCCAAAACCTGATTACAAAAGGCAAAGCCTGCTAGTAGAAGCATTAACCAGAAGAAACCATAAAAGGAACAGAGCCATAGAAACAAAACTTGAGGTAAACCTCAAACAACAAAGGAGCCAAAGAAAAAACATACTAAAGGCTATCCTCAGCTACCGCGAAGAAAGAACATACAAGGCACAAAGAGTCAAGAGAAATAGGAAATACCTACAGAAAGCACAGGGCAACAACCAACAACTATTTCTCAGAGGCAGGCTTTGCTGTGAGATCATGCAGGCTTGTAGTGAACAACTCCTCTTCAACATTACTGCCAATGACAGGGGATTCCTCAATCTTGACCTTCTTATTCCTTTGCTTGGCATCAGATTCATTAACTCCCTTTTCAGAGAAAGATCTTCTGAAGAAATTTAAGCTCAAGGAACTGCGCAAATCCATAAGTTGAGCAATATTGTTAGAAATTGATTTAATGATATACTCCTGCAACGAAAGGTTAAGGTCATCCTTGGTGTCTTCATCAGAGTCAATGACTATGGATTCCTGTTGCTTTGCTTTGTTCTTCAGACGCACAAAAGGCAAAGCCTGCTAGCAGAAGCATTAACCAGAAGAAACTAGAAAAGGAACAGAGCCATAGAAACAAAACTTGAGGTAAACCTCAAACAACAAAGGAGCCAAAGAAAAAACATACTAAAGGCTATCCTCAACCACCACGAAGAAAGAACAGACAAGGCGCAAAGAGGTAGGAGAAAGGGGAAATCCCTACAGAAAGCACAGGGCAACAACCAACAACTATTTCTCAGAGGCAGGCTTTGCTGTGAGATCATGCAGGCTTGTAGTGAACAACTCCTCTTCAACATTACTGCCAATAGGGGATTCCTCAATCTTGACCTTCTTATTCCTTTGCTTGGCATCAGATTCATTAACTCCCTTTTCAGAGAAATATCTTCTGAAGAAATATAAGCTCAAGGCATTGCGCAAATCCATAAGCTGAGCAATATTGTTAGAAATTGATTTAATGATATACTCCTGCAGTGAAAGGTTAAGGTCATCCTTGGTGTCTTCATTAGAGTCAATGACCATGGATTCCTGTTGCTTTGCTTTGTTCTTCAGATGCACAGACGCATGGAGCAGTTTTTGCACTGGTCCAGTCTCTGGTTCAGTCTCCGGATTTAGATCAAAATCACTGTCACTATCAGTAGGAGCTTCTCTGGCCCTTTTCCTTAGAATTGCCACTTCCTCAACAATATTTTGTTTCTTGGCTGACAATTTTGGCTTTTTGGAGGACAGAGGAGTCGATTGAGAGGAGCTAACCTTGGGAGGACTCGACTTGGGCTCAGGGTCAGGGGTAGGGGTTAGGACAACACCTTCAGGGCAATGGATCAACCAGTGCTTATAAAGGACTTTAAACAAGCCACGATGGGTAGGCAATTTGGAACTTTGTTTATTCCTGGTCTCCTCAATGGTATGACTGACAGAATTATAAATAAATTTGGGAATATTCAAAACCCTAACCTCACGATAATGATTATAAAAAGCAAAGTGAAAACTCTTTAAAGGCTTATCTGGATCGTCGACAGTGACATATTCCATTATTGGCTTGAGGACATTCCCGAAAGGAAAAGGAAGCTCGTCACGTCGCATGCCAAGCTTAGCTCTCCTGCAAAGATCTTTGTCAGATATATCCTTCAGTTCAGCATCCCAGTTGTGTTTCTCCCTTATGATAGACCTTCCTTTCGCCTACTGACCAGTTAGCTCCACAAGAGTCTGAACATCTAAGACATAAGATTTGCCTCGGATGGTGACCTTCCCATCATCCCAAGTTTCTAAAAAGGCCAGAGTAATTTTAGGGTCTTCACCTTCAAACAACTTAAAGAAAGGAAGGAACTTTTTTCCATCAAGAATGCCTTCAACGATAGTATCAATACAAAGAGTGGAAGGTTCAACAAAGTTATCCATAATGTTTAAACACACAGAGAGCATTAGGGGAAAAACCTTCGGGGAAGAAAAATAACAGGAGAAAAGCTTAGCAATACGACTTATGAAACCCCAGGAGAAGGTTATAAAAGCATTTTTGCTCTGAATTTGGAACTCGTGCCAACTAAGGAAGCACCACATTTCAACACGAATAGAGCTGACGAGCTGGGAATGATCACCAACGAAAATCATGAGGCAAACCGGAAAAAACTTCTCCAAACGGGAAAACCTAAAAGTTGGACCAGAACACCATGAGGGCAATGGATGGAAAGGGTGACGTGGAGGGCGGAAGTGGAGGGAGCCAAAAGAAATAGAGGTGGGAGCATGGGAAAATTGGGAAAAATGAGATAAGGGCAAAAAACAATGATGAAGCTTTGCAAAAAGGAAAAACGACAATCAAGGAAGACACAGGCGAGATACGATGCAAAAAAACTGCCTCGAAGGTAGGAATACCGACACTCAAGGAAGACATCGCACGAAGGCATGAAAAAAGCACAAGTTGAAATGGCCAAAGGTGAGGCCCAATCAAAATTAAGCTTCATTGACATGAGGATCATTATGGATAGTGCCGACTTGCTCCACGTCAACCGAGGGAAGATCAAGCCGTGAAGACATTTTGTCTTTATCAATTATATGATGTAAGAATTGAGGCAGGTCAAAATTCCACGTCATCAACTCGGATATGGAAGTGCCAAATTTGGCAAGAGCATCAACAACATTGTTGTTTTGATGAAAAGTATGCTAGAAAATTGTATCTTGGAATTGGCTCCTGAGAACTCTAGCTTCCTCAATGTAATTGCGAACTCTCCATGAAGGCTTTTTATTATTTTTTAAATAATTTATGGTGGTCAGAGAGTCACCTTCCACAAGAATATGATTGGTCATCCCTTTTGCAAGAAATAAACCATGCCAAAGAGCATGGGCTTCAACAACCTGGTTAGACTGGGTCCCAAGAAATTCAGCATAGGCTATGATCACATTACCCTGATTGTCTCTGAGAACTCCACCAACACCTGAAATACCGGGGTTACCCTTAGCAGAACCATCAAAATTCAATTTGAGCCATCCAGGAGGGGGGGGGAATCCAAGACGAAAGAGTACCATTGGACGAAGGGTGAGCACCAGAACTGACAATAGAAAAATTAAAGGAATTCCCTATAGACGCTTCAAAAGGAGAAGGTAGCATGGAAGGTAGAGGGCATAGGGAAGCATTCTCAATAGCACAAGCAAGAATTTTATTAAGGATATACTCAGAATTTTGGGAGATGTTTAAAAAAGCACGTTGATTTTTTTTTCTAACCAGATTTGCCATAGATAATGGTGGAGACAAAATTACCACAAGGTTTTGAGTCTCATATTTTTGAACGGGTTTGGCCATTGTGTAAAAAGTTCAGGGATAGACCAAGGGACAACCTAGGATATATGAAATCTTTCAAAATTTTTATAAATAATAGGGACAACATAGGAACACCCAAGGAAAATGTGATAAGGGGATTCCCAGTCAGAACAACAAAGATAACATCTGTTGGGTATGGGTAGACCCCTTTTCAACAAATTATTGATGGTGAGAATATTTTCTTGAATGGCAACCCAGGAAAAGGAAGCAATTTTAGGGATTAGGTACTTGGGCCAAACGAGATCAAAAGGAAGCACAGGGGCCTCAATAGGTAATAAAAGTTTGTAAGCAATTTTGACAGTGAATTCACCAGATTCAGATGCTTCCCAAAAAATTTGATCTGAGGATCTCTCAGAAGGAATGAAAATAGAACTCAAGAGATTCTGCAATTGTCTAGCCTCCTCTGGACAAGCAGGAATGACAAGACATTTCCAACTCTTATAACCATTCTGAGAGGATATAAAATCAGCAACTTTGGGACCATACAGAGCATCAATATGCAATTTGAGGACAACCAAAAAAGGATGTTGAATGAGGGGAACATCAAGAATCCATTTGTCCCTCCAAAAATCAACAAGTGAACCATCACCTATGCTCCAACGAAGGTCATCTCTGATCAAAGGTCTGACCTACAAAATGGAATTCCAAAAGCACGAACCCCTGGGAGACATCTCAACATTGAAAAAGTTGGAATTTTGCAAGTATTTATGAGAAACAATATGGGTCCATTCAACATCATCTTTGGAGATTAATCTCCAAGCCTGTTTGGCTAAGAGGGCAGAATTAAAAAGGTGAATTCTCCTAAGACCAAGCCCTCCCAAGCATTTCGGTCGACAAACTTTGTCCCAAGCCACAAGATGAAATCTGCTTCTATTTTTAGATCCAGACCAAAGAAAGTTCTTTTGAATCTGCTCTATTTTTTGATAGACTTTGGCAGGAATTTTAAAAATAGACATAAAGTAAATGGGGATATTTTGAAGAGAAGCATGAGTCAAAGTTATCTTCCCAGCTTGAGTCAATAAGTTGCCTTTCCAAGTAGCTAATTTCTTCTGAGTCTTTCAATAACATTATCCCACATAGAAGCTTTAGGATGCCCTAGGAAAAGAGGAATGCCCAAATAGGTAGCAGGGAGAGAAGAAATAGGGCATTCAAGAATGGCAGAAATTTTTTGTTGTCTTTGAATGGGAGTGTTCAAAAAGTAAATTTTGCTTTTGTGGAAATTAATTTTCTGCCCAACTGCTTCTTCATATAACAAAAGGATATGTTTTAGGACTCTTTCTTCAAGAACAGAGGCTTTGGTGGTGATAATGGTATCATCCACAAACTGTTGATGAGAGACAGGTCTAGTTTGTGAAGCAACTTTTAACCCTGAAAGAAGATGAATGTTACATGCCACTTTAATGGTTCTTCCAAGAGCTTCAACAACAATAATGAACAACAGGGGAGAAATGGGATCACCTTGGTGAATGCCTCTACTGCTAGGAAAATATCCGACTGTGGAACCATTGACAAGGACTAAAAACCAGGGAGAATGTATACAACCTTTAATGAGCACAACCCAGTCATGATGAAATCCAAATTTGATAAGGACTGCCTCAAGGAATTTCTAGTTCAATCTATCATAGGCTTTGTTCATGTCTAATTTAACAACAAAAGTAGATTGTTTGTAGATATGAGCAGAGTGAAGGGCTTCATGAATGGTAATAACACCATCAAGAATAGACCTTCCTTGAACAGAACTCCCTTGGGAAGAATCAATAATGGTAGGGAGGATCTCTCTCATCCGATTAGCAATGGCCTTAGTAAGGATTTTATAAACAACATTGCATAAACTAATAGGCCGGAAGTCAGGCATTGACTGAGCATTGGGGTTCTTAGGAATAAGGGCTAGAAATGTAGAATTGAAACCCCGAGAAAAAAAATTGGTAAGCTGGAACTCTCTGACAGTAGCGCAGACATCCTCACCAACAATGTCCCAAAATTTTTGAAAAAAATGAGGAGGGAATCCATCAGGCCCAAGAGATTTGTCAGGGTGCATTGCAAAAAGAGCTGAATGGATTTCTTCATTGGAGAAAGGTAGCAAAAGTTTAGAATTGGCCTCATTTGAAACAAGGTTGGGAATATGATACAACATTGAGTTGACAACAAGGTTGGAGGGTTCCCTGTCTTCTCCAAGAAGCTCTACAAAATAAGAAACAACCTCATTTTTGATAACCTGAATATCAGTGGTCAAAGTTCCATCAACACACAATAACTGTTTGATTTTGTTATGACTTCTATTTCTCAGAGTAGAAGCATGAAAAAACCTAGTATTATGGTCCCCTTCCTTTAACCACAAGGCTCGGGATTTTTGTTTCCAAAAAATTTCTTCATGTGCTAATAGATTATGATAGTCAGCTAAAATACTTTTTCTTCAACATGAGTTTGATCATCACAGAGGCCTGCTTGTATTTTACTATCAATGGAAAGGAGTCTATCCTTGAGAGATTGTTTGACCTCAAATAGATTACCAAAAACCTCTTTATTCCAAATTTTTAGGTTGCTTTTGACATGCTTTAATCTTTGGGTAAGACAAAAAGAAGGGGAACCCTAACCGATCTGTTGCTACCATTGAGATATTCTGATTCTTAAGTCCGTGTGCTAGACCCACATTGAATCGAATCTAAAAGGTCTCCTGTACAAGTTGCCCTGAATGATATCCAAGAGCAAAGGACAATGATTCGAACCAACCTTAGGAAGCAAAAGAAGATTGGCATCACCAAAAATTTGAACAACTTCATGAGACAGGAAAAATCTGTCAAGCTTTACTTGAATAAGTTGGCTTCCAGATCTCCTGTTGCTCCAAGTGTAAGCAGCATTCTTGAGCTTAATGTCCATGAGGTTGTTGAAATTAACAAAGTCTAGGAAGTCCTCCATACTTCTATCATTGCATCCTGAACCCCCAAATTTTTTTGAAGGGTAAATATGAGTATTGAAGTCACCAACAACGATCCAAGGAACATTGTGATGAGAATATTTGAAACTACTGAGTGAATTCCAAAAAAGGGCTCTTTCAGTAGAATTGTTTGGGGCATAAATGTTGGATAAGATCCAGGAGATGTTTGAATTGTGTTCTTGAAATTTAACACTGATGATTCTTTCACTGGAGTGGATAAGGCTACCATCAATATTTTTTGAGTCCCACAAAACCATGAGGCCACCAGACGCACCTCTAGCAGGGCTAAAAACAAATTCTCCTCTATTCCAAATTTTATGAGCAATTGAAACAAAATGATTTGAATCCAATTTGGTCTCCTGTAAAATAATGATAGTAGGGTTTACTTCTTTCCTTAATGAGTTAACCACCCTATGCTTAGTTAACCCATTTAATCCCCTCACATTCCAAGAGAGGATTTTCATTTGGACCCTTTAGATGATTTTTTGCCTCCCTTACCAGTGGGTTGGGGAGGTTTGGTACTTTTGTGATCATCATGACCTTGAGATCCAACAAGGGGAAACAAAGTTTTTTGAATACCATTATCTATATCATCTTGAACCTTGTTCTTCCATTGTTCATTCATAGAAGGTCTACCTCACTTCTTGTCACTACCAACATCAAGTGGGGATTTTTTGGAGCTGTGGGTTACTTTGGGGCTGAACTTAGATTGGGTTATCTTGTTTGACAACTGAGCCAGAGGCTATGAGCAAATTAGATATTTTGAAGGGACTGAAGGTCTCAGGTACAGGCATGGAAGGACCATATTTGGAAGGTGAATCCAAATTCAGCGAAAGTTGGATATCAATGTCATGATGGAGAGGTTGATTCTCAAAATAAAAATTATTTGAGTCAGTTAAAACAAAGAATTTATTAGGACTAATGGGACCAGGGCATACCTCTTCACTCGACTCAAAATAAGGAGACAGATTCACAACAACCTGTTTGCCCTTGCCAGTAATTTCAGGAGACTGCAACACTGGCATATGATTTTTATTTTCATGGATTATGATGCCTTTGTTACCTGGATTAAATCCTTGTATAGCTAGTCTGAACCTTTTTTTGGGTCCCACATTCTTCCATCCTTGATTGTTAAAATGAGAACCATCAGCTTCATTCTTCTTAAACTGTTGCTCCTGACGATCTTGAACCAGAGGTTGTTGATCAACAACGTCAGTAGATTTGGTCTGGAGAGAAGGGCAACGAGCCCTCAAATGACCTTGAGTATGGCATTCCACACAATAGGCAGGTTTATTCTCATATTCAATAGCCTGTTTGCAGTAAAAACCATTGTGTTCAAGTTCAAAAAAAGTTGGGAGTTCTGAATCAAGGTTGGCATTCACACAAATTCTTGTAGCAGTCAATCTTGACTTGGCAAGGGTAGCATGGTCAATGGCTACCAAGGTCCCAATAGTCTTAGCAATAGCTGAAAGGATATCCGGATGCTAACAGTGCCATGGGAGATTAGGAAGCCTAACCCAAATAGGAGCAAAGTTAATACTTTGGGTTTCTAGGTTAAAATCAAGGTCCCATTTGCGCAAGAAAATACTTTTTCTCCCTAAAAACCAAGGACCCCCCATTGAGGATATGACTGGCGTCATCACAGTCACTAAGGTGGATACCAAAAAAACCTCTGGTAAGAGCAAATATTTCCAAAGAACCTTGAGGTCTCCATTTGGACAAAGCCCAACTACGAATAACTTCCAGATTCAGATGCCCTCCAATAAGTTTTCCAACTAAATTAAAAGCTTCAGTAGAAAGATATTTTTGGGTGAGAGAGTCAAGGATTATAACCTTGGAGCCAACAGGCTCAATAGAGGAGGAGGCTCCATGGAAGATCACTGTGGACCGCTTCCTACGACTTGAGAAAAAGTCAATTTTTCAGTACTGGGTCCCTTCGAATGAGGAATTCCATGAGGGACACCCTTGTCTGGTGGTTCATCACCCCAAAACCCGATGGGTTTGTTAGTAACAGGTTCAGGAGTTTCCTCCACATCAGAAGCTTTTCCAGTCTGGATACTTTCCATAATTAATGCCTAACATCCCCCCTTGTTATATTACTTGCTATGCAAAGAGAATTGTGAAATAATTCAAACTTGGCTCGTCCAAGTGCCTTTGTGAAAATATTTGCCAATTGGTTTCCAAAAGAAATATACTTGAGCTGTATTTTATGGGTTTGAACTTGCTCTTGAATGAAGTGACATTGTGCTTCAATATGTTTTGTCCTTTCATGAAACACTAGATTCTTGATTAATTTGAGAACACCTTGATTGCCACAATTGAACACTGTTGGTTTCCTTTTGCACACATCCATATCTTATAGAATGAATTGTAACCATAGTGCTTTACTTTTGCACATATCCATGTCTTATAGAATGAATTATAACCATAGTGATTTACACACAACTCCTTGTGCAACACAATATTTTGCCCTTATGGATGATAGTGCCATCACATGTTGCTTTTTACTATGCCACGAGATAGGTCTAGATACTAGATGAAACACATCTTGATGTTGAATTCTTGTCATCTACAGATCCAACATAGTTTGAGTCTGTGTATGTTGTAAGATAATATTATCATTCTTTTTATATTCCAAGCCATAGTCTATACCATAGACATAATGTAGTATTCTCTTTGCAAATTTCCAGTGACCCTCCTTAGGATCTTACATATGCCTTGAAATGTAGTTTACAACAAACACTATGTTAGGCTTGGTGTATGTTAGGTATATGAGACTCCTTATCAATTGACAATAAAAAGTAGGAGATACTTGTGATTTGTCATACCTTGATATTTTACAACCTGGGTTTACAATCTGTCACCTTGTATTTTTTAAGTAATGTCTTGGCATATTTTTTTTATGTGACCATAATGTGATTCTTCTTCTGCTAGACTTCCAAACCAAGATAGTAGTGTAGAAGCCCCAAATATATCATATCAAATTATTATTCCAAATCATTATTCATATTGTTCACGAATTATCTAAACTCCCTCTAATAACCAGATCATCAATATATACCACAAGGATCAATATGTGAGAACTACTTTTATTGACATAGAGATTTTGGATCAGAGGGACTTATTGTAAAATAATGTTGTAAGAGGTGGTCGTTTATTTTGATGTACTAGTCTCTAGAAATTTGTTTTAACCTATATAGTGACACTTTTAATTTATAGACTTTCTTTTATTTTCCATTGACAAAAAAACCTTCTAGTTGGGTCATGTACATCTCTTCTTCAAGATCACCATTAAGGAAGGTACATTTTATTTTTATTTTTATTGAAACCAATTATTATATTAAATAAAAGAGGTTACAAGGAGCGATCACAACTCAGGGTCCAAGACCACCCACACGATCAAAACCCTAAATAGGGCACCAAAACCAAAGTTTGAGAACAACCAGAGAAACCAGAATACGAGACCCAAGGCCAAATACAAAAGAAACCCTTAAAAGGGTGAACAATTAGCATAACTAAGAACAAGGAGACACTCCTAAAGGAGGAGGATCATTCTTTGGCTCAATGGAGCCCAAACCATTAGGATTTTCTACAGGCAGATCGATAGACCAAGAGTTATCAGGAGCAACAATGTTCATCAAAGGAACCATAATACCCTAACCAAGGGGAGTAGAATTGATCAAAGTTGAAGGTGGTAATGGAGCAGAACGAGCATGAGTAGGAGGAGAAGTAACTAGTTGAGGATACGGTCTAGGGCTCCAACCAGTACCATGATTAGCCAAGTGATGCATAAGATTCCAACCACGTTGTAGAGAGCGTAAACGTGAACGATACCTGTTGTGAGATATAGGGAGATATTGAGCCCTACTATGAGAATTGATAGAATGACTTGAGTTCGAAGAACATCACCCCTTAAACCTACTACATTGAGGCCTTGGAGAAACTGAGGGACCTTGAGGTGGAGGGAGATCAGGTGGAACCCTACTGATAGTGCACGAAGCCTTGAGACAATACTCGATAAGATTCATCAAATGCGCCATCTTAAAAGCCTACAAATGGATCTGAATGGTAACAACATAAAGCACCATAATATTTTCATTTATAAAAAAACTATAAAGAAATTAAATCTCTAGAATAGATAGCAACATTCCTAGATTTCCATAGCTGAAACAAAATAATCGCACAAAAGAAATTCCACAGAGCAACAATATAAGCATGCCAACAACTATTATCACAAACAAAATCATCTTCCATCTAAAGAACTCGTGATGAAAATATTTAAACAAAGAGTGAATCCAAGCATAGGTAAATTGAGCACTAGGGTAAAATCAAAATATATGTTTAAAAGTTTAATAAGAGACCAAAGAGAAAAGGTGATCTTAGGTTTAAGATTAGAATACCCAATACAATTCAAATGAGTAATCCAAGTATAAGAGGTAGACTGAACCTACCATATTTCATTAAGCTTTTTAATACCACAGGAAAAAGGACTAAGAAGCTAATAAAGCAAGGAAGAAGAGTAGTTCTTGAAAGGAGTATCTATATTCCAACGTCAATCCCTCCACTAGGCACTTAGGGGCTGAAGACTGAGCTTATGCAACATGATATCAGGTATAAGCTCATGGATCTTAAGAATAGAAGGAAGATCTAAGTTTTGAAGATTAAATTTATGCTTGAGGTCAAGCCAAGGAATCCAATCTCGAGAATGCACTAAATATTTAATAAAGCAAATGCCTTTACGAAATAGCCTCAAAGCTTTAACCCTTGGCATATTAGCAAGAATAATTAAAGAGTTAGATAAAATAGGAGACCACCAGATATTTTGAGAATTGAATGAAATACCATTACGAAAACCATCACCAATCCAACAAATATGAGGTTTCACCGCTTTAAAAATGCTGCCAAATAATTTTAACAACAAAGGAACCCTAAATCTTAACTAGGGCAAAAGTAATGATAAGAGTGTGAAGGCCAATATTAGCCAAAGCTTTATGCCCATAAGGAAACCTTAAAGAGATACAATGGTCATTAAAAACCTTCCAAGCTTCAGGGACTTCAATAGATTTAACCACCCACTTAGCACACAAAGAAATGCTTTACTTGTAGATATCAATGATACCCATCCTACCCTTATTAGTAGGCATGCAAAAAATATCCCAAGCAACCCGATGAAAACCACACAAATTCTTCCCCTTGGCCCAAAGAAAATCCCTAAGGATTCTGGCCAACTTATTATAAGAATTCTTAGAAGGGTCCCAATAGGAGGAATAGTAAACATGGGTGGCAACAAGAATCTTAGTGCAAACCTAAAATTTACTAGCAAGAGAAAGGGGACGCGAGGCCCAATAGAAAATATTTTCAATTCTATCAATAACATATTGCGAGAGTTCAAAGGGAAAGCAGTTAAAAGAAAAAGGAATTTCTAAGAACTTAAAACACTCACCCCTCTAAAGCCAATGCCATGAGAAATGTCTAAGCCAAGCAGGCAAAGCATAAGAAGCAAGGCAAAAATAAAGAGACTTAGACCATTGGATGTTGGAACTAGAGGCCTTACAAAAAGTGTCCAAACAAGCCAAAGTAGTTGAAACAAAAACCTCATCCTCACTAATAGTGAGAAAAGAATCATCCACAAAATACCCATTAATAAGTTGAGTGGACATATTAGGCAAAAGAATACCTTTGATCAACCCCTTAGATGCTTGACTAGCAAGAAGATAACCAAAAGCTTCAACCACAATGATGTAAAGCGAGGGGGCCAAAGGACAACCCTTGCGAATAGAATGAAACAAACCAAAATCCTCTAACTTATGCCCATTAATAGTAAGATAGGCTAAAGCATCAATAAACAACATATTGACGAACTTAATAAAAAGGGCCCAAACTTGAGAGCTTTGAGCATGGCAAGAATAAAATGCCACTCAATACGATCATATGCTTTCTCAAAGTTGAGCTTAAGGAAAATTGAATTTTGGCCAGAGACACAATCATTCTAAATCTTCCCAGACAATAATAATGTTATCCAAGATATAACGCCCTTTAATGAAACTCGTTTGCTCCGATCTGATAATCATAGGAAGAATTTTCTGAATATGAAGAGCTAAAGCCTTGGCCAAGATATTATAAGAAAAATTAAGGAGAGTAATAGGTCTCCAACTAGTGATAAGCTTAGGATTACCTACTTTGGTAATGAACTTAATGTTTCCATGATTGATAATACTACCCAAAGAGTTATTGGCTAATGCTTCATTATAGACATTGAGCAGATTAGGCCCAGTAAAATTCCAAGTGGCTTTATAAAACTCACAGGGAAAGCCATCAAGACCAGGGGACTTATCATATGACATAGTCATAAGAGCATTATGAATATTAGCAAGTGAAATAGGAGCCTCACATAGATGCCTATTATAAGCAAACAACTTAGTAGGAACAACATCAAGATACTGCTGGAGCACCATATGATATTTTAGAGAATATTGTTATGCTTGAAAGATAAGCTTATAATGATCTATAAAGGTTGACGTGATATTAAGAAGAGAAGTAAACCTATCATGAGAGACTTGAAAAGCCTTGATTTGGATTCTGGCCTACCTAGAATGAAGAGATTTGAAAAAGGCTTTGGATGGGCGATCACCCACCCTCAGCCAATATAGAGGAGCCCTAAGCTAAGGTCCCCTAGATTCATGTTGTTCATGGAATATAAGTTGGTGGTAAAAACCAACAACCTTGGCTTGCAATTGCCGATCATACAAATAATTTTCTTGCAAAGATAAATTTCGTTGATACTCCTCCATGACATCCATATTAGCAAGCTTTTTGATATGCACCACCAGTTTGTCAAAATGCTGCATGAAAGACTTAGTACGAACAATCACCTCATTCCACCAAGAAATCCAATTGATAGAATGAGGAGGTCAAGGTAATAAATTCTAGATTATTTCAATCACAAAAATCATGCTAGGGTGTTGTAATAAAGAAGTATTTAAATAGAATTGATTGCATAGAAAATTGAATTGGCAGCCACTCCACTCAATTTGGAAGGAAATCGAGAAATGATATGACAATAGGAATTGATCCCAGATCATCACAATATTATTATTGGTAGTGGAGAAGGAGTTGTTTTTTGCTTTGACATCATAACTTGATCAAGGCACTTACAAACTATCATTACCAACAAAAAATTTGGACCATGTGAACCAAGGAAGAGGTGTGCATTTACATTGAAAAAAAGGGGATAAAAAAGACCCCACATGTGCTTAAGAAAAAAATAAGCCTCACGCTCATCGGTGCATCAGTTTATCGAGAGGTAGCCAAATTTATCTTTAGCATGCTCAACCATATTAAAGTTATCACAAATAAGCCAATATGCCATTGGCAAGTGATCAACCAGGTACCACCAAAGGGTAAAATGACAAGACCCATAATTAGGTGCACAAATGTTGGCAATGACCAGGGTGTTCCCATTAATATTTAATAGAATCCATATCACATGATGAGAGGGATCCTTACCAAACCCTAGTAGAAAATCCTCAAATTTGGATGATATTGATATAGAAACACCACCCTAACCATATTCATGGTGAGTAGTGAAGTGCATAAATGATCCTAAAATACAGCTGAGAGGAACTTCTAACAAAAACTAGAGATTTTAACTTCTTGTAATCAAATAATATCAACATGGCCAACACTTTGCACATCAGATTTAAAATAAAATTTTCTTAAGGACTCTATAAGTCCCTAAACTTTCCATAAAAAGAAATTCATGGAAGAAGAATATCCAAGGAGCCATCCTTCAAAGGACTACCTGCATTGTTAGACAACATTAAGAAACTATTAAATAGAGAGGTCTGAGAAGGGTGAAATAGATCACCAACAATCGAAGGACAATGGTTAGCTTCCTAACCTCCCCTCAGTGACGGTGAGCCATCCTGATATGGACTACACAAAAACTTGGAGGGTGGAGGTATTATTTGTGATTTCCCTTCCTTTGAGGTAGATTTATGCTTTGAAGGTTTCTTAGTAGGAGGATCCAAGATAGGATGCACGAGAACAACAGGAGGATGAGATGGCGGTTGTATAACCTTATCTCTACTAGAAAGCATCGATTTAGGGTTGGCCACTTAGATATCATGATCCAGTCACCCTCAATAGAGGGTTTGGTAGGGAAAGGCACAACAGAAGGAGCAGGGTCAACTATTGGAGGCTTTTGAGCAACCAACAAACAATTCTTGATACAATGCAAAGTAGATTGACACCAAAAGCAAGTATTAGACAAGTTAAAGTAAACATTTTTTTGCATAAAATGCTTTGTACCAACCTGAATGTCCACAAATTCTTTGAGATCCTATGCAAGGTCAACCTTAACATAGATTACCTTACTGGGCCATATCAAGAAAAAATGTTCTTCTTCCTGACATATCAACCGACCAATGGGTTTGACAATATCAACAATAAACACTGATGTAGGAGCATCCAACGGTGTAAGAGTGATCTTGCATCATCCAAAATTGCATTTATTTTATTTTGTTCTAAAGTTTGTTTAGTTGTTTAGAGGATGGAGAAATAGACCCAATGCCAAAATAATCATCCCAATATCCTGAGCGGTTTTGGATATATATAAATTTTAAGGTCTTCTACCCTACCAAAACTAGTGAAAATCCTGCTACTAAAACTTGAAGGTCAATTTTGAAGGCCTTAGAGGCCTCGTAGAGGGCTGAAAAATGGTGGTAATATCCTTTGGAATAATATTGGGCTGCAAACCCCTTTGAGAGCTTTTTGAAAACATGCACCAATAGTTATTTCAAGCAACGAGCGATGAGTTATGACCTTAGGAAGTTTCCCCTCAAAATTCAAATTTCAAATAGATTGTTCTAGGTGGGAAAATGGAAAACTAGGTATTTGAGGGGGAATTTTGAATTTGTAAGGGGTTGGTATTTGTAAGCTCTATAATTCCATGAAAGGAATACAAGAAAATTGTGGTATTTATCTATTTTCCTGTTGATTGTGTGTTCTATTGATCTTAGTTCTTCAAGTGGTATCAGAGCAAGAGTTCCTGAGTGTGTAAATAGATCATTGGACGTAAGGAAGTTTACACTAGGATGTGTGGTTAAGGTTTGTGATAAACATGATCAAAACTCCTCCACGAAGAAATGATGGTGGTGGGAGAAATGCTATGGTGTTAGAAGATGATTTTAGAGCTTTGCAAAGATAAGTTCAAGCTCTGCAAGAGGAGCTACGTAGAGGGTTTGAGCCAAGGAGAGAAGATGGGAGTGAATATGAAGCTAAAGAAGAAGAGGCCCAGTTTGAGGAAGAAGAAGAGGTAGTAGATCCTGTGCAAGCCAAATTATATAGAGCCATATCCCAGATTGGGAAGAGATCAAATATGGAGGTTTATACGTTTTTAGTAAATATTAATCTAGAAGGGTTGATCGATTGGATCAATGATATGGAAGAATACTTTGAGTATGATGAGGTTGAAGATCCTAATAGGGTCAAGTTTGCTAAGACCAAGCTGAAGGGTCATACCAGTATTTGGTGGAAGGGAGTACAATTGGACAAAAATAGAAAAGGGAAGGAAAGGATAATAATGTGGGAGCGCATGGTGGAGAAGTTGAAGAGACAATTCATTCTAGCTGATTACGAGTTGGATCTGCTAAAGAAAATATAGGTTTGAGGCATTCAAGTAAGTCTATCAAAGAATACACAGAGGAGTTCTATAATATTGTAATCAAAACAGGCCATTCTGATGCCAACAAGGAGAAGGTAGCCTATTACATAAATGGGTTGAGAGCAAGTATTCAAGAGGAGCTAAGTCTGGTTAGGATGACCACCATAGAATATGCTTACCAGTTTACCTTGAGTGTAGAAGAGAAGCTGAATAGAAGATTTGAGAGCAAGTAGAGAGGAAGAGGTCGTGGTGGAAGAACTGGTGGGAGAACAAATGAAGGATGAAATGAGGACCAAAAGAAGAATGGAGAAGTAAGCAACAGTCAGGACCAAAAGGGGGTGACTGATTACTGCCCCCATGAGCAGAATAATGGCTACCAAAGAGGAAGAGGAAGGTCTGGACGAGGGCCTGGAAGAGGAGAATTTTGTGGAACTTGTTTCGAATGTGAAGAAGAAGAACATCGAGCATACGAGTGCCCATAGCACCAAGAGGGAACGAATAAGAGGCCTAAAGGTAATGCCCAAGTTGCTGTTGTAGATGAAGGTGTTGAATCTGAGAACTCTGAAGAAGCAGAAAGAGGGAAAGTTATGGTCACAAGGAGAGCCTTGTTAAATAATGAGAAATATCCAGATCAGAGGAAGAGTCTATTCCACACAAGGTGTAAATGTGTAGGTAAGGTGTGTAATATTATCATTGATAATGGTAGCATTGATAACCTAGTGTCATAAGGGATGGTTACCAAGTTAAAATTAGAGAGAAGGAGGCACCCACATCCATATCGGATTGCATGGTTGTAGAAGGACCATAGGGCTTTGGTTAGCGAGCAATGTTTAGTAAAATTCAATATTGGAAGTTATCATGATGAGATTCTGTGTGACATCCTACCCATGGATGCTTACAATTTGATGTTGGGAAGGCCATGTAAGTTTAATAGACGTGCAATACATTATGGGTATGCCGACACTTACTCCCTGAAAAAGGATGGAGTGCGCCACAAGTTGAAGCCCTTGAAGGAGGTGGACAAAAAGGATTGTAGCAGTGCTAGAATTTGGTTATTTGATGGTAAAAAGTTTTTAGATGGCCTGAAGCATGAGCATATGTGCTATGCGTTAGTTCCTAGAATTAAGGAAGAGCCATGCGTAGATATCCCAACAAAAGTCTCAAGTCTGTTAGAAGAATTCCTAGATACTATATCAGATAATGTACTTGAGGGTTTACCACCAGTGAGGAAGATCAGTCACCACATAGACTTAGTATCGAGAGCTAGTTTACCCAATAAGGCAACCCATAGAATGACTCTTATAGAAAGTGAGGAGCTAAAAAAATAAGTCCAAGAGCTACTAAAAATGGACTAATTTGAGAGAGTTTGAGCCCATATGCAGTTCCTACAGTACTAGCACCAAATAAATATGGGGAATGAAGAATGTGTATAGATTCTCGAGCTATTAACAAGATCACCATAAAATACAGATTTTCATTGCCAAGGATGGATGACATTATGGAATGTTTGAGTGGAGCCAAGTACTTCACAAATATTGACTTGAAGAGTGGGTATCATCAGATTCATATCAAAGAAGGAGATGAGTGGAAGACAACCTTCAAGACCAGAGAGGATTTGTATGAGTGGTTGGTCATGCCATTTGGGCTAACCAATGCACCAAGCACATTCATGTGGCTTATGAATGAGGTATTGAAGGAGTTTCTAGGAAAATTTGTCATTGTCTATTTGGATGACATTTTAATTTTTAGCAAGACTTTGGAGGAGCACCTGCTACATATTCGACGAGTTTTTGAGAAGCTGAGGGAGGAGCAGTTGCTGATTAATTTGAAGAAGTGCAGTTTTGTAAAAAAGGAGTTGGTGTATCTGCTACTTTAACTTGTCTAATTAATTAGATTGTTTTGGGCAGGAAAAGAGAAAACAGGGTAGTTGAGGGGGAATTTCAAATTTGTATGGGGTGGTCTTTGTAAGCTCTATTCTTCCATGAAAGGAATACAAGAAAATTATGGCATTTCTCTATTTTCCTATTGATTGTGTGTTCTATTGATCTTATTTCTACTTCAAGTGCAACATGAGGAGCAGGGTCAACCATTGGAGGCTTTTGAAAAACCAAAAAATAATCCTTGATACAATGCGAAGTAGATTGACACCAAAAGAAAGTATTAGACAAGTTAAAGTAAACATTTTTTTGCATAAAATAATTTGTACCAACATGAATGTCCACAAATTCTTTGAGATCTTGTGCAAGGTCAACCTTAACATAGATTCCCTTAATGGGTCGTATCAAGAAAAAATATTCTTCTTCCCAATATATCAACTGACCAATGGGTTTGACAATATCAACAATAAACATCCATAAGGGTAGCGAAAGACCAAGGAGTTCAAGCCAAACCAAGAATTTCAAGGCAACTTGTTCCAAAACTCGGAAAGGAGTCCAAGGAGAAAGGACTATCAAAGTATTGTAAACAAATAAACAAATAGACCTAGCAACCATAATTTGTACTTGCGAGGGTTATTTAAAGGAAAATAAAATAAAACCTTTGGTAAGATTACGGATACCTACAACCACAACACCATGATCTTACTAGTGAATTTTAAGCCAAATTTTGAAGAAATTATTGCAATGGGATTCGATAGAAAAAATAAGCAATAATATAGTGATTCTCATACCATTTTACAACTGAAGAAATAACATCAAGAGAGATTACAAAATTTGGAGAAGACTCATTACCTCATTCACTACTTTCAAAACAAACTTATGATCTTGATTCGGTGCCATGAAGACCACTATTTGTAACAACCATTACATATATGGATGGAAAGGCCATAAGAAGGAGACCAGTCACCTAACTGGTGGTAGTAATAGTATTTAATACCAAAGAAACCAAATTTATGAATGGCGGTAAACCCAAACCCTAATAAAAAATCAGTCCAAAATTTTAATTCTTAAAATTTTGAGTTTCAAATCAAAGAAATACCTAGATACCTCTTCCAAGTAAGGCACTTTAACATGCATTTGATAATTTTTCCATTCAAACTATGTTGCTAGTGCATAGATTGTACATATAATGGTCATCTTGGTTGTAGGTGCAAATGTTTATGAATAATCAATACATTCCCTTTGTGCAAAACCTTTTGCAACAAGTCGGGCCTTATACTTAATTTTATATATCCATTTGCAGTCTATGGGGCTTCTTTCCTTTTAGCAGATTGACTAGGTCCAAAGTTTCATTCTTCATCAGTAGTATATTCTATTTCCATTGCACCCTTCCACTTAGATGACTGAATTACATCCTTTACTAAAGTTGGTTTTGAGTTCTCCATTATTGATATCATAAAACTAAAATTTACTTCTCATGTAATACTACAAGTATGAGTCTGGTGGAAGTTAGATTAGGTGGTGTTTAAGGTTAGAATATCTAAGAGTATTTGTGAGCCATTTCAGAGTATTTTTTTGTTGTGGTGGTGCTATTGTTATTGCTTTTACAACTTTTTATCAATCACTTATGATTCATATTCAAAAACTTTTTTTTTGAATTAATGCTCACAATTAGAGGTGTGGTGTTTTTAGATTCCTTAGAATTATTATTGGCTATTTTGAATTCTTTATCAAATTCTAAATATTTTCTTACATGAATGTTTGGTGACTAGTGATGAGGCTGCAAAACTATT
Organism: Wollemia nobilis; assembly: GCA_028583015.1. Lineage (NCBI taxonomy): Eukaryota > Viridiplantae > Streptophyta > Pinopsida > Araucariales > Araucariaceae > Wollemia > Wollemia nobilis. The sequence continues at coordinate 8,180,375 of JAQPPZ010004842.1, forward strand.
TTATTTTTTAGTAGCTTAACCTTCTTCTTGTCTAATTTTGATTAAATTAATATAGTATGTGCCAAACATTAAACATTATTTATATTATTAATGTTGAAACACATAGTTCCCTTATCTTACTCATATTTGAGGAGTTAAGATTAATATGAGCATAAAGGACCTTCTTCTAGGAAGTTACGAAGAAGTACATCATCGATTTTGACATATAGTTCCCTTATCTTACTCATATTTAAGGAGTTAAGATTAATATGAGCATAAAGGACCTTCTTATAGGAAGTTATGAAGAAGTACATCATCGATTTTTTAACTCAATGATTTGGAATGACATATTACATGGAGTAAGTATGGTTATAGATATTATCAGTGGATGATGATATTCCTGGAACGACACCTTATGCGATGAATAATAATATATTTTCATAGCAAATATAATTTGAAAATATTGGTACAATAGTATTCTAAACTAATTATCTGTGTAGCTTTATATTTAGAGAATGCATATTATAACTTTGATAATATTTTTTTTATTGACATAGTTGTTGAAATTATGTACTTTGCAAAGAAGAAATAAGTACTTGGAGATTACTTATGATCATGTGTTTTCCTCCCACTATTGAACCCATTGGTGAATCAAGAGGAAGAGCTAAGCGAACCATCCACTTTTGTGGGTCTTAAGTGGTGTACCTTAGACTCTTTTGAGGGATTAAATTGGTATATGTATCTCTTGAAGTATGAACCTAATATAATTCAAGTAATAGTCAAGAAGTTGACTAAGGATTTATACTAGGGGAGTCATCGAGGATGATGCACTGGTAATGACAAATATGTTTGCCAAAGAGAATTTTAGGATATATGGATATACTGAAATGAGAATTAAGATAATATGTTTTTATCTTTGATAACACCTAATTTCTATGAGGTTAACTCATGATAAGTATCACCAAGTTTTAGGTTGGAACTCCTTTGTGTGAAATTTTGATAAACCTAGTTGTATGTAGACTTTTTAGGTCTAAATTGTTATAGAAATATGATTCTATATCATCTCTATGAAAAAAAAAATAATGTTGAACAACGTACCACTTATGGAAAAAGAGGTTATAAAAACCTATGTTTATATATGCTTGGTATTGCAGGCAAACACAAAGGAATGTGTTTATTTTAGGGGGGCTAGTATGTCATGACCCTCCATTGACAAACTTTTCTATACGATGGACTAATGAATTTTTATGTTGTTTTGAATATAGACTAAATGACATTATCCTTGATCATTTGCATCATATGATTGGTTTATATAAGAATATGATATTACTGATAGTTTGCATAAGTTTACATGGTTGCAGGAGTAGGTATTCATTGGATAGAGTGGACGAGGGAGTCACCACTAAGAATGAAGAAGATGAAAAAAGATAGATAAAAATCCATAATTATCCTAATTAGAAGTTGATATTAATTATAGGTTTGTATAATTAATTGTGATTAGATTTACTTAAATAATTTTATTATTCAACCTATTTTGTAAAATAGGAAATTAAGTTGAATATTTGGTGACTAGGACTCTCTTCCAAACCAAGGGATGAGGAAGAGCATCTTCCATCTTGCAATTAAACAATAATTTGCTTAATTGTCCTCTCTTCCAAATGAAAGGAGGAGGATTGTCATCTCTACCATAGGAAATTTAAAATTGATTAAATTAAAGGGATTTTACTATTTGAATAGTACTCCTTTTAAATTTAGCAAAGGATCAAAATTGGGAATGACCCTGTAAATTTGGACACCTCCAAATGGAAGGAGGAGAATGAAGGGATTAAAGTGGCATCTTTATATTATTATAATAATTAGCCACCTTCATTTGGATTAGGACTCTACTCCGCAAGGTGGAAGTGGTTGAATTATATTAAAACTCTAGGAGGAGTTTTAATATAAAGGAGCCTAGGTTTAGGAAAAGGGGGGAGAAATTTTGTAAGAAAAGCTTGGAGGCTATTATCGGGAGGCTTGAAGAAGGGGAGGAGACTAGGTGATTATGGAGTCCAACCATGCAAGATTTTAGGTTGGGGGTTCTCACTTTTGTTTTGGATTTATATACTCCGATGCATGGATTATGAATTACCTTTTATATTCCTTTATACTCTGTATTTGATTCTCTCTTAGAGCCTTTTTTTAATGTAATATATAAGTGATGATAGTCTTATTTTAAGCATATGATAATTATGTTTTAAGACTCTAAGAATTGCTGTTCAAATTGTTTATAATTTTTAAGTGTTTAGGGAGATCTACTAGTCTACAAAAATTCTTAGGATTATGCTTATTAGAGGCTTAATTTAATTATAATTTTAGAGGATAGCATTATGCCATTTTAGAATTCCTTTACTACCTTAAATCAAAGCTCTATAAGTTTGATTTAGATCCTAAAAGGGCATATGATTTTAGGTGTTGATAGAAAACCTTCTTAACTGAATTGAAGTGATATCTTATTTTGAATTTAGCTTGAGATGGGCTAACAGGATTGGAATATAGAATTGTGAGCTCTTTGAAGACAAAAATTGACCATTAACTGCATTTAACCCTTGATCATGGTGGTAGAGTTATCCATGGTGCTATATCTATTTATTTGGTGATCATAGCTCTTTAGAGTACTCCTAGAGCCATTCTATGAGGTTAAAAACCTCTTGTGAGTTACTTGTACTACCTCAAACCAGAGATAGAGATCAAAGTACTGCAATGCTTCCTTAACCCAGTGGTAGTAGACATCCATGGCTGAGTTATTATATTTTAACAACATCTTGATTTCATTTCAAAATTTTAAGGTCTCTATGGAGTCTCCCCATGAGGTCTAGTATCTTGTTATAGTTATTTTTAGCAGAGCTCCCTATGTTGCATCAAATCGGTGATAGAAACATTTTATATCGAATGATTCAACCTTTAAATCCACCTTGAAATTACTTGAATAAGGATTGCAACTTGGTTTAAAGGTAGCTAACTCATTTGAAAGTACTCCTATGTGTCTTAGGACCACGAGAAGCTAGACCTTGATTGGCCAAGAGTACCATGACCTACGTTCGGCCTGCTCAGGAAAAGGCCTATGTAAAGGCCTCCCTAAGCAATATCCCACATGGGATATGCTCAGGGCCTGGGACCCTTAAAAGGGAGCAAAGATCCCATATTTTTTTTATCACCAAGTGGTGGTCTTAGGACCAACCACACGATGGTTGAGAATGCCAGTTGGTGGCATGAATGGACGGTATAAGTTGATTACACATGTTAAGTTCTCATGTTTTTGATTACCATTTGATGGATTGTTGCTCTTGTATCCCTGTACCATGTGTTAGCTTGCAAAACTACCACATGTTGTCTTATTGTTTCCTGTGAGTAGTAGGAATAATTACAACCATTATATATATATTAGTGGGAAATGATTATCCCACACTCCCATGTGGGAAACATATTAGAGTCTAAAAGGGAGAAGGATCTCTTAATGCAATGACCATCACTCAATGGTCATGGTGACCACCGAGCAATGATCACTAGTGTTGGTCGATGACGCTTGACCACAAGGAGGTGGTCAACCTAGTCATGGAGACTAGGGCACCAGTTGTTAGTGCATAGCCATGTGACGACCTTTGTTGGGTTCTATTTTGCTTGTTTGATCATTGGTTCACTTGGATGATAGTTGTTTGATAGAACTCAGGTATTTTTGAAACCACCTAGTGACCATTGGATTATTAGAAATTTGGTTGTGATCATTGGGCTAAAATATGACCGTTGAAAAATAATTTTAACCATTGAATCACTACCATAGAAAAACCATATTAGCCGTTGGTTTTTTTGGATAATAAGATGACCGTTGAAAAATAATTTTAACCATTTAATCACTACCATAGAAAAACCATATTAGCTGTTGGTTTGTTTGGAAAAATTGGACCATGGAAATAAATCAAATACATTTGGAATCTAATTAAACCCACCTTTTTGGAGTAAATAAATTAATCATTCTTTTGCAGTAACTAGGGATTAAAAATTTAATTATCCCTTTTTGGATTCTCATTGGAGTAATTAGGGATTAAGAAGTTTAACCCCTTCCTTTGCTATATATTGAGTTTAAATGAACTAATCCATTTTTATTGGAGTAATTAGAGGAAAAGTGAATGCATTCTTAGGTTAAATTTAGGGAGAATTTGATAGGATTTCATAGCTTGATTATAAAGATAATTTAGATATTATTACCTTTATTATTGATTGGTTGTAACCATTCATGCTAATAATTGAGGAGGATCTAATCCAATTATAGAACTATGGAAGTTCTAAGATGATGAAATGAACGTGGAGTTCATTCTAGAACAAGAAAAGTTCTAGGTTTTTGGTTAAAACAATCTATGGAAAAGAATGAACGTGGAGTTCATTCTTGAAGGAATTATAAAGTCTCTTTGTAAACCTATTTTATACTATATGAAATAAATTTAGAGGGATTATAGGGTCCCTCCTTAATATTTATTTTATACAATATGAATGTTGGTAGAATAATTCCTAGATTGATGAAACAGGTTGTTACTAAAGAATATTTGGAAAGAATGAGTTTTATTTCATAAAGAATTGTGGAAATTCTTGTGCATTATATGGATGCTTTGGAAAATAGAATTGTGGAAATTCCATAAATTGGTTGTATCGGAATACTTTTATGATAATATAATATGGATTTATTAAGGCTAGGTTTTTACCTTCGGGTTTTCCCAGGATATATGTGGTGTTATCTTTGAATCTTGCATCTACTGCTTTAATTTAATAAATGCTCTTCAATGTAAAGTTATTTATGATGCTATGTGCTTAATCTTATGTTAAGTTAGAATATGAATGGAATCATGTCTTGTTATATGATGGAATGATTTATATTCATTTTATATGCTTCAATTAATGATATTTATCTATTGCAATGGTTTCATAAAATGATAGATTTCTCATAAGATATCATTAGGAGTAGAGACTCTTAAGGCATGAGTTTAATAAAAAATAAATGATGATATTCCATAACTTGAGTATGTAACACTCAAGTATTCTTGTGATTGAATACTCTAGGTGGTGTAACCTAGAGAGCTTCCAAAGGTAGGTAGAATTTGGAAAGATCCTAAGTGGGTATGCTTGGACTTGATATCCTATATTAATAGTATGGAATATCTTTGCAAGTTTGATGTTGGTACCTTGAATGGGGAGGATCGGGTGGCCAAGATATTTATCGCATGGAGTGATAAATAGATTAATTATCTATTTTAGTAATTAAGCAACAAGCACTAGATAGCTCACCATGGAGGTGTAGGTATCTAGGCTTCCAAACATTATACTTGGTTCCATAAGTCACTACAGGATGTGGCCACATCCTGACCACTTGAGTGTCATCTGTAGCGACTAGTCTCAGTTGTGGTATGCCTAGGGTTGAAAAAGAGAATTGTAATACATCTAACTATACCCAGTAAAATTTATCTAATAAAATTGAAATGTGAAATGGTAATAATTGATGAACCTTACTTATGAGACCTTTGCTTATGAATTCCACACTTAACATTGTGTTAATAAAATATTAGTCTATCAATGGAATTAAGTAACAATAGTGGTTTGTTACAATTAACAATGGGAGGGGTTGTTACAGTTGGTATCAGAGCCCAGACTAGCTAATAGATTCTAGTATTAGATTTAGGTTTTCAAAATAGATGGGAAAGCAGAACTATAGGTTGGTTCAAACCTATTAATTGCTCAATTTGAGCTATGGTTGTTAAACCATTATTGATAAAACATTGCATGAAGTAAAGCATAACATTGATATTATCTTGGAAAAATGATATATGGGGATTAAGAAAATAAATAAACCCCATTTTGAAAAAAAATTGTGATAATATCTTGCAAGGAGGCAAGAGTGGGAGTATGATTAGGTGTTTAAAAAAAATACTATTTTATATTATTGGATTGGAGAGACTAAGCAGTCTTTGAATATAAATATGACCATTAGCTAGAGCAAGGAGTTGAATATATTAACCATGGTAAAGTAATGCAAGAACAAAACCATTCAAAAATAAACATATGTCACCACCATCTGAAACATCACCCAATAAGCTCGAAGTCTCCCGAATCGACATCTACATCCCAAAATAGTATGCCACCCAACCACCCGGGTGGTGGTCAAGTTTAATAATATATTATACACTACTTAAATATGGGATAATTCCACTACATGATGCATGTGGTATTAATATCAACACATGATAAATGGGTGTCAAAATGAACACCAATGATAAAATAAGTTAGTCTAGAATAATAAAGGACTAACTATAAATAACTAAACTCTTTGAGTCATTAGTGAATGATTGTTAATGTGCAACACTATGAGATGAAACCTTGTAGATAGACAAGTGTGATCTAGATCATTATCGATAGAATGATAATGATCAAAATTAAAACAATAGAAGTGGAACATGCATAATGAGATCTCATTTCATGATGGGAAATATTATAACTGATGCGGCTTAGAGAAATGATATGTCCCTAGTTAAATAATATGAGAACGATGATGGGTGGCTAAATAAGAATAAGGTGGCTCAAAAAGATCAAAATATGATTAGCTAAATTACTAAACATGATCGTTGTGTCGTAATCCATTGATTGGATAGACACTTGGCAATAATCAAAGGAATAATTCAAATCATCAATTCTATAACTTCAAAGGTTGATATGAGAACTTGGATTTTTATCCTATCCAAATTCAAAGGAGGAAAGAGTTACCTAATAATTACCATGAAGTATATGGTATTTATACTTATTTTAGGGTTTTCATTACTAAGTTTGAGGGTATTTGGAGCAAACCCCATAGTTTTCTTTGTGATTTTATTACTACTATTTGCTGACCTACTAGTGCATACACATTGAGAAGAGAAAATGGTGGTACTGGATCTAATCAAGGAGGCCATGCTGAGAAAATAAATCCATTAAATATTGTAAAACCACGTCATACACTTAGAGCAATATTTCAAAATGCGAGGGATATGCTGAACGACATTGATTGGGGATGGTTGAAAGCAATAGGATTGGAAGGAGTTGTGCATCTAGAGTTGGTGCATGTAGATAGATATTATCTATTAGACTTGATTGAAATATGGAATATTGATAGGGGGACATTCCAGTTACCCACAATAGAGATAACCACCACTATGGAAGATGTATACTGATTATATCAGTTACCAGTAGAGGGATGTACAATAATCGTTGTTGACGAAGCAAAGAAGGGGTGATTATTGGAAAGAGTGTTTGGATCTGAGTAGAGAGATATGAACACTGAGAAGGGTAGTATAATGTATGAGATGCATTATGTATTGGGAAAATTAACACATAGATAGACTTACTGATGGTGCTCATAACAATCATTATTCTACCTGATTCATCTGGTGCACAATTTCCCTAGAATCTGTTACGAGTGTTGTGGGATGTTGATAATTCTATCGTGTTTGTATGGGAACCAACCTTGTTGTCCCATATTTATAGAGAATTATTCAAGGTTCAAATGAAAAAGTGAACAAGAATGAATTATAGTCTCTTACTACAAGTATGGACCTTGAAACATTTGACTATGGAAAGACCTCCAGGATTGCCTTATGATGCACACAGTTTGGTGGGGCTAGAGATACCTTATGCATTACTATGGCAAAGGGAGAAAGATATAAAGTTTAACAGACCACAATAATACAATGGAGAATGGTATCGTTATATATGTACAAATTGGAAACCCCAAGATGTGACCTGGAGTCCATGGAGGAAAAGCCCAATGTAGTTTAAGGATAGAATACAACTAGCTCATGTGCAATGAGCAAGGTGGTTGATTGGATGATAGAGCATACTTTATGAGTATTTTCAATATACTCGAGTATTGTGATAATTCGGTATTAGACAAAGAATACTAGATCCACCTATGATATATACAAGGAAGGAGAGGAATATAACAATACCACCATGGATGGAACCGTTATCCATTGAACAAGATGAGGATATATGGGTTCCAGATGCTGATGATGTAGTTACAACCCCATAGTATGATAGATGGTGGGCCACTCAAGGATGACAAAAAGAGGAGGATATAGAGGAAGACGTAGATATAGAAGAAATTGATGAAGCAGCTAAAGATGTCGTAGAGGCTATTGGTAGTGAAGAGGATATTCCTAGAAGACATGCATGTCGTTGATTTGAAATGGAAGTAGGTCCATCAAATTATCAAGAAGATGATGATTGGCATTTGATGATGGATGGAATGCGTGAAGTAAAATCTTTAAGGAAGCAAGTTCAACAATTGGAATCACAAAAGTTGAAACAAGAAGGCTTGTGGGTGCTAGAAAATATGAGGTTGGATACTAAGAGAGATGTCATCATAGAAAAAAGAGATAGGATCTATCTAGAGGTAGCTCAAAGAGAAAACTGGAGAGCAACAACAATGAAAACCCTACAAGCAAAAAGTTCACAACTACAATGAGCAAGGGAAGATTATAGGTCTATATTTTTGGTCTTGTATTTTGATGCGTTGGTGAGCCATGGTATGATAATTCCTTCATAGCCAATTCTTAGAGCATATCATGGGCATAGAAGGACAATGCGAGCAAGATGATCAATATTGCAAATCAGAGCTCAGGTAGTTTCTCAAATATCTTCTCCAATATCTTCTCCAATAGCTCCATAGGAAACCTCCCAGATAGGAGTAAGTCCAACACTGAGTGGTGAAGGGATCGAGAGGTAGATATCATAAAGTTTTTTCTTGACATGCATGCTAGTGGATTTTGTAACCAATAAATATGATTAGATATGCAAAGAAATTTTTAGTTAATATTTGATTGTACTTAAATGATATTTTATTTTAAAATTGATAAAGTATGTGGTTTATGAACTATAGAAATTACATAAGTCCATCTTAGAAAGGAATATTAAAACTAAAATGATATAAACCTGTTCTATTTTACATCCTTAAAAAGGGCTTATCACTATTTGACCCATAGTCATGTTAACTTAATGAGTTAAGTCAAGAGAATGATTATGCAGGAAACACATAGTTCCATTATCTTACTCATATTTGAGGAGTTAAGATGAATATGAGCATAAAAGACCTTCTAGGAAGTTATGAAGAAGTACATCATCGATTTTGCTACTCAATAATTTGGATTGACATCTTACATGGAGTAAGTTGTTAGTCTCACAATGAAACTGAGAGGGGGGTGAATCAGTGTGGCTCTTTAAAACTTAAAAACTTCAACTCTTAAAGCCAAAACAATGAAAGCTTAAAACCACATAAAGCAAATACAACAAGAGAGCATCACACAACACAAGATGTAACGAGGTTCACCAGTTTTGGCTACTCCTCAAAAATTACTGCTTGGACTACCATCCAAATCCAACCTTTGCAAAGCAACAACTTTACAATCAATTTTACCAGCACCAACTAGAAGGAGCACCAACCCCTGATTTATCTGCACCAACAGAAAGGAGCACCAAACCCTAATTTATCTACACCAATAGAAAGGAGCACCAACACCTAATTTATCTGCACCAACAGAAAGGAGCACCAACCCCTAATTTATCTGCACCAACAGAAAGGAGCACCAACCCCTAATTTATCTACACCAACAGAAAGGAGCACCAACCCCTAATTCCAAGCACCAACTTGGACTGCAATTTTGAAACTATATTTTTGACATAAATATGCCTTCGCTTATACAAGACCTTGACTGGTCTATTGCTAACCCAACCTCTCTCGCTATTCACCAAAATACCACACACACTTGCGACTCTGCTTACTGCACTTTTACTACCCTCTTACAGACCCCTTTGTTGCGCTTCTTTACTACACTCTTATGGCTCTCACGGCTCTGCTTAACGCTCTCTTACGGCACTCTTCCAACCCTCTTTTTGTAGCACTTTCACACTTTCACAGCAGCACTTTTCTTCTCTACATCAGCAATTTAATTCTCCACACAGACCTCCTTTTATAACAGAATTTTGATTCTATTTTTAGCTTCCATATTTTCACATGCAACTTATTAATAGAAAATTCTATATTCAACTTCCTTTATCTCACAGTATTCTTTCATGCATCCTCTAAATAGTTATGGTTCTTTGTTTGGTCTTCGACTGATGACTTTCAGTTTAATTGTCGCTTGATGCATTCACTCCGTAACTGACCTTGTAACTATCGTTCTGACTCCAGTTCATTGTTCTTATTTTAGCTGCATGATTTTTCTCTGTAAATGCACTTGTAACTGTTATATAACTTCAGTTAACTCTTCTTATTTTAGTTGCATGTATTTCTTCTGCAACTGCCCTTGTAACTGTCATGGAACTTTAGTTAACTATCACATATCTTATTTTGACTGGGTTCTCTTCTTTCTCGTGCCAACATGACCTGTCACGAAATCGTGACACTTCTGCCTCTTTGTTCTCTTCTTAGCTTTCACCCATAAAAACAAAACATGTCGCGATATCGCGACACTTTCGCCTTCTTGCTACTCTTCTCGGCTTCAACCAGTGAAAACACATGTCGTGATATCGTGACACTTTTGCCTCCTTGCTACTCTTCTCGGCTTCAACCAACGAAAACACAACATGTCGTGATATCGTGACACTTTTGCCTCCTTGCTACTCTTCTCGGCTTCAACCAGCGAAAACACAACATGTCGCGATATCGCAACACTTTCGCCTTCTTACTTTCTCTCTCCTCCTTTAGTCATGAAAATGCGACATGTCGCGATATCGCGACACTTTCTCTTGCATTCGAGTCACGAAAACCCAACATGTCATGATATCGCGACACTTTTTCTCCTTAGCTTTTTCTCTTGCCTTCGGGTCGTGAAAACTTGACATGTCACGATATCATGACACTTTTTCTCCTTAGCGCTTTCTCTTGCCTTCGGGTTGCGAAAACCTGACATGTCACGATATCGTGACACTTTTTCTCCTTAGCGCTTTCTCTTGCCTTCGGGTCATGAAAACCCAACATGTCACGATATCACAACACTTTTTCTCTCGGACTCTCTCTCCTGCAATATGTCATGAAATCACGACACTTTTTCTTTCGAACTCTCTCTCCTGCAACATGTCGCGAAATCGTGACACTTTTTCTTTCGAACTCTCTCTCCTACAACATGTCATGAAATCACGACACTTTTTTGTTCGTACAACCTTCCTTGCAATATGTCATGAAATCGTGACACTTTTTCGTTTGGACTCTCTCTCCTGCAACATGTCGTGAAATCGTGACACTTTTTCGTCCGTACAACCTTCCTTGCAATATGTCGCGAAATCGTGACACTTTTTTGTCCGTACAACCTTCCTTGCAATATGTCACAAAATCGTGACACTTTTTCTACTTGCATTTCTCTCTTCCAACATGTCGTGAAATCGTGACAGTTTTGCTTGCTTGCGCTGTTTCTCCGAACATGTCGCAAAATCGTGACACTTTTTCTTCCTTGCATTTTCTCTTCGCTTTGGACCGCAAAAATGCAACATGTCGTGAAATTGTGACACCTTTTTCTCTCTCCTATTTCGCTTTGCTTTGGCCCATGAAAATGAAACATGTCGCAAAATTGCGACACCTTTTTCTCTCTCCTCTTTCTCTTTGCTTTGGCCCGTGAAAATGAAACATGTCACGAAATCGCGACACCTTTTTCTCTCTCCTCTTTTTCTTCAAACATGTCGTGATATCGCGACAGTTTTTCTTTCTTGCCAACATGTCACGAAATCGCGACACCTTTTTCTCTCTCCTCTTTTTCTTCAAACATGTCGCGATATCGCGACAGTTTTTCTTTCTTGCCAACATGTCGCGATATCGCGACAGTTTTCTTCCTTGTGATTTTCTTTTGATTTTTAGCATATGGGCCACTTCTATCTTTTGGAAAACCACTGCTCTGAAGAACCTCTTAGCTCCTGTCCACTGCATCAACCGATCTGTCTAACTGTGTTGACAACAATAACAATATTGTTTCTGCACCTTGCTCAACATAAGTATGGTTATAGATATTATCAGTGGATGTTGATATTCTTGGAATGACACCTTATGTGATTGTTGGGATACGAATTGACATCAAGTAAAACTTGATACTATGATTGTCTATCTTCTAGCTTTTTGATTAGGATTGCACCTACTAGTCGCAGCTCAAAACTCAAAATTGGATGGACTAAATATTGCTCTAGCCCAACCTCCAGAGTAGGCTGGTTCCTTATCAACTAACATAGTGTTGACTCAATTAAGCTCAATAATTGTTTAAGAGATAGGGTTATAAAAGGGTTTAGGGTTAAGAAGTTATAATTCAAATAGTGTTCAGATAGAGCTAACAACATAGGCATCCATAGGGAAAACCTTTCGATAAATTATTTCTTGTATCCCACACTCAAGATTAACAACACCCAAGAACAGAGTAATCTTAATACAAGAACACAAAACAGAGATATAATCCAACAAGTAATTTTAATATCCATAATACTAACAATCCAATTTAGCATAATAGATTAGTATCTAGATTTAATAGATTTAAACCTCTTGTAAGCATAGATCTAACTATGAAAATATTTCAATTGCTTTACAAATAGTAATCCAATATCAGTGGAATGAACTAACGATAATAACATTAGTAGAAATGCAATTCACAGCTTGAACCTCTCAATAAAGATATCGAAGATGATAGTTCTTGATTTAAAAATCCAAGTAGTGCTCCTTATATTAATTTACAAAAGATGTTACATAGGAGGGCAAGCAAACACTCTAGAGTAGACCCTAAAAATTGAGGGTTCGACCTATATATATAGTTTTTGTAATGAAAGAAAAAGGGTGGAAAATTACAAGGATTAGACTATGCTAGATTAGTAGAATACTGTGGTGGCATCATTTCATTCACCTTCAAATTTTGAGAAATCTGCTCGATACCGCACGCCATGGCAGCTCGGCTCTGCAAATTGCTTGTTTTGTAATTGCAGTTAGACTTCAAACCATTAGAAATAAGATCTAAGTTGTTTACCTTTCTTAGGGATTTTATATTGTCGTAGATCTGAAACTACCTAGGTTCTTGGTTCTTGGATCCATAGATGCTTCGCTTACCCGCTCAAACCAATTGGTTCTCGTTTGCTAAGAATTCACTTTTGTATATCTGAGAAAATATCAACATGATCTCAATCGTTGATTCACTTGTGAATGGCTATGATTAAATCTTAGCAAAACTCTACAGACGAGTGCCGTGGATCATGTCACCAGGATGCCCTTTTAAAAGACTTGTCACTTTGACTATTTTGACTAGCGACGTGGAGCACATATTAAAATACACTATGATTTTAGCGGAATGGAGCATGTTGTGAGGCTGCTTCTTTAGTTCTTCAAACTGCTTAAATTTCTCTTGCATTCGTGGCATAGAGCATATTTGTAGTCTGCACCTCGATATCTGCTCAAGTTTTGATACAATTTGACCATGGAGTAGAGTATGTCACCAGGCCACTCAAGAAAGAATGTAAAATGTTTTTTCATGAGAGTATGTGTTGTTCCGGTGCCTTGTGCTTCTTTTCAGGCATTTTGACCTTTTTTACCAATGATATGGAACATATGTTCTGATATTTAAAATAAAAGTGGAGCTCAGTGGTGTGGAACACCTCAAAAACTTAGTCACTTTAGTACGCAATATGGGACAATGTGTGCTAGGCCACTCTTTGGAGAACATTGATTTTAGCTTTGACCCGAGTTGATAGTGGTGTGGAACATATACGCTGGGCCACTGCAAAATGTACTAAGTATCGAGTGGCGTGGCACATATTAGCTTATGCCACTGTGAAAAATACTAAGTGTTGAACGACATATAAAACCTTGCACTGGGCCGCTTGGAAATACACTATGTTCTGAGTGACTGAGAGCATATTGCATTGGGTCGCTTGGAAATATACTATATTCTGAGTTGCTGGGAGCATCTTCAGGCCTTAGAATATATTTTCAAAAAATTTCTAAGGATGTGACCATTTTCGGCCTACAACGATGAATAATAATACATTTTCATAGAAAATATAATTAGAAAATATTGGTACAATAGTATTCTAAATTAATTATCTATGTATCTTAATATTTAGAGAATGCATATTATAAATTTGGTAATCTTTTTTTTTTATTGACATAGTTGATATTATATACTTTGCAAATAAGAAACAAGTACTTGGAGATTACTTGTGATCAAGTGTTTTCCTCCCACTATTAAATCTATTGGTGAATCAAGTGGAATAACTAAGCAAACCCTCCACTTTTATGGGTCTTAAGCAGTGTACCTTAGACTCTTTTGAGGGTTTCCTTTGGTATCTATATCTCTTGAAGTATGAACCTAACATAATTCAAGTAATAGTCAAGAAGTTGACTAAGTATGTATAGCAGGGGAGTCATTAAGGATGATGCATTGGTAATGGCGAATATGTTTACCAAAGAGAATTTTAGGATATATGGATATCTTGAAATGAGAATTAAGATAATATGTTTTTGTCTTTGATGACACGTGATTTCTATGAGGTTTACTTATGATAAGGATCCTTAAGTTTTAGGTTGGAAATCCTTTGTGTGAAATTTTGATAAACCTAGTTGTATGTAGACTTTTTATGTCTAAAGTTTTATAGAAATATGATTCTACATCATCTCTATGAAAAACAAAACAATGTGCCACTTATGGAAATTGAGGTTATAAAAACCTATGCTTATATATGCTTAGTATTGCAGGAAAACAAAGAGGATTGTGTTTATTTTAAAGAGGGTAGTATGTCACAACTCTCCCTTGACAATATTTTTTGTATGATGGTGTTGGGCTTCAAAAATCCCAACTTAATTTACACCCCTAATTTTCAATAAGTCTAGTGGTCTAGGTGACTATAGGGTATAAGGTCAAGTCCAAAACAAAAAGGAAGCCTTGAGAAAATAATCAGAGGAAGAACCTCCATGGTCGATGAAAAGTAAGCACATAGCTTATCATATTCTTCATAAGTCCATCCCTTGTCACCCTTTCATATTTAAGGTCAATCCTTAATAAAGTCAGTCCAAAAATTTGAAAGTCATAGACCATGGCCAAAAATTGTCCAAGTCTGCCTTATTTTCACCCAAATGATCTTCCTAAGGTTTCCCTAAGTCATCCACAAAGTCTAAAAGGCCTTTAATAACCCATCGCTCTTCCAAAAATCCTTCGCTGATCCAATCCATGACCACTCTAAGCTATCACCGATAGACTTAAGCCCGCAGAACATCATCGCTCATTAAAAAGCCTTATCATCGATCCCATCAATGACCAAAGTCAGTCATCAGTGATAAAACTAAAGATCAAAATATTCCCATTGCTCATCCAAGTCTCCCATCGCTAATACCATCCCCGATAGCTTTTTTCATCAGTGACCACACTAAAACCTAGCCTTAAAGCCAAATCCCGTCATTGCATAAACAAAAATACCATCGTCGATCCTATCCATGCGGACTAAAGTCGGCCATCCGATAAGTATAACCAAGTTTCACAAATGCACTATCGCTCATCAAAACTCTTCATCGCCGATCAATCACCGATAGACATATCCCATCAGTTATCGCATCAAGACATAAATAATGTGAAGCATATCGTCACTCTTGCAAAGCCTCATTGTCGATCCGATCAGTGACAACTCAGCCTCATCCATGATAGCCAGTCTCAAGTTCAAAGCAAGGGTCTTACCAATATCAACCTAACAAGGTCCCCTCCTGATAGATTTTGGTCAAGATAAGTTGTTTTAAAGGTAAAATTTCACAATCCCAAAGTCTCATCGCTGATCCGATCCATGACCATAGCATCCATCAATGATAGCCTAAAACCCATGCAAAGTCTTCATCACTCATCAACATTTCCATCACCATTGATCCATTGTCCGTCCATCAATGATAGTCTTTTTCATCAATGAAGACTAGCCTTAGGTCATGTGGTCTACCTATTGGTTTTCAATTTTCCCAAGCTATAAGCGATAATACCCAAAGCCAAGAGAGTTCATTGCCATCCAAAGCCTTATCACTGATTCAATCAGTGAAGCCTCTTTCTCATCAGTGACCACCAAATAATTTAGTCTGGGTGTATTACATCTTCATCGCTCTTGTGGATAGCTGATCACCGATTCATCAACGACAACGAGTTTTCATCAGCAATGAAGTTTTTCAAAGGCATCTAAAGGGTTGAGTCATCATGGTCTTAGGTATTCCCCTTCTCGACAAGAAATGTTTAATAAAACATCCACCTAAGTCTGCCCTAAGTCTTATAACCATCATCATCGATAGGAAGTTGCCTTCGCTCATCCATCAACAATAACATATATCCATCAATGAACAAATCTGGTTATCGCCCTTGCAAAGCATTATCGTCGATTCATTAGTGATAGCCCCAGATGATAAATGATGACATATATGTATTCTCATCACTCATTAAGAATACCCATCGATGATTCATCAATGATAGACCAAGGTGAAGAGTGAGAGAAGTATCAATGGTCCTAGATCATCCTGGGCAAGATCAAAAAAGCTTGTTCTACATGGGAGGATGTGTGGCTCACTATTCAAGGACTGACAGATGGTATGGAGTGTCGAAAAATCCAAAAGCCAAAAGTGGTAAAATCATAAGGTATCCCGAGAAGAACATATCTCTTTGAAGCAGATGAAGATCAACAAGATCATTCACGGTAAGTTTCAAAACTATGACTACAGAAAAATACAAGAGCCCAAAGGAGTAATGCAACACCATCAGCTCAAGGTTGCTCAGAAGAAAAGTGATAAAATGGGCATTTACTCAAAAAAGAGATTACTGAACCATGTGAATAAAATCTTTCACACAAGCTCAAGACCTCCAAGGTTATACCAAGAAAAGCAAGGCCATGGAACAAGCAACTCAAAGGATAAATTCAATGTAGACCCAAGATATACAAATCCACTCGTATATATAGAACATGATGTTATTGTCATCAACTAACAAAATGGACTATCTCAATGTGGCTTTAAATGAAGGAAGTAGGCATGACAAAAGAATCAATAGTAAAGATGGGCCAGAGTGCAAAAAGCAATGACCATGAAAGACTGTGAGCAATGCAAAAAGTTCCTATGTAAAAGATGTAAAAGGTGCAGTAAGAAGAAGAAAGTGTCAAAATAATAGCATTTTATGTGCTTCAAAAGTATAGTAATGCCTCAATGAAATGTAGTTACAGAGGGATCACCTCGATGGAATGTAGTTATGGAAGTGTGCCTTTATAGTCACTCCTACCAATATGCACACTTCCAGATCTTGTTTTCCATTTTATCTTTCCTCCCTGTCTCCTTCACCCCCTCCTTCTAGGGCTTATTCTCACAAATTATCTATAGCTTCCATGTCCAACCGCCACCATTTCATGTACACATTTCACCCACTCTATTCCATCTTGTCTTATCCATCGTATTTTTTCTTTTCTACCTTCACCATCATGTCGGGTCCCCCTCTGTTCCATTCTAAAAATATACCTACGTCAGTCCTAGTCAAAGAGTACCTAAAGATGAGAAGGTAGATGACTAGGATAATAGGAACAAAAGGAATATACTCAAATTACCTTTTTGCATAAATTAAACAACATATTCAAATGCCTGGCCCACCACTATTAAGAGCCCCCTTCAAATCAAAAGTCTGAATAGATAAGTCCCAATAACAGATAGAGCAACCTTAGACAAATAAGTAGCCTAGCAAAGGTTTTGATAGTTGGCATCAACTAATTCTACTATAACAAACTCGAGAAGTCGAAGAGATGCAAGACCATAGAAAGTTTTCCAAGTGGTAGCCTCTACACCAAGCATCTATAACTAATTTTGGATAGCCCAATTATAAAAGGAGTCAAGGCAGTCAAGCTTCATCATCAAGCAAATCGTGTAACAAGCTTATGTGAGGTATTCTGAGTGTTTTGTCTAGGTTATCGTATCTTCTCTATTTTTCTTTGTTTTAGCCATCTTCTCAAGTTCATCCCACCCTTGTGCAGGTGTTGCCAAAAGTGAGGTAGTCTATCTGAGATGATTTCCAGAAGTTGTTCCAGAGAGCCAGAGTCTATATGTCACTACTTTTAGGATAGTAGATAATAGTCCCCTATTACATCATTCGAATGGGGTGACCTATGTATTGTATTATTCAAAAAAACCTGAGTATTATGCTAGGTTCATTCATTGTAAATAGCTCATTCTGAATATAATACAAAATTATCTGGTTCTCTCTTTCGATAAACTTTTGTGCAATGTGTGTTTGTTATCTTGTCTACATCTTGCATTATTTGAACATGTAGACAATGTTTCTTCGTTGATTAAAAAATCTGCGTTTATTACGATATTCGAATGGGCATAGATTTATCAGTCTTTCTTTCTCTTTCTATTCTCTGTCATATGAATGATTAAAACTGCTACGATAGCCCAATGGATAAGACATCGGTCTACCTTTAATAATGAATGCTTGTATCATATGCTTGGTCAATAATATTTCATTGCTTATTTCAATCTGGTTGAGCTGGTTTCCTGAGAAACATTACATAAGCTCATATTAGGGTGTCCAGACCTGGCCTGTTTAGCTTCCAAGTTATCCTAGGATGAAGTGGTGAGTCAACCAGAGCTCACATATCTACTTGTGGGCCTCCAAGGATTTGAAGAACGTGATAGTCTATAAGGATATTTAAATATTTCCACAATAGTTTTCTAGCACCGTTGTCGGGGATCGAATCTTTTGTGTGTCAGTTTCATTTTTTTAGAAGGTTTATCTCCAATGACAACTTGTTTTTACAACACCACAGTTCTCTAGAATTTGGTTTCTATCTAATAAATTATAATTTTTTGAGAGCTTGTGAGTGCTGGGATTTTCAAAAGCTTATCTAAGAGATTGAGGAAATTTTAGAGCCGAGCAATCTTGGCCTGAGTGAGGTCCTTCTCATACTAAAAGTACTAGTGACTCTGAACGAACCCAAAATAATAAGGAGGATCTGACCTGGTGCACACCAAATGTAGTGACAAAGAGCTCTTCCTAGTATTTGAAGACCTAGAGGTATTTACCCATACCCGTAAGGGCCCAGTCCTTAAAAATTTTATTTATCAGAGTAAGGCTTATACAGTTAGTAATAAGTCTAGTAATAAGTCTGGTAAAAAATCTATCCCTATAAGCAACTCTGTTATTAGCACTTTCATAGTCAATACCCCTATCATCACTATGGCACAACCAAATCAGAACTTGCAAGTATGGAGGACTAATAGGTATAGACCTTTCCAACTACCTCAGAATTTGCATCCCTTGCTAGCCAAAGCCCACAAATATTTGCCTAAGTTCCAAGGCAACATTGTTATCTCTAGAGAAGATCACATCAAAAGCTTCCTACATGCATTAGACAGTCTAGAGGTTGAACATGAGGATGTAGTTCTCATACTGTTCTTACAAACATTAGAGGGTGATGCAAGAGACTGGTTCAACTGTCTCCTAATCGACCAAATCCTTGATTTCCAAACCATGGAAGGTGTGTTTTTAAAGAAATATGGGGAAAGAAAGAATGAGTAGTCTTTGCTAACAGAGCTTGCAATAGTCAAGAAGAAAGAAAATGAGTCTGTAGAAGACTTCAATAGATGATTTTTCAAAATTAGAAGCAAAATTCCCATTACCCTAAGACCCACTGATCATCAAGCCATATGCTTCTATAAGAATACCTTCTATGGAGAATTTAGTTATGAGTTAAGATAGCATAGGACCAACACCATTGATGACTGTATGGAACAAGCCCTAGAAATAGAGAGAAATATGTTAGACAGTGGGAAGATGAAGCCATACACCTCTGAGTCAAGTTCCAGCCAAGTAGATAGGAAACCCAAGAAGGTAGGGTTCACAATGTTGAAGAAGGTTGAGGTCGACCCCCTAGAAATACTGTCCAACCAATTTACAAAAATGTTCAATACAATTAATAATAGGCTATCCAAAATTGAGAGGGATAAGTCTATAAATGATGAACAACCAGCCCAAGTACAACATGATAATAGACCCCAATTTTAGAGGAACTTTAATAGAAACTAGACAAGAAATAATGGGGAAGAAGGGAGCAAAAATAGAAATAATGGTTGGAAAAGGAGAGAAGGCCCAAAAGACATGGATGCAGTCCCAAATCCCATGGCCACTACCAATACCATATCTAAATTTTGATACCATTGTAGTGAGTGTGATGCACCCCATAACCCAATTACCTATGCAATCTATCTAGGGGCACATCTTAATGATAATATAGAGGAAGAATCATATGAAGAAATAAGAATAAATTTCTATTGGACTAAGGAAGATGAGGAAAGAGAAAAATAGTTTGAAAAAGAAATGGAAAATTACCTAAGTCAAAAAAAGAACCTAGAGCTATGGTCTTAGAGAATCTAGAAATCCTTAAAATACCTCAAGAGAATAGATATGAAATGATGAAGCTAGGTAAGATTACTCCAATAGTTAAAGAGGTGGAAACCCTAGAAAGAATGCATGCTATTAATCTGAGAGGTAGAATAGTGCCAGATAGGGAAAATAAGTCTGACAAGGTTGACATAGTTCATCAAACTCAAAATAGAGATAAAGCTACCAAGAAACAAAATAATAGTAATCAGCAAGCAACCTCTAAAGTTGAAACAAGAAATGAAGTTCAAAAACAACTAAAGTTTGACAAGAATGTTGAAGTCAAGAAGGTTGAATTTGATGTAGGCCAAGAACTAGCTAAACAAAAGATAAATATCACCTTTGGAGAATTAATGACTATACCAAAGTATAGATATCAGGTGTGTCAAGCCTTTGGTTTGGTTGAACCATCTAATGATCACATATGCAATTTCTTAGTAGTAGAAAAGCCCAAGCCCATTCCTAGAAATCCATCGATAGTGAGACCTTTCTATATATCCTTAAGATATAATTCAGACTTTAGGGAAGCAATATGTAATTCATAATTGCATGTTAGATAGTGGAGCATCACATAATATCATGCCCAAACAAGTGGTAGATCAGTTAGGCCTAATATGCACCAAAGACTCTCCCCCAATATCTATCATGGATAGTAGATAAATCCCATGTGCAAGAATTATTATAGGACTATTAGTCTATTTAGACCAATACCCAAAGAAAGGCATAGTCATGGATGTGGTTGTAGTTGATGTAGATCCATTTTTTCATTGCTACTATCAAGACATTGGGCTGAACAATTAGGAGGATCCATCCAATTAGACTGGTCTTATGCCACTATCCCCCTTACAGCTAAAGAGCAGGCTACCCTCAGGAGAGAACCTTTCCATAGGTATTCTATTGAGCTCAAAAATTTTGATAATACCACTGTCAACTTAGTCCAATATTTTGAGGAGAAAGAGATAGGAGTCTATTCTATCTAGCATTCCCCATTCTTAGCTAAAGTACCAGAGGCAGTTGATATGGACCCACAGATAGTCGTAGAAGTTGATGTTGAGTCCACAAGGATATTAACATCATAAATATGGACCCTCACATTTGATGGGGCCAAGTCACACACTAGGGTAGGGGCTAGAGTCAAACTGACTGACATCAATGGGAATTATTTAGGTATTCCATACAGACTACAATTCCCATGCATAAACAATGTGGTAGAATATGAAGCATTATTGTTAGGCTTGAGAAAAGCCAAAGAACTAGGAATTAATTATCTGACTGTATATGGTGATGTCAAACTCATAATACAATAGATTAAAGGTAAGTATCAGGCCAAGCACCCGAAGCTGAAACAATATAAACAGGTTGTCCAAGAAGAAATTAATAAATTTCTAGCCTTCAACATCACATATATCCCTAGAGGACAAAACCAGGTAGCCAATATATTGGCCATAAATGCCTCAGGTGCAGATAGTCCAGAGATAGACACAGAGTATCAAGAAAGGTTCCCTACCATTTCAGTATATCATCCATCTATCCTAGACAACATAGTGTATCTGCAAGTTTTTCAAGATGACATAGACATCAAAGATTTTATGACATTGTAGAATCAATATGTTGAGATTATATGTGATGAAGAAGATGAAGAAAATTTGAAAAAGTGATCGGAGAGCCAATGGAGGTAATACAATTAAAGACCAATAAGTTACCCAAAGGTCTGATTTCACTAGAAATTCTATTTGATGATTTTGATAAAGCCCATAAACCAACCTTGCAAGGATTGGAAGTAGAAGAAATTAATATTGGTACCGAGCAAGAACCCAAAATGGTTAAGGTGGAAAAATCTATGTCAGAGAAAGAAAAAAGAGAGTACATAAAATATCTAAAAAAGCATAAAGATGCCTTTGCTTGGAGCTATGAAGACCTCAAAAATTTTAACACCAAGGTAATGAAGCATATTATCCCACTCAAGGAGGGTACTAAACCACACAGATAGAAATAGAGGAAGTTTAATCCAACACTGCACCCTATAATGCAGAAAGAAGTCCAAAAGCTATTAGATGCCAAGATTATCAGAAAAGTCAGATTTTTGACATGGATAGCAAATTTAGTGCCAGTAAGGAAGAAAAATGGAGATATCAGATTGTGTGTAGACTTTAGAAATTTAAATAAGAACTCCTTGAAAGATAATTATCCATTACCAAACATGGAACAACTTTTACAAGTTGTTGTAGGATCAGCCATAATGTCTCTATTGGATGGATTCTCAGGATACAACCAAATTCAAGTTAACCCTGAAGACAAGCATAAGACAACATTCACTACTCCTTGGGGAACGTTTGAGTATCTCAGAATACCTTTTGGATTGATGAATGCAGGAGCCACATTCCAAAGAGCTATGGATTTTACTTTCAAAGGCTTGATGTTTAAAATGGTGGTAGTCTATTTGGATGACATAATAGTCTTCTCCAAAAATCTTGAAGATCACTTTGAGCATCTCACTCAAGTATTCACTAGGTGTAAGGAATTTGGTATTTCACTAAATCCCAAGAAGTGTATCTTTGGGGAAAAGTAGGGTAAGCTATTGGGGCACATCATCTCCAAAGAAGGAATTAGTATAGACCCTGAAAGAACTGAGGCCATTGCCAAAATCCCTCCACCCAAAAACTTGAAAGGAGTCAGATCATTTTTTGGGAAAATTAATTTTATCAGAAGGTTTGTGCCAAATTTTTCCCAAATTGCAAAGCCTATAAATACCATGATCAAGAAAGAAGGCATTATTATATGGACAGAGGAAAATTTGTAGGCCTTTCAAAAAATCAAAGATGCTATCACCCAAGCTCCTATATTAGCCTATCCAGATTATCACAAAGATTTTAATATCTACTCTTTCTCTTCAGAAGATGCCATTGCTGTTGTATTGTCATAGAAAGATACAGAAAACATAGAGAGACCAATGGCATTTATGAGTTCAGGATTGAAAGGATCACAACTAAAGTACACCATGATAGAGAAATAGGCCTTCACACTCATAAAAGCTTTAGAGCACTTCAAAGGAATTTTTGGAGCTAATAAAGTTATAGCCTATATTCCCTTCTCAACCGTCAAAGATGTTTTCACTCAGAATGAGCCTACAAGTAGTTCAGCTAGATGGACAGTCAAGCTACAACAATATATGGTGGAATTCAAAGTTGTGAAGACCATTAAAGGACAAGGTCTAGCAAAGTACATAGCAACTAAAGGGGGGAAGACTTCAATAATACACTGGACACTGTTAATATACATCAAAATGATAAAAAGAGAGCATCTGAAGATGACTGGTATAAAGACATTGTGAAATACTTGTAGACATTGACACTCCCTACTAGTTGCACTTAGAAAATAATGAGAAGTATCAAATTGCAAGCACAAAAATATCATATCCAAGAAGATAAACTTTATTGGAGACACCCAAGTGGTGTGCTACTGCTCTACCTTTTTCAAGAAGAAGTAGCTAGAATCATTGAGGAATTTCATGTTGGCTTTTGTGGAGGATATTTTGCACCAAAGGCAACTACTAACAACATCATGAGGGTAGGTTATTACTGGCCTTCTCTGTTCAAGGATGTACACCAGCTAGTAAGAAAATGTCAAAACTATCAGATATTTGATGGTAAGAAAAAGCTACCTGCAATGCCTTTAAAACCTGTGATAGTAGAAGCTCCTTTCACTCAATGGGGTTTAGACCTGATAGGAGAGATTAATCCAAACTCATCAAGGGGTCACCGATGGATAATAACTACCACAGACTATTTCACCAAGTGGGTGGAAGTTGCTCCATTAAAAATATCTACTACATAAGTCATTATTAAATTTTTGGAAGAAAATATCCTGACCAGATTTGGGGTGCCTAGAAAATTGGTAACTAACAATGGTAGTAGTTTTATTTCCTATGAAATGGTGGATTTTTATAGTAAGTACAGTATTGAACTAACTCATTCAACCAACTACTACCCTCAAGGAAATGGCCTAGCAGAATCCTCGAATAAAAACCTTATAACCAAGATTAAAATATCTCTAGGCAGAAATAAAAAGAGTTGGGACAATGAGCTGAAATTTGCTTTGTGGACTGACAGAATTTCCATCAAGAGAGCTACAAGAAGAACACCTTATGAATTGGTATATGGAGAATAGGCCTTACTTCCCCCACAAGTTGAGAGACTTGCATTGGCTTTGTTACTCCAAGATCACAAAAATCCTGATAGTCTACAGAGAAGAATGGATCAGATTATCAAATTGGAAGAAGACAGAAGAGAAGCTTTCAAGAGAATGACCCAAGAAATACATAAAACTACTCAATTATTCAACAAGAAGGCCAAGGGAAATCCATTTGCAGAAGGAGACATAGTATTGTATTGGGACCCAAAAAATGACAAACCAGGAGAAAAAGGCAAGTTAGAGCCCAAATGGCTAGGCCCTTATCAGATTTTCTAGAAGATAGGCCAACACACCTACAGGTTGTAGACCCTGCAAGGTGAAGAGATGCAATTCCCAATAAATGGCCAGCATTTGAAGATCTACCATCCCTGTAATGGGGATTAGTTTGGTATGAACTATTTGTGTCTACCTTTGTACATATGTATATATTACAATTCAATCAATTTTAGTCCTTTTACAATCCTGTGTGTTTCCATTCCAGTTTATAGTAGTAAGTTTTCAGTATATCATGTTTTTAAGTGTTTAATTTTTTTTATGCTTTCAAATTCTATTTAGTCTTAGCCAGGATGGTCATGAAGTAGAGAATCTATAGAAGTTGAGTCCAAAATTGAGTCCTTGAAAGTAGTGCCTATATAAAGACTATTGTAAAAGGTCCACAGGGGAAAGGTTTCAATCAGGTCTACATTGCTTGCAACTAGAGATTCTAGAGTCCTCAAGAGAAATTTTTATCCTGATAGATCAAATATTTCTCTTGTCCCAGATAGAGCCTGTGTTGGGCTTCAAAAATCCCAACTTAATTCACACCCCTAATTTTCAATAAGTCTAGCGGTCTAGGTGACTATAGGGTATAAGGTCAAGTCCAAAAAATGCAAAAGAAGCCTTGAGAAAATAATCAAAAAACCTCCAGGCAAAATAAGCAAGATCCTCACCCTTTATAATCCTTAATAAATTCAGTCCAAAAGTTGAAAGTCATAGACCATGACCAAAAAATTATCCAAGTCTGCCTTATTTTCACCCAAATGATCTTCCTAAGGTTTCCCTAAATCATCCACAAAGTCTAAAAGGCCTTTAATAACCCATCGCTCTTTCGAAACTCCTTCATCGATCCAATCCGTGACCACTCTAAGCTATCATCGATAGACTTAAGCCCATAGAACATCATCGCTCATTAAAAAGCCTTGTCATCAATCCCATCAGTGACCAAAGTTAGTCATCAATGACAAAACTAAAGACCAAAATCTACCCATCACTCATCCAAGCCTCCCATCGCTAATGCCATCCCCGATAGCCTTTTTCATCAATGACCACACTAAAACCTAGCCTTAAAGCCAAATATGCTATCATGCTTGCAAAATTACCATCGTTGATCCTATCCATGACTAAAGTTAGACATCGATGAATAGCCAAGTCCACAAATACATTATCGCTCATCTAAACTCTTCATCATTGATCAATCACCGATAGATATTTCCCATCAATGACCGCATCAAGATAGAAATAAGGTGAAGCACATCGTCACTCTTGCAAAGCCTCATCGTCGATCCGATCAATGATCGCTCAACCTCATCTGTGATAGCCAATCTCAAGTCCAAAGCAAGGGTCTTACCAATATCAACCTAACAAGTCCCCCTCTTGATAGATTTTGGTCAAGATAAGTTGTTTTAAAGGTAAAATTTTATATGCCCAAAGTCTCATCACTGATCCAATCCATGACCATAGCATCCATCAGTGATAGCCTAAAACCCGTGCAAAGTCTTCATCGCTCATCAAAACTCCCTATCATTGATCCATTCTCAACCCATCAATGATAGTCTTTCTCATCAATGAAGACTAGCCTCAAGTCATGTGGTCTGCCTATTGTTTTCAATATACCCAAGCTATAAGCAACAATGCCCAAAGACAAGAAAGTTTGCCAGTCTAAAGCCTTGTCGACAATTCAATTAGCGAAGCCCCTTCTCATCGATGACCACCAAAATATTAGTCTGGGTATAGTCTCTTCATCGCTCTTGTGGATAGCCAATCATCGATGCATCAACGATAATGAGTATTCATTAACGATAGAGTTTTCCCAAAGGTATCCAAAGGGTTGAGTCATCATGGTCTTAGGTATTCCTCCTCTCGACATGAGATGTTTAATAAAACATCAACCTAAGTCTACCCTAAGCCTTATAATCATCATCATTGATAGGAAGTTACCTTCACTCATCCATCAATGATAACATATTTCCATCAATGAACAAGTCTGGCTATCATCCTCACAAAAGCATTATCATCGATTCATCAGTGATAGCCTCATATGATCAATGATAATGTATTCTCATCTCTCATTAAGAATACCCATCGATGATTCATTAGTGACAAACCAAGGCAAAGAGTGAGAAAAGTATCAATGGTCCTAGATCATCCTGGGCAAGATCAACAAAACTTGTTTTACATGGGAGGATTTGTTGCTCACTAGTCAAGGATTGACAGATGGTATGGAGTGTCGAACAACCCAAAAGCCAAAAGTGATAAAATCATGAGGTATCCCAAGCGGAACATATCTCTTTGAAGCAGATGAAGATCGGCAAGATCATTCATAGCAAGTTTCAAAACTATGGTTGCAACAAAATACAGGAGCCCAAAGGAGTAATGCAACACCATTGGCTTAAGGTTGCTAAGAAGAAAAGCAATAAATTAGGCATTTGCTCGAAGAAGAGATTACTGAACCATGTGAATAAAATATTTCACACAAGCTGAAGACCTCCAAGGTTGTACCAAGAAAAGCAAGGCCATGGAACAAGCAACTCAAAGGATAAATTCAATGCAGACCCAAGATATACAAATCCACTTGTATATGCAGAACATGATGTTGTTGTCGTCAGTTGACAAAATGGACTATCTCAACGTGGCTTTAAATGAAGGAAGTAGGCATGACAAAAGAATCAATAGTAAAGATGGGCTAGAGCGTGCAAAAAGCAATGACCATGAAATACTATGAGCAATGCAAAAAGTTCCTATGTAAAAGACGTAAAAGGCATAGTAAGAAGAAGAAAGTATCCAAACAACAGCATTTTCTATGCTTCAAAAGCATAGTAGCACCTCGATGAAATGTAGTTACAGAGGGATCACCCCGACGGAATGTAGTTATGGAAGTGTGCCTTTATAGTCACTCCTACCAATCTGCACACTTCCAGATCTCATTTTCCATTATGTTTTTCCTCCCTATCTTCTTTGCCCCCTCCTTCTAGGGTTTTTTCTCATAAATTATCTGTAGCTTCCATGTCCAACCACCACCATTTCATGTACACATTTCACCCACTCTATTCCATCTTGTCTTATCCATCATATTTTTTCTTTTCTACCTTCACCATCACGTCGGGTCCCCCTCTATTCCATTCTAAAAATATACCTACATCGGTCCTAGTCAAAGAGCACCTGAAGATGAGAAGGTAGATGACTAGGATAATAGGAACAAAAGGAATATACTCAAATTACCTTTTTGCACAAATTAAACAACATATTCAAATGCCTGGCCCACCACTATTAAGAGCCCCCTTCAAATCAAAAGCCAAACATATAAGTCCCAATAACAGACAAAGCAATATTAGATAAATAAGTAGACTGGTAAAGGTTTTGACAATTGGCATCAACTAATTCTACTATAACAAACTCGGGAAGCTAAAGAGACGCAAGGCCATAGAAAATTTTCCAAGTGGCAACCTCTACACCAAGCATATGTAACTGATTTTGGACAACCCAGTTATAAAAGGAGTCAAGGCAATCAGGCTTCATCATCAAGAAAATCGTGTAGCAAGCTTATGTGAGGTATTTTGAGTGTTTTGTCTAGGTTATCGTATCTTCTCTATTTTTCTTTATTTTAGCCATCTTCTCAAGTTCATCCCACCCTTGTGTAGGTGTTGCTGAAAGTGAGGCAGTCTATCTGAGATGATTTCTAGAAGTTGTTCCAGAGAGCCAGAGTCTATATGTCACTACTTTTAGGATAGTAGATAGCAGTCCCCTATTACATCATTCGAATGGGGTGACCTATGTATTGTATTGTTCAGAAAAACTTGAGTATTATGTTGGGTTCATTCATTGTAAATAGCTCGTTTTGAATATAATACAAAATTATTTGGTTCTCTCTTTCTGGCAAACTTTTGTGCAATGTGTGTTTGTTATCTTGTCTACATCTTGCATTATTTGAACATGTAGACAACGTTTCTTCGTTGATTAAAAAATATGTATTTATTATGATATTCAAATGGGCATATATTTATCAGTATTTCTTTCTCTTTTTGTTCTCTATCATATGAATGATTAAAACTGCTATGATAGCCCAATGGATAAGACACCGGTCTGCTTTTAATAATGAATGCTTGTATCATATGCTTGGTCAATAATATTTCATTGCTTATTTCAATCTGGTTGAGCTGGTTTCCTGAGAAACATTACATAAGCTCATATTAGGGTGTCCAGACCTAGCCTGTTTAGCTTTCAAGTTATCCTAGGATGAAGTGGTGAGTCAACCAGAGCTCACATATCTGCTTGTGGGCCTCCAAGGATTTGAAGAACGTGATAGTCTGTAAGGATATTCAAATATTTCCACAATAGATGGACTAATGAATTGCTATGTTGTTTTTAAGATAGACTAAATGGCATTATCCTTAATCATTTGCAGTATATGATTGGTTTATTTAAGAATATGATATTACTGATAGTTTGCATAAGTTTACATGGTTGCAAGAGCAGGTATTCGTTGGATAGAGTGGATGAGGGAGTCACCACTAAGGATGAAGAAGAAGGAAAAAGATGGATAAAAATCCATAATGATCCTAATTAGAAGTTAATATTAATTATAGGTTTATGTAATTAATTGTGATTAGATTTAATTAGATAATTTTATTATTTAGCCTATTTTGTAAAATAGGAAATTAAGTTGGATATTTGGTGACTAGGACCCTATTCCAAACCAAGGGAGGAGAAAGAGCATCTTCTCTCTTGCAATTAAATAATAATTTGCTAAAATGACCTCTCTTCCAAATGAAAGGAGGAGGATTGGCATCTCTGCAATAGGCAATTTAAAATTGATAAAATTAAAGGTATTTTACTATTTGAATAGTACTCCTTTTAAATTTAGCAAAGGATCAAAATTGGGAACGACCCTGTAAATTTGGACACCTCCAAATGGAAGGAGGAGAATAAAGGGTGTAAAGTGGCATATTTATATTATTATAATAATTAGCCACCTTCATGTGGATTAGGACTTTACTCCGCAAGGTGTAAGTGGTTGAATTATATTAAAACTCTAGGAGTTTTAATAGAAAGGATCCTAGGTTTAGGAAAAAGAGAGGAAATTTGAAAGAAAATCTTGGAGGATATTTTCGGGAGGCTTGAAGCAGGTGAGGAGACTAGGTGATTATAGAGTCCAACCATGCAGGAGTTTAGGTTAGGGGTTCTCACTTTTGTTTTTGATGAGGCTTAGATTTTTAGAGGTTTTAGACTTTAGGATTTTATTTATTTTTATTTTTTAAAGTTGTTTTACCGATATTATTTTCTGACAAGCTATGTGGACATTCTTTGCCAATAAGCTTTGTCGACATGACTCAGCACATTTATGTTTGTAATTCTGCATATTTATATGCCTATGAATAGAGGAATAAATAGCTTTATCTTAATACTATATCAGCTGGTATCAGAGCCATAAGAATTGGTGGAGGTTTTTGATCATTTCCGACCCCATTAGTTGTCCTGTTCAAAGCTCTTCAACTTGGTACGTAATTATTGTTCTGATCAATAAATTGATAAATTAGTTCATTTTTCTTGATGAAAAATTATTGTTACCGTAATACACTCTCTGCCATTATATTGGCATTGGCATTCCACTCTATATACACATTCTGGTTTCAAGTTTGCTGTCGCTGCCTTCCATGAAGTTTTACTGTCACGTTTATTGACTCTGTGTAGACCTGCTGCCACGAACTTGCTACTGATTTCTAAACGATGTTCTGCCTTGCCTTGTTGAGATGATCTACCTATTCTCAACTTAAGGCTCTGAGTGTTCTTGGTTTTCAAACCAAACCATTTCTGCTACAGATCGTGCGACTTTTCCTGAGCCAACAATCGTCAAAATTTTCTGATCTGGCAACAGTCGCGTTGTTATGGCTGTGTTTGCCATTTTATCCTAAAAAGTATGGTGATTTCTGCTTCCCCATACAGTCCGCTTCTCCTGTTACATTCGAAGCTTTGCATTCTCAGCCGTAGAACCTGTTTCCTCTACCGCAGACCCTATTTCCTCTGACGCAGACCCTGTTTCCTCTACCGAGCCTTAGCACCTACGAGATGAGATCTTATCCATCTGTTGATGCACTTCAGATATTTCCAGATCGGATGGTGACTATAATAAGATAG
The DNA here is from genome assembly GCA_028583015.1 of Wollemia nobilis. Classification (NCBI taxonomy): domain Eukaryota; kingdom Viridiplantae; phylum Streptophyta; class Pinopsida; order Araucariales; family Araucariaceae; genus Wollemia; species Wollemia nobilis. The sequence continues at coordinate 8,211,382 of JAQPPZ010004842.1, forward strand.
TGCTTGATTACCAATTCACGACTGCAAGAAGATCGATTTGTTGCTATCATCGTGCTGTAGTCTCGAGAAAAGGTGCGGATGTAATGGTTTAAGGGTGCGATGGTAAATTTCAAGGTTTTGCCAAGCATTTTCCCCTCTCCACGATCGCCTCTTGCACAATTTTATTTTACGATCGCTGTTTCTCACCACACGACACCGGCTACCTGTTAAAAGTCCTTTGCCACTGATAAGACATATCAAACACGCTGGAAAGGTTGTCGGTCCTAGCTTTGTGATGCGTGCGCGACCCAATTTAACATGTGCGCCGGCCCATTTCATTATTGGTGAATCATTGCCTTGCCAATTCGCCACGTGCGCTAGCTTTTGACCCCAACGTGGGTTTTAAAATAGTTTTTGGTAGGTATGGTTCTTTTTGTCCTTATATTTTGACCACGACTTTACCAACTCATTTTCTAGTGCATCAAGAGGGAAAGTATTGTAGGTATTTACTTTAATTTTTATCAACGGAGGGAATTTTCAAATCTTAGGGGGGATTTTGAAAGTTAAGAATGTTCAAAGATAGGGAGATTTCTCAAAATTAAGGAGGTGTTCAGTTTTTTTTTTTTTTTGGTTTTGTGAAAGGCTATTTCAAATATTTATTTTGTTTTTGTCAAACTATGTTAAATAGTGCTCTTTTCTCTTCACATTGTAAAATTGCATTTTAATTTGTAATTATTTGAGCACTTTAACCTTTTGAATATCAATTTGTAAGATTCTTGTTGGCGCATACTCGAGGATAAATGGCTACCGAATTGGCCGACAAAATGGCCCAACTCACACAACTTGTGAGTGCTTTGGCTGACAAAGTCACATCCCAAGATATTCAGCCACAATGTGATGTTCCACTTTACGATGGCTCTCGAGATCCTGAAGTGCTCAACAGCTGGATTCTTGACATGAGTAGTTGGTTCGATTACACAAAATTGGTGAAGGATCAACAAGTTGCTTTTGCAAAGCTCAAATTGTCTGGCATTGCTAAGATCCTCGTCACTGATCGCCAATGGACACAAAATCCTATTGACTCATGGGATGAATTGCAACGTGTTTTGAAGAGTAGTTTTTACCCTTCAAACTATGTCGAAGACCTTGAGATAAGATGGCTTCATCTTCGTCAAACTTCTAATATGAGTGTTCATGATTATGTGTTGCAATTTAACAAATTGAGAATTTTGAATTCAGTGCAGGATTTCGCCACTCAACTTGTGACCAAATTCAAAAGTGGGTTGCAAGAACCCCTTTTCAAGAAATTGAAATACAAAGTCATTGTAAGCATTGATATGGCTTTCAATCAAGCCATTCTTGCAGAGGAGGAATTGCGAGAGTCATCGCGAGGGTCTCACTCTTCAGCATCGGGAGGAAATCCGAAGGCTTCTAATTATCAATCCAAGGCACCTAAGTCTTCTTCCTCTTCTTCTACTCCCTCTCCATCTTCCTCTTCTCCTTCTTCTCAAAAATCTTCTTCTAAAACTCCTGTGGAATGTAGCTATTGTAAAAATAAGGGTCATCAAAAGCATCAATGTTTTAAATTGAAAAATTTGAAGAAAAAGTCCCTAGTTGTAAAGCCTTCCAATGAGGAATCCACAAGATGGTCCTATTGAGGCTACAGGGGAATGAAAGGCATACAAGGAATTAGCAGGGTTGAACAAAGTGACCCTTATGAATACTTCTCAAGGTAATCGTGAGAACTTGTTTGTGACCACGGTTCACCTAAGTGACACCTTCATGGTTGATTGTATAATCGATAGCGGCTCATAGAAAAATCTAATTGCGAGGTCCGTTGTTGACAAACTGAAGTTGCCAATGAATCCCCATCCTCATCCGTATCCTTTAGGGTGGAAGGATAATGGGATTTCATCCGACATCACACACACTTGCACGATGAATTTTGCTTTCAGTCCTACTTTTGTGGACACAGTTGTGTGCGATGTAACTCCAATGGATTGTTGTGGCTTGTTGCTTGGCAGACCCTATCAATATGATAGGAGGTCTATACATGATGGGTATAACAACACATTCACTTTGCACAAAGATAATAAGGCTTACATAATCAAAAGTACACAACAAACACCACAAAATCTGATGTTAAGTTGTAGACAAGCACGTAAAGTCATTAATCAAGCAAAGGAACTAGCACTCATCTTCATCAGACCAATTAATGAAGGGAATCAAGCACCTAAGCATTCACATAACAGGTATTCTTTAGTTAATTCATTACTTCAATCATATTCTAGTGTTTTCAAAGAACCTTCAAGCCTTCCACCTGAAAGATAGATTAATCATAACATTGAGATTGTTCCTGTTGCCCCTCTTCCAAATACTTCAATGTATAGACAATCAATAGTGCAAATGGAAGAAATTAAAAGACAAATTCATGATTTGTTGGCTAAAGGTTTCATAAAACCTAGCACTTCTCCTTGTGCTTCACCTATCTTGCTTGTGTTGAAGAAATATGGTACATGGAGGCTATGCATTGATTTCAGGGCACTTAACAAAATAACAATAAAAAATAGATATCCACTTCCATGAATTGATGATCTCTTGGATCAACTTCAAGGAGCTAAATTTTTCTCCAAGATCGATCTCAAAAGTGGCTATCATCAGGTCAGGATTCAGGCTGAGGACACTTGGAAAACAACATTCAAGACCAAAATGGGGCTCTTTGAGTGGCTTGTCATGCCCTTTGGTCTCACGAATGCTCCTGCCACATTCATGCGGCTGATGAATGAAGTATTCAGAGATTGTTTGGATAAATTTGTAATCATCTATCTTGATGACATCCTTGTATTCTCTCCTACATGGAGAAGTCATTTAGAGCACTTAGAATCTGTTCTTCAAACTCTTCAAAAGAACCAATTGTATGCCAATCTTCCTAAGTGTTCTTTTGGGTAAACTTCCATTGCCTATCTTGGTTTTGTAATCAGTGAGAAAGGCGTTCAAGTGGATCCTGCTAAGATTGAAGTCATTCTCCATTGGCCTACTCCTACTTCTATCATAGAGTTAAGGAGTTTTCTTGGACTTGCCAACTTCTATCGCAAGTTCATAGCAGGATATTCCACTATTGCCGCTCCTTTGCATCATTTGACAAAGATCAAAATTTAGTTTCAGTGGACAAAGGATCAACAAAAGGCCTTTGACACATTGAAACACAAATTGTGTACTGCACCTATTCTTGTTTTGCCAGATCTTGCTCAACCATTTGAGATTGAGATAGATGCATCACAGTTTGCACTTGGAGCCGTGCTCAAGCAGAATGGCCATCCAGTGGCCTATCATTCCGAAACATTTTTAGAGGCAAAGAAGAACTATTCTACATATGATAAAGAGTTATATGCTTTGGTTCAGGCCATCAAGTATTGGAGGCACTATCTTCTGGGAAAAGAAACAATAGTTCACACAGATCATATGCCACTTAAGTTTCTTCAATCTCAAACAAAAATTGAAGAGGCTAGACACATGAAATGGGCATCATACTTGCAACAATTCCATTTGGTAATCAAGTACAAGAAAGGATAGAATAATGTAGTGGTAGATTGTTTGAGTCATCCTCCATCAGCCCTTGCTTTGACTATTGTGACCACATCCCATATTGGCTTCCAAACTTGGCCCACACAGTATCCTTTGGATCCTGATTTTGGCAAAGTTTTTCAGCAACTATCACATCCTTCTTCTTCCAATTTGAGAGCTCTTCAAGACTTTCACATCAAGGATGGCATGTTGTACAAATTGGATAAAATTTGTGTCCCTCATGAGCACAGGGAGTCTCTCTTGAAAGAGGCTCATTCTACACTCTATGGAGGACATTTTGGCAAGCAAAAAACTCTTCATCACCTTCAACGGTTCTTCTTTTGGCCTCACATGCAACGAGATGTTCTTCAATTCTTGTGACAATGTGTTGTATGTAACCATTCCAAATCCACTAATAGGAAATTGGGTTTGAGCATGCCTTTACCCATTCCTTCTCGTCCTTGGGAGAGCATTTCCATGGACCTATTGAGCGGTTTCTCGATGATAGTCAGACAACATGATTGTGTCTTCGTGATTGTGGATAGATTCAGTAAGATGGCCAAATTCATTCCATGTCGTAAGACGAGTTCTGCACAGGATTTGGCCCAGCTCTTCTTTGAGATAGTGTGGCACTCATTTGGTCTTCCAACTAGCATTGTTTCTGATCGTGACTCACATTTTGTGGGTCACTTTTGGAGATCTCTTTGGAAGATCTTGGGAGTATCCCTTAACTTCTCTACTGCTTATCACCCTCAGTCCGATGGGCAGATAGAGGTAGTTAATCGTACTCTTGTACAGATTTTGAGGATCTACCATCATTCCACTCCTGCCAAGTGGGATTTGAGCCTCACTCACATCGAGCACGCCTACAACAGAGTTGTTCACAGTTCCACTGGGCACTCTCCATTTGAGGTATGTTTTGGATTCCAGCCATTGGCTCCATATGAGTTGCCTTTGTCTTTGCCCTCTCCAGCTACCTTGCACATTCAGAAGGAGCAAGACAAGGCCAACTCTTTTGTTCAACATTTGCAGAGCCTTCAGTCCAAAGTGGTTCAGATTCTTCAGAAGACTCAACAAAAATAGAAACAACAGATAGATAGACACCACACTCCTCATCACTTTCAGGTTGGTGACAAAGTATGGTTTTATCTGGATAAACGATGTTTTGCGGACAAGGCACATAGCAAGATCAAACCTCTTCGTTATGGGCCTTACACCATTGTTCAGTAGATTTCTGAGAATACCTTTCACCTGGATCTTCCGGCTCATCTTGGCATTCATGACATCGTTAATGTGGATCTCCTAAAGCCATACTATGATTCTACCTTGGAATCTTCTCCAACTATCAGTCATCCTATTGATGTGGTTCCTGATGCACAACTTTCGCTCGATGTTGATACACTCTTTGATATGAAGACTCGAAGACACACCAGGGTACTTCTACTTCATATCTTGTGGCCCATCATGGCCAATTTCCACATCAGGCTCACTGGATCTCTGCTCACCATATGTCCCAGGATTTTCCCTCTTTGTTAAAAGCATTGGAGTCCAATGCTTCTTTTGTTGGGATGAATGATGAGGCTTAGATTTTTAGAGGTTTTAGACTTTAGGATTTTATTTATTTTTTATTTCCTAAAGTTGTTTTGCCAACATTATTTTTTGATAAGCTATGTCGACATTCTTTGCCGAAAAGCTTTGCCGACATGACTCAACACATTTTTGTTTGTAATTCTGCATATTTATATGCATGTGAATAGAGGAATAAACAAATTTATCTTAGTACCATATTAGTTTTGGTTTTATATACTTCGATGCATGGATTATGAATCACAATTTATATTCCTTTATACTATGTATTTGATTTTGTCTTAGATCCATTTGTTAATGCAATCTATAAGTGATGCTAGTATTATTTTAAGCATATGATAATTATGTTTTAAGACTCTAAGATCTTCTATTCAAATTTTTTATAATTCTTAAGTTTTTAGGGAGCTTGAATAGTCTAAAAAAATTCTTAGGATTATGCTTGTTAGAGGCTTAATTTAATTATAATTTTAGAGGATAGCATTCTACTATTTTAGACTTCCTTTACTACCTTGAATAAAAGCTCTGTAAGTTTGATTTATATCCTAAAAGGGCATATGATTTTAGGTATTGATATAAACCCTTATTAATTGAATTGAAGTGATACCTTTATTTTGAATTCCACTTGAGATGGCCTAACAATACTGAAATATAGAATTGTGAGCCCTTTGAAAATAAAATTTGACCTTGTAAAGTGTTTAACCCTTGATCACGATGGTAGATTTATCCATGGTACTATATCTCCTTATATTGATGATCATAGCTCTTTAGAGTACTCTTAGAGTTGTCCTATGAGGTTAAAAACCTCTTATGATTTACTTGTACTACCTCAAACTAGAGATAAATATTGAAGTATTACAATCCTTCCTTAATCCAATGGTAGTAGATATTTATGGCTGAGTTATTAGGTTTTAACAACATCGTGATTGCATTTCATACTTTTAAGGTCTCTATGGAGTCTCCTTGCGAGGTCTAGTATCCTGTTACATTCATTTTTAGTAAAGCTTCCTGTGTTGCATCGAATAAATGATAGAAATATTTATATCGAATGATTAAACCTTTACATCCACCTTAACACTACTTGAATAAGGGTTCCAACTTGATTTAAAGGTAGATAACTCATTTGAAAGTAATCCTATATGTCTTAATACCATGAGAAGTTGGACCCTAAGTGACTGGGAGCACCATGAATTGCACTTGGCCCGCTTAGGTGAAGGCCTATGTAAAGGCCTCCCTGAGAAATATCCCACATGGGATATGCTCAGGTCTTGGGACCCTTCTTAGGGAGAAAAGATCCCATGTGTTTTCAACCACCAAGTGGTGGTCTTGGGACCAACCACATGGTGGTTGGCAGTGCTAGTTGGCAGCATGAATGGATAGTTTAAGTTGATTACATGTGTTGAGTTCTCACGTTGTTGGTTACCATTTGATGGGTTTTTGCCCTCGTATCCCCATACCATGTGTTAGCTTGTAAAACTCCCATGTTTTGGCTTGTTGTTTTTCGTAGGTAGTAGGAGTGATTACAACCATTATATATATATATATATATATCAGTGGGAAATTATAATCCCACATTCCCCATGCAAGGAATGTATTGGAGTTTAAAATGGATAAGACCCCCTTAATGCAATGACCATCACTCGATGGTCATGGTGACCACCGAGCAGTTATCACTAGCATCGATTGGTGGTGCTTGACCACATGGAAGTGGTCAGCCTAGTCATGGAGACTAGGGCACCAATTATTAGTGCATGGCCACATGGTGGCCTCAGTTGGATTCTGTTCCACTTGTTTGATTATTGGTTCACTTGGATGATAGTTGTTTGATAGAAATTAGGTATTTTTGGAACTGTCCAGTGACTGTTGTATTATTAAAAATATATTTGTGACCATTGGACTAAAATACAATCATTGAAAAACAAATTTAACCATTGAATCACTATCGTAGAAAAACCATATTAGTCATTGGTTTGTTTGGACAAATATGACCATTGAAAAATAATTTTAACCATTGAATCTATATTGTAGAAAAGCCATATTAGTCGTTGGTTTGTTTGGACAAATTGGACCATGGGAATAAATCAAATGCATTTGAAATCTAATCAAACCCACCTTTATGGAGTAAATAAATTAATCATTCTTTTGTATTAATTAAGAATTAAGAATTTAATTATCCCTTTTTGGATTCCTGTTGGAGTATTTAGGGATTAAGAAATTTAATCCCTTCCTTTGCTATAAATTGAAATGAACTAATTCCTTTTGATTGGAGTAATTAGAGAAAAAGTGAATGCATCCTTAGGTTAAATTTAGGGAGAATTTGATAGGATCTCATAGCTTGATTATAAATATAATTTAGATAATATTACATTGCTTATTGATTGGTTGTAACCATTCATGGTAAGAATTGAGGAGAATTTAATCTGATGATAGAACTGTGGAAGTTCTAAGTTGATTAAATGAACATGGAGTTCATTCTAGTACAAGGAAAGCTCTAGGTTTTTGATTAAAACAATTTGTGGAAAAGAATGAACGTGGAGTTCATTCTTGAAGGAATTATAAGGTATATTTGTAAACATATTTTATACTGTATGAAATAAACATAGAGGGATTATAGGGCCCCTCCTTAATATTTATTTTATACAATATGAATTTTGGTAGAATAATTCCTAAATTGATGAAAGAGTTTGTTACTAAAGAATAACTGGAAAGAATGGTGTTTTCTTTCATAAAGAATTGTGGAAATTCTTGTGCATTATATGGATGCTTTGGAAAATGGAATTGTAGAAATTCCATAAATTGGTTGTATCGGAATACTTTTATGATAATATAATATGGATTTATTGAGGCTGGGTTTTTACCTTCGGGTTTTCCCAGGATATATGTGGTGTTATATTTGAATCTTGCATTACTGCTTTAATTTAATAAATGCTCTTCAATGTAAATTTATTTATGATATTATGTGTTTAATATTATGTTAAGTTAGAATATGAACAAAATTATGTCTTGTTATATGATGGAATGCTTTATATTCATTTTATATGCTTCAATTAATGATATTTGTCTATTGCAATGGTTTCATAAAATGATAGATTTCTCATAAAATATCATTAGGAGTAGAGACTCTTAAGGCATGAGTTTAATAAAAAATAAATGATGATATTCCATTAATTGATTATGTAACACTCAAGTCTTCTTGCGATTGAATACTCTAGGTGGTGTAACCTAGAGAGCTTCCAAAGGCAAGTAGAATTTGGAAAGGTCCTAAGTGGGCATGCTTGGACTTGATATCCTATCTTAATGGTATGGAATATCTTTGCAAGTTTAATGTTGGAACCTTGAATGGGGAGGATTGGGTGTCCAAGCTATTTATCACATGGAGTGATAAATACCTTAATTAGCTATTTTAGTAATTAAGCACCAAGCACTAGATAGCTCATCGTGGAGGTGTAGGCATCTAGGCTTCCAAGCATTATACTTGGTTCCATAAGTCACTATAGGATGTGGCCACATCTTGACCACTTGAGTGTCATCTGCAATGACTAGTCTCAGTTGTGGTATGCCTAGGGTTGAAAATAGAATTTAAATACATCTAACTATATCCAGCAAACTTTATCTAATAAAATTGAAATGTGAAATGGTAATAATTGATGAACCTTACTTATGAAACCTTTGTTTATGAATTCCACTCTTAACATTGTGTTGTTAAAAACAAATTAGTCTGAAAATGAAAATTAAGTAACAATAATGGTTTGTTACAACACGACCCTTGAACATCAATTTGGTAGACCAACCCAGGCAATTTCCTGCATTGGTAACGAAGAAACTATCTTCTGTTCAATGACCGCTTTGCTACGAAGTGGCCCTCAGGTGTAGCCGCTCTATCCTATGATGGCAAACATACATGACCTATTTACCCCATTATGACCTCTCGATAAAATATGCTTTTTCTATGTTTTCTAGTTATAGTAGCTTTAGCAATAGTTCATTTCTATTCTAGCATAGTTTATTTTAGTTTTCATGCATTTTTTAATCATTTTTAGCATATTTCTTTCATTTTCTTATCATGGACAAGGACCTCATCATGAGAGGTTCCTCATTTTCTATTAATATTTTGTAAATGTTCTTGTATGTAGGTTTTAGATCTCATCTAGAGCTATTCAACATAAATATTCCTCAATATTTATCTCATCGTGCGAAGGTCACAAAGAAACCCTCCTTATAATCAATTTTGAGAGTGCAAAGACTTTGTGGGATACATCTACTTTTGGGTTCTATATTGTAATTTGTATAAAATTGGTATATATCCCTAAGAGGGATATATTTGTAACCACCTTGTAAAGGAATATTTCAATATTAATGAGAAGGACACCATTTTTTATATTTCTTTGTCATTTGATGGTTACATGATTTGCATTGTCAATTTGATTTCATAATTATTTAGGTGTACTGATCAAGAATCCAAAATATTGAATGGTATTTTATTAAAATTGATCAACTTAAGTAGGCATACAAGATTCCAAATACAGACTATAACAAATTTAACCAACTAACTAATAATCGATATTCTAAGTTGTCGACAATAACAATAAAAGATCTTATGCCTATTAATATCCATATCATCCCTCCCAACCATATAAGCATTGGACTCCAATGCTTTTACAAGTGGAGAAGTGACCTAAAAGAATGAATTCCTCCAAAGTGGTTCAGAATAGAAGAGAGATAGACTATGTTCAAGATCCCCAAAGATATCACCACTACTCCATCAAAGGGAGCTACAACGAGCAAAACACATGCTAAAAAAAGGTCCATTTTGGAATCCCTGATGGGATCTCGAGGTTTGTTGTCTCTTGGATCAGCCTCTAGCATGTAGGAGTTACTACTATACCTAAAAAGAGTCTTGTAAATATGTATTTCAATATTTGAAGTCGCAACTCTTCACACCAATCATGCTGAACCATAAGCATGCACCTAAAAATTAGTACAAATAATCTTGCCAAGCAAGTATCTTGTAACTATAGTTGGTGGAGGAAGAGTGGAGGAATTTGGCACAAAACATGGGGATGCAAAATAATCATATAATGGAGTGTTAGGTACCACTGAACTACACTCCTTATTACAAAGCATAATATTAAGAAAAGAAGCCTCCAAAGTGTCAAAATCTCTGTAGTCTTTGGAGTTGCAGAAGCGATGTTGATGTGGTGCTACTAAAAAATCCACTAGAGACAAGCCACTAAGGGTGAAGACTACTCCAATGTATGGAGTTCCCATGTGATTTCCATGATCACATAACAAGGGCCATTTGTCTTCTAAAGGAGAATGTACTCCAAAAAGTCTCAAAAAGGTGATGGTGGATTTAAGGAGTGTCGGTTTCAACCGAGAATGCACTCCATATTACAACAATTTTGGGTATGAAAGAAGATTTTGTCATCCCAAAATTTGTAGCACCATAAGGTCAAGAAGACCTTTACAAAATATCAAAATAATAGTCTTATTGGAACCAGCTCGAAAAGAGCTTTCCAACGACTATATATAAGCCTATGCTTGCAACAATATCAAGCCTCTCGAAAATTAAAATATTTTGATATCTTCATAGCAAAATAAAAAGGACCAAAATACCCTTTACAATTTTGAATAGAGAATATTCTCTAAGAATATTCTATGTGGCAGTTCACAAAAATTTGGTGATCAATGGGCATGGTCAACAACAATTTGTGTGGGCTAGCGTGGTGTGAAAAACAACAGTCCACTTCATTGAATGCGTGCATGGTAGGGTGTTCAAATTTACATGGTGTGGCAATGATTTGTGCCATGTGGCTATGCCACTAGCTATCCAACATGCCACATGATTGTACCACTGGTAACGTACAAACAGAGGCCCACCCAACTAATTTCTTATGTAGTTAGGATACGAAGATTTCTCAGTAGCATCTAAGATGAGATCCAACTCCCATCATTGTTCATATCCTCGTAACGTAGCTACTAGGCACGCATGAATTTCCAATTTCATCTACAATTTAATCTAAGTGGAGTGCCACTAGGGTTTCTACACTCTTTGGATCTATTGATATCATTGGGACTATCAGGAGATAATCATCAAAAGATAACGTCTCCGTGATGGTGAGGCACCAACTAACATCCATGTCTCAGGCACCCAAATCTAGATCTAACCCTAATCAGAATCATAGTACATCATGCTTACAAGGTTGGAGAAATACTGACATTGGTAAAGCAACTGATGGATCACCATTGTTGTGTAATATTATGATGTATCTTTGGTTCAGGATGTGGCCAATCAATGACCACAGTAATCATCCATCACATATTGTAATGTTGAGCAGTTTTAGAATGCACATGAAGGTACATCAACCAGATCCAAATGATGACAAGAAGCAACACTACAGTAGCAAACAAAGGATAAAACTCAAATTATTTGCTTTTGCATCAATATTCTTTGGCGACAACGTAGAAGATAGAATAAAAAAAATTCAACAGGTCACTAAGGAAATGCTAGAGAGGGACTAGTTGGAAAGTTGATGTCGAGGTCAAAAACATTGTAGCATCGAGTTGCGTTAGTGAACAATGTGGTGCAGGTTTTTTCAGAAAGGTTAAAATCATCAGATTGGTGCTGTTAGAAGAAACTTTACATCACTAGAGAAAATGCCACCAGCTGGAGGAGTATCGGTAGGTGTCCTACAACTGTGGAGCAGTGATAGACCACTCTATCACAGATCCAACTTATATGGCTAAAATAGTGATGGCTGCATAAGTGGTAGAAAAATTGGGCTACCTATGCCACAGGGTCTGCATGCATGGTAGACCAGTCATGCCATAGTGAAATACAAAGAGATGACATGATTATGTATAAAACATTATGGCAGGAGGTGGGCCATCATGTGCTGGTGATGGAGGGCCATGTTTTATAGAGGAGGTAAAACTTGCATCACGCAAAAGAAAATTGCACGTCATCTGCTATAGGAGAGGGACAAGGCCTATGGGGGAAGTCCAATTTCTTCAAATGAAGAAAATTACACAGAGAAACAAGGATTAATATAGAATGAAATGAGGAGGGGATTTCCTGAGGGAAATTTCCCCTTACAAGTTAGGATCCAAGAAGGCTCTGATACCAGTGATCAGGAATCCAAAATCCTGAATGGTATTTTATTAAAATTGATCAACTTAAGTAGGCATACCAGATGCCAAATACAGACTATAACAAATTTAACCAACTATCTAATGATAAATATTCTAAGTTATCGACAATAACAATACAATATCCTATGCCTATTAATATCCACATCATGTACGATTTTTGCATATCTATAGTGGTGATCATGGTCAGACCTCAACAAAAATTTCACTATCACTAACTACCTATTTTCTTGTTTTCTTAAATTGAAAATTCCATCGCTCTAGGCTGAAATGGCTCGTAGGAGCTGTCGTCCTACCCTGTGATGGCCAATGGACCTTATCTCTCTAGCCCTTGATGGCCTCATAGTAAAATTAGAAAATCCAAACAAGCAAAAATTTCATCAGTTGTGGGCTTCCCTTGTGAGTTCTTCTATCCTTAAATTTCTTATTGTTCATAGTGAAAATTAGAATTTCATGCTTTAATAGAAAATTATAAAAGAATTTTCACATTTGAAGTACTCTACTTGTGATTGCTCTTGGGTCAAACAACCTCTATTGCTAGTAGCTACTAGGTTAGGCAACCCCTGTTCTGACCGCTTTTGTGTTAGATAACCTTTGCTACAGACCGTATTACACAGAGACGACCTCTATTTTTTGATTTTGTGGATTTCATGCTTGCTGCATGTACAAAGGCTAATATCATTCTAAGGTTTGCAATTTTAAAAATTTTGAAATTAAAATGTTCTTGTCTAGGAATTTGAAAATTTAAAATGCTCTTTCATGCATTAGAAAAAAATTATTGATTGCTCTATGTTGTAATTTTCTTTTCATGAAATAAAACAAACTCACACACACCACAAATCATATTAAACATTAGTGAGTTGGAATTCACACCCAATCACTGATTAAGACTAATGGTGGTGGCCTTCATCACCACTTTGTTGGCTTGTTTGTGAGTACTTTGCACCCTATTTTGGCCAAGGTCAATCTAAGAAATGTCATAGCCAAGGAATATAGTAGTATCTCTTTTTGGAGAGGTATATCATTGCTAAACAAGTTTTCATTTTCCTTACCTCTAAACTAATTTTATTTCCTTTAAATATTCTTATATTCCCTTATAGCCATACAATCCAAAGTATTGTATCTTCTGATATATCCCAAATTGTCTATAAAGCCTCACTTCTAAAAGTTCTTTTCCATTGCTTTAGCCATTCTTAAATTCTTTCATTCATCACCATGCATTTAACAAATATATTAAGAATCCATTACCATAGTTTCAAAACTATTGAGAAATTTCCAAAGAGATGGTCTATACTCTCCTCCTACTTTTTACAAAGAACACATTATGAGGGTCCATGAAGACCCCTTTTCATAAGGTTATCTTAGGATAAAAATCCTCTATGACCTACTAGCAAAACAAATATTTTGACTTTAAGAATGATTGGGATATTCCAAATATCTCTCCATATTCTTACAATATTCCTATTTTGTTGGTGATTTAAATTATATCCACTTCTTGTTGTGTATTCTTTTAAGCTATTCAACTCTCATATCAACTTATCCTTGACTTCCCTCAAAATAATCATTTTTGTTATCTTTCTACTCAAGTGCCTTCTAGCATCAATGTCTTGTATACTTATAAAAAATATTCTTTCCATTTTTATCTTCCTTCCTGATCCTTGTACAAAATATTTGAAACCCTATCACCATATTTATCTTGAAGTAATCTCATCCATAGTTTCAAAATTAGATCTATATTGAGTGGTTTTTTTATCACACCAATTATCCATCCAAATAGAGTTTTTTTCTCTAGTTCCAACCATCGTATTAGACCTTTAATCACTAGATCAATTGATATTTTAAATTATTCCATAGTTTATAACCATTTGGTAGTGAGATTATAATAAATATAAATCTTGGGTCATTGGGCTCAACATACTTAAAGTAATTCTTGCCCATTTTCTTTAACTCTCTTTGTATAATCTCCAAATTACTTTCCCACTAAGAGCTAAGATTTCATCTATAAGAAATCTTAAACAAAGACCTACCCTATTTCTATAATCACACCCCTTGTTCCATTTCACCAAAGGAAAATTCCTTTTATCATGCAATCCTGACCACAAAAATGATCACATAATATAGACTAAATATTTTTCTATCAATTTTGACATAGTTACAAGGACACATAATATGTTGGAATGAACCATAAGATTAATTTAATTAGATAGACTCTTATTGCTAATGGTAACCATATACCTTTCAAATTTGGAAGTTTATCCTAAACTTTACTTATAAATCGATTCCATGATTCTATCCTCATTCTCCCCTCAAATAAGGGCATCTCTAGATAAGTTTTTGGTAAATTTTGCTTCTCTATTTAAAGTAACTATGAAGCTAAAAACATGACACCAAGCAATGCTAAATAAAATAGAATTCAAATAACTAGATATTGCACAACAAATAAGATTTATATTAAACGAGGGGGGAGCCTAAAAACTCCGTTGTTACAATAGTGGATTTAAGAATCCTCTTTGATATAATTTTTACAAATATTGCTAGGGTTATCCGAAACCCTAGCTACAAAAAATGGTGGTGTCTTTAGTTGTGTCTCACTCCCAATAGGTGTGAGTGGGCTTCTGCGTATTCGATATCGAGCCACTCTAGCTTAATCAACTATCCAATGCTTCTGATGTACTATCTAATATGCACACAAATAAACACCAGAGAGTTAGTAACAATAATGAGGGCTCCACTATGTGATCCCTCAGAAATCACAACTAAAACCCTAGCTATAACAATATGAAATATGAATAGAATTATACAGTATGCAATATAACCAAATGAAATAGATTTACCTTATTATTTTCTTGATGTCTATTGCTGGTTGGATATATTATAGGTTGATGGTGAAGGTGTGACCTAGCATCACTTGAAGGCTAGGAGGCTATTAGAAAGGCTTACGTAAAACATCCACGGGCACCTGGATGCTACAGGAAACACCCATGGGTGCTCAAGACTGGTAGGGAGGCACCTAGAGGTGCTCGATGATGGAAAAAGCGCTCGAAGGCATTCAATGGATGAGGGAGGATTATGAAAAAGTAGATATGATGCAAGTGAGGGATGCGACGATGGTTATGGAAAGCAAGGGAATAAGAAATATGATGGATGGAGTGGGATTAGGGCACAAAGTCTAGGCTGGAACTCTAAGGCACTTTGAAATCTTGGGTAACTTAGAAAACTCCAGGGACTTAAAAACTCAGAGGCTTAAGGAATTCGAAAACTTAGGGAACTCAAAACCTCAGGGGTTGAGCCATCAAAATGGCTCCTATTTATAATCTAACCTAGAGCATGCTATGGTTTCCATGACACTAATCATGTGGTTGAGATTAAAGCACATCTAAGGGTAGATATTAAATTTAGGGTGTGGCATGGATTTATGTGGATGGACGGATAAAATTAAATGAAATTGGATGGTTGATATTGATTTATTTATATAAATATATATAAAAATAATATATAAAATATTATTATTTAAATATATATATACATATATATAATAAATATATATAAATAATAGGCATAAATGGCAAGAAAGCTAGGATGGAGGGCAAGTGGCTATGTTTTGGTGGTGGAAATGATAGGAAAGCATGGATGGAGGACAAGTGGCTAAATTTTGGTGTCTACAGATGCCTCTTTTTGTACCATGTTGTGTGAAACACAATATGGTGCAAAAATATAAGATACCTGATTGGGTTAGGCATAGTAGTAGATTCTCTTTTTTTTTTTTGAATGTGAAGATGAAATTAAATGCAAAAGAATAAATAATTTGGAGTTATTGTATAGTTTACCCCTTAAATTGGCGAATGAGGTTGCGGATGAATCTCATGAGCCAATTGAAAAATATGTGCAAATGTAATGTGGACGATATGAATGATGTAAAATGTGATACCATTTTTACCCCAATGGTGGGAAGGGGATTGTTGAAAAATGTGAAATTATTGCGTTTGTTTTTGCCCCAACAGATAAAGGGTTTTGTGAATATGTGTGATGTAAAATGTGTCTATTTTTGACCCAATAGATGAAGGGATTTTTGCCAATTTGAGATGCCATGATCATGTAAGATGTGTTCCATGGTAGGAAAGTCAAAAGCAAATATCGTTGCCCCTAGATTTGGGGTGATTCAATGCTATTGAATCACTTTGCCTTCCGGTGCCATTGATATGCAAAGATGAATATGCAAAGAAAAATAAAAGTAGTCACCCTCCAAGGGCCAATTAATGACTATAAAATAATTCCTAGGATCGAAACCAATCACCCTAGCTAAATCCAATCACTATGATGACTGTCAAGGAAATGTGTAATGATGAAAGTTGATTTTATCCATGTTTTAAGCCTCACGAACTAGGCCATCAATGACAACTTTTGTGCAAATTGTTCTTGGCAAGGTTTCACACAAAATGTGAAGTACCAAATATGATTATGATTTTGAGCAAGGATATATGTGATGATGAAAATGATCGTGTCCTTATTGTAGATCTTTCATCTTACTAAATTGCATGGACGTAAATCACTGCAATCACCAAGTATATAGAAAAACCTACTATATACGAGATTCACTTGAATGTTGTTTGGCACTTGGAAAATGATGATGCAAAATGATGATGTTATGATGTATGAGTGATGATAATTATGAGGATCATTGTTTTGTGATGATTTATACCCTTTTGGGGTGCTTTTGTAACTTGGTTGGTGAATTTTGTAATATGAGGTCGCAAATGAAAATTATGCTTCCAAATCAATTGTAATCTTCACAAAACATGATAAAATGATGAAATGAATGCATGGATGCAATTTGGAGTGATTTGGTGAAGGTAAGCCACTATTTTGTGCTAGTTTTGTCCTTTTTAGTATTGATGCCAAATGTCTGTGGGTGCTTGCTATTTGCATAAACACCCATGGGAACTTTAGTGCACCAGGAAATGCCCATGGGCATCCCAAGGTGCCTGAAGTAGCTATAAATAACTTACTGGGTGAGATTATAGCTCATTTATGCATTTAGGAGTTTGAGAAGATATGTCTGAAGAGTGAGGGGAAGTGAGGAGTGAAGTGATGTATTGAAGTTTGGGTGCAAAATCTATGGCAGCGAAGGGAGTTGGTGTGGGAACTAAGGCTACGGATGGAGCGTGAGCTGCTGAGGTAACATTATGCTTTTGCATTGTGTAAAGTTTTTTTCAATATTATTAAACAATATTTTGTGTTGTGCTGCAACTTAGTATTTTGGAGGCTTAGCACTAGTTATTGTCTTACATCCTCAGGATTAGAAAGGCGATTACGAACGAGGAGTGGGGGCTATTGGAGGAGGTGGGGCTAGTAGAGGTAGCCTAATTGGATGTGGTGAGGGCTGATGAGGGGTACCTCTCCACCTTGGTAGAGAGGTGGGATGCAAATAGGGGGACATTTTAGCTCCCCACAGGTGAGGTTGCAGTTACGTTAGAGGATGTATATTGCATCCTCAAGGTACTGATGGAGGGTATTCGGGTTGAGGTCAGCCTTAGTCAGAAGATGAAGAGGATGAGTGATGAGGCCTAGAAATATCTCCATAATAGTATATTTTGAACATTGAAATTGTCTAAAAACTCTTGTGAATTATCTTGTATGCTAGTTAAGTTGATCTAATATGTTGTGTATTAACTGTTTGCATGATTGATGTGTTACGAATATTATATTATGATTTTTGATAGTTTTTGTATAGTTTTATGTCATTTTTTCATGAATTGCTAAATGAGGAATATTATTAGGTTGATAGCAACACTTTACTAGTTTTTTTTTGATGATTTTCAAGCATTTATTTATCTAAGTTTAGCAATTGATGCAAGAAGACTGTTACTATGCAGCAGAAACTGGTTTTGCTGTGTAAATTCTAGCTAGCTGCCAATGAATGACAAGGCATGGAATTCACACATGGAGAAGGATAAAGGCTATTGAAATCAGTTACTAAGACATAATCCACCTGAGAAAAGTAGTTGAGATCACCTGAAGACCACATAATTAGTCAATCCGAAGATCTTCGGATTGAGCAGACATCTTCGGATTGACAGAATGCAGTTTCTTTGGATTGACGACAAAAAGTAATTTTTGACTATTTTTTGATGGTGGAAAAAGGGAAAGAAGGTTGAGAAGGTTAAAGGAAAATATACCCTAGCAGTATTTGCAATCCTTGCCATCCAAAGCCACCATTCATGGAAAATATCAATTGATCCTCTTCTAGGATAAAACCAGGAAATACTACAACATAATAGGAATAGTATATTTTCTATTGTAAATAGATTTTAGGCATCTATAAAATATAGCTCCAAATTTTGGTCGAGCTAAGTATGCAAGTAGGCAAGTAAGCAATAAGCAAGCAGAATAATGATTTCAGTCCTGTAATAGATTTAGCAGCAATATTATAATGATTTTTTGAAGCAATAAAAGTGCAGTTTTATCCATTTGTTTTGTTATATCTGAGTGTGAGTAAGATTTAGAGAGAGAGAGAAGAACTCATACCTTCTTCTGGAAAAGGAGGTTGGCCACTTCCAGACCTAGGAGGAGGACTAACAGACAGGTTTTATTCTGATTTTGCTATAGTAGAATAAGTTGTACATTGTCAATTTCATTCTTTTGCACAACTAACATTCCTAGTTGCTTAATTCTTGTTCAGAATGTTTTTGTCATGTTATTAGAAGTATATTTGGTTATTATTTTCATTCCCAAAAAATTTTCAATTTACTGTAGGTTTTCATTTCCAGCAATTTATAGTTTTTCTGTAATTTTTTGCGTTGTTGTTTTTGCTGTCAACCCTTGTACATAAGATTGACAACCTTGTGTTACAGAGCATTGACAAGACCTAGTTTTCTATGTTTCATTTTAGTTTTCATTATTGCAAAGAGTAAATAGACTTTCATTTTGCAACTATAATCAGGTTTCTAATTCTACAACTGTAACTAGAATTCCATTTTTGCAAATTAACTAGATTTCATTCTTGCAACTGTAACTAGGGTTTCATTTATGCAATTAGCCATCAGTTCTCATTTCTACAAATAGATTAAAGTTTAATCTATGTAATTTAAAGGTAGAAATAACCTAAAAATGCCCCACACAATTGGTCCCACCAATAAGACTTGTTGCTCCAAATTGACCTGAATTATAGCCCTATTCACTCCTTTCGCAGATAGCCTTGTACACTGCCTTGGATTGACAAATTCATTAAGAATTAATGATGTGCTTAACAACAACACATAATTTTGGTGCCATTGCCAAGGAATAATGTTTCTAGAAGGTGACAACAGTCCAATAGCTATTAATTAGGCCAAGTTATGAAAATTTAGGGTAAAATCTAAATATAACAGCTGGTTAAGTAACAACTATTGACCTATAATTTATGTCATTTAGGAGTAACTATGAATGAGTAGGCCTAGGGATGAAAAAGGTAGAATTATCCAAAGTGACCCCTGGCTTGTTCTAGTAAGAAGATCTTCAAGCATAAGGGGCAAATCACCTGTGTTTGAACTACCAGAAAGACTGAAACAAAAATCACCAACTTCATCATCATTAGAAAATCTTGAGAAAGAAAAATCACTAGTCTCATCTTCAATGGAGAGTCTAGGACCTCTTGAAAAAGAAATTTGGAAAGGATTAACTGGTCCTAAGAAACAAGATACTATGGTAGAACAAGGCAACCCAGATGGGGATGGCGAATATGGTCGTGTCTATAATAATGAAGATGATCTGGATATGCCCAAACCTTCTACAACATTTGAATATCCTATCCATTTGAATCCAACACAAAAATCTCCCATGAAAACCATCTCACCTTTAAGGCTTCCAACCTTTCGAGGTGTTGTATCTGAAGATACTGATCAGTTTTTGTTTGAATTCAAAGTAGTGTATCAAAACTATGACTATATAAATGATAATCAGAAACTCAAGGTTTTTCCCTCAACACTCAAGGAATCAGCATTACGCTGGTTCATGAGCTTAGAGCAAAATTCCATCCGAACCTGGGATCAAATGGAAACTATGTTTTTAGACAAGTATCAGGAGTATTGTCATGTAAGGAACAAGAAAGATGAGTTATTCAGAATTAAGCAAGAAGATGATGAAGCATTAGAAGACTATATTGATAGGTTCTCCTTTGTTTAAAGGAGATGTGGACTTGTAGAACCTGAATTATGCAAAACCATCTTTTTGAGAGGATTACAAGATGAATCCATAGAAGTATTGGATTTTATGGGAAATGGGGATGTAAATACTCTCAGTAATGAGGAAATTGTGGATATTTATAGGAATTACTCTCACACTAAATAGAGAAGAAAAAAGAGAGTACAAATGCCACTTATGTGAAGGACCTAATAGAGGAACTTACAAATTTTAAAACTGATATTTTGGTACAATTGAACACAACTTTGGGAGAAATTTTTGCTAAAGCAAAAACCATAGAACCTTTGGCAATTTATTGCCCAAGATGTAGGAATAAACATGCTTTGCAAGAATACCCTTTGAACAAAACATTTATTCCATCCATTTGTAGTATTTGCTCAAATAGGCATTTTACTGATAAATGCCACCTGCTACCACAAATCAAAACTATTTTGGAGAGTCATGCTGAAGAACTCAATTATGTTGGACCAAAATAGGGGGGAAATTTCTCTCAGTATCAAAATCCTCCTCATTTTCCTACAAATCGGGGGCATAACTGTTGCAAGTGTGAATAGGACTTAGCTTGAATCAGGCTTAGAAAAATCTAGTTTTTCTAAGCATAGTGTGAACACACTTACCTTTTGTCGGCTAATTTTGTCGGATGGTCGACATGATTTTTCCTTCTCCCTTTCCTTCATTTTCTCCTTATCCCTCCATTCAGCTTCCTCCTTTCCTGTCGTCCATTTTCCCTTATCACTCCACTCCCTTCCTCTCCCCACGCTAGCTGCCACCTCCCACTCCACTTCCTACTCCTCTGTTCTCTCTAAAATCCCCGATATTCCTCCACCTTCCCTTCCGCATGTTCTAAGTGCCTATATAAGGTTTAAGTTAATGTATGTTTCAATTGGTTAGTTTTAATATATTTTCGGTTTTAATTATTCATGTCATTTGTTTATTACCTTTGGCCTAATGTTAATCTAAGGTTAATTGAAACTTAGACTCACAATAACCCTTGGACTATGCCTTGGGGACAATCAGAACAACCCCAACATCCCTGGAATTATTCTCAATGTACAAATTCCCAAGAATGGCCACAAACAAGTTGGAGTAATCCACCCTAGAATCAAAACTAGAAAAACCCATCCTAGAATTAAAACAATCCATCCTACCCACCTTGGAATCAGAATTAGAAAAATCCACATTGGATATAGAATCAACAGCAGTGGGGTCAACAATACCAGTCCTATCCAAGTTAGCAAAGAAATCAAGGTCAAACTTAGAATTTGTTGCCTGCACCTAAATTTCAAGGAAAACAGAACCAACCACATCAAACACAACAGGTGAAACAGCCTCAACTTCCAGCTCAACCAGTCACTAATCCAAACAATATGATACAGGCATCCCCTGTCTATGTGGTTGAAGCTGAAGAAAATGCTGAAATAAATATTCTTGATTATAGTAACATCCAACTTCGTTAAGGAAAATTTGTACTTGAACCTGTTTCAACTAAAGCCAAGGAAAATGAAAATTAAGAACCTTTGGAACCAATTAGAGTTAAACCAACAACAAAGAAATAAGAAGAAAAAATAGAACCATAGGCAGAACAATTACCTTCATCAGGAATAATTCCATATCCTGAAAGATTCAATACCACAATAGAAAATTTTGAGTCAGACCTGGTCAAGGAACTTAAAAAATTAACTATATCACTGCCCTTATTGCAAGCTATTAAGGATATACCTATGATTAAAAGTACTATCTGAGATGTGTGCATTAGAAGAGCATGAAAAAAAAAGAAAGCATTTCCCAAAATTGTTCAGGTTGAAGGGAAGATAGCTGATCTCTTGTCAGGAAAACTAGTACCTCCAAAGTATAGTGACCCAGGGAGTTTAGTTATCACAGTTATCATAGGCTCAGTACCAATATCAAATGCCTTAGTAGATCTAGGAGCTGTAATAAATGTCATGACCAAGGATATAATGGAACAATTATAGCTTAAACATATCAAACCCACATTTACAATTTTAGAAATGGCTAATAGGTCAGTTGCAAAACCTGAAGGTATCATTGAAGATGTCCCTATAGAAGTCTCTTCTTGGGAATTCACTATAGATTTTTTGGTTTTACAGCCAAGGAATTTAGCACATGAATATCCCATCATTCTGGGAAGACCATGGTTTGCAACTGCAACAACATTTATAGACTGCAGATATGAAAAAATGACCATTTCAAATGGTATTGATATAAAATATATTTCTCTATATCCTCCTGCAAGACCCTCCAATAAATTTTTAGGTCAGTTATGGTTTCCTGAATTAGATGAAGAACCAGAAGAGGTTATTTATATACTAGCCACCTTGGTAGTAAGGGAACACACAGAAGACCCCCATGAAACAAAAACTTTAGAGAATGAAACTATCCTAATGAATGTTCTGCATGAACAAGGGTTAGAAGAAGTAGTAAATATCCATCAGTTTTCAAGGAGTGAGGAGGATCAAAATTCTGAAGGTAAGCCATCTATAAAATCACAAGAAACATCTGTTTCACTACCACATGGGTGGCACCATCACCTGTTATTCCCTTCTCACTGTTCCATATAGGATACGCTTCCATAAAAAATAAATAAAACAAAAAATTATTATTTCCTCCCATCTCATCATTGTCCTCTTCACTCCCTAATCAATAGGTATGAATAAGTGAATTCAGTCCTTCCAAATACAAAACAAATAGAAGTCTAGCCAGGAAAATTTTTGAACATTAACAGCTGGCTTACTAGGGAAGAGGAAGAAAAACTGATAGCTTTTTTGCAGAAGCATGTCCATGTTTTTTCTTGGGACTACAAAGATATGTCAGGGATTCACCCTGATATATGCACCCACAAGATTTATACTAAAAATATCAAGCCAGTAAGACAACCCTAGAGAAGACTAAATCCTACCTTGAGGGATATTGTAAAAGAAGAAATTGAAAAAATTCTGGAGGTAGGATTCATTTACCCCATTTCTGAAAGCCAGTGGGTCTCTCCATTGGTTATAGTTCCTAAGAAAAATGGAAAAATGAGAGTATGTGTAGACTATAGAGAACTGAACAAAGTGACATACAAAGACCATTTTACATTACCTTTCATAGATCAAGTGTTAGATACCCTTGCTAGAAAAAAATACTTGTTTTCTTGATGGATTTAGCGACTATAATCAAATTCAGGTTGCACCTAAAGATCAAGAGAAAACAACCTTTACCTGTCCATGGGGAAAATCTGCCTAGAGGGTATTACCTTTTGGTTTGTGTAATGCCCCAACAACATTTCAATGAGCAGTCTTAGCAATTTTTTCTGATCTAACAACCAACAATGTTGAAATATACATGGATGATTTCACAGTATATGGATAGAATTTTGAATTTACATTGGAACATCTTGAAAAAGTTTTAACTTGTTGTGAAACATACCAGTTATCCTTAAATCTGGACAAATGTTTTATGATGATGGAGGAAGGAATAGTTCTTGGTCATCACATCTCTTCTCATGGGATCCAGGTTGATCCAAAGAAGGTGGAAATTATCAAGAATCTTCTCCCTCCTAAAACTCAGACTGATGTCAAAAGCTTCTTAGGAAACATTGGTTTTTACCATAGGTTTATTCTCAGCTTTAGCATAATAGCCAATCCGATGTTTACCCTATTGACTAAATATTCTGAATTCTCCTGGACTGCAAGGTGTCAGTAATCATTTGAAGCTCTGAAAGAAAAATTAATAACTTCACCTGTGTTAAGAGGACCTAATTGGACATTACCATTTCACATACAAACTTATGCTTCCAATACTGCAATTGGAGCAACATTAACATAAATTGACAATGGTGAACACTATACCATCTACTACACTAGCAAGAATTTAACAAGAGCTGAGAAAAATTATACCACAATTGAGAAGGAATTCTTGGCAGTGATTTATGCCATCAAAAAATTTAGGCATTACATCACAGGTTATCAAATATTCATTCACACAGATCACACAACCATTAAATATTTTATGAATAAGCCTATGGTGAGTGCAAGAATTATATGTTGGTTACTATTGCTACAGTAATTTGATATCACAATAATCAACAAACTAGGAAAAGCTAATGTTGTAGCAGATTTCTTGTCTAGGTTGCAGAACATAGAGGAAGGGAAATTAGTTGAGGATAATTTTTTTGATGAAAAATTATTTACTATATCTGTCGTTTGCAGATATAGCCAACTATTTGGTCATAGGAAAAGTTCCCCCACATTTCAATTCAAAACAAAGAAAATAATTGATCAAACAAAGTTCTTCCTTTGAATGGATTAAGGGTATGTTTTTTAAGTGCAGTCATGACCATGTGTTGCATAGGTGCATCTGAAAGGATGAGGTATATGATGTCATTACGGCTTGTCATGATGAACCCTCTGGTCGACACTATTCTGTAAAAAGCACAATTAGAAAATTTTAAGAACGGGATATTATTGGCCATATCTTCACAAGGATGTGAAAAAGTACATCAAGGATTGCGATGCATGCCAAAGAATGAGGAAACCCACTCATATAAATGAGATGCCACTACAACCTCAAATAGCTTTAGAGTCATTTGAGAGGTGGGGGCTTGATTTTGTGGGACCTATTGATCCACCTTCTAAATAAAAGGTACATATTCTAGTATGCACTGATTACCTGATAAAGTGGGTAGAGGTGCGTGCTTTCAAAAATGCTCATGAAGAGAAGGTCACTTATTTCTTGTATACTTAGATTTTTTAGAGATTTGGAGCTCCACGGTCTATTACCATAGACCAGAGACCCCAATTTGTATCTAAAGTCATTAAGGCTTTTATAGAATTGTATGAAATAAAACATAGGAAATAATCACCTTACCACCCATAATAAAATGTCTAGGTTGAGGTAACAAACAGGGAACTGGAACGGATCTTAAAAAAAATAGTAGCTTTTCATAGGAGAAACTGGCTAGATAAATTACCTGAAGCAGTTTGGGCTTACAATACTACTTGGAAATCCACTATTTGATTCACACATTATGAAGTGGTTTTTGGTAAAAAGCCCCTCCAACCTATTGAATTTGAGCTGCTAACATTGCGCATAGCATTGGAAATTGGAATTGAATTATCATAGGCACAGATAGATAGGATTCTACAGCTGAATGCATTGGATGAACTTTGGTTGGATGCTCTGCACCAAACTGAAGTAATTCAAGAGTAGAGGAAGCTATGGCATGACAATCACATTAAGTAGAGAAAATTTCAGTTAGGATATTGGGCTTTACTGTTTGATTCTTGCTATGAGGACTTCCTTGGAAAGTTGAGGACTAGATGGCTTGGAACTTACTAGATTGAAGAAGTATTTGACAAAAAAGCAGCTCGTATCTCTCCCATTAATGAGTCTTGAAGAAATTTGGTAGTGAATGGACATCACCTTCAGGTGTATCATACACCACTAACTAAAGAAGAGTTCTTGTAGCAGCTTGACAACTTGGATATACAACCAGTGGAAGAGATCCCCTCTTCCTCAACTTCAACAAATTCAGCCTGAAAATGGAGTTTCAAGAAAAATGAAAAATAAAAAAAGAGAGAAAAGGAGAGGTAAAAAAAAAAAAAAGAGAAAATGAGAGGTGAAAAATAAAAAATAAAATAAAATTAGAGGTAAAAAAATAAAAAAAAGAGAGAAAAATGAATAATTCAACAGTGAAAACCTCTATGAGGTGCTACTAAATTGGTATGCATGAAAACCAGTTTTTTGGCATGTATAACCATGACATAAATTTCTGAATCACCATTGTACAAATTCACCAACTACATTTGTTTTGAAGTTGCAGAAAGCCTCAGTAGAACATCAACAGAAGCACTCATCTTTCCAAACTTACATTAACTTGCTTTAACCAGGTATATATTTTTGGCATTTTTCTCATTATAAATATTTGGTATATAGTGTATGACAATTAACCATTAGTATAAAGGTGTTCATAAGAGTTGGCATAATCAAAAAATGTTTTGAGAAAAGAAGAATTTTCGTTTCTGCCTGATCTTCGGAATAAGTGCCTGCTGTTTCTTCGGAATGACAACGCCAGTTTTGTCTTCAGATTGAAAATTGTCTTCAGAATGACAAGGCCAATTTTTTATTTGGAATGACAATGCCAAATTTGTCTTCGGATTGAAATTTTTTGTCTTTGGATTGATGGGAGTATGTTTTGAAATTTTGTTTGTCTTCGGAATGAAGAATTGTCTTTGGAATGAAGCATAACCTTCGAAATGAAGAATTGTATTCGAAATGAAGCATAATATTTGGAATGAGCATTTATCTTCGAAATAAAAGTGGAAAAAGACATGGCATCGATAGAATATTTCCACATGGCATCCGAGGAGGGAGAAAAGACACAGTTAGTGGAGTTTTTAACTACATGTGATAATTGACACGTGTTTGTTGGTTTGCACGGTGTAATCTATCTCATATTTACACCCATAAAGGAAGCACGAGAATCATGGGAGAACGACCAATAGCATACCACCACACTTCATTATTGATAACCACACAAGTGGTGGATTCACATGCTAGACGGATACATTAAAAAAGGTAAGGAAGATCTGATGGCAGGGACGTCTGTCCAACCATCGTCAGCCAAATATCCGAAGCAGAACATAAAAATGTGCCACCTTTCCTTTTGAAGACATGTTTGCTAAAGTAAAAGGATTACAAGGTAGGGTACAAGAATTGAAGCTCTTTTCGAAGAAAAATAGAGACATTGCAACCCGAAAGAAAAAAACTCCATTTTTGCAAAATCCAGTAGACAAGTGTGGTAGTAGAAGTGAAGCGTTATCAGTGCAAAAACAACAGAACATAACAATGGGTAAAAAACAAAAAAAGAGCCAGCATATACTACTCTCCTTCGAGAAAATCTAGAAGTGTTGCAGATTTTCGAAGATGGAGGGCTTATGACTTTCTTGGATAAATTCAATGGATTCTCTGAATATTTGGCTGTCGTATTTGCTCAAACATTTAGAAATAACCGGGCACACATCAACGACATGACAATTAAGGTAATCCTTGAAGTTCTGAGTCAAATTACTGAACTTCCATTGCAAGGTCTTCAAATTTATAGAAGTGGCAAAAACACATTAGCAAGTGTAGTTAGTCAATTTGTGGAAGAGGATGATAGGAAGCCAAAATATTTGATAAACAATAACATGTGTAAGGGGGTAAAAAGGACCAACCTGTAAGAACCCTGAGATGAAGTAGCCACATGGGTCATCAAATTTTTAACCTGTGAGGGGTAGTATGTGGTTTTGTAAGGGCATCATTTTAGAATTTTAAATCACCTTAGGCATGGTAGGCAACAACCTAAATTGAGGGTAAATTTTCCATTGTACCTACACCAAGAGATGTAGAACATGGCAAAATGTTATCAGGAAGGAAAATGGAGCCCTCGTCACCATGGTCTTATTAAACTGGTATGCCAACATCATTTTAGGGGAAACCCTAGAAGCTTTAATAGGTTTTACTCTACCTCAACTAATGTAGTTTTTGGGGAATAAGATGCTGCTATAGAAGAGGAAATAAATGCTGCTATAGAGGAAGAAAAAAAACACCTTTCCTCAAAATCCTCAACCTCACAACCTCAAAAACAAAAGAATAGAGGATCTGGGACTAGCAATAGAAAAAGGTCCATTTTTTTGAAAATATTATTGAATTGATAGAACAGGGGAGTGAAATTCCTAGCCAACCAGAGGAAGAAACAAAAGGAGAAAAAGAAGAACTTCCACCATAGCCTGAAACTGTTCCTCCAACCCCTGTTACCATAAGAAAATAGGGTAGAAAGAAAAAATATACAACAGTAACTAGGAGGTCTAAAAGACTTCACAAAAAAGAAATGAAAGAACATATGGTTGAGGAGGAAACCATACAAGGAAGTCCTGATGTTACAGAAGTACAACAAGCCATTGTAATTGTAGATATAGCCATGAATTTTTTTTTAGGATTCTCTAAAAAATTGGTTAAGGAAGAGACTAGACAAGATAACTCTGAAGTTGCTACAATACAACAGGCCACTGTAATTCTGGATATAGTCATGGAAAACTTTTCAAAATTCCCTAAGCAGGAACAAGAAGTTGAAACAAAAATTGAACAAGATTTTGGAGTAGAGAATGAACAAGAGGTTGAAGTAGAGGATGAATAGGTGCAAGCAATTGAAGCAGAAAATGAAATAGTTTTTGAATAACAAAATAAATACACTTTTTTTGCATCAGCTTATGAATCAAAGGAGGAAGAGGTGGACATAAAAGAACAACTGAGAGTAGCCAAAAGTGTTATAAAAACATAAATAAAATGGATTGAATAAAGAGAAGATATTATTGAAAAACATGAAAGGAGAATTGAAGAGTTATAGTAGGAAGTAGAGGAACTAAAGAATAGATTGTCACAATTTGAATAATAGTCAATTGCATTAGATGAGGGGGATTTCGTTCCATTGTTGCTTGGATTGTATAAAAGAAATAATTATTTTCCCATGATTAAAGCATGTGAACCTTTGAATAAAGATGTAGGTGCTTATTCTGAAGCAGTGCCCTCTCATTCTGAAGCAATGCCTTCTCCATATTAAGAAACACTCTCTCAACCAGAAGACGCTCTAGAATTGCACGAAAATCTAGGATAAAGTATCATTGGAAAGTCACAATAGTTGTTTTTGCAAACAACACCAACACAGGAGAACTTTGAGCATCAAGATGTGAATGATTAAGTAAGTACTCCTTTGAATGAAATATTTGTGCCCAATTTGGAAACTATTATTCCTATAGAAGAAGTATAAGACAAAGGGGTACAAGTAGACTTGTTGACAGATTTTCCACCTGTAGAGATAGAGGAAAATGGGATACAAGTAGATCTGTTGACAGATTCCCAACCTATAGAAGTAGAGGAAAAAGGGGTGTAGGTGGATCTATTGCCAAGATTCTAACCTATAATCAGACCACCCAATACTATATCCTTAGAGCAGTATAATACAGACATAGCTAATTGGGTGATCAAATATGAGAAACTTGCCACATAGGTTGAAAAATTAAAACTGGTAGGAAAATAGTTGGAGGAAAAGGACACAAAAATCAATAAATTAAAGGAATAGGTGGTTGATCTATGTCACATTGCTAAATTTTTAGTCCAATTTAGATGACCTGCCAGGTTTTATAGTCTCATTCTAAAGGAAATATATCTTAGATGGCAAGTCATGAGGATTAGCTTAGGTCTCCCCTATAAATTGGAAACTGTTGAAGAGTTTTTGGAAAATTACCTCAGCAATCCTACAGAACAAAAAAATATGTTATGTGAGCTATTTCTACACAACTTTTTCATTCCATAGGAGGTAGATTTTCACCCTCATATTTGCATAGGAGATGTTAAATTAAGATATTTCAAGTCTACCCTACAGAATCAACTTTACTAAGACCAGTAAAAGACACAAAATAAGGAGATTGAGTTAAGAGCTGAGTGATTAGTCAGAGCATTACAACCAAATCATCCAATTATTACTAGCCAATATTTTGACTTGATGAATAGGGCAGACACTAAAAGCATGTACTTAAATAGCTTGAGGGACTGTTTGACTAAATTCCAGGATTATTGTGCTACAAATTTTGTTCATGCCTTATCAATTTGCAGGAATAGATGGGCAAAAATTTCCATGTCTTTGCAGAAAAGGGACCCTATCTCCCCCATAAAACTGGAATGGTCTATAAGGAGAGCAAAAGGGGTGGTAAAACTTATTACGATTATTAAACATCACTATATAGGTATCAAATTTAGACCTCCAACCATCATTTCTCTAGTTCCCTTCTATTTTGAAGAGGATTCCCAACCAAATGATCAGTTTGAAGAATGGCTCAGGAAACTAGGGGATATTATATAGGAACCAAATTATTCTATAGATCATGGAATTTGAATATGGATATATGTGATTCCATAGCCTAACAGAATGCATGAGGACATGCATTAATACAAGTTGGGGGGAAAATGATGAGGCTTGGAAATCCCTCCATCATAGTACATTTTGAACATTGAAATTGTCTAAAAAATCTTGTGAATTATATTATATGCTAGTTAAGTTGATCTAATATGCTTTGTATTAAATGTTTGCATGATTGATGTGTTAGGAATATTATATTCTGATTTTTGATAGTTTTTGTATAGTTTTATGTCATTTTTTCATGACTTGCTAAATGAGGAATATGCTTAGGTTGATAGAAAAACTTTACTATTTTTTTTTTGATTATTTTCAAGCATTTATTTATCTAATTTTAGCAATTGGTGCAAGAAGACTGTTACTATGTAGTAGAAACTGGTTTTGCTGTGTAAATTCTAGCTAGTTGCCAATGAATGGCAAGGCATGGAATTCACACATGGAGAAGGATAAAGACTATTGCAATCAGTTCTTGAGAGATAACCCACCTGAGAAAAGTAGCTGAGATCACCTGAAGACCACACAATTAGTCAATATGAATATATTCGGATTGAGTAGACATCTTTGGATTGACAGAATGTAGTTTCTTCGGACTGAGCCAGTTATCTTTGGATTGACAACAGAAAGTGCTTTTTGAAATTTTGACTATTTTCTGATGGTGGAAAAAGGGAAAGAAGGTTGATAAGGTTAAAGTAAAATATCCCTCAACTGCCTTTTTCGTCCTTATCATCCAAAGCCACCATTCATGGAAAAGATCAATTGATCCTCTTCTAGGATAAAATCGGGAAATACTGCAGCATAATAGGAATAGTATATTTTTTGTTGTAAATAGATTTTAGGCATCTATAAAAGATAGCTCCCACTTTTGGTCAAGCTAAGTAGCTAAGTATGCAAGTAGGCAAGTAAGCAATAAGCAAGAAGAATAATGATTTCAGTCTTGTAATATATTTTAGTAGCAATATTGTAATGATTTTTTGAAGCAATAAAAGTGCAGTTTTATCTATTTTTTTTTTGTCTAAGTGTGAGTAATATTTAGAGAGAGAGATAAGAAATCATACATTCTTCTGGAAAAGGAGGCTGGCCACTTCCAGACCTAGGAGGAGGAGTAATAGATAGGTTTTATTCTGATTTTGCTGCAATAGAATAAGTTGTAAACTTGTCAATTTCATTCTTTTGCATAGCTAACATTCCTAGTTGCTTAATTATTGTTTAGAATGTTTTTGTGATGTGATTAGTAATATATTTTGTTATTATTTTCATTCCCAACAACTTTCTAATTTACTGTAGGTTTTCATTTCCAACAATTTACAATTTTATGCAATTTTCCATATTGTTGTTTTTGCTATCAACCCTTGTACAGAAGATTGACAACCTTCTGTTACAAAGCATTAAAAGGACCTAGTTTTCTGTGTTTCATTTTAGTTTTCATTATTGCAATAGTAAATAGACTTTCATTTTACAACTTCCAATTCTGCAACTGTAACTAGAATTCCATTTTTGCAAATTAACTAGATTTCATTCTTGCAACTGTAACTAGGGTTTCATTTCTGCAATTATCCATTAGTTATCATTTCTACAAATAGATTAAAGTTCAATTATGCAATTTAGAGGTAGAAATAAACTAAAATCCCCCCACACAATTGGTACCACTAATAATACTTGTTGCTCCTAATTGACCTAAATTATAGCCCTGTTCACTCCTTTCATAGATAGCCTTGTACACTGCCCTGGATTGACAAATTTATTAAGAATTAATGATGTGCTTAACCACAATGCATCAATGAGTATGTTTAGGGATGCATGGTAAGGGGTGAAGGTGGAGAATGGGGGCATACCCTATTTGTCCATGTATGTTGACAAGGAGTTGGACCTCCTTCATTCTTTGGTGATGTTCATGTTGATCAACATTGTGGTCCCAAACAGTATCGGGTGTATGTTCCCTTGGAACCTCATATGGGTAGTGAGTGATATGCTCACTAGGAGACAGGTTTATGCATGAGATCCCACCTTACTGGTGCAGGTATACTGGGAGTTATATGAGGTGGCCAGGTGGGGGTGAAAGGGATTAGGGTGTAGCTTATTGCTAGAATGTTTGGGATGGGAGCATTTTAGGGTTTCTTGATCAGAGGGCTTACCTATGGGAGAGTTTGGTAGGGAGTATCCCTACGCTAGGTAATATGATTTAGCTAAGGAGGTACAACCAAGTTGATCAGTGAGAATGAGATGATGTTACAAGGATATGTGGGCTAGATTGATAACCATCCAAGTGGTGTGGAGGACATGGTTGGGTTCTCGATGGACCAAGGATGAAGAACACCTATAGTAGGTATGGTAGGGTAGGTGGGGAAAGACATAGGATCAAGGTGGAGTACTTCCAGTTCTCATGAGTACTCCACCAATTTGAGTTGAGGTAGGATGTCCCCAATGAGCCTATGTGATATAGGAGACACCAGGAGGAGACTAGGCTATCATACGTAGAGCCATGGAGGGTGGTATTGGAGGATGATGAGGAGATATATATCTTGGATGTGGTAGATGTAGGGATGACCATAGAGTATGATGCATGGTTCATGGCTCAACCACCATGGGCACAATATCAAGGAGTGATCAATGGATATGGAGGTGGAGAGGCTAGGTATAAGGGTATTTAGGAGGCCCAAGATGAGGGGGACCAAGAGACCCCCAAGTGGCAATGATGCCCTTAATTTGATAGTCATATATAGAGGGTTAAGGGTGCAATGTAGCAGGATCCCAAGAGTAGGGGAGACAATGTATATGGGGAGGATGCAGAGGAGGTTCCAGATGTACCTCCAGGTTGGAGCGAGGAGGAGTGGCACAACTGGAGAAGTAGGTTGTGGAGCAATATGCGAGTATCACAAGGCTCTAGGTAGAGATAGAAGAGAAAGAGAGAGCATCGATATAATGTCAACATAGCACACCTTCGATATTGACACAAATATATTGAGGTATTGAAGGATAGGTTGATGGAACATCATATTCCACTTCCTAATCCTCCAACCTCATCTGTGTTTGGGGGTACGAGACATAGCGAGTCTAGGTATAGCTCTAGGTATAGGGCTCCTAGGTCATAGGGGTCCTCTTGGAGAGTATAGCCAGTACTTAGATGCACTTATGTATATGAGCCTTGGTGCTCCATTGTATATAGCCTTTTAGAATTCATTTATACATATATATACATGGATTTTACCTTTTGTGTTATATTTTGTGTGTATGCTTTTTGTGGAATGTTTTTGTGTAATGCATGTTTATGTTTATGACTAATGCATATGATATATTATGGATGATTAATGCAAGGTGACATGTATGGATGATTAATGCAAGGTGGAATGTGCTAATGATCATTTATAGTTTAGATATTTTCTTGGCCATTTTGTTAGCATTGTTGTTTAATCAAGGGTACCAGACTTGGTGGCATGTGGTGGATAATGGCTTGTAAAATGACATGGATGTTGACATGGAAGAAGATATGGATGTTGATATGGAAGAAGATATGGATGTTGATATAGAAAAATGATATGGAGGTTGATATGGATAACTACCTATTTTGTAGAGACTCAAATGTCCTAGTGATATAAAAAAAACCCACTAAAATTACCTAATTCTTCTAGGACCAAATGTGTGTCCAGTGGATTCATTTACTGAATCAAGAGCATGGTAATGATACTAGACAATCAAGAATCAGTGCATGTGCAAGTGAGTTCATTAACTCATCTTGAGTAAATTGGGTAAACATATTATGGATGAAACCAAGAAGCTAGCTTATCCGTATGAGCAGCCAGAGGTCCCTTTTAAAAGAGACATGTTACCATGCATGAGCATAATCCTCTACCAATCAAGCATCTATAGCTTCGATGGAGGCTAACTCCATAGTCCATAACTTTTGTTGTTGATCTCTTAAGTTTTGGGGATGACTACTTGGTCACGAATCTGCCACAGGAAAGGATTTTAAAATAAATACGCCCTAGACTCGGCCAACATTGAAAGGCCGAGAGAAAGAAATGTCTCCCGGACCAATCTCCAGAGAGGGCTGGTTCCCTTACTAAATCTTATCTTTTGAAGACTAAAGTTGCAGGAAAGAGATAGGAAATGTGCAGAAAGAAATGGGAAATATAGCCACAGGCTGAATTTGTCAGATCTAGGAAAGCTTAGCAGTAGAAAAACACCTCAAGCACATGAACAACATATAGTAAAGACAGTAACATGATCTACTTACAACCTTGCACAGATTGCCTTCAAGATTGCATTCCAACACACTCTTCTTCACCAGCAATATTCAAATTCAGATACAGAATTTAAATCCCCACAGCAGATAAAAATATGAGCATAAACGAGAAATGCAGTAGACAGAAGGAAACCACACAGAAAATTGCTCGTAGAATCAGAGGCCAAATATCTTTTATTTATGCAAAAGTTTGACAAGTTTTTCAGCAAAAGTCCTTCTTTCGATCCCTCTTTCTGAGATATACATTGATATTTATAGAGGTCTCGCCTCTCTGCAGCATTCAAAGCATGAAACAGACTTTCTCGAGATCCACAAAATATGTAACGAAAAAGAGAAATGATCCCCTTAATCCTGCCTCGGAGAAGTCACAATCCAAACAGAAACAAGGAACCAACTGTCTTTCATTAAATGACCATTCTCGGACCAAGCTTGAACCCTTAGAAAATCATGAACAGGAGCTTTTAATAATGGAGGCATCTTAAATTCTGGTAGCTTCAACAACTACATGCCTGAGCACGTTCTTTCATCTTGCATGCATTGGAAAGCAGCAAAACATTAAATTCTGGAGAGCTTTTAATTCTGGGAAATCGCAATACTTCATCGGGCCGTTGAACTGCTTCCTGGCGCGAAACCGTGATGGGTCGCGAAACCGTGACATGTCACGAAATCATGACATTTTCCCTCTCCGTACGCTTTTGCCACTTTCGGTCGCGAAAACCAAACATGTCACGAAATCACGACGTATTTGGCTCTTTGTTCTCCTTCGTCACCTTAGGTCGCGAAAACGCGACGCGTCGTGAAATCGCGACAATTTCTTGCTCTCTGCCTTCTTCTTCATGTCCTTCCGCGAAAACGTGACAAGACGTGAAACTGTGACATGTCGCGATATCGCGACAATTTTTGCTCATCATCTTCATTATCACCTCCAAGTCACGAAAACCCAACATGTCACGATTTCGTGACGTTCCGTACTATTCTGCTCCTTCCTTGCTTTGCCCCACGAAACTATGACATATCACGATTTCGCGACGTTCTTTCCCCATGTTGTCCTTTCTTTACAACAATGTCACGATTTCGACATTTCTCTACTTGCTGTCTTTTCTACTTCTCCTCCATGAAAACAAGACAGGTCACGATTTCGCAACATGTCGTGAAATCACGACAATTTTTCATGCCTTGTAAGTTTCATGTCTACCTTTGCGAAAACGCAACAGGTCACGATTTCATGACATTCTTCCATCGACACCTTCGTTGTCATCTCCAGGTCGCGAAAACGAAACAAGTCATGAAATCGTGACAATTTCTTTCAGCTGCTCAATCCTCTCTTCCCTGTCATGAAAATCCGACATGTCACGATATCACGACAATTTTCCACCTTGCCCTTCATCCTGTCTTTAGGTCACGATTTTGAAACATGTCACGAAATCGTGACATATTTGCGTTGACTGTACCTCTTGCCCCTGTTGACCGCAAAACTACAACATGTCGCGATATCGTGACAATTCCTAGACTTAGCTCTTTTCTGCATGAGACCTCTGAAAACACACATGTCACGATATCGCGACAATTTTAATCTTCAACTTGATTCTTCGTCATGCATCGTGATTTTGCAACACGTCGCGATATCGTGACATTTCCCAACTTGTTCCATTTGACCATTTTGACCGTGATTTTGGAACACGTCGCGATATCGCGACATTCTCCGACTTTGGCTTCTCTCTCCTCTAAAAACCTGCGATAGCGTGACATGTCGCGATATCATGACTATTTTGAGCCCGTGCTCTCCATTCTGCTTTTGGTCGCGATATCGCGAAAGTTTTTGGACTTAGCTATTTTGGCACAAAACTTGTAGGGAAACACAGAGGAGTGAGAACTTCAATAATTTATGCATGAATAAGCAACAATCAAAACAATGTGGCAAAAATGCCAACATTCTTGGCGGCTCGCGGGGTATACAGTTCTGTTGTATGCACGAACTCCAGGCCTGAATCCATTGGGCAACAGAGTCAAGAAAAACTGGAGGAACAGAATGTTGACTGATGGGAGACATCTCTGTGCTGCAACGACCTCTTGCTGACTTTCAAAAAACTCAAATAGATGTGTATTTGGCCTAGCTTGAGTGAGCTTAACCACCAGGTGCTGTAAAGGGATCTCCATGATAGTGATGAAAGCACCGGGGTTGTGAAACGAAAATGAACGAAATGATGACCCGTAGATGTGCAGGCCATGGAATGGGAATGAAATGGTGGAATGAAGAAAATGAAGGAGTGACAGTGGTAGATACAGCAACTAAAGAGGGAGCTACTGTGTCACCAGCTGCGGGGATGGAGAAAAAATGAATAATGGAATGGAAGCAGGTGGGATGACGAAAGCGGTGAGAACCGCGGATAAATGCTGAAACGACAATGGATTAGAAGAAAAGGAAAAGGAGAAATGGGAACATCAGAGAGGAGAGAAGAAACAACAGAAGTGGTTGGATTACGGATAGAGGGAGAAGGAATGGAAGGGGAAGGAAATGAAAAATAAGGAAGTGGAAGGAAGAGAGAAAGGAAAGCCACTATCTGTTGGGAAGGAAGAGGAAAAAAGAAAGAAATAACGTACCTGCGGGCTCGCATACAAAAGAGCCGAAGTTGGTAATCTGTGTACACAGAGGAACTCCACACAATTTTTTTTTCTTTTTCTTTTTTTTTTTTTTTTTTTACAAAAGCAAAATAACTGTACAAGGTAATACTGGACTCATACTTCATGGAGTGTAGGCTTTCAGATGAAAGTCGTTCACTGAAATAGGAAGTGGGCTGCCATCCAGATCCTCTAGATGAAACGAATTTGCTGCACCGGCACTAATAATGCGGAATGGACCCTCCCATAGAGCGTCAAACTTCTTGTGCATTCCTGGCTTGGCTTTCCTTTCATTCCATTTCAGGACTAAATCACCCACCTTGAGTGTACGATCAGTGGAATTTCTATGGAACCATTTTGAAACTACCTGCGTATGCTTAGCAAACTCCTCATAGGCCAAAGAACGTTGCTCTTCCAACTGCAACAACTGAGCCAACCGCATATCCATGGAATCCATATCTGCTTCATCATCCAAAAATCCCTACAATTGTTGTAATACTGGCAATTCTAGATGAACAGGCAACCTTGCCTCTTTTCCATATACCAGGGCATATGGTGAAGTCTTGATAGACTTCTTGATTGAAATCCTATCTGCCCATAAGGCTTGATTCAGCAGAAGGTGCCACGATCTCTTGTTATCCCCCAAGGATCTCTTCAAAATCCGTAGCAAGTTCTTGTTTGTGGACTCCGCCAAGCCATTCCCTTGAGGGTAATAGTTAGAGGATGTCTTCAGGAAAACACCATACTTGTTTGCAAATTCTGCTAGCTCAGCTCCAATGAATGGAGTTCCGTTATCTGTGATAATAGCATCAGGAACGCCAAAACGCGTGATCAGCCCTTCGATGAAAGAAATCACCACATCTTGATTTGCGACCCTGGTCGGAATAGCCTCAGACCATCTTGTGAAATAATCTATAGCCGTCAAGATATACTTGTGTCCAGCTGAAGAATTTGGATCAATGATCCCAATAAAGTCCAGTCCCCACTGCTGAAAAGGTGCTTCAACCTGAATTGGATGCAGGGGCAATGATGCATTTCTAACCCTTCCTGTATACCTCTGACATCTGTCGCATGCTTGGGCAATCCTGAAAGCATCTGTGAACAAAGTTGGCCAATAGTAACCAGCCCGAATAATTTTTAAAGCCATAGGCCTACCTGCATAGTGTCCTCCTGATATGCCAGAATGAAACTCCTCCAGGAGTCTAGCCTTCTCTGATTCCTTGACACACCTTAAAAGAACGCCATCAATATTCTTGAAAAACAATCCTTCGGGCAACAACACATACCTGAGAGCTTGCAGGCGAAACCTTCTCCGTTGTGAGGCATTTAACTATGAAGGGCATCTGCCAGTTGTGAAATAGTTAACCAGGTCATCAGCCCAATCTTGTCCTTGTGCTAAGAGGTTTACCTGATTCCTATCTTCAACAAAATCATCCGCTTGATAATCAACTGTCCCAGATGCTGCAGTCTTCGCTAAGTGCTGGCATAAGGCCTTACCCCGCACCAGCTTGGTCGGATGAATCTCAACATCAAATTCTTGAATTTTGGTGACCCAACCAGCGCGTTTATCACCCATCTCACCCTGAATGATGAAATTCCTGACATCGGGATGTATAACATAAACCACTGTCCTACTCTGAGATATGAAGTGCTTGAATTTCTTAAGAGACTTCATAACAACATATACCTGCTTTTCAATGAAATTATATCTTCCCTCATGAGGTAAGATAACCTGACTCAGGAAAGCAATGGGCCTTTCATTCCCATCATCTCCTTTCTATGTGAGTACTGCAGCATAGCTTTCATCTTCTCCAACTGCATACAGAATGAAATCTTTCGAATAATCAGGATTAATTAATACGGGAGCCTACGCGATTCTGTCCTTAATCTCCTGGAATGCCTCCTTCCTCTGAGTTGTCCACTTAAACTCGGTGTCCTTCTTCAACAACTCAGTCATGGGCTTGACGACCTGGGCAAAGTCAGAAATAAACTTCCTGATGAAATTAATCTGCCCGAAGAAAGACTGCAACTCTTTCTTATTGGCAGGGAGCGACAGTTTCTTCAATGCTTCGGCTCGAGATGGATCAATTGCCAAACCTTCTTCTGAAATAACATGCCCCAAGAGTTTACCTTCCTTCACTACAAAAATTGACTTCTTTGGATTAATGGAAATACCAAACTCTCTACATTTTTCAAATATTTGCCTCAAATGAGAACAGTGATCTTCCCGTTTATGTGAAAAGACAGTCATATCATCAAGATAAATGACAATAATCTTGTTCAAAAGCTCCTCGAATGCAATGTCCATGGCTCTCTGGAATGTGGCCCCAACATTGGACAATCCGAAAGGCATGCGTTGATAAGCAAAAGTGCCCCACTTGGTTGTGAATGCAGTCTTGTACTGGTCTTCATCCCTAACCCAAATCTGGTTATATCCAGAGAAACCATCTAGCAGTGAGAAACGCTGAGCCCCAACAACAATATGGAGAATCTGATCAATGCGAGGCAAGGGATAGTGATCTTTCAGAGATGCGCGGTTCAGGTTTCGAAAATCTACACACAGTCGTATGTCTCCATTTTTCTTTCGAACCGAAACCAGATTAGCAACCCAAGTCGAGTGCTTAACCGGATATATAATCTTGGCTTGCAACATTTTCACAAGTTCGGCCCTCATGAGAGTCTCAATATTTGGGTTCACTGGTCGCTGCTTTTGTCTGAAGGGTCTGACTCCTTCTTCCAATTCGATAGTATGCTGAATAATCTGTTTGTCATATCCCCTCAGATCCTCGTAGCTCCAGGCCACGATATCAAAAAATTCTTGACACAGTTGCTCGATCTCTTGCAGTTCATTAGGAGTAGAATCAGTCCCAATCTTAATGACCTTATTGGGTTCCAACTGTATCTCCATATACTCCTTCTTGTCGATCTCAATCCGATGTTTCTTGGACCGATCATGTTGATCAAACAAGCTTTCGAGAGTGATGAGACCTTTCGGAATATGATTATTCCGCAACTGAATCAGACCATCGGTTTCTTCGTGCTCCAAGGTTCTTCCTTTGATAGTGGCAGCTTCTTGAATCAAAAAGTTAACGATTTTCTCATCGCTCTCGAAGACTTGCCAGAAAGTGTCCTTGTCTGGGACACTAGGCCTGTACACCATCCTTACTATTTTTGGTTTCTTCACTACCTGCTCGATTGGAGAAAAATTTGCTCCAAGAGATGCTAGAAGATCAGCATGCTTGTTCAGCTCTCGTGAAATGGCTTGAATACTCAGGGCTGTGAAAGACTCGAACAGGTCCCACACTTGGTTGCGGTATGCTTTGAGATAATGCTGCTTGGAAATACACCTGTTTGTTACTTGGTTTACAATCAACTCAGAATCACCAAAAATCTGCAACTGTTCAATTCCCAATTTTTTTGCCTTTTTCAAGCCTAGGCATAATGCTTCGTACTCGGCAGCATTGTTAGTACAATTCCAAGTGAGACGGTATGAATATGTTCTTTGTAAGCCAGAGGGAGAAATCAGAACAATACCTGCTCCTGCACCATTTTTGCATCTTGCCCCATCAAAATACAACTTCCATAATTGATCGGGGACAGAGCTCTGATCATCTTGGTTAAGGAGTACCTTCATTGCGCCATCCTCGGGCTTTGTGATAGAATAACAACCGATTTCGGTCTCCAGCATAGCATTGAAATCAAGCATTGAAAACTCGTCTTCCAACTGAAGCTCATCCAAAACCTCATTCATCAAATCAGAACCTTCTAACTCTTCGGTTAGCATGTTGACAGACTGCATGGTCTTTCCTGCTTCATCCAACCTTTCAATATGAAAAGAGGAAGGCTTTTCATTATGAATCCAGATTCTCTTTCCTTTAAAAAGGATCTCCAAGTGAGAATAATCCAGTGAAAGGTAGCCTCCCAACTTAGCAGTAAATTCTCTTGATAAGCACATACTGAAATACGGTTCTAGATCGACCACAACTATCTCTTGAATGACTGTAATCTGAGGCATACTATGTAAAACAATCGGGACATCCTTGATTACACCTACTATTTTCATAGGAGTCCCATCCAACTGCAAGACTCCAGGGCTACTTCGTGTGTATTCCATACCCATAACTTCGCAAACTGCCTTTGGCATGACAGTTGTAGCGGCACCGGAGTCAATCATGCAGTTATGCACGATCCAACCCTCCATTCGAAGTGACAGATAAAATGGGGGTGGTCTATTCTTGCCAGTGATTGAAGTGGTTAACGCTTGAGCATAAATTGTCTGGGTAGGGCTCTTCTCACTATCCTTCATAGATTTCAAGGATTCTTGCAATAAATCTACCTGCCTAGGCAATTGTAATGCATCATAAAGACTAACCTTAGCTGGGATCTTCTTCAATTCTTCGACAATGTTGTATGCAGCCACTGTAGATTCCTTCTTTTCAACGGGAGGGTCATATCTGCTGCGATACTGCTGAGTGGCTTCTACCCTCAGCCTTTTTGTCAATGATGGGTACTTCAGCTTTTCTCTTGCTTGTTCCTCTGTTTCAGCTCTTGCCTGTGTAGCTGAAGCTTTTTCTTGCACTCTGTGTGGAACAGGATCTTTCGGTAGAACAGGCCCATCTAGCTTTGATACTGACACAGGAGTTTTCACTTGTTTTCTCAAATCAGCTGGCACTTTTAATGGCTCTATCTCAGCAGGATCTACTATGACAGGCCTCTTTCCAGTCCTCGTGAGAACTGAAACTTGTTCTTCAGATGGAACCATTAAGTTATGATCTACCTCAGAGATCATGTTGACTTGCCCTCCCGAAGAGCTAGCGGCCAATGTCTGCACATAATTCAAATGAACCATGCAAGTGTCTTCGCCATGTGGATCATTACATGTTGAACACCAATATGTTCTTTCTGCAAGGACTGCATCTTCATTTGCCAAAACAGTCAGGTTCTTCTCGGGTGCTTTGCTTGTTGAAGCAGCTTGTTCTCTAGTAATCGACGGAGGCTGAAATCTCTTGGGCTGGAAATCTCGCTCAGCCTGCTTCCTTTCAATAAGTGTGATCTTATTACCCATTGCTCTTATTGCGGAATTGGCAGATTTTACCTCTTGCAAGAGTGTCGTATAAGGATCAGGATTTACAGGCACAGGAGGTGCTGGTAAGGGCAAAGGTGCTTGCGGCGTCGGTAATGCCGAGAACGGAGTGGAAGCGAGGAATGGCAGAGTGCTGGGTGCAAGCAACTAGGGATTTGTTGGAGTAGGGAGCTGAGGAACTGGGATGGGTGCAATCTGAGGTGCACTGGAGCTCCATGATGGAACAGGGTACATGGAAGACATAGATTGCAAAAATGAACTAGGATATAAATGTTATGGAATATCAGGTAAAATGGGCATTGTTACCTTTGGAGGAAGCCTACCGATTGCGATCAAGTCTGCCTCCGCCTTTTGTGCTTGTTCGAATAGTTCCGAGAAGGTCATCACATTGGACTGCCTGATCGCCAAGCCAATGTCTGTGTTGAACGCTCGAAGATAGTAGAACGTAGCTTGTTCATGGGTAGGCCGAAGACCTTCAGGCACTCGCTGCCAACTTCTAGTAAATCGAACATTGAAATCTGCTATCGCCTCCTGCGGGTGCCTCTGAATTGCGTTAAACTGATGCAGCAATGAAAATGGATCAGCCTGTTCATGAAAATTCTTAATTAACAGTTCTCCTAACTGATCCCATGATGCAATAGTGCCTGGTTGCAGAGATCGGTACCAATACAACAATTTTCCTCTCAAGGATAATACTAATAACTTTACCATCACATCTTCGTCTGTTATATCATGAATGGCTGCCAAAG
Source organism: Wollemia nobilis (assembly GCA_028583015.1). Taxonomy (NCBI): domain Eukaryota; kingdom Viridiplantae; phylum Streptophyta; class Pinopsida; order Araucariales; family Araucariaceae; genus Wollemia; species Wollemia nobilis. The sequence goes on from JAQPPZ010004842.1 coordinate 8,254,479, forward strand.
AAGCTACATCATGAATATGTTCATATGCAGTCTTACCAGTACCATCATAGGTTGGCAAGGCTTTCAAAGCAGCCTGGGGAACTGGATTTTGAGCCTGCAAATTCAAGGCTCCTGAACTATTCCATGCTGAAAACTGCCTGGGTGGAGGATACTGGGCCATTGGGACTAGTGTATGTGACTGAGAAGATGGAAAACTAGTAACAATACCAGGGATTTGTGTGGATATGGCAGATGATGCAAGTAATGGGGAAACCAACCTAGAGTGTTCACCTATTTTTGTGTTGTCAAGTTCAAAAAACTCAACAAGATTTTCAACTTTTTTGGACTTCGATCTCGTGATCATGAAGTACAACTTTCACTGTATCCACGTTCAGAGGTTTCTGGGTACTGCAGAGTCACCAAATGTTCTAACTTTATAGCATGAAGGCGAACATTAAACCTGAATACTATGGAAAAAACTATTACGCATAGGCGGGTTTATATAATTTTGGACTAAATTATGGATCTTTCTGAGACAGAAACAGTCTGTCCCACCGGGCGTGCCAAAAACTGTTGGTCACGAATCTGCCATAGGAAAGGATTTTAAAATAAATACGCCCTAGACTCGGCCAACATTGAAAGGCCGAGAGAAAGAAATGTCTCCCGGACCAATCTCCAGAGAGGGCTGGTCCCCTTACTAAATCTTAACTTTTGAAGACTAAAGTTGCAGGAAAGAGATAGGAAATGTGCAGAAAGAAATGGGAAATATAGCCACAGGCTGAATTTGTCAGATCTAGGAAAGCTTAGCAGCAGAAAAACACCTCAAGCACATGAACAACATATAGTAAAGACAGTAACATGATCTACTTACAACCTTGCACAGATTGCCTTCAAGATTGCATTCCAACACACTCTTCTTCACCAACAATATTCAAATTCAGATACAGAATTTAAATCCCCACAACAGATAAAAATATGAGCATAAACGAGAAATGCAGTAGACAGAAGGAAACCACACAGAAAATTGCTCGTAGAATCAGAGGCCAAATATCTTTTATTTATGCAAAAGTTTGACAAGTTTTTCAGCAAAAGTCCTTCTTTCGATCCCTCTTTTTGAGATATACATTGATATTTATAGAGGTCTCGCCTCTCTGCAACATTCAAAGCATGAAACAGACTTTCTCGAGATCCACAAAATATGTAACAGAAAAGAGAAATGATCCCCTTAATCCTGCCTCGGAGAAGTCACAATCCAAACAGAAACAAGGAACCAACTGTCTTTCATTAAATGACCGTTCTCGGACCAAGCTTGAACCCTTAGAAAATCATGAACAGGAGCTTTTAATAATGGAGGCATCTTAAATTCTGGTAGCTTCAACAACTACACGCCTGAGCACGTTCTTTCATCTTGCATGCATTGGAAAGCAGCAAAACATTAAATTCTGGAGAGCTTTTAATTCTGGGAAATCGCAATACTTCATCGGGCCGCTGAACTGCTTCCTGGCGTGAAACCGTGATGGGTCGCGAAACCGTGACATGTCACGAAATCGTGACATTTTCCCTCTCCGTACGCTTTTGCCACTTTCGGTCGTGAAAACCAAACATGTCGCGAAATCGTGACGTATTTGGCTCTTTGTTCTCCTTCGTCACCTTAGGTCGCGAAAACGCGACGCGTCGTGAAATCGCGACAATTTCTTGCTCTCTGCCTTCTTCTTCATGTCCTTCCATGAAAACGCGACAAGACGCGAAACTGTGACATGTCGCGATATCGTGACAATTTTTGCTCATCATCTTCATTATCACCTCCAAGTCGCGAAAACCCAACATGTCGCGATTTCACGATGTTTCGTACTATTCTGTTCCTTCCTTGCTTTGCCCCGTGAAACTATGACATGTCGCGATTTCGTGATGTTCTTTCCCCATGTTGTCCTTTCGCTGTTTCGAACCGCAAAAATGTGACAAGTCATGATTTCGCTACATCTTTCTCTCGCTTGGCTTTCTCACTGCTTCTCCTCCGCGAAAACAAGACAGGTCACGATTTCGCGACATGTCGCGAAATCGTGACAATTTTTCATGCCTTGTACGTTTCATGTCTACCTTCGCGAAAACGCAACAGGTCACGATTTCGTGACATTCTTCCATCGGCACCTTCGTTGTCATCTCCAGGTCACGAAAATGAAACAAGTCACGAAATCGATGATTTCTTTCAGCTGCTCAATCCTCTCTTCCCTGTCATGAAAATCCGACATGTCGCGATATCGCGACAATTTTCCACCTTGCCCTTCATCCTGTCTTCGGGTCACGATTTCGGAACATGTCGCGAAATCGCAACATATTTGCGTTGACTGTACCTCTTGCCCCGTTGACCGCAAAACTGCGACATGTCGCGATATCGCGACAATTCTTGGACTTAGCTCTTTTCTGCATGAGACCTCACGAAAACACATGTCGCGATATCGCGACAATTTTAATCTTCAACTTGATTCTTCGTCATGCGTCGCGATTTTGCAACACGTCGCGATATCGTGACATTTGGTGCCTTGTTCCATTTGACCATTTTGACCGTGATTTTGGAACACGTCGCGATATCGCGACATTCTCCGACTTTGGCTTCTCTCTCCTCTAAAAACCCGCGATAGCGCGACATGTCGCGATATCGCGACAGTTTTGAACCCGTGCTCTCCATGCTGCTTTTGGTCGTGATATCGCGACAGTTTTTGGACTTAGCTATTTTGGCACCAAAACTCGTAGGGAAACACAGAGGAGTGAGAACTTCAACAATTTATGCATGAATAAGCAACAATCAAAACAATGTGGCAAAAATGCCAACACTACCTAACTGTTTGACTAGAAATATAGTATGACCCTTACAACCCAATTGATCAGTGGTGTGATGTAAAATATTTAGAGTGTTTGTTAGGGATTTTCCCTACTCTTTATTTTATTTTTGGAATTGTGATAGTGGTAAAAACCATTGTTTTTGTGGACTATGTTGCATTATGGGACTAGCAAGGATGACCCTTTTGACTTTGAGGTTCATACCAAGTATGGTGTTATCCCTATTTGACACAAGATGTTTTTAAGATGTGAAAATAGTGTTTGGTTCAAGAATGTTTTGGAGTCAATTCCCAAAACTCAAGATTTTCTTAATTTGTATGTGCAATGGTCCTAAAAATAATTTGACATCTATTTTGGAGGTTTCTTAAAACACTAGGAGTGGCTGAGTGACCAAAAATAGCTAGGAATTGCAAATGTGGCTTGTGCTAATGGCAATTTAACTTAGTGGAATTTCGTGGATGACATTGTGAAAGTGCCCCTGATTAAGACAACTTGACCTTTTATTGGACCAATTAAGACCTTAAAATTAACAAATTATCCCTATATGAAATGTGGAATGTGGGATGTGAATGCAATGTATGACATGCAATTTTATGAAATGCAATATGAAATATGGGTGAATGCATTGTTTTTGAAATGTAGATGTAAGTGAAATGCAATGTTATGAATGAAATGTATGCAAATGTTTTTGTGTATTAGCCATGTATATATATATATATATATATATATATATATATATATATATATATATATATATATATATAAATCAAGTCATGCATAGAATTATCTCAAGTGTATAACATTAAGTGGTTCGGGTTCTTCTTCTCCCTCTAGACTGGCAAGTCTATAAGTACCATTACCCACTCTTTGTGTGACAATGTGTTAAGATCCTGCTATAAAATAAACTCAAATAACACACTCTCACACAATTGCTTGGAAATAAACTCACATAAACATCACATTAATATAACAGAAATTTGCATAAAGAACAATCTCACAATAAGACAGAATCGCAGGCCTCTTCGAGGGGGCAACCTCCTTCAATACTTCATTAATTTTGCAAAAATATGGTTACATTGGTGCCTTTTCGGGTATTTAAGGAGTTTCCTTCCAAGGTTGGCTTACATGCAAAATGCCACCTGGATTACATGCATAATGCCACCCGAATTACATGCATAGTGCCACTTTGAATTACATGCACAATGCCACTCGAATTACATGCACAATGCCACACGAATTACATGCACAATGCCACCTATCTACCATGTGTTACATAAAAAGGGTGCCATTTGTCATAGGCACTACCTAAGCTAAAACTTAGAACATTACAAAATATTAATCATGGGTACTACCCACGTTCACTAGGAATTATTACAAAAGGGGAGTTATTACATTAAGGGTTAGGATGAGATCCTAACATGCCCTTCTCCTTAAAGGAGCTTTGTCCTCAAAGCTGAAAATGAGAAAACTGTTGCTGGAGTTGATGGAGAGACTCCCATGTAGCATCCTCAGGTTGAAGTCCACGCCACTGAACCAGGACCTCTGTGATGGTACGGTTGCGCAGAGTGCGAGTTCGACGATCCAGTAGCTGTTCCGGTGCAAGTAAGATGGAGCCTTCTTCATCCAATTCGGGGAGTGTTGATTGAACCTGTACCTTTGTGCCCACAACTTTCTTGAGAAGGGAAACATGAAAAATAGGGTGGATCTTGGAAGTGGGGGGAAGAGCCAATTTGTAAGCTGTTGGACCAATCCGTTGTAGAACCTGATAAGGACCATAGAATTTTGGAGCAAGCTTCTGACACCTGCGGAGTTGTAGGGATGATTGTTTGTATGGCTACAAGCGAAGGAAGACCATATCACCCACATCAAAACTGTGCTCAGAACGATGCTGATCAGCTTGTTGGCGCATCCGATTCTGGGCCATGTTCAAATTTTGCTTGAGTTGGCGGAGGACCTCGGTGTGTTGACTCAGAGCATTGTCGACGGCCTGGACCTTGGAGCTGCCCGGAATGTAGGAGGAAGGCGTGAGTGGAGGGCACCCGTAAACTGCCTCAAACGGTGTGAGTTTGGTGGCGGTATGATAGGAAGTGTTGTACCACCATTCAGCCAAAGAAAGCCATTTTGCCCAATGAGTAGGATGATCAGAGGCAAAGCAGCGAAGGTAGGTTTCCAAGCATTTATTAACAACCTCTGTTTGACCATCCGTTTGCGGATGGTAGGCTGAACTCATTTTGAGCTGAGTCCCCTGCAACTTAAACAACTCTTGCCAAAAATTGCTAGTAAAGGTGGGATCACGATCAGATACAATGGAGGCGGGCATGCCATGAAGGCGAAATATGGAGTCAAGAAAAATTTGGGCAATAGTGGATGCTTTGTAAGGATGGGTTAGGGCACAAAAGTGAGCATACTTTGAAAGGCGGTCCACTACCACAAAAATAACAGACTTGCCTCCAGATTTAGGTAGCCCTTCTATGAAGTCCATGGAGATGTCAGTCCACACCTGATCTGGTATCGGCAATGGTTGAAGAGTGCCTGGGGAGCGCACTGTTTCTCCTTTCATCCGTTGACAAGTGTCGCAATCCGCTACAAAAGAGCGAATGTCCTGTTTCATGCCTTTCCAAAAGAAGGTGCGCTTGAGTCGCTCATAAGTTTTTAGGAACCCTGAATGGCCAGCAGATGGAGTAGCATGTGATTCCTTCATGAGGAGTTCTCGAAGTGGGGACTTAGGAGGAAGAACCAGGCGTTGATGGTAATGCAGATCCTGGCCATCCCAACTATATCCTGGTGTAGACTCTGGATCATCCCTAAGTGAAGCAACCAGGTCTTTCAAATCTGCATCCTGAAGTATTTCCTGACGTAAGGGCTCAATCCATTGGGGCAATGGTGCAGAGATGGCACACAACATACTAAGGGTCTCAAATTGGCGAGAGAGAGCATCTGCCACAAGATTTTCCTTCCCTTTTTTGTACGTGATGTCATAATCATAGCCCATGAGTTTTGATACCCACTTTTGTTGCTCGGGGGTGGCAACTCGTTGTTCTAGAAAGTATTTCAAGCTCTGGTGGTCAGTTTTGATGGAGAAATGGCGCCCAATGAGGTAAGGCCGCCAATGTAGGACTGCATGCAATATTGCCAACATTTCCTTGGCATATGTGGATTTTCCCAAATTGCGATCAGATAGGGCTTTGCTGGTAAAAGCCAAAGGGCGTCCTTCTTGCATCAATACCGCCCCAATACCACGACCAGAAGCGTCACTTTCAATGACAAATTTTTTAGAGAAGTCTGGCATGGCTAAAACTGGAGTGGTGGTCATGGCATGCTTGAGGTCCAGGAATGCTTGCTCAGCCGGCCCTGTCCAAGTAAAAGAATCCTTCTTCAACATGGAGGTGAGGGGGGCGGCTATCTTTCCATAGTTGCAGACAAATTTACGGTAATATCCTGTAAGCCCTAAAAATCCTCGAAGCCCCTTGAGTGTGCGAGGTTTTGGCCATTCTTGGACTGCTTGGATCTTCTTAGGGTCAACCTTGACACCATCCTTTGAGACAATGTGTCCCAGATATTCTACTTCAATCAAACCAAAGGAGCACTTGGACCTTTTTGCAAACAGTTTATGGTCGGCCAGTAGTTGGAGAGTTTGATCTACATGATTGAGATGCTCTTCCCATGTGTGACTGTAAATCAAGATGTCATCGAAGAACACAAGGATGAACTTCCGCAAGAAAGGGCGAAAGATGTTGTTCATCAGGCTTTGGAATGTGGAAGGAGCATTTGTGAGACCAAATGGCATTACCAAGAATTCATAATGACCTTCATGAGTGCGAAAAGCAGTTTTAGGAATATCTTCATCCCTAAGCCGGATCTGATGGTACCCAGAGCGGAGGTCTAGCTTGGTGAAGTACATGGTCCCATGTAATTCATCTAGTAATTCATCAACCACAGGGATAGGAAATTTATCCTTGACCGTTATCTTGTTGAGTTCTCGGTAGTCAATACACAATCGCCAAGAGCCATCCTTCTTGAGGACCAGTAGGGACTAGTACTAGGCCGAATGACACCCGCCTTGAGTAATTCCTGTATCATCTTCTCAATCTCTGACTTCATGGCATGGGGGTATCTGTACGGTCGGATATTGGGAGGTGTACTATCCGGCAATAATGGAATGGCATGGTCATGAGAGCGATGCGGTGGTAGTGTGGTTGGTTCTGAAAAGATGGCCTCATGTTTGTGGAGAACCTGTTGCATGTCTGGTGGAATTTCACCCATTGGGGATGTGGATGGTTGGATGGAGAATAGTTGTGCAATGACCCCACGTGATGATTTCTTTAGCAATTTCTCCATGCCGTTTGAACTGATAATTTGAGGTGTTCCTGCTGGGGAGCCCTTGATGATGTGTGTTTGGCCGTTCTGGGAGAACTGCATCCAAAGTTCAGCAAAGTTCCAACTGATAGTGCCCAACGTACTCAACCATTGAGATCCCAAAACAATATCACATCCACCCAACTGGAGGGCAAACATGTCCTGCTTGAGTGCATAGTCCCCTATCTGGATTTTAACATTGCGACACTTTCCCTTACAAGGTAAGGTTCCCCCATTGGCTACCATGACCTCAAAGGAATTACAAGTGTGGATATAGCAATTTGCCCGTTGAGCAACTCTAGGGTCAATGAAGTTGTGCGTGCTTCCCGAATCCAGAAGGATGGAAAGACGTTGGCCCTTGAAAAATCCTGTAACCTTCATGGTTTGAGGAGTAGTAATGCCTGCAAGGGCATGGATGTAATTGTTGTCTCAGGTTCCTGTTTCACTTCTTCTTGTGGAGGAGGTGTTTATGGAGGGTCCTCATCCTTATCACTCTCGTCAGAGGTATCGGGTTCTTCAACATCTATCAGGAACAATTTTTTGTGTGCACACTTATGCCCTTTGAAAAACTTTTCATCACAATTGTAGCATAATCCTTGGGCACGACGTGCATCCATCTCTTCGGTGGTGAGGCGCTTGGGTGCAGCAGGTTTAGTATCAATTGGGTGTTGGGCTCTAGGAGGAAATGAAGGTCTATTTTGCAGAAACTTTGATGGGCGTCTTTGGGCAGAGAGTTTAGATTCGGCCAAACGGGCCAAACTGATAGCTTCCATCATAGTTCGTGGTTTCAACATTTTGACTTTTGCTTGGAGTTCCATCTTCAACCCACTGATATAACAACTCTGGAAGAACCCTTCACTCAATCCTCTTGTCCTATTGGCCAATTTTTCAAATTGAGCTTGGTACTCTCGGACTGACCCTGTTTGTTGTAGTTTGGTTAAGGCTCCTGTAAAGTCCTCAAACTCACTAGGACCAAATCGAGTGAGTAGTTGGGATTCAAAATCCTCCCAAGAGAGATTTGGGTAGGCAAGACGCAACCATTGAAACCAGTGTAGAGCCTCAGATTCCAAGTTAAAGGAAGCCATCCGGACTCGATGAAATATGGGTACATTATGAAGTCGAAAGAATTGGTCAACCCGACATAGCCACCCATCAACATCCTTCCCACTAAATTTGGGAAAGTCCAATTTGGGCATTCTAAAGGGTGGATCATGGTCACGATTCCTTGTAGAACTCTCAGCTTGGTATTCCGATTTGGGTGGTTCTCTTCTCAGTTTGTTGTCCACTTATGTCAGTGCTTCTTCTAGGCGGTTGCTAGTGGCCTCATGCTCTAGGCGAAGACCTTGGACTTCTTCCCTTATGGAGTGAAAAGCCGAGTGCAAGTTCTCAATGGCTTTTGTTAGGGATTCCAAGTGTTCTAGTTCTTTCTGGTGTCCACGGGTACCCTGGGCCATTTTTTAGACCTTTGTGACCAGTTACTAAAAATAGAATTGAATTTTTTTGGACTTACTATTTTTAGTAAGTGCCCAAAAAAGTGCTTGGGTGCTATATATCAAAATGATCAGCTGAAGGAGGTGGTCACAATGAGCTATATCTCTCAACACTACTTTTTGGCACCCCAGACTTTTTTTTTATCTCCTGTTTTGCTGAGTCTAACGGTGTTTACAGTTTTTAATTCTGAGCTACTGAGCAAAAGTTGGGTACTGGAGCACTATCTATAACCGGCCGTGTTTCACACTCAAGATTCTCTGTATTTTGTAGGTGAGCGATATGACGATTCTGTTCGACCACGAAGACCGTGAATTCCGCCTCGATCGTGTCTTGACCTCTCTGACCTGACTGTGACTGCCACTGTAAATTTTACTATTATTCTCCAGACTGTCAACTTAAGTGTCACCCTCATGGCTTATCCCGAATGCATGTCCCTTCTATTATTTTTTTAGTAGAGGACTCCTTTCTCATATGCTCACTTTTGAAATGCAGGTTTACGAACAGGGAGGTTTGGATTTTTATTGTTATTTTTTTTTTGCATTTTTTATAGGTTGAAGTTTTAACAGAACCAGGGAATGCTAAGTATAGGAGTATGTACCACCCATAGGCCCTCTAATATACCGACAGTGACGAACAATAGTGCTCGGACCAATATTTCAGGCCACTACTCAAGGAGGATTCCACACATACCCTTGAGCACACTACCTGCCTCTCTGACAATACGGGAGGGTAATCGTCCAGGATGCTGTGTCCCGTAGACTATGAGTAATACAAGGCCGAAGAGCTTCCTAATGGCTAAAAGTTTGTTTAATCCTAGATGGTCTCCCGATATACCCGAAGATACGTGGGAGCTCAAGTCCGTGCGCGAGTTATGTCTGAGGCATGGGTATTGGAGCACGATCGCCCCTCACTTCACTAGACGCTTTATGGGCTATCTAGCTTAGCCAATAACGACAGATCCTTCACGATATTTTAAAACCCCTGGTACAGGGTTTCTACCTACTCAACTAACAATATATATTTTTTTTTTGGTCCGGAAAAAAAAAAACACTGTATTTTTTTTTGGATTTTTTTTTAATAAGGAAAAACAGAATGGAAAAAACACATAGAATTTATACCTAACAAGCGGATTGGATGGCAAGAATCGTTGCGAGTTGCAGTAGAACTTGGCCCTGGAAAGCGCTCTGATACCACTTGTTAAGATCCTGCTATAAAATAAACTCAAATAACACACTCTCACACAATTGCTTGGAAATAAACTCACATAAACATCACATTAATATAACAAAAATTTGCATAAAGAACAATCTCACAATAAGACAGAATCGCAGGCCTCTTCGAGGGGGCAACCTCCTTCAATACTTCATTAATTTTGCAAAAATATGGTTACATTGGTGCCTTTTCGGGTATTTAAGGAGTTTCCTTCCAAGGTTGGCTTACATGCAAAATGCCACCTGGATTACATGCATAATGCCACCCGAATTACATGCATAGTGCCACTTTGAATTACATGCACAATGCCACTCGAATTACATGCACAATGCCACACGAATTACATGCACAATGCCACCTATCTACCATGTGTTACATAAAAAGGGTGCCATTTGTCATAGGCACTACCTAAGCTAAAACTTAGAACATTACAAAATATTAATCATGGGTACTACCCACGTTCACTAGGAATTATTACAAAAGGGGAGTTATTACATTAAGGGTTAGGATGAGATCCTAACACAATGTATGGACCTATCCAATTAGTCATAAATTTATCACGAAGATGTAGAAATGCATTGATGTTTTTTAGTTCTCTTTAAGAACGATATCTCCTACTTGGAATTCACGTAGATGAACTTTGGTGTTGTAAGCATGTTTGAGGTGGTCTTGATAAACTTGTAAGTGTTCTAAAGCATTGAATCACCTCTCATCAAGGAGTGTGAGTTGGTCAAGATGTACTTGTCTAGAAGTGTCATCGTTTATGAATTCATGTAAATAAATTTGCAAGGAAGGGATCGCGAGCTCAAGAGGCATGATTCATTTGGCTCCATAGACAAATGAAAATGGTGTTGCCCTTGTAGGCATGCAGATGCTTGTTTGATAAGCCTATAATTCCAAGGGAATTTGTGTATGCCAATCTCTATGATTTTCTTTGACAAGTTTCTTGAAAATAGCAATTAAGGTCTTGTTACAATCTTCAACTTGTCCATTTGCTTGTGGGTAATAAAGAGTTGAGAAACTATGTTGGATGTTATATTTATCGCAAAGTGCTCGAACATCCTTATTCTTGAAAGACTTGCCATTGTATGGAATGATTTTCGAGGGGATACCAAAACAACAAATAATATGATAGAGTATAAACTCCATGATTCTAGGACCTGTCGTACTAGTTAGAGGAATTACCTCAACCCACTTTGTGAAGTATTCAGAGGTTGTGATAATCAATGTATGTTGTCTCGAGGAAGGAGGATAAATTTTACCAATTAGATCTAGGTCCCATTATAAAAATATCCAAATACTTTGAATGGGCTGCAAAGCGTGTGATGGTACATAAGTTAAATTAGCATGTTCTTGACACTTTTTGCAATGTTTGACATAGGTGCAACAATCACGTTCCATTGTGGGTCAATAATAACCCATGCATATAATACACTTTGCAATGACCATTCCACTAAAATTACCACCACAAGTACCATCATGGGCTTTAGCTATGGCTCTTTATGCCTCACTAGACTTGAGATAACGAAGGAGGACTCCATCATAACCATGTTTATACAACACATCACCCAAAATAACAAAACGAGCTACCTTTTGCTTGAAAGTATGCTTGGTAGTTCAAGACATGTCATATGGGAGTGTTTCAAACTTGAGAAAGGCTACTATTTGACTTGATCAAGTCTCATATGAATCTGACAAGATAAAATAAATATCTTTTTCATCTTTTGAGTTAGGACAAGAAATTATAGATTTAGAGACTATTTAAATGATAAGGGGCTATACCTCTCCAAGTGAGTCTTTTGGAATCAATGATCCAAGGGAGGCCATCACATCTACAAATATATTAGTCTAACATGGTAAGCTATTGATTTCATACCAATCAAACTTAGAGAGCAATTTCATTGCTACTTTGTGATAAAGCTTAATAGTAGGCTCTTTTCATTAGTATTCTCCATTGATTTGCTTGAAGACAAGTTGAGAATCACCAAATATCCTAATACACTTGATACTCATAGCTATAGTTGATTGAAGACCTAGGATTAAGGCTTCATACTCTACAGTTTTGTTTGTGAATTAGAAATTGATTTTGAATGATAAGGGGATAGGTACCCCCTGTGGTATATGAAATACGACTCCAACACCTTGACCCTCCATGCACTTAGAGACGTCAAAGAATAGTGTGATATCAACATATTCCTTAAAAATGATATATTCTTGCTCAGTGATAGCAAAAATCGAATCATCTAGGAGATCAATAATCAAAGGATGATCACTAGGCAGTGGAGCTTCCACAAGTTGATTGGTTATTACCTAACCTTTAATGGATTTTTGGCTAATGAATTCCAAGTTGAATTCAGTGAGGATCATTATCCATTTAGTGGTGTGGGTATTATTGTAAGTGCGGGACATCATATAACACAGAGGATTTTCTCTAGCTATGACATAAGTTGTGTGGCTAAGCATGTAATGTCAAATTTTATTAGTGGTAAAAACCACTACTAAGCACAATTTTTCTACATAAGCATATTTATTTTCATAGCTTACCAATGTTCGACTAATGTAGTAGATAACTTTCTCTCAATTTTTTTCATTCTTTTGTGCAAGAATTGTCCCTAACGCAAAGTCCATTGCTGAGATATAAATATAAAATGGGACTCCCGAACGAGGATGAGCCAATATTTGTGGAGAAGCTAAGTATTGCTTAATGTCATCGAAGGCATTTTGAAATTCATCTATCTAAGAGAATGGCAACCCCTTTTGTAGTAGGTGATTGAATAGCCTACATTTGTTAAAAATTTGTGCAATGAAACGACAGATTGATTGGACCTTTCCTTGTAAACTATGCAATTCCTTTAAGTTATTTGGGGAAGGCATCTCCATGATGGCCTTGATATTATTAGGGTCCACATCAATGCCTCTTTTGGAGATAATGAATCCTAAAAGCTTTCCTGAGGTAACACCATAGACATATTTCTTGGGGTTCAACCTTACATTATGCTCTAGAAGTATATCAAAAAGTTTCTTTAATACACCAATATGTTCTTGTTGAGTTTTGAATTTAGCCAAGAGATCATCAATATAGTATTCGATAACCTTATGCATGTAATCATGGAAAATATATGTCATGGCACGTTGATAAGTGGAACCTACATTTTTGAGACCAAAGGGCATCATATTGTAGCAAAAAGTTTCCCAAGGTGTAGTGAATGTTGTTTTGTGTTGGTCATAAGGATTTATTCGAATTTGGTTGTATCTTGAAAATTTTCTATGAGTGAAAGCATTTCATGACCAGTGCAGGTATCGACAAGAGTATCGATGTTTAGGAGAGGGAAGTCATCCTTAGGATATGATTTGTTAAGATATTGAAAGTTAGTGCAAATGCGTATCGCCCTATTAGGCTTACGAAAGAATACCATGTTTGAAAGCCACTCAGGATAGTCGATAGGAACTATGAAGTTCACATCTAAGAGTTTTTGAAGATCTATATTTACCAAGAGGGCCACGGTAGGATGCATTCTCCTAAGTTTTTGTTTGAACAACTTATCATCAGGCTGTAAGGTGAGATTATGGATAACAAAACTAGGATCAAGACTAGGCATGTCCTTGAAAGACCATATAAATATACCTTTTTTCCTCTTGAGGAGAGCAATAAATTGCTCTTGTTCATCGGGTGATAAATTTTTTCCAAGCTTGATAATTTTGAGATTGTCTTTATCTGAACTAAGGTTCACATCGATGGTATCTTCAACAGACATGTGGGAACCTTCCTCAAGTTGATGAGGCATAGGGATCAGATGAATATCATCTAAGATGTCATCAAACTCTTATGGCTTATCCTTATCTATTTCTGCCTAGAAAACCTTGGAATATGAAGGTGAAGGTGAAGGTGGAAAGGATGGAGGAATGTAGTTGACAAAGGCCCTTAACAATTCGTTAGACAAGAAAAATTTGGCAAAGGATGAAGGTGAGGAAATCTTATCCATATCGATAAGGCTTATGTCAATTGGAATTGGTTTAGCCGGATTGTATGGATTATGGAACGGTGTAAATAAAACAACAAGAGTCATGTTGACTTATGGGCAAAGTGAACAAGGTTGGACTAAATGGACGGAATGGGTGGAATATAAGAACCAACACTAGGAGCTTGGTTATTCTTTTGACCTCTAGTGACCACATGAATGGCCCCCACAAACCCTTGGTATTGTTGAATGTGACTGACTTGGTTAGGAGGATTTTCAGTGTTATTTCCCCCTTGCACCTCCTCGTTATGAGGAAGTGGTGTTTGAAATATAGCAAGGTTTTGGTTTTGTTGAGCGAGGGGATTATCAAGCTTGATCTCCCCCAAGTCAATAAGGTCTTGGACTACATTTTTAAACACATGAAAATTATTGATGTCATGCCCATTTTTCCTATGATAAGGACAAAATAGGTGTTCCCAATAATTTTTACCACGTCTGGAGGGATCATCCGATCTAATGTTGGGCAAATCAAGTTTATTTGTCTCATACAACCTTTTAAAAAGGGAGGCATATGACTTGAATAATAGGGTGTATTGGTGATTTTATCAGATAGACTATCATCGGGGATGGTTTTCCATAGCTGGCACTATGTTTTGAACTATTGGAGCTTATGTTGTCAAAGGGATCACATGATATAAAATTTATTGAGGTGTTTATTGCACAGGTTTTTGTTGAGCCATTACCGGCTGGCTCATGACCACTTGATTGTATTGATTGGATTGGGTGGTTGGGGTAGCATGTGTTAATTTTTGTTGGCCTAAATAGTTGTTTTTGTATTGGCCCTTGTTTTGCCATTCTTTATTTTTAGTCTTTAATATGCCTTCTTGGATTTTGATCTCCTCAGTGACACTAGCCTAAGCTAAAGCTTCTTAAAATTATTGATAAGTTCGTAGTTGGAGAATCTAAGAGATAGGTTTTAAGAAACTCTTGGTGAATATCTTAATTAGCTCATCCATTGGTAGGGTAAATGACAATTTAGTGATGACAACCCTCCAACGGTTTCCAAAATCATAGATAGATTCATCATCATGTTGCCTTAAAGCATAAAAATCAGATAATGAGATCTTCTTTTTAACATTTAGGATGAAATGATCAAAGAATTGATTAATCCATTGCTCAAAAGTATAGATACTATGGCTTTGCAATTGATTATACCATTCTATGGCATCCCCTCCTAATGTTTGAGTAAAATTTCGAAGCATGAGAACATTATCATATTGAATTCTAAAGCAAGCATGTACAAAGGTGCTCACATGTTCTTTGGGATCCTTAGTTCCCTTAAATTTGTCAAACTTAGGTACCATAAAATTTGTTGGATATGGCAAGGATGGTATTGAAGGATGAATTGGTTGATTGATCAATTGGCGTAAGGTTGGTTTCTGGTTTGAAAACCAGGAGTAAATTGCATCAATTGATCTATTTGTTTATGCATGGCCTTAATTTGAGGGTCTTTCTTAGGAATATGGAAGCTCTAAATTACTTGATGAGTTTATGGTGGAGTGGATAAATGTTGTGGAGTGACTAAATGATGAGAATATTGGTATTGATGGCTAGGTGAATTGGATGGAATTTGATGAATGGGAGATTGCTAATGAAAATATGAGGAATTATGGAATGAGGTTGATGGATGGGGGTTATGGCTAGGTTGGCCAATGGGAATAGGATGGTTGATGGTATGGATTGGTGGGGGACAAGGATAAAAACCATAGAAGACCGTGGTTCCCATGATGAACCCTAGGTAACAAGGACATTCTGATTAGAGTTATGTGAAGGCTTAAAGTTTACCCGTACTTGTTGTTGAGCATTTTGAAACTGTCTAAGAAATTTTTTTAGGTGTTCACATGCCTTGCTAATATCTCTATCAGAGGCTAAGTATACGAAGGTATATGGTATAGAATATGTGGTTTGGATACATGTTACACTAGGTATGGCAACTTGTGAGGTTGGAACCTATGAAGAAGCATTGATATGTGCTTCATACAAGGGGTTTGTGTAAGTGGAGGTATAGGAGGTGCTAGGAGTACATGAATAGTTGGGAATGGACATATGGGAAGAAGATGCAACTGATG
This sequence comes from Wollemia nobilis, assembly GCA_028583015.1. Taxonomy (NCBI): domain Eukaryota; kingdom Viridiplantae; phylum Streptophyta; class Pinopsida; order Araucariales; family Araucariaceae; genus Wollemia; species Wollemia nobilis. The sequence goes on from JAQPPZ010004842.1 coordinate 8,270,443, forward strand.
CCTCAAAAATAGGGTTAGTATACACTTAGGTAAAGGTGGATGGGGGTTGGGAATAAATAGGTTCTTGCTATAAAGTAGAATCCTATCTAGGTGAATTGGGAGTGGACTCTAAGACATAACTAGAAGACTTCATGAGAGCTTCTACTCTTGCCATGTCTATATGGGTAATGTGGTTACCTATGGTAGGGGAGGTTGACTCCTCTCAGGGCATGGCCATATAGAAGGCTATGGATGGCAAGGAATGTGAGGTACCTATAGATAAATTTGCCTATGTCACATTTAGTAAAAATACTATAGAAGTGGTGGGGAAAGTGGATGAAGGTTCCATTAAGTTATCTTGACTTATAGATTTATTTTTGTTTCTAGTTAATACCATAAGAAAATAAATCAAAATACAGATTAAACTATCAAATGTAACACAAAATTAAAATATTTAAGGAAATAAACAACCAATGCTAAGTTTCAACCAATGTGGCTTACCTTGTTCATTGATTATCTCCTCTTAATGTGTATTCATTTTAAGTGTTAGTTTTATGTATTTTGATGTTCTAATATTTATTAATGAAACAAAGGTAAAAAATATGGCAAAGATAGGGCAACAAGATTCTTGCTGGTGATGAAATCTAGCAAGTTTTCTCAGGGGTATCCTATGGTTTCTATGGGTAGAGATTGGTGGATGGAGATGAATGCCACCATCACCAAATCTCAAGAAATGGTTGGTGATGAAATCCAACCAATAGCTATTTTGAGTGAAACATGCCATGTGTGAATTATTTATTTTAATATTTTCATTTATTAATCTAAATAAACAATGTTAGAAGCAACTAATTTTATAAATCTAAATAAGAAACCAACAAGAGAATGCCAATTTCTCCAAAGGGTGTGAAGTACACCGCTTAAGACCCCCTATCCAAAATACAACTAGAGGGTTCATCCACCTCTCTGACTATAATCACCCAATGGTAGGAATAATATTGGTACCCTAATGATGTTCCTACTTAGATAGATAAAATAGGGTACTTTTAACCCTAAAATGCATCTCTAATTTATGCTGATTGTCAATTCAAATGTAATTAGAATACAACATTTTATATTTGTGAATACATCAGAAACATAAAATCTAACTGGAATGTGTGAATGGATGCAAATCTAAAATGCAAACTAGAATGAACTATTTTCCAGATTACTTAGTGATTGTTCATTTTAAGCTTGAAATCTAAAAAAAACATCAAAGAACCCAAAAATACATAAAATAGAAAATTTGGATTTTAGATAGTGGACTTACTGGATAGCCTACGTATTTTTTCCAAATCACTGTCAAACGTAGATGGGAATTTATGAAATGCACCTGGGCATTTATGGATAGCCTCCGAGCACCATTGGGCGTTTTGCACTCCTCTTGCAACTTCTATGAACTTTCAAAAACCCTAGATGTAGCAAAATACATGTGATTTGTGCTTATGAAAATATGCAAAATAAGACAACAAACAACAAGTTATATGGTAAGATAAATCAAAACATGAAACTCTTAGGGGTTCCCACCTTCAATCCAAACCTCTTCTACTAATTCTAGATGTTGATATCTTTACTATTGTCATCCTATGAAAACTTTGTATATTTATATCCTTTTAACCAAGTCTATCTCGATTGTAATCTCCAAAAATTCTCCTCCTTACTCAAAATATTATGATATTCTCTAAGAAAATCCATTTACTCCAAGCTTGGATTATTATTATCACCTTTTTGGAATTTTGAAAGTTTATCTTTTAGTTCTTCTTTCTTCTCAAAAATATTTCCAAAAGTGTTCTTATTCCATTCTTTTAATTTAGATGTCATTGATTTAATTTGTTTTTGAAGTGCATAGAATACTTTATTTCCTAAATAATTCCACATTTGTGCCATCATATTAATAAATTAAGTATGGTCTTCACACATCTAATCATATTTAAAATATGTTTTTTTTTAAATTCACTTACCACCATTTTAACTCTTATTGGCTTGTGCTCTAAACCAATCCTTGTCAAGGTATTAATTGTAGCAAAAGTCCCTTCATCTAGCAAATGATTTGAGAGTACGCATATGTTTAATTTTTTTTTTCTATTAGGTTTTGTCTTCTCCTATTGTTGGTCCATGTATAGTTGTATTATTCAAACTCAAGCTCCCATAGATTATTGTTATGAATAAAATATGAGAAATCTCTCATACTTTGGGTTAATTCCCTAATTCCTCTATTTTTTTTTCCAGCTTGGTTATGGCATTAAAATATCCTATGATCATGAATTAGGTTTCTTGGTATTTACTTCTCATAAAGGCTTTAATCCAACTCCATACTTCTAATTTGCTTGACTAAGTTGTAGGTCCATAGACATTGATAAGGATGAAATAAATATCTACAAAGTAAAGTGTGACTAAATATGCTTTCCAATGCCTAGTTTTATCAATGGTTACATAAGAGGTTCTAATAGGATTTCAATAGGTTAGAATTTCCCCTATCACTTCTTCAGAATCCATATCATCCCATTCACATCTTGCCTATATTACTTTCATAGTTTTGGAAACTTATTCCTTTGCCATATTAGTTTGCTAGGTACAAAGAATATCATGTTTATTACTTAAATAAAGGTCCCTGATACACCTTTGCTTTGAGGGGATATTAACACCCCTTATATTACATGAGATGGTAATCATGTCTCATTAGGGCCTATTGGCCCCACCTACGAATTACCAATATTATTTGGTTATTTGGTAAAGAGAAGTTAAACTAATTTAGTTTGTTTTCCTTTTTCTATGTTTGCTCTAGGTTCCTCAGATCTCACTTGATAATTTGAGTATTTTCCTTTTTTTCCTTTCCTATATTAGGAGTATGTCTTATTTTTTTATCCCCCAATATTCTTTCATAACTTTATTTTCCATCAGATTTATCCTCTCCTACCTCTACTACAAAAGCTTTTGACTTGTCCTGCTCATTTTATGGTATTTCTTTATTAATGGTAGAGGTATTAACATCTAACACTACATTTTCTCTACCAATTTTATTCTCTTGAATGGTGCATGGTACTTCAAGATATTCTTCAATTTTTTATAAGACACATTCCTTAGGATCATATTGAATAGATGTTTCCTTCTTAATATTTTGAACATGTTGTATTGTGTCATCTAAACTCTAATATAGTTTTTTTTCATAGGATAAAGCCACAAAATAATTGGTATTTATTGAAATACCCTTCCTTACCTTTTTTTTTTGTTTTATTTGTGGAAAACATCCCAAAAGGGATGCCACTTTCGGGTAAGACCCAAGGAGGCAGGGGTATCCACTCCACCAAAAACACCCAGGACTCGGACCTGGCCTACCACCTTTGACATACTCAAGGAGCAAACAAACACACAAAACCAATTTAAAAATAAGTAAATAACAACAAAAATAATAAAATAAAATAAAAAACATGCTCCTTGAGTGTGTCAAAAACAAAAGCACAACCAAACACGCACAATAAGATAAAAGAAACCACAACACAAACCACATAGAAAAACACAAGAACCACATAACAAAACACAAACAAGACAAAAACAACAAAACACTACAAAGACATAACCCAAAAAAAACATGAAAAATAAACACAACCAAAACCTAAAAAATAAAAAAATAAAATAAAAATAAAAATAAAAAACAACCAACAACAAACAATAAACAAAAACAAAAAACATAGAAAACACTCACACATAAAAACAAGAAATAACACAAACAAAGAGAAACCCAAGAACAAGAACAAAAAAAACACAAGAAAAATAACAAAAAACATAAAAAAAACAAAACAAAACAACAAAAACACATGAACAACAAAAAACAACACAAAGAACACAAAAACAAAACAAAACAAAAGAACCCACCCACCTTAAAAAACTAAACAAAAAAAACAAAAAAGAAAAAAGAAAAAAAATTGAACATAACAATGACCTATCTAGACCAGAAGACTATTAAGGCAAGAATCAACAGAGGAAACAAAATAAAGAATAGAATGAGCTAGGGAACTAAAAAAAACTGAATGAACCAAAGAGAAGCAAAAAAAAAAATAAAGCAAGAAGAAACTAGGTACCTTCAGAACTGGAGCCATCCAAAGAAATGATAGAAAGAAGAGCTTCCCTAATTTGAGAAGCCCACCATATAGGAGGGTGGCCATAACAAGTAAGATCACCTTTGTCCAAAGCCCAATTAGCTAAAGCATCAACACTCTTATTTTGATCTCTGACCACATGATTGTAATCAACTTTCAAAAATCCCATCTGGATTAATTGAATCTTCTCAATAATTATTTTTATTCTCCAATCCACCTTATGATTCTTAGAAGGAGTCTTCAAGAGATTAATCATAAGTTGAGAGTCAGACTCAACTAACACCTTTTCCCATCCAACCTTAGTAGCCTCCTCGAAGGCCTCTCGAGGATACCATACCCCTCAACAAGGTTATTGGAAAGAATACCCAAATTCTCAAGCAAAAGTAAAAACCAGGGAGCCATCTGAAAGTCTACCAATTCCTCCCACACTGGCTTTTCCAGGGTTCCCTCTAGAGGCTCCATCAGTATTGACTTTTCCAAAATCCTTAGGAGGAGGTTGCCAATTTCTAGTCCTATCCATATTACTAATACTCACATTCCCTTTAAGTTGGTTGCCCTTAGAATATTTAATATTCAATCTTTGCATCACTTGATCCCATCTTTGGTGGGAGTTTTGGGGGTGATTAAGGAGTTGATGGACTGATTCAACTAAGTTGGCTATGGTCTTTTGCCAAATATAGTGAATATCCTTCCTATCTTGATTAAAAATTTGGTTGTTCCTTTCATTCCAAATATTCCAAAGAAGAATGGTAGAACCCATCCAAACTAACTACCTAATAAAATGATCAACACCCTCTTGATTAGGCCAATCCCTCCAAAGTTGTTCAAAAGTAAAAAAATTGGACCACTGTAAGCCAAGTAAAGTGGCCATTCTCCTCCATAGCTCAGAGGCTAAAGTACACTCAATAAAAATATGGTTGAGATTTTCTACATTCTCTTCACACATTTCACATCTAAAAGGGCCATGAAAACCACACTTCATAAGTTGCTCACCAAGTAAGCACCCTACGATGAAATAAAATCCAATTAAAGAACCTCACCTTAGGCCAGAGCTTTTGTGCCCATAATCGAGAAAATATGTCAGAAGAATGGTTGGGATTATTATGGCATAAGGTCAAATAACCTTGAGCAACCGAATACTCACCCTTAGTAGTGTTGTTCCATCCAAAACAATATTTTTCATGGGACCAAGAGAGGGATCTCATATGAAGGATGCCTTGGATATCTTGTCTTTGCCTTTATGGGATTTGAATAGGCTAGTCCTCAATAGGGATCCAATATCTACCAACCTTTGAATTACTAGTATGGTATCGATAGTAATTAGCCACCTTTATCCAATTAGCTCGGTGAAGCTCCTCCATCCAAGGCCTCCAATCGGGAAACTGAGTTATCAAAGGCTTGTGACCATCCCAAGAATCTGTCCAAAAATTTACCTGTTGACCATTATGAATGATCCAAAATAATTTTTTCTTTATCAAATCCTCACCAGTCTTAAGAACTGCTAAAATGGGAGAACCTTTGGTAGGAAGTTGATAGCAAACAAGGTCTTCAAGACTTTTGTTCTCAACATATTTAGCATGAAGATTATTGGCCCAAAGAGCATTGGGGTTATGCAACATCCTCCAATATAATTTAGCAGCTAAAGCTTTGTTGTTATTAATAGAAGACTAGAATCCTAACCCCCTTCACTCTTAGGAAGACATAAAGTATCCCATTTCACCAAGGCCCATTTTATTTTCTCCTTAGTACCACTCCAAAGGAAACGATGACTGATTTGATCCAATTCTCAAAGAACAACCTTTGGGATATTCAAAATGGAAGAAACATAAATAGGAATAGCTTGAAGGAATGATTTTACCAAGGTTATTCTACCCCCAGAAGAAAGCCACTTCTTGGTCCACTTTCCAATTTTCTTCTTGAATTTGTCCAACAACCAATTCCAATCTTTGTTTTTATGCCTTTGAATATTTATGGGAATACCTAAATAAGTTATTGGAAGAGAGGTCTTATTATATCTTAATTTATCCAAGACCATGGATTCCTGTCTAGCAGAGAAGTGAAAGAAAATAACTTTAGATTTATCTTCATTGATCAACTGCCCAGTAGCCTTAGAAAAATAGCTAATGATTTGCTTAATATTAGAAGCTTCCTTAACTATAGCTTTACCTAAAAGAGTAGAGTCATCCACAAATTGAATATGATAGATAGGTCTAGCTCCATGAGCAATGATAACTCCCTCAAGGGTTTTTTTTCCCTATTTTTGGTTATAGTCCTACCCAAGCATTCAACAAGAATGATGAATAAATAAGGGGATAGCAAGTCACCTTGCCTAATACCTCTGGAAGCTGGGAATGACTGAGAAGGCCTGCCATTGATAAGAACTAAGTAGGAAACTGAAGAGATACATCCCATAATCCAATCCATCCAATCCTTAGAGAAACCAAATTGCCTCAAAACTTTGATAAGGAAGTGCCAATCCACTCTGTCATAAGCTTTGGATAAGTCTAACCGAATGAACATTGGTGAGCAAAAATTCATGTCCCAAAAAACATTCATTTCTCTTCCATAAATTATCAATCCGGTAAGTTCATAAACTTATGAGTGTCATGCACAGTATATGCCTGCAGTGTTGGGGAAAAAATCTGGTTGTACCTTATTTAGTTTGGTGGGGAGGTTTGTATAATTGGATTCCAGCCAAACCAAATAAAATAAGTGCGGGAAATGAAATAAATAAATTATTAAACAAAAAGTAAAGTTCTAGAAATAAAATGCGAGGAAATAAACACACACAACTAAAATTAAATAAAGCAGTAAAATAATGTACAGAAAGCAAATGCACAAATTAAACAGGGGAGGACTACTGCAGGAGTGGGCCCAAGCTCCCGCAGATAGTCCGCCCGACTAGCTACGTAGAGCTTGCTCGAATAAGAGGAGTTGCACTCTTAATTAATTAAACAATAAAATAAAATAAGTTCTGTGTAAAATTAATCATTGATTTTTTGATCTCCTTTGTTCATCTGGCCTACGTCTTTATATAAAGCGTAGCCAGATCTCATTACAATAAAAAATCGGTCTATTTTAATCACATGATGTGATTTAGTTACAATTGATTCTACACATATTTTATTCTTCTATTTTAAAGTATGTTCGTTCACAGAAGGATAAATATAAATATCCTTAGGTGTACGTAACAAAAAATCCTAAACTAATGCATCCTAAAAATAATAATATGCTTTAATAGCTTTACAAGGTCAACCGGCCAATCGGTTGATAATAATAACAAACACTTTATTCTATTTAATAAATGCAAAAATAGATCTCCTTTGTCTTCACATGCAACCTCCTCCATAGTCCTTGGTCAACCAGTCAAAGTTGACTTGGTAAATCTTGCAAAGTATGAAGGCATGGAGGCGCCTTCCGATTGTAGGGAGGTGCTCTTCTTTCATTGGCACCTTTCGGTTGTAGGGAGGTGCTCGTCTTCCGTCGGTGCCTTTTGGTTGTAGGGAGGCGCTCTTCTTCTGTTGGTGCCTTTCGGTTGTAGGGAGGTGCTCGTCTTTCGTTGGCACCTTTCGGTTGTAGGGAGGCGCTCGTCTTCCGTGGGCGCCTTCCGGTTGTAGGAAGGTGCCTACTTCTATTGGGTGCCTTCCTTGAAGAGGAAGGCGCCTACTCTCTTGCCTTAGTCTCTGTAAGTAGAAGTATGCTAGGTCCAAGTGGATGTAGACTGGAAAACACCATATTAGTACCAATACCTACATTTATACACATTTCCCACTAAAAACACCAATCAAGCATAATACCAGATTTTCTATCAATTATATGCATAAGTTATATAAAATACATCTCATATGCTAATTGAACCAGTGATAATTCTCCTTAACCGTGTATATAAAATGAGCATTTTTGGTGCTCATCAAACATGGAAGGATAATTTTGCATATCCATGGAATGGATGGCTTCTTGAGCAAGAACTATCTCATCTACTATTTTACGTCCTTCCACATAACCCCCTTGCTCTGGGGAAATAATATTATGCAAAAGAGGCTTCAACATTTCTGCCATGATTTTAGTAATGATTTTGAGAAGAACATTACATAAAGCAATAGGTCTAAAAGTTGAGATATGATCAACCTCTTGAGTTTTTGGAACAAGAGTAATATAAGTTTTATTGATAACCTTAAAAATTTCTTTGGCTTTCTTGGCTTCTTCCACCACCTCTAATAAATCAACATGAAGGATATCCCAGAACTCTTGGTAGAACTCAATGGGAAAACCATCAGGACCTGGGGTTTTCCATTTTTGCATTTTAAAAACTACTTGTTGAAGCTCATTGATAGTAACAGGAGCAGTCAAAATAGAGTTCTCCTCATAAGTGATAAGAGAAGGGATTGCTTGAAGAAAATTTTGTTGTGAATCTGAGTCAAGAGGAGTAGCAACACAAATATTGGAAAATTAATCAACAATAATAGAGTTCATTCCATCGCAAGTATAAACAACATCTCCAGAATCTGATTTTAAGGAAGAAATAAAGTTGTGAGATCTTCGAGCAAGAAGATATTTATGGAAGAAATTTGTGTTTCGATCTCCTTCTTTGAGCCATTGAATTCTAGATTTTTGCTTCCATAAGATTTCTCTTTTTTTCCCATTCCTCTAACTGAGTTGTGAGTTTAATTTCATCTCGCACTTCTCTTCTCTGTGAGGCCATCTAAATGGATTTTCTTATTCAAATTTTCAAGATGAGAAATAACTTCATGTTTTTTTTTATGAACATCCCCAAACTCTTTCTAGTTCCAAGTCTTGATTTTGGATTTAATGTATTGCAGTCTTTTGGCAAAATAGAAAATCTTAGTCCCATGCCTAGGTTTACCTTCCTTCCACCATTGTTGCACACCAGGTCTGAAGGAAATGTCTCTAAGCCACATTAATTGAAAACGAAAAGGAGAGAAACTCACATTGGTTTTCTATATTTCCACCATGACTGGCCAATGATCCGAACCAACATTATTAAGAGTCTTCATTTTAGGAATATGACCATGGATTAAGAAATTTTTAGAGAGCAAAAACCTATCCAATCTCTCCATTATACAAGCTAAGCCTTGCCTTTTGTTAGACCAAGTCATAAGGCCATTATCTAGTTGGATATCCACAAGATGGAGGTTTGCAATATATTCGCTCATGAGGTCAGTGCTTTTGTCCAAATTTCTATTTCCCCCCTTTTATCATCCAGAGAGAGGATGGTATTGAAATCTCCTCCGATCAAGATCCAAGATTTAGGAAAATGAGAGATAATATGAGTAATATCCTTCCACTATCTTATTTTTTCCTCCAAAGAAGTCGGAGCATAAATAGTAATGCAGAGCATAATTTGGTTGGAATGTCTACTTTGAATAGCTATAGCCAAAAAACCCCAACTGCCAACCATATGGTTAATAACTACCTCTTTTGGGTCCCAAAGACAAGCAATGCCACCCGAAGTCCCTTGGGAACTGAGGGAAACCACTTTTCCAACTGGCCAAATTTTATTGGCAATTGAGTCCATATCCTCCATTGACATCTTTGTTTCTTGAAGGAAAACAAGATGTGGATGATTTATCTGAATCATTCTTCTAATTTCATTTTGTTTTGAAATACTCCCTTTGAGTCCTCTAATATTCCAAGTGATGATATTCATTAATACCAGGGCTAAAAAAGTTGGGAAGGGCATTAATCTTACCTTTCTCTACAAGCTTTTCACCTTCTTTTACCATATGATATTGATTGGTCTTGGGACCTACTTTTTGATTAGAATCCATTTTCAAATTTTTTCCCTGTTTCTTGACTTATTCCAATTGAATATGAGATGGCTTCTAACCTTGAAGAATGCTCGTACACAACCAAAATTTTACTAGATGGTTTAATGGAGTCTATATTGGGACCTGCATTATTTGAAGTTTTGACATTTGAAAGATTGTTTTTCTTGTGTAAATTTTTTTCATTTTTTTTTTGTTGAAAACCTTTGATTTGTTGGTTTGTCTCTGAGTTCTTCCATTCATATTTAAATTGTGTTTCTAAGATTTCAGTTTCCATTATTTCCTCTTCCTCACTTGGGACATCATTTGTGGAAAGGATTTCAAACATATTAGCAGATGAATTTGATTGATCCTTCATAACTGGTTTTTTCTAAGTGTTCTTATTCTTAGGTATTTGGAAACCTACTGAGTTTATATCTTCTTTCTTTTGATTAGGAATTTTATTTGGGCAAGCACTAGCCAAATGACCATATTCATGACAAATTCTACAATGAAAATGAATGTTCTCATAGTCTACTACTTGCTCCCAAGTGTCTTCCCCAAATTGTAGTGTGATATTTTAGGTAGGGGTTTGTCAAAATCCATTTAAAAACAAATCCAAGCATAAATAATATGTTTAAAATTTTGAGTACAATCAGCAATCATCATTAAATTTCCTAAAGAGTTTCCAATTGAAGAAAAAATAGTAGAATTCCAAAATTCAATAGGGAAGCAAAAGAGTCTAACCCACACGGGAGAAATAGAAGGCATATCTTCTTCGGCTTTAAATTTAGTATGCTAGGGCTTCATGAAAAGCCCTGTCCTTCCAAAAAACCAAGGACCCCCTTGAAAATTTTTCTCTCTATCTTCATTATTAGCAAATAAAATAAGAAAATAACCATTTGGATAAATAGAGATTTGTAACATACCTTTAGTTTTCCAACTTTTTGCAGCCTAGACTTTGAAAGCAGATAGACTCGGACGAAAACCCATGAACCCACAAATTGGTCCTCTTTTTTCCAAATATTCAATGCCAGTATGAATGTTACCCATTCAAGCTTAACAATAGGAGTTCCATCAGCTGCTTTAAGACATCCTAACTTTGTTTTCCTGGGATCAATCTTAGGCATTATTAGAGGTTTATGGGAAGCCCTAATATTGATATTAGCATTGGGCTGAGGTTGTCCACCACAAAGGGCATCCCTAAAATTAATTTTTGGACTGAGTCTTCGAAATTCTTATCCTTGATAGGGGTTTTCATAGTAGAATTATTTTATGGGTGCACCTTAGCACCAGATTCACTTGAGATATGAGCCATTTTTTGATCAACTACTTGAAAATTGTTTTGTGATCTCTTTAATCCTTGCCCTAGACATCGTGGAAAGGTATGGTTTTCACTTTTCTTTTGTGCAGCAAATTGGAAGATGTTGTCACTCAAGTTCACAGTATGATCTATTGAAAGATAAATTTCTAACCCATATTGGATCCCCTGCAACATTTCCTACTAAAATATTGAGCATAAACCATAAAATATTGGCCATTAGGGCCCGAAGGCCCTAAAAACCAACCTCTGGAGCTACTTGCACTCAACCCAGATGAAACCCTTGCATAGCCACTTGCCAAATATCTCATTCACACATAGGGATGTGCTAGGATTTGTGTTGCTCCAAATGATATGAAAATTGGTGGAGATGTTCTAGGGTTTTTCAGGCATCTACCCTCAAAATTTTAGCTCAATTCGAGTCCGGATGAGTGAGATATGGCCAAAACAAGTTTGATAGTTTGGGCAGTCCTACAAAAAATGTCTAATCATGCTATCCAGCACCTTGCAATGTCCCCAAACTAATTTATAGTGGAAAACACCCCTTTCAAGGTGCCACTTTCAATAGTTTGGGCATAGGAGGAATGGAGCCTTGTCAACCTCTACCAACACATAGGACATTCCTAACTATACCATATATCTGTAGGATGGAGACAAGGGGAATGGAACCTGGGTCAGCCTCTACCAACACCCAAGGCATTTACCATTGCACCACAACAAGAAGATAAAACTAATTTATAGTGGAAAACACCCCTTTCGAGATGCCACTTTCAACAGGTTGGGCATAGGAGGAATGGAGCCTTGTTGGCCTCTACCACCACATAGGACATTCCTAACTATACCATATATCTACAGGATGGAGACAAGGGGAATGGAACCTGGGTCGGCCTCTACCAACACCTAGGGCATTTACCACTGCACCACAACAAGCAAATCACCCTTCTTGACTAGTTTCCACTATTTATTTACTTTCATTTTTCTAGATCTATTTTTTGGAAGTTGAAAACCATCCTCATCCATATCCATTTGTAAGTTTCTCTTGTGGTTTTCTACATATGTTTTTGTTGGACTCTTCTTAAGGCATGATATCTCAATATGCCCCACCTCATGACATCTTCTATATCTAAAATATATGTTTTCATAATCTATATTTTGGGTCCACAACTTACCCCCATACTTAAGAATAATTGATTCTGGTAAAACTTTACTTATATCGATCATGACCAATATTTGAGCATAAAGAGCCAAGAATCCATCTTTTGTAGTTTTTGAAATCTCAAGGAATTATCCTAGAGTGTTTCCTATTGCCTTGAAGGTATCCATTTCTCAAAATTCAATGGATAACCCATACTAGTACTAGGGATAGATTTATATTTTTAAGTGCAAAGTCTTCATACCAATGGGTAAGGAAGAGTCTTGCTCTTCCCATAAACCAAGGATCCCCTTTTAGGATTCTATCTCTTTCCTCCCCCAAAAAAAATGGCTAGGAATAAACCTTTGGAAAGAAAGGATAGACTCAATCCTAGAGATGTCAAACTCCTATCAATCCATTTTCTCAAGGTTGAAGCCCCCATCCAAGACCCATTAAATTTACAAAAAATCATCCTATGTTTGAGAAATAAGGATTGATTCTCTATGAGGCCCTCAATGACCTTTACTAATATAGATGATTCTAAGGATTTAGGTATAAATAAATCCATGGGAAGAAAACTAAAATTTAATATCTATTGAAATTTACCAAAATATCCTATAACAATTATAATATTTGATAAATAAAAATATAATAATTTGCATGCAAAATTTCTAAGATAAATAAGGGGAAAAAGAAAATAAGCTAAAAAATTATATGTCAAAATAAAATTTCTTACCTAATTTAAGCCCTATCCCTCCATTTATCCTTACATCATCTAAACCCTTGTTGATAGATATTTGTACTTTTGATTTTCATGATTTAAAAAATTATCACTGCCCTTGTTCCAGATGGCTAACTTCAAAGAGTTGTATCTCCCTCAATATTTTCTTAGATCACTTCATATGACCATACATTTTAAAGCTCTTAATTTTTTTTACAAATTGGTCCATTAATAAGCTAAATAGGATAACTCTTTGTGAAGGTATGGCTCCTAAAGATGAGATATTTAAAAAAATTATCCTAACACTGCCCTAGTTTTGAACAATTATCTTCACATGGTCATATCTCCCTCAATACTACTAGGATTCATTCAAATGACTACTCATTTCAAATATTTTCAAAATCCACACAAAATGGCACTCAAATAAAAGGGATTGTCTATGAATAAAAGTTTGCACCTACAATAAGAATGAAAACTATTTGGATAATTTGTGCTTTAGCAACATAACTTGGGTGGAAACTTCATCAGATGAATGTGAAGAGAACATTTCTTAATGATGATCTTGAAGAAGAGGCATATATGACTTAGCCAAAAGGTTTTTTTTATCAAATATCAAGAACAAAATGTCTACAAAGTAAATAAATCATTATATGGATTAAAAAAAGCATTGAGAGCATGGTATATTAAGATTAATGATGATCTAATAGATACAATTTCAAAATAAATGCATGATATTCAAATCTTTACAAAAAAAGGTTGTATCAAAAAATAATAATTCTTGTAGTATATGTTGATTAAAGTAATTATAGGAAGCTCAAAGACTTTGATAAATGAAGTTAAAAAGGATTTTTGAAAAGGACTTTAAAATGATAGACCTAGGGTTACCACACTATTATATTTGTTTAGAAATCTATCAAAGAGATAATAACATGATAATAACATAGAAAAATTATGCAAAATCATTACTCAAAAATGTAGAATGAAAAAAATGTAAACCTAAAGATACTCCTATAAATCAAGAGCTGTAATTATCAAGATATGATAAAACATCACTAGTTTTTTCTACTTTGTATAAACAACTAATTGGAAGTATTCTATATTTAACAAGACCTGATATTATTTTTGCTATAAATAATATTTATAGGTTTATGCAAGAACTTAGATAAATTCGTTGGAAAGCTATAAAGATAGTACTAGAATTTGTCAACAAAACTACAAAAATATGGGTTTAAGTATACAAGAAATTATAATTTTTACTTACAAGGATATTTAAATTTTGTTTATGCTAGATTTGTATATAGAAAATCAACATCAATATATGTATTCCATCTTGGATTAGGACCTATTTCTTGGTAAAATAAGAAACATGTGGTCGTATTTCCATAAATAGAAATAGAATATCATGCAATAAGAGATGCAGTATGTGAAGCACTTAAATTGTAGTACATTTTGTCAGATATGGGAATTAGAAAGACTCCTACTATACTAAATTATGGCAATCAAGGAGTTATCAAATTAATCAAAAATATTATGATTCATAAAAGAATAAAATATATTGAATCCGTAAATTTATTAGAGATCATGTTAAATATTATCATATTTAGATAAAATATGTTTCCACTAAAGAACTAGCGAATATTTTTACAAAAGCACTTGGACGAAACAAGTACAAGATATTTTAAATCCATCTATGTACATCAAGAGATCTTCATAACAAATAATTTAACACGAGAGGATGTTGGAGATATTAGATTTTTTGGTAGTATGTGGTAATAAATGGCATAGTTGTGTATTTATAAATATTATATTAGGGAATGTGATTTATATATTTCTTTAATGTATACAATGTGTGATAAGAATCCAAGTGTCATGTGATAAAGTAATTCAAGAGTCATAGAGTTAGGTATCAAATATGCAAGTAAATAGACATGAGAGTTTTGTCATAAGGAATATGAAATGATGCATCTCCCAAATGTTTAAGGAGAGAAATAGTCTAGCATTGAAGAGTGACCTTGTAAGATTATATTATGAAGGCAAAGCTCCATGTATTGTATAAAAACAAATTGTAACAAAGATCTTGTATATTTGATTCATTATTGTATTTTGAGCATATTATTGATTTCATGAATGTAATATTCATTAATATTAGTCAAAGAGATTGAATGATCTAATATTGAGATTGATTAAGATTCTATGAAAGTGGGGCTATTATTAATATGGCTACAAAGCTAACATTCTCCACTTTTCCATAGTCTTTGCTTTGATACTAGATGTTAAGTATCTTTGCTCTAAAAGAAATTGAAGAACCTTTCATCATAAATATAAAATCATCCACAAATATGTTGAATAATTAATAAACTAACCATAAAGCACTTTGCAAAAGAGACAAGATATGCAAATACCCTTTAGGTAGGGACATACCAATAATATTCCTTATGGAAGGAATCACTCCACAATATCTCCTATGATAAAAGTTTCTCTATGAGTAAAGACTATATAATAATAATTGAATTGGATTGGATGATTCATAATTACCAATTCCCTTATTTATATAATTATCATCTAGTTTTATTTTGGGAAAGGTATAACCCTAACCTTATCCCACTCACTATTATAATATAATTTCCTAGAAATAGACCTTGGGTTATTTTTAGCCCATGCTAATTACATAATATAATTGGGTTATTTATGGTCTATTCCAAATATACATTATAATAATATATTATTAGGTACCTATCCCTAGGAACCCTAATAAAGGATGCATTCAAAAATATTTAGAAAAATAGGGAATGTTTGGTAGTTTCTTCTATAAGATCTTCTAGAGGTATTATAATAATATGAGATAAATAAAAATTAGATGGATGATTGCTATAAGAAAAAAGTAATTGTGTGGATAGTCTATTTTGTAGGAAAGAGACATATATTAAAGTTGAGATTATAAATGTATATGCTTCAACTATATTTAGTTGTGAAAGATGTTAGAAGGACCTCATCATATTTTTGTTAAATATTATGATGACTCATAATTGTAACCTTTGGGTTTTTGGGGGCACTCTAACATAGTTTTATCTCCTTTGGATAAGAAGGGTGGTACTTATACATTATCTAAATTAATGTAGGGTTTTACTTCATTTGTCAATTCAAATGGCCTTTTAGATGTTATTCCTTTGAGTTTTCAATATACATGGGTAATGAACATATTGCAAAACCTCATATAACAAAAAGATTGAATATTTTTTATCAAATACATGGTTGTGAATAGTGCATACAATCTCTTCAACCATTTTATTATGATTAGGATAAAATCATAAACCCATTCTCTTAAGATGTGATTTACTCAATAATGGTCATATAAACCCATTTTTTTATTTCACACACAATGGCTCTAAGACCCTAATTTCTTCTAGATGGTTATATTATGGTGGGATGAAGTAGAGTTTTTAGGATCATATGTGTACATGTTTGCTCAAAGTCTAAAATATATAAAGGGACTAATGAATATTTGGAATATCAAATCCATTGGTTACATATTTAAGAGGAAATGAGTAAATTAAAACAAATCTAAAAAAATACAAGAGATAATAAAAATTAATAGAATGGACCAAGATACTTTTTTTATAGATAAGAGGGTTTTGAAAGGATCCTAAACCTTTTACAACTTAGTAGCCAAGAAGGTGGAAACCCCACCAAAAATAGAAGAGGAACCCATCCTCGCAAAACAGGACCAAAAGGAAGTCATCCAAACAACAAGCAAGCCACGAAGGACTTTGGCAGACAAAATCAAGCGAACAACCCAGAATAACATTGACCCAGCAAAATCCTAGAAGGGAAAAAAAGGGGAGAACAACCCTAGGAAGAAACTTATAATGAACATGTTTACGAAAAATTATCGCTACCATGAAAAATGACAACACCCAAGGAAGTAGAGCTAAGGAGCTTAGTTATACAAACCTAGGATTCCTTCTTCTTTAGGCCTTTCCCAGCATCCGTAGAGTGAATTTGAGTAGAAATTCCTTTAGATTTAATTTCTTCACTAATGCAAGGATCGCCTCAGTAGTAGAGTCTAATAGGTCTAGTTCCATCTTGATCTTGGTTCCTGAAGTACTCCTTCAAGACAAGCATCGACAGGGATATTTTTTCATAGGGGAGGGGGTGTAGGTCAAAGATACCTTACCCTTAACTTCTATATCAAAATTAGTCTTTGTGTCATCATTGATAGCCGATGCACCAGGGGCACCTACTTCTTGAGTATGAAATACCATGAGGGTAGCTCTATCCACTTCCTTCTGCATAGTAAATTAGTATAGTAGAAGATGAAGCCCTTGATGCTTGGTATGAGTGGACGATCCATATTTGATATTATCGATTGAAATTTCAATAGACTTGAAAAGGTATTTTGGTATATTAGTGTCCTTCACTGAATGCATTTGGTTCTGAAAGGCCATGTGAAAGCTCCTCAGAGAAGTATTGATATAATCCATCATTATCTACTCCATTATCAGGACCATAATTCTATTCTAGGGCATAGGAAGGCCCTTCCACACTATGCCACACTTTTCTCTATTGAGATGTTTACCCTTATCCTAAAAATGGATGAGCTCACTGATCAAAGTGTTTTTATCCCTATGGAAATTATTTCCATCGATGGGAAGTTCATAAAATTTGACAATAAGGTGAACACTCACCTCGAACATAATGCCATTGACAATTACTCGCCCTCTATCCTAGGAAGCAACAAAATCTTCAAAAACGGTTAGGTCATTTCCTTGAAATTTTTGAATGAACTAGAATACTTATGTACAATAAAAATAATTACTTTTTGATTGTCATCATGTATTGAAAAAGGACTCATATTGATCCCAAAAATCTAGGGAGAGATGGTTTAAGGAAGGGGATATAAGTACCCGTTATATCCAAAATAGATTTATCATTTCTTTGCATAACAAATATTTCAACTAAGGATGGAAAATATTTAAAGAAGAAAATATATTAGGAAGAAGTTAATTAATTATTTTTAAGATATTATGTCAAATGTTGGGCAAGACAAGGAGGATCAAGGTAAAGCTTTTGCAAAATATTCCATCAATTATTACAAAAGGACAAAATCAAAGCTTAACAATGAATATATCTATATAGGAGCTACATGAGGTATTTTTCTCTTTTCACCCTAACAAGACATTGGCCCTAATGGATTTCTTGTAATTTTATTTAAAAGGATTTGGGATTTTATTAAAAAGTAAAATATTGTTGGCTATAGTTGAAGAATCCTAGAAAAAGAATGCTACAATTAGGGTACCTAGGAATAAATATTTGGGGATATATTATTATATTGTATAAGGGTTGGCATGGGCCACACATAACCCAAGGCTGATTATATTATACTATTATATTATATTATAATATAATACTATATTTGTAGTCGAATCCCCAAAAGTAGAATTAGAAGATGGATATATAAAGAAGGCATATTTGTCATTGTAATCATCATGGAGATCAATCATATATAATTGTCTTTGCCCATGAAGTGGCTTATGGGACTTTTCCCTCCTTAGGTGGCACTCTGATATTAGGAGATTTTTTGGAGTTATTCCTTCCTTAAGGACTATTATTGGTGTTTCCCTACCTTAAGGGTATTATCTATCTATGTCTCATTGTGTGGATTATTATTGTGGATAATTATTTGTGGATGAATGATTTGATATTTTTACATATTGGTGAATGATTTTGTTAATGACAATAAACTTTCCTAACAAGTGGTATCAAAGCAACAATTTTGGAGAAGTGGGGATTTTTTTATTATTGCAAAATTAAGGCATAACATTTTTTTTTGGAAAAATATCTCATCTTTCCAGAGCTATATCTCTGCAAAATTTTCTCTGATTCAAATAATTCTTGGATCATTTTGTGTGGAATGTAAAGAGATTTAAAATGAGTGGTAATATGAAGAAATCCAAGTAGTATTGAGGGGGATATGACCTTTTGAAATCAGCCATATAGAACAAGGGTAGTGAAGAATTTTCAATTCATGATTTTTTTGGAAGATGAAATTTGTCAATTGGGGTAAGCAAATTAGTTGCAGTCTATTTTGTTTTGAAAAATTAATTGCAGATCTAATTTTTTATGTGGAATTTGAGCTTCAAATGAGTGGAGAGATACATGTTTTCATAAAACCCTAGTTTGCATTGGGGCATGATATATATTTTTATAAAACCCTAGTTTGCATTGGGGCATCAACTATGGAAATGTACAAGTTTGTTGGAACAAATGATATTGATGTGAGAGAGTGGTTGAAAATAGTAAAATATTAATATGGTGAAATCATGTTACAATTTTTCTTTCAGAATTCTTTTTTCGTGAAGCTTTACAATGGGTAGAAAGATTTGTTAGTAAAAATCCTAGGTGCACTTAGAAAGAAATGGAACTAACATTCTTAAGAAAATGGGTACCTTTTCATTTACAAATAAATTTAGATATTTGTAAGAGAGATCTTGAATACAGGGATAAAAATATAGATAGCCCAATGGATGTCATAAAAGACTTTGAAACGAAACTACAGGGGATTCAAAATGAGCATAATAAAATGAAAAGAATAGGAAGTTGTCAAGAAACAAAATGAAGATTATGAAAAAGAAAAAAAAAATTGTCAAGAAGGAGAAAGAGGAAAATGTTAAGAAAATGAGAAGAATGAAGCCACATCTATGGATTTACAAAAGCAAGAGAAAGATCAAAAGGGTTTAAATTCATCTAAAGGTTCTATTTTGCAAGTTCATGGATGCATTTAGAAAGAAAAGGTTGTTATTTCCATTAACCCTAGTAGAAAATATAATTTCATTAGTATTGCTTTGGCTAAAAGGTTGCAGGTTCAAGCAACAAAAATAAAGGACATACATCTTGAGGGTGAGAATGTTCAAATTTTTGAAAATTTGAATATCACCATGGATAAATATATTTTACATTCAGATTTTTATGCTATTGAGATGGATGATGTGGATATTATCCTTGGTTATCATTTTTTGGATTCTTTGGGTACTATTAAAATTAATGTCCAAAAGAAGTTTATGAAGTTATGGTACAGGAAAAAGAAGATAGCATTGCAAGACATTTCTCATATTAAGAAACAAGGATCCAAGGAAGATCAAGAAGTGGTTCCAGAGAAAAAAATTGAAGAACAAATAAAATAACTTGAATCAGAATCCATGAAGGCACTAGTAGCAATAGAGTCCATGGAAGAAGCAATAGCAATAAAGACCATGGAAATAATAGTAGTAGATTCTAAGGAAGCTTTGATGGAATAGCACAAGGACACACCAAACAAAGGAAACATGAAAGAACAATGTGTAGAAGAATTTAAAATAATGGAGCCAAAAGTTGAGGAGTTAAAAAAGGTAGAACATCAAGTTAAGGTTGTACCATATCACCATCTACACCACCATGAACAACACCAATATTGGAGGTATATATCAAGGCAACAATATTATGGTTCTACATGGAATTAGATGGGCACCAAGTGTAGCAGTGTTTGGTAGATAAATCATAGTGATCCTAGTTTTCAGAGTCATTCATCAGCATCAAGGAACAAGTGGAATCATCATTTGAATTGTTAAAATAAAGCAGCAGAAGCATGGAGCCAACAAAGTGGATTTTGTTACTCAAGTGATAAAATGACATATCAACATCAAAAACAACGACCATCCATCAATGTTTTAATAATATGGATGGATAATCGAGATTGGTACCAATTGCTAACATTACTTAGCAAATCATATTATCTTATTTCTTCATATATTTTGAGGATGAAACATTTGTAAGGAGGGTGGCATGTTAGGGTACCTAGGAATAGATATTTGAGGATATATTAGTATATTGTATAAGTGTTTGCATGGGCCACACATAAACCAAGGTTGATTATATTATAATAATATATTATATTATATTATAATATAATATATTATTAGTAGTTGACTCCCTAAAGTAGAATTAGAAGATGGATATATAAATAAGGGATATTTGTCATTGTAATCATTATGGAGATCAATCATATGTAATCGTGTTTACCCATGAAGTGGCTTATGGTATTTTTACCTCCTTAAGTGACACTCTCATCTTGGGAGATCTTGTGGAGTTATTCTTTCCTTGATGAGTATTATTGGTATTTCCCTACCTTAAGGGTATTATCTATCTCTGTCTCATTGTGTGGATTTTTATTGTGGATAATTATTTGTGGATGAATGATTTTATATTTTTGCATATTGGTGAATGATTTATGTTTATGAACATAAAGTTTTATAACACACCTTTATTGCATTTTTTTCATAAAAGGAAAGATAAAATATTTTGATAGCTTTCATTGAATAAGCTTTTCCAATTGATTTTTAAGATCATTAAAAAAATTATGGTAAACATATAGAAAAACATTCATTATTATTTGAGAGGATCAAGGTGAATTTTTTTCATGGTAAAAAAAATTGCAATGGTGTAATAATTGTATAGGATGAGATATTAACTCATTATATTATTTCTGTTCTCACAAGATTACAATTTTATAATCCTGGAAACAACCTATTTTGGAGCAACAGATTTGTCTTACACTTATTCTCGTTACCAAATACTAATATAGACAAATGCTAACATAATCCTAGATGTTCTCTAACCAATTATAGAATAGCACTAAACATAACTACATAGGAGAATTACAATCAAAGTCCAACATTATCCCACTTAGAGTTGAGAGGGCTAACCAGAAAGTCTCTCAGCTTTATATACTGAGCTTTAGCAACTCCTTTGGTAAATATATCTACTATGTTGTCCAAAGTGTTTCAATGTTTTAGCTCAACCACATTTTTCTCCACAATGTCTCTTATGAAGTGATACTTCATGTCGAAGTGCTTTGACCTGTTGTGGTGGATAGGATTATGTGCCATTAGATGGCACTCATATTGTCATAATACAATATGGTAGGATAATTTTATTTCTCACATATTTCTTCAAGTACTTTTCTCAACCATAAGGTTTGGGTACTAGCATTTGTGATTTCTATGTACTCAGCCTCAGTAGATGATAGTGCTACAACAATTTGCTTTTTAGAACTCCAAGTAATTAGTCCTAACCCAAGACTAAAATAATTCCCTAAAGTAGATTTCCTATCATCTATATTGCTTCCCCAATCACTATCACTAAAGCCAACTAATTTTACATCATCATTTTTGTGGTAATTGATCCCATAATCCATTGTACCCTTTACATATCTCCAAATTCTTTTAGTTGCTTGTAGATGAAGTTCAGATGGATCAACCATATACCTTGATACTAGAGAAATAGCATATTGAATATTTTGCCTTTTGTTGGTGAGGAAAATTAGACTCCCAACCATGCTCCTATAAGTGGTCTTGTCAACTTTTGATGCTCCATCTTCTTTGCATAATTGTATCTCATGACCTGTTGGAGTTGCAACAGACTTGCATTGCTCCATAGAAAATTTCTTTATCATGTCATGAGCATATTTATGTTGACATATGAAGATCTCATTTCCTTTTTTATGTACCTCCATTCCTAGGAAGTAATGCATCAAACCTAGATCCTTCATTTCAAACTCTTTCATCATGGAGTGTTTTAACTCCTCATTCATTTTATCACTACTACCCATGAATATTAGATCATCCACATATAAGCACACAATTAGGATGTCTTTACCTTATTTCATGTAGTAGATAGTAGGTTCACTTTTAGTCCTAGTGAATCCATACTTCTGAAAGTAGCCATCAATGTGTGAGTACCATACTCTTGGTGCTTGCTTTAGTCCATACAATGCTTTCTTCAATTTGTAGATAAGGTTCTCCTTACCTTGTTCTTAAAATCCTTGAGGTTGTTGCACAAAAACCTCTTATTTCAAGTACCCATTAAGGAAGGCACTCTTAACATCCATGTGTTGAATGTTCCACCCTTTGTGGGCAGCTAAGGAAAGTACTAGTCTGATGGTCTCTTGTCTAGCGCAAAGGTTTCCTCATAGTCAAGCCCATTTTTTTGAGTAAACCCTTTTTATAATATCCTTGCCTTGTGTCTTTCAATACTCCCATCAGCATTTAACTTGGTATTATAGACCCATTTGCATCTAATACATTTATTTTCCTTAGGAAGCTCCACTAGCTCTCATGTGTCATTCCTTTTTATAGAGGTCATTTCCTCTTTTATGGCTTGTTGACATACATCATGATTACATGTTTTTTCATAACTATATGGATCTAGATATACACTAGTCATTAAAGCATATTTTACAACATCTCCCTTATGTTCTTGAGTCTTCATCACCATACATGTGCAAATTTTCAAGTCTTTTCAAGACTTAATTCATATCACTAGCTTGGCTTCTAGTGTACCTTATTTGAAAATTCTTGTCCATAATTTGAAAAGAAGGATGGTACTGAAGTGTTCTCTTACCTCTTGGTGGTGTATCTTCCTCCATTGGCATTGGAGAAGAACTTGATGATCTTGGTGGTCTTTGTGGAGAATTTGGAGTAGCACTTGTTGTACTTGAAGTAGAACTCTTTCTTGGACTTGGAGGAGGACTTCCATTGCTGTTCTTGTTAATGGGATGCATTTGGGAGGAGCTTACACCTTGAGATACATCATCAAATTTTTTTTTGATGACCCCATACTCCCCCTTCATCAAAAATTACATCTCTTGAGATTAAAAATTTGTGTGTTTTTGGATTGTAGAGTTTATATGCTTTTGAAGACTCACAATACCCAATGAAAATACATGCTTGAATTTTGGGATCAAGTTTCTTTCTTGTCTCATCAGGAATGTGTGCATATGCAAGACAACCAAAAACTTTGAAGTGTTTTACATTTGGATTTTTGCCATACCATCCCTCATATGGAGTTATCCCATATAAACTAGAAGTAGGACTCCTATTAAAAACGTAAACACTTGTCCTAACAACATAAACCCAATACATGTTATTGAGTTTCTTTATTTGAAGCATTAATCTAGCTATTTCTACAATAGTATGATTCTTCCTTTTAGCCACACCATTTTGTTGTGGGGTGTAGGCAATAGTGAATTTCCTTTTGATCCCACAATCCTTACAATAATTGAGAAATACATTTGAGAAAAACTCCCCTCCTCTATCAGTCCTTAATATTTTTACAACATACTTTGATTCTCTACATTATTTTTGAAATCCTTGAAAATTTCAAAAGCTTCATCTTTAGTTTTGAAAAAATAAATCCAACACATTCTAGAGAAATCATCAATTAAAGTGAGAAAGTAAGAATTGTTACCCAAGCTTTTGGTATGCATTGGACCACAAATATCCAAATATACCAATTGTAGTGGATGACTTGCTCTCCATGCTTGACCTCTTGGAAAATTTATTCTTGAGTGCTTTCCCAAAGCACATCCTTCACACACCTCCTTGTGCTCTTCAAATTTTGGTAATCCACACACCATAGCTTGTGAAGTCAACAAATTCAAGCTTAAAAAATTAATATGACCATATCTCAAGTGCCAAAGTACACTTGGATTTTCTATGGCCACAGTAGCAAGTTGAGCACCTCCTTGTTCCCCAAACTTAAGAGGAAATAACCTATTCTTTGTCATAGGTACATTTGTGAAAACTCTATTACAATTGTTTTTGTCAATAATTACACATTTTCCATCTTCAAAAACAAGTTTATAGTTCTTTTCCATGATCTATTCAACACTAATAAAATTATGTTGGAGTTTAGGAGTGTAATAGATATCATTCACCTTCTTTGTGCCTTCTTTTGTTGGAACCTCCATAACTCCCATGCCTTCAACTTGTAGTGCATTGTCATCTCCCAATTTGATCTTGGACTTGTATGTGGAATCCATTGTAGCAAATAACTCTTCTTTGCCACTCATATGATTTGAGCAACCAATATCCAAAATCTAAGTTTCATTAAGATTTTGATCTAATTTTCCATATGTGAGGAACAAATTTGAAGAAGTTCCTTCCTCTTCTCCATAGTTTCCATAATTATTACTTCTCCCTTCTTGAGAAGCCTTGAGTCTACAATCTCTAGCAAAGTAATCAAGCTTACCACAATGATAACAAGACTTGTTTGATTTGTCATCTCTTCTTCCTCTTCGTTTTCCTTGGTAGCCACCTCTTGATCTACCTCTTCCTCTTCCTCTTGAATATTTCCCTCTCCTTTATACTCTTCCTTGTGCATTTCCATGAGTCTTACCTTCTTTAGATGAGAATGCTTTGTCATCACCTCCAAAGCTTGATAATGTAGAACCTTGGAGTCTCTCTTCATGGGACATAAAATAACCAATTAGTGCATCAAATGTTAGAGTAGAAAGATCTTTAGATTCTTCAATAATAATAGCAATATGATTCCATTATAAAGAAGTGTTCTCAACACTTTTTTCACAACCACTTCAGTTTTTATGTCTTCACCAAGTGTCTCCATTTTTTTTACAATTACTTTCACTCTCACACAATAATCATCTACTATTTCATATTCTTGCATTTTTAGTTTCTCAAAATCTCTCTTCAAATTTTGAAGCCTCACTTGCTTCACTTGATTGCTCCCTTGATAAATATCTTGCAAGGCTTTCCATGCTTCTAAGGCTATTAAATAAGAAGCAATCCTTGGAAATATGATTTTATCCAAATCTACTTGGATATGGTAGAGATCAAAGAAGTTTTTGTTTTGGGCATCCTTCTTAGTAGTTCTATCAGCTACACTCAAGGTGGTCCAATCTGCTAGTTCAGTGTAGCCTTCTACAATATATAATAACCCTTTGTCTATGAGTAACGTCTTCATATTGATAGACCAATACTCATAATATAACCCATTAAATTTAGGAATGGGTAGGTTATTATTGGCAGCCATTGATACCAATCAATAAAAATTGTAAAAATAAAAGGATAATACTCCTTTTTAACAAAAACAATACCTCTTCTCCTGTCTGGTTTATGAAATACTCCATAGGAAAAAAATCAAATTGTAAATGTCACAACAAAATACACTTGTAATTTCAATGACTACTAATATATTTTGGTCTCCAAGAGTTTAACCAGATGGTAGCAAATCAACACAGTCCGCTACTTACAACATTTTGGCATCTCCTTTATCTTACAAAATTTTGCCAACTGATGTAGCAAAGTGAACATGCTCACCACAACGTGATCACAAAATAGCTTGATTGTAAATAGCATGATCAAAACAGTTTGACCAAAACATGCTCACCACAACTTTGTTTTGAAGCTCAGGACGAGAACAAAAAACTCTAGTTGCTTCTTCAACTAGATGGTTCAATCTGCAACATAGACACTTTATCAACTTCCTCATTTGACCTATTCAGTAGAGTTCCTCAGATATGTGATCCATCTGTGTATTATCAATCAGTAGAGCTCGTGGCTACGTTTGTATTGGCATTAATCTACACTCATAGGCAATTCTACTTTGTAGCTTCTAACACACGCACAAACGTAAATTTATTGTTGACTTCTCTAAATATACTTCGTTTGATGTACACCCTCAAGAATTTCTCTTCATGCTAGTCATACGCAATGGGATACATATCCAATGAAATACATCTCAGAAGCACTCAGTCTCATCATGGATCGGTACCAAACAACAATATGGTTATTCACACTACCAAAAATCGTGGATCGTAGCTCGAATGGCATCACACCACGCTAACGTTGTAGCTTAAAATGATTTTGTTCCACTCTCACAAATAAAGCAACACTAAAACATGATCTCCTACACAACCTCCTCAAAATTCATAAATTAATTCATGATATCCTCATGATATCATATGCAACCTTCAACCAACGTCTCCTGAAACATCATGCTAAATGACTAAACAAGCTATAATCAAAATGCAAATTTCACGAAAATGGACAAATCACAAATTGTAGTGTAATTTTTTTTTTATACACTAAATTTAATATGTGTTCAAGCAATTTCCATCTCTGTCAAGTGATGTTGTTACTGCTTCTCTACCAATGCCACTACCATCTAATGTGCCTAATTCTGCAGAGATACCAACTCCCATTCACGCAACACATCCATGATTGTTGCCAATTTTTTTTTTAAACACAATATCTGCACAACAGGACGCACTTGTCATAGTAGGATGCGTTTGGATATTTCCTTTGAAGCATCAGTCTATGCACAGTAGATGCGCTTATGGTTTCAATTTCCTTATAGCACATTATTCTCTACGCAGTATTCACACAAATCCAATCTCTGTCTCGCCAATTAAGACACATGTTAAGCAGGTTTCAACAACACTAATATTAATACATGTAACATCTCCTCATAGGATGATATCACAACAACAACAAATTAATCACATTCGTAGACCTCTACAAGCCTCCATGAGCATCTAAGCTTCCACCAAGTAAAAAAAACTTTTACCAAGCAGCGTCCTCCACAGACTAGTGTTTAATCGGCTTCCTTCGCTCTGATACCAAAATGAGATATTAACTCATTATATTATTTTTTCTCTCACAATATTACAATTTATAATGCTGGAAGCAACCTATTTTGGAGTAATAAATTTGGCTTACAGTTATTCTCGTAACCAAATTCTAACATAGACAAATGCTAACCTAATCCTAAATGTTCTCTAACTAATTCTAGAATAACACTAAGTATAACTATGTAGGAGAATTACAATCAGAGTCCAACATAGGAGGCCATAATTTCTCCTTATTCCATGAAAAATTAGGTATACCTATGAAATTAGATGTGAACAAAAGCATATGATAGGGTTTACTAGAATTATCTACATTATATTATTTAAAAAAATAGTTTTGATCAAGGTTGGTGTGAATGAATAAGATGTTGATTTAGCACTTCAAAATATTATATTTTGATAAATGGATCCCCTATTGGATACTTTGAATAAACTAGTGGATTTTACTAGAGTGACCCATTATCTCTTTCTCTTTTAACTATTCATGTAAAGACATTAGGGAGAGATTTCTCATAGAAAAAAATAGAAAGAAAAAATCAAATGCATATATGTTGCAAAAAATTGTGCCTTTGAATCTCATCTCCAATTTGTTGATAATACTTTTCTTTTGGGTGATACCTCAATCAATGAGGCTATGGATTTTAAATCAATATTGTTACAATTTGAGAAAGCTCTTAGGTAGTTGCTTAATTCTATAAACTCAAGGATACTTTTTATTAATATTATCTTAGCTTTATAATAATTTATTGGGGATATGTTGGGGTTTAATGTTGAATTATTTTTATCAAGATACTTAGGCATTCCTTTGTCTAATAAAGGTAAAGGTAAGATGAAGGGTCTTAGGTACTCAATTTTGGATAAAATCAAATCTTGTTTGGCAAGTTGGAAAAGTTAATTCTTAACCATGATTGGAAGGTTATAACTCATAAATTCTATATAATGATCCATCCCTATATATATTATGTCATTTTTGATACAACCAGTAGTTATGTCATCCTAATTTGATAAAAATTAGAAATATTTTTTCTAGAAAGGATGTGAAGAAAAACACAGGTTTCCTCTTTGTAAGTGGGATAGGGTTTTGTTGGACATTTTGAGTAGATAAGTTGTCATTGATGTCAAGAGTGAGTGGTCATTGATGTCAAAAGCATTTTGTGCTATGTTCGTCATCCTTGAGGACATTAAGTGTCTCTTCCAAAAGCAAGAAGGTCTTGTAAAGCAATAGGTTATAATATTTATTTTTAAATATTATATACCCAAGTGGGTCCAAAGGATGAAGACCCAAGGAAGGAGAAACAAAGGATAAGAAATAATAAAATTATTATTTCTCAAAAAAGACCCATGCAAATATTACTAAAGTCCTAATGTTTAAATTATTAAATATTAAATATTTTACCTAAGGTAAAATTTAATATTTAATTAATTTAATTCGAAATTCGAAATCAATTCGAATTCGAAGAGGAAAGCGTCGACATGGTTGAAGAAACCCTCCAATGCATATAAATATGAAAATGGTTTTATTTCCAAAGTCTCTCAATGCAATTTCAATAAATCTCCATATGTTTTGTGCATTGTGATTTCTCATTCGTTCGTTGTTTTGCTCGCTATTTTGTTCACTACATGCGCTCACTATTGCATTCAAAAGGGAGGGAATATTTTGTTCCTTGTGTGAGGATTGAGAATTTTTTGGATGGTGTAGATGTTGGCTATCATCGATAGTGATAGAGCAGGATGAAGGTTCAAAAGTTTGCTTATGGTATGATCGCGGTTCGACTCGTACGATCGATGTCGTGAGGAGAAGCCACAAGGAGTTTTTGTTTGGCTTCGATTTTATGTTCACTGTGTTCTACGAGAAGTCATGGGAAGTGAGTGCCATGAGGATGCATGCCTTGGAGGGCTGAAGCTGTGATCAACGATGTTGAAGTGTTGGAAGGAGAGTGCAGGGTGTCTCATATGGTAACACAACCCTTGGAGGGCCCAAGCCGTGGTGATAGTTGCCAAAACTAGTGAAGGGTTAAAAAGGTATGCAAGAATTAAAGTTTAATTTTTATGGATAGGGAGTTATAAGGTGAAAAGATTAATTGTTTTCATTGTGATTTTTGTATGTGGTGAATTTTATTATTAAGTTTGGAGATTATAAGGTGTACAAGGAAATTGCCATATATATTATTTTGATGAAAGTTTTGATTTAAAATATTGAGTTTGGAGATTATAAGGTGTACAAGGAAATTGCCATGTGTATTATTTTAATGAAAGTTTTGATTTAAAATATTGAGTTTGGAGATTATAAGGTGTACAAAAGGACTTGATGTTTTGTGTGAAAATTATTTTGTGAAGATCTTATAAAAGGTTGTGGTAACCTAACCCTTGATATTGGCAAAGAGTTTGATCTTGTTAAAACAGGTTTTGAAGTCTTCTCTTCATCAAGTAAAAGGTATGGGCACATTCTTCCTTGGTTGAAGTAATTGAATGGTTGAGATTTTTTGAAAACAAGATTGGAGTGAAAAGGACTTGGTTAAGTTTTCCTTTGTGAGTTTTTTGAGTTGATGAGTTTTTTGAAATGGAAGTAAATGCTATAAACCTTGTTTGATAAATATTGTTGGAGATTTTGAGTGAGTGAATGCATACTTCATTGTTGTGTGATTGAGATCCCTTGTTATTGAGTTTAAATAATGGATTAGGGTTTGCAAAGACCATGAGTATCATTGTTATGTGAGGATTGATTGATAAGCATTGTTGTTGAAATGATTGGTTGAGTGAAGAACTTGAACCAAGGTTTGCAAAGATCATGAGTATCATTGTTATGTGAGATTGTTGATAAGCATTTTTGGAAATAATTGAGTGAGTGTTCATATGTTTGGACTAGGGTTTGTGAGCAAGGATTATTTCATTGAGTGATTGGTTAAGTAGAATTGGTTGAGCCTAGTCAAGTGGATGTGTTGAAGTAATAGTTCAAGTTCTGTGAAACAAATTATTCTATATTCCAAATTGATTTGAAAAAGAGGTTGAGTGTTTGTG
Organism: Wollemia nobilis; assembly: GCA_028583015.1. Lineage (NCBI taxonomy): Eukaryota > Viridiplantae > Streptophyta > Pinopsida > Araucariales > Araucariaceae > Wollemia > Wollemia nobilis. Next base: position 8,300,973 of record JAQPPZ010004842.1, read on the forward strand.
AATGTGAAATATATTGAGTCTCTAACAATTCTCTATATTTTTCTGTGGTAAAAAGAGAGATTGAAAGTGATTGACCATTGTGATGAATGTGACGCATATTGAGTCTCTAAAAATTCTCTATATATTTATGTGAGATTAGATAAGTTCTAGTGAGAACTTGTTGAGCATATTTGAGGTAAGTCTTAGAAAAGACTTGTGGAAGATTACAATACAATTTAAGGACAAATATTGTTGAGCATATTTGGATAAATTCTAGAGAGTACTTGTGGAAAGATAAGTGTGAGCTTTTGTGGAAGCTTACAAGGCATATTTGAGACAAGTCTTTGAGAATACTTGAGAGTAGAACTAATTGATTGATTTGTTCAAACCTTGAGCTAAGGTTTGGGGCATATCTAGAAGAGTTGATTTATGATTAATTCAAACTTTGTGTTAAGGCTTAAGGATAGAGATTGAGGACATATTTGTGCTAGATCGAAGGACTGTTTTTAGTGCAGATTTGAGGACAAAGTTTGGTGCAGATTTGAGAACAGGTTTGTGTCAGACCAGAGACAGAGGTTGAGCAAATTTATTCTAGACTGAAGGACTATGTTTAGTACATATTTGAGGATATATTTTGGTGTAGATTTGAGGATAGGTTTGTGCCAGACCAGAGACATAGATTGAGCAGATTTGTGCTAGACCGAAGGACTGTGTTTAGTACAAATTTGAGATAGATCTTTGGAGGTGACAAAGTATAGAGGATGACAATCTCTAGTGGATAGATATCCATTAGCCAGGGTAGTGAGAATAGGTCTTCTAAGTGAGGATAAGAGTCTTCAATGGATAGGTATCCATTAGCCAATGCAGTGGAGGTAGCATTTCTTCTAGAAGATCACCAACCAGAGCAGAGGATAAAGAAGTTCTCCTGTGGATAGAGATCCATGAACTTGATTAGGGGATTGGTATCTCCTTTGGATAGATGTCCATAAATATTGTAATAGGGAAAGGATTCCCAAGAGCTTTATTGAGAAAATTTTAGTGAAACATTTTCTCAGTGGAGTAGCCCACATTAGGTGAACCACGTGAAATTTGTGTCTGTATTGTGTGTGGTGATTTATGTATTACTTTGATTACTATTGTTGATATTGCTATTGATACATTGCATAATATTGATTGGGAAATAAAATTAAAAAGTGATCTTATATTGTTCACCACCCTCTCAGTATAAGCTTGTGTTCTTCAGGTTTTCAAGGAAAATAATATATGTGGGGTAGGCTTATGGAATCACAAACTTATGAGTTTGACATTAGAGGAAAATATTGGTTGTAGACTATCCAAAGATCAAGGAAATAACTAAGAAAAATATTTTCTTAAAAAAATATGAGGTTCTTAATGTAGTGGAGTTTTTAGGAAATGAATTGTATATAGAGGATTTCCAAATTGGAACTTCATATTAGATAGTCTACAATTGATCAAGAAACATATTATATAGTCAATCAATGATATAAAATCTATAATTTTTTTGGTCCAATATTTGGTTTAATCCTTACCCTTTCATTTTTTATCCAAAATAGCAATTTTTGGCTTGGATATGTCTAGCTTGTAAAGGTCCAAATGTCAAAGATTATAATATGAGAAACAAATCTAGATCATGAATTTCTATTAGTAACTTGGTTGAAGGAGAGGATATCAAACAAATAGTAAAAAATATTTAAAGGATTCTTTAGGAGTTTGATTTACCTATTTTTCCACAAAATGATGAGTTTATTTGGAATATATTAAAACATGGTGGATACTCAATCAAGTTGTGATATGAGAATTTAACACAATAAGAATATTCTACTCCTAATAATTTCCATTGGAAGAATATTTGGTCATTGAAGACCTTCCCAAGGGCCTCAAAATTCATTTGGTTAGAAATCCAAAGAATGTTTCTTATAAGCGAGTTTACAAAGAAGAGGATATCAAGCTGACAAGGACATTTCAAGTGTGCCTTATATAAGAAGGGTCTTGTTGGAATTTTTGCCACATTTATTTTGATTTCTGATTATTCATGCATAATCTATTGTAATTCTAACTTCTCTACAGGTATTGATGCAAAAAAAAGACTAAGTCCAAAAACTGTTGCGAAATCGTGACAAAAAAATAGCATGGAGAGCCAAGTTGAAAACCGTCGCGATATCACGACATGTCACAAAATCGCGGGTCTGCCGAGGAGAGAGAAAACAAATGCAAAGTTGTAGCGATTTCGCGACGTGTCAAAAAATTGTGGTTAGCGCAATCAACGGTAGCAGGGGGCAAAACCGTCGCGATATCGCGACGTGTTAGATTTTCGTGGTCAAAATGGTCAACAGAGGGCAGAGTGACAAAGTTGTCACGAAATCGCGACAAAACCAAGCCAAGGGCGATGAGACTCAAAGTTGTCACGAAATCGCGACACAATATGGCACACGACACACAAAGCAAAAGACGTCGCGAAATCATGACGCGTCTCATTTTCGTGACGTGGATGGGCAAAAAAAGTTTAAGGCATGAATACGTCGTGAAATCGTGACAAAATATGGCGTATAGCCCGAAAGGCGAAAGATGTAGCGAAATCGCTACGTGTTCCGTTATCGCGGTCCATTGAATGAAAAGAGTCTAAGGCACGAATGGCGTAGCGATATCGCGACACTTTTGAGAAAACGTTCAAGCAAGACAAAGACGTCACGAAATCACGACAGAAAGTGAGATCAGTGAAGAAGGCAAAAATGGTAGCGATTTCATGACACATTGTTGAAGAAAGACTAAGTGCGGAGAAACGTAGCGAAATCACGCAGTGTTCCATTTTCACGGTTGGCGAACAACAAAGTCCAAGGAAACAGAAGTTGTAGCGAAATCGCGACATGGTGGAAGTTGAAGAGATACTAAGGCAAGAGTGTCGCATTTTCGCGGCTTAGAAGCAGGACCGTACAACATGCAAAAAAGTTGTAGTAAAATCCGACATGTCAGATTTTTGCGATGCAGAAGGGAAGATAGAGCCGAAGACAGAGATTGTAGTGAAATTGCGCAGCGTTGTGTTTTCGCGGTTGAGGTTAGCGAAGGAGATAAAGAAGCTGAATGTGTAGCGATTTTGTGACATGGTTGTTTTTCGCGGGTTCGAAACGACAGAAGCGTACGGAGCAAAAAGACATCGCGATTTTGTGACCTACCACGTTTTTGTGACCTATTACAGTTTCGCGCAAGAAAGCAATTCAAATGGTCTAATGCAGTTTTGAGTTTCGATAATTCAAAGCACTCTAGCATTAAATGTGTTGCTATTTTTCGATGCGGTCAAGGTAGAAGAACGCGCCCAAGCTACCAGAATTGAAGATTTCCATTATTCGAAGCTAATGTTCGCGATTTTTCTAATGGTTTCATGCACATTTCTAAGAATAACAATTTAATGAAGACAACCGACTCCTCCTTATGGCATTTAATTTTTGGTTTCTCAAAGGCTGTTTAAGGATATCATTTCCTTGTGTCCGTTGCATAATTTGTAGATCTCGAGGAGGTCCGTTTCATATTTTTAATGTTGCACAGAGGCAAGACCTCTATATAAATCAATGTAAATCTCAAGAACAAGTATTGGGAGTTTGAGAGATACTTTTGCTGAAAGCTTTTCAAGTACTTTGCATGAATATAAGACATTCGGCTCTCTGGTTTCGCAAGCAATTTTTTGTGTATTTTACCTTCTGTATTCTGCATTCCTAATTTGTGCTCACATTTCGTATTTGCTGCTTAGTTTTAATTATGTATTGAGTTTTAACATTTGCTAGTAAGGGAGTGAGTTCTGGAATGTTATCTTGGAGGTCATCTGTGCAAGGTTGCGAGTGGATCACGTCATTGTCTTCTATTATTTTTTGTTGTTGTACTTAGAGTTATTTGCTGTTGTTCTTTCCCGATCAGATAAATTCGGCCTACGACCATATTTCCCATTTCTTTCTACAGCTTTACAATTTCTTTCCTGTAACTTTGATCTAAAAATAAATTTAGAATAGTAAGGAAACCAGCCCACTCTGGAGATTGGCCTGGGAGACATTTCTTTCTCCCAGCCTTTCAATGTTGGCCGGGTCTAGGGTGCATTTTCTATAAAAATCCTTTCCTGTGGCAGATTCGTGACCAACAGGTCTAAAAACATCAAGTCATTTACTACTTCAAATAGTTGATTGTGGAGACATATCAAGTTGATGAAGATGACTATATTTGATATAAAGGTAAATGAAGAATATTTTGATAAAAAAACAAGATAGATATGGTTTAATTGGCCTAACAACAAATGTAATGATTTTTTAGTTTGATGAAAGTGGTCCCAAATAAAAGCCACACAAAGCATTTTTAAGAACAAATAATTTAAGAACAACTATTGTATTAGGTAGTATCTTGGAAACACCATTGTATCTATAAAGAAGGAAATTAAGTAGCAAATAATTTAGCCAATTAAAATTTTGATATATTTAGGTGAAATTTAAATTTTAGAAGGTAACTGGTGAGTGAAAATTTACATATTAATTAAAAAGAGTTAATTTTAGAAACACAATTATTTAAGGAGGATGAAAAATATTTTTAATAGAAAGGCAAATACAGAATAACTTTAATATAATAAAAAGTCAGATATGGTTTAATTGACTTGACAACTATATAATTTTGTGTTATTTTGATAGGACTAGCCCCCTAAATAAGTCACACATAATTTGTTTAAAAAATGATATTTCACTAATACCATTATATGTTTTGTTGAAATACTATTAACATGGTTATGATCATGATGTAATAAAAGTAAAGACCCAATTCAACCCCATATAATCAATTAAGAAAAAAAACATCCAATAGTGTTACAATTTTCCTATGCATTAAAAAGAAAAAAAACAAATAAATACATCTTTAAATAACAATGACATAAATAAGTAAAATTAAAATTTATTTGATTAGAAAAATATAATAATTTGACTTAATAAATTGTTAAAATATTTGAAGAAAAAAACACCTTTAATATAAAATAAATCAGGCTACAAAACAATTGATAGTTTATAATATAGTTTAAAAAAATAGTCTTAATAAATATTACCTTCACTATTAAAGAAAGATCTTTAATTACATTCCACCTAAAATCAGTTGGAGCATAAGGTGATTAGATATTATTGAATAAAGTAGGAAACATATATACAAAATGATAGGCTATAGTTAGCCTAAAGAATCACTAACTAATAGCTAAGCAATAACCTACTAACAATAATATGCTATCAAATAATATACGCTAACAATAGTTGTTAGCGAAACTACTAACTTAGGATAGAAACTAACCTAGGGTAGGAAATATTAACCAAATAGGGTAATAATATAGTTACCATAGGATAGTAACTCTAACATCCCTCCTTATTACATTATTTGGATAATTGAATAACTACTAGCTATGCTAACATCCCCCCATACAACAATATTTGGGTAAAGTATATAACTGCCCCAATACAATGAAGAAGAAGAAGAGAAATGAAAGAATGGTGGCTTGTGCTTTGTCTTTGGCTCTGGCTCTGGCTCATGGCTCTGGCTCTGGCTCTAAGCATACCTCTGGATCTATACCACTGGGTCTATCTCGGGATCTGCCTGTGAAACTGCCTCTGGATCATTGCCTCTGGATCTGCCTATAGATCTGCCTCTAGAACTTTGTCATTGGGTCTGTCTTTAGGTCTGTCTCTGGGTCATTATCTCTAGGACTGCCACTCGGTCTGTCACTGGATTTGCCTCGGGGTCTACCATAGGTTTTACCTTTTTGGTATTTCTTTCATCATGGTCCATTGTGTGAGATCTGTCCATCCATAATCAATATGAACCTTGTTGGCCATTTTCACTTTGTACCAACATTTTGAAGAAGAATGATTCATACATCCACATGAATCACAAGGATGTAATCTCCAACACTTAGCTGCAACATGTCCTGCCTTTCCACAGTGACTACAACAATGCTTTTTAGGAGATGTAGGAGATTTAGGTTTTACAAACATGGAATTACTGGTACTTGCTTGTACAGTATAGCCAAGGCATTCATTCTTTGCCCTGACATTTGGCATTATAGGAGTTTTAATGCCTTGTTCTTGTTTACCTAATCTCTCACCATTGAATCCCATTTTCTTCATCATTTTGGAACCAAATCCTTTGGTGTGTTTTTCAAAACACCCAATTTCATCATCTTCATCAATGCTTTTAACAATTTTGCATTTGTCATTATTGATGAGATTATGGAGCTCTTTTGAGGAGGTTCAGTTTTTAAGTCACTAGTGTCACAAGCAAAATCTGCTACTGAAATGAGATCACCTGTGCTACAACTGATATCTACCATAGAAGGTATGAGGTCGCTTGTATCACAACAAGCATGTGCCACAATGGGCTGAAGGTCACTTGTGTCACAACAAGCGTTCACCTTTAGGACCTCGTTTTCCTCATTTATTTCCAATTTACGTTGGGCACGGTCAAGTGCAACAAAGACCAGGTATATGCCCCTTAGAACGCCAATAGGAACTTGAGCACCATTTTTTTGAAGGTCTATGCAAGACTCAGAATCATCGAGGAGAGCTACTAAACCATTGTTTAGTGTGAGGAATGTGCCCTCCTCATAAAAATCCAACCCATCCATCTCTGGTGGAAAATATCGGTCTTTAACTGATTTAGCAACATTAGTTTTTAGGGCTATCTTTTTCTTTGATCTGCCCATTTTTAAGGTGTCGATCACTGTCAAAAATGCACCTTTTACAATGAATTTTGCAAAAATAATCTGACTAAGGTGTCGGTCACTGTCGAAAATGCACCCTTATAAGTCTTCCTCCCTTGGTTTTGCAAAATTATATCCCTCCTATTTGCAAGATAGGAGATGGTGGAGAGAAAAAAAAATTAGCCCCCCCTTTCAGTGCAAAAAATATGCAACTATTAAGCCTCAAAGGGCTCTTACAAAGCTTGCCTCGTAGGCAGATTAGCACAAAATATCACCAAAAAAAAAAATCCCCCTGTGTGAAGTACTTCAAACAAACAAGTTGCTATTTATGAAGCCTAAAAAAACAGGGTTTTAGGTTTGATGATGTTATGTCTCTTATGTGAGGCAAAAAAAAAATAATTCCTCCTCTAAATTTTTTATTTTATTTTGTGCCCTTTGCAAAATTAAAGTGTAATTAAAATATTTTAATTAATAATAAAAACTTAAATAAATGTTTTAAAAAAATAAAACATTATTTAAAATTTAAATTATTAAAAAAAATAAAAAAAAACTTTAATTAAAAAAGGCAAAAAATTACCTTTGCGACGGCCTGTGTAAAAAAAGGGCGCTTGGCCCCGACGGGAGTCGAACTCCCGACCTCCCATCGGGCAACGCCTTGCCGCTGGCCCACTCGCCGGTCGGCCTACAAGGCCCGACGTGAAGGGAAGGGAAGAAATTCCCTTTCCCTTCGTTCCTCACGCGGGCGTGAGAAAAAAATGTGGGATTAATCCCACATTGCCCGTGTGGAGGAAATTGTGGGCCTTAAAAGGGCTTTCAAGCCCTTTAACAGTTGTCTGCCCTGCGGGCAGTCAGTCCCCTGCAAACTTTTTGGTCATCGCACGTCTGGTCGGGTGGCGCGTGGCAGTCCGCCACGTGTCACCCACATGTCAGGTCCAATGGTAGTCCACCACTTGTCGAGTCTCGGTCATGTCGAGTCCTGATCAAGGTTTGGCTATCCGCCATGTGTCACGTCTGAGTCTAGTGGCTATCCGCCATGTGTCTGGTCTAGGTCTAGTGGTTGTCCGCCATGTCAATGCCTCAAGATTTGTGCCCAGGGTCACGTCTGGTGTCATGTTCTGAGTCAGTGTCTTGAGATCTGTGCTTGAGCGCACATGGGTGTCGTCAGGTTTGCATGTCAGGGTCTAAGTTTAAGCCTCAAGATCCGTGCCTGAGAGTTTGTCGTTAGGTCAGATCCGACGGAGGGCATGCTTGCCCTCACTGACCGATCCAAGCTACCTGGGGGTCCCCTTGTCAAGGTTTGTCATACCCGAGGGTACTTCTGCCCTCGGGTTTGGGTTTGATCCTTGCCTGGGAGGGCGTGCCTGCCTTCCCGACTGTGCGCTGGACCCACGGGGGCAGCAGTAGCGGTCGTCGATTGTGATCACCGGGGTCGGAGGGTGCCTGCCCGTGTCGACGATCGCGGTTGGCCTGATAGGTTTGACAGGTCTGATAACAGAATGCTATCGGACCTGCGGGTTGTCTCTTGTGGCCGCCGATGACATGGGCCTGCAGGCTACATCAGCAGATCTCGCTCCTCGGGATCTATGCACCTGTGGGCCTCCTCGGGTAGCGAGCTAGTCAGTCTACAGGTTGCCTTGAGAAGCGTGCCAAATCCAGACTACGGGCCGCTTCAAACCACCAAGGTCCCACCCAAGTCCTGCTCTGATACCATGTTGGAGCATAAGGCGATTAGATATTATTGAATAAAGTAGGAAACATATATACAAAATGATAGGCTATAGTTAGCCTAAAGAATCACTAACTAATAGCTAAGCAATAACCTACTAACAATAATATGCTATCAAATAATATACGCTAACAATAGTTGTTAGCGAAACTACTAACTTAGGATAGAAACTAACCTAGGGTAGGAAATATTAACCAAATAGGGTAATAATATAGTTACCATAGGATAGTAACTCTAACAAAATCAATGTATATACTATGTTGCTTTTTATTTTTTAAACAAAGACATCTATACCCAATCTCATCTTATTTAATCTTGTCGTTAATACATCCTTATATATATATATATATATATATATATATATATATATATATATATATATAATAAGTTATATATATATATATGAAATAAGAGGGATCCAATGGCCTTATTTCATGTCAATTATATATATATATATAATAAGTTATATATATATATGAAATAAGAGGGATCCAATGGCATTAGCTCAACATATTAGATTTCTCAATTTTCAAGGAGGAGACTTTGGTTCAAATCTTGCTAATCAATATATGCATAATTGACAAGTTGCTATAACACCACTATGCAATCATATGTAATACAAACCTATTTCAATTTCATGTAATTTATTAAAAAAATGAAATAAGAGGAAATAAATCCTAATGGAGAGGAACACTTTTAATTTATTACAAGACATTAAGATATTGTTACCTCTTTTGCAGAATATTTATAGATATAGTGCTTATCATGGAAATTCTCAAGTGATGTTAGTCACTTGGTTACAACATTTAAATACAATAACATTCAAACAAAGAATTTATCCCTATAAAAATTAGGGTTTTGATTGTGTGGGTGGCCTTGGACCCCGAGCTGTGATCTCTTCAACTTATTTTTTATTGTAACCTCTTTTATTTAATATAATATATGGTTCCAATAAAAAACAAAGGATTTGTTTTGATCTATGGTAAAATAAAAATGTTTAGAAATTGGATTTATCAAAAATAATTTTTTATACTATTTTAAAAATAAATATGAGAAAAGATGGTAGAGATGGTATTTTGTGAAAGAATGAAGGTGAAATTTTGTTCACTTACTCAAGAATCATATGGAACATTAACTAACAACTATGTAGAGGCTAGGGCATTTTTTACATGGATTAAAATTACAATTGAAAAAATACATAAATATATTCCAAGGGAGGAGATTCATAAATTATCATTAATTCAATAACAAATAGATGTAGGGATTGGATAAAAAATAATATTATTATTGATGTTCATCAACTATTATTGGAGGCAATATCTTGGAATTGTGAGTATATTTATAAAGAAGAAAATTAGGTAGTAGATAATTTAGCTAATTTTAGTGTTGATCTTCATCTTGATGAAATTCAAATTTTAAAAAGAATATTATTATTATTATTATTATTTTGAATTTACATGGTGGAATCGGTAGCCGCCACGAATTCGGGTAGGTTGTCCAACTTTTTATGGCCGCCACAGTATTCTGCATTGTCCGTCCTAGAAGCCGCCACACAGATCTTCGCGCAATCCGTCCCTATAACCACCATGCCACAATCATTTTAAACCTTTTACACCGTTGAAAGCACTAGGAAAGGGACAAGCGTCCAGTCCGACGAGGCCCGATATTTGAACCTTGGACCTCCGCCCCCTTATGGGGTTTGGATGAACCAATTGGTCTACACCTCGGACATTTAAAAAGAATATTGTAGGGTGAGACTTTATTTTAATTAAAATGATGTGAAGGATATTTGAATGCAAAAACATAAAACTTTGAGGAGGATGAAGAATATATTTAATAAAAAAAGAAATGAAAAATATATTTTATAAAAGGACAAACTAAATATATAGTACTTTTTTGTTGGAGAACAAGGGGTTGTACTCAAGTCCCCCTCCCTTTAAAAATCACAACTATATTCTTTATAGCTTGATATTTTACAAATAGATTCAATTCTCATCTCAATTGAGTTGCTATAGCTAGAAATCTACATCATTTTACATAAAATGTCTAAATTCTTGATTTTTATTTTTTGGATATTTTTCAATTTTTTTTGTGAATACAAATATTCCAGAATTCAACATCCTTCTTAATATTTTCCTATAGCGGCCTTCACAATACCAAAACTTCACCTTTACTATATATGCATTTCATCTTAGTAGAGTAATATTTCCAAAATATTGCACTATCATAGCCTGCTTTACCAGATCTTGATTGTTGGTTTCCTTATTGAAGCATAAGTGCAACCCCAAAATTTATAATAAATAGTTTATATAAAAGCACATTAATGTTATAAAATATATCATGTATTACCAATAAAAATATTAAAGTAAATCATTATTTGAATTAGGCAGTCAACATTTTCTTGTTAGCTTCAACTAAACTTACTACTTCCTCTAACCATGGAGAAGAGAATTTAAATTCATGATCCTTAATTAAAACCCCTCTATTGGGTAGCCTATTTGCACATTTGTTTCCTTCATTTAACGTATGTGTAAACTTGAATTTTTCAAACTCTATAGCAAGGTCTTGAATTTCCATAATTATATCTTGTTTGTTCCATGGAGCTTTTACATTTTTCAAAATTGTATTTGTTACTATGAGTGAATCACCTTCCATCCAAAATTTTCCATTTAATTTGTTTACATATTTTAACCCTTCCAAAGCTGCCCAATATTCAACTTCATTATTTATCTTAAATCCACTATTGAAAGTGTAATGAGATAAAATCTCTCCTCTATTATTTCTAATTATTCCTCCTCCTCTAGCTAGTCTTAGATTCCCTTTAGAGGTTCCATCTAAATTCAATTTAACCAACTCCACATCTGGTGGTTTCTAATTTATATTCTTTGTCTTCTTTTTGTTTCTCTTGTACCCAACATCATAATTCTATTTGATGACTTGAATCCATCTATCAAGGTTCTCTGCTTATAGATTAGGGATTGGATGATTTGATAGGGTTGGTTTAGACTCCTCTATGGCTAAACAAATATTCATTTTCATTACCTCTAAATTGATTTCCTTTCCTTTAAATATTATTCTATTCCTTTCCAACCATACAGTCCAAAGTATTGTATCTTTGATATATCCAAATTATCTATAAAACCTCAATTTTACAAGTGCTCTATTATTGCTTTAACCATTCTTCAATTCTACCATTCACCATCATGCATTTACCAAACATATTAATAATCCATTGCCATAGTTTCTAGAATATTGAGCAGTGTCCCAAGAGATGGTTCATACTCTCCTCTTTTTTAGAAAGAATACATTGTGAGGGCTCATGAACACCCCTTTTTGTAAGGGTGTCCCATGATAAAATTATTCATTGACCTACAAGACAAACAAGACTTTTGAATTTAGGTATGCTTGGGCTATCCCAAATATCTCTCCATATTATTGTGATATTCCTATTTTGTTAGTGCTTTACATTATATCCACTTCTTGTTGTTTCCCGAGTTATTAAACTCCCAAATCAACTTATCCTTGGCTCCCCTTGAAATAATCATCGTTGTTATCTTTCTACTAAACTACCTCCTACCATCAATGTCTTGTACACTTGTAAAAAAATCTTCTTTCCATTTGTATCTTCCTTCCTAATCCTTATACAAAATGTTTGAAACCCTATCACTATATTTATCTTGAAGTAATCTCATCCATGGTTTCGAAATTGGATCTAGATTGAATGGTTTTTTTATCACACCAAGTGTCCATCCAAATAGAAATATTTTCTTCAGTTCCCACCACCCATATTAAACCTTTAGTCACTAGATCAATTGATTTTTTTAAGCATTTTATAAGTCATATTTTGTAGAGAGAATGCAATAAATATTATGCTTTGGTCATTGGACTCAACATACTTATATGAATTCTTACCCATTGTCTCTGTCTCTCTTTGTATAATCTCAAAATTACTTTTACCCTAAGAGCTAAGTTTGCATCTTTAAGAACTCTTAAACCAAGGCCTCCCCTAGGTTTATCATTACATACCTTGCTCCATTTCACTAAAGGAAATTTTTGTTTATCATGTAATATTGACCACATAATATTTTTTATCGGTTAAAAATATTATATTAATAGGGGTTTTGACAGGGACGCAAAACCTGAATACAAAAGGCAAAACCTGCCTGAAGAAACACCAACCAGAAGGAAAACAACACCATGGTATCAAAACTTGAGGAAACCCTCAACCAGCTTAGAAGCCTACAACAAAAGCAAACTAAAGGCTATCCTCAACCATCGCGAAGAGAAAGAAGAAAAAGCATAGAGAAGCAGAAGAAAGGAAAAATCGAAACAAGAAACAAATAATGACAACCAACAACTATTTCTCAAAAGCAGGCTTAGTTGTGAGATCATGCAGGTTTGTAGTGAAAAAATCTGCTTCAACATCATTTCCATTAATAGGGGACTCCTTGATATTGACCTTTTTATTCCTTTGTTTAGCATGAGGCGCATTTACAACCTCTTCAGAGAAATATATCTTGACCACATAATATAGATTAAACTTTTTCTATCGATTTTGGTATAGTATACAAGGACATATAATATGTTGGAATGGCTTGCAAGACTGATTTAATTAGTTGCACTCTCCTTGCTAACAATATCCATCTACCTTTCCATGTTGATAGTTTATTATGAATATTACTTATAAATGGTTTGCATAGTTCTATCCTAATTCTCTCCTCAAATAAGGGTATCCCTAGATATGTTGTTGGTAAATTTGCCTCCTCTATTTAAAATAACCAACGTATCCATAATTTGATTTAGTTAGGGTGTTTAAGAAGTAAATTTTTTATTTTGTCCTATTAACGTTTTGCCCTAGTGCTCTTTTGTATTCCTTTAATAAGTTATTCAAAAATTTGGCCTTGTTTATCCTTGACCTCCCAAAAAATGTTGTATCATCTATAAACTATTGATGGGTGATGTTGTTGATGTTGTTACTAGCCTTAAGTCCACTTATAAGCCCATATTTGTTAGACTTCTTCAATTTCCTACCCAAAACCTATACCCTAATAATGAAAAAAAATGGTGATAGATGATCTCCCTATCGAATACCTCTCTTGGCTTTAAATGATTCTATTACTAACCCATTGACCAACACTAAATATGAAACCGTAGACACAAGCTTTAATCCATCTAACCCATTTCTTCTGAAATTCAAAAATTTCTAATACTACAAAAAGAAAATCCCATTTAACCCTATCATAGACTTTACTCATATCAAGTTTTAAGATCATTGCTCTCTTTTTTCTTGAATTTTTTGAATGCATAACTTCATGAGCTACTATGGTCCCATCTAGAATTTTCTACCTTCCATAATTGCTCTTCTAATTTTTTTTTGTCTAATAGTGGTCTTAACCGATTTTCCATCATTTTGGAGATAATATTATATGCCATATTATATAGGTTTATGGGTCTAAAAGAAATAAATAATTATCCATCCTTATTTTTTGGAATCAAGGTAAGATATGGTGGATTATTTTATAAGGTGTATACTATTTTACCTTAGACTGTTCCATTGCCACCAATAAAGAATCCTTCACTATATCCTAATTATGTTGATAGAAAGTTGTAAAGAGCCCATCTAGACCTAGGGATTTATCTTTATTAAAAGAGAAAAAAGTTAAATGAACTTCTGATGCAGGAGCATCCAGTGGCAGCAGAGCAATCTTCCATCAACGAAAAAAAACAAAAAGTTTCTAAGTGTTTTGCCTTTGTGTTTGTCGGCTACCAGTTGGGTGGGAAAGTTAAATTTAATTTTTTTTTGCATGGGCGAAAAACATAAAAATCATGTAAAAGGAGGGGAAAATACGATTTAAAAAGGAATTTTGGATCTAAAAAAAAGGCTTTGGTTTGGGCTCCAAGACTGTATGATCTGGCATTGTAATTTCTGCCCCTTTTGGCTGGCATTTATTAAAATAATTATTTTCTATTGTGATTTGGCCCCTTGGATGGTTTTGTTCATGTTTATTCATCCTCATCAAATGGTATCAGAGTGAAATTTCCTAAGTGTGTAAGCAGATCATCGAACATGAGGTAGTTTACACCAAGATTTATGGTTTGGGTGTGGAGAAGCCGAAGAAATATGCCCCTACAAAGGAACTGAGGTGTTGCCAGTAATGCCGTAGTGCCAGTAGAGGATTTTTAAGATTTGCAAAGGCAATTCCAGGAATTACAAGAAGAGTTGCGTAGAGAGTTTGACCCAAGAAGAGAGGAAAATAACGAAGATGAAGCCGAAGAAGAGGAAGACCAGTTTGAGGAAGAAGAAGAGGCAGTAGATCCTACCCAAGCAAGGTTGTACAGAGCCATATCCCAGATTGGGAAGAGGTCGAATATGGATATTTCCACATACTCAAGAAATATTAACCCAGAGGAGTTGATTGACTATATCAATGACCTGGAATAATATTTTGAATATGAAGAGATGGAAGATCCTAACCGGGTCAAGTTTGCTAAGACCAAATTGAAGGTTCATGCTAGAATCTGGTGGAAAGGAGTACAACTTGATAGAAATAAAAGGGAAAAAGAGAGGATCACCAGATGAAAACAAATGGTGAAAAAGCTGAGGAGGCAGTTTATTCCGATAGATTATGAGTTAGATATGTTGAAGATGTAAAGTTTGAGATAGTCAGGAAAGTCTGTCAAATAATACATCGAGGAGTTCTACAAGATCTTAATCCGAACCGACCATTCTAAGGCTAACAAGGAGAATGTAGCTCATTACATCCATGGGTTGAGAACCAGTATTCAAGAAGAGATCATTTTCGTTAGGATGAGCACCATTGAGGATGCTTACCAGTTTGCTCTAAAAATTGAAGAGAAGCTAAAAAGAAGGTTTGAGGGTAAGTAGAAAGGAAGAGGTCATGGAGAAAGAACTGGTGGAAGAATATATGGACGAGGTGAGAAGAAATAAGTTAGCAACAGTCAAGACTAGAAGGGAGATAATGCTTATATATATTGTGGTCAGAACAACAACCACCCAAGAGGAAGAGGTAGATTTGGCCAAGGAAATAGAGGAAGAGGGTTTTGTGGAACTTGCTTCAACTATGGAGAAGAAGGACATCGAGCATATAAGTGTTCACAACACCAAGAGAAGCCAAATAGGAGGCCAATGAGTAATGCCAGAGCTGCTATTGCAGATGAAGGAGCTAAATCAGAGCACTCTAAGGAGGTAGAGAGAGGAGAAGTTATGGTCACAAGGAGAACCTTGTTGAATGAGGAGAAGGAACTAGACCAGAGGAAGAGCCTATTCCACACAAGGTGTAAATGTTCAGGTAAGGTTTGTAATGTTATTATAGATAATGGTAGTACTGATAACTTGGTCTCTAAAAAAATGGTTACTAAGTTACAACTAGAGAGGAGGAGACACCCACATCCATACCAGATTGTGTGGTTGCAAAAGGACCATAGGGCATTGGTCAATGAACGATGCTTAGTCAAGTTTAATAGTGGGAGATACAAGGATGAGGTCCTGTGTGATATGCTGTCTATGGATGCTTTCCATATGCTGTTAGGAAGACCATGGTAGTTTGATCGCCGTGCAGTCCATGATGGACATGCCAATACTTACTCCCTAACAAAGTAAGGAGTGCACCATAAACTAAGGCCACTGAAGGAGATGGATGAAAATGTATGTAACAGTGCCAAAATTTGCTTGGTTGATGGTAGAAAATTTCTAGATGATTTGAAGCATGAACATCAGTGCTATGCATTAATTCTTAGAGTTAGGAAAGAACCAAGAAAATATGTCCCTATAGAAGTCTCAGGTCTATTGGAAGACTTCTCAGATATTATATCTGATAATGTGCCAGAGGGTTTGCTACCCATAATAAATATTAGCCATAATATTGATTTGATACCAAGAGCTAGTTTGCCAAACAAGGCTACCCATAGGATGACTCTTGTGGAGAATGAGGAACTAAACAAACAATTTCAGGAGCTACTGGATAAGGGACTGATTAGGGAAAGTCTAATTCCATGTGTAGTACCTACAGTACTAACACCAAAGGAGGATGGAGAGTGGAGAATGTGCACAGATTCCAGAGCTATTAATAAGATCACCATCAAGTATAGGTTTCCATTGCCAAGGATGGATGACATAATGGACAGTTTAAGTGGGTCCAAGTATTTTTCAAATATTTATTTGAAGAGTGGGTATCATCATATCCACATCAGAGAAGGAGAAGAGTGGAAGACAACTTTCAATACCAAAGAGGGTTTATATGAGTGGTTGGTCATGCCATTTGGGCTAACTAATGCACCCAACACATTCATGAGGCTTATTAATGAAGTATTGAAGGAATTTATGGGAAATTTTGTCATTTTCTATTTGGATGACATTTTGATTTTTGGCAAGACCTTGGAGGAACATCTGAGGCACATCAAAATAGTTTTGGAGAAACTGAGGGAGGAACATCTACTGATAAATTTGAAGAAGTGTAGTTTTGTGAAGTAGTTGGTGTACTTGGGATTTGTCATCTCAACTGAAGGTTTGAATATGGATCTAGAGAAGGTAAGGGCTATCATTGACTGACCTACCCCAAGGAGCATAACTAAGGTAAGATCATTTCATGGTCTAGCAAGTTTTTATAGAAATTTTATTAGAAATTTTAGTAGTATTTTTGCACCCTTAACTGAAACAATGAGAGGGGATAAGAAAGAATTTAATTGGACCTTAGGAGCTGATAGGAGCTTTGAGTTGTTGAAGAAGAAGGTCATTGAGCAACCTATGTTGGCACTTCTAGATTTTAATAAGGTGTTTTAGGTATATTGTGATGCTAGTGGTAGTGCCATAGGAGCTATATTGAGTTAGGAAGGTAAGCCTATTGCCTACTTTAGTGAAAAGCTTAATGATGCCAGGAAGAAATATTCTATCTATGATCAAGGAGTTTTATGCTATAGTTCAGGATCTAAAGAAGTGGAGACACTATTTGTTGCCAAAGGAGTTTGTTTTGTATACTGATCATTAGGATTTATAGTATATTAACAGTCAAGGGAAATTGAATCAGAGGTACTTAAAATGGATTGAGTTTTTACAGAGCTATACCTTTGTGCTTAAGCATAGGAATGGGAAGTCAAATAGAGTTATAGATGCCTTAAGTAGAAGGCAGAGTTTGTTGACGACAATGAGAGTGGAAGTTGAGGGGTTTGAAGAACTTAAGAGTTTGTACCCTAAAAATCTAGTTTTTGCTGAAGCTTGGAGAGCTTGTACAACACCAGTTACTCTAGATAGGACTAAGTGGTTGGATTTTATGATCCAATATGGAATTTTTTTTAAGGGGAACTAGTTGTGCATTCCTAGGAGTTCAATGAGGGAGAATATGGTCAAAGAGAAGCATAGTGGAGGATTGGCTGGACATTTTGGTAGAGACAAGACCATTGCCTTGGTGAATGAGAACTACTATTGTCCACAATTATTGCAATATGTGAAGAAGTTTGTATAAAGTTGCAGAATATGCCATATGGCCAAGTGTGTGAGGCATAAGACCAGGTTATATCAACCATTGCCTATACCAGAGAGACCCTGGGAGGACATCAACATGGACTTTGTTCTTGGTCTACCAAGGACATAAAGGGGAAATGACTCCATATTTGTGGTAGTTGACAGGTTTTCAAATATGGCACATTTTATTCCCTATCAGAAAACCAGTGATGTAGTTCATGTTGCTGGACTATTTTTCAAGGAAGTGGTACGACTTCACGGTCTACCAAAAAGTATAATCTCCGATAGAGACACAAAGTTCATTGGGTATTTTTGAAATACCTTATGGAAGAAATTGAAGATAGATTTGAAGTTAAATTATGCATACCATCCACAGACTAATGGATAGATATAAGTGGTGAATAGGAGTTTGGGTAACCTACTGAGATGCCTAGTAGGAGATAAGCCCAAGGGATGGGATATGATTTTACCACAGGTAGAATTTACTTATAACAATTATGTCAACAGGAGTACTAGTAAATCATCATTCCAGATTGAATATGAAAGTAGTCCAAGAAATGCTTTTGATTTGAGGAATTTGGACAGGGGCTAAAGCTAAGAAATTTGCAGAGCATCTGAAGTATTTGCATGAAGAAGTAAAACAACACATCAATAAGATGAACACTCAGTAAAAGATAAAGGCTGATTAGAAAAGTAGGTTTAAGGAGTTCCAAGTTCGTGATGAAGTCATGGTGCACCTGAGAAAAGAGAGGTTTCCTACTAAAACATATAACAAGCTAAAAATGAAGAAGTTTGGACCATGCAAGATCATACAAAAAAGAGATTCAGGAAATGCATATGAGGTGGAGTTGCCGAGTGGATTGAACATATCACCTGTGTTCAATATTTCTGATTTGGTAGAGTATCATGAAGGTGATAGTTCTAAGGAACCAGTTGTAGAGTTTTGGAGTGTTCTGACATCGGTTCCAGTGACAGAAGAGATAGAGTAAATCTTGGATAGCCGTATCAACAGAAGTACAAGAAACAAGCAGTATGAAGAATATTTGGTGAAATGGAAGGGAAGGCCTGTAGAAAATTCAACTTGGTTGTCCAAGTCCGAGGTTGACCGCTTTGGTTTTCCTCCAACAGAAGAGAAGTGAGGTCACTTCTCAAACTTACCCTAGGTTTCTGATGCAGGAGCATCTAGTGGTAGCAGAGCAATCTTGCACCAACAAAAAAATAAAAATTTTCTAAGTGTTTTGCCTTTGTGTTTGTCAATCGCCAGTTGGGCAGGAAAGTTAAATTTAATTTTTTTTGTATGGGTGGGAAACTTAAAAATCATGTAAAATGGGGGGGGAAAATAAGATTTTTTTTTTGTATTTACATGGTGGAATCAATAGCCGCCACGAATTTGGGCAGGCTGTCCAGTTTTTATGGCCGCCACAGTATTCTGCGCTGTTCGCCCCGAAAGCCGCCACATAGATCTTTGCACAGTCCGCCCCTATAACCACCATGCCACAATCATTTAAACCTTTTATGCTGCTGAAAGCACCAGGAAAGGGACAAGGGAAAATAAGATTTTAAAAGGGATTTTGGATATAAAAAAAAAGGCTTCAGTTTGGGCTCCAAGATTGTACGATATGGCATTGTAATTTTTGCCCCTTTTGGCTGGCATTATTAAAATAATTCTTTTCTATTGTGATTTGGCTTTTTGGATGGTTTTTTTCGTGTTTGTTCATCCTCATAAACTTCTTCTAGAGTAATAGGCTCCATTAGTTTCCTATTGTATTCATCTATTATAATTATAGGTACTTCTTGAAGGAATTTATCATTAAGAAATCCAAACTCCTCTGATCCTAGAATATTTTAATAAAAATACCTTGTCTCCTTTTTTATTCCACTTTGATCTTCAATCCAAACCCCTTCTACTGATTTAATTCTACTAATTCTAGATTTTGATCTTTGTACTTTAGCCATCCTATGAAAAATTTGTATTTTATCTCCTTTTAACAAAGTCTGTCTCGATTTTAATCTCCAAAATTTTTCTTCCTTACTCAAAATATTATGATATTCACTAAGCAAATCCATTTCCTCTGATTTTGGATGATCATGATTACCTTTTTGGATTTTTAAAATTTTATCTTTTAGTTCTTCTTTCTTCTCAAAAATGTTTCCAAAAATATTTTTGCTTCATTCTTTTAATCTAGGTGTCATTGATTTAATTTGTTTTGGAAGTGTATACAACTTATTATTTCTTGAAGAATTCCATGTTTGTGCTATCATATCAATAAATTGACGATGGTCTTCCCACATCTATCATATTTAAAATATGATATTTTTGAATTCACTTACCACCACTTTAACTCTTATTGGCTAGTGATATAAACCAATCCTTGTCAAAGTATTAATTTTAGCACAAGTCCCTTCATCTAGCTAATGATCTGAGAGTATGCATCTATCTAAGTTTTTTGCTATTAGGTTATGACCCTCCTATTGTTGGTCCATGTATAGTTGTCTTATTAAAACTCAACATCTCATAGATTATTGTTACGAATAAAAGATGAAACATTTATCATACTTTGGGTTAATTTTCTAATTCTCTAAAAAATTCATCCAGATTGGTTATGGCATTAAAGTCTCCTATGATCATAAATTAGGTTTTTTGGTCTTTACTTCCCATAAAGGTTTCAATCCCACTTCAAACTTCTGATCTGCCTAAGTTATAGGTCCATAGATATTGATAAGGATGAAATAAATATTTGCATAGTAGCATGTGACTAAAAAGGCTAAAAATTTGCTTGCTCAGTATCTGCCCCTCTGTATCCTTTTAATTTTCCCTGGGTCCTTTATCATGAAAGACGCCAAAATGACATTTTTTGAACTTGATACTTTTTCTATTGATCCTATCATCGAAGCTATACTCAAAGACAAAGTTGGTATGATTACTTTTTTTTAAATGTTCTCTGGTACTGACTGGGATGCCAGTACGACATTTGCCTCAACCTGGGAGAATGGCGTCGTCATTATACATGGGGTGGACTTCCAGATTAATGTGGAACTCCTTGCTGAGCTAATTGGACAGATCGCAAATGGTCGTACAGTGCGGAGGAACAAGCATAACTAGGAAGTAGAGCTTACCCATTTTGAACCTTCTTCACCAGTGCAGAAGCTCCACAAAAAATGTTTGTTTTGCAAAGACTTATCTACTCCATGGAAGGAACTGTTGAAATCCATCATGCAATATATGACTGTTGATGACCTCGAGTTAGAGTTGTGCAATTTTCATCTCTCTTTTGTAAACTATTTTAGAGATGCTAAGTTTCTTAATATCCCTTTTTTTTTGTACTAGTCCATGGATTATTCTATTACTTCCACCCATGCCAAGAAAGAGGAAGATTAGCCTTCCCATCAAGGACTGTTTAAAATTATGTATGGTTATCTACTTCAAAATTTTCCAAAATGAAACATCACTATCCAAGAAAACTCCGAGGATGAGTCCTATCCCACTCCTAGTTCTAAAATGAGAGGAGCTAAAAGGAAGAGTAAGATTGAAAAACCTCAGACATCCTTTAATGCCAAGAAAAAATTTAAGGTGGAAGTTACTCCTATGAGATGCTCCCAAAGGCTCAAGAGTAAAGAAACCCCAAATCCTGTGAAGGACAAAAAATATAGTGAGACTGATTCTGCTGATGTTGTTGAGAAATATTTACACAAACTAGTCATTCATTCCTCTTCTGCTACTATTGGTCACTTGGAGTCTGCTTATATTGCTCTCGAAAAATCCATTTCTCAGCTGAAGGACTAGAAGAACATCTTGAATTTATTGTTTTTCTATGATACATATGATGAGGATGGGTCTGCTAACTCTGCAACTATTGGAATTTATGAGGCTAAGGAGGATGATGTTATTAAAATTGCTAAGGAAATTTTCAAGGATGTTCCCAAGGAAGAAGTTAAGGAAGGAGCTACGGAAGGAGGTCTGGAAAATACTGATGCATCTCCCATGCATACTGATGCACCTCCTATGCAGTAATTTACTTCTTTAAGCCTACTTCTAGCCCTGTGGGGTTTCTTTCCTTCTGGTTTTTCTGTTTGGTTTCCTGTTTTTCCCTATCGCGCTAAGGATGCATTTTGTTCCTTCTTCGCATCCTCTTCTCTATCCTCTCTAGGTTGTACTTTTGCTCTTTCTGCGTCTTGTCCTCCTTTGTTGTTTCAAGGCATTGGGGCGCCTTTCAAATGCCCCCTTAATAAAATTTTTAACTTACAAAAACAAAGGCTATCCAATACCTAGATTTATGAATTGTTACACTAGAGGTTCTAATAGGATTCCAACAAGTTAGAATTCCCCCTATCACTCCTTCAGAATCCATAACGTCCCATTCACATCTCGCACAACTGTTTTTATAGTTTTCAAAACTTCTTCTTTTGTCATTTTAGTTTCCTAGATACAAAGAATATCAAGTTTATTACTTAAACAAAGGTCCCTGATATACCTTTGGTTTGAGGGGGAATTAGCACCCCTTATATTCCATGAGATAATAATCATGTCTCATTAGGAGCTACTAGCCCCGCCTACGAATTACCACTATTATTTTATTGTCTAGTAAAGAGTTCAACCAACTTAGTTTGTGTTCCTTTCTCTTTGTTTGCTCTTGCTTCCCTCGATCTTGGTTGATAATTTGAGGGTTTTCCTTTTTTTCCATGTCTGTATCAGAAGTAGGTCTTATTATTCTATTCCTCAATATTCTTTTACAACTCTTTTTTTATCAAAATTATTTTCTCCTGGATCTACTACATAAGCTTTTGACTTGTCCTGCTCATTTTTTGGTATTTCCTTATTAATGGTAGAGGTATTAACATCTAACATTGCATTTTATTTACCAATTTTTTTCTCCTGAATGGTGCATGGTACTTTAAGAGAGTTCAAAATATGATGAGACACATTCTTTAGGATCATTAAGAATGTTTGTTCCTAAATCAATATCATACTAAATAGATGGTTCCTTGTTAATATGTTGAACCTATTGTACTGTGTCCTCTAAGCTTTGATCTACTTTTTCTTCATAGGCTAAAGCCTCAAAAGAGTTGGTATTTCTTCCAATATCCTTCCTTACTAGTCTCCATTGTTTAATTGATTTTATTTGTTTAGATTTATTTTTGGAAGTTGAAAATAATCCTCATCCATATCCATTTGTAAGTTTCTCTTGCGATTTTCTACATATAATTTTGTTGGACTCTTCTTAGGGCAAGATCTCTCAATATGCCCCACATCATGACATCTTCTACATCTAAAAGATATATTTTTATAATCTATGGTTTGGGTCCACATCTTATCCCATACTTAAGAATGATTGATTTTGGTAAAGGTTTACTTATATCAATTAAGACCAATATCCGAGCATAAATAGAGAAGAAATCATCTTTTGTAGTTTTTGATATCTCCAAAAATTCTGCCAAAGTGTTGTCTATTGCCTTGAAGATATCCATATCCTAAAAATTCAATGTGCAATCCATACATCCTAACCTAGATTGATACTAGGGATATATTTACATTTTCAAGTGAAAAGCCTTCATACTAGCTAGGAAGGATGAGTCCTGCTCTTCCCATAAATCAAGGATCCCCTTTTAGGATTCTATCACTTTCTTCCCTAGAACAAAAAATGGCTAGGAAGAAACCTTTGGAAATAAAGGATATAATCACTCATGGAGACTTCCAACTCATATCTATCTATTTTCTCAAGGTTGAAGCTCTTGGTCAATACCCATTAAATTACCAAAAATCGTCCTATCTTTGAGCAACATGGATCGATCCTTTATGGTGTCCTCACTAACCTCTACTACTAGAGATGTTTTTAAAGATTTAGGTATAAGTCGATCCATTAGAAAGAAACTAAAACTCAAAATATATTGAAATTTACAATAATATCCTATAACAAATATAGTATTTGATAAAAATTTATAATAACACCACTTACATTATCGGTGATGTGACCCGGGTTCAATCCCCATGGTGGATGTATATAAGAAGTATTGCTCAAAAAAAAAAATTATAATAATTTTCATGCAAAATTTCTAAGATTAAAAAAAAAAAAAAAACTTAACTAAAATGTTTTATGCCCAAACAAAATGTCTTGCCTGATTGAATCCTTAAGCTTTTATTGCTTCTCCTATCATCTCAACCCTAACTAACAAATATTTGCAATTGACATAACAACAAATAAAATATTTTTGTATTTTAATTCGAGTGGCCCCAATAAAAGCCACATCTAATTTAATTTAAAAAATATATATAAGTTTTTTTTTGTTCTTTATAGATAGAGCTCAAGAACATGTAAATAGAATTGGCTAAAAATATAGCAAACCTAACATGTTCTTAAAATTATTAAAATCAATTAAAATTTAAAATTTTCAATTATAATTATTAATATATTTAAATTGTAATGGGACAGGGTAGCCTGGGTGAGTATGTGAGGGGGTGGGTATGTGTATGGCTATGTATTTGGCCCCTGTTGATAAACTTAGCTCTCACCCTTATCAAAGGTTATGGTTGGGATGGAGATACCCCGCCATTAGTATGGTGGTAAAAGTTTCTCACATTAACCTCAATAATATAAAAATAAAAATAAATAAATAAATAAATAAATTTAAATTGTAATGTTCATTTATTTATTTATTCTTAATTTTTTTTTAAAAATACATCTCAAAAACATTTTCCTTTCACCACATTGCAGAGGTAGAACAATCCTCCAAAGAGGATCCCTGGTTCGAATCTCCATCCTACCAAAAATACATGAATACCTAAAATAAAATTAACAATGTTGACCCAATTAATAGTGTTGATGCCATCAAGTGCACTACACCCATGGTTTAAAAAAAAAACCATTTCCCTTTCCACAGTTTTTTATTTTTTAAAACAACTCTGACGCACATTTCCCAAAGGTATCATTTGCTACAAAATAGACTACCTCCGTGAGAAAACACATGTTATCTAAAATTCAACAACAAACACACACATATTTGATAATTATGCCGATAGGCGTCCTACAATGGCAGCAAGGTCAGCCCAAACAATATTAATATTTTATTAAAAAACCAACATTAAGAAAATTATCCGCGGTTAGATTTAAAATATTTAAAAAATATTTAAACTATTCAAACTTTTTAATATTTTATCTATCACACCTCCAAGAAATGAGATAGACGGATATATAAGCTAGTTTACTCACAATTTCATAATTTTTTTTATCAAAATGTATCACATCTGTTAATAAAAATAAGAAAATAAAAATAAAAAAATAAAAATATCAAGGAGCATATTACATACGGGCCGTTGAATTATATTTTTGTCTTTTAGGCATCTTTTTTGCCATGATAGTGGGTTCCTGAAAGGAGGATAAATTACAGTGTTCTTTTAAAAAAAAATGATTTTGACGATTCACATATCATTTACTTCACGAGTTTTTCATGTAACCATGTCGTCATTCTACTTTATGCTCTGTAACAAAATAATATAATACTCTATCTTTTCATCCATTGTAGAGTTTTATTGGTTAAAGCTGTAATTCCAGGTAAGAGCCAAACACTAAAATGCTTGATAGATATTTAATAACAAAAGTATATTATTAGTTTTAAAATATTATATATTTAAATTTAGGTGTCTACAATATGAACTCAAAACCATACTAATGCACTTTCTTTATATTTTGAACTTAAGTTGGTGTCGCATCCCAGCTGGGAATCCAATTGAAAAAATTCATTTCACATCGACAACAAATATCTTATTCATGTTTAATCCTATCTTGCTTTCTTTAGATCATCGTTCAAAATGCTTTCCTTTCTAGGGTATTCCATTACAATTTGGATCGACCACATCATTAAAAAAATTGTTCATTAAAGGCGCACTACAAATAAAAAATTCATGGAATGTTTGAACAAGATTTTGATTTTGAATAATGCTTGGCCAATACATTAGAGAATAGATTGTGCTTGCATTTTGAAAGTTTAGATGAGCCTCACAAGTCCCTTTCTCAACACCAAACCTTTGACTAGACAGGCCAATAATACATGCAATTTTATATGACCTTTGACTACCTCATCAGGAAATGACCAAGTCCTGTCATACACCTGTCCTCCTCCCCTAATGAGGAAATTGACATTAATGTCCTACACCAATGTTCAGTAAAGGTACTTTCTCTTGGCCCAATTTAAATAAAATACAACTGGGTTGCAATGAATAAAGATAAATACGGGTTGCATAATACTGTCTCTCGATTACCAAAATTGTCAATTTTGCTTTTTGTGTGAGAAATTCTGCTTTTTGGTAGTTTAATAGTGTGACAAATAGTGGTAGAGGTATTAAAGTGGAATGAAATTTATTCAAGTGTTGTAGGTGAGTTGGAGAGGTAGGGTAATCCTTTAAGGAAGGTCTTTGGTTTGATTCTCCACCCTACCAAACACACATCTGTTACCCAAAATCTAATTGATAATGCCGGTGCAGTGGGCATGACTCTGGGATGATTTTGATGGTGTAGAACCTTCTGATCGTGGTTTCTTAGAACAAGGCAACCCCACAACGGATTTTTTTCTAAATTAAAAAAAAAAAAGGTGGAACTAAATTTTAACATAGAAGTATATCATTGGAAATAAACAGTTTGTAAGTAAACAATATCACATAAACCTATTAAAAAGCAAGAAGACCAACTACCCCACATACTGTTACTGATGTTAATATGCAACTGTGAAGATTGATATTTGTTTGCTTTATTTGGTGATGGTCAATCCAATGGCTAAGGGGAGGCAGTAAAATAATATATAGTGTGGATGGACATACCAATAGAGTTGATTTGAGGAGAGGAATAATGGAACCCGAATCTTATCTGTGCATGAATCATGAAATCTAGTTGGCATGGGCCTGTGGAGTATCAATGTGCTGTCAAGTTCCTAAACACCACTCCAAAGTTGAGATACACCCAGTGGTTTATATAGCTTTGATTTGAGTGCTTTTTAAGCAAAACAAGCCCTTTGTTTCAGAAGACAGAGATACACAGCAGAAAAATATACTCCTCTTGGTATTAGGTGGAGGAGAAAGAGTGCTTTATTCTTGCTCTCTCTTTTAATGGCAAAGGAGCTGCTAAGTAGGAAATGTTCTCACTGTGGGCATAATGGACACAATTCCAGAACCTGTTCTAGGGTAGTTAAACTATTTGGTGTGAGGCTTACTGCAACAGATCACATTGGTGTCCAAATAAGAAAGAGTGTTAGCACAGGAAACCTCCTTCACTACCGTGGCTTCGGTACCATACAGTCGGAGCTCGGTGCAGCTTCAGAGGAAGGGTATTTGTCTGATGGATTGGTCCACACTTCCAGCAAATCTCGTGACAGAAAAAAAGGTAAGTTGAAGTAACTGTTAATGTCCACCAGTATTGTTCATATTACATAATCCTATAATTTTTTTGCTAAGGCATTGAAGCTACTTATAAAACATACATAATTACCCTTTTCCTTTTAAATTCAAACCTTGAATCTTTATCAATTTAAACCTTGAATCTATATACAAAGTAGAAGAATTGGTGTTCCTCCATTGTCTACATCCATTCAGGCTAGAGAAGAATTGGTGTTCCTCCATTGTTTGGGTCAAGTTATATGTACTTTTTATTTAATGGGTTTATGTTTGCAGGGGTGCATGTACCTTTTTATCTAATGGGTTTATGTTTGCAGGGGTGTCATGGAGTGAGGAAGAGCACAGATTGTTTTTGGTTGGACTGGACAAGTTGGGGAAGGGTGATTGGAGAGGAATATCCAGAAATTTTGTGACAAGCAGAACTCCCACCCAAGTGGCCAGCCATGCACAGAAGTATTTTCTGAGACAGAGCACTCTTCACAAAAGAAAACGGCGCTCTAGCCTCTTCGATATGTGCCCTCATGCTCCAAATGTAAGTCTCTATGTTTACAATCCATATATGTATATTTCCCTTTCTTGAGTCGCTGTATATTTTCTTAGCAGAGAATTCAATCATTCATGCCCAAATCTTTGAGAATGGGATTCATGACAATAATCCCACAGTTACTTGAATCTCTCAACTTTAATTGTAAAAAAAATAAAAAATTATGATGATTATTTATTCAAAAGCATGAAAGACATTGTTCAGCATTGAAGGGACCATTTCTGAAATTTTTGTTAATCAGGTAACAGGCTCCATTATGGAAGAAGATTCACACAACTTTTCGCCAAATTTAGGGGAATTTGGCTTATCTGGCGGCTTAGAGTTATCTATGGGAGAGGCTCCAAATTTGCCGCTCTGTACTCGGCCAGAGCAGGCCCCGGAAGGTCTGGTGAGTACGGAGCCACAGTTATTGTTGCCTTTGTGGCCAGAATTGCAGTCGGAGACTCGTCGCAGCAATGCTAATAGCAACTGCAAGAGAATCGAACCTGTGATGGATGATGGGGAACATTCAGAATTGAGTCTTAGCGTTGCACCTCCTTGTCGAGAAAGAGAATCTGTCCCCACTCACCCGTCTTGCTGTGATTGTGATCTGAGCCTGAGCAGAGCCATGAACTGCTCGCCTGCCATGATAAGAGTGGTGTGAGACAAAATAAGTTTGTGGATGACAATGTCTCTTCTTCAATTTCGAGCTTGAATCTATCTGTATATATATGTGTAAATTATATTGGAAAAAACTGGTAGTGTGATGGTTTATGAACTCAGATTGAGGAGTTGAATGCATCCCAGGTATCCATTGTGGACCAAATCTTATGAGTAGAATTATAGTAATGTAGCCATTTTTATTTTAAAAATGATGTTTTGTCTGTTCTGCCATAGGCTGAGTTTTATTTTATGTGTTAAAACAAGAATTATATTAATAGTTAGGTTGGGCCTTCGTTCCATCACATAATTTCCAAAAATATGCCTAGATTGCATCACCTATGGACCCATGAGAATGTATATTAAATATTTTTAGTAGTTGGGATGTTACATTAATTATTTCTAGTAGATGGGATGTTACACATAAATGTTAAATATATGTGAAAAGTGATTTCATTTGATGGGATGTTGCACATAATTGTTGCATATATGTGTAAACTGATTTCATTTGTGTAATAAATTTATATGTTTAATGGGTTGTGTTATGTGTTTTTTTCAATAGAATATACACGTGTATGTAGATAATTTAATGAGGTACATCGTTTCAACGTAATTTGAGCGTTAGATTCATTAAGAGCAACGTTAGATCCTTCTGAGTTATTAAAATGGTTTGAGATGCCTTTGGATGTCATCATCAGCATCTTAAGGGTGTGTACTGTTATCATTATTAAAATGATTTGAGATGCCTTTGGCTACCATTAATATATATATTAATATATATTTTAGGGGTGTGGATTGTTATTAGAGCAGCAACTTTGTATGTTATTTGGAAGGTCATATGCAGTTTAGTTTTTCGAGATAAGCTATTTCTGTTTTTGGGATTGTGTTTAATACTGTTATTGATATTTAGTTCCAATGTAAAGCCTTTAAGAGGTTTATAATCAAAGATCTCAAAGACTGCTCTACTGAAGACAAGTCAGATGGTTGGATATCCTTGATCAGATTTTTGTAATCTAAGATGTCTTGAATTTTGATTTTTCTATATTAATATAAGCAATATTTAAAAAAAAAAAATGGTTTTAATGATTTATATATGTTTTTTTTTTTATATAAAATATTTATAAGTTTTAATTTATTCCAAATAAAACAATGTAAAATTTTCAACTAGTCTTCTAGATAGATAGATATATATTATAAGAAGAAAGAGATAAGTTGTATATAAGTTTTTTGAAATCAGTTTTTATGTGAGATGACTTAATATTTCTTAAGTTACACCACTAACTTCAAAGACTTAAAAAACTTTAGAAATAGAATAAACTCTAGAAAAAACTAAAGTAACTCCAAAAGAAAATAAAGTAACTCTAGAAATTAGTGCTAGGCAAAGCTAGTGCCATAGTGTTTTCAACTCTAGTGTTATTGTTTGTTCACAAACCAAAAAAGAGAACAAGTAGTTAATTGATGTTAGTTGCATGTTAACATGATTCCTTGTCACCTTCACCATACATGAATCTCAATATAATTCCATTTGATTGCTAAACTTATCTTTTAACTCTAGCAATTATATCCTTTAAAACTAGCAATCACATCCATCTAATTCTATCAACTCTTAATTAGAGATCTTGCATCTCAGTTAAACTCCTAATCAATTCTTTATGCAACTCCCAATCATCGACAACTCTTCCAATGCACCTAACACATCTTCCAATCTTGAATCTTCCAATGCATCATCTTAAAAAACTTATATAAAATCCTATCCTTTTAGGGCAAGGGTAACAAGAATGATATTTCAAAAGTTGCATTTATTTCCTTCCAAAATTCCTATAGGAAGAAGCTCTTAGAATCATTTGCATGCAAATACAACTGTAGCTTGCCAATCATCTTAAGCTTTTGGATTTGGTCTTAATTCTTCTTCTATTATGTTGTCTTTTTCCATTTTTCTATTTAGGCTCATTCTAATGTGTTCATTTCTATGTTATATTTTAATCTTTTTGGAATTAACTACTAAATTGTATTTCAATCTCTATGTCAATATTTTGGCTAGAATCTTACATTACCATTTCATCTTGAAGGATTGAAAATTAAGACATTATCTTTCTATAGACAATCACTATTAGGAAATATAACATCATAGCCCATGTGAAGTGGCAAGTGGTATAACCACCTCTCAAAAGGCATATGTATATAGTATAGGATAAAGGTAGTTGCAAGTTTGTTTGAGAGCTTTTAATGTATGAAATAGGTATTATATGTAATTAAATACTCATCATTGCATAATGCAGAGTATCAAAGCATTGAGTTCTAACAATAGCACAATAATTTGCCAACATTATTGTTAGTACCACCAATGTTGTTTTTTATGGTATTTTTATAGGTCCCAGGTTATGTGAGGTGGAGACCTAAGCAAAGATTCATTCTTTATCTAAATGACCATCAAGGCAACTAGCTATTTATCCTAAAATCTTGGATTTGCTTTTGAAGCCCTCTTTCATTTGATATGATATATTTTATGTACTCATCTAATTTGATTTTGATTTATGCATTATTTGTCATCTCTAAGTCATTTTTTTTTAAATCTATTATTTCATCAAAATCAGATTTCTATGTTTGTGTTCCCATCTAAGATTTATGTCAATATTAAAATTGCAAGCTCTTGGATCATGATACTACTCTATAATAATCATAAATAGTAGCATTAATATTTGACAACTCTATCAATATCATCAATAGCACTAGCACTAACACTATTCTAATGTATCTCTTATGTTGAAATGATCAAAAACTTAGACAGACTCCTAAACCCCTAACATTTTGTTGAGTTTGCATGTATATAGGTTTATGTTTATGTGGAGAAACAATCAAGAGGCTAAGTAGCAAGATTAAGGCATTTGACAATATTTAGAATGTGAAATGAGTTCTACCTATCTTTACTCTTCTTCTTTTCTAGATCTATAGTTTCTCTTATCTAGTGGTTCTATTAGGTCTATGGTCTTGTTTATTCTTTGTTGTTTTGTTTGCATATTGTCTACAAGAAAATAAAAATGCATGCAGTTTAGATTTGTAGGATTTATTTAATTGTATAATCTTGTTATATGTTCAAATTAGTTATTGCATCTTCAAGGAGACTCAATAACATGTAAGCTAGGATTTTTTGTTCGAGATATTACATTATTTGGTAGCATTAAAGTACATGTGGTACATTTGTAAATATTATATTAGGAAGTGTGAGTTATATTTTATCTAATATATGTGTCAAGTACGTAAGTGTTGAGGATATGATTATACCTTAAGCTTAATTATAAGCCTAAGTTATTATTATTATTATTATTTCTTATTTCTTACACTTTGTATTTACATGAGGTATAGTATGCCCATGTTGAAAATAGGTTTATTATTTGTTAGGATGTTTAGTTAGACTATTAGAGTTGTCCTTTGTCTTCTAGTAGTTAGTTGGCATCCATGTTTAGTAGATTGTTATCTGTTAGTTATAGTGGTTGGCCATGTTTGGAAATTTTTTATAACCACTATAACCTATGTGATTCTATTGTAAACTTATATATTCTATTACAGCTAATGAATAATCAACTTCACTTTGGATATTTTTATATTATTGGTAATCAAAGCCGAAGGATATTTTTTTGCAAGGAGGGAAAGTTGCCACTTTATTGCTAGATGTCTAGTTGGGTTTTGCTGCTAGTACATCAGATCCTAGGTAGGTTCTTGCATGAAATTGGCTTGAGGCCAGTTGTAGCATCATTTTTGTGAAGCTCAGGAGGTGGAATAGGGAAGAATTTACCCCTGTAATGAATACCCATGATAGAAAATCAGAGTGTAAACCTGACTTGCCTTGTGCGGGAAAGAAAATTTTCTTGTTTGGAGATTAAGTGTCTACTTTGAATATCAGAGAGCAAGATATTCGAAGGGTAGTTGCATCAATTTTGAGGCCAAAATTTTTCCAAGAGGAGACATTGGCACTCCTTACCGTGAGAACACCAGGGTTACTAATAGAAGGTTGTTCCAACTGTTGAGAATACTTGTGCATGTTTTGAGGGTTTAAAAGGGTTTCAGCAGGTATTGGAGGAGCAATTATCCCTTTACTCCTATCTTTGTTTTTCCCCTCCCTCTTTCCTTTTGGATTGATCGACCTGTTTGTTGATAGACACAAAATCGGGTAAGGAGCAGGCAACCTACCGCTCCCTGCCTTATCTCTCCACCTTCACTTTCCCCCTTATACCTCATCCTCTTACCTCATATTTACTCCATTCAGTGGGCTTGGAATGTTTGGGCGTGCATAGTGGATCTTGACTGACGACACACATGATGGGCTCTTATGTACCGATTGACAGTCTTTTTGACGACTGACCTCTTCATTGGCAACTGAAAAATACCGACCATTTATCGACTAGTTGTAGGCTTCCTAGCCAATCATCTATTCTATCAAAACTCCTTGTGCGCAAGTAGACCACGATAGGGTTTAGCCACAACATAGGTTATTCTTGCATGTTTTTTAGTTGGCACCAGGTCGACATCTCCCTACATTGAAGAAGAACCCTCACCTCGACATAATTTGCAACATAGGAGGGAGGCTCCCTAATCCTCCCTCATCTTGAGCATCACCATCATCGCGAAAGGAATCACGGGAGTTCAATAGAAGAAAATTACAGGCGATCTTGACAAAAAATAGAAGAAATTTTTGCAGAACAATTTAACAAATTTATAAGGTTTAAAGGTAACCAATACTCAGCCAATCAATCATGAACAAGGGGCGATCGTAAGTTATACGAAGAATCTGCATAGCCTAGTTAGCCTCGGGCAAGTGGCACTATGCCATTCATGGATTTTTCTGGTCAAATTTACATTTGCGACTCTAATGACAATTAGAACCGCCCCACAATCATTGTGGAATCACATCGAACATTCATATATTTTTTCAATCAAATTTTTATTTTGTGACTTGCCAATGACCCTCGTCCCTAATGAATACAATATTTTTTGATAGATTTAACAATTCCTAACCGACGGTTTTTAGTTTCCTACAAGGTGATATTTTTTCTAGCTTTGTCGAGAATTCTCGGTACAATTTCGACAATCGACAAATGTCATCGATGAGAAAATATGAGAGCACACAATTTTCTTTGGGACTAGTTGTCCCACATCGCTCCTATTGTGGGTGAAGTTTGGTTTAAAAGCGTGAAAGCGCATAGATCATAGTGACCACCTTGTGGTGGTCACCACTGGTCACGCTCGCGCGTGGGCCATAGCACCGATTAGTGGCATAGGAAGCGGATATTTGTCCACTGCCTCAGTTGTGGAGGTGCTGATGAGTGTGCAAACCTTTTGGTGACACTTAGTAGAAGTTTGATTATGGATTATAGAAAAATTTGACTATTGACCCGTTGAAACCTGATTGCTGATCTACGTAGTTGACTTCACGCAGTTACCATTGACCCACCAAATTTTACCACCCAAAGTAGTTTTTCTTGCTAAAATAAAAAAATTCAAATTCGAATATGGCACTAAAAACAAGAGAAGATGAAATTTTAAAATTTTTGCACTTTTTCAGTATTTTTGCAAAATTGATCAATGTTTACCTCCAAAAGTTTGCAAATTCAAGGGCTAATTTTTTGAATTTTTAGTGCTAATATTTTTACCCATTACAAATTTGAAGGGTAAATTATTTTGTAAATTGCACAAATTGTGTAAAATTGAAGCACTAAATAGCCCATTTTTGTAAATTGGAAGGCAAATTTTTGTAAATCTAGGCAAATTGTGCATTAGGAAAATTTTCCTAAGAGCTTAGATAGTTCTTGCAACCATTTTGGAATCCTCCTAGTCTGGCATATACATGTAATCAAATGGAAACCGACCTCAAAAAAAACATGGAAAATCTTACTATTGCAGTAGATATTTTGGCAGATAAAGTGAAAGATATTGTTGTTCAATTGACTCCTAGTGATGTCAAAATCTATCACAACCATGCCAACAAAGAAAAATGTGAGGTCAAATTGTATGACAGATCAAGGGATCCTGATGTCTTGTCTATATGAATTTTAGATATGTAAACTTGGTTTGCCTATGCTGAAATTCCTGAAGATGACCAAGTTGCCTTTGCCACAGTCAAACTCACAGGCTTAGAAAAAGTTTTTACTGTAGAAAGACAAATCCATAATGCTATCATGACTTGGAAAGAATTGATACAAATTCTGAAAAACACCTTTTTCCCACCAAATTATCAAAATGACCTCACGACCAAGTGGTATAGATTGAGGCAAGCCTATAGTATGTCAGTTGCTAACTACATTTTTCAATTCAATAGGCTAAGGGTGCTTCTTGGTGTGAAATATTCAGAAGAGGATTTGATTAACAAGTTCACTCGTGGATTGCAAGATCATATTTTTAGGGAAATCAAGTTCAATGATTTCCTCACTTTGGATGTGGCATTCAAGCATGCAATTCTCGAAGAGGAGAAATTTGGTACCTCTTACAGATCTCAATATGACAATAGTTCCAAAGGTGTGAATCAACATCAACAAAAGGTGAAGAACAATTCTCATTCTTCCCCTCATTCTTCTTCTCCTCCCACTTATCCTAAAGCACATTCTTCTTCTTCTCACTCTAAAGATCCTTCTTCTTCAACAATGTATTGTGATTTTTGTAAAAAGCAAGGTCATACAAAGTCTAAATGCTTTACTTTTGAAATAATGAAGAAGAATAAGTCCCTACTTGTACAACCTACAAATGAGGAACCACAATATGGTCCCATTGTGACTACATATATAGAAGAAGAATATCCTACTTTAAAGGGTAAACTAAACAAAGTTACCCTCATGTCGAATATTTTTGCTTGAGGGGGTTGTGACCATTTGTTTTTCATTGGAGCCCACCTTACACATGATTTTTATGTGGATTGTATCATAGATAACAACTCATAGAAAAATCTCATCATGAGTTCCGTTGTCGAGAAGTTGAAGCTTCCCACGAAGCCACATCATCAACCCTATGCACTTGGATGGAATGATATAGACTCCACATCTAACATCACACACACTTACACCTTGAATTTTGCTTTTGGTGATAAGTTTGTAGATAAAGTAAGATGTGATATCACTAAGATGGATTATTCTGGACTATTTCTTGGTAAACCCTATCAATTTGATAAGAATGCAGTATATCATACTAAAAAGAACACATAAACCTTGGAATTACATGATAAAACATATTTGATACAAAGCACAACACCCACATCAAATTTGATGCTAAATTGTAGATAAGTTCGTAAGCCATTAAGTCAAGCACTTATTTTGGCTCCTACTTGGATAAGTATCACAAAATACAAATAACAAGCACCATCAAAGATGCATGATAAAGAAGAATATTCACTTCCACGAATTGAATAATCACAAGAGCTCATGGTTAAGGAACCCATCACTCTCCCTCATGAGAAAGATACCAACCATTCCATTGGCATCATTTCGGGTACACCTATGAACACACAACCACTTGTTCCACAGAATTTGCCTTTGGCTTTGCCCTCTTCCACAATTGCATAGATGGAGGAGCAAGCTAAGGTCACTTCCTTCATTTAGCATTGATAGAGCCTTCAGTAAGATAACATAGGACTTACAAAAGACTTAGTAGGAGTAGCAACAAGTGATGCTCAAGCATCACAATATTCACTCATTTTAGGTTGAAGATAGAGTTTGAATTTCTTTGAATAAGCGACGCTTTCTAGAGACACCATATCAGGATCCTCCACCTATCATCGATCCTACAACAACAGTGGCACCTGATCGTCAACTTTTACTCACAATAGATTATTTTGAGATGAAGACTCATCACATTCGATAGAGTTCTTCCACTTCTTACCTTGTCACCCACTAAGATCACTTTCCACACATGGCTTATTGGATTCCTCACCATTAGATGGCCCATATCTTTCCACATTTGTTGAGAGCATTGGGGTCTAATGCTTCTATGGTTGGGAGGAGTGTTGAGGATATGACTGTACCTTAGGCTTAATTATAAGCATAAGTTATTATTGTAGACACCAAAATATAACCACTTGTCATCCATCCATGATTTATCATCACTATTATCCATTATTTATATATATTTTTATATATATTGGTTTAATATATTTAAATAATAATATTTTATATAATATATTTATATGTATTACATATATATATATATATATATATATATATATATATATATATATATATATATATATATGAATTAATCCCAACCATCCATCATGATTTAATCTTATCCATTCATACACCTTAATCCATACCACTTACCCAAATTTAATCTCCACCCTTCCTCATGTTTTAATCTCGACCACTCAAATTGTATCGTCAAAACCCTAACATGTCTAAGGGAAGATTATAAAGAGGAGTTATTTTGATGACTCAACCCCGAAGTCTCCTAAGTTTTATTAAGTCCTAAGTATTCTCCTCGAGTTTTTAGATTCTTGGAAGCCTTCATGCCCTAAGTTCTCAAGAATCCTAGCTCCATCATACCCATCCTCGCATCCTCTCACCATAATTCATATCCTCCACATCCACCATTGCCCACCTCGCATGAACCAAAGCTTTTCGAGCACTTGTTAGAGTCTATAAAGCGCCTCTAGATGTTTCTAGTTAGCACCAAGCACCTGCAAGTGTTTCTCGTTCAGATCTGCAACTCTATGACCCTTGGGCGATCGTTAGGGCATATGCATAATCATTCCATGCATAAAAAATAAACATAGAAACAACGTTATTCAATAAGGTAAAATTTCATTGTTCTCATTTCATATTCTCAAATTTGTTTACAAATTTATTTATGCAACTAGGGTTTAGTAATTTCATTTTTTGAGGATCTCACGTAGTGGAGCCCTCATAAATATTACTGATTCTTATTATTATTTATTGTGTGTAGGTTTGAGAATCACATTTATTGGTAGCTGTTGAAGCTTGAGTGGTTCTGCATAGGATACCAAAGCCCACTCACCACTTAGTTGAGATCGAATCAAACATGAAGACACCACCATTTATGTCTAACTAGGGTTTTGGAGAACCCTAGTGCTTTGTAATTGTAAACCCCATATTTGGAGAACATTTGATTGTAATACAAGAGATCCACTAGTAATAATAAAAGAGTTCATTTCTTTGTGCAATCATTTGTGTTACTTTACTTTATTTATTATTTCATAGTTTATATTTTGGTGTTGCTTGATTTTGTATTCACAATTATTATTATTATTATTTCTTATTTCTTGCACTTTGTATTTACGTGAGACATAGTATGCCCATTTTAGAAATAGGTTTGTTATTTTTTAGGATGTTCAGTTAGACTATTAGAGTTGTCCTTTGTCTTCTAACAGTTAGTTGACATCCATGTTTAGCAGATTGTTATCTGTTAGTTATAGTGGTCAGCCATGTTTGAAAAATTATTACAACCACTGTAACCTACGTGATTCTATTGTAATCTTACATATTCTATTACACCTAATGAATAATTAAATTCACTTTGGATATTTCCATATTAGCAAGTCAAAAGTCATAGGTGTTAGGTGTCAAGATGTAAAGTGAAGAGTCATAGGAATTATGTTATATGTGAAGAATAGGAAAGGATGCATCTCCTAGATGTTTGAGAAGAGCAACAGTCAAGTATTGAATTATTATTTGTAAGGTTATGTTAAGGAGACAATGATCCATGCATTGTAATGAATTCTGAATGTAGAATTGATGATTTATTATTGTGAAATGTTGTGATTTATTGATATTATTACGAGAGTGGCATTTATGTGATTTATACTAGATTATGAGAAATTGGACTTATGAATTAATCTGGTTGAATAGAAATAATTTTATTTGTTGCATAAAATGTCTTGAACCCTTGATTGAAAAGGAATTGAAAAATATATTTGCATTTGATTTTTTTTTTTTTTTTTGTAAAAGAGGGTAAAAATTTATTAACTCAGCAAAACATTCATGATACAAAGAAAAAGCAGAAGCTATTCAGACATATCATCTCTCAATAAAGAAGAGAGAGATTGAGAGCAATCAGAAGAAAGTTGAGACCAATTTTGAACATCCCAACCATCTTGAAACTTAGAAGCCCATTTAGCTAACAAATCCGCTACCCTATTCCACTCCCGAGGAATATGCACAAAAGAAATGAAGTCCAAGTGAGCAGAGATATTAAGAATTTTCCGAGCAACCCAACTCAACCGCCAACAACCATGAAGACTATCTCCGTAATTTAACAAATTTATAACAATCTGAGAATCAGATTCACAAACAATCCGACGCCAACCCAAAGCATACCCTTGCTCCAAAGCATATAAAATTGCGAGTGCTTCCATGAAGTTATTAGAATGATGTCCCTTAAAGCAAGAGAAAAAAATTGGATAGTACCACTACTATCCCGCCCCACACCACCAATACCAAAGATTACCCGGATTACCCCGGAAGATCCATCCGTATTAATTTTCAGCACTCCCGGAGGAGGCGGATTCCATTTGCCAGCCCTCCGCACCCGATTATTCTCGACCCATCCGTCTGCAAGAGACATTAGGACCAGGACCATTAACCATCAAGCCTAATCTTTCCATGATCTGACGTTCCGCATGGTCCACGGGAGAAATAATCTGACATTTTGCAGACATAGTTTCCTGGATCATTCGCAAAATCCTCTGCCAGACCTGGGAAGTAGTTAACTCCTTACCTTGGAAAATCCGACGGTTCCGTTCAAGCCAAATCTGCCAAAAAATGCATGAAGGACCAATACTCCATCCAACTTGTAAAAAGAAAGCCGCCGCAGGAGGCCGCCCCATAC
This sequence comes from Wollemia nobilis, assembly GCA_028583015.1. Classification (NCBI taxonomy): domain Eukaryota; kingdom Viridiplantae; phylum Streptophyta; class Pinopsida; order Araucariales; family Araucariaceae; genus Wollemia; species Wollemia nobilis. The sequence goes on from JAQPPZ010004842.1 coordinate 8,340,266, forward strand.
TCCTCCAAAAATCAACTATTGATGAAGCATGCGAACAAGGGTGATTCCATACTCCCCACCAATAATGCCAGACTTGTCGAGCAAAGTCACATTGGAGAAGTAAATGCCCAATAGATTCTTCAGCCTTCCCACAGTTATAGCATAAAGAGGGGCCAACAAACCCACGCTTTTGAAAATTATCCCAAGTGAGACAACGATTATGAGTAGCCTGCCACCCATAAAAACTACACTTCGGCCAAATAAACTTATTCCAAACTTGCTTCCACCACGGAACCTCCTCCTCACCAAACCGCTGCCGATCCAAAACACAATAACCAACAGCAACCGAAAATATCCCTCTATTATCTCTTCCCCATGCTAGCACATCATCCCTAGGTAGAGAAGAGCAGGGACGGCTAGCGAGAATACGGGCCAGCTCTGCCCTCGCATCCATAGTGCCACCAGCAGGCCATTCTCGAGGATCCTTCCACTGGAGACTAACCATCTGACCAAAGGACTTAACAGTTTTGAAATCGCCACCTTCAACCATCCAAAGATCCCAAAAGCATTGAGCAAGATCTTGAAGATGTGGAAACTCGCTAAGAAGAGGAGCAAAGCCATCCCAAGAATCCTGCCAAAAAAGAGCCCGAGACCCAAGATAACAAATCCGTAATAACCCCCGCTTAACCAACTCCGCTCCCTTTTTCAAAGTATTCCAAACAAATGATCCTCGACCACCAAGCTGTATCGAGGAATCTCTGAACCTTCCACTCCCCTAAGATACTTGTGGGAGATAATCTTGGCCCAAGTTTGCTCCTGATTACTACACCAACGCCAATACAGCTTAGCAGCCAAAGCAGTCCCAGAAAGAGAGCTTAGACGAAGACCCAACCCCCCAGCTTGCCTTGGTCGACAAATAGTCTCCCATTTAACAAGACTCCATTTTGAGGAACCAAGATTGCCAGCCCATAGGAATTGCCTAGAAAGAGAATCCAGGTCATGAAGAAAACTTGCTGGAGCAATCTAAATAAGGCATCTATACACCGGTAAAGCCCGAACAACTGACTTCAAAAGTAAAACCCGACCAAAAAAGTTAACCATCTATGAGTCCAATGACTAACTCGACTACGAAATTTGTCAAGTATGTTAGTCCAAACCGCCCTAGGTAGAGGACCAACAGAAATGGGAATCCCCAAGTATGTAAGAGGAAGAGTTCCAACCTGAAACCTGAGAATCTGAACAATTCTAGCTTGAACCCTGGGATCTCTATTGAAAAATAAAATAATAGACTTGTGCTCATTAATCTCCTGACCAGAGACAACCAAATACAAGTCCAAAGCATGTCTAAAGTTGGTTGCTTCACAAATAGAAGCTACACCCAAGAGAGCAATGTCATCAACAAACTGAAGATGGGAAATGGCTGGCCTACTATTCTCCCATTTCCATCCATGAATAAGACCCCGGTGAACCTGATCTTTAAGCCAACGACCCAGACCTTCAGCCATAATTATAAACAAGTACGGAGATAAAGGATCCCCCCGCCGAAGACCCCGGGAAGCATGAAACAAAGGAGAGGGCTTTCCATTAATTAGGACAGAATATGAGGGAGTTGTAATACAACTCATAATCCACTCAATCCAAGAAGGATCAAATCCAAAGGCCAAGAGGATTTTGTGAAGAAAAGACCATTTCACCCAGTCATAAGCCTTCGCCATATCCAACTTCATAAACATAAACTTATTCTTAGAAGTGCTCATAGAATGAATCGCCTCGACAAGCAATAGCCACTCCATCCGTAACTGTCGGCCACCCACATAGCCACCCCCGCTCATAGAAACAACTCTATCCAGCCAAGGCTTGAGACGCTCCGCAATCGCCTTAGTAATAATTTTATACACCACATTGCAGAGAGCAATAGGCCGAAACTGATCAAAAGAGCTAGCACCCTCCTTTTTAGGAATTAGCATCAAAAAAGTGGAATTCAAAGCTTTCAACAACTGATGGTTATGAAAGGACTCAAGAACAACCCTCAAAAGATCAGATTTAATAATTTCCCAAAAGTGTTGAAAGAACTCAACCGAGAAGCCGTCAGGCCCTGGAGCTTTCCCAGTCTTCATAAGGAAAACTACCCTTTCTAGTTCATCAATGGAAATAGGTTGAAGAAGGCATGCATTGATCTCTTCTGAAATAACAGAAGGAATACAACGCAAAATAGTATGATCATCAACATGATCCCCACAAAAATCCTCGTAATATAAGGAAGAAAAAATCGAACAGCTTCCCGAGAGATATCCTGAGAAGCAGATAACTGAATACCTTGAGAAGAAATAATCGAAGAAATACCATTACCGTGTCTTCGAGCCTTAACAAGTGTTAAAGAAAAAAGCTGTATTTCAATCTCCTTCTTGTAACCATTCCACCCCGGCCTTTTGCTTCCGTAAAATCTCTTCCCGAAGCTCCCATTCTTGAAGTTCATGCAAAGCTTCGTACTCCTCCCGCAAATTCTCGCTCTCGTTAACCCATGATCTCTCGATATGTCCGGTGATAACATCAAGCCTTCTTTGGGCCAAAGTTTTAGCCTGAAATAGATTCCCGAAACACTGCCTGTTCCACTTTTTGAGTTGATATTTCACAAATTGGAGTCTTTTAACAAAAGAGTACATAGCAGTACCGTGGGAAGGACAGCCCTGACTCCACCAGACTTTCATCAACTCGTACAAAGAGGGATCCCTAAGCCACATTAACTGGAATTTAAAACTTGGATGATGATCCATTTCTTGCCGAGAGATAACAAGTTTAATAGGCCAGTGGTCTGATCCCCTCCAGCAAGAATCGTTGAGTTAGTAACCCAAGAATTGCTAATCCAAAATGAAGAAGTAAGAAACCTGTCCAACCTCTCAGAGATCGAGTTAGAACCACACCGCTTATTCGTCCAAGTGAACACACCATTCTTTGGCTTAATATCCACCAGATTAAGAAGCTGAATATTATCATTAAGGAGTCTAGAGGCAGGCCCCAAAGTACCCACACCACCCCTCTTCTCATCAATACTAGATACAACATTAAAATCTCCAGCCATAATCCAAGGATAGAATGGAACCAAGGCTCGAACACTTTGAATATGATTCCACAAAGAAGCACCTTCCCAAAAAGATCCGAGGGGGTGTAAATGTTAGTGAACAAAACCACTTCTCCAGACTCATGGCAAGAAGCTATCATAGAAAGAGATGACTTATTCGATACCCACCAAAGAGGAGTAAGCTTCTATGGATTCCAAAGGCTAACAAGCCCCCCAAGCACTACCCACAAGCCCCAACACACCGACAAAGACCTCGAGGCCAAAGTTTAGAAGCAATACTAAATAGACCCTCCACCGATAATTTAGATTCTTGAAGAAAAACAACATCCGGCTTATGTGCCTGAACCAAATCCCGAATAGCTTTTTGACGAGGTAAGCTATTCAAACCTCTCACATTCCAAGAAAGAACAATCATTTAGAGAGAGAAGAAAAGTGAGACTCCAGGGGTTTAACCACCCCACTCTCAACCAATGTTTCTCCCTCCATATGCAGTTTATGTGCATCTTTCTTTCTACCCGCCTTAATCAGCTTCGCAGGGGCCTCTTTTTTAAAGTTCTGTTGGAGTAACCCTAGAGAAGGACTAGGCCAAGAACCCTTTCCTCTACTAGAAGTCAGCAAATCAGCCAAAAGAGGGTCATCCCCTTTCACACCGTCCTGTTGCCCCTCCGAAACAGGAACAATTGCCAGGGCTGTGTTCAAAGAAGAATCTGTCACTTCCTGTTGCCCATTAGGATTCAACACCTCAGTTACATTTTGAGTATCCATATTCAAATTACCATTCATTCCTTCATCAGGAGATACCAACTCATCTAAGGCATCAAACTTATTATACAGGCCATCCATTTGTCTAGCAGTAAAGGTCCGCTTCAACCCTTTTCCCTTATTACGATTCTTAACTGGAACAAAGCCTTCTTTGTCTACCCCACTAACATCCATGGGAGCCCTCCCCTGTCCAGGTCCAGCCTCTTGTGTAACTGACTTCCCACCCTGAGATTGTAGATTTGGATTTTTAGAACCAAATGATTTATTTTCAGGCATTTTAGGGCATTTACGCTGAAGATGCCCGTACTCATGACACAACCGACAACGGAAAGGAATAGTTTCATAGTCTAATTGTTGAACCCAAGAAAAAGAGCCAACACATATTTGCATAGAATCAGGTAGAGGCTTAGATAAATCCAATTCCACACAAATACGGGCACATGAGACTACCTTTTTGTCTGAAGTTTGCTGAGACGGTCCCACCGGTTTGCCTAACACCAATGCAATCATGTGCAGAATATCCGTCCGCCAAAACTCCAAAGGTAGCCATGGAAGTCGAACCCACACTGGAACCCTAGAAGGAATCTCCTCAATCGGATTAAAACCCATATGCCAGGGTTTAATAAACAGGCCAATCTGGTTGTAAAAGTATGGGCCCCCCTCAAAAGCCCTATTCCGGTCTGCTAAGAAGGAAAACACCACCAGAAAGAAATTATTAGCTCCCATCATGATCTCCATATCACCGACCGGGTTCCAAGTACTCCTGGCCCACTTTTCAAATGCCAAGAAAGGGATGCGAATACCCAAGAATTTGCATATTAAAGCATGATTTTGCATATATTCAACATCATCTCGCAATTGACTCAGTCGAATCACAAGAACAGGCCGCTCCCCACCCCTTTCCAAGCATCCATTAACTCGCTTTGCACGAAACCCTCCTTCCAAAGAAGAATTACTTGGGCCTGAAGAATTACCCTCTGCATTATGCCAAACAGAAGAAAAGCCTGAGCCACGAAGGGCTTCCTTAAACGAGACATTATTCCGACATTGGGTACCTCCAGGCAAAGCCATTCATGCTGTTCCAAAAATCTCAGAAATCCCTTCTCCTCAGAGCACCTCCTAATTTTTTCCTAATTTAAACATAATGTAGAATTTTTGTATTTATGCACTCTTGTTTCCTTCAATTTTTCTAATGTTTATCAGAATTCATAATAATTTTCATAAAATTTTTGAAACAAACATTTACCATGATCATAATAAAAAATATTCAAGAACAATTTGAAGTTATCATTAATAATATATAAAGAGAGAAAGGATAAATGACATAAGGGAATAAGGGTTGGGTGCTCATAAATACCCCATATTATTTTACATATCATAAACTAATACAATGGATTAGTCATTAGGGGTATTTATAGTGATACCAAAACCCCAATTAAATGTTAACATTAAAACTTGACTTTGGAGGTTAAATGACAATATATATATTACAACCTTTAATCAAGGTTATACATAGAGGTGGATTAACCAATATCATTAAGGATATATACGTAAAGGTGATAGTTTCTGATATATCTAATCTAATCAAAAAATATAATTGCTAAGAAGAAATAAGATATCAAAAGAACTACAAGAGAAAATAAGCTTTATTTCATATTGCTTGAATAATCTTGTACAATGAAATATGGAACTAAGAGTCCATAATATAGGTTTTACAAAATGACTTTTGGTCTTCCTCAAATGACTCTTGGTCTACTCCAAATGACACTTGGAAAATATAACAAATAATGTAATATATTCTAACACCCTCATGTATTACATTATTTGGTATAAACTTCTCTTGATCTGCATAGATGATCTTTGAATATTTAAAACTTGTTTTGTCCTAGAGCTTTTGTAAATATATCTACCAACTGTTCTTCTATAGGAATATGATTTAAATTAATATGATGATTTTTAAAATGATCTATGATGAAATGGCATTGTGCTTAAATATGCTTAGTTTGTTCATATATAATTGGATTTTTGACCAGATTGAGTACTCCTGGATTATCACAAAATATAAGAGTTGGAGCTTTTTTGATTCCCATGTTAGATAATATATATTGTAACCATAGAGATTCACAAGTTTTATCTCTTGTTGAATGATATTCTACTTCAATAGATGATTATGATAATGTATGTTGTTTCTTACTGTGCCAAGATATTGGTCTTAATCTAAGATAAAAAAAGTATCCTGAAGTAGACTTTCTATCATTAATTAAAGCAGTATAATCAAAATATGAGTAGCCCTGTAAATTTTTTTTTAAAATTCTTCATATAAGTTAGTCCATACTCAATAGTATTCTTGATATATTGCATTATTATTTTTGTAGATTTCTAATGAATCTCTCTTGGTTCTTGCATGAATCGTGAAAGATAATTTACAATAAAAACTAGATCAAAACTTCCAATTAATTGATGAAACCTTGTAGCTGAGACTAATGGTGTTCCATAATTTTTGGAAAATTGAATCCCTTGCTATGTAGGTGTATCTTTTGGTTTACAATCCTTCATTTTATATTTTTCAAGTAGAGCTTTTGCATATTTTGATTAAGCAATTGTAATAGTATCTCTATTTTTATGAATTTCTAGACCAAGACAATAATTCATTAGTCCTAAATCTGTCATTTCAAAGGACTTCTCAAGATCACTTATTATCAACATATACTAAAATGATTAATATATCATTTTAACTTTTCTTTGTGTATAGGCTTTGATCTGATGCACTTCATTTGAAATTATGTTGTAACAAATGGTTGTTAATTTTCATAATCCATGTTTTGGGAGCTTGATTTAGACCATATGAGGATTTGTTTAATTTGTAAACTTTATGTTCTTGTTATTTAACAACAAATCCTTCTAGTTGTGACATATAGACTTCTTCTTATAGGTCACTATTAAGAAAAGCATTTTTTACATCCATTTGATGAAGTTTCCAACCCTGATGAGCTACTAGAGCACATACTATTCTGATAATAGTCATTCTAGTTGTAGGTGCATATGTGTCACAACCCGCCTTTGTAGGACCTTTTATGAGATGAAAATATAATTGATTATATTGTTTCGATGCCTAACATCAATTGTGTTATGGATGTTGTAGGACAATTCTTACTTGTAGGTGGATAATATCTAGCTAGCAATTTAATATTTGTGTCGATATTAAATGGCTAGAAAATGTATTGATTAATACCATCTTGTGCATATAAAGGGTTTTGATTTAATTGAGTAACCATTACTATAACGGACTAACAATTTATTATATTCTTTGACAATTATTTTAAATTTCTCTACCAAGAAATTGATTGATATTAATTCATATATTGGGTTTTGATTAAAAATGACTAACCCTTAAAACTGAGCTAGCAATTTAATAATAGCTTTGATTATACCTTTTTTTTAAAAAAATTTGGCAAATGAGATAATTAATAATTGTTTATTAAAATGATGGCTTAATTTAATGTGGCATGCTCATGAATATTTAATGTATTTTTTATTTATGTGAGAGCTCCTTTGATTTTTCAAGTAAAACAAGTTTTTAGAATACTTTTGGAAGATAACTATTTTTGCTTAGGGAGTTATTGAGATTAGGCTAGTTGGGCTTGATCCAACATGCTACAACAATATGGTTCTACCCTGTTGATTTGGGAAAAATATGCTCAAGTTGTGGGAAAATGGAATATATCTTGGGAGGGAAGCCATCATGTATAAAGACAAGGGGATGGCTTTGGAGGAAAGCCATTATGGTTTTATTAGGGGAGGCTTTCAAAAAAAAAGGAGAGAAAGAGGGAAGCAGGGGGAGGAAGCTATAGGAGGAAGGTTGGCATCCGTGGCGGGACCACCAAAAAGGAAATAACAATCACATATTTTGCTGGTCTTATCAAAATCATTTTTGTGCCTTGTTCTATAAAGTGGTGCGATGCAACTCTGAAAATTATGGACCAAGAGGATGTAAAAAACATAGGGTAAATTGACAAGTTTAATGTAAATTGATTGGATAACTTAAAAATTTGCAAATGCCTAAGAGCATGTACATTTCTTTGACTGAATTTCTAGGTATACTCCAACCACTTAGAAGGCCTATGATATCTTTACAATTGGCTTTATAAAGGTTATGGTATTGGCCACTAGAGCTTTAATTCTTTTTTCTGTAAAGGTCAATGCTCAATAATATTTAATTGTCCTCAAGAATTCAACATATTCTATTCTCTTCTTTGGTTTCTGTCTATTTAATGTATTTGTTCATGTTTAAGTTATTTTACATTAATATTATTTTCCATTACTTATAAGGAGAATATTGAATGCACCAAATTTAGTTCATAAAGATATTGTTGTCCAAGTAGACTGTTTCGTGTACATTGTACATTTTTTAAATGATGAGAGAGTAGCATGGTAGTCTTATCATTTAAATAGTGTGCTAATACTTCACAAAAAGAAAATGGTCAAAGCACTTGGGAAGGAAACACACTTGATATTGATGACCTTATTTAAAAAAATATAAAAATATATAAATAAGCATTGTATTTGGGAGTTTTTGATTCTCGGTTTTATGTGGGTCTCTTCCAAGGGAATGCATTGATATAGATTTATGGTGTAGTTTTAACATAATATAGTTTATAACAACATTGATTATTATATTTCCTTTGCATAAATGGTATATCTAACTGAAATACTAATTATTATGTTGGTATGATCAACAGGTCATAGGTAAGTTGATTGTGGGTACCCATTCCCTATAAGATTTTCTTATAGATAATATTTTGGAGCTATAAGACAACTTGTAATAGGACAATTTACATTAAACTGTGATGTGAATCTAATACCTGTTGTTAACAATGCTAATAGTTTTAAAATGAGACTATAAAAAATAATACAAGAAGTTAGAATGCTTGGTCACTCTGCAAGACCCTATGCTTTCCTGAATATCAAAAAATCTCTTTAACCTTTAATCCATTTATATTGTGATCACTATGTTTCTGTGGAATCTGAATTTTTCCCAGGTTTGGATTATGTTGAAAGCAATGCAGAACTAGTCCAGTTGTCCCAATGACTAATTCTCTTTATGATCACATATATTATTTTCTCTTGTTGCTTAGGAAATTATCTGACTTCACTAGCAATTTTGATAATTTGTTATTTGTTATGAAGAGGATTTTATCATGGGAAAACTTCACTTCGAAGTGCTTGTTATTAGGAAGTCTGATGCTTGATGCCCTGAAAGTCAGTCACTTTATATGGAAAATTATTGAGCCAACACTGCCAATACCTATTTGGTGGAACAAAACCTCTGGTCGAGGAAAATAAAGAACAAAACCTCTGGGCTTACAACCTTTCCATTTAGCTGTGATGAAGACCATTGGAAAAGCATGTAGAGTTTGTATCTAAGGAAAATAAGGTTAAATATTAGTAAATCATCATACATATGATAAAATTCTCATGATTAGCAGAGCTTGAAATTGAAGGTTAAGCGAGCAACACGTCAATAGGATTTCAAAGAATGTATTTGCATTTCTTGTATTTGGAGAATTTATAAAAAAATTGATTGTCTTTACCCAATGCTTTAAATATGACCTACCTCCTCAAGTTGTAATTGTCTTCGAAGACAATTTATAGTCTACTATGGATTCATTACATACTCATGCATGGATTCATAAATTCGTGGGATTATTTTTAAAAGAATATAGAAGTTAACACATAAAATTTTCAAAGAGAGGATTTATGTGAGGCTAAAAAGGGTTATTCAAAGGACTAGTCCATAACCCTCTTGATTAGAAAGAAAGATATGTAGTTACTACGATTAATGAACTTGAAATATATTTGAATGAAAATATTTTGCTTCGTTTAATGATGAAGAAATATATTACTGTTGAATATATTTCATTTGGTTTAGTGATAAAGAAATATATTACTGTTGATTATATATGGTTTAATGATGAAGAAATATGTTAGTGTTGAAAATGTCTCATTTGGCTTAATGATAGAGAAATATATTAGAACTGAATATATTTCATTTAGCCTTTGATAATGGAGAAATATATTGAAGTTGGATATATTTCATTTAATTGTAATCATAAAGAAACATATCGGTAGTGATTATACTTCATTTAGCGTTAATGATGGAGAAGAAGTTAGAGTTGGATATATGCCTTTTAGTTGTGATGGTAGAGGAAAAATTAGGGATGAATATATATCACTTAGTTTTAGTGTTAGAGAAATATATTAGGGATAAGTATATTTCTTATGGAATATATTTATTAAGAAAAATTAGTTTTGATAAGTACTTGATCAATTAAGAGTATGGGCTCTTAATTGTTCAAGGAAATTAATTGATAATTACTTGATCGATTAAGAGTATAGGCTCTTAATTGGTTAAGGAAATTGGTTTGATGAATTATTGATTGATTAGGAGTATGGGCTCTTAATTAGTTAAGGTAATTTTTTCTTGACAAGCTCTTGATTTATTAAGAGTATGGGCTCTTAATCAGATGAAAAAAGTGGTTGACTGACTAGGAGCATGTGCTCTTAGTAGACTAAATGAAATGATTCTTATGTGTTATTTTGGCCCTAAGGTATGGACACATTAGAATCATGGAAGAAATATATTCATTGAGTGTGGATTAAAATATTAACACTATTTTTGGGAGAGTGAACATGGAGTTCATCCGAGGGAATTTATGGGGATTCCCTCATTGCTTTGGAATATGGATTAGGGGATCGATTCACAATATGGAACATAAGTATTATGGGGTCCTTATGTGACCATAGTTATATTAAAATATTGAGAGAAGAAATTGAGAGATTCCTAGATCGATTGAACTGGACACAATTATAATAAATGAAATATGGATATATTTAAAGGCTGGGTTTTTCCCTTAAGGGTTGTCCCAATGTAAAATATGTGTCATATGTGATTGGATTGTTGATATATTATGATTCTATTGCTATTTAAAGTTAAATTATTATGGATTTTGTTATTCTATTTTTGTAAATAATTATAGATGGATAGTATAAAGTGCCATTCATGGTGTTTGTAATGGTTAAACTAGAAGTAACCTAGTTATGGTGTCTAAGCAATGAACACATTTTATAATATTAAATAGTCCTTACTACGTCGAAGCGTTGAAGAATAATGAATGGTATGTATTAATGATTATGCTTATAAACTAGAAGCACATAGAAGTATAGAGAGAGTGAAAGGAATTGAGATAGCATGATCACATCATGCTTAGTGCATCTACATAGACGAATGTATGTATGGTATAAATATGGGCATGCCTTTTTGATGGACTAAAAAGGGATAAGTTGGCTCATCGTAGAGATGATATGGTCAAATTAATCATGGGACATTACTTCAATAGACACATAAATATAATAACTTGTGCAAGGTAGAAATATGTGTATCTCTAACGAGTGAAAAAAATTCTCTCTCGAGTGGGTTGGATTGACGGGTTATTACATTTGGCATATGAACCCTAGGTTGCAATGGGCTAGATAATTTTATGTAGAAGTAGGTTGAAGGTGAATGGAAAATGAGATATAAAAAAATTATTAGCTTGAGTAGAGAGGTAAAGGATCTAAACTCGGGCATCCAATTCTAAAACAATTTCTCTAGTAAATGAGGGTATTTATATTCCAAATGGTAAATAGGTGTCAAGCTAGAGTGAGAATTTTTTGTTAGAAAAATTCTACATAGAGGTAGAGAACCTCATGGTTGTAGTACAATTAATACAATAACAAATTGAATGATAGAGGGAAAAAATGAACCAAAAGAGCAATTATTGGAAATGAATATTGATCAAGTTTCCTAGAATGTAGATTCAAAGAATAGATAGGGGAAATATCCTACTATAAAAAGAAAATCATGAAGGTAAGGCTGAAATATCGGTAGAGCTAGCCAAGGACCTAAAGAATATCAAGGTATCCAAATTGGAGATTTTAGCCGAGACATAGTTGTATGAAGGGGAAATGAATATTTTCCTTGAGTAATTACTCATTAGTAACCAAAATAGTAGGGTTACCCTTTATATGCTTGATATAGCCTTAGAGTGGTAGAATTACTTCAAATATGGTAGGAATATTCAAGCGATGAAACCTTGGAGGAATGGTTTTGTTCAAGTCAAAACAATGACAAGATGAAATTCTCTATTGATATATAATTCTCTTAGTTTACAGGTGGAATTATTTCTTGAGGATTATAATTGCCAAAGATATTTTAAATGTTCATTATAACCACAATGAAGGATGGTTTTCTAAATTAGGTAGGCTTTGGAAAGTTTCTAAGTGATGTAGCTTGGACTATGATAGATACATCTAGGTGTTTTGAACATTAAATTTTGTTCTTTACTTGTTATGAATATCAACCATGGATCATGGTGAACCTAGGCTATATATTTAGCATAGTAGGTGAAATATAGAAATTATTAGAAGAGAATAGGTGGGGAAATCTATTCTCGAAAGGAGTATGGGATCCTCTCAGAGTAATATAATCTATAGTCTAACTTAAATAAAAAGAGTGGAAATGGATTTCCATTCATAGGTTTGAATAATTCTTAGTGGAAAGAAGATATGGGAAATCTATTCTTAAGAGGAGTATGGGATCCTAAGTTAAAAAAGGTTGATAATGTATGTACCAAATTGAGAGTTGAGTAGGATTTAAATGTACAAAGATCCATCTTAGGAGTGTATCCTAATATTAGAATGAGATGAACCTGCTCAAGCCCATGACCTTGAAAAGGGCTTACAACTATTTGGGACCGTAATCCCCTAGATATAATAGATCTAGCCAAGGAAATGCGATATTAGGATGAGTGTTGCAACAAGAATTCAGATCAAGATAGAGGAAATTTTGAAGAGAAAAAAGATTTTGGTATTGTAGCACCCTAAAATTGGCGCAGTCAAATTGGAATAATTACATTCACCTTAGTAAATAATTTTAAATTCAAATTTAACCTCCCAAACCGCCCGTTAACCGTCGAGAAACCCGTTTCCCCTTTTTCCATGCCATTTTTAGAGGTTGTTTTGATCGTTGGACGATATCGTCGCCGATCAGACGATATCGCCCTAGATTTGACGATTTCGTCTGGACTAGAACGTCTAGACGATTTTGTCGCAAAACTGAATTTGCATAGATAGACTCTGTTCCAACGGGTCTCCAATTCGGGCAGAAGCATGTCTGTGTCATTGGGACCCTTCCCCCGTTGGAGATCTCCCAAATTGGGATGATCTCCAACCTCCCAACAACTCCCTTATGCCTATTTAAACTCTAGGACATTCCCTCCCCAACCCCTGGCTGAATTTTATCTGCAAGTTGAATCCCTCTGCGTCAAGACATCTGAATGTTGCTTCTACACTAGTTCCATAGTATTTTTGTTGCAGGTACATCACCAATTTTCAATCGGAGCCAGCACCCATCGCCAGCGACGAACCTGTCAAGATCGGAGGCGATCCCCTACAATTTGAGACAATTTCGTACTGATGCAAGACGATCTCGATTGTAGTCCACATCGAGGCAATCAGTGCCTGGAGTTTGCTTTTATCATCATTTTATTTGTCATTTTTTGCTATAAATTAGATCAGTTACTCAGTTTTTATGTTAGTCTGCATCTGGAGTTCACCCATCTAGTCTAGATTGCATGTTAAGATCATATTCTGCCATTAAAGTATCGTAATTTGCTTTAAATTCCATTTTTAAATATCATTCAGTATTCATATTGCAATTTCATTTAGTTTGCCTCTGTTTGCACAGTAGAATTCCTTGCATTTTGCACCTATTTTCTGTTTTGCAGGTCTATGACGAATTCGTCAGATTGTAGACGATCCTGTCAGTTTAGACGATTTTGTCAGATTACAGGCGATTCTGTCGAATCTCAGGCGATCCAGACTGCTTCAAGCATCAGAAACTTCTCCAGACTTTCGGATCAGGTAATCTCCATTGGCCTCCTACAAATTCTCTGTTTTTTGCTTTCTACTCTGTTTGCTGTATTCATTTAAATTGCATTTTCATATAGATTAAGTTAGATTCATTCGACCAAACCTAGGATGAATGCTTAAGGATAAAACGAACTCATCAAAACACATTCCAAAAACCTAGGCGTGGAAACTGCCGCCAAATGTTTCCTGGTGAACCCACCATCCGTCGAAAAATCACCAAAACACACCTCCCTTGAGAGGTGGGACCTTCGTAAAGTCCTCTCGTCCGAGGTACCGCACCATCATTTTCCCATCCTCCTTCCGGGCGCGGATCCAATAGCCTAAAGGTAGGGATGTGAAAAATTTGGAGAGATACATTTTGGTGAACCCGACGTGAATGCATCATAACCTTTTGAAAAAAAAAACAAAAACAAACAAAAAATTAGAACAACTAAAACTTAGATGCATTTTAAAACGTTTAAGGTTCAAAATCATGTTTAGATGGTAGCTCCTAAAAAGAGGTTAGCAGTTACTATAAACATAGAAAACCAATTGGCAGCTATAGAAGTTAATTCTGTCCTTAATATCCCTGAAACAAGTAGAAATCAATCCTTGTGGGACGAACTTGTCAGGAGACTTAGGCTTATTTCATCTAGGTCCACACAACTTAAATAGATCAAGAGGCTAGTCTTGGATAGAATCCTGGATCCTCATCAATTAGTGGTCTATCATGAACTTCAGAGAGCCTGCCATAGATGGCTAGCCTATAGGAGAGCTTTAGTATCTTCAAAATTATTCAGCTTCGAAGAATACCTCGAGAACAAAGACGTTGTACACCGATTCCTAGGCCTTGTAGAAGACCAAGAGGTTGTTCTTACAGATAGGGAAATATGGAATAGAGTTCCGCATGCTGTGCTATATCGAGAGTATTGCCATGAGATTTACTTTTATCAACCAGCATCTGAGACAGACAATATCACCATAGCCCTTTTCATCAAATTCTTAAAAGAAAACTTTCAATTTGAAGAAGAACATTTCATGACCCCTGAACAACTTGAACCTATTAATGATATTCATAAGTTATTCATAGAATATTAGTTCATTTACTTTGAGTTTTATTATTATTGCATGCATTTATTGTTTCATTTGCTATCTTTATTGTATTATTTCAAAAATTTAAAGAAAACTAAAAAAAAAAAAAACAACATAGTAAAAACTTAAACATTTCATTTCAAATATTGCATTAGGTATATATAAATATATACCTTTTAATTTGTTGCATATATATATATATATATATATATATATATATATAAATATATATATATATTTGCTGAAATCAAAACTTAGCACCATGACTAGACTTAGGAATGGTAAAGAAACTTTAGGGGAAGGAGAAGATTGGTTGCAAGATACAATTGAAAACCCAAATGTCCTTCTTGGAGATACAAATCCGGAAGGAGAAACTCTAGGTTAGTCAAATGAAGACTTAGGTGAAGATAAGGAACAAGAAGGAAGTGTTAAAGAGAATGAATCCTCGTCCCCTAGAATAGCTCCCAATGGGGGCATCACTTTTGACAACGCAGAACATTTTCAAAAATTTCTCAATCAGAATATCGACATCCTTAATGTAGCAGTCCGTATTGATAGAGGGGAAGTTAGTGACGCTCAAGCAGCTATAGAACGGGCGCTTGATATACACACTAATCCTTTATCTTTTGTTGATCAAGAGAGTGATAAGGGTGGACCATCCAATACGGATATGGTCACTATAGCCCAAGCCATGTCAAAACAACAGGTTACCCAACCTCCTAAGGAACCTGTTACTCAACCTAAAACCACTCCTGCATAAAAGAAAATTCCCTTCACTACTTTGTTCCACCACACTATTGAACAAAATGCTTTAAATAAACAGAAATCTAAAACAAAGCTAAATACAAATTTTCAACAATCTGGAACACAACATAATCCAACTTCAAAATTCCTCCATAACATTTTTCCTACTAAAGTTTTACACAATAGTAACATGGCATCTAATCTGCATGTTCCTCCACCCTATGCCCATAAAACTCATGTCAATGCCCTACCGAATCAATATGGGGGGCAAACTAGTAATCTGGAAGCTATGGTGAAACAATTGGCTTCACGTATGGACCAGATAGATCCCTACCGTCCCTCGTACAATTATCGAGAGATTTGTAGCCAACCATTGGATCCCATAGTGGTAGCTCAACCATACCCTAAACATTTTCTCATGCCCGTCCTGCCTAAATTTAAAGGAACCGAAGATCCCATAGAACATCTTCGCATGTTTAGGATAGCATGTCACGACATATCGCATGACGACTTGCTATTACTAAAAATGTTCCCCAAAAGTTTAGGTGGAATGGCATTAGAGTGGTACTATCAATTGCCCACTCACTCCTTAAGAAACTTTGAAGAAATAGCTGAATCATTTGTTCATCAATTTAGTGCCTACATCGAGAGACATGTAACTATTAAAGACCTATACAATTTAAAACAAGATAAAGATGAATGTTTTGCTGATTTCTTGGCTATATGGAGGCAATTGACAGGAAAACTGCACTTTGTGCTACCCTATAGGGAAATGCTAGACATTTTCATCAATAATTTACAAGAACAACTCTCTTATGAGCTAGCAACAGCTACTTTGACTACCTTCGATCAAGCTATAGACTTAGCTCGAAGAGTAGAAGATGCCCTCATTAGGAGAGGCCAACTTAGGAAGAAGGATGATGAGAAAACATCTAGAAATCAATATAAAAACAAACAGGTTATCGATGACGGAGTCACTGACAGCAAAAATGTTGTTAATGTCAATACAACAAAGACAACAGAAAAATTCATATTGAAACCTCCTGATAAGCCTCCTCAAGAATTCACTAGATTAAACCAACCCTTGTCAACCATTTTACCTCAACTCGCTTGAAAGAGGTTTAATCCAATTACCAGCTATCCAGGAACCTGACCCAAGTATACCCGGATATAGAGTTGATTTGCACTGTGACTTTCATAGAGGACCTGGACATTCTACCAATGCTTGTAAGAGATTGAAACATAAAATACAAGATTTGATTGACAATAATGAAATGGAAGTGCAAGCCTTCCAACCCAAACAAAACCCTCCTAATAATACTCAAAAGACTGTTCCCCAAAATCAAAATCAAAATGCCAATCAAACTTTGGACATATTTCAACACCCTTTACCACGACATGGTAAAGAGGTAGCCAATAAAATCGAACATCATAATGTTCCCCCTCCTACCCGATATGTAGGAACCATTAGCGGACAATTACCTATTCAGGATTCTCAAACATTTGACACAACCTTATCCCTGGTTACATCTAGGCCCTTACATAATTTTCAAACTTCTGATTCTAGTGAAATGAAGAAAACTGATATGATTATCAAAGCTTTTCATGATGAAACACAATAAACGTGTGGAGTCATTAGCCTCCCATTACAAGTTGGTCCTAGAACCCTAGAAACAACCGTGTTTATTGTACATTGCCCAACATCGTACAATATACTTTTGGGTCGCCCTTGGATTAACGCCATGCGAGCAGTCCCGTCAACTTTGCACCAATGTGTGAAATTTGAGTTTAAAAATCAGTTTGTCACTATTCATGGTGACCCTAGACCTTTTGATATGTGTGCTTTGGCAGAACCTTTTGGAGTGCAATTTTGCCCTGCTCTGTCATCCACACATTCTAGTTCTTCTTTTTCATCTAAAACTCGTGAAACATAAACCCATAACTTCATCTATTCCTCCTCCATTAACTTCATCTTCCTATAAAGACCAACAACCTTCTAAACAAATTTTAGAATCTCAAAAGGATCTCAAATCTACAACTACTCCTTCAACTATTATTCCTATAAATTTAAAACCTTTAGACACATCCATCATACCTTCCACATCTCAAGACATAAATAATAAACCTTCTACATCTTATGCCCTTCTGATGAACTTTTACCAGATTTATCTACAACCTTAATATTAGAAAAAATGAATGCTTTCATGCAAGATTCAAACCTTTTAAATAATTTGCCACCCTCTCCTCGTACTTTGGGCCTCCCACAACCTTTGGGAAGTACTTACCAAGTCGGGAGTTGTGCCTTCATTTATAAAGGATATGACTGGGGAAGAATCCCTCGGAATATCAAAACTCATCATGAGGGATACGCTCGCTGTTATTTTACCAATGATTATGTTAAAGCTAAACCCATGATGCTTAAAATGGGATATAAAGGGAAAGGCTTAGGACCTTTCCAAAATGGCATGAAAGAACCTTTCGAGGTAGAACCATGGCCTGCCCACTGTGGTGTGGGCTTATTTCCTAGTAAAGGACAACCCTTTCCTTTTGAGGATGATGATCACCTCATATGCTATCAAGATTATTTGGATAGGCATGTTGATTTGCCTCTTAAAAATCAGTCATTTTCATGCAACATGCTATCCATAGCCTACCCTGAAATGATTGTTGACCCCGAGGAAGAGTTGGAAGGAGATATCTTCCATGATGTCTCTGTTGAAGAGATGTTGCACAATGGATTCTATTTTGATGGTTCTATACCAACCATAGCTCAGCTTGAGACCACTAATCCTCAAGATGACTTATCTAAATTAACTTTACAAGAATTACAAGAGTTGGGCGTTTCACCCGCCCCACCTAATTTTGAAAGAGATATACACATGGAGGTAGAAAATGTCATTAAAATTAATATTGGAACTGAGGATAATCCTCACATAATCAATATTGGAGCAGAACTAAGTCAAGACAAACAAGAACAATACATTGCATTCCTTAAAGAGTATGAAGATGTCTTCGCTTGGACATATGAAGATATGCCAGGTCTAGACCCTTTTGTCATCATGCACCATCTAGTGGTCCATCCGGATGCTAAACCGGTTAAACAAAAACTTAGAAAAATGCATCCCAAAGTGGCTCTGCTAGTCAAAGGGGAGTTAGAAAAACTCCTGAATGTTATCTTCATACAAGCTATTGATTATGCTGAATGGATCTCAAATGTAGTTCCAGTCACTAAGAAAGAAGCTACCAAAGTTAGGGTTTGCACCGATTTTAGAGATATTAACGCTGCATGCCCTAAAGATGACTTTCCTCTTCCAAATATGGATCAAATTATCGACTTCACTACCGGAAGTGGGATGATGTCCTTAATGGATGGATTCTCTGGCTATAATCAGATCAGGATAGCTCCTAAAGACTAGGCTAAAACAACCTTTATTACCCCCTAGGGTACCTTTTGCTGGAAAGTGATGCCCTTTGGCTTAAAGAACGCCGGTGCAACTTATCAACGGACTATGACCTACATTTTTCATGATATGATGCACGATATCTTACATGATTATGTAGATGATATTATAGCTCACTCTCTTATTGAAAATAATCATTTAGATGATTTAAGAAAAGTTTTTAATCGATTACGAGAATATCTCATTCGATTAAATCCAAGAAAATGCATATTCGGAGTTAAATCCAACAAACTATTAGGGGTTTTAGTTTCTTTACGTGGTATCGAAATTGACCCTCTCAAAATTGCGGCCATCACAGATATGCCCGCACCCACTAATATATCTGAACTATGAAGTTTACAAGGTAAACTTCAAGCTATCCGTCGCTTCATTGATAAGCTGGAAAACAAAACTGGTCCCTTTATTAAGCTCCTTAAGAAGGACGTCCCCTTTAATTGGGACACAGAATGTAGAGAAGCTTTTGAACTTCTCAAACAATATCTCCTTAACCCTCCGGTGCTTTCACCGCCTAAATCTGATTTCCCATTTCTTCTATATATTTTTGCTTCAGATTCTACCTTAGGGGCTATGTTAGCTCAACTTGATGATGAAAAGCGAGAACGTGCTAATTATTACATTAGCCGAACTTTCGTCAGTTATGAAACCCGCTATACAGCGTTAGAGAAGTTATGTCTAGCAGTCGTGTTTGCTATGCAAAAATTATGACATTACATGCTTAGCCAAAAAATGTATGTCATTGCCAAATATGATCCTTTAAGATATCTCATGAGTCGACCTTATTTATCGGGTCGCACAGCCAAGTGGGTTCTTGCTCTAAGCGAGTTTGATCTCACCTTCATAGGACAAAAGTCTGTTAAGGGTCAAATCATAGCAGATCAATTAGCTGCTGCACCCTTAGAGTCTACTCATCCTCTCATCATCGAGTTTCCTGATGAATGCCTTCAATTAGAGGCGGACCATCCCGAACAATGGTCCTTATACTTTGATGGAGCCCGATGTATGAGTGGGGTCAGGTGCGGGTATTATTTTAATATCTCCGCAAAAACATCTTATTCCTCCGTCCTTCAAACCGACCTTTGCTTGCACCAACAATACTGCTGAGTATGAAGCTCTAATCCTTGGATTACGAGCTTCTTTAGCGCTAAAAATCAAAAACCTCTTAGTTTTTGGGGATTCCCAATTGGTTATAAACCAAATTAATGAAGTTTATCAGACCAGAGATGATAAAATTTGCCCATATAAGGCCTATGTTTTACAACTAATGTCCTTGTTTGATCAAGTTACTTTGGAAGCCATTCCTCGAACTAGCAACCATGCAGCTGATGCTATGGCCGCAACTGCATCCCTCTTGCCCTTGGAGTTAGACGACGAATATGCCACTATCATCATTTGTCGACTCCAGGAACCCACTTCAAATAAGTCATTCTTAGAGCCTTTGGATGCGTTTCTAATCAATGAAACTACTCCTGAACCTTGGTATACAGACATATTTGATTTCCTCCAAAATGGGACGTTCCCTGCTAATTCTAATAGAAACCAGCATCGGTTATTACGTCGGCGAGCAAGTCGATTTGTAATAATTGGCAATACTTTGTATAGGAGATCTTTTGAAGGTATCCTATTAAGATGTTTAAATTTAGAAGAATCTAAATCAGCCTTGAGTGAAGCCCACGATGGATCTTGTGGAGGACACTTTAGTGGTAGTGTTATTGCTAAAAAGCTCCTTCGGATAGGATACTTTTGGCCTACCATGGAAACGGATGCACATGAGTATGTGCGTCATTGCGACAAGTGTCAAAAACATGCTCGACCTTGTCCATGCACCTGCATAAGAGCTGCAGGCTATTTCGTCTCCTTGGCCCTTTTCTAAATGGGGCTTGGATATTATTGGTAAAATCAATCCTTTGTCTTCTGATGGACATAAGTTCATCATAACCGCCACTGAGTATTTCACGAAGTGGGTTGAAGCTATGCCTTTAGCTTCTTGCACTCGTTCATAGGTATCTAAATTCATCTTTAATCAAATCATTTACAGGTTCGAAATTCCTACGAATCTCATCTCTGACAATGGAACTCCTTTTAAAAATAAAGATGTTAAAAAATTATGCCAAAAATACAAGATTCAACACCGCTGGTCCACTCCCTATTATCCTCAGGGTAATGGTCAAGCAGAAGCTTCTAACAAAAATTTAATCAAAATTCTCAAAAGATTGGTCAATAAAACTGGCCACGATTGGCATATTCAATTATATCTAGCCTTGTGGGCTTATTGAACTAGTGTTCGGACTCCCACGGGCACTTCACCATTTGTTTTGGTATATGGTGCTGAAGCAGTTTTTCCATTTGAATTGGAAGTTCCTTCTTTGGCTTTGCTACTTCAAGAAACTGAAGTAGGAGATGAATATCGCGTCGTGCAGACTCAGTCAGCTGGAACTCCTAGATGAAAAACGCATCAATGCTTTGGAGCATCTCCGTGCATACCAAAACAAGCTTAAAAGAGCATATAATAAGAAAGTTCGTCATCGATCCTTTGAGATTGGCAACCTTGTTCTAAAAGAAAATTAAAAAATACAAATGCAACCAAAGAAATTAAAGGTAAATTTGAGCCCAACTGGCTCGGACCATACATCATTACTGCAAAATTTGAATCAGGAGCATATAAATTATCTACCTTAGATGGTAAAGAACTTAAAGAACCCATGAATATTTTGCATCTCAAACGTTACTATGCATAAATTTGGTCATTTCATCTATGCATATATTTGTTCAAAATTACTCTCTTATATTTCTTTCAATTTATAAAAATTTTAAAAAACATCAAAAACATTTATAAATCTCCAAAAATCTTCAAAACTATCTATTGCATTTATTTAAAGCACTTGTTAAGTTCTTTTTGCTCAAAAACAAAAATCTAAATAAAAAATCTAAAAACAACTATATGCTTGACTCTTTCGAAACCAAAACAATATACAGAAGAAAGAGAGAGTCAACATTCTCAAAACTTTCTCCAAAAATCATTTATATATATTTTCTTACAATTATTGCAGTTATATGTTTCAACTTATTTTGGATACAATTAGCATTTATTTGGCATCCCTCACTTGCACACTCACAAAAAAACAAAAAATATAAATATCTTACTTTTATCTGGCATGATTACTAATATCTCTTATATCAAAGTTCACAAAATTCAATTAAATAAAGTTTGAGCATAGATAATTAATCTTGTTATTTACTTAAACCAAACACATCTTTTCACAATAAAATGATTATATTTGTAATTTCCATGTTTTGCTACATAGTAGAACTGATTTCTTGGGTGAAAAGTTTCCCCTGCTATCCTATCATGCACATGGTCTAGAATCTTTGAGAATTGGCAAAAGGACAAGCTCACCCCTACCCAGAATAAAAATCCCTTGCTCTACAGCTAATCTGAGCAAGTATCCCTAGCAAAGAAAAAGAAAAAGGAAAAGAAAAGAAAAAATTCAAGAAAAAGAGAAAAGAAAAATGTTATTTCAGCAATGTTCCAAGTATTCTCAAGCAAAAGAAATACAAAAAGAAAAATAAGCAAAGTTCAAAAGAAAGCAAGAAAGCAATAAAATCCCTTTCCCTACCCTTTGAAAAGAAAAGAAGGGTTGATGAGCTTGAATCCCTGGAATTCTCAATTATTCAAAACCGTGAGGTAAGCCCCATAACAGTGGTTTGTGCCCAACCCGCTTGGCCTTGGGTAACTCCTAGCGTGGTGATATGTCCGTCACATTAGCGACCTTCTTTTGTACAGACCTATGTCTGCTTATGGATTAGCTAGCTCTTGCTAATCCGATCTACATAGTAGTCTAATATGGTTATATGCATCTACATCATGGTTAATGAACACTTATTTGGTTTCTTCAAAATCACTTGTATCATAGTATCTTGCTCAAACCTGGTAAATGAACCATACAATTGCACACACATTTGTATTTGAGAGATTTTGTCTATCATTATGATAAATCAAGATCGGAAATGAATGCACATATGCACATGGGATTCCTTATAAATCTAATTTTTGTTTTCAAAATACTTTGAAATATTATTTTTGCAACTTGTTTGGAATAATCAAGTACAATTATTTAAAAAAAAAAGACAACTATATAATAGAAAAATCACAAATTTCTTTCAAAACATATCATACATATCATATCGACTTTCGCGACGATGGTATAGTTCTAAAACCAAAATTGGAATTATATGCCTAGCGCAAGTCCTCATTTTCATATTTTCTGTTCATCAAAAATCAATCATGCAATAAAACTATCTATTTTTCTTTGATTTCCGCGATGATGGTATAAGTCTATACCTACATATTCTATGCCTAGCGCAAACCATTGTAACAATTTTTATTCCCTCATTTATCAAAACTCATAAAAACCATATGACTTCATTTTATTACACAAATTTTGCTTTTCAAAAGAATGCACATTTTCATTATTTCATGTCATTATGTCAACCTCCAATTTTGCAATGACGGTATAATTCCTAAGGAATTATTCAATAATTTTATCACACTTAGGAATTTATGCCTAGCAAAAATCATTTTTTACAAATATTTCATGCACAATATTTTTATGGAAATCTGAAAACAAACCATCATCATCATTATCATTTGCATCATCACAACAAAGTCTTAAGACAGTCTCTTAAGCACTCTTTCAATTTTCACAATATTTCTATAAATGGGATTAGATTGACGACCGAGTGAGCAGCGACTCCATGAAATGGTCTATAATAGCGACAATGTCCTTTGAAATTATTGTTAAAAGTCCCCTTTTCTTTTATCAAATCATTGCATCACAAACAACCAATTTGTTACATCAGATTATTTCATCAATATTATAGCATGACATCAAAAGGTATAAATTCTTTTCCAACGACATAATTACAAGCATTATCAAAATCAATCAATCAAAGCATCATCAATATACTCATAACATAAGTCATATGACCAAAAATATCTCATCTATATATATATCTCAAAAATATATATGTACATCATATCAGATAGATTGGTATGCCACAATCAATATCTTGGCATACTCAATCAAGTGTCCTCCGAGCAGTGTCTCGAGAGCCCCTAGAGCTCTCAGCCTCATCTCCTCCCCCGCCCTGCGAAGGACGAGGTGGTCCCATCGCAGTATGTGTGGTACTGCGAGTCCTCATCGTCGATCGGGATGAGCTCCTCGACGACCCTGTCCTGATCGGATCTGCTATGGCAGCAGACAGCTATACCCTCTGGCCCTCCGACATCGCCTGGTAGTATAGCGCCTGATAGAATGCGGTCTAAGAAACTGATCGTAGCAGCTCCTGAGTGCTCACCCCTCCACCCCGTGCCCTGAGATGTGCATTCTTGTCTCGCAGCTGCGACACCTCAGCCTGGTGTTGTGCGGCCGCATCCTGTAGTGTCTACACCTGAGTCTATAGACGATCTCTCTCTGCCCGAAGAGTAGCCATCTCGCTACTCTCTCCTATATCCATGCCCTTGCCCTTATCGGGCGATGGTGGCCTCTGTGGAGATGGGGGTCTCACCTCCCTCCTCTCCCTCTCTCTCTACCACGACCACTCCTGTGCCTGTGGCATCCTCTGATCTCTCCTGTCGTGACCCTGGGCTGCCTCTATCGCCGCCTGGCGCTGCCTCCCTATCTGACGCATGACTATGTGGATCGGACCCTGTGCCCTCGTCATCCGAGGAGGGAAGATTCCTGCATACCAGGCATCGTAGCCATCGGCTACCCCTGCGTCGTCTCCATCCACTGGCTGGATGGGGGCATCATCTGAGTCCTGGCTCCAGAATCGCTGCATGTCTGGAGCCCCACTAATAGTAGTGTTATCTCGGACGGTCCGAGAAAACTCATAATCCCTGAGAGATGGGATCCCCTGCTGTAGATCGAACTGTCACAAAACTTGATCGTAGCGGTGTAGCTCCACCTCTCCCTCTCCATCCTTAGCCAACAGACTCGCCTGATGTGAGCTAGCTCCTGTCCATCCTCTGCCCACCCTGGATGCTGCCTCCATGGCCTCCAAGTGATCTGGTCTGGGACCAAATCATCCAGTAGTCTCCGGGACACCGACAGGTCGATCCGTCGTTGTGCCCCTCTCCGGAGCCACCAGTAGAAGACTCGAGGCCTCTCCCCATCTACCCCTGTCAGTGGAAGCCCTACCGGCCTCCGCACCGCAATGTGCTCCCAACACCAAACCTGTAGTAGCGATGTCATCACCAGACATCGCCCGCCCTTGTACACGACCCCGTAAAGGATCCTGTACAACCGACATAGTATAAAGCTACCCCATGAGAACCTGTAGCCATGGTCCCGCATGTCGCAGATCACATCTGCCAGCATCCACGGCACCCTGCACCCGCTCTAGTGGCACAACATAAGTCCACCAACTACTCCATCTAGAACCCGTGTCAGTCTAGATGCCCCAGGCATCTGGTGTAGTGCCTCGATGTTCACTCCGCCCTTCTCCAGGGCGAAGCTCGGGTCACCACACAGCCGTCCCATCGCATGGCCCTGATTGGTCACAGGTGTGATCATCCGTCCTTGTATGGGGATTCTCAAAATCCTCCATACATCCTCCAGTGTGGGAGTCATCTCCCCTATTGGTAGCCGAAAACATGAAGACCCCGGATACCATCTCTCTGCTAGGGCTGTCAGTAGCCCCATGTCTCGTGGAAACCCGTGGCATCTCTCGCCACATGCCGCAATCCGGCTTGTGCCGCAGATCCCGCTCTCGCTCGGGTGAGAGCGACCAAGTCGTCTCTCGGTCCACCGTACTTCCACTCTCTCGCTTTTTAGTAATCCTCTCTCGCAAACATAAACAACAAAACAACAAGCAATCATTAATAAACAATTCCAGTAATTAATAATGCAACTTAAAGATCAATTTTTTGTAATTGATGATATCGCCCACTATTGGACGATATCGTCCCCAATTTGAGCACGATCGTCTCCGATTTCGCAGTTCGAAATCGTCTCTAATTTGACGAAATCGTCCCCCTTTCGACGATTTCGCCCTCGGGCAAAATTGTCGAAATTGAGATGATTTCATCGAAATCGGGACGATTTCGTCTCGATGACGTCGATGGCCAAAAATGGCCGTGATGCTCCAAATTCACTTAAAAATTCATCTAGAAAGCATGTAAAAGCAACTTAAATCAATCTAAATTGAGTTTAGACCCTTACCCGTAGACCGCGTCGGACCTCTGCAGATCTGTGCGCTGTCTCAACCATTTTTTGCTCCAGAGCTCTAAAAATAGTAAAATGAACAGTAACAATGAATTAGGGTTTTACCCTATTTTTCTTAATTTTATTCAACAATAAATTTTTTGTTTTTCCACGTTTTTACCTCAAACGTTCGATTTGGGTAAAAACACGGAGGGGGCACCATAGTAAGTCATCGTACGATTCGACCAAGAATCGTCGCCTAAAAATGGGAATAATTTTTGCTTTCTTGTAGATCGAGAAGAACTCTTCTTTAACGCATTTTCTTCGGAAAATTCGCTAAAGAGGGGGAAAAATGTAGCACCCTAAAATTGGCGCAGTCAAATTGGAATAATTACATTCACCTTAGTAAATAATTTTAAATTCAAATTTAACCTCCTAAACCACTCGTTAACCGTCGAGAAACCCGTTTCCCCTTTTTTCGTGCCATTTTTAGAGGTTGTTTTGACCGTTGGATGATATCGTCGCCGATCAGACGATATCGCCCCAGATTTGATGATTTCGTCTGGACTAGAACGTCCAGACGATTTTGTCACAAAACTAAATTTGCATAGATAGACTTTGTTCCAACGGGTCTCCAATTCGGGTAGAAGTGTGTCTGCACCGTTGGGACCCTTCCCCCATTGGAGATCTCCCAAATTGGGATGATCTCCAACCTCCCAACAACTCCCCTATGCCTATTTAAACTCTAGGACATTCCCTCCCCAACCCCTGGCTGAATTTTATCTGCAAGTTGAATCCCTTTGCGTCAAGACATCTGAATGTTGCTTCTACACTAGTTCCATAGTATTTTTGTTGCAGGTACATCACCAATTTTTAACCAGAGCCAGCACCCATCACTGTCGACGAACCTGTCAAGATCGAAGGCGATCCAGTAAAATTCGAGATGATTTCATACTGATGCGAGACGATCTCGACTGTAGTCCACATCGAGGCAATCAGTTCCTGGAGTTTGCTTTTCTCGACCTTTTATTTGTCATTTTCTGCTATAAATTAGATCAGTTACTCAGTTTTTATGTTAGTCTACATCTGGAGTTCACCCATCTAGTCTAGATTGCATGTTAAGATCATATTCTGCCATTAAAGTATCGTAATTTGCTTTAAATTCCATTTTTAAATATCGTTCAGTATTCATATTGCAATTTCATGTAGTTTGCCTCTGTTTGCACAATAGAATTCCTTGCATTTTGCACCTATTTTTTGTTTTGTAGGTCTCTGACGAATTCGTCTGACGAATTTGTCAGATTGCAGATGATCCTGTCAGTTTAGACGATTTTGTCAGATTGCAGGCGATTCTGTCGAATCTCAGGCGATCCAGACTGCTTCAAGCATCAAAAACT
Organism: Wollemia nobilis; assembly: GCA_028583015.1. NCBI lineage: Eukaryota > Viridiplantae > Streptophyta > Pinopsida > Araucariales > Araucariaceae > Wollemia > Wollemia nobilis. Next base: position 8,367,930 of record JAQPPZ010004842.1, read on the forward strand.
TCTTCAAACTTCCGGATCAGGTAATCTCCATTGGCCTCCTACAAATTCTCTATTTTTTGCTTTCTACTCTATTTGTTGTATTCATTTAAATTGCATTTTCATATAGATTAAGTTAGATTCATTTGGCCAAACCTAGGATGAATGCTTAAGGATAAAACGAACTCATCAAAACACATTCCAAAAACCTAGGCATGGAAACTGCCACCAAATGTTTCCTAGTGAACCCACCATCCGTCGAAAAATCACCAAAACACACCTCCCTTGAGAGGCGGGACCTTCGTAAAGTCCTCTCGTCCGAGGTACCGCACCATCCTTTTCCCATCCTCCTTCCGGCGTGGATCCAATAGCCTGAAGGTAGGGATGCGAAAAATTTGGAGCGATACAGTATTAGAGATGGACTCTTGTGATTTGAATATTGAGTAATTGTACCTAAATTTGAGAGATTAAGGAGTTTGATCATGCGATAAGTGCTTACTTCTCCAAATTTCACTCATATTGGAGGTGATAAGTTGAGGAAAATATTGAAAGAGGACCTTCTTCTAGATAGGAATGAAGTAGGGCATTGTTTTTTTGTTGCATAATGTTGGAATGGCACCTTGTGTGGCATAAGCATGGTCATTTGTAGAATTAGTGGATTATGATAGAGTTAGGAATGACACCTTGTATGATAAAGTACAATTATTATCAATGGGTTATAATACTATTGCATGGCTTATCACTTGGAGTGAGTGAGTCATTGATATTATTAGTGGATGGTAATATTTTGTGTGATTAATAGGATGATAGACATGTTTCCTTATTTAATTTGAAGATGTAATGATATATTTCTTATTGCAGGTAAACACACAAGACTATGTTTAGTCCAAGGAGGGTGGACTGTCACAACCCATATTTGTAGGACCTTTGATGAGATGACAATATAATTGACTATATTGTTTTGATGCTTAACATCAATTGTGTTATGGATGTTGCAGGATAAATCTTGCTTAGTGGATAATATATGGCTAGCAATTTAATATTTGTGTTGATATTAAATGGCTAGTAAAGGCATTGATTAATACCATCTTATGCATATAAAGGGTTTCTATTTTTAATTGACTAGCCATTACTAGAATAGACTAACAATTTATTATATGTTTTCACAATGCTTTTAAATTTCTCTGCCAAGGAATTGATTGATATTAATTCATAAATTGGGTTTCGATTAAAAAGGACTAACCCTTAAAATTGAGCTAGAAATTTAATAATAGCTTTGATTATGCCTTTTTTAATTTGACAAAGGAGATAATTAATCATTATTTATGCAAATTATGGCTTAATTTAATGTGGCAGACTCCTGAATGTTTAATGTATTTTTATTTATATGAGAGCTCCTTTGACTTTCCAAATAAAGCAAGTTTTGATAATACTTTTGGAAGACAACTATTTTTTATTAGGAAGTTATTGATGTTGGAAATTTGAGTTATTTTATGTTTTCATTGATGTCACATGGATCATTGATGTCACATGGATCACATTGAGTTTGGGTGGCCAAAGCATTTCATAAATAAGCATATATGATATTTTGGAGAGCATGGATATATACAGGGTTTTTTTGAAAACCAAGGTAGGCAAAATAAAAGATTTTATTTAAAACCATGAATGGCAGATTTGAAATGGGTTTTTAGTAAAACCCAAGTTGGATTTTCGTTTCGTCGAAAAAGGTGCCCCGATGATGGAGATATTTAATTTTAAATATTTAGTTTAAATTTTAAATTATTTAAAATTAAAATTTTAAAATTAAATATATTAATTATAGCGCCGACTAAATAAAGGAGGAAAGGATATATTAATTTATAGCACCTATTTCTAAAGAAATAGGAAAGGCATATATATATGCCAACAAAAGCTTAGAATTTAAGACCCCTAGCACTAATTTTTTGAATGCCTCCGATTGGGGAACGAATTGTGAAAAGAGAGAGAAGTGTGACTTTGGTTTATTGAAAAATTGTTTTCGGAGTTTAATAAGATGCATAGGCATCTTTGGACTAGTATTTCATGCTCTGTGTGTTATGCAGGAGGTCCTGTGATTGAGTCCCATCATGGTTATTTGCTTTGTTGAAGCGCTCGAAGCACTGTTAAGTTTTTCAAAGGGTGCAAAAGTTTATGATATAAGTTTTTGTTCGTGTCCCTTTGGACATGTGAGGGCATGTGGCCCAAAAGTAGGTTGGCTATGGTTAAAGCGCTGAGCAAGGAGACGTCACGAGATTGAATCCCATCAGGGACAGAGGCAAGTTAATAATTTTTTTTAATATATTTTATTTTTCTAAAGTTGCCCTAGGAGGAATAAGGGTTGTGATGCATGTTTAGAAAAAGAGAGATTTATGGTGTTTCTCCTTTTGAAAGTATATCATATTATATATCATTGGAAATATTATTTCGAGGTCTATTTGATTAAATTGCTTAGAGGGAGAAATAAGGTGTATGTAAAGAGATATTTCTATTTTTGTAAAAGGGTTCAAAAGTGAAGGTTGTTTTATTCTTTTTCAAAGGTGATTAATTCTTTCATGAGGGGACATGTTGTATTTTATTGAGTAGGAGTGATAAGGTGTTATTTGGATATTATTGTTGTGATATTAATCATGATCTCTAACCCTTGTTGAAATTTTAAAAAGAAGTTTGTTGAGTGTGGTAGATTTAGTGGAAAACCAATAAGACATCAAAAGGTATGAGCAACACTATACATTGACTTTGTTTATGGTGGTTGATTTCTGAAATATCATTGGAGAGAAAAGGATTGATTGTGGTTTCCTTTTCGAAAGTGGTTGGTTGAATGCTTCAAGATTTTTTGGTTTGAGAGTTGTGTTTAAACCATGTTTTATAAGCATAGTTGTTGAAGCCCATTGGTTATGCAAAGAACTTGAGTTAGAAAAGAACATGAGTATCATTGTTATGTGAGATTTGTGGTTGAGCATTGTTGGAAACATTTGAGTTGGTTGATAAATGCTTGGAATAGGGTTTTGTGAGAAAGAGTTGTCCCTTGTGGTGATTGGTTGAGTTGAGTTGATTGAGCCTAGTCAAGTGATTGAGTGATGTGATTGTTCAAGTTCCATGAAACAAAATATTCTATAATTCTGATTTGAGTTGAGATTGAGCTTTGAGATTAGAACATATTGAGTCTCTAACAATTATCTTTATGCTTCTATAAGACTTGAGTTGAGTTGAGATCATTGTGGATCATTTTTGTCATCCATTGTAGAGTGCATTGCCTTTCATTATTGAGTTCATCATTGAGCCTTGCCTTCATATATTTGTGGATGATATTTGAGTGCTACTTGAGCATGATTGGTTGAGACTTTAAGAAGGCTTTTGGGATAGATTTGTGGACATATTTGGGACAAAATTTGAGCAAGTTATTGGTGAGCTTGTTGAGCAAATTTTGAACAAGTTCTTAGTGAGCTTATTGAGCAGATTTTTGAGCAAGTCCTTAGTGAGCTTGTTAAGTAGATTTTGAGCAAGTTCTTAGTGAGCTTGTTGAGTAGATTTGAGCAAGTTCTTAGTGAGCTTGATAGAGTAGTTTTGGGCAAGTTCTTGGTGAGCTTACTGAAGCAGATTTTGGGCAAGTTATTAGTGAGCTTGCTAGAGCATATTTGGGCAAGTTATTGGTGAGCTTTCTAAAGAAGTTTTGAGAAAGTTCTTGATGAACTTACTAGAGCAAATTTTGGGCAAGTTCTTGATGAGCTTGCTAGAGAACATTTGGGTAATTTCTTGGTGAGCTTGCTAAAGTAGATCAGTGGATTGCATACCTAAGCAGATCAGTGTATTGCCTACCTGAGCAGATTAGGATTGCCTAGCTGAGCAGATTAGTGGATTGCTTACCTGAGTAGATAAGTGTATTGCCTAGCTTTGAGCAGATCAAAGTAATCATTTGTATTGGATAAGGATCCTTATTTCTATGTGAAATATTATAAGGAGATTATCTTGTGGAGTACCCCATATTGGGGGAACCACGTTAAATATTTTGTCTCAATTGTGTGGTGATTTGTGTACTTGTTTACTATTGCTATCTATGTCATTAATGCACACTGCTATATTTGGTTATTACAATTAAGGAAACTAATTGATATTTATTTGGAAAGAAAGTAAAAAGTGGGCCCTATAATGTTCACCCCCCTCTCGGTATAAGCTTGTGTTATTCAATTGGTATCAGAGCGGGTTCATTTGGAAAGGCTAACAACTTGAGGGTAGATTCTACAAGAACACATATGGCTTCACAGAATGGATTATCTACAAATAAGACTCCATTGTTTGACGGTAACAATTATTCTTTCTAGAGCATGAGAATGAAGAACTACTTGATATCACAAGGATATGAGGTATGGTAGATGGTTGAAAAATATTATAAGGTTGAAGGTGATCCCGAGGCAAATAATACTATCAAGAAATTTGTTGAGATCAATGCAAGGGTAATGAATTGTATTTTGAGTGGGCTTCGTGAAATAAATTTTGCAAAGGTCATGGTATGTAATTCAGCTAATTAAATGTGGACCAAGTTGCGGAATACTTATGAAGGGGATTCCAAGGTAAAGTTAGCAAAACTACAAAATCATAGAAAAATATTTGAGGAATTGAAAATGGAAGATTCTGAATATATTGAAAAGTTTTTACTTCAAGTTGATGAGATTACTAACACCATGAGAGGCCTAATATTTGAGAAGAAATAATCAGAAGTTACTCAAAAAGTTTTGAGATCACTTCCCATGAAGTATGATGCAAATGTTTCAGCAATAGAAGAAATAATGGATATCAATAAGCTAACAATGGAAGAACTACAAGGAACTCTCACAAATTATGAGATGAGGGTGAGTAAGCATCAGGTTCTAATAAAAGAGATTGCATTCAAGACTTCAGAGAAAAATAAAGGGAAAGTTCCAGAGATAGATAGAGATTAAGATAATGATGAGGAAGCTAATTTCATCAAAAGGAAAAAGGACTTAAGAAATTTCAGGGATATGAAGAAAGTCAAATGCTACAAGTGTGGTGATTTTAGTCACTATGCACACAAGTGTCCACATGAAGAAAATAGTGATGATGAAAAGCAGGGTCACAAAATAAAAGAATATAGAAAGCATAAGCATGACAAATATGACAGATACAAGCAAAATAGGTACGAGTAAAAGAAAAGTTTTCATAAGACAGAAAAATTTCTATATTGAAGAAGCAAGTGATAGCTCAGATCATAGTGATAGAGACAAGTCAGATGATGAAAAGGAAGAAAACCTATTCCTAGGAATAGAGGGTGAAATATAACAGTGCTTTGTGTGTGGTCAAATATATCATAGATCAGGATATTGCAATGGTTTCAGTGATAGTGAAGATGAGATGACACATCAAGTAAACATGCATGGTCAAAGAAATCATGAAAGTTTGTTTGCAATAGAAAATTATAATGATCTTAGTGACAGTGAATATGAAGAAGGGGTTTTCTATGGGATAAAAGAAGTAGAAGAAGAACATTCACTCCAAACAAAAGAAGTTAAGCAAGAGAAAATTGTAAGAAAGACAAATGTCTCAGTTGATCTAAAGGAAGACTTCAATGATATCCATGAGAAACTACAAGAGGTTAAGGAGAATCTAAAAGAATTGAGATGTTCCATAATTGAGAAGTTTGATCCATCACATGACTCAAAAGGTCAAGATATTTTCACTAAGAAGAAAACATGTATTTCAGAGACAATAAATATGGATGCCAATTTGCTATTTGACACAAATGAAGAGAAAGAAGAGGAAGGTCCCAAAGCACCAACGGTCTCATATTTCAGGTTTTGGGAATCACACTCAAAAGGAAAGGAAGTTCTAACAGATGAAAGTAAGGAAGCACCTAAGTTTTATGAAGAAAGTTCCAAAGTTCCTATGGCTCCTAATATTCAGTTTGGATCTTGTTTTGAGATAGGTGAATAAAGTTCAAAAGGAAAAATATTCTTGAAGAGGAAAGCAAGGAAGAAACTAAGGAAGAGGATTTAGGTACTACAAAGAAGGTTCAAGGATGCAATGCACAAGTTGAAAATGATCATAAGGATAATGGTCAAGAAATGTATGAGGAACCAAGACATGAACAAAGGGATTTTCAAGGACATTGTTTTTCTTGTAATGAATTTGGACACAGGGCTATACACTGTAGGATCCATGGATCAAAGAAGTTTGATTTTTCTAGAAGAAACTTCAAAGGAAGAAGGTATGGTTTTCAGGGATATTGCTTATTATGCAACAGGATTGGTCATAAAGCTTCTTAGTACAAAGATAATGAGCAACATGGTTTTTGTTTTAGAGCTACACAATTCAGAAGTCATGGTCATAATGATTATGGAAACATAACTTCACAATACAAGGTTTAGGAAAGGAATGGATATGGAAATTATTTCAAGAAAGAATTCAGAATATGGGCACCATCCAAAGGCTACAATATCAAGTGTTTTAATTACAATAACTTTGGACATATTGCAAAATGGTGTAGGACTCAATTCCAAACAGGTTCAAGGCAAGAAGGTCAAATAGGTTCAAGACAAGAAGATCAAGTAATTCATCAAGAGAAGGATATTAGAAAAATATGGAAGGAAGTTGATAGAGGAAAGAAACAATGTAATATGGGAGTAAAAGTACTCCCACCCCAAGGGGCTAAGCTTAAGAGTCATATCTTTTAGCCCCATATGTGTCCCTTTTGCCATTGATGTCAAAGGGGGAGAGATTTGAGTAGGGGGGAGAGCATTGAGTTAGGGGGAGCAACCTCCAAAGAGAGCATTGAGTTAGGGGAGCAACCTCCATAGAGAGTATTGAGTCAGGGGGAGCAAGTTTGATTCTCAAATATGGTTTTGTAGTGATTGAGGTTTTTGCATTCGAGGTGTTGCCATCAATGACAAAGGGGGATATTATTGGCAATTTGAGTTATTTTATATTGTCATTGATGTCACATGGATCACATTGAGTTTTGGTGGCCAAAGCATTTTATAAATAAGCATTTATGATATTTTGGAGAGCATGGATATATACAAGGTTTTTGTGAAAACCAAGGAAGGCAAAATAAAAGGTTTTATTTAAAACCATGGATGGCAGATTTGAAATGGTTTTTTCTTAAAACCTAGGTTGGCTTTTCGTTTTGTCGAAAAAGGTGCCCCGGTGATGGAGATATTTAATTTTAAATATTTAGTTTAAATTATTTAAAATTAAAATTAAAATTTTAAAATTAAATATATTAATTATAGCATCGACTAAATAAAGGAGGAAAGACTATATTAATTTATAGCGCCAATGTCTAAAGAAAGAGGAAAGGCATATATATATGCCAACAAAATCTTAGACTTTAAGACCCCCAGTGCTAATTTTTCAAATGCCTTCGATTGGGGAACGAATTGCGAAAATAGAGAGAAGTGTGACTTTGGTCTATTGAAAAATCATTCGCGGAGTTTAATAAGATGCATGGGCATATTTTGCCTAGTGGTTAATGCGCTGTGTGTTACACAGGAGGTCCTGCGATCGAGTCCCATCGTGGTTATTTGCTTTGTTGAAGCGCTCAAAGCGCTGTTAAGTTTTTCGAAGGGTGCATAAGTTTATGATATAAGTTTTTGTTTGTGTCCCTTTGGACACATGAGGGCGTGTGGCCGAACGACAGGCTAGCTATGGTTAAAGCACTGAGCAAGGAGACGTCACGAGATCGAATCCCGTTAGGGACAAAGGCAAGTTAATAATTTTTTTTAATATATTTTATTTTTCTAAAGTTACCCTAGGAGGAATAAGGGTTGTGATGCATGTTTAGAAAAAGAGATATTTCTGGTGTTTCTCCTTTTGAAAGTATATCATATTATATATCGTTGGAAATATTATTTCAAGGGCTATTTGATTAAATTTATTAGAGGGAGAAATAAGGTTTATGTAAAGAGATATTTTTGTTTTTGTAAAAGGGTTCAAAAGTGAAGGTTGTTTTGTTCTTTTTCAAAGGTGATTAATTATTTCATGAGGGGACATGTTGTATTTTATTGAGTAGGAGTGATAAGGTGTTATTTGGATATTATTGTTGTGATATTAATCATGATATCTAACCCTTTTTGAAAGTTGAAAAATAAGTTTGTTGAGTGTGGTAGATTTAGTGGACAACCAATAAGGCATCAAAAGGTATGAGAAATACTCTCCATTGACTTTGTTTATGGTGGTTGATTTCTGAAATATCATTGGAGAGAAAAGGATTGATTGTGGTTTCCTTTTCGAAAGTGGTTGGTTGAATGCTTCAAGGTTTTTTGGTTTGAGAGTTGTGTTTAAACCATGTTTTATAAGTATAGTTGTTGAAGCCCATTGGTTATGCAAAGAACTTGAGTTAGAAAAAAACATGAGTTAGAAAAGAACATGAGTATCATTGTTATGTGAGATTTGTGGTTGAGCATTATTGGAAATATTTGAGTTGGTTGATACATGCTTGGACTAGGATTTTATGAGAAAGAGTTGTCCCTTGTGGTGATTGGTTGAGTTGAGTTGATTGAGCCTAGTCAAGTGATTGAGTGATGTGATTGTTCAAGTTCCATGAAACAAACTATTCCATAATTCTGATTTGAGTTGATATTGAGCTTTGAGATTAGAACATATTGAGTCTCTAAAAATTATCTTTATGCTTCTATAATACTTGAGTTGAGTTGAGATTGATTTGAGTTGAGATCATTGTGGATCATTGTTGTCATCCATTGTAGAGTGCATTGCCTTTCATTATTGAGTTCATCATTGAGCCTTGCCTTCATAGATTTGTGGATGAGATTTGAGTGCTACTTGAGCATGATTGGTTGAACCTTTAAGAAGGCTTTTGGGACAAATTTGTGGACAGATTTGGGACAACATTTAGCAAGTTATTGGTGAGCTTGTTGAGCAAATTTTGAGCAAGTTCTTAGTGAGCTTGTTGAGAAAATTTTTGAGCAAGTTCTTAGTGAGCTTGTTAAACAAATTTTGATCAAGTTCTTAGTGAGCTTGTTGAGCAGATTTGAAAAATTTCTTAGTGAGATTGCTAGAGCAGTTTTGGGAAAGTTCTTGTTGAGCTTGTTGAAGCAGATTTTGGGCAAGTTCTTAGTGAGCTTTCTAGAGAAGATTTGGGCAAGTTCTTGGTGAGCTTGTTGAAGCAGTTTTGAGCAAGTTCTTGGTGAGCTTGCTAGAGCAAATTTTGGGCAAGTTCTTGGTGAGCTTGCTAGAGAATATTTGGGCAAGTTCTTGGTGATCTTGTTGAATAAGATCAATGGATTGCCTACCTGAGAAAATCAAGATTATATTGCTAAACAGATCAGTGGATTTCCTACCTGAGTAGATCAGGATTGCCTACCTATGCAGATAAGTGGATTACCTACCTAAGCAGATCAGTGTATCGCCTAGCTTTGAGAAAATCAAAGTAATCATTTGTATTGGATAAGGATCCTTATTTCTGTGTGAAATATTATAAGTATATTATCTTGTGGAGTACCCCACATTGGGGGAACCATGTTAAATATTGTATCTCAATTATGTGTGGTGATTTGTGCACTTGTTTACTATTGATATCTATGTCATTAATGCACACTGCTATATTTGGTTATTGCAATTAAGGACACTAATTGATATTGGTTTGGAAATAAAGTAAAAAGTGGGTGCTATACTATTCACCCCCTCTCAGTATAAGATTGTGTTCTTCAATTGAGCTTAGGCCAGTTGGGCCTGATCTAGTAGGATGCAATGATGTGTTTATAGCCAGTTAGTTTGGGAAAAACATGCTCAGGTTATATAAAAAACGAAGATGGCTTGGGAGGGAAGCCATCATGCTGAAAGATAAGGGGGTTAGCTTTGGAGGAAAGCCATTATGGATTTGGTAGGGGAGGTTTTCAAAAAAATAGGAGAGAAAGAGGGAAGCAAGGGGAGGAAGCCATAGGAGGAAGGTTGGAATCCATGGCAGGACCACCAACAAGGAAATAACAATCACATATTTTGTTGGTCTTATCAATACCATTTTTGTGCCTTGTGCCATAAAGTGGTGCGATGCAACTCTAAACATTATGGACAAAGAGGATGCAAACAACATAGGGTATATTTACAAGTTTAATGTAAAATAACTAGATAACTTGAAAATTTGCAAAGACCTAAGAACATTTAGATTTGTTTGATTGAATTTCTAGGTATACTCCAACCACTTAGAAGGCCTATGATATATTTACAATTGGATTTAGAAAGGTTATGTTATTGGCCACTAGAGCTTTAATTATTTTTGTCATAAAGGTAAATGCTCAATATGATTTAATTGTCCTCAAGAATTCAATAGGTTCTATTCTCTTCTTTGGTTTATATCTATTTAATGTATTTATTCATGTTTCAGTTATTTAACATTAATATTATTTTCCATTCCTTAGAAGGAGAATATTGAATGTGCCAAATTCAGTTCATAAAAATATTGTTCTCAAAGTAGATTGTTTCATGTACATTGTACATTATTCAAATGATAGAAGAGTAGCATGGTAGTCTTATCATTTAAAGAGTGTGCCAATCCTTCATAGAAAGCAAATGATCAAAGCACTTGATGACGTTGTTTCAAAAAATAAAATGAAATAAAATAATTCTAAATAAGCATTGTATTTGGGAGTTTTTGATTATGGGTTTTATGTGGGTCTCTTTCGAGGGAATGCATGGATATATTTATGATGTAGTTCTAAAATAATATAGTATATAACATCATTGCTTATTATATTTGCTTTGCATAAATGGTATATGTAACTGAAATAGTAATTATTATGTTGGTATGATCAACAGGTCATAGGTAAGTTGAGTGTGGTACCCGTTCCTTAAAATGATTTTCGTGTAGATAAAATTTTGGAGTTATAAGACAACTTGTATCATGAAAGTTTACATTAAACTGTGATGTGAATCTAATACCTATTGTTAAATAATGCTAATAGGTTTAAAATGAGACCATAGCAAATAATACAAGAATCTAGAATACTTGGTCACTCTAACAGGACCTATGCTTTCTTGAATATCAAAAAATACCTCTAATCCATAATCCATTTATATTGTGATGACTATGTTTCTATGGAAGCTAAAATTTTCCCAGGTTTGGATTATGTTGAAAGCAATGCATAACTAGTCCAGTTTCCCTAGTGACTAATTCTATTTATGATCATATATATTATTTTCTCTTGTTGCTCAGGAAATTGTTTGACTTCAATAGGAATTTTGATATTTTGTTGTTTGCTATGAAGAGGATTTTATCATGGGAAATATTCACTTTGAAGTGCTTGTTATTAGGAATACTGCTGCTTGATGCCCTAAAAGTTAGTCACTTTATGTGGAACATTATTGAGCCAACAATGTCAACATCCATTTGGTTGAACAAAACCTTTGGTCGAGTATCTAAAGGTGAGGCTTTTGGCCTTATACCATTTGCATTGTTGTGGTGGTTCTTACTTTAGTAAGTGTAATTCTCAATTTATTAGTATCCTCTGGCCCAAGCTACAGGGTTTCTCTACATCTGCATTTTAAACTCAAGTTAATTAATAAACCTACTTAGGGTGTAAATTTTGAAACTCTAGTTCAAAATTAAAATAAAAAGAACTTTGAATTGCGTTATTAGCTGAGCATCTACATAAATGTTATTGGGCTTACAACCTTTCCATTTAGCAGTGATGAAGAACATTTGAAAGGCATGTAGAGTCTGTATCTAAGAAAAATAAGATTAAATATTAGTAAATCATCATACCTATGGCAAAATTCTCATGATTAGTAGAGCTTGAACTTGAAGGTTAAATGAGAAATATTTCAATAGGATTTCAAAGAATGTATTTGACATTTATTGTATTTGGAAAATTTATAAAAAAATTATTACCTTTACCCAGTGCTTTAAATATGACCTGCCTTCTCAAGTTGTAATCACCTTCAAAGACTATTATAGTCTACTATTCATTCATTGCATACTCATGCATGGGTTCACAAATTTGTGGGATTATTTAAAATAAAATTATGGAAGTTAACAAAATTTTCAAAGAGATGATTTATGTGAGACTAAAAAGTGTTATTCAAAGGACTAGTCCATAACCCTCTTGATTATAATGAAATATATATAGTTACTAGGATTAATGAGCCTGAAATGTATTTGAATGAAAATATTTTGCTTTGTTTAAAGATGAAGACATATATTAATGTTGAATATAGTTCATTTGGTTTAGTGATAAAGAAATATATTAGTATTGATTATATTTGGTTTAATGATGAAGAAATATGTTAGTGCTGAAAATGTCTCATTTGGCTTAATGATAGAGAAATATATTAGAACCAAATATATTTCATTTAGCCTTTGATAATGAAGAAATATATTAGAGTTGGATACATTTGATTTAATTGTAATTATAAATAAACATATTGGTAGTGATTATACTTAATTTAGCATTAATGATGGAGAAAAAGTTAGAGTTGGATATATACCTTTTAATTGTGATAGTAGAGGTTATATTTCACTTAGTTTTAGTGTTAGAGAAATATATTAGGGATGAATATTTCTCTTATGGAATATATTGTTTAAGAAAATTTGGTTTTGATAATTACTTAATAGATTAATAGTATGGGCTCTTAATTGGTTAAGGAAATTGGTTGATAAGTACTTGATAAATTAAGAGTATGGGCTCTTAACTGGTTAAGTAAATTGGTTTAATAAATACTTGATTGATTAGGAGTATGGGGTCTTAATTAGTTAAGGCAATTTGTTATTGACAAGCTCTTTATTTATTAAGAGTATGGGGCCATGGGCTCTTAAATGAATGAGAAAAGTGGTTGAATGACTAAGAGTATGGGGTCTTAATTGACTAAATGAAATGATTCTTATGTGTTATTTTGGCACTGAGGTATGGACACATCATACTCATGGAATAAAGATATTCCTTGAGTGTGGATTAAAATATAGAGACTATTTTTAGGAGGGTGAAAGTGGAGCTCATCTGAGGGAATTTATGGGGATTCCCTTATTGCGTTGGAATATGGATTAGGCGATTAATTCAAGATATGGGGTTTAAGGATTATGGGATCCTTATGTTCCCATAGTTGTATTAAAATTTTGAGAAAGGGAATCGAGAGATTTCTAGATTGATTGTATTGGACACAATTGCAATAAATAAAATATGGATACATTTAATGTTGGTTTTTTTCCTTATGGATTTTCCAAGATAAAAGATTGGTGGAAGGGTTTACCTACAGGATCCCTTCGACCTTAGTTTCAATTGCAATAATTTACGCAAGCATCAACACAAATATAATATAGCAAATATGAACCACCAGGAATAAGAGCCGAATGTAAATCAATTAATAAAATTTAGAATAAATGCTTAACCACTTAAGGTGGGCACTCTCTCGCTGCAAAGGCCTTATGTGATATGCACAGATGAAAGATATAAAACAAAGATGATTAATCAAATAAATCCATCCTAGTCTAAATAGTAATTAATTAATTCAATTGGAACCTAACATAGTCGGCTATATTAGGGTTGTAGCATGACTCCCCTCCTCGGAAAGCTTTGTCCTCAAAGCTAGAAATTATTGGAAAATACTTTCAAATTCCTAGGTTGCATCTTCTTTAGGTAAATCCTACCACTTGATGAGAAATTATTGGATGTGACGATAGTTGAGTCTACGTGATCTGGTTTGTAGCACTTCCTCTGGTTGTAGATGGATACGCCCTTCTTCATCCAACACGGGTAATTCTGACTGAGAGTGTACCTTATGGCCAATCACCTTTTTGAGATAGGAGACATGAAATACTGGGTGTATGCGAGAGGATTGGGGTAACTCTAGTTGATATGCTACCTTGCCAATGTGACACAATTTTATAAGGACCATAGAATAATGATGACAACTTCTGACTGGGCTTGAGCTTCAATGATAGTTGCTTATAGGGTTGAAGACGTAGGAATACCATATCACCAATATTGAATGTTCATGCTGAACGCTTCTTGTCCTGTTGTTGCTTCATACAATTCTGTGCTTGAACCAAATTATATTTCAAGATAGTGAGCATTGCTTGTCGCTTCTGTAACCAATCGTCGACTTGAGCAAATTTGGAAGATCCTGGTACATAATAGGCAATTGTTGGTGGCTTTGTTCCATATAATGCTTCAAAAGGAGACATCTTAGTGGAAGAATGATAAGAAGTTTTGTACCACCATTCCACCAATGACAACCATTGACTCCATTGATATTGTTTATCCCAAACAAAATATCTTAGGTAGGTACAAAAACATTTGTTAACTTTGTTTGACCATATGTTTGTGGATGGTATGTAGAAGACATATTTAATTTGGTACCACTAAGTCAAAACAATTCTCTCCAAAAATTGCTGGTAAATATGGGATCACGATCACTTACAATATTTTTGGGCATTCCATGTAATTTAAAAATTGAATCCATAAATACTTTAGCCACTTTGCTTGTTGAAAATGAATGTTGTAAAGCCTGAAAATGAGCATATTTGGAAAGGCGATCCACGAAAATTACTATTTTTCCTTCCGAATTAGGAAGACCTTCAATAAAATACATGGAAATATGTTCCCACTGGCGATCCAGAATAGGTAAAAATTGAAGTAATCCTGGTGATTTGACTGTTTCCCCCTTATTGTGTTGGCACACTTCACATTCAACTACCCATTGCTTAACCTCTGTATTTAATCCTTTCCAAAAAAAGGATTTTTTAACCCACATGTAAGTTTTCAAAAACCCTGAATGTCCTGTTGAAGGAGAAGCATGTGACTCTTCTAGAATTTGTACTTTGATTGGTGAATTATGAGGGATGTAAATACGATTCTTCTTACATAATATTTGGCCATAATATGCAAAAAGAGGGTACTTAGAGGAACCCATAGATAACGCTTGAATTATTTGAGTTGTTTAACCATTGAACAACCATTCTTCTTGTAATTGAGACACCCACTACGAACATGGACCTAAAATGGCATTAATAACTACGTCATCTTTGTATTTTCTAGATAATGCATCCGCAGCCACATTTTATTTACCTTTATTATATTCAATCACAAAATCATATCCCAATAATTTAGTCAACCACTTATTTTGTTTGGGATAAGAAAACCTTTATTCTAAAAAATGCTTGAGACTGCTATGATCGGTTTTAATAATAAAACAACTATTTATTAAGTAATGCCTCCATTTTTCCACTACATGTAAAATAGCCAACATTTCTTTTTCATAGGTGGATTTACCCAAATTTTTCCATGAAATTTTTTTACTTTCGAATGCCAAGGGATGACCCTCCTGCATTAGTACTACACCGATACCCGTTCCTGAAGCATCGCATTCAATGACAAATGGTTTTTGAAAATCTAGAGTGGCCAAAATTGGAGTCGTACACATGGCCTCCTTGAGAGCCTCGAAAGCTTTAGTAGCTACTATTGACCATTGAAAAGCATCCTTCTTGGTGAGATCCATGAGAGGACCCGCAATTTTACCATATTCATGTACAAATTTGCGGTAATAGCCCGTGAGACCCAAAAAACCACAAAGTTTTTTGATGGTTTTTGGTAGGGGCCAATATTGTATAGCCTTAATCTTATTGGGATCTACCTTAACACCTTCGTGAGATACTATATGACCGAGGTACTCCACTTCTTGAACACCAAAGGAGCATTTAGATCTTTTGACAAACAAATTTTCTTTACGTAGGATATGGAGAAACTTTTCTTTGTGTATGATATGGAGAACTTTGTCCACGTGTACTAAATGATCTTTCCATGATTTGCTAAAGATGAGTATGTCATCAAAGAAGACTAGAACAAATTTTCATAGGAATGGACGAAAAACTTGGTTCATGAGACTTTAGAATGTAGATGGTGCATTAGTGAGACCAAAAGGCATGACCATAAATTTATAATGACCTTCATGAGTTTGAAAGGCTGTTTTGGGAATATCTTCGTCCCTAACTCAGATTTGGTGGAACCCTGAGCGTAAGTCCAATTTGGTGAAGAATTTGGCACCATGTAGCTCATCTAGTAAATCATCAATGAAAATAATAGGAAACTTATCTTTGATTGTGATTTTATTGAGAGGACGAAAATTTGGACACATACGCCAAGAATTGTCTTTTTGATGAGCTAAGATGACAAGTGAGGAATAAGGACTAGTACTATGATGGATGACACCCTGGTCTAATAGCTCTTGGAAAATCTTCTCAATTTCTATTTTTTGGGGTTGGGAATATCGATAAGGATTACCATTGGGTGGAAGACTACCAGGCACTAGATGTATGGCATGGTCATGAGATATTTTGGGGGGTAGGCCCGTGGGTTTTTGAAAAACCTCATCATAGCTAGACACAATGTTTTGGAGATCTTCCTCTTTGATTTTTGGCATAGCTTGTTCTAATTTTTCAATGCAATTGATTCGGGCTATGAATCCCCCACCATATTTTCTTAACAACTTTTCCATGCTATGTGAACTTACAAATTTTGATGGATGTGTAGGTAGTACTTGAAGATGGATGGTCCTCCCATTGGCTTGCCATTCCACAAAGTGATGTTTGTGATTAAAACCCACGGTGGTTTCTAATTGTTCCATCCATGCAACACCTAAAATATCTTATGATTTTCCTAATTCCATAACAAAAAGAGGACCTTGCCAAGTATACATACCCATTTGTAGTGAAAATGTAGATGTCTTACTGAGAAATTGAGAAAATTCTCTGCTTGTCATTCTGACTTGAAACCGATCTAGACTAGAAGAGTAGATGTGCAGACCCAGTGTCCTTGTAAGTCTTACATCAATGAAGTTATGAGTAATTCCAGAATAAATTAGTATTATCACCCTCTATTTTTGAATGAAACCTGCCACCTTGATTGTATGGTGTGAAGATAACCCCATAAGAGCATGTACTGAAATAGTCATGGTATCATCCTCAGCAACAACTTCGTTGTGTTCATTTTGATCCTCAACTGGGAGATCCTCAGGTGCATCGTACTCCTCTATTTATTCTTCTTCCTCATTGGCATATTCAATCTGAAATTTTTGTCATGGTGTGCATGCTTGATCTTTTTGATGATGAGTTCGCCATTTGTAATAGAAGTATCGTGATGGTTGATCATTTTTGTAGAAGGAGTTGTTACGGAATGGAGGTCGACCATATGAATCATGTCGTGTAGATGATTCTAAGTGCACCTTTGTTTCCAATAAGTTAGAAATCCTTATACACTCATCCAACTTGGATGTATTTTGTAGGTCTACCTCAAATTTAATATGTGCTTTTAATCCATTTTGAAAAGCTCCTACTACCACGTCCTGTGGTAGATCTTCTGCATAGGAAAACATACTGGTAAATTCAGAAATATAGGCCCCTATTGATCTTGTTTTTTTGAGCGACAACAATCGTACTATGTATGAACTCGTGGGACCTTTTTCAAATCTATGAAGAAAGGCTATTTTGAAAGTATCCCAATATAATGCATTTTGAGGCTCATGTTTATACCATGTAAACCATTGATAAGCTTCAGTGCCAAATTTGGTTGCTATAAAAGGGACTTTGTCCTTTTCCAAAATTTTTGTAAAATTCTAAGATGCCATCCATTTTTGCAATCCATCCACGTGGATCCTGGCCTTCAAAGGTAGGCATATCAATGCATGGATGATTGATTCCCATTGGACCTCTTGGTTGGGTGTAAAAATTATTTCTATATTGTTCCTCGTTACTTCTCTATCTTTGGTTGTTATTTTGATAGGGTCTGTGAAACCCTCTTTGTAGCTCCAAATTTTCTTCATTACCCCTATTCTCAATATTTTGGTGACCATTGTGAGTCAGGAATTGACTATGTTGACCTCTATGGTGTGTATAGTCATCATTATAGACATCTGTACTCTAGTGATTCGAGTTAGAAGTATTTGGTTGGGACATTTTTTGAGATGCGTTGAAACTTGCAATCATCATCTGAAGATTTACTATTAAATCTTTTAACAACTGATCATTGAGCACTGGATGATTACTGTCCACTTGGGTGACGTTTTATTGTGCTAAATCTGGAGAAGAATTGGATGCCATTGGGCTGACCACTGGATGATTCGGATTAAAACTACCAATTCCATATGGAGAAGGAGAATTTTTTGTACCTGGGCTTTGACAAGCTCTTCGGGCGTTATTGTTGGGAGTTTTTGAGCTTGTTAATCATCCATCAGATCCTTTGATCCAAATTTTTCTCATGCACTTTTCAAAGTCCCCTGCTTAGGAGCCTTTAAGCTTCAATTTTTTGAAAAAAGGTTGTTAAATTGTCCAAAAATGTGGTTTATATTCCATTGAATTGTCACTCCAACTGTGACGTAGATTTGAAGTTTGGCTCACATCCTTTGACAACTTTTGACAATTTCTTTAACAAATTTTCACTATTCTTGACAATTTTGTTTTGATAAACAATTTGGTTTTGACCACGAAACGACACATGACACTGAACACAACTATCGATGTGACATGATACTCACCGCAACACGACACCAAACACAACTACCGATGCAAATGACACGACACAAGCCGATAAGACCAAGTGGACACGCAAACGACATGACATAACTAAACAACGACTAGAACTAGACAAGACACGAGATAAGAAATGACAACAGATATTGGGAGACCAAAGATGCTAGACATGATATACGATGCATGGAATACCAGCAATGGGATGTAAGACATGACACAGGACCTGGGAGACCAACAACAAAATTGAAAAGGATGACACGTGGAGAGATTCAAGTGAACTGGCAAGATACAAGGCGAGGGACTTACGTGCAAGGAGTCTGGTGAGTGCCTGTGACCGAAGTAACAACTCACTAGAGACATGTTTTTCTTAATAAATCCTCTCTCACCTATCCTACTGACAATTTGGGACAATAGCCCACAAAAAAATAAATAAATTATATGATTGTTTTAAACCTTAGTTTGACATTTTAATACCTAATTTTTATTGGTCGACGACTCACCTGGAATGTTTTCTATGCATACTTTGATTTTTTTTAGTGTTTATTTAGCTAGTTTGGTTATTCAAGAGCATTTTGATGTGACCAGATTCACCTGTTGTTTGCCTTTCTTCTTATTGTGTGCTGATGCATGATTGGCTAAAGATTAAATTGTATACCTAATGTGCATATTTGCTCAGCATGTGTATGAAGACGTAATGCATTTTTGAAATGGGCATATGTATCTCACTTGAATGAATATGAGATTAAGCTCATTAATTATCATGTATCTATGAAGATGTAACACAGCTTCAAACCTATTTTACATGTTTGGATTTTTGCATCGTTTGTTCCCCGAACCTGCCTGGGAAGTGTGTCGTTTGTCGACGCTTTAGATTTGCTTTGTGACTTATACTAAGCGCTTGATGGACTATGGATAGTATTCATGAACACGTTTGTATTGAGTTTAAAACATGACTCAAAACCCTAAATTGTCAGAATGTGTGGCGATATGTAACAATGTTAATACTATGCTGCAACGACGATAGAGAGCTCCTTATGCGATAGTGAAACCGCCTTGGCTCCTAAGTATGATTGATCCAACCTGATACCACTTGGAAGGGTTTGCCTACAGGATCCCTTTGACATTAGTTTCAATTGCAATAATTTATGCAAGCATCAACATAAATATAATATAGCAAATATGAACCACTTGGAAGAAGAGTCGAATGTAAATCAATTAATAAAATTTGGAATAAATTCTTAGCCACTTAATGTGGGCACTCCCTCGTCGTAAAGGCCTTATGTGATATGCGCAGATGAAAGATATAAAACAAATATGATTAATAAAATAAATCCATCCTAGTATAAATAGTAATTAATTAATTCAATTGGAACCTAACATAGTCGGCTATGTTAGGGTTGTAGCAATTGGTTTGTTGATATCTTATGATATTGATTCTATTGCTATTTAAAGTTAACTTATTATGGATTTGGTTATTTTATTTTTTAATAATTATAGGTGAATAGTATGAAGTGCCATGCATGGAATTTGTAATGGTTAATCTAGAAGTAGTCTAGTTATGGTGTCTAAGCGATGCACACTCTTTGTAATATTGAATAGTCCTTAAGCTAGAAGTAGTCTAGTTATGGTGTCTAAGCAATGCACACTCTTTGTAATATTGAATAGTCCTTACTATGTAAAAGCATTGAATATTAATGAATGATATCTATTAATGCTTATGCTTATAAACTAGAAGCACATAGAAGTATATATAGAGAGAGTGACTAAAGAAATTGAGATAGCATGATCATATCACCCTTAGTACACCTACATAGATGGACTTATGTATGGTGTAGATATGGGTGTGCCCTTTTGATGGGCTAAAAAAGGATAAGTTGGCTCATCGTAGAGATGAGATGGTCAAATTAATCATGAGAAATTAATTCAATAGACACCTACATAGAATAACTTGTGCAAAGTGGGTATATGTATATCTATAACAAGTGAAAAAAAATTCTCTCTCGAGTGGGTTGGATTGATGGGTTGTTACAAAATATTTCTTCATAGTCAATTCCCTCTATCTGAGTGTATCCTTTGGCTACTAACCAATATTTGTACTTGTCAAGTGTTCCATCTACTTTATATTTAGTCTTGTAAATCCATTTGCAACCCACAACTTTCTTCCCTAAAGGTAATTCAACTAGTTTCCATGTTTTATTCTTTTGTAGTGATCAACATTCAGATTCCATAGTGGTCTTCTAGTGTGAGTGATTTAAGGCTTGAAGTGTTGATGTTGTCTCTATTGTAATGCTTAGTAATCCTTTGTTAATTCTACTTTGACTACAAGTTTGAGGTCTTGTAGTGGTAAGATATGGTATTTGTTCCAAGTTTGCTTCCCTAAGTGTATCTCTAAGCCATATTGGTTCCTTTGTTTGAGGAATTATGTATGTTTTTGTATATTCACTCTCGTTATCTTGAGATTATGACTCTATTTCTTCATTTACCAAATATTCCTTTGAGAAATATTACTTTTTTTAATATCACTTTGATTTTTTTTATCAAAAACTACATCTCTGCTTATGTATACCTTATTTGTACTTGAATCTATTATTCTATATCCTACAAACTCATAATAATAGCCAAAAATTATACCAACCATAGTTTTATCATCTAGTTTTGTCATTTTTTGTTGTGGAATATTAATATAAGCTTTGCATCCAAAAACTCTTAGCTTTTCAATATTTGGTTTTTATCCTAAGCATGCTTCTTCTGGTGTAACATGTTTGAGTATTCTTGTAGGTAGTCTATTTTGTAAGTATACTGCTATTTTGACTTCTTTTGCCTAATATTAACGATCAATATGAGCTTATTTTAGCATACATATTACCATTTCCATATAGACCTATTTCTTCTCTATGTGATTCCATTTTGTTGTGGTTAATATGTTGTCGTGAGTTGTATTTTAATTCCATTTTCTTCTAGAAATAAGTTGAATTATTTTGATACAAATTCTCCTCCTCTATATGAACAAAGAATTTTTATAGTCTTCCCCAATTCTTTGTCTACTTGAATTTTGAATTTTTTAAAATGCCTAAATGCTTCTAATTTGTACTTCATGAAGTACACCACATATTTATGTTATGATCATCAACAAATAATTGAAAATACTTGTGGCCTCCAATACTAGTAACATTCATTGGACCACACAAATCCGTATATATTAATTCTAGTGGTTGTTGAATATTATACTAATAAAGTTCAAAAGGAATTCTATGTTGTTTCCTTGCTAGGAATTTTGGAAAAATAATAGATTTCAAAGATAGATTTGGTATTTCTCCAACCATTTGATATTTGAGCATTTCATTTATAGAGGATACAATAGTATGTGTGGGAAACTTCTTTGTTCCCCATTCACTCTATAAATGAGCCAGTAAAATTTACTAAGCTATAATCGAGTGGAGATTCTAGCTACTCTCTAGCCCTAGATATATTCAAAAGTTATGTATAACATAGAAGAAAAAGAATGAGTAGGGTGGAGATTTGAACCATCCGTAATATTCCACCCTTTCCAAAGTTTCAATCGAAGAGAGTCTGATGGAATATGGGAAAATAGAGGAGCTTTAATAGGGCAAGATATCCCAAAATTCCACCCTAGGCTAATGCTGTAGACACCTAAAACATGTCATGTTTAGGGGATCTACTCACATAGGCACATTCATAAGATCATATGACATAATCTTGGGCCTTCCAAGCATCAAAAGTGATTCTCACCACTCATATGGGGTATTTTAAGCCCATCCAAGCCTAGCTGCTCAAGACTAGAGTGGCCAGACCTTATCCGCTCAAGTTTAGAGTGGCTAGGACTTAACCACTATCGACAACAATGACCATATCTTATCTATTGCAGATGACAACAGTTAAGCCACAAAAAGTATTTTACTGACAAATATGCTCAATCATGGGCAGAAGTGGCAGTCTGCATGCAATAAAGGTGAGCGAGAGTAACTTTGCATTCCCTTTCATGGCCAATTCACATAGGAGACTTGAGTTTGCAATTAGAATTTAGTTAACTGGCCTTCAAATATAGACAAAGGTAAAGCTTATCATGCTAATGACCAGTTTGCATAGAAGACTCAATTTGGCAGTTATATTTCAGTTAACTGGTCTTTAAACATAGAAAAGACAAAAATATTCTCATGCTAACCTTCACTACACATGAGGGATTCAGTCTTAGGGCTTGGGCATAGACTTAGGATTTCACAAACTTTAAAAGGTGCAAGCCTAAGAGCACCAAATGGGGGGGACAATCTTGATACAGGATGGAATTTTGATCAAAGAGAGGGAGAGTCCACTTGAGGGTTTCCCACATACAAGATATTCAACATATCAAGCAAAGCAACCATCATTTCAAAATTGGATACAAGCTTTGATCCATAGCCTTGAAGCAAAGAGGCCAAGATTCACTTTAGCGGCCGCTATCTTGGACAGTGGCTCGCAGGCCTAGATAAGGGTTTTATACATTAGTTTCATTATTCTGTTTAGCATATCATTAGAATAGCATCATTTCATTTATTCAAATTCATAGCATAGGTTTAATTTGCAATTGCTTTAATTTTATATATTCACTACTAACAACCTCATACGGGGAGGCATTCTCGGACATCTAAGCGTGTGTTGTTGTTTCATTTCTTACAGGGCCACAAGTTCATTGGACATAATCTGCAACATACAAGAGCAAAAAGGGATCCCTCTAGGGAAAAAACTTGGAGAAGGAGGCATCTATAAGCCCTCATACATTTCTGTGTGTGGAATCGAAAAGCCTGTGAAAGTGCACCACCCCTTTGCAAAGGGGGATATTTTACCCACTTGTAACCTCATTGTATCAAAATGGGTATCCCTAAGAGGTACCGACATTTAATCGGGTTTTAATACAAATAAAGAGACATATATTTGTTATTTCCATGTTATATGCTTTTTCATGGTCTTTCATTTCTATAGATACCCTAGGAACGCACTCATCGATACCTTTTTTGAAAACCCTACTTGCAATGCTTATTTAAAATACCAAAGATAAAATGGAAATACAAGAGGAAAAATAAAGCATATAACACGAAATAACAAAATACGGATCTCTTTATTGATATTGAAGCTCGGTTACATGTCGGTCCCTCTTAGGGATACCCATTTTTATACTATAAATTACAAGTGGACCCCTTCTGCAAAGATGTGGTGCGCTTATAAAATATTCCTAGTTCCACACATGGAAATGTATGAGGTCTTACAAATGTCTCATTCTCCAGGTCTATTTCCTAGAGGGATCCCTTTTGCTCTCGTATGTTGTAATCTTCATCCGATGTACCTGTGGCCCTAAAAGCAATGAAACAACAACACACATTTAGGTTTCCAAGATTGCCTCCCTGGATGAGGTTGTTAGTAATCAAAGAATGTAACGGAAATATGATAAAACTATGCCATGAAATCATGTAAATATATGCTAATGATATAAGAAAACAAAATAAAAGATGCTATGTCTATCTAAGCTAAGCTTGTGAGCCACTATCCAAGACAGCGGATGCTAAAGTAAACCTTGCCCTCTTTGCCCCAAAGCTATGGGTCAAAGACTATGATCTGATGTTAAAGTATGTATTATGCTTTTCGATTCGTCAAAGCTCTGTCGTACACGTGATCTCAAATAGAAATCTCCAAGTCTCAAAAGCTCTCTTCAAAAGAATGTCTCTCTCCCTGATGTAATAAAATATCTATTTGGGGCTCTTAGGATTGCACATTTTATAGTGTGAAACCCTAGGTCTATGTCCAAGCCCTAGAAATGAATTTCTCATGCGTAGTGCAAGTTAGCATGAGAATATTTTGTCCATTGTCCATATTTGAAGGCTAGTTAACTGAAATCTAACTGCCCACTTGAGTATTCTATGCGAACTGGTCATTAGCATGAGAAGCTTTTGTCCTTTGATTATGCTTGGAGGTCAGTTAACTTAAGTCTAAATGCAAACTCAAACCTCCCATGTGAACTGGTTGTGAAAAGGAATGCAAAGTCACTCCTGCTCACCTTTATTGCATGCAAACTGCCACTTCCACTTGATATTGGTCTTGTTTGTCGATAAAATGCTTCTTATGGCTTAGTCACTGTCATCTGTAGCAGCTAATATCTAGCCGCTGTTGTCTTTAGTAGCTAAGGTCTAGCCGCTCTAGGCTTGAGCGGCTAGAATTTGGTCACTCTTGGCTTGAGCAACCAAGCTTGAATGGCTTGAAAAGGCCCCAAATGAGTGGTGAGAACCACTATGGATGCTTGGAAAGTCCAAATTATATCTTATGATCTTATGAGTGTGTCTATGTAAGTAGCTCCCCTAATCATGACATAATTTAGGTGTCTACAGATTCCCATTTTTGCGATGCACTGTGTGGAAAAAACAACGCTGAGCAAACGTAGATTGATCTGTTTGTAGGGTGTATGGTGATCAATGGTGTGATCAACTCTGGATGGCCCAATCATGCAAGATGATGCACATAATTTGAATCATTGCTTCAATGTTCAGAGGACTTAGCTTAGTGGCTTTTGCATGTTAAACTGCACTCATTCCTCAAACTCAATCGGGTAGCTTTAACTACAATAACAATTTTGACTGGTAGGAGATCTACAATTGAAGATGTCATGTCTGGTTATGTTCCCAGCAAACAAGGGAAATTTGTGATTGTTGTATGCAATGATTCATAGGACGAACATGATTTTGCTATGATCGAGTGATATTTTATTTATTTTTATTATGATTATGTTGAAGTTTTGAACTACCTCTTCACATGATGAATTGGTGAAGAAATGACAATGATTGAAACGACAAGTCACTTGACCAATATGACTAATCTGGTTCCTTTCTAGCATTTGCTACTTTCAAAGGGCAATCCCACATCCAAGTGTGATTGAATTGCTTATGATAATCATAAATCTCTATCTTGAGGAGCGGTCCAGCTATCAATAACCTTCTAAGGGAGTTAGGATGAGTGATTCTATTCATGCCTAGATTGTATCACTTTGATTTAATGTTTTTGATGTCATAGGGGAATTAGAATGACCCCTTCACACCCGTGGAGCAGTCCAACCATATTGATATTCTTCGAGTTTTAAGGGTGACATATTGTAATTCCAAAATGAGTTTCTTTTGCCCCAAGTGGCCTTATGGTTGCCTAATCATCTCATTGAAATACATGGAGTGCAAGTCGCCACAATTACCGAGTGGATAGAGTAGGTAACTAGATACGAGGCCTGCTTGAGATTGTGATTTTATGTGATTTTTTTGTTATTTTGAACATTTTGATGATCCTAAACCATCAAAGTGTGATTATTTTCTATTTTTGTTATTCCCTCATTGAAGGAACTACTTTACTTTGATCTGTGGGCCTGGCCGCTGTCAGGTCCAGCAACCTCTGATTTCTTGCATGTGGCCACTATCTCCTTGAGTGGACAAGAAGTTCAATCTGCTAACATCAGTAGTGGCTAAAGCATAATTAAGGAAATATAAAATTTGTAATTCTAGGATTTGACCTATCATTTTCATTGTTGAAGATTTTGTTTTCAAAGCTCTGGTGCAGCGATGATGATTGCGACTTAAAAACTTGCTGGTGCTGAGGACATGCCTGCACGGGGTGAGACATCAGCTGCTGGAGGAGTCAGAGCTTCTCGAACATTTCTCTTCAAAACCCTATCTCTCTTTTATTTGTCTAAGTAAAATTGAACTTCACTAAGAAATGAGCAAAATGAACCTCACTAAACCTGCTGGCAATGAACAAACTTCGTAATTAGGCTTAGGTTCCCTTTTGCTACGGTGGGTTAGTCCCCAATTTTACTATTTGTTAGTGGCTTCAACCTAGGGTTTTT
This sequence comes from Wollemia nobilis, assembly GCA_028583015.1. Classification (NCBI taxonomy): domain Eukaryota; kingdom Viridiplantae; phylum Streptophyta; class Pinopsida; order Araucariales; family Araucariaceae; genus Wollemia; species Wollemia nobilis. The sequence continues at coordinate 8,394,278 of JAQPPZ010004842.1, forward strand.
CAAAATTTTTCCATTATTCACCTGCTACCGCCATTTTGGGCATTTTGAATTTAGCCTAGTTTTGATGCTTGGGTAGGAACATTTGCCTTCCAATTTGTTTGCTTTCCCTCCCTTTGTTGTTTTATTGGAGCTATTTTGTCAAATTTGTAATTTTTTTTTATTTTTTGGCCAAGGGTTCATGGGTTTGCCGTGCCGCCCCTTGGCCGTTGTTGCTCAGAGCAGCCGACTCTAACCTGCTGTCACTCAGAGCGGACAAGATTGAATCCCAATGGTCAAAAATTTGACCATTGGGCCTTGATGCTACCGCGTCCAATGGCCAGGTTTTGGCCACTGTAGGCGATAGCGGCTAAAGATTAAGCCTTGTTTTTTTGTATTTTGTTTATTGATTTATATGATTTTTTTGACTTTTGAATTTTTGCTTTGCTTGATTAGGTGTAATTTATTCTTCTTTTTCTTAGATTTAGAGTAACTCATACTATTTTGCACCGTATTCATGTTTATTGTGAATCATGCCTTAGATGCACTATAGTTATATTTTGTCTTTCTTCTATTTTGTTTAGATCCTCACTACTCGGGCTCAGGACCCGAAGCTCCTGCTCGATTTGCTTCCTGGATTTGATGACACTGACTGGGAGTGGTTTAAGTCCCATGGGCTACAGTATGTTAACAGGTTGCCCCATATTATGGCCTACTGGGCTTATCTTATGACTTTAGCCCATCATTGGGACCCACAGACCAACACCTTCCACATTCCACCCGACGATATGACTATCACGTCAGAGGATGTTTACAGGATATTTCGGATCTCATTCTATGGGGTTCCCATTGTTTTGTTAGCCACTAATGATAAGGTGGTCATCTATGCTAGGGTGTTTGAAGCATGCTCAACACAAGCCCTCTAGGAGACTGGGTCTAGGGGAGTATCTATCAAGACTTGGTATGATGTTCATGTTTTCACAGCGAGGCATGATGTGTTGTTGATGGTGATCAACAACGTTCTTATCTCAGATTGCTCGGGTTTGAGGTTCCCTTGGAACCTCCCAGCGATGGTGCAGGACCTAATGGATAGCGAGGAGCCTATGATCTATGCATGGGGTGGATTGCTATTGTATTAGTGCTATGATGAGTTGTATCACATCCGTTGGTGGGGATGCATCAACATTGCATACAGTTTGCTCTTACAGGTTTGGAGATGGGAGCACATTAAGGTAGATCGCCCTAAGGGGCTCCCAATCAAGATTACATCTATTGAGTCTTAGACACAGTGCTATGCTACTAGATGAGCTTAGGAGCATGAGGAGTGTAAGAGTCACACTTTTGTAGGGGAGCTATCCCACTACACTGATGCTTTCATGAGACTATTGGTCAGAGATGTCATGTGGCAGCCTTACTATGAGTGTCTGGTTTGAGATGATCTAGCTAGTTTTACTAAAAGGACACGACGCGAGCGATGGCTCATTGACCGTAAGATTACCATTTGGGAGTATTTCTTTTACTCTAGGGTTCTTTGTCAGTACGTATTGCAGTAGGATGTACCATTTGTACCACTATTGTATAGGCACTTCACAACAGAGAAGGACCTACCTCCATGACAGGTCATAGAGCTTGTAGATGAGGAGGATGCTGCAGTCGTAGACCCTACAGTGGCTGGGGGAGTTACAGAGGCCTACTCTCAGTGGTGGGGTGATCGTATGTGGCATGGCATTGGTAGCTTAGTGAGTGAGGATGATGATGGGGGTGATGGCATAGATTTGACAAGACGTAGGGTTTGAGCCAGGACTGAGGTATGGGGCGAGCTGATAGAGTAGGTGGTAGTAGAGGATCCTGATGTTCCTGAGGAGGAGGAGGCATTAGAGACCAAGGAGAGAGACTCTCCTCTGAGAGCATAATTGAAAAAGGTCAAGGCTGACCTCCAGGCTACTAAGATCCAAGTACAATGGTGAGATGCTACAATTAAGTAGCTCACAAAACAGATACATGCTCTACAGGCTACTATTAGGGGTGATGATGTCAGGATGTAGTTTGTTGTTCCTACTTCTACACCACAGGAGGTTCCAAAAGCAGGCTTAGGGGTAGATGTGGGATGGTTCCAGTATTTTTTGTATGAGCATGAGGAGAAGATCTGGGGACTCACAGATCATGTTACCATCCTTCAGATGCAGCTCAAGAGGTATAGGATTGTCCCTAAGGATCCAGTAGGTGCAGGTGGTTTGCAGGTTAGCGAGTGCTCTACCTCAGGGTAGTCTTCCACCCATCCTAGCCAACAGACCTAGACTCGGACAGAGAGACCTACAGGCTCACATCACTCGACTTGCGACACCACCATAGGGGGAGGTGGCACTGGAGGAGGTGGTGCAGGGGGCTCAGGCCCGATACTTGACTGATTCTCTACTTGGTTCTTGATCTATTTTTGAGGTTGACTGACCTACATGACTATAGCCCACGAGCATTTTTGTATATCCATTAGACTTGACACACATAATTTTATGATATATTTGCTTTTTATGACTCATTATGTGTATCATTTATTGCTTATGTTTTTGTTATTATTTTATTTTATGATATGATGCGATGATGGTATTATGATGATTTTATGAATATGCTAGATGATAGATGATATTTGAAGATGCTTATATGGATGTGTAGATGCTTATATGTTTTGATGCAATGTATCTTGATGATGAATGATAAATTTATGATTGTATGCAAATGGATATTGCCTATATGTTTTATGATGTGGTTTATGGATGATTAATGAATTGTTTTTGTGGATGCAAATATTATTGTTAAATGCATGTTTAATTTTTGCTTTAATTATATGCATCTAACTTATGTGATAGAATGGTATAAATGAACCTGTATGCTCTAATCACTTAAAACATACGGAATGCATATGACATTGACAATCTTAATGGGTGATACCACAAAAAGTAAAAAAATAATCATGAATTTAAATAATCACTCTTATCATAAGAATTGATTAAGTATTCATATGTGAGATGTAATGGTGTGTAATGTATTTTCTTAATAAGTTTCTGTAAATTAAAAGATATAAAGTAGTCAGTGGCCGTCTATATACTATTTCTAATATATATGCGGTATCTGTCCTACTATGTTGATACCCCCTAATTTATAGAATATTATAAAGAAAGTGATGGTGTGAATGATGTTATGATTTGTTGCTATGTAATTTTTTTTTTGGTATTTTCAAAGATTCAAACACTCTATTTCCCCTATCAATAGTTGTCTACTTACCACTTAGAATTTTGAAAAGTAAGGATTTTACCATGGACCTAGTTTTTCATGATCTCTATGTGTGCATGTGATTGTTTATTTTGAGATTGAACTCAAGCATTTCCTCCGATGTCAGGCGGGATTCTTTTAGCCCATTGCTAAGATCGGGGATCCTCAAGTGTTCATCTCATCCTTATGTTGGACTTAGTTGGACTATACCACTAGGCAATATTTGGTTACCTAAGCTAGCTCATCCATATTCAAACATTGGTCTTCACAAATGCATGAAGCAATTGTAATAGACATATCATCTTGCATAAGAAATTTTCCTTCCAGTTTTATATAATGCTGAGAATTCTAGGGATTCAAGCTTTATTCCCTTATTTTTGGCTTTGTATTTTTGCTCATATGTAGTGATGAAAATCATTGTTTATTTTGATTTGATTTTTTTCTTTGAGCGGGGATTTTTGTAGTGATGATAATCACTTTTTATTTTGCTCATTTGTAGTGATGAAAATCACTGTTTATTTTTGATTGATTTTATTTTGAGCTTGATTTTTTTGTAATTTCCAAATTTATGATTTGTGTATCGGATTTATTGCTTTGAAATCTGGACTGAATGCTTGGCCTTTTGAATTTGTATTTTTCTTTGGAATTTTTCTTATTTTTATTTAAGCAAGAGATTTTTATAGTGTAACGCTTGTCCTTTTGCCAATTCTCAGCACATTTAAACTGGTTGCACAAGGGGATAATCAAAGATAATCCTTTTCACTTAAGGTAACATAGACCACTTTGCAGCTTTCATATTTTCCTTGTACCAGGTAGGATTTTAGTGTTTCAATTACTGACGAGATCTTGAGTATCTAAGGCTTTATCACAGCTAGGCATTACCTTCTACTAATCAATGTTGTTTTCCTCAAAATTTTATAAGATCACTAGGTTGGTTGTCTAACCAAAAATCCTTAGTATATTATATATAGCAACAAATAATGGTTGTGTTGAAAAACACAATTACACACATGTGGGTGGAGGTATGGATATGATTGACTTGTGTGACGAACTGTGGTATCACTTTTAAGGCTCTCATGACATATACAATTGTAATGTATGTGAAAATGTAATGCAATGACATAGATGCAAAATGTGAAGTGCAATTGTTTTTGTATTTTTGTATTTTTTATTTTATGTTTTTTTTGTATTTTTTTGATTAATTTTGACCAAAGGGCTTATTATGCCTTTGGGTATTTTGTTATTGATTTTGACCAAGCGGTATGAATTACCCTTAGAGCCTTTGATTTGATGGGATTTGACCAAGCGGTTTGAGTTACCCTTGGAGCATTTTGAATTGGTGTTTGACCAAGCGGTATGAATTACCCTTGGAGCCTTTTGATGATTTTGGTTTTGACCAAGCGGTATGAATTACCCTTGGAGATTTTTGTATTGATTTTTGACCAAGCGGTATGAATTACCCTTGGAGCCTTTGATTGAATTTTTGAATTTTATGTTTTTATGATTTGTTTGTATTTTCGACATATTTGCATGTTTTTGAATTTTATGAAATATTTGAATGTTTTTGTGTTTTATGACATATTTGAAAGTTGTGTTTTATGTATATTTGAATGTTTTTGTGTTTTATGTGTAAAATTCCTTTAAATAAATGATATTGAGAGGTTCAGGCTCTTCAACACCATATAATGATATAAGGCAATATGCTCCAAGCTCAACTCTCTTTGAAATCATGTATGGACCTATCCAGTTTACCATGAACTTATCTCACAGATGCGATGATAGATTTGAATTATGCTGGTTTTCTTTGAGCACTAGATCTCCAAAAATGAATTACCTTAGGTGGATTTTACTATTGTAAGCTTGCGCAAGGTAATATTAGTAAACACAGAGATGCTCTAAAGCATTGACTCAAAGTTTATAAAGAAGCATCAACTGATCAAGGTGGCCTTACCATGCAGCTTCATCATCTATGAAGTCCTTTAATGCTATGCATAGAGTCAGAATTTCCAACTCTAGAGGCATGATGGCCTCAGTGCCATTGGTAGGAACCTAGGGTTCCTAGCACATAAAATGATAAATAAATAATAAATAACCTAAATCTAAAAGAATCGCCTTTTGATATTGTCGAGAAGTCCCTTCAATAAATTATATCATATTTTATATTCATGGATATCCCAAAATGTATGATTGTATAATATCTTATACCCCTTTTAGGTTATGAGTGAAGAGTCACAACCCTAATGTTAAAATAATATAATAATTAATATATAATTAATTATTATATTATTTTATATTTTAACCATAAGATATACAATTTATATTATTATTATTATTAATTAATGTTAGGATAGGATCCTAACATTCCACCCCTCTTGAAAAATGGCTTTGTCCTCAAAGCGACCAATTTCGTCTCATAATTGTTGCGAGTGGGTTATCTTTGAATGGAGCGTTTGCTTGTTTCATTTAAGTAGCTGACATGCCTGCAATATCTAGATTTTTCAAATTGTAGGAGGCTCAATTTTACGTTAGAGAATTTAGATATTTTGGAAAACATCACAATGCTTGAGTATTTGAGCTTTTCATACTACGAGGAACTGCAAGCGTTGCCTCATTATATCACAAACCAGCCATTCTTGAGAGAGTTCAGTTGTTCTTGTAATAGCATAAGGAATGTGCTTCTTAACATATATAAAATCTACAATTTGGGAGTGAGGAATATAGAGAGCATGGTGTTGAGAAGCTTGCCAATTACTTTTGGTAATTTGTATAACTTGACTAAATTGAATGTTATGGATTGGAATGTTTGCCATCGTATTTTTAGTTAATTTGTCCAGCTTGATTTAACTGTATATTTATTTATGTGTAAGTTTGGAGTGTTTTGCCCGACTCTCTGGGTGTCTCAATATTTTAAATAATTATCATATCATCGAGTATCGTGAACTGCAGTCTTCTTGTTGTTCTCAACTTAAGTTCCAATAATATTTCTTGTGGTATTCTTCCAGAGCTAGGTCATATCTCGAGTTGTCTTCTCTTCTACTATATTGATAAAAATCTATCTGGTGAGGTGTTGCTTCAATTGGTAAGCTTACAAATCTTCAACAGTTGAGAACTTGGAAGAACCATTTTAGAGGCTCGTTACCACCTGAAATGTGGACTGTACGAAGCTCAAATTTTTGGGTTTGGCCTCTCCAATTTGAATGGCAAAATCCCAATGGAAATTGACGATGTTTGAATGGTAGAATCCCAATGGAAATTTATGAAGACTTGAACGTCTAGTACTTTCCAATAGCCAACTGAATGGTTTTATACTTTGTGGTCAAAATGCAAAAATGACAGATCAAATATTGAGTTTACGATGAGCAAGGTTGCTCATAGAAATGCTGCTCATATCCACGAGGCTTCCAATTATCAGGAACTTTGGTTGGAAAGTTTTGCCACTGGAATTTTCTAACTCTATTGCAAACTATGATGGAATCCACTTCTGTTGCTACATTTGGGAGGGCCTGATGCCATCACAACCTTTTCCATATTTGAAAATAAGCTCTGCTTATGTCATGCATTCACCCCGATTTATTAAATTTTAGTAGTAGTGTATATCATGTATTATTCTTCATTGGTAGGGTATCTATTGGTTGTTGTTATCCGTTTGCTAATCGTGTGTATCACCAAATATTCTCAACATTGGCTGAGATCGTTGAATCTATACATGATTATTTTTATAGGATTGGAAGGCTGACATACAAAGTATATACTTCATTTCATGCAGGAAAGAGATTCCACATTGGAACAATCGCTAACCAGAAAGTGATTGTAGTTATGACTGGACTAGCAATGGTAATTACTGACATCTGGTGCTGACACCTCTTGCTAATTTAATACACTTTAGAAACTACTGAACTATTTTTTTGAGTTTTATGTAATTCTCACCAATGTTGTTGTATGTTGATGTAGATGAATGCAGGGTAACCACCCAACTGTAGATCATTTTTTTTTTTTTTTTAAAGTAAATGGAGTTGTTCACTATGGAATTGTTGGGAATGGAAACCTAGATTACCACGTTGATGGTGTTACAATTTCCCATTAGTGGGCTCATACTGTCTGCTTTTCCATATCAGTTTTACATAGTTTTAATTAGTCTTTGTCCCTAGATATAGATAGATATAACCATTGCATTTGTATTTTATATTTCTCATTGAGGTGTATTTATGATTAAACATAGATATGGACAAGGACAGAATGATGAACTACCCTTAGAATCCAATGGAGATTACACTCTTAAAATTAGGTACATTCATTTCACCAACTACTACTATCCATTGGTAGAAAGTTGTGATAATCTTCTTAACAATATGTGGTATAACCCAGACTAGATTTTTTCCATTGATGGTACTCCAGAGGTGAGGCAGCATGCATTCTGGTTTAATGTATCTGAGAATTACTACGAACTTGCCAAACAACTTGCGGTAAAAAAAAAATTGCTAGGACACCACATTATTCTTATTAATCCTTTAATAAATGTCAATGGACTTCTAATTAAGGTTGTATTTAATTTTGGAAATGGTGGAAAAAAAATGTAAGTTTGGAGTCTTGCATTAATGATACTATCTGTTTGTCCACCAAACCAAGGATTGTGAGGTTGGAAAAGAGGATGCAGTTCCAGTGCCAGCACTTATGTGGATAATGTTGCTTACAAATATTTTCTCCTTGAAAAATTCAATTGCACTCCAGTTGAAATGGAGAGTGCAATCGTATCATTCTAAAATCCAAGGAGATAATGCCATCATTTGAGGTAACCATTTTGTCTACCAAAATATAGAGGATCACTACCACTAGTTGTGCACTCAGTAGACGTTATGTAGAAATTTTCAACCAATTTTAGAGTATCCTAAAAAAAAGCAAGGTTACCGCTTCCTCCGCAAAATGAGGATTGCTTTTATCCTGCAGCTTCTCAGGCTGAGTAAATTGCTCATCCATAAATCCCTCTTGATAAAGAAAGTTGATGAGACTATTGTGTCATTGATGCAATTCAACGATCCCCATTATTAATACTGAGATATAAGTAACCATTCTTGGACTTTATAGCATTTTGTAAACCATATCCTTTCTGTCAATCACCTTATATTAAATTCTTCCGCCTTAAACAACCATTTGAGCTTCTTGTATTTTAAAAATAAGGGAATTAGTTCACCAAGTTTCTTAAAAGACAAGCTTAGTCATTTATTCTCGGTACGATGTAGTTTTTGTTTTCATTAGTATATGACACAGTTGTACTGGTTGGATATGTCCATGAATTCTTTCTTAGGAAAAATTCTCAATATTTTTAGTACAATATTTGTATAATTTGGTTTTAGTTATGGTGGCAGCCATGGAGGCGGACGTGCATCAGAGAACATCCTTACAGTGTAATCCTTCAAGTTGAGAAAATACGCCTTCTGCAATATCATTTTTCTATTGATGTCATAATCTTTAGGCTGTTTCATGGAAGTTTCTATTTGAGAGATGGTTATTTTTAAAGCAAAATTTCTATTTTTTTCCCTTGATTTTAGTAGAGGTTTGTCCCGCCTGTCTCAATGAAATTAATGAAAATTTATGGTTTAATAAATGGAGAGGGTGGTGGTCGACTTGCTTTGGTCTGTCACCCCCCAAGGAATAAACTGGATTGGGGGCAAGGTTCTTGCTCTCTTGATGGTTTAAAATATTTTCTTTATTTTCTAGAAGTGCAATAGGTACCAATTGGGATTCATGACTACGGGCTCCTCCGAATGAAAAGAAATTTTACTTGCAATTTCCTTCCTATTTTTTTTCTCTTCTTCTTCATGTGCAATTTCTTTTAAAAATATATTTTCATTATTAGGGTTTTGATTAATTTCTTCCAAAAGTGCAATAGGTATTTCTGAAAGTTCTTTGGTTATGGGCTCATCCAGAGAAACAATTAATTTAGGGTTTGGAGCAATATGTTCAGTTGCATTTTTTTCTTTCTTGGGAAGAGCAATGGTTACCACCTGGGATTCGTCGGATATGGGTTCTTCCTCCACCCGGGATTCCATGGCTATGGGTTCTTCCTCCTCTACCTAAGATTTCATGGCTAGGGTCTCCTCTTGCATTTCCATTAAATATTGTATAATACGATCAGAACGTTCCATTTGTTTTTTTTGTTTTTGTTCAATCATTCTTCTAATTTTTGCAATGTCATTTTTCATTTCCTTGACCAATATGGTTGGATCCATAAGGCTCTGATACAGGATGGTAGGAACCTAGGGTTCCTAGCACATAAAATGATAAATAACCTAAATCTAAAAGAATCGCCTTTTGATATTATCGAGAAGTCCCTTCAATAAATTATATTATATTTTATATTCATGGATATCCCAAAAGGTATGATTGTATAATATCTTATACCCCTTTTAGGTTATGAGTGAAGAGTCACAAACCTAATGTTAAAATAATATAATAATTAATATATAATTAATTATTATATTATTTTATATTTTAACCATAAGATATACAATTTATATTATTATTATTATTATTATTAATTAATGTTAGGATAGGATCCTAACAGCCATATACTACTAAAAATGGTGTTGCCCAAGTGGGCATCCGTATACTAGTCCTATATACCCATAGTGCAAGAGGCAATTGCATGTGCCAATCCTTGTGATTTTTTTGCACTGTATTCCTCAAAATGGATACTATTATTTTGTTTGAGGCTTATGCTTACTCATTTGCTTATGGATAATAAGGCATTGAAAAACTGTGCTAAATATGGTATTTTTTCATTAAAGCATGCATATTTTTATTCTTGAAAGATGGCCCATTATTCGATATTATATTAGAAGGAACCCTAAAATGACTTATGATATTGTGGAGTATAAAATCCTCAATCCTTGGTCCAGTTGTTGATGTTAAGGGGATCACTTCTACCCATTTAGTGAAGTATCCTATGGTCATTATGATGAATGTATGTCAGCCTGAGGATGGAGGTGAGATCTTCCCAATCAAGTATAGTCCCCACTGTGAGAATGACCATGCTGCATAGATGGGCTGCAAAGCTTGCGATGGTAAGTGCTTTAGGTTTGCATGATGTTGGCACTTACTACATTTCTTGACATACTTGCAACAATCCTTTTCCATTATAAGACAATAGTAACCCATTCTCAAGATGCGCTTAATGATGGCCATGCCACTGAAATGACCTCCACATGTTTCATCGTGAGCTTGTGAAATTTCCCAAGGCGCTTCATGGGGCTAAAGACAACGGAGTAATAATCCATTATATCCTCGTCTATAGAGGATTTCTCCTAGAAAAATGTATCTTTTTGCTCTTTGTTTGAACGTTCGTCTTTCAGTATGCGACAAAAATTGAGGTATTATTCCAAGCTTCAGGAAGTCCCATAGTTGGGAAAGCCAATCTTGATAGACCACAATTTCTATAGAATAGACAACTTGCTCTTCCTGTATTTTTGAGGTAGTGAACACGGATTGAGGAAAAACTCTATGGTATATGGTCGCACAACACTCTACAGGTCCTTGGGAGATCAACAACCCCCAAGGTACTATTTGCAAGAAATTTTTGGCTGTGAAGGACCAATCCTTATTTAGTTTGATGTTGATCATGTTGATTGAATCTGATTGTCAAAAGCCTCATGACATATTGCTGAGTGCGAAAGCACTTTCACATGAATGGTTGTAAAATCAACAGATGATTTTTGAGGGATTAAGGATTCCAAAGAGGGCATGGTGTTTGCAAATCTATTTGACATATGAGAGATTGCCTCAATGTCATACCATTCCAGCCAGGCTAAGTAATTATCAAGAAGTTTTTTGTAAGTCTTCAAGAGTGGGCACCTACATTGGAAGAGTCCTTTGACTTGGTTTACTATGAGAAAGGAGTCACCAAAGATATTCAATATTTTAATTCCCATTGCTATGGTTTTTTGAAGTCCCAGGATCAATGCTTCATATTTTGTATTTTTGTTTGTGCATGGAAAGTCTAGTTTGAATGATAAAAGCAATGAAGCACCATGCGGTGTGATAAAGACAATCCCCGCTCCACCTCCTTGTTCACACTTTGAACCATCGAAGAACAATGACATGTATTTTTATTTCTTAGGTTCTTCGAGTTCTGGTGGATATGATAATGCAAAGACTACATCATCAGGTAATTCTATGGTGAGAGGCTTGTTATCCTAAAGAGTCACCTCTGCTAATTGATCTGCTATGACTTGTCCCTTGATGGAATTTTGGCTTACAAACTCTAAATAAAATTTTGTCAATAGCATGATCCACTTTGCAATACGTGTATTGTGATATGTCTTGCTCATCATGTACTACAAAGGATTTTGTTTTGATATGACGTAGGTCATATGGCTCAACATGTAGTGTTGCAACTTTCAAGTTGCAAAGACCACTACTAAACACAACTTTTCGACATACACATATCCTAGCTCATAGCTCACCAAGGTGCGACTAATGTAATATATGGCTTGCTCTTTTTCTTGTGCATTCTTTTGGGCTAACATGGTGCCCAATGCAAAATCAATAGCTGATATATATAGTAAACATGGTATGTCTGGCCTTGGTGGAGCCAATACTGGCAGCGTTGCCAGATAAGTTTTGATCTCTACAAAGGCTTGATGGCATTTTCCATCCCAATGAAATGGGACTTCCTTGTGTAGCAACCTATTCATAGGTCTGCATTTGTCTGATAATTGTGCGATGAATCTTTTTATGGATGCTATCTTGCCTTGTAGGCTCCTCAACTCCCTAATGTTGGTAGGGGCAGCCATTTCTAGTATAGCCTTTACCTTTGTAGGATCTACTTTGATGCCTCTCTTGGATATGATGAATCCCAAAAGCTTTCCAAAAGTTATGCCAAATACACACTTCTTAGGATTCAATCGGACATTGTGTTCTATGAGGTGATCAAAAACTTGTGTAAGGACTTCAGCATGCTCTTCCCGCAATAGGGACTTGGCTAGTAAGTCATCCATGTAATATTCCAAGATATTATGCATATAGTCATGGAATATGTATGTCATGGCCCGTTGATATGTGGCACTAGCATTTTTGAGACTGAATGGCATCACTTTGTAACAGAATGTTCCTCATGGAGTAATGAAAGCAGTTTTATGTTGATATTCAGGCTTAATCCGAACATGGTTGTATCTGGAAAAATCATCCATTAAGGAGACCATTTCATGACCTACGGTTGCATCCACAAGAGAATCTATGTTTGGCAATGGGAATGAATCCTTCGATGTTGCCCTATTTAAATCTCTAAAATATGTGTAGTTACAGACTCTTCCATCAGGTTTCCCTATGGGTACCATGTTTGAAACCCACTCAGGGTAGTCAATAGGAACTATGAATACTGCATCCAGTAGTTTTTATAATTTGTTCTTTACCATCAAAGCAACGGTTGGATGCATTTTCCTCAGTTTTTGCTTGAATGGCTTCTTCATGGGATCCAATGAAAGGTTGTGAATGACTAACTTTGGATCTATCCTTGGCATGTCTTTGTAAGTCCAAGTAAAAATATTTGGCCTCTCCTTGAGGAGAGGAATTAGGATGGCTTGTTCCTCTGGAGATAAAATTTCTTCAAACTTGAATTTCCTTGGTTGGGTAGGATCATCATTGATGTCCACCTTGAAAGTTACTTCTATAGCCATATGTGACCAATCCTCTAGCTTATGAGGTGTGGGTATCAAATGAATATCATCGACAGGGTTTACAGGAGCTACTGACTCAGGTTCGAAACCAATATGGAAGATGTCATACGCACAACCTGATGTAAAATGGAATGGCTGTAACATATCTTCATTGGGGAAGAGGTATTCTGGCCCTATGGGTGAACTAGCGCGATCCCAATAAATAGCATCTATATCAAGATGCAATGATTTGGTAGGATATGCTGGATTATGAAGTGGAGTGGTCAAATCAATGGAGATCATGTTTATGGATGGGATGAAATCTCCAGGACCACATGGGTGTAATCTTGTCTTAAGGGTTTTCCTTCCATACTCGCGATGAGGTTTTGGAGGAATGGGAATTTTTGGATCTAGCCCATGAGCAAGACTAACAATAGGATCATTGGGCTCTAATTGCTCTTTGAATGTAGGCAGAGGGGGGTTGACCATCCGATGAATGGTAGCTAGGTCAATAGGTCTCCCCAAAAATTGAATATGAGGGTCTATGGCACGAAGTGCCACCTCTCTCTCTACTAGATCATTGAATTGCCATAAAATGTGAGGTATAAGATAAGACATCTCGATCTCATCCTCAAAGTCATCATCACTTATCCAGAAACCGTTAGCATTGGTATGCGGTCCTAAAACAAGGGGCTCATGTCTTGGCCCCAAGTAGGCCATCTCTGTTTCATATTCATATTCTTCATCACTTATGAAGAATCCATTTGCATTTGTCTCTCACCCCAAAGTCAAGGGTTGATGGCTTAGGCCTAAGTAAGCTCTTTATGTTGAGTCTTTTGATTCATAGTCACTTTCATCTAATGTATATCCAATCTCATCGTGGATGGACCATATGAACCTTTGTAAATAGTAAGGCCCTTGATGGGCTAAGCCAAGTTGTGCCTCATCATCACTTGCTTCATATCCATTATGCTCATCCCATGAGTTGTACCTTGTTGGTGTGGAATCAATTGAGGTGTTTGGATGATAAGTTTCTAGAGGTGATATGTTTACCATAGCCACTTGTCTGTTGCTCAAATTTTCTATTCTCAGGGGGTGATAAGGAATGAAATCAATGTCTTCTCCCAACCCTATGCTTAATTTTTCCAATGCTACTGTAAGAGATTCATCTCAAACTCCGCTATAATAGCCTAAGCCAAATATATCAAAGGGAAGCTGATATAGTGGCTTGTAAGGCCTCCTGCGCCCCTACTCATATATGCCAAGGCCATAGCCATGCCAATAGCTTAGAGAAAACTCAAGATTAGAGAGGTAAAGAACATTGACTATGAATAATTCATCACCATCCTCTTCTATATCTAAAGAATTATGGGCACAGTCTAGGCCGATATAGAAAAAATTGGTTTGGTTGGGAGGGATTCCAAGTGGAACCACTATTCCTATTGGTGGCCTCAAGTATTTAGGCCTCCCTATGTCTTGTGTAGACTCAATGATAGGTGTAAAGGTGATGTTCTACATAAGGTACTCCCCTATGCCTGTGCTTGCCAAGTGTATTGATGCATGCGATGTGGATGATCCCACAGACGATACTGGTGAAGCAGGGTGATAATCACTATCTTCATCTTGATCTTGAAGATCTTCCTCTTCTATAGGACTTGAAGTTTCAGCAATGGCTATAGTTGGCACTTGTTTGGGATTTTCTTCCTTAACTAAGGGCACCTTTAGCTTCTGATTATATTTTGGTTTTGACATTGATGGTACTTTGCCTATCTTGAGTGCACCAGGAGGTTTTGATGTGCATGGGTCTTTTCTTACCCCTTTGTCTTTGTTATCCACTTGTGTGGTTGGGGATGAAGGTGCCACATATAGGTGAATAGAATGGATCATGAATTCTCCTAGAATGTCCACCTGATTAATGTATTCAAAAGGCTCTTGATTGGCTAGAACCACATAGACTTTGTTTTCATGCACATACTTGACACACTCATGCAAGATCGAAGGCACACACTTCATGGCCCTTATCCAAGGGTGCCCTAAGAGGATGTTATACTGCATAGTTCCTTCCAAGACATGACACATCACAGGGATTGTATTGTGTCCCACCTTGATGGGTAGGACTATCGTTCCCACAATATTGCATAAAGCATCATTAAAAGCTCTCAATGTGTAAGCTACTGGAACAATATTGGTCTTGGGTATCTTGAGGTGCTCTATTGTAGTTGTTATGATGATATTTATTGATGAACCTATATCGGCCAAAAACCTCTTGAAAGGTAAGTTATTGATGGCCGCTATAATGTTTAGCGAAGGGTATAGTAAGGTAGCAAAAACTATCTTAATCTCATGATCATAGAATTGGATTACAGGTTCCTGGCATTCTTGCACTTGTCCCAAAAAGTGAGTGAATGCATTTGTATCTTGTGGTTGAAGCTCAATTGTTCTTAAAATATCCATTAGAGTCTCCCTATGCTTTGGTGACTGTTGTATGAGCTCATAGATGGATAACTTAGATGGATTCGTCTGTAGGTTTTGCTCCAATCTACTTTGAATAGTTACCACAAGTCTCGTTGGTGGACCTAGAAGGTTGTCTTACCTTTGCCTAGGAGAGGTTGAGATGTTCATGGGAGCTGCAGGTGATTGCGGTTGACCATACTGCCTAGTCCTAGTTGCTATGTTAACAATCTCAACCATCCCAATGCATCCATGGGTAGGTATGTCAGCTCAAACCTGATTGACTTGGGCCCCTTGCTCTTGAGGGGCTTCATGATTGGGCAATGGATTTTTGTATATGCCCATGTCTCTATTATCGAGAGCCAGTGGGTTGTTAACTTTGAGTTCTCCTGCCTCAATCACATTTTTCATTTGATGCTTAAACCCGATGCAAGCCTCAACGTAATGCTCTGATATCCTATGATAAGGACAAAATTGATCTTTCATATATACCTTTGGCTTAGTATGATTGGGATCTATAAGAGGTATATCAAGAAATCTGATCCTCCTGGACTCGCTCAATTGATTAAATATTGATTGCATTGATTCTGTTAGAGGCATGAAATAACGAGGCAGGTGTATCGCTCCAAATTTTTTGCATCCCTAACTACAGGCTATTGGATCCGCGCCTAGAAGGAGGATGGGAAAAGGCTGATGCAGTACCTCGGACGAGAGGACTTTGCGAAGGTCCCGCCTCTCAAGGGAGGTGCATTTTGGTGATTTGTCGACGGATGGTGGGTTCACCAGGAAACATTTGACGGTAGTTTCCATGCCTAGGTTTTGGAATGAGTTTTAGATGAGTTCATTTTATTTTTAAACATTCATCCTAGGTTTGGCCGAATGATTCTAACTTAAACTACATGAAAATGCAATTTAAATGAATACAACAAACAGAAAAGAAAGCAGAAACAGAGAATTTACAGGAGGCCAATGAAGATTACCTAATCCGAAAGTCTGATGAAGTTTTTGATTACTTGTAGTAGTCTGGATCGTCTGCAATTCAACAGAATCACCTTCAATTTGATAAAATTGTCTAAACTGACAGGATCGTCTGCAATCTGACGAATTCGTCAGACGAATTCATCAGAGACCTGCAAAACAGCAAACAGATGTGAAATACAAGAAATTCTATTTTGTAAATAGGGGAAAACTATATGAAAAAGTAATGAGTATTGAACAATATACAAGAACAAAAGTAAATGCAAATCACTGTGTTTAGATAGCAGAATATGATCTTAATATGCAAACTAGAAAAAATGGGTGAACTCCAGATGCAATATAGTATAAAAACTGAATAGACAATCTAATTTATAGCATAAAATGACAGATAAAAGAGAAAGAAGAGCAAACTCTAGGCACTGATTGCCTCGATGTGTGTCGCAATCGAAATCGTCTCGCATCGAACGAGATCGCCTCCGATATTGACGAGTCGGTTACAGTTCGTCGATGGATAGGTGCTGGCTCCGGCTGAAAACCAGTGGTGTACCTGTAATAAAATTAATATAGGACTAGTGCAAGAGCAAATTTGAAGTGTTTTAGCGCATAGGGAGTTGATTTACATAAAAATTCAGCCAGCGGTTGGGGAAGGAAAAGTTTTAGAGTTAAATAGGCATAGGATAGTTGTTGGGAGGTTGGAGATCATCCCAATTTGGGAGATCTCCAATGGGGGAAGGGTCCCAACGATGCAGACACGCTTCTGCCCGGATTGGAGACCCGTTGGAACGGATTCCAACTATGCAAATTTAGTTTTGCGACAAAATCGTCTGGACGTTCTAGTCCAAACGAAATCGTCAAATCTGGGGCGATATCGTCTGATCGGAGATGATATCGTCAAACGGTCAAAACAACTCGCTAAAAATGGCACGAAAAAAGAGGAAACGGGTTTCTCGACGGTTAACGGGCGGTTTGGGAGGTTAAATTTGAATTTAAATTTATTTACTAAGGTGAATGTAATTATTCCAATTTTACTGCGCCAATTTTAGGGTGCTACATTTTGCCCCCTCTTTAGCGAATTTTTCGAAGAAAATGTGTTAAAGATGAGTTCTTCTCGATCTACGAGAAAACAAAAAATTATTCCCATTTTTAGGTGACGATTCTTGGTCGAATCGTATGACAGCTTACTATGGTGCCCCCTCCGTGTTTTTACCCAAATCGAACGTTTGAGGTAAAAACGCGGAAAAGCAAAAATTATTTGTGAATTATTTTGAATAAAATTAGGCGAGACCCCCATCTCCACAGAGGCCACCATCGTCTGATAAGGGCAAGGGTGTGGACATTGGAGAGAGTAGCGATATGGCTACTCTCTGGGCAGAGAGAGATCGTCTGCGGGCTCGGGTGCAGACGTTACAGGATGCAGCTGCACAGCACCAGGCTGAGGTGTCACAGCTACGAGACGAGAATGCTCGTCTCAGGGCACGAGGCGGAGGGGTGAGCACTCAGGAGCTGATGCGGTCGATTTCTCAGACCGCATTCTATCAGGCTCTATACTACCAGGTAGTGCCAGAGGGCCAGAGGATATAGGTGCCACCTGCCATAGCAGATCCTATCAGGACAGGGTCGACGAGGAGCTCATCCCGATCGATGATGAGGACTCGCAGTACCACACATACTGCGATGGGACCACCTCGTCCTCCGCAGGGCGGGGGAGGAGATGAGGCCGAGAGCTCTAGAGGCTCTCGAGGCTAGAGGGCGGAATATTGCTACTGATATTGTATTATACTTGTATTGATAGAGGATTGAGTATGCCGAGGTACGATTGTGGCATACCAATCCAGCTTTGATGATGTATATATTCTCGTTGATATATATAGATGAGATATTTTTTTGATCATATGACTTGTCTTATGTGATGCTTATGATGCTTTTTATGTTTGATTGATTGATTGAGTCGATTGATGTAATGATTTTATTGATGATTCATGTAATTATGTCGTTTTGGAAAATATTATAACTTGGATGTCATGCTTTAAATATTTTAAATGAAATAATCTGATGTAACAAATTGATTGGTTGTAATGAAATGTGATAAAAATAAAAGAGATTTCTAACAATAATTTCAAAGGACATTGTCGCTATTATAGACCATTTCATGGAGTCGTTGCTCACTCGATCGTCAAGCTAGTCCCAGGATAGAAATATTGTTAAAAAGAAAAAAGTGCTTAAGAGACTGTCTTAAGACTTTGTTGTGATGATGCAAATGATGATGATGATGGTTTGCTTTCAGATTTCCATGAAAATATTATGCATGAAATATTGTAAAATAATTTTTGCTAGGCATAAATTCCTAAGTGTGATAAAAATTGTTGAATAATTCCTTAAGAATTATACCATCATTGCAAATTGCAAAGGTTGACATAATGATATGAAATAATAAAAATGTGTTTTCTTTTAAAAAGCATAATTTGTAAAAAAATGAAGTCATATGTTTTGTATGATCTTTGATAAATCAGGAAATAAAATTGTTACAATGGTTTGCGCTAGGCATAGAATATGTAGGTATAGACTTATACCATCATCGCGAAGATCAAAGAAAGGATAGTTTTATTGCATGATTAATTTTTGATGAACAGAAAATATGATAATGAGGACTTGCGCTAAGCATAAAATTCCAATTTTGGTTTTGAAACTATACCATCGTTGCGAAAGTCGATAAGATATATATGATATGTTTTGATTGAAATTTTTGATTTTTTCTATTATATAGTTATCTTTGTGGTAAATAATTGTACTTGGTTTATTCCAAACAAGTTTGCAAAAATAATATTTCAAAGTATTTTGAAGACAAAAATTTAGATTTATAATGAATCCCATGTGCATAAGTGAATTCATTGCCAATCTTGATTTATCATAATGATAGAAAAAATCTCTCAAATACAAATGTGTGTGCAATTGCATTGTTCATTTACCAGTTTTGAGCAAGATACTATGATACAAGTGATTTGAAGAAACCAAATAAGTGTTCATTAACCATGATGTAGATGCATATAACCATACTAGGCTACTATTTAGATCGGATTATCAAGAGCTAGCTAATCCATAAGCGGACATAGGTCTGTACAAAAGAAGGTCACTAATGTGATAGACATATCACCACACTAGGAGTTACCCAAGGCCAAGCAAGTTGGGCACAAACCACCTGTTATGGGGCTTACCTCACAGTTTTCGAATAATTGAGAATTCCAGGGATTCAAGCTCATTCACCCTTCTTTTCTTTTCAAAGGGTAGGGAAAGGGATTTTATTGCTTTTCTTGCTTTCTTTTGAACTTTGCTTATTTTTCTTTTTGTATTTATTTTGCTTGATAATGCTTGGAACATTGCTGACATAACATTTTTCTTTTCTTTTCTTTTCTTTTTCTAGGGATACTTGCTCAGATTAGCTGTAGAGCAAGGGATTTTTATTATGGGTAGGGGTGAGCTTGTCCTTTTGCCAATTCTCAAAGATTCTAGACCATGTGCATGATAGGATAGAAAGGGAAACTTTTCACTCAAGAAATCAGTTCTACTATGTAGCAAAACATGGAAATTACAAATATAATCATTTTATTGTGAAAAGATGTGCTTGGTTTAAGTAAATAACAAGATCAATTCTCTATGCTCAAACTTTATTTAATTGAATTTTGTGAACTTTGATATAAGAGAGATTAGTAATCATGCCAGATAAAATCAAGATATTTATTGTGTGAGTGTGCAAGTGAGGGATGCCAAATAAATGCTAGTTTTATCCAAAATAAGTTGAAACATATAATTGCAATAATTGTAAGAAAATAATGATTTTGAGAAAGTTTTGAGAATGTTGACTCTCTCTTTATTCTGTATATTGTTTTGGTTTCGAAAGAGTCAAGCATATAGCTGTTTTTGGATTTTTATGTTGATTTTTGTTTTGGAGCAAAAGGAACTTTACAAGTGCTTTAAATAAATGCAATAAATATTTTTGAAGATTTTATGAATGTTTTTGAGGTTTTTGAATAAATTGAAAGAAATACACGATAATTATTTTGAACAAATATATACATGGATGAAATAATCAAATTTATGCATAATAACGTTTGAGATGTAAAATATTCATGGGTTCTTTAAGTTCTTTACCATCTAAGGTAGATAATTTATATGCTCCTGATTCAAATTTTGCAAGTAATGATGTATGGTCCGAGCCAGCTTGGGCTCAAATTTACCTTTAAGTTCTTTGGTTGCATTTGTATTTTTTTTTTTTGATTTTGAGGATTTTGATTTTTTTGTATTTTGATTTTAATTTATGAATTGAAATTGGGGGTATATACAAGATGATCTATATACACTATACAAGGTTATTTGAGTATAGCATGTCTAAGGTTGCTTCAAAATCAAAGGAGGTTTTGAAGGATAATCGGGTTGAGGTGAAGGTAAGAATAGAAGGTGATGAATAAAAGGTAGTGATAACAAAAGCTTTGTTATAATGTAGAATAATGTAGAAAAAGATTTGGCTTTTATATGTGTAAAATTGATTATATTACAAAATAAAATGTAAGAAGGATAAGAAAGTTCTTCATTCTTATCACTATATTCCAAATATTGATAAGATAGAGAAAGTATATGTGAAAGATATGCATGGATGTTATTTGGTAAACAAAGATGATCATATATGGATAAAAAAAGTGATGGATAGAAGAGAATTGTGATAATAAATAATATATAGAACTTGATGTTTCAACCATTAAATATTCTTCAAATGGTGTTGGGTCACCATGTATGGTAACAATTTTATTTACAATTTCAAACTTCAAACATTGGTGAAGAGTGGAAGGGACAACTCTCATCGTATGAATCCAAGGACTCTGGAGAAATAGGTTGTAAGGTGAAGGGCAATATGCCACATAAAACAGAGTATCCAGGATCTTGGATCCAATATTGAGGGGAAAAATTATAGTACCTTGAGCTTCTTGAATTTCATTGTTAAAAGATTTTATAATAACATTTGATTTATAAATATCTTCTTCCTTTATTTTGAGTTTTTGGAATAATTGATAAGTGCATAAATTAAGAGAGGAGTCATTATCTGTCATGATAGTTTTTGATAAATGCCTTAGGAATTTCGTCATAAAAGGACCTAATGGTTTCTCACCTCTACTTTCTTCATTTTGGGTAGAATTATGATAGGAAGATTGCGATGTAGGAGGTGAGTGAATGGTAGAATTGGAAGAATAAGTATTTTCTTGTTGAAATGGATGTGTTGTATTGAAAGAAGAGTATTGAAAAGGTGGTGGAGGATTATATGTGGGTTGATAGACATAATATGGATATATGGGAGAATAGATAATATCATTATGAAGAGGATTGGCAAAGGGATTGTTTTTTTGGGTTATGGATGAAAAATAAGAAGAGTGTGATAGAGGTGGTGTTGAATAGGGATGAGGTTGGTCATAATCAACAAATGTATTTGGATGAATTCTTCCAACATTACTAATGGGCTCATATTGATTTGAGTAAAAACTCATGGTTTCTTTAGTACTTCTAAAAGTAATATTTAGCATCTACTATTTAGAATTGAATCTAAAAACAGACAAACTTGAAATGATGATTTTGTTATATTTTTTTTTTGCACACATATATATATTTTTGTTTTTGTTTTCAAAAGGTTATGATGCATTCACGTCGGGTTCACCAAAATGTATCGCTCCAAATTTTTCACATCCCTACCTTCAGGCTATTGGATCCACGCCCGGAAGGAGGATGGGAAAAGGATGATGTGGTACCTCGGACGAGAGGACTTTGCGAAGGTCCCGCCTCTCAAGGGAGGTGCATTTTGGTGATTTGTCGACGGATGGTGGGTTCACCAGAAACATTTGACGGCAGTTTCCATGCCTAGGTTTTGGAATGAGTTTTAGATGAGTTCATTTTATTTTTAAACATTCATCCTAGGTTTGGCCGAATGATTCTAACTTAAACTACATGAAAATGCAATTTAAATGAATACAAGAAACAGAAAAGAAAGCAGAAACAGAGAATTTGCAGGAGGCCAATGAAGATTACCTGATCCGGAAGTCTGATGAAGTTTCTGATTACTTGTAGCAGTTTGGATCGTCTGCAATTCAATAGAATTGCCTTCAATTTGATAAAATCGTCTAAACTGACAGGATCGTCTGCAATCTGACGAATTCATCAGAGACCTGCAAAACAATAAACAGATGCAAAATACAAGAAATTCTATTTTGTAAATAGGGTCAAACTATATGAAAAAGTAATACGAGTATTGAAAAATATACAAGAACAAAAGTAAATGCAAATCACTGTGTTTAGATAGCAGAATATGATCTTAATATGCAAACTAGACAAAATGGGTGAACTCCAGATGAAAACTGAATAGACAATCTAATTTATAGCATAAAATGACAGATAAAAGAGAAAGAAGAGCAAACTCTAGGCACTGATTGCCTCGATGTGTGCTGCAGTCGAAATCGTCTCGCATCAGAACGAGATCGCCTCCGATATTGACAGGTTCGTCGGCTGTGATAGGTGCTGGCTCCGGCTGAAAACCAGTGGTGTACCTGCAATAAAATTAATATAGGACTAGTGCAAGAGCAAATTTGAAGTGTTTTAGCGCATAGGGAGTTGATTTACATAAAAATTCAGCCAGCGGTTGGGGAAGGAAAAGTTTTAGAGTTAAATAGGCATAGGATAGTTGTTGGGAGGTTGGAGATCATCCCAATTTGGGAGATCTCCAATGGGGGAAGGGTCCCAACGATGCAGACACGCTTCTGCCCGGATTGGAGACCCGTTGGAACAGATTCCAACTATGCAAATTTAGTTTTGCGACAAAATCGTCTGGACGTTCTAGTCCAAACGAAATCGTCAAATCTGGGGCGATATCGTCTGATCGGAGATGATATCGTCAAACGGTCAAAACAACTGCTAAAAATGGCACGAAAAAAGAGGAAACAGGTTTCTCGACGGTTAACGGGCGGTTTGGGAGGTTAAATTTGAATTTAAATTTATTTACTAAGGTGAATGTAATTATTCCAATTTTACTGCGCCAATTTTAGGGTGCTACAGCAGGTTGCATTCTCGATTTCTTCCCTGATTGTTATTTTGGTCATAGTTGGACGACGGGGGATGTGCTTGATAGTTCTATGGTTGTTGTGCACCCCCATCCTTGGGTGTAGCCAATACGACTTGATTGACTGGAGAAGGGTTGCCCTGCTTTTGCTTGTACTTTTCGTTCTTACCATTCTTGTTCCACTCCTTTTTATTTTGGAGTTTAATGGTTCCCTCATCTACTTTTATTTCTTTGATGAGCTTGGATTGTGCCAAATATTCCTCAAATGAAGGATACTATTGGAGTTTTAGCAAGAGGGAGATATGTTTAGAACAAATTTTGGTGAACATGCGAATGATATCTTCTGTGGGAATGGAGAATGATAATTTTGCCATGACTTTTCTCCATCTATTCCCATAATCCATTACTGGCTCATCATCATACTGTTTCAAGTTAGCCATATCTAAAAGGTTCACCTTCTTCTTAGAACCAAAGGAGAAACACTTCAAGAATGTGTTTACTAGTTTTTCAAAATTGGTTATGCTATGCTTAGGTATTTTGTTGAACCATTGAGTGGTAACACCTAAAAATGTCATTATGAATATTCTTAGCATGAGAGCGTCATTTTATTCAAGATGAAAATATGTGTTGATAAAATTGGTGACATGCTCTTGTGTATCATCTTCACCTTTAAACTTCTCTAACCTAGGCATCTCAAAGTGCTTAGGATATGGAGGGCTAGGGATTGATGGGCACAATGGTTGATTGTGTATCTTGCTCAATGTTGGTGAGTTCCCAGCTGCCTCTTGTTTCTCAAAGGTTTTCATATTTTTAGCAAGCTCTTGAAATGCCTTTGATGCACGTATTTCCTCCTCTTGTAAAACTATTCACATTGGCCATGGAGGTGACTCTCTATGCATTTGATTTGTTTCATTTTCCTCCCTCCTATGAGGGGACTCAAGATTGTGATCTTGGTCTTTTATGTTTGCCCTCCCTCCATTAGTTGGATTTTGTTCATGATTTTGTGGGGTGTTTCATTGTGGGCTATCTTGTCTAGTGCGCCTTTCCTCAGGTGAGTCAGCGTGTCTTGTTTTTTGATGGTCACCACCATTTCTCTATAAATTATTAAGATCTAACTGCTCAAATTGCTCTCTTAAACATTGCTCATGTTGGTGCAAGAGTCTTTCTCTTCATTTATTTTGTTTGAGAGCTTCCACTAGCTCTCGCTCTTTGCGTAATGCATTTTCTAACCACCTCATTCAATCAGTTTGTGCTGTCATAGAAGACTCATGTTTATATGACTTTGTTATTGTTGTTTTGACTCGTAGATTCCTCGAGGGGGTTTCTATTATATTTGTACTCTTGCTAGTTAATGTGACTTGTTCAGTGTATTATTGAGTATCCCTATGATTAGACTCCATGTATCTTCTATAGGGTCGCTATGAGGTACCCCCAGACTAGGAGGTATGTTTAGAAGTCACAGTTCATGAGCTTCTAAATGCAAAGTTCTCAGTAGCTACAGTTATTTGGGTTGGTTGAGTAGGAAATCGATCCAACTTGTTTAGCTATATCATTTTCCATGGTTGGTCCCATGGGGTGCCATTTAATACTATGAGGTCATAGTCTACAAGAATATTTCCTTTTGTGTGAAGGGTTTATTCTATATGATTACCATGACTAGATGTAGCTCAATTTTCCTGCCCTTCAATGGGCAGACCTATTTCATATGTTTCTTGTGAGTCTTGAGGTGTTGCAATTCTTGTTTTCCTTCTTGATGAAGAGGGCTTGGTGGTAACATGCTTCCTCCATGTGGATGGAGATGTGGCAGTCTCATCATCCCTATGTGAAGAGTGGGTTTTAGAACCTTCTTTATGTGAGGAGGAAGCCCTTGAATTTTCCTCATGTCTTTGAGATGTTTCTGTGTGTTTAGAGGAGGCCCTTGAGGTCTCCTCATGTCTCCTTGATGAGGATGGTTGTGAAGCCTCTTTTTGTTTATGTGAATTTATTCCATGATGTGGTTCCTTTCTTAGGGTTTCTCGAAGAGATCCCCCAAGGGTTGAGTTATCACCCCTTAGGCTCATGGAGCTACATATCATGGTCTTACGGGTAGGTCGTTCAACATTACTATGACTCTACCTATATGTATGAATTACTTCTGTCTCTCCCCCGACATCAGACCGAGGGTGTTTAATTCTTGTTTTGACCATGTTGTTTTATGACTTGATATTTTGAGTTTGCAATTTAGGAATGACCACACAATTCCAAACAAATGTTTATCTTGATTACCAATTTGAGTGTGCCCTAAACTGTTTGGTGTGTTTTCATGTGTTATCTTGATTTCTTTGCTCTTGTTCTAGGATTAAGAATGAGAAGACTCATCCATAGTGATAATCAAGTACACCCATGCCAAACATGATTTTATCAAAAGAAGCTAGGGTACACCGTTGAAGACCCAATGGGGGGTTCGCCTAGCTCTTCCACTCTGAACCAATGCTTGTTCCAATAGTGGGAGACAATTTGAACCTAAGGAACTTAGTGTCACTATAAGTAATTTTCCCAATCCATTTCTAGGAAGCTCTAGGGGGAAAACTAGTGGAAGGAGATGAATTCCAACGTCACTAGACTAAATTGAAGGTTGGTGATGAAATCCAACTCTTCAATGTTTAAATGAGATGTGTGTGTCTGGTGTTCATTTTAAGCTTGCGTAACATAAAGTGCATCATATAGCAACAATGAGTCTTTCCTATATGCCAAAGTGCAAAAATACGTTTCAATATTCATAAATATGCATGAACTACTATGATTTGTATGAGCACACTTTATTTCGTGCAACTATGGCCTCTAGCAGGGCCTCAAAGCAAGAAAACAACATACAATGTCTAGCATGTTGGATTCTAGGGCAAAATTTTTAGGCATAAGCCACTGTTCCTAGAAATGCCTAGTGGAAAATTTAAAAGAAGATCTAAGATATGCGAAATGCTTAATTCTTTCTTCTTTATTCTTTCAATTTACAAACATAAATGTGCTTTAAGTTCTCTGTTTTAAACATATAGAAGTAGATAGAAAGCTATAAAATATCAGAGAAGCTATGCCAACCTTTGATCCAACTCAGAGAGTTTGTGTTTTGATCTCTATTGCACTCCAGCTGTAGCCCCTGTTGACTAGAGTGGCTGGTTCTTGACCACTGTAGCTCAAAGCGGCTAGTTTTTGGACGTTGTAGCTCAGAGTGGCTAGACCTATACACAAAATTACGTTAGTATTTTGGCAAAAAATGAAAAATAAGTGGTCGTCCCATCGTGATCGCCATCTGTAGCAACCCCATAAGCGCACGCACCGATCCCTATTTTGAAAACCCTACTTGCAATGCTTATTTAAAATACCAAAGATAAAATGGAAATTTAAGAGGAAAAAGAAAGCATATAACATGAAATAACAAAATACGTATCTCTTTATTGATATTGAAGCTCGGTTACATATTGGTGCCTCTTAGGGATACCCATTTTGATACTATAAATTACATGTGGGCAAGGAGTGCCCCTTTCGTGAAGAGGTCTTGCGCTTATAAAAGCTTCCCGATTTTGCACACAAAAATTTATGAGGGCTTACAAATGCCTCCTCCAAGTCTGTTTCCTAGAGGGATCTCTTTTGCTCTCGTATGTTGTAATATTTGTTCGATGTACCTATGGCCCTGAAAGAAATGAAACAACAACACACATTTAGGTGTTCGAGATTGCCTCCCCAGATGAGGTTTTTAGTAATCAAAGCATGTAATGGAAATATGATAAAAATATGCCATGAAATCATGTAAATCTATGCTAATGATATAAGAAAACAAAATAAAATATGCTATGTCTATCTAAGCTAAGCCTGCGGGCCACTGTCCAAGACAACGACCGCTAAAGTAAACCTTGCCATCTTTGCCCCAAAGCTATGGGTCAAATACTATGATATGATGTTGAAGTAGGTATTATGCCCTTCGATTCGTCAAAGCTCCATCGTACACGTGATCTCAAAGAGAACTCTCCAAGTCTCGAAAGCTCTCCTCAAAATAATGTCTCTCTCCTTGATGTGATAAAATATCTATTTGGTGCTCTTAGGCTTGCACCTTTTATAGTGTGAAACCCTAGGTCTATTTCCAAGCCCTATAAATGAATTTCTCATGCGTAGTGCAAGTTAGCATGAGAAGCTTTTTTCCATTGTCTATATTTGAATGCTAGTTAACTAAAATCTAACTTCCCACTTGAGTCTTCTATGTGAACTGGTCATTAGCATGAGAAGCTTTCATCCTTTTTTTATGCTTGGAGGTCAGTTAAATTAAGTCTAAATGAAAACTCAAAACTACCATGTGAACTGGTCGTGAAAAGGAATGCAAAGTCACTCCCACTCACCTTTATTGCAAGCAGACTACCACTTCCACCCGAGATTGGGTTTGTTTGCCTAGAAACCACTCCTTATGGCTTAGCCATTGTCATATGTAGTAGCTAAGAACTAGCCATTGTCATTTGTAGTGGCTAAGGTTTGGCCACTCTAGGCTTGAGCAACTAGAATCTGGTCACTCTTGGCTTGAGCGACCAAGCTTGAATGGCTTGAAAAGGCCCCAAATGAGTGGTGAGAACCATTATTGATGCTTGGAAAGTCCAATATTATGTATTATGATCTTATGAGTGTGTCTATTTAAGTAGATACCCTAATCATGACATGATTTAGGTGTATACAATTTTATTTTTGGGTTTAAACACATTTGCAAGTAGAGTAAGAGCAATGCGTACACCCCAGTGTCGCTACAGATGGCAATCATGGTGGGACATCCACTGAATTTTTATTTTTTACTTGGATACTAACTTAATTTTGTGTGCAGGCTTAGCTACTCTGGTCTACAATGGCCAAAAATTAGTCACTTTGATCCATAGCGGCCAATAGAGCCTTAGCTGCTCCTACTAACAGCGGCTAGGAACCAACCACACTGGTCGACAACGACCAAAATTGGAGTGCAACAAAGGTTAAAATACTGACTCTTTGAGCTGGAGGTTGGTACAACTTCTCTAATATTTTATAGCTTTCTCTTTGCTTTTGTGTGTCTAAAACAATGAACTTAAAGCACATTTCTATTTGGGAATTGAAAGAATAAAAGAAGAAAGAATTAGACATTTTGCATATCTTAGATCTTCTTTTATATTTCCACTAGGCGTTGCTAGGAACAACGAATTCTATCTATAAATTTCTCCATAGAATCCAACATGCTAGATACTGTATGGTTGGTATTCTTATTTTGAGACCTTTCTGAAGGCCATACTCGCACCCGATAGGGTGCACTCATTAATTTCATAGTAGTTCATGCATTTTTTTGAAGATTGAAACACATATTACATTAGGCATATAGGTAAAGTTCATGGTTGCTATATGATGCATTATTATTCATGCAATATTAAAATTAACCACACACACGCACATTTATTTTAAACATTGGGGAGTTGGATTTCATAACCAACCCTCAATTCAATCTAGTGACATTGGAATTCATCTCCTTCCACCGATTTGCCCCCTATATTTTCCTAGAAACATATTGAAGAACTTATTCATAGTGGTACTAAGGTAATTATGTTCAAAATGTATCCCATTATTGGAACATTCATTGGTTTAGAGTGGAAAAGCTAGGCGAACCCCCCATTGGGATTTCAGCAGTGTACCCTAGTCTCTTTTGGTAAATCATGTTTGGCATGATTACTCTTGATTATCATATGGATGAGTCTCCTCATTCCAAATCCAAAACAAGAAGCAAGAAACAACAAAACATCAAAATACATCAAAAAGTTAGGGCACACTTAAATCTATAATCAAGATAAAAATTTGTGTGATATTGTTTGTTCATATTTAAAGTGCAACACAAAAGCTAAATTCCAAAACGATGGTTAAAACAAGAAGTAGATATCCTCGGTCTGACACTGAGTGAGGGTATAAAACAACACATACCCTTAGGTGAAGTCGTAGTAACATTGAAATACCTACTCAGAAGATCATAAGACGTAGTTCTATGAGTCTAAGGGGTGATAACTTAACCCTTGGGGGATCTCCTCGAGAAACCCCACATAGGAAACCACAACATGAAACTACATATCATAAACACAAAGATGCCTCATGACCATCATCATTGAGAAGACAAGAGGAAACCTCAAAGTCTTCCTCTAAACACACCAAAAATTTTTAGAGACATGAGGAAGCTTCAAGAGATTCCTCCTCACATAGACATAAAGATTGTTCTAGACCCCGTTATTCACATAGAGGCGATGAGGTTTCCCATTATCCATCCTCATGGAGGGTAGAAAGGACTACAAAACCCTCATCACCAAAAGGGCACACGAGAGTCAAAACATCTCAACATTCACATGAAAAACTTAGAACAAATTAGCCCACTAAGGGGTAAGAAACTAGAAACACATCCAATCATAGAAATAAAATAGAAGATATCCTTCAAACAAGAGGGAGAATTTCATTAGACTATGACCTTATTGGAGTGAATGGCACCCGACGGGATCAACCATGGAGAACAAGACAATTGGATGAGTTGGATCAGTTGCATCCAAGGCCACTTCCTAGAACCATTACAATAGATAATTCTGCATATGGAAGCTTACGAATTGTGACTTCTAAGCCCACTTACCAAACTGGGGGTACCTCAAGACAACCCCACATCAAACACATAAAATTTGATCATAGAGACACTAAAAAATATACTAAAAAAGTCACATTGGCTAGCAAGAGTGAGGAAACAGCAAAAACCTCTGAGAGAGATCTACGAATCAAAACAACTAGGACAAGATCATCTAAGCATGAGTCCCCTATGACTATGCAATTTAACTGCATACGACGGTTAGAGAACACCTTGTGCAAAGAGCAAGAATTTGTGGATGCTCTTGAGCATGATAAAAAAAGAGAATAGTTGTTGTGCCAACATGAGCAACGTTTGAGAGAGCAAGCTGAGCATCTAGCTTACAACAACCAACAAACAAGTGGAAGTGATTAACAAATAGATCAACGCACTGACTCACCAAGGGAGGAGTGCATTAGACAAGAAAGTAACCCACAACAAACTCACCCTCCAAATCATGAAAAACCCAATTGAGGGGGAAAGGGTAAACTTAATAGAGCCAAATCAGGTACATATTGAATCCCCTTGTAGAAGGGAATAAAATAGAGCCAATCAAATGGATAGAGTGTTACCTCCACCACCACCATGGGAGGGTCTGCAAGAGGAGTAACTCCTCACTTCAAAGGAATTTCGAGAGCTTGCTAAGAATATGAAAGCCTTTGAGAAACAAGAGGTTGCTGGGAGCCAACCAATATTGAACAAAATACACAACCAACCATTGTGTCCATTAGTTCCTATCCCTCCATATCCTAAGCACTTTGATATGCCTAGGCTAGAAAAGTTTAAAGGTGAAGAAGATGCACAAGAGCATGTCACCAATTTCATCAACGCATGTTTTCATCTCAAAGACAATGACACTCTTATACTAAGGACATTCATCATGACATTTTTGGGCATAGCCACCCAATGGTTTAACCAATTTCCCAAGCATAGCATATCTAACTTTGAAAAACTAGTGAACGCTTTTCTAAAGAATTTATCTTTTGGTGCTATCAGGAGAGTGAAACTTTTAGACCTGGCCAATCTAAAACATTATGATGATGAGCCAGTAATGGATTATGGGAATAGATGGAGAAAAATCATGGCAAAATTATCATTCTTCGTTCCCATAGAAGAAATCATTCGGATGTTCACCAAGAGTTGTTCCAAACACATTTCCATCTTGCTACAACTACAAAAATACCCCTCATTTGAGGAAGCTTTGGCACAATCCAAACTCATTTAGGACATAAAAGTAGATGAGGGAACCATAAAACTCCGGACCAAGAAGGAGTGGAGCAAAAATGAAAAGAATGACAAATATAAGTAGAAGTAGGCAAACCTTGCCCTAGTTAATCAAGTGGTATTGGCTACACCTAAGGATGGGGTTGCACAGTAGCCCCAAAATTATCAAGCACAACCCCCACCAGCCAACTATGATCCAAAGAACAATCAGGTTCAAAACAAAGAATGCAAACCCCCTCGTTATTTTACACCATTGACAAAATAAATGCAATCAATCTTCAATAAACTGAGCAAAGTGGGAAATATCTAATTCCCTGATATACCTCTTATATATCCCAACCATACTAAGCCAAAAGGATATAGGGAAGATCAATTTTGCCCGTATCACATGATACCGGGGCATAATATCAAAGTTTGTGTTGGTTTCAAACATCAGGTGCAAAACATGATTGAGGCGAGAGAACTTAAAGTGGACAACCCACTGGCCCTTGACAATAGAGATATGGGCATCTAAAAAAAATTGCTACCAAACCATGAGGTCCCTAGAGGGCAAGGTGCACAAGTCAGGCAGGTCCGAATTTATATGCCTACCCATGGGTGTGTTGGGATGCTTGAAATTGTGAATATAGCAACTAGGACTAGACAATATGGTCAACCACAACCTCTCGCAACTCCCATAAATGTCCCAGATGCACCTAGGCAGAGGTAGGGGTAATACAACCTTCCAGGTCCACCA
Organism: Wollemia nobilis; assembly: GCA_028583015.1. Lineage (NCBI taxonomy): Eukaryota > Viridiplantae > Streptophyta > Pinopsida > Araucariales > Araucariaceae > Wollemia > Wollemia nobilis. The sequence continues at coordinate 8,426,275 of JAQPPZ010004842.1, forward strand.
ACCTGACCTGTGGTAACCATCAGGGGTAGACTTGAGTAAAAATTACAAATGACTCTAGCTAAGATATTCATTTATGAGCTCATACAACAGTCCCCAAAGCACATGGACACCTTGATGGAGATTTTAAGGTCAATAGAGCTCCAACCGTAAGATCCGAATGCATTCACCCATTTTGTGAAACAAGTACAAGAATTCCAAGAAATTGTAATCTGATTCTACGATTATGAGATTAAGACAGTATCTACTGCCTTACTAGACCCTCTGTTGCACATTGTGGCATCAGTTAATGATTTACCATTTAAGCGGGTCTTGATCGATATAGGGTAATCAATCAACATCATAACAACAATAGCAATAGAACACATTATGATCCCCAAATCCAATATCATTTTGGGAGCCTATACATTAAGAGCTTTCAATGACGCTTTATGCAATACTGTGGGAACGATAGTCCTACCTATCAAGGTGGGGCATAAGACCATCCTTGTGATGTGTCATGTCTTGGAAGGTGCCATGCAATACAACATCCTCCTAGGTATACCTTGGATAAGGGACATGAGATGTGTTCCTTTCATCTTACATCAATGTGTCAAGTATGTGCATGATAACAAAGTCTACATGGTGCTGGCCGATGAAGAGCCATTCAAGTATGTTCACCAGGTGGATTATCCAGGAGAATTTGTGATTCCTTTGACCCACTTGTTGGTAGGACCTTCATCTCTAAATACTCAACTGGATAACAAAGACAAAGGCGTACAAAAGAAACCATCTGCATCAACACCTCATCTTGCACATAAAGTAACTAATGCTTATAGTAAACCATCAACACCTAGAATGAAGAATGATAAGAAACTAAAGGTACATATGGTTGAGAAAAAAAAATCAAGGAAACACTAACCATAGCTATTGAAGAGAGTCCAACTCCCATGGAGGAAGAAGATCACCAAGACCAAGTCAAAGACGATGACTACCACCCCGCTTCACTGGTGTCATCCGTGGGGTCATCCACCTCACATGCAACTATACACCTAGAAAGAACAGGGATAGGAGAGTATTTTGTGTAGAACATAACTTTTACACCTATCATAGAATATACACAGGACATGGGATGGCCAAAATATCTAAGACCACCAGTGGGAATAGTGGTTTCACTTGGAATCCCTCCCAACTAGACAAACTTCATCTACGCTGGCCTAGATTGCACCCATAAATCTATGGATATAGATGAGGACAATGATGAGCTATTCACTGTTAAAATTTGATACCTCTCTAATCCTAAGTTTTCTCTGACCTATTTTGAGCATTGCCATTGGCATGGTTATGGCCTTGGTATATATGAGTAGGGGAATAGGCAACCATTTGAGATGCAATACCAACTCTTATTTGATAGATTTGGGTTAGGATGTCACATCAGAGGTTGAGATGACCCTCTAGTAGCAGCATTAGAAAGATTAACCTTGGGGTTAGGAGAAGACATCAATTTTTTTCCTTATCATCCACCAAGTACAAGATATATAAGCAACAGACAAGTGGCTATGGCAAGCATACCACCTCCCGAGACTTATCGTATAAGACCCATAATTGATGTCACCCCAATAGGTTACAACTCATGGGATGATGAGCAAGAAGAAAACACATATGTGGCAAGTGATGATGAAGCACAAGAGGACTTGGCCTATCATGAGCCTCGCTATTTACAAAGCTTTACCTGGTCTGGAAACCATGAGAGTGGATACATATTAGATGAAAGTGACTATGAGTCAGAGGACTCAACAAAGAAAGCCTAATTAGGGTTAAGGCAATGGCCCCATGAATTGGGACAACATACTAAGGCAAATGGATTCTTCATAAGTGACAAAGAATATGAGGATGAAAAAGAGATGGCTTACTTAGGGCCAAGATATGAGCCCCTCACCTTGAGACCGCATAATAATGCTAATGGCTTCTGGAAAATTGATGACGATTTCGAGGACGAGACTGAAATGGCCTATCTTGGGCCTCGCCATTTATGACAAGTCAATATGTTGGTGGAAAGAGAAGCAGTACTTCGTGCCATAGACCCTAGCTTATAGTTTTTGGGGAGACCAGTTGACTTGAATGTCATTCATTGCATGGTCAATCCCCCTCCACATACATTCAGGAAGCTCTTAGAGCCTAATGATCCTATTATCCGACCAGCTCATGGACCAGATCCAGATATTCCCATTCCTCTAGAGCCTCATCGTGAGCATGGAAGGGAAACCTCAGAGATAATATTTCACCCATGTGGTCATGGATATTTCATCCCATCCATCAATACAATATCTATTTATTTGACCACTCCACTTCATAACCCAATAGATCCCACTAAACCTTTGTGTCTCAACACGTAGACTATTGATTGGGATTGAGCTAATTCACAAATAGAGCCTAAAGATATTTTCCCTAATGAAGAGATATTACAACTATTCCATTTTGCATCAGGCTATGCATATGATGTGTTCCATGCTGGTTTGGATACTGAGTCAATAGAACCTATAAATCCCATCGATGACATTCACTTGATACCCACGCCCCACCATTTGGAGGATGGATCATGTATGGCTATAAAAGCAACTTTCAAAGTGGACATTAGCAATGATCCTACTCAACCAAAGAAAGTCAAATTCGGAGAAAGTTTGTCTCCAGAATAACAAGCCATCATAATTAATCTCCTTAAAGAGAGGTCAAATTTATTTGCTTGGACTTACAAGGATATGCATGGGATAGATACAAATTTAGTTGTTCACAACCTTTCATTGGATCCCCTAAAGAAGCTAGTCAAGCAAAAATTGAGGAAGATGCATCCCACCATCGCTTTGATGGTAAAGAACGAATTGCAAAAACTAATGGATGCAATTTTCATAGTTCCTATCGACTATCTTGAGTGGGTATTGAACATGGTGCCCGTAGGAAAACCATATGGAAGAGTCCACAATTGCACAGATTTTAGGGACTTAAATAGGGCAACTTCTAATGTGATGAGTGTCGTCAATCACACCATTTAATCATTATAATTGTCAATCCAGGGCGGTGTCCAAGGCTATATACGAAAGGAGATATAGGCAGCTTGAAAATCAGCTCATTCAGAAAATAGACTTTATTGGTGGGACAAGTTAACCTTGGGGGTTTTGGTGTCACTTTAATCCTATAAACTGAAATTGAATTCTAATTACTCTTGCAGAATCAAAATTATAGGAATAGAAAGATTGCAAAAAAAATAAAACCTGATTACTTTTGCAGAATGAAACCTATTTACTATTGTAGAATATAAATGACAAGAAAAGGTAGTTGCAGGAAACTGAAATCTAACTAAATTTGCAGAAATATCACCTATTTTACTCTTGCAAAATGAAAATAATAACAAGAAGATGAAATAGCAGAAAATGAAACACACAAGCTAACAACTGATCAACAGAATGGATTAAAGCAAGAAATAATCTACTAGAAACAGGGGAAATTCAACAATGCTACAAATTGATGAATCAATTAACACTCACTCTCATTAACCTAGGTCCAAATCACAAATCTCTATGCACTATTAGCTAATGAACATAAAATGAAATATGACAAGTCTCTACTAATCTACTGTAGCAAAAGTTGCAAAAAAACCTATCACCAATAAGCCTTCTTCTAAACCTGGAAGTGGCCCTTGCTCCCCTATTCTAGAAGAAGGCAAAAAAACTCTCTCTTAACTACTTAAACACTCAGACATTTAATGGGACAAAATATGAATGAGAAATCTTGCACTTTATTTAGTCTCAAGCAACATTACAATATTTGCAGGAAAACCTGCTAAAAACTGCAATTTGCCACAGATCTACTTTCTTACCACAAGTCCTATCCTTATTCTCTACTTGGCTCAACCAACATGGGAGCCTATTATTTATAACATTCTATTACATATGCCAATCCATTCTGTTGCTGCGTTTCAGGGATTTAGCAACTATTAAGAAGTCTTTCTAAAATGTAACAAACTGTTATGTTGCAACATTTCTATTATCCCTTGTTGTGCATCCTCCATTGATAGAAATGTGTTGGAAGGGGTGAGAAAACATCTCATACACTTGTATCCATTCCATATTTCCATTTTCCACATTTTTGGGCATTTTTTTTACCTTTTTAACTAAAACTGGTTACTTTTTTGCTCATTCCAGAGTTTCTTTGGAATATCTGGCTGTGCAACATACTTTACGCTCAGATGCAATTAAAATGGTTGATAAAGTGGTTTTGACTGGATAGGAAGTATTTCCTATTCCTCAGGAGATGATCCCAATTATTTTTGCACGCCAATACTGACAAATTCCAAGCCATGCCATTTATTGATAGTTGGTTGGAATTTGTATGACTGTGTCCTGCATTTTCCAGATTTCTTGCATTTTAGCCTTTTGACTTGTTGCTCCTATTTGGATCACGTGGAAATGTTGTCAAGTGGAGAAAAAGTCACTCCTAGCCTCCCTCAACTGCTTCCAAGTGTTTCCCTAATCTTTAGATGACAAATTCCATGCCTTCCTTCATAGTGACAGGTGGCTAGAATTTGTATGGACTGTCACCTATTTTTTCCAGCTGTCAAAACATGCCCAATTGCCCTTTTGGAGTGCTCATAACTTTTGCCTCATAACTCCAATGTACACAAAATTTTATCCACGTGTTCTTGGTTGTATGAACTACATGTGGTTCAATTTTTAGCTCTTAAATCCTTAGGAATCACTCCCAACATCGCTGTCAAGTTGGCCTCTAACACAGATTTTTACCAGAATTTCCAGCTGTCAAAAAGTGTGAAACTATCATTTTGCGGGCCCCATAACTTCTAGATTACTTGTCCATATGCCTTCAAATTCAGGTCATGTGTTCTCTCTACTATGAAGTACCATTGGTATGAATTTTGTACCTTAAATCACTCTGGATCATTCCTAGTAGATCCACCAATGTTCCCCTTAACGTAGATTTGCACCTGTTAACAGCTCCAGAAAAAACTAAGGCATGAACATTGAGTAACCTTCATAACTTTTTATCTACAACTCGGATTGACTTGCTTCAAAAATAAAAGTTGTAGTTCTCGATGAGAGGAATCTATCCATACCATAAGAATGTAATTTTACTATAGTATGACATCATAATTGACATGATACTCATTTTTGACCTTTTACAAGTAAAATGCTTAAAATAGTCAAAATAGGGGTATAATGTTTCTAACATAAAATCATGCAAACAATTAACAATTAATATATTCTAATCAACTATTTGGCAATTTAACTTTGTATATTTAATAATATGGCAGTTTTTTATATGTTAACCATAGTGCAAAATGAGGCATTTCTGGGCCTCATCATTCCCCCCAACTTGAACTGATGCATGTCCTCATGCATCCTAGTAGGCCATAGCAATATGCAAGTTTTACCCTGTTAAACATATTTTGCCACTTGAGAATTTTCTTCTTGTTGCATTAAACATTTTCAATTAGCACAGGTATTTCATTTCTTGTCTGCAACTCTGCAATTTTTCAACTTTGTTTTTTTTTTGTAATTCCTGCAATTTTTGCCTTTTTTTTTTTTTCTTCTCATTTTTTTTGTTTTTTTTTGTTTGTATACTGATATTTGTTTTTTCCCTTTCAACTTGCACTTCTTTGACTTTTACACTTTCATGTGGAATTTTTTTATCTTGACAATATTTCAGCCTGGATACTTATTTTTGTTGTTCACACCTTTGAAACAAAATTGATAAAATTTTGATTTTGCAATGCTTGAGAGATGTACTTACTTGTGGTAGAACTTTAAGAAACTCAATATCTAATGTGCCCTACTATTCTGCAATATTTTCAAGAATTTCTAGCACAATTGGTCTCATTTTGAAGCCTGCTTCGAAATGAGATTATTGTTCTAAAAATGCTTCGGAATGAGACTGTCATTCCAAGATGTGTCAAAAACATGCCGAAATGGACTCCTATGCAAAATTTAGCTACAGATTCTAGTGTGGGCTCATCTCTAGGGTGTGTAAGCCTTCCATAACATCAAAAATCTCTCCTCCATCCTTTTGTTTAAATGCTATTCTTTATTTTGTATGTTGTTGTTTTATTGTAGTAGGAGTAAAACAGAATCTTCAGGTGTTGAATTTTCCATGCAACTAAGGGCAGAAGGGGGTGTTTCTTGACATTTTTAACTTGCCAATATTATATGAATAGTTTATGCCAAATACCGATTATCATACACTAAATGCTAAATGCTTACTATGACTTAAATGCAAGAAACACATACCTTATTGTTCTAAAAATTGATCATGCACCTTACAAAATGCTTTCGATGATTCTTAGAATGCTATCTGAAAACATAAACATAACACATGTGTAGTGTGAGATTTGTACAATGGTGGAACAATGATGGGTGGATCAACAAGGCAATGCACGCCGAAAACCGATTTTCATGCAAGCCAATTCAGCAACGCCTCCGAGAAGGTTTTCACTATCAAATTATTCATTTTTTTTTCTTTTTTTTTTTCTTTTTTTTTCATATTTTTTTTCATTTTTTTCATCTGAAGAGGTTGCCATTTCTGGTTTTCAACCAACTTCTATCTTTTTCAAGGGCTTCAATGAGATAGAATGTATCTCATGAGGCTGCAATGAGAGATAATTTCTCTCATTCTTATTTGGATAAGAACAATCCTTATTCTGCAAAAAGCACATCAATTTTTCTATATGAAAACATCTTTTTTAGCTAAAAACTACAACAATGATGCAACCCTCCTTCCATATAAGTAGTAAGAATATGATGATGTCAGTATTGCCTCTGTATTGCTGGAAATGAAGTATTGACCTCATTAGTTCTTCTCTCTACTGAAATTGATGCATATCCTCATGTATCTTCATTTTGTGGGACATGCCTTATGCTGCAATTTTTTCTCTTTTCTTTTGTTTTTCCTCTTTTTCTTTCATTTTTTTTCTTCTTTTCTCTTTTTTTCATTTTTTTTTTCTTTTTATTTTTTTTCAAGATTCAAAAATATGATCATTTGGAATATTTTTCAGAAGAGGAAGCCTCTTCTACCTTATGCAAATGTAACTGTGTGAAAGATTGATCAAATTCCACCTTTGTTAGTGGTTGATGGTACACCTGTAAAAGATGTCCATTCACCACTAATGTCCTCCTTAAATCATCAATCGAAGAAAGTTGAACAACTTCATTCTCAAAATCCTTTGGTTCATCCTTGCTGCTCTTAATGTGATCATCATGCCACATTTTCTAGTTTTGTTGAGTGAACTCTATTTGGTGAAGTGCTTCCAACCAAAGTTCATCAAATGCATTCAACTGCAAAATCTATTTTTTTGTACCTGCAACAACTCAATACCAATTGCTAAAGATGCATAAAGTGTTAGTAAAGCATCATGATGACATCCATGTGGTAAATGAAGAAAATTATTTTGTACTAGAATGGGTGACAATTTTTCAAAATTTTGCTTTTCATCATTCCATAATAATTGTTGAACAATAGTTGGTTCATCTTTAAAATCTGAAATATGAACATTTTCAAAAAACAAATTTTTTGGATGAATCCAACTCTTCTTCATTACCCTTTACAACTATGGAGGCCAAAATTGAAATATTCTTTTCATTTTCCTTATGTGATTCAAGAAATTGTGAACTTCCTAGACAATCATACTTAGGTGGAGTAAGTTTTCTCGCAAGCAAGTTTACTGATTTTCCACCTTTTTGTATGGGTTCAAGATATACTTTCTTCTTTTTCCTTGATTTCTTAAAACACATTTCTTGAACAATCTTATTAATGATTGGTACATCTTTAATAGCTTGAAGTAAAGGGATTTTAACAATAAAATGTGTTAATTCCTTTATCCAATCTGATTGTGAAGATGTCAATTTTGATATTTCAAACTGTTCAAGACATGGTACTTTCTTTGATGAGTCATATTTTTCTTTTTCTTCTTCTTGTTTTAGTGCAGATTTGTTTTCATGCTCATTTCTTTTAGCTCCTATTTCTACACTGGTAAGTGGAATATGTTCAAGAAGTGGTTTTGAACACAACTGAGTTTTATCACAGTCACAAGCATTTATTATGGCTGTATTTTCTGATTCAGCCATAGATACAGGGGTTACATGTTTAACATTGTTGGGATTGGCCATAGGTTGAGCTGAAAACAGAGGTTGTTTTTCCTTTTGTTGTTGTTTTCCATGAGAGAAACTATGGGTATGAGTGGGCAACAAATTTGATTTCTATTTTTGATAATGTTGCTGCCCTTTGTACAATTTTTGTTGTTGTACCCATTGATATCCCTACATTTTTGGTTGCAACCATGGTGGATGTTGTTGATTCCATTGTTGTTTCATCCATCCATGTTGAGACCACTCTTGGGAATATGCCCATGGTGGTTGACTCCAACATTGTTGAAGTGGACCTGTAGTAGACCATGGCATATACCAAGGATTATTTCCCCAATGTGCAGGAAATTGAGAAGCATTCTGATATGGAAACTTAAGAAAATTATCTCCTTGTATTTGTCCTACAAAGTTGTATTCTTTCATAGGTTGAGACTGTTTTTCAAAGACACTTTTGAGTTCTGGTAACAAACTACATTGATTTGTGGGGTGTCCTTTTTGACAAATGCTACAAGTAGCAGGTATAAATGTTTTGTTCAAAGCACAATCATGAAGAGAGTGTTGCTTCTCATTACATTTTGAACAATAGATGATTGAAGGTTCAACAGATTCATTCTTTTCATCTACTACTTTATCAAGATGTACTAAAATATTAGCCTCTTCCATGCATTCTTTCAAATCATTTGTGTTACTACTAGTTTTGTTTTTTCTATGCCTTGAATGAGAATAATTTTTACAAAGTTTAATGATTTCTTGAAATTCAAGTGCATTTGCATCTCCTTTCCCTAAGATATCCAATGCATCCCTAAATTTATCTTGCAGTCCCCTTAAGAATATGACTTTGCAAATTTCAGGTTCAACACTTCCACATCTCTTATGAACAAAAGAAAATCTGTCTAGATAGTCTTCTAAGATTTCATTTTCCTCTTGTTTCATTGTAAGAAATTCATCATTTTGATTCTTGACTTGACAATATTCTTGGTATCTCTCCAAGAATATGTTTTCCATATCATCCCAAGTTCTAATTGAATCAGGTGCTAAGGTGATAAACCATCATAGAGCTGACTCTTTAAGAGTGGAAGGAAACAATTTGAGCTTCTGATTGTCATTAGTGTAATCATGAGCTTGACATACAATTTTAAACTCAAACAAAAATATATCAAGATCTTCAGATGTAATTCCCTTGAAATTTGGTAACACTGAAGGTGAAATGGCCTTCATGGGAGCATATTGATTAAGATCTAATTGAATGGGATTTTGAAAAGTTTTGGAAGGTGCACTAGTTGTACTAGGATAGAACACATTACTAGCTCTCCCTAGATTCTCTTGTGACACTTCCATTATAGGTTCCCAAAAATAATTATAAATCTTGTCAAATTTTCCTGAGTGTATGGATTTGTCAAGAGAAAGTGGTGTTGAACTACTAATTTTTCTTTCTTGTAATAATTTCTCAAAGGATCCTGCAGTTCTTGAAGTGGATGATTGTGATTCTTTGAAAATTCCAACATTTTTGGAAATAAAAAATTTAGACAATTTTGACATAATTTCAACCTCTTGTAAAATTTTTTCTTCCTGTGGTTTCTTGCTTATTTTCTAAATGGGCTGAAATGTAATTTACCAAAAATTATTACTTATACCAATCATTTATCCAGATTTCACTTTGAATTTCACAACTTAGCACAATTAATAATTATTGGGTTGCTTTTACCTTCTAACAACACCGTGGTCCCCGAAAATGGTGCCAAAAATGATGAGTGTCGTCAATCACACCATTTAATCATTATAATTGTCAATCTAGGGTGGTGTCCAAGGCTATATACGAAAGGAGATATAGGCATATTGAAAATCAGCTCATTCAAAAAAAGCTTTATTGGTGGGACAAGTTAACCTTGGGGGTTTTGGTGTCACTTTAATCCTATAAACTGAAATTGAATTCTAATTACTCTTGTAGAATCAAAATTACAGGAATAGAAAGATTGCAAAAAAATAAAACCTGATTAATTTTGTAGAATGAAACCTATTTACTATTGTAGAATATAAATGACAAGAAAAGGTAGTTGCAGGAAACTGAAATCTAACTAAATTTGTAGAAATATCACCTATTTTACTCTTGCAAAATGAAAAGAATAACAAGAAGATGAAATAGCATAAAATGAAACACACAGGCTAAAAAATGATCAACAGAATGGATTAAAACAAGAAATAATCTGTTGGAAATAGGGATAATTCAACAATGCTGCAAATTGATGAATCAATTAACACTCACTCTCATTAACCTAGGTCCAAATCACAAATATCTATGCACTATTAGCTAATGAACAGAAAATGAAATATGACAAGTCTCTACTAATCTGCTGCAACAAAAGTTGTAGAAAAACCTGTCACCAATAAGCCTTCTTCTAAACCTGGAAGTGGCCCTTGCTCCCCTGTTCTAGAAGAAGGCAGAAAAATCTCTCTTAACTACTTAAACACTCAGACATTTAATGGGACAAAATATGAATGAGAAATCCTGCACTTTATTTAGTCTCAAGCAACATTACAATATTTGCAGGAAAACCTTGCTAAAAACTATAATTTGCCACAGATCTACTTTCTTACCACAAGTCCTATCCTTATTCTCTACTTGGCTCAACCAACATGGGAGCCTATTATTTATAACATTCTATTACATATGCCAATCTGTTCTATTACTACTTTTCAGGGATTTAGCAATTGTTCTAAAGAAGTCTTCCTAAAATGCAACAAACTATTATGTTGCAGCATCTCTATTATCCCTTGTTGTGCGTCCTCCATTGATGGAAATGTGTTGGAAGGGGTGAGAAAACATCTCATACACCTGTATCCATTCCCATATTGCCATTTTCCACCTTTTTGGGCATTATGTTTACCTTTTTAACTAAAACTGGTTACTTTTCTGCTCATTTCGGAGCTGCTTCGGAATATCTGGTTGTGCAACATACTTTACGCTCAGATGCAATTAAAATGGTTAATAAAGCGGTTTTGACTGGATAGGAAGTATTTCCTATTCCTCAGGAGATGATCCCAATTATTTTTGCATGCCAATACTAACAAATTCCAAGCCATGCCATTTATTGACAGCTGGCTAGAATTTGTATGACTGTGTCCTGCATTTTCCAGATTTCTTGCATTTTAGCCTTTTGACTTGTTGCTCCCATTTGGATCACGTGGAAATGTTGTCAAGTGGAGAAAAAGTCACTCCTAGCCTCCCTCAACTGCTTCCAAGCGTTTCCCTCATATTTAGATGAAAAATTCCATGCCTTCCTTCATAGTGACAGGTGGTTGGAATTTGTATGGACTATCACCTATTTTTTCCAGCTATCAAAACATGCCCAATTGCCCTTTTGGAGTGCTCATAACTTTTGCCTCATAACTCCAATGCACACCAAATTTTATCCACGTGTTCTTGGTTGTATGAAATACATGTGGTTCAAGTTTTAGCTCTTAAATCCTTAGGAATCACTCCCATAATCGCTGTCAAGTTGGCCTCTAACATAAATTTTTACCAGAATTTCTAGCTGTCAAAAAGTGTGAAACTATCATTTTGCAGACCCCATAACTTCCATATTACTTGTCCATATGCCTTAAAATTTGGGTCATGTGTTCTATCTACTATGAAGTACCATTGGTATGAATTTGGTACCTTAAATTACTTTGGATAATTCCCAGTAGATCCACAAATGTTCCCCTTAACTTAGATTTGCACCTGTTAAGAGCTCCAGAAAAAACTAAGGCATGAACATTGAGTAACCTTCATAACTTTTTATCTATAGCTCATATTGACTTGCTTCAAAAATAAAAGTTGTAGTTCTCGATGAGAGGAATCTATCCATTCCATAATAATGTAATTTTACTATAGTATGACATCATAATTGACATGATACTCATTTTTGACCTTTTACAAGTAAAATGCTTAAAATAGTCAAAACATGGGTATAATGTTTCTAACATAAAATCATGCAAACAATTAACAATTAATATATTCTAATCAACTATTTGGCAATTTAACTTTGTATATTTAATAATATGGTAGTTTTTTATATGTTAACCATAGTGCAAAATGAGGCATTTTTGGGCCTCATCAGAAGGATTCATTCCTATTGCCAAACATAGATGCTCTTGTTAATGCCACTGCAGGTCATGAAATGTTATACCTAATGGATGGGTTTTCTGGATACAATAAAATCTGAATAAAACCTGAAGACCAGCACAAGATTACTTTCATCACTCCATGGGGAAATTTCTGTTACAAAGTGATGCCATTCGACCTAAAAAATGCTGGTGCTACATATTGACGGGCCATGACATACATATTTCATGATTACATGCACACAATATTGGAAGAATACATGGATGAATTGCTATCCAAATAATTGATACGACAAGAGCACACCGAGATCCTTACAAAAGTTTTCGATCGCCTCATAGAGCACAATGTCAGATTGAATCCTAAGAAATGCGTGTTTGGTGTAACTTCTGGAAAGCTCTTAGGGTTCATTGTTTCCATGAGAGGCATTGAAGTTGATCCAAAAAAAGTGGAAGCCATAATGGAGATGGCTGCCCCTACCAACATTAGGGAATTAAGAATCCTATAAGGCAAGGTGGCATCCATCAAATAGTTCATCGCACAATTGTCAGACAAGTGTTGACCCATGAATCGATTGCTACGCAAAGATGTCCCATTTCATTGGGATGAATAATTCTAACAAGCCTTTGCAGAGATCAAAACATACTTGGCAATACCGCCAGTGCTAGCTCCACCAAGGCCAGACGTACCATTTTACTATACATATCGGCTACTGATTTTGCTTTGGGCACCATGCTAGACCAAAAGAACATGCAAGACAAAGAGTAAGCCATATATTACATTTATCGCATATTGGTAAGATATCAGCTAGGATATGCGTATATAGAAAAGTTGTGCTTAGCAGTGGTATTTGCAACCAAAAATTTATGACACTACATGTTGAGCCATACGACTTACGTTATTTCAAAACATAATTCTTTGTAGTATATGATGAACAAGACATATCACAATACACGTACTGCAAAGGGGATCATGCTATTAACAAAGTTTTACCTAAAATTCATAAGCCAAAAGTCTATCAAGGGACAAGTCATAGAAGATAATTTAGTAGAGGCACCTCTTAAGGATAACAAACCTCTCACTATAGAATTGCCTGATGATGCGGTCTTCGCATTATTAGACCCACAAAAAATTGAAGAACCTGAGAAACAAAGAGAAATGATATTATTCTTTGATGGTTCGAAGTGTGAACAAGGGGGAAGAGTAGGGATAGTCTTTATCACACTGTAGGGTTTTCCATTGACCTTATCATTCAAACTAGACTTCCCTTGCACAAACAATAACACAGAGTATGAAGCCTTGATCTTGGGACTCCAAACAACAGTTGCAATGGGCATTAAAAGATTAAGTATATTTGGTTACTCCTTGCTCATAGTGAATCAAGTCAAAGGATTATTCCAATATAGGTTTCCACTCTTGAAAGCTTACAAGGAGCTTGTTGACACATACCTAGCTTGGTTAGTATGACATTGAGGCAATCCCTCATATGTCAAATAGATTTGCACACCATGGCATATTTTGGATCCTTAATCCCTCAGAATCCATCCACTAATTTCACAACCGTTCATGTGAAAGTGCTCATATTTTTTGTGATACAATGTGAAGTTATCGAAAACCTAGAGTCAGTCAACATGATCCAAACTAAGCCAAATCAGTATTGATCATTTAAAGTTAGATCTTTCTTGCAAATAACCCCTTGGGAGTCTTTGATATCTCAAAGTCCCATAGAATGTGGAACAACCATTCATCACAGGATTGCTTCCCAATCAGTGTTCAAAAGTACTAGATCACAAGGAGAGCACACAGTTTTATCCATAGAAGCAATAGCTTATCAGGATTGGCTTTCCTAATTACGAGATTTCTTGAAGCTTGGAATAGTACCACAAGGCCCATCGCAAGCTAAAAAATGAAAATTTAAGCAAAATGTGACTAGATACATTTTTCTAGGAGAGATCCTCTATAGACGAAGATATGATGGATTACTACCCTGTTGTCTTGAGCCCTAGGAAGCATCTTGGGAAATTTCACAAGCTCATGATGGTACGTGTGGTGGTCACTTCAGTGGCATGGCCATCGTTAAGCGTATTTTGAGAATGGGTTATTATTGGCCCACTATAGAAAAATAATGTTTTGAGTATGCCAAGAAATGCATAAAGTTTCAACATCATGTAAACCTCACTCACTTGCAATTGCAAGCCTTGCAACCCATCTAGGCAACATGGAAATTCTCATAGTGGGGACTAGACTTGATTAGGAAGATCTCACCCTTGTCCTTAGGTCGACACACATTCATCATAATGGCCACTGAGTACTTCACTAAATGGGTTGAAGCGATCCCCTTAACATTGATAACTGGACCAAGGATTACGGAGTTTATACTCCACAATATCATAAGTCGATTTGGGGTCCCTTCAAAGATTATATCGGATAATGGACCATATTTCAAGAACAAAAATGTGTGTGCTTTAATGAATAAATACCATATTCAACACAGTTTTTCAATGCCTTATTATCTAAGAGTAAATGGACAAGCAAAAGCCTCAAACAAAACAATAGTCTCCATCTTGAGTAAAATAGTAGTAGATAATCATAGGGACTGGCATTTGCAGTTGCTTCTAGCACTATGGGCATACAAGACTAGTGTATGAACGCACACTAGGGAAACACCATTTTCACTTGTATATGGCATTGAGGCCATCATACCCCTAGAACTAGAAATCCCAACCTTACACATAGCATTAAAGGACTTCATATATAATGACAGTGTGACAAGACCACTTGGATCAGTTAATGCTTCTTGATGAACAATGGGTCAATTCCTTGGAGCATCTCTACGTTTATCAGAATTGCCTTGCATGAGCATATAATAGTAAAGTCCATTTGAGAGAATTCAAATTTGGGGATCTAGTGCTCATAAAATTAGCATAACTCAAACATGCTGTCGCATTTATGAGACAAATTTGTGGTAAATTGGATAGGCCCCTACATAATTTCAGAGAGAGTTGGGCCTGGAGCATATCACCTAACATATTTGGATGGTGTTGAAGAGCCTAAACCTCTCAATATCATTCATCTAAAGGAATTTCATACATAAAATAAAAAAAAAACATTCAAATATATCATAAAATTATAAAAACATTCAAATATGTCATAAAATAAAAAACACTCAAATATGTCATAAAAAAAACATTCAAATATGTCATAAAATCAAATAAAAAACATTCAAATATGTCATAAAATAAAAAACATTCAAATCAAATCACAAAAAGGCTCCAAGGGTATCCAATCCGCTTGGTCAAAATCAAAATACAAAAAGCTCCAAAGGCATTTAAAAAAAAAGCTTTGGTTGAATCAAAAACAAAGAAAAAGCAAAAATACAAAATGTTTGCATATTACATTCACATAATTGCATATCCATACATATCCATTGCATTCGTATATGTTATGATTACAATGTTACAAACGATACAACAATTTTTATGTCAATCACAATATACAAGTTATCCTCATCCATGCATCCACATGTATAATTGTGTTTCTCAACACAACCAAATAATGTTGCTATACGAAATATGCAAAGGTTTCCTATTATTTCAACCATGTCTAGTGGTCTTATAAAATTTTGTAGAAAGCAATTTTTTATTAGTAGAAGAGCTAGGTCTAGTTGTAGTACCTCGGATATTCAGGATCCTATCACTAATTGAAACACTAAAATCCTAGTTGATACAAGGGAAAGATGAAAACTACAAAGTGGCCTAGTTTACCAAAAGCGAAAAGGAACTTCCTTGCTTATCCCCCTGTGCAACCAGTTTAAAGGTGCTGAGAATTGTCAAAAGGACAAATTATGCCTTACCCAAAAATGAGTGATTATCATCACTGCATACATCCCTTACTTTCATAAAAATAATTAAAACCCTGGAATAAAGCCAAATTCAAATCTCAAAATAGAAAGTTCAAATTCTTCAAAAGTCAAACATCAACGCCCAAAGTCATAGTTCAAAATATCAAAAGAAAAAAAATAAAGAAAATAGTGATTATCATCACCACATGAATCCCTTGCTCAAAAAAAAAAAAATAGTCAAAATAAACAGTGATTTTCATCACTAAGTATGAGCAAGTATCCCAAACGAATGAAGAAAAAAAAGGAATAGAACTTGAATCCCTGGAATTCTTAGTATTGCACAAAACTGGAAGGAGAAATCCTTACGCATGATGATATGTCTATCACAAAAGCTCCTAGCATTTGTATAGACTAATGTTTGAATGTGGATGAGCTATATTAGGTAACTCAAACCTGCTTAGTGTTATAGTCCAACTAAGTCCAAAATAAGGATGAGATAAAACACTTGAGAATCCCTGATCTTAGCAATGGGCTAAAATAATCCCGCCTGACATCGGAGGAAATGCTTGCGTTCTATCAAAAATATATTCATTCACACACACAAAGAGAATGAATATCCGGGTACAAAGTAAGACTTTCTTTAAAAATATATTTTATGACCAGTACATAATTGTTGATAGGGTAACTAGAGTGTTTGAAGTCTTAGGAAAAACCCGCAAACAAATTTCTACCATAGCAACAATTCATATCATCAAACACATCATCAAATTTATTTATAAGCTTCTATAAATTAGGGGGTATTAATAAAATAATATTAAAATAGATACCGAATATATGTCAAAAATGATGTCTAAACGACCACTAACTATTTTACATCTCTTAAATTATAGAAGCTTATCCAGAAAATGCATACATTCCACACCATTACATTGCACATATGAAGGATTTAAATAATTGATTCTTATGAGTAGAATGATTATTAAATATTCATGGTTGTTATACTTTCTATGGTATCACCCGTTAAATTGTCAAAATCATGGCATAGGCATCCATTATGTTTTAAGTAATTGAAACATACAAGTTCATTCACGTTAAATTACATACTGCATTCACCATATCATAGCATGAGTTAGATGTATAAATTAAAACAAAATTAAACATGCATTTAACAAAAACATTTCATTCATAAATACGTAGGTCATAAATAATCCATTTACATCAAAGATCAAATCTTTGCATTCATTCATAAATATGCAGGTCATAAATCATCCATTTACATCAAAAATCAAATCATTGCATTCATTCATAAATATGTAGGTCATAAATCATCCATTTACATCAAAGATCAAATCATTACATTCATCCATAAATACATAGGTCATAAATCATTCATTCACATCAAAGATCACATCGTTGCATTCATCCATACAAAGGATAAAAAATCCATCACCAAATCAACTCGAAATACATCACGTAATGCCACAATAATTAAATCATGAAAATATCTACATAAACACATACATAAGTATCCATATCAAATCCACATCATCATAAATATCATCTATCACCTAACATATAAATGTATCAATTCATCATAATACCATCATCCATCGCATCATAAAACAAAATAAAACAAAAACATAAGCAATAAATGATACACATAATGAGTCATAAAGCAAAAATATCATATAAATGCATGTATCAGATCCATAAAGGTACAAAAATACCCATAGGCTATAGTCAGGTAGGTCAAGCTGACCTTAAAAATGAATTAAAAGAACACCATCAATCAAATACAGGGGCTGAGCCCCTGGCATCACCTCCCCCAATGCCACCTCCCCTTGTGGTGGTGTCATGAGTTGAATTGTGTGAACCTACTGGCCTCTCTATCCAAGTCTAGGTCCTCTGGCTAGGATGGGCAAAATATTTCCTAGAGGTGGACCACCCGTTGACCTGTGAACCACCTACAGCTAGTTCCTCCTTAGGGACAAGCCCATGCCTCCTGAGCTACATCTGGAGAGTGGTAATGTGACCAACATGATCCTAAATCTGCCCCTCATACTCATCCAACAATAACTGCAGGCGTAGAACCTCTACCCATAAATTTATCTTTGGATCCCCCTGTGGTGTATAAGGAGGAACAACAAACTACATCCTAGTAGTACCACCCCTGATAGTAGCCTGTAGGGCCTGTATCTACACCATGAGCTGCTCTATTGTGGCATCCCACTGTGCTATAGTAGCATCTTACTGCTACACCTAGATCTGGGTCAACTGGAGCTTGACCTCGACCTCATGCAACTATGCTCTTAGAGGAGAATATCTCTCCTCGGGATCCAACTCCTCCTCATCCTCCTAAACAACCTCCTGCTCTGCTTGCTGGCCCCATACATTGGTCCTAGCTTGGACTCTACACCCTGCCAGATTTGTACCATCATCCCAACCATCATCCTCGTGACCCAAGATATCGATACCGTGCCACATATGATCTCCCCCACCACTGAGTGTATGCCTCTGTAACACCCCCAACAACTCTATGTCAACTATTGGGGTATCCACCTCATCTGAGAGCTCTGTAATCTACCATGGGGGTAGGTCCTTCTCCACTACAAAGCGCCTATACAAAAATGGAACAAGCGACACGTCTTGTTGTAGCCTATATTGATGGAGAACCTAAGAGTAGAAGAAATGCTCCCAGATGACAACCTTGTGGCCAAGAAGCCATCGCTCGCATCGCATATTAGTAGTAAAACTAGCCATATCATCCCACACCGGGCACTCATGATATGGGTGCCACATAACATCCTCGGCCTGCAACCTAGTAAAAGTGGTTGTATAATGGGAAAGCTCCCCTGCATGATGATGACTATTGCGTAGCTCACACTCTTGAACCCATCTAGTGGCGTAGCATTGCATATGATCCTCCATAGTTGTAATCTCAACAAGAAGCCGTCTAGGGTGATCTACCTGGATGTGCTCCTATCCCCAAACCTGTAGAAGCAAGCTGCAAGCAATGCTGATGTGACCTCATCGATGGATGTGGTACAACTCATCATAGCACTGACCCAAAAAAGAACTGCCCTATGCATAGATGATAGACTCCTAACTATCCAACAAGTATTGAACCATCACCAAGAGGTTCCACGAGAATCTCAAACCTGAACAATCTAGAATCAAGATATTGCTGATGACCATCAGCAACACTGCATGCCTCACAGAGAAGAAACCATCATCATACCATTGTGATATGGACACTCCCCCAAATTTGGTGTCCTTGAGAGCCTCCGTAGAGTGCCCTACAAACACCCAAGTGAAAACAACTTGATCATTAGTGGTTGAAGAGACAATGACCACTCCATCAAAGGAGATCCGAAAGATCCTATACATATCCTTCGACGTGATGGTCATATCACCAGTGGGAAAGTAGAAGGTATTGGTCCAAGTGTCCCATAGATGGACCAAAGCCGTAAGGTAGGCATGATATGCCATAATGGTGGGTAGTCTGGTGACATATTGTAGCCCACAGGCTTTGAGCCAAGACCAATCATTGCCATCTAGGAGGGGCAGAAGTGTATTCATGAGCTTCGGGTCCCGAGCCCGAGCAGTAAGAATCTAAGTAAAAGAAAATGAATCATAACTACAATGCATCTAAGGCATAACTCACAATAAACATGAAAACAGTGCAGATAATGATCGGCTATCCTAAGTCTAGGCAAAGATAGAGTTACACCTAATCAAACAAGTCAAAATTTAAAAGAAAAAGCAATAAATCAACCCAAAAAATTAAAAAAATAAAAAATTTCATTAAGTGTCCTTAGCCATTATTGCCTACAGTGGACATAAATTGGTCGCTGAAGCTGACAGTGGCCAAGCCCTAATGGTCAATTTTTTGACCATTGGGATTCAAACCGATCGCTGCCAATGATAGCAACCAAGTTGCAAGCTTTCCTGGCCACTCTGATCAATAGTGGTCGATGGGTGACGATGTAGATGCATCGACCCTAGTCCAAAAATTACCAAAAAAATATAATAAAAGTTACAAAACAAAATGGGGACAAGCCCATCCAAAAAAATCTAAACTAAGCCTAACTACGGGTTTTGATTCGTTGCCAACAAGCTTAATGAGGTTCAAATTACCGATTACTTAATGTGGTTCAATTTTACCCAAAACTAAAATAAACAAGTAGGGTTAAGGGTTGAGGGAGTACTCGAGAAGCTCTGAATCCTCCATCTAAATATGCTTCATCCCGTGTAGCCATAATCTTCCAAGTCACAAAAACACTCCAAATCGCAAAAGTCACTTTCACCTTAGAGCCCAAGAAAGCAAATTGACAACTGGAAAAGTGAAAAGAAAAAACCCTAGGATTAAATTTTATATTGCCTTGGCCGCTACTGACGTTAGTGGCCCACTTCACTTGGTCTCTCAAGACACGAGTAGCCAGGAACATGCCTTTGGTGGCCCCTAGACCTGACAGTGGTCGAGATCCTAGACAAAAGCAACCACAGCCCCTCCATGAGAAGCAACAAAAATATTCAGATAAGCACATTTTTAAGACTTCTAGTCATCATAATGACCAAAATAACATAAAAATCACATAAAAACAAATTATTGAGTAAATCTCATATCCAATAACTTACTCTATCAACTTAGAAATTGCAATGACTTGCACTCCATGTAATTCGATAAGACGAGTAAGTCACCATAAGGCTACTTGGGGCAAAAACATTCATTTTGGAATCACGATGTATCACTTCAAACCCAAAAAAGACCAATATGGTTGGACTTCTCCACGGGTACGATAGGATCATCCTCATTCCCTTGTGACATCCAAAAAACTAAGCCAAAGTGATACAATATCAGCATAAACAGAATCACTCATCCTAACTCCCTAAGAAGGCTATTGATGGCTAGACCGCTCCTCGGGATAGGGATTTATGGTTATCATAAAAAATTGGAATCAGACTTGGATGGGGGTGTGCCCATTGAAGGAAAAAATACTAGAAAGGAACCAGATTAGTCATATTGGTCAAGTGACTTGTCGCTTCATTCATTGTCATTTCTTCACCAATTGTTTGAGTGAAGAGGTAGTTCAAATCTTCAAAATAATCATAATCAAAATCAACAAAAGATCACTCGATCATAACAAAATTGTGTTCGTCCTATGAATCATTGCATACAACAATCACATAATTTCTCTTGTTTGCTGGGAATGTAAGCATACATGACATCTTCAATAGTATCTCTCCTACCAGTCGAAACTATTGTAGCAGCTGAAGCTACCCGATTGAGTTTGAAGAATGAGTGTAATTTAACATTTCCAAGCCACTGAGCTAAGTCCTCTGAACGTTGAGGAAATAATTCAAAGGGTGAGCACCATATTATGTGATTGGACCATCTGACGTTGATCAAACTACTAATCACTATACACCCTACAAACAAATCAGTCTATATTTTTTCTTAGCATTGTGTTTTCCACACAACGCATCGTAAAAAGGGGCATTTGTAGACACCTAAAACATGTCATGTTTAGGGGAGCTACTCACATAGGCACATTCATAAGATCATATGACATAATATTGGGCATATCAAGAATCAAAAGTGGTTCTCACCACTCATCTAGAGAATTTTAATCCCATCCAAGCCTAGTCGCTCAAGACTAGAGTGGTCAGACCTTAGCCGCTTAAGCTTAGAGCGGCCAGGCCTTAGCCTCTGCAGACAACAACGACCAGATATTAGCTGTTGAAGATAATAGAAACTAAGCCACAACAAGCATTTTGCCAATAAATATGCTCAATAACGGACGAAAGTGGTAGTTTGCATGCAATAAAGGTGAGCGAGAGTAACTTTGCATTCCCTTTCATAGCCAGTTCACATAGGAGACTTGAGTTTGCATTTAGACTTTAGTTAACTGGCCTTCAAATATAGACAAAGATAAAGCTTATCATGCTAATGACCAATTTGCATAGAAGACTCAAGTTTGTAGTTAGATTTCATAACTGGTCTTTAAACATAGAAAAGACGAAAAGCTTCTCATTCTAACCTTCACTACGCATGATGGATTCAGTCCTAGGGCTTGGGCATAGACTTGGGGTTTCACACACTTTAAAAGGTGCAATCCTGAGAGAACCAAAGGGGGGGGACAATCTTGATATAAGACAAAATTTTGATCAAAGAGAGGGAGAGTCCACTTGAGGGTTTCCCACATACAGGATATTCAACATATCGAGCAAAGCAACCATCATTTCAACATTGGATACAAGCTTCGATCCATAGCCTTGAAGCAAAGAGGGCAAGATTCGCTTTAGTGGTCACTATCTTGGACAGTGGCCCGTAGGCCTAGCTTAGGATTTTATACATTTGTTTCATTATTCTATTTAGCATATCATTAGCATAACATCATTTCAACAATTCAAATTCATAGCATAGGTTTAATTTTCACTTGCTTTCATTTGATATATTCACTACTAACAACCTCATATGGGGAGGCATTCTCGGACATCTAAGTGTGTGTTGTTGTTTCATTGCTTATAGGGCCACAGGTTCATCGGATAGAATCTGCAACATACGAGAGCAAAAAGGGATCCCTCTAGGGAACATACCTGGAGAAGGAGGCATCTGTAAGCCCTCATACATTTCCATGTGTGGAACTGGGAAGCCTGTGAAAGTGCACCATCCCTTTACAAAGGGGGATATTTTATCCACTTGTAACCTCATTGTATCAAAATGGGTATCCCTAAGAGGGACCGACATGTAACTGGGTTTCAATACAAATAAAGAGACATATCTTTGTTATTTTCATGTTATATGCTTTTTCATGGTCTTTATTTTCATTTTTAGGTTTAAACACATTTGCAAGTAGAGTAAGAGTGGTGTGTGCACCTCGGGGTCACTACAAATGCAACAATAGTGAAGGTAGAAAAATGGGATTATTTGTGGGCTCCTTTAGATCCCAAAGTTTTACCCCAGGTTAAATAACATAAGGAAGGAAAAAACCTGCAACGGAGTTGGATGGAGCATTCAAATCGAGAGCCCACCAAGGAATGTTGGGTTGGCATTTTAAATTTTAAAAGTTGAATCTCCCACCAATACCAGCTGAGTACTTTATCCAAGATGAAGGGTAGATGAACCAATTTAGTGTCAGGAGGCTTGTATACAATCAATTGAAGATGAGAGGATCTACAAAAATGGAGGTTACTGATACAACTACTATGGTAGGATGTAATCTTATTAATGTATGACTAACATTGAGTAAATGTAATTAATGCAACCCATATCTAAGTCCCTCTAATGTCCCATTAGAGGCTATAAAGGCATAGAGGATGTTTTAGAACAAGCTAACCATGGGTGTGGTTGCTCCTCATTAATGTATTTTAATTCTTTTGTAAGAGGGACCTCACCAAGAGGCTATAAATATGTAATAATGAAATATTTTCAAGGGTTGGCTCCCTAGCTATTCTAATTTGCATGTAAGATTTTGGTCATAGCAAGCAATATAGGTGGATAATTTTCTGACTCTCAATTATGCTCATGTATGTATATATATTTGGTTTCATTATTTATTTTTGTTAAATGTGGTTGGATGAATATTCTTTAATTTTAAATCCTGGATTTCATGCTATTCATTTGCTAATTCTAGAATTTCTAATGAAACCTTATGCTCTAAATTTTGAAATGATGCAATATCTAGTTTGCTAGATAATCTACAAGTTCTTCTTATTATGTTCTAAATTCACTAGGCATGTACTTTGATGTGACTAGGACTGTACCACTCTACTTCCTATTATAGTTTAGGTATATCCCTTTCTTGTTCCCTATTATTAAAATCAAATTAGTTAATATCTATAAGGAATCAACCTTCTTCGAAGACTGGTCTTGAAACTGAAGAACACAAGCTTATACTGAGAGGGGGGTGAACAACATAAGACCACTTTTTACTTTTCTTTCCCAAATAGTATTAATCAATATAATCAATGGCAGTATTAATAGCAATAACTAAAGCAATGCATAAATCATCACACACAATAGAGACACCAATTTTAACGTGGTTCACCCAATGTGGGTGTAGCGACCCTGGGAACGCACACATCGGTCCCTTTTCTGAAAACCCTACATGCAATGCTTATTTAAAATACCAAAGATAAAATGGAAATACAAGAGGAAAAAGAAAGCATATAACATGAAATAACAAAAGACGAATCTTTTTATTGATATCGAAGCTCGGTTACATGTCGGTCCCTCTTAGGGATACCCATTTTGATACTATAAATTACAAGTGGGCAAGGAGTGCCCCTTCCATGAAGAGGTGGTGCGCTTATAAAAGCTTCCCGATTCCACACACATAAATGTATGAGGGTTTACAGATGCCTCCTTCTCCAGGTTTATTTCCTAGAGGGATCCCTTTTTCTCTTATATGTTGTAATCTTCGTCTGATTTACCTATGGCCCTACAAGCAATAAAACAACACACATTTAGGTGTCCGATATTGCCTCCTCAGATGAGGTTGTTAGTAATCAAAGAATGTAATGGAAATATGATAAAACTATGCCATGAAATAATGTAAATCTATGCTAATGATATAAGAAAACAAAATAAAAGATGCTATGTCTATCTAAGCTAAGCCTAAAGGCCACTGTCCAAGACAGCAGCCGCTAAAGTAAACCTTACCCTCTTTGCCCAAAGCTATGGGTCAAAGACTATGAGCTGATATTGAAGTAGGTATTATTCTCTTTGATTCATAAAAGCTCCACCATACACGTGATCTCAAAGAGAACTATTCAAGTCTCAAAAGATCTCCTCAAAATAATGTCTCTCCCTGATGTGATAAAAGATCTATTTGGTGTTATAGTGTGAAACCCTAGGTCTATGTCCAAGCCCTAGAAATGAATTTCTCATGCGTAGTGCAAGTTAGCATGAGAAGATTTTGTCCAATGTCTATATTTGAAGGCCAGTTAACTAAAATCTAACTGCCCACTTGAGTCTTCTATGCAAATTGGTCATTAGCATGAGAAGCTTTTGTCCTTTGTTTATGCTTGGAGGTCAGTTAACTTAAGTCTAAATGCAAACTCAAACCTCCCATGTGAACTTAAGTCACTCCTGCTCATATTTATTGCATGCAAAATGCCACTTCCGCCCAATATTGGGCCTATTTATTGGCAAACCACATCTTATGGCCTAGTCGTTGTCATCTACAATGGATAAGATTTGGTCGCTGTCATCTATAGCGGCCAAGGTATTGCCACTCTAGGCTTGAGCGGCTAGAATTTGGTCGCTCTTGGATTGAGAGACCAAGCTTGAATGGCTTGAAAAGACCCCAAATGAGTGGTGAGAACCACTATTGATGCTTGGAAAGTCAAAGATTTTGTCTTATGATATTATGAGTGTGTCTATGTAAGTAGCTCCCCTAAGCATGACACAATTTAGGTGTCTACAGATGCCCCATTTTGCTATGCACTGTGTGGAAAATACAACGCTGAGAAAAAATGTAGACTAATCTATTTGTAGGGTGTATGGTGATCAATGGTTTGATCAACGCCAAATGGCCCAATCATGCAAGATGGCACGCATCATTTGAATCATTGCCTCAACATTTGAAGGACTTAGCTCAGTGGCTTTTGCATGTTAAACTGCACTCGTTCGTCAAACTCAATTGGGTAGCTTTAGCTGGTATAACAATTCCTATCGGTAGGAGAGCTACAATTGAAGATGTCATGTTTGCTTACTATATCGCTCCAAATTTTTTGCATCCTTACCTTTAGGCTATAGGATCCACGCCCAGAAGGGGGATGTGAGAAGGATGGGACAATACCTCGGACTGAGAGGCCCTTTGAAGGTCGCGCCTCTCGAGGAGGGGGTATAAGGGTGAATTTTCGACGGATGGTGGGGTTCACCAGGAAACTTTGAGTGGCAGTTTCCACGCCTAGGTTGAGAATGGGTTTGATGTGTTCATTTTGTACTTTAATCATTCATATCCTAGGTTTGGCCAAGATGAATCTAAGCTATTCTATATGCCAATGCTGATTTATATGGATACAAAAAACATGAATAAGTGCTAAACACAGAAAGTGTGCTAAATAAGACAGAATGTACCTGATTTCGGATGTCTGATGAAGATTCTGAGGTTTGTAGAAGTCCAGATCATCTCAAATCTTACATAATCATCTGCAATTGCACAGAATCATCTCAAATCATAGTTGGTCATCTGAGATCAGACGAGATCATCATCGACCTGACGAATTCGTTAGAAACCTACAATCATAGAAACAGATACCAAAGACCAAAAATGCAACTGCAAAAGCAAGGGGAAATGATAGAAATAACAATAAACTTGCCTAAATGATAAATCCAGATAACAATTAAAGGAAATGCATTAATTTAATAATTTATTTTAACTTTATCATGCATCTATGCTAAATGAGGTGAACTCCAGAATGCAGAAATAGAATAAACTAAGTTAATGCATAAGGAAATGAAGAGAGAAGATAAAAAAATGCAAACTTCGGGCTCTGATTGCCCCCAATCTGGACTATAGTCGAGATCGCCTCCAATCATACGAGATCATCGCCGATCTGCGATAGGATCGTCCGAAATCGTCTGGAATCGCCAGCGACGATCCGAGCTTGCTCCAGCTGAAAAACAGTAAAATTCCTGCAAGAAAAACTTGAAATACACAATGCAAACAATGGTGCGAAGGTGTTCTAATGCACGAGAAACTAAAGTTGTAGGGAAAATCAGCCAGGGGGAAGTCAAGAAAAATCCTAAGTTTATATAGGATTTAGGGAGAGGTTAGGAGGTTGGAGATCACCCCAATTTGGGAGATCTCCAACGGGGGAGACTCTAACCATGTAGACACGCTTTCTGCCCAAGTTAGAGAAGTTGTTGAAATAGAAGCTAATTATGAAAATTTAGTTTTGGGATGAAATCGTCCGGACGTTCTGTTCCAGATGAATTCATCCGATTTGGGATGATTTCGTCTGATCGGCGATGATATCGTCCAACGATCAAAACAAATCCTAAAAATGGCACGGAAAACGAGGGGAGCGGGTAACGAGCGGTTTTGGGGTTAAAATTCAAATTTTATCTTTTTACTAAGGGTTTAACTGCGCCAATTTTAGGGTGCTACATTTTGCCCCCTCTTTAGCGAATTTTCCAAAGAAAATGCGTTAAAGACGAGTTCTTCCCGTTTTACGAGAAAGCAAAAATTTACTCAATTTTCTAGACGACGATTCTAGGTCGAATCGTACGACTGCTTACTATGGTGCCCCCTCCATGTTTTTACCCAAATCGAACGTTTGAGGTAAAAGCATGGAAAAGCAAAATTAAAAATGTTGTTTTTTAAATAAAATTAAGAAAAATAGGGTAAAACCCTAATTCATTTTTACTGTTCATTTTCACTGTTTTTAGAGCTCTGCAGACAAAATGGTCGAAACCACGCACAGATCGACAGAGGTCCGACGTGGGCTATGGGTAAGGATCTAAACCTAGTGAATTATGTTTTTAATTTGATTTGTGTAATTTTCAATTTAAATTTTGACTATTTTGGGGCATCGCGGCCATTTTTAGGCCATCGACAACGTCGGGATGAAATCGTCCCAATTTCGTCAAAATCGTCCCTAGATCGTCGATTTCGTCTAGGGGCAAAATCGGCGAAATAGGGGCGATCCCGTCCAACAAGGGGCGATCCCCAAGTTGCAAAATTGGAGACGATTTCGTCCTACCAAGGATGATTTGACCCAATTTAGGACGATATCATCCAATGGTGGACGATATCATCATTTTTTTGAAATTAAGCTTGTTTGAATTGCATTTAATTGATTTTAATAATTATTTTATTAATGAATTTTGTTGTTTTATTGTTTATTTTGTAGAGGGGATTACTAAAGAGTTGGGAATGGAAATACGGGGGACTGAGGGATGACGTGGCCACGCTCAAACAGGCGGAGCGAGACCGACTAGCAGAGGTTGGACTACAACATGTGGCAGAGATGCCACAAATATCGACAGACATGGGGCTACTGACAACCCTAGCAGAGAGGTGGTATCCGGGGTCGTCCTACTTTTGGTTACCGACAGGGGAGATGGCTCCCACTTTGGAGGATGTATGGAGGATCTTGAGGATCCCCATACAGGGACGGTTTATGACTCCTACGGCCAATCAGGGCCAGGCTATGATGAGGCTGTGCGGAGACCCGAGCTTCACCCTAGAGAAGGGCGGAGTGAACATCGAGTCTCCGAGGCAGATGCCTGGGGCATCTAGGTTGACTCGGGTTTTGGCAGGGGTAGTGGGTGGCCTATTGCTGTGCCACCAGAGTGGGTGCAGATTACCATGGCTCCTTTCAGATGTGGTCTGCGACATGAGAGACCATGGGTATAGATTTGCATGGGGTAGCTTTGTACTGTGTCGCTTGTATAGGATCCTGCATGGGGTCATATACAAGGGAGGCCGATGTCTGGTTTTGACATCGCTACTACAGGTATGGTGCTGGGAGCACATCATGGTGCGGAGGCCGGTAGGACTCCCACTGATAGGGGTTGACCGGGAGAGACCCCGGGTTTTCTATTGGTGGCTCCAGAGAGGGTCATAGCGGCGGATAGATCTACCGATGTCACAGAGGTTACTAGATGACCTCATCCCTGACCAGATCACCTGGAGGCCATGGAGAGAGCATCCAGGGTGGGGAGAGGATGGACAGGAGTTGGCTCGCATTAGGAGAGTCTGGTGGCTAAGGATGGAGTGGGGAGAGGTAGAGCTCCACCGCTACGACCGAGTTTTGTGGTAGTTCGGTCTACAGCAGGGGATCCCATCTCTCAGGGACTATGAGTACTCCCGGACTATCCGGGATAATACCACACTGAGCGGGGCTCCGGATATGCAATGATTCTAGAGCCAGGATGCGGATGATGCCCCCATCCAGCCAGTGGATGGGGATGACGTTGGGGTCGCTGATGGATACGATGCCTGGTACGTAGGCATCCACCCTCCTCGGATGACGAGGGCATAGGGTCCGATGCACGTGGTTGTGCGATGGATGGGGAGGTGGCACCAGGCTGCCATTGAGGCAGCGCGGGGTCACAGAGGGAGAGAGCAGCGACGGTCTCCATAGGAGAGATGCCAGAGGATGCCATAGGCTCCATAGAGACCATAGTAGATAGGGAGGAGGGAGGAGGGATTCCCTTCTCAGCAGGGGGAGAGGCCACCATCGCCCGATAAGGGCAAGGGTGTCGAGGTGGGGGAGAGCAGCGAGATGGCGGCTCTCCGGGCTGAGGATGCCCACCTTTGAGCTCAGGTGCAGACACTATAGGATGAGGCTACACGACTTAGGGCTCGGAGCGGAGGGGCGAGCATGCAGGAGTTGGCGTGGTCTATGGCTCAGACCATGTTCTATCAGGGAGCATACTTCCAGCTGGTTCTAGAGGGCTAGAGGTTACAGCTGCCAGTCGACATTGTAGAACCGATCAGGGTGGGATCATCGAGGACATCCTCACGATCGACGGTGAGGACCCAAGACACAGGACAAACTTCTATGGGACCACCTCCTCCACCTCAGGGTGGGAGAGGAGATGAGGTTGAGAGCTCGAGGGCTTCTCGAGACTAGCTGCTATAGACTGTAGATTGGATATATTTTTGAGAGGATTGAGTATGCCAGGGTATAGATTGTGGCATACCAATCCAGTTTT
Source organism: Wollemia nobilis (assembly GCA_028583015.1). Lineage (NCBI taxonomy): Eukaryota > Viridiplantae > Streptophyta > Pinopsida > Araucariales > Araucariaceae > Wollemia > Wollemia nobilis. The sequence goes on from JAQPPZ010004842.1 coordinate 8,456,016, forward strand.
GATATGATGTACATATATTTTGATATATATATATATGATCTTTTTGTGATATGACTTGTCCATATGTTGTATGATGCTTTAATATTTGAATTTGTTGATTGATTATTCATGTAATTATGTCGTTTGGAAATAAATTATAATTTTATGTCATGCCATAAAATTTAAATGAAATAATCTGATGTAAACAAATTGGTTGTTTTGTGGTGTGATTTGATGAAAAATAAAAGGGACTTCTAACAATAATTTCAAAGGACATTGTCGTTGTTATAGACCATTTCATGGAGTCACCGCTCGCTAGGTCGTCAAGCTAATCCCAAGTATAGAAATATTGCTAAAAGTAAAAGAGTGCTTAAGAGACTGTCTTAAGACTTTGTGTTGTGATGATGAAAAATGATGATGGTGATGATTTGTTTTCAGATTTTCATAAAAATATTATGCATGAAATATTAAAAATATGATTTTTTGCTAGGCATAAAATTCCTAAGTGTGATAAATTTTTGAACAATTCCCTAGGAATTATACCATGGTTGCAAAATGGAATGTTGACATAATGAAATGAAATAGAAAAATGTGTTCATTCTTTTTAAAGCACAATTGTGTAACATAATGATGTAAGCCATATGTTTTTATGAATTATAATGAATGGGAAATAAAATTAGAACAATGGTTTGCGCTAGGCATAGAATTATAGGTATAGACTTATACCATCATCGCGAAATCCAAAGAGGAAATTGATATTTTAGTTTTATTGCATGATTGATTTTTGATTTTTAAAATAAACAAAATATAAGATAAGGACTTGCGCTAGGCATAAAATTCCAGTTTAGGTTTTGGAACTATACCATCGTTGCGGAAGTCGAATATATAAAGAAATGTGACTTTATTGCATGTTTTGAAAGAAGTTTTGGATTTTTGAAAAAAACATGTATGTAATTGTTTTTATACTAAACAGATGTTCTTAAATAAGAAGATGAAATTATTCCAAAAGAATTGCATAAATATTTTAAATTATCTCAAAGACAAAATGTAGATTTATAAGGAACCCTCATGTGCAAATGTGAGTTCATTGCCGATCTTGATTTATCATAATGATACAAAAATCTCTCAAATACAAATGTGTGTGCAATTGTATTGTTCATTCACCAATTTTGAGCAAGATAATTTGATACAAGTAATTTGAATTAACCAAATGAGTGTTCGTTGACCATGATTTATATGCATGTAACCGTACCAGACTACTATGTAAGTCGGGTCATCAAGAGCTAGCTAATCCATAAGCCGACATAGGTCTGTACAAAAGAAGGTCGCTAATGTGACAGACATATCACCACGCTAGGGATTACCCAAGGCCAAGCGGGTTGGGCACAAACCACCTGTTATGGGGCTTACCTCATAGTTTTCGAATAATTGAGAATTCCAGGGATTCAAGCTCATTCACCCTTATTTTCTTTTCAAGGGGTAGGGAAAGGGATTTTATTGCTTTTTGCTTTTTCTTTTCTCTTTCTCTTCTTTTTTTTTTTTTTTTTTCTTGGAACTGAGATAATGCTGAAATATTGTTGCGATGGTACAAAATGATATTTTTCTTTTTCTCATTTTCTTTGACTTTTCTTTTTCTTCCTATACTAGGGATACTTGCTCGGATTGGTTGTAGAGCAAGGGATTTTTATTATGGGTAGGGGTGAGCTTGTCCTTTTGTCAATTCTCAAAGATTCTAGACCATGTGCATGATAGGATAGCAGGGGAAACTTTTCGCTCAAGAAACCATTTCTACTATGTAGCATCATATCGAATTTGCAATGAAATCATTTTAATGTGAAAAGATATACTTGGTTCAAGTAAATAACAAGATCAGTTCTCTATGCTCAAAACTTTATTTAATTCAACTGTGGACTTTGATATAAGAGAGATTAATAATCATACCAAATAAAATCAAGATATTTATTCATGTGAGTGTGAAAGTGCGGGATTCCAAATAAATGCTAATTTATCCAAAATAATTGAAAATATAACTGCAATACTTCAAGAATTGATAGGTGCGAAAATAAAAGATGTTTTTGAAGATTTTGATGATTTTGATGTTTTTATATTTTGATTTTAATTTATGAATTGAAAGAATAAATACTATTACTGTTTTTGAAATTTTTATATGGATGACTAAAATGAAACAATATGCAAAATAACAATATATACAATGATGAAATGACCAGATTTTATGCATAATAGCGTTTAAGATGCATAATGTTCATAGGTTCTTTAAGATCTTTACCATCTAAGGTAGCTAATCGGTATGCTCCCGATCCAAATTTAGCAATGATGATATATGGCCCAAGCCAGTTAGGTTCAAATTTACCTTTAAGATCTTTAGTTGCATTAGTATTTTTTTGATTTTCTTTTAAGACAAGGTCATCGATCTCAAAGGATCGATGATGAACTTTCTTGAGGTATGCTCGTTTAAGCTTGTTTTGGTAGGCACGAAGATGTTCCAAAGCATTGATGCGCTTCTCATCTAGGAGTTCCAGTTGACTAAATCTTCCAGCATGATATTCATCTCCTACTTCGAGTATCTTGAAGTAGTAGAGCCAAAGAAGGAACTTCTAATTCAAAGGGAAAAACTGCTTCAGCGCCATAAACCAAAACAAAAGGTGAAGTGCCCGTGGGAGTACGAACGCTAGTTCGATAAGCCCACAAAGTAGGATATAGTTGGATGTGCCAATCTCGGCCAGATTTATTGACCAATATTTTGAGGATTTTGATTAATGTTTTATTAGATGCTTCTGCTTGGCCATTACCCTGAGGATAATAGGGAGTGGACCAACGATGTTGAATTTTATATTTTTGACATAATTTCTTGACATCTTTATTTTTGAAACAAGTTCCATTATCCGAGATGAGATTTGCAAGAATTTCGAACCTACAAATAATTTGATTAAAAATAAATTTGGAAACTTGGGTTCCAGTGCAAGAAGCTAAGGGCATAGCTTCAACCCACTTCATGAAATACTCGGTGGCGGTTATGATGAATTTGTGTCCATCAGATGACACAGGGTTGATTTTTCCAATGATGTCTAAGCCCCATTTTGAAAAGGGCCAAGGAGATGAAATAGCCTGCAGTTCTTGTGCAGGCGCATGGACAAGGTCAGCATGTTTCTGGCACTTGTCACAATGGTGCACATAATCATGTGCATCATTCTCCATGGTGGGCCAAAAATATCCTATCCTAAGGAGCTTCTTAGCAATGGCGCTACCACTAAAGTGTCCCCCACAAGATCCATCGTGGGCTTCACTCAAAGCTGATCTAGATTCTTCTAGATTCAAACATCTCAATAGGATGCCTTCAAAAGATCTCCTATACAACGTATTGCCAATAATTACGAAGCGACTTGCTCGTCTACGTAATAACCGATGTTGGTTTCTATTACAACCTTCGAGGGAAGGTCCCATTTTGAAGAAAATTAAATATATCAATGTACCAAGGTTCAGGAGTAGTTTCGTTGATTAGAAACACATCCAAAGGTTCTAAGCATGATTTATTTGAAGTGGGTTCCTAGAGTCGATGAATAATGATGGTAGCATATTCGTCATCTAACTCCAAGGGCAAAAGAGATGCAGCTGCAGCCATAGCGTCAACCACATGATTGCTAGTTCGAGGAATAGCTTCCAAGGTAACTTGATCAAATAAAGATAATAATTGTAATACATATGCTTTATATGGACGTAATTTATCATCTCTGGTCTGATAAACATCATTGATTTGATTTATGACAAGTTGAGAATCACCGAAAACCAATAGATTTTTAATTTTTAGTGCCAAGGCAGCTCGTAATCCAAGGATTAGAGCCTCATATTCAGCAGTGTTATTAGTACAAGCAAACATTAATTTAAAGGACAGAGGTATAAGATGTTTCTATGGAGATATTAAAATAATACCTGCACCAGCCCCACTCATGCATCGGGCTCCATCAAAGTATAGGGACCATTGCTCTGGATGGTCTGCCTCTAATTTAAGGCATTCATTAGGAAACTCAATGATGAGGGGATGGGTAGACTCTAAGGGTGCAGCAGCTAATTGATCTGCTATGATTTGACCCTTAACAGACTTTTGTCCTATAAACGTGAGTTCAAACTCGCTTAGCGCAAGAACCCACTTTGTTGTGTGACCAGATAAGTACGGTCGACTCATGAGATACCGCAAAGGATCAAATTTAGCAATAACATACGTTTTCTGACTGAGCATATAATGGCATAGTTTCTGTGTAGAAAATATGACTGCTAGACATAATTTCTCTAATGTTGTGTAGCGGGTTTCATAACTGATTAAGGTTCGACTAATGTAATAATTAGCACGTTCTCTCTTCTCATCATCAAGTTGAGCTAACATAGCTCCTAAGGCAAAATCTGAAGCAAAAATATACAAGATAAATGGGCGATCAGGTCTAGGTGGTGAAAGCACAGGTGGGTTAAGGAGATATTGTTTGAGGAGTTCAAATGCTTCCTGACATTCATCATCCCAATGAAAAGAGACATCTTTCTTAAGAAGCTTAAGAAAGGGTCCTGTTTTGTCCGCCAACTTATCGATGAAGCGACGAATAGCTTGAAGCTTACCTTGTAGACTCCGTAATTCAGATATATTTGTGGGTGCGGGCATATCAATGATAGCCACGATCTTGAGAGGGTCAATTTCAATGCCACGTAAAGAAACTATAACCCCCAATAATTTACCGGACTTAACTTCGAATATACATTTGGTTGGATTCAGTCGGATAAGATATTCCCTTAACCGATCAAATACTTTTCTCAAGTCATCTAAATGATCATCTTCTTTGATGGAATGAGCTATAATATCATCTACATAATCATGTAGAATATCATGCATCATATCATGAAAGATATAAGTCATGGCTCGTTGATATGTTGCACCTGCATTCTTCAAACCGAATGGCATCACTTTCCAACAAAAGGTCCCCCAAGGGGTAATAAAGGTTGTTTTAGCCTGATCTTCAAGAGCTATCCTGATCTGATTATAACCAAAAAATCCATCCATTAAGGATATCATTCCACTCCCAATAGTAAAATCAATGATCTGATCCATGTTGGGAAGAGGAAAATTATCTTTAGGGCATGCAACATTAATATCTCTAAAGTCTGTGCAAACCCTAACTTTGGTAGCTTCTTTCTTAGTTACTGGGAACTACATTTCGAGATCCATTCAGCATAATCAATGGCTTGTATAAAAATAACCTTCAAGAGTTTTTCTAATTCCCCTTTGACTAGTAAGGCCACTTTAGGATGCATTTTTCTAAGTTTTGTTTAACAGGTTTAGCATCCGGATGGACTACTAGGTGATGCATAACTACAAAAGGGTCTAATCTTGGCATATCTTCATATGTCCAAGCAAAGACATCTTCATATTCCTTAAGAAATGCAATGTATTTATCTTGTTTTTCTTGACTCAATTCTATCCAATGTTGATTATGTGAGGATTATCTTCGGTTCCAATGTTAATACAATCAACTTCATGAGTTATTATAGTATTGGCCATGGCTTTAGGTTGAATATTTTGTGGTACCATCATTTGGCTTAATGTGAGCATTAATTCATCCCTATGTGTAGGAGAAGATCTTAAAAGGTCCAAAAGGGAAATTCTAGCTGTAGTATTTGATAATTGTTCATTAATATTATAAGGAGGTTTAGGTTGAACATTAGATGCATGATTCCATTTATTAGGAAATTTCAAAACAAATGGAGCTGATCCATCATTATGAGTTTGATCTTGTTGAGAATTTTGAGCCTGTTTTCTAGTAACAACTCCGATGGTACCTACAATATTATTTTGCGGATGATGAATGGGTCTTGGTCTAGCATTTATGGCTTGTTCATTAGAAAGTAATTGGTGAGAAGATGGTCAAGTAGTGACTCTTCTTGGAAATGGTTCTTCCGGAACCATAGAATTTGTGATAGGTAGAATAGGATCTGATTCATCTTCAAAGCTATTCAATTGATTTGAGGTGATTTCCATGTCACTTTCAGTCTCATATTATGTATCACTAAGATCAAGTGTCCGAATATTATATAGAGGTCTGGTCGTAACCATGGATAAAGTTGTGTCAAATATTTCCAGATCATGAGCAGGTAAATGTCCACTAATAGTCCCTACATATCGGGTAGGAGGGGGAACATTATGATGCTCAATTTGATTAGCCACCTCTTTACCATGCTTTGGTAAAGGATGTTGAAATATGTCCAATGATTGATTGGCATTCTGATTTTGATTTTGGGGGATGTTATTTTGAGCATTATTAGGAGGATTTTGTTTAGGTTGAAAGGCTTGCACCTCCATCTCATTGTTATCAATTAAGTCTTGTATTTTATGTTTTAATATTTTACAAGAGTTGGTAGCGTGTCCAGGTCCTCTATGGAAATCACAGTGTAAATCAGCTCTGTATCCGGGTATAGTTGGATCAGGTTCCCGGATATTTGGTAATTGGATCAAACCTCATTCTAATAATTGTGGTAGAATGGTTGATAGAGGTTGATTTAACCTAGTAAATTCTCGAGGTGGTTTATCAGGAGGTTTCAGTATAAACTTCTCCGTTGTTTTCGTAGCATTAACATTAGCAATGTTTCTGCTATCAGTGACTCCATCACCCACAACTTGTTTATTCTTATATTGATTTCTGGATGTTTTCTCATCATCTTTCTTTTTAAGCTGACCTCTCCTAATGAGAGCATCTTCCACTCTTCGAGCTAAGTCTATAGCTTGATCGAAGGTGGTCAAGGTAGCAATTGATAACTCATAGGATAGTTGTTCTTGTAAATTATTGATAAAGATATCCAACATTTCCCGATAAGGTAACACAAAGTGCAATTTTCCTATCAACTGTCTCCACCGAGCTAGGAAATCAGCAAAACATTCATCTTTGTCTTGTTTTAAGTTGTACAAATATTTAATGGTTACATGCCTTTCGATGTAGGCACTAAATTGATGAACAAAAGACTCGGTTGTTTCTTTGAAATTCCTCAAAGAATGAGTGGGTAATTGATAATACCACTCTAATGCCATTCCTCCTAAACTTTTTGGGAACATTTTTAGTAATAACAAGTCATCATGTGATATATCATGACATGCTATCCTAAACATACGAAGATGCTCTATGGGATCTTCGGTTCCTTTGTATATAGGTAGGACAGGCATAGGAAAGTGTTTAGGATATGGTTGTGCTACAACTATAGGATCTAAAGGCTGACTACACATCTCTCGATAATTGTACGAGGGATGGTAGGGATCTATCTGGTCCATGCGGGAGACTAACTATTTCACCATGGCTTCCAGATTACTAGTTTGTCCACCATATTGGTTCGGTGGTACATGAGTATGGGATTTGTGAGCGTATGATGGCGTGACGTAAGGATTAGATGCTATATTGCTATTATGCAAATGGTTGGTAGGGAGAGTATTATGAAGAAGATTTGTAGTAGCATTATGTTGTATCCCAGATTGTTGGAAATTGGTGTTTGGTTTTGTTTTGGGCTTTTGTTGATTTGAGGTATGTTGATCAATAGCTTGGCAAAATAGAGCAGTGAATGAAGGTTTCTTTTGTGTGGGAATAACTCTAGGCTTGGTAACAGGCACTCTAGGTGGTTGGGTAACCTGTTGTTGTTGCATGTTCTAGATTATAGCGGCCATATCCAAATTGGATGGTCCAGCTTGATCACTTTCTTGATCAACGAAGGACAAGGGATTAGTGCGTGTGTGATATATTTCTTCTAGGGTTGCTTGAGTGTCACTAATTTGATCCTTGTCCATATGGACTGCTCTATTAAGAGCGCCAATATTAGTATTGAGGAACTTCCAAAAATGTTCCATGTTCTCAAAAGTAATGGCTCCTCCCGGAGACATTTTAGGGGATGAGGATCCTTCCTCTCTAACAGTTTCTCTTTGTTCATTTCCTACAACAAACTCTTCTTCTTGTTGGTCTAGGGTTCCTTCTTCCTGAATTGGGTCTTCAGGAAGGACATCTGGGTTATTTAATGGTTTTCCTAACCAATCTTCTTCTACTTCAGTCTGTTTTCCATTCCTAAGTCTAGTCATTATGCTTAAACTTAGATTTTAGCAAAAATATATATATATATATATATATATATGCGACAAGTTTGGGAGGTATATATTTTAATTATATACCTACTATAATACTTAAAAGAAAACGTTTTAATTTTTGTTATATTTTTGTTTTTGTTTTTTTGTTTTTTGTTTTTATAATAATATTATAAAGACAACAAACAACATACTAAATGCAAGAAATAATAATAATAAAAGAATGGCTTAGTTTTCTATAAATAGTTTATGGATATCATTAATAGGATCAAGTTCATCAGGAGTCATGAAATGCTCCTCTTCAAATTGGAAATGGTTTTTCAAGAATTTGACAAAGTGTGCTATGGTGATATTATCTGTTTCAGACTCTGACCTGTAGAAATAAAGTTCATGGCAATACTCTCGATATAACACAACTCTAGGAACTCTATTCCATCTCTTTCTATCCGTAAGAATGACCTCTTGATCCTCTATACGAGATAGAAATTTATGTACTACAACTGCGTTGTCGAGGTATTCCTCAAAGGTGTACAACTCGAAAGACACAAGTGCTCTTTTATCTGCTAACCACCTATGGCAAGCTCTCTGAAGCTCATGGTACAAAGTCACCTGATCAGGATCCAGGATTCTATCTAGGACAAACCTCTTAATTTGCCTAAGTTCTGTCGACCTAGATGAAATAATACCCAATCTCCTATTAAGTTCGTCCCATAAAGGTGGGACTCTATATGTTTGAGATACTCTAAGCAAAGAAGTAATCTCTATGGATGCTAATTGATTTTCAACATTTATGGTGACAACTCATCTTTTATTATAATCTACCATCTAAATATGATATGCAATCTTAATTGTTCAATGATTCTAAACCCATTTTTTTTTTGGATTGTTTTCAAAAGGTTTTTAGTTTTCACGTCGGGTTCACCAAAATGTATCGCTCCAAATTTTTTGCATCCTTACCTTCAGGCTATAGGATCCATGCCCGAAAGGGGGATGTGAGAAGGATGGGACAATACCTCGGACTGAGAGGCCCTTTGAAGGTCGCGCCTCTCGGGGGAGGGGTATAAGGGTGAATTTTCGATGGATGGTGGGGTTCACCAGGAAACTTTGAGTGGCAGTTTCCACGCCTAGGTTGAGAATGGGTTTGATGTGTTCATTTTATACTTCAATCATTCATATCCTAGGTTTGGCCAAGATGAATCTAAGCTATTCTATATGCCAATGCTGATTTATATGGATACAAAAAGCATGAATAAGTGCTAAACATAGAAAGTGTGCTAAATAAGATAGAATGTACCTGATTTCGGATGTCCGATGAAGATTCTGAGGTTTGTAGAAGTCCAGATCATCTCAAATCTTACATAATCATCTGCAATTGCACAGAATCATCTCAGATCACAGTCGATCATCTGAGATCAGACGAGATCATCGTCGACCTGACGAATTCATCAGACGAATTCATCAGAAACCTGCAATCACAAAAACAGATACCAAAGACCAAAAATGCAACTACAAAAGCAAGGGGAAATGATAGAAATAATAGTAAACTTGCCTAAATGATAAATCTAGATAACAATTAAAGGAAATGCATTAATTTAATAATTTATTTTAACTTTATCATGCATCTATGCTAAATGAGGTGAACTCCAGAATGCAAAAATAGAATAAACTAAGTTAATGCATAAGGAAATGAAGAGAGAAGATAAAAAAATGCAAACTCCGGGCTCTGATTGCCCCCAATCTGGACTGTAGTCGATATCACCTCCAATCATATGAGATCATCATCGATCTGCGATAGGATCATCCGAAATCATCTGGAATCGCCAGCGACGATCCGAGCTTGCTCCAGCTGAAAAATAGTAAAATTCCTACAAGAAAAACTTGAAATACACAATGCAAACAATGGTGCGAAGGTGTTCTAATGCACAAGAAACTAAAGTTGTAGGGAAAATCAGCCAGGGGGAAGTCAATGAGAAAATCCTAAGTTTATATAGGATTTAGGGAGAGGTTAGGAGGTTGGAGATCACCCCAATTTGGGAGATCTCCAATGGGGGAGACTCTAACCGCGCAGACACGCTTTCTACCCAAGTTAGAGAAGTTGTTGAAACAGAAGCTAATTATGAAAATTTAGTTTTGGGATGAAATCGTCTGGACGTTCTGTTCCAGATGAATTCGTCCGATCTGGGACGATTTCGTCTGATCGGCGACGATATCGTCCAACGGTCAAAACAAATCCTAAAAATGGCATGGAAAACGAGGGGAGCGGGTAACGGGCGGTTAACGAGCGGTTTTGGGGTTAAAATTCAAATTTTTATCTTTTTACTAAGGGTTTAACTACGCCAATTTTAGGGTGCTACACTTACATTCCTAGCAAACAAGGGAAATTTGTGATTGTTGTATGCAATGATTCATAGGATGAACACGATTTTGCTATGATCGAGTGATCTTTTGTTGATTTTGATTATGATTATCTTGAAGTATTGAACTACCTCTTCACACGATGAATTGGTGAATAAATGACAATGATTGAAGCGACAAGTCGCTTGACCAATATGACTAATCTGGCTCCTTTATAGCATTTGCTGCTTTTAATGGGCAATCCTACATCTAAGTATGATTCCAATTGCTTATGATAATCATCCATCCCTATCCCAAGGAGTGGTCCAGCTATTAATAGCCTTCTTAGAGAGCTAGGATGAGTGATTATGTTCATGCCTAGATTGTATTACTTTGACTTAATGTTGTTGATGTCATAGGGGAATTAGAATGACCCCTTTGCACCGTGGAGTAGTCCGACCATCTTGATCTTATTTGGGTTTGAAGGGTGACATATCGTAATTCCAAAATGAGTTGCTTTTGCCCCAAGTGGCCTTATAGTTGCCTACTCATCTCACTAATATACATGGAGTGCAAGTCGCTGTAATCATCGAGTGGATATAGTAGGTAACTGGATACGAGGCCTGCTTGAGATTGTAATTTTATGTGATTTTTTTGTTATTTTGAACATTCTGATGATCCTAAACCATCAAAGTGTGATTATTTGCTATTTTTATTATTCCCTCATTAAAGGAAATTCTTTACTTTGATATGTGGGCCTGGCTGTTGTCGGGTCCAATGACCTCTGATTTCCTACTTGTGGCCACTGTCGCCTTGAGCAGTCAAGGACCTCAGGCTGCTGACGTCAGCAGCATCGAAGGCATAATTAAGGAAATATAATATTTACAATTCTAGGGTTTGACCTATCATTTTCACTGTTGAAGATTTTATTTTCAAAGCTCTGGTGCAGTGGCGATGATTGCGACTACAAAACTTGTTGGTGCTGAGGACATGGCTACACGGGGTGAGACATCAGCTGCTGGAGGAGCCAGAGCTTCTCGGGTATTTCTCTTCAAAACCCTACCTCTCTTTTCTTTGTCTAAGTAAAATTTAACTTCACTAAGAAATGAGCAAAACGAACCTCACTAAACCTGCTGGCAATGAACAAACTCCATAATTAGGCTTAGGTTCCCTTTTGCTACGGTGGGTTAGTCCCCAATTTTGCTATTTTTCAGTGGCTTCAACCTAGGTTTTTTTGAATTTTTTTCATTATTCACCTGTTGTCGCTATTTTGGGCATTTTGAATTTAGCCTAGTTTTGATGCTTGGGTAGGAAAATTTTCCTTACAATTTGTTTGTATTCCCTCCCTTTGTTGTTTTATTGGAGCTATTTTGTCAAATTTGTTATTTTTTTCTATTGTATGGCCAAGGGTTTGCGGGTTTGTCATGCCGCCCCTTGGTCGTTGTTGCTCAAAGCGGCCGGCTCTGAGCCACTGTCACTCAGAGTGGCCAATATTGAATCCCAATGACAAAAAAATTAGCTGTTGGTCCTAGGCCGCTGCTGTCTCCTGCGGCCAGGTTTCAATCGCTATAGGCAATAGTGGCTAAAGCTTAAGCCTTATTTTTTGCATTTTGTGTATTTATTTTAATGATTCTTTAAACTTTTAAATTTTTACTTTGCTTGAGTAGCTGTAATTTATTCTTATTTTGCTTAGATTTAGAGTAACTCATACTCTTTTGCATCATATTCATGTTTATTGTGAATCATGCCTTAGATGGACTATAGTTATGTTTTGTCTTTATTATGTTTTATTTAGATCCTCACTGCTCAGGCTCGGGACCTGAAGCTCTTGCTCGATTTGATTCTTGGATTTGATGACACTGACTGGGAGTGGTTTAAGGCCCGTGGGCTATAGTATGTCATCAGGTTGCCCCACATTATGGATGACCAGGATTATATTATAGCCTTAGCCCATCGTTGGGACCCGTGGACCAACACCTTCCACCTTCCACCCGGTGAGATGACTATCACACCGAAGGATGTTTACAAGATCTTTCGAATCCCATTCGATGGGGTGCCCATTGTTTCATTGGCCACTAATGATCAGGTGGTCGTATATGCTCGAGTGTTTGGAGCACGCTCTGCATAGGACCTCTAGGAGACTAGGTTCGGGGGAGTATCTATCAAGACTTGGTATGATGCTCATGTTTTCACAATGAGGTATGTTGTGTTGCTGATGGTGATCAACAACATTCTTATATTGAAATACTCGAGTTTGAGGTTCCATTGGAACCTCCTTGCAATGGTGCAGGACCTACTGGATAGCAAGGAGCCTATCATCTATTCATGGGGTAGATCGCTATTAGCTCAATGCTATAATGAGTTGTACCACATCCATCGATGGGGACGTGTCAGCATTGCTTGCAGTTTGCTCTTGTAGGTTTGGGGATGGGACCAAATTAAGGTAGATCTCCCTAAGGGGCTCCCAACTGAGATTACATCTATTTAGGCTCAGACATAGTGCTATGTTTCTAGATGGGCTCGAGAGCATGAGGAGCATAAGAGCTACACTTTTGCAGGGGAGCTATCCCACTACACTAATGATTTCACCAGACTATTGGTCGGAGATGTCGTGTGGTGGCCTTACTATGAGTGTTCGATTTGGGATGATCCAGATAGTTTTACTACCAAGACACAATGCGAGCAATGGTTAATTGGTCTAAATATTGCCATATGGGAGTATTTCTTCTACTCTCGGGTTATTTGTCAATATGAATTGCAGTAGGATGTGCCCTTGGTACCATTATTATATAGGTGCCTCACAGTAGGGAAGGGCCTACCTCGACAATAGGTCATAGAGCTTACAGATGAGGAGGATGCCCTAGCCATAGACCCTACAGTGGTTGGGGGTGTTATAGATGCCTACTCTCAGTGGTGGGGTGATATGATATGGCATGGCATCGATAGCCTAGAGTGCGAGGATGATGGTGGGGGTGATGGCACAGATTTGGTAGGATGCAGGGTTCGATCTAGGACCGAGGTATGGGGCCAACTGATAGAGCATGTGGCAACAGAGGATCCTAATGTTCCTGAGGAGGAGGAGGGGTTAGAGATCAAGGAGAGAGACTCTCCTCTGAGAGTATAGTTGCATGAAGTTGAGGTTGAGCTCCAGGATACTAAGATCTAGGTACAACGATGAGATGCTACGATTGAGTAGCTCACAACATAGATACAGGCTCTACAGGCTACTATTGGGGGTGGTGATGTTAGGATGTAGTTTATTGTTCCTCCTTCTACACCATAGAAGGTTCCAATGACATGATCAGAGGTAGATGTGGGATGACTCCAATATTTATTGGATGAGCATGAGGAGCGGATCCGAGGACTCATGGATCATGTTACCATCCTTTAGATGCATCTCAGGAGGCACAAGATTGTCCCTAAGGATCCAACAAGTGTAGGTGGTTCATAGATCAATGGGTGCTCTACCTCAGGGTAGTCTTTCACCCGTCCTAGCTAGAAGACCCAAACTCGGATAGAGAGACCTACAAGTTCACATCACTCGACTTGTGACACCGCCACATGGGGAGGTGGCACTAGAGGAGGTGGTGTAGGGGGCTCAAGCCCAATACTTGACTGATTCTCTACTTGGTTCTTGATCCATTTTTGAGGTCGACTGACCTACATGACTATAGCCCACATGAATTTTTGTATATCCATTGGACTTGACACACATACTTTTATGATAGATTTGCTTTTTATGCCTCATTATGTGTATCGTTTATTGCTTATGTTTTTGTTATTATTTTGTTTTATGATATGATGCGATGATGGTATTATGATGATTTGATGAATATGCTAGATGATAGATGATATTTGAAGATGCTTAGATGGATGTGTAGATGCTTATATGTTTTGATGCGATGTATCTTGATGATGAATGATAAATTTATGATTGTATGTAAATGGATATTGCCTATATGTTTTATGATGTGGTTTATGGATGATTAATGACTTGTTTTTGTGGAGGCAAATGTTATTGTTAAATGCATGTTTAATTTTTGCTTTAATTATATGCATCTAACTTATGTGATTGAATGGTATAAATGAACCTGTATGCTCTAATCACTTAAAATATAGGGAATGCATATGACATTGACAATCTTAATGGGTCATACCACAAAAAGTAAAAAAATAATCATGAATTTAAATAATCACTCTTACCATAAGAAATTATTAAGTATTCATATGTGAGATGTAATGGTGTGTAATGTATTTTATTAATAAGTTTCTATAAATTAAAAGATATAAAGTAGTCACGGCCGTATATATACTATTTCTAATATATATGCGGTATCTGTCCTACTATGTTGATAACCCTTAATTTATAGAATATTATAAAGAAGTGATGGTGTGAATGATGTTATGATTTGTTGCTATGTAAATTTTTTGTTGGGCTTTTCGAAGATTCAAACACTCTAGTTCCCCTATCAACAGTTGTCTACTTACCACTTAGACTTTTGAAAAGTAAGGCTTTTACCATGGACCTAGTTTTTCATGATCTCTGTGTGCATGTGGTTGTTTATTTTGAGATAGAACTCAAGCATTTCCTTTGATGTTAGGCGGGATTCTTTCAGCCCATTGCTAAGATCAGGGATCCTCAAGAGTTCATCTCATCCTTATGTTGGACTTAGTTGGACTATACCACTAGGCAATATTTGGTTACCTAAGCTAGCTCATCCACATTCAAACATTGGTCTACACAAATGCATGAAGCAATTGTAATAGAAATATCATCATGCATAAGGATTTCTCCTTCCAATTTGTACAATGTTGAGAATTCCAGGGATTCAAGCTTTATTCCCTTATTTTGGGCTTCTTTTTGGCTTTGGATTTTTGCTCATATGTAGTGATGAAAATCACTGTTTATTTTGGATTGATTTTATTTTGAGCTTGTTTTTTTTGTAATTTCCAAATTTATGCTTTATGTATCGGATTTATTGCTTTGAAATCTGGACTGTATGCTTGGCCTTTTGAATTTGTACTTTTCTTTGGGATTTTGCTTATTTTGATTTAAGCTAGGGATTTTGATAGGGTAAATATTGTCCTTTTGCCAATTCTCAGCACCTTTAAACTGGTTGCACAGGGGGATAAACAAGGATAATCCTTTTCACTTAAGGTAACCTAGACCACTTTGCAGCTTTCATATTTTTCTTGCACCAGCTAGGATTTTAATGTTTTAATTAGTGACGGGATCTTGAATATCCAAGGCTTTATCACATCTAGGCCTTACCTTCTACTAATCAAATTTGTTTTCCTCAAAAGTTGATAAGATCACTAGGTGTGGTTGTCTAACCAAAAAGCCTTAGTATATTATGTATAGCAACAAATAATGGTTGTGTTGAAAAAAACAATTACACACATGTGGGTGGAGGTATGGATATGATTGATTTGTGTGATGAACTGTGGTATCACTTTTAAGGCTCTCATGACATATACAATTGTAATGTATGTGAAGATATAAAGCAATGATGTGGATGCAAAATGTGAAATGCATTTTTTTTTGTAATTTTATTTTATGTTGTTTTTGTATTTTTGATTTTATGTTGTTTTTGTATTTTTTTGATTAATTTTGACCAAAGGACTTATTATGCCTTTGGGGCTTTTGTTATTTATTTTGACCAAGCGGTTTGAACCCCATTTTGAAAAAGGCCAAGGATATGAAAAAGGCCAAGGATATGAAATAGCCTGTAGTTTTTGTGCAGGCGCATGGACAAGGTCAGTGTGTTTCTAGCACTTGTCGCAATGGTGCATGTAATCATGTGCATCATTCTCCATGGTGGGACAAAAATATCCCATCCTAAGGAGCTTCTTAGCAATGGTGCTACCACTAAAGTGTCCCCCATAAGATCCATCGTGGGCTTCACTCAAAGCTAATCTAGATTCTTCTAGATTCAAACATCTCAATAAGATGCCTTCAAAAGATCTCCTATATAACGTATTGCCAATTATGACGAAGCAACTTGCTTGTCTACATAATAACCGATGTTGGTTTCTATTAAAATCTTCTAAGAAGGTCCCATTTTGAAGAAAATTGAATATATCAGTGTACCAAATTTCAAGAGTAGTTTCGTTGATCAGAAACACATCCAAAGGTTCTAAGCATGATTTATTTGAAGTGGGTTCCTGGAGTCGACAAATAATGATGGTAGCATATTCGTCATCTAACTCCAAGGGTAAAAGGGATGCAGCTGCAGCCATAGCGTCAACCACACGATTGCTAGTTCGAGGAATAGCTTCCAAGGTAACTTGATCAAATAAAGATAATAATTGTAATACATATGCTTTATATGGATGCAATTTATCATCTTTGATCTGATAAACATCATTAATTTGATTTATGAAAAGTTGAGAATCATCGAAAACTAATAGATTTTTAATTTTTAGTTCTAAGGTAGCTCGTAATCCAAGGATTAGAGCCTCATATTCAACAGTGTTATTAGTACAAGCAAACTTTAATTTAAAGGACAGAGGTATAAGATGTTTCTGCAAAGATATTAAAATAATACCTGCACCAGCCCCACTCATGCATTGGGCTCCATCAAAGTATAAGGACCATTGCTCTGGATGGTCTGCCTCTAATTTAAGGCATTCATCAGGAAACTCAATGATAAGGGAATGGGTAGACTCTAAGGGTGCAGCAGCTAATTGATCTGCTATGATTTGACCCCTAACAGACTTCTATCCTATAAATGTGAGTTCAAAATCACTTAGCACAAGAACCCACTTTGTTGTGTGACTAGATAAGTACGGTCGACTCATGAGATACCACAAAGGATCAAATTTAGCAATAACATATGTTTTTTGACTGAGCATATAATGGAGTAGTTTATATGTAGAAAATATGACTGCTAGACATAATTTTTCTAATGCTGTATAACGGGTTTCATAAATGATTAATGTTATACTAATATAATAATTAGCACGTTATTTCTTCTCATCGTCAAGTTTAGCTAACATAGCTCCTAAGGCAAGATCTGAAGTAGAAATATATAAGATAAATGGGCGATCAAGTCTAGGTGGCAAAAGCACAGGTGGGTTAAGGAGATATTGTTTGAGGAGTTCAAATGCTTCCTAAAATTCATCATCTCAATGAAAAAAGACATATTTATTAAGAAGCTTAAGAAAGGGTCCTATTTTGTCT
The DNA here is from genome assembly GCA_028583015.1 of Wollemia nobilis. Classification (NCBI taxonomy): domain Eukaryota; kingdom Viridiplantae; phylum Streptophyta; class Pinopsida; order Araucariales; family Araucariaceae; genus Wollemia; species Wollemia nobilis. The sequence continues at coordinate 8,473,625 of JAQPPZ010004842.1, forward strand.
GCCAACTTATCGATGAAGCGATGAATAGCTTGAAGCTTACCTTGTAGACTCTGTAATTCAGACATATTTGTGGGTGCGGGCATATCAGTGATAGCCGTAATCTTGAGAGGGTCAATTTCAATGCCACGTAAAGAAACTATAACCCCCAATAATTTACCAGACTTAATGTCGAATATACATTTGGCTAGATTCAGTCAGATAAGATATTCCCTTAACCAATCAAATACTTTTCTCAAGTCATCTAAATGATCATATTCTTTGATGGAACGAGCTATAATATCATCTACATAATCATGTAGAATATCATGCATCATGTCATGAAATATATAAGTCATGGCTTGTTGATATGTTGCACCTGCATTCTTGAAATCGAATGGCATCACTTTCCAACAAAAGGTCCCCCAAGGGGTAATAAAGGTTGTTTTAGCCTGATCTTCAAGAGCTATCCTGATCTTATTATAACCAAAAAATTCATCCATTAAGGATATCATTCCACTCCCAACAGTAAAATAAATGATCTAATCCATGTTGGGAAGAGGAAAAACATCTTTAGGGCATGCAACATTAATATCTCTAAAGCCTGTGCAAACCCTAACCTTAGTAGCTTCTTTCTTAGTTACTGGAACTACATTCGAGATCCATTCAGCATAATAAATGTCTTGTATAAAAATAACCTTCAGGAGTTTTTCTAATTACCCTTTGACTAGTAAGGCCACTTTAGGATGCATTTTTCTAAGTTTTTGTTTAATAGGTTTAGCATCCGGATGGACTACTAGGTGATGCATAACTACAAAAGGGTCTAATCCTGGCATATCTTCATATGTCCAAGAAAAGACATCTTCATATTCCTTAAGAAATGCAATGTATTTATCTTGTTTGTCTTGACTCAATTCTGATACAATGTTGATTATGTGAGGATTATCTTCGGTTCCAATGTTAATTATCTTCGGTTCCAATGTTGACTAAATATTTCTCAAATAATCTCATGGGAATCCTTTCCAATTACAATGTTTATGGACCTCTATCCAAAGGAGATTTTGATCCCCTAATCATATTTCGTGGATCTCTTCCACAAGATAACTATTTTCTCTTCTGCTCTGGCTAGTGATCTTCTAAAAGACTTTGTCTCTCTACTGCACTGATTGGTGGTTCTCTCTCAACTTGAATACTCCTCACTCAAATCTATCTTCAATTGTCCTGGTTTCTATATCTCTATCCATTGAGACTCTTTCTTGTGTACTATGTCACCTCCAAACCTCTGTCTCAATACTATACTAAACATAGTCCAGTCAGTCTAGCACAACCCTGCTCAATCTCTTGCACTAAACATAGTACATTTGGTCTAGTATAATTTTTCTCAATAGGTCCACACAAAACCTTCTAAAATCTACTTAATAGGTCCACACAAAACCTAATCAAATCTGCTCAATAGATCACTCAGAACTTGTCCAAATCTGCTCAACAAGCTCACTCAAAACTTATCCAAATTTGATCAACAAGCTCACTCAGAACTTGTTCAAATCCTCTTAATAAGTCCTATCTAGGACTTGCTCAAATCTGCATAGCAAGCTTCCACATAAGCTTACTCAAAATTAGTCCACAAGCCTTCTCAAAGACTTGTCTCAAATATGCTTAACAAGCTCACAAAGAACTTGCCCAATCTCATAGAATCATAAAGAGAATTATTAGAGACTCAATATGTTCTATACTCAAATCAATCTCATAGAAGCATAAAGAGAATTTTTAGAGACTCAATATGTTCTATACTCAAATCCCAATCTCAAATCAAATCAATCTCATAAAAGCATAAAGAGAATTGTTAGAGACTCAATATGTTCTATTCTCAAATCTCAATCTCAACTCAATTCAAATATAGAATAGTTTGTTTCATGGAACTTGAACAACCACATGCATCCACTTGACTAGGCTCAAACAACTCTACTCAACCAAACACCTCAAGGAACAAGCATTTCTCACATACCCTAGTCCAAGCATGTATCAACCAACTCAAAATATTTCGAACAATGCTCAAACATAAATCTCACATAACAATGATACTCATGTTCTTTTCTAACTCAAGTTCAAGTTCTTTGCATAACCAATTGGATTCAACAACAATACTTATAAAACAAGGTTTAATCACAACTCTCAATCCATAAAACCTTGAAGCATTAAACCAATCACTTTCGAAAAGGAAACCACAATCAATCGTTTTCACTCCAAAGGTATTTTATAATCAACCACCATAATAAATCAATACGAGAATGTTCTCATACCTTTTATGAAGATGAAGAAGCCTCTTTGGAAATCTGCCACAATCACAATATTCTTTTACCAATCCTCACAAGGGTTAGAATATCACAAAATAATCAACATTACTCCACTTCACAATAATATTTAGCAAGGCTTTTAATTAAAAAACCTTCTTAAGAATTGATGCACAACTTCCTTATCACTCCTAAAACCACTTGTACCATAAAATAAAATAAATCAAAACATTGCATAATCTTGTCACTCCAAAAACCACTTATACCATAAAATACCTCAAAAAATTTATATCCTTCCTTTCAACACTTTTGCACTTTAAAAAAATAATCACAAAGCCTTCTTAGGCAATATCCCACATTAATAAAATATCAAACCTTAGCCATATGCAAAAATTAAATCCACTATAGTCTTCGTGAAAGTCAACACTTAACACAACCTTAGAAAATTTGAAATATTTCATGCACCCAAAAATTTTGGTGATCGAATTATGGCATACCTTGCAAAATGGATTCGGTTTATTTTGACCCCACATTCCTCCTCATCATGTGCCTTAGCGCACTCTCCACCCACTGTGTGGGTTAGGCCTCCCACATGGAGGCTTTAAGCCTTTGAGACTTATATTTCCATCCTCTCGACCTATACCTTGAAACTTGCTCCCTTTTTCCGCATGCAATGCGCAAACAGAATCAGAAGGGGGGAATCAACAATTGCGAAGGAGGGGATAATCGAATGCAGATAATATTTCTTGTCACCTTCTTGGTTGATAAAATCAACCACTTTAAATATTTGAACCTTTGCATGATAAAATATATGACGTCAGCGGACATGGCGAGAAAACTCTTTTATTTAATTTTAAAATTAAAATTAAAATTTTAAATAATTAAAAATTTAAACTAAACCTTTAAAATTAAATTTCTCGATCACCGAGGAACCTTTTTTGATGAAACGAAAAGCCAACTTGGGTTTTAAGAAAAAACCATTTCAAATATGCCATCCATAGTTTTAAATAAAACCTTTCCTTGCCTTCCTTGGTTTTCATAAAAACCTTTTTATAAGCTTCCCTTGAATCTCCTTTTGGAACCAAATGCCATGCATCCCTTCTTGAACCTTTGATCAAAATATTTGCTTCTCATGAAGCTCTTTGTGGAGTAAAATCATGGTGCTTACTTACATAGGTCCTGTTGACATCAATGACAAATTTTAGCTTAGGGACTCAAAATGTCCAATAGAAACTCTCCATTTTTGAGAATGTTGATTGGGGTCTATGGGTGCACAACTCTTTCCATTAGATATTTCGAGACCGACAATTTTTAGCATGCCCAGTAGGATCAAAAGTCTCAACTCTTGAGTAGTTTGGATTTGGGTGATTTGTTGCTATACTCAGTCATCCTCTAATCATATGGCAACTCCGTTGGTGCAGTAGCCTAGAATTTGTTTTTTAATGTAAAATTTTCATGTTTACAAGGCATAGAGCTAGTTTTTGTTTAGATCTTGTTGAGTTCTTTAATATACCTTTCGCAAGAAAGTAGTCACCTACCTCTGCTGAATCTGTTTCACTCCCAGTGCTATCAAAAAATAAAGACCATAGTGATTCATATTTTGAGGAGCCTCTTATCTCTTTAAAAGTGATGGCTCAAAATTAGAATCAGAATTAAGGATACCCCAACTGGGACCATACTGGTACCCTCAATATTACCAACCAAAATACCATTCTCTCAGTAGCCCTAAAAGCCCTACCTATGTATGATGGTACAAGAAAAACTACATATGAGCATTATCAAGATATGGTAGCACTTGTTGTTGTTCATAATATCTAGGAAGAGGATGTCATGATCAGATTACTAGTCATCTATTTAAAAGGAAAAATGTTGTATTGGTATAGGACCCTCCCTAATGGAAGTATCACTTCATGGGTAGACCTAGCGGGAATATTGGTGGCAGATTTTAAAGAGCAGATTGACCCTTTTTCCATTCTCACCTAGTTTAATACTATACAGAAGCACCCTTAAGAGGAAATAGTCAATTTTAATATCAGATTCAGTCATACCTAGCAAAGGGTGCCTGAGGCCCTTTGACCAACTAATGAGAAAGTTGTATATTACTACCTAAGAGTCTTTAGTTCAGATTTGAGTCTAATGATAAGGCAATCAAATGTTCTAACTTTTCCTCAGATATTGTAGGAAGCTATTAAAGTTGAGAAGCTTCTCATAGCCATTGGTTGATTACCTCCTAAGCCTATAATGTCTATTTTTCTAGAGCTCTTCTAGAACATGCCATAGTCTATCTCCTCAGTACCAAGTTACCCTACAATTCCCACCTTAGTGAATGTATCGCTTTGGCCTACTACCTCTATGGAACCAACTTTTACAATAAAACCTACATTACCAACCTTACCTGCTCCTTTTATAATGTCTACATTACCAGCCCCTAACTTGTAGATAACCCTTCTTTAGAAAATGCACAAATCTATGAAAAATATCACCAATGAGATTACCCTTATAAAGAGAAAGGAGGTAGAAAGGAACTTCCAACCTAGAAGATTCCCTTATGTGGCCAAAGACCAAGCTGCATCTACCAGTAAGCCCCCTAAAAAACAAGCATTGTACCTATAGATAAAGAGGTAAACCTTCCACTTCAATAACTCAATCAAACTACTAGTGCTCCACATGCAATGATCCCCATGCGGAGAACACCTGCATGATGCATCAACATTATATGCAAAAAGTGGCTATGAAAAGGATGGAGAGGGATCAAAAAGGGTATATTAACATGATCAGGTAAGGAGAGCATAATTTTATGATGTCATCCAAGGAAAAAGTCTCTGTCTTGACTAGATCTAGAAAGAAGCGACTATAAGGAAACCCAGAAGAATTAAATCCTATGAAGATCTCCAATGACACTAGGGAGAAAATGGAAATTGAAAAGGAGGATCCTCAAAAAGCCTCTATCTAGAGGCCAATCACTCAAAAAAAAAGGAGACCACATCCATCCTTGATAAAGTGACAATGGATAGAAGTGACTTAGGAATACTAGAGCAAGTATGAGTTATTCTAGAGAGGTAAAGAAATACAACCTGAAATCTACACCTTCAATATCATTGAAGAATTGAAGAGGACATCTTCAAAGGTCAGCATGTACAATGCTTTGCTAATCCCCAGACAAATTTATCTATTGCAAGCCATCACCTAAGAAAAATATTGTCCAAGGGAGTTGTTGTGACTGTTTCACAACTAGCCCCAAAGCTTGGGGACCCACATTTTTTTTGATAAATTTTGGTGTGGTTTTTGTCTTTTTCTTTTTTTTATAGGTTTATTAAAGTGTTTATAATTCAAACATTAACTTTTGGGTTAATTCATGTTTAAAAAAATAAATAAACTAAAAAAAGGAATTAAAAAAATAAATAAATAAATAAAACAAGAAAAAAAAGAAAAAAGAAAAGATAAATAAATAAAAATAATATATATATATATATATATATATATAAACAAATGAACATAAAATAAAAACAAAAAAATAAAAATAAAAAAGGGATAAGATATTTTATATATATATATATATATATATATATATATATATATATATATATATATATATATATATATATATAATATCTATATATATATATATATATATTCTTCATGGTGGCCACGTATAACTCTTAAAGCTTTTAAAGCACTTTTATTTAGCTTTAAGTAGTATGTAGTGGTAGGATTGTTTTTTTTAGCTTTTTTGTTTTTTTTTAAGTTTTAATTTTTAATTTTTCCATGTTAGTTTAAGTAAAGTTTAGTTTTTGTTTTTTTTTAACGTGGGTTTTTTGCAGGGTATTGCGTATGGAAGAAACGAAGAAGGAAACGAAAAGCCATGGAGGAGAAACGAAAAGCCATGGAGGAGAAACGAAAAGCGTGGAGGAAAATCTTAAAATACCCATCGAAATGCATGCACAAAAGAGGGACGAAAATTTTGGCACAGCCAAATGGGACTTTGGGCATGGCCACGTTTGTAAAACTTGGATTTTAATTTGAATGTGAAAGCTTCTCTTCAGAAATTTCAGGCCTTGTTAGCAAGAAAGAATGAGAAATTTTCTGCATGCTCCATTTTAATTGTTCTATCTTTCTCCTTCCGAATTTCAGATTTGTATGTGAAATTTATGCCATTGTTTTTGGGTTATTTCATGTGAATGTCTGCAATCTGGAAATTATTTTAAACCCTAGGAGCTAGCACCTAGTTTACTTTGATCGTGTTTGTTTGCAGGTCAAATAGGCTAGGTTGCATGTATGAAACTCTCACGTATTCGGTTTTGCAGGACGGGGTGTTATCAAACTGAAGGAACTTTTGCATTGCTGCATTTCAGCAATTATTTTGATGCAAATTTTTAATTTTCTGTTTCCAAAAATTTTAATTTCAGAATTTTTTCTTATTTTCAAGCATTAAAATAAACATTTAAAAAATTTCAAAATCTAAAAATAATTTCACCATTGCGTAGGTTATAGTTCAGACTTCCAATACGCACTTTGAAATTTCATTTTCGGAGTTGTTTAGTATTTTTTAAAATTCATCGAAGTTGTTGTTTTGTCACAAATTTTAAAAATCCGAAAATAGAAAATTTCTATTTTAAGGTCAAATTTCATTTTTCCAGTTTTATTTTGCACTCATGAGCCTATGATGACATTCCCTTCATGGAAATTCCAATTTCATTGAAGGAGTTATGTTTTATAGCATTTTCACAAATTCCCATTTTGGGCCTAAAATTACCCTTTCTTCATAAAAATTCTAATTTTGCGAAAGAGGGGCAATTAAAGTATTATATTGAAGGTCTTTGCCTTAAAGCACTTAATTGTTCATCTTGATGAAAATTTGATTTCATTTAAGAGAGATAAGTTAAAGTGACATTTTGAATCTACATGTGAAGACCCTATTCATCATTGAGGATTTAATGCAAGATAAAAAACTATTTTAAAACCATCAAGATAAAAGGAATTAAAGCACTACATCATGGTCATATAAGGGCCAACTCACATTTGATTTATTTTGGTTCAATGAACAATCACTAAAGTTTCATGGTAAAATAAACCAACATTGCCCCTTGTTTACGAGTTACTTGCAATCACTAAGGTGTTCCAAGCATTTAAATTGAATATCTTTATTTGAGATTACTAATGCACATATGCAAATGCTAATATAACGGAGACCTTGGAGAAGTTGTTTGTTTAACTTCTTTGCAAGAGGGGATTTGGAATCCAAATCCTAAGGGAGAGTGTACTTTCACAATTGGGTGAAAATACCACTCAACAGGAGTCCTATTATGAGGGTAGGTAAAAACATGCCTTCTCCCTTTTATTTGTCTCTAGAAATAGAAGGATGGATGGTATATAATTGTATGATTGACTTAAGAGATGCCACTACAGTAATGCCTAAAGCTATGTGTGATTTTATGGGTATGGAATATACAAGAAGCTACCATGGCATCTTGTAGTTAGATGGTACATCGATCAAGACTGTAGGGATCATCAAGGATGTTCTCATGGTGGTGCATAGACTACCCCAAGTCATAGTCATACAGGAAATCGTGGTGACCTATTGTGGCCATTCCACAACTAGCCCTAAAATTGGGGACCCACCTTTTTATTTTTCAATTTTTAGATGTTAGGGGAAATTTTGGTTTAGGTTGCAATATATGTTCCAAGGTTTGGGTGTGGATTATTGTCTCATTTTAGTTTCTTTTAAGTTGTCTAGTGTGTTGATTAGCTTCTTTATTGTTTTTATTGTTTTGGTTAATTTTAATGTTTTGAATTAAACCAATTCAAATATTTGAAATTAATTAAATCAAATTAAAAATTAAAAATAAATGAATAAATAAATAAGTAAAATAAAAAAAGGAGAAAAGAAAAAAAAAAAGAAGAGAAAGGATAAAAAAATAAATAATAATCATGAAAATAAAATAAAAATAAAACAATCAAAATAAAACCATCAATGTATTTTTTTTGGAAACTTAATTTAATTTCATTAATGGTTTTGTTTTTGGAAAATTTTAATTTAATTTTATCTTTAGTTTTGTTTTAATTAAATTTTATTAATAGTTTTATTTTAGAAAGTTTAATTCATGTGTTTTTCTTTATTGCAGGTTACTATTAAAAAAAAAGGAAAAGAAAAAAAAAACGACAACACTCAAGAAGAGAAATGTCACGTATCATGCCAATGGAAAAGAAAATGTTGGAAAGTCAAAAGTTGGAAAAAGAAACAAATTACCAAATGTTGGAAATTTTAAGAAGAAAAGAAAACGTTGGAAAGCCAAGAGTTGGAAAAAGAAAGTGTTGGAAAGCCAAGAGTTGGAAAAAGAAATGAATAGCCAATGTTGGAAATCTTTAAAAACCCATTGAAGCTCATAAACAAGGGTTGGACGCTTTTTGGAAGAAGCTGAAAATACTGGTTGTAAAACATACTATTATTTTTAATGCAAATATTTCAGAAACTTGCACTTTATTAGCAAGATGGGAGGATATTTTTTTGCATGTTTGAGTTAACGATTTATCTTTTCTTCCATGTTTTCTTGGCTTATAGATAGTGTTAAATGCATTTTAATGGTTGCATTATCAAAGGCTTCGAAGCATGAAACTTATTTTTGTTCCTTCGAAGATTGCACCTAATTTATTTCGAACCATGTGTATCTAGATTCATATAAATTTGGTTAAATGCAAAACGTCTCACATCTCTGATTTTGTAGGATAGAGTGGCATTATATTGAGAGTACTTATCTCTAATTTTGAAGGATATGGTGGCATTAGACTAAGAGTACTTTGCTTTTAACATTTCCAAATTTTATTTTTGTTTTTTTTTTTAATTTTTTTTCTAACCTTCTCTTTTTGCAGTTTTTTTTTTTAAGTTGGCAAATAAAATAAAAGTCGAAAAAAATAAAATTTCAAAAATAAATGCAAGGATGTGAAGAACGAGTTTTAATCTTTCACCCAAAACAATTTCGAATAAAAATCATTGAAAATTACTATTTTATGGGGATTTTATAATTTCGAAATTTTACATTATTTTATATTTTGAAGGCATATCAAATTTCAAGGCTTTGCATGTTTATATTTTTAGCATTCTGGTTTATTTTTATTTTTAACTTCAACAATTAAAATAAAAATTGAAAACAATTAAAATGCAAAAAACAAATGCATGGGTGTGAAGAATGAGCTTCAAGCTTTCATTCGAAACAATTTCGATCCCATTCTAAATTCATTTCGAATTTATAAAAATTATTTAAAGTTGTTTTTTACAAATTTTTATAATTTCAAAATTTCACATTTTTTATATTTTGAAGGTAAATCAAAATTTTTAAAGCTTTCCATTTTTTATTCGTAAGAAATAAATGAACTTCCCTTTATGAAAATCACAATTTAATTAAAGGGGGTAATTTATATGGCATTCCATAGGCCATCATTTTTAGAGCAATAAATTACCTTTTTTTTATGAAAATTATAATTTTATTAAAGAGAGGTAATTTATTATTATATAAAAGGCTATTGTTTTGAAAGCATTAAATTACTTCTTCTTTATGAAAATTATAATTTCATTAAAGAGGGATAATTTATAATAACATTTTAAGGCCATTGTTTTAAAGCAATAAATTGACGTCTCTTTATGAAAATTAATTTCATCAAAGAGGGGTAATTTATTTATTTTATTAAAGGCTATTGGCATTTTCATGTTCAAAGCAATATCGTGTAAACCTTTTCATCATTTAAGTTTCAAATTTAGAGATAAATTTTAATCTTATATTTCATTGTTCAAAGCAAGGTTTAAGCAAGATAAAACTTGTCTAAAATCGGCTTAATCAAAGGAAGATAAAATCTACCTAAAATACTCCAAGATAAAAGGAACTAAGGCTTTACATCGTGGTCATATGAGGGCCAATCACATTTTCCTTTCTTTTAAGTTTCATGAACAGTTACTAGCATAGCAAGATAAAATAAACCAACACAAGCCCCTTGTTAATAGTTACTTGCAAACCACTAAGGTATTCCTAGCACTCATTTAATACATTTTTACAATATTACTAATACACGTGCAATGCTTATATAGTGGAACATTGGAGAAGTTATCTTTAATTTTAAATTCTTTGCAAGAGAGGGTTTTATTATCAAAATCCTAAGGGTGAGTGTGGTTTTGCAATTAAGTAAATTTACCACTCAATATGACCTCAAGCTCTACTTTAGAATGTGTATATCAAGGGAATTTACTACCAAGTTGGGAGGCTACCTTTTCCTAAACTATTCTCACATGGAGATACCCTTCAAAGGTAGGAGAGTAAATATTTACTTTGAGAAACCCTCTTCATTTCAAATAGAAAAACTAAAAGTAGATGAGTAGGCTAGTACAATGGGCATAATTACTGAAGGAGAAGACCTAATGGAAGAAGTTATAGAGGAAATTTAGTATGAATACCAGTTTTCTTTAAATGACTTCAATGCTATTATAGATATTGGGATGGGGACCTACTCTATTCAAAAGTTGGAGATAAAAGAATTGGAGAAGTTGACACTTGCATCAGATCAACTATGGAAGTTGTATTTTGATAGGGTGAGGTGTAAAAATGGTGTTGGAGTAGGAGTGGTGTTAATATCACCCATAGGAGCTCAAAAACCTTCTCTTATAGACTCACATGGAACTGCACTAACAACGTAATAGAGTATGAAGCCCTATACCTAGGATTAATGAAATCTGAGAAAATTAGAATCAAGCAGCTACAAATATTTAGAGATTTTGAGTTGGTAATCAATAAAATCACTGAGAAGTGCATAAGCAAACAACACTATCTCAATTTATATATGAATAGAGTCTGGGGTTTACTAGAGATCTTTGAGACCCTAAATATCAAAGCCATATTCAGAGATCAAAATGCAAATGCTGACACCCTGGCATCCTTAGGAGCTAATTATTGCACTATATCAAATGTCATACATAAGTCCAAGATAGTCAGGCTAATATACCAGCCTTCTACCCAAAAAAAAAATCTTTTGGCAAGTATTTGAGAGTGATGAACAAATAATATATTTCATAATTCATGGAATAAATTGTTCAACCAGGTCCATGAGATATGAATGTGAAAATGAATAAGAAGAGGAATTCCTCCAACTAAAAAACAATCACATACCTAAGGGACTGATCACCCTTGAGAGTCTATTCAATAATAGTGATCATCCAACAAGTCACATGATAAAATTTGATGCAAAAGGGTATAAAGAAATTCAAATTGCTTCAAGGAAGAGTCTTAAATTCAACGTGGATTGTTTAGAAGAAGAACTAGTTCAAATCCAAGAGTTGTGTGTGCAAATTTTGATGATATCATAGCTTGGACGTATGATGATCTCAAAGTCTACAATAAGGATACTATTCAACATACCATTGAACTAGAACCTAATGCGAAGCCTTTCTAGAAATAGCAAAGAATAGTCAATCCTAATATTGAAGCATTGATGAAGCAAGAACTGCTCAAGTTGCTTAATGCCAAGATCATATATTCGATCAAGCATTCCATGTGGTAGCAAATCTATAGAGAGGAGAAACTACCATCAACAATGAAAATAAAAATATAAAAAGAGCAATATATGATTAATTTTATTACAAATATAAACTTTTTGTAATATAAAATACACTCTTTATCCTTTTACAAATGCAAAGAAGCCTCCAAGGGCTTAATACAAGGAAGATGGTGTTATTGTTTCTCTCCCACAACCGAATGTGATTAGGAGATATCGTGTGAGTGCGTGTGAAGGTGTAGGATCTTCCAAGGGCTGCTATAGATGGGTGAGATACCTACACACAACCAAAAAGAAAGGGATTAGTAGCTAAATGGGCCCACCTAAGTTGGGTCTTTGTTCATGAAAAATATAAACCATAGTAAAATGAAAGCTAACTATTGCTAAATGAAACTAGAGTGTAGAAAACATAGAAAATATACCTGTTAAGCACGAGAATATCACTGAGGACCCTGTTGTGTGATTTGTTCCCTATCAAAGGCAAGACCATATCTGGGGAGGCAGTAGGCAGTAGGTAGGACCATCTCAGGGGAGGGGGTCTCGAGACTATTGTTGCAAGCTAAACTATAAAACCCAAGAACTTGTTAGCATGTGAAATATGATCGAGAGGGCCTCGGTATAAGGTTAACAACTACAGGTAGGTGTGAAATTGGCTAAGGCAAGTGTATGGAAGAATTTTGGAAGCATAATCTTAGCTCAAAATGGGCTCTCTCCCCTTAGCCATGGCTAGGGGTATTTATAGGAATTTGTAGGGCTTGGTGAGTGGGATGCCACATAGGCTCCACTTGGCCTCCACATGTGCAAGGTATATGGGATAAAAATCTATAAGGAGATGAGGTTGAGGGGCCCATTAAATTGCTTTGGAAAGTGGTGGCCTAGGGAGAGGGAAACTAAAATTTAAATTAGTTTTCCAAGGGTCATGGGGGAATGTGGTATGAATTAAAAATTACAAAAAAAATGAGGTGGTTGTCCTATGACTAGGTGGGATAAATGCAACTTTTTGACTTGTCATTATTTTGAATTTAAAATTTATTTTTATGGCATGGGGAGGGGGTACAATATTAATGTTAAGGTAATTTTTAGATATTTGAGGGGGCAGATTTTCTAGGCTTCTAGAGATTTTTAATAAATGCATTACCTTGAATATTGTTAACCTTGATTAAGGGGCTTTAATAGTGTATTTAATTAATGTTAATTAGTATTGTTATTATTTTATTAATTTTATCATTTTCTATGTAGGAGAGGTCATAAATGAGACTTATGATGGTGATGTTAATTATATTTAATTAGCATAATTTAGGTTTAATTAATTATTAATGGCATATGGGGATGTAGGGGATTTATTATTTTATTTTATTTGTATTAGTATTTTTCTATTGTTTTATTATTTTGTGGGTGTAGAGGATGTATTCAAAATTTGATTTATTATTAATGTTTATTACTTGTGGATTATTATTAGAGTTTTGCTAGGGAAATATTAAGGGAGTTTAGGTATATAGAGATTAATTATAATTTTGTAAAGTGACAAAAATGTATGTTTAAGTATATTAATTTATAATTTATTATGTTATCAAAAATGCTAATTTTGATGTCTATAGATGCCCCTTTTTGCAATGTGTTGTTTGTAAAAACAACATAGTGCAAACAATTGTGTCAAAATTTTATCGTTTATTTATCCAATGAGATGAATATCCTTGTGGGAGTATATTTGGCAACCTCATCAAGTGATGAGCATGCAGGTGAGGTCATGAGACCAAGGATGAGCCACTTGACGAAATGGGTGCATGGTAAGGGGAGGTGGTGAGCTAGGGTGATTAGTTAAGAAGGATGGGGTAGGAAAAGGAAATGTTACGAGTTTCAAGGGGAGAATATCTCCTAAAATAAGGTTTGGAAGGAGACCACATGCTCATAGACAATTTTTCAAGAGATTGCCTACCCAAAGACGGTGAGGTAGGAGGTATTAGGGGGAGGTTGTTAAAAGGGGGTATAATATTATGGGGGGTAAGGGAGTGAGGTTCAGAATCCTAGGGATAAGTATGAGGGTAGAAGGAGGTTTTCAAGGGGATGCAAGGGAGTATAATGCAACCATGAAAAAAGAGTAGACCTAGATAGGAAGAGACAACATGTGCACCGCATAAAAAAAGTAAAGAAAAATTAAAAAATTATAAATAAAAAAAAGTGTGTAGCCTAAGGAGGCTAGTGAAAAGTGCATAGCCCAAGGGGGTAAGTGTAAAATGGGTGCCCAAGGGGTAATGTGCAAAAGGATTACCAAGGGGGCAATATGAAAAATAGTGCCCAAAGAGGTAATGTTAAAAAGGGTACATAGCCCAAGGGGGCAAGTGTAAAAAGGGTACCCAAGGAGGCAATGTGAAAAAGGGTGCCCAAGGAGGTAATGTGAAAAAGGATGCCCAAGGAGGTAAGACAATTAAAAATAGTGTAATGTGGAGGTACGAATATGTCTAAAAAGTATCATGGTGCATCAACTATGGATTAGTTGATATAATAGAGAGTGATTGAATGGGTCATGGGTGAGGCAATGTATTAGAATATCGCCTCGATATCGGAGTAGGAGTGTGGTTTTAGGAGGACCATCTATCACTGCATGGGTGCTACTATTTCATGAGGGGACAAGGTCATAATTGTTTTGTGGGTATATGAGTGATCAAGAGAGACGAGAACCCTAAACAAGCAGAGGTAGAGATAGAGGTGAGCAATTGTGGAGAATACACATAAGTAAATAGGTGATGGATAACAATGATGATAAAATAATAATATATAATGAGGAAAATAGATTGAGAATGATGGATGATGATGATAACAAGGGTAATGAAAAATTCTTACCACATTAATCAAAAATATTTCTTAAAATAAACGAGGGTATATAATGTCCACGAGAAATAGGGAGAGAAAAGGATGGGTAGAAAAGGGAACGAGAGAAGAAGTGATAATAATATACATAGGATATTTCAAAAGACTCAAAAAACCTAGTACTTCTCTCAAGTAGTGAGGTAACTATGCAAAGGCCATTGGGATTAGAGGTCCCTTGAGACATATCAAAATGTACTAGAATCGTTATGTATGTAGTGAGTTTATTACTATATTTTGAATAGGTTTGGACTTAACCAATAATAGCCCTAATTAGAAAGAGTATGGTCATCATGAAGGCATACTCCACTGCCAATCAAGTATCTATAGCCCTGGTGGAGATAGTATATGATCCATTGATATTGTTCCATTGTTGGCTAGGCATCTATAACCTCAATGGATTCATATAATACACCCAAGGATTTAGGCTATATCATTATTAGAAGGTGAACTCCCCTAGTCAAAATTTGTGGTGGGTGGTGAACTAATCCTCAAGCTAGTGGAGGAGGAAGGAGTGGTAAGGGTGAAATTGAGGATTAATGGAATGAATGATGTGGTCAATGACGGATGTATAGGGATGAAGTGGAACTTGAGTGAGATATTCAAGGTGTACAAGGTGGACGAGATCGATTGAAAGGGAGTGAAGTGGAGGAAGATGTCATCGATAATTTCAAGGATGCCAAAGAGATGTCATGGTGACTTAAAGATAGTGCCAAGTTTATGAGTCGATGATTATGAGGAAAGTGATAAGGATAAGGATATGGAGGAAAGAGATAGGATGAATGGTAGAGCTATGAGCATTGGGCCATGTTAGGGGTATGGGATAATGAATAGGATGTTGGAAGAAGGGGTGGCAGAGAGGGTGTTAGAAGAAAAGGTGGTAGAGAGGGTGTTGGAAGAATAGGTGGTAGAGAGGGTGTTAGAAGAAGATATGGTAGAGAAGGTGCTGGAAGAAAATGTGTGAAAGGGGATGTTGGAATAAGAGGCAGTAGAGAGGGTGTTGGAAGAAGAGGTAGCAGAGAGGGTGTTGGAGGAAAATGTGGTAGAGAGGGTATTGGAGGAAAATATGTCATAAAGGGTGTTGGAAGAAGAGGTGGTAAACATGAGGGGGATCAATTCGAGGAGTTTTTCATGGTAATTTTGTGATAATGTGTGGATGACAAGGTTGGAGGTACCTAATGTATTAGTCCTAAATATGAGTTCTTAGAACAATTCATTGACTAAGGGGAGGGATAATGGTGAGGTGTAGATGGGGAATGTGGTGAGGTAGGAGTCTCCTTAAGACAAGTTGGAGGGATTTTAGGTGGGTGAGGCATTTGTTTGTCATATGAGATTTTAGGGGAAAGGGGATGGATGAGGTTGAATTGAAAAGAGTCAGCTATCGAAGGTTGAGGGGATTGATGATCAAGAGTGATGGAAATTTATTCCAAGCTTATTTTGAATTTGTCCCTCAAGGTATTAGATGGGCTAGTACGAATGGTGATGGTTTGGAAAAATTTGTCAGGCTGTGGGGGTGTGGGAATAAGATTTATATCAATGACATTAGTTTGGATAGGTAATAAGTGGTTAGTTTTAGTAGGAAGTTAGAGAGGGGTGAAGAGATCAAAAAATATCATGAGGATGTGGGGGTGTGGTGAGGGTATGGTATTAGGGTGGTCTATCATCTCCTTGTTCTCATCTTGTATGGAAATGTCTTCGGTTAAGAAGGTAAGGAAAGGCATATCTATATAGCCTAGGCCTACTTGAGTATTGGGTAATTGACCTAGAATATCAATGGGGTTATTAATGCCTTGCTCATAGTGTCCTAAGCTAAAACCTTGTCAATGGCATTTCCAAAAATAGCGTAGGACAAAATATGGATTGGAGAGGGAGTCAAGGGTTGCACAAAAATGATCTTGGAATAAGATGAAGGTGGATGGTAATGTGGGTGTGCTGAGTCCCCTAGAAACAAGATTAGTGTGATTAGATGATGAGCCTAAGTATACAATATCACCTATAGCTAAAGGTATATCTCGGGGTCTACCAAAATCTTTGATAGACTCTACATGTGATAGGTTTTTAATAGTTACATAATGTATAAGATATTGGAAATTTTAAGTTAGTTGTGTTATCATTGATGTCAAGAGTCAGTGTTAGGAAATAGTGCATGACTTGGCAAAATAAGGGTTAAAATATTTATATTTTAAGCCCAAGAGATTTGGTTTAAGAGCTTTAGATGATTTTTCAAAAGGATGGTTAAATACCCTGAAGAAAATATCTAAAGGAAATAATATTATAATATTAAAGGTGGTCAGAAAAGGTCTAAGGGTGAAAGAGAAAAATACCTAGGCCTAATGGAAATAATATTATAATATTTTAGGATAAATAATATTCAATAAGGAATAACATACAATACTGGTTCATGGTGAAAAAAATGAAGCATTTATGAGATGAAGCGATGTGGTACTCTGGTGCGGTCGAGGAGGTTTCGAGCAATGGAGATGGTGTAGTTTAGGAGGTGACATAAGTTAACCTGGAGGATCCATTTTGGTCAGGTAAAACTGAGGTGTCTGTGGGTCCTGGTTCCTCTTGGGACCCAGGAAATATTCATGAGAATCTTATGGGTAGGAAGGCTTCTTCTCCTTCTTCCTACGCCAAAGCAGTTGTTGGTCTTAATGTAGTCACATATTTTCCACCGTGCTCTACTAAAAGTGGTTCCTATCAGATTTTGGTCCCGGATGCCACGGTGGACTCCTTGTTGAGTCAAGGATCGTGGGACCTAGTTGGGAAGTTGAGTGGTGGAAGACCGGAGCTCGACTCTTTGAGGCGTTGGGCTTTGTCCAGATGGAAACCCTTGGGTTCCCTAGATTTTGCTTCTCTTCCTCACAATTTTTTCCTGATAAGACTGTCCTGTGAGGAGGATTCAAGAAATATTTTGGAAGGAGGTCCATGGTTTTTTGGCAAAAGGGGCATGTTTCTAAGGCGTTGGGGTCCTGATTTCAACCCGGATTTGCAACAGATTAATTTGGTCCCAGTTTGGGTTAGGCTTCCTGAGTTTCCCACTTTTATTTGGCATGAAAGTGTCTTTCGTGCGGTGGTTTCTAATATTGGGGATTTCATTTCCTTTGATAGAGGCTTTCTTTCTCCTAATAGAAGACAGTTTGTGCGGATGTGTGTCATGGTTGATATTGAGAAAGAGCTTCCCAATGTTGTGGAGCTCATCTCCCACCTTGGCTCTTGGTCCTCAATCTATTGTTTATGAAAATAAGCCTTTTGCTTGCCGAACTTGTGGGCTGGGTGGTCACCATAAAAATATTTACCCGCAAAGGCAACCCATGAAGGTTTTAGATAAGGCTTCTATTCCCAAGAAGGTTTCGTCTCACCAGGAGTCCCAACGTCCCATTGAGGAAGATCGAAATGGGTGGAAGACTCCGGCTAAAAAGAACAAGATCTGGCAAAAAAGACCTCATGTTGCTTCTAAAGGGAAAGAAGTGTTAGTGAGCCCACAGAAGACTGGGAAGGGGGGCGGTTCCTCTGAATCCCATTTTAAGATCTCAGATGTCTCTCGGGTGCTGGGGGATGGTTTGATGGGAGTTGAATATAGTTCTTCCCCCCTAAGTCTTTGAAGAACCAAGAGTGTAGTAACTTGGATGTGGTGTTGTCCACTTTCCCCGATCCCATTCCTCTCTCTAATACCTTTGGTGGTTTGGGGTTGGACGATTCTGGGGAATCTCATGGAATTCCTCTTCTAGAGGTTTCTAATCTAAAGGGGGATGGTGTTTCCTCCCCTCATATGGAGAAGGTGGTCCCTCACACTCCTGGTCACGCAAGTCCAGAGGGTTCCCCTCTAAAGGTCTTGGAGAAGGGCTCCCCGAGACCTAAAACTAGAAGTCAGAGGAAAAAACCTATGGATTTTGGGTTGTCTAAGAAATTTGGGAGGCCTCCATCGAGATTTGGATAAAAAAAGCAACAGATGAATCTATAGCCAATGGCGATCAGGCCCGTCTTGTGGTGAAATATGAAAATGGTGATAGACAGTTGAAACTGGATGGGTTCAAAGCCACCCACTCGGGTGGGACTAGGAAGAATATTTCTTTCTAATTTTTAATGAAAGTGTGTTCTTGGAACATGAGGGGGCTCAACAGCTCCTCAAAAAAAATATTTTTAGTGGAGTTTTAGAAGGAAAAGACCCCTGATATTTTGTGTATTCAGGAGTCTAAGCTTGTTGTTACTTCATGGGAAGAGGTTCATAGAATAGTTTGGCCTAGTTCTAGGTTTATGGCCACTGAGTCCTCCGGTTCTTCTAGAGGCTTTATTTTTTTTGGGACTCCTCCAAATTTTATGGTCATGTGATCTCCTCCTCTAGTAGGGTAATCAATATTTTGTTCTGGTGCAAACATTCATGGAGGAGATGGGTTTTGTCGAATATTTATGCACCTAATGGATTTATAGATAGACATAACTTCTGGTGCCTTTTGCTCGACATGAGAGAGACCTTTCAAAATGAAGCGTGGATGGTTGTTGGTGACTTTAATTCACCATTGTTTCCCTCAGAGAAGTGGGGTGGCAACGAAGTTGATGTTCGTAGTTTGGCTGATCTCCATGATTTTGTGAACCAGGCGGAGTTGAGAGACTTGGACCTAAAAGGGGCAAAGTTCACATGGAGCAACCAGAGAGGTGGCAATGGACTTATCCTATGCCGACTTGACAAGATGTTGGTCTCTAACTCGACCAATGATTTTTTTGGATATGCCTCCCTTTCTACTCTGTCGTGCATTGGGTCGAATCACAATCCTCTATGGCTTGAAATCCTGGAGGGTCTCCCTTTTCTTCCCATACATTTTCGGTTCGAGATGATGTGGTGCTCCCACCCTAATTTTGAGGCCCGTATAACTGAATGGTGGCAAGATCCTATTCCTGGTGAAGGTATTTTTTTGCTTTTAAATAAACTTCGTAAGCTTCATGCTAATCTAAAATTTTAGAACAAGTTTTCTTTTGGTAATATTTTTAGGGAGAAATATCGGCTAAAAGGGCAGCTTTCTAATATTGAATCTCTCATAGAAGCCCAAGGCTATTCTGAGTCTTTGTTTGTAGAAGAAAGGAATCTTCTCTATCAACTTCATAATTTACAGGCTGAGGAGGAGTTATTTTGGAAACAGAAGTCGAGAGAAATTTGGTTGAAGGAGGGGGATCGCAATACTAAATTTTTTCACTCATCAACTCTTAGAAGAAGGGGTCGTAATCGCATCAGGGAAATTGTCTTAAGTGATGGATCCAGTTCTTCTAATATGATGGATATTAGGGAAGAGGCTATCAATTTTTTCAGCTCTTTGTTGGGTGTTTGTCCGGATCGTGACTTGGAAGCGAAAAGACAAATGTTAGATTCTATCCCCTCTATTGTTACTGATGCCATGAATTATGACCTGCTTAGTCCTCTTTCGGATGAGGAAATTCAAAAGGCACTTTTCTCCATGAGCCCTCTCAAAGCTCCGGGTCCTGACGGTTTTCCCCCAGCCTTCTTTCAAAAATTTTGGCATATTTGTGGTGCGGATATTTGCAATGCTATTAGACATTCTCAGAGGACAATGTTATTCCCTAAGGCCTTGAATGCCACTTTTCTGGTGCTTATCCCTAAGAAGGATTCGACTAATTCCTTTGGATATTACAGACCTATCAGTCTATGTAACACAGTGTATAAGATTTTTTCAAAGGCTATGGCTAATAGACTAAAAACCCTTCTTCCTGTGTTAATCAATGAAGCCCAAAGTGGTTTTGTGCTGGGTAGATAGATTGTGGATGGGGCAATTGTTATTCATGAACTCCTGCATTCAGTGCAAAAAAGTGGAAGAGTGGCATTCTTTTTAAAGTTGGATATTAACAAGGCCTATGACAGAGTTTCTTGGCCCTTCTTGTTTGCGATTTTGAGAAAATTGGGTTTCAGTAATTTTTGGATTGAGCTGATGGAGGCGGTTGTTTCATCTGCCTGGTTTTTAGTGTTGGTCAATGGTTCTCCTTGGCTTCTTTAAATCCTACCGAGGTCTTAGGCAGGGGGATCCGATCTCTCCCTTCTTGTTCATCTTGATGGCTGAAGCTCTAGGTCATTCCATTGGGAGGAGAAGAGATGATTTTGGTCTTAGGCCAGCGTTGCATATTAACCCAATTGCACATCAAAAATTTGTGGATGATACGCTCCTTTCATGTTCGGCTTCAGTCTTTATCGCAAGGGATGTTAAAGCCATTCTAGACTATTATGCAAAAGTTGCGGGTCAATTGATAATTTTTTTAAAAAGCAGTATTTTTTTCCTTAATACTCCAGTTGAGCGTCAGTGGAAGATTGCTTCAATTTTGGGTTGTAGGATCGTCCCCCTCCCGGTTACTTACCTTGGTCTTCCCCTCTTTACGGGATGGGTTAAGGACATCTACTGGTCTCCGATTGTGGAAATATTGCAGAAAAACTTGCTTCATGGAAAGGTGCCCTTTTGAGCCAGGTCGGTAAGGTTACTCTTGTTCAGAGTACTTTACAAAGTATTCCAATCTATTTTTTATATTTATTCAATCTTCCTTTGAGAATGGCAGAAAGGTTTGATAGAATTTGCAAATCATTTTTGTGGGTGGGACCGGAGTTGAAAGGCAAGTTTCACCTGGTTTCTTGGGAGCAGATTTGTAGGAGAAGGAAATATGGGGGTCTTAATCTTAAGAAGGTGGGACTAATGAACAAATCCCTCATAGAAAAATTGGCATGGAGGCTCTCTATGAACCCGGACCATTTGTGGTGTCAAATTTTGAAAGCAAAATATGGCTTCAATTATTTTCTTTCTGATCCCCTCTTTTCGGGTGGTTCTGCCTTTTGGAACAGCCTAATAAAATCCCAACAGTTCATCAAAGCTAATTCTAATTGGGTGGTGGGTGTCGGGAGTTCGGTGCTATTCTGGGAGGACTCATGGCTCCTTAATCAGCCTCTATCTCTCGATCTGAGATTTTGAGACTTAAGTCTTTTAGCCAGGGAGGTTGGCTTTCTTAGAGTGTCTGATTTCTTTTCTCGTAGGGATGGTCACCTCGAGTGGATTGTTTCACCTCCATTTTTGAGGGGTGATCAGTCTATAATGGCTTGGCACTCTCTTTATGATATTCTTCATCTGTATGTGATCAGACAATATGGGGCCTCAGATCGGCTTGTTTGGGTTGGTGACAGTGAAGGTAGCTACACTGTGAAGTCGGCCTACGACATTTTGAGTGCGATTGAGGGCGGTGATACTTTTTTCTCAAGACTTTGGATTAAAAATCTAACTCCCAAAGTTAATATTTTTTTATGGTTGGCAGCTCAGAACAAGATTTTAACACTTGATAATTTGTAGAAAAGAGGTTTCAATTTGGTGAATAGGTGCTTCTTGTGCAAACGGGAATGGGAGTCCTCCTCTCATTTGCTTCTGAATTGCGAAGTTTTTAGGGAGATTTTCTATTCAGTCTTAAAAATCTTGGGTGTTGATTGGGTGTTACCGTACTCTTTGAGAGATTGCGTTCTACAGTGGACTTCTCCTTTCTCTTTGCCTAGACTAAAATGTTTATGGAGGTTTTTGTTACCACATTTGCTTTGGGCCACTTGGAAGGAGAGGAACGCACGTGTTTTCAAGAACAAGGAATCCGATATTAAGCTGATTGGTCGACGGGCTTTGTGGAAGGCTGTAGAGAATGTTTTCTCTGCTATTAAGGATTCATGTTCTGCTGCCCCACGTTTCCATCCAGAGTTTGATATTGAAGCCCATCTTGGTTTCCTCCCAGAGCTTCGACCTCCTCCTGCACCAAATTTAAGAGCTGATGTCAGATGGAGCCCGCCCCCTGCTGGCTAGGTTAAATTAAATTTTGATGGTGCCTCGAAAGGAAATCCAGGTACTGTTAGAGTGGGTGGGGTCATTCATGACCAGAATGGGAAGATTTTGATGGCTTATGTTGATCACCTAGGAAATCAAACTTCGCATTGGGCTGAGGCGAGGGCTGCTTTCCTAGGAATTTCGTTGTTGGTTGAACACAGGTTCGAGCGGGTTATTATCGAAGGTGATTCATGCAATATTATTTCTTTCCTTCTTGGGAAGAGCCAACCCAGCTGGCGTATTTCAAACCTGATCAGTGAATGTCATAATCTTACCCGTTCTCTGGCTGCTGTAGAGTTTCACCATATTTTTAGAGAAGGTAATTCGGTGGCAGACTTTATGGCAAATGTCGGTGTAGCCACTCGGAGCCTCTCAGTTTGGCATTCAAATTTTTTGCCCGAGTTGATGAATCTGGCCAATGCAGAAGTCATTAATTGAATTGATTTATTGGTTGAGTTGGCCTTTTTTGTTGACAGCAGCTTCGACTCTTCTCTTTAGTCTGGCCTTGTCAGCATTAATAGTCTGGTTGGTGTTTCGATGGATGATTGGGTGGATTGTCAGGCTTTTCAATTTTTTAATTCTTCCTTCCCAATCGGTTCTTCTTCGGTTGAGGCACTCCTTTCTAGTTCTTTGGAGGCTTCGAGAAGCTTCCTTTCGTGTGAATGGGCCTATCTTGCCTTGTTTTGTTCACATTGGTTTGATTATTCTTGTTGTTCTATTCTCCTGGCATTCGAGTATTTTGTTGTATTTGAAGTTGAAAGGTGCTTTAGATGAGTCTGTGGAAGTGTCCAACCTGGCAACTATGGCTTCTTAGAAGGTTAATTTTGTAGGGTAGAATCACCTCGATTCTCCTTGGAGGTTCTTTTGAGTAAGTTCTGTAGTAGTTTGTCCTTCCACCTTGATCACGGCTTGGTTTCGTTGTTGTTTTTGTTTTCTTCTGTTTCTTGCTCTCTGAGCATGCGCTATGTAAAGGTTGTGGGATTCCTTTAAAACCCTCTTCTTATTAATATTACCAAAAAATAATATTATAATATTTCTATTATAATATTAAAGGTTTAATTAAAGCCTAAGGTAATTTATAAATAATTTATAATATTTATATTATAAATTAATTTATAAAAATAATAATATTATAACCCAAAGTTGGGTTGGGCGCAAAGTTTAAATTAAATTTTATTCCCCCCACCGACGTTGGAGGATAAAAGCATATGGTATAAATACCATATCGTTTGTTTCAAAATGCTAAGTCTCCGAATATTATGTGCATGCGATTTGTGAAAGGGAATGCGAATAATTCGTGAGCAAATAAAGACAAGGTTTTTTTATTTTTAATTGCACCCAAAATACATGGAGTACAAGGTGACCAAGGTGGAAATATTTAACACCAACCAATCGGTTGGGCTAGCGGTAAGTTTGAGGTGTGTAAGGCATTGGGAATGCAGAGGTGCTGCGTTCGAGTCTCAAGCGGTGATGAAAGGACAAAGCCTTTTTGGCTTTGGTGCAGGAGGAAGAGACAAAGCGCTCAAAGTGCTTTTGCCTCCCATGTGAGCGCTTAGCTCACATGGTAGGGTAGCCATGGCTAAGGCACATGCAGCGGTTCGACTAGGGATCGAGTCCCACCAAGGAGCGCATTGAGGTATTTAATTTTTTATTAAAGTGCATGGTCTATGGTCTATGGTCTATGGTTGTTGGTGGCGCTTAGTTGAAGTGCATGATTTAATTTTATTGTTAATGTCATTGTGGGTATGATATGAGCACGTGGTGTATTTGATTTAGTGAGTGCCTAGGGAGTTAAAAGGAGGGTAAGGTAAATTATTTTTTACCTTAGACAAAAAGTGATAAATAGTTTTATTGAAGGTTAAAAGTAAATTGCATTATTTTATAAAGTCAATTATTTTGAAAATGCAATTTTGAGTAGGGAGACATAAGTAGGATTTTGGATTACTTCATGCATTAAATTTTTGAAAGGGGTTATAGTGAAACTGAGTGATTGAAATATTTATTTGATAAGTTTGGAGATAATAAGGTGTATTTGAGTCTTGTTAATTTTGTAATGGTGAATTAATATTGAGGGAATATTTGAGTGAAGATTTTTGCTATCTAACCATTGAGATTGGCAAAGAGGTTGATTGTGATTGAGACAAGTTTTGAGGTCAAATCTCCATCAAACAAAAGGTATGGGCATATCTTCCTTGTGAGTGAAATATTGTTGGGTTGGATGTTGTGAATGCTAAGTTGGAGTGAAAAGGTTTGTTTGATAAGCATTGTTGAGTAAGATTTCATGTGCATGATTGGTGAATGTTTGTGAGAACATTTGAGTGAGAAATTGAGAACTATCTTGAACTAGGGTTTGTGAAAGATCATGAGTATCATTGTTATGTGAGATTGTTTGATAAGCATTGTTGGAAATATTTGAGTAAACCTTCATGTGCATGATTAGGGTTTGTGAAAAGATCATGAGTATCATTGTTATGTGAATGTGGAATCATCTTGAGTCAAGGATTGAGATTCATAGTGTAGTGAAACACTTGTTTAGGGTTTGTAAGAAAGTTGTGTTTCATTGAGTGATTGGTTGAGTGGAGTTGATTGAGTATAATTGATTGGAAGTGTTGGAGTGATAGTTCAAGTTCTGTGAAACAAATTTTTCTTTATTCTTAATTGATTTGAAAAGAGTTGGAAGTGATTGAGTGTTTGTGAGTGTGAAACATATTGAGTCTCTAACAATTCTCTATATGCTTTTATGGTTTAACAAGATTTTGAGTGAAACTTGTTTGAGTGATTGAAGAGGTTTTCTATGAGAGATTGAGTTGAGTTTTTATATGCAAGTTTTGTAATTGATTTGAATAAGATTTTGTGAAAGCTTGTGAGAATATTTGAGTAAGTCCTAGAGGGGACTTAAGGACAAAGTTGAGAAGCTTTTATGAAAGCTTAAGGATAGATTTGTGTGAGCTTTTGTGGAAGCTTACAATCAGATTTGGACAAGTTCTAGAGAGGACTTGTTGAGCAATTTTGAGATAAGTCTTAGTGAAGACTTGTGGATAGATTTGTGTGAGATTTTGTGGAAGCTTACAAAGTTGAGGTAAGTCTTGGTGAAGACTTGTTGAGCATATTGGACAAGTTCTAGTGAGGACTTGTGAGATTTAGTCTAGGACTTTTTAGATTTGAGGTAAGTCTTAGTGAAGACTTGAGAGAAGATTGGACAAGTTCTAGAGAGGACTTGTGGATAGATTTGAGATAAGTCTTTGAGAAGACTTGAGAGCAGAGTTGATTGATTGATTTGTTCAAACTTTGAGTTAAGGTTTGGGGCAGATCTAGCAGAGTTGATTTGTGATTAGATCAAGCTTTGTGTTAAGGCTTGAGGACAGATTTGAGGATAGAGTTTGGTGTAGATTTAAGGATATATTTGTACCACTTGATAATTTTTATTTTATAATTTGAGACAAATATTGAGAAATTTATGCTAGATCCAAGGTATGTTTATTAGATTTGAGATAGAGATTGAGAAGATTTGTGCTAGACCGAAGGACTATGTTTAGTGTATATTTGAGATAGATATTGAGAATATTTGTGCTAGATCGAAGGACTATGTTTAGTGCATATTTGAGATAGATTTTTATTAATTTGAGACAGAGTTGAGAGTAAGATTTGGAGGTGATAGAGAAGAGGATAGTAGTCTCTAGTGGATAGAGATCCATTAGCTAGGGTAGTGAGGATAAAGTATTCTGAGTGAGGATAGAGGTCTTCAATGGAGAGAGATCCACAAGCTAGTGTAGTGGAGGTAGTAGTCTTCTAGAGGATCACCAACCAAAGCAGAGGAGAAGGAGTTCTCCTATGGATAGAGATCCATAAACTAGTAGAGGGGATTGGTGTCTCTTATGGATAGAGATCCATGAACTTGATTAGGGGATTGGTGTCTCCTTTGGATAGAGGTCCATAAACATTGTAATAGGGAAGGATTCCCAAGAGATTTATTGAGAAAATTTTAGTGAAATATTTTCTTCGTGGAGTAGCCCACATTGGGTGAACCATGTTAAATTGGTGTCTCTATTGTGTGTGGTGATTTGTGCATTAATTTGATTACTATTATTGATATTGCCATTGATATATTGGATAATATTATTTGGGAAAGAAAAGTAAAAAGTGGTCTTATACTATTCACCCCCCTCTTAGTATAAGCTTGTGTTCTTCAATTGGTATCAGAGTGGGTTCCTTCAGAAGAGTTTAACAACTTGAAGGAAAATCTCACAAGAACATAGATGGATTCTCAGAATGGATCTTCAAGGAATTTGACACCATTGTTCGATGGGAACAATTATGCACTTTGGAGTATGAGAATGAAGATTCACCTAATGGCACTTGGAAATGAAATATGGGAAGCAGTTGAGAATGGATACATACCACCAACTACTCCACCTACAGATAAATATGGTAAGATCCTACATCTAAATAATTCAAAGGCAATGAATGGAATTTTAAAGGGTTTGCATGAAATAGAGTTTATAAAGGTTATGCATTGCACATCAGCAAAGGAAATTTGGGATAAGTTGAAAGGTATATATGAGGGAGACAAAAAGGTCAAAAGGGTAAAAGTTGTAAAATTACAAGAGAACATTTGAAGACCTAAAGATGAAGGATGAGGAAAACATTGTTGCATACCTACTTCGTGTGGATGAGGTTGTTAACTCCATGCAAGGACTTGGGCTTAAAGTTGAAGAAATAGATGTTTGTGATAAGATTTTAAGGTCACTCCCAAAAAGGTATAGTGAAAATATTTCAGCTATAGAAGAGTCAAAAGATATTGAACTTTTGACAAGGGATGAATTACATGGAATTCTCACAGCTTTTGAGATGAGAATAAAAGAGGAACCTATTCCCCAGAAAGAAGCAACCTTCAAAGTTACAAAGAAGACAAAGGGTAAGAAGTCAGATTCAAGCAATGAGTTATCTAGTGATGAAGAAGCAAATTATGGTAGAAGGAACAAGGACTCAAGAAAGTATAAAGGTACGAAATCAGTTAGATGCTTTAATTGTGGTAAATATGGTCACTATGCAACTGATTTTCCAGAAGCTAGAAATAGTAGTGAAGATGAGAAATAAGATCATAAGAACAGGGAAACAGGAAAACACAGGTATCAAAAGAAAAGTAGGGATGGACAAAGCAAGCAAGGAAAGAAGTTTTTCCAAAGGCATAAGAAATTTTTTATGCAGATAAGGCAAGTAAGAGTTCAAGTGATAGTGATGAAAGGTCCTCAGATAATGAAGAAGAAGAAATTCTATTTTTGGTAGAAGAAAAGGTTAATGTTAGAAAAAGGGCACCAATGATTCTCAAGTGTTTTAGGTGTGGTAACTTTGGTCATCTTGAAGATAGTTGTACAAGGAATGGATTCAGTTTCAGTGATGATGAATATGAAGATGCTCTTGGAGGTCTAGAAGAAGAAAGTCTTCTTATGGCAATAGAAGAAGAAGGAAGTGCTTCTAGTAGAAAAGAGTCAGAAAAGAATGAAGATGTTTTTAAAGACAAAAGAGTAGAGGAAGAATCAAAAAAATCAGAGGAAGGAGAAGTTGATCTTGAGGGTGAGCTTATTTCTGCCCTTGATGCATTAAGGAAGGTAAGAAAGTAGAACTCAAAACTCAAGCTTCAATTTCAAGAATGTGATGAAGAGAAAGGAAAGCTTATAGAGGATCTAACCAACTCAATAGCTAAGACAAGGAGATTTAAAGAGAAGTTAGAAGCTAAGGTTTTAGAATGTGAAAAATTAGAGCATGAAGTAGCTTCATTAAGGAAGGAAGTAAAAGAGTCTAGAGATAAGCTACACAGGTTTGGGAGAAGCTCAAAGAAATTGGATAAGATTATCAAGGTACAAATATCTTCATCAAACAAGATAGGACTTGGCTTTGAACAAGAACAAAGAGAACAAGGAGAGGAGTCAATCTCAAGCTCCAAAGAAGAAGAAGCTTCAGAAGAGGAGAGTGTAAGAGAAAGTGAGACTTCTGAGGATGATTTGGACAATAGAAAGTTCAATAAGAGAAGGAACAATGCACAAATGAGGAACAGATGGAACATGAAACAACACAGGGTAGAAGATACTAAGAGACCAATGGGGTCAAGGCAAGGTTTCTTCAATGGATGTTGCTTCTCATGTCATAGGTTTGGGCACAAGGCTACACAATGTAGGACACATGGAAGATAGGAATATGGAAACTTCAGAAACAGGCATCTCTTTCAAGGGTATTGCTACTCTTGTAATCAGTTTGGTCATAAGGCAGTTAATTGTAGGGTTCATGATAGGAATGGATATGGCTTCACCAGGAGAAACTTCAAAATAGTTGCACCTTCAAGGAACCACAACATTAAGTGTTATAAGTGCAATAATTTTGGGCATACAACAAAGTGGTGTAGAGAAAAATTTCCAGAGACAAGCAAGAACAGGAATATTCAGAGGAATCAGAAGGATCAATTGAGGAAGAAGGTGGACAAAGGTAAAGAGCAGTGTATGATGGGAGTAGAGATACTCCCACCCCAAAATTAACCACCTCAAGAGAGGAGGTGGGGGAGGGGCTAAGCTAAGAGTCTCATTCTTAGCCCCAAGCCCCAAAGGTGGCCCTTTGCCATTGATGTCAAAGGGGGAGAGATTTGAGTTAGGGGAGAGCATTCAATCAGGGGAGCAATTTCTCAAGGGGAGCAGTATTGGAAAAAGGAAAAGGAATGGTTACAAAAAAAGGGGTTGCCATCAATGACAAAGGGGGAGATTGTTGGAAATTTTGAGTTAGTTGTGTTGTCATTGATGTCAAGAGTCAGTGTTAGGAATCAGTGCAGGACTTGGCAAAAGAAGGGTTAAAATATTTATATTTTAAGCCCAAGAGATTTGGTTTAAGAGCTTCACATGATTGGTCAAAAGGATGGTTAAATACCCTGAAGAAAAGGCCTAAAGGAAATAATATTATAATATTTATTATTATAATATTAAAGGTGATCAGAAAAGGTCTAAGGGCGAAAGAGAAAAATACCTAGGCCCAATGGAAATAATATTATAATATTTCTATTATAATATTAAAGGTTTAATTAAAGCCTAAGGTAATTTATAAATAATTTATAATATTTATATTATAAATTAATTTATAAAAATAATAATATTATAACCCAAAGTTGGGTTGGGCAAAGTTTAAATTAAATTTTATTCCTCCCATCGACATTGGAGGATAAAAGCATATGGTATAAATACCATATCATTTGTTTCAAAATGCTAAGTCTCCGAATATCATGTGCATGTGATTTGTGAAAGGGAATGCGAATAATTCATGAGAAAATAAAGACAAAGGTTTTTAATTTTTAATTGCACCCAAAAAATATGAAGAACAAGGTGACCAAGGTGGAAAGATTTAACACCAACCAAGTGGTTGGGCTAGCGGTAAGTTTGAGGTGTGTAAGGCATTGGGAACGCAGAGGTGCTGCGTTCGAATCTCGATGGTGATGAAAGGACAAAGCCTTTTTGGCTTTGGCATGGGAGGAAGAGACAAAGCGCTCAAGGTGCTTTTGCCTCCCACGTGAGCGCTTAGCTCACGCGGTAGGGTAGTCATGGCTAAGGCGCAGGTGGTGCTTCGACCAGGGATCGAGTCCCACCAAGGAGCGCACACGAGGTATTTAATTTTTGATTAAAGTGCATGGTCTATGGTCTATGGTCTATGGTTGTTGGTGGCGCTTAGTTGAAGCGCATGATTTAATTTTGCATTGTTAGATGATCATAGGTTAATGTGCATTGTGGGTATGATATGAGCACGTGGTGTATTTGATTTAGTGAGTGCCTAAGGAGTTAAAAGGAGGGTAAGGTAAATTATTTTTTACCTTAGACAAAAAGTGATAAATAGTTTTATTGAAGGTTAAAAGTAAATTGCATTATTTTATAAAGTCAATTATTTTGAAAATGCAATTTTGAGTAGGGAGACATAAGTAGGATTTTGGATTACTTCATGCATTAAATTTTTGAAAGGGGTTATAGTGAAACTGAGTGATTGAAATCTTTATTTGATAAGTTTGGAGATAATAAGGTGTATTTGAGTCTTGTTAATTTTGTAATGGTGAATTAATATTGAGGGAATATTTGAGTGAAGATTTTTGCTATCTAACCATTGAGATTGGCAAAGAGGTTGATTGTGATTGAGACAGGTTTTGAGGTCATATCTCCATCAAACAAAAGGTATGGGCACATCTTCCTTGTGAGTGAAATATTGTTGGGTTGGATGTTGTGAATGCTAAGTTGGAGTGAAAAGGTTTGTTTGATAAGCATTGTTGAGTAAGATTTCATGTGCATGATTGGTGAATGTTTGTGAGAACATTTGAGTGAGAAATTGAGAACTATCTTGAACTAGGGTTTGTGAAAGATCATGAGTATCATTGTTATGTGAGATTGTTTGATAAGCATTGTTGGAAATATTTGAGTAAACCTTCATGTGCATGATTAGGGTTTGTGAAAAGATCATGAGTATCATTGTTATGTGAATGTGGAATCATCTTGAGTCAAGGATTGAGATTCATAGTGTAGTGAAACACTTGTTTAGGGTTTGTAAGCAAGTTGTGTTTCATTGAGTGATTGGTTGAGTGGAGTTGATTGAGCATAATTGATTGGAAGTGTTGGAGTGATAGTTCAAGTTCTATGAAACAAATTGTTCTTTATTCTTAATTGATTTGAAAAGAGTTTGGAAGTGATTGAGTGTTTGTGAGTGAAACATATTGAGTCTCTAACAATTCTCTATATGCTTCTATGGTTTAACAAGATTCTAAGTGAAACTTGTTAGAGTGATTGAAGAGGTTTTTTATGAGAGATTGAGTTGAGTTTTTGTATGCAAGTATTGCAATTGATTTGAATAAGCTTTGTGAAAGCTTATGAGCATATTTGAGTAAGTCCTAGAGGGGACTTAAGGACAGAATTGAGGAAGATTTTGTGAAAGCTTAAGGACATATTTGTGTGAGATTTTATGGAAGCTTACAATAAGATTTGGACAAGTTCTAGAGAGGACTTGTTGAAGTTGAGACAAGTCTTAGTAAGACTTTAAATTTGTGAGCTTTTTGAAACTTACAAGCAGAGTTGAGGTAAGTCTTGGTGAAGACTTGTTGAGAGATTGGACAAGTTCTAGAGAGGACTTATGGAGAAAATTTGAGGTAAGTCTTAGTGAAGACTTGAGAGCAGATTGGACAAGTTCTTGAGAGGACTTATGGATATATTTGAGATAAGTCTTTGAGAAGACTTGAGAGCAGAGTTGATTGATTGATTTGTTCAAGCTTTGAGTTAAGGTTTGGGGCAGATCTAGCAGAGTTGATTTGTGATTAGATCAAGCTTTGTGTTAAGGCTTGAGGATAGATTTGAGGATAGAGTTTGGTGCAGATTTGAGGGCAGATTTATGCCAGACCAAAGACAGAGATTGAGCAGATTTGTGCTAGATCGAAGGACTATGTTTAGTTGCAAATTGAGATAGAGATTGAGTAGATTTGTGCTAGACCAAGACTATGTTTAGTAATTTGAGATAGATATTGAAATTCAAGGATGTTGAGTGTAGATTTGAGATAGAATTGAGAATTTGTGCTAGACTGAAGGACTATGTTTAGTGCAGATTTGAGACAGAGTTGAGAGCAAGCTTTGGAGGTGACAGAGAAGAGGATAGTAGTCTCTAGTGGATAGAGATCCATTAGCCAGGGTAGTGAGGATAGAGTCTTATGAGTGAGGATAGAGGTCTTCAGTGGAGAGAGATCCACAAGCCAGAGTAGTGGAGGTAGTAGTCTTCTAGAGGATCACCAACTAGAGAAGAGGAGAAGGAGTTCTCCTATGGATAGAGATCCATGAACCAGTAAGAGGATTGGTGTCTCCTATGGATAGAGATCCATAAACTTGATTAGGGGATTGGTGTCTCCTTTGGATAGAGGTCCATAAACATTGTAATAGGGAAGGATTCCCAAGAGATTTGTTGAGAAAATTTTAGTGGAATATTTTCTCCGTGGAGTAGCCCACATTGGGTGAACCACATTAAATTGGTGTCTCTATTGTGTGTGGTGATTTGTGCATTGCTTTGATTACTATTGTTGATATTGCCATTGATATATTGGATAATATTATTTGAGAAAGAAAAGTAAAAAGTGGTCTTATACTATTCACCCCCCTCTCAATATAAGCTTGTGTTCTTCAATTGGTATCAGAGTGGGTTCCTTCGAAAGAGTTTAATAGCTTGAAGGAAAATCTCATAAGAACACAGATGGATTCTTAGAATGGATCTTCAAGGAATTTGGCACCATTGTTCAATGGGAAAAATTATGCACTTTGGAGTATGAGAATGAAGATTCACCTAATGGCACTTGGAAATGAAATATGGGAAGCAGTTGAGAATGGATACATACCACCAACTACTCCACCTACAGATAAATATGGTAAGTTTTGAGCAAGGTGCTGCAAGAAGTTTGTCATTGTTGTCAACACAGGAAGTTAGATCTAATGATGCAGTGGACAGACAGTTCAGGAGTCATTCAGATGCAGAGGACAGAAGTTCAAAGGATAGTCGGATTATGTAAAGTGCAATTCCTGGAAAACATAAGTGACCCAGTTTCAAAAATTCAAATAAAAAGACAAGTTAGAAAACTGTCGCAATATCGCGACATGTTTTCTGTCACGATTTCATGACAGGTCGGAGGAGAGAGAAGGCACAACCAAAAATGTCATGATTTCATGACAAAAATGAGGAGAGAGAAGGCATAGCTAAAAATTTCATGATTTCATGACAAAAAAGAGGAGAGAGAAGGTGCAAGGCTAAGTCGAGAAACTGTAGCGATTTCGCTACATGTTGGATTTTCGCTAGCCGAAGCAAGGAGAAAGCGTTAACTGAAAAGTTGTAGCAATTTCGCTACATGTATTGATTTTGCTAGTGCTTGAAGCGAGAAATGTACGAAAGCTGAAAGCATCACGATTTCGTGACAAGAATGAGGATGACGTCAGCGAAAGCTGAAAGTGTCACGATTTTGTGACAGGTTGCAAGAAAAGCCTTTGGAAGTCGAAAGCGTCATGATTTCATGATAAGAATGAGGATGACGTCAACGAAAGCTAAAAGTGTCACGATTTCG
Organism: Wollemia nobilis; assembly: GCA_028583015.1. NCBI lineage: Eukaryota > Viridiplantae > Streptophyta > Pinopsida > Araucariales > Araucariaceae > Wollemia > Wollemia nobilis. The sequence goes on from JAQPPZ010004842.1 coordinate 8,507,239, forward strand.
TGACAGGTTGCAAGAAAAGCCTCTAGAAGTCGAAAGCGTCACGATTTCACGACAAGTATGAGGATGATGTCAGTAAAAGTTTGAAGTGTCATGATTTCATGACAAGAACGATGGCAAAGCTATCAAAGGCCAAAAGGGTCATGATTTCACGATAGCAAGGACAAGAAGGCGTACAACTACAAAAAGTGTCACAATATCGCAGCATGTTTCTATTTCATGACAATAGTTATAGGAAGGTGACAGAGGTGGCAGTAGCAGTTGAGGCCGACAAAGTTGAATCTGGGCTGATAGATTTTAGGGTTTGCAGCCAAAAATTTTAGGGTTTGCAACCGATAATTTCTAGGGTTTGCAGTCAACAATTTCTAGGGTTTGTAGCTAACAATTTCTAGGGTTTTATAGCCGACATTCTTAGGGTTACAGTTGACTTTTGTTTAATATTTGTTCTTGAATTTTCTTCTATAAAAAGGAGGGGTACTTCGAGTTTGAGAATATGTTGTGTGAAGATAATGTGCGAATGCGAGTAGAGTGTTTGCGCAAGTGAAGTTCATGTCGAGTAGAGAGCGAGTCGTATCGAACTTGTGCGAATGAGGTGCGCGGGGTGCAGATGTTGAGTCATATCATTTCAAGCTGAGTGCGAAGTCGTAGTTCGAGTTGAAGTGAAGTGTGCATATCATGATTGCGTGAATTAAGAGCGTGATGTGCAGAGGTTGAGTTCTAAGTGTGAAGTGATAGCATGCAGACAACAAAAGTGATCGATCATCTGATTGCAGTAGAGAGTGCAAAGAAGTTCATAGAAGCGGTCGGATAGTGCAAAGCGTTTTGCACAGAAGCAACAGAATACAGAGAAACAATAGACTATAAGAAATAACGTGAAAGGTTTATTCTATAATTTTTATTATCATTATTGACTTCCAAGTTATAGCTTGGCATAAGGGGTTGGTGCCTCTTTCTAGTAGGTGCTGGTAAAATAGGAGTTGGTGCTCCATTCTGTTTGAAAAAGATAAAGCTAAGGGGTTGGTGCTCCTTCCAGTTGGTGCTGGTAAAAGATATTGTAAAGTTGTAGCTTTGCATTGGTTGGATTTGGATGGTAATCCAAGCAATAATTTTGAGGAGTAGCCACATTGGTGAACCTCATTAAATTACTATGTTGTGTGTCATGCTTTATTGCTGCATTTGATATTTCTTTTATTAGTTTTAAATAGCTTCTGGATTTAAAACTATATATATTAGAAATTTTAAAGATCACACTGATTCACCCCCATCTCAGTGTCACTATGATTACAACAATTGGTATCAAAGCCAGGTTCTTGAACAGGCTCAAATAGCTAGGGTGATCTTGGAAGTGACGTAATGGCAAGTGGTAAAGGGTTCTCCTCGAACAAAGCACCATTGTTTGATGGAACTAATTATGCATTCTAGAAAATTAGAATGCAGACATATCTCAGTGCTTTGGGTTTTGACATCTAGGGTGCAGTCGTTAATGGTTACAAAGCTCCCGCCATCGCTCCAATAGACACTGCTGGTAAAAAGGCTTTTGAAAATGATTCAAAAGCAAAAAATGCCATCATGTGTGGACTAGTGGATAGTGAGCTAGTCAAGATCATAAATTGTGAATCAACAAAATATGTATGGGATAAACTAGAGAACATTCATGAAGGAGATGATAGGATCAAGGAGGCCAAGCTTCAAAAACATCGAGCTCAATTCAAATCTTTAAAGATGGACAATGATGAGAACATAGAGACTTTCATGCAAAGAGTCAATGGGATCACCAATTCAATCAGAGGTCTCAGCGAAAATATAAACGATGCTACTATCATGAAAAAGGTATTAATATCGCTCCCTCCTAGATTTGATTCTAAAGTCTCTGCCATAGAAGAAGCCAAAGATCTAAATCGTTTTAGTATGGATGAGATGCATGGTTCCTTGACTGCTTTTGAAATGAGAATAGGAAGGTCAAATCCCACAGATAAAAAAACAACTTTCAAAGCTCTAAAAGGCAAAGACACAAAACAAGAGTCTAAAGAAGAGGATGTATCAGATGAAATGGAAGCAAATTTTTTTAGAAAACTGAGAAAAGGAGAAGGAAAATACAAAGAAAAGCTATTGTTTAAATGTTTCAACTGTGGAGGTATTGGACACTTTGCTACCAAATGTCCTCTCAATGATAAGAACAAAGGTGAAGAAACTCTGCATCAAGAAAGAAGTGAATGGAGGAAGAAAACAAACTTCAGAAAAGGCAATTTCAAAAAGAAAAGTTTTATATCCCGAAATGCAGATTCTTCAGAGGATAGCTCTAGTGAAGACTCTGAAGAAGAAACAGGTGAAGCTCTCTTTATGGCGTTTGAAGTAGAAAAATCAAAAGAGGCAGAAAACCCAGAAAAGAGAGAAGGAATGAACTCTAAAGTGTTTATTGAAAAAGCTGAGGCTGAAGTTGATTTAGAAGGTGAGATGGTGTCTGCTCTTATGGAATGAAAATCTAAGAAAAGAAAGAATAAAAAACTGTCAATGAAGCTTGAGGATGCAAATGACATTATAACCAGTCTAAAAACATAGACAAAAGAGTATAAGAAAATGTCCGAAGATCTTGAAGTTTAGGTAACCATGAAGATAGATTACTATTGCAAACTAGAAGAAGAAAATGTTGGTCTTTGAATACAGATACAAGAGCTGGATCAAAAAATTAGCTGCCATTTCAAACGTGAAGAAAGTTCGATGAAGCTAGACAAAATCCTAAGCGATCAAAGACCCGCAGGTATCAAATTCAGTCTGGGCTTTATTGAAGGAGAATCATCAAACGGACCAAAGGCAAGCAATGTTGAATGTGAAAAGAGTAAAGACAAGAAACAGGTTGTTGAAAGAAAGACAAATCAGGCAAAAGAAAGCAGTAATGCCAGTCCTAAAATAGGAACTAACAATGATGGCTTTACCAAGGTCACAAAAAAAAAAAAAAAAGATCTAAGGCTCCTACAACTTGGCAAAGACCATATTTCAGGTTCAATCATTACTTTTATGGTTTCTGTTTCAAATGTAATGGTTATGGGCATAAAATTGCTGACTGCAAGTATAATGTAGGTCCAAGAAGTTTCACTAGTAGAAATACTTTTGCTCCTTTAATGAGTTATGCAGTAGAATGCTTTAATTGTCACAACTTTGGGCACATTGCTAGAAACTGTCATAGTACTTCTGCTTCAAATCAATCTCAGAAAAGAAGAATTCAACCATATAGGGCAAAATAGAATAGAATTCCTTCTGAAATATATGTGCAAGATTCTAAAAATGGGAAATCCAAGCTAGAGCCCAGTACCATAGTCAAAACAAAATGGAAATAGAAAGAACAGCTTAGGGAAGAAAAATAATCTTTAATAGTATAGACAGCTTTCAGGGCTCAGAATAAATGTGTACCGTGGATACTTGATAGTGGTTGCTCAAGTCATATGACAGGTGATAAACAAAAATTTGAAAAACTACAGAAATATGAGGGTGGCTCTGTGAAGTTTGGAAATAATGATGGAGCCAAAATAATAGGAAAAGGATCTGTCAAAATTAGTGAAGGGAAAATCAAGTTAGAAGAAGTTTTATTTGTGGATGGTTTGAAACACAACCTGTTAAGTTTCAGTCAAATATGTGATAAAGGACATGAAGTAGTCTTCAAAAAGTAGGGTTGTGAAGTCAGAAAAATAAACAATGGGAAATTGATAGCAACTGGTTCAAGGACGTCTGGAAATTTGTACACACTCTCAGAAACTTTAGGAGGTACGTGTTTCATTGGACAAGAAGGAAAGTAATAAGTAATTACTCTCTTTTATACAACATTGAGCCCAAAAACATAGATGAAGCAAGCAAAGATGATAGCTGGATGAAGGCAATCAATGAAGAGTTAGATCAGATTAAAAAAAATAGAACTTGGGAATTGGTACCTAGACCTGCAAATAAGAATGTAATCGGCACCAAATGGATATTTCAAAACAAATTAAATGAAGACGGACAGGTCATTAGGAACAAAGCAAGATTGGTTTGTAAAGGATATGCACAGGTCGAAGGCATTGATTTTGAAGAAACTTTTGCACCAGTGGCCAGATTAGAAGCAATTAGAATTTTTTTGGCCTTAGCATGTTGAGCAAGGTGTTGCAAGAAGTTTGTCATTGTTGTCAACACAGGTAGTTAGATCTAATGATGCAGTGGACAAACAGTTCAGGAGTCATTCAGATGCAAAGGACAGAAGTTCAAAGGATAGTCAGATTATGTAAAGTGCAATTCCTAGAAAATAGAAGTGACCCAGTTTCTAAAATTCGAAGAAAAAGACAAGTTAGAAAACTGTCGCGATATCGCGACATGTTTTCTGTCACGATTTTGCGACAAGTCGGAGGAGAGAGAAGGCGTAGTCAAAAATGTCGTGATTTCATGACAAAAATGAGGAGAGAGAAGGCGCGAGCCAAAAATGTCATGATTTTGCGAAAAAAATGAGGAGAGAGAAGGCACAGCCAAAAGTGTCATGATTTCATGACAAAAATGAGGAGAGAGAAGGCACAAGGCAAACTGTCATGATTTTGCGACATGTTGGCGGCCAAGAAGCTAAGTCGAGAAACTGTAGCAATTTCGCTACATGTTGGATTTTCACTGGCCGAAGCAAGGAGAAAGCGTTAAGTTGAAAAGTTGTAGCGATTTTGCTACATGTTGAAATTTCGCTGGCCGAAGCAAGGAGAAAGCGTTAAGTGGAAAAGTTGTAGCGATTTCGCTACATGTTGAAATTTTGTTGGCCGAAGCAGGGAGAAAGTGTTAAGTGAAAATATGTAGCGATTTCGCTACGAGTCAAAAGTGCACAACACAAAGGTGTAGCGATTTCGCTACGAGTGGAAAAAGCACAACACGAAGGTGTAGCGATTTTGCTACGAGTCAAAAGTGCTCAACACGAAGGTGTAGCGATTTTGCTACAAGTCAAAAGTGCAGAACTCAAAGGTGTAGCGATTATGCTACAAGTCGAAAGTGCAAGGCACAAAAGTGTAGCGATTTCACTACAAGTCAAAGTTTCACGGGTAGAAGCAAAGTTGGAAGCACAAGGCACAAAGTTGTAGCGATTTCGCTACTGCATGAAGCAAGAAATGTATGAAAGCCGAAAGCGTCATGATTTCATGACAAAGATGAGGATGACGTCAATAAAAGCTGAAAGTGTCACGATTTCGTGACAGGCTGCAACAAAAGCCTCTGGAAGTCGAAAGCATCGTGATTTCATGACAAATATGAGGATGACGTCAGCGAAAGTTGAAAGTGTCATGATTTTGCGACAGGTTGCAAGAAAATCCACTGGAAGCCGAAAGTGTCACGATTTCACGACAAGAATGAGGATGACGTCAGCAAAAGTTCGAAGTGTCACGATTTCGTGACAAGAACGGTGGCAAAGCTATCAAAGGCCAAAAGGGTCATGATTTCATGACAGCAAGGACAAGAAGGCATACGCTTTCAAAAAGCGTCGTGATATCGTGACATGTTTCTATTTCACGACAATAGTTACAGGAAGGTGACAGAGGTGGCAGTAGAAGTTGGATCTGGGCAGATAGATTTTAGGGTTTTGCAGCTGATAGATTTTAGGGTTTACAACCGATAATTTCTAGGGTTTGTAGCTGACAAATTCTAGGGTTTTGCAACTGACATTCTTAGGGTTACAGCTGACTGTTGTTTAGGAAAAGTTGAGGTCGACAAAGTTGAATCTGGGCCGACAAATTCTAGGGTTTTGCAGTCGACATTCTTAGGGTTACAGCCAACTGTTGTTTAGGATTTGTTCCTTAAATTTCTTCTATAAAAGTATGGGTACTTGAAGTTTGAAAGTGAGGTGTGGAAGATAATGTGCGAATGCAAGTAGAGTGATTGCACAAGTGAAGTTCATGTCGAGCAGAGTGTGAAGTCATAGTTTGAGTCTGCATATTGTGATTGCATGAATGAAGAGTGCAATGTGTAGATGTGGAGTTCTAAGTGCAAAGTGATAGCACACAGACAACAAAAGTGATCGATCATTCGATTACAGCAGAGAGTGCGAAGAAGTACACAAAAGCGGTCGAACAGTGCGAAGCATTTTGCATAGAAGCAACAGAATGCAAAAAAATAGCAGACTGTAAGAAACAACGTGAAAGTTTTATTCTGTAATTTTTATTATCTCTATTTACTTCCAAGTTGCAGCTTGGCATAAGGGGTTGGTGCCTCTTTCCAGTAGGTGCTGGTAAATTAGGAGTTGGTGCTCCATTCTGTTTGAAACAGATAAAGCTAAGGGGTTGGTGCTCCTTCTAGTTGGTGCTGGTAAAATATTTTGTAAAGTTGTAGCTTTGCATTGGCTGGATTTGGATGGTAGTCCAAGCAGTCATTTTGAGGAGTAGCCACATTGGTGAACCTCGTTAAATTACTGTGTTGTGTGTCATGCTTTCTTGCTGCATTTGATATTTCTTTTATCAGTTTTAAATAGCTGCTAGATTTAAAACTATATATATTAGAAATTTTAAAGATCACACTGATTCACCCCCCTCTCAGTGTCACTGTGATTACAACAATTGGTATCAGATCCAGGTTCCTGAACAGGCTCAAACAGCTAGGGTGATCTTGGAAGTGACGCAATGGCAAGTGGTGAAGGGTTCTCCTCGAACAAAGCACCATTGTTTGATGGAACTAATTATGCATTCTGGAAAATTAGAATGCAGACATATCTCAGTGCTTTGGGTTTTGACATCTGGGGTGCAGTAGTTAATGGTTACATAGCTCCCGCCATCGCTCCAATAGACACTGCTGGTAAAAAGGCATTTGAAAATGATTCAAAAGCAAAAAATGCAATCATGTGTGGACTAGTGGACAGTGAACTAGTCAAGATCATAAATTGTGAATCAACAAAATATGTATGGGATAAACTAGAGAACATTCATGAAGGAGATGATAGGATCAAGGAGGCCAAGCTTCAAACACATCGAGCTCAATTCGAATCTTTAAAGATGGACAATGATGAGAACATAGAGACTTTCATGTAAAGAGTCAATGGGATCACCAATTCAATCAGAGGTCTCGGCGAAAATATAAACGATGCTACTATCGTGAAAAAGGTATTAAGATCGCTCCCTCCTAGATTTGATTCTAAAGTCTCTGCCATAGAAGAAGCCAAAGATCTAAATCATTTTAGTATGGATGAGATGCATGGTTCTTTGACTGCTTTTGAAATGAGAATAGGAAGGTCTAATCCCACAGATAGAGAAGCTACTTTCAAAGCCCTAAAAGGAAAAATCACAAAACCAGAGTCTGAAGAAGAGGATGTATCAGATGAAATGAAAGCAAATTTTTTCAAAAAACTAAGAAAGGGAAAAGGAAAGTATAGAGGAAAGCTACCATTTAAATGCTTTAACTGCGGAGGCATTGGGCACTTTGCGACAAAATGTCCTCTCAATGAAAAGAACCAGGGTGAGGAAACTTCGCACCAAGAAAGAAGTGACTGGAAGAAGAAATCAAACTTCGGGAAAGGCAATTTCAAAAAAAAAAGTTTTATCTCTCGAAATGCGAGATTCTTCGGAGGACGACTCTAGTGAAGACTACGAAGAAGGAACAGGTGAGGCTCTCTTTATGGCATTTGAAGATAGAAAAAATAGAAGAGGCGAGAAAACACAGAAAAGAGAGAAGGAATGAACTATGAAGTGTCTATTGAAAAAGGTGAGGCTGAAGTTGATTTAGAAGGTGAGCTGGTTTCTGCTCTTATGGAATGGAAATCTGAGAAAAGAAAGAATAAAAAACTATCAAGGAAGCTTGAGGATGCAAATGACATTATAACCAGTCTAAAAACATAGATAGAAGAGTACAAGAAAATGTCTAAAGATCTTGAAGTACAGGTAACCATGAAGATAGATTACTGTTGCAAATTGGAAGAAGAAAATGTTGGTCTTCGAATACAGATACAAGAGCTGGATCGAAAAATTAGCTGCCATTTAAAACGTGAAGAAAGTTTGATGAAGCTGGACAAAATCCTAAGCGATAAAAGACCCACAGGTATCAAATTTGGTCTGGGCTTTACTGAAGGAGAATCATCAAATGGACCAAAGGCAAGCAATGTTGAATGTGAAAAGAGTAGAGACAAGAAACAGGCTGTTGAAAGAAAAATAAATCAGGCAAAAGAAAGCAATAATGCCAGTCCTAAAATAGGAACTGATAATGATGGTTTTACCAAGGTCACACATCAAAAGAAAAGAAGATCTAAGGCTCCTACAACATCTTGGCAAAAACCATCTTTCAGGTTCAATCATTACTTTTATGGTTTCTGTTTCAAATGTAATGGTTATGGGCATAAAATTGCTAACTGCAAGTATAATGTTGGTCCAAGAAGTTTCACTAGTAGAAATACCTTTGCTCCTCTAATGAGTTATGCAGTAGAATGATTTAATTGTCACAACTTTGGGCACACTGCTAGAAACTGTCATAGTATTTCTGTTTCAAATCAATATCAGAAAAGAAGAATTCAACCATATAGGGAAAAATAGAATAGAAATATTTCTGAAAGATATGTGCAAGATTCTAAAAATGGGAAATCCAAGTTAGAACCCAATACCATAGTCAAAACAGAATGGAAACAAAAAGAATAGCTCAGAGAAGAAAATGAATCTTTAATAGTGTAGACATCGTTCAGGGCTCAGAATAAATGTGTACCGTGGATTCTTGACAGTGGTTGCTCAAGTCATATGACAGGTGATAAACATAAATTTGAAAAACTACAGAAATATGAGGGTGGCTCTGTGAAGTTTGGAAATAATGATGGAGCCAAAATAATAGGAAAAGGATCTATCAAAATTAGTGAAGGGAAAATCAAGTCAGAAGAAGTTTTATTTGTGGATGGTTTGAAACACAACATGTTAAGTGTCAGTCAAATCTGTGATAAAGGACATGAAGTAGTCTTCAAAAAGTAGGGTTGTAAAGTTAGAAAAATAAACAATGGGAAATTGATAGCAACCGGTTCAAGGACGTCTGGAAATCTATACACACTCTCAGAAACTTCGGAAGGTACGTGTTTCATTGGACAAGAAGAAGAGAATTGGATGTGGTACAAGAGGCTTGGACACATAAGTTTTGATAATTTGGTGAAAATCAGCTCAAAACAAGCAGTGAGAGATATTCCAACCATTAAAAAACCTTCAAACAATGTTTGTGCTTCATGTTAAAAAGGAAAGCAAACCAGAGTGTCATTTAAAACAAAAGAATACCACACTAGCAGGCCCTTAGAACGTATTCATACAGACTTATGTGGACCCATGAGAACTCAAAGCATTAATGATGACAAATACTTTATGTTGTGTATCGATGATTATTCCAGAATGACATGGATATTTATCCTAAAAGATAAAATAGAAGCATTTGAAATGTTCAAAACCTTCAAACAGCTAGTTGAGAATGAAACAGGAAAAAGGGTCAAATTATTACAATCAGACAGAGGAGGAGAATTCATTTCGAATGAATTTATAGAATACTATGAAAAACATGGTATCAGGAGACAATATTCAACAGCTAGAACTCCACAACAGAATGGCGTAGTAGAAAGAAATAACAAAACTATACAGGAAATGGCACGCACCATGTTGGAAAAAAATAAAATAGCAAATAGATTTTAGAAAGAAGCAGTTCACACTGTAGTTTACATCCAAAACATATATATGTTAAGAACTCATGAATGCAAAACACCTTATGAGTTGTGGTTTGGTAGAAAAGCAACAACAAAACATCTCAAAGTATTTGGTTGTAGGTGCTACATCAGAAAAACTGATGACAACATTGGGAAGTTTGAAGATAGAGCAGATGAAGGTGTTTTTATTGGGTATTCATCAAAAAGCAAAGCTTACAAATGCTACAACAAGAGACTCAAGAAAATTGTGGACAGTGCAAATGTTAAATTTGATGAAGGTGGGACACGTTTAGCTACTTTGAGGAAAACTACCCAATCTATGAAGAAGTCATTGAAGGAGATGAGGTGAATGAAACACAAAATAAAACTACGTTTGATTCAGATGAAGTAGTCGATGACTCAAAGGGGCAAGAAAACAGGAAGCAGGCAGAAAAATCATCCAAGAGACCAAATAATTGGAGACACCATAGTTGGTATTCAAAAAAGAATGAAAGTAATAAGTAATTACTCTCTTTTATCTAGCATTGAGCCCAAAAACATAGATGAAGCAAGCAAAGATGATAGCTGGATGAAGGCAATAAATGAAGAGTTAGATCAAATTGATAAGAATAGAACTTGGGAATTAGTACCTAGACCTACGAATAAGAATGTAATCGACACCAAATGGATATTTCAAAAAAAATTAAATGAAGACGGACAAGTCATTAGGAACAAAGCAAGACTGGTTTGTAAAGGATATGCACAGGTCGAAGGCATTGATTTTGAAGAGACTTTTGCACCAGTGGCCAGATTAGAAGCAATTAGAATGTTTTTGGCCTTAGCAGTTCACAAAAACTTCAGAGTTTATTAGATGGATGTAAAATCTGAATTTTTAAATGGGAAACTTGAAGAAGAGGTCTATATTGAACAACCGGATGGCTTTCAAATTAGTGAGGATCCTAACCTTGTATGCAAATTAAAAAAAGCATTGTATGGATTAAAACAAGCACCACGGGCATGGTATGCAAGGCTAGATAACTATCTCTCTCAACAGGGATTCAAGAAAGGTTTAGTGGACAGTAATCTGTATGTGAAAACAGAAGGTGGGCATCTCATTGTTCTAGTTGTCTATGTAGATGATATCATATTTTGTAGCAAAAAAGATGAATCTTGTAAAGACTTAACAAATAAGATGCAGAATGAATTTGAAATGTCTATGATTGGTGAACTGTCTTACTTTCTTGGGCTACAAGTTAATCAAAATGAGAAAGGCATATTCATTTCCCAAATCAAATATGTGAAAGAAATGCTAAAAAGGTTCACTATGGAGGACTGTAAGCTAGTTAGCACTCCCATGACAACAGGCTACAAATTGAGTAAAGAAGACAAATCTCCACCTATAGACCAAACCATGTATAGATCTATGATTGGAAGTTTACTATATTTAACAACTACCAGACCTGATATTCTGCAGGCAGTTTGCATGGTAGCTAGATTTCAGGCCAGTCCCAAAGAGACTCATGTGACAGCAGTTAAAAGGATCTTTCGGTATCTCAAGGGCACCATGGAGTATGGGTTGTGGTATCCAAAAGGCAAAGACTTCACTCTTATATCATATTCAGATGCATTCTATTTGGGGGATAGATTGGTTGCATGGAACAGTAAGAAGCAAGAGTTAGTTTCTTTATCTACAGCTGAGGCAGAATATATTGCAGCAACCACATGTTGTACACAAGTCTTGTGGATGAAACAAACTTTGAAAGATCTTGGAATTAATTTCAGTGAACCAATATCAGTTAAGTGTGATAACACCAGTGCAATTAACATCTCCAAGAATCCAGTTATGCACTCACGGACTAAACACATTGCTATAAGGTATCATTTCTTGAAGGAGAAAGTTGTAGAAGGAGAAGTCAAATTGGATTTTGTCCCAACTACAAAACAAGTAGCAGATATTTTTACAAAACCTTTGCCCAAGGAAGTGTTTGAGTACCTTCGAAGCAAATTAGGAGTAGTCACACTTCCTAAGAAGTGACTAGCTACAGGGATCACTTTCTCAGGGGGAGCATTTGAGTATTTGACTATTCTTTTGCTCATGATTATAATTTGTGCTAGATGCAACAAATTGTGCCTAAGAATTGTGAGGATGGACTCAAGGGGAGTCTGCAGCAACCCTTTGGTATTATTGACAAAGGGGGAGAAGAGTTACAGGAATGTACACAGGTGTTGCCAACAATTCCAAAGGGGGAGATTGTTGAGCAAGGTGTTGCAAGAAGTTTGTCATTGTTGTCAACATAGGCAGTTAGATCTAATGATGCAGTGGACAGACAGTTTAGGAGTCATTCAGATGCAGAAGACAGAAGTTCAAAGGACAGTCAGATTATGTAAAGTGCAATTCTTGGAAAACAGAAGTGACCTAGTTTCTAAAATTTGAAGAAAAAGACAAGTTAGAAAATTGTCGCGATATCGCGACATGTTTTCTGTCGCGATTTCACGACAAGTCGGAGGAGAGAGAAGGCACAGTCAAAAATGTCACGATTTCACGACAAAAATGAGGAGAGAGAAGGCACAGCTAAAAATTTCTTGATTTCGCAACAAAAATGAGAGAGAAGGCACAGCCGAAAGTGTCGCAATTTTGCGACAAAAATGAGGAGAGAGAAGGCGCAAGGCAAACTGTCACGATTTTGTGACATTTTGGAGGCCAAGAAGCTAAGTCGAGAAACTATAGTGATTTCGCTACATGTTGGATTTTCGTTGGCCGAAGCAAGGAGAAAGTGTTAAGTTGAAAAGTTGTAGCGATTTCGCTACATGTTGAAATTTTGCTGGCCAAAGTAAGGAGAAAGCGTTAAGTGGAAAAGTTGTAGCGATTTTGCTACATGTTGAAATTTTGTTGGCCGAAGCAGGGAGAAAGTGTTAAGTGAAAAGATGTAGCGATTTTGCTACGAGTTAAAAGTGCACAACACAAAGGTGTAGCAATTTCACTATGAGTGGAAAAAGCACAACACAAAGGTGTAGCGATTTTGCTACGAGTCAAAAGTGCTCAACACGAAGGTGTAGCGATTTCGCTACAAGTCAAAAGTGTAGAACTCAAAGGTGTAGCGATTATGCTACAAGTCAAAAGTGCAAGGCACAAAAGTGTAGCAATTTTGCTACAAGTCAAAGTTTCACAGGTAGAAGCAAAGTTGGAAGCACAAGGCACAAAGTTGTAGCAATTTCGCTACTGCATGAAGCAAGAAATGTACGGAATCCGAAAGCATCGTGATTTTATGACAAAGATGAGGATGATGTCAGCAAAAGCTGAAAGTGTCACGATTTCACGACAGGTTGCAACAAAAGCCTCTGGAAGCCGAAAGCATTGTGATTTCGTGACAAAGATGAGGATGTCATCAGTGAAAGCTGAAAGTGTCACGATTTCACGACAGGTTGCAAGAAAAGCCGCTGGAAGCCGAAAGCGTCATGATTTCGTGACAAGAATGAGGATGACATCAGCAAAAGTTTGAAGTGTCACAATTTTGCAACAAGAACGGTGGCAAAGCTATCAAAGGCCAAAAGGGTCATGATTTCGTGATAGCAAGGACAAGAAGGTGTACGGTTTCAAAAAGCGTCACGATATCGTGACATGTTTCTATTTCACGACAATAGTTACAGGAAGGTGACAGAGGTGGTAATAGAAGTTGGATCTGGGTCGACAGATTTTAGGGTTTTGTAGCCGACAGATTTTAGGGTTCGTAGCTGATAATTTCTAGGGTTTGCAGCTGACAAATTCTAGGGTTTTGCAGCTGACATTCTTAGGGTTACAGTCGACTGTTGTTTAGGAAAAGTTGAGGCCAACAAAGTTGAATCTGGGCCAATAAATTCTAGGGTTTTGCAGCCGACATTCTTAGGGTTACAGTCGACTGTTGTTTAGGATTTGTTCCTTAAATTTCTTTTATAAAATTAGGGGTACTTGAAGTTTGAAAGTAAGGTGTGGAAGATAATGTGCGAATGCGAGCAGAGTGATTACGCAAGTGAAGTTCGTGTCGAGCAGAGTGTGAAGTCGTAGTTCGAGTCTACATATCGTGATTGCGTGAATGAAGAGCGCAATGTGTAGAGGTGGAGTTCTAAGTGCAAAGTGATAGCGCGCAGATAGCAGAAGTGATCGATCATTCGATTACAGTAGAGAGTGCAAAGAAGTACATAGAAGTAGTCGGACAGTGCGAAGCATTTTGTGCAGAAGCAGCAGAATGCAAAAAAATAGCAGACTGTAAGAAACAACGTGAAAGTTTTATTCTGTAATTTTTATTATCTCTACTTACTTCCAAGTTGTAGCTTGGCATAAGGGGTTGGTGCCTATTTTCAGTAGGTGCTGGTAAATTAGGAGTTGGTGCTCCATTCTGTTTGAAACAAATAAAGCTAAGGGGTTGGTGCTCCTTCCAGTTGGTGCTGGTAAAAGATAATTGTAAAGTTGTAGCTTTGCATTGGCTGGATTTGGATGGTATTCCAAGCAATCATTTTGAGTAGCCACATTGGTGAACCTCATTAAATTATTGTGTTGTGTGTCATGCTTTCTTGCTGCATTTGATATTTCTTTTATCAGTTTTAAATAGTTGCTGGATTTAAAACTATATATATTAGAAATTTTAAAGATCACACTGATTCACCCCCCTCTCAGTGTCACTGTGATTATAACATAGCAGTCCACAAGAACTTTAGAGTTTATCAGATGGATGTAAAATCTGCATTTTTAAATGGGAAACTTGAAGAAGAGGTCTATATTGAACAACCAGATGACTTTCAAATTAGTGAGGATCCTAACCTTGTCTGCAAATTAAAGAAAGCATTATATGAATTAAAACAAGAACCACGGGCATGGTATGCAAGGCTAGACAACTATCTCTCTCAACAGGGATTCAAGAAAGGTTTAGTGGACGATTAATATGTATGTGAAAACAGAAGGTGGGCATCTCATTGTTCTTGTTGTCTATGTAGATGATATCATATTTGGCAGCAACAAAGATGAATTTTGTAAAGACTTAGCAAATAAGATGCAGAATGAATTTGAAATGTCTATGATTGGTGAACTTTCTTACTTTCTTGGGATACAAGTTATTCAAAATGAGAAAGGCATATTCATTTCCCAAAACAAATATGTGAAATAAATGCTAAAGAGGTTCACTATGGAGGACTGTAAGCCAGTTAGCACTCCCATGACAACAGGCTGCAAATTGAGTAAATAAGACAAATCTCCACCTGTAGACCAAACCATGTATAGATCTATGATTGGAAGTTTACTATATTTAATAGCTACTAGACCTGATATTCTACAGGCAGTTTGCATGGTAGCTAGATTTTAGGCCAGTCCCAAAGAGACTCATGTGACCGCAGTTAAAAGGATTTTTTGATATCTCAAGGGCACCATGGAGTATGGGTTGTGGTATCCAAAAGGCAAAGACTTCACTCTTATATCATATTCAGATGCAGATTGGGCTGGATGTGTTGATGACAAGAAGAGTACAAGTGGAGGTGCTTTTTATCTCGGTGACAGGTTGGTTGCTTGGCACAACAAGAAACAAGAGTTAGTTTCTTTATCAACAGCTGAGGCAGAATATATTGCAGCAACAACTTGTTGTACTCAAGTTTTATGGATGAAAAAAACTTTGAAAGATCTTGGAATTAATTTCAGTGAACCAATATCAGTTAAGTGTGATAACACCAGTGCAATTAACATCTCCAAGAATCCAGTTATGCACTCACGAACAAAACACATTGCTATAAGGTATCATTTCTTGAAGGAGAAAGTTGCAGAAGGAGAAGTTAAATTGGATTTTGTCCCAACTACAGAACAAGTAGCAGATATTTTTACAAAACCAT
This sequence comes from Wollemia nobilis, assembly GCA_028583015.1. Lineage (NCBI taxonomy): Eukaryota > Viridiplantae > Streptophyta > Pinopsida > Araucariales > Araucariaceae > Wollemia > Wollemia nobilis. The sequence goes on from JAQPPZ010004842.1 coordinate 8,522,699, forward strand.
TGCCCAAGGAAGTGTTTGAGTACCTTCGAAGCAAATTAGGAGTAGTCACACTTCCTAAGAAGTGACTAGCTACAGGGATCACTTTCTCAAGGGGAACATTTGAGTATTTGACTATTCTTTTGCTCATGATCATAATTTGTGGTAGATGCAACAAATTGTGCCTGAGAATTGTAAGGATGGACTCAGGGGGAGTCTGCAGCAACCCTTTGGTATTATTGACAAAGGGGGAGAAGAGTTATAGGAATGTACACAGGTGTTGCCAACAATTCCAAAGGGGGAGATTGTTGAGCAATGTGCTACAAGAAGTTTGTCATTGTTGTCAACACAGGCAATTAGATCTAATGATGCAGTGGATAGATAGTTCAGGAGTCATTCAGATGCAGAGGACAGAAGTTCAAAGGATAGTCAGATTATGTAAAGTGTAATTCCTGGAAAATAGAAGTGACCCAGTTTTAAAAATTTGAAGAAAAAGACAAGTTAGAAAACTATCGCGATATCGTGACATGTTTTCTATCGCGATTTCATGACAGGTTGAAGGAGAGACAAGGCGCAGCCAAAAAACTCGTGATTTCACAAAAAAAATGAGGAGAGAGAAGGCACAGCCAAAAATGTCATGATTTCATGACAAAAATGAGGAGAGAGAAGGCGCAAGGCAAACTTTCATGATTTCACGACATGTTGGAAGCTAAGAAGCTAAGTCGAGAAACTGTAGCGATTTCGCTACATGTTGGATTTTCGCTAGCCGAAGCAAGGAGAAAGTGTTAAGTGAAAATTTGTAGCGATTTCGTTACATGTCTTGATTTTGCTAGTGCTTGAAGCGAGAAATGTACGAAAGCCAAAAGCGTCACGATTTCACGATAAGAATGAGGATGACATCAGCAAAAGTTGAAAGTGTCACGATTTCACGACAGGTTGCAAGAAAAGCCTTTGGAAGCCGAAAGCGTCACAATTTCGTGACAAGAATGAGGATGACGTCAGTGAAAGCTGAAAGTGTCACGATTTCACGACAGGTTGCAAGAAAAGCCTCTGGAAGCCGAAAGCATCACGATTTTGCAACAAGAATGAGGATGACGTCAGCAAAAGTTCGAAGTGTCATGATTTTGTGACAAGAACGGTGGCAAAGCTATCAAAGGCCAAAAGGGTCACGATTTTGCGATAGCAAGGACAAGAAGGCGTACAACTACAAAAAGTGTCACGATATTGCGACATGTTTCTATTTCACGGCAATAGTTACAGGAAGGTGATAGAGGTGGCTGTAGCAGTTGAGGCCGACAAAGTTGAATCTGGGCCGACATATTTTAGGGTTTGTAGTCGACAATTTTAGGGTTTGCAGTCGATAATTTCTAGGGTTTGCAGCTAATAATTTCTAGGGTTTGCAGCTAACAATTTCTAGGGTTTTGCAGCCGACATTCTTAGGGTTACAGCCGACTGTTGTTTAAGATTTGTTCCTGAAATTTCTTCTATAAAAAGGAGGGGTACTTCGAGTTTGAGAATATGTTGTGTGAAGATAATGTGCGAATGTGAGTAGAGTGTTTGCGCAAGTGAAGTTCATGTCGAGCAGAGAGCGAGTCGTATCAAACTTGTGCGAATGAGGTGCACGGGGTGTAGATGTTGAGTCATATCGTTTCAAGCTGAGTGCGAAGTCATAGTTTGAGTTGAAGCGAAGTGTGCATATCGTGATTGCGTGAATTAAGAGTGTGATGTGCAAAGGTTGAGTTCTAAGTGTGAAGTGATAGTGCACAGACAGCAGAAGTGATCGATCATCTGATTGCAGTAGAGAGTGCGAAGAAGTTCATAGAAGCGGTCGGATAGTGCAAAGCGTTTTGCGCAGAAGCAGTAGAATACAGAGAAACAACAGACTTTGAGAAATAACGTGAAAGGTTTATTCTATAATTTTCATTATCATTATTGACTTCCAAGTTGCAGCTTGGCATAAGGGGTTGGTGCCTCTTTCCAGTAGGTGCTGGTAAAATAGGAGTTGGTGCTCCATTCTATTTGAAACAGATAAAGCTAAGGGGTTGGTGCTCCTTCCAGTTGGTGCTGGTAAAAGATATTGTAAAGTTGTAGCTTTGCATTGGCTGGATTTGGATGGTAATCCAAGCAGTTGTTTTTAGGAGTAGCCACATTGGTGAACCTTGTTAAATTACTATGTTGTGTGTCATGTTTTCTTGCTGCATTTGATATTTCTTTTATCAGTTTTAAATAGCTGCTGGATTTAAAACTATATATATTAGAAATTTTAAAGATCACACTGATTCACCCCCCTCTCAGTTTCACTGTGATAACAATAGTAAGCTCCTACATATGAATAATTCAAAGGTAATGAATGGAATTTTAAAGGGTTTGCATGAAATAGAGTTTATAAAGGTAATGAATTGCACATCAGCAAAGGAAATTTTGGATAAGTTGAAAGGTATATATGAGGGAGACAAAAATGTCAAAAGGGTAAAGTTGTAAAATTACAAGAGAAAATTTGAAGACCTAAATATGAAAGATGAAGAGAATATTACTACATACCTACTTTGTGTGGATGAGGTTGTTAACTCCATGTAAGGCCTTGGGATTAAAGTTGAAGAAATAGATGTTTGTGATAATATTTTAAGGTCACTCCAAAAAATATATAGTGAAAAAACTTCAGCTATAGAAGAGTCAAAAGATATTGAAATTTTGACAAGGGATGAGTTACATGGAATTCTCATAGCTTTTGAGATGATAATAAAAGAGGAATCTATTCCCCAGAAGGAAGCAACCTTCAAAGCTACAAAGAATACAAAGGCTAAGAAGTTAGATTCAAGCAATGAGTTATCCAATGATGAAGAAGTAGATTATAGCATAAGGAACAAGGACTCAAGAAAGTATAAAGGTATGAAATTAGTTAAAAATTTTAATTGTGGTAAATATGGTCACTATGCAACTGATTTTACATAAACTAGAAATAGTAGTGAAGATGAGAAACATGATCATAAGAATAGGGAAATAGGAAAACACAGGTACCAAAATAAAAGTAGGAATGGACAAAGAAAGCAAGGAAATAATTTTTTCAAAAGGCATAAGAAACGTTTTTATGCAGATAAGGCAAGTAAGAGTTCAAGTGATAGTGATGAAAGGTCCTCAGATAATGAAAAAGAAGAAATTCTATTTTTGGTAGAAGAAAAAGTTAATGCTAGAAAAATGGTATGAATGATTCTCAAGTGTTTTAGGTATGGTAACTTTGGTCATATTGAAGATATTTTACAAGGAATGAATTTAGTTTCAGCGATGATGAATATGATAATACTCTTGGAGGTATAGAAGAAGAAAGTCTTATTATGGCAATAGAAGAAGAAGTAAGTGCTTCTAGTAGAAAAGAGTTAGAAAATAATAAATATATTTTTAAAGACAAAAGAGTAGAGAAAGAATCAGAAAAATCAGAGGAAGGAGAAGTTGATCTTGAGGGTAAGCTTATTTATGCCCTTGATGCATTAAGGAAGATAAGAAAGTAGAACTCAAAACTCAAGCTTCAATTTCAAGAATGTGATGAAGAGAAAGTAAAACTTATAGAGGATCTAACCAACTAAATAACTAAGACAAGAATATTTAAAGAGAAGTTATAAGATAAGGTTTTAAAATGTGAAAAACTAGAGCATGAAGTAGCTTAATTAAGGAAGGAAGTAAAAGAGTCTAGAGATAAGATACGCAGGTTTGGGAAAATATCAAAGAAATTAGATAAGATTATCAAGGTACAAAGATATTCATCAAACAAGACAGGATTTGGCTTTGAATAGGAACAAAGAAAACAAGGAGAGGAGTCAATATCAAGCTCTAAAGAAGAAGAAGCTTCAGAAGAGGAGAGTGTAAGAGAAAGTGATACTTCTAAGGAAGAGTTAGGTAATATAAAGTTAAATAAGAGAAGGAACAATGCACAAATGAGAAACAAATGGGACAGGAAACAACATAGGGTAGAAGAGACTAAGAGACCAATGAGGTCAGGGCAAGGTTTCTTCAATGAATCTTGCTTCTCATGTCAAAGGTTTGGGCACAAGGCTACACAATGCAAGACACATGGAAGACAAGAACATAGAAACTTTAGAAGCATGCATCTCTTTCAAGGGTATTGCTACTCTTGTAATCAGTTTGGTCATAAGGTAGTTAATTACAAGGTTCATGACAAGAATGGATATGGCTTCACCAAGAGAAACTTCAAAACAATTGCACCTTTAAGGAACCACACCATTAAGTGTTATAAGTGCAATAATGTTGGGCATACAACAAAATTGTGTAGAGTAGAATTTCCAAAGACAAGCAGGAACATGAATATTTAGAGGAATCAAAATGATCAATTGAAAAAAAAGGTGGACAAAGGTGAAGATCAGTGCATGCTAGGAGTAGAGATACTTCCACCCCATAATTAACCACCTCAAGAGAGGAGGTGGGGGAGGGGCTAAGCTAAGAGTCTCATTATTAACCCAAGCCCCAAAGATGGTCCTTTTCCATTGATGTCAAAGGGGGAGAGATTTGAGTTAGGGGAAGAGAATTCAATTAGGGGGAGTAGTATTGGAAAAAAGAAAAGGAATGGTTTTGAAAAAAAGGGTTTCTATACATGACAAAGGGGGAGATTGTTGAAAATTTTGAGTTATTTGTGTTGTCATTGATGTCAAGAGTCACTATCAAAAAATAGTGTAGGACTTGGCAAAATAAGGGTTAAAATATTTATATTTTAAGCCCAAGAGATTTGGTTTAAGAGCTTTAGATGATTGGTCAAAAGGACGATTAAATACCCTAAAGAAAATGCCTAAAGGAAATAATATTATAAATTTTATTATTATAATATTAAATGCGGTTAGAAAAGGTCTAAGGGTGAGAGAAAAATACCTATCCCTAATGTGAATAATATTATAATATTTTTATTATAATATTAAAGGTTAAATTAAAGCCTAAGGTAATTTATAAATAATTTATAATATTTATATTATAAATTAATTTATAAATAATATGTTTATAACCCAAATTTGGGTTGGGCACAAATTTAAATTAAAATTTATTCCTCTCGCCAACATTGAACGATAAAAGAATATGGTATAAAAACCATAAATGCTAAGCCTCCAAATATTGGGTGCATGCGATTTGTGAAAGGGAATGCGAAAAATTTGTGAGCAAATAAAGACAATGTTTTTTTATTGTTAATTGCCCCTAAAAAAATGTGAAGAACAAGGAAACCAGGGTATAAAAATTTAACACCAACCAGTTGGTTGGGCTTGTGGCAAGTTTGAGTTGTGTAGGGCATTGGGAACATAAAGGTGTTGCATTCGAGTCTCGGTGGTGATGAAGGGACAAAGGCTTTTTTTGGCTTTGGCATAGGAGGAAGAGTCAAAGTGCTCAAATTTCTTTTACCCCCCATGTGAGGACTTAGCTTACATGGTAGGGTAGCCACGTATAAGAAGCAGATAGCAATTCGATCTGGGATTGAGTCCCACTAAGGAGTGCGTTGAGGTAATTAATTTTTTATTAAAGTGCATAGTCTATGGTTTATGGTATATGGTTGTTGGTGGCACTTAGTTGAAGCACATTATTTAATTTTGTATTGTTAGTGATGATCAAAGCACCTGGGTTAATGTGCATTGTGGGTATGATATGAGCACGTGGTGTATTTGATTTAGTGAGTGCCTAGGGAGTTAAAAGGAGGGTAAGGTAAATTATTTTTACCTTAGAAAAAAGTGATAAATAGTTTTATTGAAGGTTAAAAGTAAATTGCAGTATTTTATAAAGTCAATTATTTTGAAAATGCAATTTTGAGTAGGGAGACATAAGTAGGATTTTGGATTAATTCATGAATTAAATTTCTGGAAGGGGTTATAGTGAATATGAGTGATTGAAATCTTTATTTGGTAAGTTTGGAGATAATAAGGTGTATTTGAGTCTTGTTAATTTTTTAATGGTGAATTAATATTGAGGGAGAATTTTGCTATCTAACCATTGAGATTGGTAAAGAGGTTGATTGTGATTAAGATAGGTTTTGAGGTCAATTTTCATCAAATAAAAGGTATGGGTACATCTTCCTTGTGAGTGAAATATTGTTGAGTTGGATGTTGTGAATGCTATGTTGGAGTGAAAAGGTTTGTTTTATAAATATTGTTGAGTAAGCTTTCATGTGCATGATTGGTGAATGTTTGTGAGAATATTTGAGTGAGAAATTGAGAACTATATTGAACTAGGGTTTGTGAAATATCATGAGTATCATTGTTATGTGAGATTGTTTGATAAGCATTATTGGAAATATTTGAGTAAACCTTCATGTGCATGATTAGGGTTTGTAAAAATATCATGAGTATCATTGTTATGTGAATGTGGAATCATATTGAGTCAAGGATTGAGATTCATAGTGTAGTGAAATACTTGTTTAGGGTTTGTAAGCAAGTTGTGTTTCATTCAGTGATTGGTTCAGTGGAGTTGATTGAGTATAATTTATTGGAAGTTTTGAAGTGATAGTTCAAGTTCTGTGAATTTTTTTCTTTATTCTTAATTTATTTGAAAATATTTTGGAAGTGATTGAGTGTTTGTGAGTGTGAAATATATTGAGTCTCTAACAATTCTCTATATGCTTCTATGATTTAACAAGATTATGAGTGAAACTTGTTTGAGTGATTGAAGAGGTTTTCTATGAAATATTGAGTTGAGTTTTTGCATGCAAGTTTTGTAATTGATTTGAGCAAGCTTTGGTGAAAACTTGTGAGAAAATTTGAGTAAGTACTAGAGGGGACTTAAGGACAAAGTTGAGGAAGATTTTTGTGAAAGCTTAAGGACAAATATGTGTGAGATGATATGGAAGCTTACAATCAGATTTGGACAAGTTATAGAGAGGAGTTGTTGAGCAGTTTTGAGACAAGTCTTAGTGAAGACTTGTGGACAAATTTGTGTAAGATTTTGTGGAAGCTTACAAGAAGATTTGAGGCAAGTATTGGTGAAGACCTATTGAAGAGATTGGACAAGTTCTAGAGAGTAATTTTTGAGAATTTTTGAGATAAGTCTTAGTGAAAACTTGTGGATAGATTTGTGTAAGATTTTGTGGATGCTTGCAAGAAAAATTGAGGTAAGTCTTTGTGAAGACTTTTTGAACATATTGGGCAATATCTAGTGAGGACTCGTTAAGTAGATTTGAGGTAAGTATTTAAGAAGACTCGAGAGCAAATTTTATTGGTTGATTTTTTCAAACCTTGAGTTAAGGTTTGGGGTAGATATAGCAGAGTTGATTTGGGATTGGATAAAGCTTTATGTTATGGCTTGAGGATAGATTTATGGAAAAATTTTGGTGCAAATTTGAGGTCAGATTTGTACCAGACCAGAGATAGATATTGAGCATATTTGTGCTAGACTAAAGGACTATGTTTAGTGCAGATTTGAGATAGATATTGAGCAGATTTGTGCTATACCAAAGGACTATATTTAGTATATATTTGAGATAGAGTTTGAGAAAATTTGTGCTGTATCAAAGGACTATGTTTAGTGTAAATTTGAGGAAAAATATTGAGCATATTTGTGCTAGACCATAGTAAAGTGTTTAGTGTACATTTGAGATAGATTTTGAGTAGATTTGTGCTAGATCGAAGGATTGTGTTTAGTGCAAATTTGAGCAGAGATGAGAGCAATATTTGGAGGTGACAAAGTAGAGGATAATAGTCTCTAGTGGATAGAGATACATTATTCAGGGTAGTGATGATAGAGGTCTTCTGATTGAGTATAGAGTCTTCTGTGGAGAGAGATCCACAATCCATAGTAGTGGAGGTAGTAGTATTCTAAGAGGATCACCAACCAAGAATAGAGGAGGAGTTCTCCTATGGATAGAGATCCATGAACTAGTAGAGGGTAAAGAGTTATCCTGTGGATAGAGATCCATGAACTTGATTAAGGTATTGGTGTATCCTTTGGATAGAGGTCCATAAATATCATATAGGGAAGGATTCCCAAGAGATTTATTGATAAAATTTTAGTGAAATATTTTCTCCATGGACATAGCCCACAATGGGTGAACCACGTTAAATAGGTGTCTCTATTGTGTGTGATGATTTGTGTATTGATTTTATTACTATAGTTGATATTACTATTGATAATATTGGATAATATTATTTGGGAAAGAAAAGTAAAAAGTGGTATTATACTGTTCACCCGCCTTCTTAGTATAAGCTTGTGTTCTTCAATTGGTATCAGAGCGGGTTCCTTTGAAAGAGTTTAACAACTTGAAGGAAAATTTCATAAGAACATAGATGGATTCTTAGAATGGATCTTCAAGAAATTTAGCACCATTGTTCGATGGGAATAATTATGCACTTTGGAGTGTGAGAATGAAGATTCACCTAATGGCACTTGGAAATGAAATATGGGAAGCAGTTGGGAATGGATACATACCGCCAGCTACTCCACCTACAAATAAATATGGTAAGATCCTACATATGAATAATTAAAAGGTAATGAATGGAATTTTAAAGGGTTTGCATGAAATATAGTTTATAAATGTTATGAATTGCACATTAGCAAAGGAAATTTGGGATAAGTTGAAAGGTATATATGAGGGAGACAAAAAGGTCAAAAGGGCAAACTTGTAAAATTACAAGAGAATATTTGAAGACCTAAAGATGAAGGATGAGGAAAACATTACTGCATACCTACTTCATGTGGATGAGGTTGTTAACCTCATGTAAGGCCTTGGGATTAAAGTTGAAGAAATAGATGTTTGTGATAATATTTTAAGGTCACTCCCAAAAAGGTATAGTGAAAATATTTCAGCTATAGAAGAGTCAAAATATATTGAACTTTTGACAAGGGATGAGTTACATGGAATTCTCACAGCTTTTGAGATGAGAATAAAAGAGGAACCTATTCCCTAGAAGGAAGCAACCTTCAAATTTACAAATAAGACAAAGGGTAAGAAGTCAGATTCAAGCAATGAGTTATCCAATGATGAAGAAGCAAATTATGGTAGAAGGAACAATGACTCACGAAAGTATAAAGGTACAAAATCAATTAAACGTTTTAATTATGGTAAATATGGTCACTATGCAACTGATTATCTAGAAACTAAAAATAGTACTGAAGATGAGAAATAGGATCATAAGAATAGGGAAACAGGAAAACACAGGTACCAAAAGAAAAGTAGGGATAGACAAAGAAAGCAAGGAAAAAAGTTTTTCCATAGTCATAAGAAAAGTTTTTATGCAGATAAGGCAGGTAAGAGTTCAAGTGATAGTGATGAAAGGTCCTCAGATAATGAAAAAGAAGAAATTCTATTTTTGGTAGAATAAAAGGTTAATATTAGAAAAAGGCCACCAATGATTCTCAAGTGTTTTAGGTGTGGTAACTTTAGTCATATTGAATATAGTTGTACAAGGAATGGATTTAGTTTCAGTGATGATGAATATGAAGATGCTCTTGGAGGTCTAGAAGAAGAAATCCTTCTTATGGAAATAGGAGATGAAGGAAGTGCTTCTAGTAGAAAAGAGTCAAAAAATAATGAATATGTTTTTAAAGATAAAAGAGTGGACGAAGAATCATAAAAATTAGAGGAAGGAGAAGTTGATCTTGAGGGTGAGATTATTTATGCCCTTGATGCATTAAGGAAGGTAAGAAAGTAGAACTCAAAAATCAAGCTTCAATTTCAAGAATGTGATGAAGAGAAAGGAAATCTTATAGAGGATCTAACCAAATCAATAGCCAATACAAGGATATTTAAAGAGAAGTTAGAAGCAAAGGTTTTAGAATGTGAAAAACTAGAGCATGCAGTAGATTCATTAAGGAAGGAAGTAAAATATTTTAGAGATAAGCTACATTGGTTTGGGAAAACCTCAAATAAATTGGATAAGATTATCAAGGTACAAAGATCTTCATCAAACAAGACAAGACTTGGCTTTGAACAGGAAAACACAAGGAGAGGAGTCAATATCAAGCTCCAAAGAAGAAGAAGCTTCAAAATAGGAGAGTGTAAGAGAAAGTGAGACTTCTAAGGAAGAGTTGGATAATATAAAGTTCAATAAGAGAAAGAAAAATACAAAAATGAGGAACAAATGGAATATGAAACAACACAAGGTAGAATAGACTAAGAGACCAATGGGGTCAAGGCAAGGTTTCTTCAATGGATGTTGCTTCTCATGTCATACGTTTGGGCACAAGGCTACACAGTGCAAGACACATGGAAGACAGGAACATGGAAACTTCAAAAACATGTATCTCTTTCAAGGGTATTGCTACTCTTGTAATCAGTTTGGTCATAAGGTAGTTAATTGCAGGGTTCATGATAGGAATGGATATGGCTTCACCAAGAGAAACTTTAAAAAAATTGCACCTTAAAGGAACCACAACATTAAGTTTTATAAGTGTAATAATGTTGGGCATACAACAAAGAGGTGTAGAGCATAATTTATAGAGACAAGCAGGAACAAGAATATTCAGAGGAATCAAAAGGATCAGTTGAGGAAAAATGTGGGCAGAGGTGAAGATTAGTGCATGCTAGGAGTAGAGATACTCCCACCCCAAAATTAACCACCTCAAGAGATGAGGTGGGGGAGGGGCTAAGCTAAGAGTCTCATTCTTAGCCCCAAGCCCCAAAGGTGGCCCTTTTCCATTGATGTCAAAGGGGGAGAGATTTGAGTTAGGGGGAGAGCATTCAGTTAGGGGGAGTAGTTTCTCAAGGGGAGCAATATTGGAAAAAGGAAAAGGAATGGTTACAAAAAAAGGGGTTGTCATCAATGACAAAGGGGGAGATTTTTGGAAATTTTGAGTTAGTTGTGTTGTCATTGATGTCAAGAGTTAGTGTCAGGAAACAATGCAGGACTTGGGAAAATAAGGGTTAAAATATTTATATTTTAATCCCAAGAGATTTGGTTTAAGAGCTTCACATGATTGGTCAAAAGGAAGGTTAAATACCTTGAAGAAAAGTCCTAAAGAAAATAATATTATAATATTTATTATTATAATATTAAAGGCAGTCAAAAAATGTCTAAGGTCGAAAGAGAAAAATACCTAGGACTAATGAAAATAATATTATAATATTTTTATTATAATATTAAAGATTAAATTAAAGCCTAAGGTAATTTATAAATAATTTATAATATTTATATTATAAATTAATTTATAAATAATATGTTTATAACCCAAATTTGGGTTGGGCACAAGTTTAAATTAAACTTTATTCCTCCCTGCCGACGTTGAAGGATAAAAGCATATGGTATAAATACCATAACATTTGTTTCAAAATGCTAAGTCTCTGAATATTGTGTGCATGCGATTTGTGAAAGGAAATGCAAAAAATTCATGAGCAAATAAAGACCAAGTTTTTTATTTTTAATTACCCCCAAAAAATGTGAAGAACAAGGTGACCAAGGTGTAAATATTTAACACCAACTAGTTGGTTGGGCTAGCGGTAATTTTGAGGTGTGTAAGGTGTTGGGAACACAAAGGTGTTGTGTTGGAGTCTCGACGACAACAAAGGGACAAAGCCTTTTTTTGGCTTTGGTGCAAGAGGAAGAGTCAAAGCACTCAAAGCACTTTTACCTCCCATGTGAGCACTTTGCTCACACGGTAGGGTAGCTACAACTAAGGCATAGGTGGTAGTTCGTCTAGGGATTGAGTCCTACCAAGGAGCGGCTTGAGGTATTTAATTTTTTATTAAAGTGCATGGCCTATGGTTGTTTGTCTATGGTTGTTGGTGGCACTTAGTTGAAGGGAGGGTAAGGTAAATTATTTTTACCTTAGATAAAATGTGATAAATAGTTTTATTGAAGGTTAAAAGTAAATTGCAGTATTTAATAAATTTAATTATTTTGAAAATGCAATTTTGAGGAGGGAGACATAAGTAGAATTTTGGATTACTTCATGCATTAAATTTTTGAAAGGGGTTATAGTGAATCTGAGTGATTGAAATCTTTATTTGATAAGTTTGGAGATAATAAGGTGTATTTTAGTCTTTTTAATTTTGTAATGGTGAATTAATATTGAGGGAATATTTGAGTGAAAAAGGTTTGTATCTAACCATTGAGATTGGAAAAGAGGTTGATTGTGATTAAGATAGGTTTTGAGGTCAAATATTCATCAAATAAAAGGTATGGGCACATCTTCCTTGTGAGTGAAATATTATTGGGTTGGATGTTGTGAATGCTAAGTTGGAGTGAAAAGGTTTGTTTGATAAGAATTGTTGAGTAAGCTTTCATGTGCATGATTGGTGAATGTTTATGAGAACATTTGAGTGAGAAATTGAGAACTATCTTGAACTAGCGTTTGTGAGAGATCATGAGTATTATTGTTATGTGAGATTGTTTGATAAATATTGTTTGAAATATTTGAATAAAACTTCATGTGCATGATTAGGGTTCATAAAAAGATCATGAGTATCATTGTTATGTGAATGTGAAATCATCTTGATTCAAGGATTGAGATTCATAGTGTAGTGAAATACTTATTTAGGGTTTGTAAGCAAGTTGTGTTTCATTGAGTGATTGGTTGAGTGGAGTTGATTGAGTATAATTGATTGGAAGTGTTGGAGTGATAGTTCAAGTTATGTGATTTTTTTATTTTTTTATTCTTAATTGATTTGAAAAGAGTTTGGAAGTGATTGAGTGTGAAATTTATTGAGTCTCTAACAATTCTCTATATGCTTCTGTGATTTAACAAGATTCTGAGTGAAACTTGATTAAGTGATTGAAGAGGTTTTCTATGAAATATTGAGTTGAGTTTTTGCATGCAAGTTTTGTTATTAATTTGATCAAGCTTTGGTGAAATCTTGTGAGCAGATTTGAGTAAGTCCTAGAGGGGACTTAAGGATAAAGTTGAGGAAGATTTTTGTGAAAGCTTAAGGATAGATCTATGTGAGCTTTTGTGGAAGCTTACAATCAAATTTGGACAAGTTCTAGAGAGGACTTGTTGAGAATTTTTGAGATAAGTCTTAGTAAAGACTTGTGGAGATATTTGTGTAAGCTTTTGAGGAATATTACAAGCAGAGTTGAGGTGAGTCTTGGTGAAGACTTATTGAGCAGATTGGACAAGTTCTAGAGAGGACTCATTGAGCAGTTTTGAGACAAGTCTTTGTAAAGACTTGTGGATATATTTGTGTAAGATTTTGTAGAAGCGTACAAGTAGAGTTGAGGTAAGTCTTGGTGAAGACTTGTTGAGCAGATTGGACAAGTTCTAGTGAGGACTTGTTAAGAATATTTGAGGTAAGTATTTAAGAACACTTGAGAGCAGAGTTGATTGATTGATTTGTTCAAACCTTGAGTTAAGGTTTGGGGCAGATCTAGCAGAGTTGATTTGTGATTGGATCAAGCTTTGTGTTAAGGCTTGAGAATAGATTTGAGGATAGATTTTGGTACAAATTTGAGGGTAGATTTGTGCCAGACCAGATATAGAGATTGAGAAGATTTGTGCTAGATTGAAGGACTGTGTTTAGTGTAAATTTGAGACAGATATTGAGCAGATTTGTGCTAGACCTGAAGGACTATGTTTAGTACAAATTTGAGATAGATTTTGAGCAGATTTGTGCTAGATCGAAAGACTATATATAGTTCAATTTTGAGGATAAATATTGAGCAGATTTATGGTAGATAGAAGGATAATGTTTAGTGTAGATTTGAGACAGAGTTTGAGAATATTTGTGCTAGATTGAAAGATAGTGTTTAGTGTAGATTTGAGCAGAGCTTAGAGAAAGATTTGGAGGTGAGAGAGTAAAGTACAGTAGTCTCCAGTGGATAGATATCCATTATCCATAGCAGTAAGAATAGAGATCTTCTGATTGAGGACAAAGTCTTCTATGGAGAGAGATCCACAAGCCTAAGTAGTGGAGGCAGTAGTCTTCTAAGAGGATCACCATAAAATAATAGAGGAGAATGATTTCTCCTCTAGATAAATATCCATGAACCAACAGAGAGGAAAGAGTTCTCCTGTGTATAGATATCCACAAACTTGATTAGGAAATTGGTGTATCCTTTGGATAGAGGTCCATAAACATTGTAACAGGGAAGGATTCCAAAGAGATTTGTTGAAATTTTTTTAGTGAAATATTTTCTACATGGATGTAGCCCACATTGGGTGAACCATGTTAAATTGGTGTCTCTATTGTGTGTGATGATTTATGCATTTATTTGATTACTACTGTTGATATTTTTTTGATAAGTAACATTTATATACATAGTTGGGTTTTTCTAGAGGATCCCAAAAACCTTATTACAAAAATGGGATGAACCCATTACAGCCACGAGATTGAGGTCTCAAAGCGAGCCTTAGACCTAAACAAAAAGAAACTGAAGCTATCCCTAGCATTGAAGAAAAAGGATAAACAAGCCCCTAGTAAGCCCAAAAACCCAACCGACCAGGGAACGCCAACATCCTTATTTATCTATATGATTCTCTAGGGTCCTAGAGGATCCTTCAACATGCTTCTTAAGGTTTCAGAGGCACAGGATTGCTGAATCAATAGCCCTAGTTATGTTCCCCATGGCATCGATGGCCAGATTAATTAGCAGGCTTAGGGGAACCTTCTCCTGCTCCTTCTACTTTGAATTAGAATTCAAGCTCAGGTGGAGAGGAGGTTCATTCTCAACTTCGGCCTTAGCTTTCTTGAGCTACCTGGAAGATCTGCCCCTCGAAGGAGTTTCCTGGGCCCGCCTGCGACTACGACTATGACTGGGGGTGGCCTGGGTGGGAGGAATGGGAATATCGATCCTGGGAGCATCAATGCTCGAAGATTCAGACGGGTTGGAAGAGAGGGGAGGGACATTCTAAGGGGGGCCCTGTTAGTAAGACAATGGTGGAAGATAATGCCCATTAGCCCCTGGTGTTGCAGGCTGGACTTGTTATTTTGAGTAGCCTCAATGAAATACCCAAGGGAGTAGTTGAGGAATTCTGGGAAGCACAACTTCTTGGACGTCCGCATGTGGTTCATGAAACTGATGTGATAGCTATGAAGAGGCTTATCCGGATCATCGCAACATACAAACTGCATCAACAGTTTCAAAGCCCAGCTCCACGGTTCATCCAGTGCCTCCCTAAAGAGGGCGGACTTGTCCCAGCCCAAATTTTTCCCTTTTTCCAAAAACTATTCCAATTTCTCTTGCCAATTGTGCTTGTCCCGATGAATGAAGCACCTAGTGGCTGGCATTCCTGTAATCTCGAACAAGAGATCAAAGGTGACCTTCAGGTGAAATCCTTTCACCTAGATGTCCCCATCTTGCCAGGTCTCCATGAAGTCAAACGTGATTTCATCGTCCATACCCTGAAACTTGCTGAGGAAAGGGATAAGCCCGAGGTATTTCATGAAGATTTTCTCCTCTTTAGACAGGGAAGAGAATTTTGGCTCAATGTAGGGAACAACCATGGGAGGGGCAGGGGATATGCAAAAGAGGGCCTGATGGTAGGAATTCACTCCGAGACAAGGATTACTGCACATGATTCGAAGATGAGGGCAAAGAAAAATGAATTTGGCCGTTTCACCACCCTGGTATAAAAAGAAAGAATGCTTGCATCAAAAGGACAACGGTTCGTGGTTGCCACATGCATGGGAAATAGGCATAATGAGGGGAGCCATCAGATTGGAAGAAGATAGGCTCACTCGGTCCCGATGAAGAAAGGAAATCATCCCTAGTAAAGCGTCATGAATGGAAGAAGAGCGGCTTGTCGACTTGGGACTGCCACCCACGTCAGGGGTGCTAACGGGTTCGTAGGGGATCACCTCAGCACGAGAAGTAATTGGATGCCACAAAAATAGGGTGGGGAAACTCAACCGCCACCTGATCACCTTTCCAGGAACACCTGACGTGTCCCATATTGCTGATCTAGTGAGAATCATTGAGCTTTTTTGAACTCTGACGCAGCCACATCAGCAACATATTGAGGGATTTCATGATCCTAGATAGTGAGTTTGCTGAAGGAGGATCCTCTATTGGCTAGGAGGTCAGCCAAAGAGTTTCCTTCCCTGAAGATGTGCTAGAATCTGTGGGTCATGCTGCGAAGAATATGCCAAATTTCTTTGATGGTGTTGTGGACCCTCTAGGCAGGGGTCTCATCCTTGTTCAAGTAGTTTATGATATTCATGGAGTCACCTTCAATAATGATAGCTCTGGGATCCTCCGAAATGAGGGCTAAACCTCTCCAAAGGGCTCTGGATTTCGTGACATGGTTGGTTTGAACCCCAAGGTCTTCAGAGAAGGCCAGGATAACCATACCATGATGGTCCCTAACAGCGCCACCAGCCCCCGCTGCTCTTGGGTTCCCTTTGGAAGCCCCGTCAAAGTTAAGCTTAATCCATCCCAGAGGGGGAGGACTCCACTTAGCAAGGGTATGAGGGTGAGGTAGAGGGTTCCCCAGGGGGGACAGTCAGAAATATTGAGAGAAGTGAGGATACGCCCTTCCCGGGTCAGAGGATAGGGGCTGGGGCATTGAATGAGATTGGCATTTTCAAAAGTGAAAGCCATAGCCCTGATGGCCATCGAGGGAGGATCCTAGGTAGAGTTTCCAAAGATCCTATAGTTTATCTCAAGCTAGACTTGCCAAATCAGGTGGTGAAGGCAGATGTCCCAGAGGAAGCAGAGCTTAAGATTAGCAAAGGGTTGGGGCCATTGGGTGAAGGCATCACACAAAGACTTGGGAGGAACCCATTGGATCTAAAAGGTAGATAGGGTGAACCCAAACATAGTCGAGGTGAACTCATAGTGGAGGAACAGGTGATCGATGGATTCCCAATTGGACAGGCATAAGTAAAATCTATTAGGAAGGGGAATGCCTCTTTTGATGAGGTTATCAGTGGTGAGGGATTTGTTTTGGAAGGCAATCCAAGAGAAGAAGGCCACTTTTGGAATGAGGTTCTTCTTCCAAACAATATGGGAGGGGGAGACAGGGTGATCCATAAGGAGGGAGAAGGCAAATTTAACAATGTACAGCCCTTTGTCGGATACAACCCAGGTAGGTTTGTCATCTTTTTGCTCAGTGGGAATGGTAGTTGCTTGGAGCGTAATGTTGAGGGCTACAGCCTCAGGTGAGTTGCCCATGAGGATCCTCCATCAGGGTTGACCATCCTCCTAGACTATGAAGTCATAAACCTTCATTCCCAAATGAGAGTCAGGAACCGTTTGAAGCATGGCGAGGTCCGCTTTGCCGCTTAGGGGTTCATCCAATAACCATCTGTCACTCCAAAAATCAATGCTTTGCCCATCCCCCAGAACCCATCTGAGACCTTTCTGGATGAGCACTTTGGAATGAGTCACAACCTTCTAGAAGGCAGAGCCATTGGGATGGTTGCCAGAATCAAGGAAAGATTGGTTTCCCATGTATTTCTTAGACACCAGCATGGTCCACTCCATAGGGTCTTTTGAGATAATCCTCCAAGCCTGCTTGCCTAGCAAGGCTGTGTTCATGTCTGACAGTTTTCTGAATCCCAGTCCTCCCTAATGCTTACTTCTACAGACAATGTCCCAAGCCACTAGGGGAATCTTAGCTTTGTCCTCGGACCCTGACCATAGAAATTTTTTTTGGATGTGTTCAATAAGCTTGCACATTGACTTGGGAAGAGAGAAAATTGACATGAAGTAAATGGGGATGCTCTGGAGGGTTGAACTTGATAGGGTTGCTTTCATCGCTTGAGACAGAAGTTTAACTTTCCATGCTGCCAGCTTCCATTGGAATATTTCCAAAACATTGTTCCACATACTCTCTTTTGGTCTTCCCTAGAATAAGGGGAGTCCCAGATAGGAGGATGGGAGAGATCCTGTAGAGCACCCAAGGATCCGCCCAATCCTGCCTTGACGGTCTGGGGGGGTGTGCATGAAAAACAACTTACTTTTGGAGAAGTTAACCTGCTGCCCAGCCACTTTCTCATAGAGGGAAATGATATGCTTGATGTTTCTAGCTTGAATGACATACGCCTATGTTGAAAGGATGGTGTCATCAAAAAATTGCTGGTGAGTAGTGGGAGTGGAATTGGATGCCACTGGGATGCCAGAGATCTTCCCCACCACTCTGGTCGCTGAAAGGGTTTTGCCAAGGGATTCTTCTAGGATGATGAAAAAAATAGGGGATAGAGGGTCTCCTTGATGGAGTCCTCTGACGCTGGGAAAAAATCCAGCGGGGGAACCATTGACCAGCACCGAGAACCAAGAAGAGGAAAAGCAGTTATGGATTAGCTGAACCCATCTAGGGTGGAAACCAAACTTTAGAAGGACGTCTTGGAGGAACTCCCAATTAACTCGATCAAAAGCTTTGGTCATATCAATTTTGAGGAAGAGACTTTCTTTTTTTCTCCGAAACATAGAATGAAGGGTTTCATGAATGGAAATGACACCGTCCATAATTTTTTTGCCTTTGACTGAGCTTCCTTGGTGGGGGTCAATAATGGTGGGGAGGATGGGCTTAATTCTAGATGCCATGGCTTTGGTGAGGATCTTGAAGAGGACGTTGCAGAGACTTATGGGGTGAAAGTTAGCCATAGTTCGAAAATCATGGGACTTGGGGATCAAAGCAATGAAGGTGGAGTTAACAGCCCAGGGAATGGGGTGGGATTGGAGGTCACCAATGGCAGCCCAGACATCTAGTCATACCAGGTCCCAGAAGACTTGGTAGAACCAGGGATGGAATCTGTCTAGCTCAAGGGATTTATCAGGTTGCATGGAGAAGACCACCTCCTTGATTTTTGAGTCAAAGAAAGGCTCAAGGAGGGAGGAATTGGAGTCACCAGAAACTAGACTAGGGATGTTCTCCAGAAGGGCGGCCTTAGCATGGGTAGAGCTTTTTGGGGAGGTTCCTAAGAGGTTTTGAAAGAAAGAAACAGCCTTAGTTCTGAGATCTTGGGTATATTTAGTGCTGGAACCATCACTGCATTGAATTTTTCTAATCTTATTGGAGCCTCTGTGTCTCATGGTTGTAGCATGGAAGAATCTGGTATTGGAGTCTCCCAATTTGATCCATAGTTCTCTAGATTTTTGCCTCTAGAAGGATTCCTCCTTGGAAATAATGGTGTGGAATTTAGCAAGCAGTTTCCCTTCCTCCTTCCTCGCTACAGCCTCAGATTCCCCTTCTTCGACCCTTCTCTCAATGGCTTAGAGTTGATCTAAAATTAATTTCTTTTGGCTGAAAATGTTGCCAAACACCTCTCTGTTCCAATTTCACATGTTATCCTTGGTGAACTTGAGCTTATGAGTTATCCTGAAGATGGGATATCCATGGACATGCTGGTTCCACCACTGACTCATCTTATCACAGAAGTCCTTGTGTTTGAGCCACATAGCCTCAAACCGAAAGGGGGTTCGAAAAGTGGGAGACTTGCCCACTTTGAGGATGATGGGATTATGGTCCGATCCAATCATGGGGAGAGCCAAAAGGGATGCGTCACCAAAGAGAGGAATAGCTTCCTGGGAGATCAAGAACCTATCCAATTTGACCTGTATCAGATTACCTCCAATTCTCCTGTTGCTCCAAGTATAGAGAGTCCCTTTGAGAGGAATGTCAATGAGCTCATTTGTATCCACAAAGTCCCTTAGATCCTTAGTGGTACGGTGGGTGGCAGCCAACCCTCCCTTTTTCTCTATTGGATACAGAGGGCTATTGAAATCCCCTGCAACCACCCAAGGGATAGTGCTGAAGGAGTCCCTCATCCGGGAGATGGTTTTCCAAAATTCAGTTCTCTCAATAGGGGAATTTGGAGCATACAGGTTGGACATGATCCAAGACTGATTACTGGAGATGTAATGAAAGAGAATATTGATGACTCTATTGGAGGATGATAGGAGCCTACCTTCCACTTGGGATGGGTCCCAGAGGCAAATTAGTCCTTCGTAGGATCCTTGAGTGGGGCTATGCAGAGCTTCGCCTTGATGCCAGATGGTCCTAGCAGCTTTCTTGGAGGTCTTCTCGTCACATTTGGTTTCTTGCATGATGAAGATGGAGGGTCTGATATCTTGTCACATATTAGCAGCAAGTCTGAGCTTGGATGCATTGTTGAGCCCTCTCACATTCTAGGAGAATATTTTCATCTAGAAGATCTAAGAGGTTTCTTGCCTCCCTTCGCCTGCTGGAAGGGGGGTTTAGGTACTTTAGGATCATCATTGAGGGATTTATCAATGTTTAGGAAAAGGGTCCATTGGGAGCCGTTTGCTATGTCATCCTCAGTTGCCCTGATGCATTGTTCAGTTGTAGAAGGGTGTCCTCTTTTCCTCTCGAATCCATAGTCCATGGCTTGCCCTTTACTTTTGGTGTTTATTGGACTAAACTTCCTAGATGAAGATTGATGGGGTTGGAAGTTCTCTATCTCCTGAAGTATGGGGTTTAAAGTTTTTGTATTGATGGTAGAGACTCTGAGGGGCTCTGGGGATGGTTCGATATTGGCGCCAGGGTTTGAAGCAATTTCTTAGGATTTGCATTTATGAAGTCCCTCCTGGCCCACTTCTTCTTGGGATTCTGGGGAAACAATGGGGGGATCCCCCCTTGGGACTGGGACTTCCCTTTCACGTCTAGAAGCATTGAATTTCTTGCCTTTTCCATGAGGGCCTTGTGAAGTGGGCTTTGATACTTGAGCTTGGGGGCATTGGTGGATCAGATGCCCTTGAGTATTGCATGTAGAGCAGAAAGCTGATTTATTTTCATATTCAATGGGTTGCTTTTTGATGAGGATGGAATCCTTGAACAGATTGACAAAGGAAGGAAGGTCGATTTCCAAATTGGCATTAATACATAGGTGAGCGTGGATCATGTGGGAGCGTACCTCAGTAGATGAATCTACAGCAACGAGCTCTCCAATAGTGCAGGTGATTCCTTTCAGGATTTCTTCATGCTAGCAGTGGAAGGGTAGGTTTGGAAGTCGAACCCAAATAGGTGCCACATTGATGTTCTACGTGTCTGGGTTGAAATCCTCTCCCCACCTATGGAGGAATAGGCTTCGCCTTCCCAAGAACCAGGGCCCCCCAGCAAGGATATTGCAAGAATATTCTGCATTATTTAATCTGATCGCAAAAAACCCTTAGGACAGGGCTATTAGCTGCAAGCTCCCACTTGTGCACCATTTGTTGCTTGCCCATTTTTGAATTGTTTCCATATTTGGTCTACCTCTGATGAACTTGCCAATGAGGGTAAATTTTTCCTGATTAGCAAAGCTGTCCAGCAACGCTGTTGGGATCACCAAGTCAGAGCCGATGGGAAGTAGGGTTTGAGAGGGGAGAGGGTTAGGGGTCCCTTTAGATACCACATGCACATACGATCCTAGGGGAGGTGAAGAAGGATCGAGGGGTTTCTCATGGGGAGGAATTTCCCCTTCCTCGAGTGGATCAGGCTCTGGACCACCAGATCCAGAGTCCAGGGAGGTGGATCTCGGAGGGCTCCTAGACTGCCTCCCACTTGCGTTCCCACTCGCGATCCTGCTCTCTACCATTTTTTTTTTGTGGTCATTACTATTGTTGATATTACCATTGATAATATTGGATAATATTTTTTGGGAAATAAAAGTAAAAAGTGATCTTATACTATTCACCCCCCTCTCAGTATAAGGTTGTGTTCTTCATAAGATACTCACCTATGGATGGGTTACTCATATGTACATTAATATGTGGGATTGTGATGGAAAGCGAGGAAGGAATTATGGAGGTGTTAAGGGTATCTTCGGATAAGGGGATTGAAGTAGAGTTGGATCAAGAAAATTAGGGGATAGTGTTAGGAGAAATATCTTGTGATGAGGATGAAGGGTTAATTACGATATTGGGTAATACATGGGGATCCTCTTATTCTTGAGAGGTAGGAGTGGTAGGACTAGGTATAGGGTTGGTGATGGGATTGGGGTGATGGTTTATGGTTGGAAGAGATGTTTGGGTAGGTGTGTGATATTGGGATTGGGAAGTAATGAAGGGTATGGTGATTATGAATTGAGTCTATGTAGGGGCAAGTTTCAAGTAATGAGCTAATTTTTAGGTGAGAGTGATGAAAGGTGTAAGTGGGAATGGTTTAAGGGATATGGTGATAATTGGGGTTGGTATTTATTGGGTGTTAGATGAAGAATTTTAGAGTTGGGTTTGGGATTGGGATTGGTTTATGTAGTTGGCTTAGCGTTGACCTATAGTGGTAACATGCACCATCCCAATAAAGTTGGGTTGGTTATCAATATGATTTATTTGGGTAGGTGGTTTCGAGGATGTGAAAGCTATGGTGTGTTGGGGTAAGCAATTTTGGTAGATCCTAAGATTTTGATTAGGGGGAGCCAGAGGATTGTCAACACGAATGTTCCTTTGTTCTATCATGTCCTAGACCACATTTTTAAATTGCATACAATGTTCAATATCGTGACTTTATTGATGATGATAGACACAATAAAGACGTGGTTTATAAGATTAGGGTAGGGGCCTATTGGAATCATAAAGGGGTTTAATTTTGGGTAGGGTAACAACTTGAGATTCGATAAGGTGATGGAAGATATTGGCTAAAGGCTCAGATAGGGGGGGTGAAGTCATGTCTTGGCCCGATGGGGCTTGTTTGAAGTTTGGGATGTGGAAGAGGAATCTAGGGGTTGAGTTGATAATGATTGAGTTATTGGTTGGGGTTGGAGTTGGGTATGAGATTGTGTAGTGGGAGTAGGAGGGGGTATGGTGAGGACTATTGGTTAACTTGAGGTGATTTAGAGGAAGTGGCATTACTCTTTTGATTCTTAATGGTCCACCATTTCTTCTTGGATTTTACGACACCCTCTTGAATTTTAATATCTTCAATGACCTAGGCTTGGGCTAATGCCTCTTCAAAGGTCCTATATTATTGTAATTGGAGGAGTAAGGAGATGTTTTTATTCTAGCTATGGGTAAATAGGTAATTTAGATCAATGATGGGCAAGGAAAATGGTAATTCATTGATAATTACTTGCCATTAGTCTCCATAATCTAAAATAGATTCATCTTCAAATTTTTTAAGGTTATAAAGGTTAGTGAGGTTGGATTTCATTTTAAAAAATATGACAAACCTCTCAAGAAAAAGGTTAGCTAATTGCTTAAAGGTATAAATACTATGTTGTGGGAGAGAATTATACCACTCAAGAGCGATGCCACTTAGGTAAATGCCAAAGGTGTGGATAAGGAGGTGGTCACTACCACTAATTAAGAAGCAAGCATTAAGATATTTACTTAAGAAGTCTTTTGGATCCCCATGTTCAGTGAAGGGTTTGAATTTGAGCAACTCAAATTTATAAGGGTAAATCAAGGTAGGTACAAATAGATGGGTGGTTTGGGCGAAAATTTAGCTAAGGCTTGATTTTTGGTAGCCTATACCCATAGTTTGAAGTTCAAATGCATTAATACGACTGATAAGTCATTGTATCTCATCTTGTGAAGATGATTATGACATATATAGGGAAGATGTTGGATTGGGGGTGGTATTGGGAGGTTTAGGGTACATAATTGGGAGGTTAGAAAGTGTAGGTTTATGTGTTGGGTTGGAGTGGTAATGGTTCTAAATGGTAAGGGGTGTAGGATGGGTATTGGGTATAATATTGAAGTAAATAAGGGGGTGGTTGAAAAGAGGGAGTTGGATAAGAAGGGTTTGGTTGAAATTGAGGAGGAGGTTGACAGAATTGTGGAAGAGTGTATTGAGGGATTTGGGATGGTGTATGTTGAGGTTGAGGAGGAGGTTGAGGGACTTGTGGAAGAGTGTATTGAGGGATTTGGGATGGTGTATGTTGAGGTTGAGGAGGAGGTTGAGGGACTTGTGGAAGAGTGTATTGAGGGATTTAGGATGGTGTATGTTGAGGTTGGGGAGGAGTTTGAGGGAATTGTGGAAGGGAGTGAGGGATTTGGTATGGTGTATGTTGAGGTTGTTATTGATGCAATTGATAAGATTGGGGTAGTTTTTGAGAGATATTTTGGCATTAGGAGGTTGGATAGGAGGACTTTGGGAGGATTTTTGAGGTGAAGGGGATGATTGATTTTGGTATTGGGGTGAAGCTATGTATTATTGGGTAAAGAGGGTGGTTTGAGAAGGAATACATGGATTAGATGGTAGTTGAATTTGGGGTGGTGGTTGGATATTGAGAACATTATATTGAGATGGGGGATTGATGCTAGTAGGCTATTCTAAGGCTAAAGTTAAAACAAGATTGGTTGTAGGTGG
Source organism: Wollemia nobilis (assembly GCA_028583015.1). Lineage (NCBI taxonomy): Eukaryota > Viridiplantae > Streptophyta > Pinopsida > Araucariales > Araucariaceae > Wollemia > Wollemia nobilis. The sequence goes on from JAQPPZ010004842.1 coordinate 8,546,774, forward strand.
AATGATAGACATAAACATATTGGAATCATGAATTAGCATACCATATACTGAAGTATAGGGTGGGGTACTAGTGACATTAGATTGGGGAGGGAGTGTAGAAGAATATGGCTGGGATGGTATAAAATTTGTGGCTATAAATAAGGAGGTAGAGGGTGGGGCAATCAAATGGGTGACTATATTGATTTGGGGTTGGACCATTAATTATTGGAGTGGATATGGTATAGAAGTAGAGAGTTGGATAAGGTTTTGGGTAGTAGAATAATCAATGAGGGGTTGATATAGGAGGTCAAAAGTGGTGGTAAAGGTATGTGAATATTTTGGCACAATGATCAAGGGTAAGGTAGATTTTAAAGGCTCAGAATGTGATGGGGTTTGTTGGATTTAAGTTGGACTAGCCTGATTAGAGGTCTTGGGAGGTGTAGTGGGGTTAATAATGTTGTGAGAGTTATAATGGTAACGAGAATATTCAATAAATAGGGTGTGTTATGGAAAAGGGATATATTAAGTGAATAAGTCTCCACTCAAATATGGTAGGTTAGGTGCGGTATAGGATGGTTGGGTAGATTCCATAATGGGTTTGTTTTGAGCTCGGGTTTGGCTTCACATTAAAACCATATAACAAACATAATGGTCAAAGGTTAATCACACAAAAAGTTAGATTAATACACTACGAATCTAAGGGGTAATACTAATCACGCAAAATAAGAAATTATATATATAGATAAATACAAAATTGGCAATCAATAATACAAACCACACCAAGTATCTATATAGTCACACAAATATATATAAATAGGATTTTTTATGTGTTTTATGTGAAAACCTACCCTAGACTACAAAAGGTGGTGGTAAAGTTCTATCTACAAAAGGTGTGTTGGCACCCTACCACTCTATTGAATGGTAAAATACCAATGACTAAAATGGTTTCCTAGGATGGAGGGTAGGTGCAGGGTAGCCTATGAGCACAAAAATAACTCTACGAGAGAGACCATGTTTTATAGGTCTTGCTACTTGCCTAATACCTGGGATGAGTCCCATGGGCTTTCACTTCACTTTCAAACAAGCTTGGACAAAAGTGACAACTGTGTTCCACCAATTATTAAGCCATGTAGCTAAAAGACATCTATCCTAATGATCACCCCAAGCTAGTCACAAGGGTAACCAACATCCTGGTGATGAAATATAGAAGACTATCATACTAACTATGTCTGTTCTAAGGCTCCCAATGGTTGGTGATGAAATCCAACATCACCAAGGAGGTTATCCTTGCACTCAAATGTATATATATGATAATGGAGTGCAAAAAAATAGAGTGCAAGTGTGTGAAAAATCTATTTTAAAATAGACAACAGATAAAATATCTATGTTAAGGCTAGAAATAATGCTAATCTAACATCTATATAACTAAAAATTTAATTATCTATTAAAATTATATATGCAGGGGAGACCGTTTATAGGGAGACATCTATAGTCAAGATCGCCTCTAAGGAGATGGTTTAGAAGACAATGGAAAACAATCAATAGAAAATACATAAATAGGTAGCTAGCAAGACTAAATTTAGGGGGATGGCTATAGGCAGACAAGACCATCTCCTAGGAGGTGGTACAATAGTGTGAGAGGAAAAACACTCAATTGGCAAGACCATATTCAGGGAGGCAGTATAGTAGTAGGTTTAATAGACTGGACAAACCTAGATTATCTCTATGCAATATGTGAAAGTGTTAGACCATCTATGAGAAGATGGTAGTCCCTAACCATACCTAGGAGGTAAATGTGCTCCAAAACATGGCAAAAAAAAATAGAAAACATAGGTATAGCGATAGAGTGTAGTACCACTTATGTGCAAGCGGTCTTAAGTAAAAACATAGACAATTGATAAAAGTCCAACAATATATTTATCAAATCACAAGTAAAAGAAATCTAAACTAATTACTACTGCTATATAATATTTTTACAATAGAAATTAAAGAAACCTATGCTAAAAAATAAATAAAGCTTCAGAAGTAAAGTTACCTAAAATTACCAAATAAATGAAAGTGCTAAAAGTAAATATGCAAATGAAATTAGTTGTTCTAACTAAGGGAAAGTAAACCCAAAAGGGATTGTTGTGTGTGAGTTTGTGAAAGGAAGCCCAAAGGAGGTAAGTTGTGCTAAAAGGAATCCCAAGGAGGCTTATAGGTGTGTAAATAGTAAAGCCCAAGGGTACAAAAACCAACCTAAAATCCCAAGGAGGTTTGTGTGTGTGTGAAATAAGGAGCCCGAGGGGGCAAGTTGTGCTAAAAGGAATCCCAAGGAGGCTTATAGGTGTGTAAAAAGTAAAGTCCAAAGGGGGTAAAATATGGTAAAATGGGAATCCTAAGGAGGCCTGTACTTGTGTGGAAATAAGAGCTCAAGGGGGCAAAATGTGTTATGCTAAAAGCCTAAAGAGGCTTGTATGTGTGCAAACTAAACTAATAAGGAAAAGCTTAAGGAGGCTAATTGTGTAAAAGGGGTTAAGCTAAAAGACTAAGGAGGCTTGTGAAATGTGTGTGATGAGCAGCCTAAGGAGGAAAAATAAGCTAAGGAGGAAGCCTAAGGGAGCTATATATAGGAGAAGGAAAAATATAAAAGATAAACTATACTAAATATGTGTGTAAAATAAACCTAAAGGGACAACCTAAGCTATAACCAAGGCCTATGTATGCAAAAAGGAACCTGCATTATACTATAAAATAGGGTCATATCAAATAAGGACTTACCTGAGAACCTAGATGAGAATTTGCAGGTCTGTATCTTTGAGGTGAAACCGTCTCTGCATTTACGATATGCAATTGCACTAACTTTTGAGACCTTAAAAAATAATTTCCTAAGGATGAATTTCCTCTACCAAACATCGATATTCTTGTAGATACTTGTGCTGGCCATGAAATGCTTTCTCTAATGGATAGTTTTTTAGGATACAACTAGATTCAAATCAATCATGATGACCAACACAAAACAATATTCACTACACCTTGGGGGAATTTTTGTTACAAGGTGATGCCCTTTGGCCTCAAAAACATAGGTACCACTTATCAATGTGCCATGACATACATATTCCATGATTACATGCATAATATTATCAAATATTATGTGGATGATATCTTGGAAAAATCTAAAACTCAACAAAAACACATTGGTGTCTTGGAAAAAATCTTTGATAGACTTCTAGAGCATAATGTAAGGTTGAATTCCAAAAAGTGTGTCTTTGGTGTTACCTTTTGCAAACTACTAGGATTCATTGTCTCAAAAATAGGCATTGAGGTGGACCCAAAAAAAGTCAAGGCCATCATGAAAATACCTCCTCCAAAAAATTTAGAGGAATTGCATAGTTTACAAGGAAAGATCCAATCGATCCATCGTTTCATTGTATAAATTTCTAACAAATGTAGACCATTAAATCACCTACAACAAAAGGGGTGACATTTTTATCGATAGATGAATTACAAAAGGTTTTTTATGTCATAAATAAATACCTGGATTCTTCACCATTCTTAATTCTTCCTCATTCAGGGGTACCCTTTCATCTGTATGTTTCAGCAAGAAACTTTGCATTAGGGACAATGCTTGCACAAAACAATGAAAACAATCAAGAGAAAGTTTTCTATTACATTAGTCGAACATTGGTAAGCTATAAAACTAGATATGTTTACATGGAAAATTGTGCTTAGCAGTGGTTTTTGTCACTAAGAAACTTAGACATTACATGCTTAGCCACACCATATATGTCATAGCTCATGAAAATCCTTTGCGTTATATGATGTCTCACACTTACAATAACACCTACACTGCAAAATGGATAATTCTTCTCACTGAATTTGATATTGAATTCATCAACCAAAAATCCACTAAAGGTCAGGTCATAGCCAATCAAATTGCAGAAGCTCCACTTCCTAGTGATAAAAATTTTATTATTGAGCTCCCATATGATTTGGTATTCATTGAAACTAAACAAGAAGATGCCATTCCAAAGGAAGATGTCAATATCACACTATTTATTTTATGGTTCTAAGTGCAAAAAATGTCAAATTATTGGAGTCATGTTTCATACTCCATAGGGGGTACCTATTCCTCTATCTTTCAAACTTGACTTCCAATGCACAAACAACAATGAAGAGTATGAAGCCTTAATATTAGGTCTTCAAGTAGCCATAGCTATGTTTATAAAGTGTATTAGGATATTTGGTGATTCTCAACTTGTTGTGCATAGAATAAATGGAGAATACCAATGCAAATAACCAACCATAAAGCTTTACCATGAAGTAGCAATATCATTGCTCACTAAGTTTGATTGGTATAAAATCGATAGTTTGTCACATTCAACTAATAGATTTGCATATGGAATGGCCTTTCTAGGATCATTGATTACAAAGAATTCCATAGGATAGGTACAACCCCTCGTTGTCACAATGATCTCTAATTTTGCAATTGTCTATGTGAAATCTAAGGTTGAAAAGGATGTTTGCTTTATTCACATAGAATCGTATGAGCCTTGGTCCAATAAAATAATAGCCTTCCTCAAATTTATAACACTCCCATAATACATGTCATGGAATGCTAAATGCACTTTCAAGAAAAATGTAGCTCATTTTACTCTCTTGGGGGATGTGTTGTATAGACATGGTTACGATGGAGTTCTCCTTCATTATATCAAGCCTATAGAGGCACAAAGATCCATATTTGAAGCTCATTATGGTACTTGTGGTGGTAATTTTAGTGGAATAGCCATTGCAAAGCATATTCTATACATGGGTTACTATTGGCCCACCATGGAATATGACTGTTACACTTACATCAAGCATTGTTAGCAATGTCAACAACATGCTAATTTAACTCATGTGTCATCATAAGAATTATAACCTATTCAAAGCCTTTCGCTCTTTTCACAATGGGGTCTTGATTTTATTGGAAAAATATCACCTCCTTCCTCAATATAACATACATTTATCATCATAGCCACTGAATACTTCACAAAGTGGGTTGAGGCAATTCCTCTAATCAATACGATAGGACCTAGAATTGTGGAGTTTATACTTCATCATATCATCTTTCATTTTGGTATTCCATCGAAAATCATCTCTGACAATGATAAGTCTTTCAAAAACAAGAATGTTTGAGCACTTCATGAGAAATTTAATGTCCAACATAGTTTCTTGAATCCTTTTACCCATAAGTGAATGGATAAGCTGAAGCTACCAACAATACCTTAATTTCTATTCTCAAGAAATTAGTCAAAGAAAATCATCGAGATTGGCATACTCAAATCCCCTTGGAATTATGGGCTTATTGAACAAGCATCTGCACGCCTACTTGGGCAATTCCATTTTCATTGGTCTATGGAGTTAAAGTAATCATACCTCTTGAGCTTGATATCCCCTCATTGTGAATTTCATTGTAGGGATTCATAGATGATGATACTACTAGACAAGCATATTTTGACCAACTCACACTTCTTTATGAGAGGTAGGTCAATGCTTTAGAGAATTTATGAGTTTATCAAGACCGCATAAAGTGTACTTACAATACTAAAGTTCATCTACATGAATTCTAAGTAAGAGATATTATCCTTAAAGAGAATAAATAAAACACCAATGCATTACTACATCTTCATGATAAATTCATGGTTAATTGGTTAGGTCCATACATTGTTACTAAAAAAGTGGGTAAAGGAACTGATAGGCTTGCCAGTCTAGAGGTAGTTGAAGATCTTGAAACACTTAACATCATCCACTTGAGAGCATTCTATGCTTAATGTGATTTATATATATGTATATATACATGGCTAATATACAAAAACAACATTATATTTCACAAAATTGCATTTCACACATTGCATTTTGCAAATCGTATTTCACACATTACCTTGCACACATTTCATTTCACAAATTGTGTTCACAACCATATTTACACATTTTAGGGGTCATTTATTTAGTTAAGATAATAACTAGTCCAATACAGTTTGTTACCTTCATCAAGGGCACCTTCAAATCATTATACATTTCATTGAACCATTACATAAAGTAAAATTGTTATTTGCAAACCATATTTCCATAATCCCTAGGTTTTTTTGGTCACTCAACCACACCTAATATTTAAGCATTCTTGATAAATGTAGTTATGCTCAAGGGCATTCATGCGATGTTCATAAAGAAGCATCAATTGATCAATGTGATCTTGTTGCGTAGTGTCATCATCGATGAACTCTTTTAATGTGATGCACAATGTTAGAATATCCAAATCTAAGGGCATGATGGCCTCAACACCATATACTAGCAAAAATAGGGTTGCCCCAGTGGATGTCTGTATGCTAGTCTTGTAAGCCCATAATGCAAGGGGTAGTTAGATATGCCAATATTTATGGTTTTATTGTACCATATTTTTCAAGATGGCTACCACTATCTTGTTTGAAGCTTCAATTTATCTGTTTTCCTGCGGATAATGAAGTCATAAGACTGTGTTGTCTATTGTACTTGGATGTTAAAGCCCTTAGAATTTTTTTCTTGAATGATGTTCCATTATCCAATATTATCTTGGATGGTATCCCAAAATGACTAATGATATTGTGAAGTATAAACTTTGCAATATGCACTCCAATTGTCATTTTTAAAGGGATTTCTTCCACCCACTTTGTAAAATACTCAGTAGCTATTATAATAAAAGTACATTGACCTGATGATGGGGGAGAGATCCTACCAATTAGATCTAAACCCCACTAAGAAAATGGCCAAGCCACTTGAATGGGCTATAAGGCCTGTGATGGAAAGTATGTAAGATTAGCATGATGTTGATATTTGATGCATTTATTGACATACACGGTGCAATCCTTCTCCAATGTGTACCAATAATAACCCATTTGAAGGATGGTCTTGACAATGACCATACCACTAAAATGGCCACCCTATGTACCATCATGAGCTTGCAAAATTGCCCAAGTTGATTCTTGGGGATCAAGACAACAAAGTAGGATTCCATCATAGCTTTGATGATACAAGATGTCTCTAATAAAGATATACTTTATCATTTTCTATTTGAATGTGCACTTCATGACATGTGATAATCCCTGAGGGATTAAACCAAGCTTAATGAAGTCATGTAATTATGACATCCAATCCTGATAAGCTTCTACCTTGACTGAAAAGATGACTTGTTCCCCTTGTGTTTTGCTATGCGTAAATGCAGATTAGGATACAACCTTGTGGTAAATGGTAGTGCCATTCCCTGTAGGACCCTACAAGATAAAAGATCCCCAGGACACCTTATTGAGAAAGTATTTGGATTTATAGAACCACTCATGGTTTAGTTCTATATGAATCAAGTTGATTGATTCCTTATTATCAAAATCCTCACACTGCATCGTGGCATGAGATAGCATATTTACATGAATGGTAGTAAAATCAATAGATGGATTTTGAGGGATTAAAGATCCCAAAGACACCATAGTGTCTGCAAATATGTTTGATGAAGAAGGTATTACCTCAATGTCGTACCACTCTACCTGGTCTAGATAAGTATCAAAAATATCCTTGTAATCTTTTAGGATAGAACACCTACATTGAAAAAGTCCCTTCACTTGATTGACTATGAGAAGGGAATCACCAAAGATGTTTAGTATTTTAATCTTCATGGTGATAGCTATTTGGATACCCAAGATTAGGGATTCATATTCAACATTTTTATTGGTACAAGGAAAGTATAGCTTAAATAGAAATGGCATTGGAGCACCTTATTGCATGAAAAATACAATTCCTGCACCACCCCCTTGCTCATACTTTGAACCATAAAAGAACAAAGTCATGTCAGCTTTGTTATCTAGTTCTTCAGGTTTGGGAGATTCTAATAATGTGAAGACTACATCATTAGGAAACTCTATGGTGAGGTTTCTACTATTATTGAGAGGTGCCTCTACCAGCTGATCAGTTATGACCTATCCCTTGATGGAATTTTAGCTAATAAATTCCAAATCAAATTTTATCAATAGCATGATCCATTTTGTCGTATGTGTATTATGATATGTCTTGCTCATCATATACTATAAAAGATTTTATTTGGATATCACATACATCATATGACTTAGCATGTAATGATGTAACTTCTTGGTTGCAAAAACCATTTATAAACACAAGTTCTCCATGTATGCATACCTGAGATCATAACTCACCAAGGTGCAACCGATGTAATATATCACTTACTCTTTGTCTTGTATGTTATTTTGGGCCAACATAGTTTCTACTACAAAGTCAATAGTTGATTTATATAGTAGAAAAGGCACATCCAGTCTTGGTGGAGCTAGCACTGGTGGCATTTCTAGGTATTTCTTAATTTTAGTGAAGTCCTCTTAATAGTCCTTGTCCCAATTGAATGGGCCCCCCTTGTGTAGCAAATGATTCATGGGTTGGAATTTGTATGATAATTGTGCGATAAATCACTTTATGAATGCTACTTTGCCCTGTAGGCTTCTTAACTCTTTGATACTTGTGGGAGGACACATTTCTAGTATGTCCTTGACCTTCCTATATCAACTTCAATACCTCATTTTGAAATGATGAATCCTAAGAGCTTTCCTAAAGTTATACCAAATACGCACTTCTTGGGATTCAACCTAACATTATGCTGTATCAACTGAACGAAGACCTTTCTAAGAACCTCTACATGCTCTAAACACAACAATGAATTTGCAAATAAGTCATTGATATAATATTCTAGGATTGTGTGCATGTAATCATGAAAAATATGTCATGGATCACTGATATGTGGCACCAACATTTTTGAGGATGAATGACATAAATTTATAACAAAATATTTTCCATGGTGTTGTGAATACAATTTTGTGCTGGTCTTCATATTTAATCTAAATTTGACTGTAACAAAAAAAACCATCTATAAGGGAGAGCATCTCATGACTTGTAGTTGCATCTACAAGAGCATCTATGTTGGGCAATGGGAATGAATCCTTTGGTGTTGCCTTATTGAGGTCTTTGAAATATATGCAAATATAGATCCTTCCATCAGGTTTTCCTACAGGTTCCATGTTTGATACCCATTTCTAATAGTCGATGGAGATAATAAAATCTACATCCAACAACTTCTACAACTCGTATTTAACTATTAAAGTGACCATCATATGTATTTTCCTAAGCTTCCGCTTGATAGATCTTTTAGAGGGATCTAGAGAAAGGTTATGAGTAACCATTTTTGGATCTAGTACTGGTATGTCCAAGTGAAGAGATTAGGTCTCTCTTTTAGAAAAGGGATGAGGTTGGCATGCTCATTAGGAGATAGAATCTCTCCAAACTTAACCTTCTTAGGATTAATGGGATCATCATTGATATCCACATCAAAGGTTTCCTCTACTGACATATGTGATCCCTCCTCAAGCTGGTGATGCATAGGAATCAAGTGGATGTCATCAGCTAGGTTTATAGGTCCTACATAAGAACTTCCCTCAGCATTATAAACATCATGTGCATAGCCTGGTGCAAAATGAAAAGGTTACAACATTTATTTGTTAAGGAAGAAATCTTCATTCTCTAGTGGTGAACAAGCATTATCCTAGTCAATAGTTTGTACATTAAGACGCAATGGTTTAGAAGGATTGGCTATATTGCAAAGTGGAGTGGTCAAATCAATGGAAATCATATTTATAGAATGGGTTAGATCTCTAGAACCACATGTGTGCAATTATATATTATATGTGCTTTTGACATACTCGAGATATGGCTTTGAAGGTATGGGGATATTCGGATCCGATCTATGGATAGACTAGAAAGTGGGATCATTGAGATCAAGGAGCTGCATATATGTTAGTGGATCAGGGAAGATAATATGATAAATAATATCCATATTGGGTGGTCTCCCTTTGAGGCATGGGTCAGGATAGACTTACTGATACATCTCATCGATGTCAACTAGTTCATGATGATGCCATAAACAATGAGGCCTGAGATAAGCTCTCTCAATTTCATCCTTGTCATCGCTATCGTATATGAGTCCACCCTGAACAACTGGAATTAGATAATTAGCAAGATGAGGCCCAAGGTAGACCTACTCTTCATAATCACTATCATCAATGAGGGGTCCCTCATTATTGCCCACTATCTCGATGGACAACATATAATATAAATGTAGAGGACCTAAGTAGGCTAACTTAGTCCCATCCTCATATTGCTCATTATCCAAGGATTTCTCATCATCATCTGTTCTAGAATCACAATCGGGAACATCACTTTCAATCATGAAATATTCTTGCACTTCCTTAGAAACAACTTATAATTCGATGTTGATCACTATACCCAAATTCTAGATCTCCATACCAATATTGTCAGTAGCTCTAAGGATTTCAATGTCTAAGTTGACTCTTGGATTATCTCCTAGATTGACCTCTACCATGATGTTGTCATTATAGATCTCAGGTGGTTCAATAGAGACATAGGTTACTAGCCTATTATCCCTTCGTATACGAGAAGGGTTAGGGTGAGAAGGATTACAATCCACATCATCCACCAAACTAAGGTTCAGATGATCTAAAGATGTTGCTAGGAGCTCATCCTATCATCTTAAGTGGTAGGCTAACCCAAACCTATCAGTTGGTAGCTGATACTGTGGCTCATAAGGAGTTTGGTGCCCTTGATAAAATAAACCTAAACGACAACCATGCCAATGGTAACATTCGAAGTAGTGCAAAGTGAACTCAGGGTTAGAAAAATAATGAACATTTATGGTGAATGGTTCATCATCATACTCATATACGAGCATGTGATTTGCACATTGGTCAAGCCCTCCATAAATGAAGTTTATCTGGTTGGGTGGAACTCCCCATGGTACCACCATTCCCATGGGAAAGCGATGGGCTTGATGTCAGCCAATGTCTTGTGCAATTTTGATAAATGGTGTGAACATCACATTCTGCATAATATATTCCACTAATCTAGGATTAACTAAATGTACAATCACATGTGGTGTAGATGATCCTACTAAAGAAGTAGGTGAGGTAGGCTGAGGTGCCTAATTGACTTGATTTTTAATGTCTCCCTCATTTATGGGACTAGGAACATAGATAGTTGCTACCTTGGGTGCTCGCTTTGACTCTTTTTCACCCATAACTACCTTAAGGTTCTTATTATTCCTAAGCATATCGGATGCCATAGGCTTTGTCGAAGCTACTATTGTGTACTCTGATAACTATGGTGCTACCGTGGAAGGTCCTACACACACTTATTTTAATTTACCTTCTAGATGTTTGATTGGTGATGTCGATCGTATATCCAAATGCGTTGAGGGAAGAATGAAATCTCTCAATAAATATGCTAAGTTCATATATTTGAATGGTTCTTCATTAGAAGGAACTATGAGAACTTGTCCCTCATGTATATATTTAATACATTGATGTAAGATCGAGGGAACGCAATGCATTTCTCTAATCCAAGGTCTCCCCAAGAGGATGTTATACTGCATGGTGCCTTCGATCACATGACACATCACGGGGATGGTATTCAGTACAAACTAAATCAAAAGAACTATAGTACCTACCCTTGAGAATAGCGCATCGTTAAATTCTCTCAAGGTGAAAGTAGAAGGTATGATGTGTGATTTTGGTAACTTCGGATACGTCAATTCCTTGGTGGTAATAATGTTGATTGATGACCTTGTGTTAATAAAAATCCATTTGAATGGTGTGTTATTTACACATGTAATTATATGTAATGGTGGGTCCGCTATAGCAGTGGAGACCATATTAATCTCATGATCATTGAATTGAATTATTGGTTCACTGCAATGTTGCATATGTCCCATGAAGTTTGTAAATGCTTTAGGGTCCTAGGACTAAAATTTGATAGATCTTAGGATATCCATGAGTATCTCCCTATGCTTAGGAGACTGTTGAATCAGTTCATAGATCAACAAATTCATTGGAGTTATTTGCAGGCTTTAAAATAGCCTACTCTTGATAGTCACCACTGGTCTAGTTGGTGGGCCTAGAAAATTTTGCACTGGCCTTTGTTGGGGTGTAGTGTGGACTCTGATGGTAGCTGGAGATGGATTTTGTCACTCATACCTTCCTTTTCTAGTGATAACATTGACCATACTGATGAGTCCTTGAGTTGGTGGTTCCACCTACACTTGATTCACATAGCCATCATTGTTGCTCGATGGCTTATGATTCGATAAGGGGTTCTTGAAGATCCCTATATTTTGGCTTTTTGGAGCTTAAGGGTTGTCCATGGTTAGCTCACCTTTTTAAATCATGTTATGTACTACATGTTTAAAATCCAACATCCTTTGATGTCATGCCCATTCATGTGGAAAACGCAATATAGATCATCCTTATATCCCTTTGGCTTGGGTTGATTAGGGTCTATTAATTTGATCTCTAGAAATTTGATGGCAATAGCCTCACATAGTTGATGGAATATCAAAGTCATCGACTCAAAAAATGTGTGAACTAGAAATGCGGGCACTGTTCTTTATTCTTATCCTTATTGTTGTTATTGCATTGATTATGTAGGAGGATGTTGGGCCTGATAATTCTATTGTTGCCCCTTATCCCTTTTTTGGAGGTTTAGCACCACTTGGTTTACATGGGTCGACTTGGCCTATTATTTTTTATTGTGGGTATTCTTCTTGTTCCATTCCTTCTTGTTATGGAGCTTCAAGTTACCCTCTTGTAACTTTATGTCCTCTATTACCTCAGCTTATGCCAAGACCTCCTCAAATGTTTGATGCTATTGCAACTGTAGTAGTAACGAGATATGATTTGCACAACTCTTTGTAAACATCCGAGTTAGCTCTATGGTAAAAATGAAAAATGGCAACTTTACCACTATCTTTATCCATATTTTACCATAATCCATGATCGGTTCATCATCATGTTGCATTAAAGAAGCCAAATCAAATAGGTTTACCTTTTTCTTGACATTGAAGGAGAAGCATTAAAGGAACACATTAGCCAACTGTTTGAAGTTGGTTATGCTATACCTCTTAAGTTGATTGAACCACTCTCGGGTAAGGCCTGAAAGGATTGTGATGAAGGTTCTTAGCAATAGGGCATCATTACTTTTTATATGAAAGCACATGTCCATAAAGCTCTTAACATGTTCCTGAGCGTCCTCCTCACCTTGAAACTTCTCCAACTTTGGCATCTCAAAGTGCTCGGGATATGTTGGAATGGGCACTGATGGGCATAAAGGCTCATTATGAATCTTGTTCAAGATTGGCTTTGGATAAGCCATCCCTTGTTTACCTATTGCTCGAACCTTGTCTACCAAGGCTTGATAGGCCTTCAAAAATAGAATTTCCTCTTCTCTAAGAGGTCTTTGGGGAGCCTTTGGAGGTAAACTCTTCTTCGGTCGAGGTGGAGGACTAGGCTCATCCTACACATCTACTAAGGTGATCTTGAGATATTTTTTCTATTGCTCATCTCCTGCTACATTTTCATACTACACATGGTGCTACATCATGGTGTGGAAATTATGGTGAGTACAAATTTCAATGAGATCAGGGTGTAAATCAGGCTACGAAGTAGCTCATCTTTGAGGGCACTCCCTGTATCCTATTGTAGCACCCTAAAATTGGCGCAATAAAATTACAATAATTACATTCACCTTAGTAAATAATTTAAAATTCAAATTTAACCTCCCAAACCGCTCGTTAACCGTCGAGAAATCCGTTTCCCCCTTTTTCCGTGCCATTTTTAGAGGTTGTTTTGACCGTTTGACGATATCATCGTCGATCAGACGATATCGCCCCAGATTTGACGATTTCGTCTGGACTAGGACGTCCAGACGATCTTGTCGCAAAACTAATTTTGCAAAGTTGGAATCTGTTCCAACGGGTCTCCAATCTAGGCAGAAGCGTGTCTGCACCGTTGGGACCCTCCCCCATTGGAGATCTCCCAAATTGGGATGATCTCCAACCTCCTAACTACTCCCCTAAGCCTATTTAATCTCTAGGATTTTCCCTTCCCAACCCCTGGCTGAAATTCTCTGCAAGTTAACTCCATTTACGTTAAATCATCCCTATTCTTCATTTGCACTAGTTCCATATCAATTTTGTTGCAGGTACATCACTATTTTTCAGTCGGAGCCAGCACCTATCGTCGTCGACGAACCTGTTCAGATCGGAGGCGAACCTGTCGAATTCGAGATGATTTCGTACTGATGCGAGACGATCTCGACTGCAGTCCGTATTAAGGCAATCAGTGCCTGAAGTTTGCATTTCTCAACCTTTTCTCTGTCATTTTATTCTGCAAATTAGATAGTCTATTCAGTGTTTTATGTTATTTTGCATTTGGAGTTCACCCATTTAGATTAAGTGCATAATTAAATCCTAATTATCATCTAATTAGCACGATTCATTTATGTCTCTGTGTTTAAGTTTCAGTTTGATAACATTGCTGCCATTTTATATCATTTCCCTCTGTTAGCACTGTAGTACTTTTTGTATTTTGCATCTGTTTTCGGTTTTGCAGGTCTCTGATGAATTCGTCTGACGAATTCGTCAGATCTCAGACGATCTTGTCTGATTGCAGACGATTCTGTCGAATCTCAGACGATCCAGACTGCTTCAACATCAGAATCTTCTTCAGACATCCGGATCAGGTATTCCTCATTTGCATTCTGTAATCTCTCTATTTTCTGTCTTTAAATTTGTTTTTTGTATTCATGGAATTTGCATTTTCATGTAGATTAATCTAGATTCATTTGGCCAAACCTAGGATATGAATGCTTAAGGTTAAAAACGAACACATTAAAACACATTCCAAAACCTAGGCGTGGAAGCTGCCCTTAAATGTTTCCTGGTGAACCCACCATCCATCGAAAAATCATCAAAATACACCTCCCTTGAGAGGCGGGACCTTCGCAAAGTCCTCTCAGTCCGAGGTACCGCGACATCCTTTTCCCATCCTCCTTCTGGGCACGGATCCAATAGCCTGAAGGTAGGGATGCGAAAAATTTGGAGCGATACATTTTGGTGAACCCGACGTGAATGCATTGTAAACCTTTTGAAAACAAAAACAAAAAATATATATATGTATACAAGAAAAACAAAAACAAAATCATCATTTCAAGTTTGTATGTTTTAGATTCAATTCTAAATAGTAGATGCTAAATATTACTTTTAGAAGTACTAAAGAAACCATGAGTTTTTACTCAAATCAATATGAGCCCATCAGTAATGTTGGAAGAATTCAGCCAAATACATTTGTTGATTATGACCAACCTCATCCCTATTCAACATCACCTCCATCACACTTTTCTCATTTTTCATCCTTACCCCAACAAGACAATCCCTTTGCCAATCCTCTTCATAACGATATTATCTATTCTCCCATATATCCATATTATGTCTATCAATCCACATACAATCCTCCTCCACCTTTTCAATATTCTTCTTTCAATACAACACATCCATTTCAACAAGAAAATACTTATTCTTCCAATTCTACCATGCACTCACCTCATACTTCGCAATCTTCCTGTCATCATTCTACCCATAATAAAGAAAGTAGAGGTGAGAAACCATTAGGTCCTTTTATGACGAAATTCCTAAGGCATTTATCAAAAACCTCTCAAAAACCTTCATCACGTAAATTTACTAAGCTCAATCAACCAATGGATATAATTCTCAAGTATTTACTTGACACAAATAAGATTGAACTCCCTTCCATAAGACAACTTGATACCACAACAGATTGGTTTAAACCCGAGCTACATTGTGAATATCATAGAGTAGATGGACATATGACACAAAATTGTAAAGATTTAAGATGTGCAATTCAAGATTTGATTGATAAGGGTCTTTTTAATATAAAGGAATTACAATCTACAACTGATTATAAATCTCCAGTAAACAATCAAACTCCTACACAACAAATACCAATAATCAATCAAGACATGGGGATCTCCCAAGAACCCCTATTCAATTATCAACAACAAGAAACCAATCAAATATTGCATGTTAATGTGTCCCATCATGATGATATTATTAATATTGTAACAAAAACTACAAATGAGCAACCTCAAGTTCAATCAACTCAATCCGATATTCAAGATATGGATTCCTCATTTGACCAACCTTCAAAACTATCTTTGGCTCTAGAGAATGATCCAAAATGGAATGTAAGCATAGAAAGCTCATCTTTAGAATCAAAATCTCAATCTGAAATCCACTTTGATAGCCAACAACAAGTGATTAATCCTCAAGCAAAGATATCCCTTTTAGAAGTATTACAAATTTATCACAAGGAAATTTTGTTCAAAATACCTAGCCAACAATTTGTTCCTCATCATATTTTCTCTAAGAACATAATTAATGGTGTAAACCCTCTTGAGGTTAACCATATTTCATTCTATGATGAGGATATTCCTTCCTCTACTCCACAAGAAGACTCCTATCTTTACATTACAGGATCTAGTAAAGAAACACCTGTTAAAACTATCATGGTAGATAATGACTCCTCTCTTAATTTATGCACTTATCAATTATTCCAAAAACTCGAATCAAAGGAAGAAGATCTTAATGAATCAAATGTTATTATAAAATCTTTTAACAATGAAATTCAAGAAGCTCAAGGTACTATAATTTTTCCCCTTAATATTGGATCCAAGATCCTGGATATTTTATTCTATGTAGGATATTGTCCTTCACCTTACAACCTACTTTTCCAGAGTCCTTGGATTCATACGATGAGGGTTTTCCCTTCCACTCTTCACCAATGTTTGAAGTTTGAACTTGCAAATAAAATTGTTACCATACATGGTGACCCAACACCATTTGAAGAATATTTAATGGTTGAAACATCAAGTTCTATACATTCTCTATTATCACAATTATCTTCTATCCATCACTTTTCTTCATCCATATATGATCATCCTTGTTTACCAAATAACATCCATGCATATCTTTCACATATACTTTCTCCATCTTATCAAGACTTGGAATATAGTGATAAGAATGAAGAACTTTCTTATCCTTCTTACATTTTATTTTGTAACATGATCAATTTTCCACATATAAAAGTCAAATCTTTTGCTACATTATTCTACATTATAACAAAGCTTTTGTTATCACTACCTTTTATTCATCACCTTCTATTCTTACCTTCACCTCAACTAGATTATCCTTCAAAACCTCCTTTGATTTTGAAGCAACCTTAGACATGCTATACTCAAATAACCTTGTATAGTGTATATAGATCATCTTGTATATACCACCAATTTCAATTCATAAATTAAAATCAAAATACAAAAAAATCAAAATCCTCAAAATCTTCAAAAAAATACAAATGCAACTAAGGACCTTAAAGGTAAATTTGAGCCCAATCGGCTTGGACCATACATTATTACTGCTAAATTTGAATCAGGAGCATATAAATTATCTACCTTAGATGGTAAAGAACTTAAAGAACCCATGAATATTTTGCATCTTAAACGTTACTATGCATAAATTTGGTCATTTCATCCATGTATATATTTGTTCAAAATTTCTTTATCTTATATTTCTTTCAAATTTATAAAAATCCAAAAACATCAAAAATATTCATAATCATCCAAAATCTTCAAAACTATCTATTGCATTTATTTAAGGCACTTGTTAAATTTTTTGCTCAAAAATCAAACCAAAAATCAAAATAATGATAAAAATATAATAACAGCTATATGCTTGACTCTTTCGAAACCAAAACAAAATAAAGAAGAAAGAGAGAGTCAACATTCTCAAAACTTCTCAAAAATCATTTATATATATTTTCTTACAATTATTGCAGTTATATGTTTCAAATTATTTTTGGATAAATTAGCATTTATTTGGAATCCCTCACTTGCACACTCACAACAATAAATATCTTGATTTTATCTGGCATGATTACTAATCTCTCTTATATCAAAGTTCACAAAATTCAATTAAATAAAGTTTGAGCATAGAGAATTGATCTTGTTATTTACTTAAACCAAGCACATCTTTTCACAATAAAATGATTATATTTGTAATTTCCATGTTTTGCTACATAGTAGAAGTGATTTCTTGAGCGAAAAGTTTCCCCTGCTATCCTATCATGCACATGGTCTAGAATCTTTGAGAATTGGCAAAAGGACAAGCTCACCCCTACCCAGAATAAAAATCCCTTGCTCTACAGCTAATCCGAGCAAGTATCCCTAGCAAAGAAAAAGAAAAGAAAAGTTCAAGAAAAAGAAAAGAAAAATGTTATTTTATATCATTACAGCAATGTTCCAAGCATTATCAAGCAAAAGAAATACAAAAAGAAAAATAAGCAAAGTTCAAAAGAAAGCAAGAAAGCAATAAAATCCCTTTCCCTACCCTTTGAAAAGAAAAGAAGGGTTGATGAGCTTGAATCCCTGGAATTCTCAATTATTCGAAAGCGTGAGGTAAGCCCCATAACAGGTGGTTTGTGCCCAACCTGCTTGGCCTTGGGTAACTCCTAGCGTGGTGATATGTCTGTCACATTAGCGACCTTCTTTTGTACAGACCTATGTCTGCTTATGGATTAGCTAGCTCTTGATAATCCGACCTACATAGTAGCCTAGTATGGTTATATGCATCTACATCATGGTTAATGAACACTTATTTGGTTTCTTCAAATCACTTGTATCATATTATCTTGCTCAAAACTGGTAAATGAACAATGCAATTGCACACACATTTGTATTTGAGAGATTTTGTGTATCATTATGATAAATCAAGATCGGAAATGAATTCACATATGCACATGGGATTCCTTATAAATCTAACTTTTGTCTTCAAAATAATTTGAAATATTATTTTTGCAACTTGTTTGGAATAAATCAAGTACAGTTGTTTACCATAAAGACAACTATATAATAGAAAAATCAAAAATTTCTTTCAAAATATACAATCAAAACATATACATATATATCTGGTTGACTTTCGCGACGATGGTATAGTTTCAAAACCAAAATTGGAATTTTATGCCTAGCGCAAGTCCTCATTTTCATATTTTCTGTTCATCAAAAATCAACCATGCAATAAAACTATCTTTTTTGGATTTTCGCGATGATGGTATAAGTCTATACCTACATATTCTATGCCTAGCGCAAACCATTGTAACAATTTTTATTCCCCATTTATTAAAAATCATGAAAACCATATGACTTAATTCATTATGTTACACAAATTATGCTTTTCAAAAGCAAACACATTTTCATTATTTCATGTCATTATGTCAACCTTCAATTTTGCAATGATGGTATAATTCCTAAAGAATTATCCAAAAATTTTATCACACTTAGGAATTTATGCCTAGCAAAAATCATTTTAAAACATTATTTCATGCACAAATATTTTTTATGAAAATCTGAAAACAAACCATCATCATCATCATCATTTGCACTATTGCACCAAAGTCTTAAGACAGTTTCTTAAGCACTCTTTTACTTTTTAACAATATTTCTATAAATGGGACTAGCTTGACGACCGAGTGAGCAGCGACTCCATGAAATGGTCTATAATAGCGACAATGTCCTTTGAAATTATTGTTAGAAGTCTCTTTTTATTTTTACATTTCATTACAACAAATCAATTTGTTACATCAGATTATTTCATTTAAAATATTACACGCATGACATTCAAATTATAATATTCCCAATGACATAATTACATCCAATTATCAAATCAATCAATCAAAACATTAAAAGCATCATAAAAATACATAAGACAAGTCATATGATCAAAAATATCTCATCTATATATATCACAAATATATGTACATCATCAAAACTGGATTGGTATGCCACAATCTGTACCTCGGCATACTCAATCCTCTATCAACAAAAAATATTCATATAATACAATGTCAATGTCCGCCCTCTAGCCTCGAGAGCCCCTCGAGCTCTCTGCCTCATCTCCTCCCCCGCCCTGAGGTGGACGAGGTGGCCCCATCGTCGTCTGTGTAGTCCTCGTCCTCGATCGGGACGTGGTCCTCGATGACCCGATCCTGATCGGATCTGCGATGTTAGCTGGCAGGGGTAGTCTATCTGCCTCTGGCACCAGCTGGAAGTATAAAGTCTGATAAAATGTCAGCTGGGCGATAGCCCGTGTCAACTCCCTAGAGCTCGCCCCTTCGCCCCGTGCCCTGAGGCGTGCAATCTCATCCCATAGCTGTGACACCTCAGCCCGGTGTCGTGCAGCCTCATCCTGTAGCGTCTGCACCTGAGCCTACAGATGATCTCTCTCCGCTCGAAGAGTAGCCATCTCGCTACTCTCTCCTGTGTCCACACCCTTGCCCTTATCGGGCGATGGTGGCCTCTATGGAGATGGGGGTCTCGCCTCCCTCCTCTCCCTCTCTCTCTACCATGGCCGCTCCTGTGCCTGTGGCCTCCTCGCCTCTCTCCCATCGTGACCCTGGGCTGCCTCCATCATCGCCTGGCATCGCCTCCCTATCCGATGCACAACTGCGTGGATCGGACCCTATGCCCTCGTCATTCGAGGAGGGTGGATGCCTGCGTACCAGGCATCGTAGCCATCGGCTACTCCTACGTCGTCCCCATCCACTGGCTGGATGGGGGCATCATCCGTGTCCTGGCTCCAAGAACCGCTGCATGTCGGGAGCCCCGCTAACTGTAGTGTTATCCCGGATAGTCCGAGAAAACTCGTAATCCCTTGAGGGATGGGATCCCCTGCTACAGACCGAACTATCTCAAAACTCGGTCGTACCTATGGAGCTCCACCTCTCCCCTCTCCATCCTCAGCCAGCAGACTCGCCTAACGTGAGCCAACTCCTATCCATCCTCGGCCCACCCTGGATGCTCCCTCCATGGCCTCCAGGTGATCTGGTCCAGGACTAGGTCATCTAATAGCCTCCGGGACATCGACAGGTCGATCCGTCGTTGTGCCCCTCTCCGGAGCCACCAGTAGAAGACTCGGGGCCTCTCCCCATCAACCCCTATCAGAGGAAGCCCTACCGGCCTCCGCACCGCAATGTGCTCCCAGCACCAAACCTGTAGTAGCGATGTCATAACCAGACATCGGCCGCCCTTGTACACGACCCCATACAGGATCCTGTACAATCGGCATAGTACAAAACTACCCCAAGAAAACCTGTAGCCGTGGTCTCGCATATCGCAGATCACATCTGCGAGCATCCATGGCACCCTGCACCCGCTCTGGTGGCACAGCAGAAGTCCACCAACTACTCCAGCTAGAACCCGTGTGAGTGTAGATGCCCCAGGCATCTGGCGTAGTGCCTCGATGTTAACTTCGCCCTTCTCTAGGGTGAAGCTCGGGTCACCGCACAGTCGTCCCATAGCGTGGCCCTAATTGGCCGTAGGAGTAATGAGCCGTCCTTGTATGGGGATTCTCAGAATCCTCCATACATCCTCCAAAGTGGGAGTCATCTCCCCTGTAGGTAGCCGAAAACATGAAGAGCCCGGATACCACCTCTCTGCTAGGGCCGTCAGTAGCCCCATATCTGTGGATACTTGTGGCATTTATGCCACATGCAGTAAGCTGACCTATGCCAGCTGATCTCGCTCTGCCTGTGTGAGAGCGGCCAAGTCATCTCTCAACCCTCCGTATTTCCATTCTCTGCTCTTTAGTAATCCTCTCTGCAAACATAAACAACAAAACAATAAACAATCATTAATAAATAATTCAAGTAAACAATAATGCAAGTTAAAAATTCAATTTTGTGCAATTGATGATATCGCCCACTATTGGACGATATCGTCCCAAATTTGAGCATAATCGTCTCCGATTTCGTAGTTCGAAATCGTCCCTAATTTGATGAAATCGTCCCCCTTTCGACGATTTCGCCCTCGGGCAAAATTGTCGAAATTGAGACGATTTCGTCCCGACGACGTCGACGGCCCAAAAATGGCCGCGATGCTCAAAATTCATCTAAAAATTACCTACAAAGCATGTAAAGTTAAATTAAAGCATCCTAGTTAAGTCTAGACTCTTACCCGTAGACCGCGTCGGACCTACGTCGATACGTGCGTCGTCTCCACCATTTTTGCTTTAAGAGCTCTAAAACCCGAGAAAATGAACAGTAAAAATGAATTAGGGTTTTACCCTATTTTTCTTAATTTTATTCAAAAATAATTTTTTTGCTTTTTCGCGTTTTTACCTCAAACGTTCGATTTGGGTAAAAACACGGAGGGAGCACCATAGTAAGTTGTCGTACGATTCGACCAAGAATCGTCGCCTAAAAATGGGAATAATTTTTGCTTTCTCGTAGATCGAGAAGAACTCATCTTTAACGCATTTTCTTCAGAAAATTCGCTAAAGAGGGGGCAAAATGTAGCACCCTAAAATTGGCGCGATAAAATTACAATAATTACATTCACCTTAGTAAATAATTTAAAATTCAAATTTAACCTCCCAAACCGCCCGTTAACCGTCGAGAAATCCGTTTCCCCCTTTTTCCATGCCATTTTTAGAGGTTGTTTTGACCGTTTGACGATATCGTCGCCGATCAGACGATATCGCCCCAGATTTGACGATTTCGTCTGGACTAGGACGTCCAGACGATCTTGTCGCAAAACTGATTTTGCAAAGTTGGAATCTGTTCCAACGGGTCTCCAATCCGGGCAGAAGCGTGTCTGTGCCGTTGGGACCCTCCCCCGTTGGAGATCTCCCAAATTGGGATGATCTCCAACCTCCTAACTACTCCCCTAAGCCTATTTAGTCTCTAGGATATTCCCTTCCCAACCCCTGGCTGAAATTCTCTGCAAGTTAACTCCATTTACGTTAAATCATCCCTATTCTTCATTTGCACTAGTTCCATATCAATTTTGTTGCAGGTACATCACTATTTTTCAGTCGGAGCCAGCACACATCGTCGTCGACGAACCTGTCCAGATCGGAGGTGAACCTGTCGAATTCGAGACGATTTCGTACTGATGCGAGACGATCTCGACTGCAGTCCGTATTAAGGCAATCAGTGCCTGAAGTTTGCATTTCTCAACCTTTTCTCTGTCATTTTATTCTGCAAATTAGATAGTCTATTCAGTGTTTTATGTTATTTTGCATTTGGAGTTCACCCATTTAGATTAAGTGCATAATTAAATCCTAATTATCATCTAATTAGCACGATTCATTTATGTCTCTGTGTTTAAGTTTTAGTTTGATAACATTGCTGCCATTTTATATCATTTCCCTCTGTTAGCATCTGTAGTACTTTTTGTATTTTGCATCTGTTTTCGGTTTTGCAGGTCTCGCGATCGAATTCGTCAGATCTCAGACGATCTTGTCTGATTGCGAGATGATTCTGTCGAATCTCAGACGATCCAGACTGCTTCAACATCAGAATCTTCTTCAGACATCCGGATCAGGTATTCCTCATTTGCATTCTGTAATCTCTCTATTTTCTGTCTTTAAATTTGTTTTTTGTATTCATGGAATTTGCATTTTCATATAGATTAATCTAGATTCATTTGGCCAAACCTAGGATATGAATGCTTAAGGTTAAAAACGAACACATTTAAACACATTCCAAAACCTAGGCGTGGAAACTGCCCTTAAATGTTTCCTGGTGAACCCACCATCCATCGAAAAATCATCAAAATACACCTCCCTTGAGAGGCGGGACCTTCGCAAAGTCCTCTCAGTCCGAGGTACCGCGACATCCTTTTCCCATCCTCCTTCGGGCACGGATCCAATAGCCTGAAGGTAGGGATGCAAAAAATTTGGAGCGATACACCTCTCGCTCAACATGCTCCTTTTGATCAGGGATGCATTGCTCATGCATGTGTTGCTCATGTGTGCATTGCTCAAAAAGACATTCTCTTAGAAACCTTTGTCTTTGAGTATCCTCATTTTTGAGGTGCTCACACTCTACGTGAACATCCTCCAATTGATCTTGGGGAATTTGCTATCGCTATTTTGACACCAGTATCTCTGACTAATCTATAAGATCGATTGTATGCAGTATTTGGTGTATTTATTTTATTCCAGTAGTTTTGTTGGTGTGACCTCCAATAGATTTATTTGCCATGCTTTTATCCTTATCTATGTAGATGACATTGTATTCTTGTGTTTTTTGTGCTCTATGCCCTCATGGACCGACGAGGCAAGAATACTACAAGAATTCTTAGAGCATTCTCTGGCTCATTTATGGTCCTACATATGCTCTTACTATGAGAACTCATAGAATGAGAGTGTGCAATCAAGGGTTTGTACCCTAGTTTCCCTAAGACTCTATCAAGACCATCCAATTGCCTAGTGTGCCACGACTCATATGGTGGCATACCATTAAGTCCAAACTTAGACATCAAATGTGAACTTACCAGGTTCATTGTTGTTTGGAGTCTTTGTAGGCCTATGCTTTGAAGTAGCCCTATTTTCATTCCCATGAATGGGAGGATTTTCTACTTATCTATTTTGAATTGATGGGGGCTTTGATCCACCCTTAGTTTGAGTATGGATGGGCTCTAACTTGGTTATAGTTCCTTCCTCAATGATGTACTCTTCAATGAATCTAGTGTATCCACAAGGTGTATGATCATGATAAATGCTCCCATGATCGAAGGTCCCATGTTGGGATCTTCCATACTTAGATCTATCTCATGAGGCATGTACATTGCCTCCTCTAAGTGGGGTATTCTGATGAGAACCCCCACGCATAGAGTTATCCCCTCTAATGCTCATTGAACATCATTTGGGAGGATCTTTTGATTGAGGGTTTTGCACATTATGTTGTACATTGGATGGAACTTCAGCTTTGACCTTGGTTCTATGTTGAGATAGACCTCTCTATTTTCTAACCATGATGTGTATTATCTCGTATGATAATTTTAAAGTAAAAAAAGTAAACTAGAATTATTATCTCTTTTAAATTTTGTTTGTGAGCCCTAACTAGTTAGATGTGTTTTGAAATTTTTTAAAATGTAAACTATTATCATTGTGTTTGAAATTGTTGATGTAATTTTCAATAGTTTAAGTGTTTTCACCTATATGCTTGTAGGTTGATAATCGATAATGAAGTTCATGATCACGTAAACCCTCAAAAATATGGAGATGAAATCCACACCTAGGCTAGGAGCACAGGTCCTGCCAATCCTCACCTAGCACCCCGTGTGCAGTGATACACCCCTCCGAAGAGGAATGCATGCTATTTTGCATGGTTAGGATAGATCTTGGAGTCGGTATTGGCCAATAGTATAAGTTTTGAGGGAGTTGGGCCAATGGATGGAAATCACTACCACCATAATTGAACTCTACTAGTGGTTGGATATGACTTCCAACTCACCATCATTTAAATAGTGTGTGGTGTGTGTTTGTTCATTTTAAATTTTGCATGAAAGTAAAAATTCAACACCAAGTACTCAATGATATTTCATAAATACCTAATGATAAAGATGTTTAATGTTTAGAAATATGCGTCTAAACTACATGCTATTTCAGAGAACGCACATTAAATTTTCTAATAGGCCTCTAATTGGGCCACAACAAGCAACCCTAAAAAATAGACTCTGACTATTAGTCGTGGGATAGAATCATAGGTAAAAATGTGTAGACACCTAAAATGCATCATGTCAAGGTGAATACTCATATGGGACATGCTAACATACCATATGAATGATCTTGGATAGCTCCAAGGTGAAGCAATGGTTTTAACCACTCAAATTGGGTAGAGTTGGCTAACTCAACCTTAGTCATGGCTGACACCTAGGGCTAAAGGATCTGGTCATGCCTTAGAGTTGTGGCTAGCATCAAAACTATTTTGAATCCTAGGCCAAGCTAAATTTTGGTTACAATAGCCTAGGAAATGGATATTCAAATGGTTTTGGGTAGGGAAGCATCGAGAAGGTTCCCTCCAATTGATCCAAATGTAGGTTTCTTGTTCTTCGCTTCTCCATGAAGATAGACCAAGGACTTGAGAGTGCTATAAGACCCCCCTCCAAATTGGGAAGAAATATAAAATTTTCAAGAGTTGAAATGCAATGAGGATTTGCTAAATTATTGACTCAATTACAATCTTTTGGAGATATCTAACTTGCCAATCACGAATGCATTCGAAGCAATGGATGTTCCAAAGCACTAAGGATATAAAGAATCTATAATTGAGCATCTTCCATCATAAATCCAATGAATTCAACCACCAATATATCAGAGGACATAAAGGCAACCCTTGACCATCAATTTAATAGAAATGACTGAGGATACAAGCCCTAATTACAAGAGCAAGATCATTCACGCCTTAGCCATGACTGTCAACTGTAGCTAATAGTGCCCACCATGCCTCAAACCCATGGCTAGGGTTTTATCCCTGGTGTACTTTATTTTAGCCATAGATTTCATTTTGTAATCATGTATTTAGATTTCTTTCATGCATTTGTACGGTTAGAATTAGGATTTAGGGGTAAATTTCCTTCATTATTTATTTCCATTAATTAGACTAGAATATTGTTATTTCATGCAATTCAAGTTTCTAATGATTAACTAGGTTGTTTATTACCTATATTACATGCTTCCTTTCCATGCTTCATAGTAATATGATGATTTTATGCTAATATTCATAGTTTTACATGTTTCTTGTTTTCTTTATCATCATTTATGTAATTTTCCATTAAAATCCTCATCAAGAGAGACCTTATTTGTGTTTAATCCTTTCTTGTTGTTTCTTGAATGTAGGGTTTATAGGATCCCTTAATTTAAAGGCATTCAAGGTAGCAAATACCTCTTTCATGAGAGAAGGTCACCATTGATCTTGAGAAGTTCGTGTCTTTGTGGAAAGCCTACGAATTACACCACCCCCTTGTTTAGAGGGTTTTCAAGACTATATTAATTGTATCAATATTGAGTATCCCTAAGAGGGACGTACTTGTAATCAAATTTGAAATTTTTTTAATAATTTCTTGTTAAATTTATTGTTGTCAATATTTTATGCTTTAATATTTGATATCAATTATGCACTAGTTAGGTGTATGCTTTCTATAGGGTTATAGATGGCGATCATGGTGGGACCCCACAAATTCCATAGTAACTGATGGATTTCTTCTATATTGTTGTTGCAGGTGTTGGCCATGGTTGGAATTAGAGTAAAAAATAGGTAGGAAGCAAACTGCCTCTCCATCGAACGAGGACTCCAGGTAATTTTGATCCTCTGTGTTTCTGGTTTTTGTTGTATTTTTGGTTTTTAGATAAGTAAAATCACATAGAAAATAGTAAAAGGAAAAATAATCATGAAAATATTCTATTTTTTATTAGCCGTTGCTAGCACTGTTAGCTACACCTATCAACCATGGCTAAGATCCTGGCCTACAGCTCTGTCCCATGACCAGCACTATTACCTGCAGCTCTATCCCGCAACTAACAGTCAAAGTCTATTTTTTTAGAGTTTACCTATTTTGGCCTAGTCAAAGGCCGATTAGAGCATTTTACCTACATTCTCTAAAAATAATTCAATAATTAGATGCATATTTTTGAACATTAAATGCTTCTATTATTAGACATTTAGGAAAGAGCATTGCATGCTTGGTGTTGCATTCTACTTTCATGCAAATTCTAAAACAAACAAACACATGCCATGCACTATCTAAATTTTGGTGAGTTGGAAGTCATATCCAACCACTAGTATGGTTCAATGATGGTGGCAGTGATTTTAATCCATTGGCCCAAATCCCTCGAAGCCCGTTACTAGACCAATATCAGTTCTAAGATCCGTCATAGCCTATAGAAAATTTTCATGTATCTCTCTTCATAGAGGTATATCACTGACTGCAGGTGAATTGGATGAGGACCAGGAGGACCTGTGCTCCTTGACCGTGTGTGGAATTCATTACCATACATTATAGGTTGTATTACGTGGCCTAGGATTTCATTATCGAGTTGTCGAGATGCAAGTATATAGGTGAAAGCCTTAAAATATTGAGTATATCATCAACAATTTAAAACACGATGAGGGTAGTTTAAGTTTTCAATAAATATCAAAACACATCAAACCAGTTAGAGCTCAAAAATAACATTCAAAAGAGATAAACATCATTGTTTGCCTTGTTTCCTTTATAATATACATACAAGATAATACAATATCATGGTTAGAAAATGGGGAGGTCGATTCAAGCATAGAGCTGATGTTGAAGCTAAAGCTCCATCCAATGCACAATAGAATACGGAGAAACCTCAATCACAAGATCCTCCCAAATGACGTTCGGTGAGCATTAGAGAGGATAACTCTACGCGTGGGGGTTCTCGTCAGAATACCCCATCTAGATGAGGCAATGTATATGCCTCATGAGATATGGGAGATCCCAACATGGGAACTTTGTGCATGGAAGTATATATAGTGATAGTACAACTCATGGATACACTGGATCCACTGAAGAGTACATCATTGAGGAAGGAATAGTAAACAATTGGTTCCCATTTGTACTCGAGATAAGGGTGGTTCCTGTTGACACTTTTTGTCACATTATACAAGGGGTAGAAGAATAGTAGAATTTTTGTATAATATTTCTTTGTTGAAAGTTTTTCTTTTATTTTAAGTTACAACAATTTTGACCCTCCCTATCGCCCCTTTTATAAAATGAAGAAGAAAGAGCTTCGCTACCAAACAAGCCAAGGAAAATAGCTTCGTCGAAAGAAAAGAAGGAGAATGTGAAAAGAGCTTCGGGCCCGAAACACTTCAAATCACTACTTCGGGCGAAAACCTTGCGAAGTAATTTCGTCGAAGAAAATACAAAGATAACGCTTCGCACCCGAAGCATTTTCAGAAGCCGCTTCGGGCGGAAGTTTTGCGAAGCAGCATCCAAACGACTTCGTCGAAGGAGGAGAGCATAATCCAAAATCAGCTAAGGTAAGGAAACTACTTCGGGCCCGAAGTATTTCCAACACCTACTTCGGCCAGTTTTCACCCGAAGCGGTGGTGCCCGAAGCAAAATGACAATGTGTCGAAGACCGAAGAGTGCTTCGGGAGGATATTCCCCGAACCACAGTTTTGAGAAGGAGTCGGGCCGAAACATTTTTCATCCGAAGCAGTTTCGCCAGCAAAGGACAAAGAACCCCATTTCAAAGATGGAGCCCGCTCGGCACTCGACATCCCCGAAGTAGTTTCTACGAAGCATTATTTTGCGAAGAACAAATCAAGGAAGATCTACTTCGGCCCAAGGCTTCGGCGAGGCGGAGATGTAGCGAAGCACTTTTGGGGCCCACGTTCCAAGGCGGGCAGCTTCCCAAGGTGATCGAAGGCCCCTTATAAATACCTCCTTTCTTGCCCGATAAGCCCGCTGACCATTTTTGGCAAACGAAAGGGACGTAACAGTCCTCGAAGTAAAACACGACGGGCGTAACGATCACTCAAGCACAGCATCCAGAAGCCAGGGACACTCGGGCGGTGCATTAAATGAACATTTCCATGGTTGACCCGATCGCAGTTGCCAATTTCGGCAACCGATTTGAAAGCTCAGTCGCAGCAGCAGTGAGGCACCGATTTCTCAGGGCCCGAGGGTGTACTTCGCCATTTTTTAATAATGACTCAGAGGGTCGGGTCCTCTATAAAAACCCAGGCATGTAATGTAAAAAGGGGGGAACTTTCTGCTAGAAAGTTGTTGTAACTTGATGTCCTGCGTTTAATACTAAAGATCTTTTGTGCTCTATTTCTCTCTTTTATGTTGCCTTCTGTGCTTAATTCTTTTGTCTTTTCTCGTTCGCATACTGAGACTCTGAATCCTGAATCCAGTGTGCGATCGGGGACTGAACCCCTAAAATTCGCCCTGAAGGATACATAGGAGAGGAAAAATGCCTTGTCGCTTTCTTTTATGTTGCCTGGTGGATCGAGGTTTTTGTTATTCCCTTATCTCAATCGTTGTTACTCTGAACCCTAAATTCCAGCGAGAGAGAAAGGAGAACCCTGCGAACCCATCCAGAGGATACATAGGAAGTTCGGCATTTCATTTCCTTCATGCTATTCTTGGTATTTCCTGCTGCTATTCGAGTTGTTAGCGAGTAATCGTGCTTCCTGTTCTCTCCCACCTTAAATCATCATCTTCTAACCCTTACTCTTTTTATTTCTTTCTCTAACCCTTACCCTGTTTATTTCTTTCCTGCACTCTTGTCTCAAACCCCAAAAGTAGATTAGTATAGGAGCCGGCCTTTCTCCAGAGATCGGCACGAGGGGCATCTCTTCCCTTCGGCCTTTCAATGTTGGTCGCAGGTCCAAGGCGCGCAAACCCACCGAAAGTCCTTTCCTATGCGGATTTGATGACCAACAATTTTTGGCATGCCCGATGGGACCCAAGGTCCCATATTTGAGAAAATTTCTAGCCCGTCTTCACCGGAGCCAGTAGTTCTAACAAGTTCCCGGTGAGATCCGGTCAGTCTCATCTTTTGAGTAGTAGTGAGAATCGATGCCCTCATTACCGAAAGACTCTTAGCATCTGGCGACTCTATTTTAACTGAGAATCTCTGAAGTCATGGAGACCAGTACCTAAACCTGGTTTTCGTAACCAGGAGCCCCCATGTTTTGAGAAGGTCCGAGTTCGGTGAATCTCTGGCCTGTCTTCATCTGATAAAATCACCTGGCGACTCGATTGAGCTGAAGATCCAGATTTCCTGGTCGTAGGCGCCTTTCAAATCTGAAAGAAGATATCCCGGAGGAACCAAGGTTCGGTGAGCAGCCTTGACCTCATAAGCGGAGAAAGAATGTCCACCTAACAACTCCGACTCAGCGGCGACAACCACGATTTCCACAGACTACTGTCATAATGGCTGGGAGAAGCTTTCCTAGCTGGAATGATCCAGGCCCCCTGAATATCCAAAGCTATCACGAGATTCCCAAAAGTGCCTTGAAATCATTGACAAAATACAGTGGCACCACGAAAATGGCCCGAGAACACCTTGAAGATGTTGCCGATTTAGCGACCCTCCATGACATTATCCATGAAGATGTCATGATCAGACTTCTTGTTCTATCTCTGGAAGGAAGGGCGCTGCGGTGGTACAGATTGCTCAGGCCCAAAAGCATCTGCTCATGGGATGACTTAGCGGGGGCATTGATCGAGACGTTCGATGGCTCTCAGGACCCCTTCCATCTCTTCGCATACCTCTCCACTATCAAGAGAGCACCTTCGGAGGGTATCACGGACTTCAATGTTCGATTCTGTAGAAGTTGGAAGAGAATCCCGTTGGAGATCCAACCGACGCCCGCCCAAGCCCATCTCTTCTATGTTCGGGCCTTCCACCCGGACGTAAGCCTCATTCTACTGCAATCAGGGGAACGAAGGTTCCCTCAAATATTTGAGGAGGCAATACGAGCGGAACGACTTCTGCTCCTATCGAGAAAGTGGCAGTGGGAAGAAACTCCGTCGCTTACTCTGATAATTACTGCTCCTGTCCGGCCAACGCAGTACTCATCATGGGGCATTCCTCACACTGAGCCGAGACCTGAGATGCAGTCATTTGGAGCTCGAGAAGCAGACCTCATATTAGCTCAACAATGGAAGTACGCAAGCATGGCCCACCCAATGGACAACATGGCTGCTTGCGATCTCCATCAAGAGGTGAACCGAGAAGAGGAGCAGACTCGAGTGGTAGAACCCGAGAACAAAGAGGGCACATTTTTGCACCCTTTTTGTGTCCCAAGAGATGGCATGCAAGAGTTCAGCCAAAGCTCATCAAGCCTGTCCGATTCAGAGGATGAGCCCGAAGAGCTCCTGGAGGACTACTCTTCGTCGGAGGAACCTTGTTACCATATCAGTAGGATGGAAGAACCTGTACCCGGCCTTCATTTGGAAGAATCTACAGAATTTTGGCATTGGGTCTGGTATTGGTTCTAGCTATCCCTAAGACCGATGCCCCAAGAAGGTTTTCAAGTGGCGAACTTCTTCGCCAATAATCTGGGCACTAGCAGGAATGGAAATCGGCTGCGTTGCTTCCTGTTCGTAGCATGGACAACTTCAAGGGAAGGATCCAGCCAAACCTCAAGGGTATGTTAAAGTACAATCAGATCTGGTCCGGACACTACAGGTTTACCGGATAATTGCCCGAAGTTGAATCCGTGGTGGCGGCATGTCTATTATGCCGCAAAAATATTGTGTAAATACTGTAAATAGTTCGGCTCTAAAAAAAAAAAAAAAGAGAAGCTCGAGAACTGGGCGTATGAAGTAGCTGATAGAAAACAGCTCGCAACAAATTTTGTGATCGAGCAAGACTCAGGCTGAGGACCGAGAGGTACTTCTCCAGGGGGAGTCCAAGCGAAGCAGTATCAAAAGAGAACCGGCGAACCACTTCTCGAATGGAAAGAGAACTAGCCGAAGGGAATCACTTCGGGCCCGAAGCGTAAAAGAAATAGCTCGCACCAAGGGTTCGCCCCGAAGCATTTCAACCCTGACCTCGACTTCACCAACCCAACGACGGAAAAGTCAGGGGGCATTTAAAATGTGCCTAGGGGAACGTGTCGACAGCTGCCTTCAAAAGCGTCCGAAGCGGGCGAGTTAAATGAAAAGGTGGTGGGTACGTCCTTTAGGGATTCGGTTAGGAGAAAAGTTCATGCTCGGGTACAAAGTGGCAGAGGGTCACGCTTCCAAAGCGAGCCGCAATCATCACAACACACAGCCCTGTGTACAACTCCACCATGCGGCGAATTGGACGAAGCAACGCGAAGTTAATTATGGCAAGTGCCATAAATACTGGTGGTTGCCTTCTACGGCTATATAACGTAGGCTCCAATAGTAACGAAGCTATTTGCCCGATAATTCATGCAAACTTCGCTACTAGTCTTCAAACTCTCCTATCTTGCGCTTCGAAGCCTCCAATCCCGAAGCCCTCCGCATTGTTTTCTCCATCACCCCTAGCACTATGGGGAAGAAGAACTCTAAGGAAAAGGGGAAGGAACCAGAAGTGGTGGCCCCCGAGCAACCAAAGGCAAAGGGCCATGACAAAGGGCCGAAGAAGGTCGATGTTAGCCGCCGCCCTGAGAAACAAATCATGGGAGAAAGAGAGGATTCTGGGGATGTGCAGCCTGAAGAACCACCAGTCGACAGGTGGGATAGGATCAGAGACACCAAGCTATCAAGGAGCGTGGCTGAACTCAGGAGCACCATCGAGTTCATGAAAAGCAGGCTCTCGACAGACAGCAAAAGAGCTGTCGCTTACTACTCCCAGATATACTGGTATCTGACACCCCCCACACATCACTGCCCTGAGCTGATTGATGCCATCGCATGAAACTATCAGCCCTCCTCCAGGCAAGTGGTAGATGCCTCCGGTCACAAGCTGTTCTCCATTCTGAAGGAAGATGTCCAGGCAGCCTTTGCGCCACAACGAGGGCCCTCCTAAGGGGTATACGGTTCGCAACGTTATTCTTAGCGAACAAATGGAGAGGTTCGCATCCTCCAACTACATAATCAATTTTTTGCAGCAGAGCCTCAAAAGCGGGCTCCCTTCGGGAAAATTGCCCCAGATGCCCCTACCCTTGGAGGCCTTCAAAAATGTCGACATCTTCTCCATCATTGCTTGGGTGGCAGGCCTATCTACCGACGCTTCGGTACACCCGTGGCAGGTGTCTTTGGCTGAGTGTATTTCCAGAGGGGAATTTTATGCCCCTGATGCTTCGAGGCCGAGCACCAACCCAGTATTTTTTGACTGGGCAGAATGGGTGGCCAGGACCCTACATACGCGGCTCACCAGCATGAAGAATGCTGGGGCAAATAAGTACTTTTCGCCCTGTTCTCTTCTTATTTGGTTATTTTTCTTTCATGTACATAAGAATTTCCCTTATGTTGCTATTACGGCAAGCGGCGAGGATGGAAATCCTATGCCTGTATACCAGTGGACCCCTCTCCTATTGAAGACGGAGTCCTATTATTCTTTTAACCAACAATTTTTGGGACCCGCAATGCACATGCTAACAGGGTCTTCCCCTCGGGTTCCCCTCCTCCTAAGGGACAAAGTGGTACAAGAGAGGAGGGGAGACATTTTTCAGCTGACACAGGGACTTGTAATTCGCATATTCGGCTTCATAGGGAAGCCTTTTCTACTGCCAGTCTACCCCTTCGAGTACCAGTTCGCATTGGAGGTCGCTCGGTAGAGCGATGCAACAAACGCCATTTATGGCCATGGACGAAAATGGGCTCACACCTACGATTTCCCTTTCAAAATGGGAGTTATCGAGGTGTTTGCCCTCAAACAAAATGTTTTCTTGGAGGAGAAACTCGCCAATTTTGGCCTAGTCCAGCTTCCTCGACAATGGCTCTATGACCCCTTGGGGGTAATGAGGGACCATCTTCGATTTAAGAGCTTCCACGCTTGCCCCTATCCAAAAATTGTGGAGCAGAGGAACAATCCCAACGGGAGGGATCTGGAGTGGCACTTGGAGAAAATGGAAACGCTACCTCCCTGGCACGAGTTCTACCCGATGGAGGTCGCATATGACCCAGTTCGGCACCCTCTCCCGAGCCCCAACTCCACCTTCTGGAAGAAGGCAAAGGACGACTTGAAGGAGGCGGCGAAAGATTGGGATGTGGCCCAGCTAAGAGAATGGTGGATAATGAGGGTCCACCGCCAAAATATGAACTCTTACGGACTTTTGGCGACTGACAAGGACTTCACAGCGGTCTATGAGGCCAATGTCGGGACATGGAAGCCCCTGTCCTTCGTCGACCTCATTCCTCCAGCTATCCCAGGTTCGGGCGAAAGCCCAAAGAGAAAGGAAACTACTTCGGAGCCAAAGAAGGGGAAGAGGGCCAAAGCCACGCCACAGAGGCCACCTCCAGTACCTGTGGGAGGCCAAGGCACGAGTTTCGAGGAGTCAGAACAACCGCTGGTGAGGACAAAGAGAAAGAGGCCAGAATCAGTCCAAGTGCCTCCAAGCCATCCAAAGCGGCTTCGCACAGGTTTTTTGAGCCCTTCCACTAGGCGACCTACATCGGGTCCGTTCGAAGCAATTATTGAGAGTGCCACGCCGCCAAGCGTCGCGACCGTCCCGGATATCAATGTCATCAATGTGGAGGAACTCCTCCAATCCGAAGGGGACGTCGAGGCAGAAACCATGGAGGTTGAAGATGCCAAAGTAGAAGAAGAACAGGGGACAGCTGCACCTGAAGTCACTACAGCCGCTTTGCCAGGAGGGCACTCAGGTACGCATTCTCCACCCTATGCTCAGGACTCACCCACGTCCACTGCGGCCACGACCGAAGGATCCCATCAGTCTCCCCTGCAAGGCCACTCATCCCCTCACACATCGCCCGCAGCTAGTCCAGGTCCATCCCACGATCCCGACCAGGATAAATCCATTGAAGTCACTTCGCCCACTCACACAGCCGCTCCATTGATTCTTAGCAGAAGCGGAGGTATCGCTTCGACGTCGAGCCCCACCATCGAACCTCCTTGTGAAGCATCCCCCATACACTCCCTGTATTTGTTCACTCCCTCGGCTGGTGACCCAGCCTTGTTTGAGTCTGAGATGTCCTTGATTAAGGAACGCCCCCTTGTCGAGAAGCTGCTCCAAGCTCGGCAGAATACCGACAAAATCCTGAAGGAGGCGAGAAAGAAAAGAGGGCGAGCGACGGCTCAAGTTGAAAAATGCGTCGTGTTTGATCTGAAAGCTGGGAAGATGCACAAGATCAAGAAGGTCCCTAAGGTGCAGAAACCTCTGGATGAAATGACTCCAGCGGACTATGATTACCAGGAAACACCTAAAGACCTGGTGCATCTAAATGTAGACAATGAATCGGCATCCATGCATGTCCGAATTGAGACCTTTAGGGCTCATGCAGTTATCGCCAACCAACGCAGGATTGAGGCCGAGGCCGCCAATGTTAAGCTAGAGGAAGATTTGGCGAGGGTCCGCTCCAAGTTGGCAGAGGCCGAGGAGCAGTGCAAGGCCATGAAAAAGGAAACACGTGCCCTGAAGCTGCAAGTTCTACAGCTCCAGAATACTGAAGAAAATCAGGCGCAGATACAAGCCAAAAATGATCTAAAGGCCAAAGAGCTGGAAGGCAGAGTTGCACAAATGCAGGCCCAACTGTACGAGAAGGAAGACCTATCGGTGTTTGATAGGAGCAGAATTAAGGAGATTCGTGCCCATTTGCTCAAGAATTTTAGGTCTCGGTGTTCCAGCGCCCTCACGATACTGACCTTCGTCACCGAAGCCCAGCTCGCTATTGCCGAAGGAGGGCCAATCATTGATGAAGTCACGCAGAAAGCCAGGCGCCGGCTCAAGTTAGCCTTCGACGTCCAGAATGCGAGATATCAGGACTTGCAGGTCACTGCAATGACTCGGACGGCTAGAGATTGGTCCACGGCCCAGGCCACGGTTCGCGCCTTCTTCTCCAAGGTGCGAAAAGCTCAAAAGGCGAGAAGGCTCCAAGACATTTTTGAAAATGAGCAGCGCGCCTCGATGAATTATTTTTAGGACCTCTCCTCCTTGGGTTTCCCGAGTTTCACAGACGATGACGGGAACCTTTTGACTAAAGATGACCTCAAGCCAGTTTGGCTCCAATTCGAGGGTGATGTCTCAGAGATAGACGGATGGGCGGAGCCGATCTCAGAAGGGCAGATAACGGACTTCATCTTGAGATACTGCAAGATGGTAGCATGCCTAAACGATTTATTCATCAGGGCCAAACATGCTGACATCGGGCAAATTGATCGGTTTCGCGTTTTGGTTAAGGCATTACAAGATCAAGAACCATTCCAAAAGAGTGCCTGGACTCATGTCCGAAGAACGATGAAGCGCATCCGTGATCGCCTCGAACCATCGCCTCAGCCAGAAGCCACGCCAGAGGAAGAGGAAGAAGAAGAAGGAGAAGAGGAACAAGAAGAGGGACAGACCGCAGAAGCAGGATCTGGGGAAGACCAGTAACTCTGCAGCCCAATGGATCAGGGCTAAAGGGTTCTTTTGCCGAGACGAGCTCGTCACCCCGCGAGCCGCCAAGAATGTTGACACTTTTTGTCACATTATACAAGGGGTAGAAGAATAGTAGAATTTTTGTATAATATTTCTTTGTTGAAAGTTTTTCTTTTATTTTAAGTTACAGCAATTTTGACCTCCCTATCGCCCCTTTTATAAAATGAAGAAGAAAGAGCTTCGCTACCAAACAAGCCAAGGAAAATGGCTTCGCCGAAAGAAAAGAAGGAGAATGTGAAAAGAGCTTCGGGCCCGAAACACTTCAAATCACTACTTCGGGCGAAAACCTTGCGAAGTAATTTCGTCGAAGAAAATACAAAGATAACGCTTCGCACCCGAAGCATTTTCAGCAGCCGCTTCGGGCGGAAGTTTTGCGAAGCAGCATCCAAACGACTTCGCCGAAGGAGGAGAGCATAATCCAAAATCAGCTAAGGTAAGGAAACTACTTCGGGCCCGAAGTATTTCCAACACCTACTTCGGCCAGTTTTCACCCGAAGCAGTGGTGCCCGAAGCAAAATGACAATGTGTCGGAAACAGAAGAGTGCTTCGGGAGGATATTCCCCGAACCACAGTTTTGAGAAGGAGTCGGGCCGAAACATTTTTCATCCGAAGCAGTTTCGCCAGCAAAGGACAAAGAACCCCATTTCAAAGATGGAGCCCGCTCGGCACTCGACATCCCCGAAGTAGTTTCTACGAAGCATTATTTTGCGAAGAACAAATCAAGGAAGATCTACTTCGGCCCAAGGCTTCGGCGAGGCGGAGATGTAGCGAAGCACTTTTTGGGCCCACGTTCCAAGGTGGGCAGCTTCCCAAGGTGATCGAAGGCCCCTTATAAATACCTCCTTTCTTGCCCGATAAGCCCGCTGACCATTTTTGGCAAACGAAAGGGACGTAACAATCCTCGAAGTAAAACACGACGGGCGTAACGATCACTCAAGCACAGCATCCAGAAGCCAGGGACACTCGGGCGATGCATTAAATGAACATTTCCATGGTTGACCCAGTCGCAGTTGCCAGTTTCGGCAACCGATTTGAAAGCTCAGTCGCAGCAGCAGCGAGGCACCGATTTCTCAGGGCCCGAGGGTGTACTTCGCCATTTTTTAATAATGACTCAGAGGGTCGGGTCCTCTATAAAAACCCAGGCATGTAATGTAAAAAGGGGGGAACTTTCTGCTAGAAAGTTGTTGTAACTTGATGTCCTGCGTTTAATACTAAAGATCTTTTGTGCTCTATTTCTCTCTTTTATGCTGCCTTCTGTGCTTAATTCTTTTGTCTTTTCTCGTTCGCATACTGAGACTCTGAATCCTGAATCCGGTGTGCGATCGGGGACTGAACCCCTAAAATTTGCCCTGAAGGATACATAGGAGAGGAAAAATGCCTTGTCGCTTTCTTTTATGCTGCCTGGTGGATCGAGGTTTCGTTATTCCCTTATCTCAATCGTTGTTACTCTGAACCCTGAATTCCAGCGAGAGAGAAAGGAGAACCCTGCGAACCCGTCCAGAGGATACATAGGAAGTTCGGCATTTCGTTTCCTTCATGCTATTCTTGGTATTTCCTGTTGCTATTCGAGTTGTTAGCGAGTAATCGTGCTTCCTGTTCTCTCCCACCTTAAATCATCATCTTCTAACCCTTACTCTTTTTATTTCTTTTTCTAACCCTTACCCTGTTTATTTCTTTCCTGCACTCTTGTCTCAAACCCCAAAAGTAGATTAGTATAGGAGCCGGCCTTTCTCCGAAGATCGGCACGAGGGGCATCTCTTCCCTTCGGCCTTTCAATGTTGGTCGCAGGTCCAGGGCGCGCAAACCCACCGAAAGTCCTTTCCTGTGCGGATTTGATGACCAACAGTTCCAAACCCCTATCAGTTCAAAATAAGTAAGTAGAAAATCTGCCCATTTAGGTTTAGTAAGAGAGTTACTTCATGGTATAATCCCTCATAGACTCCAATTGAAAATCAACCTAACAAGTTCACATTTTACATATTTAAGATTGGAGTCAATAGTACGCCAACACATGAGTCATGGTGCACTAGGCAATTAGATGATTTAGATAGTCTTAGGGCATCTAGGGTATAAACCCTTATTTGTGCATTATCATTCTATGAGTTCTCATAGTGAGAGCACACGTCAAACCATTATAGAGCTAGGATAATGCTCTAAGAATCCTCATAGTATAATAGCCCCATCGACCCATGCGAGTATAGAGTACAAACAACACCAAAATACAAATACTATCTACATAGAAAAAGAAAAAAGCATGACAAACAAGTTTATTTAAGGTCATATCGATAAAGATTCTAGGATAGAATGAGTACACCAAAGACCACACACGACTGATATTATAGATTGATTACAGAGATTGGTGTTAGAACAATGAAAAAAAATTCTCCAAGATCAATTGGAGGATATCCGTGCTGAGCGTGAGTGCCTTGAAAATGAGGATACTTAGAGGCAAAGGTTACATAGGCAACATCATTTTGAGTAATGCATGTGTGAAAAATGAGCAAAAGAAGAGTGCTAAGTGAGAGGATCAATTGGATTGGGCCAATTTATGTCCTCGTAGTGAGTACACGGAGCACACTCATATACGAGTTGCTTTGCAACCTGATTTGCATCCTGAGCATATTGATAACTGTACTTGCCACATGGCCCAAAACATGATGTAGCACCAAGCACTAGAACATCATGGGCATACATAGTATGAAGAAGAAGTGACAAA
Source organism: Wollemia nobilis (assembly GCA_028583015.1). Classification (NCBI taxonomy): domain Eukaryota; kingdom Viridiplantae; phylum Streptophyta; class Pinopsida; order Araucariales; family Araucariaceae; genus Wollemia; species Wollemia nobilis. The sequence goes on from JAQPPZ010004842.1 coordinate 8,586,326, forward strand.
TGATTAAAAAAAAATATATATTGAGATCTACCTAGTATATGTGGAGGATGATCCCATTTCCCCACCTCATCCTAAAAAGAATTTACCTCCAAAGGCTTCTTGTGGACCTCTCAGATAAGAGTAAATTCTATCTTCGAAGGCCTATCAGGCCTTGGTAGATAATATTCGAGCTATAGAGAAGCAAGAGATGGTTTATCAAAAGCTAACTTTGAACAAGATTTATAATGAGCCTATATTCATTTTTGTGCACATTCCAACGTATCCAAAGCATTTCAAGATACCAAAGTTAGATAAGTTTCAAGGTGAGGAAGACACTCAGGAGCATGTTATGAGCTTTATGGATATGTGCTTTCATATTGAAAGTAATAACACTCTATTGCTGATAACATTCATCACGACCCTTTCAGGCCCTACCCGAGAGTTGTTTAATCAACTTAAGAGGCACAACATAACCAGATTTGAATAGCTGGCTAATGTATTTCTTGAATGCTTCTTCTTTGACATAAAAAATAAGGTGAACCTATCCGATCTGGTTGCTTTGATACAACATGATGATGAGTCGATCATGGATTATGGTAAAATATGGAGAAAGATAATGGCGAAGTTGCTATTTTTCATTCTGACCATTGAAATAACTTGAATATTTACCAAGAGTTGTGTGAATCACATCTCATTACTGCTATAGCTGCAATAGCACCAAATATTTGAGAAAGCCTTGGCACAAGCCAAGGTGATAGAGGATTATAAGAGGGTAACTTGAAACTAAGGAACAAGAAGGAATGGAATAAAAAGAACACCCATAATCAGAAGGAATAGGCCAATCTGACCCATGTCAACCAAGTGGTGTTAAAAATCCAAAAATGGGATAAGGTATAACAATAGAATTATCAAGCCCAACCTCTTCCTACGCAATATGATCAACACAATAATAACAAAAAGAGTAAGAATAAATAACAACATCCACCTCACCAGTTCACACTGCTATTAGAATTGATGGCCTCGATATTCCATCAACTGTGTGAGGCCAAGGCTCTCAAATTACCTAAGATCAAGCTAATAGACCCTAATAAGCCCAAGCCAAAGGGGTATAGTGATGATTTGTACTACACTTTCCATAAGGTGAAAAGACATGACATCAAAGGATGTTGGAGTTTTAAATATGTAATACAAAACATGATCGAAAGAGGAGAGCTAACTATGGACAACCCTCAAGCTCCAAATAACTAGAATATGGGGATCTTCAGGAACCCCTTACCAAATCATGAGCTACTGAGGAACAATTGCGGTCATGTGAATCAAGTGCGAGTTAAATTGCCAACTCAAGGATTCGTCGGTATGGTTAATATTGTCATGAGACAAGGGAGGTATGAAATATCAAATCCACCTCCAAATCTCATTAGAGTGCACATTGTTCCTCAGCAAAGGCCAGCACAAAATATTCTAGGCCCACCTACAATATTGGTGGTGACTTTTAGGAGTAGGCTAGTTCAAATCCTACAGACAACTCCAGTGAAGTTGTCGATATATGAACTGATTCAATAGTCTCTTAAGCATAGGAAGATACTCATGGATATTCTAAGATCAATAAAATTTTAGTCCCATGATCCTAAAGCATTTATGAACTTCATGGGGCATGTGCAACAATGCAACAAATCAGTCATTCAATTTAGTGATCATGAGATTAGGATGGTCTCCATTGCTATAGCAGACCTACCACTACATATAATTGCGTGTGTTAATCACACACCATTCAAATAGGTCTTTATTGATACAGGTTCATAAATAAACATAATTACAACCAAGGAATTAATATATTTAAATTTGTCAAAATCACATATTGTATCTTCTACTTTCACCTTGAGAGAATTCAATGATGTGCTATGCTCAACGGTAGGTACCATAGTTCTTCTAATTCAGGTTGGAATTAAGACCATCCTTGTGATGTGTCATGTGATCGAAGGCACCATACAGTATAACATCCTTTTGGGAAGGCCTTTGATTAGAGAAATGCATTGCATTGCATTAATCTTACATGAGTGTATAAAATATATACACGAGGGACAATTTCACATGGTACCTTCTGATGAAGAGTCATTCAAATACGTGAACCTAGTTGATTTGTTGAGGGACTTAATTCTCCCCTCAATGCATCTGGATATATGACCGACATCACTTATAAATACATCCAGAAGGTAAACTCAAAGGAGTGTGCATGGGAAATTCCATGGTAGCATCGTAGCCATCAAAGCACACTACAATAGCTTTGACTAAACCTACAGTATCCAAAGTGCCTAGGAATGACAAGAAGATTAAGGCAATTATGGGTGACAAAGAGCTAAAGCAAAAGCCCAAAGAAACAACTTTCAAGGGTCCCACTCCCATGGATGAGGTGGATGCTCAAAATAAAGTCGAGGAGGCACCTCAACTTGCTTTGCCTGCATCTTCAATAGGTTCATATGCACCATAGGTGACCATACATTTGGTTAACCATAGATTAGAAAAATATTGTGTAGAATGTGATGTTCACGACATTTATTAAAATTGCAAAGGATATGAGCCGACCTCAATCCCATATCTTTCTTATGGGGATGGTGGTACCATAGGGGGTGCCTCCCAACCAAACAAATTTTATTGATGGAGGGCTAGATCAACTGATAAATCACACATCCATAAATGATAAAAATGATGAGACATTCATGAAAAATATTTATTATCTTTCTAACCCTAAATTCACCTTGAGCTACTTCAAACATTACCATTGACATGGTTACATCTTGGGCTTATTCAAGTAGGGGTGCAAAGTTCCTATTGAACCACAGTATCAGCTGCTAAATGATAGGTTTGGGTTAGGCTATCATAGCTAAGGATAGGATGAGCTTCTAGCAACATATTTAGATCATCTAAACCTCACTTTTTGGGATGATGTCGATTGGAATCCTTATCACCCTAACCCTTCTTATCTACGAAGGGGTAATAGTCTGGTAACCTATGTATTAGAAGTGCCACTAGAGGTCTATCATGATCACATCATGGTAGAGGTAAATACAGAAGACAATCCAAGAGACAACTTGGATAATGAAAGACATCAAGTTGTCGATGACATAGGCATGTAGATCCAGAACCCAGGTATAGCAATCGATATTGAATCAAAAATTTCTTTTGAGGAAGTGTAAGCAGAGTCCATTGTCAAAAGTGATGGACTAGATTACAATTATGGAATATATGATGATGAGTTATCCTCACACAATGAACGATATGAGGATGAAACTGAGTTGGCCTACTTAGGCCCTTTAAATTTATGTCATCTTCTACCTATGGAAAAAATGGGGAAGATTCAAGAATACTTCATGGTTGATAGTGACTATGAGGATGAAATAGAGCGAGCCTACCTTGGGCCTTATCTTGCTAATTGCCTAATCCTAGTGGGTAGGGGTGAAGGACTCATATACAATAGCGATGAAGAGTATGAGATCGAGAGAGCCTATATCGAACTTCACTATTTGTGCCATCACCATGAGCCAGTTGAAATCGATGAGATGTATCGGTGAGTCTATCCTAGCTCACACCTCAGAGGAAGACCACCCAATTTGGCTATAATTTATCATATAGTATTCCCTAATATGCCAATGCACATGGAGATCCTTAAGCCCAACAATTCTATTTTTGAGTCTATTCATATACCAAATATGAATATCCCCATACCCCCAAAGCCTCATCTCAGGTATGGAAGTGTTATCAATGTAGTATCACACACACATGGTACTGGAGATCTAGTCCATTCCATCAATATGATCTCCATTGATTTGACCATTCCACTTCATAATCTAGATGACCCCTCCAAACCATTATATCTAAATATAGATGCTATTGATTGGGATCACACTGACTCACCACTGGAGCCTGAGGATTTCTTCCCTAACAAAGAAATGTTGCAACATTTTTATTTTACGCCAGACTATGCACATGATGTTTATCATGGTAAGGGAAATTCTAATGTCAGACCTTTAAATTCAGCTGATGACATTCACTTGATTCCTATGCCTCACCATCTTGAGGAGGGATCACACATGTTAGTAGAGGAGACCTTCAATGTGGATATCAGTAACAATCCCACTAATCCTAATAAGATCAAATTCAGAGAGAGTCTATCTCCTAATGAGTGTGTCATACTCATCCTTCTACTGAAAGGGAGACCTAACCTTTTTGCTTGGACATAAAAGGATATGTCGAGACTAGATATAAAATTTGTTTCTCATAACCTTTCATTAGATCCCTCTAAGAAACAAGTCAAAAAAAAGTACAGGAAGATGTATCCAATCGTCACTTTAATGGTTAAGGATGAGTTGCATAAGTTGTTGGATGTAGAGTTCATTATCTCCATCGACTATCTAAAATGGGTATCAAACATGGTACTTGGAGGAAAACTTGATAGAAGGATTCGTATATGTATGGATTTCAGAGACCTCAACAAGGCAACACCAAAGTATTAATTTATGTTGTCCAACACAGATGATCTCGTAGATGAAACTGTGGGTCATGAGATGCTCTCCCTTATGGATGGTTTTTTTGGTTACAATCAAATTCAAATTAAAGCCAAAGACCAGCACAAAAATACATTTACAATGCCATGGGGAACATTTTGCTATAAATTTATGCCATTTTGCCTTAAAATTATTGGTGCCACATATTAGTGAGCCATGATATATATTTTTCATGACTACATGCATAATATCTTGGAAGATTATATCGATGACTTATTGGCAAAGTCATTGCTAAGAGAAGAGCATGATGAGGTCCTAAGGAAGGTCTTTGATCACTTAATAGAGCATAATATTAGGTTGAATCCTAAGAAGTGCGTATTTGGTGTAAATTCAAGAAAGCTCTTAGGATTCATCATTTCAAAATGAGGAATCAAAGTTGATCCAACAAAGGTCAAGGCCATATTAGAAATGCATCCTCCCACAAATATTAAAAATTTAGGAAGCCTTTAGGACAAAGTAGCATGAATAAAGTGATTTATCTCATAATTATCATATAAATTTCGATCCATGAATTGAATGGTACACAAGGGGATCCCATTCAATTGGGACGAGGACTGTCAAACGACCTTCACTAAAATTTAAATAATACCTGGTAACACTGCCAATGCTAGCTCCATGAAGACCAGATGTGTCTTTTTTTCTATATATATCAATGATAAAATTTGCATTGGAAACCATGTTAGCCCTAAATAACATGCAAGGCAAAGAGCAAGCCATATATTACATCAGTCGCACCTTGGTGAGTTATGAGCTTGTGTATGCATATCTGGAGAAGCTATATTTAGTAGTAGTGTTCACAACAAAGAATTTGCATCATTATATGCTTTCATATGACGTACATGATATCCAAACAAAATACTTTGTAGTATATGATGAGAAAGATATATCATAATACATGTACTACAAAGTGGATGATGTTATTGATAGAATTCAATTTGGAATTCATCAGTCAAAATTCCATCAAGGGATAGGTTATAGATGATCAATTAGTAGAGGTACCTCTCGAGAATAGTATACCTCTCACAATAGAGCTTTTGTATGATGTGGTATTCACATTATCAGAAGCACCTGAACCCAAAGAACCAAATAAAAATGCTTATATGATTATGTTCTTTGATGGTTCGAAGTGTGAACAAGGGGGTGGTGTATGAATTGTATTTTTCATACCATAAGGTTCTCCAATGCCCTTGTTTTTTAAGATGAACTTTATTTGTACTAAAAAAATATTGAATATGAAGCCCTAATATTGGGCCTCCAAACAACTATCACCATGAAGATTAAATGGTTGAATATCTTTGGTGATTCCCTTCTCATAGTCAATCAAGTGAAGGAACTTTTTCAATGTAGGTGGCCCATCTTGAAAGCTTAAAAGGATCTTTCTGACACTTATCTAGCCTAGCTATAGTGGTATGACATCGAGGAAATCCATAATTCATAAAAAAAAATTATAGATACTATGGCATATTTGGGATATTTAATCCCTTAGAATATGTCTGCCAATTTTACTACCATTCATCTAAAGATGCTATCGCATACTGTAATGCAGCGTGCAACTTTCAATAACAAGGAATCAGTCAACATGATTTATATATAACCAAACCATGAATGGTTTTATAAATCTAGAGAATTTATCAAGAAGGCATCTTGGGAATCTTTAATCTCGTAGGGTCCTACGAGGAATGGCACCACCATTCACCATAAGGTTTTATCCCAGTCTACATTCGTGTATAGTGAAATGCCAGGGAAACAAGGCATCTTGTCAATTGAGGTAGAAGCTTATTAGGATTGGATGTCATAATTACATGATTTACTCAAGCTTAGTTTAATCCTATAGGGATTATCGTATGCCACAAAGCACACATTCAGATAGAAAGCGACAAAGTATATCTTGCTTGGATACATCTTGTACCACAAAAGCTACGATGGAATTCTCCTTCATTATCTTGAGCTCCAAGAGTCAACTTGGGAAATTTTACAAGATCATGATGGTACATGCAATGGCCATTTTAGTGGCATGGCCGTTGTCAAGTGCATACTTCAAATGGGTTATTATTGGACCACAATGGAGAAGGATTGCACTGCGTATGTCAAGAAATGCATTAAATGTTAGCATCATGCTAATATTACGTACTTTACATCGTAGGCCTTACAACCCATTCAAGTGGCTTGGCCATTTGCTCAGTGGGGAATAGATATAATGGGTAAGATCTCTCCTCCATCATCAAACTGACATACATTTATTATAACATCTACTGAGTATTTTACAAAGTGGTTGGAAGCAGTCCCTTTAAAAACAACTAGAGCACATATTACGGAGTTTATACTTTATAATATAATTAGTAATTTTGGGATACCATCCAAGATAATATCGGATAGTGGAATGTCATTCAAGAACAAAAATATGAAGGCTTTAATGTCTAAAACAATATAAAACATAGTTTTGTGACTCCATATTATTTATAGGTAAACGGGCAAGCTGAGGCTTCAAACAAGACAATGGTAGCCATATTGAAAAATATTGTACAAGAAAACCACAAATATTGGCACATCCAGCTTCCCCTTGTGCTATGGGATTATAGGACTAGCATTCAGACACCCATTAGGACAACCCCATTTTCATAGGTATATGGTGTTGAGGCCAGTATGCCCCTAGAGTTGGATATTCCAACACTATGCATCACATTGAAAGAGTTCATTGATGATGACACTACGTGGTAAGCTCACCTAGATCAATTGATGCTTCTTTATGAACATCACATGAATACCCTTGAGCATCTTCACATTTACCAAGAGCACTTAAAATGAGCTTACAATAGTAAAGTCCACTTGAGATGCTTTAAGGTTGGTGATCTTGTGCTAAAAGAGAACCAATAGAACTCAAACCTGTCGTTGCACTTGGAAGATAATTTTTTGACTAACTAGTTAGGTCATTACATCATCTCAGAGTATATTGGACCTAGAACGTATCACTTGACATTGATTTAAGGTGTTTAAGAGCCTGAACCTCTCAAAAACCTTCATATTAAAGTGTTTCACACATAATAATTCAAAATTTAAAAATATGGAAAATTTCAAAATCCATAAAAATAAAAAAGCAATAAAATCTAAAAATATTGCATTTCATTTGCATCATGCATTTCATTTTGCACTTGCATTCATTTAATTACATTGCATTTAGACATTTCCATCCATTGCACTTGCATTAGGATAGGTTCTATTTGAAATCTTACAAATGACACCACGTATGTATTTTAATCATGCATATATGAATTATCATCATCATCCATCACCCTTGTGAGTAATTGTGTTTCTCAACACAATCCCTCCTATTGCTATGAATAATATAATAGGGTTTTTCGGTAACTCAACCATACCTAGTGGTCCTCTCAAGAGTTTGTAGAAATCTTGCTTTGCTTTTGACGATGAGGTCTAGTTTTGATAGCACTTAGCATATCATAATCCCATCACTAATCAACAAACTAAACAATCCTAATTAGGACAAGGGAAGATGAACACTACAAAGTGGTCCTAGCCATCGTAAGTGAAAGGTTTTATTACTTACTCATATGTGAGGTGTAGTGGTCTAGAGTAGAGGTCATTGGCAAAAGGACAAGTTTCCCCCCTACCTGAAGATATCCCTTGATTACATCAAAAGGATAAAAATCCTAGAGTCAAATCCTATCCCTTGCTCTTCCAAAAAAAAAAAAAATTACAAAATAAATAGTGGTTGTTATCACTATATGTGAGCAAGTATTCCAATAAATTTAAGAAAAGAAGGGGCTGAACTTGAATCCCTGGAATGGTCAATACTTAAAACCATGGAGTGATCCCCAATATAGCAATGGGCTGAATGAATACTACCTAAAATTGGGGTAGGTATAGCAAATTATAAATAAGCTAGCTTTATGTATTTTGTATTGCCTAGTGGTCTAGTCCAACTAAATCCAAACCTAGGATTGGGTGAGCATGTGGCGATCCTCATTACAACAATGGACTGAATGAATCCCATATGGCAATGAGGTAGTCTTGTGTCTAATAAAATATATTCATTTGCACACAAAGGGGTAATGAATAGCTTGGTCTTTCATTCCAAAAACTTTATTTTTCAGAAGTCTAGTATATTCATTATACAACTTTTGATATCATGGAAAACCTCAAAAATTCCCAAATAACAACAACCATATCAAATCAATCAATTATCAATTTATTTTTATGAGAGTGTGTTTGTTAGAGAGTGTCCATAATATAGATTAGATACCATATGGATATCAGTAATGATATTTATACGGCCACTGACTATATTGTGCATATTATATTAACTTAAAAATATTACATTTCATCTCACATATGGATGTTTAATTGATTAATTCTTATGATAAGATATATTGATTACATTTCATGATTGTTATACAATTTTTGGTGTCATCCATTAGATTGTTAAACTCATATTGCATTCATACATTATGTTTTAAGTGATTAAATCATACATGTTCATTTACATTAGATCATCATCATGTAAATAATGCATTACATACATTGCATTCATTATGTCATAGCAGCTTAAATTTTTTTTGGTAGGTAAATTTTTTTATTATTTACTGGTTAGGTTGAAGGGCCTATCCCTATTACATAGGGTATTTCTAGTGCCTGTATTTACAAATAAGCAACAAATTTTAAAAACAAAATTTAGGGGTCTTCCCCTTCCAACCACAGTGTAATACAGAACCAAACTTAACACACAAGAAAAATAGAGACCATTACATTTAGAGATAATATAGTTGTTTAAAACAGTCTTCCCAGAGTTACTGGGATTTTTCTTTTTCATTATTTTGTGTGACATCATTTTAGCTGGAGCTAAGGAGGCTCTTAAGCACACTCGGGAGTTACTAAGCTTCTTGGATTGCATTGGAAATACTGGAGCCCAATTTCTTGAAGATGATTGTCGAGAATTCACATGACCTCAGGGCATGATGGAGAAGCATGGATTCCTGATAGTCGTGGTATTAAGGGAGCACCTTATTTCCATTGAAAAATGCCCTTATGGAAAATAAAATATTTGGTAAGCTTCTTGAATTTTGAGCTGGTGTTGAGAAATACCATAGGTGTTGAAAGAACATCGATGTGGCAGTTAGCACTGTGATTGATGAATATACCTTGCATCATGATTGGTTGTTGTTAAGACTTCTTGAGGGATACCTTATTCCCAGATGGATAGATTTTTTTGGTTGGTTGCCATGTTGGCTAGAAGGTCAGCCACTTTGTTAGCCTCCCTAAAAACATGGAAATTCATGCTTTGAGGGCGCTTCCTGAGGGAGGCATGCCAATATTGGATGATGTTGGCTATGTTACAACCACTATTACTATTTTTGGTGATTAGGTTTACCACAATGAGAGAATACATCTCAAAGATGATGGGATTGACCATGTGATTGCTGACCTGGATGTATCTCCAAGAGCTCATGCTTTCGCATAGTTATTAATTTGAATCCCCATATTATCTATAAAAGCCAACATGATTTTGCCCATGTGATCTCTTATGACCCTCCTGCCCGTGCATCTCTCAAGTTACCTTTGTATGATCCATCGAAATTGGCTTTGAGCCACCGAGGGGAGGGGGAATTCCTTTGGTATTTTTCTAAGAGCTAGGGGTTTTCTGAGGCTTGGAATACTAAACTGGTATGCCCATTTTGTTGAGCACATCCATCTCACCATCGTAGTCATTGATATCCAAAACAAGGATGATGATAGCATTTTCCATGACAAAGGATAGTTTTATATTGGAAATAGCTTCAAAGTTCCTAGGATTATCATTGAAAATGTGATTGTTATGTTCTAACCAAATTTACCAAAAACCATGATGCATCAAAAATTTCCATAGAAACTTAAGCCTGGGATGCCTGAAGGGGTTGGGCCACTGAGTGATCACCTCGAAAACCATATTGGGATAGGCCCAAATCACCTTGAACCTAGAGTTCAGGGAATAAAAAACCTCCATGGTGAATGGACACTCAATGAGTAAGTGTTGAGTGGACTCCTAGGCCTGGGTACACAAGTAACATCTGTTGGGAATAATGATGCCTCTTCTGATCAGGTTGTCTATGGTTAAAATTATATCATGAGCCATGAGCCAACAAAAGTGGGCAATTTTTGGGACAAGATGCTTCAACAAAATGGATCTAGCAATGGTGGAGGTGTTGGTAGGAGTGGGGCACCTGGGAAGTGAGTCCCCCATATGATAAGCAAAATTTACTAAAAACTGTTTGCCGTTGGTACTTTTACAACACAACCTATCTTTCACCTGATTCTAAGGGACAAAGTTAGCCCTAAGGATGGATTGGAGGGCATACTTCGCTTTGTCGAGAGTGGCATTACTGATTCTTAGTTGGTTTGTCTTCCACCTGTGGCTATCGTGGGTGCCAGAGATAAAGTCTACAACTCTGCCCCCAAATCTATGATCAATTAGGTGCTTTATTGGTGCAATGATTGGGTCTCTAATGAGGGGCTCATACCTAGCCCAAGAGTCATTCCAAAAGTTGATGCTCATGCCATTCCCAACTTGCCATCTCACTTCCTACTATATGATGTGTTTGGTTTAGGAATTTGTCTCTAATGGGTGCTATTGGAGGTACTTTCTTTTAATAATGGAGACACACTCTAGATCTACATTGATAACCACATTCCATGCCTATTTGGCTAGGAGAGCTTGGTTCATGAGGTTGATTCTGCGTAGGCCTAGCCCCCCTCTATATTTCAGAGAGTAGACCTTGTCCTAGGCCATTAAGTGAAATTTCCTTTGATTATCCATTCCTACCTAGAGGAATTGCTTCTAGATCTTCTCTATGCTCTCTCCCACCACATTTGGTATTTTGAAAACTAAAAGAAAGAACACTGGGATGCTTTGGAGAACAAACTTAACTAGAGTGGCTTTACCTGCTTGGGAGAGGAGGGTCCCTCTCCATCTTGCCATATTCTTGTGGATTATTTCTATGACATTGTTCCACATGGTCTTGACTACCCTTCCCTAGAACATAGGGATCCCCAGATAAGTGGTTGGGAGATCAACATTTGTGCAACCCAGAATACCTACAATTTTGGCCTGTCTCTTTTTTGTGGTGTTGATGAAGTACAATTTACTTTTGCTGAAATTGACCTTCTGGCCTATGGCTTCTTCATAGAGGCTGAGAATACCTTTGATGGTCCTGGCCTCAAAAATAAATGTAGAGGTATCTAGTAAGGTTTCGTCCAAAAACTACTGATGGGTAGAGAGCAGGAGGTTGGAAGCGCCCTTGATTCCAAAAATTATTCCTCTAGAGCAGGCCGACTTGACAACTCTTCCTAGGCTCTCTAACAAAATGATGAACATGATAGGGGAAAGGGGGTCTCCTTGCCTCAACCCTCTTGAACTGGGAAAATATCCTATTGTTGAGTCGTTGACCAAGACCGATAACTAGGACAAGGAAATGCAACTAGAGATCAAATTGACCCATTTCTTGTGAAATCCAAACTTAAGGAGGATTCTGATTAGAAACTCATGGTCCAATCTGTCGAAGGCCTTATTCATGTCAAATTTGATAAAAAAATTTGACTTGTTAGAAGTATGGGCCGAATGGATAAGCTCATGGATAGTTATGACTCCATCAACAATTTTTTGACTTTTGACAGTACTACCATGGCAGGGATCAATGATAGACAGGAGGATGTTGGTAAGCTTTTTGGCCAGGGATTTGTACAAGACTTTGTAAATGACATTGCACAGGCTAATGGGGTGGTAGTTGGACAAAGAATTGGAGTTGGGCCTCTTGGGAATTTGGGCAAGCAAAGTGGAATTGACATCCCTGGGGATGGAACTATTGGCTTACATCTTGGAAATGGCCAGACACCGATCATGCCCAATGATGTCCTAGTAAGTTTGGAAAAACCTAGGAGGGAACCCATCAGGACCAGGAGCTTTGTCAGGCTACATGGATAAGAGGGCCTGATGGATCTCTTTAGTGGTGAGGGGGCTAAGAAGAAGGGAGTTCATGGCATCAGTGATGGATCTAGGGATGTTCTCAAGAAGGGTGTCCATAGCCTGGCCAGGGGGGAGAAGGGGTTCCAAGGAGGGAATCAAAGTGGTTGATAGCCTCCTCTCAAATTTGATGAATATCAAAAGTACAGGTCCCATATTGCTTGGTGAGGGGCTTAATTATGTTGGCTCCTCTATATCTAAGGGTAGAGATGTGGAAAAATTTGGAATTCGAATCTCCCTCCTTAAGCCACAAAACTATTGATTTTTTATGCTAAAAAATTTCTTCCTTTCACAGGATGTTGTGGTAATTTTAGAGGAGAGTCCTCTCTTCAGTTATGAGATTATCATTTCCTTGCCCCTACTGAAACAACTCCTCAATCTGGTTCAATCTACTTTTGATGTTGTTTTTGTTATCAAAAATGTTTTCGAAAGTCTCCCTGTTCCACACTCTTAGCTTGCCTTTGATTTCTCTAAGTTTTTGCATAACCTAGTTAATAGTAGTCCCTGGGTGCTTTTCCCCGCACCACTCATCAATATGGTTTTTGAGGTCTAGGTGTTGGGTCCACATAGATTCAAAATGGAAGGGGGTTTTGAACTATGGTTTGCTATTAATTTCAAACATCAGTGGGCTGTGATCAGAATTGATTTTTGTGTAGGCCTGTAGACTGGCATCCATGAAGGCCAGGAGCACTTCTTGGGACAATATGAATTGGTCTAATCTCTCCTAGATGAGGTGGCCACACGTCCTTCTGTTGGTCCAGGTGAAATGGGACTCTTTCAACTAAACATCCATCAGTTCATTAGAATTGAAAATCTGTGCAAAATCATCTATAGTTTTGGAAACATTTGTATTCTAGCCTCTTTTTTTTGATGGGTTCAGTGGGGTATTGAAGTACCTTGTTAAGATCTAGGAGATGTTCCTGAATGCTTGTCTCATCTTGGTGAGGTTGTTCCAAAGGATGCTTCTACCCTGGGGGGTGTTGGGAGCATACACATTGGTCAGGACCCATGATAGCTGGGCATTGGAGTCCCGAAAGAGGATGTTGGCTAAGAATTCATCCCATGATATGACCTAACCTTTAAATTTTGTAGGGTTCCAAAGGCAAAGAAGGCCTCCTGAGGTGCCTTGGACTAGAGTGTAAGTAAAATCACATTTTCTCCAAATAATTTTGGCAACTCTAGGGGACCAGTAGTCACCGAGTTTGGTTTCTTGGATAAGGAAGATATTACAGTTCAAATCCTTTCTCATGGCAACAACTACTATTTTTTTGGCTACCCCATTCAGTCCTCTCACATTCCAAGAGAGGACTTTCATTTGGCACTCTTGGAGGGTTTTATGCCCCCTTGCCCTACTGCATGGGGGGTTTGGTTCTCTTGTTTTCCTCTTTGTTTGTTATCCCTAGATCCTAAAAGAGGGTATTTTGGGTACCATTAGCTATATCTTTAGCTACATATCTATTTCTAATCTCTACTCCTGAGGGTCTGCCCTTCTTTCTATCACCTCCCACATCAATCTAGGATTTCTTGTAGCTTCTAGTTTGTTTGGGGCTCCATTGATCTAGGGATTATTGAGGTGGGTCATCACTATTGGCCTCAGCATCAGGGGATATGGATGTAGAACTAGGTGTCCCAACCATACCATATGGGGAAGATGACAAGTGGGGAGATGGGGCTTGGAGGGGTATCGGGGGGGATGGTGGGGGATCACCACTAAAAGAAGAGGTGGGGATAGGGCATCAATATAGGTATGGTATTGGGTTTTCTTGATTGTAGGCAGTCATGGTTTCAAGGGGAGAAGTAGGGTTTGGGTCTAGGGTTTCCTCATCCTGGATTTTAATTTTTTGACTAGAATTATTGAGCAAAATAAATTTTTTGGATGTGGTGAGAAATTACTTTCCTTTTTCTTGTCTTTTCTTGGAGGGTGGAAAGCTTGCCACTTGCCCCTGAGATTCTACTTCACACCTACTCCCACTTTCATATTTTGACTTTTGCCCTGCTCTATATTGGCTTTAGGCTAAATCTCCATCTACACGTTCTTGCAATTTAGGCATTGCGATGGCAGGTACCCATGCTTTTGGCACTCGAAACAAAATATTGGCTTGTTCTCATACTCCAGTAGATGACTTCATTTGTAGGTCTCATAGATTAAATTTATCTAGCTTGGGAGCTGAATCTCCAGGTTAACATTAATGCAAATGTGTGCGTATGTCAATCATGATTGAGCCTGGGTTGCTGGATCAATGGCTACCAATTCCCCTATAGTTCAGGCTATCCTTGGAGAGCATATTCATAAAAAAATTATAATGGTATATTTGAGAGCCATACCCATATGGGGGCATAATTTATGCTTTGAATTTTGGATTAAAGTCTTATGCCCACTTTTGCAAGAACATTCTTATCTTGAAGAACCAAGGACCTCCTGATAGGATTTTATCGACATCTTCCTGGGTATTGAGGTGGATCATGAATAAGCCCTTGGTCATAGCTAACAGCTCAAGGCATCCTATGGTTTTCCATTTGTATTTTACCCAATGCTAAAGTGAGTCCATGTTTGGTCTCTCACCAATGAATTTCCCTATCAGGGAGAATGAATCCTGACTAACATATTCTGACATGACTTATTTGGAGCATAGCACATTGTATCCTTGAGTTACAAAAGCATTTTTGTCCTAGGACCTAGGATTAGGTTTTCCTCGTAGAATTTCTATGAAATATTACCTATTGGTCACCTTGTCCTCCTGGAAGATTTTATTAGGTGGGTCTTTTCCTCTACAATCGTCATTCCTATATCCTTCCACTCCTGGGATATTTTTGTTTATTATTTCTACATTAGATTCCTCTTACAATTGTGAGCCAATACCCATGACTCTTCTTACTCATTGCTTCTTTCTATTCGCTAAAGGGTATTCTAATGAATATTCGCCCTTGTCCCCACATTTCTACTTTATGTTTGTTGGTTCTTCGATAATCAAAACCTCTCTCACATTTTTTTTGTTTGCCATCACCTCCGATATTATAGTAGCATAAATTAAATGCATACAAGTATAGTAAATTAAACATGCATTTAACATCAAATAGTGCATCCACATATGCATACATCATAGTAGTCCATCTACACATATAGATCACAATATCTAGTCATACATCCATCATATAACTAGTGCATATCATACATACATCATATCATATAGCATCAAATCAATATAACATATATGCATTGCATCCATATGCATCTCATAAAAATAAAATAAATAAATCTACACATATAATGAGTCTCATAAATATCTAATTATATATATATATGTGTGTGTGTGTGTGTGTGTCAAAAAGAGTATATAGGCATATGTCCAAAATGCCCGTAGGCTACAACTGTGTAGGTCCTTGACCTTACACTCAAAAATGGTACAAACATCTAAAAATATCTATACTAGGTAGTGTCTATGCCCCCAATATGTGAGGCTCCTCCATAACCTCCACCCTCTCAGTGAATCTTCCTAGAGTTGGTGCTAGTAGAACTCTCTATCTTGGTTTTCCTATAGCTGTGTCAAGTTGAATATTGTCCTTTCTCCTGGGTCTAAGTCCTTTGAGTCCCTGGATCTATGGTCCTCTCAGGAATATCACCCTTGAGTAGCTTGATCTCTCCCTCTAGGAAAGAGATATGAGTAGCATCTAATTCTCGTTGGTTGAGATGATGCTGAACCATAGCTTATAGCCTCCTGATCTATACATTGAGATCCAAACCTACGTGTTCCTATTCAACTGGAGCTACTAGAGTAGCCAATGGAGTTGATGGCTCCCCTTACTCACTCCTCACCAGATTTTTCTCATGAGTCATGATTTGTAGTTGATACCATGCTAGATATAACTCAAGTATCATCTTCTCCAGATATGTAGTGGAAATTGCAATCTATGCTAGGTGGAGAGTCTTCTCCTCCTTGTAGCTCTGCCACTACTCCTGTACCTATCTTAGTTGATCCTGAATAGCTCTTAGTTGTGCCTATAGAGTAGCCATGGAAGTGTCTAACTCTTAGATTTGATTCTATAGGGTCCCTACCCATGTGTGTAAGCTAGCAACCTAGGCCTTGAGCTAGGACACCTTTTCATCAGGCTCCTCCTTGCCCTCCTCTACTAGGATCTCATCCTCAACTGCAACCTCACCCTATATACCCTCTATTTGTTGGTGCACTATGCACCCATGAGGCTCTACACCCTCTATATGTGCCTCCTCTACCTCTACTATTGATGCACCATTTGTAGGTCTACCTAGGGATAAATCACCCTACCACAACCTAGTAGTCTACCAGGTATCATATTCTATTGTAGTCCTAGCATCCTCTAGTCCAGAATCTTGGAAGTTGTCATCCTCATCTCCAAGTGGAGTCACTTGAGGCCATGTCAAGTCCCTCTCTCCCTTAAGATGATGGTAGATAGTTGGAGTCAGAGGGATATCTTGGTGAATCCTAAATTTCTTGGTTACATGAGAGAAGTAGAAGAACTCTCGTATCTCAAGCTTATGCCCAAGAAGCCATCTATCACACTGAGTCCTCCTTAGGTACCTCTCTACCTCCGACCATATAGGGAAATCCATGTAGGACCTCCATAGTACCTGCCTAGTATGTAGTCATGCAATTTGATAAATATAGTACTATATGTCTCCTGCTCAAGTCTTGCTCCTGAACCCCTCAGCCTCCTTGGGCCAATAAGAAGCATAGCACTGACTCTCTTTTGTGATATTATCAATTCAAAGGGGTAGTGGTGTGGGGTGCTCAACTGTGATGCTCTACCATACCCATATTTGTAGTAGGATACTACAACTAACTCCTACATGGCTCCTCCATGTGATCTAATACAAGTCATCATAGAGCTATGCAAGTAGGGTGCTCCTCCAAGATAGGATAAGTGGCTCTCTAGTGCTTCTCACTAGAACATCCTATTTATTGGCCAAGAGGTTCCAAGGAAACCTCACTCCTGATGTGTTTAGTAGCATAATATGAACTATCAAGTGCATGAATACAACTACCCACCATGATAAGACATTCTCATGGTACCAGTCCTCGATGTGGACCCTACCGTGGTATGAGTCTACCTACATTGTAGCACTTCAAGTACCAAAGATCTATTGGAAGACAAAATTCTTTGCATCTGTGGATGAAGATGTGATGGCCTCACTATCGATCGAGATCTAGAAGATGTGGTAAAAATCTTCCAAAGTAATAGTGATCTCACTTGTGGGTAGGTGAAAGATGTTGGTCCTTACATCCCAACGATGATCTAGAGTGGTCATGTAAGGCTAATCAACTCTAATAAATGGAAGCCATAACATGTAACCAAATACAATGGCTCCAAACTAGGACCTCCTATAGGATACTGCATTTGACTCCTACGTGGCTCCTCCATGCGATTCGATATAGCTCATCATAGAGCTATGCAAGTAGGGAACTCCTCTAGGATAGGATAAGTGGCTCTCTGGTTCTGCTCACTAGCACATCCTATGTCTTGGCCAAGAGGTTCCAAGGGAACCTCCCTCCTAATGTGTTTTGTAGCATAATATGAACTATCAAGTGCATGAATACAACTACCCACCATGATAATACATTCTCATGGTACTATTCCTCGATGTGGACCCTACCGTGGTCTGAGTCTACCTGCATTGTAGAACTTCAAGTACCAAAGATATATCAAAAGATAATATTCTTTGCATTTGTGGGTGAAGATGTGATGGCCTCACCATTGATTAGGATCCAGAAGATGTGGTAAAAATCCTCCAAAGTAACAATGATCTCACCTGTGGGTAGGTAAAATGTGTTGGTCCTTACATCCCAACGATGAGCCAGAGCGGTCATGTAAGCCTGATCAAATCTAATTGATGGAAGCCTTAACACGTAACCAAATCCAATGGATCCAAACTAGGTTCACTCAATTTCATTGAGGCCATTGTAAAGGGTACAAAGGATATCTTATTACCTCACCCTTGTGGTCAAATTCTAAAGAGAAACATAAATAATATACACAAAATCAATCAAAAATGTAAAAAATGACCTTAAAAAGTCAAACAAATTAAAAACAAATCTTCAAAAATATAAAAAAAATCAAGATATCACTTCAAACATTAAAAAATATTCAATTAAATCAGTCAAAAACTCAAAAAAATTTAAAAATTGGGATTTTTTTCTAAAGTCAGCTAACCGCGGCTAGGACACACGGTCGGTGGCAAAGTTCAAAATTTTGATCGTTGAAATTTGAATCCTACCACGGATGACAACCGTGACCCCCAATTTTCCAATTGGAAAGCATAGATGCCACCCATGGCTAAGAGCAGTGACCTTTTTGGAGTCACATCCCATCCTAAAAAATCTAAAATATATATAAAAATAATAATAGCCCACCCATTTATCTAACCTAGTCTAAATCTAGCTATGGTGTGGTTTGTTACCGATGGTTATGTGGTTCAGTTAACCCGTTACTTAATAAGGTTTATTTTAAATTTCTAACCCTAAGATACAATAAAGTTAGTTACCGACAGTTTAGTGAGGTTCAATTAACCCATTAATTAATGTGGTTCATTTTAATTGGGTAAATCAAATGAGAGAGTTGTAGTGTTACCTTTCCAGCACTGGCTCCGCCACTAGTGGATGCATCCATTGGGTCTGCCATTTTGGGTAGGTTGAGTTTGCAGTTCATCAGTGTTTCGTATCAAATTTTTAACCTCACCTCTCAGAGCTCTCTAGACATCGATGATAATTAGAAAATAATGATGTTGAAAATGACAAATTTTCTTTTATATTTTCCATTTTACCCTTGATCATGGCTAACACTTGTGGGCATAGAATTAGGGTTTTCCAACCATGGCTCAGATACATGGCTAAGAAAATTACAAAAATTGGCTATGGCTGACAAGCACGGCTACAATCCAACAATAAATACCCTAAAAATTTTACCATGAGGGGCTTTAAAATGCAAAATCAAAAGTATATAATGGGCCAAAACCCTCAAAATTTTCAAAATAACAAAAAAAATCAAATCATTCAAAATTCAAATGTGCCTCATATCTAGTTGTTTACCCTATACACTTGGAAGTTATAGTGACTTGTGATCCATACAATCTGGAAATATTAGTAAATTACCATAAGGCCATTTGGGGTAAATTAGTCATAGTGGAATTGATATGCTTCACCTCAATCCTTAAGTGTAGATACCTAAATCGTGTAAATTGGATAAGACTACCAGTGCATTACATATGCCACTCTTATCGATATCATATGGCCCCATTGGGCACCCCTCTAGGCTTTCATAAGGTTAAAAAATACATTTTGGAAGCTTCCCATCAGTTTTGGGGTATATCCTTATGACCGTCGCACCAAGGGATGATCATAGATGGTGACCTTCCCACCTAGGTATGGCCATCTAAAACCATCACTAGGTGGGATGGTCCCTAAATAGACCTTCCAAAAATTCAATAAATGCATGAAATGGCAATCAAAGACTACCATTTCCATGTCTAATCAACCCAAATTTATTTGGGACCTGTCATGGAAGTCAGGAACTCCAAATTAGGAGCCCCAAATGGGAAACCTTCCCCCACCCAATGCATGCAAGGGTTTTGACAAGTGGTAGCACTTGCCTCGCATGCCAAGACTTTCCCCTTTGCCCTAGATTCCCTATTTGGGCTATAAAAAGAGGTGCATTCACCCATTTTAAAAAAGGAGAGTTGAAGCATTTTTGCAATGAAGTGCTGCCCAATTCCATCCTCACCTTTTGCAAACCTTCATTTGCCCTCCTTTGGCCTTGAAACCCTCTTCATATGAAGGCACTTTCAAGGGCAATAAAAATCAATCCAAAAAATTACCAATCAGCCAAATTGAAGAGAAATTTTGCCCCATCTTCTGACAAAACCTCTAAACCAGTTTTGGACCAAATCCCATCAATATTGGTGGAAAAACTTGAGAAGTTTTATAACCGTCCCACCTAGGGATGGTTAGCAGCAACTAGGTGTCAAACCTAGGGAAGGTTAGAAAATAGTAGGTAATTTGGAGAAAATTCCTCCATATATCCCTTAGAAATGTTTATATCAGTCCGTGGTCCAAATTTGGTGAGATTTGGAGTAGTTTCGATGGCACATCTGAGGTTCTCATTGTTGCAAGTCTAGGTGTCCTTGTCAGGGATGGTCACTATTTTTTATTACTTTTACCTTCAATATTGTGCTCAGATCTCTCCAAAAGTATTTAGATTATATTATATTAAATTTATATAACATCTAGAACAAATTTCATGTGTTATAGATTAGTTTTGATATTGCTAGATTACTCCCTTTTCTATGTTTTCAAGGATTTGATTCTATAACACATGTGCTATTAACCACTTTTCAATACCTTTTTGCAGGTGCAGGTATTCTAGACAAAATGGAGGAGCTAAAGAGGCAAGGAAGAGAAGCCCAATACTAGCTCTCGATTGTGGGAACATGAGATTCACAATATAGAACATCGCCATTAAGCCTCTTTCAAGGGATTAGATCCCTTGTACATTGTAATGTTGAGATGTATCAAATTTGTAAAAGCCCTCGAGGGGATGTATTGTAATCATATTTGAAGCTATGGATAAATGAATAGAAGGAGAAATCCACCATCTTTATTACACACTTTGCTTCATTTCAATAGTTTACATGTTTATGCTCTTTTCCATTTGAATGCTTTCAAACTGCTTTACATTGCAATAAAGTGCACTTAAGGCAATGTTGTAAATTTTGCTTCTTTAGTGGCGACCATGGTGTTTGAGATTATTTATCTCCTCCCTTTGAATATGTCAATTTTGACCTCCATTTTCTATTTTGCATGTTGCATGTTTTGACCATTTTGAGTAGAAACGAGCCCTCTACTACTAGGTGACACAGGGTGGGATGACCAGATAGGTGTCACTGGGTGGGATGATCCCCAAAATTCTAATCGTTCCTGCTAGGGACAGTTACAAAACCAGATGTTTTTTGCAAAAATTTGCAAAGAAAGCAAGTTCCAGGTCAGAAAAGATACCTTTCCCAACCTTCAATTTACATATATGATATTTAAATTAGTCAAATTTCAAATTTTCTTGTCTTCTCTATGCATGTGAAGGTTAGATATCATCTTATCAAAATTTTGCATTAATCAAATTAGAGAAAACAAGGAAATGAACAATAGTTTAGATGCTTTTTGTCTGGTTTGCATGCTTGAAACTTACCAAACAAGGTTAAGTTCATATAGATTGTCAATTTCAGTGCTTTCCTTTTATGCTACTAATGATTATAAAATAAAAACATACTTTTATGCATATTAGTGAATCATCATTGTATGTTGTATTGTTTTATTTAAAATTTATAAAAGGAACAACACACACAACATGATCTTCTTAAATATTGGTGATTTGGACTTCATACCCAAACACTTATTCCCATGAACCTTGTTCTATTGGCCAATACCAACTCCAAGATCTATCCTAATCATACAAAATAGCATGCATCCTTCTTCGAAAGGTTGTATCACTGTGCATGGGATGCTGGATGAGGATCGACAGGACCTATGGTCCCTAATCGGGTATGGAATTCATCATCATACTTTAGATTGGATTACGTGACCAAAATAATATGGAATTAATCACCATACTAGTTGTCGAGTTATGAGTATATAGGTGAAAACCTTTAAAATTTTGAATATTACATCAACAAATTAAACACATGAAAAGTATTTTCTTTACAAAGCAACACATCTTGAAACAACAACAAATAGTTTAGGGATTCACATTTAAAATATTTAAAATATATAATCACTTCTATGCTTGTGTGTTTCTATTGTTTATTTGTTTCAAATTCATAGAAATTGTTGTTTCAAATTCATAGAAATTGTAAATAATATAAAAACATACTATTTAGAGTCCATAGCTATTGTACCTACTCGTATCCAAGCCCATTCAAGGGTAGACACTATGGGAAAGAAAAGAGGATGTAGAATATCTTCATGTTGAACCTAGGGACATGATTATTCCTCCCTAGAAATCAGCTACTCTCCCTAGTCATAGAGTGATAGATGAGTGTATGGTCAGTCCTAGAGTGTCAACTAGAAGGCTTAGCTTACAAGGGACTCCTCCATGAGGTACCCCTATAGGTCATAGTCCTACTTTGGGAAGTAAACTATCTCCCTAATTCACATGCTACAAATACCTTCTTTCAAGAAGAGTCATTGTGCAATGAGGCACTTCCACATATATCAATACCACGCATTCACGTGCCTACTCGATCCTCTACTCCTATTCATATGCAGGATCAAGAGCTCACACCTTGGGTAGGATTGAATGATCATCTTAAAATTTCAAATCATCTGACTCCAAGGTATCAAAATTACAATGAGTATCATACTCGTTGCTATGGGAAGGCTACTTTCGCCCTACCTTTCCTTACTTATGAGGGAAGACCTAAGGAATATCCTAATTCTCCTCACCATTCCATTCAAGCAAGATGTGGTTCTTCCCCAGTAGAGTACCAAAAGTACATGTTCAAGAGAGAGGCACATGTTAATGCAACTACCCTCGATCGAGGGAAGCACATAATTGATCTCACATATCCTCTCAAACATGATAGAGAACAAGAAAATAGTGCTAAGGCACTTAGATCTAATAAAAATGATCATATTAATTAGTTGGTAAAGAAGTATGCTGACCGCCAGGCCTAGTTTAATCAACTTAGGTCTGATAAACATTGCCTAGATCTCTTAGAGCAGTGGCAACAATTAGAGAAAGAAAAACTTGAATGACAAATTCAAGAAAATTTACATCATGGAGCTTCTACTCCAAATATGCGTAGACAAGAGGCTCACCCGAGGCAACCAAATTTCTAACAAGATAGGTCTCCTAGACCTAATCCAATGTTGCCTCCTAGACCTCGTAGGCCTGAATAGAATGCATATGATAGGCCAAACATAGATCACCTTCAACAGGTATTGGTTCCTCCTTGTAGGCCCATACCTGAAACACCTTATGGGGCTTATGATGACTTGGAACATAATTAGGATTATGTATAAGCACCTTATGGAGGTGTGGTTTATATCAATAAACCACCCCAACCCATGCTTAATATTTCTCATCCACCTATATGAGTTCAAAACAAGGAAGAGGAAATCAAATCCTTAGATGCGTATCAAGCTTTTCTTGCACACTTAGAAACTATAGAAGGTAAGACAACTAGCAATGGGCTTCAAAAACCTACTTTGTTTCAGCTAAAGAACTAACCATTACACCCATCCATTCCTTCCCCGATCTATCCTAAGCATTTCAAAATTATAAAATTTGATAGATTCAAAGGGGAAGAAGATGCTCAAGAGCACGTTACTAGATTTCTAAATTTGTGCTTTAACATATAGGACAATGAAGCATTGCTCCTCAGAACCTTTCTAAGTACCCTCTCTAGTCCTGCCATTGAGTGGTTCAACCAACTTCCAAAAAATAGCTTCTACACATTTGAACAATTTGCTGACGCATTTTTGGAACTTTTCACCTATAATACCAAAAGGAAGGCCACATTAACAAACCTCATAGGGTTGAAACAAAATGAGGATGAGTCTATTACTGATTATGGAAGTAGGTGGTGAATACTTTTTGCTAAGCCACCCTATCTGTTTCCAGTGAACAAATTAACTTGCTTTTTCAAAGAGTTGCTTAAAATCGATCTCTTTAACATTAGAATTACAAAAATACCCTACCTTGGAAGAAGCTCTAGCACAAGCTAGAAATATAGAAGAAATAAAAATCCAAGAGGGAGAAATAACTAAATCTCATAAGAAGGAGTGGACAAAGAATCCTAAAAATAGCTCAACACCTGCAAAGCCAGCAATGGTCAATCAAGTGGCCATAAATGTCCTTGGGCCTACTCAAACAACACCTCCCCAAAAGGTGAATTATTAGGTGTATCGTTCCAAATTTTTCGCACCCTTACCTTCAGGCTAAAGGATCCGTGCCCGAAAGGGGGATGGGAAAAGGATGGGACGGTACCTCGGACTGAGAGGCCCTTTGAAGGTCCCGCCTCTCGGGGGAGGGGTATTAAGGTGATTTTTCGACGGATGGTGGGGTTCACCAGGAAACGTTTAGTGGCGGTTTCCACGCCTAGGTTGGGAATGTGTTTAATGTGTTCGAGTTTTATCTTTAAACATCCAAGTCCTAGGTTTGGCCAGATGAATCTAAGTGTTCTATTATGAAAATGCAAATTAAATAAATACAAAAAATAGATTTGGACAGAAAATAGAAAGAATAAGCTAGATTAAAGAACCATACCTGATCCGGATGTCTGATGAAGGTTCTGATTTTTGAAGCGATCCAGATCATCTAGAATTTGATAGGATCATCTGAGATCTGATCGAATTCATCAGAGACCTGCAAATAGAGAAATAGATACAAAATACCAGAAATGCAACTATTCTAACAGAGAAAAATGGTGTAAAATGGCAACATAGATGCTAAGGTGATAATCACAAATAAAAATTTAAGTAGATTATGATGTTCTAATGACAAATTATGACTTCATTGTGCACTTAAGCTATATGGGTGAACTCCAAGATGCAGAACAATAAGGAATAATAACAAATTTAACTAAATGCAGGATAAATCAACAAACAAAGTGAGAAAATGCAAACCCTGGGCACTGATTGCCCCCAATGTTGACTACAGTCGAAATCATCTCGGATTGGTACGAAATCATCTCGAATTGAACAGGATCATCTGTGACGATCTGAGCTTGCTCCGACTGAAAAACAATGAAGTTCCTGCAAACAAACTTGGAAAAATACAAATGCAAATGGTGGTTTAAGATAGTCTAATGCATGTAGAATTCATGTTACAGGGAATTTCAGCCGGGGGAATGCCAAGAGGGGGTCCTAAGGTTAAATAGGCTTAGGAGGGAGGTTAGGAGGTTGGAGATCATCCTAATTTGGAAGATCTCCAATGGGGGAGGTCTCTAACGGTGCAGACACGCTTCTACCCGGATTAGAGACGTCGTTGAAACAGAAGCTAACTATGCACAAATCAGTTTGGGACGAGATCGTCTGGACGTTCTTCTCTAGAAGAAATCATCCGATCTGAGGCGATATCGTCTGATCGGCGACGATATCATCAAATGGACAAAACAAACTCTAAAAATGGCATGAAAAATGAGGAAACGGGCAGCAGGCGGTTTGGGAGCGGTTTTGGGGTTAAAATTTGAATTTGAATTATTACTAATGTAATTTTAATTATTTGCTAAGGTTTACTACGCCAATTTTAGGGTGCTACATTTTGCCCCCTCTTTAGCGAATTTTTCGAGGAAAATGCGTTAAAGATGAGTTCTTCTCGATCTACGAGAAAGCAAAAATTTATTCCCATTTTTAGGCGACGATTCTTGGTCGAATCGTACGACAACTTACTATGATGCCCCCTCTGTGTTTTTACCCAAATCGAACGTTTGAGGTAAAAACGTGGAAAAGCCAAAATTAAATTTGTTGTTAATTGTTTTTGAATAAAATTAAGAAAAATAGGGAAAAACCCTAATTCATTTTACTGTTCATTTTTTATTTTCTAGTTTCTAGAGCTCTGCAAACAAGATGGTCGAGACAGCGCATAGATCGACAGAGGTCCGACGCGGGCTACGGATAAGGGTCTAAACTTAGTTTAGAAGGCTTGAATTTTGAATTTCATGCTTTTTAGATTAAATTTTGATGATTTTTGAGCATCGCGGCCATTTTTGGGCCGTCGACGTCATCGAGACGAAATCGTCTCGATTTCGTCGAAATCGTCTCGATATCGTCGATTTCGTCCAAGGGCGAAATCGATGAAATGGGGACGATTTCATCAAAAAGGGACGATTTAGGCTGGTGAAATCGGAGACAAATTTGCTCAAATTTGGGATGATATCATCCAATAGTGGACGATATCATCATTTATGAAATTGAACTTTGTTTTACTTGCATTATTAATGATTATTTTATTAATGATTTTTATTGTTTTGTTGTTTATGTTGCAGAGAGGATTACTAAAGAGCAGAGAATGGAAATACGATGGGTTGAGGGATGACTTGGCCGCTCTATCTCAGGCAGAGCGAGATCAGCTAGCTCAGGTCGGCTTGCAGCATGTGGCAGAGATGCCACAGGTTTCTATAGATATGGGGCTATTGATAGCCCTAGCAGAGAGGTGGTATCCGGGTTCTTCCTATTTTCGGTTATCGAAGGGGAGATGACTCCCACACTAGAGGATGTATGGAGGATTTTGAGGATCCCCATACAAGGATGGCTAATCACTCCTATGGCCAATCAGGGCCATGTGATGATGCGACTATGCGGAGATCCGAGCTTCGCCCTGGAGAAGGGCGGAGTGAACATCGAATCTCTACGGCAGATGCCTGGGGCATCTAGACTGACATAGGTTTTGGTGGGGTTGTAGGTGGTCTGTTGATATGCCATCGAGTGGATGCAGAGTACCATGGCTACTGATAGATGTGGTCTACGACATGAGAGACCACGGATACAGGTTTGCTTGGGGGAGCTTTGTACTATGTCGATTGTATAGGATCCTGCATGGGGTCGTATACAAGGGCGGTCGATGTCTGGTTATGACATCTCTACTATAGGTTTGGTGCTGGGAGCACATCATGGTGCGGAGGCCGGTAGGGCTCCCACTGATAGGGATTGATGGGGAGAGGCCTCGAGCTTTCTACTGGTGGCTTCGAAGAGGGTCACAGCGACGGATAGATCTGCCAATGTCTCGGAGACTACTTGATGACCTTGTCTCCGACCAGATCACCTGGAGGCCTTGGAGAGATCATCCAGGGTGGGCCGAGGATGGACAGGAGCTGGCTCACGTTAGGCGAACCTGTTGGCTAAGGATGGAGAGGGGAGAGGTGGAGCTCCATCGCTATGACCGAGTTTTGAGGCAGTTCGGTCTACAGCAGGGGATCCCATCTCTCAGAGACTACGAGTTTTCTTGGACTGTCCGGGATAACACTACAGTTAGCGGGGCTCCAGATATGCAGTGCTTCTAGGGTCCGGACATAGATGATGCCCCCATTCAGCCGGTGGATGGGGACGACGTGGGGTAGGCGACGGCTACGATGCCCAGTACACAGGCATCCGCCCTCCTCAGATGACGAGGGCTCAGGGTCCGATTCACATAGTTGTGCATCGGATGGGGAGGCGGTGCCGGGCGGCCATTGAGGTGGCACAGGGTCACGATGAGAGAGAGAGAGGAGACCACAGGCTCAGCAGAGGCCATGGCAGTGGGAGAGGAGGGAGGAGAGACCCCCTTCTCCATGGAGAGAGAGACCACCATCGCCCGATAAGGGCAAGGGTGTGGACACAGGAGAGAGTAGTGAGATGGCTACTCTCGGGGAGACTGTCCGTCTCCAGGCAGAGGTGCAGACTCTACAGGATGAGGCTGCACGACATCGAGAGGAGGCCACACAGCTCAGAGATGAGGTAGCATGCCTCAGAGCACGGAGCGGAGGGGCGAGCACTCGGGATCTAGCATGGGCTATTGCCTAGGTCACATTCTATCAGACACTATACCACCATATGGTGCCAGAGGGGCAGAGGTTACCGCTGTCGGCCCATATTGCGGAGCCTATCGGGATGAGGTCATCGAGGACATCATCACGATCAGAGTCCAGGACTCATAGCACCACACGGACTATGATGGGGCCACCTCGTCCACCTCAGGGTGGGGGAGGAGATGAGGCTGAGAGCTCGAGGGGTTCTCGAGGCTAGCTGCTACAGATTGCACTGCACAGATTGATTATAGTGCTTATTATTATTTTTGATAGGGGATTGAGTATGCCTAGGTACAGATTGTGGCATACCAATCTAGTTTTGAGATGATGTACATATACTTGTTGAGATATATATAGATGAGATATTTTTGATCATATGACTTGTCTTATGTATTTGTATGATGCTTTAATGTTTTGATTGATTGATTCGATGATTCATGTAATTATGCCATTTGGAAATATGATGGTTTGAATGTCATGCTTTTTTAAAATTTAAATGAAATAATCTGATGTAAACAAGTTGGTTGTTTGTGATGTGATAATTTGATAAAAATAAAAGGGACTTTTAACAATAATTTCAAAGGACATTGTCGCTATTATAGACCATTTCATGGAGTCACCGCTCACTCGGTCGTCAAGCTAATCCTAGTATAGAAATATTGCTAAAAGTAAAAGGGTGCTTAAGAGACTATCTTAAGACTTTGTTGTGATGATGCAAATGATGATGATGATGATGATTTGTTTTTCAGATTTCCATGAAAATATTATGCATGAAATATTTTAAAATGACTTTTGCTAGGCATAAATTCCTAAGTGTGATAAAATTTTTGGATAATTCCCTAGGAATTATACCATCATTGCAAAATTGAAGTTTGACATAATGACATGAAATAGAATAGGTGTTTGTTTGTTTTAAAGCATAATTGTGTAACATAATGATTTAAGTCATATGTTTTTATGATTTTAAATAAATGGGGAATAAAATTGGTACAATGGTTTGCGCTAGGCATAGAATATTTAGGTATAGACTTATACCATCATCGCGAAATCCAAAGAAGAAAATAATAGTTTTATTGCATGGTTGATTTTTAATTTTGGTAGTCAGAAAATATGAAGATGAGGACTTGCGCTAGGCATAAAATTCCAATTTTGGTTTTGGAACTATACCATCATCGTGAAAGTCGATAATATATATAAATGTAACTTGATTGCATGTTTTGGAAAATGATTTTGATTTTTTTGAGAATGCATGTAGTTGTCTTTATACTAAACAACTGTTCTTCAAAGAAGAAAATGAATTTATTCCAAACAATTTGCAAAAATATTTCAAAGTATCTTAAAGACAAAAGTTAGATTTATAAGGAATCCCATGTGCGTATGTGAGTTCATTACCAATCTTGATTTATCATAATGATACACAAAATCTCTCAAATACAAATGTGTGTGCAATTGCATTGTTCATTTACCAAGTTTTGAGCAAGATAATTTGATACAAGTGATTTGAATGAACCAAATAAGTGTTCATTAACCATGATTTAGATGCATATAACCATACCGGACTACTATGTAGGTCGGGTTATCAAGAGCTAGCTAATCCATAAGCAGACATAGGTCTGTACAAAAGAAGGTCGCTAATGTGACAGACATATCACCACGCTAGGAGTTACCCAAGGCCAAGCGGGTTGGGCACAAACCACCTGTTATGGGGCTTACCTCACAGTTTTCGAATAATTGAGAATTCCAGGGATTCAAGCTCATCAACCCTTCTTTTCTTTTCAAGGGGTAGGGAAAGGGATTTTATTGCTTTTGCTTTTGCTTTTTTCTTTTTCTTTGCTTTTGCTTTTTTTTTTTGTATTTTTGTATTTTGGCTTGATATTTGAGATAATGCTGAAATAACTTGTTTCTTTTTTCTTTTTCTTTTGAACTTTTCTTTTCTTTCTATACTAGGGATACTTGCTCGGATTAGCTATAGAGCAAGGGATTTTTATTCCGGGTAGGGGTGAGCTTGTCCTTTTGCCAATTCTCAAAGATTCTAGACCATGTGCATGATAGGATAGCAGGGGAAACTTTTCGCTCAAGAACCACTTCTACTATGTAACATAGCATGGAAATTACAAATGTAATCATTTTATTGTGAAAAGATATGCTTGGTTTAAGTAAATAACAAGATCAATTCTCTATGCTCAAACTTTATTTAATTAAATTTTGTGGACTTTGATATAAGAGAGATTAGTAATCATGCCAGATAAAATCAAGATATTTATTTTTGTGTTTGTGATAGTGGGGGATTCCAAATAAATGCTAATTTATCCAAAATAACTTGAAAATATAACTGCAATACTTGAAGAAGAAATATATACAACAAATATTTGTGAAGAGTTTGATAATTTTGACTCTCTCTTTCTTCTTTATTTTTTTTTTTGGGTTTCAAAAGAGTCAATAATATTGTTGTTTTGACTTTTTATTTTTTTCATTTGTTTTTGTTTAAACAGTTATATATATATATTTAAAATGAGACAACATGCAAAATATGTACAAATGATGAAATGACCAAATTTTATGCGTAATATCGCTTAAGATGCATAATATTCATAGGTTCTTTTAAATATTTACCATCTAAGGTAGCTAATTTGTATGCTCCTGATTCAAATTTAGCGGTGATAATATATGGTCCAAGCCGGTTGGGCTCAAATTTACCTTTAAGGTCTTTAGTTGCATTAGTATTTTTTTTATTTTCTTTTAAAACAAGGTCGCCGACCTCAAAGGATCGATGACGAACTTTCTTGGCATATGATCTTTTAAGCTTGTTTTGGTAAGCACGAAGATGCTCCAAAGCATTGATGCGCTTTTCATCTAGAAGTTCCAGGTGGTGAGTCTGCCGACTCGATATTCATCTCCTACTTCGGTATCTTGAAGTAGTAGAGCCAAAGAAGGAACTTCTAATTCAAAGGGAAAAATGGCTTCGAGCGCCATAAACCAAGACAAAAGGTGAAGTTCCAGTGGGAGTTCGAACACTAGTTCGATAGGCCCACAAAGCTGGATATAATTGAATGTGCCAGTCGCGGCCAGTTTTATTGACCAATCTTTTGAGAATTTTGATTAAGGTTTTGTTAGATGCTTCTGCTTGACCATTACCCTGAGGATAATAGGGAGTGGACCAGCGATGTTGAATCTTATATTTTTGGCATAATTTTTTAACATCTTTATTTTTGAAACAAGTTCCATTGTCTGAGATGAGATTTGCAGGAATTCCGAACCTACAAATGATTTGATTAAAAATAAATTTAGAGACTTGAGTTCCAGTGCAAGAAGCTAAAGGCATAGCTTCAACCCACTTCGTGAAATACTCGGTGGCGGTTATGATGAATTTGTGTCCATCAGATGACACAGGATTAATTTTGCCAATAATGTCTAAGCCCCATTTTGAAAAGGGCCAAGGAGATGAAATAGCCTGCAGCTCTTGTGCGGGCGCATGGACAAGGTCAGCATGTTTCTGGCACTTGTCGCAATGGTGCACATAATCATGTGCATCCTTTTCCATGGTAGGCCAAAAGTAGCCTATCCTAAGGAGCTTTTTAGCAATGACACTACTACTGAAGTGTCCTCCACAAGATCCATCGTGGGCTTCACTTAAAGCTGATTTGGATTCTTCTAGATTCAAACATCTCAATAGGATACCTTCAAAAGATCTCCTATATAAAGTATTGCCAATTATTACAAATCGACTTGCTCGTCGACGTAATAACCGATGTTGGTTTCTATTAGAATTGGCGGGGAAAGTCCCATTTTGAAGAAAATCAATTATATCCGTATACCAAGGTTCAGGAGTAGTTTCATTGATTAGAAACACATCCAAAGGTTCTAAACATGACTTATTTGAAGTGGGTTCCTGGAGTCGATGAATAATGATGGTGGCATATTCGTCATCTAACTCCAAGGGCAGAAGAGATGCAGTTGCGGCCATAGCATCAGCTGCACGATTGCTAGTTCATGGAATAGCTTCCAAAGTAACTTTATCAAACAAGGATAACAATTGCAAAACATATGCTTTATATGGGCGCAATTTATCATCTCTAGTCTGATAAACTTCATTAATTTGGTTTATGACAAGTTGAGAATCACCAAAAACTAGCAGATGTTTGATTTTTAATGCCAAGGCAGCTCGTAATCCAAGGATTAGAGCCTCATATTCGACAGTATTATTAGTGCAAGCAAATGTTAATTTAAAGGACAAAGGTATAAGATGTTTTTGCGGGGATATTAAAATAATACCCGCACCAGCCCCACTCATGCATCGGGCTCCATCAAAGTATAAGGACCATTGTTCAATATGGTCTGCCTCTAATTGAAGGCATTCATCAGGAAACTCAATGATGAGGGGATGGGTAGATTCTAAGGGTGCAGCAGCTAATTGATCTGCTATGATTTGACCCTTAACAGACTTTGTCCTATGAACGTGAGTTCAAACTCGCTTAGAGCAAGAACCCACTTTGTTGTGCGACCCGATAAATAAGGTCGACTCATGAGATACCTCAAGGGATCATATTTAGCAATGACATACATTTTTTGACTGAGCATATAATGACATAATTTTTGCATAGAAAATACGACTGCTAGACATAATTTTTCTAATGTTGTATAACGGGTTTCATAACTGATGAGGGTTCGGCTAATGTAATAATTAGCATGTTCTTTCTTCTCATCATCAAGCTGAGCTAACATAGCTCCTAAAGCAAAATCTGAAGCTAAAATATACAGGAGAAATGGGCGATTAGGTCTAGGTGATGAAAGCACAGGTGGGTTAAGGAGGTATTGTTTGAGAAGTTCAAAAGCTTCCTTACATTCATCATCCCAATTAAAAGGAACATCCTTCTTAAGGAGCTTAAGAAAGGGAGTGGTTTTGTCCGCCAACTTATCGATGAAGCGACGGATGGCTTGAAGCTTACCTTGTAAACTTCGTAACTCAGATATATTGGTAGGTGCGGGCATATCAGTGATAGCCACAATTTTGAGAGGGTCGATTTTGATACCACGTAAAGAAACTAAAACCCCTAATAGCTTATCGGACTTAACTCCGAATATGCATTTGGTTGGATTTAATCGAATAAGGTATTCTCTTAACCGATTAAACACTTTTCTCAAATCATCTAAATGATCATCTTCTTTAATAGAGTGAGCTATAATATCATCTACATAATCATGTAGGATATCATGCATCATATCATGAAAGATATAAGTCATAGCTCATTGATATGTTGCGTCGGCATTCTTTAAACCAAATGGCATCACTTTCCAACAAAAGGTACCCCAAGGGGTAATAAAGGTTATTTTAGCCTGATCTTCAGGAGCTATCCTGATCTGATTATAGCCGGAGAATCCATCCATTAGGGACATCATTCCACTCTCGACAGTAAAGTCAATGATTTGATCCATGTTTGGAAGAGGAAAATCATCTTTAGGGCATGCAACGTTAATATCTCTAAAGTCTGTGCAAACCCTAACTTTGGTAGCTTCTTTCTTGGTGATTGGAACTACATTCGAGATCCATTCAGCATAATCAATAGCTTGTATGAAAATAACATTCAGGAGTTTTTCTAACTCCCCTTTGACTAGCAGGGCCACTTTGGGATGCATTTTTCTAAGTTTCTGTTTAACAGGTTTAGCATCCGGATGGACTACTAGATGATGCATGACTACAGAAGGGTCCAGACCTGGCATATCTTCATATGTCCAAGCGAAGACATCTTCATATTCTTTAAGGAATGCAATGTATTCATCTTGTTTTTCTTGACTTAATGCTGATCCAATATTGATTATGTGAGGAGTATCCTCAGTTCCAATGTTAACTTTAATGACGTTTTCTACTTCCATGTGTAGATCTCTTTCAAAATTAGGTGGGGCGGGTGAAACGCCCAATTCTTGTAATTCTTTTAAGGTTAAGTTGGATAATTTGTCTTGATGAGTGGTGGCCTCAAGTTGGGCTATAGTTGGTATAGAACCATCAAAATAAAAACCATTGTGTAACAACTCTTCAACGGAGACATCATGGAAAATATCTCCTTCCAACTCCTCATCGGATTCGGCAATCATTTCGGGGTAAGCTATGGATAGCATATTACATGTAAATGGCTGATTCTTTGGACACAAAGAATCTTGTTTATCTAGATAATCTTGATAACATATGAGTTGATCATCATCTTCAAAAGGGAAGGGTTGACCCTTACTAGGAAATAGGCCCACACCACATCGGGCGGGCCATGGTTCTACCTCGATAGGTTCTTTCATGCCATTTTGGAAAGGTCCCAAGCCTTTCCCTTTATATCCCATTTTAAGCATTATGGGTTTAGCTTTAATATATTCATTAGTAAAATAACATCGTGCATATCCCTCATGATGAGTTTTGATATTTCGAGGTATTCTTCCCCAATCATATCCTTTATAAATAAAAGCACAACTCCCGACTTGGTAAGTACTTCCCATAGGTTGTGGGAGGCCCAAAGTACGAGGAGATGGTGGCAAATTATTTAAAATAATTGAATCTTGCATAAAAGCATTTGTTTTTTCTGATATTAAGATTGTGGATAAATCCGGTAAAAGTTCATCAGAAAGAGCATAAGATGTAGAAGGATCATTCCCTATATCTTTAGATGTGGAAGGTATGATAGATGTTGATAATGTGGAAGTGTTAATGAATGGGTCTATAGGTTTTGAAATGATAGGGATGGAACATGAAGAATTGGTTGTGGATTTAAGATCTTTTTGAGGTTCTAGTGTGGTTTGTTGAGAAGATGGTTGAGTTAAATGTATAGGTGTAGTTGATGGAGTAGATGATGTTATGTGTGTGTTTTTCACACGTTTAGATGAAAAATAAGAATTAGGATGTGTGGATGACAGAGCGGGGCAAAATTGCACTCCAACGGGTTCTGCCAAAGCACACATATCAAAGGGTCTAGGGTCACCATGGATAGTGACCAACTGATTTTTAAATTCAAATTTAACACATTGGTGTAAAGTGGAGGGAACCGCTCGCATCGCATTGATCCAAGGGTGACCCAAAAGTATATTGTACGATGCGGGGCAATGTACAATAAACACG
Organism: Wollemia nobilis; assembly: GCA_028583015.1. Taxonomy (NCBI): domain Eukaryota; kingdom Viridiplantae; phylum Streptophyta; class Pinopsida; order Araucariales; family Araucariaceae; genus Wollemia; species Wollemia nobilis. The sequence continues at coordinate 8,621,497 of JAQPPZ010004842.1, forward strand.
GTTGTATCTAGGGTTCTAGGACCAACTTGCAAGGGTATAGTAATGACTCCACACGTTTCTTGTGTCTCGTCATTGAAAGCTTTGATAATCATGTCAGTTTTCTTCATTTCATCACTTCTAAAGCCAAACCGTTGGTAGAAGTCAAAAGTGCAAATGTTTAGAGATGAACCATTATCAATCAGGACTCTTTTAACAACTACATCTCCAATTAGAGCAGTAATATATAAGGGATTATCCTTATGTAAGCTGTGTTGTGGGATATCTTTATCCCGGAAGTCAATACAATCGACTTCTCGAGTGATGATAGTATTGGACATGGCTTCGGGTTGAATATTTTGAGGTACCATCATTTGGCTTAATGTAAGCATTAACTCATCCCTATGGGTGGGAGAAGATCTTAACAAATCCAACAGGGAAATTATGGTTGTAGTGTTGGATAATTGTTCATTAATATTGTAAGGAGGCTTAAGTTGAACATTAGACATATGATTCCCTTTATTGGGATTTTTCAAAATAAATGGAGCTGATCCATCATTTTGAGTTTGATCTTGTTGAGAGTTTTGAGCTTGTTGTCTAGTAACAACTCCGATGGTACCTACAATGTTATATTGAAGACATTGAACTGGTCTCGGTTGAGCGTTTATGGCTTGTTCATTAGGAAGGAATTGATTAGAAGAGGGTCGAGTAGTAACTCTTCTAGGAAATGGTTCTTATGGAACCATAGCATCTGTGATAGGTTGAATAGGATCTGATTCATTTTTAGAACTATTCGATTGGTTTGAGGTGATGTCTACTTCACTTTCAGTATCTGATTCTACATCACTAGGATCGGGAGTTTGAAAATTATGTAGGGGCCTGGTCGTGACCAGGGATAAAGTTGTGTCAAATATTTGAGGATCCTGAATAGGTAATTGTCCGCTAATAGTCCCTACATATCGGGTAGGAGGGGAACATTATGATGTTCGATTTGATTAGCCACTTCTTTACCATGGTTTGGTAAAGGATGTTGAAATATATCCAATGATTGATTAGCATTTTGATTTTGATTTTGGGGAATGGTCTTTTGAGCGTTATTAGGAGCATTTTGTTTAGGTTGGAAAGCTTGCACCTCCATTTCATTATTATCAATCAAGTCTTGTATTTTATGTTTCAATATTTTGCAAGAATTTGTAGCATGTCCAGGTCCTCTATGAAAGTCACAGTGTAGATCGGCTCTGTATCCGGGTATAGTTGGATCAGGTTCCCGGATAGCTGGTAATTGAATCAAGCCTCGTGCTAATAATTGAGGTAGAATGGTTGATAAAGGTTGATTCAATCTAGTAAATTCTCGAGGAGGTTTATCAGGGGGTTTTAATATAAATTTTTCTGTTGTCTTCGTTGTATTGATATTAGCAACGTTTCTGCTATCAGTGACTCCGTCACCTACAACTTGTTTGTTTTTATACTGATTTCTGGATGTTTTCTCATCATCTTTCTTTTTGAGGTGACCTCTCCTAATGAGAGCATCTTCTACCCTTCGAGCTAAGTCTATAGCTTGATCGAAGGTGGTTAAGGTAGCAGTTGATAACTCATAGGAGATTTGTTCTTGCAAATTATTGATAAAAATGTCCAACATTTCCCTATAAGGTAACACAAAGTGCAGTTTTCCTATCAACTGCCTCCATCTAGCTAAGAAATCAGCAAAACATTCATCTTTGTCTTGTTTTAAGTTGTACAAATCTTTAATGGTGACATGCCTCTCGATGTAGGCACTAAATTGATGGACAAACGATTCAATTGTTTCTTCAAAATTTCTCAAAGAATGAGTGGGCAATTGATAGTACCACTCTAATGCCATTCCTCCTAAACTTTTTGGGAACATTTTTAGTAATAGCAAGTCATCATGTGATATATCATGACATGCTATCCTAAACATACGAAGATGCTCTATGGGATCTTCGGTTCCTTTATATATAGGCAGGACGGGCATGGGAAAGTGTTTAGGGTATGGTTGTGCTACAACTATGGGATCCAAAGGTTGACTACATATCTCTCGATAATTATACGAGGGACGGTAGGGATCTATCTGGTCCATACGCGAAGCTAACTGTTTCACCATGGCTTCCAGATTACTAGTTTGCCCACCATATTGGTTCGGTAGGGCATTAATATGAGATTTGTGAACATATGGAGGGACATGAAGATTAGATGCTATGTTGCTATTGTGTAAATTGTTGGTAGGAAGGGTGTTATGAAGAAATCTTGAAGTTGTATTATGTTGTATCCCAGATTGTTGAAAATTGGTGTTTGGCTTCATTTTAGGTTTTTGTTGATTTGAAGCATATTGATCAATAGTTTGGCGAAGTAAAGCAGTGAAGGAAGTTTTCTTTTGTGTGGGAATGATTTTAGGCTCAATAACGGGTTCCTTAGGGGGTTGGGTAACTCTATTGTTTTGGCATGTTAAGAATCATAGTGACCATATCTCTATTGGATGGTCCAGCTTTATCACTTTCTTGATCAACAAAGGACAAGGGATTAGTGTGTATGTTAAACATATCTTCCATGGCTGCTTGAGTGTCACTAATTTGTCCTTTATCAATACGAACTGCCATATTAAGAGCACCAATGTTATTATTGAAAAATTTCCAGAAATGATCTAAGTTATCAAAAGCAATAGTTCCATCTGGAGCTATTCTAGGGGACGAGGATCCTTCCTCTTTAAGATTGTCTTCTTGTTCATTGTCTTCACCCAGGTCATCTTCTGGCTGTTCTAGAGTTTCTCCTTCCGGAATTGGATCCTCAGGAAGGACATTTGGGTTTGTAGTTTTGCCTCCCAACCAATCTTCTTCTTCTTGTTCAGTTTGTTTACCATTTCTAAGTTTAGGCATTGTGCTTAAATTTAAATTTCAGCAAATATATATATACTTGTATATATATATATATGCAACAAGGTATATATTTTAATTATATACCTACTATAGTATTTAAAATAAAATGTTTTGGGTTTTTGTTATGTTTTCTATTTTTTTTTGTTTTTGTAACAATATTATAAAGATAACAAACAACACAATAAATGCAAGAAATAATAATGAAAGCAATGATCTAGTTTTCTATAAATAATTTATAAATGTCATTAATGGGCTCGAGTTCTTCAGGAGTCATGAAGTGTTCTTCTTCAAATTGGAAATTTTCTTTCAAGAATTTAACAAAAAGTGCTATAGTGATATTATCTGTCTCAGACTCTGGTTGGTAGAAATAGAGTTCGTGGCAATACTCTCGATATAACACAGCTCGAGGAACTCTCCTCCATATTTCCCTATCCATAAGAATGACCTCTTGATCTTCTACACGACCTAGGAATTGGTGTATAACAGCTGCGTTCTCGAGGTATTCCTCGAAGGTGAACAATTACGAAGACACAAGAGCTCTCCTATAAGCTAACCACCTATGGCAGGCTCTCTGAAGTTCATGATAAAAAATGAGTTGATGAGGATCCAGGATCCTATCTAGGGCAAACCTCTTGATTTGTCTAAGTTCGGTTGATCTAGATGAAATGATACCTAGTCTCCTATTAAGTTCTTCCCACAAAGGTGGGACTTCTATATGTTTGAGACGCTCTAAGCAAAGAATCAACCTCTATGGCTACTAATTGATTTTCAACATTTATAGTAACTGCTAGTCTTTTCTTAGGAGCTACCATCTAGACATGATATGCAACTTAGTAGTTTTCTAATGATTTTAAATGCATCTATGTTTTTGTTTTTTTTTTTTGTTTTCAAAAGGTTTTAGTTTCACGTCGGGTTCACCAAAATGTATCGTTCCAAATTTTTTGCACCCTTACCTTCAGGCTAAAGGATCCGCGCCCGGAAGGGGGATGGGAAAAGGATGGGATGGTACCTCGGACTGAGAGGCCCTTTGAAGGTCCCGCCTCTCGGGGGAGGGGTATTAAGGTGATTTTTCGACGGATGGTGGGGTTCACCAGGGAAACGTTTAGTGGCGGTTTCCACGCCTAGGTTGGGAATGTGTTTAATGTGTTCGGTTTTATCTTTAAACATCCAAGTCCTAGGTTTGGCCGAGATGAATCTAAGTGTTCTATTATGAAAATGCAAACTAAATAAATACAAAAAATATATTTGGACAGAAAATAGAAATAATACGCTAGATTAAAGAACCATACCTGATCCGGATGTCTGATGAAGGTTCTAATTTTTGAAGCAGTCCAGATCGTCTAGAATTTGACGAGATCATCTGAGATCTGACGGGATCGTCTGAGATCTGACGAATTCATCAGACGAATTCGTTAGAGACCTACAAACAGAGAAATAGATACAAAATACCAGAAATGCAACTATTCTAACAGAGAAAAATGGTGTAAAATGGCAACATAGATGCTAAGGTGATAATCACAAATAAAAATTCAAGTAGATTATGACGTTCTAATGACAAATTATGACTTCATTGTGCACTTAAGCTATATGGGTGAACTCCAAGATGCGAAAACAATAAGGAATAATAATAAATTTAACTAAATGCAGGATAAATCAACAAACAAAGTGAGAAAATGCAAACCCTGGGCATTGATTGCCCCCAATGTTGACTACAGTCGAAATCATCTCGGATTGGTATGAAATCGTCTCGAATTGAACAGGATCGTCTGCGACGATCTGAGCTTGCTCCGGCTGAAAAACAATGAAGTTCCTGCAAACAAACTTGGAAAAATACAAATGCAAATGGTGGTTTAAGATAGTCTAATGCATGTAGAATTCGTGTTACAGGGAATTTCAGCCAGGGGGAATGCCAAGAGGGGGTCCTAAGGTTAAATAGGCTTAGGAGGGAGGTTAGGAGGTTGGAGATCATCCTAATTTGGAAGATCTCCAATGGGGGAGGTCTCTAACGACGCAGACACGCTTCTGCCGGATTAGAGACGTCGTTGAAACAGAAGCTAACTATGCACAAATCAGTTTGGGACGAGATCGTCTGGACGTTCTTCTCTAGACGAAATCATTCGATCTGAGGCGATATCGTCTGATCGGCGATGATATCATCAAACGGACAAAACAAACTCTAAAAATGGCATGGAAAATGAGGAAACGGGTAGCAGGCGGTTTGGGAGCGATTTTGGGGTTAAAATTTGAATTTGAATTATTACTAATGTAATTTTAATTATTTGCTAAGGTTTACTGCGCCAATTTTAGGGTGCTACAACTCCCTTCACTGAATCCATGGATTATCTATTTGATCAATTATGGGTTGCAAAAATGATTATTCTACAAGATATCAAACCCATCGATTCAGAAATAGGCAAACCCAAGCCTATGGGACACCGAGAGGATCAATATTGTAAATTTCATTGACAAAGTGGCCATGATTTACTAACATGCTATGGTTTTAAACACCTAGTACAAGACATGATTGAGAGGAATGAGCTTCAAGTAGATGCTCCACTAGCCCCTACCAATCAACATATGGGTATATACAAAGACCCATTACCAACTCAGAAGGTACAAGCAATGCCTGTTAAATTGATGAATGAGGTGAAGACAATACCCCTTGTCCAAGGGTATGTTGGGATGGTGAGTATTGTGACCAAGAACAGAAAATATCCAGGCCAAGTTGCACCAGCTGCAGCTTTGAGTGATGTTCCAACTATGTTGCAAACTACATCACCTATAGTACAGGGCCTTCCATCTAGGCCAAAATTAACAATAAAGAACAAGCTTACACAAAGCTTTAGGATAACATCAACATGATTTTCCATCTATGAGCTAATCCAAAAATCACCTTCACATCGGAATGCTTTTATGGATATTCTAAAATCAATAGATTTGCAACCATAGGAGCTTAACTCCTTCATTGATTTTGTGGGTCATGTGCAACAGTGCAAGGAACCAATAATAACATTTTATGAGCATGAGCTTAAGGAAATAGCCAATGACATGGTAGATCCTCCTTTGCACATCATTGCATGTGTAAACGAGATACCATATAAGAGAGTGCTCATAAACACTGGTTCCTCAAGTAATATCATCACAACCACAACATTAAAATACCTAAAATTTCTAGCATATCATGTTGTTGTGCCAACTTACACTCTTCACGCATTCAATAACACAATATGCTCTACCATCGTTACCATAGTCTTACCCATCCAGGTGGGGCGCAAGACTATACCGACATTGTGTCATGTGTTGGAAGGTGAGATGGGCTATAAAATTTTTCTAGGTAGACCTTGGATACAAGATATGAAGTGTCCCATCCATAATACACTCATGAAATACAAGTGCACATAGTCTCTGTAGATCTAGAGCCCTTCAAATATTACAATATGGTGTAGTAGATGCCATATTCGACATTATCTTTGACTCATGTAGAATTACGACTGAATGCACTTGTTCAGGGTCTACCCATTCCACCATCACCTTCCATTTCACCATCTACATCTTCATCCATGTCATCCTCATCATCGATAGCTTTCAATATGTCTTTGACATCATCAGATCCTCCATGGAGGAACATGTTGAAAAGGCCAATTGATGAGAACCCACCTCTAGTTTCCACCATATCCATGGAGGAGACTCCTTGTGTGGTAAATGAGGAATCACTTCCATAGGTTCACATTGAGTCACCTCAAACCTCACTTCCATATCATCCAACTTTCTCATCCCAGGTCACAGTGCATATGTCTAGTACAGGGATAGGAGAATATCTGGTAAGAAATGTCACAACAATTCCATCTATAGAGATAATGCAAGATATGGGGCAACCTCATATTACCATAGGTAGAATTGTACCTCTTGGTCTACCTCCCAATAAAACTAATTTTGTATATGGGGGTTTAGATTATGGAGCTTTTCTAATTCCTCAGAAAGAAGAAGATGATGAACCCTTTTCTGAGAATGTAAAAATCCAAATTATGCATTGCAGTACTTAGATAACTGTAATTGGTATGGTTTTGATTTAGGCCTATATGAGCAGGGTACTCGTGTTCCATGTCAACCCCAATATCAGGTACTTTATGATAAATCTGGGTTGGGACACAATAAGCTAGTACTGTTGGATGTCCTCACAAAGAGTCTAGAACACCTATGTCTAGGTTATCAAGATAAGCTTGCACATGATATATATGCCAATCTAAATCACATTCATTCCTTGGAGGATTATTTTCCCATAGATATGACAGATCAAGGACTATCCAGTGATTTTTCCCAACCCCATGAAGTGGGTGAAATATCACATACCTTGAAATTTGACAATGAGGAAGAGGATCAAGGTCCTCCTCATGAAGGGATGAATGATGATGAAGATGATTATGGCATCGCACCAATAAAATATCCTAGCTTAGATGATGAACACAAGTGAGTTTTCCACTTGGATGATGAGGATGAATATTATCTTCATGTGTTATTTCCCGTCCAAGGTCCCATATGATGCTAACTCTTGCTACATGAAGAGTAGGCTCGTCCTCTTCTACATAGGCCACAACTAGTTATTACACTTCCACTAGAGCCATCCCCATGAGTTCCGAGACAACATCAGGTCTCTAGACCCACTTGACCTAGAATGGGAGATCATGTATCCATCAAAATTATTTCCATATATTTAACCACACCATTGATAGACCCGAATAACCCATCAAAGCCATTGCATCTCGACATTGAGGCAATTGACTTTGATCAGGGAGATTCTACCCCATCACCATCATAGTATTGGCCTTGTGAGGAAATGTTACAACCATTTCAATTTTATCTAAGAACTACTTAGGATGTTTTTCAAGCCAAGGTTGATCCTAAATTTTCTATGGATGAAGCAAACCCAGCTGATCACATTCACTTGATTCCCATTCCACATCAGTTGGAAGATGGGTCTCATATGTCAATTGAGCCAACAATTGACAAGTATATCGGTAAAAATCTTGATATTCCCCATATTATCAAACTAGGGGAAGGTCTATCCCCAGTTGAACAAGATGATTTCACAAGAGCATTGAAAGAAAGGATGAATGCTTTTGCTTGGTATTATAAAGATATGCTAGGACTGGACCCAAATATAGTCATGCATAATCTTACATTGGACCCAAAGATCAAACCAATCAAGCAAAAGTTGCGTAAGATGCACCCAAAAATAGCCTTAATGGTGAAAGATGAATTGCAAAAGTTTTTGGATGTTGATTTCATCATCTTAGTAGACTATCCACCATGGGTTTTAAACATGGTTCCTATCAAAAAGCTTGATGGAAGGATTCGTATTTGCACTGACTTTAGAGATCTCAACAATGTGAGTCCTAAGGACAAATTTCTCTTACCAAACATTGATGCATTGGTAGATGCTACAATAGGACATGAAATGCTATCCCTTATGGATTGTTTCTCTGGATATAATCAAATTTGTATTAATCCAAAATACCAGATCAAAACAGCATTCACAATGCCTTGGGGAACATTCTATTATAAGGTCATGCCCTCTGGTCTTAAGAATGCTGGTGCCACCTATCAACGAGCCATGATGTATATCTTCCATGACTACATACATAAGATTTTGGAGGATTACATGGATGAATTATTGGTGAAATACTTATTGCGCCATGAGCATATCGATGTATTATGTAAGGTTCTAGATCACCTCATTGAGCATAATGTTAGGCTTAATCCTAAGAAGTGTGTCTTCGGTGTCACATTTGGTAAACTTTTGGGATTCATAGTATCCAAGAGAGGCATAGAGGTAGATCCAAACAATATTAGGTTATATTATAAATGCCTCCCCCCATAACCATTAAGCATCTATGCATCTTGCAAGGAAAGGTCGCATCCATAAAATGCTTCATAGCACAATTATCAGATAAGTGTTGACCTAAGAATATGTTGCTACATAAAGGGGTCTCATTTCATTGGGGGTATCATTAAGAAATACTTGGATTTTTTGCCTAAATTGACTCCTCCATAGCCATAAGTGTCATTATATTTATACATCTCAGCTATTGAGTGGGCATTGGGCACCATGTTGTCCCAAAAGAATGAATTTCATAAAGAACAAGCTACATATTATATTAGCCGCATACTGGTCAACTATGAAATCAAGTATGCATACGTTGAGAATCCATGCTTAGCAGTGGTCTTTGCCACTAAACAACTACATCATTACATGCTCAATCGTACCACGTATGTCATATATAAGGAAAATTCATTGAGATATATGCTAAGTTGAACATATCACAATAGTCGCATGACAAAATGGATAATTTTGTTGATGGAATTTGACCTAGAGTTCATTGGAAAAAATTAATAAAAGGATAGGTTATAGCTGATCAACTAGAAGAGGATCCTCTCCAGGATGACCAGCCTCTGAATGTAGAACTTCTTGATGATGGAGTGTTTCATATCTCAAAATTTAATGATTCTACAGAGCCTGAGTAACATGCAGACATAACTATATTCTTCAATGGTTCTAAAAGTGAGCAAGGGGGTGGTGCAGGTATCATGTTTTTCACATCGCAAGGGGCTCCAATACCTCTTTAATTTAAACTTGATTTCTCATGTACCAACAACAATGCTGAGTATGAAACCCTCATCATAGGCCTTCAGACGATAATTGCCATGAAAATAACTAAGCTAAATATTTTTGATGATTCCTTGCTCATAGTTAATCAGGTTAAAGGAGTATTCAAGTGTAGGTGTCCCATATTGCAAGCCTAAAAAGCCCTAATGGAAAAAACTTTGGTATGATTTGAATGGTATGATATTTAGGAACTTCCTCGGTCATCTTATCATTTTGCGGACCTAATGGCTTCCTTAGGGTCACTAATATCGCAAAATCCTTCAGATGATATTACTACTATTCAAGTAAAAACGCTAGCACAATATGTGACTAAACGTTATGAGCATAATGTCGTACTAGTTGTTCACATGATTCATATTGAGCCGTCACATGAATGGTTCTCTCAACTACACAATTATTTGGATAACACCCGATGGGGGACTCTATTCTCTCAGAATTCTTTTGATACTAGAACAATGTTATATCTTCAAGTTCATTCTCAATCAGCATTCACATGAGATAAACATCAAAAGGATTGCATGATTTATAATATTAAGGCTTCTTCAAAGTGAGATTGGGCCATACAGAGCAAATATTACTTAAAACTAGGTAATATTCCACTTGGATTTTTGCATACCACAAAGCGAGCATTTAATAAAAAATGGTAACGTATGTCTTATTAGAAGACATAATGTATTGTTGGAGCTATAAGGGTATCCTCCTTCATTGCTTAGACTCACAGGAGTTAGCTTGGGCCATTTACCAAGCACATGACGGTACATTTGGTGGTCATTTTAGTGGCATGGCCATCGCTAAGTGCATTCTTTACATGGGCTATTACTGGCCAACTTTAGAGCAAGATTGCTGTGCTTATGTAAAGAAGTGCATGAAGTGTCAAAATCATGCAAATTTGATAGACACACCTTCACAGGCCTTACAACTAATTCAATTAGTCTAGCCATTTGCGCAATGGGGGTTTGATTTAATTGGGAAACTCTCACCTACCTCTTTGGACCGTCATACATTTATCATAATGATGACAAAATACTTCATCAAATGGGTAGAAGCAATTCCCCTTACCACTATGATTGGACCTCGCATCGCATAGTTCATCCTACATAACATTATATGTTGTCTTGGTATTCCATCCAAAATAATATCGGATAATGGAACACCCTTCAAAAATAAAGATGTGCATGTGTTAACAAAAAAGTATAACATAAAGCACAACTTTTCCATGTCCTATTATCCATAGGCCAATGGGTAAGAAGAGGCATCAAATAATACAGTAGTAGCTATATTGAAGAAAAGCGTTAAGGATAATCATAAATATTGGCATAATCAATTACCTCTTGCCCTTTGGGCCTATCGCACTAGCATTCGGATGCCCACTGGGGAAAATTCATTTTCACTAGTGTATGGTGCTAAAGCTATCATGCCTCTAGAGTTAGAGATTCTGTCATTGCGCATTTCCATGCAAGAATTCATCGATGATGATTCTGCTAGGCAAGCTCATTTAGATCTGAAGAACACAAGCTTATACTGAGAGGGGGGGTGAACAGTATAAGACCACTTTTTACTTTTTCTTTCAATTCAAATTTCAATTCAATATTATGCAGAGTATATATAGCAATTTCAAAAGCTGTAAACAAAGTAATGCATAAAAAAACCATCCACAAAGAGACACAATAATTTACATGGTTCACCCAATTAGGGGTACTCCATAGATAAAATATTTCACTAAATTTTATCAATCAATTTTTGGGAAAACCTTTCCCGATTACAATGTTTATGGGCACCAACCCAAAGGAGACACCAATCCCCTAGCTCTGTTATGGCTGGTGATCCTCTAGAAGACCTCTGCCTCCGTTGCCCTTAGCAAATGGAACTCTATCCATAGAAGACACCTATCTTCCCTACTCTGGCTGGAGACCTCTGTCCTCAACTCTATCACCTCAAGAGCTGGTCCTCGAATTTGCACTAAACATAGTCCTTCGGTCTAGCACAAATGTCCTCTTTCATATTTTCCTATTGCGCTTACTACGCCCTCTGCTTTCTCTGTGCAAAACACAGTAGCACTATCTTTGTGCACTATGATTCCTTGCGATCTCTCTCACTTAGATGATTCAAAAGAAATGCACTCTGTACTCGGCGATCAAACTTCTCCCCTACACTCTATCTACGAAAGTCGCACTTCGAACACACACATCCAATCAATACTTAACTCTCCAAGCAGCCCTCCTTTTATACTAACACTTTCAAGATTAAAACCTTGATCTTAGTTGGCTACACACCCTAAACTACGTCGACTGCAAACCCTAAACTTCGTTAGCCCAAATTTAACTTTGTCGGCTTCACTACCTCTACAACTCCTCTGTAGCTTCTGTCGTGAAACTACAACATGTCATGATATCGTGACACCTTTGCAATCGAACACTATCTTATGGCTTTTGTCACGATATCGCGACACTTTCTGCTTTTGTTGATGTCATCTTCACTCCTATCATGAAATCGACACCCTTATGTCTTCATGGCCTTCTTCTTTTCTTTTGTCTTGAAATCGTGACACTTCTGCCTCTGCTGATGTCATCTTCAATTTTGTCATGAAATCATGACCCTTCTCGCTTTCTCAACCTTTTCTCGGCTTGCACTAGCAAAAATAGAACATGTCACAAAATTGTGACACTTTTGCTGCCTTATGCTTTTCTCTGCCTTATGCCCGCAAAACTGGAACATGTCGCAAAATCGTGACACTTTCACCTTCGAGCTCTTCCTTCTTGAATTCGTCGTAAAATCATGATGCTTCTTCTATTGAAGACTTGATTTCTATTTATGTCACAAAATCACAAAAATTTCTCCAACTGAATGCTGCCATCTCAACCTGTCGTGAAATCATGACACTTTCTCCAACTGAATGCTACCATCTCAACCTATCACAAAATTGCGACACTTTCTACATCCGTACGATTTCTTTGCAACCTATCGCAAAATCGTGACGCTTTCAGCTTACGACTCTTCCCTTTGTTGCATGTCGCGAAATCATGATAGTTCTTACTTCAAGTTCTGTAGCATGTCATGAAATCGTGACAGTTCTCACTTCAACTTCTGTAGCATGTCATGAAATCGTGACACTTTGTCTTGCTACTTTCTCTCTCTTCAAACTTGTCACGAAATCGCAACAATTCACACTATGGACTCTCTTTTCAGCATTATGTCACGAAATCGTGACACTTTTTCTTTTGGACTCTCTCTTCTGCATTATGTCGCAAAATCATGACACTTTTCCTTTCGGACTCTCTCTCCTGCAACATGTCGCGAAATCACGACACTTTTTCTTTCGGACTCCCTCTTTGCAATATGTCACGAAATCGTGACACTTTTTTGTCCGTACAATCTTCTTTGCAATATGTCATGAAATCACGACACTTTTCCTTCTCTACCTTCCTACACTTTTCGAGTCGTGAAAATGTGACATGTCACGAAATCATGACACTTTCCACCTTGCTCTTCTTTTCTACCAACATGTCACGAAATCGTGATAGTTTTGCCAGCTCTTTCTCTCTCCTCAAACATGTCATGAAATCATGATAGTTTTTCTAGCACTTTCTCTCTCCTCTAACATGTCGCGAAATCATGACAGTTTTTCTTGCCTATTGCATACCTTTTCTTACTTGTCTATTTCTTTGATCTTTTGCAAATGGGCTACTATGATCTTCCTGGAAACTCACTATCCAAGCTCTAAATAATCTAACATTAAATCAAATTCCTTCAAGATCTTCTTGACATCAATGACAACTTCTACACTTGAGCAAAGGCAATGTACCCAAGGTACCCAAAATTGCCAACAATATCCCCCTTTGTCATTGATGGCAAACCTTTACTGAAAACACATCTCAAAATGTCAAAAATGAAACCAACTATGCTCACAACTGAGAATCTACCTTTAAGGTTTTGCTCCCCCTGACTAGAAGCTATTCTCTTCACTTGAAGCTCTCCCCCTTACTCATATCTCTCCCCCTTTGTCATCAATGGCAAAGGGTCACCTTTGGGGCTCGGGACTAAGAATGAGAATCTTAGCTTAGTCCCTCCCCCACCTCTTGATGAGGTGATTAAAATAGGGGTGGGAGTAAAACTCCCATTAGGCACTGATCATCATCAGCGTCTACAATTTCCTTGTCGGGCCTTCTCTTGAACTCTTTGTCAATATTCTTGTTCTTGTTCCTATCATTGTTCTTATCCATGCCTTGATCCTTGGACCTGTTCATACTACTATTTTTGTTTCTATACCTTGGAAGTTCAGCTCTACACTGTCTAGCTGTGTGACCTTCATTGTTGCACTTATAACAAGTAACAAAGTTATTTCTTTTAGGTATACCTGCTTTTTGAAACCACTAGTTCTGACCAAACCTGTTCCTGTTATTTGCCTTGCAATAAACTGCCTTGTGCCCAAACTGTTGACAAGAATAGCATTATCCTTGAAAGAAACTAGAACTTCTAAAATTGTTGTTTACCTTCTTCATTTAAGCCATGCAATGTGCAGCCATGTGACCAAACCTGTAACACGCAAAACATCTGCCATGGAATTTTCCTTTATTCGACCTCATGGGTCCCAAAAACTTCTTATTTTGAATTCTGTTTTTTGTTTCTATGCATCTATCATCCACAAAATCTTTCTTTGAAATACTCTCCTCATCAGAACTCTCTTATTTTTGAAATCTCTTACTAGATTCCCCAACCTGTTCCTTGCGCGGTTTAACAAAGCCAAGGCTTGTTTTATCTGTTGTCTTTCTTTGACCTTTGATGAGTGACTTAACCTTTTTGGAGCTATCTTGAAACCTGTAAAGCTTATCCTTGTACTCTTTAGTTTCTTCTTTTAAAGAAGACATTTTCTTTTCTAACTCACTATACTCAAGAATCTTAGACTCTAAACTCGTCCTTGAGTTCTTGTGTCTTAGCCATAGAGAAGTCAAGACTTTCTGTAAGATCATCTCTCTCCATGCAACATTCATCTACCTTATCCTTGAGTCTAGCATTCTTCTTTCTTTCCTTCTTCAAAGCACTTAGAGCATTAGAAAGTTCACTTTCAAGATCCTTTATTTGATTGCTTTCTGGATCATCGAAGCCTTTTTCAGTTTTCTTATCGCTAGAGATGCTACCCTCTTCAAAAACCATACATGCATCTTCCTTATAGTTTTTTGAAGCATCCTCATACATACTGGAAACCAAATCATTATTTTTACAATCATCCTCAAGGTGACCAAAATTTCCACATCTAAGACATTTCATGATAATGAATCTATGTTTCGGTTCTTCCTCTTTTTTTGAAATAAACATCTCATTTTCATCACCACTCGAAGAACTTTCACTATCACTACTCGAACACTTACTTGCTTTGTCTAGGTAGAAACTCTTCTTGTGCTTGTGAGAATACCTCTTTCCTTGATTGTTGTGCTCATCTTTGTATTTCCTGTGATGCTTGTGCTTTTCAGATTCCTTGCTCTTAGACTCCTGTTTATCTTCATCACTTTCATTCTTGGAAACAGTATAGTCAGTAGCATAATGACAAAACTTTTTGCAATTAAAACATCATATATTTTTTATGTTTTTGCTCTTTCTAGAGAACTTGTATTTCTTGCTGTAATATGCTTCTCCATCACTAGAAGACTCATCACTCTCTTTAAGTTGTTTGCCTTTTGATTTCTTGGTAGCCTTGAAAGCTACCTCTTTTTTGACATCAACCTTCACTTGAGTTCTCAACTCAAATGCTGCAAGCATACTATGGAGCTCATCCTTTTTCAACTTATCCAAATCTTTAGCTTCCTCAATAGCAAAAATCTTTTCACTAAATCTATTAGGAAGAGATCTTAAAATCTTATCACAAACATCATTTTTAGCAAGCTCAAGACCTAAGTCTTTCATGGAGTTAACAACCTCATCCATACGAAGCATGTAGTCACTAATATTTTCATCATCATTCATCTAAAGTTGTTCGAACATATCTTTGAAGTGTCTCAACTTGGCCTTTCGGACATTTGCATCACCTGTATGAACCACTTTTAGCTGATTTCGCATTTCACTAGCTGTCTTGCAGTGAATCACCTTGGTCAGATCTACCTTCTGTAAACCTTTCAGGATTGCATTCATTGCTTTTGAGTTGCTATGATGAAGGAGCCTATCTTCTTTAGTATAAGGACCATGTTTAGGAATGGTGTACCCGTCTTCAATCACTTCCCAAACCTCATTCCCAAGTGCCATTAGATGAACCTTCATCCTTGCACTCCAAAGACAAAAATCTGATCCATTAAGAATAGGTGCTGCATTGCCACTTGAATAATCCATTGTGTTCTTTGCTAGATTTTCCTTTAAGCTATTAAAATTTTCGAAGGTACCTGCTCTGATACCAATTGAAGAACACAAGCTTATATTGAGAGGGGGGTGAACAGTATAAGACCACTTTTTACTTTTTCTTTCAATTCAACTTTCAATTCAATATTATGCAGAGTATAGATAGCAGTTTCAAAAGTCGTAAACAAAGTAATGCATAAAAACACCATCCACAAAGAGACACAACAATTTACGTGGTTCACCCAATGTGGGCTACTCCACGGATAAAATATTTCACTAAATTTTATCAATCAATTTTTGGGAAAACCTTTCCCGATTACAATGTTTATGGGCACCAACCCAAAGGAGACACCAATCCCCTAGCTCTGTTATGGCTGGTGATCCTCTAGAAGACCTCTGCCTTTGTTGCCCTTAGAAAATTGAACTCTATCCATAGAAGACACCTATCTTCCCTGCTCTGGCTGGAGACCTCTGTCCTCAACTCTATCACCTCAAGAGCTGGTCCTCGAATTTACACTAAACATAGTCCTTCGGTCTAGCACAAATGTCCTCTTTCATATTTTTCTATTGCGCTTACTACGCCCTCTGCTTTCTCTGTGCAAAACATAGCAGCACTGTATTTGTGCACTCTGATTCCTTGCGATCTCTCTCACTTAGATGATTCAAAAGAAATGCACTCTATACTCGGCAATCAAACTTATCCCTCGCACTCTATCTATGAAAGTTGCACTTCGAACACACACATCCGATCAATACTTAACTCTCCAAGAAGCCCTCCTTTTATACTAACACTTTCAAGATTAAAACCTTGATCTTAGTCAGTTGCACACCCTAAACTACGTCGGCTAAAAACCCTAAACTTTGTCAACCCAAATTTAACTTTATTGGCTTCACTGCCTCTGCAACTCCTCTGTAGCTTCTACCGTGAAACTACAAAATGTCACGATATCGTGACACCTTTGCAACCGAACACTATCTTATGGCTTTTGTTACGATATCGTGACACTTTCTGCTTCTACTAATGTCATCTTCACTCCTGTCATGAAATCACCACCCTTCTGTCTTCATGGCCTTCTTCTCTACTTTTGTCACAAAATCATGACACTTCTGCCTCTACTGACGTCATATTTAATTCTGTCACAAAATTGTGACCCTTCTCGCTTTCTCAACCTTTTCTCGGCTTGCATTAGCGAAAATGAAACATGTCATGAAATCGTGACACTTTTGCTGCCTTATGCTTTTCTCTGCCTTACGTCCACGAAACTGGAATATGTCATGAAATCATGACACTTTCACCTTCGAGCTCTTCCTTCTTGAATTCGTCGCAAAATCATGACGCTTCTTCTGTTGAAGACTTGCTTTCTATTTCTATCATGAAATCATGACACTTTCTCCAACTGAATGCTGCCATCTCAACCTGTCACAAAATCGTGACACTTTCTCCAACTGAATGTTGCCATCTCAACCTGTCATGAAATCATGACACTTTCTGCATCCGTACAATTTCTTTGTAGCCTGTCGTGAAATCATGACACTTTCAGCTTCTGACTCTTCCCTTTGCTGCATGTCGCAAAATCATGATAGTTCTTACTTCGAGTTCTGCAGCATGTCACGAAATCGTGACAGTTCTCACTTCGACTTCTGTAGCATGTCACGAAATCGTGACACTTTGTCTTGCTACTTTCTCTCTCTTTGAACTTGTCGCGAAATCGTGACAATTCACACTACGGACTCTCTTTTTAGCATTATGTCGTGAAATCGTGACACTTTTTCTTTTGGACTCTCTCTTCTACATTATGTCATGAAATCGTGACACTTTTCCTTTCGGACTCTCTCTCCTGCAACATGTCACGAAATCGTGACACTTTTTCTTTCGGACTCCCTCTTTGCAATATGTCATGAAATCGTGACACTTTTTCGTCCGTACAATCTTCTTTGCAACATGTCGCAAAATCGTGACACTTTTCCTTCTCTGCCTTCCTACACTTTTTGAGTCGCAAAAATGCGACATGTCATGAAATCGTGACACTTTTCACCTTGCTCTTCTTTTATGCCAACATGTCACAAAATCGTGATAGTTTTGCCAGCTCTTTCTCTCTCCTCAAACATGTCGCAAAATCATGACAATTTTTCCAGCACTTTCTCTCTCCTCTAACATGTCGTGAAATCGTGATAGTTTTTCTTGCCTGCTGCATACCTTTTCTTGTCTATTTCTTTGATCTTTTGCAAATGGGCTACTATGATCTTCCTGGAAACTCACTGTCCAAGCTCTGAATAATTTGAAATTAAATTAAATTCCTTCAAGAGCTTCTTGACATCAATGATAACTTCTACACTTGAGCAAAAGCAATGTACCCAAGGTACCCAAAATTGCCAACAAGATCAACTAACATTTCTTGATGAACGACATGTCAATGCCCTTGAGCATCTACGTGTTTATCAGGAACACCTTAAGAGATATTATAATTTGAAAGTACACCAAAGAGACTTTTTGGTTGGTAATTTAGTTCTAAAGGAGAACCAACAAAACACAAATTTGCCATCCAATTTGTGGGACAAATTTGCAGCAAACTGGTTAGGTCCATTCATCATTACAAGTCACAGTGGACTTGGAAATTATTGCTTAGCATCCATCGAAGGAAGTGAAGAGCCTAAACCAATGAATGTTAGTCATCTATGACATTTTCATTTTTACAATACCATAAAATGCTCCTAGGTGGTCTATGACCATCTAGATCAATATAAAATTATCCTAGGCAGTCCATGATCGTCTAGGTCAATCCAAAAAGCTCCAAAGGCATCTATAAGCCCTTTGGTCACCCTAAAATACTCCTAGGCGGTCCATGACTATCTAGGTCAACCTAAAATATCCCTAGGTGGTCTATGACCATCTAGGTCAAAATAAAATGCTCCTAGATAGTCTACGATCATCTAGGTCAATCCAAAAATCTCCAAAGGCATCTATAATCCCTTTGGTCACCTTAAAATGCTCCTAGGTGGTCCATGACCGTTTGGGTCAACCTAGAATGTCCCTAGGCGGTATATGACCATCTAGGTCAAAATAAAACACTCCTAGATAGTCTACGATCATCTAGGTCTATCCAAAAATCTCCAAAGGCATCTATAAGCCCTATGGTCACCTTAAAATGCTACTAGGTGGTCCATGACTATATCGATCAACCTAAAATACCCCTAGGTGGTCTATGACCATATAGGTCAAAATAAAACATTCCTAGACAATCTACAATTGTCTAGGTCAATCCAAAAAGCTCCAAAGGCATATATAAGCCCTTTGGTCACCTTAAAATTCTCCTAGGTGGTCCATGACCATCTAGGTCAACCCAAAATGCCCCTAGGTGGTCTATGATCATCTAGGTCAAAATAAAATATTCCTAGACAATCTATGATTATCTAGGTCAATCCAAAAGGAGTATATTTCACTTCTTCACTAAGAAGGCCTAGATGGCTAGACTGCTCCATGGGAACGAGGTATTCATCTCAATTATTCTATGAAATTTTTTAGCAGATCATTGAACATTATTATTCAACATAAGCCTAATTGGAATTGCTATCATCTTGATTCCCTAAGAAGGCCACAATGGTTGGAATGCTCCATGGGATAGAGATGTATAATTACTATTAATAGTTGTAATCATGGCTGAATTAAGCCTTGCCAAGTATCAAAGTGCTAAAACCTTAAATTGTTCAAATCACTCATTGTGGTCAAGTGACTCGTCGTTTCATTAAATTGTTCTACTCTCATCGACTCATCACTTGAGGGGGTAGTCATTATATCAATTATCATGTTCAAATTCAATAGGAGATCACTCGATCTTGTCAAATTGTGTTCATCTTATGAATCATTTCCAAAGACTATCATAAGCTTACCCTTTGTTGGGGTAAAAAGCAACTATGATAGTTAAGTTAGTAGCTCTCCACCTAATGGTACTATTATAGAACTAAAGCTACCCAATCGCCGCTAGAGCTTGTAAAAGCTTTTTCAAATTTAAGCCTTACCTCAATTAGAAGAAATGATTCTAAGATGCATGCCCTTTGGCAGGACTAGGCATATAATGTTGATCAGATCAATGATCATCATTCAATGTATGACATCATTTTAGGAGGTCTATTTTTTCTCAACGTTGTTCATTCTCACAATGTGTATCAAAAGGGACTTATGTAGACACCTAAAATACATCATGTCAATGTGACTACTCATATGGGACATACTAACAGACCATATGAATGATATTGGATAGCTCCAAGGTGAAGTAGTGGTTTTAATCACTCAAATTGGGTAGAGTTGGTTAACTAAGCCTTAGTCGCGGTTGACACCCGCAGCTAATAGAGCTGGATGCACCTTAGAGCCATGACTAGCATAAAAACTATTTTGAATCCTATCGTGAGAAATTTTTTAGTTATAACAGCCTAGGCAACAAAGATTCAAATGGTTTTGGGTTGGGAAGCATCGAGAAGGTTCCCTCCAACTGATCCAACTACAGGTTTCTTGTTCTTGGCTTCTCCATGAAGCTAGACCAAGGACTTGAGAGTGCTATAAGACCCCCTCCAAATTGGAGAGAAATATAGAATCTTCAAGAGTTGAAACACAGTGAAGCTCTACCAAATTTTTGACTCAATTACAACCTTTTGGAGAGAGCTAACTTGTCAATCATGAATGCATTCGAAGCAATGGAGGTTCCAAAGGACTAAGGAGATCAAGAATCCATAATTGAGTCTCTTCCACCATAAATCTAGTGAATTCAACCACAAATTCATCAAAGGACATCAAGGTGACCCTTGAACATCAATTTAATGGAGATAATTGAGGATACAAGCCCTAATTACAAGAGCAAGAGCATTCACACCTCAACCGTAGCTAATAGTGCCCATTGCACCTCATACCTATGGCTAGGGTTTGATCCCTGGTTTACTCTATTTTAACCATAGATTTTATTTTTTAATCATGTGTTTAGGAAGATCTAACTTAGTTTAGGTTTATTTCATGCATTTGTATGGTTAGAATTAGGATTTAGGGGTAAATTTCCGTAATTTCTTTATTTCCATAAATTAGACTAGTTTATTGTTATTTCATGCAATTCAAGTTTCTAATGGTTAACTAGGTTGTTTATTACCTAGATTACATGCTTCCTTTCCATGCTTCATAGTAATAAGATGATTTTATGCTAATTTTCATATATTTACATGTTTCTTATTTTCTTTATAATCATTTATGTAATTGTCCATCAGAGGCCTTCTTTGTGTTTAATCCTTTTTTATTATTTCTTGAATGTGGGGTTTACATGATCCATCCATTTGAAGGCATAAAATACCTCTTTCATGAGAGAAGAAGGTCACCATTGATCTTGAGTAGTTCGTGTCTTTGTGGAAATCCTGTGAATTACACCACCCCCTCATTTAGAGGGTTTTCAAGATTGTATTAATTGTATCAATATTGAGTATCCCTAAGAGGGACATACTTGTAATCAGATTTGACAAAGTTTTAATAAAAGGAAACCCAATTTCTTGTTAAATTTATTGTTGTCAATATTTTATGCTTTAATGTTTGATATCAATTGATGCACTAGTTAGGTGTATGCTTTCTATGGAATTACACAGTGCTCATCACGGGACAGAGCTGTAGGCCAAGAATTTAGTCATGTTTGATAGGCATAGCTAACAGAGCTAGCCACGACTGTTAGACGTGGTTGATAGATAGCATAAAAATTGCATTGATTCTTTTCCTTCTACTATTTTCTATGTGATTTAATTAACTAAAAACCAAAAACACAGTAAAAATTAGAAACACAAAGGATCATAATTACCTAGAGTCCTCACATTATGGAGAGATAGTCTGATATTTGTCTACTTTTTTGATGTGCTACTAGCTGTGGTTGTCAAGCACAGCTTACACCTGCAACAAATAAAGTTAAAAAATACATTAGTTATTGTGGAATTTGTAGGGTTTTCATCATGATCACCATATGTATCATTGTGAAAAGCATATATCTAAGTTAATGTACCAATTAAGTGTAAATTTAAAGCATTAAATCACAATAACATGAATTAACAGGAAAGAGGAATTTATTTGTATTAATAGAATGTAAATTGATTATAATTTCATCCCTCTTAGGGATACCCAAATTCGTGATACAATTAATACAATATTAAAGACCCTCTAAACGAGGGAGTGGTATAATCCACAGGCTCTTCATAGATGTACATGAACTGCTTAAGGCCAAAGAAAGCCTTATTCTCCTTTGATTGGAAGCATATGCTACCTTGAATGCCTTGAAAGTGATTAGGTCCTGTAAACCCTGCGTTTAAGAAACAACATGAAAGAGGTTAATGACAAAGGAGGTCTCTCTTGATGAGGTTTTTGATATAATAACATAAATTGATGATAAAGAAAACAAGAAAACATGTAAATCTATAAATATATGCAAGAAATAATAAAATTAATGTAAAGCATGTAAATAAAATATGAAATCTAGCAATTAGGAAACCTAATTAACCATTAAAACTTGCAAAGTATAAAATTAGTGTAAATTAATAATTGCAAGGAAATGGAAGCAAATCTACCTCTAAATCCTAAATTAACTGGTCAAATGTCTACTACAAAGCTAATCTCTGCTAGATTAAACTAATTGAACAACTAGAAAATAGAAATCTACTACTAAAACAAAGGAAATTAAAGATCAAATACTCACCGCGAGTCTGAGGTAGCTGACACTGTTAGCTATGCCTGAAAATCACGACTGAGTCGAAAGTATTCTTGCTCTTGTAATTAGGGCTTGGATATCAAATTACCTCCATGGAATTGGTGATCAAGGGTAGCCTTTGTCTCCCAAGATGGATTAGAGGTTGAATTTGATGAGATTCACATTTTATTGACTTGATTTTTTGGTTGATGCTTCCTAATCCTTTGGAAGCTCCATTGATGGGTTTATGTTTGTCACTCCACAATTGGATAGGGTTTTGACTCTCCTTAAGGGTTTATCTATTCACTATCCATTTCGGTAGAGCTTCACTACATTTCAACTAAATATTATTCTAGACTTATCCCCAATTTGGAGGGGGGTCTTATAGGACTCCTAATCCCTAATATTGGCTTGCTTGGGAAGCCAAGATCAATATCCAAGAGGTTATATTAGTTTTAAGGAAAGCTCTCAAAGCTTCCCCACCTAAAACCATTTGAATTCTTGTTGCCCAAGCCATTGCAACTAAATTTGGCTCAGCCTAGGATCCAAAATAGTTTTGATGCTAGTCGTGGCTCTAAGGCACAACTAGCTTTGTTAGCCGTTGGTGTCAACCATTGCTAAGATTGATTAGGCCAAGACTGCCTAATTTGAGTGGTTAAAACCATTTCTTTAGCTTTGGGTTGTCCAATATCATTCATATAGTCTATTAGAATGCCCATATGAGTAGTCCCCTACACATGACGTATTTTAGGTGTCTATAGATGCCTATTTTGAGATGTGTTGTGAGAACGAACAACACTGAGCAAAAATAGACCTCCTAAAACCATGCCATAGGTTGAATGATGATCATTGATTTGATCAACATTAGATGCCTAGTCCTGCCAAAGAATGTGAATATTAGAATCATTACTTCCAACTGAGGGAAGGCTTAATTTGAAAAATATTTTACAAGCTCCAATGGTGATTGAGTAGCTTTAGTGCTACAATAGTACTAATAGGTGGAGAGCTACAAACTTAACTATCATATTTGCTTTTTCCCCCAACAAAGGGTAAGATTATGATAGTTGTTGGCAATGATTCATAAGATAAACACAATTTTGACAAGATCGAGTGATATCATGTTGAATTTGATTATGATAATTGATATTATGACTACCCCCTCAAGTGATGAGTCGATGAGGATAGTACAATTAATGAAGCGATGAGTCACTTAACCAACATGATTGATCTAAATAATTAAAGACTTTAACACTTTGTTATTACTTGGCAAGGCCTAACTCATCCATGATTTCAATTGTTGATAGTAATTTTACATCTCTATCCCATGGAGTAGTCTAGCTAAAATGGCCTTCTTGGGGAATCAAGATGATAACAATTCTGTTCAAGCATGAGTTGAATCACAATGTGAACTTCCTTCTATCAAAGTTTTAATGCTAGGAGGTGCGGTGTCTTCGTGATCCTCCCAGTATGATTCTATGTGCATGTGGAATGATGTCCTAGACTGGAGCATCTCCCTTCCACCAATGACTACTTTTGCCCCAAATGTCCTTATGGTGACTTATTCATCTTATTGGATTGCATGGATTGCAATTCGTTGCAACCGCTAAGTGTATATAATAAATGACTATATACGTGGCCCATTTGGATTTTAATTATTTGAATGTTTTTGTTATTTTCTAAAATATTTGAAGGTTCTGCACCATTAGATATTTTTAATTATATATTTTGAAGTTCCTCATGGTAAAATTTTGAGGGCATTTATTGTTGGATGCTAGCCACACTTGTCAAATGCAACTACTTTTTGCAAATTCCTTAGCTGTAGATATGACCCATGATCAGCAAACCCTAATTTTGTGCCCATGGTTGCTAGGTGCAGTCGAGAGCAAAATAGAAAATACAATTTTTTTTTGTCATTTCAATTCATTATTTTCCAATTTGCTACAACTACCAAGAGAGCTCTAAGAGATGATATTAAAAATTGGACACAAGACGTTGCTGAAACGAACCCTCACACCCATGGTTGATCAACCAGAGGCATCTACTAGTGGTGGAGCCGATGCCACAAAGGTAGCATCGCAATGGGTTAAATGAACTAAAGTAAATTGTTAAATGAACTAAAGTAAATTGTTGGTGACAAACTTCACCCTAGTTAGGATTTAGTCTAGGTTAGCTTAATGGGTGGGAATTTAATTTTTTTGGGTTGCTCGATAAGGGAAGTGACCTCGAAAGGGGTGCTTCTCTTAGCCGTGGGTGGTAGACGCAGCTTCCAATTGGTAAATTGGGGGTCACATCTGTCAACCGTGGCAAAATTCAGATCCCAACGATAAAAAATTTGACGGTTGCCACCGACCGTGGGTCCAAGCCATGGTTGAGCAACTTTAGGCAAACTTTTCAATTTTTTTAATTTTTTGACTAGTTTAATTGATTTTTTAGAATTTTCTTGTGCATTTATGAATGTTTTTATATTTTTGAAGATATTTTGAATTTGTTTGACTTTTGAAGTACATTTTTAGATTTTTTTGATTAATTTTATGCATTATTATTATTATTTACCCTTTTAGTTGACTATTCAAGGGAGGGAGTTCGAGCTCTTTTGGGACCTTTTCCATGGGATTAGTGATGCATACTGGGACTGGTTCGGTGCTATAGACCTAGGCTATGTCATTTTATTATCTTCCATCAGGGTCAACCAGGCCTATATGACTTCTTTGGCCCATCACTGGGATGCACAGACTAATATATTTCACTTTCCAACTAGAGAGATTATGATCACCTTGGAGGTTGTCTACCACATCTTTCGCATCCTTATTGATGACAAGGCCATCACTTCTTTTCCTACCATGGTAAAGGTTGCAATATTCTGATGGATCTTTGGTGCTTAGAGCGATGTGACACTGGAGGAAATTAACCATAGGGGTGTACCCATTGAGCGTTGGTATAGGGCATGAGTCTTCACAGAGTGAGAGGTCATTCTAATGTACTTGTGCATCCAAATTCTACTCCTGGATACATCTGGCATGAGGTTCCCTTGAAACCTCCTCTCTAGGTTGTAGGACCTACTAAGGAGTACTAGATAGAATCCATTGATTCTGTCATGGGATAGCACTCTGCTAGCATAGCTCTATGATGAGCTATATAGGATCACTCAACGAGGCCATGTTGGAGTTACCTATAGCTTGTTGTTACAGATTTTGGTGTGGTAGCACATCGCCATTGACCACCTAGGGGGACTACCACTTGATATTTGTGACATCGTAGAGGATTCATAGTGCTATGATACCTAATGGCCTAGGAATACTGAGGGTTTTAGGAGTAGGACCTGAGAAGGGGATATCCAACACTATCTAGATCAGCTAACTTGACTACGGTAGGAGCATGTTGTATGGTGGTCATACATGGATTGTCCTACGTGGTAGGAGGCAGATAGGTATCTGAGGTGGACACATCGAGATAGGTGGCTCATCGGGTGCAAGCCCAACATACATGAGTTTTTCTATTTCTCACGCGTTACTCAGCAGTTTGAGATCTACCAGGATATTCCACCATTGCCCACCATCTATCAGTGCTTTGTAGTGGAGAGGGATTTGGCTTGGCCTATTGTGACTCCACTAGGCGATGAAGATGACAACTGGTAGGATTTTAGGTTGGCAGACACAGGGACAACTATGGATTATGATGCCTGGTAGACTACCAAGATCTGGCACGATGATGGCCCATTAGGTAAGGATGGGGATGGAGCAGTAGGAGAGGCAGTTGAGGTAGTGGAGGCCATAGATCCTCATGGACGCAGAGTGCACCAGCAGACAAAGGGTGGATGGGATGAGGGTGCAACTACATAAGAGGATCCCTAGGTTAAGGAGGAGAGCAAGGAGGAGCCAGACGATGAGACTTCACAGCTCAAAGCCTAGGTAGTCAACCTGCAATCATAGCTCGAGACTGTAGGGATGCATATCTTACAAAGAGATACCTTCGTGGCTACTTTACAGGTATAGGTGAGGGCAGCTCAGGATCACCTAGCATAGGGATAAGAGTAGTGGAATGGATACCAAGAGAAGAGGACTCTTCACCTAGCGTAGATTGAGAGTGCCACCATAGCTCTAGAGAAAATGATGCTTGAGCAGGATCTTGCACGGTCTTAGCTAGACAACATGACTTGGGAGAGAAATCTACTAAGGATCACGCGAGGTGAGCCTTCGACTCCACATGCTGCTCCTGTGGCTCCATAGCATATTCAGGTGCAGGCCATCCAAGGTCCCAGCGTAGGCGGCATCCGAGTTGCATTCAGCGTAGGAGAAGAAGCTAGAATAAAAAATAAAGAAAAAATTTATACGAATTATAAGGTTTTACAATCAGCCAATCACCACAAAGAATTCAAAACTTCAGAGCCCTCCTGTCGTGTTGTGACACGTGGCTCAGTCAAGCATCCGATAGATGTTTGATCAAAGGAGTTGAGCGATTGTTTGGAATAATATTTTTTAAAGAGCTATTTGCTAAACTATTCCAAGAACGACACAAGCACAGTTGGAGTTCGTATAGAAAATTAAAAATAAGGCGGAAGATTTAAAACTATTCCAAGGTTCTGGCGATACTTCTAAATTTTTTACGATGGCTTGAATTTTCTGGCACTGTTGCTCGCACTTCCGGTTAGAAGAAATCAAACAAAAGCGAAGTGAAAGTATTGTGAATCGTCGTAACTAAATTTAATTTTTTCGAAGTAAAAATATCGTTCCAAGTTTACCGAATTTGAACCTACGTGTTGCGGTGCGTAATTAACTACGTATTTACAGATTTTAATTAACATAAGATTTCCTATAAAATTCATATACACACAAGTGGAAATCCATCGACATGCATCAGTTATTCTTTGGTGAATTTTAAGGTTGCGAGACTTCGAAGGACGGGTTGCATATTGGCGGTCTGTTGTTACAAAGCTTTGCAAAATATCACGTGCAATTTGATGATTCACAAGGGTTTCTCGCGATTCACAAAGATTTCCAAAGATTTTTCCCCGACCTCAATTAAGTGCGTAAATACAGATGAAGGAAAATTTGTTCATCATAAAATAACAATTACGTAAATCTTCTAACCCTAAATTTACACTTGGCATCTCCTCATTCGGTTCCGCCTTTACACCGTATCACGAAGAAGTTTAAACCATATTTCGCAGCAGTGAAGTGCAGGTGGCAGAAATTAGTAGCAATAAAGCGCAAACGAAAAACATTATAATCGTATAAGTAATTGGAAAAAAAAAATTACATGGAAGTCTAAGGTCTAAAATAGACCAATCATCCTTATTACCCAGGAGCCCTAATTCCCAGCAAATTACATTGTTACACGTGGGACAACAGTTTAGATAATAGACGAATCAACATAATTATTAAATCATTTCACTGGCGATCGAGTGATTTAAGTAAAAGGTAAATTTCGCTAATTAAAACGTCTTCGGTGTCATAAATAAACAAAGACCATTCACATTCTTTCTCTGGAATTATTTATCCGAAAGCAAATTAGTAAATTCTAAATTAAAATCCATCATTTCTTAAAGTTAAAGTTGAATTATAAATTAAACATATCCTGGGTTCAATCCACTTCCGCCAAGTGTCAACATCTGGTTCATAGCTTACCAACACTCTTAAGTTTTGAAGAAGTGTGAAGTATTGTCATCCTCTGGCAACCACATCATTTCGGTGGAAAACAACGACTTAAACTCCTTTGCGGTAATTATCAACCAACGGGTGTATTTCCGATGAGACAATATTTTTTTTTTTGGGTGATACAACAATTTTAGAAGTTGTTTACATTATTTGTAAAAGTTGTAAAAGTTGAACAACTTTTACAATCAAAGTGGAAAAGTTGTAACAACATTTGCATCAATTGACAACAATTTTTTGAAGACAATAACAGTGTAACAAAATTTTGCAACATTAGACAACAAGTTTTTGGGGTTCCTTCAAAACACTTTGACGACTTTTTCAACAATTTTGGTGATAATTTTGTCAACAATTTTTGGCAACTTTTTGATGACTTTTGGCGACAACTTTTACGATGTTTTCTGCAGCAACTTTTGAGGACTTTTGGCAACGACATTTTGCATCAATATTGGTGACAACTTTTTGCTTGTTGCTACTCAAGTGACCTTTGTGATTTGAAATATTTTGACCATTGAAAGTTGAGAGAATTTGACAAATACCTCCAACAATGCTACAATCTAGAGTACACCATCATCGACCATGCCACATTCAAAAGTTCCTAATTCAATGGCAGGGCCTTCCAAAAGACGATGCTACAAAGCAGATGGAGAATATGTTCCAGTCCTTCCCAAGATTTGAGGACAAAGCTTTTAAGGGAGGGAGCCATGTTACAATACTAATATAGCTAGTCGGCTATATTAGTATTCAACTAATTTATTGATTTTTATTCATATAAATAAAGGTAGTTTGATTTACAATTATTCATCATTCATATCATAAATCCAATTACGTATCTCATAAAAGATCTGCCCTCTAAGTGGCTACGAGACCTGCCCTCTCTAAGTGGTTGTGTATTATTATTTCAGATTTATTTATTCAGATTAATCAAGTAAGGAAGTTTCCTTTCAGGGGCTAGCTTGGTGCATAATGACACGTAAAACCTCTTCTTCCTAAAATGTAAGCTTAGTGGCTAAACAAGACAAAAGTTTGACTTAAGTTCTATCATGTCACGACTTATCAATAGTGTCGCTTCGACGTAAAGTCTATTATGAGCAATGGTAACTCATTAAGTCAAACACTACTTTTATCAACTATTCTTAACAAATCATTATCTCTTCATTGACCAGTCCTTAAGTAACATTAACTGTAACTTAAATTTTTAATAACATTGAATCAAAAAGCCTAACAATCATATCATTTATTCGATTGATGATAAGCAAATTTCTCCAATCAAACTTAATCAAAGTCCTATAGATCTCTATTTAAAATACAAGTCACAAAATTGCTAAATTAAAAGTTTCATTTTGCTTCTCATCACAAATGACATTCGTCTACAAGCAACATAATTATACACTTACATCAGGATCATCCCCATTTGGTACCCCATTCTAAAGAAGGATTTTTGTAGTTAAGTAGAAATAAGTTATAGTGCAACATATCTAAGTTTCTCTATCATGTTATAACTAGACCATTTTGTTATGCATAAACATAACCAAGTATCTGTTTTCCCTTTCTTTCACCACTCAAATCCTTCAATTGATATCTTTAGCTATTGATCCTTCCACAAAATCCATTGAGATACTCTTCCATTTTCAATCATTTCATCTCATAATATGCATATCTAGTTGCATTCGTTTCACTTTATATTATGCAATTGTGGTTGTAAACATTCCATTTTATGATATGAAATTCTAGTTGCAAAAATTTTATTTCATAATATGTGGTTCTAGAAGCAATCATTTCATTCACACAAACAACCACAATACAACAGGAAAAATACATATCATATCAACATTTAGACTATAAGCTACAACCAAATATCAATGACAACTATTTACATCCTTCTATTAGTAAGGATTCCTTCTGTCATTCATTTTTACTGATAACACTAACTCCTTTACAATGCTACTGAAACAAACAAGTAATTCAATGTTGCTCAAGAAAAATATCACTTTATTCTTTTTCTATAGCATGTAGGAATTATAACAACTCTCAAGGAAGACATATAAATTCAAAATTATTTCCTTTCCTATGTTTCAAATCAAAGCATATATTTACGTTTATTTTACAAGAAAGCACGCCTATCTTTTATTCCATTAAAAGGAAAGAACAAGATATTCATCAAAAATAACATTTAAACATCCTTTCATTTAATTTGATGAATTCCAATGAAGAGCCAATTAGATTTAGTTTTTCTATGACATCTCCTTTTTTCCCATTCCATCTAATCTCCACTATTCAGTTTCCTTACTCCTAGTTTACTATGAAATGATAAAATACTCTACCATCTTCTCTAACACCCAAAACCCATTGATAGATAAAAGAAGATGTAATCGTATATGGTATCACAAAAAGTCATCCAACATGAATTGACCATAGCTTCCTAGAAAAACCCAAAAATATTAATAACTATTTTAGTTTCTTACCAGACACAATCTTACGTGCTCGGTTACTAAGAATAAAATTAGATTTTTTTACTGTGACTCATACAATACTCTAGATATTTTCTATACCACCTAGTTGTTATCTTCACCTCTACCTAATAAAATGATTCTTGTTTCAACTAAGAATCAACAAAAGTCTTTCCTTAAAAGAATAAAGGTAAATGGGTAGACTAATTGAATCCAGCATTATCCAACACTAGTTATCTCCCTCTTTTTCTAAAGGACGACCAACTACTGTCGTTAGGCTCATTGAACTAGCTGATATTCAAGTTGATAACATAATGAAACTCTTAACCGCATTTTCCTTCCTATTTTAAATATGAAATTATTCCTGTTGAATTATGTCTATTCGAATTCAAAAGTTCATTCTTCAAAAAGAATAATGCATCTAACGTAGAAATTCGTTCAACTTACCATACTAAATTTCTTGTTACCAGTAAGTTCGTTTGATTGCAGAGTTTTGATCCACCACTCACAAAGATTCAATCTCTTCTTCCCAAATATCTCCACACATCCTTCTTCCTGCTTTTCTATCTTTTCATTAACTTCCACTCTCCAGATCGCGTTGACTCCTCACTAACCAAAATTTTTGGTTGGTTAATGGTTATGCAATTACTTCTAGGATGTACTTAGTATCTCATCGAAACAAGTAACATCTAATTACAACATAAAAAATCCAAGCAATAATAATACTTTCCAAATAAACTATTATTTTCCTATTAATGTAATGAGCTTCTACAGGAACTACGAACAAAGCACACACTGGCTGTGGCGTTGAAGAAAATCTATTCCATTATTTTTCTCGTTATGATATTCTATTTATACACTAAATAATCATTGCCAAAGCATTAAATAATTATTCGCAATCTATTTTATTGAAGCTTAATACAAAAAAATAAAGCACACATTGTTAAAACAACACATAAATGCAACTAGATCTTTGTTGATTATTTTCCTTATGCAAAATTATGATATACATCTTCATGAAAGGTACTTATCCATGTTTTCCTTCTAAAACTTAGATGAAATAACCATCACATAATTTCTCCTGGCACCCTGTTCTCAGTCGTTGGTTCTTTCTCCCATCTACAAGAAACCTGTTACTACACAAATACAAGTTCTATTAGTCATATTCTTTTATGATATACATATGTTTTTTTTTTTAAAATTAACCACAAATTAATCAATCATTTTAAATTAAAATATGCTTCACATTTTCCACAAGATACATGTTTGCATACTAATTAGTAGATAGTCAATCATCTAATTAACACACAATCTTAGCAAAGCATGAATCCATCTAAAATAAAGAGTCTACTAAGAGTAGGTCATGGCATTATTGGTGTTGCACTAACCTACTACTAAATAAATGTTAGATTTTGAAGCTCAATACTTGATAAAAATACCATAGAAATTAATTACAAGAATGAAATGAAATGCAATAGCAAATTAATATATAAATTGTAATAAAAATAATAAAGCAAATCAATATGTTGAATATAAATGAATTCACACATTAATTTCTCAAATGTATGCAACTTGTATTCCACTAACTTCTATTATAAAAACTCTCAAGGAGTATACAATAGATCACAATCTATAATAGCATCACACTTCATGTCACTCTTCCCCTCACATAACTCTAGGCTATAACATGTATATATAGCCTTTCTATGAAGACTCTTGGATGGCTATGACTCTTCCATACCTTGTGACTCTTGGCTATCACTTGCACACATATGAAGCTATATTTGATGTACACTTGTAACTTGACTCTTCACTAACTCTTCCTAATCTAAGGATACATGTGCACACTTACATGAAGGACACGTGCACATTTACACTCATTGTACTTGCACACTTAACTACATGACACTTGTGCATTTCTTGCACATTATTACATTACATAAATATTTACTCACACTCTAAAATAATACACACTCCTAATATAAATATGTACCCAAGGTGGTATATTAGCATGTACCAAATAATGTAGTATATTCCATTGCCCCCTTGTATTACATTATTTTTTTATTGAAGACTTTCATCTTCAATATGATCTTCTTCTTTGTCTTCTATTTACCTCCATTAGTTTTATATCTAGATTCTTCAAATGAGTATCTTATTTTGGTTTAGTATTCATCTTGCCTCTCTTGATCTGACTTCTTTTCTTTGCCTTCGAATTATGCTTTTATCTTAGACTTTCAATATAGTCTATTATTAGATAACCTTATTGAGCAAAAGATTTAATTACTTATCTAGTCTTATTTTGTTTTTCTTGTTATTTGGATAACGTCTTCACCTATTCTTCATGCATGTATACATTGTTAGTAAAGATTTTAGAAATAATATTTTGAAATAAACACTCTAATCTATATGTTAAAACATTTTAAATTTTATAATATTTTTCCTTGTGATAGCAGAAAGTAGATGAATGTGATTCTTTTCCACAATATTTACAAGGATGCAAATTCCAACAATTGGCTTCTTCATGTCCAACTCTATTACAACATGTGCATTTCAAATATTCTCTTGTTGTTTTGAAAATATTAATTTCATTTATTTTCTTGATCAACTGATATAACCATTTGTGTACAATTGAGGTGATTTTACCTTTGCTTCTTTCATAAGTCTATAAGAAATCTTCTTGACCAACATTTTTTGCTACATTTTGAGAATGGTCTTTGAGTTTACTCTCAATATTTCCATTAGTATAATTGTCATCAATTTCTTCCATTGTATATTCTATCATATTGTTAGAAGATGTCTTTATAGAATCTACTCTTGTCAAACTATCAATTTGTGATTCCTCGAATACATGAAATAATCCTTCACTATTTTCTTTGAATGTATACTTAATAATTTCATCCATGAATCCCTTTAATGTAGTCTTCCTTGTAACTCCCTAGACTATTTTTCAACTTTTCTAAGCTTTTGAATTGAATTCTTTATATCTCCCTAAGTTTGAATATATGATCAAACAATAACTTTTTATGAAGGTTTCAATTCTCAAATTTCTAAGTTGAATACCTTTTATATTCCAAATTTTGAATATATGATTTCTAAATTCTAAATTTCACAATCCTATGTTGATGTTGAATTCCTTATAGCTCCCCAATCAGAAATTTAGAAGTTTAGTAAAAGATATTTTCAAATTTTGTATTCCTAATTTGATGTTGAAATCCTTATTTCTCCAAAATATAATTATTTGCAAATATTTTAAATTGTTTTACAAAATAAAATAAATTAATTACAAAAATTGTAATTAACTTCACAAAACTTCAAATCTCTATAAAAACTTTCCAAAATGCATTAACAAGGTTTCTAGGTTTTTTATTTTCACTTATATACCTTATTTCTCCAATAATTCAATTAATCAAGGTGAAAATGAATTAATTAAATTCAACCTTAAGAAAATCAAATACTATTCACCCCTTATAACTCCAACCTTTAGAAAATAAAAAAAAATAACTTAAATATTACCTCCAATATTCTAGGTACATGATTATTTTGATGAAATATTTGGTCTCTTATGTTGCTCCAACGTTGAATCTTCAAAAAGCTTCTTTACACAATGCACTCTAATTAAAAAATGAAATGATATAAACTGCATTTTGGTGCTATGCTATTTACAACCCATGCATTTAATGGCTACTCCAAAATATTTAAAATTCCTTCAAAATTGATTGGTGCTCTTTCAAGTTCCAAATGGCACACAAGTTCTTTTGCTCTTCAACCAACCTTCCTTTGGCACTCCAATTTTCTTGTGCTCCTCATAACACTTGGCAGAAGCGTTATTCACCTTTAGCTCATATTGTTCAATGATGCTATGGCTTCCTAGGTGTTACAATTTACACATGGCTCTTCACCAATAGTAAACCAAATTTCCACTATGAGGTAGTTGGTTTCTCTAACATTCATCATCCTCTTTTGAATGTTACAAACCCTAATGCTTTGTTTATCTCTTTTATGCTTTTTTAACATCCAAATGATGTCTATTCAGTTTATCATTTTTCAACATACGTAGGTGATGATTCTACTACTTGGAATGGATCTTATGATGGATCCTCCAAACTTCGATGGTTAACTAAAACTTGAACCTTCTCCTTGGATCACTTAGTGGCTCTAAAATGGTGCTCCTCCTTTGTACATTTTATGGATTCTTATTTCACTATAATAGCTCCTCCTTTGTATATTTTATGCCTTCACCTTTCAACATGGTGGCTTCTCCTCCTTTGTAGGGTGGTTTGCTCTCAAGCTTGGTGGATCTTGGATGGTTGCCCCCTCTGCTATGGCTGCAAATTTGACTTGCTAGTCTTATTCTGGATCTACCTTGTTGTCCTTCGACTTCTAAATATATTTTTGTCCTCCTTTATTGATGTATTCAAACTTAGTGATTCTACTTCTATTATCTTCTCCATTTAATATTGTCACTTGCTTTATTTGCTCCTTGTATTATCTTACTCTTTTTCAAGCTAGCAACTAGCTTGTAATTCTCTCATTAACTTGCTATTATTTTTTTGGTATGATGCAAGTTTGATGATGATAAAAAGCTCTAAATTTTTATATTCACATATAGAACTTTAGATTCTCCTTTTTTCTATATTTTAACTTTACAAATATGCTTATAATGCTTGATATAAACACTCTCCTTGAATGCTTAAACAAGGCAACTATAAACACTTATTTGCAAACTCTTTTCTTCCTTAATTTCTTACCTTTTTGCTTGCTTATCTCATTCACTATTTCACTGTTCAAATTATTCAAATGTGCAACTATTATTTTGCTTAATTTTCTACTAAAAATATGCTCTCCTCTATTCTTCAACTTGCTCTCCAAAAACTTCTTTCTCTTTCAAAATACTATAAAAAAAATAGCTTCTATCTTCTTCCAAATATGTTGTCCAAAACTTCTCCTTTATCCTTCCAAAATACTGCCAAGAAACTCTAAAATATGCAGCTCTAACTCTTCTTTGAATGCTGTCCAAAAATATCCATACTTTGTAGCTCCAAATGCTATCAAATCCTCCTTCACTTTGTTGTGCAAAATTCTTCAATTTCTACCCTACAAATATGCAATCTTCTCCTTCAAAAATCATCCTTCAAAAAATTTAATGGCTGCCTTCAAAATATATCAATTTGGTGGCCTCTTCAATCCTCTTTCTCCTCTTCAACTCTCATAGAATTTCTATCTTCAAATTTGACCTCTATGCTGGCCTACTCTTCAAGAATCTGAATGTCTTGAAGTATTCAAAAAATACTTTCCAAAATTTGGCAAACTTCTTGCCAAATCCTTCCTCCTTGAATCAATTTTAAAAATCCTTTTGGGCTTGTTTTCGGATGACGATAATTGTCTCAATTTTGATGTGATTACATTTTTTAGGAGTTTATTCTTCTTGCAATATTCTACCTCAAAAATTTCTCAAATATCCTCCAATGGCCACTTCTACAATTTCTCAATAGGGATTTTATATTCTCCTTATTTCTCCTTATAAATTTCAGTGGGACATTTTCCTAGGCCTCCTCAATCTTCTCTCTCAAATATCTTATCTCAAATCTCAAATATATAATGGGACCTCTTATTTTAGGTCTCCTTTCTCTCAATATTCAATAGAGCTTCTCCAACCTCTTTCTTTCTTCTTTCTTCAATATGCTATGGGAACTCTTTCTTGGGTCTCTTACATCTTCAATATTCATTCTCCTATGAGACCTCTTTCTTGGGTCCTCAATCTTCAATGTCTACTCTTTTGTTGTAATTCCAAAATAAATTCCTATGTGAGGAAAGCATATAGAACTTTAGGAAATGAAAGGTGAAATTTTTTCTATCTATTGTAGGAATCTTCTTGAAAGCACGAGGATACGAAAATAAAAAAGGAAAATCTCCAAGTACGATGCAAAACGAAACTAAACTTAACACTAAGTCCTACGAATTGAAAATGCGTGAAGTAGGAAAAGCATAAATGAATTGAAACTCAAATGAAAAGCTAATGTGGAAAATAGCAATTTATTTTATTGATATGTTTCGAAATTCAGTTACAATTCGCCTTCTCCATTTTTAGGGACAAGGAGCGTTAAATTTGTTCTTTGGTTACATCCATGGGTAGCTCTCCTTCTTTCGTGTGCCCACATGTAAAGTGGGCGGACCAAACGTCACCGCCGCTTGCGTTGATGAGTCTCGACTCCCTTGCTGCTCCTTTAACGTCCAGATCCTGCTTTCAAAGAAAAAAGAAACATGTCAGTAGCACCTGCGGATGAGATGAAGCATGCAATCCCCAAGCCTACGATTAGTGCATGCAAAAATCAAATAAAATGATAACTAACATAAATCCAAATGATCTAAAATTTTGACAGGGGTATCAAGACTTCACAAAGAAAATACTACAAATAGAACAGTCAAGAAATTCATCACAGATTTGAATTCGCTTCAGGGCGGGATGAATAGACCTGTAACAAAATGCCAGATAGCATCGCTCAAAATGTTACATATGGACAGCTCCAAATCTCCTACAAAAGTGGGGGTTAGCTAATTGGGGGCATTTTGGGATGACCTAGATGGTCAGATTTCCTCTATTTGGCCTCTAACGCCCAGATTTTGATGATGCCCTTTGCAAGTTAGTAAAGACGAAAAAATGATGAAACATGATAAGATTTGTGCAAAAATGTTATGAAATCAAAATTGCTAACTATCTAAGTAGCATAATATGAAATGCAAAAGAAAATGACAGGAGGAAAATCTGCCACATATTCCTAATCATTCCTAAAGGGGACGATTGGATCTGCAGCAGTGCGAGGGGGGGGCACCCGAGGCAGGCCGCCCATCGTTTGGGGCCTGATTTCGACACCAATCCACTTGGGATGGGTCCAAAATATCTTGTAAAGTGTTGTCAAAAAATTGGGTGGTATGTTGTGGCAAAATGTCGGGTTTTAGGCTCAAGATTTGACCTTCCAATGGTCACCCAATGACCTCCTCTCTAAAAT
The DNA here is from genome assembly GCA_028583015.1 of Wollemia nobilis. Classification (NCBI taxonomy): domain Eukaryota; kingdom Viridiplantae; phylum Streptophyta; class Pinopsida; order Araucariales; family Araucariaceae; genus Wollemia; species Wollemia nobilis. Next base: position 8,659,161 of record JAQPPZ010004842.1, read on the forward strand.
ATATCAAGGGTGTGAAAGGAACAAATCAAACACGGGCATATGGGGAAGTAAAACGACAACACTTTATTGCTCAAAAATGCTCCTTATTTGTATATTTTGGGGTGAGGAAACTCACCAATTTATAGACCTGGAGGTATCTTGGATTGGGCATGCAGAGGCACCACTTGGCAATCATGCCTTCCCAGGGGGAGGGAGATTCCTCCCTGATTAGGGACTTCATGACTGCCCTTGCAACTGCCTCTAATGTTTGAAAATGCTCACCCACACTCCCATGTGATACAAGAAGCGTTAAGTGGTGGATCTGAGCTACCATTTGTCAAGATTTGACTTTTTTCCCGTCAAACCTGCTATTCGCCCCACCTTGAAGCGAATACTGCTATTCATCCCTGGGTAGGGTGAATCCCAATTTGAAATCATCCCTGGGTAAAACGAGTACTGATAAAATTGCCTGAAGTTGCCAAATTGACTCTTGACCTTCCAAAACTATTGTGAGAGTGGTTAGGACCATTGTTTGACCTCTGGGGGCTACCCTTGGGGCTGTGTGTGTCAATGCGATCAGTGTTTACAATCACATAATCAGATTGGTGCTATTTTGGTGTCTACAAATGCCCCTTTTTGGGAAGCGCTGTGCATGGCGTAGTGCTAAGCAAAAATAGATAACCAAAGCACTAATGATTAGGGTTTCTTAGTAACCTAACCAACTTTTGATGCCCCAAGTATGGAAAGGGCATGCATTCTTGAATCCTTGCTTCTGATGAGTGAAGGAACTCAATTCAAGTGTTAACCTTTTTCGATGAGGTGTTACTTGAGCTTGGACATTGATCAGTCATGAATAGGCAAAGGGCGCAACCTTTTGTCTGTGGGAACCTTGAGTTCATGATTAAAAAATGCCAAGTGATTGATCAGCTTGTGATTATTGCTTGTTTGCTGCCCCAAGCGGAAGTGTGATTGTCTTTGCCAATGATTCTTTCAATGCATGCCATTTCCATGGTTGGGTGTGTATTTGTTGATTGGTGACTAAGTGTGACTACCCCCTCAAGTGACGAATCGATGAGGGAATGACCAACATGAGAAAAGCGACGAGTCACTTGACCCAAGATGATTTGTGCAAGGGTGTCTTCAGATGCTTATCGTTGAACGTGTGTGTAGTTTTCTTGACATTTAGACCTATTTTTGGTGGGTGTTAACCCTATTGGTGATGCTTTTTGGAGCTAAAATTGTCAAAAATCTGTCTTCCCGTGGAGCGGTCCGACCATGGTGGCCTTCTTGGGGAGTAGGATAGTGAAAATTTGTAACCCCAATGTCTATTTTGGATGCCAAGAATGTCAAGCACAAAGGCGCCTTCGTTCGGCAATGTTATTGCTATTTTGGTTGGGTGTGGACCCGTTTTGTGGCACTGCTTAGGGATGAAAATCTCGATAATCCATCCTCCTGTGGAGCGGTCCGGCTATGGTAGCCTTCTTAGGGAGTAGGATAGTGAGGATTTGTGACCCCGACATTTGTTTTGCATGCCTAAAATGTCAAGTGCAAAAGCAATTTCATCGGGCAAGTTTATTGTTCATTGTTGGGTCATTTTGTTCATTTTTTGATGTTTTTGAAATTTTTGCCCTGTATTCGTTCTTGGGTGGGACGGATACCAGTTTAGTATTTGTCCCAAGGTGGGACGAGCACTAACTAGAGCACTCATCCTAGGGAAGAACGATTACAAGCTTAAATTGCCTATTTAAAGGGCAAAACTGAGTCTTGGGCTCATTTGCCTTCGTTTTTCCTGGCGAATTGGAGCTTTGAGGAGGAGGAGGTTAATTCTGCGAAGCAAGGCACTGCCAAATTTCTCCCAACATCATGAGTGCATGAACCGGATCGAGTAGTGGAGCCGAAGCAAGACCAGTAAGTGATCCTCCTTGTTATTGCTTGCATGTTGTTGCTTACAGTTTTTAATGCCGTAATGTGTTGCTTCTTTTGTAGTCTGTTGTTGATTTGAAAAACCCTGATTAATTGTATGTCGTTATGCGTGACTTGTTGTCTTATGACTTAGGTAAAAAAGCTGAGTTCAAAACTTAGTTAATTTTTTGTTTTGTCTTTCAGTTTTAGACTTAGAATGCAGAAACCCTAAGACTGACAAACTGTTATTTGACAATTTGTTTTTTATGTTGTCTGTCAGTTTTAAACTTAGAATGCAGAAACCCTAAGACTGACAAACTGTATTTGACAATTTGTTTTTTTTTTTTTTATGTTGTCTGTTAGTTTTAAACTTAGAATGCAAAAACCCTAAGACTGACAAACTGTATTTGATCATTTGTTTTTTTGTTTTTTATGTTTTCTGTCAGTTTTAACCTTAGAATGTAGAAACCCTAAGAATGAAAAACTGTATTTGACAATTTATTTTTTTGTTTTTTATGTTATCTGTTAGTTTTAGACTTAGAATGCAGAAACCCTAAGACTGACAAACTGTATTGTTTTGAATTTTTATGAATTTTGTTGTTTTTGAGCTGTACATTGTTTGATGTAGTGTTGTATATTCATGTTACTGTTTATGCGGTTTTTCATGATTTTAATGTTTTTGTGTGCTTTTGCAGGTTGTGAAGATCCAGTATCATGTGCCTACTATTTTTGCTGAAGCGTGGGAGGCGCTAGCTATGGCTGACTGGGAGTGGCTTGATACCCTTGGGCTCAAGCAGGTGACTCGACTGGAGCCTGTGGTCGGGGATCGAGCTTATCTGATGGCCCTAATCAACTTGTGGGATCCCTAGACCAACACCTTCCATCTCCCAACAAGGGAGATGACAGTGACCTTGGAATATGTCTATCGAATTCTATGGATTCTGATAGATGGATTACCTATCAGGATGATGTCGCACGATCAGTGGACAACAGTGCTGACACGTTGCTTCAAGCATGGGGAGGAGGTGGGGGTGGACAGTCCAGTGGAGAGGGCAGAGGTTGACTGTCAGATTGGCGAGATTCTAGTTCAATGGTGGCTAAAGAAGGGGGTGTTGGGAGTGAGGCATGCAGTACTCATGGGCCTCATTTCCAACATGCTACTACTTGACTCGTCAGGTGCAAGGTTCTCGTGGAACCTACTAGATGTGGTCTGTCGGTTGGTGGAGTGTTTGATGCATGAGCCTTTGATCATGAGGTGGGGATAGACGCTGCTGGCATAGCTCTATGGTGAGCTATACGAGGTCCGATTTTTGGAGGCAGAAGGGGATCAGTTGTAGCTATCTATTGTAGAGTTGGGCTTGGCAGTACATAGTAGTGGAGAGGCCGGTAGGGTTACCATGGATGACTCGAGTGGAGATGATGGATAAGGATATAGGTTATGTGACTCTATGGTGGCGGTCTGAGGAGCAGGGACAGAGTCGGTGGTGGGCAGGTGTCGTAGGGAACTATGTCAATGCCTTCACTCGGCTTGCTCCGGGGGAGGTGTTCTGGCACCCCTATCGGGACTATCCAGCCTGGCTTGAGGCTGGAGAGTGGCTCCGATGGGTACACAGGGAGTGATGGCTAATTTGGTGGCATGTGACCGAGTAGGAGTTCTTCCCTTACAGGCGGGTGACATGACAGTTTGGGGTGCGCTAGGGGTTTCTTGGTGAGCCTATGGTCTATTGACGCTAAGGGGACGAGAGGACTCTAGACCAGCCAGTCATCGCACCACTAGGTGAGGATTTAGATGTGATGATTGATGTCCTAAACATGGACAACATCAAGACTACTGTAGAGTATGACCAGTGGTGGATACTATGGTGATGGTGGGGAGAGGGGCCACTGGGAGGCACGAAGGCAACAGTAGCAGGCGAGGAGGGTGCTGAGGCACCAAGAGATGATTGGGGAGCTCCGCTAGAGGATGCGGACATGGTGGAGGTAGATGATGTCAGGTTGGACTATGGTGTTTTAGATCAACCGAAGATGTAGGATGCCCCAAAGTAATGGGAGCTAGAGTAGGCTGTAGTCTTGAATTCGCCTATGCACCAGGCAGTGGCAGAGGACACAAAGGTAGGGGTGCACACTGAGAATGCACGGTTGGTGGAGCTACTACGAAGGTGAGATGAGGAGCTGGGGGAGGCTTTGCAAGAGAGGGATCTCTTGCGGGCTTAGCTAGCAGAGCGAGAGAATGCATGGGCTATGCACTGCTGGTAGGAGGGGAATACTGATGCTACACAGGAGAGGGATCTCCTACGAATGCAGTTGGTGCAACACGACGATGTGGTAGCAATGTATCATCGACAAGATGCAAAGTGGTGTCGGTATCAGATGGATTTGGAGGGAGATATTATCTACCTCAGGGGGCGGGTACCTGAGCCCTCTAGAGGTGGCTCTTCATGTCGAACGAGGGGCAATGATACTAAGCAGTCAACATCATCTCGTCGTAGGTGATTGGATAAGGAAGTGGGTAGTATGTGTGATGTAGGGGCTAGCAACAGTGACCCTAAGGGGTCCCATAGGACCCACACCATGGGGGGTAGTTCTCGTCGCACCGATCTTGCATGATCATGGTGGTCGACGCCTTAGGCTTTGGGGATTTTTGAGCTTTTGGATTTTGTTGTGGGGTCATAAGACTGGTTCATTGTAGCCTGCGGGAATTTTTGATGATATATACATATGACTTTATTTTATTTATGCGCATGTGATGATTTGATGTTATGCACGATTATTGATGAATATGGATGTATGCATGTTAATTTATTTTGATGGATGCATATGTTTTGATGAAATGCAAATGTTTTTAATTTATATGATATGCAAATGGAATGGATGAATTGAATTTGGGGTTTTTGGCAGTCGCACCATAGACTATTTAGAATTTATGGCTTTTTCTGTTGGGTGATTGCTATGTGACCTGACTTTCTTTATGTATACGAGATTTTTTTTTTTTTGTATTTTTTGATGGCAATGAAAGATAGCAAGTTGGTTTAGAATGTAGGTAGGGTTTTTTGAGACTCAGATGTTTTAACTATCTAGCCAAGACTATACTTTTATCTTATGAGACTTTTTAACAAGGTATGAATCTGACTTTTTTTTGACCCAGTTATTTCACATCCTTGTGTGTGCAATTGAGTTCATTTATGTGGTGTTTGTTAGGATACCGCCAGTGCCAGATAGGCTGTCAACCAAACCTATACTGAGGATCACATAATTAGCTCCACTAACTCCTTTGTTGTATTTAGTCAGATTAATTTGCGATGCTGTTGTAGGAGACCATAAGCTAGCTCATCCACATGCAAACATTGATCTACACACAAGTTAATGTGACGAATATATCGTCATGTGGGAGGTTTACCATCAGTGACCGATAGGCTATCCACCAAACCAGTATGCGAGGTTTGCCTCATGACCTATCAGAATGCTTAGAGTTCCAGGGATTCAAGTTTGACTCCCTTCTTTTCTTCAATTGTATTGGGATACTTGCTCTTTTGTAGTGATAAAAATCACTTTTTATTTTATTTTTCCTTTGAGCAAGGGATTTGAATATGGAGTGATGAGAATCACTATTTTATGTGTTTTTCTTGATGTATGCACTTTGGTTGTGGTCTCAATTTTTTTTGGAGTTTTGACTTTTTCAAATTTGTGATGTTTTGCAACCTTTTGAGAACTTGGGATTCTTGGGGAATTGGGTAGGGAAGATGCTTGTCCTTTTGCCAACTCTTAGCATTCTTGGGGTCATTCGCATAGGGGGATGAGCAAGATAACTGTTTCACTTATGGTGACCTGGATTGCTTTGCAGGTTTCATATTTCGTTCACACAACTTGGAAATTCTTTATGTGTTTTAATTTGTGTTGGGATGCTACGTACCAAGGTGTGATCCAAGTAGAACTGTACCTTTGTAAAATCTATCTAACTTGGTACAGTACGTGGCTAGAAAGCTAATGATGACTGAAGGATGAAAAATCTTGATACATTAGAAGACAACCGACTATGATGTGGGAAAATAACGTGAGTGGTGGTTATTTGTGATGAATTATTTATAAAATAAAAAAAAATGTGAAAAATGATGGTTTTTCCAAGTAATGACAGTCTATGGTGCGTTGACCTTTATGACCATGACTATGTAATGGATGGATGTGATGCTTAAGGCAGCTATATATTTTTGTGTTTTTGATAAATATGAGATGCAAAAAGAGCTCTTTATTGTTGTGATGATTGTGAGTATGCATGGAAATGAGATGTAAATTTTTGTTATTTTTGATGATTTTATTGTTTTTGAATTTTCTTATTTTTGACCAAGCAATTGTGGGAACCCTTGGAGCTTTTTGGGTTGACCAAGTGATTACGGGAATCCTTGGGGCATTTTGGGTTGACCAAGCGATTATGGGAATCCTTGGAGCATTTTGGGTTGACCAAGCGATTATGGGAATCCTTGGAGCATTTTGGGATTGACCAAGTGATTATGGGAATCCTTGGAGCATTTTGGGATTGACCAAGTGATTATGGGAATCCTTGGAGCTTTTGGGATTGACCAAGTGATTATGGGAATCCTTGGAGCTTTTTGGGTTGGGTTATGGCTCTTCTAGACATGGAATGGTCACAAATGACTGATGTTCAAGGGTTCTAGTTCCTTGATTCTATCAAGAGAGGCTAGCCGATATGTTCCAGGTCCTATTTTACTATCAATTACATAGGTACATAACCATTTTGCCATGAAATTGTCCCTTAGATGGGGTGGCAAGCTAGAGTTCTGTTGGTTCTCTTTTAAGACCAAGTCACCAGCCTGAAAGTCCCTCAGGTGAACCTTCATATTGCATGCTTTCTTAAGTTGCTCTTGATAGATATGTAAATGCTCGAGAGCATTAACACATCGTTCATCAATTAACGTAAGCTGGTCTAATCGGGCCTACCGTGTAGTGTCATCATCGATGAATTCTTGCATTGATATACGTAGGAAAGGAATTTCCAACTTGAGAGGTACGACTACCTTAGAGCCATACACCAGCAAAAATAGAGTTGCCCCGGTGGGTGTCCGAATGCTAGTGCAATAATCCCAAAGGGCAAGTGGGATCTGAATGTGCCAATCCTTATGACTGTATGTGACTATATTTTTGAGGATGGCAACTAGCATTTTTTTTGACGCCTCTGCTTGCCCATTTGCTTGTGGATAATAGGGTGTCAAAAAACTATGTTGAATTTTGTACTTTGTGGTCAAAGCACACACATATTTATTCTTGAATGATGTCCCATTATTCAATATTATATTGGATGGAATACCAAAATGACATATGATTTTGTAGACACCAAAACAACACCAATTTGATTATGTGACAACAAGCATTGATCGCATTGACACAAACAGCCCCCAAGGCAGCCCCCAAAGGTCAAACAATGGTCCTAACCACTCCCAAAAGTAGTTTGGAAGGTCAAAGGTCAATTTGGCACCTTTTTGGCACCTTGCTCTTTGCTTGTCCCACCCCAGGACGAATACAAACTGGCATTCATCCCACCCAGGGATGAATAGCAGCATTCGCCCTAGGGTGAGGCAAATAGAAGGTTTGACTGGAAAAAAAAGTCAAACCTCGACAACTCCGCAAGTTAACTGAGGCTTTAGGCCATGCAATTGTGAGGAATAGCTTTTATTCAAGAAGAGAGACTTCAGTCATGCATGTCTTTATTTTAGAGACCTCATGCAAGGAGATTCTAAATCAGGGAACTAGCTTTTCTCTAAAAATAGGACAGTTAACTCAAGTAGTGCCCTCGCATGCGCAATTTAAACAAGGAGGCTCTAAGGTCTATAAATTGGGGAGTTTTCCCACCCAAAATATATACAAAGAGGGAGAATTTTGAGTAATGAAGTGCTGCCAATTTACATACCTACTTGCGATTTGTGCTTTATACATCCTTAATCTCTCATTCGAAAGGGAGGTTATTGGGTGACTATTGGAAGCACGAATCCAGACCCAAACCCTAGAATTTGGCCACAATACTTCACAAAATTTGTTGAAAACACCCCATAAAGAGTTTTGGACCCATCCCAAGTGGATTGGTGCTAAAACAGTGTCCCAAATGGTGGGCGTCCTGCCCCCGGGTGCTCCCCAAACTGTCACAGTTCTATTCACCCCACACTGGGATGATTAGAAATATATGATATATTTATTTATTTTTTATTTTGAATTTTATTCTAGATATGCTAAATAGGTTACAGTTCAAATTTCATTTCATTCTGAGCAATTTTGATCAGGTTTTGTCATTTCCCGCATTTACTAACCTGTAGATGGCACTAGCATAATCTGGGTGATAGAGGTAAAATTGGAGAAATATGACCTTCTAGGTCTTCCCAAAACACCTGCAATTATCTAACCCCAAGTTTTTAGGCCATTTGGAGCTTCCGAGACAGGACATTGAAGAGGGTGCTTTCTGACAGGTTATTGCAGGTCTATTCGTCCCACCCTAGAGCGAATACAAATCTATGAGGAATTTCCAAAATTTTATTTTTGAAGAGGTCTTATGATAACATATTTATGCTACTATTAAATTTTCAGGTCAATCCGAGGTCATTTGATTATCGATTTAATATTTTCATGCATATACTGACAATAGGCCTTGGGAAATACATGCTTTATTCTATCTGCAGGTGCTACTAATCTTTTCTATTTTTTTGAATGCAGGTTTTTGACATCAGAAGAGTAGGAAGGAGTGAAAAATTATACACACAAGTGGCGGTGATGTTTTTGTCCGCCCATCTTACATGTGGGCATGCGGAAGAAGGATTGTTGTTTATATATGCGATAAGAAACTTATTTGACGCTCCTATTCCCTAAAAAGGAAGGAGACGCATTGTAACACAACTATGAAAAGCATATCAATAAAAAGGGCCATATTTTATATTGCTTTTATATTGTGTCAATTCACTATGCTCTTTCTTTTTATGCACTTTGCAATACATAGGCTGTAAGCGTTAAGTTTGATTCTAAAAGCATCCATTTTGGCACTCTCCTTTTCATTTTCATATCCTCGTGCTTTCAATGGTGATCACGGTGGGACATGTGTCCTTTGATTTTAAAGATTAAATTTATGATTAAATTTTCTTGTTTTGTTGCTTGCAGGTATCAAGTTTTCAAACGCTAGACTATTTCTGACAGAAATTCAGAGACATCCGATTTAGGCAGAGAAGAGGTAGGGGTTTTAAACACCTTTTGTCAAATTTCTATTTTCTATTTTTTGTTCTCTGATTTTTGCTTGCATAGGAGAGTGTAAATGCTTGCTTGTTTCAAATTTTCAATTTAAAAAGAACCCCACACACCACGTGGTATTTTAAACACAAGGAGTTGCTCCTAAAACCCCAACCCTTGAGCAAGACCAACGGTGGATTTCATCATCACCTTGGCTTGAGATATTGCATCCATAACCTTGATCACAACTATTGCTAGACGTAAATCCTGATGAAATCTGACCAAGTGTAGCTTGGGGTGATTCCCAGCGCATGAGGATAAGTCTTCTATGGTAGGTGTCATAAATAGAGCGATTCCCATTCCATACCGCCTATGTTCCACGTATCATTTGCTCTCACATACCTATAGTCTCCCTCACGTAAGGGCGGATAATAGAGAGGTTGGTATATCGGTCCGGCAATGGTATATTGAAGGGGCGACCATTTTGGGAGTCATAAGAGCCTTCATAATTGCATTTAAACAATTTTCAAAGAAAAAAAAAGCTTTCAAAAACAAACAACAAAACACACTAAACCAGATTTAGGGCACACTTTTAATATTTAAAAGAGAATCATTGCTTGTGTGTGTGTGCTATTTTCTATTTAGTATATCATAAAAAGAAAAATAAAAAAAAAAGAATCTACGCATCTTTAGGTAAGCATCACCATGGTGTACACCCGTAGCCGAGCCCAATCACGGGTAGAAGCTGCAGAGAGTGCACCAAGGGGGACAAGTCGCCTCCGGTATAGTCTTGAGGACTTGGTCATCCCGCCTTGGTGGCAGGATCCACAAGTTAGTCCACACCATGCCGTTACAGAACAAGACTATAGAGGCACCCCTTTGAGGGGCACACCCACTCAACATAGAGACACCTCCTTGAGGGGTACCCCCACTCAGCAAAGATCCTTTCAAGAGGAAAACCTACATGTAGCACTCAACCTAGATATGAGGCCCCCCTTGGAAACTCGTTATGGGTGGCCTAGTGATGAAGTTCTTGAACAACATAGGGTCCACAAGGAGGAACCATATGATTTTTTTACTCCTGATTTACCCTTGATTACTGTTAGAAACACTAGACCATATCCAGAGTATTAGGCTTTCCAGACAGGGCAAGACAATTCTACCTGCACCTTTTATGCATATAATAGAGAGTGTGAGGAAGACCATTACATTCCTCAAGAGCAATACATAATGTGGGAATGATGCACGTCTACACTCGCAATATATTAGGATCGCTCATTGAGGCCAGAGCCTCAAGTGAATGTCACTAACCTCGACAGAGGGAAGTAGCCCATAAGGGTCTCAGATCACCATGACCAAGAAAGACATGTAGGAGAGGCATCTAGGCCTCCTAAAAAAGAAACGATGGAACAAATTGACTTGAAATTTTCCAAAATAGCCTCTCACAAAGTGCAAATCATGCAGCTCAGGCAAGACCAACAACAATTAGAACATTTGTGTCACCTTAACCAAGAGCACATTCAATGTCAAACAATTGAATTGCTTCACAACAATGTGCCTGAGAAGGTCCCAAAACCTCATGCACATAAATATGAGATGTATGAGAGGCACAACCCCTTAGTGCGAGATAGGTCTCTACGACCTCATCAAGCACTGCCTCTAAGACCTCCTAGACCTGAGCGGGAGGCCGCTCCCATAAACTACGATGGGCACCCTCTGCGGGCACCCATCAATGTTTATAGGCATAGGCCAGACACTCCTCAAGAAGCTTATGAAGATTATGAACAAGAAGAAGAGTGGGCTAAAATGCCCTATCAAGGCAGAAGGGGTGCTACCCAGCTACCACACCAAAGGCCTCAAGTTCCCCACAACCCACAGTGGGAGCAAACCAAGGAGGAGGAGATCAAGTCCTCCGATGCATACAAAGTGTTGTTAGAGCGCTTAGAGACTATGGAGCTCAAGACTTCTGGGCCCCAAAAGCCTACTTTACACCAACTCCATAGTCATCCTGTGCATCCGTCAGTGCCAACACCTCCATATCCTGAACACTTTAAGCTAGCCTAGTTGGCACTCTTTAAAGGGGAGGAAGATTCTCAAGAGCATGTGACTTTATTCCTAAGCCAATGCTTCGGTATTCAGGACAACGCTGCTTTGCTATTAAGAACATTTATAACCACATTCGCATGCCTTGCCTCAGATTGGTTTACTCAACTACCAAAGCACAACATCTATAACTTGGATCAGCTAGTGGATGCGTTCCTAGAATGTTTCACCTTCAACACAAATAAAAAGGCATCACTAAGTGATCTAGCTAGCCTCAAATAGTATGAGGAGGAATCTATGGTGGCATATGGGAACCGATGGAGGACGTTGCTTTCAAAGCTACCCTATCTCCCTCCTATGTCCGACCTAACTCAAATGTTCGCAAAGAGCTATTTGCAATCGATATCTATGCTATTGTAGCTACAGTAATATGCCACTTTAGAAGAAGCTCTGGTGCAAGCCAGAATCGTCGAAGAGATCAAGATACAGGATGGCAAAATTGCCAAGCCTAAGAAAAAAGAATGGAACAAGAGCACTAAAATAGGGACTACACAACAGAAACCCACCGCGGTCAATCAAGTTGCTATCAACGCCCCTAAGCCTGCCCAAGCAACACAGCCTCAGAAGGTTAATTATCATGTGGTGCCTCCAAACAATTATGATAGAGAAAATCAAAAGCCAAAACAAAATTAGCAGCATCACCCTAGGTGACAATTTACACCATAAACAGAGTCCAGGGACTCCTTGTTTGACTATTTGTCAGTGGCAAACTTGATTAATCTGCCAGAGATTCAAATGATTGATCCTAATGTGCCAAAGCCTAAGGGGTATAGGGAGGACTTGTACTGTAGGTTCCATAGACAAAAGGGACATGACCTTAACGCTTGTTGGAAGTTCAAAGGTTTGGTGCAAGACCTCATTGACAATAATACATTTGCAGTGGATAACCCCATAGTGCCCAACAACCAACAAATGGGTGTTTTCAGAGACCCTTTGCATGCACATGATGCACAAGCAAAACCCCTTCACGTCAACGAGGTGAAACAGAATTGCCCCATGGAGAGGTATGTAGGGATGATAAGCATAGTGACTAGGAACAAGAAATATCCCGAAGCTTCCCCCACGGCAGCCACAAGAGAAGTTCCATCAACGTCACAACCTCAATCGAACCCTACATAGATTTCCCTGCCTAGACTAGTGGCCACGATTCAAACTCAACTTACTCAAAGTCTAAGGACCACGTCGGCTAGGCTCTCCATATATGAGCTTATTCAACAATCAGCGCCCCATTGGGAGACTCTCATGGAGATATTAAAGGCAATTGAGTTGCATCCCCATGAAGAAAATTCTTTCAACAACTTCGTGGGCCATGTGAAACAATGTATGGAACCAGTCATCACATTTAGAGAAGATGAATTAAAATCGATGGTTGGTGATGTGGCGGATCCACCCTTGCATGTTATTGCGCGAGTCAACGAGATTCCTTATAAGCGGGTGTTGGTAGACACTGGTTCATCTAGTAACATTATTACAACCACCGCATTAAAACATTTGAAGTTGCTAGACTCTCACATCGTACCTTCCACCTATACTCTTTGAGCATTCAATGATGTGATATGCTTGACAGTTGGCACAATTGTCCTACCCATACAAGTGGGACAAAAGACCATTCATACATTGTGCCACATATTAGAAGGTGAGATGGCCTACAATATCTTGTTGGGGCGACCTTGGATCCGTGACATGAAGTGTGTCCCTTCAATTACTCATCAATGCTTGAAGTATACATTTGAAGGACAGGTACATGTAGTCCCCACAGATTTAGAGCCTTTCAAATACTGCAATTCAGTGCAACTAATGCCGTAGTCGACCCTTTCGTCAATGCATTTGGATTTTTAGTTAAATCCATCTAAAAAGGGTCTGATTACGTAGGAATCTCCATTACCAAGGCAATAAAATTCCTAGGCGGGTCCATATTCTTCATCTAGTCCTCCCACAATGACGCCACCTATGGTGGCCACACCAAAGGACAAGGGAAAGAAGCCCCTAGAAGAGGAACCACCCTTGGTCTCCAACATCTCGACAGAAGAGCAGCCTAGTAGAATGGAAGTCGAGACACCTAGTTCACCCCACATGGAGTGGACTCAGGGAGAACTTCCATTTGCTCCCCCTCAAATGCCAACAATCATAGTTGAGATGGCCAACACAAGATTGGGGGAGTATCTAGTGCAAAACATTATAGCAACGCCTACACTTGAGTCCATGCAGGACATGGGGAGACCTAGAATCCCCATCAGCTCTATGGTGCCTCTAGGCTACCCACCTAATCAGACAAACTTCATTTATGGGGACCTGGATAATGGTGTTGAACCTTACCTACAAGAAGAGGAAGATGAAGAGTCCTTTTTTGAGGATGTCAATTATCTGTCTAACCCAGACTTTGCATTGAGATATCTTAGCCAATGCAATTGGCATGGATATGGGTTGGGCAGGTATGAACAAGGAGTGTGTGTTTTGTGCCAACCAAGATACCAAATGCCTTATGACAAGTTAGAAGTAGGGTTTAATCATCCCTTGACCCTAGACATCTTGGTCAAAAATATGCAAGGCCTAGGGATAGGCAACAAGGATGGGTTGGCATCAGATCCATATGCCAATCCAAATACAACTTATACATTGGGGGATTATTTCCCATTACAAACAAACAACCTTGTTGACCTCAACACCCATTTCCCTTCGGTCACAACGGGAGACAATTCAAGGACTCACCTCCATGAAGGGTATGGACAAGACCAAGAAGGGTCTTCGGATGATGAGTTAGATTATGAGGTAGCACCTTGGGATCCTCTTGAGTCAGGAAGAAATCATTCCCACGTGCATCCCATGGATGATTATCAAGAAAGCTTCCTGACCATGTTCCCATTGGATGATCCAATTGAGCATATGCCACCTCAAGAAAATTAGGTTCCCTCACAGATAGTGAAACAACCTCAATGGGAACACATTAATTTGCTTGAACAATATGAGCCCCATCTGTCGCAAACCATTGTTGCAGCAAACGAAGGCCTTTGGATCTCTGACAATGATTATGAAGACAAAATCGAGATGGCCTATCTCAACCACATACGACAAATGCAACAAAAATATCTCTTAGGCATAAATGACATGTTTGAACACTTACACATAGGTCCAAGACACAGGTGGCACCTCAACCCGACGTAGTTATAGCAATTACTACACCCGCCACTCCAGGTACATAGAGAGCATCTTCCGCCTGGAGATCCTATAGCACCATCAGTGCCTAGGGTAGATCCTGTCCTCTTATATGCACATAGGGCTGATCCATTTGTGCCAGTGCCCACAGAGCCAGATCCAAAACACCAAGAACATCTTGAATGTCAAAGTTATCACACCTGTAGTAATGGATGTTACAATCATTTCATCAACATGATCTCCATTGACTTGACCGCCCCCATCCATGATCCAACCAACCCAACACGGTCATTGCATCTAGACATAGAGGCTATAGATTGGGATCATGCTGAAACACCACCCTCCCCATCAAAGTACTGGCCTTGCGGTGGGATGTTTCATTTCACTCTAGGATAGGCTCAGGATGTCTTCCATGCTGAAGAGGAACCTAACATTCCTAACGATGATCTTAATTCAGAAAATTATATCCATCTGATCCCAACTCCACACCAGTTGGAGGACGAATCCCACATGTTAGTCAAGGCAACGATTGACGTAGACATCAACACAGATCCAATGAATCCATGGATTCTCAAGTTGGGGGTAAGTCTTTCCCTCGAAGATCAAGTCGATTACATTGCCCTTCTCAAGGAGAAGAAGGAGGTTTTTGCATGGTCATACAAAGATATGCCAGGGCTAGACCCGTAGCTAGTCACGCATAATTTAATGCTAGATCTGACAATCAAGCCAGTAAAACAAAAACTACGCAAGATGCACCCAATAGTGGCTTTCATGGTCAAATATGAATTGCAAAAGTTGTTGGATGCATAGTTTTCATCTACGTGGATTATCCACCATGGTTGTCTAACATGGTACCCATCAAGAAGCCCGACGGGAGGATTCACATATGCACCGATTTTTGAGATCTCAACAAATCGAGTCCTAAGGATGATTTTCCCTTGCCTAGCATCGATGCATTGGTAGATGCTACAGTGGGCCATGAAATGCTTTCCCTCATGGATGGTTTCTCGAGATACAATCAAATCTGTATCAATCCTGAGGACCAACTAAAAATGGCGTTCATAATGCCTTGGGGGACATTTTGTTATAAGGTCATGCATTTTGGCCTTAAAAATGCTGGTGCCACCTACCAACGTGCCATGAACTTCCCATCCCCCCACAAAACAACCCCCCCCCCCCCCCAAAAACCCAACCCCTCAACCCCCCCCAACCCAAACACCCCCCCCCAAAAACAAAAACCCACAAAAACACACCACCCCCCAAAAAAAAAAACACCCCCCCACCCCCAATAGGCTACTTACTATCTTAGCCGCACCCCGGTCGGGTTATGAACTTAACTATGCATACGTCGAGAAGCTCGCTTGGCAGTGGTGTTTGCTACCAAGAAGCTATGCCATTACATGTTGAGCAACAAGACGTATGTTGTGTCTAAGGAGAATCCATTGCGATACATGATGAGTCGTACTTATCATAGTAGCCGCACGATGAAATGGATCATGTTGTTGATGGAGTTTGACATAGAATTCATTGGACAGAAATCCATAAAAGGTCAAGTCATTGCCGATCAACTGGCAGAGGCTCCTCTTGAAGACGATCAGCCTCTGACCTTCGAACTACCTGATGATGGGGTCTTCCATGTTTCAGAATCGCCAAATTTTGATGAGCCTGAGTCACAGGCTGACATAACCCTATTCTTTGATGGTTCTAAATGTGAGCAAGGAGGTGGTGCGAGAATTGTATTCTTCACTCCACAAGGGGCTCCAATGCCTCTATCATTTAAATTAGACTTCCCGTGCACCAATAACAATGCATAATACGAAGCCTTGCTCATAGGTCTTCAGACAACAGTCACCATGAACATTAAACGATTGAACATCTTTGGTGATTCATTGTTAATTGTCAATCAAGTTAAGGGGATATTCCAATGTAAATGCCTAGTTTTGCAGGCCTACAAAGCCCTTGTGGACAAATTTTTGGCACAACTTGAATGGTATGACATCGAGGCACTCCCTCGATCATCGAATCATTTTGTGGATACTATGGCCTCCTTGGGGTCACTAATCCCACAAGACCCTTTCGGTGAGATGACAACTATTCAGGTCAAGACATTATCGCAACCCGTGATGGAGCGTGCAAGCTCTGACCTCATGCCAGGAATCCACTTGATCCAGATTGAACCATATCTGGATAGGTTCTCTCGAATCCAAGATTGTTTGACTCAAGCCAACTGGGGGTCCTTGTTCTCCCCTTCCCCTCTTAATAGCAACACAACGCTATTTTTACAAGTTCTTTCCCGCTCAACTTTTGCTCGGGATGAACTTCAAGAGGGATTGGCTGTTCATACCATCGAGGTTTTGATCAGCAGGATTGGTACACACCCCTAAGGGATTACCTCAAGCTAGGTACTCTCCCACTTGGATTGACACAAGCCACGAAAAGATCATTCAAACAGAAAGCGGCAAAACATGTCTTGCTAGGAGACATTTTGTATCATCGAAGCTATGAAGGAATCCTCCTCCGTTGCTTGGACCAACAGGAGTCCGCTTGGGTGATCACCCAAGCCCACGATGGTACATGCGGTGGCCACTTCAGCGGTATGGCCATCGCAAAGCGCATTCTCCGCATGGGTTATTATTGGCCATATTTAGAGCGAGATTGTTGCACATATGTGAAGAAGTGCATGAAGTGTCAACATCATGCCAATTTGACACACGTACCTTCTCAGGCCTTGCAACCGATCCAATCGGCTTGGCCTTTTTTGCAGTGGGGCTTTGATCTAATCGAAAATATCTCCCCTGCGTCGTCGGGTCATCACACATTTATCATAACGGCCACAGAGTATTTTACCAAGTGGGTGGAAGCAATTCTGTTAACCTCTACGACTGGACCCCGCATTGCGGAGTTTATTTTGCATAACATCATATGTCATTTTGGTATTCCATCCAAGATCCTCTCGGATAATGGGACGCCCTTCAAGAACAAATACGTGCATGCTTTGACCACAAAGTACAAAATTCAGCATAGTTTTTCAACACCCTATTATCCGTAGGCAAATGGGCAAGCAGAGGCATCCAATAAAATGCTCGTCGCCATCCTCAAAAATACCATCGTAGATAATCATAAGGATTGGCACATTCAGATCCCGCTTGCCCTATGGGCTTATCGCACTAGCATTCGGACGCCCACTGGGGCAACTCCATTTTTGCTGGTGTATGGCTCCGAGGTAGTCATGCCTCTTGAGTTGGAAATCCCTTCGCTGCGCATATCAATGCAAGAGTTCATCGATGATGACACTGCGTGGCAGGCCCGGTTAGATCAACTCACATTGCTTGATGAACGATGCATCAATGCTCTCGAGCATTTGCGTATCTATCAAGAGCGACTTAAGAGAGCATATAACATGAAGGTTCACCTAAGGGATTTTTAGGTTGGAGATTTGGTCTTAAAAGAGAACCAACAGAATTCTAATTTGTCGTCCCATCTTCGAGACAAGTTCATGGAAAACTGGTTAGGTCCTTATGTGATTGACAGTAAGATAGGACTTGGAACATACCGGCTCACCTCTCTTGAAGGAATCAAGGAGCTAGAACCCTTGAACATCAGTCATTTGAGGCCATTCTACATTTAGAGAGCCATAGTCCACACAAAAGCTCCAAGGATTTCCACAATCGCTTGGTCAATCCCAAAATGCCCCAAAGGTGTCTATAAACCCTTTGGTCAAACCAAAAGCTCCAAGGATTTCCACAATCGCTTGGTCAATCCCAAAATGCCCCAAAGGTGTCTATAAACCCTTTGGTCAAACCAAAAGCTCCAAGGATTTCCACAATCGCTTGGTCAATCCCAAAATGCCCCAAAGGTGTCTATAAACCCTTTGGTCAAACCAAAAGCTCCAAGGATTCCCTTAATCGCTTGGTCAACCTAAAATGCCCCAAAGGTATCCATAAACCCTTTGGTCAAACCAAAAGCTCCAAGGGTTACCATAACCGCTTGGTCAACACAAATATTCAAAAACCAACAAAAACAATAAAAATCATCAAAAATCACAAAAAAAAAAAACAACACATTTCATGCATACTCTTAAATATCAAAATACAAAAAAAATAGGTTGCATTAGGCATCACCTCCATACATTGCATATTCGCTAGGTCATACAAGTCAAAAGCACCATAGACTGTAATTGCTCGGCAATTTTCTCATTTTTCACATAAAATCAATTTTATCAACGCATACATCCCGCATCACACCATCCCCATTTTTAGCAAAGTCAGTTGTCTCCTAATGTATTTAGGGTTTTCGTCATTCAGCTGTCTTTAAATTTCTAGCCAAAAATTGTACAAAGTCAAACAAATTTTACACAGGAAAGTTTTACTTGGGTCACGCCTCGTTATGTAATATCCCTACACAAATTAAAACACATAAAATAATTCCTAAGTTGTGTGAACGTAAGATGACAACTACAAAGCAATCTAGAGTACCATAGGTGAAAGATTAGCCTGTTCATCCCCTGTGTGAATGGTTCAAGAATGCTGAGAATTGACAAAAGGACAAGCTCTTCCCCATCCATTCCTTCTAATCAACAGTGGTTTTCACCACTAACAAAAATTCAAAAATCACCATTGGTCCCTAAGGTTGTAAGGATTCGTACTACACGTCCCTGCCAAGGATGGGTAGTCATCCCCAAGGCCTAAAAGAATCAATGACCATTCAAAAACACCATTTCCATGAGCCATCATCACAATCACCTTTGGTCTCTCAGGTCGTAAGGATTCGTACTACACGTCCCTGCCAAGGATGGGTAGTCATCCCCAAGGCCTAAAAGATCAATACCCTTACTTCATAATCTCCATACTACCCTTTGGTTCCCAAAGTCGTAAGGATTCGTACTACACGTCCCTGCCAAGGATGGGTAGTCATCCCCAAGGCCTAAAAGGATCAATGTTATTCACCAGTCACAAACATACCAGCTTAACCTTACAAAGCTCAAAAGCCAAATCAAATAACAGTGGTTATCACCACTATTCAAAATCCTTGCTCAAAAAAAAAAACAAAGAACAAAATAAATAGTGATTTTCATCACTTTGTATACGAGCAAATATCCTAAACCATTGAGCCAATAAAAATCCTGAACTTGAATCCCTGGAATTCTCAGTATTCGAAAACCATCTAGGTGATCCTCATTATAGGTTTGGTGGACAACCTACCTGGCAATGGTGGTATCCTACCCGCATGACGATATGTCTGTCACATTAGCTTTGCATGTGAGCAGACCAATGTTTGCATGTGGATGAGCTAGCTTATGGTACCTTAGATTGTCCCGTGGATTAATCTTGCTAAATACAACAACGGAGTTAGTGGAGCTAGTTAGGTGATCCTCAGTACAGGTTTGGTTGATAGCCTATCTGGCACTGGCGGTATCCTGACAAATACCACATAAACGAACTCAATTGCACACACAGGGATGTGAAATAACTTGGTTAACCTCCAAGTCGGATTTATACCTTGTTCAAAAGTCTTGCGAGATAAATGTACAGTCTTGGCTAGTTAGTTAAAATATCTGAATCTCGGAAAAGCTTAACTACATTTTAAAAACAACTGGTCCATTTCATTCCATACATCACCATCAGCAAAAAAAATGCAAAATACAAAAACACAGTTGTCACATGCAACGTCATTCCACAAAGTCATCCCATAAGTACAACAAGCCAGTAAATCTTGTACAATCTATGGTGCCATCGACAAGTTATCAACACATCATTTCATTCATTCCATATGCATACATCATATAATTAGCAACATCGCAATCATAATCCCATATGCATCCATCATTATAAATCAATGTGCATAAACAGACAGACACATCATGAAAAGTTTATAAAAACCAAAAAAAAAATAGAATCATCTGTATATATATATCATCAAAAAAATGCCCGCAGGCTACAATGAACCGGTCCTCTGACCCCGCCACAAAAACAAAAAGCTCAAAAACCCCCAAGCCTAGGGCATCGGCCACCATGATCATGCAGGATCGGTGCGACGAGAACTACCCCCCATGGTGTGGGTCCTATGGGACCTCTCAGGGCGACTGTTGCTCGCCCCTGCATCACGCCTACTAGTGCCCCCCTCATCTAGCCGCCTGCGACGAGACGATGCTGACTGCTCAGTATCGTTGTCTCTCATCCGACGTGAAGAGCCACCTCCAAGAGGCTCAGGTAACCGCCCACCAAGGCGGATGATCTCTCCCTCCATATCCATCCGATGTCGATGCCAATCTGCCTCCTGTCGATGCCAATCTGCCTCTCGTCGATCCCACTCTACCTCTCGCCGATGGTAGTAAGCTACTACGTCATCGCGCTATGCTAGCTGCATCCGTAGGAGATCCCTCTCTCATGCAGCATCGGTATCCCCCTCCTGTCGATGGGACGCAGCCCATGCATTCTCCCGCTCTGCCAGCTGAGTCCGTAGGAGATCTCTCTCCTGCAAAGCCTCTCCCAGCTCCCCATATCGCCTCCGTAGTAGCCCCATCAATCATGCATTCTCAGCGTGCAACCCTGCCTCCATGTCCTTCGACACTACCTGAGGCCTCGACGAATCCGGGACAGTAGCCTACTCTAGCTCCCCTTGCTCTTGAGACGTCCTACATTTTTGGCTGGTCCAAAACCCCATAATCCCCACCCGCATCCTCAACCTCCACCATCTCTGCATCATCCAATAGAGCACCCCAACCCTCATCTGGTGCCTTTGCACCCTCATCCCCTACTGTTGTCGCCTCCGCCCCGCCTAGAGGCCCCTCGCCTCGCCACCATCGCAAGGTCCACCACTGCTCATACTCGGCAGTAACTCCGACGTCATCCACATCTGGGACGTCAATAGTCGTATCTGAATCCTCGCCAAGTGGTGCAACGACTGGCCGGTCCAGAGTCCTCTCATCCCCTCGATGCCGATAGACCATGGGCTCACCAGGCATCCCTTGGCGCACCCCGAACTATCATGTAACCCGGCCATATGGGAACAACTCCTGCTCAGTCCCATGCCTCCCAATCAGCCATCGCTCCCTCCGTACCCATCGGAGCCACTCTCCAGCCTCAGGCCAGGCTGGACAGTCCTGGTAGGGGCACCAGAACACCTCCCCTGGAGTAAGCCGAGCGAAGGCATCGACATAGTGCCCTACTGCACCTGCCCATCGTCGACTCTGACCCTGCTCCTCCGACCTCCACCATAGTACCCCATATCCAATCTCCCGGTCTGCCATCTCTGCCCGAGTCATCCAAGGCAGCCCCGTCGGCCTCTCCACTGCTATGTGCTGCCAAGCCCAACACTGCAACAAGTAGCTGCAACTAATCCCCTTCTACTTTTGATAGCGGACCTCGTACAACTCATCATAAAGTTGTGCCAGCAGAGTCTATCCCCATATCATGATCATCGATGCATCTGTAGGACACTCCACCAGCCTGAACACCACCTCCAGCAGGTTCCATGGGAACCTCGCGCCCGAAGAGTCGAGGAGCAGCATGTTGGAAATGAGGCCCATGAGTAATGCGTGCCTCATTCCCAACACCCCCTTCTCTAGCCACCATCGAACCAGTATGCCACCAATATGACAGTCGATCTCTGCCCTCTCCACTGGGCTCTCCACACCCAACTCCTCCCCATGCCCGAAACAGCGTATCAGTACTACTGTCCTCCGATCCCGTGGCATCGTCCGGATCGACAGTCCATCTATTGGAATCCGAAGAATTCGATAGACATCCTCCAAGGTCACCATCATCTCCCCTATTGGGAGATGGAAGGTGTTGGTCCGGGGATCCCATAGATTGATCAGGGCCTAGATAGGCCCGATCCCCGACCACCGGCTCCGGTCGAGTCACCTGCTTGAGCCCAAGGGCATCAAGCCAATCCCAGTTAGCCAAATTCAGCGTTGCATGCGCTTCAATGAACACAGTAGGCACCCGATACCGGCTCTTCACAACTTGCAAAAGAAAACAACATAAAAACATTAAAACAATGAAAAAAAAATCATCATTTGTCAATTTTAGGGTTTTAAATTTAACTGATAAATTACACAACAAACAACAACATTCAAAAACGTAATTCTTCAGATCTAGGGTTTTTAATTCTAACTGATAAATTACCAACAAAAAAAATTACAAAAACAAAACCTAATTTGTCAGACCTAGGATTTTGAACTCTAACTGATAAATTAACAAAAACAAAAAAAATCATTGGTCAGTTTTAGGGTTTTTAACTCTAACTGCAAAACAAACAAAAATAGTCACAAAAAATCATTTGTCAGACCTAGGGTTTTTACCTTTAAACTGGCAAATTAACACCACAAAAACAATAGTTAACTAGGGTTCCAGTTACGCTTTCCGCTTAGTTTTACCCTACGTTTTTAACCTAAGTTCTGATCTTGGTTCAATTCAGGTTCAACGACGTTTTAAGTTATGTTCTAAACTAAGTTTCTAGCTCAGTTTTCAACTAAAATTTTGATCTATGTTTAACTAGGGTTAAATTAAGTTTTTCGCTAAGTGTTCATAGACTAGGGTTTCATTTTTACAATTTGAAAAACCAGATAAACAAAAACACAAGAAATAAACAACTTGCGGTTTTCCAACTATGACACAAATTAACAAAGAGGACGAGCACTCACTGGTATCGCTTCGGCTCCGTCGCTCGATCCGGTGTGTGAACTCATGGTCACAAGAATAGTTCGGCAGTGCTTCGCTTCGTAGAATTGACCTCCTCCTCCTCAGAGCTCCAAATCGCCAAGAAAAACAAGTGCAAATGAGCCCAAAACTCAGTTTTGGCCTTTAAAAAGGCTTTTTGAGCCTGTATTCGTTCCCCCCTGGGATGAGCACTCTGGTTAGCGCTCGTCCCACCCTGGGATGAATACTAAATAGGAATTCGTCCCACCCTGGGACGAATACAGAGCAAAAATTTCAAAAACAACAAAAACTGCACAAAAATGCATCAAAACAAGCAATAAAACTGTCCAATCAGAGTGCTTTTGCACTTGATATTCTGGGCATGCAAAACAGATGTCGGGGTCACAAATCCTCACTATCCTACTCCCTAAGAAGGCTACTATAGCCGGACCGCTCCCCGGGAAGACGGATTTTTGAGATTTTCATCCCCAAACGACATCACCAAAACGGGTCAAAACCCACCCAAAAATAGCAATATCATTGCCGAACGAAGGCGCATTTGCGCCTGACATTCTTGGCATCCAAAATAGACGTTGGGGTCACAAATTGTCACTATCCTACTCCCTAAGAAGGCTACCATAGCCGGACCGCTCCACGGGAAGACGGATTTTTGCCAATTTCAGCCCCAAAATGCGTCACAAAAAGGGTTCAAACCCACCAAAAATAGGTCAGAATGTTCGAAAACTGCTTTCGTATTTAATGGTAAACAACTGAAGGCACCCTTACCTAAGTCATCTTGGGTCAAGCGACTCATCGCTTTTCTCATGTTGGTCATTCCCTCATCGATTCGTCGCTTGAGGGGGTAGTCACACTTAGTCGCCAATCAACAACAACATACCCAATCCTGGAAATGACACGCATTCAAAGGATCATTGCAAAAGACAATCATGCTCCTGCTTGGGGCAGCAAACAAGCAACAATCACAAGTTGATCAAACACTTGGCATTCATGAATCATGAACTCAAGGTTCCCACAGACAAAAGGTTGCGCCCTTTGCCTATTCATGACTGATCAATGTCCAAGCTCAAGTAACACCTCACCGAAAAAGGTTAACACTTGAATTAAGTTCCTTAGCTCGTCCGCAGCAAGGATTCTAGAATGCGTGCCCTTTCCATACTTGGGGCATCAAGAGTTGGTTAGGTTACTGAGAAACCCTAATCATTAGTGCTTTGGTTATTTATTTTTGCTCGGCGTTGCGCCTTGCACAACGCTTCCCAAAAAGGGGCATCTATAGACACCAAAACAACACCAATCCGATTATGTGACAACAAGCGCTGATCGCATTGACACAAATAGCCCCCAGGGCAGCCCCCAGAGGTCAAACAGTGGTCCTAACCACTCCCAAAAGTAGTTTGGAAGGTCAAAGGTCAATTTGGCACCTTTTTGGCACCTTGCTCTCTGCTCGTCCCACCCCGGGACGAATACAAACTGGCATTCGTCCCACCCAGGGACGAATAGCAGCATTCGCCCCAGGGTGAGGCGAATAGAAGGTTTGACTGGCAAAAAAAGTCAAACCTCGGCAACTCCGCTAGTTAACTGAGGCTTCAGGCCATGCAATTGCGAGGAATAGCTTTTATTCAAGAAGAGAGACTTTAGTCATGCATGTCTTTATTTTAGAGACCTCATGCAAGGAGATTCTAAATCAAGGAACTAGCTTTTCTCTCGAAAATAGGACAGTTAACTCAAGTAGCGCCCTCGCATGCGCAATTTAAACAAGGAGACCCTAAGGTCTATAAATTGGGGAGTTTTCCCACCCAAAAGATATACAGAGAAGGAGCATTTGAGCAACGAAGTGCTGCCAATTTACATACCTACTTGCGATTTGTGCTTTCACATCCTTAATCTCTCATTCGAAAGGGAGGTTATTGGGTGAGTATTGGAAACACGAATCCGGACCCAAAACCCAATTTTTGACCATAAAAACTCACAAAATTTGTCGACAACACCCCATAAAGAGTTTTGGACCCATCCCAAGTGGATTGGTGCTGAAACAGTGTCCCAAACGGTGGGCGTCCTGCCCTCGGGCGCTCCCCAAACTGTCACAGTCCTATTCGCCCCACCCCGGGATGATTAGAAATATGTGATAGATTTCTTTAGTTTTTCTTTTGAATTTTATTCTAGATATGCTAAATAGGTTACAGTTCAAATTTCATTTCATTCTGAGCAATTTTGACCAGGTTTTTGTCATTTCCCGCCTTTACTAACTTGCAGATGGCACCAGAAAAATCTGGGTGATAGAGGTAAAATTGGAGAAATCTGACCTTCTGGGTCTTCCCAAAACACCCCCAATTAGCTAACCCCAAGTTTGCAGGTCATTTGGAGCTTCCGAGATAGGACATTGAAGAGGGTGCTTTCTGATAGGTTATTGCAGGTCTATTCGTCCCACCCTGGAGCGAATACAAATCTGTGAGGAATTTCTCGACTGTTCTTTTTGCAGAGGTCTTATGATAACATATTTATGCTACTGTTAAATTTTCAGGTCAATCCGAGGTCATTTGATTATCGATTTAATATTTTCATGCATATACTGACAGTAGGCCTTGGGAAATACATGCTTTATTCTATCTGCAGGTGCTACTAATATTTTTTGTTTCTTTGAACATAGGTTTTTGACATCAGAAGAGCAGGAAGGAGTGAACAATCATACACACAAGTGGCGGCGACATTTTGGTCCGCCCATCTTATATGTGGGCACGCGGAAGAAGGATTGTTGTTTATAGATGCGATAAGAAACTTATTTGACGCTCCTATTCCCTAAAAAGGAAGGAGACGTATTGTAACACAACTCTGAAAAGCATATCAATAAAAAGGGCCATATTTTATATTGCTTTTATCTTGTGTCAATTCGTCTATGCTCTTTCTTTTTATGCACTTTGCAATACATAGGCTATAAGCGTTAAGTTTGATTTTAAAAGCATCCATTTTGGCACTTTCCTTTTTGTTTCCGTATCCTCGTGCTTTCAGATGTTATGTAAAATGAACTCCACAATGCGGGGTCCTGTTGTAGAGGTAAGTGGAACCGATTCCACCCACTTGGTGAAATACTTTGTGGCCGTTATGATAAATGTGTTACGACCTGATGACACAGGGGAGATCTTACTGATTAGATCAAGGTCCCACTACAAAAATGGCCAAGCCGATTGGATCGGCTGCAAGGCCTAGGAAGGTACGTGTGTCAGATTAGCATGGTATTGACATTTCATGCACTTCCTCACATATGTGCAAAAATATTGCTCTAAAGATGGCCAATAATAGCCCATGCAGAGAATGCACTTTGCGATAACCATTCCACTGAAGTGGCCATCACATGTACCATCGTGTGCTTGGGCGATTGCCCAAGTAAACTCCTGTTGGTCCAAGCAATAAAGGAGGATTCCTTCATAGCTATGATGGTACAAAATGTTTCCTAACAAGACATACTTTGCCACTTTCTGCTTGAATGCTCGTTTCACAGCATGCGTCAATCCAGGTGGGAGGTTACCTAACTTGAGGTAGTCCCTTATGGGTGAATACCAATCCTGTTGATCGAAAACCTTGACAGTCTGAATGGCCAATCCCTCTTGAAGTTCATCTCGAGAAAAAGCTGAGTAGGAAAGAACTTGTAAGAATAGCTTTGTGTTGCTATTAAGGGGAGTAGGGGAGAATAAGGACCCCCAGTTGGCATGATTCAGACGATCGTGGATTCGAGAGAACCTATCCTAAGGTGGTTCAATTGGATCAAGTGGATTCCTGGCATTAAGTCAGAGCTTGCATGCTCCATTGTGGATTGTGATAATGTTTTGACTTGAATGGTTGTCATATCACCAAAAATGTCTTGTGATATTAGTGACCCCAAAGAGGCCATAGTGTCCGTAAAATGATTCGATGACCGAGGGAGCGCCTCGATGTCATACCATTCAAGTTGTACTAGGAATTTGTCCACAAGGGCTTTGTAGGCCTATAGAACTAGGCATTTACATTGGAATACCCCTTTAACTTGGTTGATGATTAACAACAAATCACCAAAGATGTTTAATCGTTTGATGTTCATGGTGATTGCTGTCTGAAGACCTAGGAGCAAGGCTTCATACTCTGCATTGTTGTTGGTGCATGGGAAATTTAATTTAAATGACAGAGGCATTGGAGCACCTCACGGTGTGAATAATACTATTCCCATGCCACCACCTTGCTCACATTTAGAACCATCAAAAAATAGGGTTATGTCAGCCTGTGACTCAGGCTCGTCATAATCTGGTTATTCTGAGACATGGAATACCCCTTCATCGGGTAGTTCTATGACCAGAGGCTGATCGTCTTCGAGAGGAGCCTCCGCTAGTTGATCGGCTCTGACCTGACCTTTTATGGATTTCTATCCAATAAAATCTATGTCAAATTCCATCAACAACATGATCCATTTCACCGTGCGACTACTATGATAAGTGTGACTCATCATGTATCGTAATGGATTCTTCTTAGACACAACATACGTAGTGTTGCTCAGCATGTAGTGGTGTAGATTTTTGGTAGCAAACACCACTACCAAGAAGAGTTTCTTGACGTATGCATAGTTAAGTTCATAGCTTACTAGGGTGCAGCTAAGATAG
The DNA here is from genome assembly GCA_028583015.1 of Wollemia nobilis. NCBI lineage: Eukaryota > Viridiplantae > Streptophyta > Pinopsida > Araucariales > Araucariaceae > Wollemia > Wollemia nobilis. Next base: position 8,686,801 of record JAQPPZ010004842.1, read on the forward strand.
CATGTAGCCTGCTCTTTATGAAGTTCATTCTTCTGGGTGAGCATGGCGCCTAGTGCCACCTCAGTAGCTAAGATGTATAAGTAGAATGACACTCTTGGTCTTGGCAGTGCCAATACTGGCGGCAAATCCAAGTATTGCTTGATGTCGTCAAAGGCTGACTAACACTCGTCATCCTAGTGAAATGCTACCCCTTTATGCAATAATTTGTCCATGGGTCAGCCCTTTTCTGATAACTACGCTATGAAGCGCTTGATCGATGCGACCTTAACCTATAGACTTCTGAGCTGCTTGATGGTAGTGGGGGGAAGCATTTCAAGGATTACCTTGACTTTGTTTGGGTCCACCTCGATGCCTCGCTTTGAGACTATGAAACCCAAGAGTTTTCCAGATGTGATGCCAAATACGCACTTCTTGGGATTCAGTTTGACTTTATGTTCCATGAGGCGATCGAGGATATTGCTTAAGTCATCGAGATGATCTGGGCGCAAAAGAGATTTGGCCAAAAAATCATCCATGTAATCTTCCAAAGTTTTATGCATGTAATCATGGAAAATGTACATCATGGCACATTGGTAGGTGGCATCAGCATTTTTAAGGCCAAAAGGCATGACCTTATAACAAAATGTCTCCCAAGGCATTGTGAACGTCGTTTTTAGTTGGTCCTCGGGATTGATACAAATATTATTGTATCCCAAAAAACCATCCATGAGGGAAAGTATTTCATGGCCCATTGTAGTGTCTACCAATGCATTGATGCTCAACAAGAGGAAATCATCCTTAGGACTCGCTTTGTTTAGATCTCAAAAATTAGTGCATATGCGAATCCTCCCTTCAGGGTTCTTGACGGGAACCATGTTGTGCAGCCATGGCGGATAATCCATGCAGATGACAAAATGTGCATCCAAAAACTTTTGTAATTCGTCTTTGACCATTAAGGCCACTGTTGGGTGCATCTTACATAGTTTTTGCTTAACTAGCTTGACTTTCGGATCAAGCGTTAGATTATGCATGACTAGCTACGAATCTAGCCCCGACATGTCTCTATATGACCATGCAAAAACCTCCTTCTTCTCTTTGATAAGGGCAATGTAGTTAGCCTGCTCTTCGGGGGATAAACTTACCCCTAGCTTGATGATATATGGATTCATTGTATCAAAGCCGATGTCTACGTCAGTCATCTCCTTGACCGACATGTGGGATCCATCCTCAAACTGGTGTGGATTTGGGATCAAATGGATATCATTTGCTAAGTTTAAATCTACGTTGGGAACCTCGGGTTCCTCTTCAGCATGGAAAATATCCTAAGTTGGCCCTGGGGTGAAATGAAGCATCTCATCGAAAGGCTAGTACTTTGATGGGGATGAAGGTGAATTGACGTGATCCCAGTCTATGGCATCTATGTCTAGATACAATGACTATGTTGGATCGAATGAGTTGTGGATGGGGGCGGTTAAGTCAATGGAGATCATGTTGATGAAATGATTTTGGTCTCCATTACCATGGGTGTGATGACTCTGACATTCTAGATGTTCTCTGTGCTTCAGGTCTGGCTCTAGAGGTATTGGTACGAATGGATTGGCCCTATGTGCAGATAGGAAGATAGGGTCTGCCCTCGGCACTAATGTCGCTATAGGGTCTCTGGGCGAAAGGTATTCTTCATACGCCCAAAGTGGCAGATTCAACAATTTTTCCCACCACGTTGGGTCTACATACCACTCATGCCCTAGCACTATGTTTAGCTGTTCAAATATGTCATTAATCTCTAAGGGGTATTGTTGTTGTTGCATGTGATTGAGATAGGCCATCTCAGTCTCATATTCATAATCATTGTCGGAGATCCAAAAGCCTTCATTGGTTCCAAAAACTTTTTGTGACATTAGAGGCTCATCTTGCTTGAGCAAATTGATCTGGCCCCATTGGGGTTGTTTTGCTCTCTACGGTGGGGCCTGATTACCTTGGAGTGGCGCTTGCTCGATTGGAGCATCTAAAGGGAACATTGTCAAGAGGTGTTCTTGATAATAATCCATGGGGATCACCTGTGAGTGATCGCTATTTGATTCGAAGGGGTCATACTCTGACTCGTCCTCTGAGGACCCTTCTTAACATTGTCTAGACCTTCCTTGAAAATGAGCTCTCAAGCTTTCTCCTCTCTTGAGCGAAGGGAAGGGATTGCGAGGGTCAACAAGGTTGATTGCCTTTAATGGGAGATAATCCCTCAATGTATATGTCATGTTAGGGTTGGCATATGGATCTAATGCCAATCCCCCCTTGTTTCCTATCCTTAGGCCTTACATGTTCTCCACCAATATGTCCAAGGGCAGGGGGTGGTTGAACCCTACTCTTGACTTGTCATATGGCATTTGGTATCTTTGTTGGCAATGAACATGTACCCCTTGCTCATATCTACCTAACCCATATCCATGCCAATTGCATTGGCCAAGGTATCTCAAAGCAAGGTCTGGGTTAGACAAGTAGTTGATATTTTCAGCAAAATGCTCTTCATCTTCATCCTCTTGTGTGCATGGTGCAACACCATGATCAAGGCCCCCATACACAAAGTTTGTCTCGTTCGATGGGTAGCCTAAGCGAACAATAGTGCCGATGGGGAGGCGAGGTCTCCCCATGTCCTACATGGAATCTAGTGTGGGTGTTGCTACAATATTCCATACTAGATACTCCCCCAGGCCCATATTGGCCATCTCAACAGTGATTGTTGGTAGTTGAGGGGGAGGGAATGGAAGTTCTCCCTAAGTCCACTCCATGTTGGGTGAACTAGGAATCTCAACTTCCATTTGACTAGGCATCTCCTCAGTAGAGATAGTTGATACTGATGGCAGTGTCTCTTCTAGAGGTTGCGCCTCTTCTAGAGGTTTCTTCCCTTTATCCTTATATTTGGCCCCCATAGGTGGTGTCATTGGTGGAGGACCAGACGATGAAGATGGACCCGACTGGGGTTTTGAAGAACTTGCTAATGGGGATGCCTACAAAATTAGACCTTGTTTATATGGATTAAATTGGAAATCCAAATGCATTGATGGAAGGGTTGATTACGACATTAGCTGCATCGCATTACAATACTTGAAGGGTTCTAAGTCCGTCGGGACTACATGCACCTCCCCTTCAAATGTATACTTTAAGCACTGGTGAGCTATCGAAGGGACACACTTCATGTCCCTGATCCATGGCCGCCCTAGCAAGATATTGTATGCCATCTCTCCTTCCAAGATGTGGCACAATGTAGGTATAGTCTTTTGTCCCACTTGGATGGGTAGGACTATTGTGCTAACTGTCAAGCATATTGCATCATTGAATGCTCGTAGTGTATATGTGGAAGCCGTGATGTGAGATGCTGGCAACTTTAGATGTTTCAATGCCATTGTTGTGATGATATTACTGTACGAGCCAGTGTCTATCAAAACCCTCTTATATGGGATCTCATTGACTCGTGTGATAATGTGCAGGGGTGGATCCACCATGTCATCAGCCACTGATTTCACTTCGCCTTCTCGAAATGAGATGACTGGATAAGTGCATTGTTTGATGTCCCACAAAGTTGTTGAAAGAATTTGTTTCATGGGGCTGCAACTCGATGCCTTTCAATATCTCCATTAGAGCCTCCCGATGGAGAATTGATTATTGTATGAGCTCATATATGGAGATCCTAGCTAAGGTGGTCCTCAAACTCTTAGTGAGTTTGGTCCGAAGTGTGGCCACTAGTCTAGGCGGAGGAGGTTGTGCAAGGTGCTGTTGCGGTTGTGTTATTGTTGGCACCTCACCTATAGTTGTCGTGGGGGCAGCTACACTTGGATACCTCCTATTCCGAGTCACTATACTGATCATCCCTACATACCCCTACATGGGGCAGTTTTGTGTGACCTCATTAACTTGTAGGGTTTTTGCCTATGGAGCATGAGTAGGCAAGGGGTCTTTAAAGACCTCCATTTTTTGATTTCTTGGTGTCACGAGATTATCCATCACTAGTGTCTTGTTATAAATTAAGTCTTGCACCAAGCCCTTAAACTTCTAGCAAGCATTTAGGTCATGTCCCTATCGTCTATGGAACCTATAGTACAAGTCCTCCCTGTACCCCTTAGGCTTGGGAGAATTGGGGTCTATGGTTTGAATCTTTGGTAGGTTGATAAAATTTTCCACTAACAAGCGATCAAACAAGGAGTCCCTAGACTCTGTGTAGGGTGTGTATTGTCACCTAGGGCGACACTACTGACTCTACTCTTGCCTCTGATTTTCTCTGTCATAGTTGTTAGGAGGCACCACATGATAATTAGCCTTTTGGGGCTATGTTACTTATGCAGGCTTAGGGACATTGATAACAACTTGATTGATCGCAACGGGTTTCTATTTCATGGTCCCTATTTTAGTGTTCTTAGTCCACTCTTTTTTCTTAGGTTTGGCTATCTCGCCATCCTATATCTTGATCTCTTCAATGATCCTGGCTTGCGCTAGAGCTTCTTCTAAGGTGGCATATTGCTGCAGCTACAATAGCATAGAGATCGATCTCAAACAACTCTTTGAGAACATTTGATTGAGGTCGGACATAGGAGGGAGGTAGGGTAGCTTTGAAAGCAAAGTCCTCCATCAATTCCCATATGCTGCCATGGTTTCTTCCTCATACTTCCTGAGGCTGGCTAAGTCACTTAGCGACACATTCTTCTTGGTGTTGAAGGCGAAGTGTTCGAGGAACGCATCCACTAACTGATCTAGGTTGTTAATGCTATGATTTGGTAATTGAGTAAACCAATCCGCGATAGGGCCTACGAATGTGGTTATAAATGTTATTAATAACAAAGCATCATTGTCCTGAATGCCAAAGCATTGGCTCAGGAATCTCGTCACATGATCTTGGGCGTCCTCATCACCTCTAAATATTGCCAACTAAGGTAGCTTAAAGTGTTTAGGGTAAGGGGGTGCTGGCACTGACGGATGCATAGGATGATTGCAGAGCTGGCATAAAGTGGGCTTTTAGGGCCTAAAAGTTTTGGTTTCCACAGACTCCAGATGCTCTAGTAGCACTTTATATGCATCTGAAGATTTAATCTCTTCCTCTTTAGTTTGCTCCCTTTGTGGGTTGTGGGAGACTTGAGGCCTATAGAGGGGTGGCCGGATAGCAACCCCTTCACCTTGGTAGGGCATTTCAGCCCTCTCTTCTTCTTGCTCATACTCATCGTAAGCTTCTTGAGGAGTCTCTGGACGAGACCTATGACCCTGGGTGGGTCCCTATGGAGGGTACCCATCATTGTTTTGAGAAGTGGCCTCCCGCTCAGGTCTAGGAGGTCTCAAAGGTAGTACTTGGTAAGGTCACAGAGACCTATCTTGCACTAAGGGATTACGCATCTCATACGATTTTGCTCTTTGGGTGCGAGGGGTTGGAACTCTCTAAAGAACTGGGTTATGGAGCAGCTCATTTGTTTGGCACCGAATGCACTCTTTGCTAAGGTGATATAGATGCTCTAGCTGCTGTTGGTCTTGCTCAAGTCGCATGATCTATGCTTGGTAGGCAACATGTCTGGCAACTTCCAGGTCGATTTGTTTCACCATCTTGAGCCTAGGAGGCCTGGATGCCTCTCCTATGCACTTACCTCGGTCATGATGATCCGAGATCTCAATAGGTCGCTTCCATTTATTGATGTTGGTGGAATTTACCTGAGGCTCTGGCCTCAGTAGGTGATCATCGTATATAGCGTATGTGGAAGCACATGGCTCCCACATTGTATATTGCTCCTGAGGAATGTAATGGTCTTTCGAGTGCTCCCTTTCGTATGTGTGAAAGTGGCAGGCAGAGTTGGCTTGCCCTATTTGGAGAGCCTTGTGCTCTAGGTTTTGTCTATTGGTTCTAATAATGATGGAGGGTAAAGGGGGGATGCCATAATCATCTGTCCTCTCCTCATGGACCCTATGCTACTCTAGCACTTCATCGCACGATGGCCACTCATATCGAGCTTCTAAGGGAGCCTTCCTGTCTATGTTGAGCGCCACGTGTAAGGAATCCTCCTGAAAGGGGCTATGATGAATGAGCATGTCCCTCAAAGGGGTGCCCCTATAGTTCCATTCTGACATGGAACGATGTAGACTCTCTTGTGGGTCAGGCCGCCAAGGCGGTATGACCAAGTCCTTGGGGCTATAGCAAATGTGACTTGTGCCCCCTTGTACACTCTTCGTAGCTTCCGCCCTTGATTGGGCTTGGCTACAGGTGTACACCATGGTGGTGTTTTTCTACAAGCTATGTAGGTTTTTATCTCTTTTTATGATTTTTATGCTACACTAAACAGAAAAGGTCACACACACACAAAGCAATGATTATCTCATTTAAAGATTAAAAGTGTGTCCTAAACCTGGTTTAGTGTGTTTTGGTTTTTGTTTCTTTTGTTTTTGAAGGTTTTTGTAAAGAACGTTTAAATGCAATATGATGTCTCTTATGACTCCCAAAAATGGTCGCCCCTTCAATATACCATTGCCAAGCCGATATACCAACCTCTCTATATACCCGCCCTTATGTGAGGGAAACTATAGGTACGTGAGAGCAGATGGTACATGGAACGTAGGCGATACGAAAGGAGAATCACCTTGTTTATGACACCTATCATAGAAGACTTATCCTCATGTGCTAGGAATCACCTCAGCTACACTCGGTCAGCTTTCGTTAGGATTTACGTCTAGCAATAGTAGCAATCGGGGTAATGGATGCAAAAATTCAAGCCAAGATGGTGATGAAATCCACCGTTGGTCTTGATCAAGGGCTGGGGTTTTATGACCAGCTCCTTGGTTTTTAATTTGCCATGTGATGTGTGGGGTTCTTTTTATTTTGCAAAAAGGAAACAAGCAAGTAGTAAAAGAAAACTTTCCCTAAGCAAGCAAGTAACCTAAAAATAGAAACTAAAGACAAAAAATGATAGGAAAATTTTAGAATCCCTACCTCTTCTCTGCCCAAATCTGCTGGCTCTGAGTTTCTACCCTGAAACTATGTAGAGAGAGATTCATCCCTGGAAGGGATGAATAACAGAGCTGAATTCATCACAGGGTGGGGCGCATTCCAATTCGTCCCTGGATAAGACGAATTCTAGCTCTATATTTGCCATAGACTGGAATGAACAACAGTCCTGCGTTAAAAAAAATGATACCTGCAAGCAAAAAGCAAGTTTTGATAAGATTTATGATCTAAAAAAAATAGAGGATAGGGTCCCACTGTGATCGCCACTAAAAGCACGAGGATACGGAAATAAAAAAGGAAAAGCTCCAAGTACGATGCAAAACGGAACTAAAATTAACGCTAAGTCCTACGAATTGAAAATACATGAAGTCGAAAAAAGCATAAATTAATTGAAACACAAATGAAAATATAATGCGGAAAACAAACCTTTATTTTATTAATATGTTTTGAAATTTGGTTACAATTCGCCTCCTCCCTTGTTAGGGGCGAGGAGCGTTAAATTTGTTCTTTGTTTACATCCATGGGTAGCTCTCCTTCTTCCGTGTGCCCACATGTAAAGTGGGTGGACCAAACATTGCTGCCACTTGCGTTGATGAGTCTTGACTCCCTTGCTTCTCCTTTAACATCTAGATCCTGCATTCAAAGAAACAAGAAACATGTTAGTAGCACCTGCGGATGAGATGAAGCATGCAATCCCCAAGCCTACGATTAGTGCATGCAAAAATTAAATAAAATGATAACTAACATATATCCAAATGATCTAAAATTTTGACAGGGGTATCAAGACCTCACAAAGAAAACACTAAAAATTGAACAGTCAGGAAATTCCCCACAGATTTGAATTCGCACTAGGGAGGGACGAATAGACCTGCAACAAAACACCGGATAGCACCGCTCAAAATGTCACATCTGGACAGCTCCAAATCTCTTGCAAAAGTGGGGGATAGCTAATTGGGTGTATTTTGGGATGACCCAGATGGTCATATTTCCACGATTTGGCCTCTAACACCCAGATTTTGATGATGCCCTCTACAAGTTAGTAAAGACGAAAAAATGATGAAACATGATAATATTTTCTCAAAAATGTTATGAAATCGAAATTGCAAACTATCTAAGTAGCATAAGATGAAATGCAAAAGAAAATGACAAGAGGACAATATGCCATATATTCCTAATCATTTCTAAAGGGGACGATTAGATCTGCAACAGTGCGGGGGAGGGGGGGGGGGCGCCCGGGGCATGCCGCCCACCGTTTGGGGCCTAATTTCGGCACTAATCCACTTGGGATGGGTCCAAAATATCTTATAAAGTATTGTTAGAAAATTGGGTGGTATGTTGTGGAAAAATGTCAGGTTTTAGGCTCAATATTTGACCTTCCAATGGTCACCCAATGACATCCTCTCTAAAAGAGATCAAGGGTGTGAAAGGCACAAATCAAAAAAGGGCATATGGGGAAGTAAAACAACAACACTTCATTGCTCAAAAATGCTCCTTCTCTGTATATTTTGGGGTGAGGAAACTCACCAATTTATAGACCTGGAGGTCTCTTGGATTGGGCATGTAGAGGCACCACTTGGAAATCATGCCTTCCTAGGGGGAGGGAGATTCCTCCCTAATTAGGGACTTCATGACTACCCTTGCAACTGCCTATAATGTTCAAAAATGCTCACCCACACTCCCATGCGATGAAGGAAGCGTTAAGTGGTGGATCTGAGCTGCCATTTTTCAAGATTTGAATTTTTGCCCGTCAAACCTGCTATTCGCCTTACCCTAAAGTGAATACTGCTATTCATCCCTAGGTAGGGTGAATCCCAGTTTGAAATCATCCCTAGGTGAAACGAGTACTGATCAAAGTTCTTGAAGGTTCCAAATTGACTCCTGATCTTCCAAACCTACTGTGAGAGTGGTTAGGACCACTGTTTGACCTCTAGGGGCTGCCCTTGGGGCTGTGTGTGTCAATGCGATCAGTGTTTGCAGTCACATAATCGGATTGGTGCTGTTTTGGTGTCTACACTTCTCAACTTCTAAGAACTAATTTTTTGTAATAAAATCTTAGACAATAAAAATAAAATAAATCCAAAACTCCAAATCCCTGAAATCAACATCTTCACTAGTTGTTCTTCAATGTAGTGGAAAGAAATCTATGTTGAGTCCTAGTCTTCATGAGTTTTTTTGTAACCCTGTGGAAAGACTCTAGACAAAACAAAAAAATTCAAATCTTGTAATACAATTCTCCTTATCTCCTATCAATCTCCCTTGTGGATTTTATACCACTATTAGCTTTTGATGCTTAATACTTGATAAAATTACCATAGGACTTAATTACAATAATGAAATGAAATGAAATAGCAAATCAATATATAAATTATAAAAAAATAATAAATAAAATCAATATGTTTTTTTTATTGGTAAAAGGGGTTTTGAAAGGATCCCATAAAATTTTACATAGAGTGAAACATTACAAAAAGCTTTGCAGAGGCAAAAAATAAAAAAAATGAACTCCAATACTGTTTGAGGGACTAGGATGATCCAATCAAATTTAGGGAGAACCCAAATTGAAAAACCAGAAATAGAAACATAACCAAGGTCATGCAAGGGCTAAAATAGAAGCAAAAAATATAAACTAGACCATGTAGGGGCAGAAACAAAAGACCTAGTAAAAGTACCCTCGTAGGGGTAGAAAAAGTAAAAACCAGCCCCTTGAAGTCGAACTAAGACAGAGCCCAATTAGAAATTTGTAATATTTGGCCCACATTCATTGTTAGCAATGCTATCTCCCATAAAATTCTTGAATTCCTCAAGGATTTCGTATTAATTCTTGTATTTCTCGAGGAGGGTATCCCATTGCACCAATAGAGAAGAGATGATCTTGGATGCTAACTCGAGGGCCTTGAGAAGATCTTGAATTTCTTGAAGATATCCATGATCTGATAGATTGGGAAAATTTGTGATCCAAGAGACCAACCTTGGTGCTTGTGTAGACGTACCCTTGGTGGGGACCAATTTCTTGGATGGATTCTCATTTTTGTCTTGGAACGATATAGAATTATCTAAGATATCATAAATGACCAAGGGAGCTTTCCGCTTGCTACATCCTACCTTGGCATGAAGGAGATAACATCGGGGCTCAAAATTTTGAGAACTAGGGATATCCTCCACTCTGGTCGTAGGTCCCAAAGTACAATTGGAAGGAGGAGAGATTAGAGCATCTCCCCCTACATCCCCTCTAATGTCAACAAGACTAGTAATTATATGATTCTGTTATGCAATAACATGGTTAAAAAGGATACAATAGAGGCATTGATAGAGGAGAGATGAGTCAATCCACCTTTTTATGTTCAGCACCAACCTTTCCATAGACCTAAACATGTACTAAAAAATATTTACCATCTTCTTCCCTCGAAGGTGGTTTAGAAATGCTAAATGGAAACTTCTTAGGATCACACCCAGGTTATCGAGGGTGAAGTACTAGAGAACCATGACCATGATAGTGTCCAAAGGCTTTGGCAATGTTTTCAAAAAAATACCCCATTTATCCTTACCCAAGGATTCTTCTCTACCCCTAAAGAGGGCCAATTCCCCCTGAAGAGAATGCTTCTCTCAGTTGATAATTTCACAATCATTAGGGAGGCCATTGATTTCAGCCAGTAAGTCCACCATGATAGTGAAGCCTAGGCCTTTGAGGACAACATATCCTCCATTCCAGGTGCACATAAAATCTAGTGATAGGTTCATTTCACTCCCATTAAAAAACTACAAAAACTTTAGAAGGCCATGATCTCTAAAAATATATTCAACCAAGGGGGTGAGTTGAAGGGATGAAGGCTCGACCTTGGCCATGATGGGAAACAAAGGCAGAGAAAAAAGGACTTAGGAGGGGAAAGGTGGTGAATATGGAAGGCCATCAAAAAAATTATGGTGGAAATAAAGCTATAGGAAGGGCCTAGAAAGCACTAGAATCTGAGGTGATTTGTGACCCACGTCATCCAACTCATGCGAAGAGGCATAGGCACGAGTGGAGAGGCATGCAAAACAAGGGTGAGGACTAGATAGAGATGGGCTTGGATGACATCAAGACCAACACACGAGGCATTCCAGGTCATAAAATAGTAGGAGGGTGGTAAGACCCCAAGGTCTTACTATAAAATTAATAAATAATTTAATATAAATGTAATCGCAGGCCACTCAAAAGGGGGCTCCCTTGTAATCGCTTTGCCACTATAGGGGGCTCCCTCCTTTAAATATTTAATACTACTTTTATTCTTCTTATTTTGATGATTTGTGTGAATGGCCAACCTAATATATATCTACCCTAAATCTATGTTGGTGAAGAGACATGATGGTTCACGTTATGAAGAGACGTGATGGTTCATGTTATGAAGAGATGCGATGGTTCACTTTATGAGTTAATAATATAATAATTAAATTATTAGTAATACTAACTAATAATGTTAGGATGGAGTATCCTAACATGCCATCCTCCTTAAAAATATCTTTCTCTTCTGATACCAGGGTAAACAGTGGGAGGTGGATGATGGATCTGATACCAAATGTTAGGACACCAATCACTAATGTGAAACTTAAATATAAAATATTAAAAAAAGAATCATTGTGTTTAAGGAATCGCAGTTGAAATTGTATGGATGACACAACAATTAACAAGTAAATGTATCCTTCCATGATATTTTGGATCATCTTCATTGTCCTAATATACCTAGCTAAAAGGTGTGAAAAGTGAAGGGATGTGTCCCTTTAGAAACATAATATAATATAATATAATGCTAAGTCATGTTAGGAGGGTCCTAATAGAGGGGTAGCTAGCTTGGGTGGATGAGGGTGAATGACACGAGTGCTCAGGGAGGTTAAAGAAAATAAGGGCCTTTGTGTTGCTAGAATCCAAGAGAACAAAATGACAAGGGATACGAGATAGGGGTACTAGATAGAAAGGTATGTGAACCAATTGATAAGGATGAGCATAGGATAGATATGGGCCAAAAAACATCAAGCAATGACAAGGGACAAAACTAGAAACTCCTGGATCCTTGAAACTAGGGTGGTGACCAAAACAAGGCTAGCGAATAGGAAAATAGATGATGATTCCAAAAAATGATTTCGAGCAGATTGGATTGAAGTCCTAACGATGAAGGTTATAAAATTTTTGATGATTTAAAATATATAGGTGAACAAAATGAGCTTAGGTAGAGAAAAAATTGATGATTTGTGGTTCCAAGGGTGCACTTTGATGAAACTAGAAATTTACCTATTGGAAATAAAAAATGAAGGTATTCCTACATGAGTTGAGATACATGGAAATCCACGTATTGAGTATGTTAAGATTATGATGAAAGTACCTATTGGGGATGTTGTTTGAGGTGCTTGTAGATAGCCAAGTGGTGAGAAGAAACTTGTTTATCTAGCGATGCGGAATCCAGCTGGATGTTGAACCTATGCGACATCATATTGAGTAAGGGTTGACCTTTTATAAAGAGGTCCAATCATATCTAGTAGGATGAAGCAACTATATAGAGCATAAAGGGGCCAATGAGGAAGTTGAGATGTGAATAATCTTGGAATCAATGAGGTAACATCCGATTTCTAGTCTCGATACCCCCAAAGTAACTTTTTGTTGATTTCATCGACATTGATGTCAGTGATGGCCTGGAAAAAGGATATTTTCCACATAGTGAGACCCTATTCAAATATGCCCATATTTGCTAAAATATCGATGGCGTGGTTTCTTTATCTATAGGTGTGGCTTTTCCTTACATCAGAGAAGGAGAGCATCAAATGCTTGAATTTAGTGATCATGTTGGATATATTCCACTATACTGGGAGAGTCCCGATTATTAGGTAATTGATGATGTTATTGGAGTCCCCTTCCATTATGATATTAGGGGCCTGTAAACTATGAAGGAGAACAACTCCATGATAAATATATCTAGCCTCATTAAAGTAGCTATAATTATGGCTCAAATTCTCAACATAGGCTAAGATGATGTTCCCTGAGTGGTCTCTAATGATGTCACCCACCCCTGCAACCTCAGGATTACCTTTGGAAAATCCATTGAAGTTCAGTTTGAGGAATCCTATGGGGGAGAGATCCATTTGATGAGAGAGCAGTATACCCATGGAGGAACATGAATGTGGATGCCTTTGGAGATCTTGAAGGAGGAAACTAAAAGAGCTTCAGATTTTGTCTCAAGATTGTCTACATTGTGTGCGATGGACACATTCTCAGTAGTGGCAACAATGATTTTGGATAGAACATACTTCTCATTATGAATGGAGTCTCTAAAAGTACAACCATTGCATTCTTGCTAGATTTACCAAAGAAAATGGAGAAGTTAGAAAGACCAAAAGGTCTTTAGGTGATGGCATCTGAAAGGGTTAGGCCACTAGACATAAAGATAACTTAAAAGGTTAGGCAGGATCCAGGAGATGCCAATAGAGGAGAACAGGGAAGAGAGTATGGAATAGGAGAAATTGCAAGATAAAATGATATGCTAGGTAGATTCATAGTCCATAACATAAAGATACCATCGATTACGAATAGAAAAGCCACAATGATGGAGGTTTGGGATGGTGAGGATTTTATCCTAGATAGTGAGCTAGAGGAAGAAATTGACCTTAGGGATAAGATAGGGTTTCCAAATGAGCTTGGAAGGGAACCAGGGGGGAAGGGTTGATAGAGAGGGAATAGGCTAACTTAATGGAGAAGAGGCCATTGGAGGTAGGTTCCTAGAGGATGGAGTCTTCCATAGGGGAGGTCAGGATGACACAAAGATGCAACATCAATGAGAGGTTAGCAAGGGCTTATTTTTGCTCATCATTGAGGATGTCAATAGGAAAGGGTTTCCAAGAGTGGTTATTGGGAAGAAAAAAATTGCATACGTTAGATCCAAACAAGGCATCAGTCACTAGCTTAAGGCACAAGATATTCTCACACTCAAAAGAGTGGATTTTTTATTAACCAGAGGTCTTCCTAAAATCTAATACTATTGCTATTGCCCAAATTCCATAAAATGCTCTTCTGAAGGATATGATTTATTTTAAGGACTGAGTTCTATATAGCAGATCCATTTACAATATCTGTATGACCACCAGTGACTATCCCCTACAGGTACGGTCCCCAAAAATGGGTAAAATAGGGTTAATTTGACCCTAGAAAATGCCCTAAAACCCTTAAAAAATACAAAAAAATAGGCATTTAACTCTAATTTTTTGAAAATAAAACATAAATAGGAGGTAAATTTTATACATTTCAGTCCTCATAGGGTTTCTTAACCATTATTGTGGTTGTAGTAAAGAAATTACAATAGAAATCGCAAACATACAATAAAATAGGGCAAAGAAAGACATGTGGTCCATATCCATTTCGTATCGGCTCCACCGCCTATTGCATCCCATGGTTGGATAATGTTGTAGGTTGATATTTTTATAGTGGTACACTTCATAAAATACCTCTCCTACCTCTCTTCTCTCCAACTTCTCCAAGTAGAATGCAAAAATGAGCTTATATGGACCATTTTGGCCTTATATAGCTCCAAAAGAAGTCGACCACCCATAGGTGGGATGAGCACATGGTTGGCTGGATTTAACACCTTGGTATGGTCATAAATAATTTACTCATACCACCCTAGGATGGTCACACAAAAATTACACTAAAAAACCTTGACAATATCAAAAAAATGGGCCAAAAACCCACCAAAAACAAGGTAGAATGGTCACCAAATTAGTAGGGATCAAGACTAAACCTATAATATTTTTGGATGCATAATAAGAATCTATTTTACTCCCCAAGAATGCCTATATGGCTGGACCACTCCACGGAAATGAGATATTTGGCCTTTTGCCTCCAAAACTATTCATCAAAATAGTCAAAAATCCCCTTCAAATAGGTATATAGTACCATGGGCAAAATAGAGAGTTACCCCAATTAAGTCATATGTGTCAAGCAACTCGTTGCTTTATCATTGGCCATATCCTCATTGAATCATATTAAGGGGGTAGTCATAATAATTATTTCGTAAATCAAATCAACATTAAAACACTCAAAAGTGTAAATTCCATGCATTCAAAAGAATCTCGGCTAAAGATAAATTTTCAAGACCATGTTGGGACAAAGAATTAGCATAAGAAACAAATATATAGGCTTGACCTCCTTGAAAACTCAGGAATTGACCCATGAAAATATTTACAAGAATACAAGGCACCAAGACCTAGTATACCCTAAGCCCCATAAGACTGTTACTACAACATGGCTAAAAGGTATACCCAAAATTGATCCTTCGACTATGTCAATGGCAAGGATTCCAAGAATGTATGATATTTCCACAATGGAGGCATCCAAATTTTATTATGTTAATGAAAAAACTTAATAATTTTATGATTTAGTGATCTATTTTGCTCAATGCTTTGTTGCACATAGCGCATCCCAAAATGGGGCATCTATAGACACCTAAATCATGTAAATCAGATAAGACTATTAGTGCATCACATATGGCCCTATTATGGAAAATATATGTCCCTATTGGGAACCCCTCTAGGCTTTCATAAGGCTTACATAAGGCTCCAAAACTTATTTTTGAGGTTTCCTAGTAGTTTAGGGTAGTTTTGGGGTACCTCCTAGTGATCGTCCCACCAAGGGACAGTCATATTTGGTGATCGTCCCACCCAGGAACGACCATCCATAATCATCCCTGGGTGGGACGACCCCTAACTAGACCCTTGAAAAAGTTAAAGGACGTGCTAAATAGCAATAAAATACTGCCATTAACACATATAATCACCCCAAATTGATTGGGGACCTGCAATTAGACTTTGGGATAGTAGATTGGAAGCTCCAAATGGGTAACCTTCCCTCACCAATGCATGTCAAGGATTAGGACACATGGCGGCACCTACATCGCATGGAAAAACATGCCCCTTTGCCCTAGATTCCCTTTTGGGCTATAAAAGAAGGTGAACTCACCCAATTTCAAAGGAGAGGATTGAAAATTTTGAGCAACAAAGTGCTGCTCAACTTGACCCTCACCCTTTTGCAAACCAAAGTCACCCTACCTTAGCCTTGAAACCCTCTTCATATGAAGGCGATTTCAGGGGAAATAGAACTTGATCCACCTATCCCAAATCGGCCAAATTGAAGGTATTTTTGGCCCCATCTATCGACAATGCTCACATACAAATTTTGGATCAAATCCCATTGGCATAGGTGACAAAACTAAGCCAAATATGTAACCATCCCACCTAGGGATGATCAACAGTCTATAATCATCACACCTAGGGATGACCACAAAAAAAAAGGAATTTGGGAAAAATTCCTCCACAAACCCCTTAGGAATGCCTAGATGAACCTCTGGTCCAAATTTGGTGCAATTTGGAGTAGATTTGATGCCATATTTGAGGTCCTCAATGTTGCAGGTTTAGTTGTCCCTATCAGGGATGATCACTGTTACTGCATAGTTTTACCTTTAATATTTATTCCAAATATCCTCATTTGCATTTATATTAGCTTATAATATGTTTATGCTACATCTAGATCAATTTCCATGTGTGTAGATCAGTTTTTGATGTTGTAGATGAATCTCTTTTTCTATGGTTTTATTGCTTTATTCTATAACACAGGTGCTATTAACCCCATTTCAATCCCTTGTGTGTAGATACAAGAATGCTAGATAGGAGGGAGGAGCTAAAGAGGCATAAGCATGTCAGCCCAAGACTAGCTCTCGATTGTGGGAAGTGGAGTTTCACACCATATAGAACTTCGCCTTAAAGGCCCCTTTCAAGGGACTAGATCCCTTGAACATTGTAATGGAAACTATATCAAAATATGTAAAGGCCCTCAAGGAGATGCATTTGTAATCATATTTGAAGCTATTAATGAATCAATATAAGGAGAAATCCATTATTTTGGTTATAATTTTGCTTTGTTTCATTTGGATTACAAGTTTAAGCTATTTCCCTTTGATTACTTTTATACTGCTTTTCCATTGCAATAGAGTGCCCTTAAGGTGATGTCGTGAAATTTGCTCCTTCACTTCTATCATTAAGGTGGATTGAAGACAAGTTAATACTACAAGGTCATGTTTATTAGTTAGGTTACAAATTAATTGTTATGAGGCTTTAATAAGACCTCATTATGATAGGTTATTTTAATGTGTAATGTCATTTTATGTTCATTTGAATTTCATGTAATATGGATTTGGGAACCCTAACCCTAATCTCATTTTTCTCAATATATAATTCCATAACACAAAGGGAGAGATGTAATTTTTCATTCTCTCCATTGTTGGAAATTTTCTCCTCCTTTTTTCTTGTTTCATGTGGTTGAGCTTGGGCACATAACATTGATCCTTACTACAATTATGACATTATCTATAAATTATACAATTATCATATTGTATTCTCAAACAATATTAATCTAGTTACATGGATTTGGGAGGCCAGTGTGAAAAGTTATGTCAATGGTTATGTGTTACATGATATCAAAGATAACCAATTATAAACATTCCACAATAGTTCTAATGTCATGATTCATTGCATATTGTTGTTAAATAAATTATCAAACCTAAATAGGTTCATTCCTACTTATGAATATTGATATAATATTAAAAATAACATAGGATAGATCTTAATGAGGTCTAATAATATTTATTTATAATTAGAACTTTAAATGGATATAATACTTAGGATTGAATGAGTGACTTTTCCACATTAAAAGATAATCTAAGTCAACTTTTGCTTTAAGCAAATTTCCAAAATGAGAATTAATATTTGGTTATACCCTACTTTCGATTTGCATGATAAAGATAAGTAGCTCATAGTCAATTGCAAATAAATTTACATAAAACTAGGTTGAAAATTAACAAATGTTTTAGAAAAACCATATAACCTAGATCAATTTTGATTCTAGAAATATTTTTATATAATTTATTAAGATTAAAAAACAAATACAAAGTGGAAAAACATACCATAACATAATATCAATATGAAAAATTGATTTAGAGAAAGATTAAGATCAATGAAGGTTTTCCATGTAAACATTATATATGTCCTTGAAACATGAAATCAAAAGTATATATTAGTTAGTATAAATAGTGAGGATCTACCATGAAAATATCAAAGTGATAGACATTCCTTGCAATCCAACTCCAAATTTTTCAATAACCATTTATCTCAATAGAAATTATACCAAAAAAGTGGATACATAAATATAAGAAAGAGATATTTTTAGAGATAACACAAATATTTTATAAATGCATTCCTTATAAAAAATGGATCCCTTAGATAAAGTGGTATGATCTCAACCATTTAAATACCCTCACTTTCAATGAGGAGAATCATGTTTGTGTCTTGTGAGGGGACACATACACAATTGCCAAAAATATTAATTTTAATACAACTATATGGTCATGATATAATATGAGTGGACCCTATTTCAATCTCATATAACTAGTTAAAAAAATACCCCTTAATAGTTATAAACTTCCCTAGATTGATGACATGCAATGTTGATTTTGTTTACTTATAAACAAAAATGAGATGCACATTAATGGCTATCAATAACAATATAAACTATTGGTATATAATTCTTAAACATTTTATAATATATTTTTTTATTGATGGAGGGGTTTTGAAAGGACCCAAAACCTTTTACAGAGCTAAACCAGGAATCCAAAAGGGATCACCAAAAGAAACAGAAACCAACAGGCTGGAAACCAGCACAATTGAACAACAAACAAACAAAGGAAAAGCACTCCCAGTGCACCCTCCTAAAGACAGACAACCACAAACTAAGCAGACATTGAAAGACAGAGACCTGAAAGCAAGATCCAGGTTACTTACACCATCTAATCAGGGTTAACATTTGCCTCTTCATCGCTGCCACCAAGATGGGAGTTTTTCGATTCTAGAAACTGCCAAAAAGACCCAAGATGCCACACCTTCCAAGAGGTAAGGGATAGACATGGAGCATATTTGGATGGTTGGTGGGCCTAAATAACTGACCAAGATTATTAACCATATTAAAGAAGATAAATTTTACCTCCACTGCTATCATCCGTGAGCCCCGGTGGAAAGTTGGTTCGCCACACACGGAAGGATTGCTCCATGACACCTTTGTTAGCCAACAGGTCAGCCGCCTTATTACCTTCCTTGTACACGTGTTGAATGGTGACATTCAAATATTTGCCCAACATTCTCTTGCATTCACCGATGATGTTGTTGATGTTCCACGATGGATGTTGGTTTCCCTTAAGCCAGTTAATGGCAAGCAAGGAGTCTCCTTCAACAATGAGTTGGTCAATATCAAGATCACTTAACACCATCAGTCCTTGGTGGAGGGCTCTCACCTCAGCCATATTATTCATCTAGATTCTGACATTCTCTACAAATACCATGAGAATTTCTCCTCTATCATTTTTGATAATACCTCCACTACCCGCCCTACCTAGGTTTCCTTTCGTTGCACCATCAAAATTGAGCTTTGTCCAACCAGGAGGAGGGGAGGTCCATTTGATGCTTGATCTATCCACTTGGGATTTGGGGGCCCTACCCAAAATGTGACTGAGTTTAAAGAAAGCACACAAACGGGTTTCAAGACCAGGTCTGGGACACTCTTCAGATGACACCATTTGAGCATTTTCTGACACAAAGGAAATGATACGGGAAAAAATTGACTTATGGTCTCTACTACAATCATTAAAAATTATGTTATTACGTTCCAACCAGACTTGCCAAAGGTAATGATGGAGGCAAATAGACCAAAGGAACTTGAGTTGGGAGTTGACAAATGGATTGGGCCATTGCTCAAAGAGGAGAGGAATGGAAGGTGGTTGGACCCAAGCAACATTGACAATCTCAAAGAGGGCATTTAAGATAGACCTAGAAAAGGGGCATTCCAAAAATAGATGTTGGATAGATTCCCAATTGGAGTTGCAAAGACAACAATGATTTGGAATGAACATACCTTTTTTATAAGGTTATCTGTAGTTAAAATTTTATTCTGGGATGTGAGCCACAAAAAAAAGGAGACTTTGGGAATCAAATTTTTGGGCCACACAAACTTTGCAAGGGGCCACCGGGCAACAAGAGGACCTTGGATGTAATATGTTGATTTGACTGAAAATTACCCATCTTCACAGGGATTCCAAACAAGAGTGTCTCTCGGTTGATTTCTTGGGATCACGTACACTCTGAGAAGATTTGCTAAGGCTACAACCACATTTTTGCAAGCAAGATTGAGATTGTCAGTCGAAATAGATTTCCATTGTTGGCCATTGGGATTTTGAGTGATGAAATTAGACACTTGGCTGCCGAATAGGTGGTCCATGAAAGGCTTTAAAATTGCTAAATTTTGGTCTCTGATGAGAGGGAAATCCTTTAGCCATGGATCCTCCCAAAACCTTATGCTTCTACCATTGCCAAGTTTCCATCTTAGACCCCTTCTCAGAATGTCTTTAGTTTGGACAACCGAATTCCAGAAGTACGATCCATTGTGAACTGGGACCTCATCCATGAAGGTATTTTGATGGAGGTATTTCCCTTTGATTATATCTCTCCATGAATATTGGGCATCTGAAGCAATTCTCCATCCCTATTTTGCCAGTAGAGCTAGATTCATTTGATGAACTCTTCTGAAACCAAGCCCTCCACTCTCTTTTTTCCAACAAATTTTATCCCAAGCAACTAAAGGAAACCTGCTTCGATTTTCATTCCTAGACCACAAAAATTTTCTTTGAATTTGTTCGATTTTTTGGCATATTGTTGCCGAAACTTTGAATATGGACATAAAAAAATTGGTATGCTTTGGAGACAGGCTTGGACGAGAACTGCCTTTGCCGCTTGACTCAACAATACCTTCTTCCAGCTTGCAAGTTTCTTCAGAATTCTATCAATGATATTATTCCATAAATTCTTCGACATGTTGCCCTGGAACAAGGGAAGACCAAGATAAATTGAAGGGAGGTTGGAAATATTACAACCAAGAATTCTCATGATTTTTATCTACCTTCGAACTGGTGTGTTCAAAAAGAAAATTTTGCTTTTCTCATAGTTCACCTTTTGACCAGTTGCTACCTCATAGTAATTGAGGATGTTTTTGATAATTTTAGCTTCTAGAACAGAGGACAACGAGGCTAGAATAGTATCATCAACAAATTGTTGATGGGTGATAGCTCTGGACTGAGAAGAGGGTTTGAATCCAAAAATAAAACTATGAACAAGCTTCTTTTAGGGATCTACCGAGAGATTCAGCCATGATAATAAAAAGAAAAGGAGAGAGGGGATCCCCCTGTCTGATTCCTCTTGAACTTGGAAAATATCCTATAGCAGAACCATTAACAAGGACAGAAAACCATGTCGAGGTTACACATTCTTTGATTAAGGCTATCCAATCCTCATGAAACCCAAATTTGGCAAGGACATCAAAAAGAAAATCCCAAGATACCCTATCAAAGGCTTTGTTCATGTCTAATTTCAAAAACATTCCTAATTTTTTGCTCTTGGAGATAGAATGAATGATTTCATGAATAGTTATTATTTCATCAGTTATAAATCTGCCCTGGACAGAGCTGCCTTGGCATTGGTCAATGATGGTTGGGAGAGCTTATTTTAATCTATTTGCAATGACCTTAGAAATGAGCTTATAAATAACATTGCATAAACTGATAGGCCTAAAGTCAGACATGGACCGATTGTTGTGGGTTTTAGGAACAAGGGCCAAAAATGTGGAGTTAACATCCCTTGGAATTTTTTTGCAGTATTGGAAGTCTTGGATAGCTGTAGAGATATCATGACCTACTATGTCCCAAAAATGCTGGAAAAATCTAGGAGGGAAGCCGTCAGGTCCAGGAGATTTATCAGGGTGCATTGAGAACATTGCCTCTTTAATTTCTTCGAAGGTAAATTCTTTAAGGAGACCAACATTGAAATCTTGGGAAATCAGATTTGGAATGTTTTGGAGGAGAGTATTGTGCACCTGAGATGAGCATGGATGACAAGGGCCAAGAATGTCTTCAAAGTGATTGACAACCTCTTGTCTGATCTCAAGAATATCTGAAGTGGATGCACCATCACTTTGGAAGAGCTCTTTGATTCTGTTATTACTTCTATGTTTGAGAGTTGATGCGTGGAAGTACTTGGTGTTGGAGTCTCCTTATTTTAGCCATAGAGAACGTGATTTTTACCTCCAAAAAACCTCTTCTCTAGCCAGGATGTTGTGGTATTCAGATAAGAGTTCTTTTTCCTTTTGCCTCATTTCAGGTTCCAGATTCCCATTTTGGATGTTGTTTTCAACTGCATTTAGCTGATCAACAATTTTTTGTTTGCACTAGAAAATATTTTCGAAGACCTCCTTGTTCCATATTTTTAGATTTCCTTTGATAAAGCAGAGTTTTTTAGTTATTTGGACTAATGGTGAGCCTGAGAAGGGATTGCTCCACCAATCTGAAATGTAGCTTCTGAGGTCCTCATGTTGAAGCCACATTGATTCGAATCTAAATGGTATCTTAAATATTTGACCTTGTTGCTGCCATTCAAAAACTAAGGGGTTGTGGTCTGAACCAATTTTCGGATGAGTGTGAAGAGTTGCATCTCCAAAGAACTGAATTG
This sequence comes from Wollemia nobilis, assembly GCA_028583015.1. Classification (NCBI taxonomy): domain Eukaryota; kingdom Viridiplantae; phylum Streptophyta; class Pinopsida; order Araucariales; family Araucariaceae; genus Wollemia; species Wollemia nobilis. Next base: position 8,709,356 of record JAQPPZ010004842.1, read on the forward strand.
CTTCCTTGGATAATAGAAACCTGTCAAGTCTCAGTTGGATTAGCTGATTACCTATTCTTCTATTGCTCCAGGTGTATTTTGCTCCTTTCAATTGAATGTCCATCAGTTCATTTTGTTCAATGAAATCAACAAAGTCTTCAAGACACCTGGAACTGATGGTGTTTCCTCCTTTTTTCTCTGATGGGAACAGAGGAGTGTTGAAATCGCCAGCAAGCATCCACGTCTCATTTTGGAAGTTGTTCCTCATCTGGCTTAGATCATTCCAGAAGGCACGATGGCCCAATAGATTATTTGGGGCATAGATGTTTGATAGTATCCACTAAATTTGAGTGTCTTTGCAGAAAAATAACATATTGGTTACCCTGTCAGTCTTAGTTATTAGTCTTCCTTCAACCTTGCTTGGGTCCCACATGCAAAAAAGTCCACCTGAAGAGCCCCTGGCTAGACTGAACACAAATTCACTATCCTTCCACAAGGATTTTGCTATTTTATCACTACTATCCATATCTGTTTTGGTTTCTTGCAGGAGAATGATGTCGGGTTTTAATTCCATCCTCATAGACCTAACCAACCTTTGCTTGGATGGGCCATTGAGGCCTCTCACGTTCCATGAGAGGATCTTCATCTGTGATTTTTTGATGAGGATTTTTCCCCCCTCCTCGTTGAGATGAGGGTGGTTTGGGTCACTTTTCTTCTTCTTTCAGCATATCAGTGCTAGTTTGGTCCGCAAGAGATGACATAATGGTGGTTTGAGTGCCATTTGCAATGTCATTCTCTATCTCCTTCCTCCTAGCATCCTGGATGGATGGTCATCCTTTCTTTTTCCTACTTCCCACATCAGCTATTACAGATTTCTTTTGGCTTCATGTGATTTGCTTTGGGGAACAATAAGCTTCATCATAGGTAGGGGATAAAGCCTACTTTGGAGAACTGATTAGTTCCTCAAGAATAGGGGAATTTACCAGGTTAACTGGAATGTTTATTAAATCAATTTGAGACGGGGGATCAGAAGCTTGGTTTGGTGAAGCAGTGGTCAAGGGAGGACATGAGGGTCCCGACTTTGAGGGAGAATGACCATCCGTAGTAGTAACCCCTAGACCTTCAAGAATATTTCCTTGGGGTTTTGGATTTTTGGGAATGTCCACTGGTGGATTTGGCTTTGACTCATTACGCATAAAAACCTCTACAAGGGAGGTGTTTGATGAATTTAATGGCAAAAAAGGATTTGAATTGGCAAATAAAGATCTTACCAGATTTGAAGTGTTTCCAATTTGGAGCGTTGTTTGGTGGGTGGTTATTGGTTGTTTGCCTTTGTCAAACTGCTTCTTTCTCTGGATCTGGTGGAAGACTTGACCATTACCATTGCCCGTCGCTCCTCTTCCTTGATATCCATATTTCTTTGAGTCTTTTTTCAGTAGTGGGCATTGAACCCTTAAGTGACCCTATTTTTTACATTCAATACAATAAGCGGGTTTGTTTTCATATTCAACAACTTGTCGTTTGTGATACGAACCTAAAACCAGGTCAACATAGGTTGAAAGTTGAGAGTCTAGGTTGGTTGTGATGCAGATGCGAGCAAAAGTCAACCGAGATCTTGCCTTCATGGCAGCATCAATGGTGACCAATTCCCCAATCGATTGGGCTATGGCTTTGAGAGTTCCTGGGTGCTAGAAGTGGGTGGGTAAACCTGGTAGCCTGACCCAAATCGGTGCCATGTTAATACTTTGTGTTTTTGGATCAAAATCCTCTCCCCATCGATGGAGAAATAGGGCTCTACGACCAAAAAACCATGGACCACTAGTAAGAATTTTACTTGTGTCTTGGGGATTGTTCAGTCGGATCATGAAGAAACCCCTAGGGCATGCCACTAGCTCCATATTTTCGATAGGGCACCATTTTGAGAATGCCCATTTACGAACTGATTCGATGTCTGGTCGTGCTCCAACGAATTTGCCAATGAGAGATAGAGATTCCTGAGAGATGAGAGGTGCCATAGCTTCAGGAGGGAAAATAACTTCGTGACCTGAGATAGTAAAAGGAATCGAGAGTTGAGTAACTGGGCCAAAACCCATTCCATTGTGAACTTTATCCATGAAGGAGGAGTTAGGTGGGACATTTCGAGGTGGGTCCTTCGAAGGAGGGCCCCAAAATTTCTTGATTTTTTCATGACCATCATCCCCATCAACATCCTTCAGTACCATCATCATTGAACTCCTCATTGCCTGTTGCATGACCACCTAAGGGATCCCCATCACCATGATTTCAACCATACATTTATGTTAGAATATATATTATATCCTAATGTGTCACTAGGATAATTTATGTGGTTGAGATTAACTCAATTAGTTATGATCCAATGGATCATATTGTACACCTTTGCTATTTAAGCAAGGTCTTTGTCATTGAATAATATCAAGTATTTCATTTTTCCAACATGGTATTAGAGCAGACTTTCCCTACCTTGTGAGCCTGAGGATATTTTCCTCATGGGGGGATTTCCCTCATGGAAATCCCCCCCTCATTTTTGTCTCATTTTTTTCTTTTTTGGCCAATTATTTTTTTGTTCAAATCAAGGAGTATGCTCTCCATATTTTTATGGATTAGAAACTAGACATTTTATAAAAATCATGGTTAATCATTGTTTTTTTTGAATGATTGAGAGAGTAAATTTTAGCATAAATGATGAATGCCTTCATACAGAAAAGTGAAGGTCCATTTGTAGTTTGAAAATTGGCTCAAGAAAATTAATTTGTGATTTTTAGAGTCTCATTATGATGGATGAGATTGCTATTGTATTTTTATGGAGATCCATAACCAATGATAATTATGAAGCCTATTGGTGGTAGCACTTGTGTGGCACCTGCTAAAAATGAAGAGCTTCTTACTGCTTATATTCATATTTTTTGGTAGCCACTCATTATTGTTGAATCCATGACAACATAGTTGGGAAAATTCTTTCATCAGTGAAGGAGGAGGATATCCACTATTTTCAGGTTTCATTGATGTCAAAGTTTTTTTCAGTTTTCTGACTCCATGTGGCATTTATCGTCGTCAAAAATATCTCTGTGTCAAATCCGTTGGTCATTTTAGGAGATACTTCCAGATCCATAAATAATTTAGCGATGCCACTGTTTGTTTTGTGGTGCACTTTAATCAGTTATATGCTAAAGTTCTTCTTCAACTCCAGCAATAATAATGTTATGCTAACTAAAGATTGTCATAGAAGCTGCAACAAAAAGAAAATGCCACTCTAGTTCAATGACTAGCTAGCCAGTTCGTGAACCACCTAGAACTAAATTTGGAACTCATTTTGGAGCACTGTTGTGCTAAAATTTAGAAATGTGTTTCTCTCCCTGTTTGGTGCTTATGTACGCACTTGTGGCATGCAGAGTTTTTCAAGAAGTCCAGTCAAAATTTTTTGAAGGAAACGATAAGCGATGTCATTAGAATTACTGTAATCTATGCATTGGAGTGCACTCAAAATCCTATTATCATTTTATTCTCTATAGAGCAATCAAAATCCTTTCAATACAGGATACGGGGACCCAAAGGTCCTTTTACTATTTGAAATCCATATAGTTCTCTAAATATTCGATGATTGAACCCATAACTGATACAAATATTCTATTGGAGGAGCTTGTTGATAATGTCCAAAGTATTTTTCAATCCACAGTGAGACTTATTAGTTTACAAATATAGGCTGTTGTAATGCCTAGAACCACTCTTTTCCTCCTGGCTAAAAATGATGAGATCCATTAAATTAATTCTTTGGTTTGGAAAGCAGTTTTTCTACGGCACAAGGTGGAGTGAGTTGCAGCAGATGGTTTCAGTATTTTTTCATGACTGTTTGACCTTGATGATGTTATACTTTTTGGTGTCACGGATAACCTGGTCCTCATTCTCCTTCGTAATGGCAGCAACACGACATGTGGCTGATGAACGACTATTTTTCTCCAATAAATCATGTGAGAATGTGTTGTGGGTAATAAAAGTATAGAACTTGACGAAGCACTTTGAACATTCTCATTGATTTGCATATAAAGGTTACAATGTGGTTGATTAACCACCAAGTTGGTTAATCAACTAATTCGGAGAACGCCTATGTGCGTTATTTTAATATTGCTACTAATAATGTGATACAACATATGCTAACATCCCCCTTATTACATTATTGGCAAATTCCAATAGTATCTCAAAAAATTTCATATTTGATATGTCTAAGTTCTTTGGTAAAGATATCTGCAACTTGCGCATCAGTAGGAATGTATTGAAGTTATCTATGGTTCTTTGGAACTTCATCTCGAATAAAATGACATCTGGTATCAACATGTTTGGTACATTCATGAAAAATTGGATTTTTGACAAGATTCAAAACACCTTGATTGTCGCAAAAAAAATGAAGTGGAAGATTCTTTGGAAGGCCCATGTTTGTAAGAATGTGACTTAACCACATTATCTCACAGACTGCTTCACTGGCTGCACGATATTATGCTTATGTAGAAGATAAAGCAACCACATGCTGTTTCTTACTATGCCATGAGATTGGTCCAGACCCTAGATGAAAAACATATCCAAAAGTGGATTTACGATCATCAATAGATCCAGCATAATCTGAGTCTGTGTATCCAAGTAAGAAAAAATTATTATTCTTTCTATATTCCAGGCCATAATTTGTACTACCACGAACATAATGAAGAACTCTTTTTGCTGCTTTCCAGTGACTCATCTTAGGCTCTTGAATGAATCTTGAAAGATATCCCACAGCAAAACTGAGATCTGGCCTGATATTTGTTATATATAGGAGACTCCCAATCAATTGGCGATAGAGAGTTCCATCTACCTGAGGTGACTCATCATATCAAGATAACTTAAGTCCTTTCTCCATTGGAGTTGCTTTGGACTTACAATTAGTCATCCGATATTTTTCTACTAAAGTATTGGCATATTTATTTTGTGTTACTCGAATATGAAATTGTTCTTGAGTAAATTCTAAACCAAGACAATAGTGTAGAAGTCCTGGATCTGTCATTTCAAATGATTGCTTCAAGTCATTTTTCACTAAGCCAATCATACTTTCTGAGCTTCCTATGATGATCAGATCGTCTACATAAAGTACAAGGATCACTATATCAAAACCATTTTTCTTGATATAGAGATTTACATCTGAAGGACTTCTTTTGAATCCATGCTGCACAAGGTGACTGTCTATCTTGATATACCAAGCTCGAGGAGCTTGTTTTAGCCCATACAAGGATTTGATCAATTTGCATACTTTTTATTCTTCCCCCTTGACCACAAATCCTTCTGGTTGAGTCATGTATGCTTCTTATTGTAATTCACCATTCAAGAAGGCACTTTTAACATCCATCTGATGCAATTTCCACCCAAACTGAGCTCCCATGGCACAAAGTACTCGAATGGTAGTCATTTTTACAGTAGGGGCAAAAGTCTCTTCATAATCTATGCCTTCTTTCTGAGCATATCCCTTTGCAAAAATCCAGGATTTATGCTTATCAATAGATCCATCTGCCTTATAATTCACTTTGAACACCCATTTGTAGCCTATGGGTTTCTTTCCTGTTGGCAGATCGACTAACTTCCAAGTATTATTTTTAAGGAGAGACTTATGTTCTACATCCATGGCCTTTTTCCATTGTGGTTGATCAAGTGCATATTGAACCGTTGTGGGTTCATTTGTATTCTATGTAGACATATAAATTTTTTCTCCATCCTCATCTTCTTCTCTATCATTTTTTGTACTCACTGCCAAATCATCAAAGTGTTGAAAAAGTTCGTCAACCTCTGAAGTAGATTCCTATGCTCTCATTTGTTGAGTCATACTACGAGTACATGGCCTATCAAGAGATAGATATGGAAGGGATTTCAACTTTGCATCTCTCAAAGTGTTAGTATACCATTTTGGAACTTTCTGTTTTTGCTGTGGAAGTTGAACCTCCTTCTTAGGTTCTTCTTCATCTAGGTATACAGCTGTGGATGTTTCTTTTGATGTGAGGACTTCATAAAATACAACATATCTACTTACATGTGTCTTCTTGGTCTTAGGATTAATCAATAAATAACCTTTTGAGTACTCATCATAGCCAAGAAAGATACACTGCAGGGTTTTCTCATCCAGCGTTCTTCTTTTCTGTTTTGGAATGTGCATGAATGCTTTACATCCAAACACCCTTAGATGAGATATGGAAGGTTTCGTACCACTCCATGCTCCTTGTGGTGTTTTTCCTTGTAGAGCTCTAGTGGGTGCTCTATTTAGGAGGTATAATGTTGTGTTTACTGCTTCTACCCAATATTGATCCTCAAGATGTGCTCCCTTTAGCATACATCGAACCATTTCCATAATGGAACGATTTCTTCTTTCTGCAACTCCATTCTGTTGAGGTGTATAGGCTATAGTCAGTTGTATTTTGATCCCATGTTTCTTAAGGAACTCTAAAAACTCTTCAGAGGTATATTCCCCCCCTCGATCTGAGTGGAGGGTTTTTATCAAACATCCCGACTCCTTCTCAACAAGTTTCTTGAATTGTTGAAAGTAGAGAAATGCTTCTGATTTCAACTGAAGAAAGAAAACCCACATCTTCCGTGAGTAATCATCAACAAATAGTTGAAAATACTTTTTCCCACCATAGCTGGTTGGCATAGGACCACACAGATCGGTATGTACCAGCTCTAAAGGTTTTGAAGCTCGAGAGGAGCTTGTATCAAAAAGTACTCAATGTTGCTTCCCTGCTAAGCAATCTGAGCAAACTGGTAAGATAGATGAGAGTGGTGGAAGACCTTTTACCATCCCATATTTGTATAATTCAAGCAAATATCCAGAACTGAGATGCCCATAACATCGATGCCAGAGAGAGGTGGCCTCCTTTGTAGTTGTAGCCAAAGCAACATGCGAAGTAGAAAGTGCATCGATAATGAACAAGCCATGCTTGTAGGATCCGATTGCAACATGTTTACCATTGTGTGTGATAAAACATCTCTTCTTGCCTTTGACAACTCGAAACACGACATCCATGTTTTTATCCAACATTTGTGTGACTGAAAGCAAATTATTGGCTAAGCCTGGAACATAGAGAACCTTCTCAATCTGACAATTACCATCAGCAAGGGACACAAAAATATTCCCTTCTCCCTTCACTTGATACACCTGATTGTCAGTAATTGTAACTGGCTTACCCTATTTCTCCACAAAAGTATCAAACCATGATTTGTCTCTAGTCATGTGTTTACTAGCTCCTGAATCAATATACCATACAACATCTATCTGGGAAGATGAAGTATGAGTCATGAGCACCTTGTGTGCTCTTTAAGAGTCAGAATCTAAATCGAACCCAGGAGGATCTGAGTCAGAGTTGGAGTCAGCATAAGCAACATGGCCTTTAGATTGCTTCCGCTTATTGTATTTCTTCTTGCTCTTGCCCTTCTTCCGAGAACCTCTATCGTTTGGTTGCTTATTTTTGAACCAACACCTATTGGTGTCATGATTATTCATATCACAAATTTTGCAATATTTTGCATCTTTTTGCTGATTTTGCTTCCCTTTTCCTTTGGAAGAAGCACTCCCTTTTTTAAACTGGCCTTGTTTGTTACCACTTTGTTGTGTGGAAAGAACATTATCTGGCACATCATCTTTCTGGATCTGAGTTGCCTCCTCAGTCTGAAGCAAGTTTACCAGTTCCACAAATGATATTTGTATACCAGAAACATTGAGGGAAGTGATCAACATCTTGTAGGAATTTGGTAATGCTCTCAAGATGACAGAGTTCAAGACATCATCATCCACCGATTTTCCCATAGCATTCAATTTTGCTTTCAAGTCAGCCACTCTGCAAAGGAATATATCAACTATTTCCCCAAAATTCATACTGAGATTATGTAGTTGAGTTTGAAGATGGAGAATAGTGGATTGATTCTTGCCTTCATATACTGTGATCAGGGCATCCCAAGCTATCTTACTAGTTTTTGCATCACAAATATGAGACTGCACCTCATCTGTAGTAGCAAGCAAGAGAAATACGAGACTTTTATTGTCTTTTTTATCCCAAGCATCTTGATATGTTCCTGCTGTCTGAGGACATTTTTCAGTGCTAGTCACTACATCCCATAAATCTTCCAACTGAAGTATGGCTTTCATATTTTTCTTCCATGGAACAAAGTTAGGACCTTTCAACAATTGTGAATCTGAGAGATACTTATGAATTGTGGCCATTATGAAGGTTCCTTATATCACCAATTGGTCTCCCTTTCTTTATACCTACTAGATATTTATACTGTAACCATTCAATATACACCCGCCCTTACGTGAGGGAAACTATAGGTATATATGAATAGTATACTACTCAATATGTACTCACCCTTACGTGAGGGAGACTATAAGTACAAATGAGAAGCACAATATATTGAACATAGGCGATACTGAAAGGGCATCATGTTGTTAATGACACCTACCATAGAAAGTTTTATTCCGCATGCGTGGGGCGTAACTTCCCCTAAAAACTTTGGAAAAAAACTTTCGTCAGGATTTACGCCTAACAACAATCATGATGTGGGTATGAAATGGGAAAAAAAAACTAGTTTACCTTATTTCTCCTCGACGATTTATAGAGAAAAAGCTCAGACGTCGTAATAAATATAGAACACTACTGTGTAATAAATTGCACAAATAGGGTATAAATTTGGGGTCTTATACTTTGTTTAATTTATGATTGTGAATGCAAGAAAATAGAATATTTAAATGCAGAAGAAATAATCATAAATGCCCACACATTTTAGCACCTATTACAAACCTAGCAAATATTCTACCAAATGGTTTTATTTCCCCCCTTTATCTGATAACTTTGCAAATGAATTATGGAATTATGTGAAGAAACTGAGATCTCCCCCCCTTCAATTTGCAAATGAGACAAGGCATGGAAAAAAAATACCAAAAAACGAGGTGTTCAGGTGTCAAATCACCATGTTTGGGCTTCAACAAATATTTTCACCGTCAAATCAACATGTTCGGGCATCAAATTCTCTTGGTGGGCGTCAACAACCCCTTTCTTGCCATCACTGGGGCTCGCAAGGCATCAAAAACTTCATTCCAGACGTCACTGGGTCTCGTAGGGCATCAAAATGCCTTTCCCGCCATCATCAAAGCACACAGGGCATCAAAACTCCTATCATCACCATCACTGGTGCATTCTGGGTGTCAAAAAAATATCCCCAAAGGGATTAGAACTCGTAACATCCTGGCAAACAGGCACCGCACGTACCACTTGAGCCAAAGGGCCTGACGAGGATAGACAGGAATCTAGGACATATTGACAGCGATAGAACCGGAGAAAGGGAAATTTTTTTTTAATCCCACATGGCCTATGCGGCCACTGTGGGAGGGTTTAAAACTTTTGCAACCGAATATTGTTTTCGGTTGCCTTCGAGCAACCAACCCCTCCCTTTTGCCTCCACAACCGTCGTCGAACCACCCCGATCCATGAACCACCCCGATCCGCCATCCTCGGTCTACATGTTCTGTCAGTCTATCATCTGTCTATCTATTGTCAGGTCCGCCAGTCTGTGTCATCCATCTATGGCCTGTCTATTGTCAAGTCCGCCAGTCTGTGTCATCCTGTCTGTGTCGTCTAGTCTATGGGCTATCTATTGTCAGGTCCGCCAATCTGTGTCATCCTGTCTGTGTCGTCCAGTCTATCCTCGGTCCGCCAGTCCGCCAGTATCGTCTGTCTGCATCCGTGGCTCTGATGCCATATAGAACTTGATGAAGCACTTTGAACATTCTCATTGATTTGCATATAAAGGTTACAATGTGGTTGATTAACCACCAAGTTGGTTAATCAACTAATTCGGAGAATGCCTATGTGCATTATTTTAATATTGCTACTAATAATGTGATACAACATATGTTAAAAAAAAGCATAGGGATATTTGCAAGTAGACAACCAGTGCTCCATAATGGCGGCAACACGGTGACACTATTCTATTGTATCATGGATATTGAAGTCATTGAAGGAAACAATAGAGGAGGGTCATTTTCTAGTGCCTGATCGATCATAGATATGGAACATGCATGAATATTTCATGAGAATATATGATGATGTATTGGCGATTTAACGCTTGTATGTCAAAGTACAATAGGAATGGTGGTAACCACGTCTAGAGAAGCAAAGTCCTTCGATTGATTTTTGAGGGGTTTTGTTTTGGTTTGTGATGCACCCATGAGGTGATCTTTTGCAATCTATTGTGCATCAAATTTTTAGTCCCAACAATTTTTATGGAGGTGAATAGCGGTGGTGGAGATAGCTTTGGAGAATGTGGTGTTCTGTAATGGTTGTTCGATAATTTTTTATTCGTTCGATGTGATCCTACCAAGGCCTAGTACCTAGAGGGTGAAAATTGAGTAGTACTATTTTAGGGACGTGCTCATATCCTTGAATGACCATTTCATGATGTTGGGGTCTCAGACGACAATGATGAAAGAAGCAGACATTGCTCTCAAGCAGGGTTATGCATAAGGGATCGACCTTGAAATCTATTTATAAAATCAAGGTGAATTATCTTGGAATATCGACGATATTTGTAGAAGTATGCAAGGCGAATTGCATTTATTTATTTCCAAAAAAATTCAAATCATGGCGGTTTTCATTAATTTATCTCCAAAAAATTTCAAACTATGGTGAATTTTTTTGTGTTGGGGGCTATGAATATCGGTTTGCAAAATCTAAAAAATATATGACATACTTAAAAGCGTTAGGCTGATATGAAAGACTTTAGGTCAACATGACGACTGATAGCATGACGATCGACTACAGGCATGACGATCAGCTACAAAAATATCGATCGATTGTAGGAATACCGATCGGATGCAGAAATGTCGATCAACTATAGGAATGTCAATCAACTGCAAGAATGATGATCGACTGTAGACATGACGATCGACTACAGGCATGACGATTGGTTGTAGGCATACTGATCAGTTGTAGGCATGACAATCAGCTGTAGATATGCCTATCGATTGTAGATATGATGATCAGTTGTAGGTATGATAATCAGTACCTCTATAATCTACTGACTAATACCGATTAGAACCTTTGCAATCGATAGACAAATGTTAATTGACAATACCTACAATCGATAGGCTTATGTCGACAAACACGACTCTACAACCTATCAGCTTATGTCGACAAATATAACTTTGCAACCGATCGACTTATATCGATAGGCACGACTCTGCAATCGATCGACTTACATAGATAGACGCAGCTCTACAACCGATCGCCTTACACCGACAAACATGACTCTAAAATCAATCGGATTATATCAATAAGCAAGGATCTGTAACCAATTGGCTTACACTGATAGAAACAACTTTGCAACCAATTGAATTATGTCGATAGACACAACTCTACAACCGATTGACTTATACCGATAGACACAACTCTGCAACTGACCGACTTATACCAACAGACATGGCTCTACAACCGATCGTCTTGCATCGATGGAAACTCCTCTACAACTGATCAGTTTATTTTTATAGTCATTCCTTTGCAACCTTCTCAAGTTTTTCATTGTTTCAAAGCTATTTTCGAGTTAGAGTATTTTCTATGTATGTTTATCGGTACCCAGTACAGTATATATACGAGTAGTATATGAGATGATTTGGGTGGGAAAAATAAAATCATTTATAATTTGAAGGCGATTTGGATGGGAAATATAAAATCATTTATAAAAAATATTTAATAAGTGGCCTACAGAGTGAATCCATTTATATTTTTTTGCATTATAAAAAACAATCTATAGTGGAGTTATTTTTTTTTTAAATGTAGGGCCCATGAAATATATTTTTTTAAAGGGTTGATCATTTTTTATTCCACTAAATGTAATGTCTTTGAAGAAATGATGGGCCTTAAGGGATCTAAAAAAATTTCCATATGATTTTTTCTACGAGGAAATTTTGTTTCCCAAAGGACAATTTTTGGAATATTCCCTTGTATAAGAAGAAGATTATTATTATTTTTCCTGTAGATGAAGGCATAATTGACATCTGATTATAGGGTTTTTTATAGTTTTCGAAAAGGTTTTTTTGAGCTAGACACAATGGTGGTATCCACTTTCAGTTTTGGAACTATTTCACATTTTTTTGTGGATCGAATATTGTTGTATCATGGAGTGCATTCTCGGTTGAACCCGACACTCCCAAGACATTTGTTAGAGTGATCCTAGTATCTAGTCATCTCCTCTATATCACCTAGCGGTTGTAGTGGTTGGTTACCCATGCATTCCGGTAGGATGAGGAGGTCACCATAAGGATGCTTTCCACATCCACATTGATGTCATTACATTCTTGATTCCCTTGTTTTGTTGTTTTTCCACAATTTTTGGACCTTGTTATCAGCCCATTGTGTTCATATAGGTGGAAACCACAATTTATGCTTATGGAGTCATTTTGGACTACCCTTGCGATTTTGGTGGTTCTTTCTCCATCCTATCTTCTCACTCTTTTTTGTGAGACACTTTGGTTTCAAGGATTTTTTTTAGTGACATTTTTTTCATGGTTCACAACCTTGATCTTTGTCACAAGCACCAGTCTGGGAGTAAGATTTCATTTAGTTCGACAATGAGGCTTCTCTAATTTTTGAGACATCTGATGGATCCTTTGCAGGCTTCTTGATGGAAGTTGTCCTAGGGGGGGTTGAAGAGGACATCTTCCTTCCTCTCCATCCTATTTTCACATCTTCCTTCTTCTTATTCTATTTTTGCAGGTGGTTTTTTCCATTGTGGTTTTTCATATTTCATCAAAAATTTCTAATGAATATATTGTACATGGGTACCTTATTAGGCTTTGTTTCCAGGACTCATTTTTGTGGATATGCCACTAGTTTGATTATGTTGTTTTTCACTACCTCCTAGTACCACTTAAGGGGGGTGTTAGTATATCCTAGTACCACTTAAGGGGGGTGTTAGAATATATATTATATCCTAAGTTGTTACTAGGATAATTTGTGTGGTTGAGATTAACTCAGTTAGTTATGATCCAATGGATCATATTGTACACCTTTGCTATTTAAGCAAGATCTTTGTCATTGAATAATATCAAATATTTTATTTTTAAAACAATTCTCGCAATCCTCCCATGCCAATGAAGTTCAATTTTTTGAGAATCTGTCATCGATCAAAGGTTCCAATTTTTTGCTATAATACTTGGTCTGCTCCAAAATAAAAAATTTGGCACAATCGAGAAATAGTGAAGTGACCAATGTTGATGGGCTCATGGGTTCATTCAGGTTTCTCGTGTCTAGACTCTTCAACTTGCTTAGGGTTTCCTCATTAAAAACCTTGATTTGGGATTTTTTGGGGTTTTGTTTTTTTTTTCAACTTTTCGCAAGTTTCGAACTAGTGACCTTCATCCTATTTCAAATCGCCATTCTTCCACCTATGATCACACCACCCAACCGTTGCTTGCCTGTACGTGAAGCTCACCATGGGCATAACCTCTTGTCTACTCCACTTCTCCACGTTCATTCCAGATCTGAATTTACTATCGTCCACTCCTTATTTTTTCTTGTTGCTATCAATGTTCATCAAAGATTTATCACTATAAATTTTTTATTACATTTGATATTTCATAATATATTAAAATATTATTAAAAATATATTACCATAACATACTTAACCATAAAAATAAAATGAAATTGCATTTGTATAATATTGTTCTATAAACAATAGAACTCCATAGGCATGTTTTTGTATTACTAAAATGACCATGCAAGACCTTGATAACTCCAAATATCTAAAGTATCTAAAACATCTAATTAGATAATAAAAAGTTGAAGAATATAATAAGAATCGAAGGCCTCGAAAAAAATCAATATCTTCGAAAAAAATCAATATCTTCTTGTATTGTGAGATCACTTATTTTCGAGCATTGTACCATTCTGTTGCTAATTATGTATTTACATTGATAAAGATGTAAGACCCTTTGTTGTGGAAGTATTGAAGAAACTAAAATCTCTTTGAAGTAAGTCTGGAAGTATTGAAGAAACTAAAATCTCTTTGAAGTAAGTCGTAGACTTTGCCTTTTGTTGAGCCTTATTTACTTTTTTTTTTTAACTTAAACCACTTACGCCATAAACTCAAGCTTTTTACAAAGTAAAAATAAAAAAAATGTGTAAGTTATAATTTTATATTTTCATAATACTATCAAGAATTAAGAATCTTTTACAAATAAACATAACTCTTTAAAAACTTCTATCTTCGAATATAAGTTAAATCATTCTCCCTTGAAGATATAATTCTAATGTTTAACAAAAACGAAATAGCAACAGATGCACCGTGCTCTTCAAAGGAGAAAGAGACGTGGCTAATCACATTTGCCTAAAAGTTTAAAACCATGGCTTACTATATAACATTTAAAAATAAATAAACAAATAAATAAAGTTTGCGGATATCCCTAGAAACACATCCAATTTAAGCCCAAATAACTATAGTAACATTGTGCATATAGACATCCTTGGCGATTTTAGCTATGATTCAGTTGGGTCCTTCCATAAGCACATACAGAAGAATCTGGAAGAAGAATATGGAAGAAAAAATGAAAAAAATCTTTGGATTACACAAAAAATTGGCTTTTTTCAAACTGGGATTCCTAAGGGTGGCAGCGTGGACCCTGCGTAAATCATAACCGCAGATTCAGTTTTCGTCCTTATAAGAGCATGGATGAGCCATCGGATAACCATATCTCTAATTGAAGCTTTAATCCATCGGTGTAATTAACGATGTCCATTACTGGAGCAATGGAGGAGTGTAATGGAGAAAGCATTCACTCTAGATCTGCAGAAGGCGCTCAACCTTCTCCCTTCTCCGTTCTTTTGCAGAACAATCTCGGCATCAAAGACTTCTTTTGGTGTGTGGACGAATGGCCTACGCTTAACTATGACGATTTTGTAGGCGGAGAAGGTTTGCCTGTGATAAGCCTATTGCCCCTTATTAATGAAGAAAATCATGAAAGCCCAGTAGATGAAATTATAGCTAAGAAGGTGGTGGAGGCCTCGGAACAATGGGGATTCTTCATATTAGTCGATCATGGCGTTCCGAGGGAAGTGATAGAGGGATTTCAAGAGCAATGCGCGAAAATGTTCGATCTTCCAATGACCCAAAAACAGAAGGCGCCCCGCTCTGCGGCGTTTCCTTTGGGCTATTCTGCAAGTAATCCTGACTATGGACAAAATTTGCCATGGGCCGAAATTCTCCAGCTCCTGCAATCCCCAGAGCAGGTCATTGGATTTTCGCGCAAGGTCTGGGGAGACGAAGACCCACGTCACAAATTATTCAGGTATTGTAACACAGCTTCAACTCTACAACTTGGTACCAAAGGAAATTTTTATTTATTCTATCTTAAACACAAGAATTTTGGATAGATAGCTATTAATCTGGAATTGAATTTTAATTATGGAATATGTTATTGGATCTGCATATCACTAAATTTTAATCATGAAATATGTCATTAAACTTTCTTCATCACATTAACAGTTGGAAAGGATGAATATGCCGCTAGCCACTAAACTTGCATCATCACATTTACGGGTTAGACTTGTTTCATCATCATGAAATTCTAATCATGGAATATGTCATTAGACTTGCATCATCACACATTTATGGGTTAGATTCACATCATCATCATTAAATTTTAATAATGGAATATGTCATTAGACTTGCATCATCATATTTACGGGTTAGAAAGCATGAATATGGGTTAGAAAGACTTGCATCACCGGTTATATTTGTATCATCATCATGAAATTCTAATCGTGGAATATGCTAATATGGCGCTAGCCACTAAACTTGCATCATCACATTTACGGGTTAGAAAACATGAATATGGGTTAGAAAGACTTGCATCATGAGATTAGATTAGAAAGCATGAATATGGGTTAGAAAGACTTGCATCATGAGATTGGATTAGAAAGCATGAATATGCCGCTAGCCACTAGACTTGCATCATGAGATTGAATTAGAAAGCATGAATATGCCGCTAGCCACTTAACGGGTTACAAAGCAGGAATTAGAAAGCATGAAACTCGCTCAAACTCGATATTAAAGAGGTGAGGAATCTTTTATAGTGGGACCAAGGACTTGCATTTTTAAGCCTGCTATCCCTGTTATCCTATTAGCAAAGAGTTTAACAAATATTGAGGTTTATAAACTACTCAAGTCCCACAACACAATTAATGTTATTCCATTAGCAAAGAGTTTAACCAGTATTAAGGTTTATAAACTACTCAAGTCCCACAACACAATTAATGTAGAATTATTCACAAACACACAAACTACACTAAAAAGATAGATAAATATCATAAACATAGATAAGAAGATTTCAGACCATGGAAACATTGACGATAAGAACGTGAAACTTTTATATTTAATATTGCAGTGACGCATTGATGGAGTACATGAGTGCATTGGACAAGCTTGGAATGACATTGCTTCGACTAATGGCACGGGGGTTGGATCTTCCAGAGGAGTTTTTCGCCAGAAATTTCAACGAGAAAGAAAGCATGATGTTGCGCGTGAATAGATATCCGCCATGCCCAGATCCACACAAAATACTGGGTCTGGGAAGCCATTCGGATCCCCACACTCTAACCATTCTCCTTCAAGACCAAGTGGGTGGACTTCAAGTCTTAAGAGAGGATGATCACTGCTGGGCCGGAGTTCGCCCCATTCCAAACAGTTTCGTTGTCAACATAGGCGACACCTTAGAGGCAAACTTTCTTTTTAAGATTTTACTTAATTATTCAAGGATTTAAACGTTGAAAATTTTAATTATTATTATTATTTTTAATGTAGGCATGGAGCAACGGAAGATTGAAGAGCGTGCTACACAGAGCGGTTGTGAACAAGACTAAGCAAAGGATGTCTGCGGCCTACTTCCTCAGTCCTTCCTTAGAGACGCTCATAAGTTGGCCACAGGATTCAGATTCAGCGGAGGAGGAGGATAATAATAAATATTGTCGTAAATACATACCTTTCACGTGGGGTGAATTCAGAAGGGAGCTGCTGATTCAGAGGCGTGTTAAAGCAAAAACAGCCCTCCAAAGATATCTTCTCCCCACAGCTGTTGCTCCAATTTCACAATAGAACTTCTAAAATGTTGTGTCTAAAATCATTTGATAAAGCATGTGTTGTTACCAAGCGAAGGGTCTTTATGGTCTGATGTCTACTAAGATTGTTCAGGTAGTTGTTGTTTGAGATTGTCAAAACTCTTCCATTAGAGACTCTAGTGCTGAGTTGTATGTTTCACGCTTACTGTAGCCTTTGTTACCAAGATGATCAATAAATTGATGCATATGGTTGCATAATTGGTGGTACACTATAGTTATGATGCATTTAATAGTCTTATGAGATGGTTGTCAAAGAAAAAGAAAAGGAGTGTCAAATTGATGCATATGGTTGCATAATTGGTGGCACACTATAGTTGGTTGTCAAAGAAAAGGACTGTGAGGTGTTTGAAACAATTGTGTTAAAGATAGTTGTTATGTTGTTGGTCATAATGAAGAGTGATGCATTCCATAAGCAATGGGTGGTTTTAAAATTAAGTGAGAAAATCATGTATACATAATGGTTGTGGGTAATTTATAAAAAACCATTCGAGGTGGTTGAGAGGAACCACTAAGTATAGAGGTTGTCAAGGAAGACCCCATAAAATTTAGTGGTGGTTACAAGAAAATATTTGAGTAATATGGTCATGGATTAAGTACTTGAAAGCCCTTAGTGCATGCATACAATATATGATGAGGATGACGATACATCCAAGCAGGACAATAGATAGATGCAAAAGAAACACCCCAAGTTTAGGATGGAGAGACATACAACATTTCAGTCGTTGCATCAATGATGATAACATTTTCCTTGTATAATAGATGTTGTATTGGACCTATGTCCTTGAGGACATATTAATCAAACCCCTTCATCATCTAGAGTTCTCCTAAGATGCCTCTACACAAAAATTTCCATAGGCAAGATGGTAGTCACCATTACCAATAATAGATAATTCCACATATATCTAAATAATACTTTTAGTAACCAAGAGTACTCCCTCTAAGAAATTGCTTCAATATTTTGTAGTCGCATAAGACATATCTTGGAAGCATAACTTTCCATTTTAAAACATATATCATCTTATTTGAAAACTTTATTTTTCACTTGGACCACTTCATTTCCATCACCAAAAGAGGCATTGCAAGAACCTATTTATGAGAAGAGACATTACAAAATTCTAAGAGCACCTCAATAAAGAATAGGAAAAAAGAAAGAAAATAAAAGGTTAGATATTTATGTACAATATCAATTAATAGTCCAAAGAAAGAGGAAGGATTGACTAGAGAATATTATGAATCTCATTCCTATATGCCTCTAAAGACTCAATATCTACTACAAATCTTATAGATCCAAATGTATCTCCTATAAACGTAAGCCAAATATTATTATTACATAACATATTGATGCACGAGTACCTAAAGGTTCATGTGCAATCATCATTAAAATAATAATAATAATAATAATATATTATCTAGATTAAAAATTTCCACACATATCCAAATAATGCTATTTTATTCAAATTTGATTTTATTTGGGTTGCAATTTCCCATGCATATTGAAAAATAATATTTTATTTGGATATAATTTTATGTGGATTACAATTTCCCACACATATAAGGAAAACTAATATGTTTTTTGGATCCAATTTTATCCATATTGAAATTTCCCATGCATATCAAAAAAATAATATTTTATCTAGGAGTAATTTTATCATTAAATCTCCAACAAAAAGGAGGACGAAGATGCAAGTAGTTTATGGAGAAGAGTATTTCAATATTTAAGAGAATGAGGATTTAGATCATAAGGACATGGTTGAGGGTTTAGTGGAACTTGCTACAACTATGGGGTACATGGGCTTTGAGTATATGAATATCCAAAATCTAATAATAAAAGAGAAAGGGTGACAATAAAGCTATTGTTGTTTAAACTCAAGAAATAAAATATGATATGGATGCAACGATAGAACTAGAAAAATGAGAGAATTTGAGATGAACCATGGTAAATAAGGAGGATATTTAAAAATAAATGTAAGTATGGATTTAGGTGTTGTAAGTTGATTATAGATAGTAGTAGCACTGAAAAACTAGTGCCTACAGAGATGGTGGAGAAATTGGTATTGAAAATTATGTTGCATCCAACCCATACAAGGTTTCGTGGCTACAAAAGAGCCATCAAGTCATGGTGTATAATCAATGCAAGATAAATTTTAATATTGGTAAGTACTTGATTATATGAAAGATTTATACAAGGATGATCTTGATTTTACCGAGATCTAGAGGCATGTCAATATGACAAAGTATGTAAGGATTTATTTACTCAAGAAGGATTTTTCCCTAAAAATCATCAATTATGTATAGTCTAAGGATCTATGAGGGAGAAACTCATAAGAAAAATACACGCAGGAGATCTTAGTTATCATTTTGGAAGGTAGAAAATTCTTTTATAACTTCTCTACCACACTATATTTGTCATATTTACTTATAGCTTTAAACAAAAATACAAGGGGAACCCCAATTTCCATGAAGATGATTTTGAATTTGTTTATATCTCTAAGTTTTTAAGACACCATGTCTAGAATTGTTCTATAGTTTTTTATATTTATTTCTATCCCTACACAATAATAGTCAACTAAATCCAATAAATTCATTAAAAGAAGCGATATATAATCAAAGTTTTAAAAGGCTACTTTAGAAATCCAAGTCATTTTAGTTGATAATATTGTGTAATTACATGATTGATCCCTATATATAATATGTGACCTTATTTGATGTAAATATTAATAGATTCAAACTTTATTAGCATACAATTTACCAAATGCTTTAAGGTTTTATGGACGTTATACCTAATCTATGACTTCATAGAAGTTGGGAGTGAAAGTAGGTTGATTGTTTCCAAGATAATCAATATGAAATACAAGATGTTTTAATAAGTCCTATCTATTTTGACCTATTTTCATTTTATTCTAGTGTAGAAAATGCCATACTTTTTTCCACACATGTTGATAGTTCTTACACATTGCAACCAGAAATCCCATACAGGCTAGATGAAGGTTGCAAAAAACCCTTTGTTTGTTGCATCCACATGAGTGCCTACATCCCATATATACATGCGTAACAACATTCACATCTTATGTATACAAATTATTTTATGCTCAAATAATTTAAGACTATTAATGTCATAAGTATTTCTCTTTTTTGCTTACCCCATTTCTTGGTTCTTCTTAACTAGGTCATTTAACAAGTTAACATCTTCAAATTCATCATTGTAAACAAATTCTAATATATAACATACTCATGACATTGTAATCAACCATCTATACTACCTTGTATGGTTCTACACCGGAAAAGTATTCCTCTCTTAGTTTCATAGCTTTGATCTCTACTCCAAAATTTTGAACAAATTTCTCCTAGTTATCATAAAAAATGAATCTCATGTATGATTTTTTTTAAGCGAAAAACCCCTTGTGGGGCCACCTTGGTCTGAGAGACCACAATCAGGGGGTTATACACAATCAAAATCACCCGGGAGTCACACCCGAACCTGCCCACACCAACATTATCAATTGGATTTTGGGTGCCCAATTCAACTTTTTGGTAGGGTGGAGACTCGAACCTGGGACCTCCCTTGGAGGATTATCCTCTCCTCTCCAAATCACCTACAAAACCTGGGTAAATCTCATGTATGAATTAAATATGATACAATAATAGATAATTTTTATAATTAAGATGATTAAAATAATCATCTTAATATTTTGTTATCTTACTAACTATCTATAGTATACTAGGAATTGAAAATATAAGCACCTTGAAAAAGTAAACTTTGAAATAGATAACTTAAAATAGACAAGACACTTTTTAGAAATTCCAAAGAATTTCTGTTGTGGAAATACTCCAATAGGGATGAAGGTCATGAAGCTTAAAAAATGTATTGTACTAGTCAACAATTTCACAACTACTTAGGATACGACAACATGATGTTTTTCCTTCCATAATTGATATGAAAATCTGAGAATTAAGGGTTAATATATACAAATTAGAGATCCCTATTGATAGTCTTAAGTAAAACATATGTGGAGGTTAGAGTTGATCATGATATTGGGATTGTTAAAGGATTTTCCTTGTGTCATTCACTTTTTCTACCATTTATTTTTAAATGTAATCTTTGCTAGCATTATTGCTACACAATAACCAACAATATGGACTCCTATTGCATCCTTACCCTACTTGAGTGGAGAATTGAATAAGCATTCAAGTATATTAATGTTGGTCCTATACACCATGACAAGGTCTTAGAGAGTCATTGTTAATAATCATGTATCCACCTCTATGTAATATTAATAACAATATGATTGCATATAAAGCAAAAATATTCATTAAATATATATGGAGATCATATATGATGAGCTACTCATCCATGTCTATGTACTTTGTGTTCAAGGACTTTGATATGATTTATCATGATCAAGCATTATCCATGTGGTGATAAGGAATGTTAGGTTTAGCCTTGTATTTTATCCATCATTAACTCATCATTAATGAGTTGATAAGTTGCATACTTTGGTATGAATTTATTTGAAATTTTAAACCTTCAAAAAGAATTCATCATCTTCATGAGATAATTACTTTAATTATATATAAAATTACAATCATTTGGAAGAAAATAAGAAATAAGGAAAATAGCATAACCTAAGTAGAGTAGACTAAATGCAGTGGGATTTAAATATTGAATGTATTACCTTATATTCATCATCATTGTTGTGTTATCATTATTTTTGTTGTTTTTTAGTGGGAGAAGATATCCCTAGCTTAAAACCATTATTTTATTCTTTTCAAGTGTGTAAAATATTGCATTATAGTGCTCAAAATTAATAGAATATAAATATGGATATGGAAATAAAATAGAATTGGGTAAATGGAAAATAAAACAATGATGTAATTGATCATGAGCATGGAAGTTATAATGAATGTATACTTTAAACATGGATACATTGGATACCATGTATTGTTTTTCCGCTTATGATTTTGGGTTGCTTGTAATGTAAAAAACTATAATTTCACAATTGGGTTTGACTTGAAATTTGAGTATTGGTCAAAATAAATACAATTTCTATTATAATTATTTCCATGTTCAATCTTTTTGACAACAAATATCATCAATCCAAAACCTATATTTTAAATAGTTTTGAAGCAACTAGCTTTTATAGCCTTTTTCCATAGTCAAACAACTAAGTGACACATATCCCTTTAGATGATAGAAGTCATGAACCTAAGGAAGCATGCAATAAATAAGACTTCACACTCATCAAATTTAAAACTAATATTTTTCTCCTTTCTTGAGAGTTCTTAAAAATCTAAAAATAAATAATTATTTGTCACGACCCAAAAATTTCCATTTCAATAGTAGTTTTTTTTATACCCTAATATTTTATCAAGGAACTAACCTGAGTTTAACATCACTCTTTCAAAATCTCTCTTTTCCAATGTACTCTCATTAAGTAATTTTCCACATATATCCTCTTTTTTTAGGCTCACCCATCCCTACATCTTACATACTTTTGGCTACGTAAGTGTACTAGGTGTAGATACTTGATTTACAAGCCATTGTTATCATTATCTTTCATGAACTAGTTTTTCCCTCTTTCATCCTATAGAAAGAAGCATGCTATCCATATCAAACCTCATAAGTCCGTCTATGTAGGTGCTAGGAACATATTAGAATCGACTATCCCTCTCATCTCCTCCACGAGCTAGTTGTTCCAATGTTATATCTCATTTCAAAACATAAATTGTGGAATCAATAACATAGGTATCCCTATCCTCCAATATACCATTAAGCTTATGTCCTCACAAGATTAATATTGTAACACCAAAGGTTCCTCTAACTCTCTCTATTATTTGAGTTATCTAGTTGCATCACCCATCAAGATCTTTTATGATTGTATTTGCATTATTTTTAGGTAAAACTAATGATATCTTATTGTTCTTCATCACCATTTTCAGAATGATATTATATTGTAGTTTGTCCCCAAGGGTTAAGTGGATTGGCAAGTGCTTGTCTTGCCACATACTTACCAAGAAGAGATGTAGGTTCGAAACTTGGGGGCATACCTGTTGCAAAGATAATAGTCTAATCTGAATCCTCTGAGTATGTGTTATACCTACATGGATAGTACAAACTCCGAACTACCTGTGGTTCCATTTCACTCTTAGTTGTTTATAAAACAACGTGACATAGGGGTTATAGGGGATAACCCCAAGATTTGAACCCTGGTTGATAGATAGATAGATAGGTATTAACGTGGATTGGAATTCCAATCATAGAATATACCACTAGACTTACATCATCATATTAGTAAAAAAAAGACTATGAATGTAACCATTCCCGTGTATAAAAAAAAATTATATTGTAGTTTAGGTAAACTCTTTTGAAGTCGACTCATACGATGATTGTTTATAAAACAACGTGACATAAGAATTTTAAGGAACAGCCTTAAAATTTAAACTCAGTTGGATAAAAAGAATTATATCGTAGTTTAGGTAAACTCTTTTGAAGTCGACTGAAACGATGCAGGCGTAGTTTCCAATCAAACGATAACAAAATAATACGCGTTAATGAGAGCTACCACCTACAGAACGTTAGCCGATGATGTTCACGACACGTTGGCCGGTGCAAATAATCCATGGTGGAGCTTTCGCGGAAGATATTTTGACTCACTTTCATCCCGCAAAACTAATACTTCCCCTCGTAAAATTCGCAACAATAATTAAATTCCCATGCTTTGCTTTGTTTCTGCACGGTTATCAGTCGACATCAATAATATCATTTCAGTAAAAATTTGAGAAAATATCGAATTTCGACATTTTTATCATTGCGAAGTAGAAAATATCGAAGTATACAGACAAACACGGGCATCAAGATATATATAATTGCGGAGTAGTAGATTTGAGACATGAAAATCGTTATCATTTCATTTTTTATGTTATCTATTTTTATGGAATATGAAATTACAGGAAAGACTGGAAGACTGGCATCTCCAGGACTGATTGCGACTTCGTGTGCTCTGAATTATTCTCAACTCACATTCTTAAATTCGTTATACACTTTATTTTTATTTTTATTTTGAATTTTACTTAAGTTCCCCTCTTTTCGCATTTGTGGGCACGGCCAAACATGAAATCATCTCCTACTTTGCCACTGATGTCTGTCTATCTCACTTAACATTTTGTGCCCTGGATTGAATGGTCATAAAATATCGAACGTCAGCTGACGGTTATTTTCACATAGAAATCCCAATTCGTCCTAACAGACTTCAAATTTCAAAGAGAAATTCAAGTTATCCTCGTTGACAGAATACACCTAATTGGTCCTTAGAAGGGTATGTTTGTAAGCAGCCTTATATGATGATGGATAAAATATTATGTTGATTCAAAAGGTAATTTTTATTTCTTTTCAAACATATTAGGCACTACATAGGACCTAAAACTATGAGGAGACTGTTGAATAGAAAGGATTCGAACATTCTGATCTCTTCACAACAGATTATTCTACCAAGATCTTATTCCCTTAAGAGTCAAACCTTCAGGTAACCGCAACATAAAGATTTGGACGAACGTGGTCAGCAATTGACAATGCTATAGATTTGGACGAACGTGGTGAACAATAAAAGTCAGAAACAGGCTGAGAATTAACACAAAGAGGAAAAACTCCATCTACCTGAGTACCTTGACAATAGTACAAAGAGGATTGAGCAAAAAACTCAATCTCCATGAGTACCTTGAAGCCTAATGTGATGGTACATTCGGTCAGAGAAATGTGAAGACTCAATTTGTGGAAGGTTAGTCAAAGGGTTTAAAAGCACATGCTAAACTAGTAATATTATGTAAAGTGGAAACCGTTTCTTTGTTCATAGAAGGTGTCTTAAATAGACTAGAGAATCATGTTATCTAAGCTTAGTCAAAGGATTAAAAGCACATGCTAAACTAGTAATATGATGTAAAGTGGAAACCTTTTCTTTGTTCACAAAAGGTGTCTTATATAGACTAGAAAATCATGTTATCTTTATTTTTAATAAAACATGAAAAAATATAACTACCGTGCAATAACACTTTTTCCCTTCGTCAACTTTTAACCTATGTAAGTTTTGAAAATACTTTTGATTAAGTATTAGATAAACATGCAGATGTAATTAAATCTTTTATATTGAATATATATAGTTATAGTTATAATAAATGACATAAATTATAAATATAGTTGATGATATAGATTAAAAGATTGACAAAATTTATTAAAGAAAAATATTATTTTCTAGTATTATCCTTCTTTGCAATATATCTTATTAACAATGACAATCTCAAGGCTCTTCTAGGAAGTAACCCATCGAGACTAATCTTCATGTTGTTATGTGATATAAACCCATAAGAGGTTACTTTTAGGATATTAGGGTTAGTTTTTTTACTTCCATGTACTTAGAGATCCTTTGTTTTAAAAGGTGTTCATTTAGAAGGTGTAAATTTTTTTTTCACTGATCTTATTGGGGGTTTGTATAAAAATTGTACTTTAACATCAAGCGATTTGTTGCTCTCCTTTTCCTAGAGATTACAATTTATAACATATTTTAATTTTGAATGAGTGAGACTTTTGATATTGAAAATGTAGACACCAAAACAGCACCAATCCGATTATGTGACTGCAAACACTGATCGCTTTGACAAACACAGCCCCCAGGGCAGCCCTCAGAGGTCAAACAGTGGTCCTAACCACTTTCATAGCAATTTTGTAAGGTCAAGAGGCAATTTGGCACATTTAGACACTTTGCTCAGTATTCGTCTCACCCAGGGACGAATACTAACCGGGATTCGTCTCACCCAGGGACGAATTCTGAAATCGTCTCACCCAGGGACGAATTCCAAGTTTAACGGGCAAAAAGAAGAATGGTGCCAAGTGGCAGCCCAGGACGATCGCTTGATGACTCCTCGCCTCGCACACGTGTGTGGGTGGATAGATAGGCCGTTAGAGGACTCGTCACAAGGGCGGTTATGAGAGCCCAAGTCAATGGAGGACTCCCCTCCCTCATGGGAAGACATGATCGCCACATGGCACCTATGACCAACACATGGCATTTGTGCTTCCCTCTCAAAAGAGACCCCATGGGTCTATAAAAGGTGGGACTTTTCTCACCCAAATAGGACAGATTGAAGGAGATTTCAAGCAACGAAGTGCTGCCGAGTTGAACACCCACTTGCATCCCCTTTGATTCACCTTCTCACATCCACCAATCTCTTTTGCAAGGGAGGTTGTTGGGTGGCTTTTGGAAGCTTGAATCTGACCCAAATCCAACATATGGACACCCGAATCAACCAATTTGCCGACCCCCCCAATCCTAAGAGGTTTTGGGCCCATCCCTAGTGGATTGGCGCCAAGATCAAGTGCCAACGGTGGGAGGCCCACTTGGGCACCCCCGCACTTTCTAAGTTTTATTCCAAAAGCATTCTAGATTACTTGTTTCAGGTTGCATCTCATGTTATTCTGTTTGGTGAACTCATAGCTTCAATTTCATAACATTCTGATCAGATTTTATCATGCTTTGTGTCGCTTTGTTGTTTCACTAACTTGCAGGTGGCGATATCGAATTCCCGAGGATAGAGGCCAAATTGGGAGAATCCGACCATCTGGGTCGTCCCAAAATGGCCCCAATTACATAACCCCTCTATTTGCAGGCATTTTGGAGGTCCCGAGATTCGACATTGGAGCAGCAACAGGTCGGCTTTTCCAACACAGCAGAATTCGTCCCACCCAGGGACGAATAGCAGTCAGAATTCATCCTGCCTAGGGACGAATTCCAGTTGAAGGAGATTGGCCGACTGTCTCAGTGGCAATGGCCTTCTGGTGATGTTCTCTGTCTTCTGTTAAACTTTCAGGTCATTTAGAGTCGTTTTACTCAATTGATTTAGACAAATGTTTGCATGCATCTTTTGGCGATTTTAGAGAACAAACACTTACTATTTGCAACAGGTGCTACTGACATCTTCGTTGTTTCTTTGTTCATAGGAGGAGCAGCAGAGGTCAAAGACTCATCGACATCAGCGGCGGCATCATCTTGGCCCGTCCATTTCAAGTGTGGGCACGCGGAAAGAGGAACCTTAAGTCTCGATTGTAGTCAAATTCTTTTAACGCTCCTAGCCCCTGAAAAGGGAGGAGGCGTATTTGTAATAGAGATCAAGAAAGTTTAATGAAAGGGCTATGTTTTCTCCATTTGCTTGTGTCTCTTCCAATGCGTTTCTTTCATTTCATGCAATTTACATTTCTAGGACTTAAGCGTATTTGATTTTGAATGCATCGCAATTAGTGTTTCCTTCGCCCGAAATCTCGTGCTTTCAGTGGCGATCACGGTGGGACCCTGTTCCCTGGTTTTTAAGATCACAAAAACTGATCAAATTTCTATGTTTTGTGTTTGACAGGTACATTTTTGGTTTTTGACTATTATTCGTCCTTGGCTGTGGCGATTGCTTTACTGAAATTCGTCTGACCCTGAGACGAATTCAAATTCGTCTCTGGGAGGGACGAATTCTGTTCATAATTCGTCTCACCGAGGGACGAATTTCTGTCTACAACTTTTCAGAGCAAAAATTCAGAAGCAACCGGTCCAGCAGAGAAGAGGTAGGGATTTTCATAATCTCTCGTTAAATTTTCTGTTTCTGTTTCTGTTTCTTTAATTGTTTTCATTTAATCCTGCATTGCATAGGGAAAGTCATTTATGCTTGTTTCATTTTCGTTAAATAAAATGAATCCCACACACTTCACGCAATAATTTTAAACCAAGGAGCTGGTCGTAAGACCCCAGCCCTTGAGCAAGACCAACGGTGGGTTCATCACCACCTTGGCTTAGCTTTGCATCCATTTCCCGATTGTCAACTGTTGTTAGGCGTAAATCCTGACGAAAGTAGACCGAGTGTCACTGGGGTGATTCCCATGCGCGCGAGGATAAGTTTTCTATGGTAGGTGCCATTAACAGGACAATCCCCCTTCCGTACCGCCTACGTACCATGTACCTTCTGCTCTCACGTACCTATAGTCCCCCTCTCGTAAGGGCGGGTATATAGAGAGGTTGGTATATCGGCCTGGTTGGTATATTGAAGGGGCTACCATTTTGGGAGTTATATGAGCCGTCATAATGCATTTAAACGTTCTTCAAAACCTACAAAAACAAAACAAAACATCAAAATGCACTAAACCAGCTTTAGGGCACACCAATAATCCTTAAAAGAGATAATCACGGTTTGCGCATGTGTGTGTTTATTTTTGCTTAGTGTAGACAAAAAGAAAAATCATCATAAACGAGATAAAAATCTACTTAGATAGTATAGAAGCAACGCAATGGTGTACACCCGTAGCCAAGCCCAATCAAGGGCGTAAGCTCCGGAAGGTACACAAGAAGCGTGCACAAGTCGCCTTCGCTTCAGTCCTGAGGACTTGGTCATACCGCCTTATCGGTCTGGCCTACAAAAGAATCCGATTCATAATCCTCGATGGGGTATGCCCATTCAAAGCAGCCCCTTTCGGGAAGACGCCCTACATGTAGACCTTGATGTAAACAGAGAATCGCCTTCTGAGGTTAGACATGAGTGGCCACAGCGCGATGGAGCGCTAGAGAGGCACACTATCCATTTGGAGGGACAACGTGGATATGGCGTCCCTTCTTTACCTCCCATCAGGACGGAAAGACAAAATCCGGAGTGCAGGGCTCCTTACATAGGGCGAGCTAACTCCGCCCGCCCCGTCCAAACCCGTGAAAGAGAGTACGAGGAAAGCCATCGCATTCCTCGAGGACAACAAACAACATGGGAACCTTGCATTTCTGCACTTGCTAGGTATCATGATCATACATCAAGGCCAGAGCCTCGAGTACATGTCGCCCACCTCGACAGAGGGAAGCGACCCATTGAAACTTTAGATCAGCAAACTCGAGGCAAACACATAGGAGAAACATTCGAACCTCCTGAGAAAAATAGGGTAGACCAAATTGACCCGATAGTTGCTAGACAAGCCACCCGTCAAGCCCAAATCACGCGGCTTAAACAAAGTCATCAGGAGATAGAGTACCGACACCGCTTGGATAGAGAGCGCATGCAACGCGAAGCGGATGAGTTACGCTATGAACTACCTGAGAGGGAGCCAACCCCTCGCATCCAAAGGGCCGAACAATATGAGAGGCACAATTCATTGGTGCAGGACAGGTCTCCACGACCTCGTCAAGCTTTGCCTCCGAGATCTTACAGACCCGAGAGGGAGGCCACTCCCCGAAACAATGATGGGTACCTTCAACGAGGACTCGATCAAGGTCATAGGTCTCGCCCAGAGACTCCTCAAGAACTTTATGAGGAGTACGAACCAGAAATAGAATATGCTGAAACTCCCCATCAAGGCAGGAGGATTGCCATTCGGCCACCCCTCCATAGGCCCCCAGCTTACCATAACTTACAACGGGAGCGAACAAGAGAGGAAGAAATAAAATCTTTCGATGCATACCAAGCGCTATTAGAGCGTTTGGAGTCTGTGGAGACAAAAGCTGCTGGGCATCAAAAACCCACATTACGTCAACTCCGCAGTAATCCGGTGCATCCCTCAAGTGCCTACACCTCTTTACCCCGAGCACTTCAAGTTGCCTCAATTGGCAATCTTTAAAGGTGAAGAGGACGCACAAGAACACGTTACAAGATTTCTAAGCCAATGCTTCGGCATCCAAGATAATGACGCATTGTTGCTTAGAACGTTCATAACCACATTCGTAGGCCCCGCCTCGGATTGGTTCACACAACTACCTAAACACAAAGATAAGCAACTTAGATCAATTAGTAGATGCGTTTCTTGAACGCTTTGCCTTCAACACAAGGAAGAAGGCATCACCGAGTGATCCGGCGAGCCTCGTGCAATTTGAGGAAGAAATAATGGCAAGCATACGGGAATCGATGGAGAGCTTTGCTTTCTAAGTTACCCTACCGTCCCCCTATGTCTGATCTCACGCAGATGTTCGCAAAAAGTTGCTTAAAATCAATCTCTGGTCTATTGTTGCTGCGACAATACGACAGCTTAGAAGAAGCTTTGGCGCAAGCCAGAGTTATAGAAGAGATTAAAATAGGCGAAGGCGCAATCGCCAAGCCTAAAAAGAAAGAGTGGAATAAAACCACCAAAATCGGGACAACGCAACCACAACATGCTGCAGTTAACCAAGTTGCGATAAATGTTCCCGTGCCTGTGCAAGAAATGCAGCCCCAAAAGGCTAATTACCAGGAAGGCAGTGCCTCCTGCTTATGAAAGAGATAATAGAAGACAGGAGCAGAATCAGCAGCGTCACCCTAGGCGACAATTCACCCCTTACACGGAGTCCAGGGACTCCCTATTTGACCGCTTGTCAGCGGCAAATTTAGTCACTCTGCCAAAAATTCAAAATATAGACCCTAATGCTCCTAAGCCTAGGGGATACAGAGAGGAATTGTATTGTAGATTCCATAGGCGCAGAGGACACGACTTGAATGGATGCTGGAAGTTCAAAGAACTAATCCAAGATTTGATCGACAATAGAACATTGGCCGTGGACAACCCCATAGCGCCAAACAATCAACAAATGGGGGTATTCAAGGACCCTTTGCCTGCCCACGAGGCACAGGCAAAACCACCTCCAGATTAACGAGGTGCGACAGAATCTTCCCATGCAAGGATTTGTGGGAATGATTAGCATAGTGACAAGGAACAGAAGGTACCCAGTAGTTGCCCCCGAGGTAGCTACGAGGGAAGTTCCGACAACATCGCAGCCTCAACAACGCCCAACGCAGTTGCCTCCGCCTAGACCCGAAATCACGATACGGACCAAACTCACGCAGAGTTTGCGGACCACATCGGCTAGGCTGTCCATTTACGAGCTTATTCAACAGTCAGCACCCCATAGGGAAGCTCTTATGGACATTTTAAAAGCCATCGAATTACAACCTCACGAAGCAAATTCTTTCAACAACTTCGTGGGACATGTGAAACAATGTACGGAGCCGGTCATCACATTCAGAGAAGACGAGGTAAAAACGATATCGAATGACATGGCAGATCCACCCCTGCACGTTATCACGCGGGTCAACGGGATTCCGTACAAGAGAGTGTTGATAGATACTGGCTCGTCCAAAGAACATCATTACCACCGCAGCCTTAAAACATTTGAAGCTGCAAGCCTCTCACATCACAGCCTCCACGTACACACTGCGAGCTTTTAACGATGCAATATGCTCGACAGTCAGCACAGTTGTTCTGCCTATCTAGGTAGGACAAAAGTCAATACCTACACTGTGCCATGTGTTAGAAGGCGAGATGGCTTATAATATACTGCTAGGGCGGCCTTGGATCAGGGACATGAAGTGTGTCCCTTCGATCGCCCACCAGTGCTTAAAGTATGCTTATGAAGGAGAAATACATGTAGTCCCAATGGACTTAGAGCCCTTCAAGTATTGCAATGCGGTACAATTCATGCCTCAATCGACCCTCCCTTCAACACATTTGGATTTCCAGTTAAATCCATCTAAACAGGGTCCAATACCGCAAGCACCACTGGTGACCAACAAGGCAAAATCCCAGCCAGGTGAGACTTCATCACCTCCTCCTTCATCATCAACGCCACCTATCATGGCCCAACGGAAGGACAAGGGAAAACAGATCATGGAAGAGGTTAAACCCTTAGAAGAAAGGTTGCCCACAATCTCAACGGTATCAACGGAGGAAACACCAAGCACAACAGAAACTAAGACTCCTGAACCACCAAACATGGAATGGACTCAGGAAGGACTACCGTTTCCTCCCACCCAATCATCAACAATCACTGTTGAAATGGCCAGTACGGGCCTGGGGGAATATTTAGTGCAAAATGTTGTGGCGACGCCAAAGCATTGGAGTCAGGACAAGACATGGGAAGACCTCGCCTTCCCATAGGGACAGTTGTTCCTCTAGGCTACCCTCCAAACCAGACGAATTTCGTGTATGGGGGCCTTGATCATGGTCTTGAACCATGCCAACAAAAGGAAGCAGACGAAGAGCCTTTTGTTGAAAACATCAACTATCTGTCAAACCCAGACTTTGCCCTAAAATATCTCGGCCAATGCAATTGGCATGGATACGGGCTAGGAAGATATGAGCAAGGGATGCGGGTCCTTTGCCAACCAAGATATCAGATGCCATATGACAAGTCAGGAGTAGGGTTCAACCACCCCCGCCCTTAGACA
Organism: Wollemia nobilis; assembly: GCA_028583015.1. Lineage (NCBI taxonomy): Eukaryota > Viridiplantae > Streptophyta > Pinopsida > Araucariales > Araucariaceae > Wollemia > Wollemia nobilis. The sequence continues at coordinate 8,741,719 of JAQPPZ010004842.1, forward strand.
TCTTGGTTGAAAATATGCAAGGCCTAGAAATAGGCAACAAAGGGGGATTGGCACAAGATCCGTATGCCAATCCAAATACAGAATACACATTGGGAGACTACCTCCCATGGTCAACAAACACCCCTGGAAACAACAATAATCCCTCTCCTTTGCTAGAGAGAGGCGAAAGTTCAGAGATTAATCCTCAAAGAGAACATCAACGACTTTCGGACATCTTTCCGAAGTTGTTCCCCTTAGAGGTTCCAGATGAAACAATACAAGTGTCAAGGGAATCGGGTCCCTCCACCAAGAGTGGAACAACCACAATGGGACCAGATTAACTTATCTGGAACAAGGAGGGCCCTCAACGTCGCAAGCAACAGCTTGCTGAAGAGAATGAACATTTTTGGGTCTCCGAAAGTGATTCGGAAGATGAGACCGAGATGGACTATCTCGGACATGCGCGACGACATCACCGCCCTTTAACTCATGAAGATCTAATGGGACAGATGGGCATACGGCTAGGGCATGAATGGTGGGTAGACCCTGCAAGGTGGGACCAAGTATTGGATCCATGGCTCCAAATTCAAGATGAGCATCGTCCACCTCGAGATCCCATCATGACATCAGTGCCGAGAAAAGACCCTGCCATCCTTTTCGCAAATAGGGACGAATTCGCACCTAGGGAAGATCCATTCGTGCCCGTTCCCGTAGAGCCAGATCCAGAGTATAGGGAGCATCTAAAAGAATCGAGCTATCACACCCGCGGTTCTGGAGACCAAATTCATTCCATCCACATGATCTCCATTGATTTGACCGCACCCATCCGCAATCCGGCCGATCCATCACAATCATTGCACCTAGACATAGATGCCATCGACTGGGATCGCGTCAATTCACCTTTATCACCATCAGAGTATCGGCCTTTCGATGAAATGCTTCATTCCACCCCAAGGACAACTCAAGATATTTTTCAGGCTGAAGAGGGACCCGAGGTTCCAAACGTAGATCTAAACTCAGCTAATGATATCCATTTGATCCCAACTCCACATCAGTTGGAGGACGGATCCCACATGTCAGTCGAGGAAACGACTGACGTAGACATCGGCTTAGACCCAACGAATCCATAGATTATCAAGCTGGGGGTAAGTCTTTCCCTCGAAGAGCAAGCCGAATACATCGCCCTTCTCAAAGCGAAGAAGGAAGTTTTTGCATGGTCATACAGAGACATGCCGGGACTAGACCCGCAGCTAGTCACGCATAATTTAACGCTTGATCCGACAATCAAGCCCGTAAAGCAAAAACTACGAAAGATGCACCCAACAATGGCCTTGATGGTCAAAGATGAATTGCAAAAGCTGTTGGATGCACAGTTTGTCATCCTGCGTGGATTATCCGCCATGGCTGTCCAACATGGTTCCCGTCAAGAAGCCCGATGGGAGGATTCGCATATGCACCGATTTTTGAGACCTAAACAAAGCGAGTCCTAAGGATGATTTCCCCTTGCCAAGCATCGACGCGCTAGTAGACGCTACAACAGGTCATGAAATGCTCTCCCTAATGGATGGCTTCTCAGGATACAACCAAATTCGTATCAATCCTGAAGACCAACTTAAAACGGCGTTCACAACGCCTTGGGGGACATTTTGTTATAAGGTCATGCCTTTTGGCCTTAAAAATGCTGGCGCTACCTACCAACGTGCCATGACATATATCTTCCACGATTACATGCACAAAACTATGGAAGATTACATGGATGATTTGTTAGCCAAGTCTCTTTTGCGCTCAGATCATCTCGGTGACTTAAGCAAGATCCTCGATCGCCTCATAGAGCATAAGGTCGATCGAATCCCAAGAAGTGCGTATTTGGCGTCACATCCGGAAAACTCTTGGGTTTTATAGTCTCAAAATGAGGCATCGAAGTGGACCCAATGAAATTCAAGGCAATCCTTGAAATGGCTCCCCCAACTACCATCAAGCAGACTCGAAGTCTCAAGGAAAGGTCGCGTCGATTAAACGCTTCATAGCGCAATTATCTCACAAATGCCGACCCATGAACAAATTATTGCACAAGGGGAGTTACATTTCACCGGGATGACGAGTGCCACACCTTTGACGAAATCAAACAATACTTGGCTTCGCCGCCGTATTGGCACCACCTAGACCAGGAGTGCCGTTCTACTTATACATCTCAACCATCGAGGTGGCACCGGGCGCCATGCTAGCCCAAAAGAATGAACTTCACAAAGAACAGGCTACTTACTATCTTAGCCGCACCCGGTCGGGCTACGAACTTAACTATGCATACGTTGAGAAACTCGCTGGGCAATGGTGTTTGCTACCAAGAAGCTACGCCACTACATGCCGAGCAACACTACGTATGTTGTGTCTAAGGAGAATCCATTGCGATACATGATGAGTCGTACTTATCATAGTAGTCGCACGGCGAAATGGATCATGTTGTTGACGGAATTTGACATTGAGTTCATTGGGCAAAAATCTATCAAAGGACAAGTCATAGCCGATCAACTAGCAGAGGCTCCTCTTGAAGACGATCAGCCTCTGGTCATAGAACTACCCGATGATGGGGTCTTCCATGTCTCATAATTGCCAGATTCTGATGAGCCTGAGTCACAGGCCGACATAACCCTATTCTTCGATGGTTCTAAATGCGAGCAAGGTGGTGGCGCGGGAATTGTATTCTTCACACCGCAGGGCGCTCCAATGCCCCTGTCATTTAAATTAAACTTCCAGTGCACCAACAATAATGCAGAATATGAAGCCTTGCTCCTAGGTCTTCAGAAAGCAATCGCCATGAACATCAAACGATTGAATATCTTTGGTGATTCGCTGTTAATAGTCAATCAAGTCAAAGGGGTATATGAAGGCCTATAAAGCCCTCGTGGACAAATTCCTGGCAAAACTCGAATGGTACGACATCGAGGCACTCCCTCGATCATCGAATCATTTTGTGGACACAATGGCCTCCTTGGGGTCATTAATCCCGCAAGACCTTTCCGGTGATATGACAACCATTCAAGTCAAAACCTTATCGCAATCCGCGATGGAGCGTGCAAGCTCAGACTTGACACCAGGAATCCACATGATCCAGATTGAACCATCCTCGGATAAGTTCTTTCGAATCCGAGATCGTCTGAAACGTGCCAACTGGGGGTCCTTGTTTTCCCCCACTCCCACTAATAGCAACACAACGCTATTCTTACAAGTTCTATCCCATTCAGCATTTGTTAGGGAAGAACTTCGAAAGGGATTGGTTGTTCATACTGTCGAGGTTTCCGATCAACAGGACTGGTATTTACCCATTAGAGACTACCTCAAGTTAGGTAATCTTCCCTTTGGATTGACGCACGTCGCAAAACGAACATTCAAGCAGAAAGCGGCTAAGTATGTCTTGATAGGAGACATTTTGTATCGTCGCAGCTATGACGGAATTCTTCTTCATTGTTTGGACCAGCAAGAGTCCACTTGGGCAATCGCCCAAGCGCACGACGGTACATGTGGTGGCCACTTTAGTGGTATGGCCATCGCAAAGCGCATTCTCCGCATGGGCTATTATTGGCCATCTTTAGAGCGAGATTGTTGCGAATATGTCAAGAAGTGCGTGAAATGTCAACATCATGCCAATTTGATGCACGTACCTTCCCAGGCCCTACAGACATTCCAATCCGCTTGGCCATTTTCGTAGTGGGGCCTCGATCTAATCGGAAAGATCTCCCCGCATCGTCAGAGCCGTCACACGTTTATCATAACGGCCACAGAGTATTTTACCAAATGGGTGGAAGCAATTCCGTTAACCTCAACGAAAGGACCCCGCATTGTGGAGTTCATCTTGCATAACATCATATGTCATTTTGGTATTCCATCCAAAATAATATCGGATAATGGGCCATCATTCAAGAACAAAGACGTGCGTGCTTTGACCACAAAGTACAAAATTCAACACAGCTTTTCAACGCCCTATTATCCGCAAGCAAACGGGCAAGCGGAGGCATCAAACAAAACACTAGTGGCCATCCTTAAAAAGACAATCACAGACAGTCATAAGGATTGGCACATACAAATCCCACTTGCCCTTTGGGCTTACTGCACTAGTGTTCAGACGGCAACTGGGGCAACTCCGTTTTGCTCGTGTATGGCCTCGAGGCGTAATGCCTCTCGAGTTGGAAATTCCTTCCCTTCGCATATCAATGCAGGAGTTCATCGATGATGACACTGCACGGCAGGCCCGGTTAGACCAACTTACGTTGCTTGACGAACGACGCGTGAATGCTCTCGAGCACTTACGTATCTATCAAGAGCGGCTTAAGAAAGCTTACAACATGAAAGTTCACCTAAGGGACTTTCGGGTTGGTGATTTGGTTTTGAAGGAAAACCAACAAAACTCTAATTTGCCGTCCCACCTAAGGGACAAGTTCACGGCAAATTGGTTAGGTCCATATGTCATTGATAGCAAAATAGGACCCGGGACGTACCGGCTAGCTTCTCTTGACGGTATCAAGGAAACAGAACCCTTGAATATCAGTCATTTGCGACCATTTTATATCTAAGAGAGCCATATCCCAAAAATGCTCCAAGGATCCATAAAATCGCTTGGTCAAAAACACAAAAGCTCCAAGGATTATCGCAATCACTTGGTCAAACCCAAAAAGCTCCAAGGATTATCGCAATCACTTGGTCAAACCAAAAAGCTCCAAGGATTATCGCAATCACTTGGTCACAAACCAAAAAGCTCCAAGGATTATCGCAATCACTTGGTCAAACCAAAAAGCTCCAAGGATTATCGCAATCACTTGGTCAAACCAAAAAGCTCCAAGGATTATCGCAATCACTTGGTCAAACCAAAAAGCTCCAAGGATTATCGCAATCACTTGGTCAAACCAAAAAGCTCCAAGGATTATCGCAATCACTTGGTCAAAACCAAAAAAGCTCCAAGGATTATCGCAATCACTTGGTCAACCCAAAAAGCTCCAAGGATTATCGCAATCACTTGGTCAAACCCCAAAAAGCTCCAAGGATTATCGCAATCACTTGGTCAACCCCAAAAAAGCTCCAAGGATTATCGCAATCACTTGGTCACCCAAAAAGCCCCAAGGATTATCGCAATCACTTGGTCACCAAAATGCTCCAAGGATGTCCACAATCACTTGGTCAAAAAATAAAAAATAATCAAAAACAACAAAAATTTGCATCTCATATCTAGGCATACTCAAATTCATCAATCGAGAGCTCTTCTCGCACCTCATATTCATATTCACAAAAATAAATCCATCAAAAATACAAAAATATGTAGCCGCATTAAGCATTGCATCCATACATTGCATATTTGTGGTCATATAGGTCAAAGGCACCATAGGCTGTAATTGCCTTACTAAGTCCATCTTGTTCCACACTCGCTCCATTTTACAAAAACAACAAAAACACCATGCATTGCTTTTACCACACTAGAGTCAGTGGTCTTTTAATGTATCAAGAGTTTTCATGATTCAATCATCATTTTGCTCTTTAGCTACGTAATGTACCGAGTCAGACAGATTTTACGAAGGTAGAGTCATACTTGAAATACACCTTGTTACGTAACATCCCAACACAAATTAAAACACATAAAACAATTCCTAAGTTGTGTGAACGAAAGATGAAACCTGCACAGTAATCCAGGTCACCAAAAGCGAAACGGTTATCTTGCTCATCCCCCGTGCGAATGACCCCAAGAATGCCGAGAGTTGGCAAAAGGACAAGCATCCTCCCTACCCAATTCCCTAAGAATCCCTAGTTCTCAATAGTTGCAAAACATCAAAAATTTGCAAAACGTCAAAAATCAAATATTTGACATCATACAATGCACACATCAAACGGCACAAACGATAGTGATTTTCATCACTCCATATCCCCAATCCCTTGCTCAAAAGAAAAACAAATCAAAATAAACAATGATCTTATCACTACAAACGAGCAAGTATCCCAATACAATTGAAGAAAAGAAGGGAGTGGAACTTGAATCCCCGGAACTCTCAAAGATTCTAAAAGGTCATGAGGCAAGCCTCAGCACCGATTTGGTTGATAGCCTATCGATAACCGGCGGTAAACCTCTCGCATGACGATATATCTGTCACATTAACTTGCGTACGGATCAATGTTTGCATGTGGATGAGCTAGCTTATGGCATCCTGGATAACACCGCAGATTAATCTAACTAAATACAACAAAGGAGTTAGTGGAGCTAATTAGGTGATCCTCAAGGACAAGGTTCGGTTGAAAGCCCATCCGGCACCGGCGGTATCCTGACAAATACCACATAAATGAACTCAATTGCACACACAGGGATGTGAAATAGCTTGGTCAAAAACAAGTCCGATTCATACCTTGTTCAAAAGTCTTGTAAGACAAAGTACAATCGTGGCTAGTGAGTTAAAATGTCTGAGTCTCGAAAAACCTTAGCTACATTTATAAACCAACTGCGCTACTTTTCATCCTTACAATACCATCAGAAAATACAAAAAGAGAAAACCACATGTATACATACAAGAGCCATACATCATAGCAATCGCCTAAAAATGAATTAAAGAGCGTCTTAAACAGCCTATGGTGCCGTAACCAATCACCACAAATATCATTCATCAATTTCACTTTGCATATCAAAAAGAAATCAAAAACATTTGCATTCATCATAACATAAGCATTCATCAAAATAAATAAACATGCATACATCCATAGTCATTAGCCATCATGCATAACAAAAATCAAATCATCACATGTAAGAAACCACAATAAAACCGGTATATATATATATATATATATCGTCAAAAAAAATGCCCGCAGGCTACAAAACTGGTCCTCAATCCCCGCAATCATATCCAAAAACCCAACCTAAAGCGTCGACCACCATAATCACGCAGGATCGGTGCGACGGGAACTACCCCCCGTGGTGTGGGTCCTATGGGACCCTGCAGGGCGGCTACTGCCAGCCCCGCATCATGCCTGCTACCGCCTCCCTCATCTAATCGTCGGCGACGAGATGATGCTGACTGCTCAGTCGCACTATCCCTCGTCCGCCATGAAGATCCACTGACCGAGGGCTCAGGTAGCCGCCCACCAAGGCGGATGACCTCCCTCTCCAACTCTATCCGGTGCCGACACCACTCTGCCTCTCGCCGATGATAGTATGACACCGCATCGTCGCGCTGTGCCAGAACCCTATCCCGCTCTACCAGCTCAGCCCGCAGGAGATCCCTCTCCCACCATGTCCCCCAGCTCCCGCCTCGCATCCCCCAACTCCAGATCCCGTATCCGTAGTAGCTCTATCAGTCACGCATTTTCAACGTGTATCTCAGACTCCACCTCCTCTATGTCCGCTCGACGAACAGACCCTCTCGGAACAGCAACTCGCTCCGGCTCCCACTCGCTCCTCCACGTCCCGCATGTCCGGCCGATCCGGAGCGCCCAAGTCTACATCCTCATCCCCCACATCCAACATGTCCGCATCATCCAACGGACCTCCCCAATCATCCCCTGCTACCTCAGCACCCTCCACTGCCGCCTCCGCGCCTCCCAGTGGCCCCTCTCCTCTCCATCGTCGTAGTACCCACCACGAGTCATACTCAGTGGTAGTCCCGACGTCATCTACGTCCGGGACGTCAATAACCGCATCTGACTCCTCGCCCAATGGCACGGTGACCGGTGGATCTAAATCCCTCTCATCTCCCCACCGTCGATAGACCACGGGCTCACCAGGCAACCCCTGGCGCACCCCAAACTATCATGTAACCCGGCTGTATGAAAAGAACTCATGCTCCGTCCCGTGCCTCCCAGTCAACCACCGCTCCTTGCGTACCTGTTGGAGCCACTCTCCAGCCTCTGGCCAGGCTGGACAGCCCCGATAAGGGCGCCAAAACACCTCCCCGGAGTGAGCCGAGAAAAGGCATCGGTATAGTGCTCTACAAGCACTCGCCCATCGCCGACTCTGCCCCTGCTCCGTAGACCACCGCCACAAAACTGCATAGCCTATCTCCGTGTCATCCATCACCGCCCGAGTCATCCATGGTAACCCGGTCGGCCTCTCCACCACTATATGCCGCCAACCCAAGCACCGCAGGAGATAACCGCAACCGACCCCTTTCGTCGCCGACGACGGACCCCATACAGCTCCCCGTAGAGCTGTGCCAACAATGTCTGTCCCCATCTCAAAATCAATGGTGCCTCTATCGGGCACTCTACCAACTGCCATACCAAATCGAGCGAGTTCCACGGGAACCTCGCGCTCGACGAATCGGGAGAAGCATGTTAGAAATAAGGCCCATCAAGAATGCGTGCCTCACTCCTAACACCCCCTCTCCCCGCCACCAACCAACCAAAATCCCGCCACCTGGCAGTCCACCTCACTGTCTCCACCGGGTTCGTTACACCCACCCGCCCCCATGCCCAAAGCATCTCGTAAGTACAATCACCGATCACGCGGCGATGTCCTAATGGGCATCCATCTATCGAAATCCGAAGCAACCGATAGACATCCTCCAAAGTCACATCATCTCCCTGTCGGGAGATGGAACGTGTTGGTCCGAGGATCCCAAAGTTTGATCAGGCCATAGATAGGCCCGATCCGGGACCACAGCTCCAGGCGAGACACCCGCTTGAGCCCAAGGGCATCAAGCCATTCCCAATCACCATCGCCGCTGCACCCCGCGCCTCAAGAAAGCAGTAGGTACACGGTACCGGCTCCTAACCTCGCAAAAGAAAACAATTCAACAAAAAAAATTAAAAATCATGGAAAAGAAAAAAAAAAAAAAAAAAAAAAAAAAAATCAAGCTTCAGATTTAAGTTTTAAAACACATTTTGAAAAATAGCATCACAAAAACAATTAAATAAAACAAGTGCAAATTTAAACAAAAATAAGCTCTAGAAGACACTTACAAAGTTTCGCTTCTGCTCCGCCGCTCGAATCCAGCTTGGTGCACTCATGATGGCAGAGAGAATTCCAAGCAGCGCTTCGCTTGCAGAATTACCTCCTCCTCCCGAAGCTCCAAAATCGCAAGAAAAAAATGACACAAATGAGCCCAAATGCAAGTTTTGGCCCTTAAATAGGCCTTTTGAGCTGGAATTCGTCCTTGACTGGGACGAGCGCTCAGGTTAGCGCTCGTCCCACCCAGGGACGAATTCAAACCAGCACTTCAAAAACATCAAAAAATGATCAAAAATGCACTAAAAACAGACAATAAATTTGCCCGATAGGAGTGCTACTGCACCTGACATCCAGGGCATACAAAATAGACATTGGAGTCACAAATTATCACTATCCTACTCCCTAAGAAGGCTACCATAGCCGGACCGCTCCACGGGAAGACGGATTTTCGATAATTTAATCCCCAAATGGTGTCACAAAAAAAACAAAAACAACAAAAAAATGCAACACAAAAACAAAGCAATAAGCATTGCCGGACACAAGTGCTCTTGCACTTAACCTCTAGGCAAAGAAAATCGATGTCGGGGTTCAAATTGTCACTCTCCTACTTCCCCAAGAAGGCTACCATAGCCGGACCGCTCCACGGGAAGATGGGTTTTCGACGATTTCACCCCATTATGGCATCACCAAAAGGGTTAACACCCACCAAAAACAGGTCCAAATGTTGGAAAAAATTGCACATGCTTAAACGATAAACCATCTAAAGGCACCCTTGCACAAGTCATCTTGGGTCAAGCGACTCGCCGCTTTTCTCATGAAGGTCATTCCCTCATCGATTCGTCGCTTGAGGGGGTAGTCACACTTAGTCACCAATCAACAATCACACACCCAATTAAGGAAAACGACATGCATTCAAAGAATCATTGACAAAGACAATCACGCTCCCGCTTGGGGCAGTAAACAAGCAACAATCAAATCAATCAAACACTTGGCATTTCGTGAATCATGAACACAAGGTTCCCCTGAGGATAAAAGGTTGCGCCCTTTGCCTAATCATGACCGATCAATGTCTAATTTCAAGTCACACCTCACCAAAACAGGTTAACACTTGAAATCAAACTCCTTAGCTCGTCGGAAGCAAGGATTCAAGAATGCATGCCCTTTCCATGCTTGGGGCATCAAAAGTTGGTTAGGTTACCAAGAAACCCTAATCATTAGTGCTTTGGTTATCTATTTTTGCTCGACGCTGCGCTATGCACAACGCATCCCAAAAAGGGGCATCTCGTAGACACCAAAACAGCACCAATCCAATTATGTGACCGCAAACACTGATCGCTTTGACAAACACAACCCCCAGTGGCAGCCCTCGGAGGTCAAACAGTGGTCCTAACCACTTTCATAGCAATTTTGTAAGGTCAAGAGGCAATTTGGTACATTTAGACACTTTGCTCAGTATTCGTCTCACCCAGGGACGAATACTAACTGGGATTCGTCTCACCCAGGGACGAATTCTGAAATCGTCTCACCCAGGGACGAATTCCAAGTTTAACGGGCAAAAAGAAGAATGGTGCCAAGTGGCAGCCCAGGACAGTCAGTTGATGACTCCTGCCTCGCACACGTGTGTGGGTGGATAGATAGGCCGTTAGAGGACCTGTCACAAGGGCGCTTATGAGAGCCCAAGTCAATGGAGGACTCCCCTCCCTCATGGGAAGACATGATCGCCACATGGCACCTATGACCAACACATGGCATTTGTGCTTCCCTCTCAAAAGAGACCCCATGGGTCTATAAAAGGTGGGACTTTTCTCACCCAAATAGGACAGATTGAAGGAGATTTCAAGCAACGAAGTGCTGCCGAGTTGAACACCCACTTGCATCCCCTTTGATTCACCTTCTCACATCCACCAATATCTTTTGCAAGGGAGGTTGTTGGGTGGCTTTTGGAAGCTTGAATCTGACCCAAATCCAACATATGGACACCTGAATCAACCAATTTGCCGACCCCCCAATCCTAAGAGGTTTTGGGCCCATCCCTAGTGGATTGGCGCCAAGATCAAGTGCCAACGGTGGGAGGCCCACTTGGGCACCCCCGCACTTTCTAAGTTTTATTCCAAAAGCATTCTAGATTACTTGTTTCATGTTGCATTTTGTGTTATTCTGCTTGGTGAACTCATAGCTTCAATTTCATAACATTCCGATCAGATTTTATCATGCTTTGTGTCGCTTTGTTGTTTCACTAACTTGCAGGTGGCGATATCGAATTCCCGAGGATAGAGGCCAAATTGGGAGAATCCGACCATCTGGGTCGTCCCAAAATGGCCCCAATTACATAACCCCTCTGTTTGTAGGCATTTTGCAGGTCCCGGGATTCGACATTGGAGCAGTACCAGGTCGGCTTTTCCAACACAACAGAATTCGTCCCACCCAGGGACGAATAGCGCTCTAATTCGTCCCGCCCGTGGACGAATTCCAGTTGAAGGCAGATTGGCCGACCGTCTCAATGGCGATGGCCTTCCGGTGATGTTTTCTCGTCCTCTCGTCAGGTTTTCGTGTCATTTAGAGTCATTTTACTCACTGTTTTGGACAAATGTTTGCATGCATCTTTTGGCGATTTTAGAGAACAAACACTTCTTATGTGCAGCAGGTGCTACTGACATCTTCGTTGTTTCTTTGTTCGCAGGAGGAGCAGCAGAGGTCAAAGACTCATCGACATCAACGGCGGCATCATCTTGGCCCGTCCATTTCAAGTGTGGGCACGCGGAAAGAGGAACCTTAAGTCTCGATTGTAGTCAAATTCTTTTAACGCTCCTAGCCCCCGAAAAGGGAGGAGGCGTATTTGTAACAAGAGATCAAGAAAGTTTAATGAAAGGGCTGTGTTTTCTCCATTTGCTTGTGTCTCTTCCAATGCGTTTCTTTCATTTCATGCAATTTACATTTCTAGGACTTAAGCGTATTTGATTTTGAATGCATCGCAATTAGTGTTTCCTTCGCCCGAAATCTCGTGCTTTTAGAAAAATCAAAATATATAAATGAATACAATCAATAGTTTATTTTCTTATGATTTGATTACAAGTAATGCTTTGAATATAAGCTCTATATTTTGATATTTGAGAATGTCCACAACAATGTTAATATTCAGAGGGTGCAAGGTAGTAATCTTTATATGCTCTGCCTGCTATATGGGAAAAAAGTTAGCCAACAATTTATTATCATCTATATGCTTTGCATTGCACATTGGAAAGATTATTCAAACAATCAATAAAAAGATACAAGTTTATTCTAAACATAGGTAAACTAACCAAAGTTTTTGGTTTGAAATTACTTCATGGAATAATATAATTTAAGAAACATCACAATGAAAATGTTGTGAGAATGGGTGTTATGTGCATCTACTAATATTATGTAAATCACAAGTATACATCCATACTTGTATAATTTATCTACCACACTATATTTGTCATATTTAATCATAGCTTTAAACAAAAATGCAAGAAGGGGAACCCCTATTTCCATCAATATGGTTTTGAATTTGTTTATATCTCTAAGTTTTGAAGGCACCACGTCTAGAATTGTTCTATAGTTGTTTATATTTGTTATTATACCTACACAATAATAGTCAACTGAATCCAAAAAAGTCATTAAAATAAGCAATATATAATCAAAGGTTTAAAAAGCTACTTGAAATCCAAGTCATTTTAGTTGATAATATTGTGCAATTACATGATTGACCCCTATATATAATATGTGACCTTATTTTATATAAATATCAATATATTAAAACTTTATTAGCATACAAATTACCAAATGCCTTAAAGTTTTATGGACACTATACCTAATCTATGACTTCATAGAATTTGGGAGTGAAAGTAGGTTGATTGATTCCAAGATAATCAATATGAAATACAATATGTTTTAACAAGTCCTATTTATTTTTACCTAATTTTCATTTGATTATAGTTTAGAAAATGCCATACATGTTGCACACATGTTGATAGTTATTATACATTACAACCAAAAATCCCATACCAACTCAGGCTAGATGAAGGTTACATCAAAACCTTTGCTTTTTGCATCCACATGAATGCCTACATCATATCTATACATGCATAAAAACATTCAAAATTGATGTATACAAATCATTTTATGCTCAAATAATTTAAGACTATTAATGTCATGAGGACTTCTCTTTTTGGCTTACCTCATTTCTTGGTTCTTCTTAACTAGGTCATTTAACAAGTTAACATCTTCAAATTCATCATTGTAAGCAAATTCTAATATAGAACATACACATGAAATTATAATCAACCATATATACTACCTTGTATGAGTCAATAACAAATTAATCCTATCTTTTTTTTTTTGTGGAAAAATCCCAAAAGGGATGCCACTTTCGGGTAAGAGCCAAGGAGGTAGGGGTATCTCTTCCACAAAAAATAACTAGGGATCACACCTAGCCTACTACCTTCGGATCTCTCAAGGACCATGCCTAAAACACAGAAACAAGCACAAAAAACATGAAATATAGAAAAAACCATAAAAACAAGCACACATAGACATAAACAAAGACAACCCAAAAAAACACGAAACATAGAAAAATCCACAAAAAATAGTAAAACACCACTACCATAACAAAAAAATGAACACAAAAAATACACTACAAAAAAATTAATAGAACACGAACCACACAAATAATACCACAAAAAACAACATAACAAAACACAACTACAACAGAAAAAAAAAAAAACACCACAGAAAAAAACATGGAAAAAGCCAATGGAGCTATTGAAAAATAAGACCATGTAAGATAACACTAAAACTAAACCATAGCTAAACAAATTACTAGAAATAACAAAAATTGCTTAGCAAATTAGCCATAGCTTTCGACATTGCCATCAAGAGACTGTAGGATAACACCCATCCTATAAACCCTTAGGATTAAGGCATCATCATCCTTTTATTTGTATCTTGCTTCATTCCAACTAGGACTATAGGATGGTTACTTAGAACCATGATACTACTACTAGAATTTATATGGTCTTTTTGAGGATCTATTTTATTTGTAGTTTGAATCTGCCCTTTGGTTTTGCACTTTGGATTGATTTTCTACATTGTTCTTTTTTTATAGTTTAAAATTGATTGAGATGGCTCTCTTTGATTGTTATTTATCAGCATCAGGGTAATCTCTTTTAGTGTTTTTCCTCATGCAATCCTTCTTGTTCTCTCTCTTCATCCAACTATGTTTCCATAATTATTATTTCCATTTGACCATCCTCTTCATCTATTTGCTCATACATGGAGAGAATTTCACAGGTGTTAGGTGAAATTACTATTTCCTCTTTTATTGCTATTTTTTCTTTGTGCTTTTTTTTTAGATATTTGAAACCCTACCAAGTCCCCATCCTCTTTCTCTTTTTTAGGGACCTTATGTGGACAATCCTTTACTAGTTGGTCATATTCATGATAGATTCTGCATCTAAATGGAATGTTTTCATAATCTACTACTTGCTCCCATATTTCTTCCTCATATTGTAAAGTAATCTTCTTTGGAAGTGGTTTTTCAAAATCAATCAAAACATAGGTCCTTGCATAAATCATATGCTCTAAGTGTAAAGTGCTATCAAAAGTCATCATGAAAACTCCTAAACAATTCCTAATTATTGCAAATATCTTTGGACTCTGGTATTCTACCGGAAGACCAAATACATGGACCCAAACATGGGCAGTTGATGACATTTCTTACCCAAATTTGAACTTGGTATGCCAAGGCTTCATGAAGAACCTTGCCCTACCAAAAAAACAAGGCCCCCTTGAAAATTGTCCTCCCTATCTTCTTCATTAGAAAAAAAATATTAGAACTCACCTTTAGTGCTCCAGGTTTTGGCAGCCCATTGCTTGAAGGTGGCAAGAGTCGGTTGAAATCCCATGAATCGATAAATTAGTGCTCTCCTCTCAATTTCATCTATTCCTTACTTGATATATGTTATTTCCAACCTCACTAATGGGGATCCATTAGTTGCTTTCATGCAATCCATCTCTATTTTCCTTGAATCGACCTTTGGCATCCTTAGTGGTTTCCTTGCAATCGTTCATTGTGTTTTCCTCCTATTTGAGGTGGTCCTCCACATATAGCTTCTTTAAATTCATTTTTGGCTCAGTGCATGCATCTTTGTTGAAACCCTCCATCCCAAAATTGAATAAATCCTGCTTTCATCCAAACAAACAAACCCTAATTTTGTTCGATTAGGACCCTCACACCAGCGGCTATATGAAACCCCATCCCAAACAGACAGACTCGTAAAGCTAAACTCATATGGCAGATTTGGAAGAATGGTGGTCTGCGTAGAATATAAATGCGAAAACTCCTAGGTTCGCATTGCTTCTTTTATTCACGATAGTAGCTCGTGAGTCAGCATGCTCAATTTAGATTTATTTTAGATGTTGGTATACACCAAAAGTAATCCAATTTTAGAGCTTTGATCTCTATTTTAAAATATTGAGAAAATTTCTCCCAATCATCATAAAAAATGAATCTTTTGTATGAATTAAATATGATACAATAATGGATAATTTATATAATTAAGATGATTAAAATAATCTTAAGTATATAAACTATTGTACAAAGAATCTTTGATAGTAGAAAATTTTATTTTCCTCTTAAATTATAAGATATAAATTGTTTGTTCATAATATTTTATTATCTTAATAACTATCTATGGTATACCAAGAATTGAAAATATAAGCACCTTGAAAAAGTAAACTTTGAAATAGATAGCTTAAAATAGATAAGACAATTTTTAGAAATTCCAAAGAATTTCTATTGTGGAAATACTCCAATAGGGATGATGGTCATGAAGCTCCAAAATTTTATTGTACTAGTCAAGAATTTCGTAACTACTTAGGATACCACAACATGATGTTTTTCCTTCCATAATTGATATGGAAATGTGAGAATTTAGGGTTAATATATACAAACTAGAGACCCCTATTGATAGTCTTAAGTAAAATATATGTGGACATTAGAGTTGATCATGATATTGGGATTGTTAAAGGATTTTCCTTGTGCCATTCACTTTTTCTACCATTTATTTTTAAATGCAAGCTTTGCTAGAATTATTTCTACACAATAACCAACAATAAGAACTCCTATTGCATCCTTACCCTACTTGACTGGAGAATTGAATAAGCATTCAATTATATTCATGTTGGTCCTATACACCATGACAAGGTCCTAAAGAGTCATTGTTAATAATCATGTATCCACATCTATGTAATATTAATAACAATATGATTGCATATAAAGCAAAAATATCCATTAAATACATATGGATATCATATATGATGAGGTACTCATCCATTTCTATGTATTTTTTGTTCAAGGATTATGATATGATTTATCATGATCAAGCATTATCCATGTGGTGATAAGGAATTTTTGGTTTAGCCTTGGATTTTATCCATTATTAACTCATCATTGATGAGTTGATAAGTTGTATACTTTGGTACGAGTTTATTTGGAATTTTAAATCTTCAAGAAAACATTCATCATCTTCATGAGATAATACTTTAATTATATATAAAATCACAATCATTTGGAAGAAAATAAGAAATATGGAAAATGGTATAACCTAGGTATAGTAGACTAAATGCATTGGGATTTAAATATTGAATGTATTACCTTCTATTCATCATCATTGTTGTGATATCATAGTTGTTGTTGTTTAGTGGGAATAGATATCCATGGCTTAAAACCATTATTCTATTCATTTCAAGTGTGTAAAACCTTGCATTATAGTGCTCAAAATGTATAGAATATAAATATGGATATGGGAATAAAATAGACTTGAGTATATGAAAAATAGAACAATGATGTAATTGATCATGAGCATGGAATTTATCATGAGTGTATACATTTGACATGGATACATTGTATACCACATGTCTTTTTCCCTCTTAATATTTTTGGGTTGCTTGTAATATGAAAAACTATAACTCACAATTGGGTTTGACTTGAAATTTGAGTATTGGTCAAAATAAATACAATTTCTATTATAATTACTTCCATATTCGATCTTGTTGACAACAAATATCATCAACCCAAAACATATATTTTAAAACATTTTGAAGCAACTAGCTACTATAGCATTTTCCCATAGTCAAACAACTAAGTGACACAAATCCCCTTATATGATAAAAGTCATGGACCTAAATAAGCATGCAATAAATAGGACTTCACACTCATCAAATTTAAAACTAACATTTTTCTCCTTTCTTGAGAGTTCTTAAAAATTAAAAGTAAATAATTATTTGTCACGACCCAAAAATTCCCATTCCAACAATAGTTTTTTTTTTACCCTAATATTTTATCAAGGAGCAAACTTGAGTTTAACATAACTCTTTCAAAATATCTCTTCTACAATGTACTCTCCTTAAGTAATTTTCCACATATATTATTTTTTTTTAGTCTCACCCATCCCTACAACTTACATAAATCTGGCTACGTAAGTGTACTAGGTGTAGATACTTTTTTTTATAAGCCATCATTCTCATTATCTTTCATGAACTAGATTTCCCTCTTTCATCCTATCAAAAGAAGCATGCTATTCATATCACACCTCATAAGTCCATCCATGTAGGTGCTAGGAATGTATTAGAATCGACTATCACTCTTATATCCTCGATGAGCTAGTCGTTCCATTGTTATACCTCATTTCAAGACTTAAATTATGGAATCAATAACTTAGGTATCCCTATTCTCAAATATACCATTAAGTTTATATCCTCACAAGATTAATCTTGTAACACTAGAGGTTCCTCTAACTCTTTGTATTATTTGAGTTATCTAGTTGCATCACCCATCAAGATCTTTTATGATTGTATTTGCATCATTTTTAGGTAAAAATAATGATATCTTATTGTTCTTCATCACCATTTTCAAATAGGATGAATGATATTATATTGTAGTTTGCCCTTAAGGATTAATTCACTTACCAAGAAGATATCTAGGTTCAAACCTTGGGGGAAAGCATGTTGCAAAGCTAATAGTCTATCCAAGGGTTATGCATAGTGGTGAATATTCGCAAATTGGGCAAATGTTAGGATTTTAAAAATTGAAAATTGGCGAATATGAGGACCCTTGATGTCGTCCTATTCACCTAAAATTTCTAGGACCAATTGTTTCTTAGGGTCAATTTGCTACAATATATATCCAAACATAGGCATATTTGTACTCATTAGAAATCTCTTTTCAATTCTAATCTAATGGTGGAAGTCTAATCTAATGGTGGTGTTTTTATGAAGTTATAATATGGTTTAATAGGTAAAATGTAGCCCCAAATATGACCTTATATTCTAGGGCTTCAAATACCCAAGTTATGTTATGAAGATGCTTGATTTGATTTTCTTAGGATTCTCCATGATTCACCTTGATTTTCCATGTCTAGACACCAAAACAACACCAATCCGATTATGTGACAACAAGCGCTAATCGCATTGACACAAACAGCCCCTAGGGCAGCCCCTAGAGGTTAAATAGTGATCCTAACCACTTCCAAAAGCATTTTTAGAGGTCAGAGGTCAATTTGGCACCTTGCTCTCTGCTCGTCCCACCCAGGGATGAATACAAACTGGCATTCGTCCCACCCAGGGATGAATAACAGCATTCACCCCAAGGTGAGGTGAATAGCAAGTTTGACTGGCAAAAATTCAAACCTCGGTAACTCCGCCAGTTAACTAAGGCTTCAGGCCATGCAATTGCGAGGAATAGATTTTATTCAAGAAGAGATACTTCAGTGATGAGTGTCTTTATTTTAGAAACCTCATGCAAGGAGATTCTAAATCAGGGACTTAGCTTTTCTCTTAAAATAGGAAAACAACTCAAGTGGCACCCTTGCATGCGCAATTCAAACAGAGAGACCTTAAGGTCTATAAATTGGTGAGTTTTCTCACCCAAAATATATACATAGAAGGAGAATTTTAAGCAACAAAGTGCTACCAATTTACATACCTACTTGCGATTTGTGTTTTTACATCCTTAATCTCTCATTCAAAATGGAGGTTATTGGGTGACTATTGGAAGCGCGAATCCGGACCCAAAACCTGATTTTTGGCCACAACTATCCAAAAACTTTGTCAAAAACACCCCATAACCAGTTTTGGACCCATCCCAAGTGGATTGGTGCCAAAAAAGTGCCTCAAACGGTGGGTGTCCTGCCCCCGAGTGCTCCCTAAACTGTCACAGTCCTATTCACCCCAACCTGGGATGATTAGAAATATGTGATATATTTCTCTAGTTATAGTTTAAATTTCATTCCATTCTGAGCAATTTTGACCAGGATTTTGTCATTTCTCGCCTTCACTAACTTGCAGATGGCACCAAAAAAATTAGGGTCCTAGAGGCAAAATTGGAGAAATATGACCATCTGGGTCTTCCAAAAACACCCCCAATTAGATAAACCCAACTTTGTAGGTCATTTGGAGCTTCCTAAGCAGGACATTGAAGAGGGTGCTTTCTAACAAATTATTGCAGGCCTATTCGTCCCACCCTGGAGTGAATACCAATTTGTGAGGAATCTACAAAATGTTATTTTTGCAGTGGTCTTCTAATAACATATTTATGTTCTATAAAAATTTTAGGTCAATCCGAGGTCATTTGATATTCGTTTTAACATTTTCATGCATACACTGACAGTAGGCCTTGGGAAATACATGCTTTATTTTATCTGCAGGTGCTACTAATATTTTATGTTTCTTTGAACATAGGTTTCTGACATCAGAGGAGTAGGAAGGAACAAATAATCACATACACAAGCAGCGAAAACATTTTGGTCCACCCATATTACATGTGGGCATGCGGAAGAAGGATTGTTATCCACGGAAGTTGTGACAAGAAACGTATTTGACGCTCCTATCCCCTAAAAAGGAAGGAGACATATTGTAACACAATTTATAAAGCGTATCAATAAAGAGATTACCATATTTCATATTTTCTATTATCTTGTGTCAATTCGTATATGTGCTTTCTTGTTCTCTCATGTGGCATATTCCTTTTTGTTTCCATATCCTCGTGCTTTCAATGGCGATCACGGTGGGACCTCTGTCCCTTGATTTTTAAGATTAAAATTCTGATTAAAGTTGCTTGTTCTTTTGATTACAGGTACCAAGTTTTCCAACACTGGACTATTTCAGAGCGAAAATTCAGAGATATCCGACTTGGGCAGAGAAGAGGTAGAGGTCTTAAACACCTTTTGTCAATTCTTTGCTTTATGTTCTCTAGTTATTTGCTTGCATAGGAGAGTTTGAATGCTTGTGTGCTTAATTTATGCAACTTAAAAGGAACCCCACACACCACGTGGTAACTAAAACAACAAGGAGTTGGTCGTAAAACCCCAACCCTTGAGCAAGACCAAAGGTGGATTCCATCATCACTTTGGCTTGAGATATTGCATACATTACCCGATCGAGACTGTTGCTAGATGTAAATCCTGATGAAAGCTGACCAAGTGTAGCGGGGGTGATTCCTAGCACATGAGGATAAGTCTTCTATGGTAGGTTTCATAAACAGAGTGACCCCCCTTCAGTACCGCCTATGTTCCATGTACCATCTGCTCTCACGTACCAATAGTTTCCCTCACGTAAGGGCGAGTATATAGAGAGGTTGGTATATCAGTCTGGCAATGGTATATCGAAGGGGTGACCATTTTTTTAGGAGTCATAAGAGCCCTCATTTTGCATTTAAATGTTCTTTCAAAAAATCTTTCAAAACAACTCTTTAAACGAGATAACCATTGCATTGATTGTGTGTTTCCTTTCTGTTTAAGTGTAGCATAAAAAATCCTAAAAGAGATAAAAATCTACTCATCTTTAGGAACACATCACCATGGTGTTCGCTTGTAGCTAAGCCCAATCATGAGAAAGCACTGTAGAAAGTGCACCAAGGGGGACAAGTTGCCTCCGATATAGTCTTGAGGACCTGGTCATCCCACCTTGGTGGCCTGACACACAAGAGAGTCCACATCATGCCATAACAGAACAAGACTATAGAGGCACCTCTTGGAGAGGTACCCCCACTCAGCAGAGGCCCTTTCAAGAGGATAACCTACACGTAGCACTTAACATAGATAGGAGACCTCCCTTAGAAGCTCATTATGGCTGACCTAGTGATGGAGGGCTAGAGAAACAGAGGGTCCAGATGGAGGGGCCACAAGATTTCGTCATCCCTCCTCTACCTCGCATTACTGTTAGAAACACTAGACAATATCAAGCTTTCCAAACAGGGCAAGACAATTTTGCCCACACCTTTTATCCATATGAAAGAGAGGACGAGGAAGATTACCACATTCCTCAAGAGCAGTACACAGTGTAGGAGCGATGTACCTCCGCACCTGCCATCTATCAGGATCACCCTTTGAGGCTATAGCCTCAGGTTAATGCAACTAACCTCAATAGAGGAAAGCAACCCATAGAGATCTCAGATCACCATGATCGAGGTAGACATATAGGAGAGGCATCTAGGCTTCCTAAACAAGAGACAACGAAACAAAGTGACTTGGCGTTTGCCAAATATGCCACCCACAAAGTGGAAATCACACAACTTAGGCAAGATCAAGAACAGTTAGAGCATCTTTGTCGGCTTAACAAAGAGCGCATTTAGTGTTAGACAACCGAATTGCTATATAACAATGTTCTTGCGAAGGTTCCAAAACCTTGCATGCACAAAGTAGAAGTGTATGAGAGGCATAACCCTTTGGTACAAGAGAGGTCCACGTGACCTTATAAAATATTGCCTCTGAGACCTCCTAGACCTGAGTAGGAGGCCACTCCTCGAAACAATGATGGGCACCCTCTACGGGCACCTACCCATGTGCATAGGTCTTGGACAGCCACTCCTTAGGAAGCTTATGAGGAGTATGAACAAGAAGAAGAGAGGGCTGAAATGCTCTATCAAGGCAGAGGGGGTGCTATCCAACTACCTCTCAATAGGCCTCAAGTTCCTCGCAACCCACAACGAGAGCAAACTAAGGAGGAAGAAATTAAATCCTCTAATGCATACAAAGCACTACTAGAGCACTTAGAGTCTATGGAGATCAATACTTTTGGGCCCCAAAATCCCACTTTACACCAACTCCGTAGTCATCCTGTGCATCCGTCAGTGCCGACACCTCCATATTTGGAACACTTTAAGCTACCCCAATTGGCACTCTTTAGAGGGGAGGAGGACTCCCAAGAGCATGTGACTAGATTCCTGAGCCAGTGCTTTGGTATTCCAGACAATGATGCTTTGTTGTTAAGAACCTTTATAACCATATTTGCAGGCCCTGCCTCGGATTGGTTCACCCAATTACTGAAACATAGCATCAGTAACTTTGATTAGCTAGTGGATGCGTTCCTCGAACACTTCGCCTTCAACACTAAGAAAAAAGTGTCATTGAGTGACCTAGCTAGCCTCAAATAGTATGAGGAAGAGACCATGGTGGCATACGAGAACCGATGGAGGATGTTGCTTTCGAAGCTGCCTTACCTCCCTCCCATGTCAGATCTGACCCAAATGTTCTTGAAAAGTTTTTTGAGATCAATCTCTGTGCTATTGCAGCTGTAGCAATATTCCAGTTTAGAGGAAGCTCGGCGCAAGCCGAGTCATTGAGGAGATTAAGATACAGGATGGCGAGATCGCCAAACCTAAGAAGAAAGAATGGACAAAGAACACTAAACCGGGGACCATGCAACCAAAACCTGCTGTAATTAATCAGGTTGCCATCAATGTCCCTAAGCCTGCACAAGCAACATAGCCTCAAAAGGCTAACTATCAGGTGGTGCCTCCTAACAACTATGAGAGAGAAAACCAAAGGTAGGAGCAAAATTAGTAGCGTTGCCCTAGGTGACAATTTACTCCTTACACAGAGTCCAGGGATTCTTTGTTTGACCGCTTGTCAGCGATGAATTTGATTAACCTTCCAGAGATTCAAACTATAGATCCCAATGCACTGAAGCCTAAAGGGTATAGATAAGACTTGTACTGTAGGTTCCACAAGTGTAAAGGACATGATCTTAATGCATGCTGGAAGTTCAAAGGTTTGGTACAAGACCTCATTGACAACAAGACATTGGCGGTGGACAACCCTGTAGCACCAAACAACCAACATATGGGAGTATTTAGAGACCCCTTGCCTACCCATGAGGCACCAAAAAAACCCCTTCAAGTCAATGAGGTGCAATAGAATTTCCCTATGCAGGGATATGTGGGGATGATAAGCATAGTGACTAGGAACAAGAAATACCTAGGAGCTGCTCCCACGACAGCTACAAGAGAGGTTCCATCAACGTCACAAGCTCAATAGCACCCTACGCAACTTCCCCCACCTAGACCAGTGGCCACGATTCGAACTAGACTTACCCAAATTCTAAGGACCACGTTGGCTAGGCTCTCCATATATGAGCTAATTCAACAATCAACGCCCCATTAGGAGGCTTTAATGGAGATTTTAAAAGCAATCGAGATGCATCCCTACGAAGTGAACTCTTTCAACAATTTTGTGGGGCATGTAAAACAATGTATAGAACCAGTCATCACCTTTAGAGAAGATGAATTGAAAATAGTAACTAGTGATGTGGTGGATCCACCCCTGCACGTTATTGCATGGGTCAATGGGATTCCGTATAAGAGAGTGTTGGTGGACACTGGCTCATTTAGTAATATCATCACTACAATAGCTCTGAAGCATTTGAAGTTGCCAGCATATCATATCGTGGCTTCCACTTACACACTACGAGCATTCAATGATGTAATCTTCTCGATAGTTTGCACAATTTTCCTACCTATCCAAGTGGGACAAAATACCATTCATACATTGTGCCATATCTTGGAAGGCGAGATGGCTTATAATATCCTGCTGGGTCGACCTTGGATTTGGGACATGAAGTGTGTCCCTTCAATAGCGCATCAGTGCCTAAATTATACATTTGAAGGACAGGTGCATGTAGTCCCGACGGACTTGGAACCCTTCAAATACTGCAATACAGTGTAATTCATGCCGCAATCGACCCTTTCATCAACACATTGGGATTTTCAGTTGAATCCATCTCAACAAGGTCTGATTTCGTAAGCACCTTTAGTGATTAATCCGTCGAGTCCTCAGTCGGGTCCATATAATTTTGCTAGTCCTTCTACAATGATGCCACCTACGGTGGCCACATCCAAGGACAAGGGAAAGAAAACTTTAGAAGAAAAAATACCTCTCGTTTCAACCATATCGATAGAAGAGATGCTTAGCAGAATGGAAGTCAAGACTCCTAGTTTGCCCCACATGGAGTGGACTCAGGAAGGACTCCCATTCACTTCCCCTTAATCGCCAACGGTCATCATTGAAATGTCCAGCACAGGCCTGGGGGAGTATCTAGTGAGGAACATTATAGCAATGCCCACACTTGAGTCCATGCAATACATGGGGAGGCCTCGACTCCCCATCGGTTCAGTGGTTCCTTTAGGCTACCCACCCAATCAGACAAACTTTATTTATGGGGGCCTGGATAATGGTGTTGAGATTTGTATGCAAGAAGATGAAGATGAAGAGCCCTTTGTTGAGGATGTCAACTATCTATCCAACCCTGATTTTGCTTTAAGATATCTAGGCCAATGCAATTGGCATGGATATGGGTTGGGTAGGTATGAGCAAGGAGTGCGTGTTCTTTGCCAACCGAGATATCAAATGTCGTATGACAATTCAAGAGTAGGGTTCAACCACCCCTTGCCCCTAGACATATTGGTGGAAAACATGCAAGGCCTAGGGATAGGCAACAAGGATGGGTTGGCATCAGGTCCATATGCCAATCCTAACACAAACTATACATTGGGAGATTATCTCCCATTGCTAACAACCAACCTTGTTGACCATGACAACCCTTTCCCTTCGGTCGAACAAGGAGAAAATTCAAGGACTCACCCAAAAGAGGGATATGGACAAGACTAAGAAGGGTCTTCAAAGGATGAGTCGGAGTACGAGGTAGCCCCTTGGGATCCTTTTGAGTCTGATAGCAATCATTCACAAGTCTGTCCCATGAATGCTGATCAGGAAAGCTTCCTGAAAATGTTCCCATTGGATGCTCCATTTGAGCACATGCCACCTCAAGAGAATCAGGTCCCCCCATAGAGAGTGGAACAACCTCGCTGGGACCACATTAATTTGCTCAAAAAATATGAGCCTCATATGTCACAAGCAGCCGTTGGAGTTAACGAAGGCTTTTGGATCTCCAATAGTGATTCAGAAGATGAAACTGAGATGGCTTATCTTAACCACATGTGAAAGATGCAACAACGATACCCTTTGGACATAGATGACATGTTTGAACACCTACACATAGGTCCAAGGCATAGGTGGCACCTCAACCCAATGCAATTATAGCAATTATTGCACCCGCCACTCCAGGTACATAGAGAGCATCTTCCGCCTAGAGACCCTATCAAACCATCAGTGCCTAGGGTGGACCCCGTCTTCATCTTCGTGCATAGGGATGATCCATTTGTGCCAGTGCCCACAGAGCCAAATCCAAAGCACACAGATTGTCTAGGATGTTCGAGTTATTACACCCACGGTAATGGAGACCACAATCATTTCATCAACATGATCTCCATTGACCTAATCGCCCCCATCAATGATCCAGCTGACTCGACATGGTCATTGTATCTCGATCTAGATTCTATCGACTGGGATCATGCTGACACACCACCATCCCCATCAAAGTACTGGCCTTGCGGAGGAATGTTCCATTTCACCTCAAGACAGACTGAGGATGTCTTCCATGCTGAAGAGGAACATGAAATTCCGAACGATGATCTAAATTCACCAAATAATATCCAGTTGATCCTGACTCCACACCAGTTGGAGGACGGGTCCCACATGTCGATCGAGGAGACGAATGACGTAGACATCGGCTCAGATCCAGTGAATTTGCAAATCATCAAGTTGGGGGTAAGTTTATCCCTCGAAGAGCAAGCCGACTACATTGCCCTTCTCAAAGAGAAGAAGGAGGTTTTTGCATGGTCATACAAAGACATGCCAGGACTAGACCCATAGCTAGTCATGCATAATCTAATGCTTGATCCGACAGTCAATCCAATAAAGCAAAAACTACGTAAGATGCACCCAATAGTGGCCTTAATGGTCAAAGATGAGTTACAAAAGCTGTTGGATGCACAGTTTGTCATCTGCGTGGATTATCAGCCATGGTTGTTTAACATGGTTCCCATCAAGAAGCTCGATGGGAGGATTCACATATGCATTGATTTTCAAGATCTAAACAAAGCGAGTCCTAAGGATGATTTTCCCTTGTCGAGCATCGACGCATTGGTAGACGCTACAACGGGCCATGAAATGCTTTCCCTCATGGATGGTTTCTTAGGATACAATCAAATTTGTATCAATCTTGAGGACCAACTAAAAACGGTGTTCATAATGCCTTGGGGGACATTTTGTTATAAGGTCATGCCTTTTGGCCTTAAAAATGCTGGCACCACCTACCAACGTGCCATGACGTACATCTTCCATGATTACATGCACAAAACTTTGGAGGATTACATGGATGATTTGTTGGCCAAATCTCTTTTGCACCATGATCATCTCGATGATTTAAGCAAGATCCTCAATTGCCTCATGGAGCATAAAGTCAGACTAAACCCCAAGAAGTGCATCTTTGGCGTCACATCTGGAAATATCTTGGGTTACATAGTCTCTAAATGAGGAATCGAGGTAGACCCACATAAATTCAAGGTAATCCTTGAAATGCTTCCCCCAACTACCATCAAGAGTCTACAGGGAAAGGTCACATCGATCAAGCGCTTCATAGTGCAGCTATCTGACAAGTGTCGACCCATGAATAAATTATTGCATAAGGGAGTCACATTTCACTGGGATGACGAGTGCCAGTCAGCCTTTGAACATTAAACAATACTTGGCTTTGTCACCAGTATTGGCACCACCTAGACCAGGAGTGTCGTTCTATTTATACATCTCAGCTACTGAGGTGGCATTGGGTGCCATGTTATCCCAGAAAAATGAACTACACAAAGAACAGGCTACATACTATCTTAGCCGCACCCTGGTCATTTATGAACTTAACTATGCATACATTGAGAAGCTCTTCTTGGCAGTGGTGTTTGCTACCAAAAAGCTACGCCATTACATGCTCAACAATATGACGTATGTTGTGTCTAAGAAGAATCCATTGCGATACATGATGAGTCGTACTTATCATAGTAGCCACACGACGAAATGGATCATGTTGTTGATGGAGTTTGACATAGAATTCATTGGACAAAAATCCATAAAAGGTCAAGTCATCGCCGATCAACTGGCAGAGGCTCCTCTTGAAGACGATTAACCTCTAACCATAGAATTATCGGATGATGGGGTTTTTCATGTTTTAGAATCACCAGATTCTGATGATCCTGAGTCACAGGCTGACATGACCCTATTCTTCGATGGTTCTAAATGTGAGCAAGGAGGTGGTGCAAGAATTGTATTCTTCACTCTACCAGGGGCTCCAATGCCTCTGTCATTTAAATTAGACTTCTCGTGCACCAACAACAATGCAGAATACGAAGCCTTGCTCATAGGTCTTCAGACATCAATCACCATGAATATTAAACATTTAAACATATTTGGTGATTCATTGTTGATTGTCAATCAAGTCAAGGGCATATTCCAATGTAGATGTCCAGTTCTGTAGGCCTACAAAGCCCTTGTGGACAAATTCTTAGCACAACTTGAATGGTATGACATCGAGGCACTCCCTCGATCATCGAATCATTTTGCGGATACTATGGCTTCCTTGGGGTCATTAATCCCGCAAGACCCTTATGGTGAAATGACAACCATCCAGGTTAAAACAATATCACAATTTGCGATGGAGCGTGCAAGCTCTGACCTAACGCCAGGAATCCACCTGATCCAGATTGAACCATATTCGGATAAGTTCTTTCAAATCCATGATTTTTTGACTCGAGCCAACTAGGGGTCTTTGTTCTCCCCGACCCCTCTTAATAGCAACACAATGCTATTTTTACAAGTTCTTTCTCGCTCAGCTTTTGCTAGGGATGGACTTCAAGAGGGATTGGCCATTCATACTATCAAGGTTTCTGATCAGCAAGATTGGTACACACCCATTAGGGATTACCTCAAGCTAGGTAACCTCTCACTTGGATTGACACAAGCTGCCAAAATATCATTCAAATAGAAAGCGACAAAACATGTCTTGTTAGGAGACGTTTTGTATCGTTGGAGCTATGAAGGAATCCTCCTCCATTGCTTGGACCAACAAGAGTCCGCTTGGGCGATCGCCCAAGCACACGATGGTACATGTGGTGGCCACTTCAGCGGTATGGCCATCGCAAAGTGCATTCTTCACATGGGCTATTATTGGCCATCTTTAGAGCGATATTTTTGTGCATATGTGAAGAAGTGCATGAAGTGTCAACACCATGCTAATTTGACACACGTACCTTCCTAGGCCTTGCAGCCGATCCAATCGGCTTGGTATTTTTCGTAGTGGGGCTTCTATCTAATTGAAAATATTTCCCCTACATCATCTGGTCATCACACGTTCATCATAACGGCCAAAGATTACTTCACCAAGTGGGTGGAAGCAATTCCGCTAACCTCTATGACTGGATCCCACATTGCGGAGTTTATTTTGCATAACATCATATGTCATTTTGGTATTCCATCCAAGATCCTGTCGGATAATGGGACGTCATTCAAGAATAAAGATGTGCGTGCTTTGACCACAAAGTACAAAATTTAGCACATTTTTTCAACACCTTATTATCCGTAGGCAAATGGGCAAGTAGAGGCGTCGAACAAAATGCTAGTCGCCATCCTCAAAAAGATAGTCATAGACAATCATAAGGATTGGCACATACAGATCTCGCTTGCCCTATGGGCTTATATCACTAGCATCCGGACGCCCACTGGGGCAACTCCATTTTTGTTGGTGTATGGCTCCGAGGCAGTCATGCCTCTTGAGTTGGAAATCCCTTCCCTGCGCATTTCAATGCAAGAGTTCATCGATGATGACACTGCGCAACAGGCCCGGTTAGACCAACTGACGTTGCTTGACGAATGATGCATTAATGCTCTTGAGCATTTGTGTATCTATCAAGAGCGACTTAAGAAAGCATACAACATGAAGGTCCACTTAAGGGAATTTTAGGTTGGTGACTTGGTCTTAAAAGAGAACCAGTAGAATTCTAATTTTCCGTCCCATCTACGGGACAAGTTCATGGCAAACTGGTTAGGTCCTTATGTCATTGATAGTAGAATAGGACCTTGGACATACCGACTTTCCTCTCTTGAAGGAATCAAGGAAACAGAACCCTTGAACATCAGTCATTTGAGGCCATTCCACATCTAGAGAGCCATAGTCCAACCAAATGCTCCAAGGATTCCCACAATCGCTTGGTCATCCCAAAAATGCCCCAAAGGTATCTATAAACCCTTTGGTCAACCCAAAAGCTCCAAGGATTCTCATAATCGCTTGGTCAAACCCCAAAATGCCCCAAATGGGTCCAAAACCCTTTGGTCAAACCAAAAGCTCCAAGGATTTCCGTAATCTCTTGGTCAAACCAAAAGCTCCAAGCGTTACAATAACTATTTGGTCAACATAAATATTCAAAATCAAACAAAAAACAATAAAATCATCAAAAATAACAAAAAAAAAAAATCCAATTCCATGCATAACAATAAAATCATCAAAAATAACAAAAAAAAATTTGCATTTCAATTCCATGCATACTGGTAAAAATAAAAAATAACAAAAAATTTTACATTTTAATTCCATGCATACTCATAAAAATCAAAAATAACAAAAAAAAAAAATTGCATTTCAATTCCATGCATACTGGTAAAAATCAAAATACAAAAATATAGGTTGCATTAGGCATCGCATCCATACATTGCATATTTGCTGGTCATACAAGTCAAAAGCACCATAGACTATCATTACTTGGCAATTCCATCATTTTCCACATCAAATCCATTTTCTAAACGCATACATCCAGAATAGCACCATCGCCATTTTTAGCATAGTCAGTTGTCTCCTAATGTATATAGGGTTTTCGTCATTCAGCTATCTTTAAATTTCTAGCCAAAACTATACACAGTTAAACAGATTTTACACGGGAAAGTTTTACTTGGATCACGCCTTGTTACATAGCATCCCAACACAAATTAACACACATAAAATAATTCCTAAGTTGTGTGAACGTAAGAGCAACCTACAAAGCAGTCTAGGGTACCATAGGTGAACGACTAGCCTATTTATCCCCCTGTGCGAATGGTTCCAAAATGCTGAGAATTGACAAAAGGACAAGATCTTCCCTATCCATTCCACATCATAAATAGTGGTTTTCACCACTCCCACAAATCCCAATCATAGTTGGTCCCCAAAGTTGTAAGGATTCGTACTACACATCCCTGCCAAGGATGGGTAGTCATCCCCAAGACCTAAAAGGATCAACGCCATTCAAAAAAAAATTCCAACAAACCATCATTACAACCCTCTCCATTCACTTTGGTCTCAAAGTTGTAAGGATTCATACTACACGTCCCTGCCAACGATGGGCAGTCATCCCCAAGGCCTAAAAGATCAATGCCCTTACTTCATAATCTCCATCATCCCCTTGGTTCCCAAATTCCTAAGGATTCGTACTACACATCCCTGAACAAGATGGGTAGTCATCCCCAAGGCCAACAGGATCAAGGCCATTCACAAGCTCAACCTTACAAAGATCAAAATACAAAATCAAATAACAGTGGTTCTCACCACTATTCAAAATCCTTGCTCAAAAAGAAAATAAAGAGAAAAATAAATAATGAGTTTCATCACTATAAAGATGAGCAAGTATCCCAAATCATTGAGCAAACACATAGCCTAAACTTGAATCTCTGGAATTCTCAGCATTTGAAAAACCATCTAGGTGATCCTCATTACGGGTTTGGTCAACAGCCTACCTGGCAATGGTGGTATCCTACCTGCATGATGATATGTCTGTCACATTAGCTTTGCATGTGCGTAGACCAATGTTTGCATGTGGATGAGCTAGCTTATGGTACCTTAGATTGTCATGTGGATTAATCTTGCTAAATACAACAACAAAGTTAGTGGAGCTAATTAGGTGATCCTCAGTATAGGTTTGGTTGAGAGCCTATCTAGCATTGGCGGTATCCTAACTAATACCACATAAACGAACTCAATTGCACACACATGGATGTGAAATAACTTGGTTAAATTCAAGTCAGATTTATACCTTGTTCAAAATTCTTGTGAGATAGATGTACAGTCTTGGCTAGTTAGTTAAAATATCTGAATCTCAGAAAAGCTTAACTACATTTTCAAACAATTGGTACATTTCATTCCCTACATCATCATCAAAAAATATGCCAAATACAAAAATAAAGTTTTCACATGCAAATTCATCCCACAAAGTCATCCCATTAGTATAGCAAGTCAGTCAAATCTTGCACAATCTATGGTGCATCGACAAGTCATCACCAACTCATTTCATTCATTCCATATGCATCCATCATACAAATTAGAAACATCGCATTCATAATCGCATTTGCATACATCAATGTAAAAACATGTACATAAAAACAAACCATGAAATGTGCATAAACACCAAAAAAGAGTCATATATATATATATATATATATATATATATATATATATATATATAAATATATATATATATATATATATATATATATATATATATATCATAACAAAAATACCCATAGGCTACAATGAACCGGTCCTCTGACCCCGCAACAAAAATCCAAAAACTCAAAAACCCCCAAGCCTAGGGCGTCGGCCACCATGATCATGCAAGATCGGTGCGATGGGAACTACCCCCCATGATGTGGATCCTATGGGACCTCTCAAGGTGACTGCTACTCGCCCCTGCATCATGCCCACTAGTGCCTCCCTCATCTAGCCACCTGCGATGGGACGATGCTGACTGCTTAGTATCGCTGTCTCTCATCCGACGTGAAGAGCCACCTCCAGGGGGCTCAGGTATCTACCCACCAATGCGGATAATATCTCCCTCCATATCCAGTCAATTTTTATGCCATTTTGCCTCCCGTCGACCCCACTCTATCTCCCACCGACGATAGTAAGCTACTACATCGTCGTGCTGTGCTAGCTGCACCCGTAGGAGATCCCTCTCCTGTGCAGCATCGGTATCCCATTCCTACCAATGGGACGCAGCCCATGCATGCTCCCACTCTACCAGTTGAGTCCGTAGGAGATCTCTCTCCTACAAAGCCTCTCCCAGCTCCCCATATTGTCTTCGTAGTAGGTCCTCCAATCTCGCTATCTCAATGTCGTGTCTTGCCTCCACATCCTCCGAACCTGCTTGAGGCATAGGTGAATCCGGGATAGCAGCCTGCTCTGGCTCCCACTACTCCATGACGTCCTACATATTCGACTGATTCAGTACCCCAAAATCCCCTCCAGCATCCTCAACCTCCACCAAGTTCGCATCGTCCAGCAGAACTCCCTAGCCCTCTCCCGGTGTCTCTGCACCCTCATCCCCTACTGCACCCCCTAGATGCCCCTTGCCTCGCCATCATCGTAGAGTCCACCACTACTCATACTCGACAATAACCCCGACGTCATCCACATCTAGGATGCCAATAGCCGAATCTGAATCCTCGCCAAGTGGCACAACGATTGGCCGGTCTAGAGTCCTCTCATCCCCCCGATGTCGATAGACCACGGGCTCACTAGGCATCCCCTAGTGCACCCCGAACTATCGGGTCACCCGGTTGTATGGGAAGAACTCTTGCTCAGTCCCATGCCATCCAATCAGCCATCGCCCCCTCCATACCCGTTGGAGCCACTCTCCTACCTTAGGCCAGGCTGGACAGTCCCGATAGGGGCACCAGAACACCTCTCCAAGAGTAATCCGAGCAAAGGCATCGACATAGTGCCCTATGACACCTGCCCATCGTCGAATTTGTCCCTACTCCTCCGACCTCCCCCATAGTACCTCGTATCCAATCTCCCGATCTGCCATCTCCGCTTGCGTCGTCCAGGGTAGCCCCATCGGCCTCTCCACTGCTATGTGCTACCAAGCCCAACACTACAATAAGTAGCTACAACTGATTCCCCTCTGATTTCGATAGCAGACCTCGTACAACTCATCATAGAGCTGTGCCAGTAGCGTCTGTCCCCATCTCATAATCATCGGAGCATCTGTCGGACACTCCACCAACCTGAACACCACCTCTAGCAGGTTCCACGGGAACCTCACGCCAGAAGAGTCAGGGAGCAGCATGTTGGAAATGAGGCCCATGAGTAATGCATGCCTCATCCCAACACACCCTTCTATAGCCACCATTGCACCAGTATGCCACAAATCTAGTAGTCTCTCTTCACCCTCTCCACGGGGCTCTCCACACCCAACTCCTCTCCATGCCCGAAATAGCGTATCAATACTGTTGTCCTCTGATCCTGCGACATCGTCTAGATTGGTAGTTCATCTATTGGAATCCAAAGAATCCGATAGACATCCTCCAAGGTCATCGTCATCTCCCCTATTAGGATATGGAAGGTATTGGTCTGGGGATCCCATAGATTGATCAGGGTCGTCAGATAGGCCCGATCCCCAACCATCGGCTCCAATCGAGTCACCTGCTTGAGCCCAAGGGCATCAAGCCAGTCCTAGTCAGCCAAAGTCAATGCCACATGCGCTTCAGTAAACACAGTGGGCACCCGATACCATCTCTTCACAACCTGCAAAAGAAAACACCATAAAAACATTAAAAACAATGAAAAGTAATTGTACAACACTAACAATGACTATACAACAATGCATCAAATTGTACAGCCAAAATTATAACAAAAATTCAAAAACCTTATTTTTTAGATCTAGGGTTTTTAATTCTAACTGATAAATTAACAAAAACAAAAAAAAAATAAATTACAAAACAAAACAATCATTTTTCAGTCCTAGGGTTTCTAATTCTAACTAATAAATTCAAAAACAAAACAAAAATTTAAAATTAATTTGTCAGACCTAGGGTTTTTAACTCTAACTGATTAATTAACAAAAAAAAACAACAGTCAACTAGGTTTCACGCTACGCTTTCCACTTAGTTTTACCCTACGTTTTTAACCTACAGTTTTAATCTTGGTTCCCTTCAGGTTCAACGTAGTTTTTAAGTTATGTTCTAAACTCAGTTTTCAACTAAAATTTTGATCTGTGTTTTAACTAGGGTTAAATTAAGTTTTTAGTTAGGTGTTCATAGACTAGGGTTTCATTTTTAACCATAAACAACAACAAAAACAAAAAAACAAAAAAAAACAACATAAGAAATAAGCAAACTACGATTTTCCAATTGCAACACAAAGTAATAAAGAGGACGGGTACTCACTGGTATCACTTTAGCTCCGCCACTCGATTCGGTGTGTGAACTCATGGTTGCAACAAAAATTCGGTAGCGCTTCGCTTCACAAAATTGACCTCCTCCTCAGAGCTCCAAATTGCCAAGAAAAACAAATGCAAATGAGCCCAAAACTCAGTTTTGGCCTTTAAATAGGCTTTTTGAGCCTGTACTCATTCCCCCTGGGACGAGCACTCTGGTTAGCACTTGTACTGCCCTAGGATGAATACTAAATAGGAATTCGTCCCACCCAAGGACGAATACAGAGCAAAAATTTCAAAAACAACAAAAAATGCACAAAAATGCACCAAAACAAGCCCTAAAAGTGTCCGATAAGAGTGCTTTTGCACTTGACATTCCGGGCATGCAAAATAGATGTCGAGGTCACAAATCCTCACTATCCTATTCCCTAAGAAGGCTACCATAGCCGGACCACTCCGTGGGAAGATAGATTTTCGAGAATTTCATCCCCAAACGACGTCACCAAAACGGGTCACAACCCATCCAAAAACATCAATAACATTGCCAAACGAAGGTGCTTTTGCGCCTAACATTCTTGGCATTCAAAAAAGACATTGGAGTTATAAATTGTAACTATCCTACTCCCTAATAAGGCTACCATAGTCGGACCGCTCCGCGAGAGGATGGATTTTCGACAATTTTAGCTCCAAAATGCATCGCAAAAAGGGTTAACACCCACCAAAAATAGGTCAGAATGTTCAAAAACTGCTTTTGCATTCAATGGCAAACAATTGAAGGCACCCTTACCTAAGTCATCTTGGGTCAAGTGACTCGTCGCTTTTCTCATGTCGGTCATTCCCAAATCGATTCATCGTTTGAGGGGGTAGTCACACTTAGTCGCCAATCAACAACAATATACCCAATCATGGAAATGACACGCATTCAAAGGATCATTGACAAAGAAAATCGTGCTCCTACTTGGGGCAGCAAATAAGCAATTATCACAAGCTGATTAAACACTTGGCATTCGTGAATCATGAACTCAAGGTTCCCACAGACAAAAGGTTGCACCCTTTTCCTATTCATGACTGATCAATGTCCAAGCTCAAGTAACACCTCACCGAACAAGGTTAACTTGGATTAAGTTCCTTAGCTCATCAGAAGCAAGGATTCAAGAATGCGTGCCCTTTCCATACTTGGGGCATCAAGAGTTGGTTAGGTTACTAAGAAAACCTAATCATTAGTGCTTTGGTTATCTATTTTTGCTCGACGCTACGCTTTGTACAACGCTTCCCAAAAAGGGGCATCTGTAGACACCAAAATAGCACCAATCCGATTATGTGACAACAAGCGCTGATCGCATTGACACACATAGCACCTAAGGTAGCCCCCAAATGTTAAACAGTGGTCCTAACCACTTCCAAAAGCAGTTTTAGAGGTCAGAGGTCAATTTGGCACCTTGCTCTCTGCTCGTCCCACCTAGGGACGAATACAAACTGGCATTCGTCCCACCCAGGGATGAATAACGACATTCGCCCCGGGGTGAGGCGAATAGCAAGTTTGACTGGCAAAAATTCAAACCTCGGTAACTCCGCCAGTTAATTGAGGCTTCAGGCCATGCAATTGTGAGGAATAGCTTTTATTCAAGAAGAGAGACTTCAGTGATGAGTGTCTTTATTTTAGAAACCTCATGCAAGGAGATTCTAAATCAAGGACTTAGCTTTTCTCTAAAAATAGGAAAACAACTCAAGTGGCGCCCTCGCATGTGCAATTCAAACAGAGAGACCTTAAGGTCTATAAATTGGTGAGTTTTCTCACCCAAAAGATATACAGAGAAGGAGCATTTTGAGCAATGAAGTGCTGCCAATTTACATACCTACTTGTGATTTGTGCTTTTACATCCTTAATCTCTCATTCGAAAGGGAGGTTATTGGGTGACTATTGGAAGCATGAATCTGGACCCAAAACCCGATTTTTTGCCACAACTATCCAAAAAAATTGTTGACAACACCCCATAACCAGTTTTGGACCCATCCTAAGTGGATTGGTGCCGAAACAGTGCCTCAAATGGTGGGCGTCCTGCCCCCGGGTGCTCCCCAAACTGTCACAGTCCTATTCGCCCCACCCCAGAATTATTAGAAATATATGATATATTTCTCTGATTTTTCTTTTGCATTTGATTCTAGATATGTTAAATATGTTACAGTTTAAATTTCATTCCATTCTGAGCAATTTTGACCAAGATTTTGTCATTTCCCGCCTTCACTAACTTGCAGATGGCACCAAAAAAATCTGGGTCCTAGAGGTGAAATTGGAGAAATCTAACCATCTGGGTCTTCCCAAAACACCCTCAATTAGCTAACCCCAACTTTGCAGGTCATTTGGACCTTCCTAAGTAGGACATTGAAGAGGGTGCTTTCTGACAAATTATTACAGGCCTATTCGTCCCACCCTGGAGCGAATACCAATCTGTGAGGAATTTACAGACTGTTCTTTTTGCAGTGGTCTTCTAATAACATATTTATGCTTCTGTCAAAATTTTAGGTCAATCTAAGGTCATTTGATATTTGTTTTAACATTTTCATTCATACACTGACAGTAGGCCTTGGGAAATACATGCTTTATTTTATCTGCAGGTGCTACTAATCTTTTCTGTTTCTTTGAACGCAGGTTTCCGACATCAAAGGAGCAGGAAGGAACAAATAATCACATACACAAGCGGCGGCGATGTTTTGGTCCGCCCATCTTACATGTGGGCACGCGGAAGAAGGATTGTTATCCATGGAAGTTGTGACAAGAAACGTATTTGATGCTTCTATCCCCTAAAAAGGAATTAGACGTATTGTAACACAATTTATAAAGCGTATCAATTGCTTTTATCTTGTGTCAATTCGTATATGTGCTTTCTTGTTCTCTCATGTGGCATATTCCTTTTTGTTTCCGTATCCTCGTGCTTTCACCATGATTCACCTTGATTTTGATTAGGATTCGTCATTCTTTTACTAGTACATTTTGAGTCCAATCCCTTATGCATAACCTTGGTCTATCCTCTAAAAGTGCTCTAAAAGTGCCCCATACTGACAAGGACAGTACAAATTCCGGACTATCGGTGGTCTCATTTCACTTCGGTTTATAAAACAACATGAAGTAGGAATATAGGGGACAACCACAATATTTAAACTCTGCTTAACAGTAAAAAATGACTATCGGTGTAACCATTCCCTATGTATATAAAAAAAATTATTGTAGTTTAGGTAAACTCTTTTGAAGTCGACTGAGACGATGCAGACGTAGTTTCCAATCAAACGATAACAAAATAATACTCTTTAATGAGAGCTACCACCTACAGAATGTTAGCAGATGATGTTCACGACATGTTGACCGGTGCAAATAATCGATGGTGGAACTTTCGCGGAAGATATTTTGACTCACTTTCATCCCGCAAAACTAATACTTCCCCTCTTAAAATTCGCAACAATAATTAAATTCCAAGGCTTTGCTTTGTTTCTGCACGGTTATCAGTCACCCATGACATCAATAATATCGTTTCAGTGAAAATATGAGAAAATATCTAATTTCGACATTTTATCATTGCGAAGTAGAAAATATCTAAGTATACACACAAACACGGGCATCAAGATATATATAATTGCGGAGTAGTAGATTTGAGACATGAAAATCGTTATCATTTCATTTTTTATGTTATCTATTTTTATGGAACATGAAATTACAGGAAAGACTGGAAGACTGGCATCTCCAGGACTGATTGCGACTTCGTGTGCTCTGAATTATTCCCAACTCACATTCTTAAATTCGTTATACACTTATATTTCTCTCCTTTTTTTTATTTTGAATTTTATTATTTGTTCAAAGTTTTGGGTACAACCGTCAACAGAAAGACCTTCAGGTTCCCCTCTTTTCGCATTTGTGGGCACAGCCAAACATGAAATCAATTCCTACTTTGCCACTGATGTCTGTCTATCTCACTTAACATTTTGTGCCCTGGATTGAATGGTCATAAAATATCGAACGTCAGCTGACGGCTATTTTCACATAGAAATCCCAATTCGTCCTAACAGACTTCAAATTTCAAAGAGAAATCCCAATTCGTCCTAACAGACTTCAAATTTCAAAGAGAAATCCAAGTTATCGTCGTTGACAGAATACACCTAATTGGTCCTTAGAAGGGTATGTTTGTAAGCAGCCTTATATGATGATGGATAAAATATTATGTTGATTCAAAAGGTAATTTTTATTTCTTTTCAAACATATTAGGCACTACATAGGACCTAAAACTATGAGGAGACTGTTGAATAGAAAGGATGCGAACATTCTGATCTCTTCACAACAGATTATTCTACCAAGATCTTATTCCCTTAAGAGTCAAACCTTCAGGTAACTGCAACATAAAGATTTGGACGAACGTGGTCAACAATTGACAATGCTATAGATTTGGACGAACGTGGTGAACAATAAAAGTCAGAAACATGCCAGAATTAACACCTGGCATTAATGTGACATTGACAATAGTACAAATACTTTTGAAGAAAACTCCATCTACCTGAGTACCTTGACAATAGTACGAAGAGGATTGAGAAAAACACTCATCCTCCATGAGTACCTTGAAGCCTAATGTGATGTTCATTCGGTCAGAGAAATGTGAAGACTCAATTTGTGGAAGGTTAGTCAAAGGGTTTAAAAGCACATGCTAAACTAGTAATATTATGTAAAGTGGAAACCGTTTCTTTGTTCATAGAAGGTGTCTTATATAGACTAGAGAATCATGTTATCTAAAGGATTAAAAGCACATGCTAAACTAGTAATATGATGTAAAGTGGAAACCTTTTCTTTGTTCACAAAAGGTGTCTTATATAGACTAGAGAATCATGTTATCTTTATTTTTAATAAAACAAGAAAAAATTAACTACCGTGCAATAATTTTCTACTTTTTCCCCTCGTCAACTTTTAACCTATGTAAGTTTTGAAAATACTTTTGATTAAGTATTAGATAAACACGTAGATGTAATTAAATCTTTTATATTGAATATATATAGTTATAGTTATAATAAATGACATAAATTATAAATATAGTAGATGATATAGATTAAAAGATTGACAAAATTGTATTAAAGAAAATATTATTTTCTAGTATTATCCTTCTTTGCAATATATCTTATTAAAAATGACAATCTCAAGGCTCTTCTAGGAAGTAACCCATCCAACATAGAGACTAACAATTGTAGTAAAGGAATCTCCATGTTGTTATGTGATATAAACCCATAAGAGGTTCCTTTGAGGATATTAGTATTAGTTATTTTACTTCCATGTACTTAGAGACCCTTTGTTTTAAAAGGTGTTCATTTAGAAGGTGTAAATTTTGTTTTCACTGATCTTATTGGGGGTTTGTATAAAAATTGTACTTTAACATCAAGCAATTTGTTGCTCTCCTTTTCCTAGAGAATACACTTTATAACATATTTTAATTTTGAATGAGTGAGACTTTTGAGATTGAAAAATCAAAATATATAAATGAATACAATCAATAGTTTGATTTCTTATGGTTTGATTACAAGTAATGTTTTGAATATAAGCTCTATCTTTTGATATTTGAGAATGTCCACAACAATGTTAATATTCAGAGGGTGCAAGGTATTAATATTTATATGCTCTGCCTGCTATATGGAAAAAAAAGTTAGCCAACAATTTATTATCATCTATATGCTTTGCATTCCACATTGGAAATATTATTCAAATAGTCAATAACAAGACACAAGTTCATTCTAAACATAGGTAAACTAACCAAAGTTTTTGTTTGAAATTACTTCATGGAATAATATAATTTAAGAAACATCACAATGAAAATGTTGTGAGAATGGGTGTTATGTGCATCTACCAATATTATGTAAATCACAAGTATACATCCATACTTGTATAATTTCTCTACCACACTATATTTTTCATATTTAATCATAGCTTTAAACAAAAATGCAAGAAGGGGAACCCTTATTTCCATCAAGATGGTTTTGAATTTGTTTATATCTCTAAGTTTTGATGGCACCACGTCTAGAATTTTTCTATAGTTGTTTATATTTGTTCTTATACCTACACAATAATAGTCAACTGAATCCAAAAAAGTCATTAAAATAAGCAATATATAATCAAAGGTTTAAAAAGCTACTTGAAATCCAAGTCATTTTAGTTGATAATATTGTGCAATGACATGATTGACCCCTATATATAATATGTGATCTTATTTTATATAAATATAAATAGATTAAAACTTTATTAGAATTAAAATTACCAAATGCTTTAAAGTTTTATGGACACTATACCTAATCTATGACTTCATAGAAGTTGGGAGTGAAAGTAGGTTGATTGATTCCAAGATAATAAATATGAAATACAAGATGTTTTAACAAGTCCTATTTATTTTGACCTAATTTTCATTTGATTATAGTTTAGAAAATGTCATACATGTTGCACACATGTTGATATTTATTATACATTGCAACCAAAAATCCCATACCAACTTAGGCTAGATGAAGGTTACAACAAAACCTTTGCTTGTTGCATCCACATGAATCCCTACATCATATCTATACATGCATAACAACATTCAAATTTGATATATAAAAATAATTTTATGCTCAAATAATTTAAGACTATTAATGTCATGAGTACTTTCTTTTTGCCTTACCTCATTTCTTGGTTCTTCTTAACTAGGTCATTTAACAAGTTAACATCTTCAAATTCATCATTGTAAGCAAATTCTAATATAGAACATACACATGACATTGTAATCAACCATATATAATACCTTGTATGGGTAAATAGTAAAGTAATCCTATCTTTTTTTGTTTGTGGAAAAAATCCCAAAAGGGATGCCACTTTCGAGTAAGAGCCAAGGAGGTAGGGGTATCTCTTCTACAAAAAATACCTAGGGATCGCACCTAGCCTACCATATCCGGATCTCTCAAGGAGCATGCCTAAAACACAAAAACAAGCACAAAAAACATGAAATATAGAAAAAACCACCAAGACAAGCACACACAGACATAAACAAAGACAACCCAAAAAAACACAAAATATAGAAAAAACCACAAAAAATAGTAAAACACAACTACCATAACAAAAAACCGAACACAACAAATACACTACAAAAAAAATAATAGAACATGAACCACACAAATAATACCACAAAAAACAACATAACAAAACACAACTACAACAGAAAAAAAACACCACAGACAAAAACATGAAAAAAGCCAATGGAGCTATTGAAAAATAAGACCATGTAAGATAACACTAAAACTAAACCATAGCTAAACAAATTACTAGAAATAATAGAAATTGCTTAGAAAATTAGCCATAGCTTTCGACATTGCCATCAAGAGATTGTAGGATAACACCCATCCTATAAACCCTTAGGATTAAGCATCATCATCCTTTTATTTGTATCTTGCTTCATTCCAGCTAGGACTATAGGATGGTTACTTAGAACCATGATACTACTACTGGAATTTATATGGTCTTTATGAGAATCTATTTTATTTGTAGTTTGAATCTGCCCTTTGGTTTTGCACTTTGGATTGATTTTCTACATTGTTCTTTTTTTATAGTTTAAAATTGACTGAGATGGCTCTCTTTGATAGTTATTTATCAGCATCAGGGCAATCTCTCTTAGTGTTTTTCCTCATGCAATCCTTCTTGTTCCCTCTCTTCATCCAACTATGTTTCCATAAATTTTCCATTTGACCATCCTCATCATATGTTTGCTCATACATGGAGAGAATTTCATAGGTGTTAGGTGAAATTACTATTTCCTCTTTTGTTGCTATTTTTTCTTTGTGCTTTTTTGTTTAGATATTTGAAACCCTACCAAGTCCCCATCCTCTTTCTCTTTTTTAGGGACCTTATGTGGACAATCCTTGGCTAGTTGGTCATATTCATGATAGATTCTGCATCTAAATGGAATTTTTTCATAATATACTACTTGCTCCTATATTTCTTCCTTATATTGTAAAGTAATCTTCTTTGGAAGTGGTTTGTCAAAATCAATAAAAACACAAATACTTGCATAAATCATATGCTCTAAGTGTAAAGTGCTATCAAAAGACATCATGAAAACTCCTAAACAATTCCTAATTATTGCAAATATCTTTGGACTCTGGTATTCTACCGGAAGACCAAATACATGGACCCAAACATGGGAAGTTGATGGCATTTCTTACCCAACTTTGAACTTGGTATGCCAAGGCTTCATGAAGAACCCTTCCCTACCAAAAAACCAAGGCCCCCTTGAAAATTGTCCTCCCTATCTTCTTCATTAACAAAAAAATATTAGAACTCACCTTTAGTGCTCCAGGTTTTGGCAACCCATTGCTTGAAGGTGGCAAGAGTCGGTTGAAATCCCATGAATCAATAAATTAGTGCTCTCCTCTCCATTTCATCTATTCCTTCCTTGATATATATTATTTCCAACCTCACTAATGGGGATCCATTAGTTGCTTTCATACAATCCATCTATGTTTTCCTTGAATCGATCTTTGGCATCCTTAGTGGTTTCCTTGCAATTGTTCATTGCGTTTTCCTCCTATTTGAGGTGGCCCTCCACATATATCTTCTTTAAATTCATTTTTGGCTCAGTGCATGCATCTTTGTTGAAACCCTCCATCCCAAAATCGAATAAACCCTGCTTTCATCCAAACAAACAAACCCTAATTTTGTTCGATCAGGACCCTCACACAAGCGGCTATATGAAACCCCATCCCAAACAGGCAGGCTCGTAAAGCAAAACTCAGATGGCGGATTTGGAAGAATGGTGGTCTATGTAGAATCTAAATGCAAAAACTCCTAGGTTCACATTGCTTCTTTTATTCGCGATAGGAGATTATGAGTTGGCATGCTCAATTTAGATTTATTTTAGATGTTGGTATACACCAAAAGTAATCCTCTCTTAATTTTAGAGCTTTGATATCTATTTTAAAATATTGAGCAAATTTCTCCCAATCATCATAAAAAATGAATCTTTTGTATGAATTAAATATGATACAATAATGGATAATTTATATAATTAAGATGATTAAAATAATCCTAAGTATATAAACTATTGTACAAAGAATCTTTGATAGTAGAAAATTTTGTTTTCCTCTTAAATTATAAGATATAAATTTTTTGTTCATAATATTTTGTTATCTTACTAACTATCTATGGTATACCAAGAATTGAAAATATAAGCACCTTGAAAAAGTAAACTTTGAAATAGATGGCTTAAAATAGATAAGTCAATTTTTATAAATTCCAAAGAATTTCTATTGTGGAAATACTCCAATAGGGATGATGGTCATGAAGCTCCAAAACTTTATTGTACTAGTCAAGAATTTCGTAACTACTTAGGATACAACAACATGATATTTTTCCTTCCATAATTGATATGGAAATGTGAGAATTTAGGGTTAATATATACAAACTAGAGACCCCTATTGATAGCCTTAAGTAAAATATATGTGGAGGTTAGAGTTGATCATGATATTGGGATTGTTAAAGGATTTTCCTTGTGCCATTCACTTGTTCTACCATTTCTTTTTAAATGTAAGCTTTGCTAGAATTATTTCTACACAATAACCAACAATAAGAACTCCTATTGCATCCTTACCCTACTTGACTGGAGAATTGAATAAGCATTCAATTATCTTAATGTTGGTCCTATACACCATGACAAGGTCATAAAGAGTCACTGTTAATAATCATGTATCCACCTCTATGTAATATTAATAACAATATGATCGCATATAAAGCAAAAATATCCATTAAATACATATGGAGATCATATATGATGAGGTATTCATCCATTTCTATGTAATTTTTGTTCAAGGACTATGATATGATTTATCATGATCAAGCATTATCCATATGGTGATAAGGAATTTTAGGTTTAGCCTTGGATTTTATCCATTATTAAATCATCATTGATGAGTTGATAAGTTGTATACTTTGGTACGAATTTATTTGGAATTTTAAACCTTCAAGAAAACATTCATCATCTTCATGAGATAATACTTTAATTATATATAAAATCACAATCATTTGGAAGAAAATAAGAAATATGGAAAATGGTATAACCTAGGTATAGTAGACTAAATTTAGTGGGATTTAAATATTGAAAGTATTACCTTCTATTCATCATCATCGTTGTGTTATCATTGTTGTTGTTGTTTAGTGGGAATAGATATTCATGGCTTAAAACCATTATTCTATTCATTTCAAGTGTGTAAAACCTTATAGTGCTCAAAATTTATAGAATATAAATATTGATATGGGAATAAAATAGACTTGAGTATATGAAAAATAGAACAATGATGTAACTGATCATGAGCATAGAATTT
Organism: Wollemia nobilis; assembly: GCA_028583015.1. NCBI lineage: Eukaryota > Viridiplantae > Streptophyta > Pinopsida > Araucariales > Araucariaceae > Wollemia > Wollemia nobilis. The sequence goes on from JAQPPZ010004842.1 coordinate 8,786,394, forward strand.
ATCATGAGTGTAAACATTTAACATGGATACATTGTATACCACATGTCTTTTTCTCTCTTAATATTTTTGGGTTGCTTGTAATATGAAAAACTATAATCTCACAATTGGGTTTGACTCGAAATTTGAGTATTGGTAAAAATAAATACAATTTCTATTATAATTATTTCCATATTCAATCTTGTTGACAACAAATATCATCAACCCAAAACATATATTTTAAAACATTTTGAAGCAACTAGCTACTATAGCATTTTCCCATAGTCAAACAACTAAGTAACACAAATCCCCTTAGATGATAAAAGTCATGGACCTAAAGAAGCATGCAATAAATAGGAATTCACACTCATAAAATTTAAAACTAACATTTTTCTCCTTTCTTGAGATTTCTTAAAAATTAAAAATAAATAATTATTTGTCACGACCCAAAAATTCCCATTCCAACAATAGTTTTATTTTTACCCTAATATTTTATCAAGGAGCTAACTTGAGTTTAACATCACTCTTTCAAAAGCTCTCTTCTACAATGTACTCTCCTTAAGTAATTTTCCATATATATCATTTTTTCTTTAGGCTCACCCATCCCTACAACTTACATAAATCTGGCTATGTAAGTGTACAAAGTGTAGATACTCTTTTTTATAAGCCATTGTTCTCATTATCTTTCATGAACTAGTTTTCCCTCTTTCATCCTATCGAAATAAGCATGCTATTTATCTCACACCTCATAAGTCCATCCATGTAGGTGCTAGGAATGTATTAGAATCGACTATCCCTCTTATATCCTCGACGAGATAGTCGTTCCATTATTATACCTCATTTCAAGACTTAAATTATGGAATCAATAACTTAGGCATCCCTATTCTCCAATATACCATTAAGTTTATATCCTCACAAGATTAATCTTGTAACACCAGAGGTTCCTCTAACTCTCTCTATTATTTGAGTTATCTAGTTGCATCACCCCTCAAGACCTTTTATGATTGTATTTGCATCATTTTTAGGTAAAAATAATGATATCTTATTGTTCTTCATCACCATTTTCAGATAGGATGAATGATATTATATTGTAGTTTGCCCTTAAGGATTAAGTCCCTTACCAAGAAGAGATCTAGGTTTAAACCTTGGAGGTAAGCCTGTTGCAAAGGTAATAGTCTATGACTCTATCCTCTAAGTGTGCGCCATATTGACAAGGACAGTACTAATTCCGAACTATGGTGGTCCCATTTCACTTTGATTTATAAAACAACATGACGTAGGGGACAACCCCAAGATTTGAACTCTGCTTAATAATAAAAAAGGACTATCAATGTAACCATTCCCTATGTATAATTTTTTTTTTTATTGTAGTTTAGGTAAACTCTTTTGAAGTCGACTGAGACGATGCAGACGTAGTTTCCAATCAAACGATAACAAAACAATACGCGTTAATGAGAGCTACCACCTAGAACGTTAGCGGATGATGTTCACGACATGTTGACCGGTGCAAATAATCGATGGTGGAACTTTCGCGGAAGATATTTTGACTAACTTTCATCCCGCAAAACTAATACTTCCCCTCGTAAAATTCGCAACAATAATTAAATTCCCATGCTTTGCTTTGTTTCTGCACGGTTATCAGTCACCAATGACATCAATAATATCATTTCAGTGAAAATATGAGAAAATATCTAATTTCGACATTTTTTTCTCCGTATACAGACAAACACGGGCATCAAGATATATATAATTGTGGAGTAGTAGATTTGAGACCTGAAAATGGTCATCATATCATTTTTTTATGTTATCTATTTTTATGGAACATGAAATTACAGGAAAGACTGGAAGACTGGCATCTCCAGGACTGATTGCGACTTCGTGTGCTCTGAATTATTCCCAACTCACATTCTTAAATTCGTTATACACTTATATTTCCCTCGTCCTTCTTTTTTTTATTTTGAATTGTATTTATCTGTTCAAAGTTTTGGGTATGCAACCGTCAACAGAATGAAACGACATTCAAGTTCGCCTCTTTTAGCGTTTGTGAGCACATGCAAACATGAAAGCAACTCCTACTTTGCCACTGATGTCTGTCTATCTCACTTAACATTTTGTGCCCTGAATTGAATGGTCATGAAATATCGAACGTCAGCTGACGGCTATTTTCACATAGAAATCCCAATTCGTCCTAACAGACTTCAAATTTCAAAGAGAATTCCAAGTTATCGTCGTTGACAGAATACACCTAATTGGTCCATACAACGGTATGTTTTTAAGTAGCCTTAAATGGTGGAGGATAAAATATTATGTTGAGTCAAAAGCTAATTTATATTTCTTTTCATACATATTACGTAATACATAGGACCCAAAACTATGGGGAGACTTTTGAATAGAAAGGATTCGAACATTCTGATCTCTTCACAACAAATTATTCTACCAAGATCTTATTCCTTTAACAGTCAAACCTTCAGGTAACTGTAACATAAAAGTGGCTTTCAATTGACAAGGGTATAGATTTGGACGAACGTGGAATGTCAGAAACATGCTGAGAATTAACCCCGGGCATTAATGTGACATTGACAATAGTACAAATACTTTTGAAGAAAAACTCCATCTAGCTGAGTACCTTGACAATAGTACAAAGAGGATTGAGAAAAACACTCAATCTCCATGAGTACCTTGAAGCCTAATGCGATGGTTCATCGGTCAGAGAAATGTGAAGACTCAATTTGTGGAAGGTTAGTCAAAGGGTTTAAAAGCACATTCTAAACTAGTAATATGATGTAAAGTGGAAACCTTTTATTTGGTCACACAAGGTGTCATATATAGACTAGAGAATCATGTTATCTTTATTTTTAATAAAACGAAAAAAATTAACTACCGTGCAATAATACTTTTTCCCTTCGTCAACTTTTAACCCAGGCAAGTTTTGAAAATAATTTTGATTAAGTATTAGATAAATATGTAGATGTAATTAAATTTTTTATATTAAATATATATGGTTATAGTTATTATAAATGACATAAGTAATAAATTATACATATAGTAGATGACATCGATTAAAAGACTGACGAAATTGTATTGAAGGAGAATATTATTATCTAACACTATCCTTCTTTGCAATACATCCTATTAAAAATGACCACCTCAATGCTCTTCTAAAAAGTAACCCATCCAACATAGAGACTAACATTTGTTGTAAAGGAATCTTCATGTTGTAATGTGATATAAATCCATAAGAGGTTTCTTTAAGAAAATTAGGGTTAGTTTTTTTTTTGTTTGGGACTTCCATGTGTTTAGAGACCCTTTTGTTTTAAAAGGTGTTTATTTAAAAGGTGTAAATTTTGTTTTTTATTGATGTATTGGGAGTTTGTGTAAAAATCATACTTTAACATCAAGTGATTTATTGCTTTACTTTTTTTTTAGAGATTACAACTTATAACCTATTTTAATTTTGAATGAGTGAGACTTTTGAGATTGAAAAATCAAAATATATGAATAAATACAATCAATAGTTGGATTTCTTATGGTTTGATTACAAGTAATGTTTTGAATATAAGCTCTATCTTTTTATATTTGAGAATGTACATAACAATGTTAAAATTCATTGGGTGCAAGGTATTAATATTTATATTCTTTGTCTGCTATATGGGAAAAAGTTAGCTAACAATTTACGATCATCTATATGCTTTGCATTCCACATTGGAAAGATTATTCAAAAAATCAACAACAAGATACAACTTCATTCTAAACATAGGTAAACTAACCAAACTTTTTGGTTTGAGACTACTTCATGGAAAAATATAATTTAAGAAACATCACAATGAAAATGTTGTGAGAAGGGGAGTCATGTGCATCTACCAATATTATGTAAATCACAAGTATCCATACATACTTGTATAATTTCTCTACCACACTATATTTTTCATATTTACTCATAGCTTTAAACAAAAATTGAAGAAGGGGAACCCCAATTTCCATAAAGAAGATTTTGAATTTGTTTATATCTCTAATTTTTTAATACACCATTTGTTTATAGCTCTAAGTTTTGAAGGCACCATGTATAGAATTGTTCTATAGTTGTTTATATTTGTTTCTATCCATACACAATAATATGCAACTAAATCCAACAAAGTCATTAAAAGAAGCAATATATAATCAAAGGTTTAAAAAGCTACTTTAGAAATCCAAGTCATTTTAGTTGATAATATTGTGCAATTACATGATTGACCCCTATATATAATATGTGACCTTATTTTATGTAAATATCAATAGATTCAAACTTTATTAGCATACAATTTACCAAATACTTTAAGGTTTTATGGACATTATACCTAATCTATGACTTCATAGAAGTTGGGAGTGAAAGTAGGTTGATTGTTTCCAAGATATTCAATACGAAATACAAGTTGTTTTGACAAGTCCTATTTATTTTGACCTATTTCTCATTTGGTTTTAGTTTAGAAAAGGCCATACTTTTTTCAACACATGTTGATAGTTCTTACACATTGCAACCAAAAATCCCATACCAACTCAGGCTAGATGAAGGTTGCAACAAACCCTTTGCTTATTGCATCCACATGAATGCCTACATCCCATATATACATGCATAACAACATTCACATTTTATGTATATAAATAATTTTATGCTCAAATAATTTAAGACTAAATTTCATAAGTACTTCTCTTTTTGGCTTACCCCATTTCTTGGTTCTTCTTAACTAGGTCATTTAAAAAGTTAGCATCTTCAAATTCATCATTGTAAACAAATACTTATATAGAACATACACATAACATTGTAATCAACCATCTATACTACCTTGTATGGGTCAATAGCAAAGTAATCCTCTCTTAGTTTCATAGCTTTGATCTCTACTCCAAAATATTGAACAAATTTCTCCTAGTTATCATAAAAAGTGAATCTCATGTACGAATTAAATATGATACAATAATGGATAATTTTTATAATTAAGATGATTAAAATAATTGTAAGTATATAAACTATTGTACAAATAATCTTTGATAGTAGAAAATTTAATTTTCCTCTCAAATTATAAGATATAAATTTTTTGTTCTTAATATTTTGTTATCTTACTAACTATCTATGGTATACCAAAAATTGAAAATATAAGCACCTTGAAAAAGCAAACTTTGAAATAGATAGCTTAAAATAGACAAGATAAATTTTAGAAATTCCAAAGAATTTCTATTGTTGAAATACTCCAATAGGGATGATGGTCATCAAGCTCCAAAAAATTATTGTACTAGTCAAGAATTTCAATACTACTTAGGATACCACAACATAATGTTTTTCCTTCCATAATTGATATGGAAATGTGAGAATTTAGGGTTTAATATATACAAACTAGAGACCCGTATTGATAGTATTAAGTAAAACATATGTGGAGGTTAGAGTTGATCATGATATTGGAATTGTTACAGGATTTTCCTTGTGCCATTCACTTTTTCTACCATTTATTTTTATATGTAAGATTTACTAGCATTATTGCTACGCAATAACCAACAATATGGACTCCTATTGCATCCTTACCCTACTTGAGTGGAGAATTGAATAAGCATTCAATTATATTAATGTTGGTCCTATACACCATGACAAGGTCCTAGAGAGCCATTGTTAATAATCATGTATCGATATCTAAATAATATTAATAACAATATAATTGCATATAAAGCAAAAAATAGGACTTCACACTCATCAAATTTAAAACTAACATTTTTCTCCTTTCTTGAGAGTTCTTAAAAACAAAAAAATAAATAATTATTTGTCACGACCCAAAAATTCTCATTTCAATAGTAGTTTTTTTACTCTAATATTTTATCAAGGAACTAACCTGAGTTTAACATCTCTCTTTCAAAATATCTCTTTTATAACATACTCTCCTTAACTAATTTTCCACATATATCGTCTTTTTTTAGGCTCACCCATCCCTACAAATTATATAAATCTAGCTACGTAAGTGTACTAGGTGTAGATACTTGATTTACAAGCCTTTGTTATCATTATCTTTCATGAACTAGATTTCCCTCTTTCATCATATCGAAAGAAGCACAATATCCATCTCACACCTCATAAGTTCATCTATGTAGGTTCTAGAAACGTATTAGAATCGACTGTCCCTCTCATCTCCTCGAAGAGGTAGTCGTCCCATTGTTATCCCTCTCATCTCCTCGGAGAGGTAGTCGTCCCATTGTTATATCTCTTTTCAAGATGTAAATTGTGGAATGTATAACTTAGGCATCCCTATCCTCCAATATACCATTAATTTTATCTCCTCCAAACATTTATCTTGTAATACTAAAGGTCCTCTAACTCTCTCTATAATTTGAGTTATCTAGTTGCATCACCCATCAAAATATTTTATGATTGTATTTGTATCATTTTTAGGTAAAACTAATGATATCTTATTGTTTTTCATCACCATTTTCAGATAGAATGAATGATATTATATTGTAGTTTGTCCCCGAGGGTTAAGTGGATTGGCAAGTGTTTGTCTTACTTACCAAGAAGATGTTTAGGTTCAAAACTTGGGGGCATGCCTGTTGCAAAGGTAATAGTTTGATCTGAATCCTTTGAGTGTGCACTATAACTACAAGGACAGTATGAATTCCGAACTACAGACTATGGATGCAACTATTTCCCTGTATAAAAAAGAATTATATTAAAATAATTATATTGTAGTTTAGGTAAATTCTTTTGAAGTCCACTGACACGATGATTGTTTATAAAACGAACGTGACAAAAAAAATTATAAGGAACAACCCAAAATTTGAACATAAGGACTGAATATAATCATTCCTATGTATAAAAAAGAATTATGTTGTAGTTTAGGTAAACTCTTCTGAAGTCGACTGAGACGATGCAGACGCAGAATAATTGTTTCCAATCAAACGATAACAAAATAATACGCTTCAATGAGAGCTACCACCTACAGAATGTTAGCAGATGATGTTCACGACATGTTGACCGGTGCAAATAATCCATGGTGGAACTTGCGCAGAAGATATTTTGACTCACTTTTTCCCCTCGTAAAATTCGCAACAATAATTAAATTCCCATGCTTTGTTTCTGCACGGTTATCAGTCACCCATGACATCAATAATATCATTTCAGTGAAAATTTGAGAAAATATCTAATTTCGACATTTTTATCTCTGTATACAGACAAACACGGGCATCAAGATATATATAATTGTGGAGTAGTAGATTTCAGACCTGAAAATCGTTATCATTTCATTTTTTATGTTGTCTATTTTTATGGGACATGAAATTACAGGAAAGACTGGAATCTCCAGGACTGGTTGCGACTTCGTGTACTCTGAATTATTCGCAACTCACATTCTTAAATTCGTTATACACTTATATTTCCCTTGTCCTTCTTTTTTATTTTGAATTTTATTTATTTTTTTAAAGTTTTGGGTATGCAACCGTCAACAGAAAGAAACAACATTCAAGTCCTCCCCTCTTTTCTCATTTGTGGGCACAGCCAAACATGAAATCAACTCCTACTTTGCCACTGATGTCTGTCTATCTCACTTAACATTTTGTGCCCTGGATTGAATGGTCATAAAATATCGAACGTCAGCTGACGGCTATTTTCACATAGAAATCCCAATTCGTCCTAACAGACTTCAAATTTCAAAGAGAAATTCAGGTTATCCTCGTTGAAAGAATACACCTAATTGGTCCTTATTATGGTATGTTTGTAAGTAGCCTTATATGATGATAAAATATTATGTTGAGTCAAAAGCTAATTTTTATTTCTTTTAAAACATATTACATAGGACCTAAAACTATGAGACTGTTGAATAGAAAGGATTCGAACATTCTGATTATTCTACCAAGATCTTATTTCTTTAACCGTCAAACCTTCAGGTAACTGCAACATAAAGGTGGTTTTCAATTGACAAGGGTATAGATTTGGACGAACGTGGTCAACAATAAAAGTCAGAAACATGTGAGAATTAACACCTGGATTTAATGTGACATTGACAATAGTACAAATAGGTTTGAGGAAAAACTCCATCAACCTGAGTACCTTGACAATAGTACAAAGAGGATTGAGAAAAAAACTCTACCTCCATGAGTACCTTGAAGCCAAACGTGATGTACATTCGGTCAGAGAAATGTGAAGACTCAATTTGTGGAAGGTTAGTCAAAGGGTTTAAAAGCACATGCTAAACTAGTAATATCATGTAATGTAAAGTGGAAACCTTTTCTTTGTTCAGAATAGGTGTCTTACATAGACTAGAAAATCATGTTATCTTTATTTTTAATAATTTGTGAAAGCTTAGTCGAAGGGTTTAAAAAAGCACATGCTAAGCTAGTAATATGATGTAAAGTGGAAACCTTTTCTTTGTTCACAAAAGGTGTCTTATATAAACTAGAGAATCATGTTATATTTATTTTTAGTAAAACAAGAAAAAATATAACTACCGCGCAATAATTTTTTTTCCCTTCGCCAACTTTTAAGCTATGAAGTTTTGAAAATAATTTTAATTAAGTATTTTTTTTTTTTGCTAGATAATAAGAGGTTGTATTTGGGTCCCCATCCTTGACAAATTATAACTTTAGTTTTTAGAGCTTGAAAGTTTACAAATTGATACACTTCTCATATCAATTGTGATGCTATAGCTAAAAAACTACATCATTTTACATAAAATATTTGAATTTTTTATTTTCATTTTCTGGATCTTTTCAATTTTCTATATGAATACCAAAACTTCACATCTACTATTTATGCATTGCATCTTAGTAGAGTAATATTTCCAAAACATCACACTATCATAGTTCACTTTACCAAATTTGGATTGCTAGTTTTCTTTAGTCATCCATTTTGACCATTTTTCTTGTGTAGTGTAAGTTCTTCCTCCTGTAGAGTGGCAAGATCTGAGAATTCATTTTTGTACTTCAAGCTCTTGAGGTAATGTCTAGTTGTAACACATTTTGTAGGATCTTCATTTTAAGAAAATTGATCGTCATCGATTGTTTCATAATTAGCTTCAAGAATACCATCTGAGGTGTTAATATTTTCCATGTAATCGTCTAGATGGTCTTTAGTTATTGTTTGTATTTTATCAATGATCTGCTTTAAATTTTCCTTTTGGAATCGAGTCTTTTGTTGTTCGCTTGATTCTTGCTAGAAAATTGGTGCCTCTAGAAGATGAGCTTCTTTCTTTTGAACCAGGATATTTGAAGGTTTTTAATCATTCACATGCAAGGCCTTCTCCACCATGGAGGAATCAAAGCATGATCGGATGTTTGGGCATCTCTTCTTCATGTGGCCATATTGTTGACAACCATAACATCTTAGGGAGAAGTTTTCATATTCAATATTTTGGATCCATTCCCCTTTGCTCGAGGATATAGTAATGGATTGAGGTCCAAGAACTGAAACATCCATCCAAACAACCAATCTTGCTTTACTTAGATTAATTTTACTAGATAAATTTTCCTCTGTTTGGGCATCCATATACTGGAATGCACCAATGACATTACCAATTTTGGTGAATATCTTCTCTCCCAAAAAATCCATAGGGAGAGCATAAAGATTCACCCAGACTAGGAAGCCATTAAATTTTTCTATAAAGGGGTTGAAACTAGGAGTCCAAGGTCTTATATAGACACCCCTTTGTCAAAAAAACCAATTATATCTATAGTCTATTACCTCATCTCTATTCGCTAAATTATAAAATGAAATATAAAAACAATTTTTGGGTATGAGAGTTACTTGGAATTTTGTACTCCACCAAAATTTAATGTATTCTTTGAGCTCCTCCAAGCCTAGTATTTTACCCTTGAGTTTGTGGATAATTATTCAGGTTTCATAATCAATCAGATCCAACCTAAATTCATCCTTTAAAAATCTTGATAGATGGCAGAGTTTAATCCACCCGAGAACCCAAATATCCTTCACAAATATTTCCTATGATCGAAGAGGTTTTCTCATAGATTGAAGAGATGGTATATGAACAACCCTCTCCTTTCAACACTTGAGTGTACCTAGGGTTTACACATGATAAATGGTTCATCCAACCTACATAGTGGCTACTAGTACTTCTTATAAACCTTTGGTTTCCCATGAACTTTGCCCTCGCCTACCTCCACATCTTCATAGGAGCCTTCTTGCCTATGTCCATTGTTGTGCTTATCGTAGCATCTATATTTACCGCAACTGGCCGCATGTTGCTCATGTTCATTGTTGTGCTTACCATAACCTTCGTGTTCGTCCTAGTTGATCGCAATGTCCATGTTCTCTGTAATTGGCTATAACTTTCGCGTTTGACCTAGCTAGCCGTAGCCTCCACCATTCACCCTAGTTGGTCATAGGCTCCATCGTTTCGAAAAATCTATTTTTGATTAAGTATTAGATAAACATGTAGATGTAATTAATTCTTGTATACTGAATATATTCAAAGTTTTAGTTATTCTAATAAATTATAAATATAGTAGATGACATATATTAAAAGATTGATGAAATTGTATTGAAGGAGAATATTATTGTCTAGCATTATCCTTATTTGTAATAAATCCTACTAAAAATAACAACCTCAAGGTACTTCTAGGAAGTAGCCTATCCAACATAAATACTAACATTTGTAGTAAATTAATCTTGATGTTGTTATGTGATATAAACCCATGAGATGTTTCTTTGAGAATATCAAGGTTAGTTTTTTACTTCCATGTCCTTAGAGATCATTTTGCTTCAAAAGATATTCATTTAGAAGGTGTAAATTTTGTTTTCCTTTGATATTTTAAGGGTTTGTGTAAAAATCATACTTTAACATCAAGTGATTTATTTCTCTACTTTTCTTAGAGATTACACTTTATAACATATTTTAATTTTGAATGAGTGAGACTTTTAAGATTGAAAAATCAAAATTTATAAACGAATACAACCAATGTATATTTATTCCAAATAAATAGCTAGATGTCATATGGTTTGATTACAATTAATGCTTTGAATATAAGCTCTATCTTTTGATATTTGAGAATGTCCACAACAATGTTAATATTCATAGGGTGTAAGGTATTAATATTTATATGCTTTGCTTGCCATATGGGAAAAAGTTAGCTGATAATCTATTATCATCTATATGCTTTGCATTCCACATTGGAAAGATTATTCAAACAATCAACAACAATATACAAGTTCATTTTAAACATAGGTAAACTAACCAAAGTTTTAGGTTTAAGACTACTTCATGGAATAATATAATTTAAGAAACATCACAATGAAAATGTTGTGAGAAGGAGAGTTATGTGCATCTACCAATATTATGTAAATCACAAGTATACATCCATAATTGTATAATTTCTCTACCACACTAGATTTATCATATTTACTCATAGCTTTAAACAAAATTGCAAGAAGGGGAACCTCTATTTCCATGAAGATGATTTTGAATTTTTTTATATCTATAATTTTTTAAGACATCATGTCTAGAATTTTTCTATAGTTGTTTATATTTATTTCTATCCCTACACAATAATACTCAACTAAATCCAACAAAGTCATTAAAAGAAGCAATATATAATCAAAGGTTTAAAATGCTACTTTAGAAATACAGGTTATTTTAGTTGATAATATTGTGCAATTACATGATTGACCCCTATATAAATATGTGACCTTATTTTATGTAAATATCAATATTTTATTTAAATATAAATAGATTCAATCTTTATTAGCATACAATTTACCAAATACTTTAAGGTTTTATGGACATTATACCTAATTTATGACTTCATAGAAGTTGGGAGTGAAAGTAGGTTGATTTTTTCCAAGATAATAAATATGAAATACAAGATGTTTTATCAAGTCCTATTTATTTTGACCTATTTTTCATTTGATTTTAGTTTATAAAAGGCCATACTTGTTACCACGCATGTTGATAGTTCTTACACATTACAGCCATAAATCCCATACCAACTCAAGCTAGATGAAGGTTGCAAAAAATCCTTTTCTTGTTGCATCCACATGAATGTCTACATCCCATCTATACATGTATAACAACATTCACATTTTATGTATACAAATCATTTTATGCTCAAATAATTAAAGACTAATAATGTCATAAGTACTTCGCTTTTTGGCTTACCCCATTTCTTGGTTCTTATTAACTAGGTCATTTAACAAGCTACCATATTCAAATTCATCATTGTAAACAAATTCTAATATAGAATATACACATGATATTGTAATCAACCATCTAAACCATCTATACTACCTTGTATGGGTCAATAGGAAAGTAATCCTCTTTTAGTTTCAGAGCTTTGATCTCTACAAAATATTGAACAAATTTCTCCTAGTTATCATAAAAAATGAATCTCGTATATGAATTAAATGTGATACAATAATGGATAATTTTTATAATTAATATGATTAAAATAATCGTAAGAATATAAAGTATTGTACAAAGAATCTTTGATAATAGAAAAAATTATTTTCCTCTCAAATTATAAGATATAAATTGTTTGCTCTTAATATGTTGTTATCTTACTAACTATCTATGGTATACCAGGAATTGCAAATATAAACACCTTGAAAAGGTAAACTTTGAAATAGATAGCTTAAAATAGACAAGACAATTTTTAAAAATTTCAAAAGAATTTCTCTTGTGGATAATATAATACAACCTTAGAACTTAAAATTATTAAATAAAAATTTAATAAATATCCTTTTAACTTTGAATTGGGATATCTCCTTCATTCTTTTGAATTTCGTCATGAAACCTTTTGCACCTAGGTTTTATTGGAAAACTTGTTCATCCATCATAATTTGGAGAAGTCTTGGCATAGTTGTTTTAATGAAAAACCCTTTCCAATGGTTTTAATGAAAACCCTTTCCGTTGGTTTTAATAAAAAACCTTTATTTCGGTTTTAATAAAAACCCTTGCCGTTGGTTTTAATAAAAACCTTTACCATTGGTTTTAATAAAAACCATTAATATAATATTTTAAAAAATAAATATTATATGCCTCTTGTGCCACAAAATCCTGTATATATCCTTGCTCTCCAAAATATCATAAATGATTATTTATGAAGTGCTTTTGCCACCAAAACTCAATGTGATCCATGTGACATCAATGACAACACAAAATAACTCAAATTGCCAACAAAAACACTACCTTACCATTGAGCAAAAATTGTATGGTCAACTTCTATGAGTTAGAATCAGCCAAAAGTCCAAATTTCATATTGTACATTGTGCACTACTTTCTCTTATTAGTACCCAATTAGAAGTAGGAGTAATAGTGATTGGATAGTGTCCCAATTAACATTCATGAAACTAATAAATTAGGGAAACCCATTTAGTCCATGTAGATTTTCATTTTTCCACTTTTTAAGGTTAAAAACTATTTATTTTTAATTTTTAAGAACTCTCAAGAAAAGGAAAAAAGTTAGTTCTAAATTTTATGACTGTGAAGTCCAATTCATTGCATGCTTCTTCATGCCCATGCCTTCCATCATCTAAAGGGATTTGTGTCACTTAGTTGTTTGACTAAGGTAAAAGGTTGTAGTAGCTAGTTGCTTCAAAACTATTTAAAATATATGTTTTGGCTTGCGGATAATTATTGTTAAAAAGATGGAACATGGAAATAACATTAATATAAAAAATATATTTATTTTGATCAATAATCAAATTTCAAGTCAAACCCAATTGTAAAATTGTAGTTTTTCATATTACACACAACCTACAAAGCATAAGAGGGAAAAAAACATGTGTTATTCAATGTATCCATGTTTAAAGTATACTCGTGACCTTCTCCTCCATTACCCAAGCTAAATAAATCATGGAGATTCTCCTATCCTATTAGAAGGCTACGAGTCAATATATTAACTTTTTAAAGAGCAAATTATTTTTTCTTAATACTCTACTTTCTAGAAAAAGAGCTATTGCCCGGATCCTTGGATGTGATATTGCTAATTTTTTATCTACCTATTTAGGTCTACCACTATTTAAAGGAAGAATCAAGGATGAGTTTTGGACAAACCCTTTTCTTGAAAGAATTCAAATAAAATTTTTAGGTTGGAAAGGAGCACTACTCAGTTATGCCAGTAAATCTTAGTTGGTTAAGTCCACCCTTCAAAGTCTACCAATTTTATTTTTATCCTTGTTCAAAATCCCTATAAATATTGCTCAAAAGCTTGAACATTTTTAAAAATCCTTTCTTTGGTCAGGCTCCAAGGGTAAAAAGAGGTTTCATATGGCTTCTTGGGAGCAAGTGTGTACCAAAAAATATGTAGGTGGATTAGGGATGAAGAAAGCTAATCTGATGAACAAAGTTCTATTGGAAAATCAGTGTTGGAATCTTATAAAGCAAGAGAAAAATGGTTGGTACCAGATTCTTAATGCTAAATACCTAAATAGGGGAATTTTTTTTGGAAGAGTAGAATCATCCTTTTGGCTCTACTTTTTGGAATAACATAGTCAAATCCAAAAATCTAATTCAAAGAGGAATTATTGAGCAATGGGGAAAATATAAAATTTTGGGAAGTTCTATGGCTAGAATATTCTCCTCTTTTGGATAATATCTCTTTCTCCTTTTTGAGATCTATATTTTCTTAAATTTTTAGCTCCAATGTGGTAAAATTTATTGAAGAGGTAGAGGGCAGGAAAAGATGAAAGTATATTCAATGTATTGAGGTTTCTCAATGGTAGAGGAAATTTTAAATCTCTTGTCCCTCATGTTGAGAAATCAGGTGATAATACATTCTACCTACGAGGACTCCCTAATTTAGAGAGAAGAGGAGAAATATGTTTTCTCTGTGAAGTCTATGTATCACCTTATGGATGATTAGAATCACTTGTGGTCCCCTAGCAAGCAATTATGGTAGAAAGAGCTAATTCCTAATTTTAATTTTTTTTTGGTTGAATCCCCAAAATAAACTTCTTTCTATAGAAAAACTTGAAAAAAGAGGAATTATTATCCCAAGTCATTGTTACCTTTATGGTCAGAATGAGGAGACTTCATAGCACCTCTTCATGGAATGCCCCTTCTCCCTAGAAATTCTTAATCTCCTCTTAAGTGATATAAGGGTTTTTTGGGTTCTCCCACGGACTTTGTTAGAATTTTTTGAGTAGTGGAGTTCACACTTTTTTAGCCCAAGATGTCAACCCCTTTAGAAATTTGGTCTTCTTCACTACTTTTGGGGAGTGTGGAAGTAGAGGAATAACAGGGCCTTCAGGAATTTATCTAGATATTATTAGTCCATATGAATCATAATTATTGAATCCCTTATTGAGAATATTTCTAATTCATATTTATATTCTAGCAAAGAAAATATTGAAGAAGCAAGGTTAACCAGTAAGTTTGTACTTCCCAAGATAGAACAAGAATTTTATTAGGAAAAATCTAGTACACTTAAAGCCAAATGTCTTCCTCCTCCCATGGGATGGATAAAATTAAATTTTGATGGAAATTCAAAAGGAAATATAGGATGGGTAGGGTCTAGAGGAATTATTAGAAATAATAAAGGAGAAATTATCTTGGCCTATGTTAATAACCTTGGAATATAAACTAGTCATTTTGTTGAGGCCAAGACTCTATTCCAAGGTCTAGTCATGCTTGAATCCTTAGTGTTTGAAAAGATCATCATTGAGGGGGATTATTTAAATTTAGTTAACATTCTCAATGGCATTCACTCTCCAAATTGAAGAATTTGAAATTTAATGGCTGAAGTGGGAATAATGCTTAGAACCTTTGAAAGTGTCCATTGTATATATATTTTTGGGGAAGGTAATAGGACTACTGACTATCTAGCCAACCTTAGGGTTCACCAAGAAAAATTGTACATTTGGAGGGAAATATTTCCTCAAGATATGAATCTTATGGGGCTCACCAAGAAAGGTTGTACATTTTGAGGGAAATATTTCCTCAAGATATGAATCTTATGGCCATAAGTGATTTTGAATTAAGTAATAAAGATGCTTAGGTTATTTTTCATTTTTTTTATTTTTTCATTTGAGAAGTCTTTTTGGTGGCAAGATCATATTTTAATCTTTAGAATACCCCTTCCATGGTTTTTCAATCCTATGGTTTTTTAGTCTAACCCCTTTTTTTTTTTTCTAAGGAGGTTTGTCAATTACTAGGTGAATCAATTCCTTTTCTATGTTGGATTGGGTTGTTTTTTCTTGCATGGTATTCGTCTCAGTTGGCACTTGTCATGTCCTCAAAAAATTACTGTTATGATTTTATTGAGGCTCTAGGAGTGGACTTTGGAACCTAAAATGGCATATCCTTTTGCTATTTTTTGTGCTATTTATCTCTTCTTAGGACAAGTTCTTTCATCTTGATTTTAAACTATGTTAGTCCTAGTGCGGTTTGCATCTAGTTTGATAGATTATGGAGTCTTTTTCTCTTGGATTTCTACTTAGGCCTAACCTTTTATCCATTTTTTCTTGTTGTTAGTTGTCTTATGGTGATATGGCATGATGATCACATACCTAGTGCATGGGTGCCTAGTCATGTATGAGATCTTAGATCCTATATAACTCATTATGTGATGGATGTTTGATCACCATATCCATCGGTTCAAGAATTGATATCAAGGCAATTTTTCATGACATCCTCATTGGAGTATCACTGTGACTATCAATCCCTACTTTAATTTTTTAAGGCAACAAAAATCTTTGAGAAATTTGAGAAGGATTGGGTCTAATACCTATCTCTTTATGGTGAAGCTTCTAGATGAAGATATTTTTTAGTTTAAGGGGGAATTTCAAACTGCCCTACACTAGTCTCAATTGCCTCCATTTAAACCTTGTTCAAAGAGTGTCAAGATTCAAAAGTTCCCATTGGGATTCTAGAAGACTTCTTAAGGTCATGATTGATGAATTTAAAGGTGTAGATCCAACCACTCTAACATTGGATGAGAATATTCAAAGAATTCTAGATAAATGGGGATAATTATTTTTGTGAGAAAATTTAACGATTTTGACTTAGAGCTTTCTAAGGAAATAATTCATGCTTGGGCGGATGAAAAATTTATGTCTTGGGGACTATAATTCACCATTTCCATCCCCTTAATATCTATTGTTAGATATTTCTATTGATGGATAATGTATAAATAGGGCCAAACACTCCCTGGCCAAAGAACCTTTGTTTATTGAAGACTGGATATAGCGCATGAGAGAGAGTCATCGAAAGGGGAGCAACAAAGAAAGAAGGATAAATAACTTTTGATTTGAGAGCAAGGTCAAGTAAACAATGTAAGAAATTGATATCACGTAGGAGCTTATAGCGCATTTGGTAGCGCATGAACTTTGCACAAGGTAGGTTCTTTGTTTGAATCCCGCAAAGGGCAAAGTGTTTTCCTAAGAAAGTAAAATCGAGTTTCAGATTTGAGCGCAGGTTAAAGTTGGGTTTTTGGGATTAAAATCCCAACATGGTCTAGCGCCCATGTGGTAAGTGCCTCACAACACTAGGTGAGAGGAACAGAGTTTGACTCCCACGAAGGTGTGAAGACGCATTGATTTTTGGCAGGGAATTGACAATTTTGAAGGTGTGAAGGCGCATTGATTTTTGGCAAAGCATTAACGATTTCAAAGGTGGTGAAGGCGCATTAATTTTGGCAAAGGCATTAACTATTTCAAAGTTTGTGAAGGCTACAAATTTCATAAAAAGGTATTTATCTCTAGCGCATGGTAATATTTGATATTGCCAAAGTTTTGGTGCATCGAAAATCATTTTTATTATAACTAGGAAGTCATAAGGTATTTAGTGAAAATAAATGATTGTTGTATGTGCTTAGGGAGTTATAAGGTGTGAATTTAAATATTTGTGATTGTTGTATGTGGAGTTATAAGGTGTGGAATTAAAAATAAAAGCATAGGTGCTTGTTGTATGTGTTAATGAAATTAGGGAGTCATAAGGTTGAAAAGTGTTGAACTTGTTATATGTCCTAGTACATAATTTAATTATGAAATTAAACTAGGAACTTGAGACCTAGTTAATTGTTACCTTGAGTTAGAAGATATGCACATGAGTTAGGGTTTGATGTTGAATATAAATTGCTTGATTATGTACCTTGTCTATTGAGAGGAAGTGGATGGATTATAAAATCAATTTTATGGATAAAATTGATGCTTGAGTTTCATGATTGCTTTAGTGGAGTTCATTGAGAGTATTGCCATTATTGAGGAGATCTTTGCTATTGCCTTGAGAAGCATATTGTTGATTACTTTTTGAGTACATTGCCATTAGTTGAGACCATTTAGGATATCATTTTCTAGTCACTTGTGGATACATTTGTCTTTCATTTTGAGGATATTATTGTTGGCTATTTGAGAGCTCTTTGCTTGAGGGAGTTGTGCTTGTTTCTTGAGAGCTTATTGACATTGCATGAGGAAGATATTATTGAGAACCTATTGCTATCACTTGTAGAGATTTTCCTTGGTTGGTTGAATTCCTCATTGTTATTTCTTGGAGAGATTTCCATTTGAGAGATCATTTGTAATCCATTTAAGAGTACCTTGTTGAGCATTGTTGTCATCCATTTGAGAATACATTATTGAGTATTGTTGTCATCCATTTGAGAGATCATTTTTCATACATTGTTGAGATCATTGTGGATCATTGTTGTCATCCATTGAAGAGTACATCACCATTCACTATTGAGTACATTGTTGAGTATTGTCATCATTCATTTGTTATCCATTGTTGAGTTCATCATTGAGCCTTGCCTTCGTTGATTTGTGGTTGATATTTGAGTGCTACTTGAGAGTCATTGGTTGAGCCTTTGGGAAGGCTTTTGGGATAGAATTTATGGACATATTTGAGACAACTTTTATGCATGATTGGTTGAGCCTTTGGGAAGGCTTTTGTGACAGAATATTTGGACATATTTGAGACAGCTTTTGCACATGATTGGTTGAGCCTTTGAGAAGGATTTTGGGATAAATTTGGGGACATATTTGGGACAGCATTTGAGTAGGATTTTTTGAGACTTTTGTGAAGGCTTTGAGAATAGATTTGGGACAGTATTTGAGCAGGATTGTTTGAGCCTTGTGAGAAGGTATTGAGGCAGATTCGTGAGCAGTGAAAGAGACATGATAGAAACAAAAAATACATCAACACTATTTGCCTAGCTGAGCAGATCAGTGGATAGCCTAACTGAGCAGATCAGTGGATAGCCTATCTAAGCAGATCAGTGAAGAGCCTAGTTGAGAAAATTAGTGGATAGCCTAGCTGAGCAGATCAGTGGATAGCCTAGCTGAGTAGATCAGTGGAGAGCCTAGCTGAGCATTTTAGTGGAGCCCACCTAAGCAGATCAGGACATCCTATATTTGAGTAGATCAAAGTAATCGTTTGTATTGGGATAAGGATCCCCATTTCTTTGTGAAATATTATAAAAATAATATCTTGTGGACTACCCCACATTGGGGGAACCATGTTAAATCTTGTGTCTCAATTGTGTGTGATGATTTGTGCACTTGCTTACTATTGTTATCTATGTTATTAATGCACATTGCTATATTTGGTTATTGCAATTGAGGACACTAATTGATATTAATTTGGAAAGAAAGTAAAAAGTGGGCGCTATACTGTTCACCCCCTCTTAGTATAAGCTTGTGTTCTTCAATTGGTATTAGAGCGGGTTCCTTCGAAAAGGCTAACAACTTGAGGGCATATTCTACAAGAACACAGATGGCTTCACAAAATGGATCATCTACAAGTAAGGCTCCATTGTTTGATGGTAACAATTATGCTTTTTGGAGCATGAGAATGAAGAACTATTTGATATCACAAGGATATGAAGTATGACAGATGGTTTCAAAAGAGTATAAGGTTGACTGCGATTTCGAGACAGATAAGACTATCAGGAAATTGATTGAGATCAATGTAAAGGTAATGAATTGTATTCTAAGTGGGCTTTGTGAGATATATTTTTCAAAGGTCATGGTATGTAATTCAGCTATTGAAATGTGGACCAATTTGTGGAATACCTATGAAGGAGATTCCAAGGTAAAGTTGGAAAAAATACAAACTCATAGAAAAAGATTCAAAAAATTAAAAATGGAAGATTCTGAAGATATTACTAAGTTCTTGCTTCGAGTTGATGAGATTGCTAACACCATAAGATGCCTAGGATTTGAGATGAAATAATCAGATGTTACTCAAAAGGTTTTGAGATCACTTCCCATGAAGTATGATGCAAATGTTTCAACAATATAAGAAACAATGAATATCGATAAGCTAACAATGGAAGAACTACAAGTAACTCTCACAACTTATGAGATGAGGATAGATAAGCATCAGACTCCAAAGAAATAAATTGCATTCAAATATTTAAAGAAAAATAAAGGGAAATATCCAAATGCAGATAGAGATTCATATAATTTTGAGGAAGCTAACTTCATCAAAAGGAAAAAGGACTCAAGGAATTATAGGGATATGAAGAAAATAAAATGCTACAAGTGTGGTGATTATGGTCACTATGCAAACAAGTGTCCACATGAATAAAATAGTGATGATGAAAAACAAGATCACAAAAGAAAAGAAGAAGAAAATCATAAGCATGACAAAGATGATAGGTACAAGCAAAGAAAGCATGAGAAGAAGAAAAGTTTTTGTAAGACTAATAAAACTTTCTACATTGAAGAATCAAATGATAGATTAGATCACAACAATATATATCACTTAGATAATGAAAAGGAAGAACATATATTCTTAGGAATATAAGGTGAAAGAGAACAATGCTTTGTGTGTGGTCAACGAGATCACAGATCAGGATATTGCAATGGCTTCAATGATAGTGAAGATGAAATAACATACCAAGAAAGCAGACAAAGACAAAGGATTCATGAGAGATTATTTTCTATAGAAGAAGATAATGATCTCAGTGACAATGAAGATGAAAAAGGGTTTTTCTATGGGATAAAAGAAGTAGAAGAAGAACTTCCACTCCAAATAGAAGAAGTTAAACAAGAGGATATTTCAAGAAATACAAATGTCTTAGTTGATCTAAAATAAGACTTCAATGATATCCATGAGCAACTACAAGAGGTTAAGGAGAATCTAAAATAATTGATATGTTCCATACTTGAGAAGTTTGATCCATCACATGACTCAAAAGGTCAAGACAATTTCACTGAGATGGAAACATGTATTTTAGAGACAATAGAGATGGATGCCAGTTTGCTATTGGATACAAATGAAGAGAAAGATAAAAAAAATTCCAAAGCTCCTATGGCTCCAAATATCCAATTTGGATTTTGTTTTGAGATATATGAATGAAGTTCAAAAGGCAAAGAAATTCTTGACGAAGAAAGCAAGGAATAAGTTAAGGAATAATATTTGGATACCACAAAGAAGGATCAAGGATACAATGCACAAGTCAAAGATGATCACAAGGATAATGGTCAAGAAACATATGAGGAACCAAGGCATGAACAAAGGGCTTTTCAAGGAAATTGTTTTTCTTGTAATGGATTTGGACACACAAATATACAATGGAGGGTCTATGTATCAAAGAAGTTTGATTTTTCCAGAAGGAACTTCAAAGGAAGAAGGTATTGTTTTCAAGGACTTTGCTTCTTATGCAATAGGATTGGTCATAGAGCTTCTCAGTGTAAATGAAATGAGCAATATGGTTTTGATTATAGAGCTGCACAATTCATAGGTCATGGTCAAAATGATTATGGAAATAGAGCTTCACAATACAGGGTTCCAGAAAGGAATGGATATGGAAATGATTTCAAGAAAGAATTCAGGATACGGGCACCATCCAAAGGCTACAATATCAAGTGTTTTAATTGCAATAACTTTAAACATATTGCAATATGGTGTAGGACTCAATTCCAAATAGGTTCAAGGCAAGAAGGTCAAGCAGTTTCAAGGCAAGAAGGTCAAACAGGTTCAAGACAAGAATATCAAGTAACTCATCAAGAAAAGGATATCAAAAAGATGTGGAAGGAAGTTGACAAAGGAAAGGAACAATGTAATATGGGAGTAAATATACTCCCACCCCAAAATTAATCACCTCAAGAGAGAATGTGGTATGGGGGCTAAGCTTAAGAGTCATATATTTTAGCCCTATAGGTGTCCCTTTTGCCATTGATGTCAAAGAGAGAGAGATATGAGTAAGGGGGAGAGTATTGAGATAGGGGGAGCAGCCTCCAAAGAGATAATTAAGGTAGGGGGAGCAGCATCCAAAGAGAACATTGAGATAGGGGGATCAGCCTCCATAGAGAGTATTGAGTCAGGGGGAGCAGCTTTGATTTTCATAAATGGCTTTTGTATTTATTGTGGTGATTTGCATTAGAGGTGTTGCCATCAATGACAAAGGGGGAGAATATTGGAAATTTGAGTTAGTTTGTGTTTTCATTGATGTCACATGGATCACATTGAGTTTTTTTGGCAAAAGCACTTCATAAATAATCATTTATGATATTTTGGAGAGCAAGGATATATACAGGATTTTGTGGCATAAGATGTTGGCAATTTTGGGTACCTTGGGTACATTGCCTTTGCTCAAGTATAGTAGTTGTCATTGATGTCAAAGAAGTTCTTGAAGCAATTTGATTTGATGTCAAGGAATTTGTTTTGTTGAAGATTATTCCGAGCATTGACAGTGAGTTTCCAGGAAGTTCTCAGTAGCCCATTTGCAAAAGATCAAGAAAAAGACAAGTAAGAAAAAGTTTGCAGTAGGCTGGAAAAACTGTCGCGATTTTGCGACATGTTTGAGGAGAGAGAAAGTTCTGGCAAAACTGTCACGATTTCGTGACATGTTTGAGGAGAGAGAAAGTTTTGGCAAAACTATCATGATTTCGTGACATGCTGGAAGAAAGAGAAGAAGCTAGCAAAACTGTCACGATTTCGTGACATGTTGGCAGAGAAGCAGAGCAAGATGGAAAGTGTCGCGATTTCGTGACATGTCGCATTTTCGTGACTCGGGAAGTGCAGGAAGGCAGAGAAGGAAAAGTGTCACGATTTCGTGACACATTGCCAGGAAAGTTGTACGGACGAAAAGGTGTCACGATTTCGTGACATAATGCAGAAAAGAGAGTCCGCAGTGTGAACTGTCATGATTTCGTGACAAGTTAGAAGAGAGAGAAAGTTTCATGAAAAGTGTCACGATTTCGTGACATGCTGCAAAATACTAAGTGAGGACTGTCGCATTTTCGTGACATGCTGCAAAAGTCTAAGTGAGGACTGTCATGATTTCGTGACATGCTGAAAAGCTCGAAGAGAGAACTATCACGATTTTGTGACACGCAACAAAGAGGAAGAGTCTGAAATGAGAAGCGTCACGATTTCGCGATAGGCTACAAAGAAGTTGTACGGATGCAGGAAGTGTCACGATTTCATGACAGGTTGAAGAGAAAGCTTGCGAATGCAGAAAGTGTCATGATTTCGTGACAGGTTGAGATGGCAGCTTGTAGTTGGAGAAAGTGTCACGATTTCATGACAAAAATAGTTAGCAAGTCTTCAACAGAAGAAGCGTCATGATTTCGCGACGAATTGAAGAAGGAAGAGCTCGAAGGCGAAAGCATCACGATTTCATGACATGTTCCAGTTTCACTAGTGTCTGTAGAGAAGAGTGTAGAAAGAGCGTCAGATTTGGACATGTTCTAGTTTCGGGCGTAAGGCAGAGAGAAGCTCAAGGCAGTGAAAGTGTCATGATTTCACGACATGTTCCGTTTTCACTAGTGCAAGCCTAGAAGAAGGCCATGAAGACTAAAGGGTCACGATTTCACGACAGGAGTGAAGATGACGTCAACAAAGGTAGGAGTGTCATGATTTCATGACAAAAGCGGAGAGGAAGGCCATGAAGACTAAAGTGTCACGATTTCGTGACAGGAGTGAAGATGACATCAGCAAAAGTTAGAAGTGTCACGATTTCGCGACAAGGACGTAGTCAAGGCAGACAAAGGCAAAAGTGTCGCGATATCGCGACAATAGCCAAAAGAAAGTGTACGGCTACAAAAATGTCATGATATCATGACATGTTGTAGTTTCACGACAGAAGCTATAGGTGAGTTCCAGAGGCGGTTGAAGGATAGAGTTAACTTTGAGCCGACAAAGTTAAATCTAGGCCGACGTAAATTAGGGCATGCAATCGATGGAGTTAGGGTTTGCATTTGCATAGACCGACTAGGATCAAAGTTTTGATCTAGAAAGTTTTAGTATAAGAGGAGGGTTGTTTGAAGAGATTGATCATCGATCGAAGTGTGCGTTCGAAGTGTGATTCATAGATAGAGTGCGGGGGAGAAGTTCGATCGTCGAGAAGCAGAGTGTGCAAAATATGTGTTGCTGTGATTGCGCAGAGGTGCATAGGTTGATGTTAGATCGAGTGCTGCTATGTTTTTTGTAGAAGTGCATAAGTTGATCAAGTGCTGCTGTGTTTGCGCGTTTAGTGCAAAAGTTGGTTTCGACCAAGTGCGGCTGTAATAGAACAGAAAGAGATTTAAGGACAGAATTGTGCCAGACCGAAGGACTATGTTTTGTGCAGACCAAAGAATAGAGGAAGAGGACAGACTTGTGCCAGACCGAAGGACTGTGTTTGGTGCAGACCAGAGAAACAAAATCGAGGACATTTGTGCTAGACCGAAGGACTATGTTTAGTGCGAATTTGAGGACCGGCTTTGTAGTGATAGAGTTGAGGACAGAGATCTCCAGCCAGAGTAGGGAAGACAGGTGTCTTCTATGGATAGAGTTCCACTTGCTAAGGGCAAAGGAGGTAGAGGTCTTCTAGAGGATCACCACTAAAGAGCAGAGCTAGGGGAAGGTATCTCCTTTGGGTTGGTGCCCATAAACATTGTAATCGGGAAAGGTTTTCCTAGATTTTGAGTTGATAAAATTTAGTGAAAATTTTATCCGTGGAGTAGCCCGCATTGGGTGAACCACGTAAATTGCTGTGTCTCTTTTGTGGATGGTGTTTTGTGCATTGCTTTGATTACTGCTTTTAATACTGCTATCTATTCATTGCATAATTCTGATTTGAAAGTTGTTTTGAAGTAAAAGTAAAAAGTGGTCTTATACTGTTCACCCCCCCTCTCAGTATAAGCTTGTGTTCTTCAATTGGTATCAGAGCGGGTTCCTTCGAAAAGGTTTAACAGCTTGAAGGAAAAGCTAGCAAAGAACACAATGGATTATTCAAGTGGCAATGCAGCACCCATCCTTGATGGATCAGATTTCGGTCTGTGGAGTGCCAGAATGAAGGTTTATCTAATGGCTCTTGGTAATGAGGTATGGGAAGTGATTGAAGACGGGTACACTATCCCTAAAAATGGTCCTTATACTAAAGAAGATAGGCTCCTACATCACAACAATTCAAAAGCAATGAATGCAATCTTGAAGGGTTTACAGAAGGCAGATCTTACCAAGGTGATTCACTGCAAGACAGCTAGTGAAATGTGGAAACAGCTGCAGGTGGTTCACATAGGTGATGTAAATGTCCGAAAGGCCAAGCTGAGACACTTCAAAGGTATGTTTGAACAACTCAAGATGAATGATGATGAAAAAATTAGTGACTACATGCTTCGTATGGATGAGGTTGTTAACTCCATGAAAGACTTAGGTCTTGAGCTTGCTGAAAATGATGTGTGTGATAAGATTTTAAGATCTCTTCCTAATAGATTTAGTGAAAATATTTCTGCTATTGAGGAAGCTAAAGATTTAGATAAGTTGAAAAAGGATGAGCTCCATAGTATTCTTGCAGCATTTGAGCTGAGAACTCAAGTGAAAGTTGATGTCAAGAAAGAGGCAGCTTTCAAGGCTACCAAGAAATCTAAGGGTAAACAGCCTCAAGAAAGTGATGAGTCTTCTAGTGATGAAGAAGCATACTACAGCAAGAAAGGCAAGTTCTCTAGGAAGAGCAAAAGCATGAAAAATATAAGATGTTTTAATTGTGGAAAGTTTGGTCATTATGCTACTAACTGTACTGTTTCAAAGAATGAAAGTGATGAAGAGAAACAGGATGTTAAGAGCAAGGATTCTGAAAAACACAAGTATTATAGAAAGAACAAAGATGATCACAACAATCAAGGAAAGAGGTATTCACACAAGAACAAGAAAATTTTCTACCTAGACAAAGCAAGTAAGTGTTCTAGCAGTGATAGTGAAAGCTCTTCAAGTGATGAGGAAAATGAGATGTTGTTCATATCAGAAAAAGAGGAAGAACCGAAACATAGATTCATTATTATGAAATGTCTTAGATGTGGAAATTTTGGGCACCTTGAGGATGATTGCACAAATAATGAATTGGTTGCTAGTATGTATAAGGATGCTTCAAAAAATGATAAGGAAGATGCATGTATGGTTTTTGAAAAGGGTAGCACCTCTAGTGATAAGAAATCTGAAAAAGGCCTTGATGATTCAAAATGCAATCAAATAGAGGATCTTGAAAGTGAACTTACTAATGCTCTTAGTGTTTTGAAAAAGGAAAGAAAGAAGAATGCTAGACTCAAGGATAAGTTAGATGAATGTTGTATGGAGAGAGATGAACTTATAGAAAGTCTTGACGTCTCTATGGCTAAGACACAAGAACTCAAGAATGAGTTAGAATCTAAGGTGCGTGAGTATAGTGAATTAGAACATAAAATGGCTTCCTTGAAAGAGGAAAATAAAAAGTACAAGGATAAGTTGTACAGGTTTCAAGAAAGCTCCAAAAAGGTTAAATCTCTTATCAAAGGTCAAAGAAAGACAACAGATAAAACAGGTCTTGGTTTTGTTAAACCACACAAGGAACAGGTTGGGGAATCTAGTAAAATATTTCAAAAAGAAGAGAGTTTTGATGAAGAGAGTGGTTCAGAGAAAGAGTCCATGAGTGATAAATGCATAGAAATAGAAAACAGAATTTTGAATGCGAAGAAGAAGTTTTCGGGACCCAAGAGGTCAAACAGAAGAATATTTCATGGCAGATGTTTTGCATGTCATAGGTTTGGTCACACGGCTTCTCAGTGCATAGATCAAATGAAGAGGGTAAACAACAATTTCAGAAGTTTTAGTTTCTTTCAAGGGTATTGTTACTCTTGTCAACAGTTCGGGCATAAGGCAATTTTTTGCAAGGCTAATTACAGGAACACGGTTAGTCATAACAGGTGGATTCAAAGAACAGGTATGCCGAACAGAAATAACTTTGTTACTTGTTATAAATGCAACAATGCAGGTCACACAGCTAGACAGTGCAGAGCTGAACTGCCAAGGTACAAGAACAGGAAAAGTGGTATGAACAGGTCCGTGGATCAAGGCATGGATAAGAACAAGAATGAGAACAAGAACAAAAATAGTGACAAGAACAGAAATACGGACAAAGAATTCAAGAGAAGGCCTGGCAAGGAAATTGTAGACACTGATGATGATGAGTGTCTAATGGGAGTTTTACTCCCACCCCTATTTTAATCACCTCATCAGGAGGTGGGGGAGGGACTAAGCTAAGAGGCTCATTCTTAGTCCCGAGCCCCAAAGGTGACCCTTTGCCATTGATGACAAAGGGGGAGAGATTTGAGTAAGGGGGAGAGATATGAGTAAGGGAGAGAGCTTCAATGAGAAGAGGAAAGCTTCAAGTCAGGGGGAGCAAAACTTCAAAAAGAGATTCTCAGCTGTTAGCATAGTTGGTTTCAGTTTTAGCTCCTAAGATGTGTTTTTAATAAAGGGTTGCCATCAATGACAAA
The DNA here is from genome assembly GCA_028583015.1 of Wollemia nobilis. Taxonomy (NCBI): domain Eukaryota; kingdom Viridiplantae; phylum Streptophyta; class Pinopsida; order Araucariales; family Araucariaceae; genus Wollemia; species Wollemia nobilis. The sequence continues at coordinate 8,814,007 of JAQPPZ010004842.1, forward strand.
GGGGGAGATTGTTGGCAATTTTGGGTACCTTGGGTACATTGCCTTTGCTCAAGTATAGTAGTTGTCATTGATGTCAAAGAAGTTCTTGAAGCAATTTGATTTGATGTCAAGGAATTTGTTTTGTTGAAGATTATTCAGAGCATGGACAGTGAGTTTCCAAGAAGTTCTCAGTAGCCCATTTGCAAAAGATCAAGAAAAAGACAAGTAAGAAAAAGTTTGCAGCAGGCTGGAAAAACTATCATGATTTCACGACATGTTTGAGGAGAGAGAAAGTGCTAGCAAAACTGTCACGATTTCACGACATGTTTGAGGAGAGAGAAAGTTCTAGAAAAACTGTCATGATTTCATGACATGCTGGAAGAAAGAGAAGAAGCTAGCAAAACTATCATGATTTCATGACATGTTGGCAGAGAAGCAGAGCAAGATGGAAAGTGTCACGATTTCATGACATGTCGCATTTTCATGACTCGAAAAGTGCAGGAAGGCAGAGAAGGAAAAGTGTCACGATTTTGTGACACATTGCCAGGAAAGTTGTACGGACGAAAAGGTGTCACGATTTCATGACATAATGCAGAAAAGAGAGTCCGTAGTGTGAACTATCGCGATTTCATGACAAGTTAGAAGAGAGAGAAAGTTTCATGAAAAGTGTCACGATTTTGTGACATGCTGCAAAAGGCTAAGTGAGGACTGTCACATTTTTGTGACATGCTGCAAAAGTCTAAGTGAGGACTATCGTGATTTTGTGACATGCTAAAAAGCTCGAAGAGAGAACTGTCATGATTTCATGACATGCAACAAAGAGGAAGAGTCTAAAATGAGAAGCGTCGCGATTTCACGATAGGCTACAAAGAAGTTGTACGGATGTAGGAAGTGTCACGATTTCATGACAGGTTGAAGAGAAAGCTTGCGAATGCAGAAAGTGTCATGATTTCATGACAGGTTGAGATGGCAGCTTGCAGTTGGAGAAAGTGTCACGATTTCATGACAGAAATAGTTAGCAAGTCTTCAATAGAAGAAGCGTCACGATTTCACGATGAATTGAAGAAGGAAGAGCTCGAAGGCAAAAGCGTCATGATTTCATGACATGTTCCAATTTTGCTAGTGTCTGCAGAGAAGAGTGTACAAAGTGAAAGGCATCACAATTTTGTGACATGTTCTAGTTTCACGGGTGTAAGGCAGAGAAAAGCTCAAGGTAGTGAAAGTGTCACGATTTCATGACATGTTCCATTTTCGCTAGTGCAAGCCTAGAAGAAGGCCATGAAGACTAGAAGTGTCACGATTTCATGACAGAAGTGAAGATGATGTCAAGAAAAGGTAGGAGTGTCACGATTTCATGACAAAAGAGAGAAGAAGGCAATGAAGACTAAAGTGTCATGATTTCATGATAGGAGTGAAGATGATGTCAACAAAAGTTAGAAGTGTCACGATTTCATGACAAGGACGTAGTCAAGGCAGACAAAGGCTAAAGTGTCACGATATCATGACAAAAGCCAAAAGATAGTGTATGGCTGCAAAAATGTCATGATATCATGACATGTTGTAGTTTCACGAGAAAAGCTACAGGTGAGTTCCAGAGGTGGTTGAAGGACAGAGTTAACTTTGAGCCGACAAAGTTAAATCTAGGCCGACGTAAATTAGGGCATGCAGCCGACGGAGTTAGGGTTTGCATTTGCATAACAATCGACTAAGATCAAAGTTTTGATCTTAAAAGTATTACTATAAAAGGAGGGTTGTTTGAAGAGTTTGATCATTGATCGAAGTGTGCGTTCGAAGTGTGATTCACAGATAGAGTGTAGGGGAGAAGTTCGATCGTCGAGAAGCAGAGTGTGCAAAATCTGTGTTGCTATGATTGCGTAGAGGTGCATAGGTTGATGTTAGATCGAGTGTTGCTATGTTTTTTGCAGAAGTGCATAAGTTGATCAAGTGCTGCTGTGTTTGCACGTTTAGTGCAAAAGTTGGTTTCGACCAAGTGCGGTTGTAACAGAACAGAAAGAGATTTAAGGACAGAATTGTGCCAGACCGAAGGACTGTGTTTTGTGTAGACCAAAGAACAGAGGAAGAGGACAGACTTGTGCCAGACCGAAGGACTATGTTTGGTGCAGACCAGAGAAACAGAATCGAGGACATTTGTGCTAGACCGAAGGACTGTGTTTAGTGCAAATTTGAGGACCGACTTTGCAGTGATAGAGTTGAGGACAGAGATCTCCAGCCAGAGTAGGGAAGACAGGTGTCTTCTGTGGATAGAGTTCCACTTGCTAAGGGCAAAGGAGGTAGAGGTCTTCTAGAGGATCACCACTAAAGAGCAGAGCTAGGGGAAGGTATCTCCTTTGGGTTGGTGCCCATAAACATTGTAATCGGGAAAGGTTTTCCCAGATTCTGAGTTGATAAAATTTAGTGAAAATTTTATCCGTGGAGTAGCCCGCGTTGGGTGAACCACGTAAATTGTTGTGTCTCTTTTGTGGATGGTGTTTTGTGCATTGCTTTGATTACTGCTTTTAATACTGCTATCTATTCATTGCATAATTCTGATTTGAAAGCTGTTTTGAAGTAAAAGTAAAAAGTGGTCTTATACTGTTCACCCCCCTCTCAGTATAAGCTTGTGTTCTTCATAAGAGGCATATAATATTTATTTTTTTAAATATTATATTAATGGTTTTTATTAAAACCAATGGTAAAGGTTTTTATTAAAACCAACAACAAGGGTTTTTATTAAAACCGACAAAAAGGTTTTTTATTAAAACCAATGAAAAGGGTTTTCATTAAAACCATTGGAAAGGGTTTTTCATTAAAACCACTATGCTAAGACTTCTCCAAATTATGATGGATGAAAATATTTTCCAATAAAACCTAGGTGCAAAAAGTTTCATGAAAAAATTCAAAAGAATGAAGGAGATATCCCAATTCAAAGTTAAAAGGTGAATTATTAAATTTTTATTTAATAATTCTAAGGTCTAAGGTTGTATTATATTATCTGCCGATGTGCAAAGGTTGGGGAGATTAATAAATATTCATCGAAATCATTCGAAGGATGGAGGTGCATATAAATAAAAGGTGAAAAACCTTTGTTTATTGAAGACTGGATATAGTGCAAGAGAGAGTCGTCAAAAGGGGAGCAACGAAGAAAGAAGGATAAATAACTTTCAATTTGAGAGCAAGGTCAAGTAAACAACACGGGAAAGTGACATCACGTAGGAGCCTATAGCACAGTTGGTAGTGCACGAACTTTGCACAAGACAGGTTCGTTGTTCGAATCCTGCCAAGGGCAAAGTGTTTTTCTAAGAAAGTAAAATCGAGTTTCAAATTTGAGCACAGGTTAAAGTTGGGTGTTTGGGATTAAAATCCCAATGTGGGCTAGTGCCCATGTGGTAAGCACCTCACAATGTTAGGCGAGAGGAATAGAGTTCGACTTGAGACCTAGTTAATTGCTACCTTGAGTTAGAAGACTTGCACATGAGCTAGGGTTTGAAGTTGAAGACAAATTTCTTGATTATGTGCCTTGGCTATTGATAGGAAGTGGATGGATTAGAAAATCAATTTTATGGATAAAATTGATGCTTGAGTTTCATGATTGCTTTAGTGGAGTTCATTGAGAGTATTGCCATTATTGAGATATTTGCTATTGCCTTGGGAAGCATATTGTTGGTTACTTGTTGAGTACATTGCCATTAGTTGAGACCATTGAGGAGATCATTTTCTAGTCACTTGTGGATACATTTGTCTTTCATTTTGATGAGATTATTGTTGGCTATTTGAGAGCTCTTTGCTTGAGGGAGTTGTGCTTGTTTCTTGAGAGCTTATTGACATTGCATGAGGAAGATATTATTGAGAACCTATTGCTATCACTTGTAGAGATTATCCTTGGTTGGTTGAAGTCCTCATTGTTATTTCTTGGAGAGATTTCCATTTGAGAGATCATTTGTCATCCATTTAAGAGTACCTTGTTGAGCATTGTTGTCATCCATTTGAGAGTACAATATTGAGCATTGTTGTCATCCATTTGAGAGATCATTTGTCATACATTGTATCATTATGGATCATTGTTTTCATCTATTAAAGAGTACATTTCCAATCATTGTTGAGCACATTGTTGACTATTATCATCATTCATTTCTTATCCATTGTTTAGTTCATCATTGAGCCTTGCCTTCGTTGATTTGTGGTTGAGATTTGAGTGCTACTTGAGAGTCATTGGTTGAGCCTTTGGGAAGGCTTTTGGGACATAATTTATGGACATATTTGAGATAGCTTTTGTGCATGATTGGTTGAGCCTTTGGGAAGGCTTTTGGGAGATAATTTCTGGACAGATTTGAGACAGCTTTTGTGCATGATTGGTTGAGCCTTTGAGAAGGCTTTTGGGACAGATTTGGGACAGAATTTGAGTAGGATTGTTTGAGCCTTTTGTGAAGGCTTTGAGAACATATTTGGCATAGAATTTGAGCAGGATTTTTTGAGCCTTTTGTGAAGGCTTTGAGAACATATTTGGCACAACATTTGAGTAGTATTTTTTAACCCTTGTGAGAAGGCATTGAGGCAGATTTGTGAGTAGTAAAAGAGACAAGACAAAAACATAAAACACATCAACACTAATTGCCTAGCTAAGCAGATCAGTGGATAGCCTAACTGAGTAGATCAGTGGATAGCCTAGCTGAGCAGATCAGTGGAGAGCCTAGTTGAGCATATTAGTGGATAGCCTAGCTGAGCATATTAGTGGATAGCCTAACTGAGTAGATCAGTGGAGAGCCTAGCTGAGCAGATCAGTGGATCCCACCTAAGCATATCATGACAACCTAGATTTGAGTGGATTAATGTTGGCAATTTTGGGTACCTTGGGTGCATTGCCTTTGCTCAAGTGTATAAGTTGTCATTGATGTCAAGAAGCTTTTGAAGGAATTTGATTTGATGTAAAATAATTTGTTTTGATGAAGGTTACGGCATGACAGGTTCGAAAGAAAGCAAGTTAGAAAAGTGTCGCGATATCGCGACATGTCGCATTTTTGTGACTTAAGCAGGAGAGAGAAAGCAAGTTAGAAAAGTGTCGCGATATCGCGACATGTCGCAGTTTCGCGACTCAAAGAGGAGAGAGAATGTTCGAGTCAGAAATGTCACGATTTCATGACATATTGCAAGGAAGGTTGAACGGACGAAAAAGTGTCACGATTTCGTGACATGTTGCAGGAGAGAGAGTCCGAAAGAAAAAGTGTCACGATTTCGTGACATAATGCAGGAGAGAGAGTCCGGGAGAAAAAGTGTCGCGATATCGCGACATGTCGGGTTTTCATGACCCGAAGAAAAGAAAAGCGCTAAGGAGAAAAAGTGTCACGATTTCATGACAAGTCAGAAGACAAAGTGGAAGCAAGATAAAGTGTCATGATTTCGTGACATGCTACAGAACTCGAAGTGAGAACTGTCACGATTTCATGACATGCAGCAAAGGGAAGAGTCTGAAATGAGAAGCGTCACGATTTCATGACAGGTTGAAGAGAAAGCAAACAGATACAGAAAGTGTCATGATTTCATGACAGATCGAGTTGGCAGCGTTCGGTTGGAGAAAGTGTCACGATTTCATGACAAAAGCAGAGAGGAAGGCTATGAAGATAGAAGTGTCATGATTTCATGACAAAAGTGAAGTCGAAGTCTCAGAGGCAGAAGTGTCATGATTTCATGACAAAAGCAGAAAGGAGGTCGACGAAGGGAGAAGTGTCACGATATCACGACAAAAGCAAAGTTGATGCTGACAAAGACAAAAGTGTCACGATATCATGACAAGAGCTTAGATGAAGTCGTCAAAGGCTAAAGTGTCACGATATCATGACAAAAGCCAAAAGAAAGTGTACGGTTGCAAAGGTGTCATGATATCGTGACATGTTGTAGTTTCACGGTAGAAGCTACAGAAGAGTTCAGAGGCAGTGAAGCCGACAAAGTTAAATTTTAGCCGACAAAGATTAGGGTTTGCAGCCGACGTAGTTTAGGGTTACAGTCGACTAAGATTAAGTTTTTTGATCTTGAAATTTTTGTTATAAAAGGAGGGCTATTTCGAGATTTGAAGTAATTGAAAGTGTGCAAGTTAAGTCCGCGGTGTGCAGAGAGCGAGTCGTGCCGAATCGAGCTAAGTGCGAAGCAAGAGCGCACAGGGAGCAGAAAAGTGCAAAGCTGTTGGGTGCATCATTTTTGCGATGTTCGGAGATAATGGGCAAGCTTTGTGAGAGCTTGTGAGCAAGTTTTGGACAAGTCATTGAGAGGGATTGTTGGACAGATTTGAGCAAGCTTTTGTTGAGCTTGTGGAGCAGTTTGGGCAAGTTCTAGTGAGAACTTGCAAAGCAGATCTGAGACAAGTCTTGGTGAAGACTTGGGTGAAGATCAAGCAAGCTTTAGTGAAAGCTTGTGAACCACTTTTGTGAACCAGATTTGAGGACCAGTTGAGGACAGATATTGGTGCAGATTTGAGGACAGATTTGTACCCAGACCAGAGAAAGAGGACGAGGACATTTGTGCCAGACCGAAGGACTGTGTTTGGTGCAGATCAGAGAAAGAGAACGAGGACATTTGTGCTAAATCGAAGGACTGTGTTTAGTGCAAATTCGAGGACCAGCTTTGGAGGTGATAGAGTTGAGGACAGAGGTCTCCAACCAGAGCAGGGAGGACAGGTGTCTTCTATGGATAGAGTTCCATTTGCTAAGGGCAGCGGAGGCAGAGGTCTTCTAGAGGATCACCAGCCAGAGTAGAGCTAGGGGATTGGTGTCTCCTGTGGGTTGGTGCCCACGAACTCGAGATTAGGGGATTGGTGTCTCCTTTGGGTTGGTGCCCATAAACATTGTAATCGGGAAAGGTATTCCCAGAATTTGGATTGATAAAATTTAGTGAAATATTTTATCCGTGGATGTAGCTCACATTGAGCGAACCACGTAAATTGGTGTCTCATGTGTGTGTGACGATTTGTACATTGCTTTGGTTTTTGCTATTGATATTGCCATTGATATATTGTATAATATTGATTGGGATAAGAAAAGTAAAAAGTGGTCTTATATTGTTCACCCCCCTCTCAGTATAAGCTTGTGTTCTTCAATTGGTATCAGAGCGGGTGCCTTCGAAAAGTTTAATAGCTTGAAGGAAAAGCTAGTTAAGAACACAATGGATTATTCAAGCGGCAATGCAGCACCTATTCTTGATGGGTCAGATTTTGGTCTTTGGAGTGCAAGGATGAAGGTTCATCTAATGGCACTTGGTAATGAGGTATGGGAAGTAATTGAAGATGAGTACACTATTCCTGTACATGGTCCAAATACTAAAGAAGAAAGGCTCCTACATCACAACAATTCAAAAGCAATGAATGCAATCCTGAAAGGCTTATAGAAAGTAGATCTCACCAAAGTGATTCACTACAAGACAGCTAGTGAAATGTGGAAACAGTTGTAGGTGGTTCATACAGGTGATACAAATGTCAGAAAGGCCAAGTTGAGACACTTCAAAGGTATGTTTGAACAACTCAAGATGAATGATGATGAAAATATTAGTGACTACATGCTTCGTATGGATGAGGTTGTTAACTCCATGAAAGACTTAGGTCTTGAGCTTGCTGAAAATGATGTTTGTGATAAGATTTTAAGATCTCTTCCTAATAGATTTAGTGAAAATATTTCTGCTATTGAGGAAGCTAAAGATTTGGATAAGTTGAAAAAGGATGAGCTCCATAGTATACTTGCAGCATTTGAGTTGAGAACTCAAGTGAAGGTTGACGTCAAGAAAGAGGCGACTTTCAAGGCTACCAAGAAATCCAAGGGTAAACAGATTCAAGAGAGTGATGAGTCTTCTAGTGATGAAGAGGCATATTACAACAAGAAAGGCAAGTTCTCTAGAAAGCACAAAAGCGTGAAAAATATAAGATGTTTCAATTGTGGAAAGTTTGGTCATTATGCTACAGACTGTACTATTCCCAAGGATGAAAGTGATGAAGATAAACAAGATTCTAAGAGCAAGGATTCTGAAAAGCACAAGCATCACAGAAAGAACAAATATGAGCACAACAATCAAGGAAAGAGGTATTCTCACAAGCACAAGAAGAGTTTCTACCTAGACAAAGCAAGTAAGTGTTCTAGTAGTGATAGTGAAAGTTCTTCAAGTGAAAATGAAAATGAGATGTTGTTCATATCAGAAAAGGAGGAAGAACCGAAACATAGATTCATTATCATGAAATGTCTTAGATGTGGAAATTTTGGTCACCTTGAGGATGATTGCACAAATAATGATTTGGTTTCTAGTATGTATGAGGATGCTTCAGAAAACTATAAGGAAGATGCGTGTATGGTTTTTGAAAAAGGTAGCACCTCTAGTGATAAGAAATCTGAAAAAGGCTTTGATGATTCAGAAAGCAAACAAATAAAGGATCATGAAAGTGAACTTAGTAGTGCTCTTAGTGCTTTGAAAAAGGAAAGAAAGAAGAATGCTAGACTCAAGGATAAGTTAGATGAATGGTGTATGGAGAGAGATGATCTTATAGAAAATCTTGAATTCTCTATAGCTAAGACGCAAGAACTCAAGGATGAGTTAGAGTCTAAGGTTCTTGAGTATAGTGAGTTAGAACAGAAAATGGCTTCTTTGAAAGAAGAAACTAAAGAGTACAAGGATAAGCTTTACAGGTTTCAAGATAGCTCCAAAAAGGTTAAGTCACTCATCAAAGGTCAAAGAAAGACAATAGATAAAATAGGCCTTGGTTTTGTTAAGCCACACAAGGAACAAGTTGGAGAGTCTAGTAAGAGACTCCAAAAGGAAGAGAGTTCTGATGAGGAAAGTATTTCAGATCATGAGTCCTTGAATGATAGATGCGCAGAAATAGAAAACAGAATTCAGAATGAGAAGAAGTTTTCAGGACCCAAGAGGTCGAATAAAGGAAAATTTCATGGCAGATGTTTTGCGTGTCACAGGTTTGGTCACATGGCTTCGCATTGCATGACTCAAGTAAGGAAGGTAAATGACAGTTTCAGAGGTGGTAATTTCTTTCAAGGGTATTGCTACTCTTGTAAACAGTTTGGGCATAAGGCAATTTTTTGCAAGGCTAATAACAGGAACAGGGTTAGTCAAAACAGGCAGATTCAAAGAACAGGTATGCCTAAAAGAAATAACATTGTTACTTGTTATAAGTGCAACAATGAAGGTCACACAGCTAGACAGTGTAGAGCTGAACTTCCAAGGTACAAGAACAGGAACAGTGGTATGAACAGGTCCAAGGATCAAGGCATGGATAAGAACAGGAATGATAATAGGAACAAGAATATGGACAAAGAGTTCAAGAGAAGGCCCGACAAGGAAGTGATAGACGCTGATGATGATCAGTGCCTAATGGGAGTTTTACTCCCACCCCAAAATTAATCACCTCATCAGGAGGTGGGGGAGGGACTAAGCTAAGAGGCTCATTCTTAGTCCCGAGCCCCAAAGGTGACCCTTTGCCATTGATGACAAAGGGGGAGAGATATGAGTAAGGGGGAGAGCTTCAAGTGAAGAGGAAAGCTTCAAGTCGGGGGAGCAAAACTTCAAAGGAAGATTCTCAGTTGTGGGCACAGTTTCTCAGTTGTTAGCACAGTTGGTTTCAGTTTTGGCTCTTGAGACGTGTTTTTCATAAAGGTTTGCCATCAATGACAAAGGGGGAGATTGTTGGCAATTTTGGGTACCTTGGGTACATTGCCTTTGCTCAAGTGTATAAGTTGTCATTGATGTCAAGAAGCTTTTGAAGGAATTTGATTTGATGTAAAATAATTTGTTTTGATGAAGGTTACGGCATGACAGGTTCGAAAGAAAGCAAGTTAGAAAAGTGTCGCGATATCGTGACATGTCGCGATTTCGCGACTCAAAGAGGAGAGAGAATGTTCGAGTCAGAAATGTCACGATTTCGTGACATATTGCAAGGAAGGTTGAACGGATGAAAAAGTGTCACGATTTCATGACATGTTGCAGGAGAGAGAGTCAAAAGAAAAAGTGTCACGATTTCGTGACATAATGCAGGAGAGAGAGTCCAGGAGAAAAAGTGTCACGATATCATGACATGTCGGGTTTTCATGACCCGAAGAAAAGAAAAGCGCTAAGGAGAAAAAGTGTCACGATTTCATGACAAGTCAGAAGACAAAGTGGAAGCAAGATAAAGTGTCACGATTTCATGACATGCTACAAAACTCGAAGTGAGAACTATCATGATTTCATGACATGCAGCAAAGGGAAGAGTCTGAAATGAGAAGCATCACGATTTCGCGACAGGTTGAAGAGAAAGCAAACAGATACAAAAAGTGTCACGATTTCATGACAGATCGAGTTGGCAGCGTTCGGTTGGAGAAAGTGTCACGATTTCATGACAAAAGTAGAGAGGAAGGCTATGAAGACAGAAGTGTCATGATTTCATGATAGAAGTGAAGTCGAAGTCTGCAGAGGCAGAAGTGTCATGATTTCGTGACAAAAGTAGAAAGGAGGTCGACGAAGGGAGAAGTGTCGCGATATCGCGACAAAAGCAAAGTTGATGCTGACAAAGACAAAAGTGTCACGATATCGTGACAAGAGCTTAGATGAAGTCGTCAAAGGCTAAAGTGTCACGATATCATGACAAAAGCCAAAAGAAAGTGTACGGTTGCAAAGGTGTCACGATATCGTGACATGTTGTAGTTTCATGGCAGAAGCTACAGAAGAGTTCAGAGGCAGTGAAGCCGACAAAGTTAAATTTTAGCCGACGAAGATTAGGGTTTGCAGTCGACGTAGTTTAGGGTTACAGCCGACTAAGATTAAGTTTTTTGATCTTGAAATTTTTGTTATAAAAGGAGGGCTGTTTCGAGATTTGAAGGAATTGAAAGTGCGCAAGTTAAGTCCACGGTGCGCAGAGAGCGAGTCATGCCGAATCGAGCTAAGTGCGAAGCAAGAGCGCACAGGGAGCAAAAAAGTGCAAAGCTGTTGGGTGCATCATTTTTGCGACGTTCGGAGATAATGGGCAAGCTTTGTGAGAGCCTGTGAGCAGGTTTTGGACAAGTCATTGAGAGGGATTGTTGGACAGATTTGAGCAAGCTTTTGTTGAGCTTGTGGAGCAGTTTGGGCAGGTTCTAGTGAGAACTTGCAAAGCAGATCTGAGACAAGTCTTGGTGAAGACTTGGGTGAAGATCAAGCAAGCTTTAGTGAAAGCTTGTGAACCACTTTTGTGAACCAGATTTGAGGACCGATTGAGGACAAATATTGGTGCAGATTTGAGGATAGATTTGTACCCAGACCGAGAGAAAGAGGACGAGGACATTTGTGCCAGATCGAAGGACTGTGTTTGGTGCAGATCAGAGAAAGAGAACGAGGACATTTGTGCTAAACCGAAGGACTATGTTTAGTGCAAATTCGAGGACCAACTTTGGAGGTGATAGAGTTGAGGACGAGAGGTCTCAAGCCAGAGCAGGGAGGACAGGTGTCTTCTGTGGATAGAGTTCCATTTGCTAAGGGCAACGGAGGCGAGAGGTCTTCTAGAGGATCACCGACCAGAGCAGAGCTAGGGGATTGGTGTCTCCTGTGGGTTGGTGCCCATGAACTCGAGATTAGGGGATTGGTGTCTCCTTTGGGTTGGTGCCCATAAACATTGTAATCGGGAAAGGTATTCCCAGAATTTGGATTGATAAAATTTAGTGAAAGATTTTATCCGTGGATGTAGCTCACATTGAGCGAACCACGTAAATTGGTGTCTCATGTGTGTGTGACGATTTGTACATTGCTTTGGTTTCTGCTATTGATATTGCCATTGATATATTGTATAATATTGATTGGGATAAGAAAAGTAAAAAGTGGTCTTATACTGTTCACCCCCCCTCTCAGTATAAGCTTGTGTTCTTCAATTAAAGTAATCATTTGTATTGGGATAAGGATCCCTATAACTTTATGAAATATTATAATAATAATATCTTCTGGAATACCCCACATTGGGAAACCATGTTAAATCTTGTGTCTCAATTGTGTGTGATGATTTGTGCACTTGCTTACTAGTGATATCTATGTTATTAATGCACATTGCTATATTTGGTTATTACAATTGAGGACACTAATTGATATTGGTTTGGAAAGAAAGTAAAAAGTGGGCACTATACTGTTCACCCCCCCTCTTAGTATAAGCTTGTGTTCTTCAGTTTTAACTATGTAATTAATACCCTTTTTATATGATAAATATGTTCTTTATGAATTTTGCACAATAAAGATTAGTCTATAATAGGGCATAGGCATATTAGTAATGGTAGTGTAAAGTAAAAATGAACAACACCAATAAAGCAATAGTTCAAATCAAATTATTATATGTGCATGAAATTGATAGATCCAGTTTATTATAACTCAAGGAGCCTGGATCTCCAATTTATACAATAGATTTGTCCTAAATTTAGGGTTACAATGCAGTGTATGCCTTGATACAATTATTAAAATGTGAGGGTTACAAATCCCTCATTAAAAAGAATGTTGGTGTCTTCTAAAATCATCTTCACTCCAAATAATTTTAGGGTGGGCTTGCGTATCCTTATGGGACCACCCAAGCTACAATAGCCATCATGTAATATGTCTCTTGTACCTATAAATAGATCACAACACAAAGAGATTAGTAGCATATGCGAGGGCTACACTATGTGAGACACTTTGAATAACAAATATATAAACCCTAGTTGTAGCAATGATAAAATGTAAGTCAAATATAGAAGAGGTAGGTTGAAGAGCAAAAATACATGTTACCTTATCAAAATAATACCTGCAATGCTAATCTATGTCTCTACTTTCATGATTTGGTGATGCACGAATACCTACGAGAATTCAATAGTTTATTGATGGTAAAATATCTACTAGGAAATGCTCTAGAGCATTTGAGGAGAGCTATGAATGCCCTATAGTGTTAGTGGAATACTCAAAAACATTTGGGGAATACCCGATAGTGTTCAGATATTTTTGGGAGGTGTACTACATAACATGTTCTAGTTTATAGGGATTTTGGTGATAGAAATGGGGGATGTGATGGCGGTGAGGAGGGAGGATGTTAGCAAAATTCTAGGATTTGGATGATGATGGATGAAGGACTCTAAAGATCTTAGGAATCCATAATAAAATTTCAAATCAACTAACCACTTAACCTCATTCACAAAAGTGAATAATCTTTTATAACTTACCTTCAACATGTTAGGGTTTCGACGACACCAACGGGTGGCCAAGATTAAAACATGATGAATAGCTAAGATTATAACTTTGATATGTGATATGGATTGTGTTAATTTTATGGTTGATATTAAGTCATGATGAATGGCTATGATTTTTTCATTTATATATATATATATATATATATTAAATATATAAATATAAATATATAAAATATTTATATTTATATATAAATATAAATATATATATATATATATATATATTTATATATTTATATATATAATGGATGGTTGTGAATATGTGATTAGATGATGTGTGGGTAACAGGTGGCTCAAATTTGGTGTATGTAGACACCCCTTTTTTATTGTGTTGCATGAAACACAATGTGGTACAAAAATAAGAGACACTTGGTTTGGTGAAGCAACTTCTTTTCCTTGGAGCGCAAGAAGATCTTGGAGACAAAAATTGTTGGTGTAGCTTACCCCCTCAATTGGCAAATTAGTGAATAATTAATCTCACAAACCAATTGACAAAAGTGTGTGGATGATATGAGTGGTGTAAATGTATGTGTAGTGAATATGCATTATGGATGATATGAATGATGTAAATATATTTTGTTTTTACCCCAACAAAATAGGGGTTTTAGCCAATGTGGATGATATGAATTATGTAAATGGATTTTTTTTTGCACCAACAAAAATGGGGTTTCTACCAATGTGGGTGATATGAATTATGTAAGTGTATGTGAATAGTGTATCCCATTGTGGAAAATTTAAATCAAATTTAGATATCCCAAGTTTGGGGTGATTATGTGCTATTGAAAAATATGTCTTTTGGCATCATTGAAATACAAAATGATGACAATGCAAGATGATAAAAGAGTCAACCTAGGAGGGTTAGCTAGTGACTGTAATCAATTCCTTAAATTGAAACAAATCATACTAGTGGGTCTCTGTCCATGATGACTGCTAGTGTAGAAGAGATGATGTAATGAATGTTGTCTATGTTTCTAATCCCACAAATGAGGACTTCAATGACATATTTTGAGAAAATTAGTCTGAGCATAGTCTCACTCAAAAAATGAGGGACCAAATAGATTTTTATTTTCAAACAAGAGGATGTTGGATGATGATATGAGCAAGTGTCCTTATGGTGATTTACCCATCCTACCAAATTACATGGATAACCAATCACTGCAATCACCGGGGTAATAGAGTAAACCACTAGATATGAGGTTCACTTGAATTATATGAATAATGTAAAAGAATGTGAATGATGTAGAGTATGTTAATGGTGTATTGATAGTGCGTAGTGTAATGAGTGATTATTGCTTTTGCCCCAATAGAAAAAAGGTATTTTCATTAGATAATATAAATGATGTAAATGAATGTGAATGAATAAGCGTCCTTATGATGATCTACCTATCCTACCAAGTTGCATGGATAACCAATCACTGCAATCGCCAAGTGAATAGAATAAACCACTAGATACAAGGTTCACTTGATAATATAAATGGATTTGATGATGCAAAATGATGATGTAAGTGCATTGATGTATTGATATGATAGTTTTGTGAAATTTTTGGATCGTTTTGAGATATTTTTATGTGATTTAGGCATTTTTGTGACTTTTGGTTATAATAAAAAATTAAGCACCCAAATCAATCCATGTTATCAAAAAATGGTATGGAATGATGTAATGCATGCATGGATGGATGTTGAGCTGATTTTATGGGGTGTTGCTATGTTTTAAGGCCCTTGGAGTCCTTTTGCAACATTTTGGATCCAAACACTAGCTAACATCCACATCATGCACAAATATAAGAGAGTGTTTAGCACTTGGTAGATGTATAAAAGAATTTGGATGCACCAAGTAGATGCCTTAGGGTATTTGAGCATGAATGAAATAGCTATAAAAGGTCTATAGAGGTAAAATTTAAATTATTTTTGCATTCATGATTTCAAGAAGATGCATCTGAGGAAGAGTGAGTAAGTGTGAAGGAGTGAGGTGATGGCAATAGAGGGCATGGATGCAACATCAAAAGTTGAAGCGTAGGTGGTAGAGGTAAGTTCTCTTAACTCTTTTGTTTGGATTGTGTAATGTGTTTGTTTTTATTTTGAATTAGATGTGGTGGTAATGCATATTTGCATTTGTGTGTCCTATAATTAATAATATTGAAGGCTCGACATTGGTTCTCATCCATCATACCAAGGGTGAAAAAGGTGCTACAAAAGTACCATTGGTATTGGCTGGAGCAGGTGGGATTGGTGGGGGTTGCATAAATTGAGGTGTCGAGGGTGAATAAGGGGTATCTATTTGCCTTAGTAGAGATATGGGATCCTAATAGTGGGACTTTCCAGCTCCCAATAGGGGAGATGATAGTGACCTTAGAATATGTATACTGCATCTTCCAAGCACTAGTGGAGGGGTTGCATGTCCAAGTTGGACACGATAAGGAGTATGTGTTGAGGTGGATTTTTTTATATAGGTGGAGGGATTAGTATCTGGATATGTATGTGAGGTAGGATTTAGAGGCCCTATCCACCTTGGTCATGTTCCTATTGGCCAATGTATTGGTACCTAATAGCACCAACTATCAATTCCCATGGAACATCATTAAGCTAGTGTACAATATGATTAATGAGCCTTGGGTGTATGCATGGGAACTGAATCTAATAGCTTAAATGTATCTATATTTGTATGAGGTGAGGAGGCAAGAGTGAAAGGGTTTGGATTATAGTGTGTTGCTACAAGTTTGGGTCTAGGAGCACTTCAGTGTGGCTCATCTTGTGGGCCTACCCTGCAATGAGTGGGATAATGATCAAGCATATATATTTATATGGTGGATAGCTGAGGAGGTGTATTCTAGCCATCCTAGTTGTAGTGGTTAGTAGTGCAAATATCTAGGTGCATTAAAGGTCATGGTGGGACGGTAGGTGGCCCAATGATGGATGATAGTTATAGAGGATCCGGTAGGCTAGATGGTTGGTTTTTTGGCATGGAAGTGAGGTGGAGCTGATCCAGTTCTCATAGGTTTTATGGTAGTTTGGAATATGACAAGGAGTACCTAGGGCTTTAGTGCTCTATAGGGATCAATTTAATGAGTCAAGCCTACCTTTTGTGGATGAGTGGTGGGTGGAGTATGAAGATGATAAGGAAATGAACCTTCCTAATGTAGATGATGTCAGGATCATGGTGGAGGATGAGGCTTGGTTTACTTCATAGCCTTTGTGGGTACTAAATCAGGTCATTGATTAGGGCAATGGGGATGATGGAGAGATAGTAATAGAGGCTGAGGAGACTTCCTAATGTTAGAGATATCATTGATCTAACAACCAAGTGTAGTGGGTGAGGGATGCAGTAGAGCAGCCTTTGAAGATTAGGGTTAATGGTTATGGAGGTGGTAGCATGGAGGAGGTTTCATAGAGACCTCCTAGTCATAGTGAGGATGAGTAGGCTAGGCTCGAGGCTAAGCGAGATCAGCTATGGTAGATGGTAGTGGAGCAAGATGTACATATTGCTAGGTTGTAGGCATAGCTGGATGCATGTGTGATAGCAGGTGGAGGTGAGGATGTGATTGTGAGGCTCCATTCAGAGTTAGCATGGAGGGATGCTCATCAAAGGTAATATGTGTAATGCCTTCAATCTCAAAAAGGGTACATCTAGAATTTAGAGGACCTTCTTATATAACACCACATTGGGCTGCTAGAGCAACCTTACTCCTTCCTAGCGGGTTTTGATAGGCATAGTGACTCTAAGAATAGTGTCTCTTGGCCTAGGTCTCCATTAAGATCTCAAGGTTCTACCTATTCATGTTAGCTAGTGTTTAGATCCACTTTTGTATATGATCCTTGGTGCTACATTGTATATAGCCTTTAGGCATTCATTGTACATGTGATATATATATAAATATATATAGATAGATATACATGGATTTTACTTTTGTGTTATGCATTGGTGTGGATGTTTGTGTGAATGCATGTGTATATGTGATGGATGATAATGTAATTATGATGTGTATGAATTCAAATGAACTGACACTCTAATGATTATTTGTTATTTAGATGTTTCTTGACCATATTTATCATTTTTTTTTAATCAGGGGTACCTATACGGTTGTATGTGAAATGGAAAACTCATGTATTTATGTGATAATGATATTGATGTTGTTTGGGCTTATGGATGACTAATTTTTTTGTAGAGACTTAGATATACTAGTGATTTGGAACAAAATCACTAAGTTTTATCAAAATTCTCTAATACCAAATGTGTGTGTAGAGAAATATTTATTTATCGATCAAAAGCATGGTAGTGACTCAATTCAATCAAGAACCAATGTGTGTGCAAGTAAGTTCATTAAGTCATCTTGAGTAAATTGAGATGAAAACCTATTGTGAAGGAGACCAAGAAGCTAGATCATCCTTATATGTGGTAAAATATCTCTTTAATAGAGACATGTCACCATGTGTGAGCAAACTCCACTACTAGTCAAGCATCTATAGCCTCGATAGAGATTAGCTTCATAGTATATTGATCTAATCTCTAAGCTTTGGTATTCAGAATACCTAACCATATAGATGGAAATGTAGTTCTATCCTTACTATTTAAGGATATATGGTGTGTGGTAGGTAAAAGAATTAGATTTTTGGAGAATCAAATTCTCAACAAAGATAAGATGAGAATTTAACCCTATACCTACTACTCATTATTTTATTTGTAAGTGTTGATAGTTGTGTAGACCACTATTTTTAATTTTGGACTATGTGCATAATGGTACAAGCAAAAATAATTATTTTCTTTGATGTGCAACCCAATCATGGTGTTATCTCTCTTTGACAAAAGATATTTTTAATATGTGTGAAATGTGTTTGGTTCAATATTGTTAGAGTTAATTCCCAGAACTCAAGATTTTGTTAGTAAAAATTTTCTTTGGTCCTAGAGAAAAATCAACATGGATTTGAGGTTTCTTGAAACACTAGGAGTGGATGAGTGACCGAAAACACCTAGGGATGATGGAATTTTTTTTTGCAAATGATTACTTTACATGTGACATAGTGCAATGAGATGGATGTTGACTTGAGGATTCCCCTGATTAAGGTGACAAGATTTATTAGATTAATTATTGTGTAAAATTAACAAATGACCCCGAGTATGATGGATGAAATGCATCAAAATAACAATGAATATAATTGTGTACAATGAATATGTGAAATACAATGTGTATGAATGCAATGTGTATGGATGATATTTTTGTGTATTAGCCATGTATATATACATATATAAAACACATTAAGCATAGAACAATCTCAAGTGGATGATGTTAAGTGGTTTGATCTCTTCTACTCCCCTAGACTGACAATCCTATATGTTCCTCTAGATAGCAACAAGCAACACGTATAAAAGCAAATGATAAGGCTATGCAAATGCAATGCAAAGTTTGTTTTTATGTTTTTGATCTTTTTGTGTATTTTTTATGTACATATGTTACAATATATTCTAAAGAAGTGTATGAGGTGGAGGTTGTGGTTCACTGATTGTCTTAGATCACTGCTTAGGGAGGAGCAAATGGAAAATTGGTTTGTGGATGGGGAAAATTATGAGGTAATACTCATCCTATTCAGTTAATGAAATGATTGGGACTAATTATTATTCATATTCATCTAAAGTTGTTGATATGATATCATATTCTTCATAGAATTCCTCCTCAAAGTCATCATTGTAATTTATATACTCTTCGTGATTTAGATGGAGTCATTGAAAGGCTCACTCAAAAGAGGAATCAACATATGGTGAGTGGTATCCTAGTCCTAAATAATCATGCATTTCTTGATATTGAGGCTTGATGATTTTGTTCATGCCTTTTTCATGTCATCCTAGACCAAATCCTTGTAATTAACCTAATGAAAGTATCATGATGGAAAATAAAAAATGATCATGCTTTCAAGGTTGGTAGGGGATGGTTGCTTGGGTTCATCTAGGGGATGTGGATCGAATGAATAATTGACCCCTCATATATGAAGTTGATTTGATTAGGTGTTGAACCCATATTGTACACCACTACTATGGATAAGGATGGGCCATGTGGATGACCATAATTTCTAATAGTTTGGATGCTTAGCGATGTAACTATGATATCTTGGACCATGTATTCACCAATACTAGGATTGACAAGGTGGATTACAACTTGTGAAGATGTAAATGGGATGGATGGAGTGGATGTGGAGATGTGAGGCTCATGGATGGCTTGTGGCTCCAATGAGGGAAGAGATATATGGTGAAATGGCATCTCAAATTATATCAAATCAACTTGTGAGACATCAGCTAGTGGAGATGAAGATGTATTTGGTTGAGTGATTTTATGGATGATGATGTTGATGTAAATGAAATGATGGTGGATGTTTGTGGAGTTTGTTACATGGGTGATGATGAATGGGTGGTGATAATGGATGATGTTGATGTTTATAATGTGGATGGTGTGGATTGGGTTTGACCACATGTACATGTAGTTTACTATGATGAAGGTGTGGTTGTGGATGTGGAATCTTGATGTAGGGTAATGATGGGAAGCTCATCAAGAATAGGAGCTTTGGATGAAAAAGTGGTGGATGGTATGGTTTATGGGGTTAGGAATAGGTGGGTGGATGGAAGTGTGGATTTTTATGGATTTGAAATGAAGTTGCAGTACTTAAACAATTCAATATCTGCTGGTATATAATGGACCTATCTCTCATGTACAAATTTTAAGTATTGATATAGTATGGAAGGGATAAATCTCATCTCCCTAATACAAGGGTATGCTAGGAGTATATTGTAATCCATGTACCCTTCCAATATGTGGAACATGGTATACATTATTTTTACCCCCACTTCTATGGGTAAAACAACAATACCAAATGTGGAACAAAGAGCATCATTAAATTCTCTTAAGGTGAAGGTGGATTTGGTTATGTGTGATGGTGGAAGATTGAGATGTTGAAGAGCGTATGTGGTGATGATGTTGATGGAGGAGCTAGTGTTAATAAATACTCATTTAAATGGCTTCCTATCTACTTGAGCCATAATATGTATGAAGAACATGTGCTTATACTGAGAGGGGGGTGAACAAGTATACAATAAAACTTTTTGCTTTTTAATCCAAATAGTAGCATCAACATTAATAAAATAGTAAACATCACACAAAGCATCACACACATGAGAGACATCATTTTTACGTGGTTCACCCAAATATGGCTACCTCCACGAGAAAATATTTCTTCTAAATATTTCTCAAATAATCTTTTGGGAATCCTTCCCAATTACAATGTTTATGGACCTTTGTCCAAAGGAGATGTTGATCCCCTAAATCTGGTTTGTGGATCTCTATCCATAGGAGAACTCCTTCTCCTCTTCTATGGCTGGTGATCCTCTAGAAGACTGCTACCTCCACTGCGCTGGCTTGTGGATCTCTCTCCACTGAAGACTCTTGTCCCCACTCAGAAGACCTATCCTCACTACCCTAGCTGATGGATCTCTATCCACTGGAGACTACTATCCTCTCTACTCTATCACCTCCAAAGCTCTATCTCAAATCTGCACTAAACATAGTCCAGTCGGTCTAGCACAAATCTGCTCAACTCTCACTAAACACAGTCTAGTTTTAGCACAAGTCTACTCAACAAGTTCACTCAAATCTACACTAAAAATAGTCCATTCAGTATAGCACAAATCTTCTCAATAGGTCCACTTAGAACCTGCTCAAATATGCTCAACAGGTCCACTCAAAACCTGCTCAAATATGCTCAATAGGTCCACTCAAAACTTGTCCAAATCTGCTCAACAGGTCCACTCAGAACCTGTTCAAATCTGCTCAATAAGTCCTCTCTAGAACTTAGCCAAATCTGTATTGTAAGCTTCCACAAAATCTCACACAAAAATAGTCCACAAGTCTTCTCAAAGACTTGCCTCAAATCTGCTTAACAAGTCCACACAGAACTTGTCCAATCTCATAGAAGCATAAAGAGAATTGTTAGAGACTCAAATCACACAAAAAACTCAACTCAAATCAATCTCATAGAAGCATAAAGAGAATTTTTAGAGACTCAATATGTTCTATACTCAAAGCTCAATCACTTTCTCAACTCAAATTAGAATATAGAATAGTTTATTTTATGGAACTTGAACAATCACTTCATACATCCACTTGACTAGGCTCAATCAAATCTACTCAACCAATTTCTCAAGAACCAACCCTTGCTCACAAACCCTAGTCCAAGTATGTAAACACCAACTCAAAATATTTCCAACAATGCTCAACAACAAATCTCACATAACAATGATACTCATGTTCTTTTCAAAACCCTAGTTCAAGTTCTTTGCACAACAACTCACTTCAACAACAATGCTCATAAATAAATCTTCACATAACAATGATACTCATGTTATTTTCAAAACCCTAACTCAAGTTCTTTGCACAATCCAAATGCTTCAACAACAATGCTTATAAAACAAGGTTTTAATCACAACTCTTAATTCAAGAAAACCTTGAAGCATTAACTCAAACACTTTTGAAAAGGAAACCCTAATCAAATCCTTTTCACTCCAAACTTTATTTTTTAGTAAGCCAATCAATCAACTCAACCAAAGAAGAATTTGCCCATACCTTTTTGTTGCCAAAGAGTTGATCTCACAAATCTGCCACACTCACAATTACTTCTTTGCCAATCTCAATAAGGGTTAGAAGACTTCAATAAAACACAATACAAAAAGATGACTAAAATACACCTTATCACTCCAACTTAAAAATAATATTCACCATAATCTTCTTTAATAGAAAAACCCTTATTAAAATGAAATCAATGCTCAATAGTCTTAATCCTCCAATATATCACTATATTAATTAAGACTTTACAAAGACCTCCTTATAACAATTAATTCCACTCATAAACCTTATACCTCCAACATATGCTAATAACAATAAAAATTAAACACCCTTATATCTCCAACATAGGCGGATAATTAAAAATTTAACCAAAAATATTTACCTCACCTTCGGAGGGAATCAAACCCTCAACCTTGCCCACAATGTGTGCCTTAGCCATGGCCAAAGTTGTTGCATGAGCCACGCGCTTGTTTGCAATTAACGAAGCACCACCACGTGCTTCAACTCTCAACTCCTTCTTCCCTTGGCAAAACAAGATGTGCCTTGGGCGCCTTAACCAACATGACCTCCAATGCACCTACCATGTTTCGAACGTAGGCCCTCGCACGAACAAATATTTTCATGCTTCCCAACTCACCACTAGGCCACGTTGTCCTATGTGCCTTCAAAAATTAATGCTTCCTTCCTAAAACACTTTGTTGTCCATGAAATTTGCAATTCTCACGAGCTCTTATTCTTTTTCGCATGCCAATTAAAATTCTGAGCAAGGATAATGTTTTAGACTTTGGGCAATGTATTTATATTGCTTCCTCCATACCTTGGGATACGTCGATGCTTCCCTGATTTCCTTCCATGACGTCGATGAAGGTTTTAAAAGCTCTTTGAATGCCTTTTCTTCCAAACCCAACCTTTGGGTTTATGAAATATAATTAAACTTTATAAAACCCACTTTGATTTATAAAATATTATAATGAAAATTATAAATATTTTATTTGGGGTTTTCACCATATCACTTTAATATTATAATAACAATTATTATAATATTATATCCTTTTGATGCCTTGGATAAATTGCTTCCTTGGGTTGACCCATTCTCTTGGGTGTAAAATATAGATATTTAAACCCATCATGAATTTCATTAAACTTCCACTTGCACTTAAGCTGAGCTATCACCTGGCACCTTGACATCAATGACAACTAATTTTGGACATCAATGACAACTGCTCAAAATGTCCAACAATATCCCCCTTTGTCATTGATGGCAACCCAAATTATTTTTACTGAAAGCTTGACTTCTTCTTTTGTGTTGCTCCCCCTGGGACACTACTCCCCCTAGCTCAATGCTCTCTCAAATATCAAATCTCTCCCCATTACACAAATCTCTCCCCCTTTGACATCAATGGCAAAGGGTCACCTTTGGGGCTCGGGGCTAAGAATGAGCCTCTTAGCTTAGCCCCTCCCCCACCTTCTATTAAGGTGGTTAATTCTGGGGTGGGAGTCTCACTCCCAATTTTCCTCGAAGATACTCAAAAGTTTCCTTTGAAAGTGGCTTAGTGAAAATATCTGCTATATGTTCCTTTGTAGTGACATATTCCAATCTGACCTATTTATCTATCACATGTTCTCTCAAAAAATGATACTTAATCGGAATGTGCTTTGTCCTGGAGTGCATTACTAGATTTTTTGAGATACTTATGGCACTTGTATTATCACATAGTATAGGAATGGGCTGATCATGCTTTATCTTGAAGTCTTCTAGAGTTATCTTCATCCATAACACATATGTACAACTAGCTACTATTGCAATATATTCTGCCTCTACTATAGATAGAGATACTGAAACCTACTTCTTACTTAACCAAGAGACTAGACATTCTCCAAGAAAGAATGCTCCTCCACTTGTGATTTTTCTATCATCAATGTTGTCGGCCCAATCTGCATTTGTATAAGTTGTTAGTGTGAAACTGTCACTTTTGGGATACCAAAGCCCAAAATCCATAGTCCCTTTTAGATACCTAAAAATTATTTTTACTACTGCCACATGTGTTTCCTTAGGTGTTGCTTGAAACCTTGCCACTAATCCCATTGACTGTACTATGTCTGGTCTTGTAGTTGTAACATATAATAAGCTACCAATCATAGATCTGTATAATATCTGATCTACCTCTAGAGATTCATCATCCTTACTCAACTTGCATCCTGTGACCATGGGAGTACTTATTGGTTTACAATCTTCTAACCTGAATTTCTTTAACATTTCCTTTATATACTTGGCTTGAGAGAGAAACACTCCCCTTTCTGATTGTGAAATCTGAAGTCCAAGAAAGAAGGATAATTCACCAAGCATAGACATCTCAAATTATTTTTGCATATTCTTAGAAAAATATTTGCACATCTTATCATTGTTTCCTCCAAAAATTATGTCATCAACATAAACAACTACTATTAGAAGATCATTCCCTTCATTTTTGATATATAAATTACTGTCTGCTATTCCTTTTTTGAATCCCTATTCCTGAAGATACTTATCCAATCTTGAGTACCATGCTCTAGGAGCCTACTTTAAACCATACAATGCCTTTTTCAATCTGCATACCTGATCTGGTTTATCTGCTAGTATGAATCCCTCTAGTTGTTCAATATAAACCTCTTCTTCTAGAACCCCATTTAGAAATGTTGACTTGACATCCATATGATATACCTTGAAGTTCTTGAAACTTGAGAAGGCTAAAAACATCCTTATAGCTTCAAGTCATGCAACTGGAGCAAAAGTTTCATCAAAATCAATTCCTTCTACCTATGCATAACCTTTGCATACTAACCTTGCTTTATTTCTGACCACTTGTCCATCTTCATTCAATTTGTTTCTGAATACCCATTTTGTGCCAATCACATTTTTGTCCTTTGGTCATGGAACAAGTTCCCATGTTTTTCTCTTCTCTATCTGATCCAATTCCTCATTCATTGCTTTAACCCAAAATTCATCCTCACTTGCCTGAGTGAAGTCTTTTGGCTCAATATTAGATAGCAAAGAAAAATTTGCTTGTTGAGATGGTTTTATTATTCTTCTCCTTGTCTGTCTTTCATCTGGATCCCCGATGATCTGTTATTTTGGATGATGTTTCTGTACATACCTGGAAGGAGTTTTAGGAAGAAGTCTTTGTGTTTCTTCTTCATCTTTATCGATTCCTCACAAAATTCTTCTTGACAACATCCATCCTCTTGATACACAGTTTGCTGAACTGGTTCTCTAGAATCTATCTTCTCATCAACTGTTACATTTATACTTTCCACCATAGTGCGTGTTCTTTTGTTGAAGCATCTGTAGGCTTTACTCTTTGTGGAATAACCAAGAAAAATTCCCTCATCACATCTTGGATCAAACTTGCCCAAGTTTTGATCTTCCCATCTTATGTAACATTTGCTTCCAAAAATTCTGAAGTGTTTTACAGTGGTAGGTCTTCCTTTCCAAAGCTCATATGGAGTCTTGTGATGATTTACCCTCAATTGAGCCCTAGTGATTATGTATACAGTTGTGTTTACCGCTTCTTTCCAAAAACCATCTGATAACTTAGATTCATTTAACATAGCTCTAGCCATGTTTTCAATAGTCTTGTTCTTCCTTTCAACTACCCCATTTTGTTGAGGAGTTCTTGTTGTTGAGTACTCTCTCTTGATTCCATGTTGTTCACAAAATTCTACAAATTCATTTGAAGTAAATTCTCCTCCTTTTTCGGATCGTAGACACTTAATCCTTTTGCCTGTTTCATTTTCAACCAATTCCTTGAATGCTTTGAATTTTTCAAAGGCCTCTGACTTCTCTTTTAGGAAGGTTACCCAAACCATCCTGGAATAATCATCTACAAACAACATAAAGTAACTCTCACCCTGAATACTTTGTGTTCTGGTAGGACCACACAAATCAGTATGTATTAGGCTCAATGGCTTAGATGACATATAGCCTTTTGGCTTAAAGGTTGTCCTAGTTTGCTTTCCATGTTGACAAGGTGCACAAATTGTGTTTTGAGGTCTTCTTATTTTGGGTAAATCTCTAACTACCTATTTATTGCTTATGTTGACTATGTTGTCAAAATTCAAGTGACCCAATCTTCTATGCCACAACCAACTCTCATATTCTTGTGATAGAAAGCACTTTTCCCCTTTGATCTCATTGAGCATGTATAAGTTGTTTGGGGTCCTTCTTGCATTTGCAATGATTTTTCCAGTTTTAGATTTCCTTATCTCACATCTATCTGGATGGAAGGTGACCATGTATCCTTGATCACAAAGTTGACTTATACTCAGCAGATTGTGTTTTAACCCTTTGACATACAAAACATTCTCTATTTTTATTTTTCCATTGTCTAGACTTAGAGTTCCTCTTCCAACAATCCTTGTTGATCCATTATCACCAAAACTTACTGATCCTCTATTTGTTTCTTTTAGTACAATGAATTTATCTTTGTCTCCTATCATGTGACTAGAGCAACCACTATCAAGATACCATTGTTCTTATTTATCTTGAGCATGAAGGGTTGTTTGTACTAACATTGATCTAGCCCTAACATTCTTCCTTTCATCTTTCCTAGTTGTTGAAATTGTTTTTCTAGACTCAGGAAGTATCATTTTACACCATCTAGCCTTGTGCCCAAAATTATTGCATTTGTAACATATAACATCATCATCCATGAGAGGTGCAAAGGAATTGAAATTTCTATTGTATCTTGCATCATGAATACAATGTTCAGCTCTATGACCATATTTATTGCAAGAAAAACAATGACCATGGAAGAAATTATGTAACCTGTTTGGATGTCTTGGAATTTGTGAAGAAGTCATCTTTCTCTTGTGATTAACTCTTATCCAAGGTTCTCCTTTGCTTTCTTCCTTTCTGATATCCTCTGCTTGCTTATCCTTGTTTGAAGTTTCTGCTTTCTGAAGACTTGATTCCTCTTTCTATTTCTCATATTCTATATCTTGTAGTACCTTGGTCCTTTCAACTTTATTCCTTAGGAGAACAATTTTTGCTTCCAATTTTTCACATTCTGTTTCCCTGGCTCTCAATAGATCTGTCATATCTTGTTCGATCTTCTTTCCTTCTTCCACTCTAATCTTGAGTTCTATGAGATTTTGTATAAGTTCCATCCTTGCTTCTTCATCTTCTTGAACTTGTTCCTTCAAGCTTGAATTTTTCTCTCTAAGTCTTTCCAATTTTTTGAGAGCAGGAAATAATTCTTCTTTTATGTCAAACATAGTCTCTTCTTCACTTTCTGAAGTCATGTGTGCTACCGATGGATCCTCTTCCAAGTTGTTAGTCTTTTCATGGAGAGACCCGCTCTGATACCAATTGAAGAACATGTGCTTATACTGAGAGGGGGTGAACAGTATACAATAAAACTTTTTGCTTTTTAATCCAAATAGTAGCATCAAAATTAATAAAATAGTAAACATCACACAAAGCATCACACACATGAGAGACATCATTTTTACATGGTTCACCCAAATATGGCTACCTCCACGAAGAAAATATTTCTTCTAAATATTTCTCAAATAATATTTTGGGAATCCTTCCCAATTACAATGTTTATGGACCTTTGTCCAAAGGAGATGTTGATCCCCTAAATCTGGTTTGTGGATCTCTATCCATAGGAGAACTCCTTCTCCTCTGCTCTAGCTTGTGATCCTCTAGAAGACTATTCCCTCCACTACACTGGCTTGTGGATCTCTCTCCACTGAAGACTCTTGTCCCCACTCAGAAGACCTATCCTCACTACCCTGGCTGATGGATCTCTATCCACTGGAGACTACTGTCCTCTCTGCTATGTCACCTCCAAAGCTCTATCTCAAATATACACTAAACACAATCCAATCGATCTAGCACAAATCTTCTCAACTCTGCACTAAACACAATCTAGTCGGTTTAGCACAAGTTTGCTCAACAAGTTCACCCAAATATACAGTAAAAATAGTCCAATAAATCTAGCACAAATCTTCTCAATAGGTCCACTCAGAACCTACTCAAATCTGCTCAATAGGTCCACTCAGAACCTGCTCAACAGGTCCACTCAAAACCTGTCCAAATATGCTCAATAGGTCCACTCATAACCTTCTCAAATTTGCTCAATAAGTCCTCTCTAGAACTTAGCCAAATTTGTATTGTAAGCTTCCACAAAAGCTCACACAAAATCAGTCCACAAGTCTTCTCAAAGACTTGCCTCAAATATGCTTAACAAGTCCACACAAAAATTGTCCAATCTCATAGAAGCATAAAGAGAATTGTTAGAGACTCAATATTTCTAATCAAAGTCATACTTCAACTCAAATCAATATCATAGAAGCATAAAGAGAATTGTTAGAGACTCAATATGTTCTATACTCAAATCTCAATCACTTTCTCAACTCAAATCAGAATATAGAATAGTTTTTTTTATGGAACTTGAACAATCACTTCATACATCCACTTGACTAGGCTCAATCAACTCTACTCAACCAATTTCTCAAGAACCAACCCTTGCTCACAAACCCTAGTCCAAGTATGTAAACACCAACTCAAAATATTTCCAACAATGCTCAACAACAAATCTCACATAACAATGATACTCATGTTCTTTCCAAAACCCTAGTTCAAGTTCTTTGCACAAAAACTCACTTCAACAACAATGCTCATAAATCAATCTTCACATAACAATGATACTCATGTTATTTTCAAAACCCTAACTCAAGTTCTTTGCACAATCCAAATGCTTCAACAACAATGCTTATAAAACAAGGTTTTAATCACAACTCTTAATTCCAGAAAACCTTGAAGCATTAACTCAAACACTTTTGAAAAGGAAACCCTAATCAAATCCTTTTCACTCCAAACTTTATTTTTTAGTAAGCCAATCAATCAACTCAACCAAAGAAGAATTTTCCCATACCTTTTTGTTGCCAAAGAGTTGATCTCACAAATCTGCCACACTCACAATTACTTCTTTGCCAATCTCAATAAGGGTTAGAAGACTTTCAATAAAACACAATACAAAAAGATGACTAAAATACACCTTATCACTCCAACTTAAAAATAATATTCACCATAATATTCTTTAATAGAAAAACCCTTATTAAAATGAAATCAATGCTCAATAGTCTTAATCCTCCAATATATCACTATATTAATTAAGACTTTACAAAGACCTCCTTATAACTCCTAATAACAAATCTCAAATACCACCACTTATCTAATAATTAACCCTTCTAACAATATTCCACTCACTAAACCACCCATTATACCTCCAACATATGCTAATAACAATAAAAATTAAACACCCTTATATCTCCAACATAGGCGGATAATTAAAAATTTAACCAAAAATATTTACCTCACCTTCGAAGGGAATCAAACCCTCAACCTTGCCCACAACATGCGCCTTAGTCATGGCCAAAGTCACCGCACGAGCCATGTGCTCATTTGAAATTAACGAAGCACCACCACGTGCTTCAACTCTCAACTCCTTCTTCCCTTGGAAAAATGACGTGTGCCTTGGGCACCTTAACCAACATGACCTCCAATGCACCTATCGTATTTCGAACGCAGGCCCTCGCACAAACAAACATTTTTGCGCTTCCCAACTCACCACTAGGCCACGATGTCCTATGTGCCTTCAAAAATTAATGCTTCCTTCCTAAAACACTTCGTTGTCCATAAAATTTGCAATTCTCATGAGCTCTTATTCTTTTTCGCATGCCAATTAAAATTCGAGCAAGGATAATGTTTTAGACTTTGGGCAATGTATTTATATTGCTTCCTCCATACCTTGGGAGACGTCGATGCTTCCTTGATTTCCTTCCATGACTTCGGCGAAGGTTTTAAAAGCGTTTCGAATGCCTTTTCTTCCAAACCCAACCTTTGGGTTTATGAAATATAATTAAACTTTATAAAACCCACTTTGATTTATAAAATATTATAATGAAAATTATAAATATTTTATTTGGGGTTTTCACCATATCACTTTAATATTATAATAACAATTATTATAATATTATATCCTTTTGATGCCTTGGATAAATTGCTTCCTTGGGTTGACCCATTCTCTTGGGTGTAAAATATAGATATTTAAACCCATCATGAATTTCATTAAACTTCCACTTGCACTTAAGTTGAGCTATCACCTGGCACCTTGACATCAATGACAACTACTCAAAATGTCCAACAATGTAGTGGAGGTTACACTGATTTTGATGAAATTGATTTAATTTCAAAATCATAGAGTGTGATGGAAGACTCCATGCATGTTCGAATACTAACCAAAAAATTATTGAAGGAATTAGTGTCTTGGGATTGAATTTCGATGGATTTTAAAATTTCCATTATGCCTCATGGTGTGGGGGAGATTTTTGTATAATATCATAGATAGATAGTTTGGCTAAAGCCATTTTAATACTAGTTAACAACCGATTACTTAGTGATATGATGAGTCTTTATGGATGGTTTCAAAGATGAGTAAATTGAGATGAATAGCTTGGAAGGTGAATTGGTTGGGATGAATTGGTAAACAAATGTATGGGTGATGATGAATTGGTGAAAAAATGGATGGGTGATGATAAATTAGTAGGTTGTGGAGACATAGTTGCTTGTGGTGCTATAGGAGGTTGAACTACATACTATTATTTATTTAATCGATTAGTGTTTCTTTGACCTCGGGTGACTACATGGATAGCCCTCATAAAACCTTGGTACATTTGTACATGATAACTTGGTTAGGAGGATTCATAGTGTTTGGTCCCTCTATTGTCTATTATTGTTCCTCATTATGAGGAAGTGGTGTTTAGTATATACCAAGGTTTTGGTTTTGTTAGGCCAAGAGACTATCAAACTTGATGGTCCCTAGATCTATCAAATTTTGAACCATGTGTTTAAATGTAAAGCATGTGTTAATGGCATGTCCTTTATATCGATGAAAAGGAAAAAAATAAGTGCTCATTATAGTTCTTGCCATGTTTAACTTGATATTATAGTATGATTTTGAGTAAGGCAATAGCATTGGTATCATATAACCTACAAAATAGGGAGGAGTATGATTCATACAAATGTGTGAAGATGTGGTCTTGTACATTAGATTGTCAATGTTGGTGATTTTCCACAATTGGCACTAAGTTATAAAGTTGTTGGGGTGAGGGAATCGCTTGATAGGACACTTGTTGAGGTTTTTGTTGCATTGGATGTTGTTGTTGTTGAGACATTTCCAGCTGAATTAGGACCACTTGATTTACTTGATTTGGTTTTTATTGGCTCGAATAATTTTCTTTGGATTGACCCTTATTTTGCCGTTCTTTTTTCTTTGGTTTTATCTTGCCTTCTTGGATTTTTATCTCTTCGATTACACGAGCATGAGTGATATCTTCATCAAATGTTTTGTATTGTTGTAATTACAACAATAAGGATATGGATTTTAAGCAAATCCTTGCTAACATCCAAGTCAATTATTCCATTCATAGGGAGAACAAAACCTTAGTGATAACTACCGTCCAATGGTTTCTAAAATCATAGACTGAATCTTCTTTGAATTGTTTAAGATTGTATAGGTCATTCAATTTTGTTTACTTAGGAAAATTGAGGGAAAACCTTTCCAAAAATTTATCTACCAATTTTTCAAATATGAAAATGCTATGGTGTGGTAGATGATTATACCAGTCTAAGGCATTTGCCCCCATTGCTTGATGAAAATTTCTAAGCATCAAAGCATCTTGATCTTAAATTAAAAATCATGAGTAGATGAATGTGCTTAGGTGCTCTTTAGGGTCCTCAGTACCTTTAAACCTATAAAAATTTTGTAGTGTAAAATCTACCAAATAGGGTGGTGATGGTACCAAAGAATGAATAGGTTGATTGTTCAATTGTCTTAGTGTAGTTTTTTGGTACATCATAGTAGGAGTATGCATCATTAAGTTGTCATTCTGTTGTTGCATGGCTTGGATTTTGGGATCTTCAAAGTGTGTATGAAAACCCAAGATTGTTTAATAATTGTGTGGAGGTGGAATGCGTAAAGTGATGAATTTTTGTGATGGAATATGATGTTGATGGCCTAATGGATTGAGGGGTATGTGAAGATGTTGGGTATGTTGTTGGACTTGATAGTGGAATGACATTTATTTATGGAGTGGGATGAGGTTTGTGGAATGTTAATGTGTTGGATTGTGGAAATGGGGTTCATGTAGGTGAGTGGAGGTGTGAGTATAGAAACCTGAGAAGATTGTGGTATCTAGGATGGATTAGGGATGAAAAACGTATGATGGCTTGGAATGGAATGGGGTTTAAAATTTACTATTTTTTATTATTATTGGGGGTAAGAACGATCATCTTACTGACCCATGAAAAATTGGTTGAGGTGTTACCATGCTTGTTGTATGGCAATTTTTGAAGCAAATTGTGTGGTTGTGGTGAAAGTGGATGTGAGTGGAGTGTGAGTGTTGTAAATGTTGGTTGTGGTTAATGGAGGGTAAGTTGCAAAGGGAATCAAAGTTGAGAGAGGCATGGTGGAAGAAATTATGGATGAAATCTATGAAGTAACATTAAATTATGCTTCATAGAGTGGGTTGAAATAAGTAGTGGTGTAGGTATATGGTGTGGAGGTGATTTGGTTACATTGTGGTTGATGAATTTGGTGTGAAGGTACAGATGATACCTCAAAAATAAGGTTAGTGTAGACTTGATTTAAGTTTTGAAAATGTGATCAAGCATGTTCCTAGTGAGAGGAACATGTATGGGTGGAATGTGAAGTGGTTCTAGAACATGATTGGTTGGTATTAAATAAGCTCCAACCTTATCCATGTCTATGAATGTGATGCGAGTGTTATTGGGTGTGGATGACTCTATTTTTGGGATGGAAGTGTGAATGGCTCTATGCATCACATCAACATTCAAAGAGAGAATTATTTGTGAGGTTCCTGTAGATAGGTCAAAGTGTCTTGTCTATTGATGCAGGAGCATCCGAAGGCGAAGCTGCAATATTGCATCACCCAAAATGTTTTTTTTCTTTAAGTGCCAAAACTGTCGCGATATCGCGACGCTTTCTGAAGAAGGGTGCCATTGGGTCAAACTGTCGCGATATCACGACGCTTTTTGAAGAAGGGCGCCATTGGGCCAAACTGTCGCGATATCGCGATGCTTTTTGAAGAAGGGCGCCATTGGGTCAAACTGTCGCGATATCGCGACGCTTTTTGAAGAAGGGCGCCATTGGGCCAAACTGTCACGATATCGCGACGCTTTTTGAAGAAGGGCGCCATTGGGCCAAACTGTCGCGATATCGCGATGCTTTTTGAAGAAGGGCGCCATTGGGTCAAACTGTCACGATATCGCGACGCTTTTTGACAAGAGGGACTAAGTCGCATGATGGTCGCGAAATCGTGACAGTTCCGAAGCAAAGCAGCTTGGGCGCAAAATGGTCACGAAATCGTGACATCTCCGGAGCAAAGAAGCCAAGACATCAAGTGGTCGCGAAATCGTGACATTTTTATAGCAAGGAGGCTAGGACACAAAATGGTCATGAAATCGTGACACTTTCGAAGGAAAGACTTGAAGGCACCAAGACGTCGCGAAATCGTGACATCTTCGGAGGAAAAGTTCTAAGGCACCAAATGGTCGCGAAATCGTGACACTTCCGAAGGAAAGACTCGATGGCACAAGGATGTCACGAAATCGTGACACCTTCGGAGGAAAAGCTCTAAGGTTCAAAGACATCGTGAAATCGTGACACTTCCGGGGAACAAAACCTGAAGGCGCCAAGACGTCGCGAAATCGCGACATGTCGCGGTTTCACGGCCCGAATGAAGAAGCTGCGTATAGAGGGGAAAGACGTCACAAAATCGTGACATGTAGAGGTTTTGTGGCCCAAATGAAGAAGCTGCGTACGGAAAGCAAAGACGTCACAAAATCATGGCATGTAGCGGTTTCGCGGCCCGAAGGAGGAAACTGAGTGCAAAGGGCAAAGACGTCACAAAATCGTGACACTTTCGGAGGCAAGGTTCAACGATGCAAAGTGGTCACGAAATCGTGACGCTTTCGGTGTGAAGGCTCAACAACGCAAAGTGGTCGCGAAATCGTGACACTTCCGGGCCGAAGACTCAAGGGTGTGAAATGGTCACGAAATCATGACGCTTCCGGAGTAAGGGCTTGAAAGCGCAAGGTGGTCACGAAATCGCGACACCTTCGGAGGAAAGGTGACAGGGTGCCAAGTGGTCGCGAAATCGTGACGCTTTTGGGGCAAAGGCACCGAGGGGTAAAATGGTCGCGATATCGTGACCGAAAGGGAGAAAGGGCACAAAGAGGCAAACACATCGTGATATCACGACAGAGCGCTCACGACGCCTGACCAGCCGGCGACTGTAGAGACCATTGTCGTGGGACACGTGGCATCAATTTACAGGTGGTCCAAGAATGTGCAATGGTTACTGGGACTCTGGCAAAGGGACACGTGGCAACAAACTACAAGTGGCTATGGTGCATCTCTTTGAATGATGATTTGGTATTTTGATTGACAGGCGGCCGCAGCGCACTCCGCCACCCCAGACCATGAGAATACGGGGCACCTGGCAGCATCTTGTAGGTGGTCACAGAACATTCATGCGGATGGTTACAGGGAATCCCGCACTTGATGTAATGATGGAAAGAAGTTGGAGCCGGGGGATAAAAGGACCGTGCATGCATTGTATTCGGGGCTTGGCCATTTTGAATGTAACTTCTATGTTTTTTGAATGGAAAGACCTCTGTTGTCGAGAATTGCATTTTTTGGCTGTGTGTTGTTCTAGTCCTATATCAAGTGGTATCAGAGCCATAAGGTTCTGAGTGTGCAAACCGATCACCGAAAGTGAGGCAGTTTGCACCAGGATTGTGGTTGTGGGTTGTGAAGAAGAAGCAGGATGCCTCCGCGCAGGAATCATGGTGGTGTGAGGAACAAAAAAGCAGAGGTCGATCTTAGAGCCTTGCAGAGGCAAGTTGAAGCCCTGCAGGAGGAAATTAGGAGAGGAGTTGAGCCAAGAAGGGAGGAACCCAGTGAGGATGAAGTCTGGGAAGAAGAGGGTCCATCCGATGAAGAAGAAGCCTTGGATCCAGCAGAGGCTAGGCTGTATAGAGCCATCTCCCAAATCGGGAAGAAGCCAAAATTTGACGTCTCTACTTACTCTGGGAACCTCAACCCTGAGGAGTTGATAGATTGGATCAACGACATGGAGGAGTATTTCGAGTATGAAGAGATCTCAGACCCAACTCGGATCAGGTTCACGAAAACCAAGTTGAAAGGGCATGCTAGCATCTGGTGGAAAGGAGTGCAACTAGAAAGAAATAGGAGGGGAAAGGAAAAGATCACCAGGTGGGATAGGATGGTGGAGAAATTGAAGAGACAATTCATCCCTGCAGATTACGAGTTGGATTTGTTGAGAAAGATGCAGAGTCTTCGACAGGCAAGCAAATCTGTCAAGGAGTATACGGAGGAGTTCTATCAAATCTCGATCAGAATCGGCCATTCGGAGGCGAATAAGGAGAAAGTCGCACGATACATCAACGGATTGCGAACCAGCATTCAAGAAGAGCTAGGGCTGGTTAGGATGAGCACGATGGAGGATGCATACCAGTTTGCATTAAAGGTGGAGGAGAAACTGAATAGGAGATTTGATGGAAAGCAAAGAGGAAAGGACAGGGGTGGAAGAGCTGGTGGAAGAACCAATGGAGGAAGGTACAGAGATTTGGGGAAAACTGGTGAAGCTAGCAGTAGCTAGAAATAGAAAGAAGGGAAGGAGGAGAATGACCAACGCCCACGCAATCAGAACAACAACTACCCGAGAGGAAGAGGTAGGCCTGGGCGAGGGTTTGGAAGAGGTGTCTTTCGAGGAACCTGCTTCAACTGTGGAGAAGAAGGACACAGGGCATACAACTGCCCACAACATCAAGAGAGGCCAAATCGAAGACCTGAGGGTCAGGCCCGAGCAGCTGTAGCAGACGAAGGTGCAGAATCTGAGCACTCTGAGGAGGCAGAAAGGGGAGAAGCAATGATCATCAGAAGGGTCCTGTTGAATGAAGAGGAAAAGGTAGACCAAAGGAACAGCCTATTTCGAACAAGATGCAAGTGCGCAGGTAAGGTCTGTAACGTCATTATCGATAATGGAAGCACTGACAATTTGGTTTTTGAGGAAATGGTTGCCAAGCTGCATTTGGAAAGGAGAAAGCACCCGCACCCTTATCGAATCGCATGGCTACAAAAGGACCATCGGGTGCTAGTAAGTGAGCAATGCCTGGTGAAGTTCAATGTTGGAACTTATCGAGATGAGGTCTTATGTGACATCTTGCCTATGGATGCATGTCACCTGCTGCTTGGGAGACCATGGCAGTTTGACCGAAGTGTTGTACATGATGGTCGAGCCAACACATATTCTTTGTCGAAGAATGGAGTTCGCCACAAGCTAAAACCCTTGAAGGAGGCGGATGAGAAAGTATGCAGCAGTGCCCGAGTCTGTCTAGTTGATGGCAGAAGATTTTTGGAAGGCCTGAAGTCAGATCATATGTGCTATGCCATAATCCCTAGGGTTAAGGAAGAAGGAAGCAAGGAGATTCCAGTGGAGGTCATGGGACTGCTAGAGGAATTCCCAGATATCATTTCTGATAATGTTCCTGAAGGTTTACCGCC
The DNA here is from genome assembly GCA_028583015.1 of Wollemia nobilis. Lineage (NCBI taxonomy): Eukaryota > Viridiplantae > Streptophyta > Pinopsida > Araucariales > Araucariaceae > Wollemia > Wollemia nobilis. The sequence continues at coordinate 8,850,430 of JAQPPZ010004842.1, forward strand.
TGTTAGGAAGATCAGTCACCACATAGATTTGGTGCCTGGATCGAGCTTGCCAAACAAGGCTGCACATCGAATGATGCCTGTGGAAACTGAGGAGTTGAATCGGCAAGTTCAAGATCTATTGAAGAAAGGGCTGATTAGGGAGAGTCTTAGTCCCTGTGCAGTACCAGTAGTACTAGCACCCAAGAAGGATGGAGAATGGAGAATGTGCACAGACTCCTGGGCAATTAACAAGATCACCATCAAATACAGATTCCCACTGCCAAGGATGGATGATATCATGGACTGTTTAAGTGGAGCTGAGTACTTCACAAAGATTGACTTGAAAAGTGGTTACCATCAGATCCGCATTAGAGAAGGGGATGAGTGGAAGACAACCTTTAAAACCAGAGAGGGGTTGTATGAGTGGTTGGTTATGCCATTTGGGCTGACCAATGCACCAAGTACTTTCATGCGATTAATGAATGAAGTCCTGAAGGAATTTTTGGGCAAATTTGTTATTGTCTACTTGGATGATATCCTGATTTTTAGCAGGACCCTAGAGGAGCACCTGATGCACATCAGGAGGGTTTTTGAGAGACTGCGGGAGGAGCAGTTACTGATCAATCTAAAGAAGTGCAACTTCGTGAAGAAGGAGCTGGTATACCTGGGATTTGTTATCTCAACAAATGGTCTTAAAATGGACCCCAAAAAGGTGAGGGCTATTTCGGAATGGCCTGCTCCAAGAAGTGTGACCGAGGTTAGATCATTTCATGGTCTGGCCAATTTCTACAGAAAGTTCATTAGAAACTTCAACAGTATTTGCGCATCTCTTACGGAGACAATGAAGGGGAACAAGAAGGAATTCCAGTGGATAGTTGGAGCATACAAAAGCTTTGCTATGCTGAAGAAGAAGGTCACTGAGCAACCCGTCTTAGCACTTCCAGATTTCAATAAGGTGTTTCAGGTAGACTGCGATGCGAGTGGCAGTGCCATAGGAGCCGTATTGAGCCAAGAGGGTAGGCCTGTAGCTTATTTTAGAGAGAAGCTCAATGATGCCGGACGAAAGTATTCGGTATATGATCAGGAGTTCTACGCCATAGTTCAAGAACTTAAGAAATGGAGGCATTATTTGTTGCCAAAGGAGTTTGTTCCTGTATACTGACCATCGAGAGCTGCAAGATATTAACAGTCAAGGGAAATTGAATCAAAGGCATCTGAAATGGGTAGAGTTCCTGTAGAGCTATACCTTTGTGCTGAAGCATCGAAGTGGAAGGTCCAATAGGGTGGCAGATGCATTGAGTAGGAGACAATGTCTGATGATGGAAATGAAAGTGGAGGTTGTAGGGTTTGCTGAGCTCAAGAGCTTATACCCTGCAGACCTCGATTTTGTAGAAGCTTGGAAAGCTTGCACGGGGCCTGTTACGTTGGACAGGACTAGGTGGTTGAATTACCTGGTTCAAGAGGGGATGTTGTTCAGGGGGAACCAATTATGCATTTCGAGGAGCTCAATGAGAGAAAATCTCATCAAGGAAAAGCACAGTGGAGGTCTAGCTGGACATTTTGGTCGTGACAAAACTACCTCACTTGTTAGTGAAAACTATTACTGGCCACAATTGCAACAGGATGTGGCAAAGTTTGTGTAGAGTTGTAGGATATGCCAGATGGCAAAAGGCGTGAGGCAGCCTACTGGCTTGTATCAACCGCTGCCTATACCTGAACGACCGTGGGAAGATATTAGTATGGATTTTGTGCTTGGCTTGCCCAGGACGTAGAGGGGACATGATTCCATATTTGTGGTAGTGGACCGGTTTTCAAAAATGGCTCACTTTATCCCATGCCAGAAGACTAGCGATGCGGTCCATGTGGCTGGTTTGTTCTTTAAGGAAGTGGTACGCCTTCATGGGTTGCCAAGAAGCATTGTGTCGGACAGGGATACTAAGTTTGTCGGGTACTTCTGGAGGACCCTGTGGAAGAAACTGAAGATGGATTTAAAGTTCAGTTCTGCATACCACCCCCAAATAGATGGCCAAACAGAGGTGGTTAATAGGAGTTTGGGCAACCTACTATGATGCTTGGTAGGGGACAAGCCCAAGGGATGGGATCTAGTTCTACCGCAAGCAGAATTCGCGTATAACAGCTCGGTCAATAGGAGTACAAATAAATCACCGTTCCAGATCATCTATGGGAGCAGCCCCAGAAATGCTTCAGAGTTGAGACGGATAGATACGAGAGAGAAATGCAGTGCTGAGGTAGAAGACTTTGCCGAACACCTGAAGGGAGTGCATGAGGAAGTGACGAGACACATTGCCAAGATGAATGCTCAGTACAAGACAAGGGCGGACCAAAAACATCGAGTTAAAGAGTTCAAAGTAGGAGATTCTATCATGGTCCATCTGAGGAAGGAGTGGTTTCCTGCCAAGACCTATACCAAACTAAAAATGAAGAAATTTGGGCCATGCAGGATCATTGGCAAACGGGATTCGGGTAATGCATACGAGGTGGAGCTACCAAGTGAACTTAACATCTCCCCCGTGTTTAACATTTTAGATTTGGTCGAGTATCATGAAGGAGAAAGCAGTGAGATACTCAGCCCAGATTTGTGGAGCATTCCAGCAGTCATCCCAGTTGCGGACGAGATAGAAGAAATTCTGGATACACGTGAGGGCCGAAGTACTCGAAACAGGAGTTATTCTGAGTATTTAGTCAAATGGAAGGGCAGGCCTATAGAAGATGTGACTTGGTTATCCAAGGTAGAGGTTGATCGCCTGGGTCTACCTCAGACAAATCAGAAGTGAAGGTCACTTCTCAAACTCACCCCGGGTGTCTGATGCAGGAGCATCCGGAGGCGAAGCTGCAATCTTGCATCACCCAAAATGTTTTTTTTCTTTAAGTGCCAAAACTGTCGCGATATCGCGACGCTTTCTGAAGAAGGGCGCCATTGGGTCAAACTGTCATGATATCGCGACGCTTTTTGAAGAAGGGCGCCATTGGGCCAAACTGTCGCGATATCGCGACGCTTTTTGAAGAAGGGCGCCATTGGGTCAAACTGTCGCGATATCGCGATGCTTTTTGAAGAAGGGTGCCATTGGGCCAAACTGTCACGATATCACGACGCTTTTTGAAGAAGGGCGCCATTGGGCCAAACTGTCGCGATATCATGACGCTTTCTGAAGAAGTGTGCCATTGGGTCAAACTGTCACGATATCGCGACGCTTTTTGACAAGAGGGACTAAGTCGCATGATGGTCGCAAAATCATGACAGTTCCAAAGTAAAGCAGCTTGGGCACAAAATGGTCACGAAATCGTGATAGTTCCGAAGCAAAGCAGCTTGGGCTCAAAATGGTCGCAAAATCGCGACATCTCCGGAGCAAAGAAGCCAAGATGTCAAGTGGTCGTGAAATCGTGACATTTTTATAGCAAGGAGGCTAGGACACAAAATGGTCACGAAATCGCGACACTTCCAAAGGAAAGACTCGAAGGCACCAAGACGTCACGAAATCGTGACATCTTCGGAGGAAAAGTTCTAAGGCACCAAATGGTCGTGAAATCGTGACACTTCCGAAGGAAAGACTCGATGGCACAAGGATGTCACGAAATCACGACACCTTCGGAGGAAAAGCTCTAAGGTTCAAAGACGTCGCGAAATCGTGACACTTCCGGGGAACAAAACCTGAAGGCGCCAAGACGTCACGAAATCGTGACATGTCACGGTTTCGCGGCCCGAATGAAGAAGCTGCGTACGGAGGGGAAAGACATCATGAAATCATGACATGTATCGGTTTCGAGGCTCGAATGAAGAAGCTACGTACGAAAAGCAAAGACGTCGCGAAATCGTGGCATGTAGCGGTTTCGCGGCCCGAAGGAGGAAACTGAGTGCAAAGGGCAAAGACGTCGCGAAATCGTGACACTTCCGGAGGCAAGGTTCAACGATGCAAAGTGGTCACGAAATCGTGACGCTTTTGGTGCGAAGGCTCAACAGTACAAAGTGGTCACGAAATCGTGACACTTTCGGGCCGAAGACTCAAGGGTGTGAAATGGTCACGAAATCGCGACGCTTCCAGAGTAAGGGCTTGAAAGCGCAAGGTGGTCACGAAATCGTGACACCTTCGGAGGAAAGGTGACAGGGTGCCAAGTGGTCGTGAAATCGCGACGCTTTTGGGGCAAAGGCACCGAGGGGTAAAATGGTCACGATATCGCGATCGAAAGGGAGAAAGGGCGCAAAGAGGCAAACACGTCACGATATCACGACAGAGCGCTCACGACGCCTGACCAGCCGATGACTGCAGAGACCATTGTCATGGGACACGTGGCATCAATTTATAGGTGGTCCGAGAATGTGCAGTGGTTACTGGGACTCTGGCAAAGGGACACGTGGCAACAAACTACAAGCGGTTGTGGTGCATCTCTTTGAATGATGATTTGGCGATTTGATTGACAGGCGGTCGCAGCGCACTCTGCCACCCCAGACCATGAGAATACGGGGCACCTGGCAGCATCTTGCAGGCGGTCACAGAACATTCATGTGGATGGTTACAGGGAATCCCGCACTTGATGTAATGATGGAAAGAAGTTGGAGCCGGGGGATAAAAGGACCGCGCATGCATTGTATTCGGGGCTTGGCCATTTTGAATGTAACTTCTATGTTTTCTAAATTGAAAGACCTCTGTTGTCGAGAATTGCATTTTTTGGCTGTGTGTTGTTCTAGTCCTATATCATCTATTTTGGATTAGCAACAAAAATGGTTAGAAAAGGAGTGGATCACTCTATCGATGATGTGGGTATTTGGTTCATGGCTCTAGCTTGATTTCTAGACAATACCATAAGCTATAAGCAAGTAGTGGTAATGAATGTGAGGATGCATGTGAAAATGTGCAATGATAATGGAAATCACATCGAATCAAACAAATAATTGAATCCAATGTCTTGCAACAATGTTTTTTTTGTGTGTGGTTTTTGTGTTTTGATGTGCAGACTTTATAATTCTAAGATGAATATGTAGGTTGGATTCCTAAGGTGGATGGAAAATGAGGATTTTCTAGTGATAAAATCTCAAAAAAATACTCATTCACTACTAAGGTGTATATGGATTGAGATAGTGGATGGATATGAAGCCCACCGTCATTGATATCGATCAGTGGTTGGTGATGAAATCCAACTCACTGATGTTGAAAATGAAGCATACAATTGTGTGTGATCATTTTTGTGTTCTTGTTTTCTATGGTGTTCAAAATGCAAGGAAAAATTCTTACACTCAACCAATTTGGTGACTAAGAACACTAATACTAAGCCCCTCAAAATAATATAGGGTACACCTCTTAATAACCACCCTGAATCAGCAAGTGATACCAATAGTGGACCCTAAAAGATAGCCAAAAACTTGAATCTAGTGTAATGAATGTCTAGTGTAGCTAAAATGAATGCACATATGCAAATTTATCCCAATGTGCAATTCCATATGATTTTTATAATGTTCATGAATGCCTAAGATGTTTAACAATGCAAAATGTTGCTTTTTAAATAGAACAATAAATATTTATTTTCTTTTTTTTTCTTTTTTTTTTAAATAAAATATGTGAGTGGATTTTAAATAGGACTTGCCACAAGATCTATGTATTTTTATCCAAATTTGTAAATGCAGTGTAAAATCCTACAATTTTCTCCATCAAAACTCATAGTTTTCTCTATTGAAACCCATAGTTTTATCTGTCAAAATGCACAAATAATATGTAACATCCATGTGGATGTAGTGTGGCATCCCCTAAATGTTGTATGGTTTTTGCACAACCATAAATCAAACTATTCTACTTATATAAACCCTAACCCTATATCTTGTAAATTTTTTGCTAACGGATTTCCGAAACCTACAATAGAAACAAAAAACATAGATAAAAAATAATGATAAGGTAAGTTAAAATTTGAAAGCCTTTGGGGTCCCACCATGATCATAATTTTGTAAAGTAAAAATGAACAACACCAATAAAGCAATAGATTAAAGAAAATTATAATATGTGCACAAAATTGATAGATCTGATTTATTATAACTCAAGGAGCTTGGATCTCCAATGTGTATAATAGATTTATCCCAAATCTAGGGTTACAATGCAATGTATACTTTGATACAATTATTACAATGTGAGGGTTATAAAACCCTTATTAAAAATAATGTTGGTGTCTTGTAAAATCATCTTCACGTGGGCTTGCATATCACTACGAGACCACCCGATCTGTAATAGTAGTTAAGAATATAGTTCTTGTACCTAAAAATACATCACAACACAAATATATTAGTAGCATATGTGAGGGCTCCACTATAAATATACAAACCCTACATGCAGTGATGATGAAATGTAAGTAAACACATAAAATGTAAGTTAAGAAATAGTACCTTGTACCTTGTCAAAAAATACCTGATTTATCTGGTCTATGTTTCTACTTCTCCGATCTGATAGATCACGAATGCCCATGAGCATTTGAGTGTTTGTTGATGGTAAACTGACTTAGGGGAAACACCCTGGAGTTTTTTAAGGGAGCTATGAACACCCTATAATGTTCCTAGAATTATCAACAACATTTGAGGAATTCCCAATATCGTTTGAGGGTTTTGGGGATGTGTATAGTAGAACCAAATCTAGTTCACAAGGGTTTTGATGATGGAAATAGAGGATGCGATGGTAGTGAGGAGAGAGAATTTTAGAAAAATTCCAGGTTTTGGATGATGATGGATGCAGGGAATAAAAAATTAATTTTAGAATTGATCAACTGTTTAACAAATCAATTAACTACTTAACCGCTTAACCCTTATTCACAAAAGTGAATGATCTTTTATAACTTATATTCAACATGTTAGGGTTTCTATGACACCAAAGGGCATCCAAGATTAAAATATAATGAATGGTTAAGATTATAACTTTGATATGTGACATGGATCAAGTTATATGGATGGTTGAGATTGAGATGTGATGAGTGGTTGAGATATATCTATATATATATATATATATATATATATATATATATATATATAAATATAAATATAAATAAATAAACATATATATGAATAAATAATGGATGGTTGTGATTGGATGATGTGTTGAAAACAAGTGGCAAGGAGTTGGTGTCTACAGGTAGTAGAGAAAATGAGAAGGTCTATAATTGCTTTAATCTCATAAATGAGAACTTTAATAGTTTTTCCTTCTCATTGTTGATTTCTATGCCATAAGAAGTTAGCTTCCTAGCAAGTTTTATGTTCTTAGATTGCATGTTGTTATGTTTATATCATTTTCAAGGACATGTTTTTTTGTATAGATAAATACCATTTTACCTATTTTTAGAGCATGGTATTTTTATTGACTTAATCACTTAAAAATATAGGTATTAAATTTTTAGTTGTAAAATAATTAAAAACTTTATATAATTGGTTTTGTTCATTTGAAAATTTTAGATTCATTATCATATTTGATAGTAGATTTTTTTAAGGAGTTATGTTCATATGCAACTACTAAATAGTAGGCCAAAATTCTTGGAGATTTTTTTTTTTATAACTATTTGGTTAGTTGAAACAAGCCCCACATATGTTACATCATGACCACTTTATAATGATATTTGAATAAACCAAATAGTTGTATTTTATATTTCAATTATGCATATATTCTCTAGAAATATTTAAATTCAGGTCTCCACATTGAAATCCCTTATTTAACCACTTCATCTCATTCTATTTGATTAAATTTTTATCATTTATATGGTGATGAAATCATAGGCCCCGATTATTTAAACATATTTAATTTTTTTATAACTCTACCACCTTTCAATTTGTTCTGTAGGTCTCCTAGTTAGAGTACATAAGAATTAACATTTACAACCACTTAAATTCTACAAAAATATTGGAAATTATCTCTTAAATCATGAAAAAAACCGAAAAGATAAAATATAAAGAAGTTTGAAAAAGCATATGTGAAGGACATGATAAGAGGAAAATGTTTTCATAAAAAGATAAATGACATATTAAAGCTAGAATAAAATATCACATTTGTAAAAGATTCATTATGTTACAATAATTTGTATTACAATATCACATAAATATATAGCATATTACATTCCCTAAATATCAAACTGCTTGATAAAAAAATATCTCACAACCAATTTAACTTAGACTCAAATATGATATGCAATTATGTTGTCATGTTAATATATAAATTTATTCCAACATTTCTCCTTAATGATTAAACCATATACCCCTCAATTTCTTGTCATTAACACATGCATGAGCATTCCATTTTAATGAAGTATTATCATTACATCCGTATTGCCATCACACTTAAGCAAACACAATAATGAGATTGGAGACTCAACTAAAAAAATCCTAAACCCAAAACCAAACATTGATATGCCTTTGATATTTATACAAGAAGCAATTTTTAACCAACCATATAATGTGGTAAAACTAAAGAGCCAAATTGAACTCTAAATTTCATTACACTAATGCACTACTTTGAACTCTCTAAGCAATAAACCAATCTAACCAATATAATGACCAATATAAAAAATTAGACTAAATTTCACACTTCAAATTTTGAACTCTCCAAGCAATGAGCTTCACCCCATCTATCAAGCCTAGCTAGATTCTCACTCGAATCCTAAAATATTGTATAACAAAATTTATGTTAACGATCCATCAACTAAAAGTATGTTTCCATAGGTGATGTTTTGATTCTAAATTTTCCTTTTTATCACCTTCATAACCTTAACTTAGATGTCGATTAAAATGGAATCCTTAGAAATAAACCTCAAGTATCAAGTGATATAATGCAATGAATCTCTTCTTCTCATGCACATACACCTCAAAATTCTTAGTTTTGAGTTGTACTGAAATAAGTAATTTAGTGCTAAATATAATTCTAACAATGATTGAAAGAATTATTGATAAAAGCATAACTAATATCACATATCCAATAATAAAAGTATTCATTAAATGAAATATGGAAATGTAAAATAACAAGAAATGTGGGAATTCAGGAAGATTAATATTACTATTTCTAGCCTCTTTAAGAGGATAACCTCCTTAAAAAATATTCCAATTCTTCACTAGTCCTATGAGGGTTACATCATTCCCTTTTTAAAATATTTACAAACATATGTCTTGACATTCTATGAAAATATTATACAACAAACTTCTTTGATACGATGACAATATTCTATGATAATATTTTTTACTACATATTCTATGATAGTTACATTCATGATTTCAAAGTGATCACAAACATGATTATATGACACATAATCCTACCTATATCTAAATTAACACACACTTATAAATTAATACATGGTCTACTTTATATATAAAATAATATGCCACTATGAGTTACAATTATGGGGAATGTAACATGCCACCCCCCTTTACTGAAGCTTTTTCCTCAAAGTTGAAAGGTCAAAAACTGTTGCTAAAATTATTGCATTGTCTCCCAAGTGTTATCTAATAGTTGAAACTCTTACCACTGCACAAACACTTTGATGATATCATGGAAGTGAATATGTCAAGTTCTTTGATCTAGAATAGTTTTTGGATGTAGAAAAATAGATCCTTCTTCATCTAATTTAGGAAGGACCATCTATACTTAGATGTACATTCCTACCACCTTCTTCAAGAAAGATACATTACAAATAGGGTCATTATTGTATGTTCTTAGTAGCTCCAACTTTTAATAAACATCCTCTATCCACTGAAGTACCTTGTAGGGTCCATATAACTTAGGTTCCAAGTTGTGTTGACCTTTTTATTTGAGGAACATTTGCTTGTAAGGTTAAATATGAAGGAATACCATGTCGCCCTTTGCAAATTCTCTCTCAATATTGTTTTTATCTCCCTATAGTTTCATGTGGTTCTAGGTGATTATTATTTTTATTAGGGTAGTTAAGAATTCCTACCATCTATTGAGTCAAGATTTGAGTTGTTGAGTAGGTAATAACTGTTAGAGGTATTTGACCATATGATACCTCATACAACATCATTATTGTGGTTGTATGAAAAATAATGTTGTATCACCATTATGCTAAGAGAAGCCATTGATTCCACTTGAGTTGGTTATTAGAGAAAACAATTTGAAGATATGTTTCAAGATATTTATTTACCACCTCTATATGGCCATCAGTCTATGGGTGATTAGATGTGCTTTGATTAAACTATGTTCCTTGAATGCAATGGAGTTCCTCCTAAAATTTACTAATGAGAACCTTTTCATGATAACTATGGAGTATAGGATCCTATGGAGACAAAATATTTGATAGATAAAAATGTGTGCCATTGTCCTTGCAGTATAGGCATGACCTAGGGAGCATAATAGAACATATTTGGTCAATCTATCTATAATCACCATGTTAACTAACTTTCTACTAGATAGAGGAATCTCTTCAATGATATCCATTGAAATATGAATCCATGGTGATTTTGGAATGGGTAAAGGTTGAAGTAACCATAGAGTGTTTATTGTTTCTCCTTTTTTGCATTGGTAGGTATTACAAGAATCCACAAACTAATTTACACTAGACTTCAAACCATGCCAATATAAGTTGCATTTTACCCATTCATGAGTTTGCATGAAGCCCGTGTGTCCTATTGGAGAAAACTGAAATTCTATTAAAATATGGGATTTGAGTTCTAAAGTGGATGGAATAACAATCCAATGCTTGTAGCATAATTCCCCCTGCTTCCATGAATAATTGGGATGATCCTTTATCATTATCTAGAGATCCTAAATGACTACTACATGTATGGTTCCATCCTATCATTTTGACTTGGGTATTTCTACCCAATCATCCTATTGGAAATATGAGCAAGTTTTGTTGTCATTGATGTCAAGAGGTTGATGTCCAAGTTTCATCATCATTAAAGTCATCAAGTATTTTTCCAAAAGACAAGGAAGGTTGAGGACTCAAGGAAGAAGAAGCAGGTTTAAAGGCAATAATAATATTATAATAATTCATATTATAATATTCTGAGCTAAAAAGGTTGAAGTGAAGAAAACAAGGTCCAAGGAATTATTTAAAATGATTAAATCCTCAAAAGACCCATTTGATAGTTTGTGGAGGTTATTATTTAATTTATTTAAATTAAATATTTTAACCATAAGGTTAAAATTTAATTTAAATAAATATTTAAGGTGCCATAAGTCTAAAGATTGAAATTCAAATTAAAATTCGAATTGGAAGCACCGACATGTTGGAATGCACAAGGAAAGGTATAAAAAGGAGGGCAATAATTTCATTTAAAGATTATCCATGCAATTTTGTATGCTCGAGAGTAAAAGAATTTGTGCGTCATGTGAAAGAGGATAAGAGGATTTGCATGTGTTTAAGAATAAGAGGGTAGATCGTTCGATAAGACCAAGTGGAGCATAAAATCAATCACCAAGCGCTTGGTAGCGCAAGTGGCAATCAACGACTGGTTAAGGCATTGAAGTTGGGCAAGGTTAGGGGTTTGATTTGCATCCCCTTCGGTTTTTGAGTGCAACAAGATTTTTTTTAGGCATCGGGAGCAAAGAGCATAAGGTGCTTCGTGCGCTATTGGTTTTGTCTTGGGTGCGTGGCCCAATGGTAGCCAAGCCTTATGGCTTAGGCATCACGGTGATGGTAGGTCGTAGGTTCGAGTCGTGCATAGTCTTGGTGGGCGCTTTTTAAATGTGGGCCATTGTATAAGGTATGCACTGTGATTTATTTTGCTATAGTGTGAATTGCGCTAGGGGGCCACGTGATGTTTGTGAAGGTGTTTGATTAATTTTTTCTAAAGTAAAGATAGGGAGTCATAAGGGTGTTTAATATTTTATTTCTTATTTAGCATTAAAATAAAGATAGGGAGTCATAAGGGTGTTTAGTATTATATTTTTAATTAGCATTAAAAATATAGATTAGAGATATAAAGTGCTTAAGAGAAAATTGATTTCTTATGAATTGAATATTATTTTTGTGAAAAGTTTGGAGATTATAAGGTGTACTTGAGAGCTAATATTTTTGTATGGTGAGATAATTATTGAAGGAAATATTTGAGTGGAGATTTTGAAATAAATTGTTGCTATCTAACCTTAAGAATAGCAAAAAGAATTTGATTGTGATTGAGATAGGTTTTTGAAGACATATCTCCATCAAACAAAAGGTATGGGCACATCTTCCTTGTGAGTGAAATATTGTTGGGTTGGATGTTGAGAAATGCAAAGTTGGAGTGAAAAGGTTTGTTTGATAAGCATTGTTGAGTGAGTTTTCATATACATGATTGGTGAATGATTGTGAGAGCAATTGAGTGTGAAATTGAGAACTATCTTGAACTAGGGTTTGTGAAAGAACATGAGTATCATTGTTATGTGAGATTGTTTGATAAGCATTGTTGGAAATATTTGAGTAAGCTTTCATGTGCTTGATTAGGGTTTGTGAAAATATCATGAGTATCATTGTTATGTGAGTTTGGAATCATCTTGAGTCAAGGTTTGAGTTCCATAGTGTGAGTTGTTGGAAGTTTGGTGAAACACTTGGTTAGGGTTTGTAAGCAAGTTGTGTTTCATTGAGTGGATGGTTGAGTGAAGTTGATTGAGCATTATTGATTGAAAGCATTGGAGTGATAGTTCAATATTTGTGAAACAAATTATTCTTTATTTCTGAATTGATTTGAAAGTAAGTTTGAAAGTGATTGAGTGAATTGTAAGTGTGAAACATATTGAGTCTCTTACCATTCTCTATATGTTTCTATGGTTAAACAAGATTCTGAGTGAAACTTGTTTGTGTGATTGAAGAGGTTTTCTATGAGAGATTGAGTTGAGTTTTTGTATGCAAGTTTTGTAATTGATTTGAGTAAGCTTTGGTGAAAGCTTGTGAGTAGATTTGAGTAAGTCCTAGAGGGGACTTCAGGATAGAGTTAAGCAAGATTTTGTGAAAGCTTGTGAGTATATTTGAGTAAGTCCTAGAGTGGACTTAAGGACAGTGTGAAGAAACTTTTATGAAATCTTATGGGAATATTTGAGTAAGTTCTAAATAGAACTTAAGGATAGATTTAAGTGAGCTTTTATGGAATATTACAATCATATTGGACAAGTTCTAGTGAGGACTTGTTGGATAGATTTGAGGTAAGTCTTGGTGAAGACTTGTTGAGTAGATTGGACAAGTTCTAGGGAGGACTTATTGGATAGATTTGAGGTAAGTATTTGAGAAGACTTGAAAGTAGAGTTGATTGATTGATTTGTTCAAACCTTGAGTTAAGGTTTGGGGTAGATCTAGCAGAGTTGATTTATGATTAGATCAAGCTTTGTGTTAAGGCTTGAGGATAGATTTGAGATAAATATTGAGAATATTTGTGCTAGATCGAAGGACTATTTTAGTGTATATTTGAGATAGATATTGAGCATATTTATGCTAGATCGAAGGACTATGTTTAGTGTAGATTTGAGATAGATATTGAGTAGAGTTAAGAGTAAGCTTTGGAGGTGATAGAGTAGAGGATAGTAGTCTCTAGTGGATAGAGATCCATTAGCTAGGGTAGTGAGGATAGAGGTCTTCTGAGTGAGAAAATCTTATATGGAGAGAGATCCACAAGCCAGTGTAGTGGAGGTAGTAGTCTTCTAGAGGATCACCAGCCAGAGCAGAGGAGAAGGAGTTCTCCTATGGATAGAGATCCATGAACCAATTGAGGGGATTGGTGTCTCCTATGGATAGGTATCCATGAACTTGATTAGGGGATTGGTGTCTCCTTTGGACAGAGGTCCATAAACATTGTAATAGGGAAGGATTCCCAAGATATTTGTTGAGAAAATTTTAGTGAAATATTTTCTCCGTGGAGTAGCCCACATTGGGTGAACCATATTAAATTGGTGTCTCTATTGTGTGTGGTGATTTGTGCATTACTTTGATTACTATTGTTGATATTTCCATTGATATATTGGATAATATTATTTGAGAAAAGAAAAGTAAAAAGTGGTCTTATACTGTTCACCCCCTCTCAGTATAAGCTTGTGTTCTTCAATTGGTATCAGAGTGGGTTCCTTTGGAAGAGTTTAACAACTTGAAGGAAAATCTTACAAGAACATAGATGGATTCTCAAAATGGATCATCAAGGAATTCGACACCATTGTTTGATGGGAACAATTATGCACTTTGGAGTATGAGAATGAAGATTCACCTAATGGCACTTGGAAATGAAATTTGGCAAGCAGTTGAGGATGGATACATACCACCAGCAACTCCACCTACAGATAAATATGGTAAGCTCCTACAACTAAATAATTCAAAGGCAATGAATGGAATTTTAAAGGGTTTGCGTGAAACAGAGTTTATAAAGGTTATGCATTGCACATCAACAAAGGAAATTTGGGATAAGTTGAAAGGTATATATGAGGGAGACAAAAAGGTCAAAAGGGTAAAGTTGCAAAATTACAAGAGAACATTTGAAGACCTAAATATGAAGGATGAGGAAAATATTGTTGCATACCTACTTCGTGTGGATGAGGTTGTTAACTCCATGCAAGGACTTGGGCTTAAAGTTGAAGAAATAGATGTTTGTGATAAGATTTTAAGGTCACTCCCAAAAAGGTATAGTGAAAATATTTCAGCTATAGAAGAGTCAAAAGATATTGAACTTTTGACAAGGGATGAATTACATGGAATTCTCATAGCTTTTGAGATGAGAATAAAAGAGGAACCTATTCCCTAGAAAGAAGCAACCTTCAAAGTTACTAAGAAGACAAAGGGTAAGAAGTCAGATTCAAGCAATGAGTTATCCAATGATGAAGAAGCAAATTATGGCAGAAGGAACAAGGACTCAAGAAAGTATAAAGGTACAAAATTAGTTAAATGTTTTAATTATGGTAAATATGGTCACTATGCAACTGATTGTCCAGAAGCTAGAAATAGTAGTGAAGATGAGAAACAGGATCATAAGAATAGGGAAACAGGAAAACACAGGTATCAAAAGAAAAGTAGGGATGGACAAAGCAAGCAAGGAAAGAAGTTTTTCCAAAGGTATAAGAAGATTTTTTATGCAGAAAAGGCAGGTAAGAGTTCAAGTGATAGTGATGGAAGATCCTCAGATAATGAAGAAGAAGAAATTCTATTTCTAGCAGAAGAAAAGAATGTTGTTAGAAAAAGGGCACCAATAATTCTCAAGTGTTTTAGATGTGGTAACTTTGGTCATCTTGAAGATAGTTGTACAAGGAATGGATTCAGTTTTAGTGAAGATGAATATGAAGATGCTCTTGAAGGTCCAGAAGAAGAAAGTCTACTTTTGGCAATAGAAGAAGAAGAAGATGCTCCTATTGAAGATAAATAAGAAAGGAATGAAGATGATCCTAAAGGCAAAGATATAGAGGAAGAATCAGAAGAAGGAGAAGTTGATCTTGAGGGTGAGATTATTTCTGCCCTTGATGCATTAAGAAAGGTAAGAAAGCAGAACTCAAAACTCAAGCTTCAATTTCAAGAATGTGATGAAGAGAAAGGAAAGCTTATAGAAGATCTAACCAACTCAATAGCTAAGACAAGGAGATTTAAAGAGAAGTTAGAGGTAAAGGTTCTAGAATGTGAGAGATTAGAACATGAGGTAGCTTCACTAAGGAAGGAAGTAAAAGAGTCTAAAGATAAGCTACATAAGTTTGGAAGAAGCTCAAAGACCATGGATAAGATTATCAAGGTACAAATATCTTCATCAAATAAAATAAGACTTGGTTTTGAAGAAGAATATAGAGGACAAGGAGAGGAGTCAATCTCAAGATCCAAAGAAGAAGAAGCTTCAGAAGAAGAGAGTGTAAGAGAAAGTGAGACTTCTGAGGATGAGTTGGACAATAGGAAGTTCAACAAGGAAAGGAATAATGCACAAATGAGGAATAGATGGAATAGGAAACAACATAGGGTAGAAGAGACTAAGAGACCAATGGGGTCAAGGCAAGGTTTCTTCAATGGACGTTGCTTCTCATGTCATAGGTTTGGGCACAAGGCTACACAGTGTAGGACACATGAAAGATAGGAATATGGAAATTTTAGAAACAGGCATCTTTTTCAAGGGTATTGCTACTCTTGTAATCAAGTTTGGTCATAAAGCAGTTAATTGCAGGGTTCATGATAGGAATGGATATGGCTTCACCAAGAGGAACTACAAGACATTTACACCTTCAAGGAACCACAACATTAAGTGTTATAAGTGCAATAATATTGGGCATATAGCCAAGTGGTGTAGAGCAGAACTTCCAGAGACAAGCAGGAACAAGAATAGTCAGAGGAATCAGAAGGATCAGTTGAGGAAGAAGGTGGACAAAGGTAAAGATCAGTGTATGTTAGGAGTAGAGATACTCCCACCCCAAAACTAACCACCTCAAGAGAGGAGGTGGGGGAGGGGCTAAGCTAAGAGTCTCATTCTTAGCCCCAAGCCCCAAAGGTGGCCCTTTGCCATTGATGTCAAAGGGGGAGAGATTTGAGTTAGGGGGAGAGCATTCAGTCAGGGGGAGCAGTATTGGAAAAAGAAAAATAAATGGTAAAAGGTAAAAGGGTTGCCATCAATGACAAAGGGGGAGATTGTTAGAAATATGAGCAAGTTTTGTTGTCATTGATGTCAAGAGGTTGATGTCCAAGTTTCGTCATCATTAAAGTCATCAAGTGTTTTTCCAAAAGACAAGGAAGGTTGAGGACTCAAGGAAGAAGAAGCAGGTTTAAAGGCAATAATAATATTATAATAATTCATATTATAATATTCCAAGCTAAAAAGGTTGAAGTGAAGAAAACAAGGTCCAAGGAATTATTTAAAATGATTAAATCCTCAAAAGACCCATTTGATAGTTTGTGGAGGTTATTATTTAATTTATTTAAATTAAATATTTTAACCATAAGGTTAAAATTTAATTTAAATAAATATTTAAGGCGCCATAAGTCTAAAGATTGAAATTCAAATTAAAATTCGAATTGGAAGCACCGACGTGTTGGAATGCACAAGGAAAGGTATAAAAAGGAGGGCAATAATTTCATTTAAATATTATCCATGCAATTTTGTATGCCCGAGAGTAAAAGAATTTGTGTGCCGTGTGAAATAGGATAAGAGGATTTGCATGTGTTTAAGAATAAGAGGGTAGATCATTTGATAAGACCAAGTGGAGCATAAAATCAATCACCAAGCGCTTGGTAGCGCAAGTGGCAATCGGTGGTTGGTTAAGGCATTGAAGCTGGGCAAGGTTAGGGGTTCGATTCGCATCCCCTTCGATTTTTGAGTGCAACAAGATTTTTTTAGGCATCGAGAGCAAAGAGCATAAGGTGCTTCATGCGCTATTGGTTTTGTCTTGGGTGCGTGGCCCAACGACAGCCAAGCCTTATGGCTTAGGCACCGTGGTGATGACAGGTCGCAGGTTCGAGTCGTGCGCAGTCTTGGTGGGCACTTTTTAAACGTGGGCCATTGTATAAGGTATGCGCTGTGATTTATTTTGCTATAGTGTGAATTGTGCTAGGGGGCCACATGACGTTTGTGAAGGTGTTTGATTAATTTTTTCTAAAGTAAAGATAGGGAGTCATAAGGGTGTTTAATATTTTATTTCTTATTTAGCATTAAAATAAATATAGGGAGTCATAAGGGTGTTTAGTATTATATTTTTAATTAGCATTAAAAATATAGATTGGAGATATAAAGTGCTTAAGAGAAAATTGATTGCTTATGAATTGAATATTATTTTTGTGAAAATTTTGGAGATTATAAGGTGTACTTGAGAGCTAATATTTTTGTATGGTGAGATAATTATTGAAGGAAATATTTGAGTGGAGATTTTGAAATAAATTGTTGCTATCTAACCTTAAGAATAGCAAAAAGAATTTGATTGTGATTGAGACAGGTTTTTGAAGACATATCTCCATCAAACAAAAGGTATGGGCACATCTTCCTTGTGAGTGAAATTGTTAAGACCCCAAGGTCTTACTATAAAATTATTAACAAATTAATGTAAATGTAATTGTAGGCCACTCAAAGGGGGCTCCCTTGTAATCACTTTGCCACTATAGGGGGCTCCCTCCTTAGAATCTATGCTTATTATTCTTCTTCTTGGATGATTTGATATGGATGACCAACCTAATATATATATCTACCCTAAAGCTACGTTGGTGAAGAGACATGATGGTTCACGTTATGAAGGGTTGTGATGGTTCACTTTATGAGTTAATATAATAATTAAATGATTAATAATACTAACTAATACTAACTA
This sequence comes from Wollemia nobilis, assembly GCA_028583015.1. Classification (NCBI taxonomy): domain Eukaryota; kingdom Viridiplantae; phylum Streptophyta; class Pinopsida; order Araucariales; family Araucariaceae; genus Wollemia; species Wollemia nobilis. Next base: position 8,868,606 of record JAQPPZ010004842.1, read on the forward strand.
ATAATGTTAGGATTGAGGATCCTAACATGCCACCCTCCTTAAAAAGAGATTTTTCCTCAAAGCTCAAGGTGAGGAGCTTTATGTTTTGTTTTCCAAGAAGGATTTGCATAAGTTCTTGGACTCTTTTAATGGCATCCTTTCGTAGGTAGGGATATCGAGAAGGATGAAGCATTAGCGGGGGGTTGCCAAGAACAATAGTAGAATATTCCTTAGAAAAATCATGACGACGATGGGAGGGCAACCCTTGGGGTTCCTCAAATACTTCATAATGATGCATCAAAAGTGATGGTAATGATTTCATATCCTTTTTTGGTTCCTTGGTAGAGCCAACGGAGAAGGAGTGTGTAGTCACTCTACATTGGTTCTGAATAGGTTTGGTCATATGACAAGAACTCACTATTGATGAGGAAGGTATGTGTAGGTCTTGTAGAGTGCATGTTTGGCTAGCATTTATCACTTTGGGTATGTCTAACTCATCCTTGGTTGGTACATCAATCACTTCTTGCACATCGATATCATTGTCTTCATTGTGATGAGTAGGTGCACTGGTCGCTTCGAACACAACTACCTCATTTGCTTGCTCTATGGAGAGATAGGAATCAACTTCCTTCAATAAATACAATGTTAGTGTAGCACATTTATGGTGGGGTCCAAATTGTTCATCACAATTATCACAAAGTCCTTTTGCTCATCGTTCCTTCATCTCCTCAAATCTAAGATGTTTAATTTGTAAAGTTAGTGTAGCACATTTATGTTGAGTTAGTTTTCATATACATGATTGGTGAATAATTGTGAGACCAATTGAGTGTGAAATTGAGAACTATCTTGAACTAGGGTTTGTGAAAGAACATGAGTATCATTGTTATGTGATATTTTTTTATAAGCATTATTTGAAATATTTGAGTAAGATTTCATGTGCTTGATTAGGGTTTGTGAAACAATCATGAGTATCATTGTTATGTGGGTTTGGAATCATCTTGAGTCAAGGTTTGAATTCCATAGTGTGAGTTGTTGGAAGTTTGGTGAAACAATTAGTTAGGGTTTGTAAGTAAGTTGTGTTTCACTAAGTGGATGGTTGAGTGAAGTTGATTGAGCATTATTGATTGAAAGCATTGGAGTGATAGTTCAAGATTTGTCAAACAAATTATTCTTTATTTCTGAATTTATTTGAAAGTAAGTTTTAAATTGATTGAGTGAATTGTAAGTGTGAAACATATTGAGTTATATGGTTAAACAAGATTCTGAGTGAAATTTGTTTGTGTTATTGAAGAGGTTTTATGTGAGAGATTGAGTTGAGTTTTTTTATGCAAATTTTGTAATTGATTTGAGAAATCTTTGGTGAAAGCTTGTGAGCAAATTTGAGCAAGTCCTATAGGGGAATTTAGGACAGAGTTAAGCAAGCTTTTGGTGAAAGCTTGTGAGCATATTTGAGCAATTCCTACAGTGGACTTAAGGACAGTGTGAAGCAATCTTTTTTGAAAGCTTGTGGATATATTTGAGTAAGTCCTAAAGAGGACTTAAGGACATATTTGAGTGAGCTTTTGTGGAAGCTTACAATCATATTGGACAAGTTCTAGTGAGGAATTGTTGGAAAGAGTTGAGGTAAGTCTTGGTGAAGACTTTTTTTGTAGATTGGACAAGTTTTACGAAAGACTTGTTGGATAGATATAAAGCAAGTCTTTGAGAAGACTTGAAGTAGATTTGATTGATTGATTTATTCAAACCTTGAGTTAATATTTGGGGTAGATCTAGCAAAGTTGATTTGTGATTGGATCAAGCTTTGTGTTAAGGCTTGAGGATAGATTTGAGATAGAGATTGAGAATATTTGTGCTAGACCAAAGGGCTGTGTTTAGTGTAGATTTGAGATAGATATTGATCAAATTTATGCTAGACCGAAGGACTATGTTTAGTGCAGATTTGAGATAGATATTGATTAGAGCTGATAGTAAGTTTTGAAGGTGATAGAGCAGAGGATAGTAATCTTAGTGGATAGAGATCCATTAGCTAGGGCAGTGAGGACATATGTATTTTGAGTGAGAACAAAGGTCTTTTGTCGAGAGATATCCACAAGCCAATGCAGTGGAGGTAGTAGTCTTCTAGAGTATCACTAGCTATAGTAGAGGATAAGGAGTTCTCCTATGGATAGAGATCCACAAACCAGCTGAGGGGATTGGTGTCTCTTGTGGATAGGTATCCATGAACTTGATTAGGGGATTGGTGTCTCCTTTGGAGAGAGGTCCATAAATATTGTAATAGGGAAGGATTCCCAAGATATTTGTTGAGAAAATTATAGTAAAATATTTTCTCCATGGAGTAGCCCACATTGGGTGAACCACGTTAAATTGGTGTCTCTATTATGTTTGGTGATTTGTGCATTACTTTAATTATTTCTATTGATATTGCCATTGATATATTGGATAATATTGTTTGGGAAAGAAAAGTAAAAATTGGTCTTATACTGTTCACCCCCCTCTCAGTATAAGCTTGTGTTCTTCACATCCCTCATAATGAATACTACATAGAGGGTATCTTATGTCTCTAGCAGTCTATAAATGGCATCGATGGCTAAATTTTATTTTCCATTATAGTAGAATATATCATAGTCATATCCTAATAGCTTAAATACCCACTTCTATTTCTCAAGGTAATAAATTCTCTATTCCAATACATACTTAAGGATATGATGATGAAGTATCACCCTAACAAGAATGGTTTCCAATGGAGGACTACAAAGATAATAGCCATACTATCTTTCTCCTAAGTTTATTTTATGAGATTTTTCCATAATAGGTACTTGATTATGAATGAAATAAGTTGATCTTATTGTATGAGTATAGCCCCCAACCTCACTTATAATGCATCACTTTCTATTAAAAATATTTTATAAAAACTAGGTATTTCCAAGATTGGTATGTGGCACATAGCATCCTTAAATGTCAATAAGGCTTGCTTAACTTTGTTAGTCCATTCAATGCATCCTTATGAAACATAGCTATCAAATATGCCATAATATTGTTAGATTTTGGAGCCTTAAACATAAAGTAAATGCATTCACAAGTATATAAATAAGCATGTAAAAATATAATTATGATAATAGCAAAAAACCATGCATGAAAATATGATAGAAAACTTGATACAATTCTATAGAAATGCTCATATAGAAAGCTCACAAAATTACAATGCTCTTGTCATGGAGTTTGCAACTCCTCCATGATAGTAAAATGGAGCTACATTGTAACTACTACTACTTTCACCTATTCATTACTCAATACTCTCAACAATCACTCACAATGAGGCCTTTATATAGAAATATAGATTGTGTGCCTCTCACGCAACCCTAAGACTCATGTACATGTGGACTACATGCACATTTATATCATTGCACATTCTAATACTTGTGCATTTATTATATTACATTAATAATGCAATAACTCTTAATTTAATCCTAAACTAAATATGCACCCACGAGGGTATATTAGGAAATAACCAAATGATGTAATAGCCATATTTTCCAACACCCCCTATATTACATTATTTGGTTTTGAAGACTTTAGTCTTCAATATGGATCTACAATCTGGTATTGTAGTTTGTATTCACCTTCCTATTCAAGTAAATAGTTAGTATCTTCATAAGGGTCTATCCTTACCGATAGATATTTAATTTCATATTCATCTATAGGTTCTTCCATTTCTTCAACTTCTTGAGTATTTTGGACAATGTGTCCTTTATGATTCCTCCCTGATAATCGAGTTGATGGTATTGCTTTTATGAAGGGTATGTTCTTTGGAACTACTACTTTTGAGATTGATACTGCTTTGGCTAAAATATCATATTTTGTTGATTTCCATAGTATGTTTTATTTTCTTGGCATTGATTCTTTAGATTGAATCTACAGTAATTTATGTTGTGTCCTTTGTTTCTACATATTTGACAATATCTGTTATTCTAAGGTCTTCATCCTTTTGAGGATGATGTTATATTTTCTTGTGGATTGTCTTTTTTCACCAAAGCATTGTTAGTCATATCATATTTAAATATGTTCTATACCTCATATTCTTGGAGTTCATTGACTAACTAATCAAAGGATATATCTTTACTTAATATTTTCAAGGAGGTAACTATATGCTTGTAATTATCTGAAATTCCTCTCATGGTCACTTGAACAATAAATTTATCCTTTATTTCTTCTCCTAATGTTAATAATTTTCCTTTGATATCTACTACCTTCATTAAAAATATCTCTATAATTTCTCCATTGTTCATTTTTAATGAATATAATTGAGTTTGAAGGTTTAAAACGGTAGCTTTGTTTTCAAATATTTTCTCTAAGGATTTATAGGTGTCTATAGATGTTTTAGTTGAACTGATATAGGATTGTATTTCATCTATGATAGAAAATATTATTATCATTACTACCTTAGCATCACTTTATTCAAATTTTTGAATTTCTATATCATTTGTAACTGGTTTGTTTTTTGTCCCCATAGTAATTTCCCAAAGTTTCTCAAATGTCAAGATGGTCTTTACTTTATTTTTCCATGAGAAATAGTTTGGACCTTTAAGTAATTGATATTATGAAAGAATGAACTTATTTGATGTCATGATGGTCCTAGTAGGTTACCTTATATCTCCTTAGTATTGATATATACTTTAAATATGATTCACTTCTATCACTTGCAATCTCCAACAATAAGAATTCACTTGCAATATCATTATTTGTAGAATGCTATTAGGAATGCAATCTCCAACAATAAGAATTTAATATATTTAGTTGGATATGTCCTTCAAAAATCAATCTTCCAACTAAAATTTTGATGCAATGATAGGTTTCTAAACTTCTTAGAATTTCAATTGAAGTAGAATTCCTTATATCTCCCTAATTAGAAGTTTTAGAAATATTAAATGTTTACAAACTAAATTTTGTTTACTACTCCTTATATCTCCCTATGTTAGAGTTTGCAACTATTCTTGAGGTAATGGAAATAAATTTAATGCTTCTACTTTTAACCAAAGCCTTCTATATAACCAATATTCTTTTCTAGAGATCCTTTCAACTCCTTATTACTCCTACTTATATCTCTAGAATATTAAATAAAATTTGATATCAAACTTGCAATATAATAATGAATATTTCTCATCTTCTTAATTCTGATTTGCAAGTTGTTTGGATGCAATTTGCAAGGACTATTTTTCACTTGTTTTCCTTCACCTTGCTTGTCAATGTATTCCTCTTTGTAGACAGACTATTTTTCCTTCCTCTCTTCAACCAAATGATGGCTATATACATGCACTATATGAGGATTGAACTCTTTTTCAAATATGATCTTTTGGTGGTACGTAGCTAACACCTTACTTCTAGTTTCTATGTACTCCTTAAAATGGTAGTCTTTCACTTACTTTCAACATTACTTCAGCTCACCCACATGTTGTAGGTGAGTTGGAGAGGGTAGGGAAATCCTCCAAGGAAGGTCCCTCATTCGAATCTCCACCCTACCAAACACACATTGGGTACCTAAAATCTAGTTGATTATGTTGGTGCGATCAGGTTTGGGCATGACTCCTGGGTGATTTTGATGATGTAGAACCCCTTGTTCATGTTTTCTCAGACCAAGGTAGCCCACAAGGGGTTTTTTGTTAAATTAAAAAAAAAAAATTGCTTCAACTATCCTTTTCATTTACGTACATTGGGCACCTTCTTAACTGGATGTAATATAATATGAGTGTGCCAAGTAGTACTTGGCTTATTGAAAAATGTTCTTTGTATACCTTCATGTAGTGCATATGACATGCAGTGCTTGTATTCTACTCTCATCTTGAAAACATTTGCCGTAGCTTCTTCCTTAATACCTATGACAAGTGTTGTCATATTTTTATGTCTTGGTGGTTGATAATTTCTTTTACCTTCTTCCTCCATGCTAGGCACTTGTATATGGAGGGTTCTTCAATGTTATTTTATATTTTCCACCTATGTTGGGTGCTCATATCATTCTTGAAACATGAAACATTACACTTAAGATGCTAGGTTCTCCTAGATTTCGAGTGTGAGATGGTATATTGTACTTTTGGGTGCTTATTCATTCTCTTAAATATGGTAATCTTTAATTTGGATCAATGGAATAGCTCTCACCACATGGTAATAGGTTTTCAACTCTTCCTTGACCCTCTTCAGTGCTTTCCAACACTCAACTCTTGCTATCTACGTTTCTCCATGGAAAAATGAATTGTCTATCTTCCAAGGTTTTTTTGGATGTGTATACATGTTAGTTTCCAACTCGCATTAATGGTAATGGTGCCTACTTAGTGATGATAGAAGACTTGTACTATGGATTCAATGTTTATGCTTGTATTTTTCTCTTTTCGTAGGTTTTATTTCAGTCTCTATGTATGCATAAAATTTTATGATAATGATGCTTCATTAGGTGTATTTTAATACCTCAAATACCTAATGTTTAGAACTCTTCAGATTATCCTTGCATTTTCTTTCCAAAGGCTCTCTAAAATCTATATTTTCTATTTCTTATGATGTCCTTTAAATTATTCTCCAACGTAGATTACAACTACCCCCCTTGTGCTTGAAAATATTTTCTTTTTTTTTCTTGAAATGTGGGATTTAGATTTTTGATATGGTTGGTCGTTTTTATGGTCCAAGCTTGCTCTATAAAACTTTTTTTAATCTTCTCCAATACTATCCACAAATTTCATTGGATATGTGCACTTAACCTCGAAATTCCTTCTTCCTTTCAAGCTCTTTTCTTTGCTATATTTTGCTGGCTTCTCTTCTCCATTTTTTGGAAGTATTTCTATCCTTTTGGTGGTTATTCCTTGCCATAAAATTCTTCCATTTACTTCTTCAAAATAGCTCTCAATAAACCTACATGTAATCACTAGTTTGGTTGAAATAGAATATTGCCTTTAATGCTTGACAATATATTCATTGCTTGGATATTCTTCACTTATAAATCCAAGCTATTCAATGTAATGCTTTGCACTCTATCTTATGCAAGTATAGTCTTATTTTATTTATAATAAGCAATAGAATGTTGAAAAATGTCTTTCTCTCAAAATATACCTAACTTCTATTTTCTTCTATGTGTAGGTATGAACCTTGTAAATATAACTTTTGCACTATTTTTAAGACTTGAAATCAAACTATTTTTTTGCAACTCTTTGAACTTTAAAACTGGTGATTGATAAACCTTAATAAGAAACCAAATATGAAAGCTCAACTAATGAACTTATGCACCTTATTTTTACATACCTTTTATTCTCATAGATAATGGAGATAGTGGTGATTCCAGTCACTTCAATAGCTACCTTCGGTGGATGATTTGTAGCTCTTCTATGCTGTCCAAAAAATAGCTCTTTTCTCACCTTTTTGTGGATTCAATACCTTATCGATTTGCTGCTCTAAAATCTGATTTTTAGTAGCCACTAATGCTGCCCAAAGTTTCTGAAATTTTTAGCACTAAGCAATCTTGTTTGTTGCTTCTAATTTCTTTGATTTTTTTTCCTATTCACTGTCCACAAACTATGTATTTTGCAGCTCTAAGTGTTGTCAATGTGCTTCCTTTTATTTATCTTCAAATATGATTTTTTTCTATATTTTAAGGCAATCAATACCATCACTGAAATGATATCCTTTAATCCCAAAAATTTGGTAGGATTTTTCCCAAATCATAGTTGAGATGTATGCTCAATAAATTCTTCAATGACGGACCCCAAATATCATAGATTTGGTTTTTCTTCTTTCTCTTTTCTCCTACCAAATTTTGACTTCAAAGTAAATATCCTCCTCAAAAAATCTATCAATCTTGAGATCTATTCAATACTTTCTTTTTGGTTTGACAATCTTCTTGCCAAACTTTCTCCTTTGGGCTTGTTATCATATGTCGATAATTTTCTCAATTCCTTAGCTTCTTCTTTGGTAGTATTTTCTCCAATAAGTCCTTCTAGGGAATCCTTCAATGAGGCTCACCAAGCCTTCTTCTTATTTCTCCATGATATCTCTCCATGGTTCTCAATATTTTATCTACAAAATTTTCAAAGAGACCTTCCTTGACCTCTTCAATATTCAACTATGGAAATGAGATCTCCTTATAGGATCTCCTGAATCTACTTCTACTGAAATATGCAATAGAACATTTTGTTAGTTCTTTTGAATGCTCAATATTCCACTATGGAATTTCTTCAATAGAGCCTCCAATGGACCTCTTCTTCAATAGAGTCTTCAATGGATATTTTATTCAATAGGCCCTTCACTGGGCCTCTCCTTCAATATGGAGTTTTCAGTCTTCAATGGAGATCACCAATCTCCAATATTTGCAATGACTCTTCTCCTTGAGTCTCTTTTATCTTCAATGGTATTTCTTTCTAAGACCTTATTATATTTTATGGCTTCCTTGTCCACTAGCTCTCTCCTTGATCTTTCAACTAGGAGTCTTCAATCTATAAATATTTTAATGGTACCTTTCTTTTTTTGGCCTCCAAATCATCAATCCTCATTTTTATACAACAAAGAATCAATCCTTACATGAGAAAAGTAACTTTGAATTTTACGCAATGAAGATGAAGTTCTTCTCTATCTATTGTAGGAAGCTTCCCACCTTCTGAGAGTTAATGTTTTGCAACAATAAAAACTTTGATGATAGTAACCCAATGGTTCTCCTGAAAACTTTTTTTTCTATTTTCAATGAAATGTGAGAGATATGAAGAACAAAAGCTTATAATGAGTGGGGTGAATAGTATAATATAAAACTTTTCTCTTTTCTTTCCAAAGTAATAACTTCAAATAATATCAATGCAATAATGAAACAATGCACAAATCACCATACACATAAGAGATAAATATTTTACGTGGAAACACCCTCTCGGGATAAAACCATGGAAAAATATTGCTTATATATTTCTTCAATAAATTGTATGGGCACCAACCCATAGGAGACACCAATCCCCTATAAAAGTTTATGGACACCAATACATAGGATACACCAATCCCCTATACAAGTTTATGGACACCAATCCACATTAGACACCAACCCCCTTACTCAAGTTCATGGACACCAATCCATAGGAGACACCAATCTCCTCTGAAGTTCCTAGACACCAATCCACAAGAGACACCAATCTTCTCTCAAATTTATGGAAACCAATCCATAGGAGATACCAATCCTCTTGCTCAAGTTCATGGAGACCAATCCATAGGAGAAAACAATCCCCTTGCTCAATTTCATGGACACCAATCCATAGGAGACACCAATCCCCTCTCAATTTCATGGACACCAATCCACAGGAGACACCAATTACTTATAAAGTTCATGGACACCAATCCATAGGAGACACCAATCCCCTCTCAAGTTCATGGATACCAATCCACAGGAGACACCAATCCCCTCTCAATTTTATGGACATCAATCCATAAGAGACACCAATCCTGTCTTAAGTTAGTGGACATAAATCCATAGAAGATACCAATCCCATCTCAAGTTTAGTCAACACTCTGCTCAAGTCTATCATAAAATCTTGCTCATAAACTAGCTCACAAACATTGCTCAAATCTGCTCCAAAACCTACTCACAAAACCTACTCAAATATGCTCTAAAACCTACTCACAAAACCTACTCAAATATTCTCATAAAACCTGCTCATAGCCTATGCTCAAATATACACACAAACACTACACATGTACTCCTAAATCCAGTCATACAAATCTTATCTATAATTTTTCTTTTTCCTTCTTCAACTAATAGCAATACACACATATTCTACCCAAAAATATTCAAGAATATATTGAGGATGATATGCACTATTGTAGTAAGCTTTAAAATAACCAATATGTTCTTCACATTCACTAAGTATGTCGCTTCCACATATCTCACATTTATTACATTTTAAAGGTAGCTCAAGTCTAGCATTGGATAACTTACTTGTGTGTTGACTTAGAGATGCTAATACCTTGCTCTTATTCCACTATCATGTGTACCTCTTATTCTTACTGAATTGTCCTTCCTTGTTAATTGAATGTTTGGGTGAATATGTGCACTTAATATTCTTTGACACCTTCACTTGTTCCAAATTTGTGCCCTCCAAATATACCTAAGTAAATGATGATCTTCCTCTTGCATGTGATTTTCAAATCTGGTCCATAATTCTCTTTTTCCCTTATTTATTAAATATCAAATCAACCACTTTAAACCTTTCAAAACATACACAATAAAGCTTAAAAATAACTCCTTATATATCCCTTTTAAAACTTACAATATAAAGCTTTATTCTAACATCTCCCTTTATTAAATTGCAAAAATGAAATCACAACATTACACCTTATATCTCCCATTTTATAATTTATAAAAATAAAATCACAATATTACACCTTATATCTCCCCTTTTATCAAATTTAATAAAATAAAATTTACCCTTACCTTGCATAGCCGCGGATGGGATTCGATCCCCTAACCTCTAGAAGTGCAACATCCTAACATGGGTGCATGATCAATTGAGCTACCACATTAGTTGAAACCAAAAGGTACATGTGAATATTTAACCTCCTCATTCCACTATTTTAACCGCTTCAGCAAAATGGGTGTCGAAGAGATTCGATCCACTAACCTTCTACTTGGTAGTGCCCTAGATATGGCTAGGCAATTGACTGGGATAACCCAGTGGATGAAACCAAAGGTGCACCATAAAATATATAGATCCTTCTTCGTGCTATTTCAAAAAACAAAAACACACCAAAATAGACATCGAGAGGTTTCAACCCTTGAACCTTCTGCACTACAGTGCCCTAGCATGAGCTAGGCTACTTGATGCTCTAACCACTCGGTTGACATAGAAGTGGTACAAATAAATAATTAAAGTTTTTTTCGATCATGTATACACTGCAAAACTTGCACTCCTCTCCTCCCTTCTTTTGCTCGCTACCTCTTTCCACTCAAAGGATATATTTGAATTCCATGCATATGCCAAAGTGAATTAGGATCTCATATTTATATTAATATGCTTGTCATTCACACCCAAATAATTCAGCCTATCAATTTGAAAATTAAAAATTTAATTCCTTTTGCATGGTGCAATCAAGGAGGTCAACCCAACATTAAAATATCTAGACTATATTTAAATCCTTTGATTTAAATATAAACCTCCCACTTTAATATTTAAATATTATTTAAATATTAAAGCACCCTTGAAGATATCTACCTTGAACTTCAATGATAACTCATCATTTCAACCTTGAAGATATTTTTGCCTTTGACATCAACACTCATCCTTAAATATATTTATGCCTTTGACATCAACATTTCATCCTTGAAGATATTTTTTCCTTTGACATCAATGACAACTCAATATTTCTAACAATCTCTTCCTTTGTCATTGATGGCAACCCTACAATGAAACTGTCCTTTATTGCAACATGATCACAAATTTCTCCCCCTGAATAGCTTCTCCCCCTTACTAAAAATCCCCCTTTGACATCAATGGCAAAGGCTCCTTAGGGCTATAAGTTAAAAAACTTGACAATGCCCCCTACTCCCTGCTCATACTGAGACACTCAATGATGATATGGGAGTGAAACTCCCAAATTTCTATGCTCCTCTTCTTATTTTATTTTCTTTCTCCAAAATTTGGAGGTCATACCCTTTTGAACATTTTGACCATTCTCATTTTTTATTGACTTTAAAAAAATTAGGAAAACTATTCTACATGATCTAGATGTAAGCCCAAAATTGTTACATTTGTAACAAATGATATTGTAGTGCATGAGAGGTGCAAATAAATTGAAATTCCTCTGGGTGAAGCCAAAATTATTCATAGTATGGACCCTACAATTTACAACTTTATGACCAAATTGGTTACAAGAGAAACAATAACCATGGAAGAAATGTTGAAACCTATCTGATTGCCTTGGAGGATATTGTCACATGGTTCTCTCATTGCTATTTACGTGATGCACTTTGTTCCTTGATGATGCTTTGTTTTCATATTCCTTAATTCTTCAACTTCTCAACACATCATTATAGGTGTTAGGTTCCTCTTTAATTATTTTCTTTGATGTCTTTTTTCCTTTTGAGCTTAACTCCCCCTTTTGTTTTCTTTGACTTTCTTAAAAACCAAGTCCAGTCTCTATAGTCGAAGATCGATGTGCTTTGATAATTTCACCCATGATTTTTGATCTTTTCTCAAACCCATGTAGCTTATCATTAGATTCTTCCACTTCCATCCTTAGAGAGACAACTTCATGTTCCAATTTTTCACATTCCAACTCTTTTGCCTTTAACTATTCAGCCATACCTTCTTCAATTTGCCTTGCCTCTTCAATTTTAACTTTCAGGTCAATGAGTTCTTGTGACAAATTTATCTTTGTCTTCTCATCCTATTATAATTGATCTTTCAATATTGAGTTATTCTTTCTAATCTTCTTCAACTCTTTAAGATCAACAACAAGTTCCTCTTCAATGTCAACCATGGCTTCTTCTTCATTTTATGAATATTTCTCTTGGTATTTGACAACAAGCTCATCTTCTTTATCTTCTATGGCCAAAAATAGGATTTCTTCTCTTTCACTATTTGAGATACTTTCATCACTATTGTTGGAAGAACTGCTTGCTTCTTCAACATAAAATATCTTCTTGTATCTTTGAAATATCTTATTATCATGCTTGTTTTGACCATACCTATTTTTATTTTCATTGAAAAAATTTCTTTCTTTTTCTTATATTCCTTTTCTTCTTCACTGTTACTACTTCTAGCTTGTGTACAATTATATGCATAGTGACCAAAGGTTACCATAGTTAAAATATTTCATAAAATGCATGCCTTTGTGTTTTCTTGGACCCTTATTATTCCTTCGCACGAAGTTAGCTTCTTCTTTGCTGTTTGATTATTCACTTGATTATATTTCCTTATTCTTTGTCTTCCTTGAAGCTTTAAATATTGCTTCCCATTTGGATGTTTAATATTTTTTAGTCCTCATCTCATAAGCTATGAGAATTCCATGTAGCTCGTCCATGCTTAAGGTTTTAAGATCCTTCATCTCTTCTATTGTTGAAACCTTTGCATCAAACCTCATGGGAAGTGACCTTACATTTTTTTTAATAATCTTAGAGTCTTCAATATTTTCTCCAATTCCATGAATGGTTTTGACAACCTCATCAACTCGGAGAATATACTTGGCAATATCTTCCTCATACTTCATCTTTAACTCTTCAAACTTCCTCCTATGGGTTTGAAGTTTTACCATTTTAACCTTGTCATCTCATTCATATATTCTTTATAAATTGTACCATTTCTATTTTGCTGAGGTTAATTACATGAATTTCACAAACTCTGATTCACATAACTCACTTAATAATACATTCATTGCCCAGGTATTATTTTCAAATAGTTTCTTGCCATCTCTATTTATGGGAGGATTTGTAGGTGGTGTGGAACCATCCTCAATGGATTGCCATTTATCATAGCCATGTGCCATCAAATAAGTCCACATCCTTATGCTCCATAAATTATAGTTAGTCCCATCAGACTATGGTACCCTATTTAATGAAAAACCTTGATGGATAGCCATGTGTGTTCTTGTAAGATCTTCCTTCAAGATATTAGGCTTTCACAAAGAAACCTACTATGATACCAATTGAAGAACACAAGCATATACTGAGGGGGGGTGAACAGTATAAGATAAAAAATTTCTCTTTTATTTCCAAAGCAATAACTTCAAATAATATCAATAAAATAATGCAACAATGCAAAAATAACCATACACACAAGAGACAAATATTTTACGTGGAAAAACCCTCTCGAAATAAAATCACAACAACATATTGCTTATGTATTTCTTCAATAAATTTTGTGGTCACTAACCCATAGGAGACACCAATCCCATATGCAAGTTTATGGACACTAATCCACAGGAGACACCAATCCCCTTACTCAATTTCATGGACACCAATCCATAGGAGACACCAATCCCCTCTCAAGTTCATGGAAACCAATCCACAAGAGACACCAATCCCCTTGCTTAATTTCATGGACACCAATCCATAGGATACACCAATCCCCTATCAATTTCATGGACACCAATCCACAGGAGACACCAATCCCTTCTCAAGTTCATGGACACCAATACATAGGATACACCAATCCTCTTTCTAGCTTGTGGACACCAATCCACATGGGACACCAATCCCCTCTCAATTTTGTGGACACCAATTTACAGAAGACACCAATCCCCTCTTAATTTCATGGATACCAATCCATAAGAGACACCAATCCCCTCTCAAGTTCAGTCAACACTCTACTCATAACTGTCCTAAAATATTTCTCATAATCCTACTCACAAATACTACTCAAATCTACTCCAAAAACTGCTCACAAAACCTACTCAAATTTGTTCCAAAATTTTCTCACAAAACCTGCTCAAATCTACTCACAAAACTTGCTCATAGTCTATGCTCAAATCTGCTCACAAACACTACTCATCTACTCCCAAATCCAATCATACAAATCTGATCTATAATTTTTTTTTTGCTTCTTCAACTAACAACAATACACACATATTATACCCAAAAATATTCAAGAACATATCAAGGATGATATGCACTAATGTAGTAAGCTTCAAAATGACCAATATGTTCTTCACATTCACTAAGTTTGTCACTTTCACATATCTCACATTTATTACATTTTAAAGGTAGGTCAAGTCTAGCATTGGATAACTTACTTGTGTGTTGACTTGGAGATGCTAATACCTTGCTCTTATTCCACTATCATGTGTACATCTTCTTCTTACTGAGTTTTCCTTCCCTGTTAATTAAATTCTTGGGTGAATATGTGCACTTAATATTCTTTGACACCTTCACTTTTTCCAAATATGTGCCCTTCAAATCTGCCTCAGTAAATGATGATCTTCCTCTTACATGAGTTCAATAATTCTCTTTTCCCCTTCTTAATTAGATATCAAATCAACCACTTTAAACCCTTATCACTTCTTTCAAAAAATACATAATAAAGCTTAAAAATAACTCCTTATATATCCCTTTTAAAACTTACAATATAAAGCTTTATTCTAACAACATCTCCCTTTATTAAATTACAAAAATGAAATCATAAAATTACACCTTATATCTCCCCTTTTATAATTTACAAAAATAAAATCACAATATTACACCTTATATCTCCCCTTTTATCAAATTTAATAAAATAAAATTTAATCTTACCTTGCATAGTCACGAATGGGATTCGATCCCCTGACCTCTAGAAGCGCAACATCCTAACATGGGCTCATGACCAACTGAACTAAAGTAGTAGTTGAAACTAAAAGGTGGAAGTGAATACTTAACCTCCCCGTTCCACTATTTCAACTACTTTAGAAAAATATGTGTCGAAGAGATTCGACCCACTAACCTTCTACTCCATAGCACCCTAGCTTTGGCTAGGCAACTGACTAGGCTAACCTAGTAGATGAAACCAAAGGCACACCATAAAATATATAGCTCCTTCTTCATGCTATTTCAAACAGTAAAAACACACCAAAATAGGCATCGAGGGGTTTCTATCCTTGAACCTTTTACACCATAGTGCCCTAGTGCAAGCTAGGTTACCGATTGGTCTAACCACTCAGTTGAGATAGAAATGGTATGAATAAATAATTAAATTCTTCTTTCGATTGCTACTACGCTACCAAACTTACACTCCTCTCCTCCCTCCTTCTCGTTGTCTCTTTCCACTCAAAGTATATCTTCAAATTCCATGCATATTCCAAAGTGAATTAGGAGCTCATATTTATATTAATATGCTTGTCATTCGTGCCCAAAGAAGTTGACCCATCAATTTGAAAATTTAAATTTAATTCCTTTTGCATGGTGCACTCAAGGAGGTCAACCCAACATTTAAATATTTAAACTTTAAATATTTAAACTATATTTAAATCCTTTGATTTAAATATAAACCTCCCACTTTAATATTTAAATATTATTTAAATATTAAAGCACCCTTGAAGATATATGCCTTGCACTTCAATGATAACTCATCATTTCAACCTTGAAGATATTTCTGCCTTTGACATCAACATTTCATCCTTGAAGATATTTTTGCTTTTGACATCAATGACAACTCAATATTTCTAACAAGATAATAAAAATTTCTATGACTCTATGAAAAATAATCTTCACTAGCTGGATTGCCAATCTAGTGGATACAAAAGTAAGTTCTAGTCTTCACAAGCATTACAACTCTTGTGGAAAAACTCTAACCAAATCTATAATGTGGCTTTCTCTATTTTCTATCCTTGTAGCTAGAGCTACTTCTATCAAAAACAAATCTAATATGATGGTATTTTCTAGGGTTATGCACAGTGGTGAATATTCACAAATTGGGCAAATATTAGGATTTCAAAAATTATAAATTGGTGAATATGAGGACCCTTGACATCGGCTCATTCGCTTGAAATTTTTGGGACTAATTTTTTCTTAGGGTCAATTTTCCACAATATATATCCAATCATAGGCATATTTGTACTTGTTGGAAATATCTTTTCAATATTGATCTAATGGTGGTATTTTATGAAGTTATAAGGTGATTTAATAGGTCCAAATTTACCCGAAATATGACCATATATTTTAGGGCTTAAAATAGCCCAAATTTTGGTGTGAAGATTATTGATTTTATTTGCTTAGGATTTGCTTTGATTCACCTTGATTTTGATTAGGATTCACCATTATTTTACAAGTACATTTCAAGACCAACCTCTTATGCATAACCCTATTATTTGCATGTAGCGGTGCACTATGGTTGGTTTGGTTTGTAAATAATCAACAATAGTACTTGTGTCTTTCATTTGATCCACCATGGCTTTGATACCATTGTTAGATTTTGTAACCTTGAACATAAAGAAAATGCATTCACAAGTATAGAAATAAAAATACAATAATATAACTATGATAATAGAAAAAAACCATGCATGAAAATATGATAGAAAACTAGATACAATGCTCTA
The DNA here is from genome assembly GCA_028583015.1 of Wollemia nobilis. Taxonomy (NCBI): domain Eukaryota; kingdom Viridiplantae; phylum Streptophyta; class Pinopsida; order Araucariales; family Araucariaceae; genus Wollemia; species Wollemia nobilis. Next base: position 8,885,595 of record JAQPPZ010004842.1, read on the forward strand.
GAAATGCACATATAGAAAGCTCACAAAAATTACAATGCTCCTCTCATGGAGTTTGAAAGTACTCCATGATAGAAAAATGTATCTACATTGTGACTACTACTACTATCACCTATTCACTACTCAAGACTCTCAACAATCACTCATAATGAGGCCTTTATATAGAAATATAGATTACTTGCCTCTCACTCCACCCTAAGACTCATGTACATGTGGACTACATGCACATTTACATCATTGCACATTCTACCACTTGTGCATTTATTCTATTACATTAATAAAGAAATAACTCTTAATTTAATCCTAAACTAAATATGCACCCATTAAGGTAAATTAGGAAATAACCAAATGATGTAATAGCCATATTTTCCAATAAATATTCCTATGATCCTTAAGAAACTTATGGTAGTACCCTATAAGTTTGAGGAATATCCAAAGGCCCTTCAATATTTTAGGTTTGGGACACTCCTTCATGACATCAATATTTGTTGGGTCAACCACCATATCTAGCCATAATACTCCCTAAATATTCCAATTTTATTGCTTCAAAGGTGTGTTTAGATTGTTTGACATAGGACTGATTTTGTTGCAAGAGCTTCAATACTTGGTTGATATGTTATAAGTGGTCTTCCCATGTTATACTATACACTAGTATATCATCAAAACATTTAATGTAAACTTGCATAGATATGATTGAATAAATCTATTCATCAACCCTTGGAAGGTTGAAGGTGCATTCATGAGACCAAAGAGTATAACCAAGAACTCATAATGTCCTTCGTGAGTCTTGAAAATTGTTTTGGCTATGTCCTCTTCATGAATGTGAATTTTATGGTACTCTAATATGAGGTCTAATTTTGTAAAGTATTGAGTTCCATGTAGTTTGTCCAACAAGTCATCAATCATAGGGATTGGAAACTTATCTTTGATGGTTATATTATTGAGTTCACAAAAGTCCACATACTTCTCCATGATCCATCCTTCTTTCTTATTGATAATACTAGGGATAAAAAAGAGCTTGCACTTGAATAGATTTTTCCTCCTTATAATAGCTCATACACCACCTACTCAATATTATTTTTATAGTAATAGGGGTACCTATACAACTAAATATTTTGAGGTCAACTTTTACATGCCAAGTCAATTATATGGTCTTTTGATTTACTAAGAGGTAGCTATTTAGGATTATTTAAGACCTTTCAATTCTTAGCTACAAGGGCTAACAAGTATGAAAATATTTGTTCATCATGTATAGCACATAACTACATCTCGTAAAATATACCCACTATAGTCTTGTAGCCCTTCTTGTGTAGTTATTACATTTTATGAGATGTTATGACTTTTTTATTTTCCTCTTTGACTCACTAGATGGTGTGCATTCTATTGTTGGTAGTGAAACACATCCAAATTTTTAATAAGTCCTACAATATTAGTATCAAAATTTCTAGCCAAGGGAAACCCAACACAATATTCATACCACTCAATGGTACTGCATAGATATTATTTTGTAATTGATAGTTGTCTATGGATAGGTAAGAATTTTTACATATCTTATTATGGGTCATGATATCCTCATTAGAAATTTTTACATTGATGTGATCATGACCATAGATGAAACAATCCACTCTTGTAGATACACTAAGATCAATAAATTTATCTATACTATCAAATTCAAATAGGATCAAAACCTTGTGCCCTTTGAGAAACCCTTGGACTATCATGCATTGGGATTTCAATATTATTGTAAAAACATTCAATGAAATGGTGGGAGTTGATTCTACTAGAATGTTAGTTAGAGGTTTTACATTCACTAATTCTAGTTAATTTTCTACTGAATCCACAAATTCATCCCTTGTGATTGTAGAAGAATATAAAATACCATTCATATCTAAAATATAGGAGGTCATCACAGTTATAATAAAATCCCTTGGCTCTATAATTGGTCATCTCCTCAAGCATTAACCTCTTGACTATTGAGCATTTGGATCATTTTTTCTTGTGGATGTAAAATTTCTATTGTAAAATATGAGTCTCTAGAAGCCTTCCATTGGGTATTTCATTTTTTATCTACAAATTTAGTTGGACCAATGGAATTCATGTACGTAGTCGGCTTCAACATTTGAAGCTCAAGCTTTATTTATTTATTAAGTCCACCAATAAAACAACTACTTAATAATTGATACAAGAGAGCTTTTATTCTATTGTCTAGATTCCCAAAAATTGTAATATGCTCAAGTAGAGTACTTGTTTGTCGAATATTAGTGAGGGAATTATCAAAGTCTTCAAAATTTTATGGACAAAATTGACTAAGGAGTTCTCTCTTGAATTGTGTCCACCCAAGGTTTAGGATTTATCTCTACAATCATTGGTACCAATGTAGTGCTTCAAGTTCAAAATAAAAGTAGCTATAAGTATTCATTGGTCAAAAGGATTTTCATATAGTTCATATCATTACTTGGATTTAATCAACCAACTCTATATATTGGTCCCATCAAACTTTAGAAAAACTATTTTAGGATGTCTAGGAGTCATGCCTCTATTGCTCCCTAATCATTGATAGTTTTCCTTAGTAAAGTCCCTAGAGAAATTTGTCATATTCATAGGCTTCCCTATCTAAGATTCTAGTATTTTATGCTACTCTTCAAACCCTAATATGTAATGTGTTTTTTATACTTGAGAATACTTAAGATGATTTACCTAGATTAAACATGATCACTTTCATTGTTTTAATTTTAAAATTTGTCTCTATGTCCTCTTTTTTACTTTTAATTCCTTATAAATTTGATCTTACACATTGTAATTCCTCATGCCTTGCATGTTTCTTAATTTATTATTATTACATGTGTTGGCCTTTTAGCCATATTATCATAGGTACCAAATGAAGAACACAAGCTTATACTGAGAGGGGGGTGAACAGTATAAGACCACTTTTTACTTTTTCTTCCAATTCAATATTATGTTGTGTAAATATAGCAGTATCAATAGCAGTAATCAAAGCAATGCACAAAAACCATACACAATAGAGACACCACAATTTACGTGGTTCACCCAATGTGGGCTACTCCACGGAGAAAATATTTTACTAAAACTTTCTCAATCAATCTCTTTGGGAATCACTCCCAATTACAATGTTTATGGATCTCTATCCAAAGGAGATGCTGATCCCCTAATCTCAAGTTCGTGGATCTCTTCCATAGGAGAACTCTTTCCCCTTCTTCTCTGGCTATGTGATCTTCTAGAAGACTCTGTCTCTCTGCTGCACTGACTGGTGGACCTCTCTCCACTTGAAGACTCCTCACTCAGATCTGTCTTCAACTATGCTAGCTGTTGGATCTCTATCCACTGAGACTCTATCCTCTGTACTCTGTCACCTCCAAAGCTCTATCAATAGGCTCACTAAGAACCTGCTCAATAGGCTCACATAGAACCTGCTTAACAAGCTCACACAGAACTTGTCAAATCTGCACTAGCAAGCTCACCAAGAACTTGCCCAAATATGCTCTAGCAAGCTCACCAAGAACTTGCCCAAATCTGCTCTAGCAAGCTCACCAAGAACTTGCCCAAATCTGCTCTAGCAAGCTCACCAAGAACTTGCCCAAAACTATCCACAAATCTGTCCCAACACTATCCTCAAATCTGTCCCAACACTATCCTCAAATCTGTCCCAAAGGCCTTCTCAAAGGCTCAATCAATCATGCTCAAGTAGTACTCAAAATGAACTCAACAATGAATGGCAATCTCAACTCAAATTAACTTCATAGAAGCATAAAGAGAATTGTTAGAGACTCAATATGTTCTAATATCACTCTCAACCCAAATCAATCTCAACTCAACTCATAGAAGCATAAAGAGAATTGTTAGAGACTCAATATGTTCTAAACTCACTCTCAACCCAAATCAATCTCAACTCAACTCAAATCAACTCATAGAAGCATAAAGAGAATTGTTAGAGACTCAATATGTTCTAATCTCACTCTCAACTCAAATCAACCTCAACTCAATTCAAGTCAACCTCAACTCAACTCAAGTCTTATAGAACCATAAAGAGAATTGTTAGAGACTCAATATGTTCTAACCTTAATCTCAACTCAACATAGAATGATGGAATAGTTTATTTCATAGAACTTGAACAATCACTTCACACATCACTTGACTAGGCTCAATCAACTCAACTCAACCAATCATCACAAGGGACAACTCTTTCTCACACAACCCTAGTCCAAGTATGTATCAACCAACTCAAATGTTTCCAACAATGCTCAACCACAAATCTCACATAACAATGATACTCATGTTCTTTTCTAACTCAAGTTCTTTCACAACCAATGGGCTTCAACAACTATGCTTATCAAACAAGGTTTAGACACAACTCTCAATTCAGAAAACCTTGAAGCATTCAACCAACCACTTTCGAAAAGGAAACCACAAACAATCCTTTTCCCTCCAATGATATTTCAGAAATCAACCACCATAAACAATCAATAGGAGAATGTGCCCATACCTTTTATGAAGATGAAAAAACCTCTTTGTAAATCTGCCACAATCACAAAATTCTTTTGCCAATCTTCACAAGGGTTAGTAGATCACAAAATAATCAACATTACTCCACTTTTCAATAATCATCACCAAGGCCTTTAATTGCACAACTTCCTTATCTCTCCTAAAACCACTTGTACCATAAAATAAAATAAATCAAAACATTGCATAACCTTTTCACTCCCAAAACCACTTATACCATAAAATAAAATAAATCACAATATTGCATACCTTGTCACCTCATGAAAGAATTAATCCTCTTGAAAAAGAACAAGGCAAACTTCACTTTTGGAACCCCTTTGCAAAATCAGAAATATCTCTTTACACACACCTTATTTCTCCTTCTAAATAAGTTAGTCAAATAGCCCTCGAAATAAGCTTTTCGATGATATATAATATGCCCCCTTTCCAAAATAAATTGAAACCTTTACATATATATATATATATATATATATGCCAACCTCCATTAATTGCACATAGGTCGGCCCTCCATTAATTTAAACTTAAACTTTAAACTTTAATATCTTCATCACCGGAGGTCCTTTTTCGATGAAACAAAATTCCACCTTGGCTTTTAAGAAAAGCCCTTTCCACATAAGCCCACCATGGTTTTAAATAAAACCTTTTATTTTGCCTGCCTTGGTTTTCATAAAAACCCTGTATATATCCATGCTCTCCAAAATATCATAGATGATTATCTATGAAATATTTTGGCCACCAAAACTCAAATGTGATCCATGTGACATCAATGAAAACATAAAATGCCTCAAATTAACTCAAATTTCCAACAATATCCCCCTTTGTCATTGATGGCAACACCTCTAATGCAAACACCACAATCACTGCAAAAACCATCTCTGAGAATCAAAGTTGCTCCCCCTGACTCAATACTCTCTATGGAGGCTACTCCCCTAACTCAATACTCTCTTTGGAGGCTGCTCCCCCTAACTCAATGCTCTCTTTGGAGGCTGCTCCCCCTAACTCAAATCTCTCCCCCTTACTCAAATCTCTCCCCCTTTGACATCAATGGCAAAAGGGACACCTATGGGGCTAAAAGATATGACTCTTAAGCTTAGCCCCCTCACCCCCTTCTCTTTGAGGTGATTAATTTTGGGGTGGGAGTACTTTTACTCCCATATCACTTTGTTTCTTTCCTCTATCAACTTCCTTCCATGTTTTTCTGATATCCTTCTCTTGATGAATTACTTGATCTTCTTGTCTAGAACCTGTTTGACCTTCTTGCCTTGAACCTATTTGGAATTGAGTCCTACACCATTTTGCAATATGCCCAAAGTTATTGCAATTAAAACACTTGATATTGTAGCCTTTGGATGGTGCCCATGTCCTGAATTCTTTCTTGAAGTAATTTCCATATTCATTCCTTTCCTGAACCCTGTATTGTGAAGCTCTATTTTCATGACCATTATGACCATGACTTCTGAAATGTGTAGCTCTAAAACCAAAACCATGTTGCTCATTTCCTTTGCACTGAAAAGCTCTATGACCAATCCTGTTGCATGAGAAGCAATGTCCCTGAAAACCATACCTTCTTCCCTTGAAGTTTCTTCTAGCAAAATCAAACTTCTTTGATCCATGGATCCTGCAATGTATAGCCCTGTGTCCAAATCCATTACAAGAAAAACAATATCCTTGAAAAGCCCTTTGTTCATGCCTTGGTTCCTCATACCTTTCTTGACCATTATCCTTATGATCATCTTCAACTTGTGCATTGCATTCTTGAACCTTCTTTGTAGCATCTAAAACCTCTTCCTTGCCTTTCTCTTCAAGAATTTCTTTTCCCTTTGAACTTGATTCACCTATCTCAAAACAAGAACCAAACTGAATATTTGGAGCCATAGGAACTTTGGAACTTTCCTCACAAATCTTAGGTGCTTCCTTGCTTTCATATTTTAGAACTTCCTTTCCTTTTGAGTGTGATTTTTATGTACAACCTTAAAACTAACTTATCCTTGAGTCTTTCACTTCCTTAAACTTCATCTAATATTTCACATGTCTTGCTTCGTTACCCTTAATTTTTCATTCATCTCTTCTTCAATCTTATTTGCCTCTTCAATCTTTTTAGATCATATCTTGTAGGATTTGCTTTTTATCTCTTTCTTGAGCCTTTAGCTTGAGTTTTCTCTTTTATTTCTTAAACTTGTTCTGATACTTCTTTTCTTCATACTTTTGCCGATTTTTCTTTTTTTCTTACTTGGATTCCTACTTTTATATTCAATATGGAGCTTCTTCTTTTCATACTTCATTATTTGCTAGAATTGTCACTAGAACTGTTGCTTTCTTTTTCAAATACACTTTCCTTGTTGTAATTGTTGTAGTATGTGCAATCATCATCTATATGCCCAAAATCTCCACATATGAAGCATTTTAGTATCCTTAGACCTTTCTTGTACCTATCTGCTTGCTCAATGGCTATGGCAAGCTCTTCATGTCTTTCTTCAATAGATATATCCTCTTCTTTAACTTCAATACCTAGGAATAGATGTTCTTGTTTTTCTTCATTTATTCCAAAGAATGTACATTCTTCTTCATCTGACTAATCTTTATCACTATAATCTGAATTATCACTTGCTTCTATAATGTAGTAATATTTCTTTGCCAACTTTACCTTGGAATCTCCTTCATAAGTATTCCTCAACTTGGTCCACATCTCATTAGCTGAAGTACATACCATGACCTTTGCAAAATTTATCTCACGTAGCCCACTCAAAATATAATTCATTGCTCTTGCATTTATCTCAACCAATTTCCTGGTAGTCTTATCTTCCTCGGGATCACCTTCAACCCTATACTCTTTTTCAACCATTTGCCATACCTCATATCCTTGTGATATCAAGTAGTTCTTCATCCTCATGCTCCAGAAAGCATAATTGTTACCATCAAACAATGGAGCCTTATTTGTAGATAATCCATTTTATGAAGCCATCTGTGTTCTTGTAGAATCTGCCCTCAAGATGTTAGCCTTTTCGAAGGAACCCGCTCTGATACCAATTGAAGAACACAAGCTTATACTAAGAGGGGGGTGAACAGTATAAGACCACTTTTTACTTTTTCTTCCAAATCAATATTATGTTGTGTAAAGATAGCAGTATCAATAGAAGTAATCAAAGCAATGCACAAAAACCATACACAATAGAGACACCACAATTTACGTGGTTCACCCAATGTGGGCTACTCCACGGAGAAAATATTTTACTAAAACTTTCTCAATCAATATCTTTGGGAATCACTCCCAATTACAATGTTTATGGATCTCTATCCAAAGGAGATGCTGATCCCCTAATCTCAAGTTCATGGATCTCTTCCATAGGAGAACTCTTTCCCCTTCTACTCTGGCTATGTGATCTTCTAGAAGACTTTGTCTCTCTACTGCACTGACTGGTGGACCTCTCTCCACTTGAAGACTCCTCACTCAGATCTATCTTCAACTATGTTGGATGCTGGATCTCTATCCACTGAGACTCTATCCTCTGTACTCTATCACCTCCAAAGCTCTATCAATAGGCTCACTAAGAACCTGCTCAATAGGCTCACACAGAACCTGCTTAACAAGCTCACACAGAACTTGTCAAATCTAGCTAACAAGCTCACCAAGAACTTGTCCAAATATGCTCTAGCAAGCTCACCAAGAACTTGCCCAAATCTTCTCTAGCAAGCTCACCAAGAACTTGCCCAAATATACTCTAGCAAGCTCACCAAGAACTTGCCCAAAACTATCTACAAATTTGTCCCAACACTATCCTCAAATCTATCCCAACACTATCCTCAAATCTATCCCAAAGGCCTTCTCAAAGGCTCAATCAATCATGCTCAAGTAGTACTCAAAATGAACTCAACAATGAATGGCAATCTCAACTCAAATTAACTTCATAGAAGCATAAAGAGAATTGTTAGAGACTCAATATGTTCTAATCTCACTCTCAACCCAAATCAATCTCAACTCAACTCATAGAAGCATAAAGAGAATTGTTAGAGACTCAATATGTTCTAAACTCACTCTCAACCCAAATCAATCTCAACTCAACTCAAATCAACTCATAGAAGCATAAAGAGAATTGTTAGAGACTCAATATGTTCTAATCTCACTCTCAACTCAAATCAACCTCAACTCAATTCAAGTCAACCTCAACTCAACTCAAGTCTTATAGAACCATAAAGAGAATTGTTAGAGACTCAATATGTTCTAACCTTAATCTCAACTCAACATAGAATGATGGAATAGTTTATTTCATAGAACTTGAACAATCACTTCACACATCACTTGACTAGGCTCAATCAACTCAACTCAACCAATCATCACAAGGGACAACTCTTTCTCACACAACCCTAGTCCAAGTATGTATCAACCAACTCAAATGTTTCCAACAATGCTCAACCACAAATCTCACATAACAATGATACTCATGTTCTTTTCTAACTCAAGTTCTTTCACAACCAATGGGCTTCAACAACTATGCTTATCAAACAAGGTTTAGACACAACTCTCAATTCAGAAAACCTTGAAGCATTCAACCAACCACTTTCGAAAAGGAAACCACAAACAATCCTTTTCCCTCCAATGATATTTCAGAAATCAACCACCATAAACAATCAATAGGAGAATGTGCCCATACCTTTTATGAAGATGAAAAAACCTCTTTGTAAATCTGCCACAATCACAAAATTCTTTTGCCAATCTTCACAAGGGTTAGTAGATCACAAAATAATCAACATTACTCCACTTTTCAATAATCATCACCAAGGCCTTTAATTGCACAACTTCCTTATCTCTCCTAAAACCACTTGTACCATAAAATAAAATAAATCAAAACATTGCATAACCTTTTCACTCCCAAAACCACTTATACCATAAAATAAAATAAATCACAATATTGCATACCTTGTCACCTCATGAAAGAATTAATCCTCTTGAAAAAGAACAAGGCAAACTTCACTTTTGGAACCCCTTTGCAAAATCAGAAATATCTCTTTACACACACCTTATTTCTCCTTCTAAATAAGTTAGTCAAATAGCCCTCGAAATAAGCTTTCCGACGATATATAATATGCCCCCTTTCCAAAATAAATTGAAACCTTTACATATATATATATGCCAACCTCCATTAATTGCACATAGGTCGGCCCTCCATTAATTTAAACTTAAACTTTAAACTTTAATATCTTCATCACCGGAGGTCCTTTTTCGATGAAACAAAATTCCACCTTGGCTTTTAAGAAAAGCCCTTTCCACATAAGCCCACCATGGTTTTAAATAAAACCTTTTATTTTGCCTGCCTTGGTTTTCATAAAAACCCTGTATATAGCCATGCTCTCCAAAATATCATAGATGATTATCTATGAAGTGTTTTTGCCACCAAAACCAAATGTGATCCATGTGACATCAATGACAACATAAAATGCCTCAAATTAACTCAAATTTCCAACACCAAATAACCAGGATCTTGAGTAGACTCAAATATTAGAGAAACTTAATATAAATGGCCAAAATCAATGAACATAATATTCATGAAAATAAAAATAATAAGATATAAATGACCAATATCATTCATGCAATAACATGAAGAAAAAATTACAATAATATTGCTCAAATATTATATACAAGCTTTACTCAATATTCATTCAATTTATTGATATTTGATACAATACATGAAGCTTTGTATCCATAATATGACCTTAGAAAGATGAATCTTGGACTTCGACTATTGCTCTCCTCACATCTAGGAGATGCAAATTTTCCTATTTCATACATAATACAAGTCTCTCATGCCTCTTGGTTTCTCATATTTCCTCTTGTATGAATGGATTAGGGTTATGCATAGTGGCAAATATTCTCCAATTGGGCAAATATTAAGATTTTTAAAATTGAAAATTGGTGAATATGAGGACCCTCGGCATCGGCCCATTCACCTAAAATTTTCAGGACCAATATTATTTGTAGGGTCAATTCGCCACAATATATATCCAAACATAGGCATATTTGTACTCATTGGAAACCTATTTTTAAGGCTAATCTAATGGTGGTGTTTTTATGAAGCTATAAGCTGATGTAATATGTCAAAATTTATCCCAAATATGACCTTACTTTTTAGGGCTTCAAATGCCCCAAATTTTGGTGTGTAGATGATTGATTTGATTTGATTTGGATTTGCCATGATTAACCTTAATTTTGATTATGATTCACCATTTTTTTACAAGTACATTTTGATTCCAACCCCTTATGCATAACCCTGCATGGATCTTGATTATCCATTTGTTCTTTGCACAATTTATTCTATGACACTTGCACACTTTACTATATGACACTTGTGCACACACTTGCACACATTATTACATGACACTTGTGCATATTCTCACTCTTCACACTTGCACACATAATTACATGATATTTGTGCACATTCTCACTCTTCACACTTGCACACATAATTACATGATACTTGTGCACATCCTACACATAGACACATACATAAGGAAAAATATAAATCACACTCATAAACTATAGAATCACACCCTAATCTATTACATATTTATATTTGTACCATAAAGGTACCATGGGGATACATTAACATGTACCAAATAATATAGTACTCTCCAACAATGTGCTCTTAAAAACTATGAAAGCCTTTGTCATTTAATGAGGTAAAAGGAATTGTTTTACAACTTTTTTAGAAGTGTAAAAGTCCTTTATCTAATATAAATTCTACTATGATATGATCTTTTTTTATCTTCAATATTATCTCATGAGAAAATCTTTTAGCCTATTCTCATTATTTTTTACTTTGTAATTTCTTTCCAAATGTATAATCTTATAGCATTTATAACATCAAAAAAAATGATATTCTCATAATCTAGTGGTTGATTCTATTCTGTTTATTCATATTTACAGTTAATCAATTTTGAAAAGAGTTCTAAAATATTCATGATACATTTCGGTACATATAACATGTTTTTAATCCTTAGTACTTGGGTCCTCTTGGTTGAATTATCTTAGATTATTATCATATTATTTAAAACATTATTATTGGTAAGTCAATATAGTATCCCAAATATCCTAATCCACTAGCCCACAATGATATCATTTTAATAGTTTCTATTTTCACAAATAAATCCTTATTTTATGGTTTTAAATAAAATTAATATCTCCCTCTAACTCATGGACAACCACCCATTATTTATCTCTAATTTTTAAATTGGAAAATATAATAACAAAATATTTTTTAAAGGAAACTCATTTAATAGTTTAAACGTGACCTGAATTCACAATTATATCCCTAAAATGTCTTGCCAATATCCATTGAAATTGCATATTAGTCATCTACTTTTAAGAATAATTATATAATTCTCAATCATCCCATTGTTGATAATCACTTCTAGTGTGTTTTCCACCACCTAGATAGGGATTACTATAGATTTATTTTTCTTTTATCCCCAAGTAAAAAATATTTATATCTAACCAAGGTATCCTTAATTTTATTTAAAGTTACTATACATGACTACCCTTACATATTACTTAGCTTTGCCTCAAGAAATATTTTATTTTTTTTAATTTCAATAAATGTATTGAGTACTATTCAAAATATGGGACTCACTCCATACTCATGCTTGCATTAAGCAAAACGTAATAGATTTTAGTGATACATTATGAATTTAAAAAGATGTAAAATTATCAACTTATATAAATAGGGGACACATTATGATTATTATAAGCTTAATTATATTTGTTAATATTTGTAATGAAATAATCAAACATATACATTAAATATTTAAAAAATGTGTTTCCTTTAATATTTCTCTTATTTTAAAATATTTTCTTAAATAAATTATGTGTTCTATATAGTATAAATTGTAAAATAAAAGAATGTTATTTAAGGGTGTATATTGAAAATATGGAAGGTCAATAGTTTTCATCTTGCATAAAGAGTGGGCATATCCAACTAAGTGTACTTAGTAGAACCTTAAATTATAATAAATTTTAATATAAGGATATATTTCAAATTGTTTCCACCATCAAGCAATAGGTTTATTTGTATTTGAGTATATTTATATTATAATAAAGAATCATGTGTATTAGGAGAATCTAATTGATTTATCTGTTAATTTTTTTTATTAAAACTAACATATATAATGATATGCAATATATAATCACTTTTAAAATTAAGTGATATTTATTGAGGTAATAAAAATGAGTATATAGGATATAATTTTTTTAGTTAAAATAAATATTTGATATGTATATCTTTATCCTAATGAAAAAACTATTCATACCATGTTTATTAAAATAATAATTTCAAATAGTTTTGAGTAATAAATAATCAGTCTAATTGTATTTGATGGTCTTCATGATGGATCAATAAATTATGCACATTATTATATTATAGAGGAATTAATTTTATTGGTTATATTATGAAAGGAGGGTTTTGAAAGGCATACCTCAACCTTTTGCATCAACTCCGATAGAAGAGAATGCAAAAAAACACAAATTTTAGTGAACACCATGAGAGTCAACCACTCAAAGTCCATCCTTGGTAGAAAATAAAGCACAAATTTATCCTAAGAAATCTAGTACCAATGTAGGCTTGAGTTCCCCATAATTGATTTACACTCGCAAAGGATAAGGAATCTCAACCTCCACTAGTAGTCAAACCTTCTCAAAAGTCCTAAGCATTGGTAACTGAGTATGATGAAAAAATTTTTACAACAGTAAGAATCCTCGACTTCAAAATCCAAGTGACTCACAAGAATTAACCACGTCACCCCTATTATGACATTGTAAATAACCAAGAAGAATGAAACATTAGGAAGAACACCCGATATGGGAAAGGTAATATTCCCATAATAGAATAGATATTCATTTCACCCCTATTCTGACTCACAAGAATTAACCACCTCGCCCCTATTCTAACATTTTAAATAACAAAGAAGAATGAAACATTAGGAGGGACACCCGATATAGGAAAAGTAATCTTCCCATAATAGAATAGATATTCAAAAACTTCACCAACCTAGATGTGGGTCATACACAAACTCATATCACCACCTAAGCCCCACTACAAAATGGCCATGGGAACTTGATGGATAAGATGAGCATCACATCCAAAATGGGTGACATTCTACCAATTTGAATTTGATATTGAGAAATTTTTGAAGGATGTAAAATAAATCAACTATCATGAGTAATTGTGATGTAATATTATGAATTGAAAATACCTACATCTACTCAAAGTGCCACCTAAGCAAACATCCCACAAGAAAATCTTCCACCAATAGGAAATTTGGGCTTCGCATACAAAAGTACTGCCATTCTTCCAATTAAAATTCAAAGAAGCATCTTCACTTAAGACTACAAGCAATGCCATATATCGAGAGTAATGATGATGTAACATTTTGATTTGCAATTGAATGGATCCCTAACAATTATTAAGAGGATTATGCTTTAAGAAGATTTAGAAGATCCATCAGAAATTATTTCTCCACACCATTGGTGCCTAGATTAGCCAAACAGTCTGCAAGTAAATTGCCCTCCCTAAAAATATGTAACACCCAAAATTTATTAATACCCAAGGTACCTTCTCAATTCACCCATCATATTTGCAACATTCCAGCTTGGATCTAAAGAGGAATTTAGCATGTTGATCACATTCAACAAATCCCCTTCTATCTTAGCATTCATCACCCCTAATTCAACCAAAACTGTAATACCTTGTAAGGCAACTCTAGCCTCCACAAAGTGGTATGTTTGGGATAATAAATACTTATAATATACTACAATGATTTCTACCTTACTATTTCTTATGACACTGCCTACCCTAGTGACCCCTGGATTACCTTTCGAGACTTCATGGATTACCCTAGTGACCCAGTGGGAGCAACAATTAGCTGCATTCTATGGTTCTAACTGTATTTTTAATATTATTTTTTATTTCTTGATCTATTATCCAAGAAATAACATATTATAGTGTGGCGGTGGGAGTAGCAATTGGATAAATTCTATGGTTTTGGATGTAAAATATAAATCCATATTTTGTCTCAGCTACATTCCTCAATGTTTGGAGTGCCACCTATGCAAATAAAATTTGGATGCTTTGATATACAATTTCACAAGTGGGGATCACATTTCATCATTTGCTTTGATTTATTGGTCTATTATCTAAGAGAAAATATATTTGGAGCAGTGGTGGGGGCAGCAATTGGCTGCATTCTATGGTTCTAACTGTATTTTTATCCTTTGCTTTGATTTCTTGATGTATTGTCCAAGAGATAAAATATTTTAGAGTGGCAATGAGAGTAGCAATTGGCTACATTATGTGGTTCTTACTACAAAATCTAGATCGATTTTTTATCTTGGTTGCATTCATTGACATTTGGAGTGCCACCAGTCCAATAAAAAACTTGGATCCTGTGATATACAATCATACTAGTGGATATATCTTTGCATCCTTTGTTGTGGTTTCTTGGTCTATTATCAAAGAGAAAACATATTATAGAGTGGTAGTGGGAGAAGAAATTGGTTGCATTATGTGCTTCTTACTACATTTTTATCATTTGATTTAATTTCTTGCTCTATTTTCCAAGAGATAATGTATTTTGGAGTAATAGTGGGAGTAGTATTTAGCTACATTTTGTGTTTTTAACTGTAAAATCCAAATCCACATTTTTTCTTGTTACATTCCTAGAAGTTTGGAGTACCACCAGTCAAAATAAAATTTAGATACAATGATATACAATCATAGAAGCACAACTCTTATCGTATCCTTTGCTTTGATTTCTTGGTCTATTATCCGAGAGAAAATGTATTCTAGAGAAGCGACGGAGTAGCAATTGATCCTCTGGAGCTCAAGGGAAATCCTCCTTCAAAATGATAATTTTAGTTGTGGATGCTTCTAAAGATAATATAATTCTCACCAAAAAAACATTTCAGGCAACTTTTCTTGATCCCATTCTTTTGTTGCATAAGCAGTTTCTTTTGTAGACTAGCTGCATAGACACATTTTCCTTTGAAGTTCAGCCGCATAGATTTTTTTCTCTTTGAAATTTGGCTGAGCAATTCAAACATGGATTGAGCTACTCTTAAAGACCATTTATGGTACCATCTTCCCTATCATATCCACGTAAATGAAGAACACAAGCTTATATTGAGAGGGGGGTGAACAATATAATATCACATTTTACTTTTCTTTCCTCACCAATATTATCCAATATATCAATGGTAATATCAATAGAAGTAATAAAAGTAATGCACAAATCATCACACATAATAGATACACCAATTTAATGTGGTTCACCCAATGTGGGCTACTCCACGGAGAAAATATTTCACTAAAATTTTCTCAAGAAAACTCTTGAGAATCCTTACCTATTACAATGTTTATGGACCTCTGTCTAAAGGAGAAATCAATAACCTAATAAATTTTGTGTATCTCTATCCATAGGAGAACTCTTTCCCCTTTTTTGGTTCATAGATCTCTATCCACAGGAGAACTCCTTCTCCTCTACTCTGGTTGGTAATCCTCTAGAAGAAAACTACCTCCACTATACTAGCTTGTGGATCTCTCTCTACAGAAGACCTCTATCCTCACTTAGAATACCTTTGTCCTAACTACCCTAGCTAATGTATCTTTATCCATTGGATACTATTGTCCTCTACTCAATCACCTCCAAAGCTTACTCTAAGCTCTACTCAACCTCTATCTCAAATCTGCACTAAACATTGTCCTTCGATCTAGCACAAATTTGCTCAAAAGTCTATCTCTGGTCTGGAACAAATTTAACCTCAAATCTGCACCAAAATCTATCTCTACTATGGTACAAATATGTCCTCAAGTCTGCACCATACTATGTCCTCAAATTTATCCTCAATCTTGAGAACAAAGCTTAATCCAATCATAAATCAACTCTGCTAGATCTACCCCAAGCCTTAAATCAAAGCTTGAACAAATCAATCAATAAAATCTACTCTAAAGTTTTCTCAATGACTTACCTCAAATCTATCCACAAGTCCTCTCAATAACTTTTTTAATCTGCTCTTAAGTCTTCTCTAAGACTTACCTCAAATCTATCCATAAGTCTTCTCTAGAACTTGTCCAATCTTCTCAACAATTCTTCACGAAGACTTACCTCAATTCTGCTCAACAAGTCCTCTCTAGAACTTGTCCAATCTGCTCAACAAGTCTTCACCAAGACTTAACACAAATCTACTCAACAAGTCCTCTCTAGAACTTGTCCAATCTACACAAAAATTCTTCACCAAGACTTACCTCAAATTTTTTCAACAAGTTCTCCCTAGAACTTGTCCAACATGATCAAAAAGTCTTCCCTAGACTTATCTCAAATCTGCTTAACAAGTCCTTACTAGACTTGTCTCAAATCTACTCAACAAGTCCTCACTAGAACTTGTCTCAAATCTTCTCAACAAGTCCTTACTAGACTTATCTCAAATCTACTGAACAAGTGCTCACTAGACTTGTCTCAAATATGCTCAACAAGCTTTCACAAAAGCTTACTAAAACAACTACAATACTTGCTTACAAAACTCAACTTAAACTCTTTTAGAAAACCTCTTTAATCACATAAACAAGTTTCACTCATAATATTGTGTAATAGGAGAAACATATAGAGAATGGTAAGAGACTCGGTATGTTTCACATTCAAAAATCACTCTATCACTTTTAAAATTTTCTTTCAAATAAATTTAGAATAAAGAACAATTTTTTTTACAGAACTTGAACTATCACTCCAATGCATTCAATAAATAATGCTCATCCAAATTCACTCAACCATTCACCTAATGAAACATAACTTTTTTACAAACCTTAACCAAGTGTTTTACTATAATCTCAACAACTCACACTATGGAAATCAAACCCTTGACTCAAGATAATTTCAATGTCACATAACAATGATACTCATGTTCTTTCACAAACCCTATCTCAAGATAGTTCTCAATCTCACATAACAATGATACTCATGATATTTCATGAACCCTAGTTCAATATGGTTCTCAATTTCACATAAAAATGATAATCATGCTCTTTCAACATCCACAAATCATGCACATGAAGACTCACTCAAACATTTCCAATAATTCTTATCAAACAATCCTTTTCACTCCAACTTTGCATTTCACAACATTCAATCCAACAATATTTCACTCACAAGGAAGATGTGCCCATACCTTTTTTTTTATAGAGATATGTCTTCAAAACCTGTCTTAATCACAATCAAATCCTCTTTGCCAATTTCAAGGTTAGATAGCAACAATCTATCTCAAAATTTCCACTCAAAATTCTCCTCAATATTTATTTCACCATACAAAAATAACAAGTCTCAAGTACACCTTATAATATTCAAACTTTTCAAAATATAACTAGCAAAGGTTCAGTTAACTCACTTTCACAATAATTCACTTTAGAATTTTAATGCATAAAATAATCAAAATAACTCCCTTATATCTCCCTACTCAAAAATGCATTTCAAAAATAATTAACATCACACTCCAAAAATAATGCAATTCACCTTTTAACACTTTCAAATCAATTTTAAAACATTCACCACTTTTACCTAAGGTAAAAATAAATTTTACCTTAATCACCTTTATCTAAGGTAAAAATAAATTTTACCTTAATCACCTTTATCTAAGGTAAAAATAAATTTTACCTTAACCCTTATATCTCCCTAGGTGCTCACTATGCAACTTTAGACCTTAGACCACACGCTCAACATAAACAATAAAAAAATTAAAGTACCTTCATGCACTCCTCGGTGGGATTTGAACCCTAGTCACATTACCACCAGTGCCCTAGCTACGGCCTACCCATCGTATGAGCTAGGTACTCACTTGGGAAGGAAAAGCGCCTTGTGTGCTTAGTACCTTCGATACAGTGCCAAAGAAAAAAATTAAAACTTTGCATTTTCACTACCATTGAGAATCGAATGCGGAACCTCCACTCTCCTTGCACCTTACACACTGACCACTTGCCACTAGCCCAATCAATCGGTTGGTGACAAGGCTTTAAGCCTTCGTCAAATTATTTGTCACGTTTTTTGGCTGCCATTTAAAAATTAATATCCTCTTCTTATGCTCATGAATTTTGCAATCAAAAAACTTTTCCCTTTCACACATGCAATAATTTGAAGACTTGCATTTAGTTGGCAAGTCTTATGGTATTTATACCATATGCCAATCACCTTCAAACGTTGGAGGGGAGGAAGAAATTACTAAATAAATTTGTGCCTGACCCTAACTTAGGGTTAAATAATATTATTTTATAAATTTATTTATAATATAAATATTTGTTGGTCACAAATCTGCCTAGTCATATAAAATGCACCCTAGACCCGGCCAACATTGAAATGCCGAGAGAAAGAGAAGTCTCCCGGGCCAATCTCCAGAGAGGGCTGGCTCCCAAACTAATCTAAACTTGTTTGAAGATAAGGGTGCGGGAAAGAAATGGAAAATGCAAAAAGAAAGGGAAATAACAGAAAGAGATGGAAATATGGCTGAAGCCGATAGTTGATAGGGAGAACAACCTCAGATAGCAAATAACCTCAACTAGATCCTAAATATAAGTAGCAACTAATTATTAGAATGCATATATAGACATTGGATCAAACATTGACCATAAGTTTACCTTCAATTATACTTCAAATGTTCAAATGAAAATATAGTCAAATTCAAAACAGCAGAATTCAACTAAAACTTTAGCACTCGACAAAATAGAAGTGAATTACACAGAAAGCATCGCCTAAACATCAGTTTGTAACACCAACTCAAAAGACACTAAGAATAGAGAAAAATGCACTTAGGATTTTTGCTTCAATTTTTGCAAGAAGGTCCTCCTCTCTTTGCTTGAGATTTACATTGGTATTTATAGAGGCGTTCTCTCTCTCTTTCACATTACAACATTTAAAACATAAAACATATTTTGAAGAGGAGATCCGCAAAATCTGCACTTGAAAAGAGAAACAATCCCCCTTAGAGAAAACATGTTCCCTGCTTTTATGGATCAAAACTGAAAATCAAATGGAAACAAGGGACCATATTTCTCCATTAAATGACCATTCTTGGGGCAAGATTGAAGTTGTTAGGAGATCATGAACAAGAGCTTTTAATACTGGAGGCATCTTTAATTTTGTTGGCGTCGAAAACTGCCTCATGTTCTTCCATCTTGCGCACATAGGTAAACAAAAACATTTAATCTTGGAGCCTCTTTGACCACGATCTCAAAATTAGTTGGAGAGATTTTAAAACATTACTTTGTTTGATCCTTATCTTCTCCTCACGTTATCCTATGCAATTTTGAAGAAAAATGCGGACAGAACTTTATCGAACCCTTGTTGTTGCTTCTATCACGAAAATGTGACAGGTCGCAAAAATGCGACAGGTCATGAAATCGTGACATTTTTTCCTTACTGCTTTCTCTTGTTGCCACCAGTCACGAAAATGCAACATGTCGCAAAATCATGACATCCTGTCTTCATTTTATTTTATTTCCATGACATGTCACAAAATCGTGACATTCTATGTTGTTTGGTTTCTTCACTACTCTGTTTCGTGAAAATGTAACATGTCACAAAATCGCGACATCTT
Source organism: Wollemia nobilis (assembly GCA_028583015.1). Lineage (NCBI taxonomy): Eukaryota > Viridiplantae > Streptophyta > Pinopsida > Araucariales > Araucariaceae > Wollemia > Wollemia nobilis. The sequence goes on from JAQPPZ010004842.1 coordinate 8,905,729, forward strand.
CCTCTTGGCGCTGTCCTTTCTGCTTTATACCCACGAAAATGTGACATGTCACAAAATCGTGACATGTTTCTCCTTTTGGCTCTTTTTCCAAAAATGTCATGAAATCATGACATCTTGCTTCTGCCTTGTGATTTTGTCTTCTTTAGTCATGAAATCGTGATGTGTCACGAAATCACGACATAATTCTCCCTTTGGCTTCGTTTCCATGACACATCGCAAAATCGTGACATCTTCCTCCATTTCATTCCTTTTCTGCTCCAAGTCGTGAAAACATGACAAGTCACGAAATCGCAACATGTCGAGAAATCACAACAATTTTCTCCTACCTTATACTTCTTAGCTTTCTCCCCACAAAAACATGACATGTCACGATATCATGACAATTTTTTGTCTTCTCCTTCGTTGCCGCTTTCTATCGTGAAAATTCGACATGTCACGATATCGCGACATTCCGTACCATCTTGCTCCTTCCTCGCTTTCCTATCGTGAAAACATGACATGTTGCGATATCATGACAATTTTCCTCAACGCTCCTCTTTGCTGCTGTATGTCATGATATCGCGACATTTTCCTATCACTTTGCTTTGTTGTCACTGCAAGTCGTGAAAATACGACATGTCATAAAATCGTGACAACTTTGACTTTACTGCTCCCTCACCGCAACAAGTCATGAAAATGCGACATGTCGCGATGTCGCGACACTTTTCACTTTTCTGTTTCCTTTTTTGCTCCCAGTGTGAAAATCCAATATGTCATGATATCGCGACACTTTTACCCCTCGTTTCCTTTTGCTGCTTTTAACCGTAAAAATGCGATAGGTCGCAAAAATGTGACATGTCACGATATCACGGCATTTTGCACTTGGCACAAAACTTGGTTATTCTGCATGAACAACAACAAAAAAAATGTGGAAAAAATGCCAACATTCTTGGTGGCTCTCGGGGTATGCAATTATGTTGTATGCATGAACCTCAGGCCTTTATACATTGGGCAACAGAGTCAAGAAGTTGGAGGAGTAGAAGAAGTGAGTGCTGGTTGATGCTGGACGTTTCTACGGGCTGCTGCAACAAGCTCTTGCTGGCGCTCGACACTTAAAATAGGACCTTCAGTAAAAATTTGAGGAATAGCAGAACTTCCCTTATTCCTTTAACTACTACATTTTGCTTAGCTCAATTGAGTTGGGTAATCACCAGGTGCTGTGAAAGGGTCATCATGGCGGTGGTGAGAAACACCTGGGTTACAAAAATAAGAATGAATAGGGTGATGACCGGTAGATGTGTATGCCATGAAATGGGAATGATGAATGAGGGAATGGTGGAAGATGGAGGAGTAGAAGCAGTAAATACAACTGAAGAGGGTGCTACTATGCTACCAGCTACTGGGATTCGATGAAAATAGATCATGAAATGGAAGTGGATGGGATGGATAAAGGGGTGGGAACTGTGGAGAAGTGCTTAAATGACAAAGGATTGGATGAAAGGGGAAGTGAAGAAATGGGAAAATCAGAGAGGGGAGTAGAAACAACAGTAGTGGCTTGATTATTTATAGTGGAAGGAGTGGGAGAGGAAGGGAATGAAGGAAGTGGAAGAAAGAAGTAGATGGAAGCCACTATCTGCTAGGAAGGAAAAGAAAAAGAGAGAGAAATAAACATACCTGTGGGCTCGTGTGCAAAAGGAGCCAAAGTTGACGAATTTTTTTTTTTTACTCTATGTACAAGGTAACCCTCGAGTTCAACCGTGAACTCTCGGGAGAGACACATACCAAAACATGGCTCCATGATCTCCTGGATCCCAGAGCTTATTGCGATAGTTCTTGAGATAGTGGTGCTTGGACACACACTTATTGGTCACCTAATTGACAATCAGCTCGGAGTCACCAAATATTTGCAACTATCGTGCTCCAAGTTTCTCAGCCTTCTTGAGACCTAGGCATAAAGCCTCATATTTTGCTACATTATTTGTGCAGCTCCAGGTCAACCGATATGAATAGGATCGTTGAATCCCGAAAGGTAATACTAGAACAATCCTAACTCTAGTGCCATTTCTACATCGTGCTCCATCAAAATAGAGCTTCCAAAGCTGGTCTTGACATTCATCATTATTTTCTTGAGCCATTTCAGGCTTGAAAATGGAGTAACACCCCAAGTCAGTTTCCATCATGGCATTGAAATTGGCCATGGAAAATTCATTTTCTGGGTGGAGCTCTTCCAAAACTTCTTCCATTAAGTCAAGCTCGCCAAATTATTTAGACATCATGTGCACTGAATTTGCTAACCTATCCATTTCATCTATTCTCTCCACATGAAATGTGGAAGGCTTTTCATTGAAAATCTTCACCTTTTTACCTTTATGGATTACCTCCAAATGAGTAAAATCCAAAGAAAGGTAACCTCTGAGTTTATCCGTGAACTCTCGGGAGAGACACATACCAAAACATGGCTCTAGGTCCACTGCTATGATCTCTTGGATCACAGTAATCTGAGGCATGGTGTGCAGGGAGATAGGAACATCTTTAATTACGCCCATCGTCTTTACTGAGGTACCATCTAGCTACAAAAATCCCATGCCTATGACATCACATACTGCCTTCGGCATGACAGTAGTAGCTACTCCTGAGTCAATGAGGCAATTATGCACCACATGTCCCTCCATTCTCAATGAAAGATAAAAAGGAGTGGTCTATTTTTCTCTATGATTGAAGAGGTCAGAGTTTGAGACATAACTACCTAGGTTGGAGCCTTCTCCTTACTTTTTGTAGTCTTCAGGGATTCCTGTAAGAGATTTACCTATCCAGGCAGTTGCAAGGTGTCATACAAACTTACTTTAGCTGGTATCCTTTTGAGTTCTTCGACGATGTTGTACTCCATCAAGATCGGCTCTTTCCCTCCACTGGAAGATTCAAATCTGCTTCTATATTGTTGGGTGGCCTCCACTCACTGTCGTTTAGTCAATTATGGATACCACAAAGTCTCTCTAGCTTATTACTTTGTTTCCACTTGCGGTTGGGAGACAAAATCCTTAGCTTGCAACCTCTCTTTTGCTTGTGGTGGAAGTGAATCCTTCGATAAAATAGGTGGGTCTTGTTGTGGAGCTAGAGGATCAAGAGTCTTTGCAGGTATTTGTTGCTTTGTTGCTTGTGCAGGAGGCACTTTCAATAGCTCCATCTTAGCCGGATCTACCATCATTGGTTTCTTTCCGTTGCATGTCAAGACTGCCATGTATTCCTCGGGAGATATCACGAAATTATGATCCACCTCTCGAATCATGTTTACACGGCTCCCCGCAAGAACTTGCAAATAATTTTGGTGGACCATGCAAGTGGACTCATCATGTGGGTCATTGCATGAAGAACATCAATAATATGGCTCATGTGAAACTTCAGAAGGGCCAGCCTCTTCACTTACCAGGATCGCTAAGTTCCTCTCAGGTACTTTCTCTATAACCTTGCTAGGAGCAAATTGCTCTCTAGTTACCGTCGAAACAAATCTTCATGGCTGATAGTTCCTTTCCACCTCTCTCCACTCCATAGATGTCATCTTGTTAGTGAGAGCTCTCATGGCCGACTGAATTTCTTGCAAAATAGCCAATTGAGGATCTGGGTTTGAGGACACAGGCGATGCCGATAGAGGTAAAGGAACTGGTGGAGAAGGTAATGCAAGAGTTGGAAGTGGAGCAGTTATCTATGGAATGGGGATCATAGGTACCGAAGTTGTGGGAAGACTCCATGAAGATGAAGGGTACATGGATGGAGCAGTGTAAGATGTGGAGGCTGCACCTGTATGCTGGTATTGTGGAAGCTCGAGAAAAATAGGCATAGTCATTTTCGAAGGCAATTTCCTAATGGCAATCAGATCAGCCTCAGCCTTATGTGCCTAGGCATATAGTGCAAGAAAATTTTGAACATTGGACATCCTAATGTTCATACCAATATCTGAATGGAAATCCCTAAGAAAGTACAATGTCGCTTGGTCATTAGTAGGGTGAAGACCATCAGGAACTCTCTGCCAAGTTCGGGCAAACCTAACATTGAAATCTACTATCTCCTCTTGAGGATGCCTCTTGATATTAGTAAATTGATGCAACAAAGAAAATGGGTCCGCTTGCTCATTGAACCCTTGTATCAGCATCTCTGCTAATTGATCCCATAAATTTATGGAGTTGGGAGACAAGGATCTATACCAGCACAATAACTTACCTCGGAGTGACAGGACGAGCAATTTGATCATGACATCTTCGTCTGTGATATTATGAATTGTAGCCAAGGATGCCACATATGACACATGCTCGTACATGGTCTTTCCAGTCCCATCATATGTAGGCAAAGCCTTTAATGCTACAGCAAGAACTGGATTTTGAAAAGGCAGGTCCAACGCTCCCGAATAGTTCTGAGCAAGAATTTGATGTAGAGGAGGTTGTTGATTAGCCATTTGCACTACATGATTTGGATCTACTAGCAAGCTCGTAGCAGTACTGGGAGGAGTCAGAGATGGCACAAACTGAACTATCACCTGCGAAGAAATAGCAAATGATGGATTCACAGGACTTACCAATATTGAGCGCTCCCTCCAGTTTTGAACATTGATCTCGAAGAATTCGACTGGGTCTTCCAATTATTTGGCACTTGATCTCATGATCATGAAGCAAAGATGTTCACCAGCTTCACGATTAGAGATTTCCAGGTACTATAAAGTCACCTTCAGCAGAGTCACTAGATGAACAACCTCAGATAGCAAATAACCTCAACTAGATCATGAAGATAAGCAACAACTAATTCTTAGAAAGCATATACAAACATTTGATCAAACATTGACCATAAGTTTGCCTTCAATTATACTTCAAATGTTCAAATGAAAATATAGTTAAATTCAGAACAACAGAATTCAACTCAAACTTTAGAAATCGACAAAACATAAGTGAATTACACAGAAAGCATTGCCTAAACATCAGTTTGTAACACCAACTCAAAAGACACTAAGAATAGAGCAAAATGCACTTAGGATTTCTGCTTCAATTTTTGCAAGAAGGTCCTCCTCCTTTTGCTTGAGATTTACATTGGTATTTATAGAGGTTTTCCCTCTCTCTTTCGCATTATAGCATTTAAAACATAAAACAAATTTTGAAGAGGAGATCCACAAAATCTGCACTTGAAAAGAGAAACAATCCCCCTTAGAGAAAACATGTTCCCTGCTTTTATGGATCAAAACTAAAAATCAAACGGAAACAAGGGACCAAATTTCTCCATTAAATAACCGTTCTTAGGGCAAGCTTGAAGTTGTTAGGATATCACAAACAAGAGCTTTTAATACTGGAGGCATCTTTAATTTTGGTGGCATCAAAAACTGCCTCATGTTCTTCCATCTTGTGCACATAGGTCAACAGCAACATTTAATCTTGGAGCCTCTTTGACCATGATCTCAAAATTAGTTTGAGAGCTTTTAAAACATTACTTTGTTTGATCCTTATCTTCTCCTCACGTTCTCCTATGCAGTTTGAAGAAAAATGCAGACAAAGCTTTATCGGACCCTTGTCGCTTCTGTCGTGAAAATGCGATAGGTTGTGAAATCATGACATTTTTCACTTACTACTTTCTCTTGTTGCCACCAGTCGCGAAAATGCGACATGTCGCAAAATCGTGACATCCTGAATTCATTTTGTTTTATCTCCATGACATGTCACGAAATCGTGACATTCTCTGTTGTTTGGTTTCTTTGCTGCTCAAATTTACGAAAATATAACATGTCACGAAATCACGACATCTTCCTCTTGGCACTGTCTTTTCTGCTTTATACCCACAAAAATGTGACATGTCGTGAAATTGCGACATGTTTCTCCTTCTGGATCTTTTTCCAAAAATATCACGAAATTGTGACATCTTGCTTCCGTCTTGTGCTTTTGTCTTCTTTAGTCACGAAATAGCGATGTGTCATGAAATCGTGACATCTTTCTCCTTTTGGCTTCGTTTCCATGACATGTCACGAAATCACATCTTCCTTCGTTTCGTTCCTTTGCTGGTCCAAGTCGCGAAAATGTGACAAGTCGCGAAATCGTGACATGTCACAAAATTGTGACAATTTTCTCCTGCCTTATACTTCTTAGCTTTCTCCCCGTGAAAACGTGACATGTCATGATATCGCGACAATTTTATGTCTTCTCCTTCATTTTCACTTTCTATCACAAAAATTTGACATGTCGCGATATCACGACATTCCGTACCATCTGGCTCCTTCCTCACTTTCCTATCGCGATATCGCGACAATTTTCCTTGGCGCTTCTCTTTGCTGCTGTATGTCATGATATCGTGACATTTTCCTATCACTTTGCTTTGTTGCCACTGCAAGTCACAAAAATATGACATGTCGCGAAATCACGACAACTTTGCCTTTACTGCTCCCTCACCGCAACAAGTCGTGAAAATGTGACATGTCACGATGTCACAACACTTTTCACTTTTTTGTTTCCTTTGTTGCTTCCAGCACAAAAATCCAACATGTCGCGATATCGCGACACTTTTACCCCTTGCTTCCTTTTGCTGCTTTTAGCCGCGAAAATGCAACAGGTTGCAAAAATGCGACATGTCGCGATATCACGACATTTTGCACTTGGCACAAAACTTGGTTATTCTGCATGAACATCAACAACAAAAAAAACAAAAAAAAAATGTGGCAAAAATACCAACAATATTATAAATTATTTATAAATGACCTTAGCCTTTTTACTTCTTTAGACCTTTAATATTATAACAAAAAAATTATTATAATATTATTTCCTTTGGGCCTAGGTATTTTTCTCTTTCACCTTTAGACCTTATCTGGCCTCTTTTAATATTATAATATTAAATATTATAATATTATTTCCTTTAGGCCTAGGTATCCCTTTTATTCAAGGTATTTAGCCATCCTTTTGACCAATCATGTGAAGCTCTTAAACCACATATTTTGTGCTTAAAATATAAATATTTTAACCCACCTTTTTCCAAATCCTACACTATTCACTGACACTGACTCTTGACATCAATGACAACGCAACTACTCAAAATTTACAACAGTAAACAATCACTTGGGAAGTAAAATATTCAAAATTCATTCAGGGCCTTCTAAAGAGGAGAATATTTTGGCAAGAAATGACCCCAAGATTTTGATTTCACATTGTAGTGTAGTGATTATAGGTGGTCGATTTTACAGAGTCATACTCTTTCTTATTTTATATTTTAGTGTAGTGATTATAGGTGGTCAATTTTCTAGAGTCATAGTTCATTGTAGAAGTGAGTTTGTATCTTATTTGTGGTGTTTAATAAGGGCTTGCATTAGGCTAGTAAGTTTTATTATTTTTTATTTGTGGAAAACATCCCAAAAGGGATGCCACTTTCGGGTAAGACCCAAGGAGGCAGGGGTATCCATTCCGCCAAAAATGCCCAGGACTCGGACCTGGCCTACCACCTTTGACATACTCAAGGAGCAAACAAACACACAAAACCAAATTAAAAATAAGTAAATAACAACAAAAATAATAAAATAAAATAAAAAACATGCTCCTTGAGTGTGTCAAAACCAAAAGCACAACCAAACACGCACAATAAGATAAAAGAAACCACAACACAAACCACATAGAAAAACACAAGAACCACATAACAAAACACAAACAAGACAAAAACAACAGAACACTACAAAGACATAACCCAAAAAAACATGAAAAATAAACACAACCAAAACCTAAAAAATAAAATAAATAAAATAAAAATAAAAACAACCAACAACAGGACAATAAACAAAAACAAAAAACATAGAAAACACTCACACATAAAAAAAATGAAATAACACAAACAAAGAGAAACCCAAGAACAAGAACAAAAAAAACACAAGAACAATAACAAAAAACATAAAAAAAAAAACAACAAAAACACAAGAACAACAAAAAACAACACAAAGAACAAAACAAAACAAAAGAACCCACCCACCTTAAAAAACTAAACAAAAAAACAAAGAAGACAAAAGAAAAAAAAATGAACAAAACAATGACCTATCTAGACCAGAAGACTATTAATGCAAGAATCAATAGAGGAAACAAAATAAAGAATAGAATGAGCTAGGGAACTAAAAAAAAGAATGAACCAAAGAGAAGAAAAAAAAACAAGAAGAAACTAGGTACCTTCAGAACCGGAGCCATCCAAAGAAATGATAGAAAGAAGAGCTTCCCTAATTTGAGAAGCCCACCATATAGGAGGGTGGCCATAACAAGTAAGATCACCTTTGTCCAAAGCCCAATTAGCTAAAGCATCAGCACTCTTGTTTTGATCTCTGACCACATGATTGTAATCAACTTTCAAAAATCCCATCTGGATTAACTGAATCTTCTCAATAATTCTTTTTATTCTCCAATCCACCTTATGATTCTTAGGAGTCTTCAAGAGATTAATCATAAGTTGAGAGTCAGACTCAACTAACACCTTTTCCCATCCAACCTTAGTAGCCTCCTGAAGGCCTCTAAGGATACCATACCCCTCAGCAAGGTTATTGGAAAGAATACCCAAATTCTCAGCAAAAGTAAAAACCAGGGAGCCATCTGAAAGTCTACCAATTCCTCCCACACTGGCTTTTCCAGGGTTCCCTCTAGAGGCTCCATCAGTATTGACTTTTCCAAAATCCTTAGGAGGAGGTTGCCAATTTCTAGTCCTATCCATCTTACTAATACTCACATTCCCTTTAAGTTGGTTGCCCTTAGAAGGTTTAATCTTCAATCTTTGCATCACTTGATCCCATCTTTGGTGGGAGTTTTGGGGGTGATTAAGGAGTTGATGGACTGATTCAACTAAGTTGGCTATGGTCTTTTGCCAAATATAGTGAATATCCTTCCTATCTTGATTAAAAATTTGGTTGTTCCTTTCATTCCAAATATTCCAAAGAAGAATGGTAGAACCCATCCAAACTAACTGCCTAATAAAATGATCAACACCCTCTTGATTAGGCCAATCCCTCCAAAGTCTGTTCAAAAGTGAAAAAATTGGACCAATTGTAAGCCAAGTAAAGTTGCCATTCTCCTCCATAGCTCAGAGGCTAAAGTACACTCAATAAAAATATGGTTGATATTTTCTACATTCTCTTCACACATTTCACATCTAAAAGGGCCATGAAAACCACGCTTCATAAGTTGCTCACCAGTAAGCACCCTACGATGCAATAAAAGCCAATTAAAGAACCTCACCTTAGGCCAGAGCTTTTGAGCCCACAATTGAGAAAATATGTTAGAAGAATGGTTGGGATTATTATGGCATAAGGTCAAATAACCTTGAGCAACTGAATACTCACCCTTAGTAGTGTTGTTCCATCCAAAACAATATTTTTCATGGGACCAAGAGAGGGATCTCATATGAAGGATGCCTTGGATATCTTGTCTTTGCCTTTCTGGGATTTGAATAGGCCAGTCCTCAATAGGGATCCAATATCTACCAACCTTTGAATTACCAGTATGGTATCGACAAGAATTAGCCACCTTTATCCAATTAGCTCGGTGAAGCTCCTCCATCCAAGGCCTCCAATCGAGAAACCGAGTTATCAAAGGCTTGTGACCATCCCAAGAATCTGTCCAAAAATTTGCATGTTGACCATTATGAATGATCCAAAATAATTTTTTCTTTATCAAATCCTCACCAGTCTTAAGAACTCCTAAAATGGGAGAACCTTTGGTAGGAAGTTGATAGCGAACAAGGTCTTCAGGACTTTTGTTCTCAGCATATTTAGCACGGAGATTATTGGCCCAAAGAGCATTGGGGTTATGCAACATCCTCCAATATAATTTAGCAGCTAAAGCTTTGTTGTTATTAATTGAAGACCAGAATCCTAACCCCCCTTCACTCTTAGGAAGACATAAAGTATCCCATTTCACCAAGGCCCATTTTCTTTTCTCCTTAGTACCACTCCAAAGGAAACGATGACTGATTTGATCCAATTCTCGAAGAACAGACCTTTGGGATATTCAAAACGGAAGAAACATAAATAGGAATAGCTTGAAGGACTGATTTTACCAAGGTGATTCTACCCCAGAAGAAAGCCACTTGTTGGTCCACTTTCCAATTTTCTTCTTGACTTTGTCCAACAACCAATTCCAATCTTTATTTTTCTGCCTTTGAATATTTATGGGAATACCTAAATAAGTGATTGGAAGAGAGGTCTTCTTATATCTTAATTTATCCAAGACCATGGATTCCTGTCTAGCAGAGCAGTGAAAGAAAATAACTTTAGATTTGTCTTCATTGATCAATCGCTCGATAGCCTTAGAAAAATAGCTAATGATTTGCTTAATATTAGAAGCTTCCTTAATCGTAGCTTTACCTAAAAGGGTAGAGTCATCCACAAATTGAAGATGAGAGATAGGTCTAGCTCCATGAGCAATGGTAACTCCCTCAAGGGTTTTGTTTTCCCTCTTTTTGGTTATAGTCCTACCCAAGCATTCAAGCAAGAATGATGAATAAATAAGGGGATAGCGGGTCACCTTGCCTAATACCTCTGGAAGCTGGGAAATACCGAGAAGGCCTGCCATTGATAAGAACTAAGTAGGAAACTGAAGAGATACATCCCATAATCCAATCCATCCAATCCTTAGAGAAACCAAATTGCCTCAAAACTTTGATAAGGAAGTGCCAATCCACTCTGTCATAAGCTTTGGATAAGTCTAACCGGATGAACATAGAAGGAGAATTTTGCATATCCATGGAATGGATGGCTTCCTGAGCAAGAACTATCTCATCTACTATTTGACGTCCTTCCACATATCCCCCTTGCTCTGGGGAAATAATCTTATGCAAAAGAGGCTTCAACCTTTCTGCCATGATTTTAGTAATAATTTTGAGAAGAACATTACATAAAGCAATAGGTCTAAAAGCTGAGATATGATCAACCTCTTGAGCTTTTGGAACAAGAGTAATATAAGTTTTATTGATAACCTTCAAAATTTCTTTGGATTTCCTGGCTTCTTCCACCACCTCTAATAAATCAACATGAAGGATATCCCGGAACTCTTGGTAGAACTCAATAGGAAAACCATCGGGACTCGGGGTTTTCCCTTTTTGCATTTTAAAAACTACTTGTTGAAGCTCATTGATAGTAACAGGAGCAGTCAAAATAGAGTTCTCCTCAGAAGTGATAAGAGAAGGGATTGCTTGAAGAACATTTTGTTGTGAAGTTGAGTCAAGAGGAGTAGTAGCAAAAATATTGGAAAAGTAATCAACAACAATAGAGTTCATGCCATCCCAAGTATAAACAACATCTCCAGAATCTGATTTTAAGGAAGAAATAAAGTTGTGAGATCTTCGAGCTAGAAGAGATTTGTGGAAGAAATTTGTGTTTCGATCTCCTTCTTTGAGCCATTGAATTCTAGATTTTTGCTTCCATAAGATTTCTTCTCTTTTTTCCCATTCCTCTAACCGAGTTGTGAGTTTAATTTCATCTGCACTTCTCTTCTCTGTGAGGCCATCTAAATGGATTTTCTTATTCAAATTTTCAATATGAGCAATAACTTCATGTTTTTTTTTATGAACATCCCCAAACTCTTTCCAGTTCCAAGTCTTGATTTTGGATTTAATGTATTGCAATATTTTGGCAAAACAGAACATCTTAGTCCCATGCCTAGGTTTACCTTCCTTCCACCATTGTTGCACATGAGGTCTGAAGGAAATGTCTCTAAGCCACATTAATTGAAAACGAAAAGGAGAGAAACTCACATTGGTTTTCCACATTTCCACCATGATCGGCCAATGATCCGAACCAACATTATTAAGAGTCTTCACTTTAGGAATGTGACCATGGATTAAGAAATTTTTAGAGAGCAAAAACCTATCCAATCTCTCCATTATACAAGCTAAGCCTTGCCTTCTATTAGACCAAGTCATAAGGCCATTATCTAGTTGGATATCCACAAGATGGAGGTTTGCAATATATTCGCTCATGAGGTCAGTGCTTTTGTCCAAATTTCTATTTCCCCCTCTTTCTCATCCAGAGAGAGGATGGTATTGAAATCTCCTCCGATCAAGATCCAAGCTTTAGGAAAATGAGAGATAATATGAGTAATATCCTTCCATTGTCTTCTTTTTTCCTCCAAAGAAGTCGGGGCATAAACAGTAATGCAGAGCATAATCTGGTTGGAATGTCTACTTTGAATAGCTATAGCCAACAAACCCCAACTGCCAACCATATGGTGAATAACTACCTCTTTTGGGTCCCAAAGACAAGCAATGCCACCCGAAGTCCCTTGGGAACTGAGGGAAACCACTTTTCCAACTGGCCAAATTTTATTGGCAATTAAGTCCATATCCTCCATTGACATCTTTGTTTCTTGAAGGAAAACAAGATGTGGATGATTTATCTGAATCATTCTTCTAATTTCATTTTGTTTTGAAAGACTCCCTTTGAGTCCTCTAATATTCCAAGTGATGATCTTCATTAATACCGGGGCTAAAAATGTTGGGAAGGGCATTAATCTTACCTTCCTCTACAAGCTTTTCACCTTCTTTTACCATATGATATTGATTGGTCTTGCGACCTACTTTTTTATTAGAATCCATCTTCAATTTTTTTTTCCTATTTCTTGACTTATTCCAATTGAATCTGAGATGGCTTCTAACCTTGAAGAATGCTCATACACGACCAAAATTTTACTAGATGGTTCAATGGAGTCTATATTGGGACTTGCATTATTTGAAGTTTTGACATTTGAAATATTGTTTTTCTTGTGTAAATTTTCTCCTTTTTTTCTGTTGAAAACCTTTGATTTGTTGGTTTGTCTCCGAGTTCTTTCCTTCATATTTAAATTGTGTTTCTAAGATTTCAGTTTCCATTATTTCCTCTTCCTCACTTGGGACATCATTTGTGGAAAGGATTTCAAACATATTAGCAAATGACTTTGATTGATCCTTCATTACTGGTTTTTTCTAAGTGTTCTTCTTCTTAGGTATTTGGAAACCTGCTGAGTTTATATCTTCTTTCTTTTGATCAAGAATTTTATTTGGGCAAGCATCGGCCAAATGACCATATTCATGGCAAATTCTACAACGAAAAGGAATGTTCTCATAGTCCACTACTTGCTCCCAAGTGTCTTCCCCAAATTGTAATGTGATCTTTTTAGGTAGGGGTTTGTCAAAATCCATTAAAACACAAATTCGAGCATAAATAATATGTTCAAAATTTTGAGTACAATCAATAGTCATCATAAAAGTTCCTAAAGAGTTTCCAATTGAAGAAAAAATAGTAGGATTCCAAAATTCAATAGGGAGGCCAAAGAGTCTAACCCACACGGGAGCTATAGAAGGCATCTCTTCTTCGGCTTTAAATTTAGTATGCCGGGGCTTCATGAAAAGCCCCTGCCCTTCCAAAAAACCAAGGACCCCCTTGAAAAGTTTTCTCTCTATCTTCATTATTAGCAAATAAAACAAGAAAATAACCATTTGGATAAATAGAGATTTGTAACTCACCTTTAGTTTTCTAGCTTTTTGCAGCCCAGACTTTGAAAGCAGATAGACTTGGACAAAAACCCACGAACCGACAAATTAGTCCTCTTTTTTCCAAATCTTCAATGCCAGTTTGAATGTTACCCATATCAAGCTTAACAATAGGAGTTCCATCAACTGCTTTAAGACATCCTGACTCTGTTTTCCTGGGATCAATCTTAGGCATTCTTAGAGGTTTATGGGAAGCCCTAATATTGATATTAGCATTGGGTTGAGGTCTGTCCACCACGAAGGGCATCCCTAAAATTCATTTTTGGGACTCGAGTCTTCGAAATTCTTACCCTTGATAGGGGTTTTCACAGTGAGAATTATTTTGTGGGTGCACCTTAGCACCAGATTCACTTGAGATATGAGCCATTTTTTGATCAACTGCTTGAAACTTATTTCGTGGTCTCTTTAATCCTTGCCCTAGACATCGTGGAAAGGTATGGTTTTCACTTTTCTTTTGTGCAACAAATTGGAAGCCGTTGTCACTCAAGTTCACAATATGATCTATTGAAAGACAAATTTCTAACCCATATTGTATCCCCTGCAACATTTCCTGCTAAAATATTGAGCATAAACCACAAAAATATTGGCCTCTAGGGCCCGAAGGCCCTAAAAACCAACCTCTGGAGCTGCTTGCACTCAACCCAGATGAAACCCTCGCATAGTCGCTTGCCAAATATATCGTTCACACATAGGGATGTGCTAGGATCTGTGTTGCTCCAAATGATATGAAAATTGGTGGAGATGTTCTAGGGTTTTTCAGGCATCTACCCTCAAAATTTTAGCTCAATCCGAGTTCGGATGAGTGAGATATGGCCAAAACGAGTTTGGCAGTTTGGGCAGTCCTATGAAAAATGTCTAGAGTGCAATTCCTCCTCCTGTTCTCTAGTGTTAACAATGTCTACAAGAATACCACCATCAAGGTCTTATATCTAGGCTAATAAGCTATGTAGGATTATTTCCAAATATTTAATTAGAAAATTACTTGGACTACTTGCATTGAAAATCATTCTAAGGAGTACCTCAAGAACCCTAGAGTAGCCAGTTTGAGTGTATCCCTAGTGAAAAGGATCAATGACCCCACAAGTTGTTTGTAGTTGTCACCCTAAGAGTGTATACAAAGAGTTTTTATTTAAAGGTAAACTCATGGATGAATTATCAATAGTTATTTCCTAGAGGAATATGGTTGCCAAATATATTCTTTAAATATGAAACATAAGAAACTAGGTGTATTGTAGAAGAAGGCAATAATTCTAGCATGTACACCATTGGGAGAATCTACTAGAGAATTTTATATGGTCCATAGAATTTTGGTGCTATATTTTTACTGCTATAAAGTTTCAATGATGACTACTTATGGGGTTAAATGCATATGAAAACCATGTCCTTGTTGTTAAAACTATGCTCAAAATAGTTTCAATGTGCTTGTTGTTACATATGATTATGTTCCATGGCAAAATTAAATTTGAGATGTTGAAGCAGTTGTCCATGCTCTATGAGAGTGGAATCTTGATGCGTGTAATTAATAGCATCATTTAATATTATGATTTTTCAAATTCGGGGTGGTGTCCAAGGTTGTCTATAATAGAAGGTTAGGGTAGAGTACAATTTATACGTTCAAATTTTAAGTATTTATTGGGTGAAATAGATGTTGGTTTAGCCTTTTGGTGTCACACTAAACATAATATGTAGAATAAAAACTAAATTAACTTGCAAGAATTGAAAACTAATTCTAATTTTCAGAAATTGAAATCTAACTACTATTGCAAGAATTAAAATTGCTAAATTGAAATGTTGCTAAATTGAAATCCTAAATTACACTTGCAAAATTGAAACCTAGATTACTCTTGTAGAATTGAAATAACAGAATTAAAAACTTGCTAAAAATAAAAGCTAAATTACATTTACAAAAATTGAAATGTTGCTTGAAATTGATACACATGCTAAAAACAATTATCAGTGTCCTGCTATAGGAGGTCATCAAGCTTCTGTTGCATTGGATGACAATAAAATGAAAACTACTGAAAACTGGTAAAATTGCTAAAACAGAGAAAGATAAGAAAAATATGAAAAACAAGAGAAATAGAGGAAATAGGGAAAGTAGAAAAAATATAGGTATATACTATTTTTTCAGCTGACACACACATTGGCTACACAAAAATACAACTGAAAACATGAAAAACATCACACTAATTCAAAACAAGATATAGAAATTAACAAGCATCTTGCTAAATTTGCTGCAGCTAAGTTGTAGAAAAACATATCATAAAATTCCTTCTAGGCCTGAAAGTGGGCCCAATATTCCTAATCCAGAAGAAGATAAATAAGCACTAACTAACTACTTAAAACACTCACTTAAAAATCACAAAATAAACATAAAATACTGCACTTTATTTTTGTTAAAACATGTTGAACTATTACAGGAAAAATGTTGCACTATGTCCTATTTACTGCTATTCTTACCAACTACTAGCTCAACCAATGAGGGAGATATTATTTATAATACTCTATTATATGTATTGCATGCTCAAATTAGCTATGTTGTTGTTTCTCAGTGTTTTGCCAATAGTTTTAAAACTAAATTAGTCCAAATTAAGATAGTTTGTGTGAAACAACTCTCATTGGCCCTTGGTATGCATCTCCAGTGGTGAGAGTGCATTGGAGGATGTTAGAAATTTTTTTGTACACCTATCTCAACCTTGAAATATCATTTCCCTACCAATTTGGATGCTTAAACCTCCGTTTGACTAAAATTAGCTACTTTTTCCCCTTATTCCGGAGCATCATTGGAATATCAGTACCAGAAATAGACTTTATGCTCAGTTGCAAAAAAAACATGTAATAATGTGGTTTTAAGTGGGTGGGAAATCTCTCCTATCCCTTAGAAATCATTTCCACCTATTGCCTCCAATTATATTGATAAATTTTATGACTTCCTTAATAATTGCACAATTTTGGTTTTTGTATGCATTTTCCAGCTGTTCCTGCTTTTCAGCATTTTTATCTTGTTGATCCTATTTGTACAGTGTGGAAATATTTCTAGGTGTAAAATGAGTCATCCTTAACCTCCCTCAGCTATTTCCAAGCATTTTACTCCTATTTAGTTGATAAATTCCAAGTCATCAGTAAAGTGATAGCTTGTTGTTTTTTTTATGGTTGTTTTTTTGTAGCTAACAATTTTGCTACATAGTCATAGAAACTTGGTGCCAAATTGCATTTCAAACCAGTTGGAAGGTGGTAAAATAATTTAAATATTATTGTGATATTATAAACAACACACAGCATTTGGATTTTTAAATGCACATTTTATTTTCTAATTAACCAAACTGAAATAGTGCAAAAAATACTACACAACTGTCCCTATTTTGTGATGCCCTGTTGCTATCCATTTAGAATATGTGAGAATACTTCTAAATATGTTATATGTCTTCTTTAGTCCCTCTAAATACATTACATCCATTTTCTCATGTTTTTATTTATGATATGTTATTACTTTTTTAATTTTCTCTTTGACTTACTAGATAGTGTGCATTCTATCGTTGGTAGTGAAACACATCCAAATTTTTAATAAGTCCCACAATATTAGTATCAAAATTGCTAGCCAAGGGAAACCCAACATAATATTCATACCACTCAATGGGACTACATAGATATTATTTTGGAATTGATAGTTGCCTATGGATAGGTAAGAATTTTTACATATCTTATTATGGGTCATGATATCCTCATTAGCAAATTTTACATTGATGTGATCATGACCATAGATGAAACAATCCACTCTTGTAGCTACACTAAGGTCAATAAATTTATCTATACTATCAAAGTCAAAAAGGATCAAAACCTTGTGCCCTTTGAGGATCCCTTGGACTATCATGCATTGGGATTTCAATATTATTGTAAAAACATTAAATGAAAGGGTGGGAGTTTATTCTACTAGAATGTTAGTTAGAAGTTTTACATTCACTAATTATAGTTGCTCTTCTACTGAATCCACAAATTCATCCCTTGTGATTGTAGAAGAAGATAAAATACCATTCATATCTAAAATATAGGAGGTCATCACAGTTATAATAAAATCCCTTGGCTCATTGACTATTGAGCCTTTGGATCATTTTCTCTTGTGGATGTAAAAGTTCTATTGTAAAATATGAGGCTCTAGAATCCTTCCATTGGGCATTTCATTTTTTATCTACAAATTTAGTTGGACCTATGGAATTCATGTAGGTGGTCAGCTTCAACATTTGAATCTTAAGCTTTATTTCTTTCTAAAGTCCACCAATAAAACAACTGCTTAAGAATTGATAAAGGAGAGCTTTGATTCTATTGTATAGCTCCCCAAACATTGGAATATGCTCAATTAGAGTACTTGTTTGTCAAATATTAGTGAGGACATTATCAAAGTCTTCAAAATTTTATGGACCAAATTGACTAAGGAGTTCTCTCTTGAATTGTGTCCACCCAAGGTTTAGGATTTATCTTTACAATCATTGGTACCAACGTAGTGCTTCAAGTTCAAAATAAAATTAGTTATAAGGATTCATTGGTCAAAGGGATTTTCATGTAGTTCATATCATTACTTGGATTTAATCAACCAAATATATAGCTTGGCCCCATCAAACCTTATATAAACTATTTTAGGATTTCTAGGAATCATGCCTCTATTGTTCCCTAATCATTGATAGTTTTCCTTAGTAAAGTCCCTAGAGAATTTTTTCATATTCGTAGGCTTCCCTCTCTAAGATTCTAGTATTTTATGCTACTCTTCAAAACCTAATATGTAATGTGTTTTTTATACTTGAGAATACTGGAGATGATTTACCTAGATTAAACATGATCCCTTTCATTGTTTTAATTTTAAAATTTATCTCTATGTCCTCTTTTTTACTTTTAATTCCTTATAAATTTGATCTTACACATTGTAATTCCTCATGCCTTACATGTTTCTTAATTTCTTATTATTACATGTGTTGGCTTTTTAGCCAGATTATCATAGGTCCCAAATAACCAGGATCTTGAGTAGACTCAAATATTAGAGCAACTTAATATAAATGGCCAAAATCAATGAACATAATATTCATGAAAATAAAAATAATAAGATATAAATGACCAATATCATTCATGCAATAACATGAAGAAAAATTACAATAATATTTCTCAAATATTGTATACAAGCTTTACTCAATCTTCATTCAATTTCTTGATCTTTGATACAATACATGGAGCTTTGTATCCATAATGACCTTAGAAATATGAATGTTGCACTCTTTGACTATTTCTCTCCTCACATATCTAGGAGATGTAAATTTTCCTATTTCATACATAATACAAGTGTCTCATGCCTCTTGGATTCTCATATTTCCACTTGTATGCATGGTTTTTGATTCTCCATTCGTTCTTTGCACAATTTATTCTATGACACTTGCACACTTTACTATATGACAATTGTGCACACACTTGCACACATAATTACATGACAATTGTGCATATTATCACTCTTCATACTTGCACACATAATTACATGATATTTGTGCACATTCTCACTCTTCACACTTGCACACATAATTACATGATACTTGTGCACATCCTACAAATAGACACATACAAAAGGGAAAATATAAATCACGCTCCTAAACTATAGAATCACAAACTAATCTATTACATATTTATATTTGTACCATAAAGGCACCATGGGGATACATTAACATGTACCAAATAATATAATATTCTCCAACAATGTGCTCTTAAAAACTATGAAGGCCTTTATCATTTAATGAGGTAAAAGGAATTGTTTTACAACTTTTTTAGGAGTGTAAAAGTCCTTTATCTAATATAAATTCTACTATGATATGATCTCCTTGTTTCATCTTCAAGATTATATCAAGAGAAAAACTTTTAGCCTATTCTCATTATTTTTTACTTTGTAATCTCTTTCCAAATGTATAATCTTATAACATTTATAACATCAAAAAAATATATATTCTCATAATCTAGTGGTTGATTCTATTCTTGTTATTCATATTTACTATTAATCAATTTAGAATAGGGTTCTAAAATATTCATGATACATTTTGGTACATATAACATGTTTTTACTCCTTAGTACTTGGGTCCTCTTGGTTGAAATATCTTAGATTATTATCATATTCTTTAAAAAATCCTTATTGGTAAGTCAATATAGTATCCCAAATATCCTAATCCACTAGCCCACAATGATATCATTTTAATAGTTTCTATTTTCACAAATAAATCCTTATTTTATGGTTTTAAATAAAATGAATATCTCCCTCTAACTCATGGATGACCACCCATTATTTATCTCTAATTTTTAAATTGGCAAATATAATAACAAAATATTTTTTTGAAATGAAACTCATTTAATAGTTTAAACGTAACCTGAATTCCCAATTAGATCCCTAAAATGTCTTGCCAATACCCATTGAAATTGCATATTAGTCATCTAATTTTAAGAATCATTATATAATTCTCAATCATACCATTTTTTATAATCACTTCTAGTGTGTTTTCCACCACCTAGATAGGGATTACTATAGATTTATTTTTCTTTTATCCCCAAGTAAAAAATATTTATATCCAACCAAGGTATCCTTAATTTTATTTAAAGTTACTATACATGACTATCCTTACATATTACTTAGCTTTGCCTTAAGAAATATTTTATTTTTTTAATTTCTTTAAATGTATTGAATACTATTCAAAATATGAGACTCACTCCATACTCATGCTTGCATTAATCAAAACGTAATAGGTTTTAGTGTTACATTATGAATAAAAGAAAATACAAAATTATCAACTTGTATAAATAGGGGACACATTTTGACTATTATAAGCTTAATTATATTTGTTAATATTTGTAATGAAATAATCAAACATATACATTAAATATTTAAAAAATGTTTATCCTTTAATATTTCTCTTATTTTAAATAATTATCTTAAATAAATTATGTGTTATATATAGTATAACTTGTAAAATAAAAGAATGTTAAGGGTGTATATTGAAAATAAGGAAGGTCAATAGTTTTCATCTTGCATAAAGAGTGGGCATATCCAACTAAGTGTACTTAGTAGAACCTTAGATTATAATGAATTTTAATTAAAGGATCTATTTCAAATTGCTTCCACCATCAAACAATGGGTTTATTTGTATTTGAATATCTTTATATTAGACTAAATAATCATGTGTATTAGGAGAATCTAATTGATTTATCTGTTAATATTTTTTTTTGTTAAAACTAGCATATATAATGATATGCAATATATAATGTCACTTTTAAAATTAACTGATATTTATTGAGGTAATAAAAATGAGTATATAGGATATAATTTTTTTAGTTAAAATAAATATTTGATATGTATATCTTTATCCGAATGAAAAACTATTCATACTATGTTTATTAAAATAATCATTTCAAATAGTTCTGAGTAATAAATAATCAGTCTAATTGTATTTGACGGTCTTCATGATGGATCAATAAATTATGTGCATTATTATATTATAGAGGAATTATTTTTATTGGTTATATTATGAAAGGATGGTTTTGAAAGGTGTACCTCAACATTTTAAATCAACTCTGATAGGAGAGAATGCAAATAACACAAAATTTAGTGAACACCATGAGAGCCAACCACTCAAAGTCCATCCTTGGTAGAAACTAAAGCACAAATCTATCCTAGGAAAATTGGTACCAATGTAGGCTTGAGTTCCCCATAATTGATTTACACTCTCAAAATATAAGGAATCTCAACCTCCACTAGTAGTCAAATCTTCTCGAAAGTCCTAAGCATTGGTAACTGAGTACGATGAAACGAATTCTGCAATAGTCAGAATCCTCGACTTCAAAATCCAAGTGACTCACAAGAATTAACCACCTCACCCCTATTCTGACATTGAAAATAACCAAGAAGAATGAAACATTAGGAGGAACACCCGATATGGGAAAAGTAATCTTCCCATAATGGAATAGATATTCACCTTGCCCCTATTATGAATCACAAGAATTAACCACCTCGCCCATATTCTAACATTGTAAATAACAAAGAAGAATGAAACATTAGGAGGGACACCAAATATAGAAAAAGTAATCTTCCCATAGTAGAATAGATATTCAAAAACTTCACCAACCTATATGTGGGTCATACACAAACTCATATCACCACCTAAGTCCCCCTATAAAATGGCCATGGAAACTTTATGAATAAGATGATCATCACATCCAAAATGGGTGACATTCTACCAATTTGAATTCGATATTTAGAATTTTTTGAAGGATTTAAAATACATCAACTATCACGAGTAATTGTGATGTAATATTATGAATTGAAAATACCTACATCTACTCAAAGTTCCACCTAAGCACACCTCCCACAAGAAAATCTTAGATCACCAACAGGCAAGTTGGGCTTTGCATCCAAAAGCACTGCCATTCTACCAATTCAAATCCAAAGAAGCATCATCACTTAAGACTGCAAGCAATGCCATCTGTCAAGAGTAATGATGATGTGACATTTTGATTTGCAATTGAATGGATTCCTAAAAATTACTAAGAGGATTATGCTTTAAGAATATTTAGAAGATCCATTAGGAAATTATTTCTCCACACCGTAAGGATAGGATGTTTTGTGCCTAGATTAGCCAAACATTATGCAAGTAAATTTCCCTCCCTCAGATTATGTAACACCCAAAATTGATTAATACCCAAGGTAACTTCTCGATTCACCCATCATATTTACAACATTCCAGCCTAGGCCTAAAGAGGAATTTGGCATGTTGATCACATTCAATAAATCCCCTTCTATCTTAGCATTCATCACCACCAATTCAACCAAAAGTGTAATACCTTGGAAGGCAACTCTAACCTCCACAAAGTGGTATGTTTGGGATAATAAATGCTTAGAATATATTACAACAATTTCTCCCTTACTGTTTCTTATGACACTGCCTACCCTAGTGACCCATTTCGAGGCTTCATCAAAATTCAATTTGAGCCACCCATTGGGGGGACACCACCTCACATTTCTCCTTGGATTCAGAACAAAATGCCCAAGATTAATTCAAGGAAAACAGAAACTTTTATTCCAAGAGGACTTCCACAATAGGACTCATTTGACATTTTTTTCAATATCAGAAAACACGTTGGAAATATTTTTGATCAAACTCCAAAGAATTATATTATTAACTCTATTGGAATCTCTCTTGCAATTATAAAATGCTCGTGTTTCTTTCCTTCCGTATGGCCCAAAAGATATAAGCCAGAATGAAATGCCAAAGGCACCTAATATGAGGGGAGATAAAAGGGGAGTTCCATTGAAAAATCAAATTTTTCAAGGAATTTTTCATCACCCACTAAACCCCCAACTTATCCAAAATGCAGAAAAAACTTCATGAAAGAAATGACAAGAAAGCATCCAATGATTAGTAGACTTCCATTTAGCTTCACACAAATAACACCTATTAACAATTTACATACCTCTCTTAATTAAATTTTCAATGGATAGAATCTTATTCTAGATGGCTATCTTGAAGAAGAGGTTGATTTTAAGAGTTAAAATTTTCAACCAAATTCTCTCGATCTGAAAGAGACAAGGAACAAAAGGCTTGAGAAAAAAATACAAGGAACAAAAGGCTTGAGCAAAAAATACAAGGAGAAAAAGGCTTGAGCAAAAGATACACCCATTTGACATAATATTTTCCCTCATTGTCACCAACCTAGATGATCCTATCTTTGACATCTTGAGATCACAACACCAAAAATTGAAGCTCTTTAGCAACAAGAGCCCAATACTGTTGGATTTCCACACCACCCACCATTGCAGGAAGTTGAAACCAAGACTTTCACCCATTTCTTAGGACAAGAAAATCAACAACTTTGACATGGCCCAAAGCACATGTAACAGTCTCGAGACCATGAAATCTCAGATTAGAGGAAAGTGGCTTCTTCGTGAGCCAAGAATCATTATAGAAGTCCACAGAATTCCCATTGTTATGGTTGCCACTTTACAAGAAGGATCTAAATTTTAGAAAACTTTACCAGAACAAAAAAACCACCTTGAGGAAGCAGGTCTGAAAAAAATTATTAAAGTGATATTTCACTTTGAGGATCTTCACCTATTCCATTGCATCATATTATAGATTATTTTAACCTTAATATATATTTGTTATAAAATTCTTATTAATATTTATTTTATTAACTACATTCTATGGTTTTACTTGTAGTTTTATCCTTTTCTTTGACTTATTGATCTATTTTCCAAGAGATAACATATTTTGGGGCGTGTTGGCATTTTTGCTACATTGTTTTCGTTGTAACTATTCATGTAAAAGAATGCAAATTGTAGAGATACTAATTCTTCTATTTTTTCCTCCAAGCACTTTGAAAGGTAAAATGTAAAAAATCTCTATAAGCTTTGTGTTAGAGCAAAGTAATTGTAACATGTCACGATTTTGTGACATGTTGCAGTTTCACAGCGTCAAATGCAGAAATCGGCTAAGTATGAAAATTATCGCGATATCGTGACATGTCGCATTTTCATGACCTGTCACGTGTGGGGGCATTCAAATGAAATATGTCGTGATATCATGACATGTCACGTTTTCACAACTTGCATTGGCCACAGAGCAGAGTGATAGAAAATGTCGCGATATCGTGACATAAAGCAAGAAAGGGCAATATCAATGAAACTTGTCGTGATATCGTGATAGAAAAGTGAGAAAGGAGCTAATGGTATGGACTAGCATGATATCACGACATGTCACATTATCGTGGAATGGCTGGAAGGATAAACACAAGGTGGAGAAAGATGTCATGATATCACGATAGTTTTGAAAATGAAGCCAAGCAGAAGGAACTTGTCGCGATATCATGACAGGAAGCGGCAACGACAGAGAAGGCAAGAAATTGTCATGATTTCATGACATGTTGGTCGAGAGGGACAAAGCACAGAGAAATATCATGATTTTGTGACATGTCGTAATTCTCGAGGAGGAAGCAAGGAGGCAGCCAGATTGTACGGAATGTCATGATTTCGCGACATGTCGAATTTTTGCGACCTAAAAGCATCAAAGTTGAAGAAGATAGAAAATGTCACGATTTCATGACATATTGTGGAGATCAAGTCAAATGGAGAAACATGTCACGATTTCGTGACTTGTTGAAGACGAAAGCACCAAATGAAGAAAATGTCGCGATTTCACGACATGTCACATTTTCGCGACCTGTCGCATTTTTGCAGAATGAAAGCTGAACTGTACAAGACAGAAAGAAATTGTCATGATATCACGACATGTCACATTTTTGTGATGAAGGAGCCCGAAAGACTGCCAAATACAGACTGTCACAATTTTGCGACATTTCCCATTTTTGCTACTTGTAGGAAGATGAAGGCCAAGGAAGAGAAAATTGTCACGATTTTGCAACATGTTGCAGTTTCATGGGTATACAAAATAAAAGGACATAGAAGGAAGAAGATGTCACGATTTCATGACATGTCGTGATTTCGTGACATGGTGATTTTTCATGACTTGGAGTAGCGAAAAAAGCTAGACAAAGGAGAATGTCACGATTTCATGACATGCCATGAAAACAAAGCTAAACGAAGAGAAGATGTCATGATTTTATGACATGTTGCATTTTCATGACTGGTGGCAGAAACAGAACGTAGCAAGGTAAAAGTATCACAATTTTGTGACATGTCGCATTTTCTTGACCTATCACATTTTCGCGATAGAAGCAACAACAAATGCCCGATACAGTTCTGTTTGCATTTTCCTTTAGGATTGCATAGGGAAATGTGCAGAGAAGATAAGGATCAAGTAAATGCTCTCTAACTGATTTCCAGATCATGGTCGAAGTAGCTTCAAGATTAAATTTTTCTAATTATCGATGTGCGCAAGATGGAAGAACATGAAGCAATTTTTGAAGCCACCAAAATTAAAGACGCCTCCAGCATTAAAAGTTCTTGTTCGTGGTCTCTTAACAACTTCTAGCTTCCCTTGATAATGATCATTTAATGAAGAAATATGGGCCCTTGTTTCTGTTTATTTTTAGTTGTAATCCATTTAAAAATAGGGACTGTCATTTCTTCGAGGTAGATTAAGGGGATTATTTCTTCGAGATCTGTTTCATTTATTAAATGTTGTAATACAAAAGGAAGAGGATGAACCTCTATAAATACCAATGTAAAACTCAAGCAAAAAGAGGAGGATCTTGTTGTAGAAATTGAAATAGAAGTCCTAGTTGCATTTGCTTCCCTTCTTAGTGTCTTCTGGAGTTGGTGATCTAAATTGTTGTGTATGTTTTGCTTTTTTTTTGAGTCACTTATGTTAGTCCAGTGTTAATATCAGTTGAATTATGTTGTTCTGAATTTGGCTGTGTTTGCATTTGAATATTTGAAGTACAATTGGAAGTGAACTTATGGCTAATGCGTGATCCAATTTTTGTATATGTATTCTAAGAGTTATTTTATGCTTAGCTTTAGGATCTAGTTGAGGTTATTATTGTTCGAGGTTGTTCTCCCCATCAACGATCGACTTCGGCCATATTTACATCCCTTTTTGTTATTTCCCATTTCTTTTCACATCTTCCCATTACTTTCCTACATCTCTAATCTTGAAACCAGTTTAGATTAGTTTGGGAGCCAGCCCTCTCTGGAGATTGGCCCGGGAGACTTCTCTTTCTCTCAGCATTTCAATGTTGGCCAAGTCTAGGGCACGTACATGTACAAAATCCTTTCCTGTGGCAAATTTGTGACCAACAATTTTTGGCACGCTCGGTGGGATAGACTGTTTCTATCTTAGAAATATCCATAATAGGCAGGACTCACAAGTTCCATTTGTTGACACCCGGAGGAATCAAGATTTTGATGAACTATCTTGTCCTCAAAGTGAAGATTGTAAATTCATCTGGTGACTCTGCTAAAGGTGACTGTATAGTACCTGGGAATTTCTAATCGTGCAGTTTGTGAAAATCTTTGCTTCATGATCACGAGATCAAGTGCTAAGGAATCGAAAGATCCAGTCAAATTCTTCGAGATTGACGTTCAGAACTGGAGGGAGCACTCAAGATTGGTAAGTCCTGTGAACCCATCATTTATTATCTCATCGCAGGTTGCAGGTTAGTTTGTGCCATCTATGACTCCTCCTAGTACTGCTATGAGCTTGCTACATCTAGATCTAGCAGTTCAAATGGCCCAGCATCCTCCACCAAGGAAGTTCTCGACATGGAATGATTCGAGAGCCTTGAATTTACTAGCACAAAATCCAATCCCTCAAGCTGCTTTGAAAGCTTTGCTGACCTACGATGGTACTGGTAAAACTGCTTATGAGCATATTAACGATGTAGCCTCTTTGGTAGCTATCCATGACATAATGGATGAAGATGTAATGATAAAATTGTTGGTTTTGTCATTGAGAGGTAAATTATTATATTGGTACTGAACATTGCAACCAGGCACTATTACATCATGGGATCAATTAGGAGAACTGTTAGTCAAAAACTTTCATGAACAAGCTGATCCATACTCTTATTGCATCAATTTAATACAATTCAAAGGAACCCACAGGAGGAGATAGCTGACTTCAATGTCATATTTAACAAAAGCTAGCAGAGAATTCCTAATGGTCTTCAGACCGCTCATGAGCTAGCTGCATTCTATTATCTCAGAGCCTTTAATATAGACATCGGCTTGTCTGTACAATAGTCCAACATGACTACATTTCCAAAGTTGTTCAAACAAGCACAAAATGCGAAAGCTGACTTGATTGCCATAGGTAGGCTTCCTCTAAAGGTAACAATGCCTATCTTACCTGATCTTCCTAAGCATTTGTATTCTAGTTCATTTTCATAGCCTATGCCTTCCATGTATCCTATTCCGTCATGGAGCTCAAGTGCACCTCAGATTGCACCCATTCCAGTTCCCCAGCTCCCTGCTTCAACTATTTTGCAGTTGCCTGCACCAATCATTCTGTAATTACCAGCTCCCACTTCATTTCTAGCATTGCCTGCACTGCCAGCACCTCTACCTCTACTGGCACCTCCTACTCCCTCAAATCCTGACCCTTTCACAATCCTATTACAAAAGGTACAATTGGCTAATTCAGCTATAAGAGCGATGGGAAATAAAATCACAGTTCTTGAAAGAAAGCAAGTTGAGAGAGATTTCCAACCCAAGAGATTTCAACCTCTGCTGATCACTAGAGAACAAGAAACTTCAACAAGTAAAGTACCTAAAAATAACTTGACTGTGTTGACGAATGAGGAAGCTAGCCCTGTAGAAAGAACATATTGGTGCTCTACATGTAATGATCCACACAGTGAGGAGACTTGTATGGTTCATATGAACTATGTGCAAACATTGGTCGCAAGATCTTCTAGAGGACAAGTTAATATGATTACTGAGGTAGATCATAATTTCATGGTACCATCTGAAGAACAAGTTTCAGTTCTCACGAGAACTGGGAAGAAGCCAGTCACTGTATATCCAGCAGAGATGGAACCATTAAGGGTACCAGATGATCTGAAGATGCAGAATGAGAAGAAACAAGTGCAAGTGAAAGCTCCTATTTTAGTACTAAATCCAGATTCACCTGTTCTATTGAAAGATCTTTTGCCACCATGTGCAAATGAAATATTGCAATAAAAAGCCTTAGCTTCGCAGGCAAGAGCTGAAATAGAGGACCGAGCTAGAGAAAAGCTCAAGTACCCATATTTGACTAAAATACTGAGGGTAGAAGCCACTTAGCAATATCGGAGCAAATATGACGACATTAATGAAAAGAGGGAGTCTAGTGCATCTACATACAATATTGTTGAAGAATTGAAGAAGACTCTAGCCAAGGTTAGTCTCTATGATGCATTACAATTACCTGGGAAAGTTGATTTGTTACAAGAATTATTGAAGTCTATGAAATATAATGAAAAGAATCCTACCCAGATGATTTTTTCTCAAACATTAACTACTTCAGCCACTGGAAAGAATATACCACCCCCATTTTATTTGTCACTTAGAATGGAGGGTTGGATTGTGCACAACTGTATGATTGATTCTGGTGCTGCGACAACTGTCATGCCAAAGGCAGTTTGTGAAGCCATGGGTATGGAGTATACAAGAAGTAGCCCTGGTGTCTTGTATTTGGACGGAACTCCCATGAAAATAGTGGGTGTAATCAAGGATGTTCCTATTGCTCTACATAATATGCCTCAGATTACAGTAATTCAGGAGATAGTTGTGGTTGATTTGGAATTGTATTTCAGTATGTGTTTTTCGAGAGAATTCACTGCTAATCTAGGAGGATACCTCTCTCTAGATTATTCTCACTTGGAGGTTCCTTTCAAAGGAAGAATAATCTAGATCTACAATCAAAATACTTCTACTTTTCATGTAGAGAATATGGAAGATGAAGAAAGATCCAAACATTCTGTCAATTTGATAACTGAGGAATTGGAAGATCCTGATTTGATGGGTGAAGTCTTGGATGAGCTTTTCTTAGAGGATAAGTTTTCAATGCTCAATTTTAATTCCATGGTGGAAAATTAAATTGGTTGTTACTCTATTACAAAGCTTGAAGAGGTTGAAGTAAAGATGCCCCTTGATCAGGTTCGTCAGGACTCTGTGCCAGAATAGAATAATGGAAGTCAAGATCAACTCTATTTTGATGGAGCACAATGAAAAAATGGTGCTGGCACTGGGACTATTCTAATGTTACCTTCTAGAATTCCATGATTTGATTCATATCAGTTGACCTAGAGCTACACAGATAATACTGTAGAGGATGAGGCTTTATGCTTAGGTTTCAAGACGGCTGAGACACTTGGAACGTGACAGTTGCAAATCTTTGGTGACTCCGAGATGATTATCAATCAGGAGACCACTAAGTGTCTATCCAAGGTCTAGGATCCAGGAGATCATAGAGCCATTCTTGGGTATGTGTCTCTCCCGAGAGTCCACAGCTAATTCGGGGGTTACCTTGTACATAGGAAAAAAAAAATTTAACTTCGACTCTTTTTGGATGCGAGCCCGCAGGTATGTTTATTTCTCTTTCTTTTTATTTTCCTTACCAGTAGATAGTGGCTTCCATCTACTTCTTTCTTCCCCTCTACTCCATTCCCTTCCTCTCTCTCTCCTTCTACAAATAATCAAGCCACTACTGTTGTTTCTACTCCCCTTTCTGATGTTCCCTTTTCTTCACTTCCCCTTTCTTCTAATTTTTTGTCTTTTGAACACTTCTCCATAGTTCCTACCACCTTCTCCATTCCATCCACTTCCATTTCATTTTATGTTTTCATCAAAACCCAGCAGCTGGTAGCATAGTAGCACCCTATTGTTGTATCTACCATTTCTACTCCTCCATTTTCCATCATTTCATCATTCCCCATTCCCGTTCCACGACCTGCACATCCGCTAGTCATCATTCCATTCATTTCCATTTTTGTAGTTTAGGTGCTTCTCACTACTGCCATGGAGATCCTTGCACAACACCTAGTTATTACCCAGCTCATCCGAGCTAGGCAAAGTGTAGTAGTTCTAGAAAAAATAAAGGAAGTTCTGTTCTTACATGAATTTCTGTTGAAGGTCCTATTTTGAGAGCTAAGTACCAGCAAGAGCTTGTTGCAGCAGTCCGTAGAGACATCCAGCATCAACCAGCACTAGTTTTTTCCTGATCCTCTAGTTTCTTGACTTTGTTGTCCAATGGATAAAGGCCTGAGGTTCGTGCATACAGTAGAACTGTATACCCCACGAGCCGCCAAGAATGTTGGCATTTTTGCCACATTGTTTTCGTTGTAACTGTTCATGTAAAAGAATGCAAATTGTAGAGATACTAATTCTTCTGTTTATCCCTCCAAGCACTTTGAAAGGGAAAATGTAAAAATCTCTATAAGTTTTGTGTTAGAGCAAAGTAATTGTAACATGTCACGATTTCGCGACATGTTGCAGTTTTGCGACGTCAAATGTAGAAATCGGCTAAGTATGAAAATTGTCACGATATCACGACATGTCGCATTTTTGCAACCTATCACGTTTGGAGGCATTCAAATGAAAGACGTCACGATATCATGACATGTCGTGTTTTCATGACTGACGATGGCCATAGAGTAGAGTGATAGAAAATTTTGAGATATAGCGACATAAAGCAGCAAAGGGCAATGTCAATGAAACTTGTCACGATATCACGATAGAAAAGTGAGAAAGGAGCTAATGGTACAGACTGGTGTGATATCACGACATGTCACGGTATCATGGAAGGGCTGGAAGGATAAACACAAGGCAGAGAAAGATGTCACGATATTGCAATAGTTTTGAAAATGAATCCAAGCAGAAGGAACTTGTTGTGATATCGCGACAAGAAGCGACAACAACAGAGAAGGCAAGAAATTGTCACGATTTCGTGACATGTTGGTCAAGAGGGACAAAGCACAGAGAAATGTTATGATTTCATGACATGTCATGTTTTTGCAAGGAGGAAACAAGGAGGCAGCCAGATTGTATAGAATTGCACGATTTCATGACATATTGTGGAGATCAAGTCAAATGGAGAAACATGTCGCGATTATATGACTTGTTGAAGACGAAAGCACCAAATGAAGAAAACGTCATGATTTCATGACATGTCACATTTTCGTGACCTATCACATTTTTGCGGAATGAAAACTGAACCGTACAAGGCAGAAATAAATTGTCATGATATCACGACATGTCATGTTTTCATGATGAAGGAGCCTGAAAGACAATGCCAAATACGGACTGTTGTGATTTTGTGACACGTCCCATTTTCACTACTTACAGGAAGATGAAGGCCAAGGAAGAGAAAATTGTCACGATTTAGTGACATGTTGCATTTTCGTGGGTATACAGAAGAAAAGGACACAGAAGGAAGAAGATGTCACGATTTCATGACATGTCGCGATTTCGCGACATGGTGAGTTTTCGTGACTTGGAGCAGTGAACAAAGCCAGACAAAGGAGAATGTCGTGATTTTGTGACATGTTGTATTTTCATGACTGGTGGCAGAAACGGAAGGCAACAAGGTAAAAGTGTCACGATTTCATGACATGTCACATTTTCATGACCTGTCACATTTTTGCGACGTAAGCAACAACAAAGGCCCGATACAGTTCTGTTTGCATTTTCCTTCAGGATTGCATAGGGAAATGTGTAGAGAAGATAAGGATCAAGTAAAGGCTCTCCAAATAATTTCCAGATCATGGTCGAAGAAGCTTCAAGATTAAATGTTTCTGATTACCGATGTGCGCAAGATGGAAGAACATGAAGCAGTTTTTGAAGCCACCAAAATTAAAGATGCCTCCAGCATTAAAAGTTCTTGTTCGTGGTCTCTTAACAACTTCCAGATTCCCTTGATAGCGATCATTTAATGAAGAAATATGGGCCCTTGTTTTTGTTTATTTTTAGTTGTAATCCATTTAAAAATAGGGACTGTCATTTCTCCAAGGCAGATTAAGGGGATTGTTTCTTCGAGATCTGTTTCATTTATTAAATGTTGTAATATGAAAGGAAGAGGACGGACCTCTATAAATACCAATGTAAAACTCAAGAAAAAAGAGGAGGATCTTGTTGCAAAAATTTAAATAGAAGTCCTAGATGCATTTGCTTCCCTTCTTAGTGTCTTTTGGAGTTGGTGATCTAAATTATTGTGTATGTTTTGCTTTCTGTCTGAGTCACTTCTGTTAGTCCAGTGTTAATATCAATTGAATTTTGTTGTTCTGAATTTGGCTGTGTATGAATTTGAATGTTTTAAGTACAATTGGAAGCGAACTTATGGCTAATGCATGATCCAATTTCTATATACGTATTCTAAGAGTCAGTTGCTGCTTAGCTTTAGGATCTAGTTGAGGTTATTGCTATTTGAGGTTGTTCTCCCCATCAACGACCAGCTTCGGCCATATTTACATCCCTTTTTGTTATTTCCCATTTCTTTTCGCATTTTCCCATTACTTTCTTGCATCTCTAATCTTGAAGCCAGTTTAGATTAGTTTGGGAGCCAGCCCTCTCTGGAGATTGGCCCAGGAGACTTCTCTTTCTCTCGGACTTTCAATGTTGGCCAAGTCTAGGGCACGTACATGTACAAAATCCTTTACTGTGGTAGATTTGTGACCAACAGGGTGACAATAGGAGTAGCAATTGGCTTCATTCTGTTACTCTAACTACAAAATCTAGATTCATATTTTATGTTGGCTACATTCATCGACAAGAGGAGTGCCACTAGTCCAAAGAAAACATGGATACGATGATATAGAATCATCCAAGCAGGGCTTTCATCGCATCCTTTGCTATGGTTTTAGAAAAAACGTATTTTGGAGTGGTAGTGGGAGCAACAATTGGCTACATTCTATGGTTCTAACTATATTTTTTATATTTTATTTGATTTCTTGATCTATTATCCAAGAAATAATGTATTCTAGAGTGGCGGTGGGAGTAGCAATTGGATACATTTTATGGTTTTGGATGCAAAATCTAGATGTATATTTTGTATCGACTGCATTCCTCTTTGATTGGAGTGCCACCTGTGCAAATAAAACTTGGATGCTTTGATATATAATTTCACAAGTTGGGATCGCATTGCATCCTTTACTTTGATTTCTTGGTCTATTATCTAAGATAAAATGTATTTGTAGCAGTTGTGGGAGCAAAAATTGGCTGCATGGTATGGTTCTGAATGTAGTTTTATCCTTTGCTTTGATTTCTTGATCTATTGTCCAAGAGATAAAATATTTTAGAGTGGCAATGAGAGTAGTAATTGGCTACATTATATGGTTCTTACTATAAAATATGGATCCACATTTTGTCTTGGCTACATTCATCGACATTTGAAGTGCCACCAGTCCAATAAAAAACATGGATCCTGTGATATACAATTGTACTAGTGGAGATCTCTTTGCATCCTTTATCATGATTTCTTGGTATACTATCAAAGAGAAAACATATTCTAGAGTGGTAGTGGGAGCAGAAATTGGTTGCATTATGTGCTTCTTATTGTATTTTTATCATTTACTTTAATTTATTGGTCTATTGTCCAAGAGATAATGTATTGTGGAGTAATAGTGGTAGTAGCATTTAGCTACATTTTATGTTTCTGACTGTAAAATCCAAATACACATTTTGTCTTGTTGCATTATTTGACATTTGGAGTACCACCAGTAAAAATAAAATTTAGATACAATGATATAGAATCATAGAAGAAGGGCTCTTATCACATCCTTTGCTTTGATTTCTTGGTCTATTATCCGAGAGAAAATATATTCTTGAGAAGTGACGGAGTAGCAATTGATCCTCTGGATATCAAGGGAAATCCTCCTTCCAACTGGTAATTTTGGTTGTGGATGCTTCTAAAAATAAGATAACTCTCACCAGATAAACATCTTAGGCAAATTTCCTTTACCCCATTCTTTTTTTGCATAAGTAGTTTCTTTTGGATACCAGTCGCATAGACATATTTTCCTTTGGAGTTCAATCGCATAGGTTTTTTTCTCTTTGATGTCTGGCTAAGCAATTAAAACATGGATTGAGCTACTCTTTGAGATCATTTATGGTACCATATTCCCTATAATATCCATGTAAATGAAGAACAAAATATTATACTGAGAGGGGGGGTGAACAATATAAGATCATATTTTACTTTTCTTTCCCGACCAATATTATCCAATATATCAATGGTAATATCAATAGTGGTAATAAAAGTAATGCACAAATCATCACACACAATAGAGACACCAATTTAATGTGGTTCACCTAATGTGGGCTACTCCACGGAGAAAATATTTCACTAAAATTTTCTCATCAAAATTCTTGGGAATACTTACCTATTACAATGTTTATGGACCTTTGTCAAAAGGATACATCAATCCCCTAATCAAGTTTATGGATTTATATCCACATGATAAATATTTCCCCTTTGTTCATTCATGGATATCTATCCAAAGGATAACTCCCCCTCCTCTACTCTGGTTGGTAATCCTCTAGACAACTACTACCTCCACTGCATTGGCTTGTGGATCTCTCTCCATAGAATACCTCTATCCTCACTCAGAAGACCTTTTTCCTCACTACCCTAGCTAATGGATCTCTATCCATTGGAGACTATTATCCTTTACTCAGTTACCTCCAAAGCTTACTCTAAGATCTGCTCAATATCTATCTCAAATATGTACTAAACACTACCCTTTGATATAACAAAAATTTTCTTAAAATTCTATCTCTAGTCTGGCACAAATTTGCCCTCAAATCTGCACCAAAATCTATCTCTAGTATGGTACAAATATGTCCTCAAATATACACCATACTTTATCCTCAAATTTGTCCTCAAGCCTTAGCACAAAGCTTGATCTAATCATAAATCAACTCTACCATATCTACCCCAAGCCTTAACTCAAATCTTGAACAAATTAATCAATCATATCTTTTCTCAAGTCTTATCAATGACTTACCTCAAATCTATCCGCAAGTCCTCTTAAGAACTTTCTTAATCTTCTCTAAAGTCTTCTATAAGACTTACTTCAAATCTATCCACAAGTCTTCTCTAGAACATGTCCAATCTTCTCAACAAGTCTTCACGAAGACTTATTTCAAATATGCTCAACAAGTCCTCTCTAGAACTTGTCCAATCTGCTCAAAACATATTCACCAAGACTTACCTCAAATCTACTCAACAAGTCCTCTCTAGAACTTGTCCAATATGCACAACAAGTCTTCACAAATATTTACCTCAAATTTGTTCAACAAGTTCTCCCTAGAACTTGTCCAATATGCTCAACAAGTCTTCCCTAGATTTATCTCAAATTTGCTCAACAAGTCCTTACTAGACTTGTCTCAAATTTTCTCAACAAGTCCTCACTAGAACTTGTCTCAAATATGCTCAAAAATTCCTTACTAGACTTATCTCAAATCTGCTCAACAAGTCCTCACTAGACTTGTCTCAAATATGCTCAACAAGATTTCATAAAATCTTTCTCAAACAACTACAATACTTGCATACAAAACTCAACTTATACTCTTTTAGAAAACCTCTTCAATCACATAAACAAGTTTCACTCATAATCTTGTTTAATAGGAGAAACATATAGAGAATGGTAAGAAACTCAATATGTTTCACATTCACAAATCACTCTATCACTTTCAAACTCTTCTTTCAAATAAATTTAGAATAAAGAACATTTTTTTTTACAAAACTTGAACTATCACTCCAATGCATTCAATCAATAACACTCATACAAATTCACTCAACCATTCACTCAATGAAATACAACTTGCTTACAAAACTTAATCAAGTATTTCACTATAATATCAACAACTCAAACTATGGAAATCAAACCCTTGACTCAAGATAATTTTAATGTCACATAACAATGATACTCATGTTCTTTCAGAAATCCTATCTCAAGATAGTTCTCAATCTCACATAACAATGATACTCATAATATTTCATGAACCCTAGTTCAATATGGTTCTCAATTTCAAATAAAAATGATACTCATGGTCTTTAAACATCCAAAAATCATCCACATGAATACTCACTCAAATATTTCCAACAATGCTTATCAAAAAATCCTTTTCACTCCAAATTTTCATTTCACAACATTCAATCCAACAATATTTCACTCACAAGGAAGATGTGCCCATACTTTTTTTTTTAATAGAGATATGTCTTCAAAACATGTCTTAATCAACAATCAAATCCTCTTTGCCAATTTCAAGGTTAGGTAGCAAAAATATTTCAAAATATCCACTCAAAATTCTCCTCAATATTTATTTCACCATACAAAAATAACAAGTCTCAAGTACACCTTATAATATCCAAACTTTTCAAAATATAACTAGCAAAGGTTTAGTTAACTCACTTTCACAATAATTCACTTCAGAATTTTAATGCATAAATTAATCAAAATAACTCCCTTATATCTCCCTACTCAAAATGCATTTAAAAAATAATTAACATCACACTCCAAAAATAATGCAATTCACCTTTTAACACTTTCAAATCAATTTTAAAACATTCACCACTTTTACCTAAGGTAAAAATAAATTTTACCTTAATCACCTTTATCTAAGGTAAAAATAAAATTTACCTTAACCCTTATATCTCCCTAGGCACTCACTATGCAACCTTAGACCTTAGACCACGCGCTCAACATAAACAATACAAAAATTAAAGTACCTTCACGCACTCCTCGATGGGATTTGATCCCTAGTCACGTTACTACCAGTGCCCTAGCTACGACCTACCCATCGCGTAAGCTAAGCACTCACTTGGGAGGGAAAAGCGCCTTGTGTGCTTAGTACCTTCGATTCGGTGCTAAAGAAAAAAATTAAAACTTTGCATCTTCACAACCGCTAAGAATTGAATGGGGAACCTCCACTCTCCTTACGCCTTACACACCGACCACTTGCCACTAGCCCAATAAGTCGGTTGGTGACAAGGCTTTAAGACTTGGTCAAATTATTCGTCACATTTTTCGGTTGCCCTTTAAAAATTAATATCATCTTCTTATGCTCATGAATTTTGCAATCAAAAAACTTTTCCCTTTCATACATGCAATAATTCTAAGACTTGCATTTAGTTTGCAAGTCTTATGGTATTTATACCATATGCCAATCACCTTTGAATGTTGGCGGAGAGGAAGAATTACTAAAAAAAATTGCACCCGACCCTAAATTAGGGTTAAATAATATTATTTTATAAATTTATTGATAATATAAATATTATAAATTATTTATAAATGACCTTAGCCTTTATACTTCTTTAGACCTTTAATATTATAATAAAAAATATATCATAATATTATTTCCTTTGGGCCTAGGTGTTTTTCTCTTTCACATTTAGACCTTATCTGACCTCTTTTAATATTATAATATTAAATATTATAATATTATTTCCCTTAGGCCTAGATATCTAGTTTCTTAAGGGTATTTAGCCATCCTTTTGACCAATCATGTGAAGCTCTTAAACCAAATCTCTTGGGGTTAAAATATAAATATGTTAACCCTCCTTTTTCCAAATCCTACACTAATCACTAACACTGACTCTTGACATCAATGACAACACAACTACTCAAAATTTCCAATAGTAAACAATCACTTGGGAAGTAAAATCTTCAAAATTCGTTCAGGGCCTTCTAAAGAGGAGAATATTTTGGCAAGAAGTGGCCCCAAGATTCTGATTTCACATTGTAGTGTAGTGATTATAGGTGGTCAATTTTACAGAGTCATACTCTTTCTTATTTTATATTATAGTGTAGTGATTATAGGTGGTCAATTTTCTAGAGTCATATTTTGTTGTAGAAGTGAGTTTGTATCTTATTTGTGGTGTTTAATGAGGTCTTTCATTAGGCTAATAAGTTTTGTAGTATTATATGCAAGTTCCAACCGTTTAATTAGAAAAGTGCTAGGACTACTTGCCTTGAAACTCATTCTAAGGAGTACCTCAAGAACCCTAGAGTAGCCAGTTTGAGTGTATCCCTAGTGAAAAGGATCAATGACCCCACAAGTTGTTTGTAGTTTTCACCCTAAGAGTGTATACAAAGAGTTGTTATTTAAAGGTAAACTCATGCATGAATTCTCAATAATTATTTCCTAGAGGAATCTGGTTGCCAAATATATTTTTTAAATATGAAACATAAAAAACTAGATGTATTGTAGAAGAAGGCAATAATTCTAGCATGTACACCATTGGGAGAATCTACTAGAGAATTTTATATGGTCCATAGAATTTTGGTGCTATATTTTTACTGCTATAAATTTTCAATGATGACTACTTATGGGGTTAAATGCATATGAAAACCATGTCCTCGTTGTTAAAACTATGCTCAAAATAGTGTCAATGTGCTTGTTGTTAAATATGATTATGTTCCATGGCAAAATTAAATTTGAGATGTTGGAGTAGTTGTCCATGCTCCATGAGAGTGGAATCTTTGATGTGTGTCGTTAATAGCATCATTTAATATTATGATTTATCAAATCTGGGGTGGTGTCCAAGGTTGTCTATGATAGAAGGTTAGGGCAGAGTACAATTTAGACATTCAGATTTCAAGTATTTATTGGGTGAAACAGATGTTGGTTTAGCCTTTTGGTGTCACACTAAACCTAATATATAGAATAGAAACTAAATTAACTTGCAAGAATTGAAAACTAATTCTAATTTGTAGAAATTGAAATCTAACTACAATTGCAAGAATTAAAATTGCTAAATTGAAATGTTGTTGAATTGAAATCCTAAATTACACTTGCAAAATTGAAACCTAGTTTACTCTTGTAGAATTGAAATGACAGAATTGAAAAATTGCTAAAAATAAAAGCTAAATTACATTTGCAGAATTGAATATTGCTTTAAAGAGAAATACACATGCTAAAAACAATTACCAATGTCCTGCTACAGGAGGTTGTCAAGCTTCTATTGCATTGGCTAACAATAAAATGAAAACTATTGGAAACTAGTAAAATTGCTAAAATAGAGAAAGATAAGAAAAACATGAAAAACAAGGGAAATAGAGGAAATAGGGAAAATAGGGAAAACATAGGTTTAAACTATTTTGTCAGCTGACACACACATTTGCTGCACAAAAACACAATTAAACATATGAAAAACATCACATTAATTCAAAACAAGAAATGGAAATTAACAAGCATCCTGCTAAATCTACTGTAGCAAAGTTGTAGAAAAACCTATCATAAAAGTCCTCCTTCTAGGCCTGAAAGTGGGCCCATGCTTCCTGATCCAGAAGAAGGTGAAGAAGCACTCACTAACTACTTAAAACACTCACTTAAAACTCACAAAATAAACACAAAATACTGCACTTTATTTCTGTCAAAACATGTTGAACTATTACAAGAAAAATGTTGCACTATGTCCTATTTGTTGCTACTAACTACTCTCCTACCAACTACTAGCTCAACCAATGAGGGAACTGTTATTTATAATACTCTATTACATGTATCTCGTGCTCAGATTAGCTATGTTGTTATTTCTCAGTGATTTACCAATAGTTTTGAAACTAAATTAGTCCAAATTAAGATAGTTTGTGTTGCAACAACACTCATTGGCCCTTGGGATGCATCTCCAATGGTGGGAGTGCATTGGAGGAGGTTAGAAATGTTCTTG
The DNA here is from genome assembly GCA_028583015.1 of Wollemia nobilis. Classification (NCBI taxonomy): domain Eukaryota; kingdom Viridiplantae; phylum Streptophyta; class Pinopsida; order Araucariales; family Araucariaceae; genus Wollemia; species Wollemia nobilis. Next base: position 8,945,331 of record JAQPPZ010004842.1, read on the forward strand.
TACACCTGTATCCACCTTGAAATATCATTTCCCTACCATTTTGGGTGCTCAAACCTTCATTTGACTAAAATTGGCTACTTTTCCCCCTTATTTCGGAGCATCTTTGGAATATCAGTAGTAGAAATAGACTTTATGCTCAACTGCAACAAAAATGGGTAATAAGGTGGTTTTAAGTGGATGGGACATCTCTCCTATCCCTTAGAAATCATTTCCAACTACTGCCCCCCATTTATATTGACAAATTCTATGACTTCCTTAATAATTGCACAATTCTGGTTTTTGTATGCATTTTCCAGTTGTTCCTGCTTTTCAGCATTTTTGTCTTGTTGCTCCCATTTGTACCACATGGAAATGCTTCCAGGTGGATCAGGAGTCATCCCTAACCTCCCTCAACTATTTCCAAGCATTTTCCTCCTCTTTAGTTGACAAATTCCAAGTCATCAATAAAGTGATAGCTTGCTGGTTTTTGTATGGTTGTTTTTCTGCAGTTGACAGTTTTGTTGCACAGTCATAGAAACTTGGTGCCAAATTGCATTTCAAATTAGTTGGAAGGTGGTAAAAGCATTCAAATATTATTGTGAGGTTATAAACAACAACACACAACATTTGGCTTTTGAAATGCACATTTTATTTGCTAATTAATCAAACTGAAATAGTGCAAAAAATACTGCACAACTGTCCCTATTTTGTGATGCCCTGTTGTTGTCCATTTAGACTATGTGGGAATGCTTCTAAATAGGTTATATGTCTTCTTTAGTCCCTCTAAATACATTCCATCCATTTTCTCATGCTTTTATTGACAACTTCAAGGTGCTTCTTCAATGTGATAGCTGGTTGATTTTTGTATGTTGCACAAAACTTGTCACTGCCCTATTTTGCAGTAGAGAGTACTTTGATGCCAAATCACTTGAAAAATTTAGTTTTGAAATGGGATGACACTTCAAACATGTTGGAGTTAGCCAAATATCTGAACATGCTTGTCTGCTTTATTTTTCTATGTTATTTTCACCAACAAAATCATGTCAAAAATAGTCACAAAATGCTAAAAATAGTCAAAACAGGGGTATAGTGTTCCTAACATAAAATCATGCAAACACTTAACAAATAATATATTCTAATCAACTATTTGGCAATTAACTTTGTCATGTTTGGTAATATGACAATTTTTATATGTCAAACATAGTGTAACAATGAGGTATTTCTAGGCCTCATCATCCCCCTAGCTTGAACTGATGCATGCCCTCATGCAACCTAGTAGGCCATAGTAATATGCAGGTTTTATCTTTTTGAACAACATCCTTTGCCACCTGAGAAATTTTTGCAATTTTTGACAAATGATAAAGATGCTACAATTTTTGAAATTGTTGCAATTTTCTAAAAATGGTTCAAAATGTTGAAAAATCTGAAAGTACTACAATTTTTGAAAATGTGATGTTGAAAACATGAAATTGTTGTACTTTTCTAAAAATTGTTGAACAAGTCACATTACCTGCCACCCGAGAAATTTCTCCTTGCTGCACTACACCAAGCATTTTGCAATTAAGCACATGTATTTCACTTTTCTACAACCTTGCAATTTTTCAATTTTTGTAGTTCCTGCAATTTTTCTTTTCTTCTCTTTTTTTATTTTGCTCTTTGTTTTTTTCTTGCATTTTTTTTAATTTTTTTTTCATTTTCAACTTGCAATTCTTTGATTTCTGCACTTTCATCCTTCAATATTACAACTTCAACAATTCTTGCAGTTTTGACTCTTTTTCTACCTTTCTACAAGTTTTAGTGCTGCAAGGTACCTCTTAAAGGCTTGGTATCATGTGATTCATCTTGCAATAGCCTTATTGTGTTTTTCTAATGGAACCATATCTGGTAGATGCACTACTACTAGTGGAATTTTCTATCCTGACAATATTTTAGCCTGGATACCTATTTTTGCTGTTTGCACCTTTGAAACAAAATTGATAAAATTTTGATTTTGAAATGCTTGAGGGATGTACTTACTTGTGGTAGAGCTTTAGGGAACTCAATATCTAATGTGCCCTACTTGATTTGTTGTTCTATAGTATTTTTAAGAATTTCTAGCATAATTTTTGTCTCATTACGAAGATCTTCGAAATAATATTGGCATTTTGAAGATGTCTTTGCTCATTCTAAAGATGCATCTAAAAATGTAGAAATGACCTCCTATGCAAAAGTTAGCTACAGATTCTATTGTGGGCCCATCTCTAGGGTGTGTAAGCCTTCCATAACATCAAAAATCCCTTCTCTATCCTTTTGTTTAGATGTTATTCTTCATTTTGTATGTTGTTGTTTTATTGCAGTAGTAGTAAAATAGAATCTTCAGGTGCATTTTCTAGATTATCCTCTTCATATTTATGAAGCATTTGTGGGGTATCAACTTGTAGTTCTCCTTCTGAAACCTGCCCTACTAATTCAAATAGAATTGCTGCCATGTTTGTCCCAAAATCAGGTTTTTGCATAGTTTTGAAGTTCCCATGCAACTAAGGGTAGAAGGGGGTGTTTCTTGACATTTTGAACATGTTCCATTTTTTAACTTGCCAATATTGTATGAATAGTTTATGCCAAATACCGATTATCATACACTAAATGCTAAATGCTTACTATGACTAAATGCAAGAAACACATACCTTACTGTCTTGAAAATTTATCATGCACCTTACAAGTTGCTTCCAATGATTGTTAGCAAGCTATCTAAAAACATAAACATAACACATGTGCAGTGTGAGATTTGTACAATGGTGGAACAAAAGTGGGTGGATCAAATCAAGGTAATGCACACCAAAAACTGATTTTCATGCAAGCCAATTTAGCAGCACCTCCGAGAAGGTTTTCACTACTGAATTATTCATTTTTTTTTATATTTTTTTTCTTTTTTTTTCATTTTTTCATCAGAAGAGGCTGCCATTTCTGGTTTTCAACCAACTTCTATCCTTTTTTTCAAGTGCTTCAATGAGAGAGAATGTCTCTCATGAGGCTACAATGAGAGATAATATCTCTTACTCTTATTTGGATAAGAACAATCCTTATTCTACAAAAATATATCAATTTTTGTATAAAAACACCATATTTTTCTGTTGAAGGTTGCAACAATGATGCACCCTTTCTTTCCATATGAGTAATAAGAGCCTTCTTATGTCATCATTAACTCCTTATTGTTGGAAATGAAGTATTGACTTCATTGTTCCTCCTCCATGCTGAAATTGATGCTTGTCCTCATGTATCCCCATTTTGTGGGACATGCCTTTTGCTGCAATTTTTTTATCTCTTTCTTTCTTTTCTTCTCTTTCTCTTTTTTTTTCTCTCTCTCTCTCTTTTTCAAAATTTTCTCTTGTCTTGCTTGTGCCCATGAAGGAAGTTCACAAACAAGATTATTCTCTTTTTGCTTTTCTTGTATTTTCTTCTTCTTCTTTTTTTTTTTCAAACTTTTTATCATCACTCTAAATCTGACATGGAAGAGAAATTCTCCTCCATCCTATGTACATCCAATTGTTCAACCTCCTTCAAGAACTCCTCCTTAGTTAATGGTGCATGGTATACCCAAAGGCAGTGTCCATTCACTACTAACTTCCTCCATGAATCATCAATGGGAGAAATAAGCACTGCTCCATTTCTAAATACTTCTTCAATCAAGTATGGTTCAAGCCACCTAGTCTGCAACTTCCCAAGAACATCTTCATAACAAGAATTGAACAATAAAGCCCAATTTTCTTGCTGAAATTTTTGTTGCTAAATATGATTGTCATGCCACAACTTTTGTTGCTCCTGAATCACTTTTATTTGATGCAATGCATCCAACCAAAGTTCATCAAATGCTTTAAGTTGTAGAATCCTATCAATATGTACTTGCAACAATTCAATTCCAATTCCCAAAGATGTTAAAAGCATTAGTAACTCAATTTCAACAGGAAAATGTGGTTTCTTATCATAAACCAATTCATACAGTGTGAAACTGAGTATGTCTAACATATGATCAATAAATGGAAAATGGTCCTTATGTGTGAATGTATTCAGTTTTTGATAATCTTCACACACTCTTAGTTTCTCATTTTTCTTTGGAATAATAACTAATGGAGGAACCCATCGGTTATCAAAAATTGGATAAATGAATCCAACCTCTAAGAGTTCTTTTATTTGAGTTTTGATAATATCTCTTAAGGTAGGACTCAATTTTCTTTGCAGTTTTTCACAGGTTTAACATTTTCAATATATATCCTATGAGTGCATACATCAAGATGAATTCTTGACATACCCTTGTATTTCCATGCAAAGGGATTGAAATGTTGTTTCAAAATAGCAAACAATTTTGCATTTTTTATTCATAAGTCAGCCAACTAATAATGTTCAAGAATTTTCCTGGTTGTATTTCAATTTGTTTCATTCCTAAGAGGACAGAATTTACCCCTTTGTATTTTCTTACTAAGGAGTTCAATGGAAGTAAATTTTCTATGTGCAAATTTTCTATTTCTTCTTCCCTTTATCCAGGGTTGATTGTTGTGTTTCGACTAAAGGATTCTTGTGTATCTCCATTGACTTTTATCTCTTCAAGCTCAAGTAAGGTCATGTTTGAGCACAGTTGGATGTTGTTGCAGTCAATAATATTTCCTGCAGTATTTTTACCAGATTCAGTTACATAGACAAGGACTACCTATCTTGTATTATTTAGATTAGCCACAGGTTGGGCTAGAGGTGGTGGTTGTTTTACCTACCCTATTTGTTGTTGTTGGAATCTCTCTTGAGAAGAATTTTGAGTAGAACCAGACAACAATTTTTGTGTTTCTATGATATTTCTGAGTTGTGGAAGTAAATGGCATTCATCAGTGATATGTCCTTGTGAACAAAGGCTACAAGTAGCTGATATAGATGTTTTGTTTAGGGGATAGTCTTGTATATCTGCCATGATGTCTTCCCAACACCTGGTACCAATTTGTTTATACTACCTTGATGATATGGATACCAAAAGAGAAATACTAATAGATGGCTCCTCTAATTTTTTCAAGAGATCTTATGTTTCCTGATAATGAGGATGATGAATTTCTTTCAATTTTATCAAGAATTTCAAACATAGACAATTTCAACCCCCTAAGTGTGAAGATCACCTCCCTATGGTTTCTTGCTTATTTTCTAAATGGACTAAAATACAATTTACCAAAAACTATTACCTATACCAGTCATTTATCTAAATTTCACTCTGAAGTTCACAACTTAGCACAATTAACAATTATTGGGCTGTTTTTACCTTCTAACAAAATCATGTTCCCTAGCAATGGTGCCAAAAATGATGCATGTCATTAATAGCATCATTTAATCTTATGATTTATCAAATCCAGGGTGGTGTCCAAGGCTATCTACGATAGAAGGTTAGGGTAGAGTACAATTTAGACATTCAGATTTCAAGCATTTATTGGGTGAAATAGATGTTGGTTTAGCCTTTTGGTGTCACACTAAACCTAATATGCATAATGAAAACTAAATTAACTTGCAAGAATTGAAAACTAATTCTAATTTGCAAAAATTGAAATCTAACTACAATTGCAAGAATTAAAATTGCTAAATTGAAATTTGTTGAATTGAAATCCTAAATTACACTTGCAAAATTGAAACCTAGTTTACTCTTGCAAAATTGAAATAAAATTGAAAACTTGCTGAAAATAAAAGCTAAATTACATTTGCATAATTGAAATGTTGCTTGAAAGGGAAACAAACATGCTAAAAACAATTGTCAGTGTCCTACTACAGAAGGTCGTCAAGCTTCTATTGCATTGGCTGACAATAAAATGAAAATTTATGGAAACTAGTAAAATTGCTAAAACAGAGAAAGATAAGAAAAACATGACAAACAAGGAAAATAGGGGAAACATAGGAAAACACAAGTATAAACTATTTTTTCAGCTGACACACACATTGGCTACACAAAAACACAATTGAAAACATGAAAAACATCACACTAATTCAAAACAAGAAATGGAAATTAACAAGCATCCTGCTAAATCTGCTGCAACAAAGTTGCAGAAAAACCTATCATAAAAGTCCTCCTTCTAGGCCTAAAAGTGGGCCCATGATTCCTAATCCAGAAGAAGGTGAAGAAGCACTCACTAACTACTTAAAACACTCACTCAAAGCTCACAAAATAAACACAAAATACTACACTTTATTTATATCAAAACATGTTGAACTGTTACAAGAAAAATGTTGCACTATGTCCTATTTGCTGCTACTAACTACTCTCCTACCAACTACTAGCTCAACCAATGAGGGAGATATTATTTATAATACTCTATTACATGTATCTCATGCTCATATTAGCTATGTTGTTATTTCTCAGTGATTTACCAATAGTTTTAAAACTGAATTAGTCCAAATTAAGATAGTTTGTGCTACAACACTCATTGGCCCTTGGGATGCATCTCTAGTGGTGGGAGTGCATTGGAGGAGGTTATAAATATTCTTGTACACCTGTATCCACCTTGAAATATCATTTCCCTACCATTTTGGGTGCTCAAACCTTCGTTTGACTAAAACTAGCTACTTTTTCCCCTTATTTTGAAGCATCTTCGGAATATTAGCAGCAGAAATAGACTTTATGCTCATTTGCAACAAAAATGGGTAATAAGGTGGTTTTAAGTGTATGGTACATCTCTCCTATCCCTTAGAAATCATTTCCAACTATTGCCCCCCATTTATATTGACAAATTCTATGACTTCCTTAATAATTGCACAATTCTGGTTTTTGTATGCATTTTCCAATTGTTCCTGCTTTTCAGCCTTTTTGTCTTGTTGCTCCCATTTGTACCATGTGGAAATGCTTCTAGGTGGATCAGGAGTCATCCCTAACCTCCCTCAACTATTTCCAAGCATTTTCCTCCTCTTTAGTTGACAAATTCCAAGTCATCAATAAAGTGACAACTTGTTGGTTTTTGTATGGCTATTTTTCTACAGTTGACTATTTTGTTGCACAATCATAGAAACTTGGTGCCAAATTGTATTTCAAATAATTTGGAAGGTGGGAAAAGCATTTAAATATTATTGTGAGGTTATAAATAATAGCACACAACATTTGGATTTTGAAATGCACATTTTATTTTCTAATTAATCAAACTAAAATAGTGCAGAAAATACTGCACAACTGTCCATGTTTTGTGATGCCCTGTTGTTGTCCATTTAGACTATGTGGGAATGCTTATAAATAGGTTATATGTCTTATTTAGTCCCTCTAAATACATTCCATCCATTTTCTCATGCTTTTCTTGACAACTTCAAGGTGCTTCTTCAATGTGACAGTTGGTTGATTTTTGTATGCTGCACAAAACTTGTCACTACCATGTTTTGCATTAGAGAGTAATTTGATGCCAAATCACTTGAAAATTTTAGTTTTGAAATGGGATGACACTTCAAACATGTTGGAGTTAGCCAAATATTTGAACATGCTTGTCTGCTTTATTTTTCTATGTTATTTTCACCAACAAAATCATGTCAAAAATAGTCACAAAATGCTGAAAATAGTCAAAATAGGGGTATAGTGTTCCTAACATAAAATCATGCAAACACTTAACAAATAATATATTCTAATCAACTATTTGGAAATTAAATTTGTTCCTACTTATAAAAATATTATTGATAATTTTAGGTTCCCCATCATTCTAGGGATGGTATTTCATGTTCAATTTGAGTTGTGTAACATATATTTTGAATAGCTCCTACCAAAAATAACTAGTGAATGCAAGGTCAGTATCAGATACAATGGACTAGGGCATGCCATGAAGGCAAAAAATAGAATCAAGGAATACTTGGAAATTATTGAGGCCTTGTAAGGTAGTCTAGAGGATAAATTTGGGCATACTTAGAAAGATGATCCACCACCACAAAAATTACTATTTTTCCTCCAAACTTTGGGATCCATTTAATAAATTTCATAGAAATATTTGTCTAAATGGTCTCCACAATTGGAAGAGGATGGAGTGTTCCCAATGTATGAATATTTTCACCCTTAACACATTGATAGGTGCCAAATACTACATCAAAGGTCTTAATATCACTTTTCATTCATGCCCAATAAAACATGTATTTAGCCCATTCATACATTTTTAAGAATCTTGAATATCTTATAATTGAATATTACACATTTTCTATAGTATAAACTCATATAGTGAAAACTCTTTATGTATAATAAGGTGAACTTAGTATTGCAAACATTGTCTATCCTATGTATATCTTAGGCAAGAATCAAGATCAATTTCAAGTTGTTGAATTAATTATTACAAGATGGAATATTTGGTCACATCTCCTTAAATATAGTGGATACATTGAGGAAGTGATGTAGAGATGGCACATATCATACCTTGATACTCATATTTTTTGGATATTGCAACACTAACTATATCTTTCTTGTCTTTCTTATGAATTATTTCATAGTCATACCCTAGAAGTTTGGTAACTCATTTTTTTTGAATGTAGATACACGATACTAAAGAAAATACTTAAGACTATAGTGGTCTATTTTAATGGAAAAATATTTCCCAATAATATGAGACCTCCATTGGTTGATAGTATTTAATATCACCATCATTTCCTTCTCATAAGTCAATTTTCCTAGGTTTTTACCTAATAGTGCATTACTAGTGAAGGCTAATGGCTTCTTTTCTTGCATAAGTTGTACACCAATTCCACTTTTGTAAGCATCATTTTCAACCATAAATGGCTTGGATAAATTAATCATAGCCAATATATGAGTAGAGAGCATAGTGTCTTTGTGTTATAAACAATTTTTTTGGCAAGTTCTAACTATATAAGTGAGTTCTTCCATAACATATCCATTAAAAGGGATGCAATATTTCCATAATAATGGAATTTTTTTATAATAGCTATTGAAGCCTAGAAAATCTTGAATACTTTGAGAATGTGTAGTTTGGGCTATTCTGAAGAAAACAAGCTTATACTGAGAAGGGGGGGTGAACAGTATAAGATCACATTTTACTTTTCTTTCCTAGACAGTATTAATCAATATAATCAATGGCAATATCAATAACAATAACCAAAGCAATGCACAAATCATCACACACAATAGATATACCAATTTAAAGTGGTTCACCCAATATGGGCTACTCCACGAAGAAAATATTTCACTAAAAATTTCTCAATCAATATCTTGGGAATCCTTTCCCTATTACAATGTTTATGGACCTCTGTCCAAATGAGATGTTGATCCCCTAAATCTGGTTTGTGGATCTATATCCACAAGAGAACTTCTCCTCTACTCTGGTTGGTAATCCTCTAGAAGACTCTGCCTCCACTGCACTGACTGATGGATCTCTCTCTACTTGAAGACTCTTGTCCTCACTCAAACGACCTATCCTCAATGTCCTAGCTGATGGATCTCTATCCATTGGAGACTCTATCCTCATTGCTCTATCACCTCCAAATATCTATCTCAATTCTGTACTAAACATAATCTAGTCAATCTAGCACATCTCTGCTCAATCTCTTGCACTAAACACAATCTAGTTGATCTAGCATAAGTCCACTCAAATTTGTACTAAACATAGTCCAATTGATCTAGAAAAAATCTGCTCAATAGGTCCACTCAGAACCTATTCAAATGTGCTTAATAGGTCCACACAAAACCTGCATAACTCTACTCAACAGGTTCACTCAGAACCTACTCAAATCTGCTCAACGGGTCCACACAGAACCTGTACAACTCTGCTCAATAGATCCACACAGAACCTATCCAAATTTTCTCAACAAGTTCACACAAAACTTTCTCAACTCTTCTCAACATATCCACACAAAGCCTATCTAATTATGCTCAATAGGTCCACACAAAACCTGTCCAAATTTGCTCAACAAGCTCACACATAACTTGTCCAAATATGCTCAACAAGCTCACATAGAACTTGTCCAAATCTGCTCAACAAGCTCACACAAAGGTTGCTCAACTCTGCTCAACAGGTCCACATAGAACCTGTCCAAATATTCTCAACCAGTCCACACAGAACTTGTCCAAATCTACTCAACAAGCTCACACATAACTTGTACAAATCTGCTCAAAAAGCTCACATAGAACTTTTCCAAATCTGCTCAATCACTTTCTCAACTCAATCTCATAGAAGCATAAAGAGAATTGTTAGAGACTCAATATGTTCTATTCTCAAAATTCAATCACTTTCTCAACTCAATCTCATAGAAGCATAAAGAGAATTGTTAGAGACTCAATATGTTCTATACTCAAAACTCAATATCTTTCTCAACTCAATATCATAGAAGCATAAAGAGAATTGTTAGACTCAATATGTTCTATACTCAAAAACTCAATCTCAACTCAAATTAGAATATAAAATAGTTTTTTTTTATGAAACTTGAACAACCACTTCATACATTCACTTGACTACGCTCAATCAACTCTACTCAACCAATCACTTCAAGAAACAACTCTTGCTCATAAACCCTAGTCCAAGCATGTATCATCCAAATTAAAATATTTTCAACAACGCTCAACAACAAATTTCATATAACAATGATACTCATGATATTTTCAAACCCTAACTCAAGTTCTTTGCACAACAACTCACTTCAACAACAATGCTCATAAATCAATCTTCACATAACAATGATACTCATTTTCTTTTCAAACCCTAACTCAAGTTCCTCACACAATACAGTGGCTTAAACAACAATGCTAATAAAACAAGGTTTTAATCACAACACTTAATTCTAGAAAACCTTGAAGCATTAACTCAAACAATTCACTCAACCAATGGTCTCAACAACAATGCTTATAAAACAAGGTTTAATCACAACTCTCAATTTAGAAAAACTTGAAGCATCAACTCAAAAATTTTCAAAAAGGAAACCCTAATCAAATATTTTTCACTCCAAACTTAATTTTCAATCAAGCCAATCAACCAACTCAATAAAGAAGATTTTTTCCCATACCTTTTATTGAAGAGGAGTTGATCTCACAAATCTACCACACTCACAAATTTCTCTTTTCCAATCTCAATAAGGGTTAGAGGATAATTTTCTTCAACAAAACATATCACAAAAATAATATCAAAATTACACCTTATCACTCCAACTTGAATAATAATCAATATCCTCACAATAGTCACAAAAACCCTTAATTCAAAATAACATACCATTCACAAAGTCTTAACCTTTCAATATTCCACAATTTCAATTTTTAAGACTTTAAAGAAATAAAAATAAAATTCTCCTTATAACTCCTAAAGGTAATTCTCAACTACCACACTTTATTACAAAGCAACCTTTCCAAATTTCAACCATCAAACACCTTATACCTCCAACTTAGATATTCAATAAAATAAAATATAAAAATGTTACCTTTGCCTTTGGAGAGTTTCGAACTCTCAACGCAGCCCACACAAATGTCTTTCCCATGGTGCAAACCACCACACAAGATACACACTCGTTGGAGAGGAAGAAGCATCACGTGCTTCAAAATGTTATTCCTTCCTTGCCTTTCAAAAATATGTGCCTTACGCTTGGCACTTTTAATACACCCACCAAAGCGCTACCACCGAGATTTGAACGTTGTCCTCTTGCACACAAAATGTAAGCTTGCATCCCACTTTCCACTAGGCCAAGGTGCCTTGTTGGCTTCCAACTAATCAATGCTTTTTATTTTATTTCCTTTCATCGTCAAGACAAACATGAAATTTGCACATTCATTTCACGAGCTTTGCATTAATTTGTATGCTATTCTTTTTTCAATCGAGCAAGGATCATTTTAATGTCCTTTGGGCATAGGTTTAAATACTAATTTTTCCTCCTTTTCTTAGAACGTCGGTGCTTCAAAATGTAATTAACCCTCATGATGTCGGCGAGGATTATCAAGGCCTTTGGTATTAAACCCAACCTTTGGGTTTATTAAAATAATTTTTGACTTTATAAAACCCACTTTTGCCTTTTAAAACATTATAATAAAAATTATAAATGTTTTATTTGGGTTTTCACCATGGCACATTTTAATATTATAATAACCATTATTATAATATTAACCTTCGATAATGTACATTTAATATTTATTTATAAAATTTAAATTCATACTCAATTTAAATCATTTATAAAATCAATATTACAACTCCTTTTTAACTTTTGTCTTTTACACTGTTTCACTTGATCTTTGGCCTTCTTTCTGGATATCAAATAACCATATTTGTCCCTTTTATTTCCTGCTGAAATATTTGGTATTAATGTTGACTTCATCTGGTGACATCAATGATAACTTTGACTTAGTAACTCAAAATGTCCAACATGTTCTTGTATGACAGTAAATTTTTTAGGATCCATCTTGATCCCTTATCTTGAAACTATATGGCCTATATATTCCACATCTAGCATCCCAAAAAAATATTTGGATTATTTGACACAGTTGATTATTAGCTAAGAGTTGCAATATGTAGTCTAAATATTGCAAATTTTCCACCAATGTATGGTTGTAAACTAGAATATTACAAAAAATACCAAAATAAATTTACATAGAAATAGTCAAACAATTGTACTCATGAGTCTATAGAATATAGATGAAACATTGGTAATATTGAATGGCATGATGAGGAATTAATAATGTTATTCATGAGTGTAGAATGCTATCATTGGAATATCTTCTTCCTGTAATCTAATTTAATGATAACCTAAATGATTATCCAACTTTTAGAAGAAGCAAGCACCATGGAGTTCATCTAGTAACTCATCAATGACATGAATGGAGAACTTATCCTTGATGATAATTTTGTTGAGTTCTTGAAAACTCACACATAATTGTAGAGACTAGTATTTTTTAGAAAACAAATGTATTGGGTAAGAATATGTGTTGACACTCAATCAAATGACCCCTACTATTAGTAACTCTTCCATCATCTTCTCAATTTTAGTATTTTGCACATATGGATATAGATAGGGATGAATTTTTAGAGGTAATATTTCTAAAACAAGATCAATGGTATGATTAGGGGTGCACCATGGTGGTACCACTTACATTTCTACAAATACATGTGTATGTTTCTCCATAATTTTCTATAATTCAACTGGCTAAATTGTAGCATTGGTATTTGGGGCTTGTAGTTCAAATAATTATTGAGGATGATGTCAAAAGTCACCATAATTATTAAATTAGTGTTATATTTTTTATGATATGTTATTTTTATCTAAAATTAGTTAATCAACCAATCTATATCAGATTGGATAGTTAGATTAAGTTCAGTCAAGTTCTAGATTTATTCCTAGAAATAAGGGCCAACAACAAGTTAATATCTAGGCAACTTATATTCATGATGAGGGCATTTTAAATCAAGACTAGTTAAGTGAGTTGTATCTGAAATAAATCACATGAAAAAATATCTCAAATTGTGTGTTTTTTTTTATGCCAATTAAGAATTTCAATTAACTGGAAAAAACACCATGCAAGGTGGCCATCACAAAAACTAGTTTTTCTATAAACTTGAATTGATTTAGTTTTTTTATTGATAAAAAATGATTGATCATTTATACATTTTCATTGCACTCATTTTTAACATATAAAAATAAACATTTTCAAAGCACATGTTGGGTGCACTATTGCAGAGCCTTTTTAAATTTTTTTGTGTGATTTTTCAATTCTAGATCTAATTTTCTAGTTTGGACCAACAACATAGATTGCTGAAATTGGAGGGATTTTGTTAAGGATATTTCATCATTTTATATTTAAAATTATTTTAGCCTAATCACTAAAGACTCATCGACCATTTTAGGGTGATATTCATGCTCCATTAATGTTCATTTTTTCTTAGATACGTATTTCTTTATTGTTGTTTTTTTTATCTCTCCACCTCAAGAACTTTCATTTGGTATCAGAGTAGCATTTTGTGTGTGATTTAAATATTTACAGGTGAAGCTACGACAAGAGGATGTGGATACTTTGATTCCCAATATCCTTTACAAGAGTTTGAATCAGAAATACTTGTGGCTATTTTTTTCTATCATGGCAACAAATAGTACATCCTTAAATATACCTACATTCAAAGGAGACAACTTTGAGTACTAGGGAGATCAATTGAGGAGAATATTTGTATAATTAAAGGGAGTTTGAAAAAGTTTAATTTAGCCATATACTCCTCCTAATGATTGGAATGTTCTTACTCAAGACCAAAAGAAGATATTGGAAGAAGAAGAAAAAAATGATGCTCAAGCTTTCTTCTACTTGTAGAGTGCAATAAATCCAAGCATCTATCCAAGGATAGTTGGTTGTGAGAATTCCCATGAGGCATGGAAAAATTTGGAGACATCATATAAAGGATCAAAAAAATTAAGACCGGTAGGGCTCTCCATATTAAGAATCAATTTTAAAAATATGAAAATTCATGATGATGAGAATATTGGAGACTATTGTATTAGAGTAAATGACATAGTGCATAGAATGAGAGTGTATTATTAATTCATAGAAGATAGAGTAGTAGTAAGAAATATTTTGATATCCCTTTCCCCTAAATGACTCCATATTGTCATTACACTTGAGTCTAAATATGTGGACCTAATTAAGGTTGAAGAGTTAGTGAATTCTTTATTGTCCCTTGAGGATAAAATGAAAACTTTCTCAAATGACTTGAATCATGCACTAGATACCAAAGTATGGGTTTTAAAATCAAATGCAAAGTCCTCAAATAAGAATGATTGTTTTTCAAAGTTTATATTAGAAAGGGAAAACTAGTCAAAATCAAAGAGGAAGGGTAAGAAGGTCATCATTTTTCATTGTAAAAAACTCGCTCATCTGATAAAAGACTGTAGGAAATTAGTAGCTAAAAACCAAGTAAATTAAAACCAAGATAGGGGTGAGAAAAGGGACTACCAAGCTAAGAATAATGATGATTAAATTAATTATTCTCTTTGATGTAATTCAGTTTTGGATGATAAAAAATATATGTGGATTCTTGATTCAGGATGTTCTAACCACATATTATGTTTTAGGGATTTCTTTGATAAGCTAGATGGTTCATTCGAGAGGTAATTTCACTTAGGATATGGGAAGGTGATTCATATATAAGGGAAATAGAGTATGACTATCACCAAAAAGTATGGAAAGGGTGACATCAACAATATTTATTTGGTTCCATTTTCAAGACAAGTTCACCAAGGGATTCATCTAATCCTTTTCAAGCATATGGTCCAAAAGGAATCTCAGATGGTTACAATCATCTTGCTTCTAGATATTATCTAGTAAATCTTGCTATCATTGGCATGGGTGGTATATCCCTTGATTATTGATAAGAACACCCTGGTGGGACCTTCTCAAGCCACTAATCATATGCTCGAGTACAATTCTCCTATTAATGATGTTCATATTTCTATCAAGACTGAGCAACACCATCGCTCATCCAAAACCAAGACTTAGATGGGGAAAGCTAAATCATCTATAATTATTGACAATGATAAGGATATATTTGAAGAATCACCCCCTCCTCCTAAATAAAGGAGGAGAGAAGATCCCTCTACAAGGCCATCAGTGTTGAACATCTCTAAACGAGATGAGAATTCCAATTTCAAAGAGAAGCTAGGTGTCTTTGTCATCACTAGTTTCAACCATCTCTAGGACCTAAGTGATGGTCTCAAGGCCCTATCCAGGGTAGTCAGGACGACCTCATCTCTTCTTCAATAGGCTAAGACCATCCTTTATAAATTCAAACTCTCTTCCACAAATTCTTAGAATGATGGTACATCTTCTCCTTCCCTGGGTGATGTTGATTAAGGAGTCTGGTTCTTGGATATTGCTTTATATGTTTATTTTTTTCTATTTATTATTAGCCTTGGTTCTAGGGTTATGCATAAGGGGTCGGCCCCAAAATATATTTATAAAATGAAGGCAAATTGTCTTGGAATCCTGGCGAAATATGTAGAAGTATACATGGTGAATTGCAATTATTTTTCTCCATAAATTTTTAAACCGTGGTGAATTTCAAAGTTTTTTCACCAAAATTTTTCAAATCACGGTGATTTTTTTTGTGTTTGGGGCCATGAATATCATATTAAAAACTCTAAAAATATATGGTAATTAAATAATTTATGCAAAAAAAAAGTCTTTTAGCCTTTACAATTTATGATGATCGGTCTGAGACGTAAAATTCAATAGGTTGCAGGCATGTCGATTGATTGTAGACATGACAATCAATTGCAGACATGCTGATCTATTATAGACATACCGATCAGTTGCAAAGATGACGATCGATAGTAGATATTCTGATCAGTTGTAGATATATTGCAAACATATCGATTGACTATAGACATGTTGATTGGATGCAAACAAACCAATTAGCTACAACCATATTGATTGGTTACAGATAAATCAATTGGTTGCAAACATACCGATCGTTTATGGCCATGTCGATTGGTTGTAGAGATGATGATCAGTTGCAGATATGCTGATCAGTTGTATACATGTCGATTAGTTGTAGACATGTCGATCAATTGCAGAGATGATGATTAGTTATAGATATACCGATCAATTATAGATATATTGATTGGTTTCAAACATGCCTATTGACTGTAGACATGCTGATCAAATATAGACAAACCAATCAGCTATAGCCATATCAATCAGTTGTAGATAAACTAATCAGTTGCAGACATGTTGATCGGTTGAAACTATATCAATCAGTTGCATATGTGTTGATCGATTACAGGCATACCGATAGGTTGTAGACAATACGATCAATTGCATGCATGTTGATCAGTTGTAGGTATGACTAATGTCGATCGACACGGTCCTACAACTGACTCAATTATGATTACCAACACCTCTACAACCGATAGACCAATGTTGATCGACACCTCAGCAACTACCCGACACCTTTGCAATCGATTGACCAATGTCGATCGAAACCTTTATAACTGATCGTCTTATGTTGATAGACAGGGCTCTACAACCAATCAGCTTATTTTGATAGACACTCCTATGCAATCGATCGATATCTCTACAATCGATAGATGAATACTAATTGACACCTCTGCAACTAATTGTCTTATGTCAACAAAAATGACTCTACAACTGATCGAATTATTTTGACAGACACTCCTATGTAACCTTGTCAAGTTTTTCATTGTTTCAGAGCTATTTTCAAGTTAGATTATTTTTTATATATGTTTATCGGTACCCAGTACAGTATATATACGGGTAGTATATGAGGTGATTTGGGCGGGAAAAATAAAATAATTTATAATTTGAAGGCGATTTGGGTGGGAAATATAAAATCATTTATAATTTGAAGGTGAATTGGGCGAGAAAATCAAAATCATTTGTAATTTGAGGTCGGTGAATTAAAATAATATTAGGTTCATGATTATCAACAATGAGCGAATTTACCCCAAAAAAAATTCCACCCTGTAAATTGCGGGTGAATGGGCCCTAATGAAAGGATCCAAAATTAGCCAATTTAAAATCTTGAAAATCCTAAATAGAGCCAATTTGTGATATTTCATGTTTATGTATAACCCTACTTAGGTCTGTGTGCCATGTCTCTTTTTGGAGATCCTCCTGGTTGGATTTTCTTGTGTTGGTTATGTGAGCTTCTCCCTGTGTTGGAGATCTCTATCTTCTATTTATTGGTTTTTGCTTTGTAATAAGGTTCAAGGATCCTTTCAAAACTCCTTCCTTTAATAAATAAAATTAAATATATATATTTATTTAGCTCCAATCATGAAGCACAATCTCATGAGTGTTGGACAAATAGTATAGAAATGATTCAAGTTACTTTTTGATAATGGTTAATGTTTGATATATGATAAGAATCAAGGTAAAAAATTGATTATAAAGTATATTATTTTAAAAAATAGAATGTTCCCATTGATTATAAATATGTTAAATCAATTTTTTTGCTTTTATACCACTGAGGAATCAAGCATATTGTAGCACTCTAGATATGATCATTTAAATTTCAAAAAATTGCATCTTATTTTTAAGGAATAAAATCATTAATGGTATTCCAAGGAATGAATCCAGATTGATGAATGCATTCAAGGTATTTATACCTAGAAAAACACCATAGATAAATATTTCCAACCAGCAAATGGAGAGCTACCAAGAAACTGGAATTGGTACATTTATATTTATTTGGACCCATGTCTTGTCCAAGCATAGGCAAAAATATATATATTATTTCCTTTATTGATGATGTTACCAGACTAATGTGGGTTTTCTTCTTGAAGATAAAATATGGGGTATTCTCAACCTTCAAGACCTTCAAGGCATTGGTTGAAAAGGAATCTATTTATTCTATCAAGGTGTTAAGTACTGATAGAGGTAGGGAATTATATTCATAGGAATTTCTAGATTTTTACTCTTTTTCTGGAACAAAAAGATATTTTACCACTCCCTACACACCACAAAAAAATGGTGTTTCATAGAGGAAGAATAGAACCATAATATATTTAATAATAACCATGTTGGAGAACAAGAAGTTGGAGAGGCCATGAATGATGATATGGAGGCCATTGATATAAATGAGACATGGATTCTCATTCAGACTACTAGTGGAATGTATGTCATAGGTACAAAATGGGTCTACAATACCAAGCTCCATAGTGATGGAATAATAGAAAAACACAAAGCTAGACTAGTAGCAAAAGGGTATGCACAAATATATGGTGTAGACTATGAAGACACCTTTTCTCCTATGGCTTTCCAAGATAATATTAAACTGATGCTTTCAGTTGCTAATCAGAAAGGATGGGAAGTTCATAAAATGTATTTCAAGATTTCATTCTTTAATTGTGACATTGAATAAGAGGTATATGTGGAATAGCCACAAGGTTATGAAATAAAGGGTAAAGAGCATTGGGTATATAAGTTGAAAAAACAACTTTATGGGCTAAAAAAACCTCCAAGAGCTTGGTACTCAAAGATAGATGGATGGTTCTATATAAATGGCTTTGAAATAAGCAATAATGAACCAAATATTTTCATGAAAATTGTTAACACTAATATGTTTCATGTTTATCTTTATGTTGATGATCTCATTTTTATAAGAAGCTCCAAAGGTATGATGCAAGACTTCAAGGAGAGCATGAAAGTGATTTTGAGATGTTTGAATTGGAAAAATGAAACGCTTTCTTGGTATGGAATTACAACAAAGGGAAGATGATATCTTCATATGCCAAGCGAAGTATGCCTAAGATATGTTGAAGAAATTGACTTCTAGACTGCAAGGCAGTTAATACTCCTATTACTAGTGGGGAGAATCTTATAAAAGAGGATGGAAGTCCTGTTATTGATGAGAAGACTTTTAGGAGTATGATGGGTGGAATGATGTACCTTATATCCGCAATACCCGACATTACCTATGTGGTTTCACTAGTTTTCTTGTTTATGAGCTTGCCAACTCAAAGACATATGCAAGTGGTGAAACAAATATTTAGATATGTGAAGGACACCTTTGACCATGTCATACACTTCTAATTAACAATCACTTCAATGCTAGTTGGGTATGTTGATTCATATTAGGGAGATTCTATTGATGACCAAAAATTCACTATAGGGCATTGTTTCACCTTGGGAAGTGGGTTGATTTCTTGGTCATCCAAGAAGCAAAGTACAATGGCTTTATCTTCCACCAAATTCAAATATGCAGCCCTTACTTCAGCTTGTACACAAGGGATTTGGATGAGGAGAATATTTAATTATTTTGGTGAGACTCAACATGATCCTACCAAAATATTTTTTTATAACACTAGGGCAATACAATTGTCCAAAAATTCAGTTTTCCATTTAAGGATAAAACACATAGAGTTAAAGCACCATTTTGTCAGAGACTTGGTACATGACAAATATTTTATCATTATGTTAAGAATGAGGATCAAGCTTTTGATATACTAATAAAGGGGCTGATAAAGGTAAATCATGGGAGACTCAAAGAAATGTTGGACATTTCTTCCTTTCACATTAAAGGATGAATTATTGTGGGTGATGTCAAAAATCACCCATTAGGGTTATGCATAAGATATTGAACTTGAAATTTACTTGTAAAAAAATGGTAAATCCTAATTGAAATCAAGGTGAATTCTAATAAAAGCAAATCAATCATCTTCACACCAAAATTTGGGGCATTTGAAGCCCTAAAAAGTAAGGTCACATTTAGGATAAATTTTGACCTATTAAATCACATTATAACTTCATATAAACATCGCCATTAGATCAGGCTCAAAAAGATATTTCCAAAAATTACAAATATGCCTATGTTTGTATATATATTGTGGTGAATTGACCCTAAGAAAAAATTGATCCTAAAAATTTTAGGTGAATGGGCTGATGTTGAGGGTCCTCATATTCATCAATTTCCAATTTTGGAAATCCTAATATTCACCCAATTTGTGAATATTCATCACTATGCATAACCTTGTCACCCATAATTATTAAATTAGTGTTATGTTTTTTAGGAGATGTTATTTTTGTATAGAATTAATTAATAAGTCAATATATATCATATTAGATAGTTAGATTGAGTTAAATTCAAGTTCTAGATTTATTCCTAGAAAATAGGACCAATAGGGAGTTAATTTCTAGGTAAGTTATCTTCATGAAAAGGGTGCTTCAAATCAAGGCTAGTTAAGTGATTTGTAACTAAAAAATAACATGCAAAAATATCTCAAATTGGGTTCTTGATTTTATGCTAATTATTAATTTCGTTTAACTCGAAAAAACACCATGCAAGGTGGTTGTGACAAAAGCTAGTTATTTTAGAAACTTGAGTTCTTTTAGTTTTTATGATTGATCAAGGCTGATTGATAATTATATACATTGTAATTGGAATCATTTCAAATATATAAGAATAACAAATTTTAGAGCACACAGTAGGTCCACTATTGCGCAGTCTTTTTTAAGTTTTTTTTGTGTGCTTTTTCAATTCTAGATCTAATTTTCTTGTTTGGACTAGCAACATAGTTTGCAAAAATTGGAGCTTTTTTGTTAAGGATATTTCATCATTTGATATTCAAAATTTATTTAGCTTAATCACTAAACACTCCTAGACCATTTTTGGGTGATATTCATGCTCCATTAATGTTAATTTTGTCTTTGATCATAACTGCCTTATTGTTTATTTTATCTCTCCACCTCAAGAACTTTCAACAGTTATTTCACCAACCCTTGAGATTATTTCTTCAAAAAAAATCCATTTTATGTGATATTATGATATGGGTAGGACCCATGGTCATGATATGTAAAGTGTATTGATTTCCATGTTTAGTGCATTGCATCCATAGCTTAGAAAAGTCCCATACTATTAGGACTAGGGTATTTATCTATTGAGTTCACAACATAATGTCGTAACCCCCAATGTAAAGGAAAACATGTCTTCCTCAAGGTTGTAGTCACCCCTAATAACCTTTAAAATTCTACATTTTCCTTTTCATAGCAGAGTACTCCCATTAACAACCATGACTTCAATTAAATTTCAATAGTAGATGTAACAGGTTGCTTTTTAAGCTACATGAGGATTAATAATATTATGGGTACTATTAGAATCAACAAGGATAATAAATCATTGGTCCTTGAAATTTCCTACAAATTTCATGGTCTAGGGAGTTTAAATCCTAGGTAATGCATGTACTAAAATTTTATGTGGTTGGTCCTCTATTGGTTCAAAATATTTAGGTTCACTTTCCTCTCTATGGTCCTCCATTTTGTCATGTGGTCTCCCTAGTGGAAGTCTCATCCACTTTGAGTATATATAGTTTTTGTTGTACACAATTATGGTCCAATGAATATTTATCATCATAGTTGTAACAAAGTCCATATTCCATATGTGCCTCCATTTTTTAGGTGATATTTTTGACCTAAGATGGCTTGTTTCCTGATTTTGATGATATCTAGGATGGAAACATGGTTTGAGGTTGTGGAGGTTTGGAAGTATGCCTTTGTGCTATGAATTTATCTTTATCAAGCCTAGACAATCCTATAATTGCTATTATATTATTTGGCTTGAACATTTTCACTTGAACATGGATATATTCCTTTAATCCACTAATGAAAAAACTTTAGAAAAACATGGCACTCAATTCCCTAGTGCTATTTGCTTGCTTTTCAAAATATTTTTGGCAATCATGGGAAAATATTTTCTATCTTAACTTGGTGATGGATATAGTAAATATTCATACTCATTGTATTCAAATATGTGAGTAATTCTATGTCAAATTTATCCCAAGTGAGCTATAGATGCATATTCTGTAATCATTGGTACTATTGAACTCCTCTCTATTCTAGAGTGAAGGATGTGATTACGAGTCCTTGATTAGGGATAGTGATATGAAGAGAAAAATACTATTTATATTGATACAACCAACTGATTGGATCCCCTTCATAAAATTTTAGAAGGTCCAGCTTGGACATTCTCTAAATTATATTTAGAGGTAAAGGTCTATTGTGCTCTACCCTTGGAACAACCATCTCGAATCCTTGGTGTTTGTCTTATGAAAAATTTTATATTTTGTATTTAGGCCTATTAAATGACTCTCAAAACCATCAATTTTGTCTATTTTTTCTAATTTGGATAATGCATGAAGGATGCGTGACTGAGTGTTTTCATGTTGCTTAACTTGGTCACCCAACTGCTCTATCTCTTTGGTAACTCTAGTACTACTAGCCATTTTTAACTACTTTAAGGTCTCTATTTTTTTATTTCAAAGTTATATACCAAAATGATTAACTCAAGGATACAGTCAAAACTAACTACACCACACAATAATAATTTCTAGAAGGTAGGTTTTCAAAAATAGGTTTGTTGATTTAGGTATCAAATAGTTGGATTGAAGAGGGGATCACAGTGGGATATATCATAAAATAACAAATTTTAGCTTTTTGTATTTTTTTTAACTATTAAAAATTGAAAACTCTATTGGTAAACTATTGAAAATTGACTGACACTATCAAACCACATATTCTCTATACTATCACAACAAATATTCTCTACATTGTTAGATTATGGATGGAGTAGTCTCTTCTATAGTATTCTAAGATATGGTTTTGGTTTTAACTAGGAAGGAATTAAAACAAGATTTCAATAGCAATAACTTAAGGTGTGTTTGATATTGTTGGTTCTTTGATATACAATTTTGTTCATGAATAGTGGTTGGCCTAATATTTTATATCTCTAACTATGGAGGGTTCCATAATATTTATAATTACACTATTTAACTTCGATGGTGATATAAGACTTAAATCCTAGGGCTAATTGCTTATTGGTGCACCACAAAAGTCAAATGACTGATATCTTCCTATGGGTGAAAGATTCTCCTATTTCTAGGGAGTCTCCCTATATACCCAAAGGTACATGGGAGCTCATAGTTGTATATGGATGTTTTACAAGGCTTGGTTATTAGATTTTAAGCACCCATCACTTCACCAGATTCTTTATGGGTAGTCTGGCTTAGCCAAAAATGGTATCTCCTCCATGATTTTTTAAAACCCTCAACAAAGGGTTCCTAAGCTAATCCACTAAAAACAAAAACAAAAATATTTTATTTGGAACCATGCTTTAATGGAAAATGAACATAATAATAGCTTTTAAGCCAAACTATCTCAAGTCTCAGCATAATAAAGTAATAATATCTTAGGTCTTGATATAAATAATCAAGAGTAGAATTAAATATATGAGAAATCAAAGTATATACTAGACAATATTAAATATAGTAACATTCACTATAATGTCAAATATGAATGTAAATGAATAAAATCATTCATGTATAAGCATAAAATATACATACAATAATATTGCTTAAAATATATATACAACCTTCAATATTATAAAAGCTTTATATGGTGATCGTTTACAAATAATTTCTCCAAATACATTATATGGAGCTTTGTCTCCATAATATAGACATATAAATGTTACTCTTCAATACTTGTCTATTTCACTCCTCACACATCCGAGATTTGTAATATTTCCTATTATTTACATAAGATAATACTCTTATGGCCTTTGGCTTCTCATCTTGCCACTTGTATACAAGACTCTTCACTCTCTACTTACATGCACACTTAACTCTATGAAACTTGCACACTTCTACATGAAAATTAATCTCCTATATGAACTCCTAATACATTACATATACACATCCTCACATTACATATTTGCACACTTACATACATGACACTTGTGCACTTTATCTCATTACACACTTGCACCCTTACTTACGTGACACTTGTGCATATCATGCACATTACACTTACATAACACTTGTACATATTTTACACATAGGCACTTACATAAATATAAATCACTCTCCTAAACTATAGACTAAAACAATATCTATTGCATATTTACATATGTACCATAAAGATATCATGGGGGTACATTTTCATGTACCAAATAATATAATATTCTCCAACACCCCCTTTTATTACATTATTTGGTTATTGAAAACTTTAGTCTTGAATCTATGTCTTCATATTCAATCTTGATTCTTGCATTGTGCATAAATATTTATTTGAGATTATTCTTCATTCTTTTGTTCTTTAATATTTACTTCTTTGTTATCCTATTCATGAAATGCTTAAGCTTCTTCATTGTTCTTGTCTTTTGGTTCATGTAGTTTTGCTCCTTTGTTGTGCACTTCTGATGGATGTTCATGAATGGCTTGAATTTCTTCTTTGTCTTTGACCTTTGGTTCATGTGCTTCTATTATTTTTGCATATCCATAATCTTGATGTTGTCCTATAATTTTAGACCATACTTGATCTATTTTCCTATCTCTTATCTTTATAGAAAATCAAACATTTCATCATTAATTTGATACTTAGACATGTTAACTTTTGAGTATATATGCAATGGGAGAGATCTATCATAGTTCCTAATAAAATATATAAAATATGAAAGAAAGTTATTCTACAATATGACTAAAATATACTATAAATAGAAAGTGGTAAAAATACAATGCAATATGGAGGTGATGGTCACTCCATAAATATGATCTAAAGAACTACATTGTACTCCATACAATATTTCTATCACTATTTACTACTCTCTGCTATAATGCACTTGATATGCTTGATATGAACTATCACTATGAGGCCTTTTATATAGAAAAATAGATTCCTTGGCCAAAACTCTACCTAGTTGTATAATGGGACACCTTGCACATTGACACTTGTGCATTTATTACATTGATTGAAGTAAGTAGCTAACTTCCCCCTAAAGTAATATCCTACTCTAACTATGTACCAAAGGTGGTACATTTACATGACCCAAATGATGTAATATACTCTAACTCTAACACCCATTGTATTATATTATTTGGGTATTGAATATTTCAATCTTCAATATGGATCTTCTTCTTGATTAGGTCCTTATTTAGTTGCTTCATTCTTCATGTTATATCTTCTTATCTTTTTCAATCCTCTATTCTTTGACATAAAATGTCTTTGATGAACTAGTGATATCATGATTTTGCATATCTTAAGTGGATTAGAATTGGTCCAATTTCTTTCCTTTGGACCTCTGCATGACCTATCTCTTTAACCTTTACAATTATCAACCTTGAGCTCATTATTAGTAGATGCTTTTGGAATAATTTTTTTAAAGTAACAATCTATTATGTGTAGTAATATTTCTTCATGGTTTTTATTGTACTTGTATTTATAGTAACAAAAGAAAGATGAGTGATTTTTCCCTTCACAGTATTTGCATGGATGGAAATTCCAACAATTGATCTTTTCATGACCATATTTATTGCAATAGGTGCATAGTAGAGATGTTCTAACTGCTTTGTAGTCTATCTTAGGGATATCATGTTTATCTATATCCTTGACTAGATCCTTAAACCATATGTGCACAATTGAAGCTATTTCATTTTTACTTCTTCGTATGATGTCTTCTTGATCTATATTTTTTCCTCCCTTTTGAATGTGGTATTTTGTGTTTTCATTGGTATAGTTATCATCAGTTTCATTAGAAGAATCTATTTTTTCGTAGCTATTTGTTTCAGAACTTATTTCCCATATTATTGATTCTTCCTTTCCTTTTGCATTTTCCTTATTGTTATCCATTGTATTATCAATCATGCTTTTAATCCATATTGGTATTTTTCTCATTCCACTTCTAAGTGTATTGCTTAATGTGTTATTATTCATCTTTAAAGCTCCTTAGATTAGATTTATAGATCCTGTATCTTATGAGATATAATCTTCTAAGTGGTCTACCTTATAACTCCCTAGTTTAGAGTATATGAGCTTGATTTGATAAAATCTTTTGTAGAACTTAGGTTTTGTAGGCTTCCTTATAATTCCAAATGGATTGAGTACTTGATAAATTTTGAAATATGCTATTATTATCAAGTCTTATAGAATGCCTTATGTCTCCCTAGTGATTTTTGGATATGCTAAATGATTGATAAAGTGCTTTTAAAAATAGTAGTTCAATTTTGGGTTGATTTTGTAAAGTTTTGTGAATAGAAAAAATCAACTTCTATTACACCTATCAACTTCTATTACACCTTATTACTCCTATTGAACTTAAGCACTTTCTAATTTGATGAGGTACTAATGGTTGGATTTATTTTGTCCATTTAATGTGTTTTTGAAACAAGTATACCAATTAATTTCCAACTCTTGATATTTCTTAATGAACCTCATTTTATAGCCTTTGATATTTTTATAGTTAATGTTTCTAAATTCTAATATCCTACTTTGGTGTAGTATTCCTTATAACTCCCAAATTTGGAATATATTTTTTGGTAAGATTAAGAAAGGGGATTTTCAAAGGCATCCCCAAACCTTGTACATCAACTACAAAAGGAGATCAAAACCAAGAAAATAGGACTTGAAAACTAAAGAAAACAACCATTGAAAGAATAGAACTGTGGCTCAACACCTGGAATGAATTCGAGTCAACAAAAATAAAAAATTGAAAGAAAAATGGAGCCAACAAGCCAAAAACTAGAAAGAAGGCAATGAAAAAATTGCACAATTCTAGACATCCACCTTATTGGCCTCCAAATACTTTATAATATCACACACTAAATGATTCACCTCATCTACCATATTAACCACCATTTTGATATATATTTTTCATCCATATCCCTAAGTTTTAGGAGCATCGAACTTTGATCCTCCTCAAGGTGAACTTCCTCCAAGATTCTAGACTTCTTAACCACTCTAGGAAGCTCCTAAAATTCAAATTTAATAATATTAATATGATAAGGGGGTTGGCTAGCCATATTTTAGAATAAGCATTTGGACCATCTCGTTAAACCACCTCTAGAACCACATAGAAATAGGAATATCCTCAACATGATGACTGCACTTCCTATTGATAGAGTCTGAAGATCGAGATATTTGACTCATGGGATGACACACTTTCCATAGAACTCCTTTGGAAGTGATAATATCACCATAAATATTATTTCTCTCTTTTGCACCTCTTGTAATGAAAAAAACCTTCTACCACCTCCATCGATTCTCTGGACAAAGAGAAAGAAGAATTTTCCCAGGATGAGATAGGCATAGGAATAGGAAGACCCTTGATAGAGTTGATGACCTCCTCCACATTTATCTCTTTTTATATAGAAATATTCTCAATAATTAGTAGAACTAATCCTTTATGGATAGGATCTAGACCTCTCCTGCATTTCACATTAATCATAGATTTTTCCATGGACTGAAAGAGGAACATAGGCACGCTCATCCATTGATCCCTACGAAGATGATTCAAAAGCAATGCATGCTAGCTACAAACAACATGATTAGAAGAATCGAGATTAGAATAATCTATTTTAACATAAATAACTCTATCCCAAGGGGGGTAATATACTTAGCCCTAAACCCATTTTTCTCCCTTGAAAGATACTTGTCCTCATCTAGGAAATAACTAATCTCACAGAGGAGAGAATGCTTTTTCTTGTAACAAACACCATCCAATGGGAGACTAGTAATTTTACTTATCAAATCAGGAGATATTTCAAACTCCAAATTTCCCACTTTCACCCACCCCTCATTCCAAGAGTGAGCCATCCATCTTGAGATAATCAAATTGTGTCCATGAAACTTTAGGATACAATCCAGAAGACCACCATTATTCAAAATTAGCTTAACCTCCTCATCAAATACCAGTGAAATAGGCTCTACCCAAAACTTCATAGGTCTAGCTTTAGCAAAATTGGCCTTACCTATTAAGACAACAACACACCAAGGGAAAATACCTAATTTGGAATATTATAAAACAATAATATTTGCATTAATAGAAATTTAATTTTTCTAGGTAGAAATTCTTATTTCTCTTATGTTTTAATTTGCAAATATTAATCTATAATTATCCTTTAATTTTGCTTTTAAATATGATTGATTTCCCTATAGTTTCAACCTTATATTATACCCTTATAACTCCTTTTAATGAAATAAAATTACAATAAGGTAAATTTGTACCTTTATAATGTTGCAAATCTCTACATACTTGGTGTTGAATTCAGACATAGATGACAACAGTATTTAGTATTCCTCCTGACCATTATGAGCAATGGTAAGATTTGTATTCTCTGATGTATGAGTATAGATGATATTAGAAGACTTTAATTCTTATCTTGAACTCCTTCTATGACAGATGGTAGATGATTTTTTATTCTCTTTGAACTGCAATATTTGGATAGTGGATGCCTCAAGTCTAGCTTATTTGACCACCTTGACCAAGAGATTTAAATTCTCTTATTCTTCCTTAGTCTTAGGCACCTTAAATAGGAAGAGGATTTGTTTAATATGACAAGTTTTGCAATAGTTTTATTTTAATGCTCAGAGAAGACACTTGAAATTTGTTGGAGGATAGACGTTTACAATATTTATGTGAGCATTTGAATGCCTTTTTTACAAGTGTCACCTCTTCTCTAACATAATTGATGTTCTCCCTATTTAATAATTTCTTTCACGTGTGCAAGCTTGAGAGTTATTTTGAGTGCTCATTAGGGTTTATGCAATGGTGAAAAGTGGCATATTTTTATATGTTACATGAACCTTCTTCTTAAATATATTCTTGCAAGATTCCTCAATGAATTATTTCCAACTCATATTTTGCTATATTTTCTCCTCATTGCTTTGACGATGCTTGGTATGTGAGTTGGTTCCAGCTGGGATAATGAGCACTGTTGTGATGGTTGTGAGCTAATACTATGAGCAACACTACTCCAATGGTTTTTTAAATTCTCCTTGTGGAAGT
Source organism: Wollemia nobilis (assembly GCA_028583015.1). NCBI lineage: Eukaryota > Viridiplantae > Streptophyta > Pinopsida > Araucariales > Araucariaceae > Wollemia > Wollemia nobilis. Next base: position 8,974,523 of record JAQPPZ010004842.1, read on the forward strand.
ACATCTAGCTCTTGGGTATTACTTTCTCTACACTTGTATTTTATCCTGCTTTCAAGTTTCTTGTAATTCTGCCTTTATAGATGATAGCTTCTTCTTGTGCTATGTTATGTAGGTTGTACAGGTTGATTATTGTGGTTGTCCAAATCATGGATGATTTGAGCCCATTGAAGGCCAATTTTTACCTTTCTCAAATAATGCTTCTCAATGGCCACTTGGAGATGTTTCTTCCTTATGAAGAATGTGTCTTTATAACACTTAGACCTTGTCATTTTTCCTACATAGGAAAGCATATTATGGTGCAACATAATGTAAATAAAATTGTAAATAGAATACCTTCATTTTGCACCTCCTTTTGCACTCTTATCTACTGGTTTTTATGGTGGATCTCTTGTAGGCAAGGGTTGATTTGACATTGTCGCCTTTCCTAGACAACTCACTCCTTTGCTTGGTTACTTTGGTAATAAACCCAAGCTAATAACCACATAGATAGAATATTTTATAGAATTAATTTCTACACTAATTTTATTTTAAAAATAAACTTTAGTGCACCTCGAATCTGAGACTCACCAAGTCTCAATTTTTAGCTTCTTTTACTGATTTTGGTGGTGGATTTCTTCTCCAATCCTTAGAGGAATATGATATAATTTTGGTGGCTTCTTTGGGCCACAAAATATTTTAGATTTTGTGCATTAAATAGTGCCTCTAGACACTTTGATAATCTATTGGTTTTGTGCCCTTGATATTTAACAATCAACAAACACAAACTAACCCTTTTGAGAGTAACTAGTTAAAGATCAACTAGTATAGTGCTAATGGATTAATAATACACTTTAATGTAACAATAATCTCACCTTATTTATTCTTTAAATAGAATCTCAAAATAATTTCAAATGCACTAAATAATCTCTGAAACTTCTAAGAGTAATATGTAATTAACCCTTAATGAATAATCTACAATTTTTACTACAATTAATATTGTAGGATGTAGTATTCTTGCTTTCTAGATAGATAATAGGTAGGTTATAATTTTATTTCTTTCAAATAATATCCAAATCATATTTAATGTGCAAATATACCTTTAAAATGAACTCTCCTTTTTGCACTTTCCTAAAGACTATAATATAATCCCTTTTTCTCTACAACTCTAATCTAAATATGATGCTTAATGATTTTGATAATGAACCCTTATTTGAAGTTAAACTAATCGCATCCAAGTTTCTTAACTTTTAATGGCTTATGTAGTATATGTAGATCTTGGTGATTTTATTCACCAAGTTGCTACCTTGTTATAGATGAATTTGTAGCTTCTTGTTGGCTATCCAAAATAACTTCTTGCTTCACCAAACTGTGGTATTGAACCTTCTATCTTGAGCCTAGGATTTAGTGGTTTGATCCTTCTAGTTATATTTTGTTTTTTGCTATAGATTCAAAGAAATTTTATCTTTGAAATGTGCATTCTTTCTATGAGAGGTAATATCCAAATCTCTTAGATTTTATAGGCTTATTCTGTCTGAATCCTCCTTCAATCTTATTGTTGAATTCTAACTTCAAACAAGATCTTCTTCTCAAGATTTTGAATGTCTTGAGGTCTTCACTCAATTCTTCTTTAGTATTTCTCACTCCTTAACAAATTCTTCTTCTCTTAGGCTTGTTGTTATATGGCAATAATTATCCCAAGTCCTTCACTATTAGGAGCTTCTCCTTGGTAGTCAATTTCTCCAATGAGTTCTCCTAGGAACTCTTTTGATGATGCTTCTACAAGCTCTACAACAAGGCTCTCCAAGCCTTATTATTTTTTCTCCTTGATACCTCTCTATGGTCTTATATATTGCAGCTTCTCTAGTCTTCCAACTAATACCTTTTCTTCAACCTTCTACTTCTAGAAGTGTTGGTGATGATATCTTCTTCTTGTATCTCTAAAATTTGCTACTTCTCTGATCAGAAATATGACTATTAGTCCCTCTCTATCTCTTCTAATATTGAAAGTTTTTTCAATGAGTCCTACTTCAAATCTCTTTAGCTTATTTTAATAGAAGTCTTTAATTAATAATGGAGATCACAAATCTCCTATTTCATGAACTCTTCTCTAGAGTCTTCTCTAGAGTCTTCTTCTGAATCAGGAACTCTTCTTCTAAATCAGAAACTCTTCTCTGAATTCTTCTTCAAAATTAAGGCTTTTATGGCCTTCTTCTTCTGGATCAAGGCTTATCTAGCCTTTTCTTTTGTATTAAGGATTTTGTGGCCCTTTTTCTGTATCAAGGTTTCTATGGCCTTTTCTTCTAGATCAAGGCTTCTGTGGCCTTTTCTTTCTACAATGTGAAGTTTTTCAATCTTGCAATGGAGATCTCCAATATCCAAACTTCACCATGAATCTTCTCCTAGAGTCTTGTTCTGCAACAAAGAACTAATCTTTGCACAAGAAAAGCCCATAGACTTTTAGGCAACGAAGGTGAAATCCTTCTCTATCTGTTGTAGGAAGTGTCCCAAATTTTGAGAGTTAATTTTCTGCAACAAAAACTTTAGACATTAGTTAACATTAAAAAATCCAGATCCTTAAATAGTCTTCACTAGTTGATCCATCAAACTAGTGGAATGAGTGTTGAGTCCTAGTCTTCACGCATTTTTTACAAATTTGTGGAAAAACTCTAGCCAAATGTAATCTTAGAATTTTTATATCTGAGATTTATTTTAGTCCTCACTTGTGACTCTCTCTATTTCTATTGACCTACTAGGCATCTCTTATGGCAACTTTTGTAAGTAGTGGTGCACAGTTCAATTTACACAAGCATAAAGATAAAATATGATGGATGTAGGTCCTCATATTCCTATCTTGATTCACCATGGATCTGACACAACTATTAGCTTTTGAGGATATATTTAATGGAGAAAATCTATCACAAGTCCTAATAAAAAGTAGAAAATATGAAAGAAAGTAATTTTGTAATATGACTAAAATATACAATAAATAGAAAGTGGCAAAAATATAATGTAGTATGGAGGTGATGATAACTCCATTGATATAATCTAAAGATCTACATTGTACTCCATACAATAATTCTACCACTATATACTACTCTTTGCTATAATTCACTTGATATGTTTGATATGAACTATCACTATGAGGGCCTTTATATAGGAAGATAGATTCCTTTGCCAACAATCTACCTAGTTGTACAATGGGACACTTTGCACATTACAACTTGCACATTGACACTTATGCATTTATTACATTTCTTCAAGTAAGAAGCTAACTTCCCCATGAAGTAATATCCTACTCTAACTATGTACCAAAGGTGGTACATTTACATGATCCAAATGATGTAATATACTCTAACTCTAACAAGAAAAATAAGACTGAATATCTTTTATTTGATTTGATATTTTTTAATTTGATTTGATATATTTTCTTTGGTTTGATTTTATCTCTAAATACAACATTTTGCTCTATCATTAATGACGTTATAAGTTACTTCATAAATAAGTTTTTGAAGAAAATTGTCTAAATATGAACAATAGTATTTTTTCAAATTTCTCATAATATTTTCCTTTGTACCAACAAAATGCTAGAGAATGAGATTTTTTTCATAAAATTTACATGGATAAAGATTCCAACAATTAGCTTCCTCATGCCCAATTTTATTTTAATGATTACACTTCAACTGATTACAATATCATTTCTTTATTTTATGTTTCCCTACTAATTCTTTATTCTTAAGAAAACAATGCAATCATCAATGCAATATTAAAGTCATTCTTCCTTTATTTTCTTTATAAATAAGTTGCATATTTTTTTAATGATGTGTTGTTTGCTTCTTGGATATTTATTATATCCATAGAAATCCTTATTATATTACTTCCAAAGCTTCAATAAATCTACAAGATTAAAAAAATTAAAAATTTCAAATCCTTTGAAGTAGTAAAACCTTTTATCTCCCTACATTATTAAATTTGCAAAATTAAATATATCTTTTAATTTTATTCAAACTTCAAAATATTTAAAAAAAAAAATTAAATTCTCTAAATTCAAAAATGTTAACTTTCAAACTTTTATCAAATTTCAAACTCAAATATTTTAAATCCTATTTCAAGTGGAAATCCTTATCACTCAAAAAATAAAAAATATTTAAAAATTCAAAAAATGAAATATGGTATAAAAATGAAAATTTCACTTTAGAGGAGGGACGTTTTTCATAGGACTTCCCAAACTATCGAAATTGTTTTGGTCATATCTCACTCATCCGAAATCGGATTGAGCTGAAATTGTGAGGGTAGATGCCTGAAAAACCCTGGAACATCTCCACAAAATTTTCATATCATTGGGAGAAACAAAGATCCTAGCGCATCCCTATGTGTGAACGATATTTTTGGTAAGCGATTATGCGAGGGTTTCATCTGGGTTGAGTGCAAGCAACTCTAGAGGTTGGTTTTTAGGGCTTTTAGGCCCTAGTGGCCAATATTTTTGTGGTTTATGCTCAATAGTTTAGCAAGAAATATTGTAGGGGATCCAAGATGGGTTAGTAATTTGTCTTTCAATAGATCATACTGTGAACTTGAGTGACAACGGCTTCCAATTTGTTGCACAAAAGAAAAATGAAAAACATACCTTTCCACAACATCTAGGGCAAGGATTGAAGAGATTACAAAACAAGTTTTAAGAAGTTGATCAAAAAATGGCTTATATCTCAAGTGAATCTGGTGCTAAGGTGCACCCACAAAACAATTCTACTGTGAAAACCCCTGTTAAGTGTAATAATTTCAAAAAATCAGCCCCAAAAATGAATTTTAGGGATGTCCTTCTTGGTGGACAGCCTTAGCCCAATGCTAATATCAATCTTAGGGATTCCCATAAACCTCTAAGAATGCCTAAGATTTATCCCAGGAAAACAGAGTCAGGATGTCATAAATCAACTAATGGAACTCCTATTGTTAAGCCTGATATGGGTAACATTCAGACTGGCATTGAAGATTTGAAAAAAATAGGACTAATTTGTCGGTTCGTGGGTTTTTGTTTGAGCCTATCTGCTTTCAAATTTTGGGCTACAAAAAGCTAGAAAACTAAAGGTGAGTTACAAATATCTATTTATCCAAATGGTTATTTTCTTATTTTATTTGGTAATAATGAAGATAGAGTGAAAACTTTTCAAGGGGGTCCTTTGTTTTTTGGAAGGGCAGGGCTTTTCTTGAAGCCCTGGCATACTAAATTTAAAACTGAAGAAGAGATGCCTTCTGTAGATCCCGTGTGGGTTAGACTCTTTGGCCTCCCTATTGAATTTTGGAATCCTACTATTTTTTCTTCAATTGGAAACTCTTTAGGAACTTTTATGATGACTGTCGATTGTACTCAAAATTTTGTACATATTATTTATGCTTGGATTTATTTTTTAATGGATTTTGACAAACCCCTACCTAAAAAGATCACATTACAATTTGGGGAAGACACTTGGGAGCAAGTAGTGGACTATGAGAACATTCCTTTTCATTGTAGAATTTGCCATGAATATGGTCATTTGGCCAGTGCTTTCCCAAATAAAATTCCTAATCAAAAGAAAGAAGATATAAACCCAATAGGTTTCCAAATGCCTAAGAATAAAAACACTCAGAAAAAACTAGCTATGAAGGATCAATCAAAGTCATCTCCTAATATGTTTGAAATCCTTTCCAAAAATGATGTCCCAAGTGAGGAAGAGGAAATAATGGAAACAAAAATCTTAGAAACACAATTTAAATATGAAGGGAAGAACTCAGAGACAAACCAAAAAATCAAAGGTTTTCAACAGAAAAAAAAAAGAGAAAATTTACACAAGAAAAACAATCTTTTAAATGTCAAAAATTCAAATAATACAAGTCCCAATATAGACTCCGTTGAACCCTCTAGTAAAATTTTGGCTGTGTACGAGCATTCTTCAAGGTTAGAATCCATCTCAAATTCAATTGGAATAAGTCAAGAAATAGGAAAAAAAAATTGAGATGGATTCTAATCAAAAAGTAGATCGCAAGACCAATCAATATCATATGGTAAAATAAGGTGAAAATCTTGTAGAGGAAGGTAATATTAATGCCCTTCCCAAATTTTTTAGCCTTGGTATTAATGAAGATCATCACTTGGAATATTAGAGGACTCAAAGGGAGTCTTTCAAAACAAAATGAAATTAGAAGAATGATTCAGATAAATCATCCACATCTTGTTTTTCTTCAAGAAAAAAATATGTCAATGGAGGATATGGACTCAATTGCCAGTAATATTTGGCCAGCTGGAAAAGTGATTTCCCTCATTTCCCAGGGGACTTCTGGTGGAATTGCTTGTCTTTGGGACCCAAAAGAGGTAGTTATTCACCATATGGTTGGTATTTGGGGTCTTTTGGCTATAGTTATTCAAAGTAGACATTTCAACCAAATTATACTCTGCATTACTATTTATGCTTCGATAGCTTTGGAGGAAAAAAGAAGACATTGGAAGGATATTACTCATATTATCTCTCATTTTCTTGAATCTTGGATCTTGATCGGAGGATATTTCAATACCATCCTCTCTCTGGATGAGAAAATATGGGGAAATAGAAATTTCGACAAAAACACTGACCTCGTGAGCGAATATACTGCAAACCTCCATATTGTGTACATCTAACCAGCTAATGGCCTTATGACTTGGTCTAATAGAAGGTAAGGCTTAGCTTGTATAATGGAGAGATTGGATAGGTTTTTGCTCTCTAAAAATTTCTTAATCCATGGTCACATTCCCAAAGTGAATACTCTTAATAATGTTGGTTCAGATCATTGGCCAGTCATGGTGGAAATGTGGAAAACCAATGTGAGTTTCTCTCCTTTTTGTTTTTAGTTAATGTGGCTTAGAGACATTTCCTTTAGACCTCATGTGTAAAAATGGTGGAAGGAAGGTAAACCTAGGAATGGGACTAAGATGTTCTATTTTTCCAAAAGACTGCAATACGTTAAATCCAAAATCAATACTTGGAACTGGAAAGAGTTTGGGAATTTTCATAAAAAAAACATGAAGTTATTGCTCATATTGAAAATTTGAATAAGAAAATCTGTTTAGATGGCCTCACAAAGAAGAGAAGTACAGATGAAATTAAACTCACAACTCAGTTAGATGAATGAGAAAAAATAGAAGAAATATTATGGAAGCAAAAATCTAGAATTCAATGGCTCAAAGAAGGAGATCGAAACACAAATTTCTTCCACAAATATCTTCTAGCTTGAAGATCTCACAACCTTATTTCTTTCTTGAAATCAGATTTTGGAGATGTTTTTTATACTTGGGATGGCATGAACTCTATTGTTGTTGATTACTTGTCCAATGTTCTTCAAGAAATCCCTTCTCTTATCACTTCTGAGGAAAACTCTATTTTTACTAATCCTATTACTATCAATGAGCTTCAACGGGTATTTTTTAAAATTTAAAAAGGAAAAATCCTAGGTCCTAATGGTTTTCCCATTGAGTTCTACCAAGAGTTCTAGGATATCCTTCATGTTGATTTATTAGAGGTGGTGGAAGAAGCCAGGAAAGCCAAAAAAAAATTGAAGGTTATCAATAAAACTTATATTACTCTTGTTCCAAAATCTCAATAGGTTGATCATATCTCAGCTTTTAGACCTATTGCTTTATGTAATGTTCTTCTCAAAATCATTACTAAAATCATGGCAGAAAGGTTGAAGCCTCTTTTACATACGATTATTTCCCCAAAGCAAGGGGGTTATGTGGAAGGGCATAAAATAGTAGATGAGATACTTCTTGCTCAGGAAGCCATCCATTCCATGGATATGCAAAAATCTCCTTCCATGTTCATTCGGTTAGACTTATCCAAAGCTAATGACAGAGTGGATTGCCACTTCCTTATCAAAGTTTTGAGGAAATTTTGTTTCTCTAAGGACTATATAGATTAGATTATGGGATGTATCTCTTTAGTTTCCTACTTAGTTCTTATAAATGACAAACCTTCTTATTCGTTCCCATCTTCCACAAGTATTAGGCAAGGTGACCCGCTATCTCCTTATTTATTCATCATTCTTGTTGAATGCTTGGGTAGGACTACAACCAAAAAGAGGGAAAACAAATTTTTTTATGGAGTTACCATTGCTCATTGAGCTAGACCTATATCTCACATTCAATTTGTATATGACTCTACTCTTTTAGGTAAATCTACAGTTAAGGAAGATTCTAATATTAAGCAAATCATTAGCTTTTTTTCTAAGGTTACTGGGCAGTTGATCAATGAAGACAAATCTAAAGTTATTTTCTTTCATTTCTCTACTAGAAAGGAATCCATGGTCTTGGATAAATTAATATATAATAAAACCTCCCTTCCAATCACTTATTTAGGTACTCACATAAACATTCAAAGGCAAAAAAATAAAGATTGGAATTGGTTGTTGGACAAAGTCAAGAAGAAAATTGAAAAATGGACCAATAGGTGGCTTTCTTCTAGGGGTAGAATCACCTTGGTAAAATCAGTCCTTCAAGCTATTCCTATTTATGTATCTTCCATGTTGAATATTCCAAAGGCTATTCTTCGAGAACTAGATCAAATCAGACATCGTTTCCTTTGGAGTGGTACTAAGGAGAAAAGAAAATGGGCCTTGGTGAAATGGGACACTTTATGTCTTCCTAAGAATAAATGGGGGTTAGTATTCCGGTCTTCTATTAATAACAACAAAGCTTTAGCTGCTAAATTATATTGGAGGATGTTGCATAACCCCAATGCTCTTTGGTCCAATAATCTTTGTGCTAAATATGCTGAGAACAAAAGTCCTGAAGACCTTGTTCTCTAACAAATTCCTACCAAAGGTTCTCTCATTTTAGTAGTTCTTAATATTGGTGAGGATTTTATAAAGAAAAATTCATTTTGGATTATTCATAATGGTCAATAGGAAAAATTTTGGACAGATTATTGGGATGGTCACAAGCCTTTGATAACTCAGTTTCCCGATTGGATGCCTTGGATGGAGGAGATTCACCGAGCTAATTGGATAAAGGTGGCTAATTATTTTCGGTACCATACTGGTAATTCAAAGGTTGGTATATATTGGATCCCTATTGAGGACTGGCCTATTCAAATCCCAGAAATGCAAAGACAAGATATCCAAGGCATCTTTCATATGAGATCTCTCTCTTGGTCCCATGAAAAATATTATTTTGGATGGAACAACACTATTAAGGGTGAGTATTCAATTGCTCAAGGTTATTTGACCTTATGCCATAATAATCCCAACCATTATTTTGACATATTTTATCAATTGTGGGCTTAAAATATTTGGCCTAAGGTGATGTTCTTTAATTGGATTTTATTGCATCGTAGGGTGCTTACTGGTGAGCAACTTATGAAGCATGGTTTTCATGGCCCTTTTAGATGTGAGATGTGTGAAGAGAATGTAGAAACTCTCAACCATAATTTTATTGAGTGTACTTTATCCTCTGAGCTATGGAGGATAATGGCCACTTTACTTGGCTTACAATGGTCCAATTTTTTTACTTTTGAACAACTTTGGAGGGATTGGCCTAATCAAGAGGGTGTTGATCATTTTATTAGGCAGTTAGTTTGGATGGGTTCTACCATTCTTCTTAGGAATATTTGGATTGAAAGGAACAGTTGAATTTTTAATCAAGATAGGAAGGATATTCATTATATTTGGCAAAAGACCATAACCAACTTAGTTGAATCAATCCATCAACTCCTTAATCACCCCCAAAACTCCCACCAAATATGGGATCAAGTAAAGCAAAGATTGCATATTAATTCTTCTAAGGGAAACCAACTTAAAGGGAATATGAGTATTAGTAATATGGATAGGACAAGAAATTGGCAACCTCCTCCTAAGGATTTTGGAAAAGTCAATACTGATGGAGCCTCTAGAGGGAACCCTGGAAAAGCCAATGTGGGAGGAATTGGTAGACTTTCAGATGGCTTCCCTGGTTTTTACTTTTGCTGAGAATTTGGGTATTCTTTCCAATAACATTGTTGAGGGGTATGGTATCCTTAGAGGCCTTCAGGAGGCTACTAATGTTGGATGGTAAAAGGTTTTAGTTGATTCTGATTCTCAACTTATGATTAATTTTTTGAAGACTCCTTCCAAGAATCATAAGGTTGATTGGAGAATAAAAAGAATTATTGAGAAGATTCAATTAATCCAGATGGGATTTTTGAAAGTTGATGAGGATTGATGTATGATCTTTCATATGACCCCTCTAGTAGTTCCTAGCTTAGGTTTTCTTAGTTTATTTCTAGCAAATTGATATTGTAAGTGAGTCTCTTTCTCACATGCACTTGTGGGCACTAGTTGTCTTCTAGTTGTCTTTTAGAGTGTTAGTTAGCAAGTGTGAACTCAAAGTAGGAAGTGTGAGCTTCAAGTTAGCTAAAATGGATCTTCTAGTTAGCAATCTTAACTTAGAAGTTTACGTGCATTCTTCTTTGCACCTTTGTAGCTTTTGGGTTAAGCATGTGAATCAAATCCATGATTTCATGGGTTGGTTATGTATTTTGGGCCATTAGTGCCTATATAATGATTTGTAAATAATAGAACTCTTAGTTGGATTTTCAATCCTTTTCATTGGTATCGAGCCTAGTTCATGTTTGCACTAGGGCTTGTGAGGTGAGAGGATAGGAGATAGGATTAGTATGAGAAATGTATTCTCATTGAGGACTCGGTTTAAGCCCAAAGGGAGCTTGAAAACCATTCGAAGAAGGAAGTTCCTTCGCCGACAAACCCCTCGTTCCAACTTCTTGCTTATGCTTAAAAAGTATAGGAAGAGTTTGCCCCAAAGTTCTTCGTATACCGATCCTTGGAAGGGATTGGATCGTAGCTACGGTCCAATTAGGATTAGGGAGCCTTTTGACCCTACTGCCCCCCCCATTTTTTAGTATTGAAGAGCTTCAGGAGGACTCCAAAGCTAGGTCGTGTGTCGACTTAGAGCTGGATGCCTTTCAAACGTTGGTCGTGTGTCGACCGGATCTTGAAAGGAGAGCTACTGGTGGGAGCTGGATGCTCACATTTTTCATAATTTCAAGCTTTAAAAATTTCAGAATTAACCCCCCTGGTTAATTTCTAAATTTTTTTATTTTTTTGTTAGAAAGCTTCAAATTTATTGTTCAATATATTATTTTGATAATATATTTGTATTGCTGCAATTTGTTTAAAAAAAAAAAAAAGAGAGCAGCAATTTTATTTTTTAAAACACTTTTGCAGATTTGGCCTGGCCTCGGCTGCGTTCGGCAGGCGGCCGGCGCTACCCGACAGCACCCGGCCGCACTCTTGCGGTAGGGGGCGGTCGGCAGCCGACGGCCCACGGCTGTCCATCCGACAGCCAACGGCTGCGGCTGTGGCTGTCCAGCGACATCCCGCGCTGTCCACTGATAGCATCAGGCTTTACGCCTGACCTTGCTGTCAGAAGTGACAGCACCAGGCCAGTCGCCTGACGCGCTGTCAGTGTTGACAGCGCCAGCGCACGGCCTGCGCTGCGGCCACAGGCCTGGACTGCCAACTGACAACCGCCAGGCGCTTAGGGCCTGATGGACTTGTCAGCTGGTAGTCAGACTTAGGTCTGACTACGCAGTCCAGGCGGCCAGCGATTTGCTGTCGCATCGTCGAAGCGGACGACAACCTCGTCGCCGCATCTCGACGAGTTTGGCGGAATTTTGCCGGACCTCATCGCGGTTGGCAGAGTTTACTCATTGTCCGCCTGCGGCGATCAACCCAGCCGCATGGCTGAGGGCATCTTGGGCCCATAGTATAATTTTTGAAATTTTTTGCAATTACACAGGGTTTTGCCTCGGGAATGGTGCAGTGAAAGATTTGGGTGCAGGTCAAATTTTCATGCACTGCAGATTCAGTCCAGTTGCAACAGCAAAATTTCATGCAAAATTTGGAAGGGTAAATTTATTGTAAAAATTTTAAATTTTTACTATTTTAGAGTGCATGTTAAATTTTCATTTTTATTAATTTAATTTTTAATAACTTAATTAAATTTTTTTAATCTTTTGATTAATTAAAATTTAATATTTGATTAAGTTATTTTTAAATTAATTAATGTTAATTTTGCACTTTATATTAGTTAAAAATTTTCAAAATTTATGCCTTAGGAGTAAAATTTCAATTTTAAGCAGCACTCCATTGTAACAAGGAAATTTGCATTTTTGCTTCCTTGATTTAGTGCTTTCTTAAACTTTACTTCTGGCTTATACCCGAGAACACATGGCCTCTGACTTGGCTGCCCAAGTGGCAGAATTGGCCCATGTTGTAAACACTTTGGCCGATAAGGCAAATGACACTACAATGGCGGAAGTCCTTGGCAACCTTGCCATGAAGGTAAATGACATTTCTTTGCATAATACCTCCACTTCTGCTCATGATTCACGTTTGAGAGTTCGTTGTGAAGTCCCATTGTATGATGGATCCGGGAACCCTGATGTCTTGAATAGTTGGATTCTTGACATGAGTTCTTGGTTTGCTTTTTCTCAACTTTCAGAAGATGATGTAGTGCCTTATGCTAAGCTTAAACTTTCTGGCTTAGCCAAAGTACTTGTGGAACGAAAACAAGGACAATAACTCACCACATGGGATGAGCTTGTACAATGTATTAAAACCAATTTCTATCCTTCAAATTATTCTAGAGAATTGGTTATTAAATGGTTTCGTTTTTGCCAAGGTACTAATATGTCTGTACAAGAATATATTTTCCAATTTAACAGGTTCAAAATACTTGTGAATGTGGAGGATGATGTTCCAGGTTTGATTCTCAAGTTTCAAAGTGGCTTGTTAGAACATTTGTACAGGGAACTAATTTTTGTTTCTATGGAAACATTGGATCAAGTTTTCAATCAGGCGCAGCTTGCGGAGGACAAGTTCAAGGCACAATCGTAGGCATTCCGCACACATGTTACTCAAGTGGTTGGAAACTCATTAAAAGGGAATAATTCTTTCTCTCAAAAGAAGAATTTTGCTCAAAAGAAGAATGTGTCTTCTCCATCTCCTTCTTCTCCTTCCCCTTCCGCTTCTACTCCTTCTTCCTCTTCTTCTAAATCTTCATCTTCTTCTTCTAAGAAATTCTGCAATTATTGTAAGAAGAAAGGGCATGAGAAAGCTGATTGCTTTAATCTCAAAAAGAAGAGTTTAGTGATTACTACTCAAGAGGAGGATGCTTCCAAGGGTCCCCTTGAGTCTGTAGGAGAGAGTAGAGTATATACGGAATTACGAGGTAAGCTTAATGAAGTTACCTTAGTAAATGTAAGTTCTTCAGATGGAGCTCGTGATGCTTTGTTCATCACTCGAGCCCACTTACTTCACAACTTTGCAACTGATTGTATAGTGGACAATGGCTCGCAGAAAAATCTAATTGCGAGGTCCATTGTCGAGATTTTGAATTTACCTATGGAGCCTCATCCTCAACCTTATTCTTTGGGTTGGAAGGATAGTGGAAGAGGCTCAAAAATCACTCACACTTGCACATTAAAATTTGCACTTGGCCCACATTTCATAGATCAAGTCACTTGTGATGTGACTCCTATGGATTGTTGTGGGATTTTTCTTGGACAACCTTTTCAGTATGATAGGAGAGTTGTTTATGATTCTTTTAAAAGAACCTACACACTTCAAAAATATGGTAAGGTCTTTCTCATTAAGAGCACCAACACTCCTAATATCATTTGAAGTTCCAAGCAAACGAAAAGAGTAATTAAGAAAGGTGGTGATGTTGCTCTAATTTTCATTCGCTCTCAAAACACTTCTACATCTACATCCATTACAAAGCAACACTCTTCAATGGATAAAATATTGCAAAGTTATTCACACATATTTTAGGAGCCAAAGTCTCTTCCTCCAATTCGCACAATTAATCACAAGCATTGAAATAGTTCCAGGTTCTTCTCTTCCTAATGCTCCCATGTATAGACAATCTATTTTGCAAAATGAAGAAATAAAAAAGCAAATAGAAGATTTGTTGTCTAAGGGTTTCATTAAGGAAAGTACTTCTGCTTGTGCATCACCTATTTTGTTAGTTCTTAAGAAAGATGGCACTTGGAGATTATGCATTGATTTTCATGCATTGAACAGAATTTCTGTGAAGAATAGATATCCCTTACCCCGCATTGATGATTTATTAGATCAGCTTCAAGGAGCTAAGTTATTTTCAAAAATAGATCTCAAAAGTGGATATCATCAAGTGCGTATCCAAGCTATAAAATTTTGGTTTATGGATGATATGTATATTAATTAGAAACTAGTTATACCTTATCACTTATTTATTGCTATTATAATTGTGCATAGCCTCTTCTTACTAGTTGTTCTGACTATGTCTTGCCTCTTCTTGTTGTTTTGATTAGTTTACTTCATTGCAGTCCATTTTTAGGATCACTTAGTCACTTCAATCAACTTCAATCTACTTAGGCTATTGTTTTACCTAGTTGCACAATGCTTAAACATTTGCAATCATATTGTAATAATATTTATTGATAATAAACTATTAATATATCTTGTAGAAAGCTTTAAATTTTATATCCTTTGTACTATACTCTAGATTTTATCTGAGTTCTATATTCTATTTTATACTCTCTTTCAAATTCTAATATATGTGCAATATGTGATTCTCCTTCTTTCTAGATAATTCAAAACATTATCAAGGTGACTTTGAATTTCCCCTCATGTCCAACTTTCTTCTAAGTTACCTCTTAATCTATTTAGTTATGTCTTATAACTTCACTAAAATGTGGCTAGACTCTAGCATTCACATTAGGGTGAACTTTATATATCCCCTCAATATCTACTCTTTTAGACCTTATAAAAAATTAGAGATCAAGTCTTCACCTATTTTAGAGTGGTCAAACTCTAAAAACATGACTCTATAAAAAATGGATAGAGGTAAGTAGTAGCTCAAATATCACTAATGGATTTTAAGCCAAACTATCTCAAGTCCTAGCATAATAAAGTAATAATATCTAAGGTCTTAATATAAATAATCAAGAGTAGAATTAAATATGTGAGCAATCAAAGTATATACTAGCCAATATAAAATATAATAACATTCACTATAATATCAAATATGAATGTAAATGGATAAAATCATTCATGTACAAGCATGAAATATACTTACAATAATATTGCTCAAAATATGTATACAAGCTTCAATATTATAAATGCTTGCTATGGTGATCATTTACAAATCATTTTTCCAATATATTATATGGAGCTTTGTCTCCATAATATAGACATATAAATGTGACTCTTCAATAGTTGATATTTGCACTCCTCACACATCTGGGATTTGTAACTTTCCCTATTCTATACATAAGAAAAGAATCTCATGTCCTTTGGCTTCTCATCTTGCCACTTGTTCATAAGACTCTTCACTCTCTACTTACACGGACAGTTAACTCTATGACAATTGCAAACTTCATGAAACTTACTCTCCTACATGTGCTCCTAATACATGACACTTGTGCATATCCCCATATTACATATTTGCACACTTACATACATCACACTTGTACATTTTCTCTCATTACACACTTGCACTCTTACTTATATGACACTTGTGCATATCCTTCACATAGACAGTTACATAAATATAAATCACTATCTCAAACTATAAACTCTAATCATAATCTATTGCATATTTATATTTTTACCATAAATGTTCCCTGGGGGTACATTTTCATGTACCAAATAATGTAACATTCTCCAACACATAATGAAAAAAATCTAGAATAGATAAATGGATGGAAGGATAAGTAATTTTGATGCTTCTATGGAACATGACCTTGGAAAAATCTCTAATACCACTTGTCAAGAACCTTCATATAAAAATAAGCATAACAACAACAATAATCCATGAATTAGTGGAAATGCTTATAAACTAAATGACCATTAAAATGAAATAACATAAAATGCTTAAGAAAATAACTGATTGGAAATACAAAAAACTCATATTATTCAAGTAGAACATATATAATAGGCCTATTTAAGGAGGAAAGTACCTTGGAAGTAGATATCTAATACAATTTATGAAAAATATAAGATACATTCTACTCCAAACATATGTCCTTATATAGAATCTCATTTACAGTAATCCTAATGCTCAAGAGGTGGAACACATGAAAGAGGAGACTCATCTACTATTCACACTTAGCGCTAAAGGTGCAAACATACACCAAAAATAGACAAGTACATAATAATTTTTGTGTTAGGATAGGGTCCTAACGTGCTAAGTTGGTTAGTAACCCAAACTAAGCATTTGCAAAAAGATTTTTTCATGCTTTGGGATAGTGTTATACTCCCTTGAAGAAAGAGAAAAGAGGAAGTCATGTCTCAAATTTTGGTTTTTCATATAAAAGGACTTATTTTATAGTTGATGTATCCAAAGATGACATGAGCACAAATAATAACAATCATTAATAGCATAAATTTAAAAAAAAAACACACACAATTTCCACACATGAAAAATTTGCTTTTAGAGGTGATGCACAATATTTTCAAATGAAATGTGCCAAAAAAATGACATAAAATGTTGGCACTAAAATTTCAAATTCAATTTTTTATTTTCCCTCTAAAATAGAAGAGGACTTTTTTTTCTCTCCTTAAATCACCATACAAGAGATATTTTGCAATTGGATGATGCAACTCCATTTTTTTGGGTAGGTTAAATTAAAAGTGTTTTTTTATCAAGGATACCAAAACCTTATTACATTCAATCATGATTAAATCAAAAGGAAGACGTCCAAGTAAGGACAACAGGACAAACTTGAGGAAAACCAAAAGGAACAAAATAGGAAAACGCCAGAGGAACTGACTCAAAAAAATGTGAAGGAAGGTGCAAAGAAAGCAGGAAAAGGATGGAAGTGAGGAAACCTACAGAGGAAAATTGTGCAGGAAAAGAAAGCTCGTTAGAAAAGCAAATTTGAAACTTTAGGCACTAAACAAGAAATTTGAAGCTTTCCAAGGATGGGGAAAAGCGCCAAACCACCCAATCTACCAACAAACCATTAAAAATTTCCAAATGTACGGAAGTACAAGGGCTGAAATTTAAAATTTAAATCCTCCCAAGGGCGGGAAAACCAGAAACCACCCTTGGGAAACCAAGACCCAAGAAAAAACTACTTCCCACGTAGGGGAAAACCAAAATGAATCTGAAAATCCACCCTGAACAAATGGGTGGAGTAGTGGATCATAAAAACTATGAATCCCACCAAAATAGGGACGAGAATCACATAGGGATGGTGAAATATTATGAAAAATAGAAAAACCACTCCTTGAAAGCCTAAAAAATGAAGCAGCATAAAGAGGAATTTTGTAGGCCATGAAATCCTCATGCAATGGAACAATAGCCTGAAGGAAGGTGCAGTAGTGGAATAGAAACAAGAGGAACTCCCTAGGCCATGGAGTCCTCAAGAAGAAAAACAAAATCCCCATTCATTGGATCTCCAGCCTAAAAAATGGTACAACATAAAGAGGAATTTTGTAGGCTATGAAATCCTCATGCAATGGAACAACAACCTGAAGGAAGGTGCAATAGTGGATCAAGAACAAGAGGAACTTCCCAGGCTATGAAGTCCTCAAGTAGAAAAAGTAAGTCTTCAAGAAACAACATCCCAAAGGAGGAAACAACAGTAGTGGAATAGCACATCTGAAGGAAAAGGCAGGAAAGTGCCACAAGAAGCCAAAAAGAAGGAGTCACAAGGAGGCACGAATGTAGAAAATAGAGCCCAAAATGAAATGAAGCAGCCAAGCATCCCAGACAACCTTCAACACCATAGATTCAAAGATGCTGAAAAGGAAATCCCACAAGGATTCAGTAGTAAGAAAAACAAAGGTCATCCTGAAAGCCACGAAAGGAACTGAAAACTTGTACGATCACCACCATGAACCCAAAGAGCAGAGTCACAGTATAAAGCACACGGTCCTCCTCCAAAATCGAAAGGATGTTGTGCAAAATTGCTCATGAAGCCAGAATTCCTTAGACCCACCAATGAACAGCTTCAAGGACATAGAAGATGAAGTCCTAAAAGGATTCAACAACAAGAAGAACATAGGCCTCCTCGAAAGCCATGAAAGGAGTTGAAATCCTGCAAGAGCCACCACTTCAAACCCAAAGAGCAGAGTCATAGTATAAAGCACATGGTCCTCCAAACCAAAAGGATGTTGTGCAAAACTACTCATGAAGCCAAAAATCCTCAGACCTAGCAAACCACAACTGAAGATCCCTAAGAACAATTGTGAAGAAGACTTCCAAATTGGGTCCATCCTCAGTCCATTTTTGACTTATTTGTCTAGTGGCCTTCCCCCTTTTTTAATAGGCGTCTTAGGTATATGTGGAAGATCTGCCTTCATCACTACTTGTGGTAGATATGGTTGGAAAGGAATCGTCGGGCCTTCTTGGATAAGGTTTCTCAGTCATCCTCTGTCCTGTCAAAAATTTTAGCATATGCTAATGAGAATGCTTGTTTAGTGCCTGCAGCATCTAGACCTCCAAATCCTTTTGAAGCTTCATTAGGCCAGTCATTAAACTTACCTCTCACTGATGGCCTCAATCATCCTCAAGTCTGTCCTAGAACCATGATCACATGGACCCCACCCCCCCTAGGGTGGATTAAGTTAAATTTTGATGGGGCATCTAGGGGAAACCCAGGTGAAGTCGAGTGCGGTGGCTTACTTAGAGACCACAAGGGTGAGGTGCTTGTAGCTTTTTCTCAACATCTTGGAGCTCAAACTAACAATGTGGTTGAAGCAAGGGCAGTTTGGAGGAGCCTCAAGGTGGCGGAGAATTATCCAGGGAAACTCTTGGTGGAAGGTGATTCTCTTATTATTATAAATCTTCTAAAGAACACTAAGAGAGCTCCTTGGAGATTTGATGACTACATCCATGAAGCAAGGGCTCTAATTCATGACCGACCTGAGGCCATAATTTTGCATACCTTCCGGGAAGCAAACATGGCAGCTGATAGGCTGGCAAATGAAGGCATTGTAGCAGCAAATTTGATCACATGGACTGAAAATCTTCCTCATGCGGTCTCAATGGTGATAGATAATGAAAAACTTTAGATTGGAAGGCTCAAAGTGGATCAATGACAGAAAATGGGGGCATTTAAAAAAAAAAAAAATTGAACCTTATAATGGATTTTGTCATATTTGTTTTTTTTGTTCATGTGACTAGTGTTTTTTGCAGCTGGTGGGGCACTGATATAGGTTTTTTATCTACAAATTCATGCATGGGAAACATCCGCTTTGGCCTCAAGTATTTCCCAAGGTGTGTTTGGATTCGATGTCGCAAAAAGGCCCTAGCAAGAAATAACAAAGTGTTGGAGATCCCTGACAATGAGGCACCAGACCCCACCATAATAGTCTTGGAGAAGATGACAATTTCATCGACCTCCAACAAGTATCAACCAGATTGAAGATTCTGTCCGGCCTCATCGGTGCAGTTGTTGATTTGTGTGATTCCCTAAATCTTCTCGTTTTATAGCCAGCAGTTCCAGGGGCACAAGGAGTCGAAGGCAAAATCTAAATATGATGTCAAGAACGATGATAAGAAGTTAGATGAGGACTACAAGGAAGACTGCTTGGCCTCTTGGATGTCCATTATATGGGATGTTTTTTTTGACCATATTCTATTATTTTTATATGGGAACAAGCTACTCTGCATGGTGCTTGCATGATTAGTTTTTGTCTTTGTTAGTTCTTTTTTGCGTCTTTCTTTTCTGATGGCCATAATATTAGGCTTCCATAGTTTAGTTTGGCTGTATTCTAATGGAAGAGTAGGTCTTGGCCATTTTTGTTGTCAATTTAAACTTTTAGGGCTTGGCCTTTGTCCAGTTGGTCAGTGGACCCTATTTTGTAAAATGGTTTTGGGTCAACCAGTTAAAACCCGTTGTTAATTATAATATTCTCTTACTTACCAAAAAAAAAAAAACAACCCGAGAAAAAGGAAATTTCAATGGAAAACCCTGAAAGATCTAAAAATCCTAGGAAAAGTGCCAAGGAAAAACCTAAAACCATCCCAAAACCCAAACACTAAAGGAAAATGGTAGGACAATGAAGTAGAACAATGGAACAAAGGTTTTCCCACCATAGGGCAAGGAAAGGGGAAGAACAATGGAACAATGATCTCCCCCCCAAAGGAGATCATTTGCAACACCTTCCAGCCAAAAATTATGGGAAAAGGAGGTGCCAAGGAAGCTAGGATAGGATCAAGGACCTGGGATAGGGCCAAGGAAGGGATGCAGGAAAGTGGAACAAAACTTTTGTAAGAAGTCTCCTGCAGAGCCCTCCCCATTTCCTTCCATGTTCAATGCAACTCCATTTTTGGCTCTAATACCATACTTTATTTTAGAGTACTTTGTAGGAATATTTTGAAAATTTGATTAACCACAATCATATGCAAAATAATAAAATAGTGAAATAAAGAGGTCATAAAAATAAAATAGAGATAGAGACAATAAAAATAAAATTAATAATGGGTGGGTGCCCATAGGCACCACCATGATACATGTTCTGTATAACTAATTCAATGGATTATTTATTAGGGGTATTTATAGTGATATGTAATCCTCAATTAGTTATTATCATCAAGCCAAAATAACTTGACTTGAAATATAAATTATAACATGTTATATATATTAAACCCTTTTAACTAAGGTTAACCATATAGGTTGTTCAATCAATATCGCCAAGGGTGAATACACTAAAACTTTAGGTTTACAAAGAGAGCACCTATAGGCTTACATATAGAAGGCCTTTAGGATTACATTGTACTTTCTCATAGGCTAACATCAAGTGTGCCCATGAGCATTTCATCATTGTCAATCTATACCTATAAGCTCAAATGACTGATATTCCAACACTATCTTGGAAAGTTTTGAATAAAATTAAACAAATATAGAAATAATATATAATAAAGCAAGCTTAAGAATAATATACACTATTATGTTGAACATGTTTATGCTTATACAAACCTATTAAAAAAAAGTGCAAATGACTATCTAGATTATTGAAACATTGATAAATAATTGTAACTTGAAAATAGAATTAAAAAAAAATTTAAAACATGTTAGGAATAACAAACATGTAAAATATGTAGCTCAAATAAAATAAAATATGAACCTCTCTCTCTCTCTCACATTAAATAACCTATTAAATGATTATTTAATAAGGGATGAGTATGAAGTATTATGACCCTTTATAATATAACCTTAAGATAGATGAAATCCATTCATCCATATTATTGTTCTTATCTCTTTTACATACAACAATGTATATTAATTCCTTGATCTATTTGACATAATAGACCTATTGGTCCATTACCGGTGATATCAAAGCCATACTCTTGAACTTGCCATTAAAATTCAAGTGGATGATAAATTTTATGGTCTTGTAGCCTATACTATTTTTGTCTTATAGGAAATACAACTTTTGTTTGTGGTAAAATTTTCAAGTAGATATTTTTAATTAGTTCTCATTGATATTCATCTAAATCACTCGATATTTAACAATTATCAACCCAAGATATCAAAGGATGTGACTTGAGATACTAAAAGGCATTACATAAGATATGAAAGGGTATGACCCAATACACCAAAGGGTGTGACCCAAGAGCAAATGGATGCAGCCCAATATATGAAAGGATTTGACATAATATATAAAAGGATTCAAGTTGAGATTAAAAGAGTGTGACTTGTGATAAAAAAGGTGTAACTCATGATATGAAAGGATACAATTTGATATATGAAAGGATGCAACCCAAATGTAGAGGGGTGCAACCTTTGTATGTGAATATGTAACGTAATATATGAAAGGGTATGAACCAATAGAAAATAGGCGTGACCTAATAAGTAGAGGGTGTGACCCAAGATATGAATGGGAATGACATGATAACAAAAGGTTGAAAATCAAGATATAAAGTGCTGCAACCCAAGATATAAAATGGTGTGACTTGATAACAAATGGATACAACTCAATATATGAAAGGATGTCACCTAATATGAAAGGGTGTGATCTAATTAGAAAAGGGTGTGAATTGAGATATGAAAGGGTGGAGATTAATATATGGAAGGGTGTAACCAAAATACAAAAGAGTATGATCAAATAACAAAAAAGTGCAATACAAATACAAAAGGATATGACTCAACATAGAAAAATGTGTGACCTAACAACAAAAATGTGTAATTGTATAGAAGTATTAGATTTAAGTTTCAAAATATGCGGGCAATATCCAACTTTTCAAATAAACAAAAAGAAAGTATGTATCGATATACACCTTTTTAAATGAAACTAAGGTCCTTAATATTATATTTTAAAATGGGAGAGAAGTAAAAAATTAAATTTAAAAAACAAAAAAATATTGGACTCTTTTCTCAACTTTAATGATAAGTTGAATTTATTCCATGAACTCCAATAATTTTGAGAATTGTGGATGGACAAATTCTAAAATTCATAGGTAATGTAAATCATAAATTTTGGTTTGCAAAATTTAATAATTCTATTGCATTCCATAAATTGATTTGGTTAATTTAGATGGTGAAGCAACAATATGATGGTCTCATATTGACTCTAAGCTCAAATTAAATCTCAATTGGGATAAAACTAAAGGAATCCTTCTAGGAAAATAGACTATCAAAATGACAAAAAAATGAAATTTAAAACAAGTTAATTTTTTTTAAAACATTTATATCTATAAAGCATGAAAAAATCATCCACCTTCGTAAACATAATCATAATATTCTTGACCAATTTTAGTTTCTCAAGTTACAACATAAGAATTTATAAACAACAAAATTACCTTTTGTCTTTAATGAAATATTATTAATGGTTTTGCTAGTTCCATCATTAGCGATACTAAATTTATACAACCATCTATATTTGAAATTCAGCCTCGTAATTGGTTTCTATAAAATTATTTCAAAATAAGGATTGAACATTATATGACAATATTGTTCAATCTACAACTAATGGTTCTCATATCAAAGGTTAAAATCAAAATTCTTATTGTATTTCTCATCTTAATCATTGTTGACTTCAATAATCTATTTATTAACATACACATCATCTAGAATGATGATAAGGTTTTAATTCATATAAACAACCACCTTATGTTCCAAAGAATAGAAGCTATACAAAGGACCTATTTTAAAATCAACCATCATCAACATCCACATCACCTTCATAGGCACGAAGGTTTTATTCCATATAAAAATATCTTATACTCCAAATTTTCAAAGACACACATGGATTCTCAATCAACAAAAATTATCACAAGATTTCCATTCAAATTTAATTGATCTCAAGGCCAATATAAAAAGGATTAGCATTGATTTTATGAGATGATATTCTCAATATTTACAACATCTATATAATAATACATATTATCATACCTTTGGGAAAATTCAATCTATTTTGAATAATATATTGAGACAACTTTCAAAGAATCAAATTAAAAAATATGATTTCATTGCTAGTTCAAAAGGTTCAATAATGCTTTAAAACCAATGCTTTCTTGAGAAGGATAAATATGTAGTGAACCTAACCACTACCTTGTTATATATCATATAATACACATATTTTATTGTATCCTAATATCCTATACATATAACCTACCATGTTAATAACATATTATTTAAGGGTTATTTAATAATAAAAGGTATACAGGGTTAGACCATATATATATAAATATATAAACATAGAAATATATATATATATATATATATATATATATATATATATATATATATATATATATATATATATATATATATATATATATATATATATATATATATATGATGAGGGAATATATTAAATAATTTATGGATTTAATGTAATAAAGCTATTGGTCCATTAAACTTATCATGTGCATCTTACAATGATACTAAATTTTATATAACTCTCTCTCTCTCTCTCTCTCTCTCTCTCTCTTTATATATATATATATATATATAATTATAATTATTGTAGTATATGGTCCATTTTATCGATACTATTATCTTAGTATCAAATTTTGCATCCCCACTAATCCTAAAGCCCAATCCACCACTAATTTTGAGTCATCAAAAACTTAGGTTTCTGTTATTCCCTATTCCCTTGCTATTCTTATCAAAAATATCAAAACCTTCCACTTTGCCACAATATTGGTTCCTTCACCAAGACCTGCTTTGAAAATGAATTTATGATTTTGTTCTTAATATAACATTCTTGCCTCACATATACCTAGACTGTCTTGACAAGCTCCATCTTAAAAATCCTAATAATTTGTAATATCGATTGTTAAACTTCTAACCTACCTTATAGCCTTTAATATTTGGGATTTTTTTATGCCTTTATAATAATATTTTCTCTAATTTTGAAGATTTATAGGTAAAATTTCCTTTATTTTAAACACCATAGAATTTCATCCCAACCATAGACCCCATGCCACTATTAATGGAATGCATTTTTATTCCTGTAAGTCATTGTTTTTGAACCATTTGTGCATATTATCCAATATATTCCATGATGGTCAATTTTCCTTCCTCTTAGTCAAGAGTAGAATACACCTTTGCATTTATCTCAAAAAATCATAATGAACCAATAGGTGATCCATTATTTCTTCTTGCCTTTCACACAAGCTGCATTGACTTGTACCTTGAAAATAAGTATTTTGTAGAACATCCCATGTCAATTCCTTCTTAGCTAATGGTAACTAGGAAATTTTATTATTTTTAAGCATGCTTTCACATTCCAAATCCTACTCCACCACCAAAGATCCTCATTATTATCTTCAAACTCTGTTTTATATCCTTAGTTATAAAATATCCACTAGCTAGGTTCTTTTACCATACTAAAGAGTCTTCTTATTGTATAAATCTTATAAAAGTCCTTCGTAGAATCATTGTATAATTTCTCCATTGCTCATGCTAATTTTCTTCGAAACATAATTATTTTACTGAAATCCACCCCTGATTCCATAAATTGGTTTTGTTCACAAAGGTTGCATTTGTCAATACCCTAAGCCCCTATCTATTTAGATGTTCTATTAAATGTTTAGATAGATAGTGATATATTGCAATTACTTTCTACGGATATTTTCTTAATCTTGCTTTCTTCTCATTTTCTATTCTCCAAACCAACAAAATACCCACTAATGGAAAAACCTTCACTAATTCTTTTCAAATTATAGTAGCAATGGTCACAAACTTGATAGGAATTATATTCCACTCTTCAATGGAACATGGAATCTAAATATTTCTCCTTGATAACCTCATACCATAATCCTTTACTAGTTATCAATCTCCAAAGACTCTTAGTATCTAATACTTTCCCAAAGTTATATATATTCTTAAACACCTATCCTCCTATAGATTTAGGTTTGGAAATATCACTCCATTTAACCAAATTTATTTCATCCTTCTCCCTTCTTTCTATCCAAAGGAAACATAAGTATTTCTTATTTATTTTTCCCACTATTTTAATAGGAATATAAGCCAAGAACTGCCAATATACTAGAATGGCCTCCAAAATAGATTTTACTGGTATTAAATGACCTCCCAATGATAATCATCTATTACACCATGAATTTATCTTTTTTTGCACTTCATTGCATAACCAAATCCAATCCTAGTATCTATAATCTTTTGGATTTAGGCTAAACCTTAAATATTTTAGGCCTTTACAAAACTCAATTAGATTGAAGCCAAAAATCCATATCACTACTCCTTCTTGTCCTGGCTATAGTATGTTAAAAGCTTTATCAATCTTCTAAAGGTTTATTTCTATTCCTATAGTAGAACAATATAGATCTAACAAAGTCTATATTTTAGTGCTTCTCTTAAGGTGTCATTTTAAAATTGGAGTATGTCATCTACAAATAGTAATTGAGCCCAATGAGAAAGTTTTCCATTTTATGCCCTTGTTCATGCCAAGTATTTTATGTTCCTTAATCAATTTACTTAGTACTTCATACACAACCAAGAATAATAGGGTTGATAGGGTGTAGTGAACCTAAACACTACTTTATTATATCCTCTAATATTATACTTTAATATTATCTTATATATAACTTATCCTATTAATAACCTACTAAATGGTTATTTAATAAAGGGTGTATGAAAGGTTATGTTATTTTATTATATAACCTTTAGTTAATATATATATCTCCTTCATGGAGAGATAATTGTATCAATAATTATTATTCATATCTATTATAGATAAAAACGTTTATAGATTTTACATAATATACCTCTTGGTCAATTACAAGTGATATTAGAGACATGTTCTTAAACCTATGGTTTATCTTCTAGTTTGTTCTAGTAGCCAAGTTGTTTTTAAAATATCCAAAAGACAAACAATAATTTTTGGGTATATGTAAATTGTAAAATTTCCAAATTGAGTAAACCCAACTACAAGTAGTGGTAAAGTCATTCCAAAAAGGCTTAAATCAAATACACAAAAAAATGAATGAAAGATTTAATAGGATAGAGGAAAGTTTAAAAAATATTAAACCCCTATTATGAGAGCTCATCAACATCAAATAGTGGCAACAACAACTTCCTTCCAAGATCCAACATCAACCTCAACAATTACAACAATAATAATCATTGTTGCCATAGTCAAACATAGTTCCACAAGACCTCCAACAAAGGCTTCACACTTTTGGTGGTTTTTTGCAACAAAAACAACAAAGCTCTATTGAACAACAAAAATAATTATTACAAACCCAAACCTAATGGTTGTAAGATACATATACAACATCAAGGGAGTAGTCAGGTCAATGTGGACAACCAACTATTAACTTGTAGGAGAAGATTTACCAAAAGTTGTAAAATATAAATATAAAATATGCACTCAACAAAATATATATACATAGATAAGAAATATACTAATTGTTGTCAACCCATTCAAAATAACACCTTAATTATATGATACTCATATGATGCAAGGGATTAGAATTTCAATACCTTTGTCCTTATATTTTTGCAGTAGAACATACTACTCACATGACTATGATTAGTGGACAAAAAAATAAGTCTATTTTAGTTAGTGGTAAAAGCAGAGCTCGTAAAATAGAAACTACAAAATTGATCATGCATTATCTAGCTAATGTGAGTGGTCCAAATGCAACATAAGGGATAATGGTTGAAAAACAAGTAATAGAATCAAGCATTATTCTTGAAGCATTTGGTAATACAAGAGATTTCAACAACAATAATTCTAGCTACTTTGGAAATTTTATTAAGATTCAATTCTATAAAAATTGTGAGATTTTAGGAGTTATTGTAAGGACCTATCTTTTGGAGAGATGTGTTTTTCATGTTTCAGATACAGAGAGAAAATTATATTATTTCTACTATATTTGTGCTACTCCATTTGATAACATTGCTAAATACAATTTGGGAAAGCTAGAATCCTTTCATTATATTAACCAAAGCCATTATTTCTAGTTAGAAGTTGTTAATTATGATGACAAGTTTCTTGCAACCAAAATAGCAATGGATTTTGTGGGTTTCATTTTTGAAGAACACAATGTTATATTTAAGGTTGTGGTAGTCATTTTGCATCTAGATAATATTAATTTTATCAATGGGAAAGGGATTATATTCCTTACTACCTATTTCATCTCAAAATAGTTGTGGAATACTTATGTGTGATGTCCATGCCTTAGAGGAAGCTATGTGTAGAAGCATAATGGTGGCACCCAATGAAATTATTAGCATGCATCTAATCCAAGAAGTAGCAACAAGCAATAGGGATGCTTTGTCCAAGACAATATAAACATGATTACTTGATTGGATTGTAATTAATATCAAAAAGTTAGTTGAACAATATATTGAATCAAAGACCTGCATTGGAGTTCTTGATATATATGGCTTTGAAAGATTTAAGAATAATAGTTTTGAGTAGTTTTGTATCAATCTTGCCAATGAGAAGTTGCAACAACATTTTAATCAACATGTTTTGAAATTATGCAAAAGAGTACAAATAAGAAGCAATCAAATGAAGTTACAATCCATTTGTAGATAATCAAGATATGGTGTATCTCATTGAGAAGAAATGAATAGGAATTTTTCCTCTATTGAATGAAACATGCTTGTTACCAATGACCAAAGCAAAATATTTTGGTAAAAATTTGTACAAAATTTTCAATGATTTTAAGAAGCCATCCATATCAAGATCTCATATTATGAAGGATAAATTTTTTGAAACCCAACCTTTTTCTAGTGAAAATTTAGCTCAGGTGAAACATATGCCACTTATTCTTAAATAATTAAAACACCAATAAATGTCCATGTTAGAGGATTTTTTTAATAGAATAAATTCTAAGGAAGACAAGTTTTATTTCCAAAACTTGAATTATCCTCAATATTATCCTTTATTTTTCTAGCTATTAGTAAAGGTGGCTAGGAAGAAGGCTAAGAGTGTGGTCCACTTTGTCATAAGAAATAGACTTGAAAACTATAAAATAAGCTTTATGAAAATCCCACAATTTGTTTTGTGCTTCTTATGCTTTGAATGCAAAGCATTATTAGAAGAGAGGATCTATGGTGAACCTAACCACTACTTTATTATATCCTCTAATATTATATTTTAATTTTATCTTATATAATTTATCTTGTTAATAAACTATTAAATTATTATTTAAAAAGGTGGGTATAAAAGGTTATGTAATTTTATATAACCTTTGGACAATATATATAGATATAGATATAGATATAGATATATGTATTGTAGAGGGGAGAAATCGCCTTGCCACATATGATTCTGGTTGGATCCACTGGGAGCCTAGGTGAACGTGAGGGTGTGTTATATTCTTTACACTCGAGATCTTGGGGGATTGAAGGGTTCACCAAGAATGCTTTAAGGGTTTGCTCCAAGTATAGGGATGGGAGGTTTGATGTGTATATTAAGAAAACACCTATGTTTGGCTTTTCTAGAATGTAAGCTATGGAAAATAAAAGAATAATGCAATACAAATAGTGATGCAATAAGACAAGAAGCTAAATCTAGGATGATTCTTGATTTTCAATGAGGACTAAACCCTAACTTGAAATAAAATACATATTTTCTTTTTATCAAGGGTTTGAGAGAATGAACAAACAAATTTAACCCTAGAATGCAAACTTTATGGTTTTTCTCTTTTGAATGCCTAGAAATGAAATAAAATATTTTTCTTTATTTTATGATCTAGATCTAGGATGAAAATGGATAGAAACCACACAAAAAATAGTCTAAGATGTTTATTTAGGGCACTTATTTGATCCAGTGGTTGACCTTAGCTTTTAACTTGCATCCATACATATCCAACAGCTTCACAACCTATAAAACAACTTCACAAAAGCCTAGAAAATTTGATCAACGTCTAGGGACCTGCATAGGCCACAATTTGACTAAGATTGGAGGAAAAACAATCAAGCCCCTTTAGTACTTTTAGCTGACCTTTCAAACACAAAAATTATTGTTGACCCTTCTAGAAGTGGACAAGCAAAGATAGAATGGAATGGAACAATGCAAAAAATAGAATGCAAATAACAATATTATGACCTAGATGATCCATATAAACATAAATTGAGGGTTTGGGAGTAAAAATTTACCCCTAAACCTAACAAATCCAAAATAATTCTCCATAAGGGACAACCACTAATTTGGATCTGCTAAAATCATGCCCTATATGGATGGGGTATTATTTTGTAGAAGAAATTCAAGGGAAATCTACTAATACAAAATGAGACACAAAATGCATAATTAATGGTCTAGGAATAATAAAATTCAATAAGAATCCTTTTGGAAGCAAAATAATAGATAAAAGGATGAATATTTCTACAAAATGGTAGACCCCTCCTCAAGGCTTCAAAATTTATCCATAAAGAAAAACAAATCAAAATCAAAGCAATAGAAGAACACTAGAA
Organism: Wollemia nobilis; assembly: GCA_028583015.1. Classification (NCBI taxonomy): domain Eukaryota; kingdom Viridiplantae; phylum Streptophyta; class Pinopsida; order Araucariales; family Araucariaceae; genus Wollemia; species Wollemia nobilis. The sequence continues at coordinate 9,004,393 of JAQPPZ010004842.1, forward strand.
AACACTTGGTCTTACTAGGAGAATTTGTCAAAAGCCTCTTAGCCAAAAATCACTTGAATATCACTTAGCATTTTAGCACTTAGGAAAAATCACTTAGGAATTCTGGGAAAAAGGAGAAACCAAAGCCCTCTATTTATAAGAGGATTGGAGGGAAAAAGGGTTGTAAAACAAAAGGGAAAACCTAGGGGAGGGTCAACAGCCTGGGGGTTGGCCCAAAATTGTGTTTTCTAAGATAAAATCCTAACTTTTCAAAATTGTACCTTGTACTAGGAAACCATGATTTCAACAAAACTAGTAAAAAAGGAAAAGGGAAGGGGAAGAGAAGCCCAAACTTGTATTTGAGAAGTTAGAGGGTCTCCTCAAGGGATCTAGGAAAAAAGACTCACTTAGGTGGGTTAATTTGCCATATCTATATTTTTCCCCCTTTTTTATTCATTTATGGCCTAATAAATTCATCAAAGAAATGTGTAGACACCTATGGATGAAGAACAACAAACACAAAAAGGGGTGGTTGGTTTAGAATAAAGGGCTGGTGCAAAAATGATTTCATACCAGATATTTGAAAATTTTACATGCAATACAAGACATTAGAAACTTTAATACCTCTTAATATGGGTGCCCCCTCAAGTTTCTTGAGGAAAAAAAAATTCTTGAGGAAACTTGAAAAAGGATGATGTAGAAGAAATGAGAATAGCAAACAGAGAAAAACCACAAACAACAGAGAGAAAAGGCAAGGGTATAAGAAGAGGGGAGGGTGAAAAAAACATTATTTTCACCACACAAGAAGAATAAGAAGAAGGGCTCAGGAGAAAAATATAAATGGGGCTTCCCACACATCGTTCAACCATTATGAGAGGCGAGGTTGATGTAACAGTGGAGCAAGCACAGGTAAGGACTAAAATCCTTCCTCTAGACTAGTCTAGATTAGGGTATTTAGTTATTTTAAACATTGTTTTATCTTTTCCAAGGGTCAACCATGATTTTAGTTGGTTCATCACGATGACCAAAGTTGCACCCCAGAGTTACAGGGCATGACTTCATGAATTTATGCCCCAAAAGCATGGAGCACAAATTTGAAAGAAGAAAGGAGGGGATGAAATTATGCCCAAATAAATGGGGTAGGATTTTTATAGAGAGAAGAAGAAAACAAAGAGGAAAGCAAAAAATAGGTAAAGAAAACTAGAGAAGAGAAAAAATAGACAAGACAAGCTTGCTTAGATATTATTAAATTATTTTTGTTGTTGTTGTTTTAATTTGCACTTATTATGTTGAACTGATTAAAATTTTGGTATATTTTTATTTGGAGCATGATGTACTAGAGATTCAAGAGTGGTGATTGAGCTCCTTGAAGATGGAGCTACAGGGGTTCACATAGGTAGAGAGGGACACCCTAGGGTGATGTGGCTTTTGCATCTAGTAGAGATGCCCTAGGAGGAGGAAGACATAGTGCTACTAATGGCACTGGCAGAGAGGTGGTACCTAGAGTAGTCTATCTTCTGACTACCAATTAGGGATATGACAATCACACTAGAGGACATGTGGTGCATCCAATTCATCCCCATTAATGGGTAGATTATAGGGCATGAGAGTAGTATATCATGCTTCAAATATTATTAAGTAACTAGGTCCATGAGGTTCGAGAGTGTCATATCCCCATCAATGAGTTACTAGGGTGCTATGGGGCTAATTCTCTAACAAATATTCTCTATGAGGTGGTCATAGGATTTCGAGTATTCCACATGATTAGGTGATACTTGTCATGGGTACTAGTGTAAGTAGTGATTGACATGCAAGACCAACATGTGCAATTCATATTAGGGCCCATATGTATTGACATGTTTGTACATGATATTATACAATGTTGTGTACAAATGGTATATAGGGATACTATGTATGATCTTCCTCTAGGTGTTGTTTTAGGATCACATAGTAGTCAGAAGACCATATGCACTTCCATGGCCATTTACTAACCAAGAGTGACCAAGAGTGTATAGGTGTTCTAGGAGCTTCGAGCAGGTCTAGAGAACATATGCTAAGATCCTTCCACTAGGGAGGTAAGTGATAAATGAGTTATGGGACCATATGATCATATGGTGGTCATGGAACCTACAACTTGGTTGGATGAAGGATTTAGAGGAGCTAGAAAGGATTAGGAGGATTAGGTGGGTCTCTATAGAGAGGGAGATCCAGATATCTTCCAATTTAATCGATTCCAATGATAGTTCAATATATTTAGGAGAAACTAAACCTGGGTAACTGATGGTATAGTTAGGTGCAAAGGTACCAACAAAGAGTCACAGGGGACCATGATGTGGGTATATGGATAGAGGAGGACCTATATGACCCATTTTACATGGATCCAAGAGTGGACAATGTTGGGGTTGCCCTCGAGTATAGGATATGGTCAGGAGTATTCTATCCTCGAGGATATCCCCACCAATACTAGTGCAAATGCACTAGGTTATGGCCCATCGGTTATAATTGGTACTTCAAGAGGTAACCTAACACTTCATAAAATGGTGGTAGTAGGGCCAAGAGGTCCCATGGAATACACAAGTGCAGGTCTAAGTAGATATGGTGGCAACAACTACCATCACCTCTAGGACTAGGGAGGGGGAGTAGTAGAAGATGTTCCCATGATGGTTAGAGCTAAGCTAAATTGAGCAATCAAAGAGCTCTCCACATCAATAATAGTAGGACCAAGCAAGACCATGGGTTAGAAGGACCTACTAAGGTAGACAAAGGTAGTACAAACTTGGATAGTAACCATGTAGTAGGATATGGAACTACTCTAAGAGCATAAGGCCAAGAAGATAGAGGGGTTGTGGAGTGCCTTGACCATGGCACTCATGAAGTGATATGTGGTGAGGGTTGAGGCAAACCATCTTAGGGGAGAGGTGATTTGGTTAGACTAAGAGCGACAATAATCTTGGGTGGGGGGATGACTATAATGATTGATAGCCAACAGGATAAGGGGATCTATCTGCTATAAGCATACATGTAGAGGACAAGGGAGAGTATAGAGGCAGCCATATGGAGGGAGATATTCTACCAAACTCTATACATCCAAGCAGTTCCAATGGAGTAGAGGGTACCCCCATATTCTTCCCTTCAAACATAGGGTCAATTGCAATCTAGATTATGGATGGCTACGTGATCCATGAACATGCTCCCACCAAGACCACATCTAAAAAGTGGAGTAAAGAATATAGGATCATAGAGCTAGGTCTAGGATCAAGGTGATATGCCAATTTTGAGTGTGACATGCAACCCTAGGGAGGGTCTAGTATTCCAGGCTTGGACTATGGCACACCAATCAAACTGATCTATGTACCCTCTCTTTTTTCTTAAGTAATCATGTTGCATTATTAAAATATGTGTATTAATGTGTTTTTGTAATGTTTATGTACTTTTATGTTTAATTATGCATGAATGAATGAACATAACTAAATTATGGATGCAATAATAAATTAAATTAATGCAATGCATGATGAAATGAAGCTAACTAATGAGTGAGATGCATGTATGGATGAAGGGATGGAAGAAAAATATGATGGAATAAAGAAGAAAAAAAAATAGAAAAACATGGATCTAACTAATATCATACCCCATAATAATGAACAACGAAGTTACATAACATATGGAGAGTGCATGAATTCAGCAAAGAGAATATGAAAGGATAAAAATAAGAAGAAGAAAAAAAAGAAGAAATTAAACATAGAAAAATGTGCTTGGAATATGACGTTTGAATCAACATAGACCACAAAAGGTCAGTGTGACCAAATGAATAAAGACCAAGAAAAATAAAAAGTGGAGTGAAACCCTATAGGGATGTATGCTCACAAATAACCAAAGGGAGGCTGACCCTCACTCGTGGCCATGAAGCTATCCCATAAGGGTGTAATGATCACAAAAATGGTCAATTATGTATTTATACCTGCTATGCGTGTAGTGCTCATTCATGGCTAGAGAGAAGAAGATATATGCTAGGATGTATACTTTTAGATGGTCAAATGGAGGATTCCCCTCACTCGTGATCATGAAGCTATCCTATATAGGGTGAAAAATTGATTGATTTGCTAAGGAGAGTACCACTTGATTAGGAATGTTGTGTGTGCAAAATGGTGAGTGATCAAGAGAAAAAAATGTAGCAAAACAATGTGTGTGTGTGTGTATTTGTTAGATGGGAAGAAGAGAGAAGAATGAGTGAGGCAAGAAGCAAATAGTAGTGTGTGTGTGTGTGTGTGTGTGTGTGTGTGTTCTTAGTGAAATTTTAATAGCTAAGAGGTGTGCATAATATAGTCAGAGGCCATAATAACACCATAAATTATATTCATGTGGTATCTACCCTATCCCATGAGGATCCCATAACAAATGAAATATCAAGAAGGAAAAGTGTGAGTGAAATAAAAATAAGTGGATAGAATAAGGAATGTACATCCTTTATCTTAGGGAAGAGAATAAATGATTAAAACATTCAAAGGGAAAATGAAATACAAGAGAAAAAGAACTATATCCCTTGACTTGGATAAATTAAAAATTATTGAAACTTTCAAGTTCAAGGGATATAAAAGAGGAGAAAAATAAGAGAAGACATGAAAAAATGCAATTATGGAAATGCATGGAGATGGGCCCTAGGTTTAGGATTCACTAGGCATCAGATACCTAGTATGAGTGCAATGCATGTGAGCTAGAACCTAACTAGGTTTCATCACTTGTAATCCTTACAAAATCCCCAAAAATCTATATGATCAAGAAATCATGAAAATATGATCAAGTAATAATGAAATTATATGACAAGCAAAAATGCAAGTGGAATAGAATGTCAAGCAAACTATGCAAAATATGACAGGCAATCATGTAGTATAAGCAAACAAACCAAAATGGAGGGTGAAGAATGAAAACGTAAAATCATGCATAATATATTTTGAGGTTATTATTTTCATTGGTTCTTTAAGCTATTTATCATCTAAAGAAGCTAACGAATAGGCCCCTAAGCCAAACTTGGTTGTTATTGATGAGCATCAGAAATGCTCATATTTTGTATATATTTTCTTGATTATTATGCAATTGTATAATAAGGATTGCATATGTTTATGAATGATTATATAATTATTTGATGAAATTATGAGTGTTATCTAATCCGTGTGTTTTTAGTGTGTTTTTGTGGAATTTTAGTTTATTTAGTCAGATTTGGATCAGTCGAGGTCTTTTCATGGACCTGGCACTTTGTTTCTTTCGGAATCAACGCAGAGTAAGTAGGTGCCTTCCTCTTCTAGGAAGGTGCCAAGCGTAAGTAGGCACCTTCCTCTTCTAGGAAGGTGCCAAGGAAATACAAGCACCTTCCTCTTCCAAGAAGGTGCTAATAGAAGGCCAGTGCCTTCCTCTTTTAGGAAGGTGCCAAATGAAAATAAGTGCCTTCATCTCATAGGAAGGCGTTGATAGGAAGGTGCCACTAGAAGGCAAGCACCTTTCTCTCATAAGGAAGGCACCACTAGAATGCAAGTGCATTCCTCTCATAAGGAAGGTGCCACTAGAAGGCAAGTGCCTTCCTCTCATAAGGAAGACACTAACAAGAAGGCACCAATAGAAGATAAGCACCTCCCTCTTCCAGGAAGGTTCCAACAGAAGATAAGCGCCTCCCTTTTCCAGTATGGCACCAATGACAATAAGGTGCCTTCCGCATAGAGAAGGCACCCGACATACTTAGGCACCTTCCTCATAGGGAAGGCACCCCTGTTCTTCGCTCGTTGACCAGACAAGCATGACATGGACAATAATGACTAGTTCAGTTCCAACTCTATGTCATGTAGAGTTAAATTTGGGATCGCATCGATGTATGAGAACGTCCTACCAATGCCAAGCAAAGCACAAACCAATTAGTGAACATGCCACCATTAGAAATGAATGCCAGTTTTAGCAGACATCAATCACATTTACCAGACTATCTTAGTTTAGTCTAGAATGAATCGACTGTTATAACTTCTTTGTAACATAAGATCTGTGGGTTTGCTATATAAACACATGCAGACCTCTCTGAGGATATAGAATATTTTAGAAAATATAGAGAGATATACAGAAGAAGCATTGTAATACTTTGATAATTATAATACAATTCTAAGAGTTTCTGAGTGTGTGTTCAGCTGGGAGGAAGCTGCTGGAGCCTGGGCCCACTCCAAGCCAATATTTCTTCCCCTATTTTTCCTATGTTTTCTAGATTAGTTTACCACTTTTATAATATTGTTTATCGCATTGTTATTTCCAGTATTGTAGTAGGTTTATTTCCAGGAATGCGTGAATATTTCCTTTCTATAGATTTAATTGGTTTTTTTATGTAAATTATTGAGGAGTGTATGAATGATTGACAACCGTTTGAAACACCCCCCAATAGTAGAACTAGCGGACTCATCTCAAGTGGTATTGTAAGCAAATCTTGTTCAAGACCCTTCGCAAGTTTACGAAGCTCCCTGGGTTGATAAATTAAATGCATGGGCATGTGACAAAAGTAGGAAAGAATTTAACCTTGTTTGGCCCACAACATTTTGGTGCCATTGCTAGGGAAGCGTCTCAACTAGATTATTTACAATACCTAGAAACCTTCCATCTGACCTTGTATGAGTTCTTTGAGAAGAAGAGGACCTAACGGTTGGTTTATAAAAACCAATCCACTAGAACCTAAGTCAGCCAAACATTCTAAATTTGAATTAGACTCACCCGACCCACCACCAGCAATCCATTGGAGTGAGGAGCCACACTTTGTGCAAAGTGCCTCCTCATCCCATCAACATGGGGAAGAACGAATCATCATAAATCCCCTATTTAATAGGACACCCTTAGAGGAAGCCCTATTGTGGAAAGTTGTAGAAGATCGGATGATAACACCAGATAACCTTAGAGCCTTGACTCAAAAAGTCTTAAATGATCGTAAGGCCATAAATACTGCATTAGAGACCGCATTTCCTAAAGAAATGGCTGACAATGAAGAAGTCTCATCTAGCTTTAGTTTCCCAATTGAGGAAGGAGTAGGAGATACCAAAATGAAAAACATATCCCCTGTTCACCTTTTGACCTTCAAATGATACCCAACTGAGGACCCTGACCTATTTTTATTTAATTTTGATGTCTTATGCAGGTTTGTGGACTATAAATCTAATACGTAGAAGCTAAAACTCTTTCCTTCCACGTTGGATGATGCAGCTCTATGGTGGTTCATCGGTCTGGAAGACAAACACATTGCCACTTGGGATCAAATGAAGAAGCTCTTTTTAGACCAATACCAAGATTTCAGAGAGCAAGATACTCCAGAGAAGAGGTCCTGAGCATGACGTAGAAATAAGAGGAGTATATTGAGAAATACGAGGAGAGATCCAACTTCAATATTCAAATATCTCCTCACACAAGACTATCTGATAAGTCCCTCAAAAGTATATTTTTGAGAGGACTTACCAATGAATCACTGGAGGCTATTAACATGATTTCTGGAGGTGATGTCTACCAGCATGCTATGGAAGACATCCGACAACTATGCCGGAACTACTCAAGAAGGAGAGGCAAGACCACTTCTAGAACCATGAAAGTGACTACTTTAGTCATGAAGACAGAAATAGGTAACATGTTGGAAGATTTAAAGAGTGAAATGCTCTCATATCTAGCATTGCATATGGATACGCTACTGTTAGAGAAAAAGAAGCAAGAAAATGAAGTAGCATTGGCTTATTTCTATCCAAAATGCAGAGGGAAGCATGCAAAGAATGCATGCCCGGAGAACAAATTCAAAGTATGCACAATTTGTAGGTTGAACCATAAAACTTGATTGTGCCCACAACTGCCCAGTAATCAAGAGGATGCTAAAAGCATGGATGCCAATTTCATAGGCAATCAGAAGAGTTGGCCACAACCCCTTGCAAGGAATATGCCAACTAGGATGCCATCATATGGGGGAGGACCATACATGCACCAAGGCCCACCTCAACCACCTAACATGGGGTGGTGGGGGCCATCACCTTGGTCCAACGCACCCCCAATAGCATTCCCGAACTAGAAGCCATGGATGCCATATCCATATCATAGGCAATAGTGGAGAGGCCACACTATGTAGAATTAGGCTCTATAGAATGTAGAACTAGCTCACCCCTAACAGAATTTATCGATGTTGCCAGCAGTGAGACCTGTGCAGCTACCCGCACAACCGATGGTAAATCTAAATAACAAGGTGAACCAACTAGCATACAACATGGAGGGTGAGATGTATCCAATGTACCATATTCAACTTAGGTCTAGTAGACAGCTAAGAGCAGGAACGCCTCCACTGGTAGAAGAGGAGGAAGAGGTAGGAGAAACACCTCTTGTAGAAGAGGTGATAGAAGAAATTCCTGAGAGAGCAAAGGCTCCATTTCCCAACCGGATGCAAGAAAATAGGAAAGTAACACAGCCAAAGTTTGATATCTTGTCTAGCTTGAAGAACATCACCATGAAAATTCCATTATTTCAAGCCATCTAAGATGTTCTGATATATACCAAGGCGATAAGAGAGATGTGTCTAAGGAAGTCATGATGAAGAGCAACCCAGACTATCAATGTCATGGGTAAACTAGCAGATTTGACGATGGGAAAAATGTGCCATCCTAAGTATGCAGACCCAGGCAACCCGATGCTTACTATAAAAATTTAGGGATATTCCCTGTCCAATACGTTGGTCGATATCAAAGAAACCATCAACATAATGCCTCAGGAGAGCATGTAGAGGCTACAGCTCATGAACCTAAAACCCACTACAATAGTGCTACAGCTGGCCGATCGATCGATCATGGAACCAGAAGGAATGTTGGAAGACGTAATAGTGACAGTCAGTGCATGGGAATACCCAATCAACTTTTTAGTTTTGTAATTTAAAACTAGGCTGGGTGGTTATCCACTCATCTTGGGAAGGCCATGGCTGGCAATAGCTAACGCTTACATCAACTATCGATATGGGCTGATGACCATTTTCAATGGATGAAATGTTAAAAGGTTGACTATTTCACCCCCAGTGTAGTCCGTTGACTCATTAGGAGAACCCATGTTGACCGAGCATGAAAATATTGAGCTATCCATGATCCAACTAGTGATGATGTTGGATGAGTTGGCAGAAGAAGATGAAGATGGTGCTATTATGGATTTCCTCCATGGTAAGTCCTTCATCTCTACACCTAGATCATCATTGGTTGGAGCCCAAGATCACCACATTCAGCAGATATACATTAGGTCAGGAAGAACATTGAATGTCAGCAGTGGGTTGACTCCCACACAATTGACGAAAGTAGAAGAGCTCCTGGTTAAACACCAACAAGCATTTGCATGGGATTACTCATATATTAAGGGTATCAGTCCAAATATCTGTACCCATCATATATACCTAGATGATCAAGCAACTCCAAGCAAGAAACCACAGAGAAGAATGAATCCGACAATGAAAGACATTGTCAAGGAATAATTGCAAAAACTCTTAACTGTCGGATTCATCTATCTAATTTTTGACAGCCAGTGGGTATCACCGTTAGTGGTAGTCCCTAAAAAAAATGGGAAATGCCAAATCTGTGTGGACTACAGAGCGTCAAACAAAGCGAAAAATAAGGACCACTTCTCATTCCCATTCATTGATCAACTCTTGGATACACTCTCAGGGAGGAAGTATTTCTCTTTCCTAGACAGATTTAGTGGATACAACCAGATCCAAATAGTAGAAGAGGATTAGGATAAGACAATGTTCACCTACCCATGGGGAACGTTTGCCTATCGGGTATTACCTTTCGGATTGTGCAATGCACCTGCCACATTTCAAAGGGCGGTTCTTAGCATATTTTTAGACATGATGGGAGACACGATCAAAGTATACATGGATGACTTCACCATCTATGGAGAAACCTTTGACAAAGCAATGATGAACTTGGAAAGAGTGCTCGAAAGAAGCAAGGAAAACAATTTGTCCCTGAGCAATGAGAAATGCTTTATGATGATGCAAGAAGGCATCGTCCTAGGACACCACCTCTCCGCAAAGGGAATAAATGTTGATAAAAGAAAAATTAAGGTCATCAGAGACCTACCCAGCCCTAGAATGTAGATAGAGGTGAGGATTTTTCTTGGATCAGACGGGTACTACCGACGATTTATCACCGAATTCAAAAAAATTGCAAAACCACTACACACTCTATTATCTAAAGATGTGGAGTTCAATTGGACGAAAGACTGCAAAGAAGTGTTTCAGTTGCTTAAAGAGAAACTGATATGCACATGGGCTTTAAGAGGACCAAATTGGGTCATACCATTCCATATCTACTGTGATGCATCCAACAATGCGATTGGAGTAGTCCTCGGATAGAAGGATGGCGAAGAATTTTATGCCATCTACTATGTCAACAAAAACTTGGTAGGAGTCAAGCTCAACTACATGGTGACGAAAAAGGAGTTCCTTGTAGTTGTGCAAGCCATAAATAAATTCCACCATTATATCATCGGGTATAAGGTATTTTTCCACACAGACCATGCGGCTATCAGATACTTGATGAGCAAGTCGAACATTGGTGGAAGAATTATTAGGTGGCTCTTGTTACTATAGGAATTTGACATCACAATAGTCGACAAACCAAGAAAGGACAATGTTGTAGCAGATTTTCTATTCAGATTGATACTGATAGACCATATAGTAGTGGAAGACCAATTTTTGGATGAATATTTGTTCACCATTAGTGAGCAAATATCGTGGTATGCAGATATAGCCAATTACTTAGCCACCAAAATAACCTCACCTACTCTCTCTTTCTGAGAAAAGCAGGCGGTCATCGAGAGAGGCATATCATTCCTATATATTTATGGCCTCTTGTTTAAAATAGGACATGATCATATCATAAGGATATGCATAGCAAAGCAGGAGTTCTCAGAAGTACTTAAAGCATGTCACGACAAACCATGCGGGGGACACTTTGCAGGGAAACGAACTGCCTACAAAATCCTACAGGTTGGGTACTTTTGGCCCACTATGTTCAAGGATGCGGCTGCGTACACTAGCAAGTGTGATGAATGCCAAATAATGGGTAGACCAACCCATCGAGATGAAATGCCCCTCCAGCCTCAAGTACACCTAGAACCCTTCGATAAGTGGGGCATGGACTTCATGGGATCAATTAATCCACCTTCAATAGGGAGGAGGTTTATTTTGGTCTATATAGATTACGTCACCAAATGGGTTGAAGTTCAAGCGTTGAGAGATTAAAAAGAAAGAACAGTCATCGATTTCTTATTTGCCCACATTTTTACACAATTTGGGGTCCCTAGAGAGATAACAATAGACTAGGGGCCTCAATTTACCTCTAGGTTGATCAAGGAGCTGATGGAGCAATACAGATTTTGGCACAATAAAACTACACCCTACCATCCATAGGCAAATGGGCAAGTGGAAGTGATGAATAGAGAAATAGAGAACATCCTGACAAAGACCGTGTAGCAACATAGAAAATATTGGGCTACACGGTTGTCGGAGGCAGTCTGGGCATATAATACCACATGGAAATCCACCACAGGCTTCACACCCTTCCAACTGGTCTATGGGAAGAGTGTGATGATGCCCATTGAATTTGAAATCAAGACATTGAGGACAACTTCATAATTGAACTTGAGCTTGGATGACGCTCAAAAAGAAAGGATTCGATAGCTAGATCAGCTGGACGAAATCCGAATGGATGCTTTGCAGAGAATAGAAATCATACAAAAGCAAAGAAAGCGGTGGCATGATCGCCACATTAAACTGAAGTAGTTCCAAGAAGGATAATGGGTGTTGTTGTACAATTCTCGATTCCATGAAAGAAAAGATAAATTAATGCAAATATGTATGGGGCCGTATGAGGTGGTAGAGCTCATCAAGAATGGGGTAGTGCATGTTAGAACAATTGATGGTAGCAACACCGTGTTAACGATCATGGCCATCGACTGCACCCCTATAACACATCTAAAACCTTATAGGTGGAATCCATAATAGATGTGGGGGAGACCCCATCTTGTTAGATCCGGACCAAAATATTAACAGGCAAAATGGTGGGCATGGAGGTGCTCACCAAAATTAGTTAATTTAGTTTTTTCTTACGATGTGTTTTGTAGGGACAACGCCCACATGCAAGCTGTAGGCATCCCAATCCAGGGCCTAACAGGCATGGAATGTGTCTAACTACCTTTATTTTTCTTTCTTTTCATTTGATTTTTGCAGGTGGAAGACCTAACAGCACGAGGAATAGGTATTGGGAAATCAGGCTTGATTCGGCTCAACATTCCGACACCAGCACTCCTAGGTAGAAGTTGAGGCAGCATGAAGCAAGACTGAGAAGGCTTGATCACCCTTTCCCAGTAAATCACAACATGATTTCCAAGAAGAAGGTGCCTTCTTTATAAATAATGCACCTAACCAAAATAAGGTGCCTTCCTTATAAATAAGGCGCCCAACCAGAAGAAGGTGCCTTTCGTATGAAGAAGGCACCCTGCCAGAATAAGGTGCCTTCCTTATAAAGAAGGCACCCAGCCAGAAGAAGGTGCCTTCCGTATGAAGAATGCGCCTAGCTAGAATAAGGTGCCTTCCGTATGAATAAGGTGCCTCGCCATAATAAGGCACCTTCCTTATAAAGAAGGCACCTAGCCAGAAGAAGGCACCTTCCGTATGAAGAAGGCACCCCACCAAAAGAAGGTGCCTTCCTTATAAAGAAGGTGCCCAACCAGAAGAAGGTGCCTTCCTTATAAATAATGTGCCCCTCCAGAAGAAGGCACCTTCCTTATAATAGAAGGTGCACATAAAAAAAAAGGTGCCTTCCGTGGCTGGAAGGTGCCACATTCTAAAAAAAAAAAAAAAAAAATCCCGAGGCGCCTTCCACATCAGGAAGGCGCATACAGACCGAGGCGCCTTCCACCCTAGGAAGGTGCAGGTATTCAACAGTGCCTTCCACATTAGGAAGGTGCATCCATTCAGAAGCACCTTCTGTAGCAGGAAGGTGCCATCATCAAAAATGTGCCTTCCACCACCGAAAGGCGCATCCAATCAGAGGTGCCTTCCACCACCAAAAGGCGCATCCATTCAAAGAGCACCGACAACATTGGAAAAGGCACCATATAAGCGCCTTCCACATTGGGAAGGCATCGATGCACCTTCCACCACCAGAAGGCACATCCAATCAGAGAGCACCGATAACATCAGGAAGACACTATATAATCACCTTCCACATCGGGAAGGCACATCCAATCAGAGAGCATCGACAACATCGAGAAGGCACCATATAAGTGCCTTCCACATTGAGAAGGTGCAACATAAGTGCCTTCCACATTGGGAAGGCACCACATAAGTGCCTTCCACATTTGGAAGGTACCAAAAGTGCCTTCCATGTACAGCCAACACTTAAGTCTCTCGGATGCCTCGATCAAAATGAAATCACCACACGAATGAGCGACATCAGATGACCATACCCCTCCCCCATGTCACAAATTAGTGAATCAACGCTCTTCACGATGCATGAAACACCAAATAAGGTACACGCATACTAACTCAAATATTTATATAATTATTCATAAATTATGCAGTACCGAAAATAAATATTGTCGTCATAAAAAAAATCATATCCCCCCATGGTCGAAACCACGTGCCAATGATATGGCTCGAAAGGTGTACCGTAGAATTAAATGTTAAGGTTAGGCGCCTTCCCTATAAGAAGGCACCTTCCTAAAGAATTAAGGACAAAAAAAAATGTAGTAGTAAGGGAATGCGCCATGGGAGGAAGGTCGAAGAATCATGCGGTGAAAAATAATGAGCTGAGTGATACGAAAGGAATCAGGGGGGTGGTAAAAACATAGTTTGAGGCCGAGGGATGGTTCGAATACTATACCCTAGTGATTCAGGGCTAGGATATGGAGGAATCCAAGGAATTCACTACCTCCTTAAGGGGTGATGTAGCTCAAGTGCGAGGGGTAGAAATTTTGATCACCCCCAAATATATCTCACAGGTGACTGGATTACCCCTCATAGGGGAATGCATATACAAAGGTGAACTACTAAAGTCGTATGGTGAAGTGCGACTACCAGGAGAAAATGTGTAGATAGATAAGGAAGGGCTACCCAAAAGCAACCTTCCCATGAATCTACGAAAGATATTTGAGCAGGTTGCTCGATTCTTTACATGCACCGATAAGTATACCTATTTGCATGCTAACCATGTGTAGTTTTTGAATCACCTGGTGCATGGAAGGAAGTTGAACATGCCCTTCTACCTGGAAAATGCCTTGAAGGAAGAAGCGGCTAGGTACTATAAGGGAGCATCATCCACCTTGGCCCACCATGGGCTGATATCAGCACTAGTTCACCATGCAAAAGCGTAGAGGTAGAACCCCAACATAGAGGGAGATGGCGGCCAAGAAAGGCAATAGGATGTTGTTGTCAAAATAGGGCAGGAAGAGGGAAGCCCTACATAGGAGATGGCAAGTATCAAGCAATTGGCATTGCCCTATTTTATGAAAGAAAGAGGGCATTCACCAGTGCCCAAATGTATAGAGGAAATAGGGCATTCCCTAGTGCCCAAGTATGAAGAGGAAGGAGCACCGCTTATTAACAGTGAGGCTGAGTTTTGGCCGCTAGAAGTAGTCCCTAGGAGGAAACACCTGTGGTGACTCCTATCGATAGAAGAAGAACGAAATGACCCAAAAGTTGATGTTGCAGCTGAAACCCTCCAAGAATTGACAAACCAGAGCCCATAAGATGCAGGGACTTTTGGGAGCAATGATCAGGTCGACGCAGCCTTGGAGGAAGCGTTGGAGTGGCAAACCAATTGCTGGATAGCCCATAAAATTTTGGAGGACTGCTAGAACAAGCATAGAAGGGAATTGAAAGAATGAGAAATATGAATCGCCCAGCTTGAGTGGTTGGTCCAACAGTTGTGGGAGGATAACCAGCTACTCCAGGACAAGGGAGCAGAAAGAAGGAACGCATCGACCCAAACTCACTAGGCAAAAGATGTCCCAATGAATTCTCCCACATCTGAAGAACGAGTATTATCTTTGGGAAAATTTCGATCGGACGCCCCATAGAGCAGCCTAGAGGTAGGGGATAATTCCTCTATTTTTGGGAGTGAAGGGGAAATAAGTCCCACAACACCCCCTGTCATCGTCTTGAGTGATACAGAGTAGGACGAGGGCCAACAACAATAGATAGGACCAGGGGATAAGGAAGAACTTCCCGGACCTGAGGAAGGAAGAGAAGAACCTGGGGGGTCGGCACAGGACAGACAGGGGGGCAAAGAAGCATCCCTAGGGACATCAAAAAAGGTCTCCCAAAGTGAGGAGAACACTCCAAGGACTGTAGAGTGGGTCCCTCAGATGGAGAAAGGGAAAATCCTTGTTTGAGCCATCGCATTTTCTACAGAGGCCAAAGGAAAATGGCCTAGGATGGCTCGAAAGAAGGAAAAGGTGACCTTTGTCGAGCTAGAAGAATATGAGTGGGATATGCAGCCATTCACAAAGAGGTAAAAATAGTTCGAATGACTGCTCAAAGAGATGACAACATCTAAGGAGACTAGGAAGGCAACCTTGAGGATGCAGGGGGACTCTGGTATCTACATCAATTCGACAGAGGATAGCCAGTTCTGGGATATTACGGGTCATCCTAGGGATGGCCCTCCATGATAAGAAGGTATTTTGAATGATGGGGGGTATATGCCCCTGAATTGTAGGCTGCTGCCATTACAAAGGAAAACATAGGGCTTACTCCTGAAGTAGCCCAATTGTACAAAGCCCAAGTAGTTCATCTCAAGAGGGATAATTTAGATATCCCTCTTGCAGTGGTCAGACCTCCGGATGCTGACCTATGGCAAGTTGTAGAAGCTACATTTTAGGTAGCAGAGATGACACTGGTTTGATCATCTCTGATAGTGGCTAGGATGAGGAAATCACAGTCGACAGCAATACCCGTAGCTTCGCATAGAAAAAGATGAGCCACACCTCTAGATGCCAGCACGCAGAAGAGGTAGACACGGGCCGTAGGTGTAGCCGGATCCACCAAGAAATGACAACGATGAGGGGTCAGCAGGGCTACCTATAGTTTTGATGCCATGAGGGTGTGGTATATGTTAGGCATGGGGGGATGATGAGAATAAAAAATGCTCATATTTTGTATACATTTTCTTGATTATTATGCGGTTGTATAATAAGGATTGCATATTTTTATGAATGATTGTATAATTAATTGATGAAATTATGTGTGTTATCTAATTCATGTGTTTTTAATGTGTTTTTATGGAATTGCAGTTGATTTAGTTATATTTGGATCAGTCGAGGTCTTTTTATGGACCTGGCACTTTGTTTCTTTCGGAATCAACGCAGAGTAAGTAGGCACCTTCCTCTTCTAGGAAGGCGCCAAGCGTAAGTAGGTGCCTTCCTCTTCTAGGAAGGCACCAAGGAAAGACAAGCGCCTTCCTCTTCCAGGAAGGCACCAATAGAAGGCCAATGCCTTCCTCTTCCAGGAAGGTGCCAAAGGAAAATAAGCACCTTCCTCTCATAGGAAGGCACCGACAGGAAGGTGCCACTAGAAGGCAAGGGCCTTCCTTTCATAAGGAAGGTGCCACTAGAATGCAAGCACCTTCCTCTCATAAGGAAGGCACCACTAGAATGCAAGCGCCTTCCTCTCATAAGGAAGGCACCGACAGGAAGCCACCAATAGAAGATAAGCTCCTCCCTCTTCCAGGAAGGCACCAATAGAAGATAAGCACATCCCTATTCCAGGAATGCACCAATGGTAGTAAGGCACATTTCGCATAGAGAAGGTTCCCGACATACTTAGGCACCTTCCTCATAGGGAAGGCACCCCTGTTCTTCGCCCATTGACCAAAAAAGCACAATGTGGACAACAACGACTGGTGCAGTTCCAACTCTACGTCATGTAGAGTTAAATTGGGGATCGCACAGATGTATGATAAAGTCCTATCAATGCTAGGTTAAGCACAAACCAATCAGTGAACATGCCACTATTAGAAACAAATGCCAGTTTTAGCAGACATCGATCACATTTACCATATTGTCTTAGTTTAGTTTGGAATGAATCGACTGTTATAACTTCTTTGTAACAGAAGATCTATGGGTGTGCTATATAAACACATGCAGACCTCTCTGAGGATATAGAATATATTAGAAAATATAGAGAGATATACAGAAGAAGCATTGTAATACTTTGATAATCATAATACAGTTCTAAGAGTTTCTAAGTGCGTGTTCAGCTGGGAGGAAGCTGCTGGAGCCTGGGCCCACTCCAAGCCAATATTTCTTCCCCTATTTTTCTTGTGTTTTCTAGATTAGTTTACCACTTTTATAAGATTGTTTATCACATTGTTATTTCTAGTATTGTAGTAGGTTTATTTCCAGGAATGCATAAATATTTCCTTTCTATAGATTTAATTGTTTTTTTTACGTAAATTATTGAGGAGTGTATGAATGATTGACAACTGTTTGAAACAGCCCCCAATAGTAGAACTAGCGGACTCATCTCAACTGGTATTGTAAGAAAATCTTGTTCAAGACCCTTCGCAAGTTTATGAAGCTCCCTGTGCTGATAAATTAAATGCACGGGCATGTGAAAAAAGTAGGAAATAAGTTAACCTTGTTTGGCCCGCAACAGTTATGAGAAAGGGGCCTAACCAGTTGTACTGGAACTTACCTTTAAGAACTGATCAAGCATTGGTGTTCTTTTAGTTCTCCTTGAGGGTAAGATACCCTATATCAAAATAATGATTGCAAAATCTCTTGTAATAAGATCTCTTGAGCCTATTTTGATAGGCTTGAAGATGCTCTAAGGCATGAATGCATGTTTCATCCAACAACTCCAAATGTTTTAAATTATCTAAATAATAGTCATCATCGATCGAGGTATCCTACAGCAAGATGCAAAACAAAGGGACCTCTAACTAAAATAGAAAAACTACATTAATACCATAGACCAATATGTACAAAGAAGCACCTATAGGGGTTCACACACTGGTATGATAGGCCCATAATGTAGGATGAAGTTGGATATGCTAGTCACAACTGGTATTACTAACCAACTTCTTTAGAATCTTGACCAAAGACTTGTTGGATGCTTTGGCTTGACCATTACCCTGAGGGTAATACATATTTGACCACTTGTTATGAATCTTGTACTTATCACAAAGCTTATGGACATCCTTGTTCTTGAAAGGAGTGCCATTGTTAGGAAGAATCATTGAAGGAATCATAAACCTATAGAGGATCTGATTTAAGATGATCTTGGAGACCTAAGCTCCAATAATTGTGGCTAGGAGCATGGATTTGACCCATTTAGTGAATTATTTTATCATCATTATGATAAATTTGTGAATATTAGATGATGTTGGGTTAATATTTCTAATAATGTCCAATCTCCACATGGAAAATGACCAAGGAGAAGAAATAACCTCAATGTTTTAAAAAGGAGTATGAACAAGGTTTTCATGGTGTTGACACTTATCACAACATAAAACATAGTCCATGGAAGGCCAATAATACCCCATTTTAAGGAGTTTCTTGGTAATGGCATTGTTGTTGAAATGGCCTCCACATGATCTTTCATGAGCTTCACTAAGATCTAGTTGGGCTTCATTGGAGTTAAGGCACCATAAGAGGATACCTTCAAAAGAAAATTTATATAAATTATTGATAATTATCATGAATCAGCATGCTCTTTTGTGTAAAATATTTTATTTATTATGATCTAAACCATTAGGCATCAAACCATCCTTAAGGAAATTAAATATTTCAGTATACCATGGATCATATGGGGAAGTTTTGATGGTCAAAACATCTAATGGGACAAGAATAAAACCAATTGATGTAGGCTCTCAAATTTATCCAATGATAATTGATACTTGATCATTGTACAAATCCAAGGAAAACAAGGATGCAACAATGACCATGGCATCTATATGGTAGTTGTAATATCTGGGGACAATCTCTATGGTTACTCGATCGAATGTGGATAAAAGCTTGGTGACAATATCTTTGTAACATTTAGCCTTATCATCCTAATTCTGATAAACATCATTGATATGATTAACCATAAGTTGAGAGTCACCAAAAACTATAAGAACTCTAACCTGCAAGGCTAAGGTTGCTCGAGGATCAAGGCTTCATACTCAGTGGTAATATTTATACAAGAAACATTAATATTTAATGAAAGGGGGATGAGTTATTTTTATGAAGTGACTAGAACAATTCTAGCACTAGTACCCTTTAAGCATTAGATTCCATCAAAAAACAAATTCCAAGACTCTGGATCTTCAACTTCTACACTAAGGCACTCATCGGGGAACTTGACAACTAAGGGATGGGCTAACTCTAAGGGAGTGAAGGCTAGCTGATTAGAAATCACTTGATCTTTGATATCCTTTTGACCTATAAAGGTTAGGTCAAACTCAATAAGGGCTAAAACCCACTTAGCAATTTGACCTGAAATGTGGGGCTTCGATATTAAGTAGCGCAAAGGATCAAAATTTGCCACAACCAATATATTATGGCTGAGCATGTGGTGTATCACCTTTTGAGAAGAAAACACTATGGTAAGACAAATATTTTGTAAGGGAGTGTACCAAGTATCATAGCTAACCAAGGTTCAACTAATATAGTAGATGACTCACTCTTTGTTTTGATCATCATGTTGAGTCAATATGGCTCCCAAAGCATGAGCTGTGGATATTATGTAAAGCATCAAATGCTTATACAGTTTAGGGGGAAGTAAGATAGGTGGAAAAATGAGATACCTTTTGAGTTCATCAAAATCTTGTTGACACTCAAAATCCCATTGGAACACAACATCTTTCTTAAGGAGCTTAAGAAAGAGCTAGCTCTTATTAGCCAACTAAGCTATGAACCTCTAAACACTAAAATCATATCAATCCAATTAGACTACCAAGATGTGCTCTTATTAGCACCATATGGCCTCCTTGGGCAACCCTCAAGGGTTAAATAGTGGTCCTTACCACTTTTGGGAAGTTCTACCCCACTTTTGGGAAGTTTTGGGCCATGCATCCATGGTCGCCCCACCCCAGGGTGACCACCAAGTTCATGGCCACCCCACCTTGGGGTAGGCACTAACAGTCAACCCTGGATGGGGCAGCCACCAAAAACCACTCTTGGAGGGACGACCAAGCCCCTAGAATCTTAAAAATTCAAGGGCGGGAAAAATGGCAATCAAATTCTACCATTTATCCCACCCATTGATTTATGATAGATTGAGGGTGCATCAATTTAGTCACAAACCTATAAATTGGAGGCCTAAATTGGAGGTTTCTCCCACCCAATGCATGGCAAGGTTTTGATAAATGGTGGCACTTGCCTCGCATGGCCAAACTTACCCATTTAACCTTGTGCTCTCTTGAGCTATAAAATGGAGCCAATCCACCCAATTAAAGAGAGGTATTTTGGCAATATTTTGCCATGAAGTGCTATCGAGATTCAATCCCTCTTTCACCATGTATTTTCCCTTGAAATATCCATCAATCGAAGGAGGTTTCCAAGTGATCCCAAATACACAAATCCATTTCAAAACCCACCCATTTCAGTGAATTAGATCACCAAATTTGATGACAACACCCCTAAGAATAGTTTGAACCAGATCCCAAAAGAATTGGAGGCAAAAACCACCAAGTTTGGTGGTCATCCCACCTTAGGGTAGTTAACAGTCACAATTGCAACACCCAGGGATGGCCATGGATTTTGCATCTGATTTCATATCTATTTTAGCATAGATCATTTCTAGATTAGAATATATGCACTATACTAAGTTTTGGTGCAATTTTGAGTAGTTTTGCACCTTCTATTATGCTTTTTGCTTTTCATATTCACTATCGCATGCATCTCTTTGATTTCATCTCAATCCGCATATGCTATTAATAAATTTGAGTTCTTTGTGTGTAGATCCAGGTATCTCAATGTGCAAGGAAGGAGCTACAAGTTTGAATATAGATAGATCATCGTAGTGGTACCAAAAACCCGCTCTTGGGTAATTCGTGAGTGCGAGGAAGGCCTTGAAGTGCATCTGAGTTGTTGAAAGTATTATATCCTTTGACACCTTGTAATGATTGTATCAATTCAGAGCCCTCAAGGGGATGCATTGTAACCATGAATTCGACAAGTTGATTAATATAAAGAGGACCCCATTTCTTATATATATTGTTATCATGTTTACATTAAATGTTACTTTTGAATGCTTAAATCAATAGGTGCAATTCATTTCCCTTTTCTAGATGCACCATTTTTCCACTCTATAGTGGCGATCATGGTGGGACCCTTGTCCCATTTTATTTAGACAAGTTTTAACTTTGTTTTTACCATTGAAATGTTGCAGGTTTTGGTCATTCTGGCATGAAACAACCCCTGATTTCATAATTGGAACACCCAGGGATGGCCACGATAGCCGTCCCACCTCGAGATGGCCCCCAAATTGGCAACCATCACACCTTGGGATGGCCACCAAATAGGGAGCCTGCAGCTCAAATTGATAGAAATAGCAACAAACTTAGGCTTTCAAGATGAGTATCTTGATCTTATTTTGCATCCTTGTTGTTTAGAGAAAGTTAGATTTAGATTTTATTTCTTTTCCTTGTTTGTTTGAAAAGTAGATTTCACTTTTCTTAATCTCAAAAACAATAAAAATATGAAAAATAGGAAAAGAACCAAGTAAGAATGCATTTGTGTGGTTTGATTGCTTGTGACCTACCTAATGGTTAGGTTGCCATATAGGGCATGCATTTTGTAGGTTCAATCATTTATTCAATACTTCTGAAAGTGAAATATTATTTTGCATTTAGTGAAGTTATCATTGAGTGCTCTTTTGTTTTTACTTTTTTAAAGTATAAAATGAACCACACACACCACATCACATTTGAACATTAGTGAGTTGGAACTTCATCCCCAACCACTAATCGAGACCAACGATGGTGGGCTTCATCTCCACCCATTGGCTCACATGATTGTTGATACGAACCCTATATTATTGGCCAAGTCCAGCTCCAAGAACCATCATAGCTTGTGGAATAGAGCATGTACTTCTCTTTAGAGAGGTGTATCGTTGCCCATGGTCAACTGGGTGAGGACTGGTAGGACCTGTGCTCCCTGATCGGATATGGGTTTCATCTCCATATTTTGATGGGTATGGTTACTTGGACTTCATCACTAGGTTTAGTCATTGTGAGTATACAGGTGAAATCCCTTAAACAAAAGAATATCATCCAAAGAAAGAAAAACATATGAAAAGAGATCTCTTTGCAAACAACAAATCAAAAACACACCAAACAATTTTAGGGAACACATATAAAATCTTTAAAAGAGATAAACACTTGTATTATTATGTGTTTCCATTCTTGTATGTTGCATCATTAAAATTTGTAAAAGATATAATCACGTAGGGTTTGGAACAAAGTAGCTATGGTATGCACCCACAACCAAGCCCATTCAAGGGATGACACTACGAAGATTAGGCAAGGAGACATAGACCATCTTCGATTTAACCCTAAGGATATGATTATACCTCCTTGGTAGCCTCCTACTCGCTCAAGCCCTAGAATTTCAAATTAGGAACCTAACCTACAAGGGACCCCTACGCGGGACACCCCTACAGGTCTTGGTCCTAATAAGGGAATATACTTCTTAGATATAGACACTTCACACACCTTCTATCAAGAATAGCAATTGCGCATTGAGGCGCAAACAAATAGAGTGATACCATGCATCTGCATGCCTACTCAGTCTCCCTTGCCCACCTATGGGTAAGATCAAGATTACACACCATGGGCAGGGCCAAATGATCAAACTACACCCTTAAACCACCCTAATAGGTCTCAACAACATAAGTACCAAGATGAGTATGATACTCATCGCCCTGGGCAAGCAAATTCAGCCCTTCCCTTCCTCATTAATGAAGGAAGACACGAGGAGAGTCTTGATTATCCTCGGTCTCATTATTCCATGCAAGCACGATGTGCTTCTGCACTAGCTAAGTATAAAGAACATCTATTTAGGATTGAGCCTCAAGTGAATGTGACCTTTCTCAATCGAGGGAAACTCGTAGTCGATCTTTCAGATCCTCTTGAACAAGATAGGCCCCATGGCAATATTGCTAGGGCTAATAGACCTCACATGACTGATCAAATAAATCAAGTTGTTAAAAGATATGCTGACCACCAAGCTCAATTCAATCAGCTTTGGTTGGATAAACAATGCTTGGACCACCAACATCAGTTAGAAAAGCAAATAATTGAACAACAAACCCATGAGTTGTTTCAAGAGACCTTACGTAACGGGGTCCCTACCCCAAGTACTCATAGACAGGGGGTTCATCAAAGGAAACCTATGTTTAATAAAAATAGGCTTCCTAGGCCTAACCAAATGTTACCTCTTTGACCTCCTAGGCCTAATCGGGACTTGCCTCCTAGGCCAAACATAGATCACCTTTCGCATGCATTTTTTCCTCCTTGTAGGCCAATTCAAGAAACACCTTATGGAGCCTATGATGATCTTGAAATAGAAGAGGAATATCTGGAAGCACCTTATGGAGGTATGGTTGATGACACTCA
Organism: Wollemia nobilis; assembly: GCA_028583015.1. Taxonomy (NCBI): domain Eukaryota; kingdom Viridiplantae; phylum Streptophyta; class Pinopsida; order Araucariales; family Araucariaceae; genus Wollemia; species Wollemia nobilis. Next base: position 9,028,005 of record JAQPPZ010004842.1, read on the forward strand.
ACCACCATGCCATATGCTTGACATTCCTCACCCTCCCCCATGGGGCCAAAGCAAAGAAGAGGAGATCAAATCCTCTGATGTGTATAAAGCATTACTAGAATGCATGGAAATAATAGAAAACAAGACCTCTAGATCCAGGCTTCAAAAGCCCACCTTGCACTAGCTTCATAGTCAATCACTTCACCCATCAATACCTTCCCCTCCATACCTAGAGCATTTCAAAATGCCCAAGCTGGATAGATTCAAAGGAGAGGAAGATGCACAGGAGCATGTTACTAGGTTTATGAACCAATGCTTTTGTATCCAGGATAATGATGCCTTACTTCTAAGGACATTTTTTATTACCCTCTCTGGCCCAGCCGTAGAGTGGTACAATCAACTCCCAAGGTACAACATCCATAGCTTTGAACAATTTGTGGATGCATTCCTAGAACATTTCACTTTTAACACTAAGCAAAAGGTGACTTTGACAGACCTCACGAGGTTGAAGTAGTACGACGATGAGTCAATCATAGATTATGGTAACAGGTGGTGAATGCTTCTCGCTAAGCTACCATACCTACTACCAGTGTCTGAGTTGACTCACATGTTTTCCAAGAGTTTTTTAAAGCCAATTTCATTATTGCTACAACTCCAACAATACCAAACTCTTGAAGAGGCTCTAGCGTAGGCTAGAATAATCAAAGAAATCAAAATTCAAGAGGGGGAAATTGCAAAACCCCGTAAGGAGTGGAATAAGAACACAAAAGGCAATCCAACACAACCAAAGCTAATAGTAGTTAATCAAGTTACCATTAGCATTCTAGGGCCTGTGCAACCAATGCCACCTTAGAAGGTAAACTATCAGGCCCAACCTCCTCCTACAAACTACAATAACAACACTCAGATGAATCAAGGGAAAAACTAGCAATGTCACCCTCAATGATAATTTATGCCTTTCACTGAGTCTATGGATTCCCTATTTAATCATCTATGTGTGGCCAAAGTAATTACTCTACCGGATATCTAGCCTATGGATCTGAATAGACCAAAGTCCAAGGGACATCATGAAGATCTATACTGTAAGTACCATAGGTAGAATGGGCATGATGTGCAAATGTGCTACTCATTCAAACACCTAGTACAAGACATGATTGATAGGAATGATCTTCAAGTTGATAACCCTCTTGCAACAAATAATCAATAGATGGGTATCTTTAAAGACCCATTGCCCACTCATGAGGTGCAGGCAAATCAAGAAAAATAGGTAAACGAGGTCCATACGACACCCCCTAAACAAGGGTTCATCGGGATGGTTAACATCATGACAAGGAATAGGTATTATCCAAATCAAGTCGCACCACCTATAGCTTCAAATAATATTCCCTCCATGTCACAACCTCCTCCACCTCCAGTGCAAAGCCCTCCACCTCATCCAATGGTCACCATAAAGAGTAAGCTTTCTCAAATCTTACGAACAACATCAGCCTGAATCTCTATCTATGAGCTTATCCAATAGTCTCCACCTCATCGAGAAGCTCTTATGGATATCCTTAAGTCGATTGAACTGCAACCCCATGAGTCTAACTCCTTTATCAATTTCGTGGGGCATGTTCAGTAGTGCAAAGAGCCAGTAATCATATTTCATGAACATGAACTCAAACCAATATCAAATGATGGGGTTGATCCTCCCTTACACATCATTGCATGTGTAAATGGAACACCTTACAAAAGAGTTCTAATTGATATTGGTTCTTCAAGCAATATCATCACCATGGTTGCTCTCCAACATCTAGGTCTTCCAACATCCCACATTGTTGCATCCATGTATACCCTATGAGCATTCAATGATACTCTATGCTCAATGGTTGGCACTATAGTCTTACCTATTCAGGTGGGATGCAAAACTATACCAACATTGTGTCACATCTTAGAGGGTGCAATGGCCTATAATATCTTGTTGGGTAGACCCTGGATTAGGGACATGAAGTGCGTGCCATCCATAGCTCACCAATGTTTTAAGTACACTCACGAAGGGCAAGTACATGTTGTCTCTGCAGACCTTGAGCCCTTCAAATACTGCAACTTGGTGCAACACATCCTCGAGTTGACCTTACCATCAACTCATTTGGACTTCCAACCAAATACATCCATTCAAAGTTTGACTCCTTCATTATCACCTTCCATTGATCCATTACCATCTTCTTCTATACCATCCTCATCATTGGCACCTTCAGATATACCCTCATCATTGTCAAATCCTCCATAGAGGAACATGTCAAAGAGGCCTATTGATGAGATCCCCCCAATCATCTCTACTATTTCCATGAAAGAAATTCCTAGTCTAGCAGATGAGGAACCACCTCATGAGGTAAGCATTGATTCATCTCAAGCCTCGCTTCCATCTCCTCCATCCTCACCATCACAAGTCACAATCCATCTGGCTACCACTGGCTTAGGAGAATACCTAGTAAGGAATATTACAACTCCAGCCATTGAGATAGTACAGAATATGGGATAACCTCCTTTTACTATAAGTACCATCATACCTCTAGGCATGCCTCCCAATTAAATGAACTTTATATACCATAGTCTTACCTATTCAGATATACCAGTCTTACCTCTAGGCACTATAGTCTTACCTATTCAGGTGGGATACAAAACTATACCAACATTGTATCACATCTGAGAGGGTGTAATAGCCTATAATATTTTACTGGGTAGACCCTGGATTAGAGACATGAAGTGTGTTCCATCGATAGCTCACTAATGTTTGAAGTACACTCACAAAGTGCAAGTACATGTTGTGTTTTCATACCTTGAGCCCCTCAAATACTGCAACTTGGTGCAACACATCCTTGAGTTGACCTTGCCATCAACTCATTTGGACTTCCAACCAAATATGTCCATTCAAATTTTGACTCCTTCATTATCACCTTCCATTGATCCATTACCATATTGTTCTATACAATCCTTGTAATTGGCACCTTCAGATATATCCTCATCATTGTCAAATCCTTCATAGAGGAACATGTCAAAGAGGCCTATTGATGAGATTCCCCCAATCATATCTACTATTTCCATGAAACAAATTCCTAGTCTACCAGATGAGGAACCATATCATGAGGTAAGAATTGATTAATCTCAAGCCTCTCTTCCATATCCTCCATCCTCACCATCACAAGTCACAATGCATTTGGCTACTACTGGCTTAGAAGAATACCTAGTATAGAATTTTACAACTCTAGCCATTGAGATAGTACAGAATATGGGACAACCTCATTTTACTATAAATACCATCGTACTTCTAGGCATACATCCCAATTAAATGAACTTTATATATGGGGGTATTACATATGGCACAAAACCATATCCTCAACAAGAAGAGGATGAAGAACCCTTTTTTGAGAATATCAATTATATGTCTAATCATGAATTTTCCATGTGATATCTCCATTGCTTCCATTGGCATGGCTATGGTTTGGGGTTGTACAAACAAGGTACTTGCATTCCTTACTAGTCACAATATCAAATTCCATATGATAAATCTATCTTAGGACACAACAAGCCTGTCTCTTGAAATTCTCATAAATAGTTTTGAGTGCCTGACTCTAAACTATAGGGATGAGCTTGCATGCGATCCTTATGCTAATACTAATCATGTCCACTATTTGGAGGATTATTTCCCCATAAATATGATAGATCAAAGGATATCTCACAATTTCACTTGATCCTATGAAGAAGGTGAAGGTTTGCATACTCTTCCATTCGATAATGAGGAAGAGGATCAAGGTTCCCCTTATGAATGGACAACTTATGATGAATCGTATTACGACGTAGCACCTATTAACTCCCCTAGTTCATATGAAGAATGCTAATAGATCATATCATTGGATGAGAAAGAAGAGTTCTATCTATGTGTGTTCCCATTACCACATCCCATCTGGCGATAACTTTTACCATTTGAGGAGCAGGCTCACTCCCTTCTACATCGACCACCTTCGGTCATTCCACCTCCACCGCAACCACCTTTACAAGTCTTACGACAACCTCTTGTCAATAGACCCAATAACCCATCCAACATAGATCATCCATCCATCCATATGATTTCCATAGATCTTACCATGCCCTTGCATGATTTAAATAACCCATTAAAGCCATTGCACCTTGATATTGAGGCAATCAAATTTGATCGGGGAGATTCTCTGCCATCTCCATCAGAGTATTGGCCTTGTGATGAAATATTACAACCATTTCATTTTTCTCCAAGGCCTAATCAAAATGTATTTCATGCTAAGGTTGAGCCTAGTTTTCCAATTGATGACATAAACCCAACTGACGACATTCATTTGATCCCTACTCCACACTAGTTGGAAGAGGGATTTCATATGTCAATTGAGCCAACTTTTGATATTGATATCAGCACAGATCCTACGTCTCCCTAATTCATCAAGTTATGGGAAGGCTTAACCCTTACTGAGCAATCCACTTTCATAGCTCTTCTAAAAGAGAAGAGGAAATATTTTGTGTGGTCCTATAAAGACATGCCAAGACTAGATCCAAATTTAGTCATGCATAATATTACGCTTGATCCAAAATCAAAACTAGTCAAGCAAAAGCTACACAAAATGCATCCAATAGTAGCCTTAATGGTGAAATATGAGCTACAAAATTTTTGGATGCCAATTTCATCCAAAAAATCAATTATCCACCATGGGTTTCCAATATGGTACCTATCAAGAAACCCGATGGAAGGATTCGCATTTGCATCGACTTTCATTATCTAAATAAAGCAAGTCCTAAGGATGAATTCCCTTTGCCAAACATCGATGCCCAAAGGTACCCATAAACCCTTTGGTCACCCAAAAATTTCCAAAGGTACCCATAAACCCTTTAGTCACCAAAAATCCCCAAAGGTACCCATAAATCCTTTGGTCACCCAAAAAACCCCAAAGGTACCCATAAACCCTTTGGTCACCCAAAAATCCCCAAAGGTACCCATAAACCCTTTGGTCACCCAAAAGTCCCAAAGGTACCCATAAACCCTTTGGTCACCCAAAAAGACCCAAAGGTACCCATAAACCCTTTGGTCACCCAAAAGGCACAAAGGTACCCATAAACCCTTTGGTCACCAAAAAGCCTCAAAGGTACCCATAAACCCTTTGGTCACCCAAAAAGCCCCAAAGGTACCCATAAACCCTTTGGTCACCAAAAATCCCCAAAGGTACCCATAAACCCTTTGGTCACCCAAAAATCCCCAAAGGTACCCATAAACCCTTTGGTCACCCAAAAAGCCCCAAAGGTACCCATAAACCCTTTGGTCACCCAAAAATCCCCAAAGGTACCCATAAACCCTTTGGTCACCCAAAAAGCCCCAAAGGTACCCATAAACCCTTTGGTCACCCAAAAATCCCCAAAGGTACCCATAAACCCTTTGGTCACCCAAAAAGCCCCAAAGGTACCCATAAACCCTTTGGTCACAAAAAATCCCCAAAGGTACCCATAAACCCTTTGGTCACCCAAAAAGCCCCAAAGGTATCCATAAACCCTTTGGTCACCCAAAAAGCCCCAAAGGTACCCATAAACCCTTTGGTCACCCAAAAATCCCCAAAGGTACCCATAAACCCTTTGGTCATCCAAAAAGCCCCAAAGGTACCCATAAACCCTTTGGTCACCCAAAAATCCCCAAAGGTACCCATAAAACCTTTGGTCAACCAAAAAGCCCCAAAGGTACCCATAAACCCTTTGGTCACCCAAAAAGCCCCAAAGGTACCCATAAACCCTTTGGTCACCCAAAAAGCCCCAAAGGTACCCATAAACCCTTTGGTCACCCAAAAAGCCCCAAAGGTACCCATAAACCCTTTGGTCACCCAAAAAGCCCCAAAGGTACCCATAAACCCTTTGGTCACCCAAAAAGCCCCAATGGCATCCACTAAGCCCATTGGTCAAATGTATATATATATATATATATATATATATATATAAATAAAAATCCAAAAACATCATTAAAATAATAAAAATACAAAAATATTGCATTACATTTCATATCATTGCATTATACAATCACTTGCATTAAGCATACCCATCATTGCATTTTGTATTCTAGAGTTGCTCATACATGTCTAGCACTAGGTCTGTACACTAGCCATCCTTCAAAATCAACTTTGTCAAAAGTCATTATTAACACCCATCTACATTACAATTATCATTTCCATCCACATTCCCCACCTTTCGTATTTGTGTCTGTTTCCCTTCACCTAGTCATTTGTTATAAGGCATCATTAGGGTTTTTGGTCACTCAACCATCTCTAGTTTTATTTTCAGATTTTGTAGAAAGCTATCCTGATTTTTAGAAGGTAGAGTCTTGCTTTGATTATACCTTGTATACATCATAATCCCAACACATTCTCACATTAATAAATCCAAGTTTTGCACAAGGAAAGATGAAACCTACAAAGTGGTCCTTGTTACCTTAAGTGAAAATTTTACCTTGCTCATCCCCCTATGTGCATGGTTCAAAAATATTAAGAATTGAAAAAAGGACAAGCTCCTCCCTACCCAAAGCAATAAAAATCCCTTACCCCACACCAAATCTAGGCAAGTATCCAAAGAGAAACAAATACAAAAGCAAAAATCCCCAAAAGAAAAAGTGGTTTTTACCACTAACAAAAGCAAAAAGTAAAATAAATAGTGGTTCTCACCACTACCAAAATCCCTTGCTCACAAAAACAAAAATGAGCAAATCCCTAGAGCAATTCAAAAATAAAAGAAAATAAGGGAGTAATGAACTTGAATCCCTGGAATTCTTAACATTTGACAACCATGAGGTGATCCTCATTATAGGTTGGGTGGCATCAAGTCTACCTAGAAATGGTGGTATCCTTATGCATGATGATATGTCTATCACATTAGAAACCTTATTTTGTACAGACCAATGTCAGCTTGTGGATGAGCTAGCTTTTGGTAGCCTGTATTACCTAATGGTCTAATCCAACTATGTACAAAACTCAGGATCATGATACTCGTAGGGTGATCTTCAGTACAGATGGGCTGCATAAATCCTGTTTGGCACTAGGGTAACTTTATGCATTATTATAGCAATGAACTCACATGCACACATAGGGATATTGAATATCTTGGTCATCCTAGAAGATTTATACCTTGCCAAAAAGTCTTGCATGGTTAATATATAACTTTTGACTAGTTCACTAGAGTGTTTGAGTCTCATGAAAACCTCAAGGACATTCTATAACATCTTACTATTCATTCCATTCCATACCATTTTATCACATGTTTGTCAGTTTACATTTTCACAGTCCATTACATAATCTTATGATAACATTAAAAATGAATCGATGAATTTTATACAGTCTATGGTGCTAGCATCTAGTGTGTCAAATAGTATTCATAATTCATCAGTACATATTAACAAATCATCCATTTTATTATGCATACACACATGTACATATCATCAACTAACATCATATTACAATACATGCATCCATGATAAGCATCCATAAAAGCATCAATAAAGTAAACATAAGCATCTCATACATCTAATAAAGTAGTAAGGAAACACATGATGACAATAGAAAAACTCATGTATATATATATGTATGGAGCAAAAAGCTACATCATAATCCAAAAACTACCCATAGGCTACAATCAAGTGGGTCCTCAGACCTCATGCTCCCAAAATCCAAAAATAACCATAGAGTCTCAAAAGCCATGGTCACGCAGGACTAACACCATGACTCTCACCACCACCCTCGATCATCACTCATCGAGAGCTCCCAGATCTGCTACCCCCTACCCTATATAATCTCCTCATGGAGCTAGGAGCCCCCATCCTCACAGATGACTACCTCATACCACTCCTCCTACTCTACTAGGACCCACTAGCAGAAGGACGAGCTAGTAAGCACCCTCTAAGGCATGCTACCTCATCCTCCAAATCCTATGTGTATGATAGCTCCTCTTGATGATGAGCCTGGTAGTCACCCAATAAATTCTAGAGCTATGTCACCTCCTCCCATAGCCTAGCTACCTCATCACTACCCAATACCCCCTATCTCGAGCTCCCTACTCTAACCTATGATCAAAAAGTAGCTAGCTCTACCACCTACCCCTCAATCACTAATACCTACCTCTCAATATTTTCCTAAGCAGTCTACACTTGTGCCTATAGGAGAGCCCTCTCCTCTATATAGTCCCTCCACTCCTATCTCCCTATGATCAACTCACCCTATAGCTCAACAATGGTGGCATCCCATGCTACCAACTATACCTACACTTCTTGCTCATACAAATCATCCTCATCATAATCCTCTTGCTGATCCTCCATATCCATGCTATCCATCCACTCATCATCTATCTAATGATGCACATGTCACTCCCCTAAGTCTATCTCCTCATCATGTCACTCAACTAATTCTAGCTCCTCCTCATATAGAGCCTCCCTACGAGCCTCCTCTATCACTACATCTATACCACCCCCTAGTGGTCCCTCCCCTCACCACAGTGCATCACCCACCAGGAGTCATACTCTACTATGGTCCCTACATCATCTCACTTAGATATGACCTCCATAAGATATACCTCCTCTCCAAATACCTCCACTATAGGCCAAGTAAGTATCCTCTCATTTCCACATGATGTCAGTAGATCACTAGCTTGCTATGAAACCCTTAGCATAGCCTAAACTACCACATCACTCGAGCATATGGGAAATACTCTTACTCGATCCCATGTCGACCAACTAACCATCTCCCTCACCATACCCATCGAAGCTACACCTCAACCTTAGGCCATGTTGGACAATATTTGTATGGTCTCTAGGTAACCTCATCTACCTTAAGCCATGCAAATAAATCTACATAGTGATCAATCATACCTGCATAATGATGGCTCTGATCCCTCTCCTAGTCCCACTACCAAAGGATACCATATCCTATCTCCACATCTATGAGTTATGCCTGCATCATCCAAGGTAGTCCCCATGGTCAATCCACGATAATGTGCTACCATCCCCACACCTACAATAGAAATTTGTAGCCCAATCCTTTCCACCCATAACAATGGATCTCGTAAAACTCATCATAAAGCTATGCTAGCAAAGTAGTGCCCCATGCCATCACTAACAACCTCTCTATGGTGCACTCCACCAGTGAAAATTCCAACTCCAAAAGGTTCTAGGGGAACCTAGCTCTTGATGAGTCTAGCAGAAACATGTTGGAGATAAGCATCATCAACAAGGCATGTCTCCTAGTCAAGACCTCTACATCATACCATAGCTCCACTAGGATGCCTCTACTAGGAAAGTCTTGTAATACCTCATACCAATCCTCTCTAAAATACCTCTACAAAATTATGTCTCTAAGATCTTGATGAGTAGACATAATCAGATGCCCCTCTATCAAAATACACAAAATCTGGTAGACGTCCTCTAACATCACTATCATCTCCCTAGTCAACAAGTGGAAGGTGTTGGTGTGAGGGTCCCATAGATCTATCAAAGCCATCAGGTAGGCTTTGTCTCCCATCACTAGCTCTAACCATGTCACTTGCTTGAGACCAATGGTATCAAGCCATTTCCAGTCATCCTCTATCAGTAGGTCCCTAGCGGTCTGAAAGAGAGTCAAAAATCGATACCGACTCTTGATCACCTAGTAGGGGCAAGCAAGCTTAAAAAAACCACCTAAAAAAGTACCTTTTTCTTTCAAAATCATGGTCATCCCACCTAGGGATGACCACCAAATTGGTAGTTCCTCCCACCAGGTGACCACAGTGGCACCCCACCCAAGGATGGCCCCCAAAATGCTCAAAAAATGGCCTCCCCACCTAGGGATGGACACCAAAAAACAAGAAAAAAAACCTCATAAAATACAAAAAATAAAACAAAATTGCAGAAAAAAAAAAAGTAAAGCACAAAATAATAAATTTTACCACTAATGAGGTTCATTTACTGAGATTTAGTGTGTTTCATTGGCAAACATAAAAATAATTACATTTCCAAAATTAACAAAGGATAGTAGCAAATTCAGCCCTTACCCGTCTCGCATCGGCTCTATCACTTGTCGAGTCTACAGGCTGGCTCATGGTGATTATGGGATGGTTTTGAAAGTACTTCACTTCACAAAATCACTCTCCTACTCCTCACCTCTCAATATTCCAAGTCAGAAGTGTGCAAATAAGCCTCATTTTACCAATTTTGAGCTTAAATAGCCCTAGAATAAGCATGGTCACCCTAGGGTGGGATGGTCACCAAATTTTGTGACCATCCCACCCTAAAATAGCCATAAATATTGCAGCCATCCCACCCTAGGATGACCACCAAAAAACACCAAAAAACATAAGAAAAAGCAAAGAAAAAGGCCTAAAAACCACCAAAATATTAACAAAACTGATAAATTTCACAATGGGTAAATATGAAGGAACCCTAATCAAGTCATATTGGTCAAGTGACTCATCACTTTCATTACTGGTCATTCCCTCATCGACTCATCGCTTGAGGGGGTAGTCATAATTATGAATTCATAATCAAAATCAACACTCAAACACTCAAAAGTGCAACTTGCATACATTCAAAAGAATTATTGCCAAAGATAATTTCAAGCCCATGTTGGGGCACATAATTAAGCACCAATTCCACAAAACAAAGTCTTGGTCTCCTTGAAGCCTTGGGATGACTCCCAAAATAGGCTTATAAGTGAAACAAGGAACCAAGACCAAGTATACCATAAGCCTAAACCTATTCGAATAGTGCAGTTGAAAGGTTTACCAAAATCAAATCCTTCAAATATGTCAAAAGCAAGGATTCCAAGAATGTATGCTTCTTCCATGATGGGGGCATCTAAAGTTGGTTAGGTTACTGAATAACCTTAATCAATTGATAGTTTAGTCATCTATTTTTGCTCCATGCTCTGTTTCACACAATGCATCCCAAAAAGGGGCACCTGTAGACACTAAAATCATGTCAATCCAATTAGACTACCAATATGCACTCTTATCAGCACCATATGGCCTCCTTGGGCAACCCTCAAGGGTTAAATAGTGGTCCTTACCACTTTTGGGAAGTTCTACCCCACTTTTGGGAAGTTTTGGGCCATGCAGCCATGGCCGTCCCACCCCGAGATGGCCACCAAGTTCATGGCCGTCCCACCTAGGGATGGCCACCAATAGCCACCCCTAGGTGGGATGGCCACCAAAATCCACCCCTAGGGGGGATGGCCAAGCCCCTAGACTCTTAAAAATTCAAGGGTGGGATAAATGGCAATCAAATTCTACCATTTATCCCACCCATTGATTTATGATAGATTGAGGGTGCATCAATTTAATCACAAACCTGCAAATTGGAGGCCCAAATTGGAGGTTTCTCCCACCCAATGCATGGCAAGATTTTGATAAATGGTAGCACTTGCCTCGCATGGCCAAACTTTCCCATTTAACCTTGTGCTCTCTTGAGCTATAAAGTGGAGCCAATCCACCCAATTAAAGAGAGAGTCTTTTGCAATATTTCACCATAAAGTGCTACCAAGATTCAATCCCTCTTTCACCATGTGTTTTCCCTTGAAATCTCCATCAATCAAAGGAGGTTTCCAAGTGATCCCAAATACACAAATCCATTTCAAAACCCACCCATTTCAGTGAATTAGATCACCAAATTTGATGACAACACCCCTAGGAATAGTTTGAACTAGATCCCAGAAGAATTGGAGGTAAAAACCACTAGGTTTGGTGGCCGCCCCACCCTAGGGTGGTTAACAGTCACAATTGCAACACCTAGGGATGGCCATGGATTTTGCATATTAATTTCATCTCTATTTTAGCATAGATCATTTCTAGATTAGAATATATGCACTATACTAAGTTTTGGTGCAATTTTGAGTAGTTTTGCACCTTCTATTATGCTTTTCATTTTTCATATTCACTATCGCATGCATCTCTTCGATTTCATCTCAATCTACATATGCTATTAATGAATTTGAGTTCTTTGTGTGTAGATCCAGGTATCTCAGTGTGCAAGGAAGGAGCTACAAGTCTGAATATAGATAGATCATCGTAGCGGTACCAAAAACCCACTCTTGGGCAATTCATGAGTGTGAGGAAGGCCTTGAAGCGCATCTGAGTCATTGAAAGGATTATATCCTTCGACACCTTGTAATGATTGTATCAATTTAGAGCCCTCAAGGGGATGCATTGTAACCATGAATTTGACAAGTTGATTAATATAAAGAGGACCCCATTTCTTATATATATTGTTATCATGTTTACATTAAATGTCACTTTTGAATGCTTAAATCAATAGGTGCAATTCATTTCCCTTTTGCTAGATGCATCATTTTTCCACTCTACAAAACCAAAAAATAGCTTGAATTTTACCTTGCAATCTATGCAACTCGGTTCTTTTATAGGGAGGAGGTATACCAGTGATAGCTACTATCTTAGCAAGGTTCACCTCAATGCCTCACTTAGACATGATGAAACCTAGCAACTTGCTAGATGTGACTTCAAACACACACTTGGAGGGATTAAGACGAACCCTAAATTGTTGAAGCCTTTCAAATATTTGTCTTATATCATGGTCATGATCCTTTCAATGTATGGAATGACCCAAAAGATCATCTAAATAGTCTTATAGGATATCGTGCATCATATCATGAAAAATAAGTCATGACCCTCTAATATGTAGCACCAGTGTTCTTCAAGCCAACGAGCATAAATTTATAACAGAAGGAACCCCATGGAGTAATGAAAATTGCCTTAGCCTAGTCCTCAGTGGCAACCATGATCTAATTGTACCCTGAGAAACCATCCATGAGCAAAAACATTCCACATTTGGCAATGAAATCTATGATCATATCTATGCTTGAAAGAGAAAATTTATCCTTGGGACATGCTAAGTTAATGTCTCTAATTTTGTTACATATTTTGATGGTTCCTACCTTCTTAGCCACAAAACGATGTTGGAGATCCAATCAAAATAGTTGATAGATTTGATAAAACCAACAACACTGATATTTTGGAACTCCTCCTTGACTAGAAGGATGACCTTAGGATGCATCTTCCTAAGTTTCTACTTAACAAGGATAGCACTAGGTTTATCTACCAAATGGTGCATAACAAGAAAGGGATCATGCCCTAGCATGTCTACATATGACCAAGCAAAAATATCATGAAATTCCTTTAATAAATTGGTCAATTGCTCTTGCTCATCCATGGAAAAGGCTTTGCCTAAATTAAGGATTATAGGGCTCTCATTAGAACCTATGTTAACATATAAGGTCTCCTCGATGAGAGCATGAGACTCATCATCATAAGTAGGTGAATCAAGGATCACTCCTAGTTTCTTAAGGTCCTCGGGATACATGGGAGAAAAATCCCCTTGAGAACTAGAAGACTTGACATGTGCAACATAAGGGACTGATCCATCAAAGAAGAAGCTATTTTGGAGGGTATCCTCATGATCCATGTCACAAAGAGTATCCCATTCAACATACTCTCCTAGGGTCACAACTAACTCAAGATGAAAAAAATTACCACATTGTAAAATAGAATGTCAGTGGGATAAGGCGGTCCCTCATCCTCTTCACTCCACTCCAAGCCTTGATGATCCAAATATTTAGCATACGTAATGATGTGATCATCATCATTAAATGGTAAATGTTGGTTTTTATTGGGTATGTAGCCTATGCCACATCTCCCAGGCCAAAGATCAATTTCCAAAGGCTCTTGAATACCTTCCTATTATGGCTCAAAACCTTTATCCACATATCCCATACTAGACAAGATTTGCTTGGGAAGTGGGTAATCACTAGATAGGTAACAATGGGAAAAATAATACTCTACAAGAGGAGATTTGTTGCTATACATATTTTCTTTAAGGGATACACCTATGAAGATAAAGGTACACATGCCAATGTGTACTACTTCACCCTTATTATGAGGTAAACCCATAGTCGTCGAGTGAATGTGGCAAATTAGAAAAATCTAGAAGAGGTTCTTAAAAAAAAGGATTAACTTGATCTTGTGATAAAATATTGATTAGCGGTTCCTCACTCATATTTAGATTTTAAATTTGATTAGATATGTGATATGAAGAAACTAATGGACATAAATTGAGACTAGATTGATATTGTTGACCCATTAAACAATATTGGAATGTATGAGGATCACCCAAAATGGTGACAAGTTGATCTTTGAATTTGAACTTCAAACATTGATGAAGAGTGGATGGAACAACCTTTATCACATGAATCTAAGGGTTTCCAATAAGGAGAATAAATATGTATGGCAAGGTACCATATAAAACAAGGTATCTAAGATCTTAGGTCCAACTCTAAGAGATAGGGATGTAATGTCATAAGCCTATTGGGAGTCATTGTTGAAAGCTTTTATGATGACATCATATTTAATTAAATCTTTCTCTTTCAATCCAAATTTTGTAAAATTTGATAAGTGCATAGATTGAGGGAGGAACCATTATCTATAAAAATTTGCTTGATAAACATTTTTCCAATATATGCAGTGATATAGAGGGAAGAATCCCCTCACAAATATTAGTAAGGAATATCATCATCCAAAAATATGATATTATGAATCCCAAGGGAGACCACAACATCAACTATAGCACTAGGGAAAATATCTTGAGGGGCATATTATTGACTTAAAATCTTCAACAAATCCTCCCTATGAATAGAAGTTTGCAAACATTCTAAAAGGGATATCTTGGTTGGGACACTAACAAAATATTTTTGGATGTCAACGGAGATTTTAGGTTGTGGCTTCAATACTAAAGGTGGGTTTTCTGCTCTCATACTCCTTATTGGGTACTTTTTAAAAGTAAGGATGGTTTTGAAGGTTGATCAGATGTAGAACTTATCTCCGATTGAGATTGTTGGGTGAGTTGAGCTTGAGCTTATTGCCTTGTGGTTGTTGTTATCATACCAACCAAGATTATTGCCTTGTGGTTGTTGGTTGAGCTTATGTCTTGATGAGGCAAGGTATATCTTAACCATCCAATGAGATAATAATTTTGAAAAAAATTCATCTTTCCTTGCTTCAACATTTAAACATCTTTCATAGTGATATTTTTCTCAACATAAGCTTTGAATTGTTGAACAAACAATTATGCTCTCTTTATAATTTATTAAAGAATGATGAAATAGTTGATAATACCATTTCAATGCCATACCACCAAGGCTCTTAGAGAACGTATTTAGTAACATGTCATCATATATAATATAATGGAATTTTGTCCTAAACATCCTTGAATGTTCAATTGGATCCTATGTTCACTTATAAATAGGCAAAACCGGCATTGGAAAAATCTTAGGGTAGGTCCTAGAAGTGACAACATGATCTAAGGATTGATTGCACATTTCTTTATAGTTGTAGGTGAAACTTGGAGGTTGAAAAATATCCTCTCTTGAGACGAATTATTTCACCACATTTGTTAAGATTTGCATATCAAGCTTGTTGATGTGTGATACCCCTAGGTTCCATAAGGGATGGTTATAGGTAGGTTGTTGAAAGGGAATTTGGCCAATGTTGGAGGCATAAGCATTGTTATGGTATAGGTTATGATAGGTGGTATCTTGCTATGGAGGATAACTAACATTTGGTGAAACATAAGCATGAATGTTGATATGAGTAGGAGGATGGAATTGAGCATAATTTTGAGATGAACTACTAGTTGGAGAAACTCATGGAATTCTTCCAACATTGGTGGTCATAGTAGTAACATATATTGGTTTATGAAAAGGATTAATATGATGTGAAAATTCAAATAAAGTATTGTTATGAATATTTTGAGGAGAAATAGTTTGATGATGGGATGTCCCAACCTCTTCAAGTTGGGCTTCCTCATCCATAGCCTTAACCAAAGAATCCTTATGATGTTTCATGAAATTCTAGATATGATCATATGATTTAAAGGTGAGGTGTCCATTAGACCCCTCAAGAGGATCAAGGTCATCACTAGTTTCTACATGTTATTTATCTTCTAGATTAGGGTTATCCTTATAATTTTGGTCATCTTATTTAATAACTTTACTAAATCCTAAAATCCTTCACTTACTTATAAGGATGGGAGCCATAGAATAAAGAGAAAGGATAAAGGAGAGGAGAATCTAAAAACTAGTGAAAAATATACAAAATATTCTTAAGATATTTTTAATGTTTTTTAATTCTAAGAAAACAAATTTAGTGGTCTTACTTAAATTTATCAAAGAGAAAATCAAAAGGAAGAGGCTTCCTACTTTGTCCACTACCGACATTTTTTCTTGTCGAGTTTACCAAAATGTAGAAGGGGAAAAACTACCCTACCACATATGATTATCAGTTAGATCCACTGGTATCCAAGGTGATTATGGGGGTGTGTTATATTCTATACACTCGAGAGCTTGGGGTATTTAAGGGTTCACCAAGAATGGTTTAAGGACTCGCTTGAATTTTGGGGATAGAATGTTTGATGTGTATATTAATAAAACACCTATGTTTGGCTTTTCTAAAATCTAAGCTATGGAAAATGAAATAATAATGCAAGACAAATAGTGATGCAAGAAGACAAGAAGCTAACCCTAGGATGATTCTTGATTTTAAATGAGGACTAAACCCTAACTTGCAATAAAATAGATATTTTATTTTTAGCAAGTGTTTGAGAGAATGAACAAATAAAGTTAAATATAGAATACAAACTATATACATTTTCTCTTTTGAATGCTTAGAAATCAATCAAGATATTTTTCTTTTATTTATGATCTAGATCTAGAATAAAAATGGATATAAACCAAATAACAAACAACCTAAGAGGTTTATTTAGGGCACTTATCTAATCTAGTGGTTGACCTTAGCTTTTAACTTGCATCCAAATATATCCAACAACTTCACAACCTACAAAATAGCTTCACAAAATCCTAGAAAAAATGATCAACATTTGGGGGCCTACTTAGGCCACTGTGTGACTGAGCTTAGAGGCACAACAATCAAGGCCCATTGGTCCTTTTAGTTGACCATTTGAAAACAAAAGTTATTGTAAACCTTTTTGGAAATGGACAAGCAAAAATGTAATGAAATGAAACAGTACAAAAAAATAATGTAAACAACAATATTATGACCTAGATGAAGCATATAAACACATATTGAGGGTTTGGAAGTGAAACTTTACCCCTAAAATTTAAAAATCCAAAATTTCACCCTATAAGGGATGACAGTGACTTTGGATATACCAAAATTGTGTCCTATATGTACAGGGTATGATTTTATAGCAGAAAGGCAAAAGCGATATACTAATACAAAATGAGACACAAAAATGCGCAATTTATGATCTAAGGAATAATAAAATGTAAGAAGAAACTTGGTGGTAGTGAAATTATAGACAAGAGGATGAAGACCTCCACAAATAATAGATCCCTCCTCAAGGCTCCAACACTTATCCATCAAGAACAACAAATAAAAAGGAGTAGTAGAAGAACACAAAAAAACACTTGGTCTTACTAGGAGAATTCATCAAATGCCTCTTAGCCAAAAATCATTTGGCATTTTAGCACTTAGGAAAATAACTTAGGACTTCTAGCCAAAAAAAAGGATCCAAAACCCTCTATTTATAAGAGTTTTCAAGGGCAAAAGGGTGGGAAAATGAAAGGGAAAACCTAGGGGAGGGCCGATGTCCTAAGGGTTGGCCCAAAAATTGGGTTTTCTAAGAGAAAATCCTAACTTGCTAAAAATTGAGCCCTGTATTTGGTGATCACGATTTTAGAAAAACTAGGGAAAAAATAAAATTGAAAGGGAAGAGAGGCCCAAACTTGTATTTTGACGATTTTGAGGGTCTCCTCAAGGGTTCTAGGAAAAATGAATCGCTTAGGTGGTTCAATTTTCTATGTCTATATATGTCCTTCATGGAGAGATAATCATATCAATAATTATTATTCATACCTCTTATATATAATATTTTATACATTTTAATAGTAGATATTTTGGTCCATTATATAAGGGGCATACTTGTCTCAATCCTTTGAAAGGATTGAAGAAGCTAGAAGCTGAGTCATTAATTAATACAATAAAGGAAGCATAATATATACATCTCATTACCCAATTTACAAAGGGCACACTACAACCAATATGAATTAATATTAGTCTAATATCTTGTATCGCTCCAAATTTTTCGCATCCCTACCTTCAGGCTATTGGATCCGCGCCCGGAAGGAGGATGGGAAAAGGATGGTGCGGTACCTCGGACGAGAGGACTTTACGAAGGTCCCGCCTCTCAAGGGAGGTGCATTTTGGTGATTTGTCGACGGATGGTGGGTTCACCAGGAAACATTTGGCGGCAGTTTCCACGCCTAGGTTTTGGGAATGAGTTTTGATGAGTTCGTTTTATTTTTAAACATTCATCCTAGGTTTGGCCGAATGATTCTAACTTAAACTACATGAAAATGCAATTTAAATGAATACAACAAACAGAAAAGAAAGCAGAAATAGAGAATTTGTAGGAGGCCAATGAAGATTACCTGATCCGGAAGTCTGATGGAGTTTCGATTAGCTTGAAGCGATCTGGATCGTCTGCAATTCAACAGAATCGCCTTCAATTTGATAAAATCGTCTAAAGCGACAGGATCGTCTGCAATCCGACGAATTCGTCGGACGAATTCATCAGAGACCTGCAAAACAGACAAACAGATGCGAAATACAAGAAATTCTATTTTGTAAACAGGGGGCAAACTATATGAAAAAGTAATATGAGTATTGAACAATATACAAGAACAAAAGTAAATGCAAATCACTGTGTTTAGATAGCAGAATATGATCTTAATATGCAAACTAGACAAAATGGGTGAACTCCAGATGCAATATAGTATAAAAACTGAATAGACAATCTAATTTATAGCATAAAATGACAGAGAAAAGAGAAAGAAGAGCAAACTCCAGGCACTGATTGCCTCGATGTGTGCTGCAGTCGAAATCGTCTCGCATCAGAACGAGATCGTCCCGAATTTGATGAGATCGCCTCCGATCTTGACAGGTTCGTCGGCTGCGATAGGTGCTGGCTCCGGCTGAAAACCAGTGGTGTACCTGCAATAAAATTAATATAGGACTAGTGCAAGAGCAAATTTGAAGTGTTTTAGCGCATAGGGAGTTGATTTACATAAAAATTCAGCCAGGGGTTGGGGAGGGAAAAGTTTTAGAGTTAAATAGGCATAGGATAGTTGTTGGGAGGTTGGAGATCATCCCAATTTGGGAGATCTCCAACGGGGGAAGGGTCCCAACGGCGCAGACACGCTTCTGCCCGGATTGGAGACCCGTTGGAACGGATTCCAACTATGCAAATTCAGTTTTGCGACAAAATCGTCTGGACGTTCTAGTCCAGACGAAATCGTCAAATCTGGGGCGATATCGTCTGATCGGAGACGATATCGTCAAACGGTCAAAACAACTGCTAAAAATGGCACGAAAAAAGAGGAAACGGGTTTCTCGACGGTTAACGGGCGGTTTGGGAGGTTAAATTTGAATTTAAATTTATTTACTAAGGTGAATGTAATTATTCCAATTTCACTGCGCCAATTTTAGGGTGCTACATTTTGCCCCCTCTTTAGCGAATTTTCCGAAGAAAATGCGTTAAAGATGAGTTCTTCTCGATCTACGAGAAAGCAAAAAATTATTCCCATTTTTAGGCGACGATTCTTGGTCGAATCGTACGACGACTTACTATGGTGCCCCCTCCGTGTTTTTACCCAAATCGAACGTTTGAGGTAAAAACGCGAAAAGCAAAAATTATTTTGAATTATTTTTGAATGAAATTAAAAAAAAAAAAATATATATTGTTTGATATATTGATATATTTTTGATCATATGACTTGTCTTATGTGATGCTTATGATGCTTTTTATGTTTGATTTGATTGATGTAATATTTTATTGATGATTCATGTAATTATGTCGTTTTGGAAAATATTATAACTTGGATGTCATGCTATAAATATTTTAAATGAAATAATCTGATGTAACAAATTGATTGGTTGTAATGAAATGTGATAAAAATAAAAAGAGATTTCTAACAATAATTTCAAAGGACATTGTCGCTATTATAGACCATTTCATGGAGTCGTTGCTCACTCGGTCGTCAAGCTAGTCCCAGGATAGAAATATTGTTAAAAGAAAAGAGTGCTTAAGAGACTGTCTTAAGACTTTGTTGTGATGATGCAAAGATGATGATGATGATGGTTTGTTTTCAGATTTCCATGAAAATATTATGCATGAAATATTGTGAAATGATTTTTGCTAGGCATAAATTCCTAAGTGTGATAAAATTTGTTGAATAATTCCTTAAGAATTATACCATCATTGCAAAATGCAAAGGTTGACATAATGACATGAAATAATAAAAATGTGTTTGCTTTTGAAAAGCATAATTTGTGTAAAATGAAGTCATATGTTTTGTATGATTTTTGATAAATTGGGAAATAAAATTGTTACAATGGTTTGCGCTAGGCATAGAATATGTAGGTATAGACTTATACCATCATCGCGAAGATCAAAGAAAGGATAGTTTTATTGCATGATTAATTTTTGATGAACAGAAAATATGATAATGAGGACTTGCGCTAAGCATAAAATTCCAATTTTGGTTTTGAAACTATACCATCGTCGCGAAAGTCGATAAGATATATATGATATGTTTTGATTGAAATTTTTGATTTTTTCTATTATATAGTTGTCTTTGTGGTAAATAATTGTACTTGGTTTATTCCAAACAAGTTTGCAAAAATAATATTTCAAAGTATTTTGAAGACAAAAAGTTAGATTTATAAGGAATCCCATGTGCATAAGTGAATTCATTGCCAATCTTGATTTATCATAATGATAGACAAAATCTCTCAAATACAAATGTGTGTGCAATTGCATTGTTCATTTACCAGTTTTGAGCAAGATACTATGATACAAGTGATTTGAAGAAACCAAATAAGTGTTCATTAACCATGATGTAGATGCATATAACCATACTAGGCTACTATGTAGATCGGATTATCAAGAGCTAGCTAATCCATAAGCGGACATAGGTCTGTACAAAAGAAGGTCGCTAATGTGACGGACATATCGCCACGCTAGGAGTTACCCAAGGCCAAGCAGGTTGGGCACAAACCACATGTTATGGGGCTTACCTCACAGTTTTCGAATAATTGAGAATTCCAGGGATTCAAGCTCATTCACCCTTCTTTTCTTTTCAAAGGGTAGGGAAAGGGATTTTATTGCTTTTCTTGCTTTCTTTTGAACTTTGCTTATTTTTCTTTTTGTATTTCTTTTGCTTGATAATGCTTGGAACATTGTTGTAATGATAAAAGAACATTTTTCTTTTCTCTTTTTCTTGAATTTTTCTTTTCTTTTTCTTTTTCTAGGGATACTTGCTCGGATTAGTTTGTAGAGCAAGGGATTTTTATTGCGGGTAGGGGTGAGCTTGTCCTTTTGCCAATTCTCAAAGATTCTAGACCATGTGCATGATAGGATAGCAAGGGAAACTTTTCACTCAAGAAATCAGTTCTACTATGTAGCAAAACATGGAAATTACAAATATAATCATTTTATTGTGAAAAGATGTGCTTGGTTTAAGTAAATAACAAGATCAATTCTCTATGCTCAAACTTTATTTAATTGAATTTTGTGAACTTTGATATAAGAGAGATTAGTAATCATGCCAGATAAAATCAAGATATTTATTGTGTGAGTGTGCAAGTGAGGGATGCCAAATAAATGCTAGTTTTATCCAAAATAAGTTGAAACATATAATTGCAATAATTGTAAGAAAATAATGATTTTGAGAAAGTTTTGAGAATGTTGACTCTCTCTTTATTATGTATATTGTTTTGGTTTCGAAAGAGTCAAGCATATAGCTATTTTTGGATTTTTATGTTGATTTTTGTTTTGGAGCAAAAGGAACTTTACAAGTGCTTTAAAAAAATGCAATAAATATTTTTGAAGATTTTTGAAGATTTTATGAATGTTTTTGAGGTTTTTTGAATAAATTGAAAGAAATACACGATAATGATTTTGAACAAATATATACATGGATGAAATGACCAAATTTATGCATAATAACGTTTGAGATGTAAAATATTCATGGGTTCTTTAAGTTCTTTACCATCTAAGGTAGATAATTTATATGCTCCTGATTCAAATTTTGCAGTAATGATGTACGGTCCGAGCCAGTTGGGCTCAAATTTACCTTTCAGTTCTTTGGTTGCATTTGTATTTTTTTTATTTTCTTTTAGAACAAGGTCGCCAATCTCAAAGGATCGATGACGAACTTTCTTATTATATGCTCTTTTAAGCTTGTTTTGGTATGCACGGAGATGCTCTAAAGCATTGATGCATTTTTCATCTAGGAGTTCCAGCTGACTGAGTCTGCTAGCGCGATATTCATCTCCTACTTCGGTGTCTTGAAGTAGCAGAGCCAAAGAAGGAACTTCTAATTCAAATGGAAAAACTGCTTCGGCACCATATACCAAAACAAATGGTGAAGTGCCCGTGGGGGTTCGAACACTAGTTCGATAAGCCCACAGGGCTGGATATAATTGAATATGCCAGTCACGGCCAATTTTATTGACTAGTCTTTTGAGAATTTTGATTAGAGTTTTGTTAGAAGCTTCTGCTTGACCATTACCCTGAGGATAATAGGGAGTAGACCAGCGATGTTGAATCTTATATTTTTGACATAATTTTTTAACATCTTTATTTTTGAACGGAGTTCCATTGTCAGAGATGAGATTTGCAGGAATTCCGAACCTGCGGATGATTTGATTAAAAATGAATTTAGAGACTTGTGAACCAGTGCAGGAAGCTAAAGGCATAGCTTCAACCCACTTCGTGAAATACTCAGTGGCGGTTATGATGAACTTATGTCCATCAGAAGACACGGGATTAATTTTACCAATAATATCCAAGCCCCATTTAGAAAAGGGCCAAGGAGAAGAAATAGCACTGCGGCTCTTGTGCAGGCGCATGGACAAGGTCAGCATGTTTTTGACACTTGTCGCAATGGCGCACATATTCATGTGCATCCGTTTCCATGGTAGGCCAAAAGTATCCTATCCGAAGGAGCTTTTTAGCAATGACGCTACCACTAAAGTGTCCTCCACAAGATCCATCGTGGGCTTCACTCAAGGCTGATTTAGACTCTTCTAAATTTAGACATCTTAATAGGATACCTTCAAAAGATCTCCTATATAAAGTATTGCCAATGATTACAAATCGACTTGCTCGTCGACGTAATAACCGACGCTGGTTGCGATTAGAATTAGCAGGGAAAGTCCCATTTTGGAGGAAATCAAATATGTCTGTATACCAGAGTTCAGGAGTAGTTTCCTTGATTAGAAACACATCCAAAGGCTCTAAGCATGACTTATGTGAAGCGGGTTCCTGGAGTCGACGAATGATGATAGTAGCATATTCGTCGTCTAACTCCAAGGGTAAGAGAGATGCAGCGGCGGCCATAGCATCAGCTGCACGGTTGCTAGTTCGAGGAATGGCTTCCAAGGTAACTTGATCAAACAAGGCCATTAGTTGTAAAACATAGGCCTTATATGGGCGAAGTTTATCATCTCTGGTTTGATAAACTTCATTAATTTGGTTTATAACCAATTGGGAATCCCCAAAAACTAAGAGGTTTTTAATTTTAAGCGCTAAAGCAGCTCGTAATCCAAGGATTAGAGCTTCATACTCAGCGATATTGTTGGTGCAAGCAAAGGTTAGTTTGAAGGACAGAGGAATAAGATGTTTTTGCGGAGATATTAAAATAATACCCGCACTAGCCCCACTCATGCATCGGGCTCCATCAAAGTATAAGGACCATTGTTCAACAAGGTCTGCCTCTAATTGAAGGCATTCATCGGGAAACTCGATAATGAGGGGATGAGTAGACTCTAAGGGTGCAACGACTAATTGATCTGCTATGATTTGACCCTTAACAGACTTTTGTCCTATGAAGGTGAGATCAAACTCGCTTAGAGCAAGAACCCACTTGGCTGTGCGACCCGATAAATAAGGTCGACTCATGAGATATCTTAAAGGATCATATTTGGCAATGACATACGTTTTTTGGCTAAGCATGTAATGTCGTAATTTTTGCGTAGCAAACACGACTGCTAGACATAACTTCTCTAATGCTGTATAGCGGGTTTCATAACTGATGAAGGTGCGGCTAATGTAATAATTAGCACGTTCTCATTTTTCATCATCAAGCTGAGCTAACATAGCTCCTAAGGCAGAATCTGAAGCAGAAATATATAGAAGAAATGGGCGATCAGATTTAGGCGGTGAAAGCACCGGAGGGTTAAGGAGATATTGCTTGAGAAGTTCAAAAGCTTCTCTACATTCTGTGTCCCAATTAAAGGGGACATCCTTCTTAAGGAGTTTAAGAAAGGGACCAGTTTTGTCCGCTGACTTATCAATGAAGCGACGGATAGCTTGAAGTTTACCTTGTAAACATCGTAATTCAAATATATTAGTGGGTGCGGGCATATCAGTGATAGCCGCAATTTTGAGAGGGTCAATTTCGATACCTCGTAAAGAAACTAAAACCCCTAATAACTTGTCGGATTTAACTCCGAATATACATTTTGTTGGATTTAATCGAATGAGATATTCTCGTAATCGATTAAAAACTTTTCTTAAATCGTCTAAATGATGATCTTCAATAAGAGAGCGAGCTATAATATCATCTACATAATCATGTAGGATATCATGCATCATATCATGAAAAATGTAGGTCATAGCCCGTTGATAAGTTGCCCCGGCATTCTTTAGGCCAAAGGGCATCACTTTCCAGCAAAAGGTACCCCAGGGGGTAATAAAGGCTGTTTTCGCCTGGTCTTCAGGAGCTATCCTGATCTGATTATAGCCGGAGAATCCATCCATTAAGGACATCATCCCACTCCCAGCAGTGAAGTCAATAATTTGATCCATATTTGGAAGAGGAAAGTCGTCTTTAGGGCATGCAGCGTTAATATCTCTGAAATCTGTGCAAACCCTAACTTTGGTGGCTTCTTTCTTGGTGACTGGAACTACATTGGAGATCCATTCAGCATAATCAATAGCTTGTATGAAGATAACATTCAGGAGTTTTTCTAACTCCCCTTTGACTAGCAGAGCCACTTTGGGATGCATTTTTCTAAGTTTTTGTTTAACAGGTTTAGCATCCGGATGGACCACTAGATGGTGCATGACTACAGAAGGGTCTAGACCTGGCATATCTTCATATGTCCAAGCGAAGACATCTTCATACTCTTTAAGAAATGCAATGTATTGTTCTTGTTTTTCTTGACTTAGTTCTGCTCCAATGTTGATTATGTGAGGGTTGTCCTCAGTTCCAATATTAATTTTAATGACATTTTCTACCTCCATGTGTAGATCTCTTTCAAAATTAGGTGGGGCGGGTGAAACGCCCAACTCTTGTAATTCTTGTAAAGTTAATTTAGATAATTCGTTATGAGGGTCAGTGGCCTCAAGTTGAGCTATGGTTGGTATAGAACCATCAAAATAAAACCCGTTGTACAACATCTCTTCAACAGAGACATCATGGAAGATATCTCCTTCCAACTCTTCATCGGGGTCGGCAATCATTTCAGGGTATGCTATGGATAGCATGTTGCATGAAAATGACGGATTTTTAAGAGGCAAATCAACATGTCTATCCAAATAGTCTTGATAGCATATGAGATGATCATCATCCTCAAAAGGAAAAGGTTGACCCTTACTAGGTAATAGGCCCACACCACATCGGGCAGGCCATGGTTCTACCTCGAAAGGTTCTTTCATGCCATTTTGGAAAGGTCCTAAGCCTTTCCCTTTATATCCCATTTTAAGCATCATGGGTTTAGCTTTAATATAATCGTTGGTAAAATAGCACCGAGCATATCCATCATGATGGGTTTTGATATTCTGAGGGATTCTTCCCAGTCATATCCTTTGTAAATGAAGGCGCAACTCCCGACTTGGTAAGTACTTCCCATAGGTTGTGGGAGGCCCAAAGTACGAGGAGATGGCGGCAATTGATTTAAAAGGTTTGAATCTTGCATGAAAGCATTCATTTTTTCTGATATTAAGGTTGTAGATAAATCTGGTAAAAGATCATCAAAAAGGGCATAAGATGTAGAAGGCTTATTACCTATGTCTTGAGATGTGGAAGGTATGATAGATGTGTCTATAGGTTTTGAATTTATGGGATTAGAACTTGAAGAATTGGTTGTAGTTTTAAGAGCTTTTTGAAGTTCTACGAGTAATTTGTTTAGAAGGTGGTTGATCTATATGGGAAGATGAAGTTAATGGAGGAGGAATAGATGAAGTGATGGGTTTATATTTCACGAGTTTTAGATGAAGAAGAACTAGGATATGTGGATGACAGAGCAGGGCAAAATTGCACTCCAACTGGTTCTGCCAATGCACACATATCAAAAGGTCTAGGGTCACCATGAATAGTGACCAACTGATTTTTAAACTCAAACTTAACACATTGGTGTAAAGTTGATGGGACTGCTCGCATGGCGTTAATCCAAGGGCGACCCAAAAGTATATTGTACGATGGCTGGGCAATGTACAATAAACACAATTGTCTCAAGGGTTCTAGGACCAACTTGCAATGGGAGGGTAATGACTCCACACGTTTCTTGTGTTTCGTCATTAAAGGCTTTGATAATCATATCGGTCTTCTTCATTTCATCACTTCTAAAACCAAATCGTTGGTAGAAGTCAAAGGTGCAGATGTTTAGAGATGAGCCATTATCAATCGGGACTCGTTTGATGACTACATCCCCAATTAAAGCTGTAATATACAAGGGATTATCCTTGTGTAAAGTGTGTTGTGGGATATCTTTATCCCGAAAGTCAATACAATCAATCTCTCGCGTGATGATAGTATTGGCCATAGCTTCAGGTTGGATGTTTTGAGGTACCATCATCTGGCTCAAAGTAAGCATCAATTCATCCCTATGGGTGGGAGAGGATCTTAATAAATCTAAAAGGGAGATTCTGGCGGTGGTATTAGACAACTGTTCATTAATGCTGTAAGGGGGTTTAGGTTGAACAATAGGAGCATTATTTCCTTTATTAGGATTTTTTAGAACAAATGGAGCTGGTCCATCGTTCTGGTTTGGTTCTTGTTGGGGATTTTGAGCTTGTTGTCGGGTGACGACTCCGATGGTACCTACAATGTTATAGTGACGACGTTGAAACGGTCTCGGTTGAGAGTTTATGGCTTGTTCATAAGGAAGGACTTCATTAGAAGAAGGTCGAGTAGTGACTCTTCTGGGAAATGGTTCTTCTGGAACATTAGCATCTGTGATAGGTTGAATAGGATCTGATTCATTTTCAGAACTATTCGATTGAATGGTGTCTACTTCACTCTCACTATCTGACTCTATATCGCTAGAATCAGAAGTTTGAAAATTATGTAAGGGCCTGGTTGTAACCAGGGATAAGGTTGTGTCGAATGTGTGAGAGTCCTGAACAGGTAATTGCCCGCTAATGGTTCCTACATATCGGGTAGGAGGGGGAACATTATGATGTTCAATTTGATTAGCTACCTCTTTACCATGTCTTGGTAAAGGGTGTTGAAATATGTCTAAAGTTTGATTGGCATTCGATTTTGATTTTGGGGAACAGTCTTTTGAGTATTATTAGGAGGGTTTTGTTTAGGTTGGAAGGCTTGCACTTCCATTTCATTATTGTCAATCAAATCTTGTATTTTATGTTTCAATCTCTTACAAGCGTTGGTAGAATGTCCAGGACCTCTATGAAAATCACAGTGCAAATCAGCTCTATATCCGGGTATGCTTGGGTCAGGTTCCCGGATAGCTGGCGGTTGGATTAAACCTCTTTCAAGAAGTTGAGGTAAAATAGTTGATAAAGGTTGGTTTAATCTAGTGAACTCTCGAGGAGGCTTATCGGGAGGTTTCAAGATGAATTTTTCTGTTGTTTTTGTTGCATTGACATTAGCAACATTTACTCTGTCGATGACTCCATCACCGACAACTCTGTTTGTTTTTATATTGATTTCTAGATGTTTTCTCATCATCCTTCTTTCTAAGTTGGCCTCTCCTAATGAGGGCATCTTCTACTCTTCGAGCTAAGTCTATAGCTTGATCGAAGGTAGTCAAAGTAGCTGTTGATAGCTCATAAGAAAGTTGTTCTTGTAAATTGTTAATGAAAATGTCTAACATTTCCCTATAGGGTAGCACAAAGTGCAGTTTTCCTGTCAATTGTCTCCATCTTGCTAAGAAATCAGCAAAACATTCGTCTTTATCTTGTTTTAAATTGTATAGGTCTTTAATAGTTACATGCCTCTCGATGTAGGCACTAAATTGATGAACAAATGACTCGGTTTGTTTCTTCAAAGTTTCTTAAGGAATGAGTGGGCAATTGATAATACCACTCTAACGCCATTCCACCTAAACTTTTGGGGAACATTTTTAGTAATAGCAAGTCGTCATGCGATATGTCGTGACATGCTATCCTAAACATGCGAAGATGTTCTATGGGATCTTCGGTTCCTTTATAGATAGGCGGGACGGGCATGGGAAAATGTTTAGGGTATGGTTGAGCTACCACTATGGGATCCAATGGTTGGCTACAAATCTCTCGATAATTATACGAGGGACGGTAGGGATCTATCTGGTCCATACGTGAAGCCAATTGTTTCACCATAGCTTCCAGATTACTAGTTTGCCCCCCATATTGATTCGGTGGGGCATTGCCATAAGTGTTATGGGCGTAGGATGGAGGAACATGCAGATTAGATGCCATGTTACTATTGTGTAAAACATTGGTAGGAAAAATATTATGGAGGAGTTTTGAAGTTGGATTGTGTTGTATTGTAGATTGTTGAAAGTTTGTATTTGGCTTTGTTTTAGATTTTTGTCTATTTAAAGCATTTTGCTCAATAGTTTGGAGGAAGGAAGTAGTGAAGGGAATTTTCTTTTGTGCGGGAGTGATTTTAGGTTGAGTAACAGGTTGCTTAGGAGGTTGGGTGACCTGTTGTTTGGTCATGGCTTGGGCTATAGTGACCATATTCGCATTGGATGGTCCACCCTTATCACTTTCTTGATCAATGAAAGACAAGGGATTAGTTTGCATATCAAGTGCCCGTTCTAAGGCTGCTTGAGCATCACTAATTTCCCCTTTATCAATACGGACTGCCACATTAAGGACGTCGATATGTTGATTAAGAAATTTTTGAAAATGTTCCGCGTTGTCAAAAGTGATGCCTCCATTTGGAGCTATTCTAGGGGACGAAGATTCTTTAACACTTCCTTCTTGTTCCTTATCTTCACCTAAGTCTTCATCTGATTGACCTAGAGTTTCACCTTCCGGATTTGTATCTCCAAGAAGGACATTTGGGTTTTCGAGTTGTATTTTGTAGCCAATATTCTCCTTCTCCTAAAATTTCTTTACCATTCCTAAGTTTAGTCATGGTGCTAAGTTTTGATTTCAGCAAATATATATATATATAAAAAAAAAAAAAAATATATATATATATATATATATGCAACAAATTAAAAGGTATATATTTATATATACCTAATGCAATATTGTAAATGAAATGTTTAAGTTTTTTACTATGTTTTTTGATTTTTTTTTTTGATTTTTAGTTTTTTTAGTTTTTCTTTGAAACAATATAATAAAGACAACAAATGAAACAATAAATGCACACAATAATAATAAGGCTGAAAGTAGATGAACTAATCTTCTATGAATAACTTATGAATATCATTAATAGGTTCAAGTTGTTCAGGGGTCATGAAATGTTCTTCTTCAAATTGAAAGTTTTCTTTTAAGAATTTGATGAAAAGGGCTATGGTGATATTGTCTATTTCAGATGCTGGTTGATAAAAGTAAAGCTCATGGCAATACTCTCGATATAGCACAGCTCATGGAACTCTATTCCATCTTTCCCTATCTGTGAGAACAACTTCTTGGTCCTCTACAAGGCCTAGGAATCGGTGTACAATGTATGCATTCTCGAGGTATTCCTCGAAGCTGAACAACTCTGAAGATACTAAAGCTCTCCTATAGGCTAACCACCTATGGCAAGCTCTCTGAAGTTCATGATAGAACACTAATTGATGAGGATCCAGGATTCTATCCAAGACTAGCCTCTTAATCTGTTTAAGTTGTGTGGACCTAGATGAAATGATACTAAGTCTCTTGATAAGCTCGTCCCACAAGGATTGATTTCTACTTGTTTCAGGGATACTAAGGACAGAATTAACTTCTATGGCTGCTAATTGGTTTACTACGTTTATAGTAGCTGCTAACCTCTTTTTAGGAGCTACCATCTAAACATGATTTTGAACCTTAAATGTTTTAAAATGCATCTAAGTTTTAGTTGTTCTAATTTTTTTTTTTTTTTTTTTTTTGCTTTTGTTTTCAAAAGGTTATGATGCATTCACGTCGGGTTCACCAAAATGTATCGCTCCAAATTTTTCGCATCCCTACCTTCAGGCTATTGGATCCGCGCCAGGAAGGAGGATGGGAAAAGGATGGTGCGGTACCTCGGACGAGAGGACTTTGCGAAGGTCCCGCCTCTCAAGGGAGGTGCATTTTGGTGATTTGTCGACGGATGGTGGGTTCACCAGGAAACATTTGGCGGCAGTTTCCACGCCTAGGTTTTGGGAATGAGTTTTAGATGAGTTCGTTTTATTTTTAAACATTCATCCTAGGTTTGGCCGAATGATTCTAACTTAAACTACATGAAAATGCAATTTAAATGAATACAACAAACAGAAAAGAAAGCAAAAACAGAGAATTTGCAGGAGGCCAATGAAGATTACCTGATCCGGAAGTCTGATGGAGTTTCTGAAGCTTGAAGCAGTCTGGATCGTCTGCAATTCAACAGAATCGCCTTCAATTTGATAAAATCGTCTAAAGCGACAGGATCGTCTGCAATCTGACGAATTCGTCAGACGAATTCATCAGAGACCCAGCAAAACGACAAACGAGATGCGAAATACAAGAAATTCTATTTTGCAAACAGGGGCAAACTATATGAAAAAGTAATATGAGTATTGAAAAATATGCAAGAACAAAAGTAAATGCAAATCACTATGTTTAAATAGCGAGAATATGATCTTAATATGCAAACTAGACAAAATGGGTGAACTCCAGATGCAATATAGTATAAAAGCTGAATAGACAATCTAATTTATAGCATAAAATGACGGAGAAAAGAGAAAGAAGAGCAAACTCCAGAGCACCGATTGCCTCGATGTGTCTTGCGATCGAAATCGTCTCGCATCAGTACGAGATCGTCTCGAATTTGATGAGATCGCCTCCGATCTTGACAGGTTCGTCGAGCTGCGATAGGTGCTGGCTCCGGCTGAAAACCAGTGGTGTACCTGCAATAAAATTAATATAGGACTAGTGCAAGAGCAAATTTGAAGTGTTTTAGCGCATAGGGAGTTGATTTACATAAAAATTCAGCCGGGGGTTGGGGAGGGAAAAGTCTTAGAGTTAAATAGGCATAGGATAGTTGTTGGGAGGTTGGAGATCATCCCAATTTGGGAGATCTCCAACGGGGGAAGGGTCCCAACGACGCAGACACGCTTCTGCCGGATTGGAGACCCGTTGGAACGGATTCCAACTATGCAAATTCAGTTTTGCGACAAAATCGTCTGGACGTTCTAGTCCAGACAAAATCATCAAATTTGGGGCGATATCGTCTGATCGGAGACGATATCGTCAAACGGTCAAAACAACTGCTAAAAATGGCACGAAAAAAGAGGAAACGGGTTTCTCGGCGGTTAACGGGCGGTTTGGGAGGTTAAATTTGAATTTAAATTTATTTACTAAGGTGAATGTAATTATTCCAATTTTACTGTGCCAATTTTAGGGTGCTACATATACAACCAGCTTACCCTATCAAAAGCTTTTACCAAATCAGGTTTAATTATCATTGCTTGTTGCTTCATTTATTTGACTTTATGAAATATTTCTTAAACAACACCAATACATTAATGGATTTACCTTTTACTTAAGAAATAAAATTATTCATTTGATTGTGTAGCATAGTTTGTGAATATCTTGGTGCTAGTAGAGGCCAACACAAGATCTATTCCCCTTGCCTCCACCTTGTGAATATATAGCTTAGTTATTGAATGTCTTGTGTGTTGGTAGATGCTGACATGAGCTCCATTTCCCCTCTGCCCCACCTGATGGATACTCAAATAACAATCCATTATGATTGATACCACATGGTATACTAAAATAGGACAACTATGGTTGGCCACAAATCTAGGTTTTTGGGGTTTTTTTTTACCTAGAAATATATCCAATTATGTAGTGTAATTGGTGAATGTCTTAGTTGTTGGTAGAGGCCCACCCAGGCTCCATTCACCTTGACTCCACCTTGTGGATATATGGTACAATTTGTGAATGTCCTATATGTTGATAGATGTCGACACGGGCTCCATTTTCCTTATGCCCCATCCTATAGATACTCAAATAACAATCCCTTATGACTAATACCACATGGTATACCCATATGGGTGTATCGCTCCAAATTTTTTGCATCCTTACCTTCAGGCTATAGGATCCGTGCCCGGAAGGAGGATGGGAAAAGGATGTCGCGGTACCTCAGACTGAGAGGACTTGCGAAGGTCCCGCCTCTCAAGGGAGGTGTATATTGGTGATTTTTTGATGGATGGTGGGTTCACCAGGAAACATTTAATGGCAGTTTCCATGCCTAGGTTTGGAATGTGTTTTAATGTGTTCATTTTTAGCCTTAAGCATTCATATCCTAGGTTTGGCCAAATGAATCTAAATTAATCTATATGAAAGTGCAGATTTAATGAATACAAAAAATAGATTTAAAGACAAAAAATAGAGAAATTATAGAATATAAAAGAAGAATACCTGATCCGGATGTCTGATGGAGATTCTGATGTTTGAAGCAGTCAGGATCGTCTGGAATTCGACAGAATCGTCTGAGATCAGACAAGATCGTCTGAGATCTGACGAATTCGTCAGACGAATTCGTCAGAGACCTGCAAACAAAAAAATAGATGCAAAATACAAAGAATACCCCTGTGATAACAGAGGGAAACAACACAAAATGACAATATGAATACTAAACAATGGTTATGAATAGAAATTCAAACAAATTATGATATTCGAATGAGAAATTATGATCTTATCATGCAACTTAAGCTATATGGGTGAACTCCAAATGCAAAATAACATAAAATACTGAATAAAATTGCTAATTACAACATAAAACAACAAAAAGGGAGAAGAGAAATGCAAACTTCAGGCACTGATTGCCTCAATGTTGACTGCAGTCGAAATCGTCCCACATTGGTACGAAATCATCTCTGATTCGACAGGATCGCCTCCGATCTGAACAGGTTCATCGACGACGATGAAATCTTGCTCTAGCTGAAAAACACTAAGGTACCTGCAACAAAATTGGTATAGGACTACTGCAAGTGTGAATTTGGGATGATTTAACGTGTATGAAGTTAAGTTACAGAGAATTTCAGCCAGGGGTTGGGAAGGGAAGGTCCTAAGGATTAAATAGGCTTAGGGGAGTAGTTAGGAGGTTGGAGATCATCCCTATTTGGGAGATCTCCAACAGGGGAGGGTCCCTAACGGCGTAGACACGCTTCTACCTGGATTAGAGACCCGTTGGAATAGAAGCTAATTGTGCAAAATTAGTTTTGGGACAAGATCGTCTGGACGTCCTAGCCCAGAAGAAATCGTCAGATCTGGGGCGATATCGTCTGATCGACGACGATATCATCAAACGGTCAAAACAACCTCTAAAAATGGCATAGAAAAGGGGGAAACGGATTACCCGATGGTTAACGGGCGGTTTGGGAGGTTAAAATTTGAATTTAAATTATTTACTAGGATGAATGTAATTATTACAATTTCACTGTGCCAATTTTAGGGTGCTACATTTTGCCCCCTCTTTAGCGAATTTTTCGAAGAAAATGCGTTAAAGATGAGTTCTTCTCGATCTACGAGAAAGCAAAAAATTATTCCCATTTTTAGGCGACGATTCTTGGTCGAATCGTACGACAACTTACTATGGTGCCCCCTCCGTGTTTTTACCCAAATCGAACGTTTGAGGTAAAAACGCGGAAAAATCAAAATTATTTTTGAATAAAATTAAGAAAAATAGGGTAAAACCCTAATTCATTTTTATTGTTCATTTTCTGGGTTTTAGAGCTCGGAAGCAAAAATGGTGGAGACGACGCACAGATCAACAGAGGTCCGACGCGGTCTACGGGTAAGAGTCTAGACTTAACTTAGAATGCTTTAATTTGATTTTACATGCTTTTTAGGTGAATTTTAGATGAATTTTGAGCATCGCGGCCATTTTTGGGCCATCGACGTCGTCGGGACGAAATCGTCCCGATTTCGACGAAATCGTCTCAATTTCGCCAATTTCGTCCAAGGGCGAAATCGACGAAAGGGGGACGATTTCGTCAAATTAGGGACGATTTCGGCTTGCAAAATCGGAGACGATTATGCTCAAATTTGGGACGATATCGTCCAATAGTGGACGATATCATCAATTGCATAAAATTGAACTTATTTTACTTGCATTTTTAAATACTTGAATTTGTTATTAATGATTGTTTGTTGTTTTGTTGTTTATGTTGCAGAGAGGTTTGCTAAAAAGTAGGGAATGGAAGTATGGAGGTTTGAGAGATGACTTGGCCACTCTTACACAGGCAGAGCGGGATCAGCTAGCACAGGCCGGCTTACAGCATGTGGTAGAGATGCCACAAGTGTCTACAGATATGGGGCTACTGATAGCCCTAGCAGAGAGATGGTATCCGGGTTCTTCATATTTTTGGCTACCGACAGGGGAGATGACTCCCACTTTGGAGGATGTATGGAGGATTCTGAGAATCCCCATACAAGGACGATTGATCACTCCTACGGCCAATCAGGGCCATGCTATGGGACGATTGTGTGGTGACCCGAGCTTCACCCTGGAGAAGGGCGGAGTTAACATCGAGGCACTACGTCAGATGCCTGGGGCATCTAGACTCACACGGGTTCTAGCTGGAGTAGTTGGTGGACTTCTGCTGTGCCACCAGAGCGGGTGCAGGGTGCCGTGGATGCTTGGCAGATGTGATCTATGACATGCGGGACCATGGGTACGAGTTCTCTTGGGGCGGTTATGTGCTATGCCGACTGTACAGGATCCTATATGGGGTCGTGTACAAGGGCGATCGATGTCTGGTGATGACATCGCTCCTACAGGTTTGGTGCTGGGAGCACATTGTAGTGCGGAGGCCGATAGGGCTTCCTCTGATAGGGATTGATGGGGAGAGGCCCCGAGTCTTCTACTGGTGGCTCCGAAGAGGGTCACAATGGCGGATCGACCTTTCGATGTCCCGGAGACTGCTAGATGACCTAGTCCCAGACCAGATCACCTGGAGGCCATGGAGGGAGCATCCAGGGTGGGCCGAGGATGGACAAGAGTTGGCTCGCGTCAGGCGAGTTTGCTGGCTTCGGATGGAGAGGGGAGAGGTGGAGCTCCACCGCTATGACCGAGTTTTGTGATAGTTCGGTCTGCAGCAGGGGATCCCATCTCTCAGGGATTATGAGTTTTCTCAGACTGTCCGGGATAACACCACAGTGAGCGGGGCTCCAGACATGCAGCGCTTCTGGAGTCAGGACTCGGACGATGCCCCCATTCAGCCAGTGGATGGGGACGACGCAGGTGTAGCCAGATGGCTACGATGCCTGGTATGCAGGCATCCGCCCTCCTCGGATGACGAGGGCTCAGGGTTCGATACACGCAGTTGTGCATCAGATAGGGAGGCAACGTCAAGCGGCTATGGAGGCAGCCCAGGGTCATGGTGGGAGAGAGCCGAGGAGGCCACAGGCATAGGAGAGGCCACGACAGAGGGAGAGGAGGGAGGCGAGACCCCCTTCTCCACAGAGAGAGAGGCCACCATCGCCCGATAAGGGCAAGGGTGTTGACATAGGGGAGAGTAGCGAGATGGCTACTCTCCGGACGAAGAATATCCATCTCTAGGCATAGGTGCAGACCCTACAGGATGAGGCTGCACGACACCGAGCTGAGGTTACACAGCTTCGAGACGAGATTGCACGCCTCAGGGCATGGGGCGGAGGGGCGAGCATTGGGGAGCTGACACGGGCTATTGCCCAAATTACTTTCTACCAGACTTTGTACTATCAATTGGTGCCAGAGGAGGATAGACTACCCCTGCCAGCTAACATCGCAGAGCCGATCAGGATTGGGTCGTCTAGGACTTCATCCCGATCGAGGACTAGGACTCACAGTACTACACAGACTACGATGGGGCCACCTCGTCCACCTCAGGGCGGGGGAGGAGATGAGGCTGAGAGCTCGAGGGGTTCTCGAGGCTAGAGGACTGCATTACACTGTACAGATTGATATAGAGCATGTATTATTATTTTTTTGATAGAGGATTGAGTATGCCGAGGTACAGATTGTGGCATACCAATCCAGTTTTGATGATGTATATATACTATTGATATATATATATATGATATGTTTTTGATCATATGACTTGTGTTATGTGTATGTTTATGATGCTTTTATGTTTGATTGGTTGATTTGATAATTGGATTGAGGATTCATGAAATTATGTCGTTTTGAAAATTTATAATTTTGATGTCATGCGGTAATATTTTAAATGAAATAATCTGATGTAACAAATTGATTGTTTGTAATGTGATGTGATAAAAAATAAAAAGAGACTTCTAACAATAATTTCAAAGGACATTGTCGCTATTATAGACCATTTCATGGAGTCGCTGCTCACTCGGTCGTCAAGCTAATCCCAATTATAGAAATATTGTTAAAAGTAAAAGAGTGCTTAAGAGACTGTCTTAAGACTTTGGTGCAATGGTGCAAATGATGATGATGATGGTTTGTTTTTCAGATTTTCATAAAAATAGTATGCATGAAATAATGTTAAAATGATTTTTGCTAGGCATAAATTCCTAAGTGTGATAAATTTTTTGGATAATTCCTTAGGAATTATACCATCATTGCAAAATTGAAGGTTGACATAATGACATGAAATAATGAAAATGTGTTTGCTTTTTAAAAGCATAATTTGTGTAACATAATGAATTAAGTCATATGGTTTTCATGATTTTTAAATAAATGGGGAATAAAAATTGTTACAATGATTTGCGCTAGGCATAGAATATGTAGGTATAGACTTATACCATCATCGCGAAAATCAAAGAAAAATAGATAGTTTTATTGCATGGTTGATTTTTAATAAACAAAAAATATGAAGATGAGGACTTGCGCTAGGCATAAAATTCCAATTTTGGTTTTGGAACTATACCATCGTCGCGAAAGTCGACAAAGATAAAAATTATATATATATATATATGTTTTGATTGTATAGTTTTGAAAGAAATTTTTGATTTTTCTATTATATAGTTGTCTTTATGCTAATCAAGCTGTACTTGAATTATTCCAAACAAGTTGCAAAAAGAATATTTCAAAGTATTTTGAAGACAAAAGTTAGATTTATAAGGAATCCCATGTGCATATGTGAATTCATTTCCGATCTTGATTTATCATAATGATACACAAAATCTCTCAAATACAAATGTGTGTGCAATTGCTTTGTGCATTTACCGATTTTGAGCAAGATAATATGATACAAGTGATTTGAAGAAACCAAATAAGTGTTCATTAACCATGATGTAGATGCATATAACCATACTAGACTACTATGTAGGTCGGATTATCAAGAGCTAGCTAATCCATAAGCAGACATAGGTCTGTACAAAAGAAGGTCGCTAATGTGACGGACATATCACCACGCTAGGAGTTACCCAAGGCCAAGCGAGGTTGGGCACAAACCACCTGTTATGGGGCTTACCTCACGGTTTTCGAATAATTGAGAATTCCAGGGATTCAAGCTCATCAACCCTTCTTTTCTTTTCAAAGGGTAGGGAAAGGGATTTTATTGCTTTCTTGCTTTCTGCTTTCTTTTGCTTTTCTTTTGAACTTTGCTTCTTTTTCTTTTTGTATTTTTTTTGCTTGATTTTTGAGATAGTGCTTGAAATATTGTTGTAATGATATAAAATAACATTTTTCTTTTCTCTTTTTTCTTGAACTTTTCTTTTCTTTTTCTTTGCTAGGGATACTTGCTCGGATTAGCTGTAGAGCAAGGGATTTTTATTCCGGGTAGGGGTGAGCTTGTCCTTTTGCCAATTCTCAAAGATTCTAGACCATGTGCATGATAGGATAGCAGGGGAAACTTTTCGCTCAAGAAATCACTTCTACTATGTAGCAAAACATGGAAATTACAAAT
Organism: Wollemia nobilis; assembly: GCA_028583015.1. Lineage (NCBI taxonomy): Eukaryota > Viridiplantae > Streptophyta > Pinopsida > Araucariales > Araucariaceae > Wollemia > Wollemia nobilis. Next base: position 9,066,315 of record JAQPPZ010004842.1, read on the forward strand.
ATAATCATTTTATTGTGAAAAGATGTGCTTGGTTTAAGTAAATAACAAGATCAATTCTCTATGCTCAAACTTTATTTAATTGAATTTTGTGGACTTTGATATAAGAGAGATTAGTAATCATGCCAGATAAAATCAAGATATTTATTTTTGTGAGTGTGCAAGTGAGGGATTCCAAATAAATGCTAATTTATCCAAAATAATTTGAAACATATAACTGCAACATTTGTAAGAAAATATATATAAATACTTTTTGAGAAGTTTTGAGAATGTTGACTCTCTCTTTCTTCTTTATATTGTTTTGGTTTCGAAAGAGTCAAGCATATTGTTGTTTTTATATTTTTATCATTTTGTTTGTTTTTGTTTTTGAACAAAATTTTAACAAGTGCCATAAATAAATGCAACAAATAGTTTTGAAGATTTTGATGATTATGAATGTTTTTGGTGTTTTTGAATTTATAAATTGAAAGAAATACAAGATAGTGATTTTGAATTAAATTTAAACAAATATATACAAGGATGAAATGACCAAATTTATACATAGTAACGTTTAAGATGCAAAATATTCATGGGTTCTTTAAGTTCTTTACCATCTAAGGTAGATAATTTGTATGCTCCTGATTCAAATTTAGTAGTGATAATGTATGGTCCAAGCCGGTTGGGCTCAAATTTACCTTTAAGGTCCTTAGTTGCATTAGTATTTTTTTTTGAAGATTTTGAGGATTTTGATTTTTTTGTATTTTGATTTTAATTTATGAATTGAAATTGGTGGTATATACAAGATGATCTATATACACTATACAAGGTTATTTGAGTATAGCATGTCTAAGGTTGCTTCAAAATCAAAGGAGGTTTTGAAGGATAATCTGGTTGAGGTGAAGGTAAGAACAGAAGGTGATGAATAAAAGGTAGTGATAACAAAAGCTTTGTTATAATGTAGAATAATGTAGCAAAAGATTTGACTTTTATATGTGTAAAATTGATCATGTTACAAAATAAAATGTAAGAAGGATAAGAAAGTTCTTCATTCTTATCACTATATTCCAAATCTTGATAAGATGGAGGGAGCATATGTGAAAGATATGCATGGATGTTATTTGGTAAACAAGGATGATCATATATGGATGAAGAAAAGTGATGGATAGAAGATAATTGTGATAATAGAGAATGTATAGAACTTGATGTTTCAACCGTTAAATATTCTTCAAATGGTGTTGGGTCACCATGTATGGTAACACATTTTATTTGCAATTTCAAACTTCAAACATTGGTGAAGAGTGGAAGGGACAACCCTCATCGTATGAATCCAAGGACTTCGGAGAAGTAGGTTGTAAGGTGAAGGGCAATATGCTACATAAAATAAAGTATCCAGGATCTTGGATCCAATATTAAAGGGAAGAATTATAGTACCTTGAGCTTCTTGAATTTCATTGTTAAAATATTTTATAATAACATTTGATTCATTAATATCTTCTTCCTTTATTTTGAGTTTTTGGAATAATTGATAAGTGCATAAATTAAGAGAGGAGCCATTATCTACCATGATAGTTTTAACAAGTGTTTCTTTACTAGATCTTGTAATGTAAAGATAGGAGTCTTCTTGTGGAGTAGAGGAAGGAATATCCTCATCATAGAATGAAATATGGTTAACCTCAAGAGGGTTTACACCATTAATTATGTTCTTAGAGAAAATATGATGAGGAACAAATTGTTGGCTAGGTATTTTGAACAAAATTTCCTTGTGATAAATTTGTAATACTTCTAAAAGGGATATCTTTGCTTGAGGATTAATCACTTGTTGTTGGCTATCAAAGTGGATTTCAGATTGAGATTTTGATTCTAAAGATGAGCTTTCTATGCTTACATTCCATTTTGGATCATTCTCTAGAGCCAAAGATAGTTTTGAAGGTTGGTCAAATGAGGAATCCATATCTTGAATATCAGATTGAGTTGATTGAACTTGAGGTTGCTCATTTGTAGTTTTTGTTACAATATTAATAATATCATCATGATGGGACACATTAACATGCAATATTTGATTGGTTTCTTGTTGTTGATAATTGAATAGGGGTTCTTGGGAGATCCCCATGTCTTGATTGATTATTGGTATTTGTTGTGTAGGAGTTTGATTGTTTACTGGAGATTTATAATCAGTTGTAGATTGTAATTCCTTTATATTAAAAAGACCCTTATCAATCAAATCTTGAATTGCACATCTTAAATCTTTACAATTTTGTGTCATATGTCCATCTACTCTATGATATTCACAATGTAGCTCAGGTTTAAACCAATCTGCTGTGGTATCAAGTTGTCTTATGGAAGGAAGTTCAATCTTATTTGTGTCAAGTAAATACTTGAGAATTATATCCATTGGTTGATTGAGCTTAGTAAATTTACGTGATGAAGGTTTTTGAGAGGTTTTTGATAAATGCCTTAGGAATTTAGTCATAAAAGGACCTAATGGTTTCTCACCTCTACTTTCTTTATTATGGGTAGAATGATGACAGGAAGATTGCGAAGCATGAGGTGAGTGCATGGTAGAATTGGAAGAATAAGTATTTTCTTGTTGAAATGGATGTGTTGTATTGAAAGAAGAATATTGAAAAGGTGGTGGAGGATTGTATGTGGATTGATAGACATAATATGGATATATGGGAGAATAGATAATATCGTTATGAAGAGGATTGGCAAAGGGATTGTTTTGTTGGGTTATGGATGAAAAATGAGAAGAGTGTGATGGAGGTGGTGTTGAATAGGGATGAGGTTGGTCATAATCAACAAATGTATTTGGCTGAATTCTTCCAACATTACTGATGGGCTCATATTGATTTGAGTAAAAACTCATGGTTTCTTTAGTACTTCTAAAAGTAATATTTAGCATCTACTATTTAGAATTGAATCTAAAACATACAAACTTGAAATGATGATTTTGTTTTTGTTTTTCTTGTATACATATATATATATATATATATATATAAAAAATATATATATATTTTTTTTTTTTTGTTTTTGTTTTCAAAAGGTTTAAAATGCATTCACGTCGGGTTCACCAAAATGTATCGCTCCAAATTTTTCGCATCCTTACCTTCAGGCTATAGGATCCGTGCCCGGAAGGAGGATGGGAAAAGGATGTCGCGGTACCTCGGACTGAGAGGACTTGCGAAGGTCCCGCCTCTCAAGGGAGGTGTATATTGGTGATTTTTCGATGGATGGTGGGTTCACCAGGAAACATTTAATGGCAGTTTCCACGCCTAGGTTTGGAATGTGTTTTAATGTGTTCATTTTTAGCCTTAAGCATTCATATCCTAGGTTTGGCCAAATGAATCTAAATTAATCTATATGAAAGTGCAGATTTAATGAATACAAAAAACAGATTTAAAGACAGAAAAATAGAGAAATTATAGAATATAAACGAAGAATACCTGATCCGGATGTCTGATGGAGATTCTGATGTTTGAAGCAGTCAGGATCGTCTGGAATTTGATAGGATCATCTGAGATCAGACAAGATCATCTGAGATCTGACGAATTCGTCAGACGAATTCGTTAGAGACCTGCAAACAGAAAAATAGATGCAAAATACAAAGAATACCACTGTGATAACAGAGGGAAACAACACAAAATGACAATATGAATACTAAACAATAGTTATGAATAGAAATTCAAACAAATTATGATATTCGAATGAGAAATTATGATCTTATCATGCAACTTAAGCTATATGGGTGAACTCCAAATGCAAAATAACATAAAATACTGAATAAAATTGCTAATTACAACATAAAACAGCAAAAGAATGGGAGAAGAAATGCAAACTTTAGGCACTGATTGCCTCAATGTTGACTGCAGTCGAAATCATCCCACATTGGTACGAAATCATCTCTGATTCGACAGGATCGCCTCCGATCTGAACAGGTTCATCGACGACGATGAAATCTTGCTCCGGCTGAAAAACACTAAGGTACCTACAACAAAATTGGTATAGGACTACTGCAAGTGTGAATTTGGGATGATTTAACGTGTATGAAGTTAAGTTACAGAGAATTTCAGCCAGGGGTTGGGAAGGGAAGGTCCTAAGGATTAAATAGGCTTAGGGGAGTAGTTAGGAGGTTGGAGATCATCCCTATTTGGGAGATCTCCAATGGGGGAGGGTCTCTAACGGCGCAGACACGCTTCTGCCCGGATTAGAGACCCGTTGGAACAGAAGCTAATTGTGCAAAATTAGTTTTGGGACAAGATCGTCTGGACGTCCTAGCCTAGACGAAATCGTCAGATCTGGGGCGATATCGTCTGATCGGCGACGATATCGTCAAACGGTCAAAACAACCTCTAAAAATGGCATGAAAAAGGGGAAACGGATTACCCGACGGTTAACGGGCGGTTTGGGAGGTTAAAATTTGAATTTAAATTATTTACTAGGATGAATGTAATTATTACAATTTTACTGTGCCAATTTTAGGGTGCTACAATGGGACAACTATAATTGGCCAAAGAGCTAGGTTCTTGGGGTTTTTGTTTCACCTAAACAAAAATCCCTAGGGGCTAGGTGGATTGGTAAGTTCTAGCACTTACCAAGAAGAGACCTAGGTTCAAACCCTAGGGGTATGTCTATTTGCAAAGGTTGTAATTTTTCCTACATGTTGAGTGTACACCAACCTAATGATAGTGATACCAATCCTAAGTGACCAGTGGTTCCCCTCATGTTAGGTTAAATAATAATGAGTTGGAATAGGGATTATAGTGGACAACCCCAAGATTTAAACAATACTTGTATTAGTGTAAAAACTAAAATCAAATGAGTGGGAGGTGGACCTGGAGGTTTTCAACCAATATTGAATGACCTCCAACCCAGGAGAGATAGAGGTGGTTAATCTCTAGAGAAGACTGGCTCCTAAGGTTCCAGTTAACTATGTCATAAAGTGGAAAAGAGAGAAAAAGAAACAAGAAAGAAATCAAATGAGGTCATAGCTGGAACTGACAAGGATAGTGTATGGCTGCATCAAGACACACTCCTTCAATATCATTAGTTCAAACAATAGTTAACCACCTAACTGATCATCCCACCCCGTCTATCACTTCTCCTTTGGCTCGGCATATAGGGATGAATTCTAGATCTAGCGAGAGGGTGTATGAAATTCAATAGTAAAATTAGATCACTACCACTAGATTGGCTTTAAAAAAATAAACCTCGATGCCCAATGGTGAATGCAAATTCTAGAACCACCCAGTTAGACCCACAAAATCTAGATAGAAAAATTAAGCGAATCAACTCAGACGACCATTGCAGAAATAAACATTCACACAAAGGCAAAAGTAGAATGAAAGACAAATTGAGAGACCAAATAGTGATTCACTATTATTTACAAGTGACAAAGAATTACATATGAATTGTAAAGACCACAGAGCTACCCTTTGGGATTCCAAGCATACCGCTATTTATAGAATATTTTACATTGAATTTAAATTACAACATTGATAGCATCAGGCAAGAGGATATTATCTAAACAATTGGGAGATAGGTTGATATTTTGTTCTTTAGAAGAATGGTAGATATCTAGAGGAAGTTGGTTCTTTTGCATAGATTTGTGCCCTTGATCACTCTTATCAGACCTATTTGAGTAAAAACATTTATCTACTCTACTCCTTCAAGCGTAATCAGTATAATTGATCATCATAGGCCCTGCGTACTTCCATTTGCTCCTTGTTAGCTTGTACCAGGGTAGTTGTGATTATTAATGACACAACTTGAAACTTTCTTCCCCTTGACATCAATTCTGGTCAGGGATGCATGCACCATCTTCTTAGTATTTTCTCATTGCATTTTGGGTATGGAAGATTTAGCTTGGACTCTTGATACTGCTTTCCCAAAGTTCCATCCATATTTAGGTATGGGAACATGGGACTTGTGACTATTGAGCCATAGCCTGATTCTTTCATCTAGGTATTTGGGATCCCATTATTCTGTCCAATGGTTAGGGTGGGGATTACACTCCTTCCCATTAATTCATCCATCCCTAAAATTGAAGATTTTTTTTTATGCTATCCACGTATACTATCAATACTTTAAAATTGACTAACTCTAAGATACCATCATCCTCTAAAAATAAGAGTGAGCGAAGAGGTGCAAAACTTCACCCACACTCTTGGTGACTTACAAGGGGTTTTCAACTTGTGAAAAAAAGGAACCCATATGAACTAGGAGATATAAAAATCAGATAAAGAGATGAGGACAAGGGGAAACATACATAGAAGAAATAAGAATATGGATATGAGAAATAATCATGGGGAAAGCTGGGCATGAAAATGTGCCAAAAAAAGTGATACATTTATTAGGGCAAAAATTAGGGTGGAAAAAAATGAACAAGGGCAAAACCAATAAGAGAAGAATGGGGAAACAAGGAAATGAAATTCAGAGATATAAGGATAAGGCAGCTAATACAAAGAGAACTAATATGGATAAGAGTAGAAGAAAAACAAGCAATGGAAAAAGCAAGAAAATTGCTACAAAACTTGTTGGAATATGGATATTGAAGAACACAAGCTTATACTGAGAGGGGGGTGAACAATGTAAGACCACTTTTTACTTTTCTTTCCCAATAAATATTATGCAATGTATCAATAAAAATATTAATAGTAGTAGTCAAAGCAATGCACAAATCACCACACACTAGAGACACCAATTTAACGTGGTTCACCCAATGTGGGATACTCCACGAAGAAAATATTTCACTAAAATTTTCTCAACAAATCTCTTGGGAATCCTTTCCCTATTACAATTTTATGGACTTCTATCCAAATGAGACACCAATCCCCTAATCAAGTCTATGTATCTCTATCCATAGGAGAACTCTTTCGCCTTAGCTTTGGTTGGTGATCTTCTAGAAGAAATGTTGCCTCCACTGCATTGGATTATGGATATCTATCCACTAAAGACTCTTGACCTCACATAGAAGAATTGTATGCATTGCCCTGACTAATGGACCTCTATCCACTAGAGATTATTGTCCTCTATACTCTATCACCTCCAAATATTGCTCTCAACTCTATCTCAAATTTACACTAAACATAGTCCTTTAGTCTAGCATAAATTTGCTCAATCTCTATCCTCAAATATGCACTAAACATAGTCCTTCGATCTAGCACAAATCTACTCAATATCTATCCTCAAATATGCACTAAACATAGTCCTTAGGTCTATCCAAATCTGCTCAATATCTATTCTCAAATTTTCACTAAATACAGTCCTTCGGTCTAGCATAAATCTTCTCAATATTTATCCTCAAATTTTCACTAAACACAGTCCTTCGATCTAGCACAAATCTACTCAATATCTATCCTAAAATATGCCCTAAACACAATCCTTCGGTCTAGCACAAATCTGCTCAATCTCTATCCTCAAGCCTTAACATAAAGCTTGACTTCATCACAAATCAACTCTGCTAGATATACCCCAAACCTTAGCTCAAGGTTTGAACAAATCAACTCTGCTCTCAAGTCTTCTCAAATATTTATCTCAAATCTGCATAGTAAGCTTTCATAAAAGCTCACACTAATCTATCCACAAGTCTTCACCAAGACTTTCCTTAACTCTGCTCCATAGCTCCTCACTAGAACTTGTCCAATATGCTCAACAAGTCTTCACCAAGATTTACCTCAAATCTACTCAACAAGTCCTCACTAGAACTTGTCCAATCTACTCAACAAGTCTTCTCAAAGACTTACCTCAAATCTGCTCAACAAGTCCCCACTAGAAATTTTTCAACCTCACAAAAATATATAGAGAATTATTAGAGACTTAATATGCTTCACACTTACAACAATGCTCAATCACTTTCACTCACTCTTTTTACCATAGAAACATATATAGAATTGTTAGAGACTCAATATGATTCACACTCACAAAAACTCAATCACTTCCAACCTCTTTCTGAAATCAATTTAAAATATAGAACAATTTGTTTTATAGAATTAGAACTATCACTTCAACACTTCCACTTGAATAGGCTCAATCAATTCCTCTCAATCAATCACTCAATTAAATACTTCCTTTCTTACAAACCCTAGTCCAAGAATATGAACACTCACTCAATTATTTCCAACAATGCTTATCAAAAAATATCACATAAAAATGATACTCATGTTCTTTCACAAACCCTAGTTCAAGATAGTTCACAACTTCACATAACAATGATACTCATGTTCTTGCACAAACCCTAATCATGCATATGAAGATTCATCCAATGTTTCCAACAATGCTTATCAAACAAGGTTTCTATCTTCAACCTTTATTCTAGAAAAACCTTGAAGCATTAATACAAAACCAAACTCAACAATGCTTACCAAACAATCCTTTTCACTCCAACTTAGCATTCACAACATCCAACAATCACTCACAAGAAAGATGTGCCCATACCTTTTTGTTTTATGAAGAAGTGCCCTTAAAAACCTATCTCAATCACAATTATTCTCTTTGCCAATCTCAAGGGTTAGGTTACCACAACCTCTTCACAAAATAATTTTTACACAAAACATCAAGTCCTCTTGTACACCTTATAATCTCCAAACTCAATATTTTAACTCAAATAATTTCATCAAAAATAACATACATAGAATTTTTCTTTGTACACCTTATAATCTCCAAACTCAATATAATAAAATAATTCACCACATACACAAATGTCACAATAAAAATATTTTAATCTTTTCACCTTATAACTCCCATAACACTAAGAATCCATAAAAATTAAAATATTAAACTTGCATACCTTTTATTTCCTCCACAACCTTCGATGCTTTCGACCACGAATTAGGCCCTCCAAGGATTGCGTCCTCACATGGGAAACTCGACACTCCCTCCTCAATGACAAACATGTCAAACACAAATAGGATAAGTGCCATGTCGTCGATCGTAGGAGTTGAACTGTGGTCACACCACAAGCAAAGCCTCATTAATTTCAAACTTTCTGCCTATGCTATCACCGTCGGTGGGATAGCCAAATTCCACACTATCCAAAAACCTTAAACCCTCACATGCATGGAACAAAAAAACATTCCCTCCTCCTCAGATGCAGCGAATGAATCAACACAGTGCATGTAATAAATTGGAGATCATCGCAAAAAATTACTTGGTCGACTTTGGAAATGAAATAATTTCCTTATTTATATGCATGGCCTTTGTCTTCAATACATCGACGAACATTCAAATTCGAATTCGAATATTAAAATTAATTTTAAATATTAAATAAATATTTAAATTAAACCTTAGCACCCATCATTATTTAAATTAAAATTTTAATCAAAGATTAAAATATTTTAATTTAAATTAAATCTGCTTGTGGGTATTTTTCAACTTGGTCCTTGATCTTCTTCAACTTGATTTTTGGCTTGAAATAATAATAATAAAATATTATTATTTAATTTGAACTTGCTTCTCCTTCCTTGGGTCTTCATCCTTTGGACCCTCATAGGTATATAATATTTAAAAATAAATATTATGACCTATTGCTTTTCAAGACCTTTCTGCTTTTGGAAGAAACACTTAATGTCCTCAAATATGATGAACATAGCACAAAAATCCTTTTGACATCAATGACAATAAAACTCCTCAAAATGTCCAATAGTCTCCCCCTTTGTCATTGATGGAAACTCATTTTCCTTTTACCATTCATTTTACCTTTTTTCTGTTCTTCTCCCCCCAAGAAACTACTCCCCTTGACTAAATGCTCTCCCCCTAACTCAAATCTCTCCCCATTTTTCATCAATGGCAAAGGGTCACCTTTGGGGCTCGGGGTTAAGAATGAGACTCTTAGCTTAGACCCTCCCCTACATCCTCTTGAGGTGGTTAATTCTGGGGTGGGATTGTTTCTACTTCCAACATGCACTGCTCTTTTTATTTTTCCACTTTCCTATTATAAAATATGATACTTGATGCTATTGAATTAAAGGAGCCTTGCTTAAATATCAAAGGCATACAATTTTATCCATAGGATCATAACTAACTGAGCTAATCTCAGCCACATAATTTATCCTAGTAACAACTTAGGATATAATTTATTATTCTAACACCCCCCTTAAGTGGTACTAGGATATACTAACACCCCCTTAAGTGATACTAGGAGGTAGTGAAAAAACAACAAAAGAAAATAAGTGGCATATGCACAAATATGAGTCCCGATAACAAGGCATGATAAGGTACTCATTTACAATAAATATGCATAAGAACATTCTACTAGAGAGATGAAGAAAAAACACAAAGCATAAAACCACCTGCCATAATGGAAGAAGAAGAAGAAGAAGAAGAAGGAAGATGTGCATGGAGGATTGAGAGGAAGGAATATGTCCTCTTCAAACCCCTAGGACAACTTCCATCAAGAAGCCTGCAAAGGATCCATTAGATGTCTCATAAAATTAGAGTAGTTTCTTCGGTGAACTGAAAGATACTCACTCCCAAACTAGTGCTTGTGACATAGATCAAGTCTCTAAGCCATGAAAAATGTCACTAAATAAAAAACCCCCTGAAACCAAAATGTCTTACAAAAAATAAGTTTGTGAATATAGTGTGGAAATAACCACAAGAATCGCAAGGGATGTCCAAATCGACTCCACAAGCATAAGTAGTGGTTTCCACCTATATGAACACAATGGGCTGATAACAAGGTCAAAAAAGAGTGGACAAACAACTTACTTCAAGGTAAACTAAAGGGTACCAATATATCTCTTGAACGTGTCCTTATGGTGACCTTCTCATCCTATCGAAATGCATGGGTAACCAGCCGCTGCAACCACTAGGTAATATAGAGGAGATGACTAGATACTAGGATCACTTAAGCAAATATATGGGAGTGTCGGGTTCAACCGAGAATGCACTCCATGATACAATATTTTTGAGCCACAAAAATATGTGGAAGACAGTTTCAAAACTATAAATAGATTGCACCATGTTGTCCATCTTGGAAAAACCTTTCCAATGACTATAAAACCCTTATAATCGGATGTCAATTTGGCCTTCATTTGCATAAAAAAACTTCTTCTTTCGGTCACAAGGAAATATTCCAAAAATTGGAATAAAGCATGGTTTCGTAATAAATTATCTCCCAAGGAAAACAAACTTTCCACTTACCAAGTGAGAGAAAAAAATATATTTTAAAAAGATGATGAAGCAAAGGGTTGACATGGGCCCACCCCTTCTTCGTTTAAGACATTACATCCAGGGAAAAAAAAACCATCCTTTGTTAAAAATATTTTTTTTATGGCCATGCATCGGTAAAATATTTTTATTAAAGTCACCGCCATTGCCATAGCCAACAAATACTTAGTGGCATGCATCAACATGATTTCCAAGGCTGCATTCTGGAAAACAACAGCCTCATCATTTGGTATTTCTTGACAAACTATTATCCAAAGCAGTTGATGATTTTGAGTAGTGGGTTCCACCCACTGCACTGGTAGTGTGAGACAACAAATGGCGTGGCACTTCCATAGACTTCCAATGTTGCAGCAACAATATTAACCAGGATGCACAAAAATTGAAGTAAACCCATATCTGTGGATTTTAGTCTACTTCAGGAGCCATGCCACCAACATAGACATAACATTTCATTTTAGGATGACCACCAGGTGAGGACGCACAAGTAGGAGAGGAATTTCTTGGTGTTTGATGGTAATAGCATCTTTAAGGGCCAATAAAAGGAATAGTCGATGATCACGGTCATTGTAGGCGGCGATGAAATTCCACACACAATCACTCCTCATCAAAAAAATACTAGAAGCACACCTCGTGAACAACAAACTCATCATTCACTAGAAAATTCTCCTCCACCTTGAAGATCGATGTAGTACACATCATTTGCACATCTTCACATCATCCTTTGGAGTAGTACACATCACAGAATCGTATGGAGCATGTCATAGATGGGTGTCATAGAAATAGGCTACAATCAGGAAACTAGAGCAGGCCCCACTATTACACATCCTATTCGACACCATCATTCACCATCGATGATATATTTGCCCTTCAACTTAAAAAAATAATGCATCTACGCATGGTGCCAACAACTCAATTAAATCACGGGAAAAAATGGAAGAAGCAACAAAATTGCATTGAAACAAGGAATTTTTATTTCAACGAAAGCTTTCCAGCTCCGACAGTGATGTAAGTGGGTTTCCATTTCAGAGCAAAGTGTTTGATCTCTCCTTAGAAATTTCTTCGTCAGTAGCAGCATAACAGAACATTCATATAGGAAGAAAAAATATGTATAGCATCTGATAGAGTCGGGTAGCACCGTAGAAAAAAAATAAGAATGGCCTTGCCTGAAATAAAATTTAATCTATACTTCAACTCAGATCTAAGTGGCCATCTATCATCTATCCACACTCCATTGATGTTGCCTTTTATGTGGTCACAGATAGGTATATAGTAATTGCACAACCACAACACTTATTAACATAAATCATCTCTTATTTTGGTGATCAAAGCAATTCACCATAATCACTGCCCACTTTAGATTTCCTTTCAGTCTAATGTCGAGTGGAATTCACACTTGTCGGAAATGTGGCACTTTAGCAATTGAAACCAACTGAACATTTGGCTGAAACTTACGATGGAATATTAATTTTTGTGCGTTCCTTAGTGCAAAAGCAACACACCACTCCGTCTCCATTGCCAAGGTGGACATGCTTGGGCACAAAAAATAGAATGCCAAAAATGATATTTTGTAAACAAGTAGATTTGAAAGACTTCATGTTATTTCCTCCACTTATTGATAGTATGTAGAAAGCTGGTGCTCCAACGGCTAGGGAAAAAATCAAGCACCAAATAATCCTCTCGAATAGGAGCATTTAAATATTCAAATCGCGAGATATACGTCATAAAACATCCTCCATGCCACCTCTAGGAATGGCCATCATTGCAGCCATTAATGAGCACCACTAAAAAATAAAAATTATTTTATTACTCTGGCCATAGGGTTGATCATGCAGTGTGCATGGTTTCTAACATGGTATTAGAGCGGTATTTCCCTGCCCTATGATACTAAGGAGCTTTTCCTCATGGGAGGATTCTCCCCCCCTTTTTGTTTCCCCTAATTTTTTTACCGAGGGAGTATACTTTCCATATTTTGATGGATCAGAAACCAGATGGTTAAAATTTTAGTTTGGGAGGTTAATATTTTTTTAGTTTCTTTTAGGGTTTGCAACAGTGCCATCACTACTAGTGATCCAACATTGCAGCGGATTTGAGTTCTTGAGATGGAGCAGCTTGAAGCCGAGGAGGTCGACTCTGCACACGGTTCTTCTTCATCTGAAGATGGTAGTCTAAATGGACATGGGATAAACATTTTTTGGAGTGCTTTTTTAGCCTGTTCTATGCATCCTGGGTATTTCTTTACCTAAATCGTGTTCAGGCTTGATTTGTTGTGTTTAAGTAGTAGAAGCATTTCACGATCCCCTGCACTGTGGAGGAATTTGAGCACTTGTTGTGACTCATACAATGCAATTGATTGGCCTCTAATTTGTAGGTTCCGTAAGCAACTCCGACAATCGATAATTTTTTTAGCGATCACCATCCACTTAGGATATGATCAGAAAATTCATGGTGTTCATACTTATGATCGATCTGACAGAAGATAGTTTTTTTTATTCTCCATATATTTTTTTGTGGAGGTGCATATTTGTCATCTATGATGCATTGAAATGTTGCATACTGGCTAAATGGAGGCACGTAGATGAAGTGGTATACTGATAGAACATGGATATTACGGTCATTACATAGGAGTAAGTGTGGTATGGCTTCCTACACCCAACTGCAGCAATGACACTCAACTCGCTAGAGCCATACAAACTTTGATGAACATTTCATGGTTTAGTGGGAAGCTATGAAAGTTGCATCCAACAATTCGAACTAGTCATGGTTCAAATAATATGTTGATGACGAGCACCATGAAGACTTCATCTGTGTAGTTCTAGTGGAGTTTAGCGCTACCAGTTCTTGTGTTCCTTGCACAAATTATCTGGTGTGACTGCTACTGTATTTAGTTCTATTCTGGAATATATGTCTGATGGTGTTTGTGTAGTGATGAAAACAAGTTTGGGCCATGATGCTTTCCCATTCAGCTTGACTATATCGCAGCCAGAACCAAACAAGAAGGAGACCAAGATACTATTGTTATTTCTGGAGTTTGTGATGGAGGGCAGTTCTAATATGGACATCGTGGAGGCATATGTATTTTATTCCTTTTTCTAAGGAAGTGGTTTTTTTTTTGTGAGTGTGAGGCATGGATCGGGTGGCTCCTCAGTTTTTTTCAAACCACCTACAACGAATAATATTTATTTCTCCCTTCTGATGTACTTGCTATCAATGTGCGTAATCCACCACCTATTTTTTCTAGCAACCGGATGGTGTCTCTCTTAAACTGCCAAAGATATTGTGTAGAGAATTTGTGTGCATTTTTTATAATTATTTTAGAGGTGGTGCACTGATTTCATGGCATATTTTGTTCGTGATGGTTGAAATAATGTTTGAAAGGTGTTATATGCCATAAAAAAAAATCAAATAAGTGGCATATGCACAAGTATGATTCCCAAAAACGAGGCCTGATAAGGTACTCATGTACAATAAATATGAATAAGAACATTCTGTTGGAGAGATGAAGAAAAAACACAATGGATAAAACCACTTGCCATAATAGAATAAGAAGAAGGAAGATGTGCATGTATGATTAAGAGGAAGGAAGATGTACTCTTCAACCCCCTTAGGACAACTTCCATCAAGAAGTCTGCAAAGGATCCATTAGATGTATCATAAAAGTAGAGTAGTTTCTTCGACGAACTAAAATATACTCACTCCCAAACTGGTTCTTGTGACATAGATCAAGGCTCTGATACCATGTTAGAAAATATGATACTTGATGTTATTGAATGAAAGAAGCCTTGCTTAAATATCAAAGGCATACAATCTGATCCATTGGATCATAACTAACTAAGCTAATCTCAACCACATAAATTATCCTAGTAATAACTTAGGCTATATTTTATTATTCTAACACCCCTCCTTAAGTGGTACTAGGAAATACTAACATTTCCTCCTCATCTGATCCTTATGATTCCTCTGACTATTTATGTTCCTACTTGTCTTTGGAATTTCTACACCACCACTTTGTTGTATGTCCATCATTATTATACTTATAACACTTAATGTTATTATTCCTTTGAAGTGCAAATGTCTTAGGATTTCTCCTGGTGAAGACATATCTATTTCTATCATGAACCCTACAATTCATTGCCTTGTGACCAAATTGATTACAAGTGTAGCAATACTCTTGAAATAGCTGCATGTTTTTGAAGTTCCCATATTTCTATCTTTAATGTGTCTTGCACTGATAATATTTTTACCCAAACCTGTGACATGAGATGCATCATCCATTGAAATTGCTTTGCCTTGACCCCATGGGTCTTTTATTCTATTTTACCCTGTTTTGGTTTATGTTCCATCTATTCCTCATTTGTACATTTTTCCTTTACTTTTTGAATTTTTTGTTGTCCAAATCATCCTCAGAATTCTCACTTTCTCTTACACTCTCTTCTTTTTAAGTTTCTTCTTCTTTAGAACTTGAGATTGACTCCTTTTTGTTTCTTTTGTACTTATTCAAAATAAAGACCTGTTTTGCTTGATGTAGGTTTTTGTGTCTTGATAATCTTATACAAATTATTTGAGCTTCTCCTAAACTTGTGTAACCTGTCCTTAGACTCTTCACTTCCTTCCTTAGTGAAGCTATTTCATGCTTCAACATTTCACATTCCAATACCTTTGCTTCTAAACTATATTTGAACTTTCTTGTCTTAGCCATTGACTTATTTAGATTGTCTATAAGCTTTTATTTCTCTTCATCACATTCTTGAAACTGAAGCTTAAGTTGGAAGTTTTTATTTCTTGCCCTTTTTAATGCATCAAGAGCATGAATAATCTCTCCCTCAAGATCAACTTCTCCCTTCTCTGATTCTTCCTCTAATTGTCTGTCTTTGAAAACATCTTCATTCTTTTTTGACTTATCTTCTTTAGGATCACCTCCTTCTTCTTCTAGAGCCATAAGAATATTCTATTTTGGTCCTTCAAGTGTATCTTCTTATTCATTTCTACTAAACCCATTGCAATAACCTGCATCATGACCGAGTTGACTAAAAAAAATGGTCTTCACCTTCTTGTGGATAATAAGTTGTATGGTGGCCTGTATTCCTACATCTGGTACAAAACTTTATCAATCTGACCTTTTCTCCATTGCTTGATTCATCTCTTGAATCTATTTCTATTTTTCCTCTTAAAATGACAACATCAAATTCATCTTTCTTTTCTTTCATGACCATGTGTGTTCTTTTCTTCTTTGTCTCATGGTTCTACTTTTACCTTTCTTTTCCATTTGTGTTCTTGTAATATCTTACTTCAAGTTGTTAAAACTTTTATGAAGGAAACAACTCCGATACCAATTTAAGAACACAAGTTTATACTGAAAGGGGGGTGAACAGTATAAGACCACTTTTTACTTTTCTTTCCCAATCAATATTATGTAATGTATCAATAGTAATATCAACAGCAGTAATCAAAGCAATACACAAATCACCACACACAATAGAGACACCAATTTAACATGGTTCACCCAATGTGGGCTACTCCACGGAGAAAATATTTCACTAAAATTTTCTCAATAAATCTCTTGGAAAATTTTGGAACAAAATCTGCCTATGGTTGTTATTTGCGCCTTGATTTTGTCAACATTGAGTAGACGGACTTGATCTTGGGATCTTCCATCTAATCTCCAGAGGAGGTTGGTTCCTTAATGGTTTTTTATGGGAAAAGGGAAAAGAGCATTACTGAAAGAGAGGGAAATATAGCCGTAGCTAGAGCTTTCTTATGGTACATATTAGACAACAACTAAGACAAATGCATATACTCTTATTGTTTAAGCATTTATTATATCTTCACGTAGAAATCATAGTTTTCAAGTGTGATTTAGATATCTATCTAACACACATATGTATCGAATTCCAACTCCAACAATATGATTTATATTATGTATAAGTCCATATTTTAGAACAAATACAATATATAACTCAATAATGTGAATAGAAGCAAAGAATGTTAATACATACACTTGCACACTGTGAACCAGAAGCCAATAGAAGCGTAATTTTATTGCTTGTATTCAGAGTACATACATCCAGTCTTGTAAATGCCTAAGAGCCGACCTCTTTTCAGGGTGCGTTTACTATTATATATACCCTATGGTGAGTATCTTTACAATTAGTACATTCTGACATAAAATCAATTACAAGCAATCAGGCTACAATCATGCTTCAATATGTTTTGCATGGCTTCTAATAATAAACAAAATCTGATAGCAAAAATCTAGGATTTGATACTTCTTCCACTGTCTATCATCAGTTGCTGACACAAGCTTTTGGAGGCATGTTTATTTATTCCTAATTATATCTTCATTGGCGAAAACCCATCATGTCATGAAATCATGATATTTCTTCATGCTTTGGCTCTTTGGGACTACTCAGCGAAAACTCATCATGTCATGAAATCATGACATCTTCTTACACTTTAGCTTTTGCTACTCTGGTGAAAACCTATCATGTCATAAAATCATGACGTCTTCTTCACTTTGGCCTCTTTGAGCTACTTACTGGCAAAAACCCATCATGTCATGAAATCATGACATCTTCTTCACTTTGGCTCTTTGACTATTCTCTTGTGAAAATTAGTAATGTCACGAAATCATGACATTTTGGCATTGCAACTTCCTTTTCTTCTTCGAACCAGTGAAAACTCGTCATATCACAAAATCGTGACCTTCCTCATGCCTTAGTCATTTTTGTGCTTTATGTCTCAAAAATGAAACACTGGTCTCATGTGGCAAAACTTTGCTATCTATCAAGGTAGTCTTTTTAGACTAACATTCTTGGCACCTTTCAGGGAATTTTTCTAGCAAAAATATTAGAATCCAGGACCTTCATCCATTGGGAAATGGAGTCAAAAACAATACAGAAGAGGAGATTTTGGAAGAGAATATTCAAGAAAAATGCATTTAAACAAGTAAAGCATTACCTTTTCAAGATACCTCTTACAACTTATGGATGTTTTACTAAAAATACATTAACAACTCAAATAACTTCAAACTTGTTTTATGGTTGGCTACTGGTCCCTCCTTCTATCAACTACTTTTGGTTATCATGCTTGGATTTCTTCAGATTTTCTATCATAGCAACTACTTCATTGTAAGTAAGGCAAACCTGCTTCCAATCTTCATCTTCAAGGTCTGAAGAATCCATGAACAACTGATATATATACTGTAATTCTTCCACTTTATCATGGGACACTATCTTATTTCTTAGAATCAACTCCTATAAACAAGACTTAATCTGTGTGAGGTTCTACACCATAGCGAATACTTGTGTTTCCTCTACAGGTTCTTCCCAATTCTCTATCTCTGATTCATCTTCCATAAAAGTTTTTAGGGATAGTGTTAGCGCATCTTCACTTAAAACTTTTGAATTATCATCCCACAAATATGGAAGTCCACATTTGTTTGCCAGATTTAAATGCTTCACTAATCCCTTGGCCTCAAATTCTAACTCTTGAAGGAGTTTGTCACCTTGAGTTACAATTTTAAACCTCCTAAAGAAACTTTTAGCCACAATCTTGGCTTGAGACCATGCTTCACTTTAATTTTAGCAGCGATGCTCTCTGGCATTTTCTCTGATAAGACTTGAATCTTTGTTGCCGCATCTGATCTTTCTTGAAGAAAGCTTACTGAAGCTTTTAGTTCATCACTGACTACTTCAATTACTTCCTTCACCTTGGCTAGGTACAACAACATAGGCCTTGCTCTAAGACTTAGTGTCAATATATCTTCGAGCATCTCTTTTCTTACTACTTTGACTTTTCCTTCGAGAGACCAGATGGGGCGTTCTGCTTTTCTATTATCTACTGCTGAAGTTGTTGAACCTGTAGATTTAGATATTGAATCTATGCATCTACCTCTTCCAATTTTTCTTTATATTTGGTTGCTTCATTAGCAGCTTCACCAAACTTATCTTCCCATTTCTTTGCTTCCAACTTAAGGCCTTTTCTATCAATTTTTGTTCCTACAGGACTGACTCCAATTCTTTCCTGGCCCCTTGTTCTTTGACAAATTTTTCTTTGAAATATTCTCCATGCAAGTAAATGGTTCCAAAATGGGCTTGAGCCCTTCCCCACTCATCTGACATGTGTAGTTGGGTAATGTCTTCAGTTGTATCTTCTACCTGATAATCTTCAATGGTCATCTCTCCTTTAGACTTCTTTGATATAGGTGTCAATTTTACCTTTTTCCTCTGCATGGTGGTGGGATCAAGAGCAATTATCTCTTGAATACGAGTTGGAGTTTTGGAATCTCCAACAGAATGAGATGTCCACCAGTCTAAGGTATTTTTGTTTACCTTTCTCAAATATTTTAATTTTGAAAGAGTCGGATGACTCTCAACATCTGAAGTAGATATTGATTTAATAGTTGGGATACAAATGCTAGGGAGAAATGGATTTGGAACCAATTCAACATTAACTTCAGATTGGAGTTGGGAGTATAATGTTGGTTCTGAGGAAGAAAACCATGAATTCAAAGGGAACATTATATCTTTCTTTGAACTAGAAATGGAAGGAAAATTATTTTGGGAATGAGTAGAGAGAAAAGAGTGAGAGAATAGGGAAGCCATACCTATTTCTATCTGAAGCGCTTGTTGATCTCCATATTCTTCCTCGCGATCTCTATTGCTTTCATTCATGATAGAATCTTGACCTTCATCCTGTGTAGGAACTTCTACATTTTCTCTGTCATCAACTCTATTTTCATCGCCTATATCTTCTTCAAGATTTATAATTTCAACATTTTGGGGAATTTCCCCACGCTGTTCTCTTCTATGTTCAACATTCTCCTTTTTTACAACAATTTCTTTGAAAATAGATACATTTTGACCTCCTTGAGCAAGGTCATTTGGATCATCAATAGTTCCAATTTGAACATTTTCTTGTTCAGTAATCTCTAGATTTAGAACATTACCTTCATCATTCTGAACAATTTGCTCATCATCTGGAGCAGTTCCAATATTATCAACATCATTATCTTGAGCAATTTGCTCATTATTTGGAATTTTTTAAATATTTTGTTTCTCTTTTTCTTGATTTTCTGCTATAGAATTTAGCCTCTTCCTCTTAATACAAAGAGGTTCTTCATCAGATTCTGTAGCTGAGTTTGAAGGGGGAACAAACTTCATAGTTTTAGAAGTTGTAGTTTTACCTTTTGATGAATCAGCACCTAGTGCCAGGCGTTTTCCTCTCCTTTTAGCCTGTAAGGGTTCAGTGATCCCTTGCCCTTCTTTTCCTAGGCCTTTGCCTTCATATCCCATCTTCAACATCATCTGAGCAGCTTTTCCATACGCTTTTCCTTGCTCTTTTGTGAAGACATCATCAGTGGCCCTTTTCTTTGAAGTTCTAAGCCTGGTTTGTGCTTGAGCTAATGGTTGCTCAACTACAACTTTCTTACCTTTACCTTGGTCAATATTCTATTTTTTTAGCTTCAGGACTTGCTTCCTTGCTACCACCAATTCTAGGAGGTATCTTCACAGGAAAAACCCCTGACCAAGAATCTTGATAATGATCATAACGTACTAAAAATTCAAGATCATTTTTTATAGGGTACCTTGAATCAATCATATTTGTTTGCACTCTCATAGTCCACCATTCATGAATCTTTCCCACCATCCAATCTGCTCCTTTCTTCTACATTCTAGAAATGGTATTTTCATCTAACACATGTTTTGAATTATTCTCAGGATCATAATACATTACATGTTCATAAAAATCATGCCAAGGAGGCAATGGTTGCATTCTTTCTACATGCCATTCTAGTGCATCATCTTCATTATTATTTCTATAGGCTTCAATATCTAGTCTGATGGATGCATGATAAATCTTCATTGGAATTCTATTTAAAATTACCTATCTTTCTACAAATCTATTTATAGGGTCATATTTCCATCTCTGAGGTATTTCTATTAACCCCAATTCTCTTAGAGCTTGAGTAATCTATTCATGTTGACCCTTTTTAGAAATAATAATACCTTCAAACTAAAAAGGCATAGTACAGGTACCAATTTTACCTATACCTGTACCATATTTGACATTAATTTGTTCAGTTTGTCTTACATATTCCAAAGCAAACAACTTATCAGTAACATAATGAGGAAGTAAGAAAGGTTTTCCAGTAAACCCATATAACCTAATGACAACCCCTTGGGTGAGAATAAACCAGTCACCCTCTTCAGCATGTTTATTCTGTAAAACTTTCTCAGCTTTTGGGGTTAATCTTCTAATTTCTCCATACATTATTCTTAGAGCTGGACCCAAAAATTCCCTATTAAAATCATAATATGATTATATTCTGTACAATACATTGGTCCACTCATATACTGGTAAGGTTCTCCCCTTTTCATATTTATCATTTACAAAAATAAAATCTAGCTCCTTAGCCATAAAATAAAAGAATAGCCACACCAAGTATGAAGAAAAATGAAAAGAAAATTGAGACCCTCTTTTCATTGCAGATAATCCTTCATGAATTTCTCTAAAAAGATACCCCGACCAGTCAAAAAATAAAGGCCTAACACTTTTATCCATGACTGAAGAGTCATAATTTTTTGGGTTTGATAGGCAATTGACTAAAGCAATCTGCCACCCATGAACTTTCTCATCAGTCTTCAGTCCGACCACCATAGCCAATATAGAAAACAATTCTGGGTTTTTGAACTCTGCTAGGTGGATAGGGGTTTCAGGCATATTTCCTCTGGTAGGTGGATTTTTTAACTATGTAATGAGGAAATTATTTATATTTTTAGAAGGCACAAAATATTTTGCTTGGTCATCTAGGTTAAAATCCTTAGGCTCAAGGGTAGGTACATATCCAATGGTGAAAGCAAAAATAAAAGCATCTATACTTAAAGTAAAAAGCAATCTCCCTCTATAATCTCTAACAACTTTATTTTTCTCATCATAAAAATTTATGATTGCTTTGACCAATTCAGGACAAGGGTGCATAGGAATGTAAACATACCAGTATAGTAATGAATGGAAAGCAAAAGTGGTAGGAGAAGACGCAGTAATACCAGTAGCCATTCTATCTTCAATATCTCTTCGAATTTTTGTTGGGTCTTTCCATGTTACCACTGTGTCACCGATTCTAGCATCTCTATCGACAAATTTTTCACCCATGTCTTCTCCACGTCTCACTATTGAAGGTGTAGAAGATGAACCCACCATTGTTGTTTTTTGATTATTCTTCTTTGGAGCCATGAGAGACTATCACACTGAGCTTGTCTAAACTGAACTTGAATTAGGAAAAACAGGAATAGAAAGTGGTGCAACAGATTTTACTCAAGAGTAAAATTAGGGTTTTTCACATCAATTAGAATAGATATGCATGATTTGCATTAATTGTGGTTGGTGGGCTAGATTTTCTTGAATCCCTCTATGCCTTGTTTCTACCACCTTTTCAAATGTTTTGAAAATCTAGCCAATGATTATCCACTGCATACAAATAAATATTACGCTTACCAAAGCTTCTCCTATTTGCAAAGGTGGTTCCTTTCTTCCAATCATCAAAAAGCCACATGGCAAATTTAGAATTTCTTTTGACAGCTGACCATCAACCTTATTAAATGAAAATAATGCTTATCAAGGCTTCTTCTATTCTCGAAAGTAGTTCTTTCCCACCAATCATAGAAAACTACGTGGCGATTTCAAATTTAAACCGTTATACCCGACAATATAGCACTTTCCGATTTTATCTTCTTCTTGTTGGTAAACTCTGGTTGGTTGTGGGATGATGACAAAAACCTTTCATAAGTTGGAAACAACTTAGGGAAATATTTACAAACTTATTATAATGTACATACTATACATAAAATTCTTTCTTTTTCTCTATTTGAAATAGAGCTTTAAGTGAAAAGCATTCACTATTATGGGTAAAATCATACCCTACTGATCTTTCAGTTGAAAAGAATTAAATTGCCTTTCAACAATTATTTCAAAAGGGCCTTCCCAAAAGGCATCAAATTTATCATGGTTACCTAGCTTAGCTTTTTTCACATTCCATTTCAAAACTAGGTCCCCCACCTTAAATTTTTTGAAGGTAGTCTTCTTATTAAACCATCCTTCTATGTCTACCATATGTTTCTGATGATGATTATAGGCATGTTCTCTCTATTCTTCTAGTTGTAGAAGTTGCATCAACCGGGCATCCATTGGTTGACCTCCTTCTTCATTCATATGATTAAGTAACTTTAGTGCTAGTATTTCCATATGTATAGGCAAAATAGCCTCTTTACCATAGACTAAAGAATAGGGTGATGTATTAATAGATTTCTTAATTGAAATTCTATCAGCCCATAGTGCTTGATTGATCAAGGAATGCCAGCTTCTCTTGTTATCTTCTAGTGTTCTTTTTAGGATTCTGAGGAGGTTTTTATTTGTAGACTCAGCTAGACCATTACCCTATGGATAGTAATTGGAAGAAGTCTTCAAATATATGCCATATCTACTAGTAAACTCAATCATTTTAGCTCCGATGAAAGCTGATCCATTATCTGTAATTAGTGAATCTGGTACACCAAACCTTGTAATCAAGCTTTCCACAAACTCGATTACAACTTCTTGATCAACTTTCTTAGTAGGGATGGCTTCAGCCCATTTAGTAAAATAGTCTATGGTAGTAAGTATATACTTATGGCCAATTGATGAATTAGGTTCTATTATCCCAACAAAATCTAACCCCCACTATTGGAAAGGTTCTTCAACTTGGATAGACTTTAAGGGCATAGGGGCATTTCTATTCCTCCCTACATATCTCTGACACTGCTCACAACTTTTAGTTACTTTGTAAGTGTCTAAAAAATAGAAGGCCAGTAACAACCTGCTCTGAGTATTTTCAAAGTAGTGGATCTTCCTGAATAATGTCCTCCAGAGAGACCTCCATGAAACTCTTTCAACACTTTTTGTTTCTCATCTTCTCCTATGCACTTTAAAAGTACACCATCTATATTTTTTCTATACAACCCTTCTGATTGAAGGGTGTACTTCAATGCTTGTGCTCTATACCTTCTTCTTTGTGAAGCATTCAGATTATCAAGACACATTCCAGTCTGAAAGTACTTCACAAGATCATCAATCCAATCAGTATTTTCTAGACTTGGATCTGATTCTATATTTGCCATTACACTTTGGTGCTCCACATGATCATTTGTAGCCTGCTTGGCTAATTCTTGACATAGGGCTCTACCTCTTACTATTTTTGTTGGATGTATTTCTACATCATATTCCTGTATCTTAGTCACCCAACCAACTCTCTTTTCACCAAGTTCCCCTTGTATTATAAAATTCCTGACATCAGGATGAATCACATAAACAATGATCCTACTCTATGATAGAAAATGTTTAAATTTATTCAAATATTTCATGATAGCATACACTTGTTTCTCGATAAAGTTGTATCTTTCTTCATGATCATGCATGGTGGAACTCAGAAAAGCTATGGGTCTTTCTTCATTGTCTACTCCCTTCTATGTGAGGACTGCAACATAACTTTCTTGTTCACCAACAACATATAGGATAAAACCTCGGGAGTAGTCAGGGTTAACCAGCATAGGTGCTTGAGCTATTTCTTCTAGGATATTTTTGAAAGCATTCTTCCTTGGATCTATCCATTTGAAAGGTGCATCTTTCTTCAACAATTCAGTCATTGGCTTAACAATCTGTGCAAAATATGCAATAAATTTATGCACAAAATTTATTTATTCGAAGAAATATTGCAAGCCTTTCTTGTTAACTGGTAGGGGAAGTTCTAAGAGTGCTTTCACTCTATCAGGATCAATAGCTAATCCAACTTTAGAGATGACATGACCAAGTAGGATACCTTCTTCTACAATGAATATGGATTTCTTTGGGTTCAAAGATATTCCAAATTCCCTACATCTTTCAAATACCTACTCAAGGTGTGTTATATGATCTTGCTTATGATGAGAAAAAATAGTCATATCATCTAAATAGATGACTATGATTTTGTTAGCAAGTTCACCAAAAGCTACATCCATTACCCTTTGGAAGGTTGCTCCAGCATTAGACAAGCCGAAAGGCATCCTTTGATAGGAAAATGTTCCCCATTTTGTGGTAAAGGTAGTCTTGTATTGATCTTCATCTCTGACCCATACCTGATTATACCCAAAAAAACCATCTAGCAAAGAGAACCTTTCTGCTCCTACAACTATGTGTAAAATTTGGTCAATCTGTGGGAGGGGATAATGATCCTTGAGTGAAGCTCTATTCAAATTTTTGAAATCCACACATAATCTAATGTCTCCATTTTTCTTCCTGACTGGAACCAAGTTTACCACCCAGGTAGAATGTTTAATAGGATACACTATTTTAGCTTGAAGGAGTTTTAACAATTCTTGCTTCATCAGAGCTTCTATATTTGGATTTACAGGTCTTTGATTTTGCCTGAAAGGCTTGGCTCCTTCCTCTAATTCAATGGTGTGTTGGATAATCTCTTTCTTATACACTTTTAGATCATTGTACACCCAAGCTATAATATCTAGAAATTTCTTGCATAATTCCCTGATTTGGTTCAACTCTTCTACTATACAACTAACTCCGACTTTAATCATTTTTCCTGGTTCTAACTCAACTTCTTTATACCGATGCTTATCAAATTTTATTTTATGGCCTATTTCCCTATCATTATTATCAAAAAGACTCTCAAGGGTGATAAGTCCCTTGGGGATATGATTATTTTTTAACTGAATCACATCTTCTTCTTCTTCATCTTGCAGCATCCTACCACTCGAGCAATTCATTTCATAGATTAAAAAATCTAATATTTTCTCATCATTTTCAAAAACTTGCCAGAAGATATTTTTATCTAGCATTGAGGGTCTATATATGAGTCTAACCATCTTGGATTTCTAGATAACATTGCTGATAGGACAGAAATTAGCTCCCATTGATGCCAACAAATCTACATGAGTATTATGTTCTCTAGGAATAGACTTCATATTTAGAGCCTCAAAGGCTTCTAAAAGGTCCCACACTTTATTTCTATAAGCCTTTAAGTAGTGTTGTTTACTGATACATTTTCTCGTGACTTGATTCATGATAAGTTTTGAATCTCCATAAATTAGTAGTTGTTTAACCCCTAGTTTCTCAGCTTTCCTCAATCCCAAGCAAAGTGCTTCATACTCTACTGCATTATTGGTGCAACTCCATATCAACCTGTAAGAGAAAATTATTTCCTTTCCCTATGGGGGAAATCAAAACTATTCCAGCACCAGCTCCATTCTTACACCTAGCTCCATCGAAGAATAACTTCCAAAGCTGACTAGTAGAATTATCTTCTTTAGGAGTGGGTGCCAATTGTTTTTTGGTTTTTCAATGGAATAACTTCCCATTTCCATTTCTATCATGGCATTGAAATATTTCAGAGAAAACTGGTCTTCTGCTTGAAGATCTTCTAAGGTTTCTTCCATTAGATCCACTTCTCCAATTTCTTCAGTCATCATATTCATAGTGTCAGCCTCCCCTATCTTTTCTACATGAAAAGTAGATGGTTTCTCATTAAATATCTTAATCCTCTTACCTTTGAAAGGTATTTCTAAATGTGAGTAGTCCAGGGATAGGTATCCTCCTATATTTGTTATGAATTCTCTAGATAAGCACATACCAAAGTATGGTGCTAAATCTACCACTACTACTTCTTGTATGACCACCATTTGAGGCATCCTATGGAGTTGTATGGGAATGTCTTTAATTACTCCTACAGTTTTAACTAGAGTACCATCCAACTGTAGGACTCCTGGATTGCTCCTAGTATACTCCATCCCCATAATGTCACATACTGCTTTGGGTATCACGGTAGTAGCAGCACCTGAATCTATCATGCAATTGTGTACAACCCACCCTTCCATTTGAAGAGATAAATAGAAAGGAGGTGGTCTATTTTTTCTAGTGGTAGATGTTAGATTTTCTTGGACTATATTTGAATAAGATATGTTTTTACCTTTATTTTTCATTATCTTTAGAGATTCTTGCAGGAGGTCAATCTGACCAGGGAACTGAAGAGCATCATACA
The DNA here is from genome assembly GCA_028583015.1 of Wollemia nobilis. Classification (NCBI taxonomy): domain Eukaryota; kingdom Viridiplantae; phylum Streptophyta; class Pinopsida; order Araucariales; family Araucariaceae; genus Wollemia; species Wollemia nobilis. The sequence continues at coordinate 9,093,517 of JAQPPZ010004842.1, forward strand.
TACTTGCCTTTGAGGGAGTCTTTTTCATTTCTTCAACTATGTTGAATGCAGATGATTCAACAATTTTTTCTCTTTCCTTGGTGAAAGTGTCATACCTATTTTTGTATCCCTGAGTCGCTTTAGTTCTTTGTCTCTTAGTCAATGAAGGAAATCTTAACCTCTCCTTAGCTTGATCTTGAGTCTCAGTTTCCTTCCATGGAGTGAACTCCTTACGTATTTTTGGCCCTTGGCTTTGGGTAGGAACCTGAGGTCTTTTCTCATAGGAAGAATCTCTTTTGGGTGTTGCTTTAGGAGCTGGGGGAAAACTTAGAGGTTGAAGCTCTTGAGGATCTACTTGCAGAGGTTTTTTACCTGATCTAGTTAAAACCGCAACTTGTTCTACTATAGGCATCATGAAATTATGGTCAGTTTCTCTAATCATATTTACATGACCTTTCATGTTTTTCTCTACTTTCTCAATAGCTACATTCTGTACATAATGTTGATGGATCATACATGAACTTTCTCCATGTGGATCATTACATGTGGTACACCAGTAATCAAAATTTGTAGGAGGAACTACAACCTCCCTTAACTTCATTTGCATAAATGACATTTGATCTTTCCTACCCTCTATTACTTGATTGAGCTGCATCTCTTATTATTTGAGGAAACCTTCTTGGTTGAAATTTTCTCTCAGCCTCTCTTCTCTTCATTGATGTCATATCATTTGCTAGATTTTTTACCATGTCCAGTATAATAGAGAGCTGATTCTCTTGGGCTAGCTGAGGAGGTGGCGTAGGTAATGCGGGAATAGTAGGAATAGGAGGTAATGTCGAGGAATTTTGAGGCATATGTATTGTAGGAATGGATGGTTGCCCATTCCATTTTGGAAGATCTACACTCAAAAAATGGGAAGAGCTGGAAGAACTAGTATTGGGAGCTTGAGGAATATCTAGAAAAATTGGCATTATTGCTTTTGGTGGATATCTCCCAATAGCAATAAGATCTCTCTCTACTTTAGATGCTTCTTGGTAAATAGTAGGGAAAGTGAATATTCATGATTTTCATATTATCATACTGATATCAGAATCAAAAGCTCTTAAATAATAATACACTACTTGTTCTGTGGTTGGTTTCAATCCAGTAGGCACTCTTTCCCAAGTGTGGCTGAATCGGATATTAAAATCAACAATTTCCTCTTGAGGATATTTTTTGATAATTTTGAACTAGCTAAGCAGGGAGAATGGATCTACATGTTGATTAAACTCATCTACCAGCCTACCAGTGAGTTCTACCCAAGTTGCAATGGATTGAGGAGGAAGTGCTTTGTACCAATAGAGCATTTTTCCTTTCAATGAAATAACCAACAACCTGATCATCACATCTTCTTGAGTGATATTGTAAATTGCTACCAAGGCTGCAACATCTAAGCAATGTTCATACATCATTTTACCTATCCCATCATATGAAGGCAATGCCTTCAAAGCTACCATAGGAATCGGGTTCTGGACCACCAGGTTCAATGGACCCGTGTGGTTCCATGTAAGATAAGTTGGTGGAGGAGCGGCCATTGTAGTGACTATACTTGCCTAAACTATAGAACTATTGGTAGTTATATTTGAAGATGTATTGACAATAGGACTAGGCAAAATAGTAGGTACAAGGGTAGTAATACTGGTAGCAGGTGGGTTTGATCTAGCAGATAAAACTGGATGCACTCTTAGGCTACCAAGATGTAACTCGAAGAACTCAATGGGTTCTTCAGAGTTTCTTGCTTTAGATCTAGTTATCATATAGGTAAATAATCATAAGTTCTAACTAGATAAATAGATAAGGTATCTCTTAGGTCTATACCTTCGGACGGAGTCGCCAGGTGATTTGATTTAGATTTTAAAAATATCAAAGACAAACACCAAACCTTATAGAATACTATGGGATTTAGGGTCCCACCGAGCATGCCAAAAATTGTTGGAACAAAATCTGCCTATGGTTGTTATTTGTACCTTGATTTTATCAACATTGAGTAGACGGACTTAATCTTGGGATCTTTCATCTAATATCCAGAGGAGGTTGGTTCCTTAATGGTTTTTTATGAGAAAAGGGAAAAGAGAATTACTGAAAGAGAGGGAAATATAGTCAAAGCTAGAGCTTTCTTATGGTACAGATTAGACAACAACTAAGATGAATGTATATACTTTACTATTTAAGCATTTATTATATCTTCATGCAGAAATCATAGATTTCCCAATGTGATTTAGATATCTATCTAACACATGCATATATATCGAATTCCAACTCCAACAATATGATTTATCTTATGTATAAGTCCATATTTTAGAACAAATACAATATATAACTCAATAATGTGAATAGAAGCAAAGAATGTTAATACATACACTTGCACACTATGAACCAGAAGCCAATAGAAGCATAATTTTATTGCTTGTATTCAGAGTACATACATCCAATCTTGTAAATGCCTAAGAGCCGACCTCTTTTCAGGATGTATTTACTATTATATATACCCTATGGTGAGTATCTTTATAATTAGTACATTCTGACATAAAATCAATTACAAGCAATCAGGCTACAATCATGCTCCAATATGTTTTACATGGCTTCTAATAATAAACAAAATCTGATAGCAGAAATCTAGGATTTGATATTTTCCACTATCCATCATCAGTTACTGACACAAGATTTTGGAGGCATGTTTATTTATTCCTAATTATGTCTTCATTTGGTGAAAACCTATCATGTCACGAAATCATGACATCTTCTTGCACTTTGGCTCTTTGGGACTTCTTGTCAGTGAAAACTCATCATGTCACGAAATCATGACATCTTCTTGTACTTTGGCTCTTTGGGACTACTCGTTGGCGAAAACCTGTCATGTCATGAAATCGTGACGTCTTCTTGCACTTTCGTTATTTTGAGCTGCTTGTTGGTGAAAACCCGTTATGTCGTGAAATCGCGATGTCTTCTTGCACTTTGGCTCTTTGGGACTATTCTCTTGCGAAAATTAGTAATGTCACGAAATCATGATATTTTGGCGTTGCAGCTTCCTCTTCTTCCCTGATCTGGTGAAAACTCGTCACGTCATGAAATCATGACCTTCCTCATGCCTTAGTCATTTTTTGTGTCTTATGTCTCAAAAATGAAACACTGGTCTCTTTCATGCAAAACTCTGCTATCTATCAAGGTAGTCTTTTTAGACTAACAAGAATCCTTTCCCTATTACAATTTTTGTGAACTTCTATCCAAAGGAGACACCAATCCCCTAATCAAGTTTGTGGATATCTATCTATAGGATAACTCTTTCTCCTTAGCTCTGGCTAGTGATCTTCTAGAAGAACTGCTACCTCCACTATACTAGCTTATGGATCTCTATCCACTGAAGACTCTTACCCTCACACAGAAGACCTGTCTTCACTGCCTTGGATAATGGACCTCTATCCACTAGAGATTGTCATCCTCTATACTCTATCACCTCCAAATATTGCTCTCAGCTCTATCTCAAATTTGCACTAAAAACAATCCTTTGATTTAGCACAAATCTACTCAATCTTTGTCCTCAAATATGCACTAAACACAGTCCTTCAGTCTAGCATAAATATGCTTAGTATTTGTCCTCAAATATGCACTAAACACAGTCCTTTGGTATAGCATAAATCTACTAAATCTATGTCCTCAAATCTATATTAAACATCGTCCTTCGATCTAGCACAAATATGTTCAATATCTATCCTCTAATATGCACTAAACATAGTCCTTCGATCTAGCACAAATCTGCTCAATCTCTATCCTCAAGACTTAACACAAATATTGACTTAATCATAAATAAATTTTGCTAGATCTACCCCAAACCTTAGTCATTTTTTCTCTTTATATCTCAAAAATGAAACACTGGTCTCATTTTGCAAAACTTTGCTATCTATCAAGGTAGTCTTTTTAGACTAACAATAATCCTTTCAATGCTTATGAAATTCTATCCAAAGGAGACACCAATCCCCTAATCAAGTTTGTGGATCTTTATCCATAGGATAACTCTTTCTCCTTAGCTCTAGCTGGTGATATTCTAGAAGAACTGCTACCTCCACTACACTAGCTTATGGATCTCTATCCATTGAAGACTCTTGCCCTCACATAGAAGACCTGTCTTCATTGCCTTGGCTAATGGACCTTTATCCACTAGAGACTGTCATCCTCTATACTCTGTAACCTCCAAATATTGCTCTTAGATCTATCTCAAATTTGCACTAAACACAGTCCTTTGATTTAGCACAAATCTGCTCAATCTCTGTCCTCAAAAATTTACTAAACACAGTCCTTCAGTCTAGCATAAATCTGCTCAATATCTGTCCTCAAATATGCACTAAACACAGTCCTTCGGTCTAGCATAAATCTACTAAATCTATGTCCTCAAATCTATATTAAACATCGTCCTTCGGTCTAGCACAAATATGCTCAATCTCTATCCTCTAATATGCACTAAACATAGTCCTTCAATATAGCACAAATCTACTCAATCTCTATCCTCAAGACTTAACACAAATCTTGACTTAATCATAAATCAACTTTGCTATATCTGCCCCAAACCTTAGTCATTTTTGCTCTTTATATCTTAAAAATGAAACACTGGTCTCATTTTGCAAAACTTTTCTATCTATCAAGGTAGTCTTTTTAGACTAACAAGAATCCTTTCCCTATTACAATGTTTATGAAATTATATCCAAAGGAGACACCAATCCCCTAATCAAGTTTGTAGATCTCTATCCATAGGATAACTCTTTCTCCTTAGCTCTGGCTAGTGATATTCTAGAAGAACTGCTACCTCCACTACACTATCTTATGGATCTCTATCCACTAAAGACTCTTGCCCTCACATAGAATACTTGTCTTCACTTCCTTGGCTAATGAACCTTTATCCACTAGAGACTGTCATCCTCTATACTCTGTCACCTCCAAATATTGCTCTCAGATCTATCTCAAATTTTCACTAGACACAGTCCTTTGATTTAGCACAAATATGCTCAATATTTATCCTCAAATATTTACTAAACACAGTCCTTTAGTCTAGCATAAATATTCTCAATCTCTGTCCTCAAATCTGCACTAAACATAGTCCTTCGGTCTAGCATAAATCTACTAAATCTATGTCCTCAAATCTATATTAAACATCGTCCTTCGGTCTAGCACAAATATGCTCAATATCTATCCTCTAATATGCACTAAACACAGTCCTTCGATCTAGCACAAATCTACTCTATCCTCAAGACTTAACACAAATCTTGACTTAATCATAAATCAACTTTGCTAGATCTGCCCCAAACCTTAGCTCAAGGTTTGAACAAATCAACTCTGCTCTCAAGTCTTCTTAAATACTTGTCTCAAATTTGCATAGTAAGCTTCCACAAAACCTCACACTAATCTGTCCACAAGTCTTCAACAAGACTTACCTCAACTCTACTCCACAAGTCCTCACTAGAACTATTCCAATCTGCTCAACAAGTCTTCACCAAGACTTACCTCAAATATTCTCAACAAGTCCTCACTAGAACTTGGCCAATCTGCTCAATAATTCTTCTCAAAGACTTACCTCAAATCTTCTCAACAAGTCCCCACTAGAGCTTGTCCAATCTCATGGAAAAATATAGAGAATTTTTAGAGACTCAATATGCTTCACACTTACAACAATGCTCAATCACTTTCACTCACTCTTTTTACCATAGAAAAATATAGAGAATTGTTAGAGACTCAATATGATTCACACTCACAAACACTCAATCACTTCCAAACTGTTTCTGAAATCAATTTAGAATATAGAACATTTTTTTTCATAGAATTAGAACTATCACTTCAATACGTCCATTTGACTAGGCTCAACCAACTCCACTCAATCAATCACTCAATAAAATACTTCCTTGCTTACAAACCCTAGTCCAAGCATATGAACACCCACTCAATTATTTCCAACAATGCTTATCAAACAATATCACATAACAATGATACTCATGTTCTTTCACAAACCCTAGTTTAAGATAGTTCACAACTTCACATAACAATGATACTCATGTTCTTGCACAAACCCTAGTTCAAGATAGTTCACAACTTCACATAACAATGATACTCATGTTCTTGCACAAACCCTAATAATGCATATGAAGATTCATCCAATATTTCCAACAATGCTTATCAAACAAGGTTTCTATCTTCAACCTTTATTCCAAAAAAACCTTGAAGCATTAATACAAAATCAAACTCAATAATGCTTACCAAACAATCCTTTTCACTCCAACTTAGCATTCACAACATCCAACAATAACTCACAAGAAATATGTGCCCATACCTTTTTGGTTGATGATGTGTCCTTAAAAACCTGTCTCAATCACAATTATTATCTTTTCCAACCTCAAGGGTTAGGTTACCACAACATCTTCACAAAATAATTTTTACACAAAAGATCAAGTCCTCTTGTACAACTTATAATATCCAAACTCAATATTTTAACTCAAATAATTTCATCAAAAATAACATACATAGCAATTTTATTTGTACACCTTATAATATCCAAACTCGATATAATAAAATCATTCACTACATATACAAATGTCACAATAAAAATATTTTAATATTTACACCTTATAACTCCCCTAACATTAAGAATCCAAAAAAATTAAAATATTAAACTTGCATACCTTTTATTTCCTCCACAACCTTCGATGCTTTCGACCACGACTTAGGCCCTCCAAGGGTTGCATCCTCACATGGGACACTCGACACTCACTCCTCAATGACTCTATGCAAAACATGTCAAACACAAAAGGGATAAGTGATAATTTCGTCGATCGCAAGAGTCGAACCGTGGTCACACCACAAGCAAAGCCTCAACAATTTTAAACCTTCCGCCTGCGCTATTGCCGCTATTGGGATAGCCAAATTCCATGTTGTCCAAAAACCTTAAACCCTCACGTGCATGGAAAAAAAAAATATTCCCTCCTCCTCGGATGCAGCAAACGAATCAACACAATGCATGTAATAAATTGGAGATCATCGAGAAAAATTGCTTGATCATATTTGGAAATGAAATCATTTCCTTATTTATATGCATGCCCTTTGTCTTCAATACGTCGGTGGACATTCGAATTCGAATATTAAAATTAATTTTAAATATTAAATAAATATTTAAATTAAACCTTAGCACCCATAATTATTTAAATTAAAATTTTAATCAAAGATTAAAATATTTTAATTTAAATTAAATCTGCTTGTGGGTCTTTTTCAACTTGGTCCTTGATCTTCTTTAGCTTGATTTTTGGCCTGAAATAATAATAATAAAATATTATTATTTAATTTGAACTTGCTTCTCCTTCCTTGGGTCTTCATCCTTTGGGCCCTCCTGGGTATATAATATTTAAAAATAAATATTATAACCTATTGCTTTTCAAGACCTTCTTGCTTTTGGAAGAAACACTTAATGTCCTCAAAGATGACGAACATAGCACAAAAATGCTTTTGACATCAATGACAACAAAACTCCTCAAAATGTCCAATAGATACATGATAGAAGAAAAATAGGAAATAATTAAGACAACGAAATATTTGCCATCAATTAGAAGAGTTACATGAAACAAAGGAGAGAGAGAGGCAAAGAGGAAGAAAGGGTGAGGATATGGGGAGATACGAAGAGAAAAGCAACCCGAAGTCTTTTAAGTGATATTGATAGGGCATAAACCCTTTTCCATGAGGCACTCTCTTGGATTGAATCCCTTTAATCGTAGCCCACCAAGGATCTGGGATATTCCAAGAGCAGATAGATTGCCATTGTTTTTTATATCTTTTGTTCTAGATATTCTTCTTCACATAATCCAACAACAACCCTCTTTTACCAACTATTATCCACCAGGAGGCCATTTTGTTTCAACCGCACTTTATAGCCTATACTTCCTAGTCTCATCTACATCTACCCATAGGATGCTATTTATAACATGATTACCTTACCTTAAGCCTACATTTATGAGTCCCAAGGTTTCTTACTACAACTCTTGAGGAGAAGATAAGAGGCCTTGATAATTGTTGGATGTGTCCATTGGGCTACGGAGTCATGACAAAAACACATGGAAGAAATGAAAACTAGGAGGACAACATGGGGACAAAGGAGGAATGTTACATTTCCAAGATAAATTCTTGGGACCCTTTTCCTAAAGCAAAATTCTTGTAATTTCCAAAGAGGATGATGACACCTCATAAGTAGCTATCCATATGGTACAACTTTATTTAATTACCATAAAAATGTGGCATGCTAGGCACACTTGATCCTACGATGTATGTGTCATTCATTCTTTGAATCTATAATGGCCAGATCAAATTACGTCAAATTTGAGCCTCTGGTTGTATGGATATTATCGAATCAGGCTTAGAATTACGACGAGCTCACAATTCTTCTTGTTTTGTCTTAGCTCTCTAGTGCTCAGGCCCTCAAAACTTAAGACACCAATTATTGCTACTACCTTATTCCACATTTTGGGTGGTGACCTATCAGAGGATAGATTTTTGAGACTAACCTACTACATCAGTCCCGTGGATGATTCCTCTTTCTATGATGACCTCATTTTTTGATATGGCACGAGTTCAAAAGAGGAGATACTCATGCACGGTTGCGATGGATGTTTCTTTCTTTCTAACATCTATTCAGCTCTGATGGCTTTATCGTAAAGTTGGGAAAATATTTTCTCCCCAAATTGACATAGAAGAAGCGCCATATCAGGGATGAAGGCTTGAATGTAGAATAGGTTTGCTTGAATTGAGGACGGGAGGAGTAGGCTTAGAATCTTCTCCCAATGGCTTTTGAATCGAATGTTGAAGTCGACCACACTCTCAAGAGGGTTCCTCTTGATAAATGTGAACTAATTCAGTAGCTAGAAGGTGTACTCGAGTTCACCAAACACATTTAGGAGAGCTTTGACCAAATATTCCCATGCAAAGATGCTCCTAGGCTATAGGGTTTTATACCAGAGTCATGCTCTGCCCTAAAGAGAAATGACCAACAACCTGATCATCACATATTCGTGCATGATATTATGAAGGATGGCCAGAGAAGCCACATTTTCTAGGTGCACCTTCACACATCCACTAACACCATCATAATTTGATAAAAAATTTAGTGTAGCTTCAGGAATATCATGCAAATGGGGAAGAAAAATGGGACCATGGTCATTCTAGTCGGGGCAACTTGGCTGGGCCATTAAAGCACCAGTCCCTTAGAGCCTCTAGATTACACCACTAGGTTGGAGTCACTAGATGAGCATGCTTTCTCAACTAGCAAGGTCAGGGTTGCTCATCAGACCCTAGGTCCTTTAGAAAATGAAAACTTTTCAGCATAAGAAGGCAACTGATCTCATGATGTGGAGATATTGCTTAGTTAGAGTTGCTAGGTGATTTTCCAAGATATGGGTAAACCATAATATCACCAAACTCTTATTTCCTCAAACACAAAAACTCATAGAGTTCCCCAGTAGAGTCACCAAAAATTATTGGTGTGAAAACCAACATCAAAAGAGTGGGAGGCACACCTGAAGGTTTTCAACTAGCATTGAATTACCACCCAACCCGAGAGAGGCAGAGGCGATCGATCTTTGAAGAAGGCTGACTCCTAAGGTTCCAGCTAACTATGCTACAAAGGAGAAAAGGGGGAAAAGGAACGAGAAAAAAGCAAAGGAGACCATAGTTGAAACTAACAAGGACGGTGTATGGCTGCATCAAGACACACTCCTTCAACATCGCCATTGCAAATAGTAGTGAACCATCTAACATATCAGTCTGCCTCTATCACTTCTCTTTTGGCTCGATGTACAGGGATAAATTCTAGAACTAGCGAGAGGGTGCATGAAATCCAGGTAGCAAAATTATAGGGCTCCTACCCAATTGGCCTTAATAAAAATAAACCCTAATACCCAGTGGTGAATGCAAATTCTAGAACCATCCAATTAAACCCATGAAATCTAGATAGCATAATTAAGCGAATCAAGTCAGACAACCATCGTAGAAATAAATATTCACACAAAGGAAAAAGCAGAAAGAAAGATAAATTGAGAGACCAAACAGTGATTCACTATTATTTACAAGTGACGAAGAATTACATATGAACTGTAAATACCACATAGCTACCCTTTGGGATGCCAAACATCCCACTATTTATAGAAAATTTTACATTGAATTTAAATTACAACATTGATGGCATCATGTGGGAGGATCTTATCAGAATAGTTAGGAGATTTATTGATATTCTGTTCTTTAGAAGAATAACAACTATCCAGAGAAAGTTAGATTTTTTTGCATAGATCTCGGCCCTTGATCGCTCTTGTCGAAGCTGTTTGAGCAATAAGTTTTATCTACTCTACCTCTTTGAGCACCTAAGAAGTCTGATTGATCATCGCAGGCCATGCGTACTTCCATTTGCTCATTATCATCTCGTACCAAGGTAGCTGTGATTATTAATGAAACAAATTGAAACTTTCTTCCCCTTGACATCAATTTTGGTTAGGGATGTGCCATCTTCTTGGTCTTCGACTCATTGCATTTCAGGGACAGAAGATTTAGATTAGACTCTTGATACTTCTTTTCCAAAGTTTCATCCAGCTTTGGGGATGGAAACTTAGGACTTGTGACTATTGAGCCATAGTCCGATTCTTCTATCCAAGGATTTGGGATCTCATTATTTCGTCCAACGGTTGGGATGGGAATTTCAGATCTTATTTTGAACATGCCCTTTTCCCTATCTTTCGTCCATCCCTAAACTTAAAGATTTGTTTTGTTGTTGTCCACATATACCATCAATACTTCAAAATTGGATGACTCAAAACTTCACCTGCTTATTATAGCCTGATTATTTTCTACTGCTAAGTTGTGAGTGAAGAGGCACAAAACTTCACCCACAACTTAGCAGTAGAAAATGACTATGGATGTAATCGATTCCCCTATGTATAAAAAAATAAAACTATTCTTCTGAGAGGGTGTTTAAAAAAATGCCTTTAAACCTCCTACCAATAATCTTGGAGATGATTTTGTAGAGAGTATTACATAAGGATATAGGTCTATATTCTCCAAAGGATTCTAGGTTATGCTTCTTAGGAATTAAGATCAGGAAATTTGTATTGATAAACTTGAATACCTGCCCCAAAGTCCTTGATTCCTTAACCACCTTTAGCGTTCTTCCAATAGCTCATAAAATCCCACATAAAAATCAATTGACCAACCATCTAGATTCTAACATCTTTCCTTTATGTAAAGATTTAACTATAGTATATAACTTTTCCTTAATAACTTATATCATCAAATCCTCTTTATCTTCATCATTAACCTTTTTAAATAAATAAAATTTAAACTTAATAATTTCTTTTATATTTATTCTATTAAATTCTTGATAATTTTTTTTAAAATAAAAAACCTTTAATTCAATTATATTTTAAACCTTCTAATAATCCTTTCATCCTCCTCATATATATATCCAAAATAGTTCAAAGTCAAAAAGTTAACATAGTGAAAAACCAAAATCAAAAGTTAACATAGTGAAAAACCGAAGTCAAAAGTTAACATAGTGAAGAAACACCATTTAGTCTTACGTTTTAATGGATTTAGACGAAGGAAATTTTATGGGTTTCCTCCCTTCATTACGATATACTCTATAGTAGTTTCTTGCTCACTACATTATCTTTATCAAAGACTAAGTAATGTTGTGGTTGGATGATATTATTTGTGTAAAAAAATTTATATTTTAAATTTAATTTTTTTAAATTAAAAATAAAATATTGTTTTCATAAAAACAGAGTAAGCTCTAGAGGAATGTATTTTAAGGGTAATGCTTTTGTAGTTTTTCAAGCAGTCAATTTTGACGGTGTAAAAACATTTTCGTCTCGGCCAATCATAAAATATATCAACGCCGCCCAAACATACGTTTCAAACAAATCCCTAACAACTTCGGCTAGACGACAAGAAGTCTAATTAATTACCCACTTTCAAGGAACCTCCAGTTACGTTCTTACCTTATCTTAAACAACAGTAGTCTCATGGCATACGCCTTTCATATGTCGTCATGTCTCCCGTCACTTATGTACGTGTGCCAACAATTTGACGGTATGGGAGCGTGCGAGGATTCATTAGTTGACAAATATAATTATAAAAGGTTTATAATACGAACACCGAAGCTGTTGGAAGTTGTCTTCTACGAAGGTCCAAGTGACAGAGACAGAAATCGTGCTGAGGAGTAGAAGGGGCCGTCACAATTTGACGGGACATTAACATTTACTCTGAACGTACGAAAATTCATGCTGAAAATAAAATCGCAGTTGCTCAGCGTACGACTTTCCCCGTTATCTCTGAAGCATTTTAAATTATGGTCCTCAGTTCTAAAAAAATATCTAAACGTTGTATTGTGGATTAGAATCCTTTTCGAAGGCGCGCTGCCAAATCGAAACCGTCCCGTTGACCGCCAGAAAGGGATGGAAGTCACAGAGACAACATTAAAAAGTCAAATAAATAAATAAAATGTTGCTGACTAATCCTTACTCATCTTACGGAGAGCCTTAATTGTAAGATTTTTAAAGGGTTTCTGTCTTAAAAGTCTTCCATATGTTTGGAATTGTCTATAGCTCATTCAGATTTTTTTTTTTTTCCAAAACAATCGGAAACCATCACCATCGCTCACGACAAATGGAAAGAGAACTATGGTTTATATTCAATTGAAATACTTAACTAACATTTTGAAAATAATGTTAGTAAAAGATATTTTTGATGAGCAAGGTGCAGCAACAGTATTGTCATTGTTGTCAACACAGTCAGACAGATCGGTTGATGCAGTGGACAGGAGTTAAGAGGTTCTTCAGAGTATGTACAGTGGTTTTCCAAAAGATAGAAGTGGCCCATATACTAAAAATCAAAAGAAAATCACAAGGAAGAAAACTGTCGCGATATCGCGACATGTTGAGCAAGAAAGAAAAACTGTCGCGATATCGCGACATGTTGAGCAAGCAAGCAAAACTGTCGCGATTTCGCGACATGTTCGGAGAGAAAGCGCAAGCAAGCAAAACTGTCACGATTTCGTGACATGTTCGGAGAGAAAGAGCAAGCAAGAAAACTGTCACGATTTCGCGACATGTTCGGAGAGAAAGAGCAAGCAAGAAAGTGTCACGATTTCGTGACATGTTGGAGAGAAAGCGCAAGAAGAAAAAGTGTCACGATTTCATGACATATTGCAAGAGAGATTGTACGGACGAAAAAGTGTCACGATTTCATGACATATTGCAAGAGAGATTGTACGGACGAAAAAGTGTCACGATTTCACGACATATTGCAAGAGAGATTGTACGGACGAAAAAGTGTCACGATTTCGTGACATATTGTAGGAGAGAGTCCGAAAGAAAAAGTGTCACGATTTCGTGACATATTGCAAGAGAGAGAGTCCAAGAGAAAAAGTGTCGCGATATCGCGACATGTCGGGTTTTCGCGACCCGAAGGCAAGAGAAAGAGCTAAGGAGAAAAAGTGTCACGATATCGCGACATGTCGGGTTTTCGTGACCCGAAGGCAAGAGAAAGAGCTAAGGAGAAAAAGTGTCACGATATCGTGACATGTCAGGTTTTCATGAACCGAAGGCAAGAGAAAGAGCAAAGGAGAGAAAGTGTCACGATTTCGTGACATGTCGCATTTTCATGACTTAAGGAGGAGAGAGAAAGTAAGAAGGGAAGTGTCGCGATATCACGACAAAAGTAAAGAAGAAGAGTACGGAGGTGAAAGTGTCACGATATCATGACATGTATTTTAGAAGAGTAAGGAGGCAAAAGTGTCACGATACCGACAGGTTGGTAAAGCCAAGAAGAGTAGCAAGGAGGCGAAAGTGTCACGATATCATGACATGTGTTTTTGCATGGGTTGAAGCCAAGAAGAGTAGCAAGGAGGCGAAAGTGTCACGATATCGCGACATGTTGTGTTTTCACGGGTTGAAGCCAAGAAGAGTAGCAAGGAGGCGAAAGTGTCATGATATCGCGACATGTGTTTTCACGGGCGAAAGCCAAGAAGAGGACAAAGAGGCAGAAGTGTCATGATTTCATGACAGGTCACTTTGGCGCGAGCTAAGAAGAGAACCCAACCGAAATAAGATATGTGACAATTAACTGAAGTTCTATGGTAGTTATAGGGGCCGTTGTAGAAGAAAAACATGTAGCTAAAATAAGAAGAGTTAACTGAAGTTATACGACAGTTACAGGTGCAGTTGTAGAAGAAAATCATGCAGCTAAAATAAGAACAGTGAACTAAAGTCAGAACGACAGTTACAAGGCCAGTTACGGAGTGTAATCATCGAGCGACGGTTAAACTGAAAGTCATCAGTCGAAGACCAAACTTGAGCCATAACTATTAATAGGATGCATGAAAGAATACTGTGAGATAAAGGAAGTTACATATAGAAGTTTCTATTAATAAGCTGCATATGAAAATATGGAAGTTAAAAATAGAATCAAAATTTTGTTATAAAAGGAGGTCTGCATGGAGAATTAAAGTGCTGCTGAAAGAGAGAAAAAGTGTTGCAAGAAGAGGGTTGGAAGAGTGTCGTAAGAGAGAGTTGAGCAGAGTCGTGAGAGCCGTAAAAGTGCAGTAAGTAGAGCCTTTAGTGTGTGTGGTATTTTGGTGAATAGCGAGAGAGGTTGGGTTAGCAATAGACCAGTCAGGGTCTTGAATAAGTGAAGGCATTTTTATGTCAATCTTATAGCTTCAAATTTGTAGTCCAAGTAGGTGCTTGGAATTAGGGGTTGGTGCTCCTTTCTATTGGTGTAGATAAATTAGGGGTTGGTGCTCCTTTCTATGGGTGCAGATAAATCAGGGGTTGGTGCTCCTTCCAGTTGGTGTTGGTAAATTGATTGTAAAATTGGTATTTTGCAAAGGCTGGATTTGGACGGTAATCCAAGCAGTCATTTTTGAGGAGTAGCCAAATTGGTGAACCTCGTTACATCGTGTGTTGTGGAATGCTCTCTTGTGATACTTGCTTTATCTGACTTAAATCTTCATTGTTTCAGTATTAAGAGTTGTAGATTTGAATTTAAATAGCTACACTGATTCACCCCCCCTCTCAGTGTCATTGTGAGACTAACAATTGGTATCAGAGCCAAGTTCCTGAACAAGCTTAATCGGCTAAGGTGATCTTGGAAGTGAGACAATGGCAGGTGGTGAAGGATTCTCTTCAAACAAAGCACCATTGTTTGATGGAACAAATTACTCATTTTGGAGACTCAGGATGCAGACATATCTATGTGCTTTGGGATTCGACATTTGGGAGTCAATTAGACAGTGGATACACAATACCCACCACTCCTCCAACCGATGCTGTCGGTAAGAAATTGTTTGAGAATAACTCTAAAGCCAAAAATGCTATCATGTGCGGTTTAGTGGACAATGAACTGATAAATATTATGAGTTGTAAAATGACAAAAGACATGTGGGACAAACTAAGGAGCATTCATGAAGGAGATGACAAGATCAAGGAGGCCAAGTTACAAATGCATCGAGCTCAGTTCGAAGCATTAAAGATGAATGACGATGAGAACATAGAGGCATACATGCTGAGAGTTAATGGAATCATTAATGCGATTAGAGGACTCGACGAGGAAATGGAAGATGCTGTCGTCATGAAAAAGGTACTAAGATCTCTTCCCCAAAGATTTGATTCTAAAGTTTCAGCAATAGAAGAAGCTAAAGATCTAAATACTTTTAGTATGGATGAGATGCATGGTTCTTTGACTACATATGAGATGAGAATAGGAAAAACTAAACCCACAGACAGAGAAGCTGCTTTTAAAGCACATAAAAATATAAAAGCAAAGCAAGAATCCGAGGAAGAAGAGACATCAGATGAAACGGAAGCAAACTTTGTTCGAAAACTAATAAGGGGAAAAGGAAAATACAGAGGAAAGCTACCATTTAAGTGTTTCAACTATGGAGGCGTTGGACACTTTGCAGCTAAATGTCCACTTAATGAGAAAAACAAAAGTGATGAAGGTTCACATCAAGAAAGAAGTGACTGGAAGAAGAAACCAAATTTTAGAAAAGGCAACTTCAAGAAGAAAAGTTTCATATCCAAGAATGTCAGTCCTTCAGAAGACAGCTCTGATGAGGATTTTGAAGAAGAAATAGGTGAAGCTCTTTTCATGGCATTCGAAGAAGAAAAAATAGAAGAAAAATAGGAAGGTGATAAAAAATTTGAGGTTGAGGCTGAAGTAGATCTGGAAGGTGAGTTGGTCGTTGCACTTCAAGAGCTGAGTATAGAAAGGAAAAAGAATAAGAAAACTTCAAGAAAGCTTGAGGATGCCAATGAAATCATAACCAGCTTGAAAGTACAGATAGACAAATTTAAGAAAATATCTGAAGATATCGAAGTACAATTAACCGTGAAAATAGATGAGTGCAGCAAGCTAGAAGAAGAGATTGTTGGTTTAAGGATGCAGCTAGAAGAGATGAATCGAAAAATGACTTGCTATCACAAACTTGAAGGAAGTTCTGTGAAGCTGGATAAGATTATAAATAACCAAAGGTCTACAGGCATCAAATTTGGGTTAGGCTTCGTCGAAGCAGAATCATCAAATGGATCAAAGGCCATAACTATAGAACCCATAAAGAATGAAGACAAGATCAGGGTTGATCAAGAAAAAATGAATCATTCTAAAGAAAGCAATAATGCCAGGCACGAGAGGAGTATTGACAATGATGGATTCACCAAAGTCACTCATCAAAGGAGAAGAAGATTTATGGCTCCCACTACAAAATGGCAAAGACCATCACCCAGGTTCACTCATTCCTTTTTTGGTTATTGTTTTAAATGCAATGGTTATGGACATAAGATTTTTGATTGCAAGTATAAAGTAGGACAAAGGAACTTTTCCAGTAGAAATGTTTTTTCACCATTGATGGATTATGCGGTAGAATGTTATAACTGTCATAATTTTGGGCACATTGCAAGAAATTGTCGAAGTACATTTGCAGCAAATAAACATCAGGGAAGAAAATTTCAACCAAATGGTTGGAAACAAAATAGAAAATTTCTCGAAAAATAGGCACAGGCTACTGACAAAGAAAAGTCAAAACAAGTGACCAAAACTGCAATCAAACCAGAGTGGAAACAAAAGGAGCAACCCAAGGAAGAAAAGGAATCCTTGATTGTACGAGACAACATTTAAAGCACAGAACAAATCTGCACCATGGATACTTGATAGTGGATGCTCCAGTCATATGACGAGGGGACAAACAAAAATTTGAAAAGTTACAGAAATATGAAGGTGGTTCTGTAAAATTTGGAAATAATGATGGAGCTAAGATAGTTGGCAAAGGATCAGTTAAGATCAGTGACGAAAAAATCAAGTCGAAAGAAGTCTTGTTTGTGATTGGTCTGAAGCATAACCTATTAAGCGTAAGTCAGATTTGTGACAGAGGTCATGAAGTAATCTTCAAGAAGCAGGGTTGTGAAGTCAGAACAACAAACTATGGAAAGTTGATAGCAACTGGATCAAGGACATCTGGCAACTTGTATACTCTCTCTAGAGACTTCAGAAGGAGCATGCTTGATTGGACAGGAAGAAGAAAATTGGTTGTGGCACAAGAGGCTCGGTCATATTAGTTTTGACAATCTAGTAAGAATCAGCTCAAAAAGGGCAGTGAGAGATATTCCCACCATTGGTAAACCATTAAATAGCATTTGTGCTTCATGCCAAAAGGGGAAGCAAACTAGAGCCACATTTAAAACAAAAGAGTACTTCACAAGCAAACCTTTAGAACTAATACATACTGATTTATGTGGACCCATGAGAACGCAAAGCATAAATGGTGACAAATACTTTATGTTGTGCATAGATGACTATTCCAGGATGACATGGGTACTATTTTTGAAGCTTAAATCAGATGCCTTTGAAATGTTCAAGATTTTCAAAAAACAAGTTGAGAATCAAACAGGAAAAAGGATTAAATGTTTAAGATCAGATAGAGGAGGAGAGTTCATTTCAGAAGAGTTTGCAGAGTACTGTGAAAAATATGGGATTAGGAGACAGTTTTCAGCAGCAAGGACACCTCAGCAGAATGGTGTGGTAGAAAGAAAGAATAGGACAGTGCAGGAAATGGCACGGACTATGTTGACTGAGAGCAAAATAGCAGACAGATTTTGGAAAGAGGCGGTCCATACTGCGGTTTACATCCAAAATAGGTGCATGTTGAGGACGCATGAAAGCAAAACTCCGTATGAACTGTGGTTCGGTAAAAAGGCAACAACAAGATACTTTAAAGTTTTTGGAAGCAAGTGTTACATCAAAAGAACTGAAGATAATCTTGGAAAGTTTGAAGATAGAGTTGATGAAGGTATTTTCCTTGGCTATTCGACAAAAAGCAAAGCCTACACATGCTACAACAAGAGGCTAAAGAAAATTGTGGAGAGTGTCGATGTTAAAGTTGATGAAGGTAGGGAACAAGAAAGAAGCTATAAAGAAAACTACCCAATTTATGAAGAAGTTATTGAAGGAGATGATGAAAAGGAAACGGAAAAGAAACAGAAAATTGACTCAGATGAGTTAAGTAGTGATTCAGAAGAGGAAGAAAACAAGAAATTCAAAACAGGTAGCTGGCAGAAAAATCATCCTAGAGAGCAAATAATTGGAGACCCCACAGTTGGTGTTCAGACAAGAAGAAGAGTAGTAAGTAACTATTCTCTATTATCCAGCATTGAGCCCAAAAATGTTGTTGAAGCAAGCAAAGATGAAAGTTGGATGACGACAATAAATGAAGAATTAGATCAGATCGAGAAAAACAAAACCTGGGAGTTAGTACCAAGACACTGCAAATAAAAATATAATCGGTACTAAATGGATTTTTTGAAACAAATTGAATGAAGATGGACAGGTAGTCAGGAATAAAGCAAGATTGGTCTGTAAAGGCTATGCACAAGTTGAAGGTATTGAATTTGAGGAAACCTTTGCACCAGTGGCCAGACTAGAGGCAATAAGAATGTTTCTGGCTTTAGCAGTTCACAAGAATTTCAAAGTTTATCAAATGGACGTGAAATCAGCATTTTTGAATGGAAAACTTGAAGAAGAGGTCTATATTGAACAACCAGATGGTTTCCAACTCGGTGATAATCCCAATTTCATCTGCAAGTTGAAGAAAGCATTGTATGGCTTGAAACAGGCACCCAGAGCATGGTATGCAAGGCTAGACAACTATCTTACTCAACAAGGGTTTAAAAAAGGTATGGTGGATAGCAATTTATATGTCAAAATAGCGAATGGCCATCTCATTGTCCTTGTTGTATATGTAGATGATATCATCTTTGGCAGCAACAATGATGATTCGTGTAAAGATTTAGCAATTAAGATGCAGAAAGAATTTGAAATGTCAATGATTGGTGAACTTTCGTATTTTCTCGGACTGCAAGTTAATCAAAATGAGAAGGGCATATTTATTTCTCAAGTTAAATATGTGAAAGAGATGCTAAAAAAGTTCACAATGGAGGATTGTAAGCCTGTTAGCACTCCCATGACGACAGGTTGCAAGTTGAGCAAGGATGACAAATCTCCAGATGTTGATCAAACCATGTACAGATCTATGATTGGGAGCCTACTGTATTTGACAGCTACCAGACCGGATATCTTGCAGGCGGTTTGCATGGTAGCACGATTTCGGGCGAGTCCCAAGGAGACTCATGTGACGACGAGTGAAGAGGATTCTTCGATATCCGAAGGGTACTATGGAGTATGGGTTATGGTATCCGAAAGGTAAGGACTTCACCCTTATTGCGTATTCAGATGCAGATTGGGCAGGATGTGTCGATGACAGAAAGAGTACCAGTGGAGGGGCATTCTATCTTGGAGATAGGTTGGTTGCATGGCACAGTAAGAAACAAGAGTCAGTCTCTTTATCCATAGCAGAGGCAGAATATATTGCAGCAACTACGTGTTGTACGCAGGTCTTATGGATGAAACAAACCCTGAAAGATCTTGGCATTAACTTCAGTGAGCCAATTTCAGTTAAGTGTGATAACACCAGTGCCATTAACATCTCAAAGAATCCGGTTATGCATTCTCGCACAAAACATATTGCTATCCGATATCACTTTCTGAAGGAGAAAGTTGCGGAAGGTGAGGTAAAGTTGGATTTTGTCCCAACTACAGAGCAAGTAGCGGATATCTTCACAAAACCGCTGCCCAAAGAAATTTTTGAGTACCTTCGCAATAAATTGGGAGTGGTTATGCTTCCCAAGAACTGACTAGCTATCGAAACCACATTCTCAGGGGGAGCATTTATATATTTGATTATCTCTTTGCTCATATTTGTAATTTTTGCTAACTATCATAACGTGTGCCTGAGAATGTTGTGCATGGACTCAGGGGGAGTCTGCATCAGCCCTTTGGTATTATTGTCAAAGGGGGAGAAGAATTACAAGAAATTGCATGTGTGTTGCCAACAATTCCAAAGGGGGAGATTGATGAGCAAGGTGCAGCAATAGTATTGTCATTGTTGTCAACACAGTCAGACAGATCGGTTGATGCAGTGGACAGGAGTTAAGAGGTTCTTCAGAGTATGTACAGTGGTTTTCCAAAAGATAGAAGTGGCCCATATACTAAAAATCAAAAGAAAATCACAAGGAAGAAAACTGTCGCGATATCGCGACATGTTGAGCAAGAAAGAAAAACTGTCGCGATATCGCGACATGTTGACAAGCAAGAAAAACTATCACGATATCGTGACATGTTCGGAGAGAAAGTGCAAGCAAGCAAAACTGTCACGATTTCATGACATGTTCGGAGAGAAAGAGCAAGCAAGCAAAACTATCATGATTTCATGACATGTTCGGAGAGAAAGAGCAAGCAAGAAAAACTGTCACGATTTCGTGACATATTCGGAGAGAAAGGCAAGAAAAAGTGTCATGATTTCATGACATATTGCAAGAGAGATGAGGAGAAAAGTGTCACGATTTCATGACATATTGCAAGAGAGATTGTACGGACGAAAAAGTGTCACGATTTCATGACATATTGCAAGAGAGATGTACGGAGAAAAGTGTCATGATTTCATGACATATTGCAGAGAGATTGTACGAAGAAAAAGTGTCACGATTTCATGACATATTGCAAGAGAGAGGAAAAAGTGTCACGATTTCATGACATATTGCAGAGAGAGAGTCAAAGAAAAGTGTCGTGATGTCCTGACATATTGCAAGAGAGAGAGCAGGAGAAAAAGTGTCACGATATCGCGACATGTCGAAAGAGAGAAAGAGCTAAGGAGAAAAAGTGTCACGATATCGCGACATGTCGGGTTTTCGCGACCCGAAGGCAAGAGAAAGAGCTAAGGAGAAAAAGTGTCACGATATCGCGACATGTCGGGTTTTCATGAACCGAAGGCAAGAGAAAGAGCAAAGGAGAGAAAGTGTCACGATTTCATGACATGTCGCATTTTCATGACTTAAGGAGGAGAGAGAAAGTAAGAAGGTAGAAGTGTCACGATATCACGACAAAAGTAAAGAAGAAGAGTACGGAGGCGAAAGTGTCACGATATCACGACATGTTTTTGGAAAAAGAGTTGAAGCCAAGAAGAGTAGCAAGGAGGCGAAAGTGTCACGATATCGTGACATTGTTGTTTTTGCGGGTTGAAGCCAAGAAGAGTAGCAAGGAGGCGAAAGTGTCACGATATCGCGACATGTGTTTTCATGGGTTGAAGCCAAGAAGAGTAGCAAGGAGGCGAAAGTGTCACGATATCGTGACATGTTGTGTTTTCATGGTGAAAGCCGAGAAGAGGACAAAGAGGTAGAAGTGTCACGATTTCATGATAGGTCACTTTGGCATGAGCTAAGAAGAGAACCCAGCCAAAATAAGATATGTGACAGTTAACTGAAGTTCTATGGCAGTTACAGGGGCCATTGTAGAAGAAAAACATGCAGCTAAAATAAGAAGAGTTAACTAAAGTTATACGTAGTTACAGGTGCAGTTGTAGAAGAAAATCATGCAGCTAAAATAAGAACAGTGAACTGAAGTCAGAACGACAGTTACAAGGCCAGTTACGGAGTGTAATCATCGAGCGACGGTTAAACTGAAAGTCATCAGTCGAAGACCAAACTTGAGCCGTAACTATTAATAGGATGCATGAAAGAATACTGTGAGATAAAGGAAGTTACATATAGAAGTTTCTATTAATAAGTTGCATGTGAAAATATGGAAGTTAAAAATAGAATCAGAATTTTGTTATAAAAGGAGGTCTGCGTGGAGAATTAAAGTGCTGCTGAAAGAGAGAAAAAGTGCTGCAAGAAGAGGGTTGGAAGAGTGCCGTAAGAGAGAGTTGAGCAGAGCCGTGAGAGCCGTAAAAGTGCAGTAAGTAGAGCCTTTAGTGTGTGTGGTATTTTGGTGAATAGCGAGAGAGGTTGGGTTAGCAATAGACCAGTCAGGGTCTTGAATAAGTGAAGGCATTTTTATGTCAATCTTATAGCTTCAAATTTGTAGTCCAAGTAGGTGCTTGGAATTAGGGGTTGGTGCTCCTTTCTGTTGGTGCAGATAAATTAGGGGTTGGTGCTCCTTTCTGTGGGTGCAGATAAATCAGGGGTTGGTGCTCCTTCCAGTTGGTGCTGGTAAATTGATTGTAAAATTGGTATTTTGCAAAGGCTGGATTTGGACGGTAATCCAAGCAGTCATTTTTGAGGAGTAGCCAAATTGGTGAACCTCGTTACATCGTGTGTTGTGGAATGCTCTCTTGTGATACTTGCTTTATCTGACTTAAATCTTCATTGTTTCAGTATTAAGAGTTGTAGATTTGAATTTAAATAGCTACACTGATTCACCCCCCTCTCGGTGTCATTGTGAGACTAACAATTTTTTTTATTAGATAACAATTTAGTTTTGAAAGGGATTTAGATAATAAAGTTATTAGAGAATATTTGAATCGAACGAAACAAAGAACTTGATGAAAAAATTAAAAAAAACCTGTGACACTAAAGGTACTTCCCATCACGTTGCTTAAGCACCAAACCACAAAAATTACGGAGAGACTCTAGGAAACTAGGCACAATTCGAATCACAACCGCAACAAACATAATGGAGAACCATCTCTCTGAAGGGCAAATAAAACAACTCAAGCCCTTGAAAAAAACCTTCAAAGAGAGTTTGAATAGTTTGCAAGGGGAATTGATTCTGTGAAAAAAATAAAAAGACATCCATCTAGAAAAACATAGCAGACTTGAATCTCTCCTGCAGACACCCAAGAAAATGAGCAACATGAGATTGACAACAAAGAGCGGAGTGTCAATAAAAAAGCACTAATGTCTTAGGTAAGGATGGTTAGATCCAATCACACGGAAATGTTGGGAGGAAATCAAAAAAGCCACCAAAACCAGCCACAAGAGGCAATGTTGGGAGGAAATCAAAAAAGCCACCAAAACCAGCCACAAGAGGCACTGCCACACAAACCAAGACTGAAATCTGTAAAAAAAACACACCACAAGAGCTGAGGTGACATAAGACAAACCAAAAAAGCACAAGGTCAAAGGAACAAGAATTCCCAAAGAGCACATCAGCTGACTCAGCGCCAACACGACCACCCAAGGACTAGCAAGGGGAGGTGGGCCCATGATAGAAAATAAAGTCCAATCAGATGGACGAAGGGGCACCCAAACATAACATTAAGAAAAAGGGTTTGAAAAATACCAAAGCCTAGTATCTAGCCCCTTGGACCCACCACCCAAGAATTCATCCAAAGACTCATATGAGCATAACCACTACATGAGCAACCCCATAAGTGCAATGATTAGCTTCCAAACTGTGCCAAAAGAGTTTGAGATCAACCATTGTCATCATAAACCAATATTTGGAGACTGAAGGGAAAATCTACGACCAAAATCTTCAAGTTTTGTTGATGAATGCCAAGGTTAGCCATCCAGTCTGCCACATTATTACCTTCATGAAAAATATGTTGAATTTGCACCTCCTCTTTAGAAGCAAATTTTTTTTTTGCTTTAAAAATAATATTATCTATTGACCATCTCGGAGAAGAGACGAAATACAGTAGGAAAATAATGTTTAATGAATCCCCTTCAAAAACCACTTTTTGAAAGTCCATCCTCTCAACCAGAATTAGTCCTTGTAATATGGCTCTAGCTTTAGTGAATTACGAAGTTTGAGATAATAGATTATCCACATATGAGCCTACAAGAATCCCCCTCTCATTACTAATGACCCCACTAGCACCTATTGGACCCAGATTCCCTTTCAAGGGCTTGTCAAAATTGAGTTTGACCCACCCTGGTGGGCGTGGGAACCATTTCGTAGAGGCTTTCTACCTCCTCTAAGACTTCCAAAGACACTTGTTGATTAGGGAAACCAAGCTCGAGTTTGAGTTTAGCTTCACTTCCCCTGGTTACCTCTAAGCTTAGAACACCAAAGATAATATTCTTAATCGCGTTGACAACAATTCTTGAACACACTGATTTTGGATCTCTCTTAGAACTTCTAAAGACCCTCTGATTTCTTTCGTTCCCATAAAATGCCTCAAAAGGTATGCAAAAGTAAAAGTTTCTAGAGCCCAATTAGTCTAGAGGACCTGAATGGGGAAATCCATTGTGAACAAATGTCTAGAATAGACCAAGGGAAAACCCATTGAATGCCCATAGCATGAGAAATTAGATGCAACACTAACCTAAAAAATTGACATTGAGCAAACAAGTGTGCTACCTATTCCTCATTCATGCCATAAAAAGATAACATCTGCTTATCAGGATCGTGCCTCTCTTACGTAAATTTTCTATGGTAAGGCATTTGCTTTAAATAGCCAACCAAAAGAAAATGTTTACCTTTAATGTTAAATTTTGAGCCAAAACTTGAAGGGAGGAAGCCAGAGAGGAGATTGGGCAGAGAGGAGGTTATACACTGAATTTACCTAAAAATAACCGCTGCTCTCCTTTTTCCAAATGATGCAATCCCCCACATCTTGAGATTTCAAAACCTACAGTCTTAAAAAATTATCAATTGCACCCCAAACCACTAATTCATCTATGCTAAGGCTAGCTATTGGAATTTGCTTCCAAGATCTTTGCCCCATTGCCCCTAACCTCCGGGTGTCTTTGGATTTATATTTAGAAAATTCAAGTTCAAGAGTCCCTTTTAAAAAAATTGTGTTTGACCTTAAAATATTACCAAAAATGATAGTCTAATTTGTAGCAACCTAGTGCTTAAGGGTGGGCTACCCTAATTTGATTCCTTGAAAGATCCATTGAATTGAGTTGATTCCTCGAAGATTCTATTGACTTCATCTTTATCCATGAGACAAAGGATTATAGAGGTTGCATAAGCAACCAAAATATATATATTTTGAAAAGAATTTTTGACACATAATTTTAATTATGTGAAATTTTTAATGGAATATTTGTATAGTGATTTTTCATTTCATTTTAATATCTTCATACATCTTGTGTTAAGTAATCTCTAGGCACAATCATTAATAAATAATATTGGCATTTATAATGTCCTCAAGGGTCAGGTGGATTAGTAAGTGTTTGTATACCCAGGTATTTACCATGAAGATACCTAGGCTCAAACCTTAGGGGTAGCCTGTTTGTAAAGGTAGTAGTTTTATTTGAATATTTTGAGTGTATGTCAGATCAACAATGACAGTACGAATTTCGAACTACATCTGGTTTCCTTCAACCCGAAAAAACAAAAACTAGGTGGAAAAAGTTTGATAAAAATAATCAATTACTAAAAATAGTATAATTGTAATCAACTTTCTTATATAACAAACAAAAATATATCAACATTTATAATTTAAACACATGATTATATTATAAAATTACTAAACAATTGTCTCCACATACCTCTTATAAATGAATCTTAAATGATATCAATGGTAAGCGTGATGGAAATGCTCTAAGTGTGGAGTCCATTGATGGTGGATACTTTGCTGTTTTTAGGGGGTGCAAAAGGGTTGCAATTAAAATAAGGTTGGTGTCATTAGATAGTTTCAGTGCAAGTAGTGGTATCCTTTTGATAAAGGAAGTATAATAACAATAAAATAAAAGAGGTGGTGTGATAGTATAGAAAATATGAGATTAAAAAGGTTGTAATAGGCACTAGCTTGCTAACTGGACTAGCCATTGATAATTGATAAGGGTAGAATCTCTAGCCAGCCAGAATAACTTGTAAATTAATAAACATTTACATATTAAACTTCTATGTAATAGGTTATAAAGTTTCTCATTTTAGTGCTTTTAGTTTTTCTACGTTCCTTTCATAGGTATATGCAAAGATGATAGAGTCCAAAATGAACTTTTAAGTTGCCACAAAAAACGTGAGCAATAGGTATGTTTAAAAATGAAGGAATCTTTCAAGTCACGTAGGCTCTCGATTTATATTGTATTTTTTAAAGTAAAGATTACCTTAAAATGAAATATGAGTTTTGAAAGAGTTTTTTATCTTTTGTTTAATGTTTTAAATTTGAAAGAAAGTTACTTAGATTTTGGATTTATATTGTATTTTTTAAAGTAAAGATTACCTTAAAATGAAATATGAGTTTTGAAAGAGTTTTTGATGTTTTAAATTTGAAAGAAATATGATTATGGTATTCAACATGAATAATTATACCTTTGTTTTTACATTATAGATATATGATTTTTTTTTTAGTATAGTAACATAATATTAAGAATAAGGCGTGTATATATATATATATATATATATATATATATCGTAGCAAATAAATAAAGTTGAGGAATTTTGATATATTATTTCACATATAAGTAAATATATTATAGTGTAATTATATACATGTTTATTTTATATTTTACAATAGGATCATTAAATATTTTTATTATTAAGAAAATAATATTTGTGGGTATTTAAGAATTTTAGATACATGATTCATTTAAATATAGTAAAATAGAAAATTAAAAAGATGTAACCATATCATTGCAAAAGCAATAATAAGATGAAAATATTTAAGAGTTTTTTTTTTATAGTAATTTTAAAAAATTACTATAAAAACATGTTGAGATATAGAATTTTTTTAAATCCCATACTTTGATGTTATTTTATTTTATTACCTTTGACAACCTTGGCTTGCCCAAGAACAATAATCCCACTCCTATGTTTGGATAAGGAAGAAAAATACACATGCATTTTTTCAAAATCAAAGAACACTAACATATTAGTGTATATCATGCATGTTAGAAAAAAGTTCCATTATTTTTATTCTATAATGAATTAGATTCATAATCAAACTAAAGTACACATTTTTATAATACATGCAAGTTCTATACCAAACACAAATTTTATTGAATTTATTGATATAATATGACATTGATTCTAACATCAACAATAATTCATATGATATCATATAATTTAGTTTAAATTGATGTTATCTAATGTTATAACTTTTAAGGGTAAAATAATGGTCAAATTGGATTTTTAACTCCTGATTAAGCCATTGGTATGCATGTTGGGTTTACAATATGTTGTTGGTTTATTAGACAATATGTATGTAGTAGGATATTTTTTAACTTGGCAAGTCAGTCAAAAGAGATCATCCCTACATATATAATTTGGAAAGAGATCATAATCTAAATAAAAATTGTAATGTCCATGTTCTCCATATGTATTAACTGTTTGAATACATGCATATATGTACTAAGTATTTTAAATTATTACATATATGCACTATGTCTTGTTAGAGTAATCTTATATGTGGTACCTATAATTTGAATATAGGAGTTTTATTTATAATTTAATTCACTAGACACAAATAAAATTATTTATAGTGCAAATAAAAACTATAAACAACACAAGAAAAATAACCCTCTTGAAAATAGATGATATGATTATGCTTAGGAATACTTATAATGGAATAAAGCTTCTTAGAATGGTCATAATTCATTTTTATTAAAGTAAATCATATTGATTCTTGATTTTTCTATGAATGAAACAACAAAAGCAAAATAAGCCTCTCTTGAAAATAGATGATATGATTATGCTTAGGAATACTTATAATGAAATAAAGCTTCTTAGAATGGTCATAATTCCTTTTTATTAAAGTAAATCATATTGATTCTTGATTTTTCTATGAATGAAAACAAGTCCAATAAAAAAAATATTGGTCCTTTTGAGTCAATATAAGACTACAAATTGGAGGATACTTGTGATGTTCACCATGTTTATTGGGTACTTACATCCTAAAAATGTCCTTGCTAGCATTCATTCTAACACTATTTTGTTTATAGAAGTGGTGACATTGTTTTTGGTATATGAAGATGATCTCTCATGCATTACCTTGTTGGTTTAGGAAGGGTGATATGATTTTACCTAGTATACCTATGATTCACGATATATTTTTCAATGAGAATTTGTTTGACTAGATATAAATAACATTCTTTGTAATTTAAATAAGATATATAAATCCTACAATGATAAGTGATTCTCTATAACAAATACATGACATGAAGAATTTTTGGTTTAGGGCTATTTCAGCAAAGTAAACTTATAATCTCAATATAAATCATTTTACACTACCACTTGGTTGTTTAATATCTTATAGTGATTCCAAAATAATGTGTGTTTAAAAGACATACTCGTCTAGAAAATTGGTTTGATTAACATAGTATTTTTTAAGATTTTATAAAACCCTAGTTTTTTTTTTAAATTTACATGGTGGAATCGATAGCCGTCACGAATTTGGGCAGGCTGTCTAGCTTTTATGGCCGCCACAGTATTCTGCGTTGTCCGCCCTAGAATCCGCCACACAGATCTTCGTGCAGTCCGCCCCTATAACCACCATGCCATAATAATTTTAAACCTTTTACGCCGTTGAAAGCACCAGGAAAGGGACAAGCGTTCAGTCCGATGAGGCCCAAGATTTGAACCTTGGACCTCCGCCCCTTATGGGGTTTGGATGAACTAATTGGTCTACACCTCGGACCTTATAAAACCCTAGTTGAACATTTGATCATGATGATATTTCGTTGTGCCCTTGTAAACTACAATAGTCATGGAGTGATATATCAAAAGAAACATTCACTGATAAATAATATATTCATCATCTTTTCCTTAGATATTCAATCATGATTATCACTTATTTTAGAGGGTGTACTTTTATTTTGTTACTTAGCATAGCAAGTTGTTCTAATGGTTTTGAATGTATAACTAAGGTTCTTGCCATGTTGAGGTTAGAGGTTTGATCTCTCTCAATGTATTTTTACTAGTTGGTTAAATTGGACAAGCTCCACTTATGTGTTTTTTGTTTACCTCTCAATATGATGCGTTGGTATCTTGGTAATTTGAATTATTTAAACAATAACAATCCAAAGATTATTGGTTTGAATCTTGATGACTTTTATATAATCCACCACTATTGGTTGATTTGTGTGTTTAAAATATAGACAACATCATAAGATGTATATAGGCTCATTAGCTAGTTGGGCTAACACTAAGGACCTGTAAGCTCAATGTCTATACTTAGAGAATATCTTAATACTCCTTGTATAGCATAAATCTATGGTAGGATATATTTTATTGACATAGATTTTATGGACAATGTTGCCCCTTAAAGTTGGTTGAAATACTTTTACTATATAAATATGCCCTCTAAAACTTAAAATTGAGAAAATTATCTAACTTCAATTTTCTATTTTCCTAGTTAGAAGAATATTTATTAATCAAATTACAATCAAAGATACAATTAACTTCCACATCGTAGTATAATAACCATTCCATATATAATTCAAAATTCCAATTGTAGTTATTTTGAAAATATTTTTTATTATAAAAAAAAAACATATGCATATATAAGTGTTTGGATCCTTTGTCTTAAATTACAAAAAATTTAATACTTTTGCATTGATGCTAGTGGCTTGTCTTATTTTATTAGTAAAAAGTATAATTGTATAGGAAATTTATGGAGCATATGTTCATCAAACATATTAAAATTAGAGATAATTGAAATTCACTTGGTGGAATACAAGTGGTTATTTAATTAAGATTTTGTTACCACACACTACCCTAACAACCATTGGAGGTAAAATATAATTTTTAATTATGGTTGTTTTGGAAATATTTTTTATTATAAAAAAGAAAACTGCTAGAGGGAATAATTGATTGATATATAAGCATTTGGTTCCTATTTTTTTTAATTACATAATTGTTTTAGGTTTTTGCATTGGTGCTAGTTGTTTTGTATTATTTTACTAGTAAAAAATAAAATTGCATAAGAATGAAGCCAAACGGATATAAAATTAATTGCAATTCAATCACGATGAGAGAAAACGAATAGGATTCAAAATATATTCTTGCCACTTCAGGAGGTCTAAGTCCTTCGTGACTAAGGAGGGCTTAGTCCTTGCAAATATGCAAATTAGTTCAAGATGAAAAAGATGATAGATTGTAAATCAACCTACAAATATATATGATAAATCAATAAATCGGTGAACACTTGGAAATATAGCCGACTATCTATATTAACGTTGTGACATGAATACCCTCCTTGGAAAGCTTTATCCTCAAAGCTGGAAATTACTCAAAGATACTTTTTGTTTCCCATGTAGAATCTTCTACTGGTAGGTCCTGCCATTTGATTAGAAATTCTTTGATGTGACGGGATTGAAGAATACGTGATCTGCTTTGCAATATTGCTTATGGTTGGAGATATATGCATCCTTATTCATCAAGTACTAGAAGTTATAACTGGGAGTATACTTTTTTTCCTATCACCTTCTTAAGACATGAAACATGAAACACTGGATGTATGGATGAGGAAGGAAGCTCTAGCTGATATGTCACTTCGCCTATGTGGTGCACTATCTTGTAAGCACCATAAAATCTTGGAGTTAACTTTTGACTAGTTTTGATCTTCAATGACAGTTGTTTTTTGAGTTGCAAACATAAGAAAACCATATCACCTATAGTAAATTGTCTTTCGAAACAGTGTGAGTTGTGTTGTTGCTTCATGCAAATTTTGTGCTTGGACAAAATTATCTTTGAGAATGTTGAGCATTTTTTGTCGGTGCTGGAACCAATCATCTACTTGGGCCACTTTGGAAGATCTTGGAACATAATCTGCTATTGTTGGTGGTTTTACTCCATACAATGCTTCAAATGGGAACATCTTGATGGAATAATGGTACAAATTGTTGTACCACCATTCTGCTGATGAAAGCCAATGACTCCATTAATATTGTTTATCTTGAGCAAAACATCATAGATAGGTACCCCAAAATTTTTTAACTATTTTAGTTTAGCCATTTTTTTGAGGATGGTATGCAGAAGATATATTTAAATTTGTACTACTAAGATAAAATAATTCTCGCCAAAAATTACTAGTAAAAATGGGATCACGATAACTTACTATACGATCCTAGAAAACATACACCTAAACTATTTATAACATTATACCAAAGATAAAATAATAAAACATAGATGACAATGAATTGAAAAAATATAAGCTTAATTTTATTAATTCATTGATAAAATTTGGTTACAAGTAGGTCCCTCTTAGGGATACTAATTTTTGATACAATGATTACAAATATGTGAAGCCCCAAATAGGGGTGATGCAATCCACATGTCTTCTAGACTTGACATGTATTGATTGAGGGCTTATCGATACCTCCTCCTCACTGATTTGAAGGAAAATGATGTCAAGAATACTTTGAAGTTGCCAAGAACCTGTAATCTACATGCAAGAAACAAAAAAACACAATTAGGAGCATATGAGGCCTCTCATGATGAGGCTCTTATCAAGAAATTGTAAAGCATGTGATAAAAATTGCAATAAAACATAGAGATATGCAAATATAAGCAAATATGCATGAAAGAATGCTAAAATAATGTAAAGTATGCTTGAAGATAAGTAGATCTAACTAATCTAGCATCAAATTTGTAAGAAAAACAAGAAATAAAGCTAATCTAAGGAGATTAATTGAATCTAGAAAATATGACTAAATCAAGGTAAAGCTACCTCTAATATTGCTAATTGATCGTGCAAATGAAGTAGAAATGATAGATCTACCCTAAGTTAGGCTAGGAAAGCATGAATAAACAAGAATATAGACTAAAACTAAGTAAATAATGTATCAAACCCTATCCGCGACTACCATCGACGATGAAGGCCTACAGACCGCTGTCAACGACAACAACCGTAAACTGAAACTTCTGCCTCTTGAATCAAGGTCTACAATACAAAATTCACCATTTGAATTGATGGTCAAGGGTTGCCTAAGTGTTCTGGAATGGATTGGTAGTGTAATTCATCTAGATTTGTAGTGGATGAATGTCAATTGTCAATATTACTCCTCAAGATCTTGAGATATCCATTGCTTCAAACGTAGTCATAATTCTCCAAATGGATAGCAAGTATGCACTCCTTAAATATTGCAAGTGGCTATCTAATTTTGCAGGGCCTCATTGCATAAACCTTGGAATCTTCTCTCTCTCTCCCCAATTTGGAGGGGAGGTCTTATAGCCTCCCCAATTCCTCATCCTAGCTTCCTTGAGAAGCCAAGATCAAGAAATGGGAGGTTGGAGTAGTTGGAAGGAAGCATTCAGAAGCTTCCTCACCAAAAACCACTCAAAATTAGTTGCTCTGATCGTTACAACTAATTTTTGGCTTGACCCTCAAGGCTGATTTTGTTTCAAAGCTAGCCACTCTCACTTAGGGTGGGTAGATTGTATCCTCTCTAAGCGTCAACGGCTGGTCTAGCAACTACTCTAATCGATAATAGACCACCTAAAGTCATATTCTAGATTGCATGATTATCATTGATCTGATCAATATTAGATGCCCCAACCATGAAAAGGATGTGCATTTCCAAATCATTACTTCCAACTGGATGAAAGGTTTAATTTGTGTAAAACTTTAAACCTTTCTGAGTCGATTGGTTCGATTTTTCTTAGCATTCGCAATGGTGCAAGGGTCAAAGTTGACAAAGCTTTAATTTTAGCATATTTGATTTTTACACCAAGAAGTAGGGTAAGCTTAAAATAGCTTTTAGCAATGATTCATAAGACAAACGTGATTAACTTGATTAAGTTGTCAATTGTTGACTTTGATTATAAATTTGTTATTATGACTACCCCCTCAAGCGACAAGTCAATGAGGGAAGGACAATCTATAAAGTGATGAGTCACTTGACCAAGATGAATAATTTGGATGATTTAAGAGTTTTGCATTGTCATATGGTAGGTCCTATCACAAGCATGATTTAAACCCTTAATAGTAATTGTACATCTTTATCTTGCAGAGCAGTTTGGATAAAATGGCTTTCTTAGGAAATCAAGATGATAGCAATTCCATGTAGTATGTGGTGAATCACTCGATGATATGATGAAAATTTCATAGAAGAAATGAAATTAATACCTCGTTCACGTGGTGCAGTTCGATCACCATGGCCTTCTTTGGGGTTGAAGTGAAGCATTTCAATTCAGCGATGACTGATTTGTTTCAAATGACCTTATGGTTATTTACTCATCTTGCCAAATTGCATGGAGCACAAATCACTACAACTGCCAAGTATAGAGGTTAAATAAATAGGTATGAGGTGCATTTGAAATTTATTGTTATTTGAGTTTTTTGTTAATTTTGATGAGTTTGCAATTATTTTTGGAACTTTAATTTTATGATTTTTGTCGTTGTTTTACAATTTTTGATAATTATGGACCGTTAGATATGCTTATTTGTCCATTTTTGAATCCTTCCATGGTGAGAAATTAAGGGTATTAATTGTTGCTTCTCAACCGTTGTCAGCATAGGTGATTCAATTTTGAAATTTTGTGGTCGCTATCAGCATAGGCGACCCGCACTTGCTAGTCGTTGATGCCAGTAGTGGCCATGGAAAAAATGAAATATATAAAAAGAAAATTAGGGTTTTCAATTCATTATTTCCAGCTATCAATTTGCACAATGAGCTATGAGAAGAAAAGTGAGAAAGTGACCCAAAATTTTGTCGATGTACCTGACACTATGGCGGAGCACGACGAGGCTTCTGTGAGCAGAGGAGCCAGAGCTTCACAGGTATTTCTCAAACCTTAGCTTTGTTAATTCATGGGTAAAAATGAACAAAACTAAGAAACTGATAAATAAACTTCACTAAGCTTGTTGGTAATGAACTGCTCCCATAGTTAGGCTTAGAACTAGGCTAATTTATGTGGGTTTCCTTTAGTTTTAGGTTTTTTCAAATTTTTTTGGATTTTGGGTGATGGAAGATGTCATTGACGTGCTGCCTCATGACCCCTATCACTCAGGATGGCCCCCAATTGGCAAAGAGGGGTTGCTATCACTAAGGACAGTCGGTTTGAAACTCCAATGGTCAATTTTTTTTATCATTGGAAGCTAGCCATTATCAACATCGATGACTGCTATGATAACCAATGTCAGCTTAAGCGACCGCAAGCCTTAGGGAATTTTTTTGATTGTTTTATTTATTTAATTATTTAAGTGCATCTGATTAGGTATTTTATTTTACACATTAGCTCTTGTCTGCACAGGCTTGAGAGCCTAAGTTTTTAGCCAAGATACTTTCCCTCATGGTTCACATAGATTGGGATTGGTTTGACGCATGGGACCTGATGTATGTTGCTCGATTGCTGATGATGATGTCAGATTAGACTTACGCCACTATGTTGGCCCATAGATGGGACTATCAAACCAAAACCTTTCATATACCAATGGGAGAGATGACCATTACACCCAAGGATGTCTATAGGATCTTTAGGATCCCTTTCAATGGATAACCCATCATATCCTCACCGATTGTACATAGTCCAATATGTTTTGCCAAATGTTTTGGCTATGAGGCACGTGCAACCTTGGTAGATATTCAGCATGGAGGATTTCCTATCGCCCATCAGTATCAAGCTAATATATTCACATGGTGTTAGGACCTTTTGATACACATGATTTACAACATGCTACATCCAGATACATCAAGAACAAGGTTCCCATGAAACCTCCTAGCGATGGTCCAGGATCTGATAAACAGTCCTAGGCCGATCATTATGGCTTGGGGAGTACATTACTAGCATAACTCTATGATGAGCTATACAAGATCCAGTGATGGTATCATGATAGGATTGCTTGTAGCATACTTCTATAGATATGGGGCTGGAAGCATATCCGAATAGATCGCCCAACAGGCCTACCAAGGAGATCACTACTATTGCATCTAGGTCATAGTTTTATGGAGCTAGGTAGCCCCTAGATGTAGAGGAGTTGTAGATTCACCATCATGTAGGGGACTTGGCACACTATGTAGGCTCCAAGGTTATGCATAGTGGCTATTTTCACAAAATTGGCTAAAATTAGGATTTTTAAAATTTGGAATTGGCTAATATTTGGGACCCTTGACTAGGGTCCATTAGCCAAAAATTCTTGGGTGCAAATTTTTTTTGGGGTCGATTCGCCCCAATTTTATAATAACTTGACCATTTTAAGTTTAAATTTTCAACATTGCCCCTAATAATAGTGAACCTTCTACATGTGTTTCAAAAATATTCACTTGGATTTTGAAACCGATTTGCCAAATTTTTATAAATATATTTTGGGGCCGACCCCTTACGCATTGCCTTGGTAGGCTCACTAACTGGGCTACAGGCCTGCGATATCATATGTTTTGGGTACTGAATTACACCAAGTTTTCACTCAATACTGTGGTTTTCTATCTTTCTACTTTCTGTCCAAGATTGCACCCGATAGATGCAGCTCAGAACTCAACATTGGATGGACCAAAATAGGGTTTTCTGATCCAACCTCCAGAGTAGGCTAGTTCCTTGTCAACTTAGCAAGTTTTTGACATAATTATGCTCACTTAGGGTTTGGATTAGGGTAAGAGAAGGTTAGAGCTAGAGAGATGTGGATAATAGTGGATGGATAGGTTAACAATATTGCACTACCATAAAAATCTCCCAAAAAACCATGCTAAGGACATATACTCATATCAACATTTATCCCAAAACATATTGTTTCATATATTAAAGCACAACAGAGAAATGTTGTAGCAAGCAATTTCAATATCCAAGGAATGATAATCCAAATAACAGAATTCACCAAACACCTAGATTTCATAGAAATGTACTTCCTAACCACATAGAACGAATTCAAAAGCAGATTTCAATTACTTATAACAAATAGTAATCCAAAATTCAGCACAAACTAACCATCAAAGAATTTACAAAAATGCAACTAAGAAATCCGAACCTCTGACATCAAACATGAGAATGCGAACTTGAGGTGAAGATCAATGTATTGATCCTTTCATTTAGCTCTTTAGGAATATTTATAATGGTACAGGAAAACACACTAGAGCCGACCCTTAAAAATAAGGGTTCGACCTCTACTTATAGTTTTCTCATTACAATAAACAAGAAACAATACCAAAGATCTTGTTACAACAACACAACAAAGATATTTAGCTGGCATTAGCTCATTGGTCCGTCCTCCGGGAATTCTGCTAAAGGAAAGTCCACCATGGAAGCTCGGGGTCTCTGCAACTTGTTGATCGCTCAGTGGAACTGAAGTTCAGACCATTAAAGATCATGCATCTCCGTCGATCCTTCTTGGGAGTGAATTACCACCGTCGATTTGTAATTGCCTCTGGTTTGATCTTCTTAAAAAACCCTCGACGCTTCATCTTCCAATCGACTATTACAAATTTTGATGCAACAATATCTTTTAAACCACCAAGATTTGGTAGCTTAACCTCCATCATTGATTCTCTTCATCACATGATTCAGATTCAATCCGACATAAGCTAAATGCCATTCTACTTTAAAATTGATGATGTCATCCTTTAATCAAAAAGAGTGGAATCTCCAATCCGAATATCTGATATCTGAACATCAAATCCACTCTAGGATCTATCATATTCAGCATTATATTCTTCAATATGCATTAGAATATTGATGACATCACCTCTTTCTTATAGCCTTTGCGAATTTCATTCTAGATAGAGCAAATGCTAATCACCAATCCAGGTCCGGATCTAGTCACATACTTCTTCCATTACGAATCTACACTTTGGTTATTCCGTCGTTCCATCTTATCTTCATTCCAAAAAGGAAAGACTTGTTCATTCCTCGAATCACCAATCTATACTTTTCTACCAGTGACGTCATCATCTCCTTGAAACTTTTACAGATTTGAAGGTAGCATTAATATGGAGCCGAAAACAAAAGGACCTTCCTAGAATCAAATATTAAATATACAAAGATGCCATTCCACACTTTTCTATCACTGACGTCATCGTCTCTTAGGAACTTTTGTGGATTTGAGATCTGCCATCATTTCGGAGTCGAAGTGAAATCACCCGAAATCACTCCAAACATGAAAACTTCACTAACTATTGAGCGGATTCATATCTTCTATCTCGGTTCGACTTCAAAGCATATTTGTAAGGTTTGCGGAATGATGATTTTATCACTTAGTCAAAATTATACAAAATTTTACTAAGTATGTGGTCATTTTGGGCCTACATTCTGGTGCCTCCTAGGTGGATTTGCTTGCAAAGCCAATCGAATCCAGAGTCTTATCCATTGGGCCTTAGGAGTCAAAACAATACTTATCTTTGAAGATATGTTTTAAGGAATAATTTCCATACAAACACTACCCTATGAAAGCTCAAATTCTTCCTAGAGGGTAAAGGTTCATATAGAAACCATACCAAAAACATCATAGAACTCACTTGTTCAACTAGAGACTGTATCCATAATATCAGTATTACTATTGCCTTCAAAAACTATACACAACTCTACCTCCTTTATAAGGCTTCATTTCAAAAAATACCTTCACACAAAAATGTTGCGTTGTAGGATTCATGCCTTTATTGCTTATTTCTAACAATTATCAGAGTAAAAATAGAAATACAAAACTGATGTATAGAAACACAAAACTTATGTATATGTACAAACAAAAATGAAATGATTTAAGCGTGAGCCCCTCTTGGAGTTGTAGTTGCTCAATATTATCCTCATTATTCTACAACCTCTTCATCCTCATCTTCTATTTCCTCTTCTCCTTATTCTTCTGGAGCATGTACTCTCTGGTTATCCTCACCGAAGGTGTCTCCAAAAAACTAGACCATTGATTCCAAAGACTGAAGAGCTTGTTTTTATGCTTCCTTTAAGGTATTTGATGTTTCTTTAAGCTGCTTATAAACATATTGTAGTTCCCCAACATCCTCATAATTAGAAGCATTCCCTCTAGTCACAAGATCCTCCATGAGATCTCTTAATCGAGTGTAATCCATAAT
The DNA here is from genome assembly GCA_028583015.1 of Wollemia nobilis. NCBI lineage: Eukaryota > Viridiplantae > Streptophyta > Pinopsida > Araucariales > Araucariaceae > Wollemia > Wollemia nobilis. The sequence goes on from JAQPPZ010004842.1 coordinate 9,131,775, forward strand.
CAGTTTGGCAGCTTGTTCTTGGGATAGTGGCTCTTCCAGTGAATCAATTCTAGCCTCATCCTGTAAGTTATCCTTGATGCTTTTTTGGGCTTCTTCCACATATAAAAAGTTTTGATCCTCCTTCCAGATTCCTTTGAAACCAACATGAATCATTTCCTTATTTATTTTAATGATGTCTTTAATTCCTCTTTCCATTCTTTCAAACAACAACCAGGCTCTCTGAACTACCTTGTGCTTCTTCATCACTATTTTGGCACCTACCCTGACCAGATTTCATTCCCTATTGGAAATTGGTTTAGCAGGATCACTAAGCCTACTTCCAACTAGCTTGTACATTTGTTCCGTTGGAATAACCATAGGCTATAACTCTACAGTGATTTGATATAAGTCCTTATGAATAGTAGAGAGCAACTGGCTGACATCTTTCACATAGTCGATTATGAGTTGAAGACCTGAACATTTTTCTTGAACTTCAGAAAGCAACTCCTGCTTTATCCTTTTCAAATCATCTTTGGAAAAACCTGAGGAGTTGGCTTTCTCAATCTGAAGCTGATGCTTTAAATTTTGAATTTATTTTGCCTGATCCTCATTCAGCTTCTTTTGTTCTTATAATTGGTATTTCCACTCATTAGCCTTTTGAAACCATTCTTGCCAACTCTTAGCCTCTTTTCTCAGAGCTTTATCTATTTATTTTTTATCATTGAGGCTCCTTTTAAGATTTTCAACTTGTTGTTTCAGCTTATCTACCTTCTATTTAGCTATATCAATTTTCACATAAAAGGTATCTAAGTGAGCCTTGGCAATCCCTAACTCATCCTCAGTAGGAAGCTTGCCAATATCTTCTATGATTTCCTCTGCTCTATAATACTGAGCAGTCATTTCATTTTCATGTTTTCTCACTTGTGAAATCATAGACCTTGAAACCCTTTGCCTAGTGACGAGGTTAACATACATATTTTTTCTTTGCCATCCTGTTGGAAGGCTAGGTAAGCTTATCTGCCCAATAGTCATTTATGCTATGAGTGGCTACCTGTTATTTTGATACAATAAATGAATTTGAAAAATCAGCAGCCAAAGGAGATAATGGCATCAAAAACATGAGGGTGGACTAACTTGATGTTGGTGGGGGTGAAGATATATTGACATCAACCTCTGTTACAATGGTAGAATATGTGATTACTGTTGCTATAGATATAGGTAAATTTAGAGAAAAAAGAACATGTCAGAACGCAGTGTCCCATGGATGGTGATAATGAAATAGATGAGGGTGCAATAATTATGGATATTAAAGTGGACATATCTGAAGTGGAAGGTGGGTCTTAAGGAGGTTGTGACACAATAAAACTGATAGGTACCTCCATAGCTACTGATGAGATGAGGGAAGAACTATGAGGTGGAGGAGGTAAATTTGCCACATTTTATTGACTATAAAGGGAGGGAAATACTTTTGGAGATTCATGGAGATGAAAAGGAGAAGAGGGATTAGAAACCATACCTTCGCCTACAGATGTAGGGTGTTCTTTTTCATCTTCTATCTCCAGTTGTTGTTCTTGTTAAACTAACCCTTTTGTATTAAAAATAGCCACCTCTTCAGCAATTTATTCCATACTCATTTTATGCTTCTTGGAAAATTCTCTCTCCTATTTTTTCGGGGCCCTCTTAGTCCTTTTACGAACTACTCGAAAAGCATCCATATTGTCTTTTAAATCTTTCTCTAATAAATTTCCTTGCACTTTCCCAAGAAGTAATGATTGTTCAAAAATGGATTGCGGTTTAGTTGATGTTGCAGGAGCAAAAGAAAGTGGCCTAAAACCAAAACTCTTATCCTTCTTCTTCCAATTAATATATTTTTCCTGAGGCTGCCCCCCTAGAGCTAAACATGAAGGCCTAGATCTTGTTTCAATAACAAGGGTATTGACAACATTTTCTTTATAATACCTCATTTTGCTCATCATCTTAGCCCCCTTAGGGAATTTCTCCACCTGCTCAGAAGTAGGACTGAAGGTTTTTAAAGAAGATTTTTGATTTTTAGAAGGCTGGAGAGATTCAGAATCGCCCTGGGTCTTTTCAACTATTAATACAATGTGCCTCACGTCCTTTAGTCTCCAAGTATCAATATTCTCATTATATATTTTTGAAAACTGCTTATCAATTTTCATTTCAAATTTAGATTCAGTTTTTCAAATTTCAACTCTCATATGCCACCAATCTATAATATTCGCATCATCCCATGGCCCCTTATAATCTTCTTCTTCTTGTTCTTCTGCAGTTTCATTTTTAGGGAACATTTCCTTTTTCTTTGTCAAATTCATTTTGGAGGAGGGCTTGTTTTTCTTTGTAGTTTCTGCTTTAATATTGTCAATCATATCCTCGGTAATTTGATGACTGGGCTTGTGGTCAAGATCAAAATCTTCAATATGCTCATAAAAATTCAACCATGGAGGTAACTGATCCATCTTGGAGATATTCCACTCCAAAAGAGTAGTCTCATTGTTATTCCTTCCCTATTCAAAATTAGCCCTAGGCCTTTTTTCAAATTTTTAGGCCTTATCTCCATTTAGGGTTTTATTTCTTGTAGTGAAAATATCGTCAAGATCATAACTCCACATATGAGGAAGATAAAATAGACCTAACCTATCCAGATATTGATCAATTTTTTGACTCTACCCCTTCTTGGTAATGGTGATATCACTCAAAGTGCGATGAGTAAGCAAAGACTTCCTTTTTCTCCTAAACCATATTTCGCATCAATGTACTCTGCTTGCCTCAAATATTCCAAGGCAAAGAGTCTCTCCATGACAAAGTGGGGCAAAATAAAATGTTTACCCATGAAACCATATAATCTGATGACCATTCCTTCTATTAACAAATACCAATCTCCTTCCTCTGCATCTTTCGTCCTCAGAATCTCCTTGGCCAGGGGTGGCAGTCTGGGGAACTTATCATACATAATTTTGAGGGCTGGCCCAAGAAATTCCAAATTGAATCTATAGTAAGATTCACTGCTTCTTAAATGGTTTATCCAATAGTAAACTGGTATAGGTTATTCCTTATCAGTCTTATATTTGACTAAAATCCATGACATTCTATCTTTAACAATGGCATAAACATCCATACCAAGTTTGAGCAATGCCTAAAACTAGGAGCATCAACACCCCTCTTCATGCTTACTAGCTGCTCATGTATCCTTTGGGCGAGAAAAGTTAGCCAGTCGAAATAGATCACCCTTATCCCTTTATTTTCAGCATCCTTTTCATACATTCTGTCGTTAGAGATACAATATGCAACGACGATTTTCCAACCATGAACCTTTTCATCAGAGTCCAAACCCTCCATGCAAGCCAACATAGAGAACAAAATGGGATTTGCAAAATTATTTATAGAGATGGGGACTTCAGGAAACTCTTCTTGGGGTTTGGTATTAAGCTGCTTATAAACCTAATTCTTAAATGACTCGTCGTCATTGACTTGCTTCTTTGTGGAATAAAACCCAGTCTATTCAACAACCTTAAAGGGTTTTGGTGCTACCGACGGGTCAAACCCTAAAGAAAAGAGCTCATGACAGAAAGAGGCAGTGATGCTAAAAAGGGTCTTGCCCTCACAGGTTTTTACTTCTACTGATAAAGCAACATTATTTTTGTATCTGTCATTCATACTCTTTCTTAGTCTCATCCTTTCAGTGATGGTCATCATTGTGTCTGCTATAGCCTCAGCTTTATCAAGGTAAGGCACCGACATCCTGTCGTCCAGAGTTTCAAACTCTGGAACATATTCTATGGCCTCCATGGGTGATTTCTTAGGAGCCATATTGCAGCAGTAGGACTTTACGCACTGTAAAAAGCAGGGATAACTTCATAATATTGTTGTGCTTCTTAACAACCTTGTGGTTACTAAATGAACCTTGTGCATGACTTCATTACTTTTATCTCCTAGAACATGCGTATCATCCGCCATAAATGTAGTTTCTGCGTGATATCTTTGTTGGCACACTTCACCATCCTTCCATTATTTCTTTGGTGGCTCAAATGTGGTGTCCTATCTTCTTATTGATCGAATTTTGAAATTGTGCTACCAGCTCATCATATCCCTTCAACTACTATTTGGTCCATGTCCAAGTTCATTAGAATTGAATGCAGGAGCACTCTTTAGCCTCCACGTGTCATATTGGAACTTGTTGTTCATATTTTGTCTGATTTCGCTCTAGTGTCTTAAGAACCTTATGAGTCTGCTTTGGTACTTGAAGCTTTCACACACGACACTCTACCTCGATTTCGCTTCGGCTATCTCCAACTTTGAGAGGTTCCCGGATTAGCACCATTATTTGTCCTTCTCTATGCGGGATAGAAACTGATAGAGCACTCCACGGAAATCCAAAATTAACCATGCAGACTTGAGGGCAGAATGCTATTTTGAAGAGTTTTACACAACACCGTGTGCAGAATGGAACATCACCATGCATTTGGCAAACACTTAGTCATTTCTTGCAAACTTTATTCTCTATTTTTTTTAGAATTTCTTTGAAAATAACTAATTACAAAGCGCAAAAAAGAAATCAAATACAAAGCGCAGAAAGGAAGGGGAAATATTTGTACAATGTATATACATATGTTACAATGAAATCACTTCTTACATACAGTAGAGCTTGAGGTGGAAACCATTCATCGGAATTGGTTGTATGTTTCCCTCTGGATCCTTCAACTAAAATACATTAGACTCTTTAGCTTCCACTATTTTGAAAGGACCATCCCAAAAGGAATCAAAATTTTCATGCCTACTTGGTTTTGCCCTGTCAACATTCCATCTGAGAACTGAGTCTCCAACTTGGACTTTCCTGAACTTGGCCTTTTTATCAAACCATGCTTTAATGTCTGATGAATACTTTTGAAAATGATCATATGCTTGAATTCTGCTCTCTTCCAATCGTAGCAAGTGTGTCAACCTGGTTTTTACTAGATCATCCTCTAATTCTTCTTCTATACTAACAAGATTAAGCATTGGGATCTCTAATTAAATCGGAAATACCACCTCTTTTCCATATACTAGTGCATAAGGAGAAGTTTTGATGGACCTTTTTTTATAGTAATCCTATCTGCCCATAGAGCATGGTTGAGAAATAGGTGCCAACTCCTTTTGTTACCTTCCAAATATTTTATCAAAATCCTTAATAGGTTTTTATTGGTAGATTCTGCAAGTCCATTACCTTGTGGGTAATAATTTGAAGTATTTTTAAGAGTGATTACTTGGCTCCTATGAAATCAGGGCCATTATCACTCACCAAAGCTTTTGGGACTCCAAATCTGGAAATCAAATTCTCCATAAAGTTGATCACAACTTCTTGGTCCGCCCTCTTTGTAGGAATGGCCTCCACCCATCTGTTAATATAGTTTGTAGTTGTCAAGATAAACTTATGCTCTGCTAAAGAATTGGGATTTATAACTCCTATAAAATCTAATCCCCATTATTGAAAAGGCTCCTCAACTTGAATAGATTTCAGAGGAGATGAAGCATTTCTGGTTCTTCCAATGTACCTCTGACACTTGTCACAAGCCTGGGTAAATTTAAAAGCATTATTGAACACAGAAGGCCAATAATATCCTGCTATTATTATATTCAAAGTTGTAACTCTACCTGAGCTATGACCACTTGTTGACCCTCCATGAAATTATTCTATGACTATTTTTTGTTGGTCCTCCTTCAAACATTTTAGGAGAATACCATCCATGTTTCTTTTGAACAACCCTTCAGGTAGTAATACATATTTTAGAGCATGAAGTCTATACCTCCTTCTTTGAGAAGGATTCATGTCAGGTGGGCAGATCCCAGTTTGGAAATACCTGGTCATTTGCTCGATCCAATCAGAATCTGAAGTGTGTACAATCTCTGTTTGATTCTCTTTTGTTATCTGACAAGCTATCATTTTTGCCAATGTTGAAGCATCTGTCAATCCTTGGCACAAGGTTCTACCTCTTACCAGCTTGGTGGGACATATTTCTACATCATATTCCTGGATCTTAGTAATCCAATCAACCCTTTTATCACATAGGTCACCTTGTAAGATAAAACTTCTTACATCTGGATGAACCACATATACTAGGGTTTTGCTCTGTACCAAATATTGTGTAAAATTCTTTAGCAAATTCATCACAACAAACACTTGTCTTTCAATAAAGTTATATTTTACCTAATAATCATGTAAATTTTGACTCCAAAATAACACAGGGTGTTCATCCCCTTGATTATCTCTATGGGTGAGTACCGAGGCATAACTCTCTTCAGCTCCATAAGCATAAAGAATAAAATCTTTAGTGAAATCAGGATTTATCAAGACTGGGGTCATTGCAATGGATTGCTTGATGACCTCAAAAGCATGCTTCCTAACCTCAGTCCACTTGAACTTTACATTTTCCTTGAGTAGTTCAAATATAGGCCTCACTTTCTGTGCAAAATTAGAAATGAATTTCTTGACGAAATTGATTTGACCTAGGAAGGACTGCAAGGTCTTCTGATTAGTAGGCAAAGGAATAGCTAGAATTTCTCTAATTATTTATGGATCTATGGCCATACCTTCCTTTGAGACCACATGGCCTAATAGTTTTCCCTCATGTAATACAAAAAATGACTTCTTAGGATTCAGTGAGATACCAAATTCTTTGCATTTTTGAAAAACCTACTCCAAATGAGATAGATGATCATTTTTATCATGAGAAAACACCGTCATTTCATCTAGGTAAATTAGAATAACTTTTTTATAAGTGTACCAAAGACATAGTCCATGGCCCTCTAAAATGTAGCTCAAACATTAGATAAACCAAAGGGCATTCTCTTATAGGCAAATGTACCCCATTTTGTGGTGAATGCTATTTTGTATTGCTCTTCGTATTTTACCCAAATTTGGTTATATCCAGAGTAACCATCCAATAGTTAGAATATTTCTGCTCAAACTACCACTTGTAATATTTGGTCAATCTGAGGGAGGAGGCAATGATCCTTGAGGGATACTTTATTCAGTTTTCAAAAATCTACACATAGGCATATATCCCCATTCTTCTTTCTTACGGGTACCAAATTGGCTACCCAAGTGGAATATTTTATTGGCTATTTTATCCTAGTCTTTAGTAGCTTTAAGAGTTCCTCTCTCATAATGGCTTCTATCCTCGGATTGACAGGCATCTATTTTTGTTGAAATGGTTTAGCATCGGGCTCTAACTCAATAGTATGTTGGATAATCCTTTTGTCATACACCTTAAGGTCTTCATATGACCAAGCCACAATGTCTTGGTATTTTAAGCATAAATTTTTAATCTCTTTTGCTTCCTCAGGTTAACATTGGATCCCAATATTGAGCTTCTTTCCTATTCTTACCTCCACTTCTTTATAGATATTTTTACCGACCTTCATGGCTCCAACCTTCTTTCTATCTTCATTGTCAAATAGACTTTAAAGGATGACCAATCCCCTTGGAATATGATTGTTTCTTAGTTGGATAAAGTCTTGTTGATCTATTTCCTCCAAGTCTTCCTCTTGGACAGTTGAGAGGCATGCTTCTCTTATCATAAAATCTAGAATTTGTTCATCACTTTGAAAAACCTGCCAAAATATCTGCTTTTATGGCACTGCAGGTCTGAAAATAATTTTAATTCCCTTGGTCTTCTTAGTTCCAAAATCTACAAGAGGATTGAAATTAGCTCCCTTCGTTGCCAATGAATCTGCCAGGTGATTCTCTTCTCTAGGCACAAAACTTATATTCAGGGCATCAAATGAATCCATTAGATCCCATACCCTGTTCCTGTAAGATTTTAAGTAATGGTACTTACTACTACACTTATCCCTTACTTGATGGACTATCAACTCAGAATCACCATATATGTTCAAAATATTGATGCCCATGCTTTTTGCTTGCATCAATCTGAGGCATAGAGCCTTGTAATCTGCAACATTGTTAGTACATGACCATGTCAGTCTATAAGAAAAATAATTTATCCCCTCTGACTATGATTGTAGAACCACACCAGCCCCTGCACCATTTCTACATTTAGCGCCATCAAAATGCATAACCCATGTTTCCTTGTTCCTTAGGGATTTATTAGAAATAGCAGGGAGTTTCTTTTTCAATTCATTTGTGATGTTGTATGTACCCATACCAGTTCTAAATTGACTATAGTCTTCTCTGAAAGGCAAATCATCTTCAATGTCTAGCTCCTCAATATTTTCCACTAGCTCAAATTCTTCCAAAGGATTAATATTGCACATATCTTATTCAATATTTTCAATATGATAAGAAACTGGTTTCTCAGGTGTTATCCTTATCCTTTTTCCTTTGAAAGGAATTACCATGCTAGAATAATCCATGTACATACATCCCCCTAGCTTTGTAGTAAATTCTCTTGAGAGGCATAACCCGAAATAGGGTTCTAAGTCCACCACCACTATTTCTTGCACCACCATTACCTCTATGCAACCTCATCAGTACATATTTAATAACCCCAACTATCTTGATAGGTGTCCCATCTAGTTGCAACACTCCAGGACAAGACCGGGTATATTCCATACCCATTTATTCATAGACCACCTTAGGCATAACTATGTTTGATCATCCTGAATCAATCATACAATTTTGGACTACCCATCCTTCCATTCTTAAGGATATGTAGAAAGTGAGAGGTTTGTTTTTTAGAATAGCAGGTGTCATTTCTTTCTTTTCTAGTGGTATATTGAGGATGACGGTGGTTGGTCTATTCTGGGGATTTTTACTGAGGGAAGCTTTAAGCAGGTCAATTTGGCTCAAAATAAAAAGAGTGTCATACAGGCTAGATTTTGATGGAATCCTTTTCATCCCCTCAACAATGTTGTACTCAAACTTGGTCAAGGATAGTCTTTCTAGTCCTTTGTATGGCTCACCATATTTCCTTTTGTATTTTTGGGTTACCTCTAATATTTGTATTTTGGTAATAGAGGGGAACCTAAGCCTTTCTTGATCCTCACCCTTGGATCTCATTCTGTCTCCTTCTATTTCTCTTTCGGGATTTTTAGGGAGACTATCTATATTCTCCTTCCCTCTAGCTTGAGGAATAGGAAAAGTGTCACTGCTTTGAGGGGGGAAGTCAGATTTCTTTTGAGAAGAGACCTAGAATTGTCCCATCTTCTAGGGGTCTACTTGTAAAGCTTTCTTTCCAGACCTTATCATAACAACAATCAGACTTTCTTCCTCTAACTCTTTTTCAACCATGATCTAATCAGGGTGCCATAATATATTAACCCTCCCCTTATGATTCCTTTCAACTTGATCCATAGCTTTTTGAACATGGTTTTGATACATCACACAATATTATGAGTCATGGGGGTCATTGCATACCAAACACCAAATATTTGCAAGAGTGGTATTTGCATAACACTCTGGCTTCTCATATGCTGCATTCACCCTAACCCCAGTACTATTACTAGGACCAGGCCTTTGATATTTGTTTAAATATGGGAATATCCTCTGTTGTGACCTTTCCTGATCTCTCTTTTCCATCGAATTCATTTTGTTACTCAAAGTTTTCATGGTATTTTGTATATCCAGAATAGCAAACAATTCTTGAGAAGGTTGAGAAGGAAGGAGAGGAAAATGAGGTGTGGAGGATACATTTTTAGACCGAGGAATTGAATTCATTTGTAGAGATGAATATGGTAAAGAAAGGGGGTCCATGTAGGAGGGCTTTGTGGATTGCTCATGGCTACTATTGGTTTCTGAGTTATAGGGCAATACTATTGGTTTCTGAGTTATAGGGCAACACGATTTTTGGGGGAATTCTTCCTACATTGATCAGGATATTTTCAGCATGGATGACTGCATTATAAACTTGGGGGAAAGTTTCTACTCTAGATTGTTGTGTTTGCAAACCTAGATTTGATCCCAAGGCACAAATATAATACATGTAAGACAAACATGCAGGGGGAATTATTTTCCATGTTTTGCTAAATCTCAAATTAAAATCTGAGATAGTTTCTTGCTAGATTTTTTGCATGGCTGTAAACTGATTCAACAGAGAAAAGGGATCAGTAGATTCATTAAATTCTTCTATGAAAGGCTCAGCCAATGATTGCCATGAAGTGATAGAATTATCTTCTAGATTTCTAAACCAATGCAATATCTTTCCACGAAAGGACATGGCTAGAATTTTGACAATAACATTTTCCTCTTTTATGTTGTGGATTGCTACCAGATTCAAGATATCTTGGTAGTGCTCATAAGATTTTTTCCCAAATCCATCATACATGGGGTTTGCCTTAGATATAACCTGGGGTATGGCATCCATTTGGGCTAATATAAGGGGCCCAGTTGAATCCCAGTTAGGGTACTTTTGTAGTGGTTGATTAGGAACCACATTTTATGCCATATTTTTGGCTGCAGGTATTCTTGGGGAAACTATTGAGTTTTCTTCCAGAATCTCTTATTATTCAATACAATGTTGATCTAAAATTCTAATAACAACCCCTCTTTGAGGTAACTCACAATGAAAGAAAGAATCAGGGTTGTTCCTCTTGAAATACCTGGTATACATGAAAGGGTATTGGTCTACAATACTTTTTTGGGGTCTTCTGACTAGGGAGTCGCTAGGTGAACTTTATTTTCTCTGCTAATAAGGTCAAGATAATTCACCAAATCTTGATTCCTTCGGGTTGAGATAACAATAAATCTTTATATGGGTTTCGTGTTCCTTGTGAACTGTCCCACCGAGCGTACCAAAAATTGTTGAGAACTAAATTAAACCAAGTTTTCACTCGATACTGTAGTTGTATATCTTCCTACTTTCTATCCAGGATTGCACCCGATAGCTGTAGCTCAACACTCAACATTGGATGGACCAAAACAGGGATTTCCGATCCAACCTCTAGAGTAGGTTGGTTCCTTGTCAACTTAGCAAGTTGTTGACACAATTATGCTCACTTAGGGTTTGGAGTTTAGGGTAAGATAAGGTTAGGGCTAGAGAGATATGGATAATAGTGGATGAATAGGTTAACAGCATTTCACTACCATAAAAATCTCCCAAAAAACCATGCTAAGGAGATATACTTAGATCAACAATTATCCCAAAATAGATTGTTTCATATATTAAAGCATAATAGATAAATGTTGTAGCAAGCAATTTTAATATCCAAGGAATGATAATCAAAATAACAGAATTCACCAAACACCTATATTTCACAGAAACGTATTTCCTAACCACATAGAACGAATTCAAAAGTAGATTTCAATTACTTATAACAGCTAGTAATCTAAAATTTAGCACAAACTAACCATAAAAGTATTTACAAAAATGCAACTAATAAATTTGAACCTCTGGTACAAGCAAACATGCTAGAGATGACCCTTAAAAACAAGGGTTCGACCTCTACTTATAGTTTTCTCATTACAATAAACAAGAAACAATATCGAATATCTTGTTACAACAGCACAACAAAGATATTTAGCTGGCATTAGCTCATTGGTTCGTCCTTTAGGAATTTCGTTGAAGGAAAGTCCGCCATGGCAACTCGGGGTCTCTACAACTTGTTGATCGCTCAGTAGAAATAATTTTTAGACCGTTAAAGATCATGCATCTCCATTGATCCTTATTGGGAGTGAATTACCACCGTCGATTTGTAACCGCCTCTTGTTCAATATTCTTTAAAAACCCTCGATGCTTCATATTCCATCTGACTATTACAAATTCTGACACAACAATATCTTTTAAACAACCAATATTTGGTAGCTTAACCTCCACCATTGATTATATTCATCACATGATTCAGATTCAATCTGACACAAGCTAAATGTCATTCCACTTTAAAATTGATGATGTCATCCTTTAATCAGAAACAAAAGAATCTTCAGTCCAGATCTCTGATATCTGAACATCGAATCCACTCCAGGATCTTTCATATTCTGCATTATATTCTTCAATCCGCATTAGAATATTGATGACGTCACCTATTTCTTATAGCCTTTGTGTATTTCATTCCAGATAGAGCAAACACTAATCATGAATCCGAGTCTGAAGCTAGTAACATACTTCTTCTATCGTGAATCCGCACTTTCATTATTTCGCCATCCTATCTTATCTTCATTTCAAAAAGGAAAGACTTGTTCATTCCCCAAATCACCAATCCACACTTTTCTTCCAATGACATCATCATCTCCTTGAAACTTTTACGGATTTGAAGGTAGCATTAATCCGGATCTAGAAACAAAAGGACCTTTCCGAAATCGGATATTCAATATACAAAGATGTCATTCCGCACTTTTTTGTCACTGACATCATCGTCTCTTAGGAACTTTTATAGATTTGAGATATACCATCATTTCGGAGTTGGAGTGAAATCACCTGGAATCACTCCAAACATGAAAACTTCACTAACTGTTGAGCGGATTCATATATTCTAATCCGATTCTGCTTCAAAGCGTACTGCAAGGTTTGGGGAATGATGATTTTATCACTTAGTTAAAATTATACAAAATTTTACTATGTGGCCATTTTGGGCCTACAATATGGAGGCCCTATGTGGATTACCCAGCATGGCCAGAGGTAGACAAATATTTAGCATAAACAAGGCATGATCAATGGGTCATTGGTCACAATGCAGGGGTGAGGGAGTTCTTCCATTTCTCCCATGTGACTAGGTAGTTTGGATCCAGTAGGACATCCCACTGGAGCTAGTCTTGTATCGGTGCATCCAAGCAAAGAGGGATATCCCAGTTCCTCAGGTGACAACTATGGTAGAGGAGGTAGATCCTCTTACAGTAGATGTTGGTATAGTATATGCTGGGACTATAGATGCATACATCTAGTGGTGGGTTACATGGCTATGGCAGGGTGGTGGCTGCCTAGGGCGATTTAGGGATGAGGCACATGAGGTGGATCCTGATGAGTGATGGGTACGACCTAGGATAGAGGAGTGGAGATAGGCTAAAAAGTAGGAAGAACTAGAGGAGGAGGAGGAGGTAGCTCCAGAGAAGTAGGAGTATCCCCTTCGAGCTCGGCTACATAGTGTAGAGGCAAAGCTTTAGATCACTCGATGATAGATCCTAGAGCGAGATACCTCTCTCACTATGACACAGAGACAAATGGAAGTAGGATAGGCCACATGGCACAAATATGAGGAGGAGAGGACCTCTCTATATACTTGTTTTGACTCAATATTGATCATGATAAAGCAACTCATCATGGAAAGATATGCTCTACGATCACAAGTTGTACCAACCACTCCAGCTGCGTAGGGGCCAACAAATTTAGACCCAAGGGCAGATATTAGGTGCCTACAGGGGCTCTTGGAGGATTGTAATGCCCAAATGTTGGTATATTCTGGGTATATTGTGTCTCTATAGCTTTAGATTAGGTTTTTAGGTAACACTCCTTGAGATAGGTCTACAACAAGGGGCTCTCAACGAAGTAGGTGGATCAAGTCAGGGTAATCATCAGTGTGGCTCGATCATAGAATAGGATCATAGATAGAGAGGACAATAAGTACTAGCTCTATACCACCTTGGAGAGAGGGTGGAGAGGATGGAGGAGAGCCAGGGGGTGCAGGCCCAACATGATATACCCTAAGAAATGTATCATTTTTTAGTGTAAGGTCTAAGGATCTACAATATTGTAGCCTACGGGTATTTTTGATGTACCTTGATGTACTTTGACTTACACACATATATGATATTACCTTTTGAGATTCATTATGTGTATTATGTGTGTGCTTTTATGTTCATGTGATGCAATATGTATGCAATGCTTAGATGATTTGATTAGATGCTATATGATGTGATGTATTGATGACATGCACTAGCTAGATGATGTATGATTAGATGTTGTATGATGTGATGTATTGATTACATGTACTAGCTAGATAATGTATGATTAGATGATGTGATCTAGATGTGTATATGGATTACTATGTATGCATATATGGATGCACTGATTTGTGTTAAATGCATGTTTAATTTTGATTTAATTATATGCATCTAATTTATGGTATTATGATATGGTGAATGCAATGTATGTAATGCATTATTTACATGATGGTTATCTAGTGTAAATGAAATTGTATGCTTTAATCACTTAAAACATAAGGAATAGATGTATTATGAGTTTAATAATCTAATATATGACACCACAAAATGTATAAGAGTCATGAATGTAAATGGTAAATCTTATTATAAGAACTAATCATTTAAACATCCATATGTAAATTGAGATGATGTGAGATGTATGGTTTTCTCTCATGAGCTTCTATAAATTAAAATATATGCACAAAATAGTCAGTGGCCATCTAAATATCATTGTTGATACCCATCCGGTATCTATCCTATGTTATACACACCCTTTAATAAACAAAACCTCATAACGAGCAGTTAATGATTGATTGATTGAAATGATTTGTTGCTATAGGGGATTGTTGAGGTTTTCCATGAGAGTCAAACACCCTAGTTGACTTATCAAAAGTTGTATAATGAATATACTAGACTCCTGAAAGAGAACATTTTAATTATGAAATACCATGATATTCATTATCTGTGTGTGTGCAAATGGATATATTATATGAGACAAAATACTACCTCATTTCTAGGCAGGATTCATTCAGCCCATTTTTGTAATGAGGATCACCAAATTTTCATCATAATCCTAGTTTTGGATGTAGTTGGACTAGACCACTAGGTAATACAAGCCACCTAAAGCTAGCTCATTTATGAATTCCTTAGAACTATCCCAATGCTAGGCATGATTCATTCAACCCATCATTGTATTGGTGATCCCTCTATGGTTTCAAGTAGTGACCATTCCAGGGATTCAAGCTCTTCACTCCCTTCTTTTATTTTGATTTATTTTGATACTTGCTCATATATAGTGATTAAAATCACTGTTTACTTTGTATTTTTGTTTTTATTTTGTTTTGAGCAAGGGATTTGTTTTGATTTTGGAATTTTTGCTCATTTTGATTTCTTTGGGTAGGGGGTGAGCTTGTCCTTTTGCCAATTATCCACACTCTAGACCATGCGCATCACAATATGAGTAAGTAAAAACCTTTCACTTAAGGTGACTAGGATCACTTTGTAGTATTCATATTTCCTTGTCCTAGTTAGGATTGTTAATGTGTTTAATCAGTGATAGGATTTTGAAATATGCTAGGTGCTATAAAATCTAGAGCTCTTCTTCAAAATCATAGCAATATTTCTACAAAATATGAGAAGATCACTAGGTATGGCTGAATGACCATAAAACCCTAGTATTCTCCTAGTAGCAATAGGAGGGATTGTGTTGAAAAACATAATTACTCATAAGGGTGATGGATGATGATGATGGATAGATGGATAGATGCATGATTAAAATACAAATATGGTGTCATTTGTAGGATTGCAAACACAACCTATTCTAATGCAAGTGCAATGGATGGACATACCTAATGTGATGCAAGTAAATGAATGCATGTGCAAAATAAAATGCATAATACAAATGTTTTTATGTTTTAAATTGTTTTTGCAATTTTATTGCTTTTTGATTTGTTTGAATTTTTTGAATGTTTTTGAATTTTTGAATTTTATGTGTGGAACGCCTTAAGATGAAGTATGTTGAGAGGTTCAAGCTCTTCAACACCTTAAAGCGATATTAGGCAATATGTTCCAAGTCCTATCTTCTCTAAGATGATATATGGACCTAACCAGTTGGCTATAAATTTATCTCATAAGTGTGGTGGAAGGTTTGAGTTTTATTGGTTTTATTTCAGTACAAGATCTCCAACTTTAAAATTCCTTAGATGGATTTTATTGTTATAAGCTTGTTTTAGGTATTCTTGATAAAGGCGAAGATGCTCGAGGGCATTCATGTGATATTCATCAAGAAGTTTCAATTGGTCAAGGTGAGCTTGTTGCACAGTGTCATCATCGATGAACTATTTCAATGGGATGCACAGGTTTAGAATTTCCAACTCCAAGGGCATAATGGCTTTAGTGCCATATACTAGTGAAAATAGGGTTTCCCTAGTGGGCATCTGTATACTAGTCTTGTAGGACCATAATGCAAGGGGCAGATGGATATACCAATATTTGTGGTTCTCTTGAACAATATTTTTCAAAATTGCTACCATTGTCTTGTTAGAAGCTTCAACTTGCCCATTTTCTTGCTTGTGGATAGTATGGAGTCACAAAACTATGTTGTATATTGTACTTGGACGTTAAATCCCTTACAATTTTATTTTTGAATGGCGTTCCATTATTTGATATGATATTGGATGGTATCCCAAAATGACATGATATTCTAGAGTATGAAATTCGTAATACGTGCTCCTATTGTCATTGTCAAAGGGATTGCTTACATAGATTTTGTAAAGTAATTAGTAGCCATTATAATGAATGCATGTCATCCTGATGATAGGGAATAGATCTTACTAATCAGATCAAATCCCCATTGAGAAAATGGCCAAGCCGCTTGAATGGGTTGTAAGGCCTATGCTGGCAAGTGTATAATATTAGCATGATGCTAATATTTAATGCATTTATTAACATACATGATGCAATCCTTCTCCATTGTGGGCAAATAATAACCCATTCGAAGGATGCGCTTAATTATGGCCATGGCACTAAAATGCCCACCACATTTACCATCGTGAGTTTGAGAGATTACCCAAGTTGATTCTTGGAGCTTAAGGCAATGAAGGAGAATTACATTATAGCTTCGATGATACAAGATGTCTCCTAGAAAGACATACTTTGTTACTTTTTTTTTTAATGCTCATTTTACAACATGCGACAATCCCTGCAGGATTACACAAAACTTAAGGAAATCACGTATTTGTGACATCCAATCCTGATAGGCAACAACCTCCACTGACTGAATAACATGTTACCTTGCAATTCGATTTGTACAAAATTTTACTATTAAACTACCTTATGGAGAATAGTAGTACCATTATTTGTAGAACCCAATGAAAGCAATAATCTCCAAGGTGCCTTTTTTAGAAAGTCTTAAGCTTTGTAGAACCATTCATGGGTTGGTTCTATTTGAATTATGCGGACTGGTTCTTGATTGTCAAAAGACTCATGCTGCATCACAGACTATGAAAGCATCTTCACTTGAATGGTAGTAAAGTCGGCGGATGGATTCTAAGGAATTAAAGATCCTAAAGATGCCATGGTGTCTACAAATTTTTTAGACATTCAAGGAATTACCTTGATGTCATACCATTATAGCTAGGTTATATATGTGTCCACAAGCTCTTTATATACCTTTATAATGGGACATCTACACTGGTAGATCCCCTTAAGTTTATTGACAATGAGCAAGGAATTTCCAAAGATGTTTAGCTTTTTAATCTTTATGGTGATCATTGTTTGGAGACCTAAGATTAAGACCTCGTATTCAGTGTTATTATTGGTACAAGGAAAATCTAGTTTAAACGACAAGGATATTGGAGAACCTTGCAGTGTGAAAAAAATATTCCTACACCACCCCCTTTCTCGTATTTAAAACCATCAAAAAATAGAGATATATCTACTTGATTATCTAGTTATTCAAATTTTGGTGACTCCGATAATGTGAAGATTGAATCATCATGAAGCTCTATGATGAGAGGTCTACTATCTTGGAGAGGTACCTCTGTTAGCTGATCAACTATGACTTGTCCCTTGATGGACTTTTGATTAATGAATTCTAGGTCGAATTGATCAATAGCATGATTTATTTTGTAGTACGCATATTATTATATGTCTTGCTCATCATATACTGCAAAGGATTTTGTTTTGATATCACATACATCGTATGAATTAGCATGTAGTGGCACAAATTTTTGGTCACAAAAACCACTACTAAGCACAAATTTTCTACATATGTGTACCCTAGCTCATAACTCACCAAGGTGTGTCTAATATAATATATCACTTGCTCTTTATCTTGGAAATTCTTTTGGGCTAACATGGTTCCCAGTGCAACGTCAGTAGCTGATATATATAATAGGAAAGACACATTTTACCTTGGTGGAGCTAGTACTGGTGGCATCACCAGGTACTTCTTAATATTAGTAAAGGCTTGCTGACATTCTTTGTCCTAATGGAATGGGACCCCCTTGTGTAGTAGTCGATTCATGGATCAATATTTATCCAATAATTGTGCAATGAATCACTTTATGGATGCTAATTTTCTCTGTAGGATTCTCAGCTCTTTGATGTTAGTGTGCGAGACCATTTCCAGGATAGCCTTTACCTTTTCTGGATCCACTTTGATCCCTCATTTAGAAATGATGAATCCCAATAGTTTTCTTAAAGTTACACCAAATATGCACTTCTTGGGATTTAACCTAACATTATGCTCTATCAGGAGATTGAAGACCTTTCTCAAGACCTCAATATGCTCTAAATGTAGTAATGACTTGGCCAATAAGTCATCAATGTAGTTCTCTAGGATATTATGCATGTAGTCATGGAAGATATATGTCATGGCCTATTGATATGTGGCACCATCATTTAAGACCAAATGACATTACCTTGTAGTAGAAGGTCCCCCATGGTATTGTGAACATGGTTTTGTACTAGTCTACGGGCTTAATATGAATTTGATTGTAACAAAAAAAACCATCCATTAGGGATAGCATCTCATGACCCATAATTACGTCTACCAAAGCATCTAGTTGGGCAACGGGAATGAATCCTTTGGTGTTGCCTTATTAAGGTCTCTGAAATCCATGCAAATACATATTCTTCCATAAAGTTTTCCTACAAGTACCATGTTTGATACCCATTATGGATATTCAATGGGAATAATAAATACTACATCGAATAGCTTTTTAAGATCACTTTTTACCATCAAAGTGACAATAGGATGCATCTTCCTCAGTTTTTGCTTGACCAATTTCTTTGTAGGACCTTTACGAAATGTTGTGAACAACTAATTTCGGATCTGAACCTGACATATCCTTGTAGGTCCAAGTGAAGAGACCAGGTCTCTCTTTCAATAGAGGTATGAGGGTGGCCCATTTTTTAGGAGATAAGCTTTCTCTAAATTTAACTTTCTTTGGATCAGATGGATCATTGTTGATGTCCACTTTGAAAGTTTCCTCTATTGACATATGCGATCCCTCCTCAAGCTGGTGAGGTGTAGGGATTAGGTGTATATCATCTATTGGATTTAAAGGTTCGACTAAATTAGAATAGAAACTAGCGTGATAAAAATCATGTGTGCAGCCTAGTGTGAAATGAAATGGTTGTAACGTTTCTTCATTAGGAAAGAAATCTTCAGGATCCAAAGGTGAATCAGTGTGATTCCAATCATTAGTATCTAGATTAAGACATAATGGTTTGGAAGGATCGACTGGGTTGTGGATGGGAGTGGTCAGCTCAATTGAGATCATGTTGATGGATGGGATGGAATATCTAGGACCACATGACATAGACTCTATATCTCCATATTATTCCCCACACTCTAGATGCAGCTCAGGAGGTATGGGGATAACTGGATCCTCTCTAGGAATAGGTGGGATGATTGGATCATCTGGTTGAAACTCTTACCTTTTAGTTGAAGGCTTTGAGAATACCATGTGATAGATTTCATTCAAGTTCACTGGTTGAATCAAGATTCGAGGTCTTGGGAATATTGTATAGTACACTTATTCCATGTCTACTTGGGGTAACATATGGCGTAAATATCGAGGGCCTAAGTAGGCCAACTCGGTCTCATCTTTGTATTCCTCATCTTCTGAGAAATTCTTGTTATCATCTTTGCCATAATTGAATTCTGATCCACCACTTTTAGGGATGGATTCTAAATATTCTTTCTCAAAGGTGACCTCTTATTCAAACTCTGCTATTGTACCAGGATTATAGGTTTCAATACCAGTATTATCGATATATGTGATGAGCCAATCGATTTTTGGCATACCATCCAAACTAGCCTCCACCAAGATGTTATCATGATAGATCAAAGATGGTTCAATGGCAACCATAATCACAAACCAATAACTCCTTTGAGAATACGAAGGGTTAGGATGGTAGGGGTTCCAATCAATGTCATCTACCCCCATGCTGAGGTTTAGGTAATCTAAAGATATCGCTAGAAGCTCAGCCTGACCTCTAATGTCATAACCTAACCCAAACTGATTAGTTGGAAACTGATATCATGGAACATATTGAGTTCAACACCCTTGTTCAAATAGACCCAGATCATAACCATGCCAATGGTAACGCTAAAAATATCAAAGAGCAAACTATAATTCAGACAAATAATGAATATTGATTGTAAACGGTTCATCATGGTCTTTGTCTATAGGTGTATGATTTGCAGGTTTATCTAGGCATCCATAGATAGATTTGGTTTGATTGGGTGGTATCCCCAGTGGTACCACCAACCCTATAGGAAAGGGATGGGCTTGAGGTCTACCCATGTCCTGTGCATTTTTTATGAATGACCTAAAATTCATATTTTGCACAAGATATTCACCTAGTCTTATGTTGGTTAAGTGAACATTCACCTACAGTGTAGATGACTTTGATGATGATGCAAGTGAGGCAAGTTGAGGCACCTCCTCGACTATGAATTGAGGATTTTCCTCCTCTATAGGAGTTGGAATTTTTGCTTTTGCTATGGTTGGGATTATCCTAGGTTCTTCCTCAACCAAGTGAGCTTTCAACTTTTGGGAGTCTTTTGGTTTATATATTTTTGGTTTCTTAGGAGTACCAATAGTTTTAGAAGTAGGAAGTGGCACCGATGTGGATAGATCACCTCGCACTGATCTTGCCTTACTTCTTGTCTACGTGGTAGGGGACGAAGGGCTAATGTACATGTGAGTAGACGGGATGATGAAATCCCCTAGTAGGTCAACCTGATACACATATTTAAATGGATCTCCATCAGATGGTACCATGTGTACCTATCCCTCATGTATATATTTAACACATTGATGTAATATCGAGGGAATGCACCACATGTCCCTTATCCAAGGATGCCCTAAGAGGATATTATATTGCATGGCCCCTTCTAATACATGATACATCATAGGGATGGTCTTATGCCCTACATGTATATGTAGGACTATTGTACCCACTATGGAGCACAATGCATCATTGAACGCTCTCAATGTGAAAGAATAAGGGATTATATTGTACCTAGGGATTTTAAGGTGTCCTAAAGCTTTGGTTGTTATCATGTTAATCGATGAGCCTGTGTCAATTAGAACTCGCTTGAATGGCATGTGATTGATACACACTATGATGTGTAAAGGCATGTCTGCTATGGTAGTTGAGACTACCTTTATTTCATGATCGTAGAAATAAATCACGGGCTCTTGGCACTCTTGTACTCGCCCCAAAAAGTTTGTAAATGCTTCAAGGTTCTAGGGCTAGAGCTTAATAGATTTCAATATTTCCATTAAAGTATCCCTATGCCTGGAAGATTACTGAACGAGCTCGTATATTGATAACTTCACAGACATTGTTTGAAGACTATGTAAATTTATTCTGGATTGTTATTACAAGTCACGATGGTGGACCTAGAAGATTATTTTGCATTGACCTCTGTTGAGGTGCATCCGGGATATGGATGGGAGATGCTGGAGGCTCTGGTTGGTTGTATCATCGATATTTTGTAACCACATTGACCATTCTATTCTATAGTGGGAATGAAAAAAAATAATTTTACCATTAGTTTCTACCACCTATTCCCATATTTTTGGACCAGCTCGTCATCATATTGTCTAATATTGACCAGGTCATACAAGTTAGTATTCTTCTTGATGCCAAATGAAAAGTGTTCGAGGAAGGCATTCACCAATTTATTAAAACTAATGATGTTATATTTGGGTAGTTGGTTAAACCACTCTATTGTTGCACTTGATAATGTCATGATGAACGTTCTTAGAATCAGGACATCATTGTGTTGGAGCTAAAAGCACACATTAATGAAGTTGGTAACATATTATTGTGTGTCTTCCTTTCCCTTAAACTTATCTAACTGATGCATATTGAAATGCTTTAGATAGGTAGGACTTGGTACTAATGAACACAAAGGTTGATTGTGTATCCTACTTAAGGTTGGCTTCTACCCAACTGTATCTTGCTTCTCAAGAGACTTGATTCTCTCAATAAGTACCTTGTAAGATTTTGAAGATATGATCTCTTCCTCCCAAAGGTTGTTTCAGGGTGGCCAAGGAGGTAATCATTTTGCATTGGACTGAATTGGTCGATTATATTCCTCTTCCACAGATGATGGTTCTGGATATATCTGTTCCTGATCATCCATCTCCACAACTTTTTCTTGTTCATGCTCCACCTGTTCTTATGTTACGTGTCATTGGTGTCTTGAAACATGTTGTGAGGTGTGGTGAGTGTGGTTGTATACCTGTTTGGTGTACCTCTCAGGTTGAGAAGCAGTGCATTTTTTGGAGTGGTAGTACTCACTACCCATGTGTAGATTGACTCGAGCCAACCTATCTACTTTTTCCTCATGTTTAGTTTGTTCTAGTGTTTGATGTTCCCTCAGGAACTGTTCATATAGATGCTAACACTTTTTTATTTGTGTCTGCACCTCTTATTTTTCAAGCTTATCTAGGTGCTCTTACTTTGCGTGCAATGCCTCCCTTTTATCTTGGAGTACTTTATCTTGATATTGCACATCTTTGTATAACCTATGCACATGGTCAGATTGATCTACCATTGAAGGTCTCTAATTTTATAACTTCGTGTGAGGAGTCACTATTGTAAGGTTTTTTGGACTGACCCCCCACTATGCTTTTGCCTTTGTCTATAAAGGCAACATTGCCAGTGTGTAATGACCTGTATTCCATACTTCTATGCTCTGAAGTAGTGTGAGTGTTGTAGGGATGCTTTGAATCTTCTCCGTGCTCATGAGTGTGTCTCAATTTTTGCTGAGTGCGTGAAATCACAAAAATAGAGTGCATAGTAGCATTATTTTGCCCCGTAGGTCTTAGGAGAACCTGATCTAGTTCATCAAGTTGTTTGGTTCTCCATGGCTGATATGGCAGTGTGCCATTTACTCCAATAATATTGGTGTCTATTATGATTCTACCACTCTCAATATTGTTAGGAGCTATGGCAGGTCTATGATCAGATACAACCCTAGTGTTTTACCCCTCATTGGGTTGATCTTACCTAGATCTATCCTGTGAGGAATGGGGCCTTAAAGCTCCCTCCATGCGAGAAGATACTGGATCTAGATCTCTAGCTGGGGTTCCTTGAGAGTTACCTCCATGAGATGATTTATCCCCCTGAGGCTTGTTGAACTTTGTCCAATGACATTCTGTGTGGGCAGCCCAACATCAATGTTGTTGTGATTGTTATTAGGTGAAGCACTAGTTCCTGCATCGATATTGGATTGAGGATGGTTGCTCCATGTGAAAACCATGACAATGTGAACTTATCTCTTGTGTAAATTTTTAAGACATGCAAATAAAGTAGACAAATATATTTATCTCTTTTAAGGATTAGATGTGTGTCCTAAAACTGTTTTGTGTGTTTTGAATTTGTTTATTTGCACAAAAGACCTTATGTCACGTGTTTTCCTTTTTTGGATGATATTCTTTTGTTAAAGGGGTTTTCACCTGTATGCTCACAGCTTGACAACCGAAAATGAAATTCTGGTCATGTAAACCCATAAAAGTATGGAGATGAAGCCCATACCTGATCAAGGAGCATAGGTCCTATCGGTCCTCATACATTTCACCCATAGTCAACAATATACCTCTTTGAATAGAAATACGTGTTATATCCCACGGGATATGATGGATCTTGGAATTGGTATTGGCCAAAAATAGGGTACATATAATTTGAGCCAATAGATGGAGATGAAACCCACCGTCGTTGAACTCTATTAGTGGTTGTGTGTTAATTCCACCTTGCTAACGTTTAAATGAGATGTGGTGTATGGTGGTTCTTTTTAAATTTGCATGAAAAATAAATTCATCATAAAGCATTCAAATGATTTTACTATATGCTTAAAAAGAATGTTTTCATTTCAGATAATGCACATCTAAAAATCTCAATATTGTTCATAGAATGCAATACTAATTATGAAAAAATATGGCCTCTAATTGGGCCTCAAGCATGCAAACTCTAATAAAACAATCTAGACCACTAGAGACTAGGGTAGATTACAATCAGAGGCCATTGTTCCTAGCAATGACTAGTAGAAAACCTAATAGATCTCATGCTTTTTATTTAAAATTTCTCTATGTTTTATAATTAAGAAAAATTCATCTACTGCATTCAGGAAATCAAACACAGATAGAGAAGCAAAAATTGCAAAGAATTCCAACCAATATAAAATCCAAGTCTGCTAATGATCAGGTTGTCTATTGTTGCTAGTTTTCGTCTGGCCACTATCGCACAGGAAAGCTCTGACTGGTCACTATATTCAAAAGAGGCTTAGCTCTGCTAGTATTTTTCAATTAAAGCGACTGTACCTATGTGAAAAATGTGCAAAAAATTAGCAAACAACAAAAATTTTGGATGTTTCCACCATGATCGCCATCTGTACGATCCTATAAAATATGCACTTAAACTATTGCAACATTATACCAAAGATAAATCAATGAAAAATAGATGACAATGAATTGATAAAATATAATCTTCCTTTTATTAATTCATTGATAAAATTTAGTTACAAGTAGGTCCCTCTTAGGGATACTGATTCTTGATACAATGATTACAAATATGTGAAGCCCCAAATGGGGGTGATGCAATCCACAGGCCTTCTAGATTTGACACAAATTGATTGAGGGCTTATCAATACCTCCTTCTCACTTGTTCGGAGGGAAATGATGTCAATAATACTTTGAAGTTTCCATGAACCTGTAATCCACATGCAAGAAACAACAAAACACAATTAGGAGCATATGAGGCCTCTCATGATGAGGCTCTTGTCACAAAATTGTAAAGCATGTGATAAAACTTGCAATAAAACATAGAGATATGAAAATATAAGCAAATATGCATGAAAGAATGCTAAACTAATGTAAAGTATGCTTGAAGATAAGTAAATATAGCTAATCTAGCATCAAATATGCAAGAAAAGTAGGAAATAAAGATAATCTAAGGAGATTAATTAAATCTAGCAAATATCACTAAATCAAGGTAAAGCTACCTCTAATATTGGTAATTAACCATGCAAATAAAGTAGATATGAAATATCTACCATAAGTTAGGCTAGGAAAGCATGAATAAACAAGAATCTAGACTAAAACTGAGTAAATCATGTATCAAACCCTAGTCATTGTTGTCATCGATGGTAGAGGCTTTCACACCACTGTCAATGATAGCAGCTGCAAACTAAAACTTTTACCTCTTCAATCAAGGTCTGTAACACATTATTCACCAGTTGAATTTATGGTGAAGGGTTGCCTCAGTCTTCTAGAATGGATTGGTGATCTAATTCGTCTAGATTTGCAGTGGATGAGTGTCAATTGTCAAGCTTACTTCTCAAGCTCTTGAGATCTCCATTGCTTCAAACATAGTCATAAATCTCCAAATGGACAAGTATGCACTCATTAAAGGTTGCAATTGGTTCTCCAATTTGGCTAGACTTCACTGCATTAATCTTGGAATCTCCTCTCTCTATCTTCCCAATTTGGAGGGGGAGTCTTATAGCCTCCCCAATTTCTCATCCTAGCTTCCTTGAGAAGCCAAGATCAAGAAATTAGAGGTTGGAGTAGTTGGGAGAAAGTATTCAAAAGCTTCCTCGCTATAAACCACTCAAAATCAGTTGATCTAATTGTTACAACCAATTTTTGGCTTGACCCTAGGGGCCTAGTTTGTTTCAGAGCTAGCTGCTCTCACTAGGGGCGACAAGATCGTAGTCGCTTTAAGCATCAGTGGTTGGTCTGGCAGCCACTCTGATCGATAGTGGTTAAGCCTAGATGGGACAAAACTATCCCAAATGAGTGGTTAGAACCACTTATAGACCTTATGAATGTCCAAGATAATTCATATGGTCTACAAGGGTGCCCATATGAGTAGTCTCCTAAAAATGACGTGTTTTAGGTGTCTACACTTACAATATTTTTGGGCATTCCATGCAACTTGAAAATTGAGTCCATAAATACCTTACCCACTTTGCTTGCTGAAAATAGATGTTGTAGGGAATTGAAGTG
Source organism: Wollemia nobilis (assembly GCA_028583015.1). NCBI lineage: Eukaryota > Viridiplantae > Streptophyta > Pinopsida > Araucariales > Araucariaceae > Wollemia > Wollemia nobilis. Next base: position 9,157,875 of record JAQPPZ010004842.1, read on the forward strand.
AGCATATTTGGAGAGGTGATCAACTACCACAAAAATTACTATTTTACCTTCCGATTTAGGAAGACCTTCAATAAAATCCATTGAAACATGTTCCCATTGACGATCCAGAATTAGTAGTGGTTGAAGTCTTGGAGATTTAATTATTTCATCCTTATTGCACTAACATACTTCACATTCAACCACCAATATTTTGACCTTAGATTTTAATCCTTTCCAATAAAAGGATTTATTTACATGCATATATGTCTTCAAAAAATCAGAATATCGTGCTGATGGAGAAGCATGCAATTATTCAAGAATTTTGGATTTGATGTTAGAATTATGAAAAATATAAATGTGATTCTTTATTCTTAATAACTTGTCATAATATGAAAAATGAGGATGCTTGGATGATCCTAGAATAAAAATTTGAATTATTTTAGCAGTTTCTGTGTTCGATAACCATTCTTCTTGGAGCTAAGAAACCTATTGGGAACAAGGACCCGAGATGGTATTGATAACCACTTCATCTTCATATTTACGAGACAATGCATCTACTACCACATTTTATTTCCCTTTCTTATACTCAATAAAAAAATCATATCCCAATAATTTTGTTAACCACTTGTTTTGCTCAGGATAATAAAATCATTGTTCTAGAAAATGCTTGAGATAACTATGATTTGTTTTTATGTTGAAACAACTACAAATTAAGTAATGTCTCAATTTCTCAACTGCATGTAGAATAGCCAATATATTTTTCTCATATGTGGACCTTCCTAAATTCTTACCTAAAATTTGCTTGCTCTCAAATTCCAAGGGATGCTCTTCTTGCATTAATATTGCCCCAATACCTATTCCCGAGGCATCACATTCAATCACAAATGGTTTGTGAAAATCTAGGGTTGCCAAAACTGGAGTAGTACACATTGCTTCCTTGAGTGCCATGAATGCTTGAGTGGCTGATTCTAACCAATGAAAAGCATATTTTTTGTGAGAGCTATGAGAGGGATTGTAATTTTACCATAATTGCGAACAAACTTGCGATAGTAACCAGTGAGGCCCAAAAAACCATGAAGTTTCTTGATGGTTTTAGGTAAAGGCCAATCCTAAATGGCCTTAATTTTATTAGGATCCACTTTAACACCTTCATGAGAAAAAATATGATCCAAATATTCAACTTCTTGAACACCAAAAGAACACTTGGAGCATTTGACAAATTTTTTTTCCTTATGTAATATATAAAGGACTTTTCCCACATGCATCAAATGATCATTCCATGTTTTACTGTATACTAGAATATCATCGAAGAAGACTAAGACAAATTTACGAAAGAATGGACGAAAAACATGGCTCATGAGACTTTGGAAAGTGGAGGGTGCGTTAGTGAGACCAAAAGGCATGACTAAGAATTCATAATGACCTTCATGAGTATGAAAGGCAGTTTTGGGAATGTCCTTATCTCATACTCTGATTTGATGAAAACCATAATGTAGATCCAATTTTGTGAAAAAAATTACATCATGTAATTCATCTAATAAATCATCTATGACAGGGATAGGGAATTTATCCTTGATTGTGATTTTTTTGAGGGGACAAAAATTAGGACACATACACCAATATTTATCCTTACGATGGGCCAAAACCACTGGTGAGGAATAAGGACTAGTGCTATGACGAATGACTCCATGTTCTAAGAGTTATTGGACAATTTTTTCAATTTCTATTTTTTGAGGTTGAGGGTAGCGATAAGGATGGACATTAGGAGGGAGGCTTCCTAGAACAAGATGTATGGCATGGTCATGAGATCATTTGGGAGGTAGTCCTTTTGGTTCTTTGAAGATTTCATCATAGTTAGCCACAATATCTTGAAGATATTTTGAGTGAATTTTAGGAATATCTTGTGCTTTTACTTCCAAATAATTTATTTGAGCTATGAATCCATAACCTCATTTCCTTAATATTTTTTCCATGCTGTGAGAACTCACTACCTTTTATGGTGGAGTTGGAATTTCTTGGAGGTGAATAATCTTTCCATTTTCTTTCCATTCCACAAATAGTTTTCTGAAATTAAAATTGACAATGTCCAATTGTTCTAACCATTCAACTCCCAAAATAATACTTGAATTCCTTAAACTCATGACAAAGAGAGTTCTATGCCAAGTATAACAACCCATTTATATTAAAACTGAATATGTTCTACCAATACATTGAGAATTACCTCCATTTGTAACTAAAAATTGAAACTTATCTTGATTGGAGGAGTGAATGTGTAAGTTCAACGCCTTAGCAGTTTTAAGGTCAATAAAATAATGAGTACTACATGAATCGATCAACACATTTATCCTTTTCTGCCTAATAAATCTTGGTACCTTGATTGTATGGTGAGTCGTTAATACCATAAGAGCATGTACTAAAATAGCTATTGTGTCCTCATCAAATTTTGCTTCATTATGATCTATTTGTTCTTTCGGCATAGATAATTCTTGTGGATTGATATCCTCTTCTTCCTCTCCATCTTCCTTATTATCATATTATATTTGAAAGTTTTGTCTTGGTACACATGCTTGATATTTTGGATGATGATTGCTATATTTATAGCAATAATATCTTGATGGTTGGTCATTTCTATGAAAAGAATTATTGCGATATTGAGTATTATTATAGGAGTCACATTTTGAAGGTGTCAAATTTTGCATCTTTTTCTCAGAAAGCTTAGCAATCCTTATAGTATCATACAAAGAGTATGGATCAAGTAAGTCTACTTAAATTTGAATATTCTCTTTCAACTCATGTCTAAAGGCCAAAACCATCACATCAATTTGCACATATTTTGTATAGGCAAGAAGGCTTGTGAATTCTAAAACATAATCTCTGATCGACTTAGTTTTTTTAAGTGCCAATAGACGAACGATGTAAGAAGATGAACTACCTTCATAAAATATCTTGAGAAAAATATCCTTGAATTTAGGCCATAAGAGGGGATGAATATGTTGACATTTTTGCCAAGCGAACCATTAGTAAGCTTCAGTACCTAATTTGGAGGAGGCATAAGAAACTTTTTTAGATTCAGGCACATGATATAGGTGTAAGATACCCTCCATTTTAGCTATCCAACCATGTGGATCTCCACCCTCAAAAGTAGGCATATCTGTACATGGAATATTAAAACCTGTAGGCCATTTTCTTGTTGATAAACTTCCTTGATATCTTGATCTGCATTATCATTTTTTCTATGGTAGCTATTTGGGGAAGGAGGAGCTTCTTGGTTTTGTCTATTCATTAATTGCCCAAGCATTAATGTCATATTGTTCATACTAGACATTAGTTGAGTCAAACATGCTTGTAATCCTTGGTTGCTTGTATTGGGATTTCCCATTTCCTCATGTGTGATATTTTTTTGGGATAAGTTGGGTGAGTTGGAAGGAGCCATGGGATTAATAGCAATATGGTTGGGGTTAAAACTGTTAATGCGTAAAGGGGAATTATGTTGCGTACCTTTATTTTACGAAGGTCTTCTTGGTGAATTTGAAGGTCCTTATTTTTAATTATTTGTATTGTATAATATTTCATTTGGCCTCTTATTCCACCTACCACTCATGCATTTGTAGTATAAAATTTTGCAAAAAAAAAAATTGGACCAAGTTGACAAAAAAAATGGTTATTTTCTACAAAAAAATGTGTTTGTTTTATCAAATTTCGTTCTAACTACAAAATTATCACTCCAACTACGATTTTGAATTCTTCTTCTAATGGCTAGTTTTATCCACAATGGCTATTTTTATCCCCAATGGCTAGTTTTATCCATAATAACTATTTTTATTCAAGACGACTTGTTTTATTCACAATGGCTAGTTTTATCCACAATGGACAATATCTAAGCAGACTCGGCTAGAAACAATGTGATGATGACTACACAAATTATGTATGGAAGTATGACAGCTAGACACAACTCGACAATAACAACTAGATATAACACGACAACAAGTAGCGATATGATTTGCACAACGTGATGATAGGTCAGAAAACGATTGTGTAGATGACGTCGGTAGAAGTACGACTAGACAGATGGTTTACGTGGGTGAAAATGAATTTTTGAGGGATATGAATGGTCTTTGGAAGGGACACAGAGGACTAGATGCAATATATAGGACTGATTATGGAATGGATGGACACAACAACATAGACTACATGATTGACTAGTGTTATGTGGGCGTATGAGGTGGGTGGATGGCCTAGAAGAACGACAACATACACGAAACAAAAATAACCACACTCGCACGAGGGTAGGGTAGGGTTGTATGTAACCAAAGTCACACCTTCAACCATGTGTGATGTGATAAATATATACCTTTGTTCCGTCTGCATAGGTTGTGTGGGATTAAATTTATGATAAAACAAGAGAGTGCCTTTGCAAATCCTTCAATCATAAAATTTAAATTATTAACCTTAGCACCTAATTTAAATTCTTCCCCCTGATTGGAGGATGCTACTGGATTTTTGGTGAATAAAAATTCATGTTATGCCTTCAATTTGTTATCAGTTATTGGAGACGAAACAATCAAATCCTCACCGTGGTAAATATTTCTTGGACATGAAGAATTTCTAGCGATGAATTCTTGGAAAAATAGAGTAGGGTGTTTGACCAAAGATCGCAACTGCACACTGGTTGGTTTAATATTTTTTGAAAAGAAAATTATAATATAGTTTGCTACCTAAGCTAAGGATGGAGCATTGATTAATTAGCCACCGTAAAGTTTAAAATATGGAGGACATTAATTAAAGTGGATGACAAATAATTTTTGGGATACCGAAAAATGAATGTTTGGTTTCTAAATTTGATTCAACTGTAATAAAAATGAATATTGGACGAAATAAATAGACATATATTATATTTTACATGTTTGACCAAATGATGATGCATTTTAGAAATGCAAAAATAATGATATTAAAAAAACACCTTCGGTTATATCTTGGTACCTCATCATTTCCTTGTGTTTGATTGGTTGTTTGAGTGTTTCCAATGAACGACAATGCGAAATATGGACTGCGAAAATATTTTGTAAAAAAATAACTTTATATTATATTGTATGTTCCTCCTAACGTCCTTGTTCAATTTTGTTTACCTCCATGCAAGACTCCAGATCCTCTGACGAAAACCTAAGGATGCATTTGGGTATGCTTCATTTGCATTAAGGCGGCATGATATCTGAATATAAAAAAAAATTTACGTACCTCTTCCTAGTTCTCTTCCAAATTATACCAATTTAGTTATTTACTGTAGAACCTTCCCAAAAGATAGCGCACTAAGATATTCAGCTCTGATACCACTTGAAGCTGAACAGATATACAATTAATTACAATTCAATCATGAAGAGAGAAAACAAATAGGATTCAAAATATATTCTTGCCACTTCAGGAGGGCTAAGTCCTTCACCACTAAGGAGGGCTTAGTACTTGCAAATACACAAATTAGTTCAATATGAAAAATATGATAGATTATAAATCAAACTACAACTATATATAATAAATCAAAAAATCGATGAACACTTGGAAATATAGCCGACTAGCTATATTTGTGTTGTAGCAAAAAACCTTATCAAGCATATTTTGATCAACCAAATTATGGTAAGATAAAATCAAATTTCGCTTGATGGATTTTAATTAGTCCATCAATTAGAGCTTTCTTAGCTCATGGTATCATGAGAACCATTGAACATAAGATTTAAATTTTAAATCTTGGTTATTTTGAAAAGAAGTTATTATAAAAAAGAAAACTTCTAAAGCATTTGGATCATTTTTTCTCAAATTACATTATTTTTCAATATTTTCACATTGATGATGGTGGTTATATATGATTTTTCAAGTGCAAAAATAAAATTTGATAGAAACTATATGGAGCATATACTATAGGTACCCATTCTTAATGGGTAAAATTATTCTTCATGGAAAATAAATATAGAATATTATCTCTTAAGCAAAGCTCTATGTGGTTTTGTATCCAAGAAGCCAATTGATATAGACATAGATGGAAAGAATGATCTCATTCAATATAATATGGATAAGGCTCTTGAAGTTATTTCCCTCTACATAGATAAGTCATTGGAAAATCATATTGCTTGTAATCCAAACCCTTCAATATTGTTGGATGCTTGAATTAAGATGTTGTTTAACAAAATTGATGCAAGAGAAGTCAATTGTTTAGAAGTTGAGCTTACTAACTCAAATATGGTCACATGTAGAACTATTGAAGAGTACATCAATTAATATAAGAAATTGTAAGAAAACATATATGCTACTAGTGGGATGACTAAGGATCTTGTGGATTACCTCAAAATGATCATAAACAATGTTTCTATAGATTATGCCAAGATTGCCATTTTTTTCAATATACTTTAGATATTCTATTCATCTCATGAGTTTCTTCATTGGATACTATTTTTTCTTATCTTACTCATCACCAAGCACGATTGAAGAATTGGAATATAACTACATCACCCATTTAGGATCATCTAAAATAAGATCCAAAATAAGAAGCTAAGAATCGAGAGAAGAACATGAATCCAAAATAGGAGGAGAACATTTTTTTAAAATTGTTTGAGAAATACTCTTGTGGTTTTTTAAGGTGGCAAAAAGTTGAGTATCAAAATTTTGTGATCAAGCGTAAGGAGGATATTATGAATGGTGGAGGTGATGCTTATTTATTTATTGATTAGCTTGCTAATGATTATAGGGACTTCATAGACAGGTGGAAATTCACTCTAAAAATTAGACTTCAATATCTTTTGAGGAATGAATTATAGATTCATTTTCAACATGGCATATGACCAAGCACTATGTTCTCTTTATTAGATATAAAAAAAAACATGATATAAGTAGTTTATCATTTGTGATAATTAATCACAATGATGTGACCTTTGGATCATAATTTTTTGAGGAATATTTTCATGTTCCATACATGGGCTTCAATCTCCTTTTTATTTATTTTATTACTCATATTGAAAAAAGATAGAATTTTGGCCATATAGACGAGTAATTAAGGATATTTCACAAGTCTCACATTCAACAAATAAGATCTCTACCTCTTACAAATTCCTTTCAAATAAAATCGCACTAGTGTATAGCTTGCTTCACAAAACTGGTCTATGTTCCTTGCAAATTTTTTCTCAAAGATCAAATACAATAATGCACAATTTTGCTCTCAATCCTAGCACAAGTGTTTCCAATTTATTTCAAGAATGAAGCACAACTTGTTCATAAACTCTAGCACAAGTGTTTCCAATCACTTTAACAATGAAGCATAATTTTATTCTCAAACCTTAGCTCAAATATTTCCAACAATGCACACTAATCAAACCTTTTATCTCCACCTTATGATTCAGAAATATTTGCTCAAACAAACACCTTAAATAAGGAATGATATTACCATACCTCTTAACTTGCTTTGATGAAGATGTGCCCTCAAAACCTATCTCAAAATATTTTGTCTTTCTTATGCCACTTCAAGGGTTAGTTAGCATAACACTTTTTCAAATCATCCACATGAAAAAATTCTCTCAAAATATGTGCACAAAGATAATGCTAAAACATAGTGCTTTATAACCTCCTCTTGTTTCACAAGATAAAGCTTTCAACCAATGACAATTTTTCTCTTTATCATACAACACACAATTTAACAATAAGCCACAATACACCTTATGTCTCCTTTCTAAAAATACAACAATTACAATTTCAAGACAATTCAAATTACACCTTATAACTCCTTTTATCACATGCAAAAATATTTTATTTATATTTTCTCTTTATAATTTTTGCAATACAATACTTTATATATGTACCCTTATAAATTATATTTTCAAACTAAAATATTTTAAAACATACCCTTATAGCTCCTAGTGTGCAAGATTTGAACACTTCCTTAATATTACCTAATTGCAAAATAATCAAACCTTTAACATATCCTTATGACTCCCTATATGCAAAAAGGAACAAACCTTTAACACAACCTTATGACTCCTTAATCAACACATATCATAGAAAATTTCATTAAAAATTTTATGCCCTTACTAATGCAGCCACCGTGAACTAAACTTGCCACCTCTTGTTTGCCCACACCCTAGCGCAAGCTAGGCTACTGCATGAGCTAGCCGCCCACACAAAACTTTAAGCCTGCAAAATACTCCTTATTGCTTCAACGGACTTCTTCCTTGATCAAAATGCTAACAATATTGGAGCCATCGTGAATTGACCCCGTAACCTCTTATCTGTCAGCGTCTTAGCTTTGGCTAAGTTGTCGCCTGAGCTAGTTGCCTTATTAGAACAATGAAGGCACGTCCTTCAATTTATTTCCTTGCTTCTGCCCCAAAATGAATGCGCATGCTATCTTGCTCCTCTGCTCCATTTATGAAATGTAAATTGATCGATTGCTCTCAACGTTCAACCTACACCTTAATGAGGTATTTTGCCCTTCATTAAATATGTCCTTCGATTATATATTTCAAACGTCAGTGGTATAGAATTTAATTTTTCAAAGACGACTTTTAAACATTTATTTATTTTTTTAGGCGAAAAACCCTTTGCGGAGCCACCTTGGCCTGAGAGACCACGAACAGGAGGTTCTACACCGTCAAAATCACCCGGGAGTCACACCCAACCCTGCCCACACCAACATTAACCTTAGTTATATTATAGTATTTACAAATAATAATATAATAATAAATTTTAAACTTTTGCCTCTAATTCTAAAAATTAAAATCTTTTGAAAGCAAGTAAGACCTTGTACTTTTCTTGCAAATATAACCATGGAGAATGACCTTGTCCTTTTCTTGCAAATATAACCATGGAGAATGCTTTTGCCTTGATAAATTTTATACCTTTGATACTGCGTCATGTATCCTTCTATTATATTTACCTTGCACTTTAATATTTCAACCTTGAAGATAATTCTCAACCTTTTCACCTTTGACATCAATGACAACCAATGTACTTACTATTTCCAACAACCAAACTTTAATTAAATTCAAACTTATTAATATTATACATAAAAATTATCTTATAATTAAATAAACAAAATATTACCTAAATATTTCATATAACAATTTTATTATTATCATATCATGAAATATGACTTGCATACTTAACAGTAGTTTCACTACTTTATAAAATACTTAATTATATATTTAAAATTAATTAAATATAATAAATAAAATTGCTTGATTTTATGATTATTATTTTAAAAAATATATTAAATTTTTGTAATTCTTAAAATTGATATGTTTAAAAAATAAAATCTCTGACCTATTCTACATTTGGAACTCTATAAATTCATGGTTTCATACAGTTTGATGCCTTCCTTTTATTTAAAGGACAATAATACTCTTTGGGAGACTACTTTCTTATCAACTTTCATTAAGCATCGTAGTGGACAAATATGTATGCTCTACATGTTGGCTTGGTCCATTCATTCTTTCATTAGCTATTTATTTAGTGGGCATTGACTGAAACTATGCTATTCATGTTTATAATATCCATATTATTATTCTAGCTTATTATTTTTATTTATAAATCCCTAAAAAAAATATTACTAAAGATATCACTATTGATGGAGGGCCTGAGCTTCACCATGGTAGAGAGGGTCTAAGCCTCACCTTGGCTGAGAGGGCCTAAGCCTCACCATGGTAGAGAGGGTCTGAGCCTACATTTTTTAAAACATGACTCTACAGCCTCATGGATACCCTTTCGGAAAAATAATGACTTTGGCATATGGTCTTGCTTTCACTTGTCAGTTAGGAAGGTTGGATTAGCTATAACCCTAGTTGGGAGGCTAAGGGATGGTTGGGTAGCTGATGGATCCAATTTGAATGGTCGTGAAGATGGAAATTTGGTTCGTTTTTCATTCTAGGTTGCAAAGTTCTCAAGTTTGGTTGGTTTTCTACCCTCTTGAGTCCTTGTTGGTTTCTAGTGATGGATAGTTGGGTTTCTCTCTACAAAATTATTTGGTCTTGTTCCTTCTTTGGAGACCTTATGCCTTCAATGTCAGTGGAGACATGCTTGTGTTGTCTGGTCACTCTGGCTGGTGGGTGTGTGGTCTTTTAATCTGATGGATTTTTAGGAATTGTTGCTAGATGTAGGTACCGATCAGAGGGTTCCTTTTGTGTAGTTATTTTTAGTCTTACCCCTTCCTTGACCAGATTCTAGGGGGAGACCTTGTGCTCAATGGATGTTGAGGAAGGAGTTTGCTATTGGCCCCTCCATATGGTAGGGTCTCCTAGTTCTGTTGGGTTGTTGGGGGTGGATCAACTGACAAATCCATCTTCTTTGGTTGTGATGGACCCCAAGGTTTCAAAGTTCCATTTTTATGGGTTTTTTTGGAAGGCCCCTATTCTTCATGGACTGTTGTAAATATGGGTTTGTGTTCAAGAGGGATCTTCTTTTTCTATGATATTTTTGGTGGTTTTAACTGCTAGTTGTATCACGCACCTCCGAAATTTTGGTTTCTCCTGCTAGGTGGGATTATGTAAGCGAGATCTTCTTTTTCCATAGGATTTTTGGTGGTTTCAACTTTTGGTTGGGTCACAACGTCTCTAGAAGGTTGGTTTCTCTTGTTATGTAGGAGTATGTTATTTTCTAAGTTCTCCTAGGGTTTTATAGTTTTTTATTCTTTGAGCCCTCAATTTTCTTTCATTTGTATTTTGGGTGTGATTCGAGGGTTGATGGAGATTATAAAATAAATTAATAGGATAATATTAAAAGAGTTAAAGCAAAAAATAGAGCAATGAACCCAAAATATAGAACTACAAATATCAACACAAAAATCCCAAATCACTTCTTTATTTTCTTCTGCATCCATGCTTGAGAAATGGTAAACATTTTATAGCCTTAGAAGGATAAACCTGGAGAATTCTAGACACCAAACAATAATTACAAAATTCATCTAAACTTAGGAAGTTACAAATATCATATAATCTTATAAAAAAACAATAAATCCTAATCTAAACAAGATCATTGAATGATCCGTTACAAAACAAATTTTCTATATTTAACATCCTCCCTAAAATCTGATTTGTGAAAAATAATTTCTCAATCCTCCCTCAAATATGATTTGTGAGAAAGGGCTCTTATTTCCAAAATATTCTTCAATTTATTAGAGTCTTCTTCCTTCAATGGCTTTTTCAAAATGTTAGCAACCTGATATTTGGATCTGCAATTAGAAAGCTTGATTTCTTTGTCTTTAACTAGTTGTTTGATGAAGTGAAATCTGATATGTATGTGCTTGCTTCTTCCATGAAAAACTAGATTTTTTGAAATTTGAATGGCAGAATAATTATCACATAAAATATTAGTCTCTTCCATGTGAGGCTGCATCAATTCTTCAAGCATCCTGTGTAACCAAACTGCTTGGCAACCAGCTGAAGTGGCTGCTACATATTCTACTTTTGCTATGGACAATGCAACAATAGTTTGCTTTTTTGATGACCATGAAATTTCCCCTGAACCAAGATTAAAAACATATCCTAAAGTACTTTTCCTGTCATCTATGTCTCCTGCCCAATCACTATTTGTGTAACCAACTAACTTCAAGGTATCCTTCCTTTCATAAAACAATCCAACGATTTGTAGTCCCTATCATATATTTGAGTATTCTTTTACCTGCCTAGAAATGTGTAGCATGAGGATCCTCCATGAACCTGCTTATCAAGCTAACTACGTACATGATATCTGGCCTTGTTGTAGTTAAGTACATTAAACTACCAACCAAGCTTTTATACAAGGTAGAATCTACATTTTTGTTGTCATCTTCTTTGCTCAACTTCACACCCATAACAATAGGTGTAATTTTTGCTTTAAAATTATCCAACCTGAACCTTTTCAATATATCATTGGTATACTTCTCTTGAGAAATAAAATTTTGTCACTATTTTGAGTGACTTCAATACCAAGAAATAATGCATCAAGCCAAGATCAATCATTTCAAATTCATTTTGCATTGCAACCAAGAATTATCTAAGCATATTTTCATTATTCCTAGTATAAATTAAATCATCAACATAAATGCAAACCATCATAACATCTTCGTGTTGATTTTTGTTGCGGGCCAAACAAGGTGAATGGTTTCCTATTTTTTTCACATGCCCGTGCATTTAATTATCAACCCAGGGAGCTTCGTAAACTTGCGAAGAGTCGAAATTAGGTTACTACAATACCACTAGAGGTGAATCTGCTAATCCTACGTTTGGGGGGTGTTCTTGAGATGGTTGTCAATCATTCCCGCACTCCTCAATAAATTACATAAGAAGAATAGAATTAAATCTACAAAAATAAATCATGTACATATTCCTGAAAATAAATCTATTGCAAATACTGGAACTAGCAAACTAATGAACATTCTTATGAAAGTAATAAAATAATTAAAATAAATAAAAAAAAAGGAAATGGGGAAGAAATACTGGCTTGGAGTGGGCCCAGGCTCCAGCATACTCTTCCTGATTGAACACGTGCTTAGAACTTCTGGAACTGTAATATACTTATCAACGTATTACAATCTATCTTTTGTAACTCTAAATGGATCTTTATTAATTATTTCTATATATCTTTCAGAACGATCTGCGTGTGTTTATATAACACACCCACAAAACTTCTATTACAGAAGTGGTTACTATAGTCGATTCTTCCCAGACTAAATTAGAGCAGTCTAGCGAATGCAATCGACATCTGGCATTCTGTTTTGATGGCGGTGTGTTCGTTTCAGTTCATGCTTTGCTTGGCATCAGTAAGATGTTTTGATACATTGGTGCTATCTCCAATTTAGCTTTGCATGATGCAGAGTTAGAACTGCACCAGCCGCTGCTGTCCACGTCATTCGAATTTGGTCAACGGGCAAAGAATCAGTGGCACCTTCCTTATGAGGAAGGTACCTTGTTATCGCGACACCTTCTGGTTGCAGGGAGGCGCTTGCCTTCTATTAGTGCCTTTCGGCTGTGGGGAGGCACTTTCCTTCTATTAGCGCCTTTTGGTTGTGGGGAGGCGCTTGCCTTCTATTAGCACCTTCTGACTATGGGGAGGCGCTTGTCTTTGGTTGGTGCCTTCCGGTTGTAGGGAGGCGCTCGCATTCAGTTGGTGCCTTCTGACTGCAAGGAGGCACTTGCATTCAGTTGGTGCCTTCCGACTGTAGGGAGGCGCTTGCATTCAGTTGGCGCCTTTCGACTGCAGGGAGGCGCTCATATTCAGTTGGTGCCTTCCAACTATAGGGAGGCGCTCGCATTCAGTTGGCGCCTTTCGACTACAGGGAGGCGCTCATATTCAGTTGGCGCCTTCCGACTGCAGGGAGGCACTCGCATTCAGTTGGCGCCTTCTGACTGCAGGGAGGCGCTCATATTCAGTTGGCGCCTTCCGACTGCAAGGAGGCGCTCGCATTTAGTTGGCGCCTTCCGACTGCAGGGAGGCGCTCGCATTCAGTTGGTGCCTTCCGACTGCAGGGAGGCGCTCGCATTCAGTTGGCACCTTTCGACTGCAGGGAGGCGCTCGTATTCAGTTGGTGCCTTCCGACTGCAGGGAGGCGCTCGTATTTAGTTGGCGCCTTTCAACTTCAGGGAGGCACTCGTCTTTGGTTTGGCACCTTCTGATTGCAGGGAGGCACTTGTTTCCTTGGCACCTTCCGGTTGCAGGGAGGCGCCTATGTTCTCTACATTTACCCCCGATGCAATAAAGTGCCAGGTCCATCAAAAGGACCTCGATCGTTCCAAATGTAACTAAATCAACTACAATTCCACAAAACATACTAAAAACACACAAATTAGATAACACGCATAATTATATCAAATATCTATATAATCATTCATAAAAGTATGCAATCCTTATTATACAACCGCATATTGATCAAAGAAATATGTACAAAATATGAGCATTTCTGGTGCTCATCATCCCCCCACACCTAACATATGCCACGCTCTCGTGGCATCCAAGCTACAGGTAGCCCTCTGAATTTTCATCATTGCCATATCTTGGAGGATTCTGCAGCCCCTGCGGCACAAGTCTGTCTTTTCATGTCGGCATTTGAAGGTGTGGTTCGCCTTTGCCTATGGGAAACTACGGCTGTCAATTGTCCTCTTCTTGTTCTGTCCGCTACTGGTGGTGGTCTATCCAGCGTTGCTCCTGCCAATTGAAATGCAGCTTCGATAGCTTGCCAGAGGTCGACGTCTGGAGGTCTGACCACTGCCAGAGGGATATCCGAGTTATCCCCTCTAGAAGGCACTACTTGGGCCTTGTATAATCCGACCGCTTCAGGGGTAAGCCCTACATTCTCCTTTGCAATCGCAGTGGCCTCCAATTGTGGGCCATATACTCCCCACTATTCCAAGTATCTTCTCATCATGGAAGGCCTCCCTCGGGATGAACCATAGATGTCCCAAAACTGGTTGTCTTCTGCTGGATTGACGCAGATGCCAAAATCTCCTTTTACCCTCGAGGATGCCTTCTTGGCCTCCTTGGCTGCTTTCATTTCGTTGCACAGCTGCTCAAAATATTTTTGCCTTTTGACGAACAACTGCATGTCCCATTCGTCCTCCTCTTCGGAGTTGACGAAGGTCAATTTTGCCTTCTGTCGAGCCGTCTTGGGCATCTTTGCCTTGGCCTCTGTATGAAATGTGGCAGCTCGGACCAGGATCTCTTATTTCTCCTTTGGCGACTTCTCTTTACTTCGAAGGATCGGCTGTGCTGCTATCTCCGAGGGTGATCCTTCATTCTCCTGTCTACCTGGTGTCGACCCCTCAGGCTCTTCTCCTTCTTCAGGCCTGGGGAGGTCCTCCTTATCCTCTGGTCTTATCTATTGCTGGAGACCTTCATCCTGCTCTGTGTCACTCAGGATAATGACAGGGGGCATCGTAGGAATTTTTTCCTTTTCACCCCTGAAAACAGAGGAATCCTCCCCTGCCTCCGGGCTACTCTGTCGGGCGTCCGATCGAATCTCCACTGAAGAGAATACTGATTTGGCGGATGTGGGAGAGTTCGTCAACACTTCTTCTGCCCAATCAGTCTGCGTGGATGCCTCCTATCTTGTTGTTCCTCTATCCTAAAGTATTTGATTTTCCTCCTGCAACTGTCAAACCAGCTGCTCGAGCTGAGCGATTCGTCTATCCCTTTCCTCTAATTCTCTTTTATGCCAGTTCTAGCAATCTTCCAGAATCTACTGTGCCATCCAACAATTGGTTTGCCATTCGAGCGCCTCCTCCAATGCCGCATCGATCTGGTCGTTACTCCCGAAAGTTCATTTTGTGGGCTTTAGTTTGTTAATTCTCGAAGGGTTTGGGCGGCAACGTCTATCTTCGGGTCACTCCGTCCTTCCTCTATCGAGAGGAATCATCGCAGATGTTTCCTCCTGGGGATTGGCTCGTCCTCACCACCAGCGAGTGGCGCTCCTTCCTCCTCATATTCGGGCACTAGGGAATGCCCTCTATCCTCTGTCTTCGGGCACCGGTGACTGCTCTGCTCCTCCAAGAAAATAGGGCAACACCAATTGCTTGATGTTTGTTATCTCCTTTGCAGGGGATGCTTCATCTTGCCCTAATTCAAAAATCGCATTGTGTTGCTCTATTTGGCCGCCATCTCCCTCTGTGTTGTGGTTCTGTCCTTGTGCTTCTGCATGGCGGACCAATGCCAATATCAGCCCATGGTGGGCTAAGGTAGACGGTGTCCCTTTCTAGTACCGATCCACTTCATCTTTCAGAGCATTCACCAAGTAGAAAGGTATGTTTAATTTCCTCCCATGCACTAGGTGATTGAGGAAGTGCACATGATTAAGGTGCAGATGGGTATACTTTCCTGTGCATGTGAAAAATCGAGTAATCTACTCGAACATCTTCCGCATATTCATGGGGAGACTATTTTTGAGTAACCCCTCCCTGTCTATCTGCACATTTCCTCCTGGCAGTAGTATTTCGGCATATAGTTTTAACACTTCGCCCTTGTATGTACATTCCCCCATGAGAGGCAATCTAGTCGCCTGTGAGATGAACTCAGGGGTGACTGGAATTTCCACCCCTCATACTTGGGCCGCATCGCCCCTCAAAGAGGTGGCAAATTCTCTAGCTGCCTCCACGTCCTAGCCCTGACTGACCAGGGTGCAATATTCGAGCCACCTCTCAGCTTCAAATTGGGTCTTCATTGCCCCTATGATCCCATCAGTATCACTGGGTTCATTCTTCTTGATCGCGTGGTTCTTGGACCTTCCTCCCATGGCGCCTTCTGCTACTGTATATATATTTTTTCTTGTCCTTCCTTCTTCAGGAAGGCACCCTCTTATAGAAAAGATGCCTAACCCTAGCAGTTATGGAAGACGCCCTATCATTGGCACGCGATTCCGGCTATGGGGGGATACGATCTCTATGACGGTGGTATTTTTTTGGTACTGCGTATTTATAAATAATTATATAAACGATTTGATTTAGTATGCGCGTACCTGATTCGGCGTTCCAGTTGTCGTGGTAGCCGCTGATTTGTTGACTTGTGACACGAGGGAGGGGTATGGTCATTTGATGTCACTTATTCATGCGATGCTTCATTCCGCTCGAGGCGTTCTTTGGTACCTTCCCCATGTGGATGGTTCCCTTGTAGCGCCTTTCCAATGTTGTCGGTGCTCTTCGTCGAACGAATACGCCTTTCGGCTACAGGAAGTGCCTCTGATTGGCTATCATCTAGCGGTGGAAGGTGATTTTGTCTACAAGCGTCTTCCCAAAGTGGGAGGCGCCTCCTTCTGGTTCACGCCTTCCCAATGTTGGAAGGCGTTCGTCTTGATGAATGTGCCTTCCTGATGTTGGAAGGCGTATTCGACTGGATGAATGTGCCTTCTTGATGTTGGAAGGCATATTCGGCTGGCTTTTTTTTTTTTTTTTTTTTTTTTTTTTAAGACTTGGTTTGGTGCCTTCCTACCACGAAAGGCGCCTATATATATATATATATATATATATATATATATATATATATATATATATATTGGAACTTTTGAATGGATGGAAGGTGTTGTCTTTCGATTTGGTGCCTTTCGGATGCAGTAAGGTGCCTTCTTCTGGATGGGCGCCTTTCGGGTGTAGTAAGGCACCTTCTTGTGGACTTGGCACCTTCTGGATGCAGTAAGGTGCCTTCTTCTGGATGGGCACCTTTCGGGTGTAGTAAGGTGCCTTCTTGTGGACTTGGCACCTTCTGGATGCAGTAAGGCGCCTTCTTCTGGATGGGCACATTTTGGGTGTAGTAAGGCACCTTCTTGTGGACTTGGCACCTTTTGGATGCAATAAGGTGCCTTCTTTTGGATGGGCGCCTTTCGGGTGTAGTAAGGCGCCTTCTTGTGGACTTGGCGCCTTCTTCTGGATGCAGTAAGGCGCCTTCTTATGGATGGCGATTTGATTGGAAAAAGGGTGATCAAACCTTCCCAGTTTTTCATGCTGCCTAGATTCTACCTACGAGTCGGTGTCAGAATGTTGAGCTAAATCAGGCCTGGTTTCCTAGATATCTATCCCTCGTGTTGTTAGGTCCTCCACCTGCAAAAAGAAACCAAAAAATAAAGGAAAATAAAGGCAGTTAGACGCGTTCTGTGCCTGTTAGGCCTTGGATTAGGATGCTTGCAGCTTGCATGCGGACGTCATCCCTGCAAAAACACACATTACAAAAGAAAATATATTAACTAAAAATTTTTGGGTGAGCACTTTCATGCCCACCATTTCACCTGTGAGAGTTCGATCCAGATCTAGCAAGATGGGGTTTCCCCCATGCCTACTCTGTATTCCACCTGTAATGTTTTGGACGTATTATAGGAGTTGGTGGCCATTGACTGTGAAAATGGTGTTGCTGCCATCAATTGTCTTAACACGCACCGCCCCATTCCTAATGAGCTCAGCCACCTCATACGGCCCCATCCACCTCTGCATAAGTTTGCCCTTCCTTTCCTGGAATCGAGAATCATACAATAGTACCCATTCCCCTACCTGGAACTTCTTTAGCTTGATGTTGTTATCATGCCATTTCTTTCTCTGCTTCTGTATAATCTTTGTCCTCTGCAAAGCATCCAGTCGGATTTCGTCCAGCTGATCTAGCTGGCGAATCCTCTGTTTTTGAGCTTTGTCCAAACTCAAATTTAATTCTGAAGTTGTCCTCAGAGTTTTGATTTCGAACTCGATGGGCATCATCGCATTTTTTCCATAGACCAATTGGAAATGTGTGCATCCTATGGTGGATTTCCACATGGTTTTGTATCCCCAAACTGCCTCTTGCAACCGTGTGGCCCAATATTTCTTGTGTTGCTGCACGGTTTTGGTCAGGATGTTTTCTATCTCCCTGTTTGTCACTTCTACTTGCCCATTTGCCTGTGGATGGTAGGGCGTGGTTTTATTGTGCTGAACTCTATACTGCTCCATCAACTCCTCAATAAATTTGGAGGTGAATTGGGGCCCTTGGTCTATTGTTATCTCCCGAGGAACCCCAAATCATGTGAAAATATGGGCAAATAAGAAATCGATGACCGTTCTTTCCTTTGAGTCCCTTAATGCCTGCACTTCCACCCATTTGGTGATGTAATCCGTGCAGACCAGAATAAACCTCCTTCCCATCGAAGGTGGATTAAATGGTCCCACGAAGTCCATGCCCCATTTATCGAAAGGTTCCAGGTGTACCTGGGGCTGCAAGGGCATTTCATCTCGGTGGGTTGGTCTCCCCATCCTCTGGCACTCGTCACACTTGCTGGTATATGTTGTCGTATCCTTGAACAAAGTGGGCCAAAAATACCCAGCCTGCAGGATTTTGTAGGTAGTTCATTTCCTTGCAAAGTGTCCTCCGCATGGCTGATCGTGACATGCCTTGAGCACTTCTGAAAACTCCTGTTCTGCTACGCATCTTCTTATAATTTGGTCCCATATTATTTTAAATAGGAGACCATCCATCCAAAGGAATGATGCGCTCTTCTCTATGACCGCCTGCTTTTCTCGATAGGAGAGAGCAGGTGAGGTCCTTCCGATGGCCAAGTAATTGGCTATGTCTGCATACCACGGAGTTTGTTCACTAATAGCGAACAAATGTTCGTCCAAAAACTGATCTTCCATTGCTTGATGATCTGCTGGTATCAATATGGACAAAAAATCCACCACGATGTTGTCCTTGCCCGGTTTATCGACTATAGTGATGTCGAATTCCTGCAATAGCAACAGCCATCTGATAATTCTGCCACCAATGGCTAGCTTGCTCATCAGATACCTGATAGTCGCGTGGTCTGTATGGACGAAGACCTTGTATCCCATTATATAGTGGCAGAATTTGTTTATTGCATGGACAACTGTGAGGAATTCTTTTTCTGTCACTGTATAGTTGAGCTCTGCTCCCGCCAAGTTTTTATTGACATAATAGATGGCGTAAAATTCTTCGTCGTCTTTCTGCCCGAGGACTGATCTGATCGCACCATTAGATGCATCGCAGTAAATATGGAACGGTATGGCCCAATTCAGTCCTCTCAAGACCAGTGCAGATATCAATTTTTCTTTCAGCAATTGGAATGCTTCTTCGCAATCTCTCGTCCAATTAAACTCTACGTCCTTAGAAAGTAGGGTGTGCAGTGGTTTGGCAATCTTACTAAATTTGATGATAAATCGTCGGTAGTACCCGACTAATCCAAGGAAACTTCTTACCTCCTTCTGCGTTCTGGGGCTAGGTAGGTCTCTGATGACCTCGATCTTCCTCTTGTCTACTTTTATTCCTTCCGTAGAGAGGTGATATCCCAACACGATGCATTCTTGCATCATCATAAAAAAATTTTCATTACTTAGGGACAAATGATTTTCCTTGCTCCTGTTGAGCACTCTTTCCAGATTTGTCATTGCCTCCTCAAAGGTTTCTCCATAGGTGGTGAAGTCGTCCATGTATACTTCCACCCCGTATCCTATCATATCAGAGAATATGCTAAGCACCGCCCTTTGAAATGTGGCCGATGCGTTGCACAGTCCAAAAGGCAACACCTTATAGGTAAACGTTCCCCATGGACAGGTGAACGTTGTTTTATCTTGATCTTCTTCCCCTATCTGAATCTGGTTGTAACCACTAAAACCGTCCAGAAAGGAGAAGTATTTTCTTCTTGAGAGTGTTTCCAAGACCTGATCGATGAACGGGAGCAAGAAGTGGTCTTTCTTAATCGCCTTGTTCAATTCCCGGTAGTCCACGCAGATCCACCATTTCCCGTTATTTTTGGGGACCACCACTAATGGTGATACCCATTCACTGTAAAAAATTAGATATATGAGTTTGGCAACCAGAAGTTTGTGCAGTTCTTCTCTGACAATGTCTTTCATTGCTGGGTTCATCCTTCTTTGTGGCTGTCGACTAGGAGTTACCTAGTCATCTAAATAAATCCAATGGGTACATATTTTTGGGCTGATGCCGTGCATATCTGCGTAGTCCCATGCAAATGCTTGCTGGTGTTTTACCATAAGCTCTTCCAAATTTTCTAGCTGTGTGGGCGTCAACCTACTGTTGAAATTTAATATCCTCCCTGGCCCAACGTGTATTTGTCGGATGTGCTGATCTTGGGCGCCAGTCAATGACGATCCAGGTGTGGGGGTGGATGATTCTCCATGGAGAAACTCCACGATAGCACCATCCTCGTCCTCTTCTGCCACCTCCTCCAAGGTCATCATCGGTTGGATTATGGACAACTCCGTAGTTCCATGCTCGGTGATCCTGGGTTCTTCTGTCGAGTCCATAGACTAAGATGGCGGTGAAATGGTCAACCTTTTAACATTTTGCCCATTGGATATGGTCATTAGCCCATCCCGACAGTTGATGTAAGCGTCAGCTGTTGCCAGCCATGGCCTTCCCAAAATGAGCGGGTAACCGCCTAGCCTGGTCTTGGTTTGCAAAACTAAAAAGTTAGCTAGATATTCCCATGCACTGACTGTTATGATCACATCTTCCAACATCCCTTCCGACGACACGGTTGATCGATCGGCTAACTATAGCACTGTCGTGGTTGGCTTCAGGTTCGTGAGCTACAGCCTCTGCATGGTCTCTTGAGGCATCACATTGATGGCTGCCCCGAGGTCAACCAATGTGTTGGATAGGGAATGTCCTCTAATTTTTATGGTCAGCACTGGGCTGCCTAGATCTGCATACTTCGAATGACGTGTTCTACCCACCATTAGATCTGCCAGTTTACCCACGACGTTGATAGTCTCGATAGCTTTTCATCCCGGTCTCCTTAGACACATTTCTCTAATTGCCTTGGTGTAAATGGGGACATCTCGAATTGCTTGAAATAATGGGATTGTCACCGTGAGATTCTTTAAGCTCGACAAGATGTCAAATTTTGGCTGTGTTGTTTTTCTTTGTTCCTACAGTCGGCTAGGAAATGGAGCCTTCGCTCTATCAAGTGCTTTTCCCTCTTCTACCAGAGGTGTCTCCTCTATTTCTTCCTCCTCTTCTACCAGTGGAGGTGTCTCTACTATTTCTTCCTCCTCTTCTACCAGAGGCGGTGTCTCTACTCCTAGCTGCCTACCTGATCTAAGCTGAATATTGTACATATGATACATCTCACCTTCTACGTTGTATGTCGGCTGATTTACTCTGTTGTTTGGGTTTGCTATTGGTTGTGCTGGTAGCTGCGCAGGTCTTGCTGTTGGCAATGCTGGTAAGTTCTGTTGGATGTGAGTAGGCACTGCACTCTGTGGAGTCTGATTCCATGCATTGTGGCCTCTCCACTGCTGCCCAAGATATGGATATGGCATCCATGGCTGCTGATTCGAAAATGCTACTGGGGGTGCGTTAGTCCAGGGTGATGGTCCCCACCACCCCATATTAGGTGGTTGAGGGGGTCCTTGGTGCATGTATGGCACTCCCCCATATGATGGCATTTCGGTTGGTATATTCCCCGTGGGAGGCTGTGGCCAACTCTTCCTATTGCCTATGAAGTAGCCCTCCGTGCTCTCAGCCATTTCCTGGTTACTAGGCAGTTGTGGGCATAATCAAGTTTTATGATTCATCCTGCAAACTATGCATACTCTGACCTTGTTTTCTGGACATGCATTCTTTGCGTGCCTTCTGCATTTTGGGCATAAATAGGCTAATGCTACATCATTTTCTTGTTTCTTCTTTTCTAAAAGCAACGTATCCATCTGTAGTGCTAAAGATGAGAGCATTTCGCTCTTCAAATCCTCCAGCATGTTGCCTATTTCTATTTTGGTGACTGAAGCAGTCGCCTTCATGGTCCTGGCGGTGATTTTGCCTCGCCTTCTCGAGTATTTTTGGCATAATTGCCAGATGTCGTCCATAGCATGCTGATAGACATCACCTCCAGAGATCATGTTGAGAGCCTCCAATGACTCATTGGTAAGTCCCCTCAAGAAGATGCTTTTGAGGGACTTATCAGATAGCTTCGAGTGAGGGGACCATTGAAGATTAAAGCTGAATCTCTCCCAATACTCCTCGAGAGACTCATCTTCTCTTTGTGTCATGCTCAGGACCTCCTCCCTGGAGTCTCTTGCTCTCCCGAAATCTTGATATTGCTCTAGAAAGAGCTTCTTCATCTGGTCCCAGCTGGTGATGTGTTTGTCTCCCAGATCGATGAACCATCGCAAAGCTACATCGTCTAATGTAGAAGGAAATAATTTCAACTTTTGCATGTTTGATTTGTAATCCACAGACCTGCACAAAACATCAAACTTGAATAAAAATAGGTCAGGGTCCTCAGTCGGGTGTCCTCTGAAGGACGAAAGGTGAGCAGGGGATATGTTTTTTATTTTGGTATCTCCTACTACCTCCTCTATTGGGAAACTAAATCCAGATGAGACTTCATCATTATCTGCCATTTTTTCAGGAAACGTGGTTTCTAATGCAGTGTTTATGGCCTTATGGTCATTTAAAACTTTCTGAGTCAATGCTCTAAGGTTGTCTGGCGAGATCGTCTGATCCTCCACAGCCTTCCACAATAGGGATTCCTCTAGAGGAGTCCTATTAAACAGGGGATTTATGATGATTCGTTCGTCCCCTTGTTGATGGGATGAGGTGGCATTTTGCACAAAGTGTGGTTCCTCACTCCAATGGACGGTTGGTAGGTTGGGTGAGTCTAACTCAAATCCAAAATGCTTGACTGACTCAGGTCTTTATGGATTAGTTCTTATAAAGCGACCGTCAGGTCCTCTTCTTCTCGAAGAACTCATACAAGGTCAGATGGAAGGTTTCAGGGTATTGTAAGTAATCTAATTAAGACTTTTCCTCGACAATGGTGCCAAAATTTTGCGGGCCAAACAAGGTGAATGGTTTCCTATTTTTGTCACATGCCCGTGCATTTAATTATCAACCCAGGGAGCTTCGTAAACTTGCGAAGAGTCGGAATTAGGTTACTACAATACCACTGGAGGTGAATTTGCTAATCCTACATTTGGGGGGTTTTCTTGAGATGGTTGTCAATCATTCCCGCACTCCTCAATAAATTACGTAAGAAGAAAAAAATTAAATCTACAGAAATAAATCATGTACATATTCCTGAAAATAAATCTACTGCAAATACTGGAACTAGCAAACTAATGAACATTCTTATGAAAGCAATAAACTAATTAAAATAAATAAACAAAAAGGAAATGGGGAAGAAATACTGGCTTGGAGTGGGCCCAGGCTCCAGCAACTTCTTCCCAATCGAACACGCGCTTAGAACTTCTGGAACTGTAATATACTTATCAACGTATTACAATCTATCTTCTGTAACTCTAAATGGATCTTTATTAATTATTTCTATATATCTTTTAGAACGATCTACATGTGTTTATATAACACACCAGTAGAATTTTTGTTACAGAAGTGGTTACAACAGTCGATTCTTCCCAGACTAAATTAGAACAGTTTGGTGAATGCAATCGACGTCTGGCATTCTGTTTTGATGGCGGCATGTTCATTTCGGTTCATGCTTTGCCTGGCATCAGTAAGACGTTTTGATATGTTGGTGCTATCTCTAATTTAGCTTTGCATGATGTAGAACTGGAACCGCACCAGCCACTGCTGTCCACATCGTTTGAATCTGGTCAACAGACAAAGAATCAGTGGCGTCTTCCTTATGAGGAAGGTACCTTGTTATCACAGCACCTTCTGGTTGCAGGGAGGTTCTTGCCTTCTATTAGCGCCTTTTGGCTGTGGGGAGGCGCTTGCCTTCTATTAGCACCTTTCGACTGTGGGGAGGTGCTTGCCTTCTATTAGTGCCTTTCGACTTCGGGGAGGTGCTTGTATTTGGTTGGCGCCTTTCGATTGCAGGGAGGCACTCACATTCAGTTTGTGCCTTCCAACTGCAAGAATGCACTCGCATTCAGTTGGCACCTTTCGATTGCAGGGAGGCACTCGCATTCAGTTGGCACCTTCTGACTGCAGGGAGGCGCTCGTATTCAGTTGGCGCCTTCCGACTGCAGGGAGGCGCTCGTATTCAGTTGGCGCCTTCCGACTGCAGGGAGGCACTTGCATTCAATTGGTGCCTTCCGATTGCAGGGAGGCGCTCGTATTCAGTTGGCACCTTCTGACTACAGGGAGGCGCTCGCATTCAGTTGGTGCCTTCCGACTGCAGGGAGGTGCTCGTATTTAGTTGGTGCCTTTCGACTGCAGGGAGGCGCTCGTATTCAGTTGGCACCTTTCGACTACAGGGAGGCGCTCGTCTTTGGTTTGGCACCTTCTGATTGCAGGTAGGTGCTTGTTCCCTTGGTGCCTTCCGATTGCAGGGAGGTGCCTATGTTCTCTACATTGACCCCCGATGCAATAAAGTGCCAGGTCCATCAAAAGGACCTCGACCGTTCCAAATCTAACTAAATCAACTGCAATTCCACAAAACATACTAAAAACACACAAATTAGATAACACGCATAATTATATCAAATATCTATATAATCATTCATAAAAGTACACAATCCTTATTATACAGCCGCATATTGATCAAAGAAATATGTACAAAATATGAGCATTTCTAGTGCTCATCAATTTTGTTTTGTGAATAAGGTGTGCTCATAAGGACATTTTTCAAAACCATTTTTCAAAAAACATGATTCAATACTTTCTTACCAAACTCTATGTGCTTGCTTTAAACCATACAAAGCTTTATTGAGTTTGAGCACTTTACCTTTATAACCTTATTTCTCAAAACCAGGTGGTTGCTCTATGTATATTTCATCCTATAATACACCATTCAAGAATTCTTATTTGACATACATTTGAAAGAGTCTCCAACCCTTTTGTGCTGAAAGAGCTAAAATAATTTGAATAGTATCCATTCTAGCAATAGGTGCAAATACTTCATGATAATCAATACCTGATTTTTGCTTGTAGCCCTTCACTACCAACCTGGCCTTGTATTTATTCAATTCTCCTTGATCATTGTACTTGGTTTTATAAATCCACTTTACTCCAATTGGATTTTTGTGCTCTGGGAGGTTTATCAGTTCCCAAGTTTGATTCTTTTCTATGGCTACAATTTCTTCATTCATAGCTTTAATCCATGTATCATCTTGTATTGCTTATTCAAATGTAATGGGATCACAATCAGCCCAAAAAATGCAAAATGACAAGCATCTTCACTTACCTATGTTGTTTCTTGATATATGTCAAACAAGCTCCTTATATTTTGCCTTCTTTCTGGAGATTCTCGTGTGGGTGATGAAAATATGCTTCTAGTATTTGGTGAAGAAAGGTTGCTTCCTAGTGAAGAAGAGTTGCTTCTTGGTGTTGGTTTGTGAATGTTACTACTGCTAGGTCCTTTGGTACCAACCAATTTTTTTTGTGGGCTTACTGCTTCATATTCAATGCTAACTTACTGATAGTTGTTGTTCAATTTCCAACACCACTCTTGGTCTTAAAGAAACTTAAAATCTCTACTTATCATCAACTTTTTTATTTTTGGATTTTATAGTCTATATACTTTTGATTCTTCACTGTATCCCATAAAGATACACCTTTCTGCCTTATTATCTAATTTCTTTCTAAGTGCATCTGGAACATGAGAATAAGCAATGCAGCCAAAAACTTTAAAATGATCTACATGAGGTTTGAATCCTCCCCATGCTTCTTCTGGTGTCATACCCCAAACTGTCTTCGTAGGGCTCATATTCAGAATATAACCTGCACAACAAACTGTCTTTGCCCAAAAATATTTAGGTGAATTCTTAGCTTTAAGCATACTCCTTACAATATCTAGAATTGTTCTGTTCTTCCTCTCAGCTATGCCATTTTGTTGAGGAGTATACCTCATTGTTAACTATATTTTTATGCCATTCTCAATACAAAAATTTTGAACTTCATGTGATATGTACTCTCCACATCTATCAGTCCTTAAAGTTCTGAGAAAATAGCCAATTTGCTTTTCAACTAATGCTTTAAATTCTCTAAATTTCTTGAAAGTATCATATTTTACTTTCAATGGATACACCCAGAGTTTTCTACTATAGTCATCAATAAATGTTAAGAAATATCTCATACTAGATAATGAGGTGACTTCAAGTGGTCCACATAAATCTGACTGTACCAACTCCAATGGCTCTGAAGCTCTCCAAGATATCCCTACTGCAAAGGGTTCTCTGTGGTGTTTTCCAATGATTCATCCTTCACATTCTTCATATGGCCTTTGGATGAATGGTAAACCCATTACCATGTTATTCTTATGCAAAATATTTAGTCCACGAAAATTTAAATGACCAAATCTAAGATGCCATATCCATTGTGAATCTTTTACTATGGTATTGAAACTCAAAGGCATATTTCTCTCAATGCTAAGAGGAAACATCTTATTAGAATTCATGGGTATTTTGGTTATCATCTTATTCTTACCATCAGTAATAAAGCATGTAACATTCTCAAACTTCATAGTATGGCCTTTTTGCAGAAGTTGACCTACACATAACAAGTTATGCTTTAATTCTAGTACATAAAATACATCACCAATAAATGTCTTCTCACCTTGCTTTGTTTTGAGTAATATCCTCCCTTTCCCCATGAATGGTGCAATTGTATTATTACCCATATTTACTGCTGATTTGATGGACTCATCCAAATATTGAAATATCTCTTTGCTTCCTATCATATGATTACTACACCCACTATCAACATACCATTTATCTTCATTTATTTCCTCTTTTGTGCTACATGTTAGCAACCCATATTCTTCCTGCCAGTCACCATTTACATATTGAGCTTCCTATTTGCTTTCATATGCTATTTTTTCCTACATTTAGATGCAATATGTCCATATTTTTGACAATAATAGCACTAAAAAAATGACTTATCATACCTTTGAGAGTCAGTCATTGCCTTTTTTCTGAAAATTTTCTCTGCCTCTACCTATTTGTTGAAAATTTGCTCTGCTCCTACCTCTTGCTTGAGTGTAGTTGTTGCTTTCTTCGTAACTTTTATTACTTCTTGGACCTCTGCCTCTTTACTGAAAGTGACCTCCTCTTCCTCTTGGACTTTTTCCTCATCCTCTTTGTGGAAATGACACTTTTGATGCTTCTTCCTTTTCTGACATTGAAACCTTACTTTTGAAGGCTTGCTCTAGTGGTTCATTTGTGGATCTATTTATTCTATGCTCATGTGTGTACAATGAACCCATAAGTTCATCTATAGATAAAGTTGTTAGATATTTTGATTCTTCAATGGCTATAACTGTAAGATCATATTTTGAAGGCATACATATTAAAATATTTTATACAATTTTTTGATTGCTCATAACTTCACCATGTGATTTCATCTGATTAATTAACCCCATTGCATGAGTAATGAAATCCCCTAACCTTTTTTAATTTGACTTTTAGGCGTGAAGAAAGACAAAAAAAGAAAGATGCGGGAGTGCATCAGAAGCTGAAGCTGAAGAAGGCTGCAAAAGAGTGCAGCAGTACCGGGATCTGCCTGGAAGAAGGCAGAATTTTTTTTGGGAAAAAGGAGGAGTTGAAGCAGGCTGCAGAAGAAGCATGCAGCAGTCGCAAAATCTGTCCGGTAGAAGACAAAAGTTTATTTGGCCAGGAGACGGGGTTTAAGCAGGCTGCTGAGGCAGAGGAATGTCTGGAGGTGTTGCAGGAGGCAGCACCCAGACCATGCAGAAGTGAAGATCACTTCTCCACTTACCCCGGGTGTCTGATGCAGGAGCATCTAGCAACACCTGCAGTAGAAGCATGCAGTTGCGAAAAAGCCACTTCAGAAGAGTCGGCTCAAGAAGAAGAAGAAGAAGGCAAGGAAAATTTTGCTAAGGCAAAATTTAAAAACAGTAGCGAAATCGCGACGTCGCGATTTCACGACGTCGCAAAATCGTGACGTCGAGGCGAGGCGGAAGTAGAGGCAGGAGTTTGTCATGATATCGCGACGTCGCGAAATCGCGACATAAAGCGGAAGTCGGGGCAAAAGTCGGAGAGTAGCGAAATCGCGACGCAAATCGAAAGCGAAGGCGAAAGAGCTGGAAGGTCGCGAAATCGCGACAACAGGGCAGCAGCGGAGGAAAGTCGTGGGGTTGTCGCGATTTCGTGACATGTCGCGAAATCGTGACTGTCGCGAAATCGCGACGGAGAAGTGCAACGGACGAGGAGAGCAGATGGGATGTCACGATTTCACGACATGTCATGAAATCGCGACATCGGAGCAGCGGCCGAGTGGAGGCAGCGGAAGTCACGAAATCGTGACTGTCGCGAAATCACGACAAGAGCAAGCAAAGTAGAGGGGCAATGGACGGAAGGGTCGTGATATCACGACGTCGCGATATCGCGATGTCACGATGTCGCGACGGTAAGAAGAAAATCAAAGCAAGGCGAGAGTTGGTCGCGATATCGCGACATGTCGCAATATCGTGACCAAAAGGGCAAGAGAGCACAGGGAGGCCAAAATGTCGCGATATCACGACATGTCACGATATCGCAACGGAGAGAGAAGGCGAAAAAGGAGAAGGAGATGGCGGGAAAACCGTGACAGGCGGTATTTTCGGGGACCATTAAAAAAAAAATGACACGTGGCACCTAGGGTGCAGTAAAGACGAACGAGAACCAAGAAGTGCGGGTGACGAAGAGGATGGGTCGCGCAGGGTTTTCTGACGAAATCGGTAGTGACAGAGGCCGTGCGGAGTGGAATAATTAATCGGGTTGGTGAACCCATTTTCGGGAAGAACGTTTCAGAGGGTTGGGGCCTCTTTAAAAACCCAGTCTTTGTAATTAATTGGGTGGGTGTCCCGATTAATGCGTGAGTTGATGTTTCAGAGGGTCGGGGCCTCTTTAAAAACCGAGTTTTTTGTTTTAAGTAGGGTGGGGGATCGGGGAATAGACGCAGTTGTGTGATTGTGAAGACCAAGTAGAGCGCTGGTCATTTGTAAGCCTGCGGGCTGTTTTTCTAGATTTAATACAGAGAAAAATTTGAAATTCGTGAGTGTGAGTCTGTGTTTGTTTTTCGGTCCCCCGTCACTATTTAACTTTATAATGATTTAGAGTTCCTTCCAAAACCCTTTTATAAAGATTCAAGAACTTTTCAAAACCTCTTTATCTAGGTAATCAAAAAAATAAAATATCACTATTAATTGTCCATTGTGATTCCACTCCCTCCCACTTTATTATAATGTCGTTGACTGTCAGCCTAAAAATCTCTCCTTCGAAAATCATCGGGTCCGTTCCGTTTTCAGTGCAGTTTACCTCCCTAAGTCAAAAAAGAAGTTTCATATTGAAATTTTATTCATTCCTATATTACACTTGATAAAAATAATTTTTACATTCAATTTTTTTCCAACCAAACGATAACAAAATAATACGCTTTAAAAAGAGCTAACTACAAAACGTTAGCAGATGATGTTCACAACTTGTTGACGGTGCAAATATTCCATGGTAGAACTTTCGCGGAACATATTTTGGCTCACTCTCATCCCGAAAAACTAATATTTTCCCACGTGAAATTCGCAATAATAATTAGATTCCCTTGCTTTGTTTCTGCACGGTCGGCTATCAGTCATCCATGACATCAATAATATCATTTCAGTGAAAATTTGAGAAAATATCTGATTTTTTTATGTGTGTATATATAATTGTGGAGTAGTAAATTTGAGACCTGAAAATGGTCATCATATCGTTTTTTATGTTATATATTTTTATGGAACATGAAATTACAAGAACGACTGGAATCTCCACGACTGGTGGCGGCTTCGTGTGCTCTGAATTATTCCCAACTCACATTCTTCAATTCCTTCTACAGTTATATTTTCAACAGAAAGAAACGACATTCACGTTCCGCTCTTTTCGCATTTGTGGGCAAAGTTAAACATGAAAGCAACTTCTACTTTGCCACTGATGTCTGTCCTAACATTTTGTGCCCTGGATTGAATGGTCATAAATTATCGTCAGCTGACAGCTATTTTTCACATAGAAATCCCAATTCGTCCTAACAGACTTCAAATTTCTAAGAGAGATTCAAGTTATCGTCGTTGACAGAACACACCTAATTGGTCATTACTACGGTATGTTTGTGTAAGTAGCCTTATAAGATGATAAAACATTGTGTTGGAGTCAAAGCTAATTTTTATTTCTTTTCAAAGATATTACGAGGAGACTGTTGAATAGAAAGGATTCGAAATTTCTGATCTCTTCATAACAGATTATTCTACCAAAATTTGATTCCTTTGGCATTCAAACATTAAGATAACTTCAACTTAAAGATGGCTTTCAATAGCTACAACATGCATGACAAGGTTATAGATTTGCACGAATGTGGTCAACAATAAAACTCAAAAACATGTAGGAATTAAAATCCTGCATTAATTTGACAATAATACAAATTGGTTTTAGGAAAAACTCCATCTACATGAGTAGATTGACAACAATACATATAGGATTGAGAAAAAACTCCATCGCCATGAGGACCTTGACAACAATACAAATAGGATTGAGAAAAAACTCCATCACCATGAGGACTTTGAAGCCTAATGTGATGGTACCTTGGGTTAGAGAAATGTGAAGGCTCAATTTGTGGAACCTTAGCCAAAGGGTTTAAAGCACAGGCTAAACTAGTAATATTATGTAAAGTGGAAACGTTTTCTTTGTTCATAAAAAAGTATCTTATATACTAAAGAATCATCTTCTCTTACAAAAACATTTATTAAGAGAAAATATAACTACCGTCCAATATGACTTTTGGATGAAGTACTATGTAAAGTGGAAACGTTTTCTTTGTTCACAAAAGGTGAGGTGTCTTATATACTAAAGAATCATCTCTTACAAATTTTTTATTAAGAATATAACTACCGTCCAATAAGACTTTTGGCCCTTCATCACGCAAGTTTTCTAAATAATTTTAGATAAACATGTAGATTAAGTCAAACTTTTATACTGAATTCTTTTTATATATTAATTGGTTATTATAAATAAAATAAATTATAAATTATATATAGTAGATGATACAGATTCAAAAATCAATGAAATTGTTTGAAGAAGGATATTATTGTTTAGCACAATCCTTGTGTGTAATACACCCTATTAAAAACTACAACCTCAAGGTACTTCTAGGAAGTAACCCATCCAACATAAAGACTAACATTTGTAAAAAGGGAATTTTGATCTTCTTGTGTGATATAGATCCAGGATAGGTCCCTTCGAGAATATAAAGGTTATTCATTTGGATTCTATGGGATTGTCCTTAGAGACCTGAAAGGGTTCATTTAGAAGGTGTAAATTTTGTTTGCCTTTGTTTTTATTGGTTTTGGTGTAATTTTCATTAGTAAAGTGATGTGTTGCTTTATTTGTTCTAGAGATTACACTTTATAACTTATTTTAATTTTAATTGAGTGAGGCTTTTGACTTTTACAATTTAAAATTTATAAATGTATATAATTAATATATATATTTATTCCAATCAAATGGTTGGATTTTATATGGTTTTATTACAAGTAATGCTATGAAGAAAGTGTTATATTTTGGTATTTGACAATGTAAACAATGTTAATATTCATAAGTATTAATATTTATATGTTTTGCATGTCATATAGGAAAAAAATAGCTAAATATTTATTATCATCTATATGCTTTGAATTCCATGTTGACATCATTGAAACAATCAATAACAAGATATAAGTCCATTCCAAACATAGGTAACATAACCATTTTTTTTTTTTTTTTTTGAAACTATTTCATGGAATAATATAATTTTAAAAACATCACAAGGAAAGTTATGTGCATCTACCAATATTATGCAACTCAGAAGTATCCATCCATTCTTGTATAATATCTCTACCACACTCTATTCATCATATTTAATCATAGTTTTTTAAAATGCAAGAAGGAGAATTCCTATTTCCATGAAGAGGATTTGAATTTGCTAATATCTTTAAGTTTTGAAGGAACCATGTCTACAATTGCTCTATAGTTGACTATATTCTATCCCTACACAATAATACTTAGTTAAAATCCAACAAAGTCATTAAAAGAAGCATTATATAATAAAGGGTTTAAAAGGTGACTTGAAATCCAAGCCATGTTAGTTGATACTACTATGTAATTAGTGATTGACACTATATATAATGTGTGATAATATTTCATCTAAATTCCAAGAGATTCAAACTTTATAAGCATGAAATTTACCAAATACTTTAAGGATTTATGGACATTATACCTAATTTATGACTTCATAGAAGTTGAGAACTAAATTAGGTTGATTTTTTCTAAGATAGTTAATATGAAATACAAGATCTTTTATAAAGTCTCATTTACTTTTCCATATTTTCCATATGAGTGTGGTTTAGAAAAGGCCATACTTGTTCCCACACATGTTGATAGTTCTTATATATTGCAACCAAAAATCACATACCAACTCAATCTAGATGAAAGGTGTAAAAAATTCTTTGCTTGTTGCATCCACATGCATAACAACATTTAAATTTGAGGTCTAAAAATCATTTTATGCTCATATAATTTAAGACTATTAATTTCACAAGTACTTCTCTTTTTGGCTTACCCCATTTAGTTCTTCTTAACCAAGCCATTTTACAAATTAACATCTTCAAATTCATCATTGTAAGAAAACCCTAATTTAGAACATACATGATGAGCATCAGAAATGCTCATATTTTGTACATACTTCTTGGATCAATATGCGGCTGTATAATAAGGATTGTGCTTTTATAAATGATTATATAGATATTTGATATAATTATGTGTGTTATCTAATTTGTGTGCTTTTAGTATGTTTTGTGGAATTGTAGTTGATTTAGTTAGATTTGGAACAGTCGAGGTCCTTTCGATGGACCTGGCACTTTATTTCATTGGAAGTCAATGGAGAGAACATAGGCACCTCCCTACAGTCGAAAGGTGCCAATTGAACACAGCGCCTCCCTGCAGTTGGAAGGCACCGATTGAACATAGGCGCTTCCCTGCAGTCATAAGGTGTCAAGTGAAAACAAGCGCCTCCCTGCAGTCAGAAGGCGTCGATTGGACATGGGTGCCTCCCTACAGTTAAAAGGCATCGTCTGAATGCAAGCGCCTCCCTATAGTCAAAAGGTGCCAAACCAAAGACAGTGCCTCCCTACAGTCAGAAGGTGCCAACCGAATATCAGTGCCTCCTTGTAGTCGAAAGGCACCAACTGAATGGGAGTGCCTCCTTGCAGTCGAAAGGCGCCACTAATTCTCTGCCCGTTGACTAGACTCGAAGGACATGGATGACAACGACTGGTGCAGTTCCAGCTCTACATCATGCAGAGCTAAAATTAGAGATAGCACCAACATATCAAAACATCTTATGGGTGCCAGGAAAAGCACAAGTCGAATGAACATGTTGCCATCAAAATAGAATGCCAGACATCGATTGCATTCGCCAGACTGTTCTAATTTAGTCTGGGAAGAATTGACTATTGTAACCACTTCTGTAATAGAAGTTCTACGGGTGTGTTATATAAACACATGCAAATCATTCTGAAGATATAGCGATATAGAAATACTTAAGAGTGACATTGTAATGAGTTGATAAATATATTTTAGTTACAGAAGTTCTAAAAGAGTGTGTTCGATCGGGAAGAAGCTGCTGGAGCCTGGGCCCACTCCAAGCCAGTGTTTCTTCCCCATTTCCTTTCTGTTTATTTATTAGTTTATTGCTTTCATAGAACATTCATTAATTTACTAGTTCTAGTATCTGCTGTAGGTTTATTTCTAGGAATATGCATTAGATTTATTTTTGCATATTTATTTTTGTTCTTCTTACATAATTTATTGAGGAGTGCGGGAATGATTGACAACCATCTCAAAAAAACTCCCCAAATGTAGGATTAGTAGACTCACCCCCCAGTGGTATTGTTGTAACCTAGTTTCGACTCTTTACAAGTTTACGAAGCTCCCTGGGTTGATAATTAAATGCATAGGCATGTGACAAAAATAGGAAACCATTCACCTTGTTTGGCCCACAACATTTTTGTGCTGTTGCTAGGGAAGCGTCGTAATTAGATTACTTGTAATACCCTGAAACCTTCACCTGACCTTGTATGAGTTCTTCTAGAAGAAGAGGACCTGACGGTCGCTTTATAAGAACTAATCCATCAGGACCTGAGTTAGTCGAGCATTTTGGATTTGAGTTAGACCCGTCCGACCTACCAGCAGTCCATTGGAGTGAGGAACCGCACTTTGTGCAAAGTGTCGCCTCATCCCATCAAGGGGATGAATGAATCATCACAAATCCCCTGTTTAATAGGACTCCTCTAGAGGAATCCCTATTGTGGAAGGCTATGGAGGATCAGAAGATCTCGCCAGACAACCTTAGAGCATTGACTCAAAAATTTTTAAATGACCAGAAGGCCATAAACGCTGCATTAGAAACCACATTTCCTAAAAAAATGGTAGATAACGATGAAGTCTCATCTGGCTTTAGTTTCCCCATAGAGGATGGAGTAGGAGATACCAAAATGAAAAACATATCCCCTGCTCACCTCCCGTCCTTCAGAGGACACCCGACTAAGGACCCTGACCTGTTTTTATTTAAATTTGATGTTTTGTGCAGGTTTGTGGATTACAAATCAAATGCGCAAAAGTTGAAATTATTTCCTTCCACATTAGATGATGAAGCTCTGTGATGGTTCATCGATATGGGAGACAAACACATCACCACCTGGGACCAGATGAAGACGCTCTTTTTACAGTAATATCAGGATTTCGGGAGAGCAAGAGACTCCAGGGAGGAGGTCCTGAGCATGACACAAAGAGAATATGAGTCTATCAAGGAGTATTGGGAGAGATTCGCCTTTAATATTCAATGGTCACCTCACTCGAAGCTATCCGATAAGTCCCTCAAAAGTATCTTCTTGAGGGGACTTACCAATGAGTCACTGGAGGCTCTCAACATGATCTCTGGAGGTGATGTCTATCAGCATTCTATGGATGACATCCAAAAATTATGCCAGAACTACTCGAGAAGGCAAGGCAAAGTCACCCCCAGGACCATGAAGGCGACTGCTTCAGTCACCAAAATAGAGATAGGCAACATGCTGGATGATTTGAAGAGCGAAATGCTTTCATCTCTAGCATTGCAGATGGATACGCTGCTCTTAGAAAAGAAGAAACAAGAAAATGATGCAACATTAGCCTATTTCTGCCCAAAATGCAGAGGAAGGCACACAAAGAATGCATGCCCAAAAAATAAGGTCAAAGAATGCGCAGTTTGTAGGCTAAATCATAAAACTTGATTGTGCCCAAAAATACCCAATAAACAGGAAGCGGCTGAGAGCACGGAGGCCTATTTCATAGGCAATAGGAAGAGTTGGCCACAGCCCCCCACGGGGTATATGCCAACCGGAATGCCAACATATGGGGGAGGGTCATACATGCACCAAGGACCCCCTCAACCACCCAATATGGGGTGGTGGGGACCGTCAACTTGGACAAACGCACCCCCAGCAGCATTCCCAAATCAACAGCCATGGATGCCATATCCATATCCTGGGCAACAGTGGAGAGGCCACAATACGTGGAATCAGACTCCACAGAACGTAGCTCCTTCTCACATCCAATAGAACTTACCAACATTGCCAACAA
The DNA here is from genome assembly GCA_028583015.1 of Wollemia nobilis. NCBI lineage: Eukaryota > Viridiplantae > Streptophyta > Pinopsida > Araucariales > Araucariaceae > Wollemia > Wollemia nobilis. The sequence goes on from JAQPPZ010004842.1 coordinate 9,193,862, forward strand.
CGAGACCTACGTAGCTACCAACACAACCAACAGCAAACCCGAACAATAGAGTAAATCAGCCGACATACAACGTAGAAGGTGAGATGTACCATATGTACAATATTTAGCTTAGATTAGGTAGACAGCTAGGAGTAGAGACTCCGCCTCTGGTAGAAGATGAGGAAGAAATGGTAGATATACCTCCACTGGTAGAAGAGGAGGTAGAAATAGAAGAGACACCTCTAGTAGAAGAAGGAAAAGCACTTGAGAGAGCGGAGGCTCCATTTCCTAGCCGACTACAGGAACAAAGAAAAACAACCCAACCAAAATTTGACATCTTGTCGAGCTTGAAGAATCTCACGGTAACAATCCCATTATTTTAAGCAATTAGAGAAATGTGTCTAACGAGACCGAGACGAAAAGTTACCTAGACTATCAACGTCGTGGGTAAACTGACAGATCTAATGATGGGTAGAACACATCATCCGAAGTATGCAGACCTAGGCAACCCAGTGCTGACCACAAAAATTGGAGGACATACCCTGTCCAACACACTGGTTGACCTTAGGGAAGCCATCAACGTAATGCCTCAAGAGACCATGCAGAGGCTGTGGCTCACGAACCTGAAGCCAACCATGATAGTGTTGTAGTTAGCCGATCGATCAACCATGGCACCAGAAGGAATGCTGCAAGATGTGATCATAACAGTAAGTGCATGGGAATATCCAGCTGACTTTCTAGTTTTGCAAACCAAGACCAAGCTTGGCGGTTACCCGCTCATTTTGGGGAGACCATGGCTGGCAATAGCTGACGCCTACATCAACTATCGGGATGGGCTAATGACCATATCCAATGGGCAAAATGTCAAAAGGCTAACCATTTCATTGCCATCTCAGTCTATGGACTCGGTAGAAGAACCCAGGATCATCGAGCATGAAACTACGGAGTTGTCCATAATCCAGCCGGTGATGACCTTGGAGGAGGTGGCAGAAGAGGATGAGGATGGTGCTATCATGGAGTTTCTCCATGGAGAATCATCCACCTTCGCACCTGGATCGTCGTTAACTGGCGCTCAAGATCAGCACATCCAACAAATACACATTGGACCAGGGAGGACATTAAACATCAACAACAAGTTGATGCCCATACAGCTAGAAAAATTGGAAGAGCTTTTGGTAAAGCACCAGCAAGCATTTGCATGGGACTACGTAGATATGCATGACATCAACCCAAAAATATGCACCCATCGGATTTACTTAGATGACCAGGCAACTCCTAGTTGGCAACCACAGAGAAGGATGAACCCAGTAATGAAAGACATTATCAGAGAAGAACTGCACAAACTTCTATCTACCGAATTCATATATCTGATTTTTGATAGTGAATGGGTATCACCATTAGTGGTGGTCCCCAAGAAAAATGGGAAATTATGGATCTGAGTGGACTACCGGGCGTTGAACAAGGCGACTAAGAAAGACCACTTCCCGCTCTCGTTCATCGATCAGGTATTCGACACACTCTCAAGAAGAAAATACTTCTTTCTGGATGGATTCAGTGGTTACAACCAGATCCAGATAGGGGAAGAAGATCAAGATAAAACAACGTTCACCTATCCATGGGGAACGTTTGCCATAAGGTATTGCCTTTTGGACTGTGCAATGCATCGGGCACCTTTCAAAGGGTGGTGCTTAGCATATTATCTGATATGATAGGAGATGGGGTGGAAGTATACATGGACAACTTCATCGCCTATGGAGAAACCTTTGAGGAGGCAATGACAAATCTGGAAAGAGTGCTCGATAGGAGCAAGGAAAATCATTTGTCCCTAAGTAATGAAAAATGTTTTATGATGGTGCAGGAAGGCATCGTGTTGGGACACCACCTCTCCGTAGAAGGGATAAAAGTGGACAAGAGGAAGATCGAGGTCATCAAAGACCTACCTAGCCCCAGAACGCAGAAAGAGGTAAGAAATTTCCTTGGTTCAACCAGGTACTACCAGTGATTTATCGTCGAATTTAGTAAGACTGCCAAACCATTGCACACCCTACTTTGTAAGGACGTAGAGTTCAATTGGACGGGAGATTACGAAGAAGCATTCCAATTGCTAAAAGAAAATTTGATATATGCACTGATCTTGAGGACCGAATTGGGCCATACCATTCCATATTTACTGCGATGCATCTAACGGTGCGATCGGAGTAGTCCTTGGGAAAAAATATGGCAAAGAATTCTATGCCATCTATTATGTCAATAAAAACTTGGCAGGAGCGAAGCTCAACTATACAGTGACAGAAAAAGAATTCCTCACAGTTGTCCATGCAATAAACAAATTTTGTCATTATATAACGGGATACAAGGTCTTCGTCCATATAGACCACACGGCTATCAGGTATATGATGAGCAAGCTGGCCATTGGGGGTAGAATTATCAGATGGTTGTTGCTATTATAGGAATTCGACATTACTATAATCGATAAACGGGGTAGGTACAACATTATGGTAGATTTTTTGTCTAGATTGATACCAGCAGATCATCAAGCAGTGGAAGACCAGTTTCTGGATGAACATCTATTCGCTATTAGTGAACAAACTCTGTGGTATGCAGACATAGCAAATTACTTGGCCACCGGAAGGACCTCACCTGCTCTCTCCTACCGAGAAAAGCAGGTGATCATAGAGAAGAGCGCATCATTCATTTGGATGGAAGGTCTCCTATTTAAAATAGGACGGGACCAAATTATAAGAATATGCATAGCAGAACAGGAGTTTTTAGAAGTGCTTAAGGCATGTCACGATGAGCCATGTGGAGGACACTTTGCAAGGAAGCAAACTGCCTAAAAAATCTTGCAGTCTGGGTATTTTTGGTCCACTCTGTTCAAATATGTGGAAGCATATACCAGCAAGTGTGACGAGTGCCAAAGGATGGGTAGACCAACCAACCGAGATGAAATGCCCCTACAGCCCTAGGTACATCTGGAACCTTTTGATAAATGGGGCATGGATTTTGTAGGACCATTTAATCCACCTTCATTGGGAAGGAGGTTTATTTTGGTCTGCACGGATTATGTCACCAAATGGGTGGAAGTGCAGGCATTAAGGGACTCAAAGGAAATAACGGTCGTCGACTTCTTATTTTCTCATATTTTCACATGATTTGGGGTTCCTTGGGAGATAACAACGGATCAAGGGCCCCAATTCATCTCCAAATTGATTGAGGAGCTGATGGAGTAGTATAGAGTTTGACACAACAAAACCATGCCCTACCATCCACAGGCGAACAGGCAAGTAGAAGTGACAAACAGGGAAATAGAAAACATCCTAACCAAAACCGTGTAGCAACACAAGAAATATTGGGCCACACGGTTGCCGGAGGTAGTTTGGGCATACAACACCACGTGGAAATCCACCACAGGATGCACACCTTTCCAACTGGTCTATGGGAAAAATGTGATGATGCCCATCGATTTTGAAATCAAAACTTTGAGGATGGCTTCAGAATTAAATTTGAGCTTGGACGAAGCTCAAAAATAGAGGATTCGCCAGCTAGATCATCTGGACGAAATTCTACTGGATGCTTTGCAGAGGACAGAGATTATACAGAAGCAGAGGAAGAAGTGGCATGATAACCACATCAAGCTAAAGAAGTTCCAGGTAGGGGAATGGGTACTGTTATACGATTCCCGATTCTAGGAAAGGAAGGGCAAACTTATGCAGATGTGGATGGGGCCATATGAAGTGGCAAAGCTCATTAAGAACGGGGTTGTGTGCATCAAGACAATTGACGGTAGCAACACCATGTTCACAGTCAATGGCCACCAACTATGCCCCTATAATACGTCCAAAACATTTCAGGTGGAATCCAGAGTAGGCATGGGGGAGACCCCATCTTACTAGAACTAGACCAAACTCTCACAGGTGAAATGGTGGGCATGAAAGTACTCACCCAATTAGTTTAGTTAGTTATAGTTTTTAATGTGTGTTTCTTTGTAGGGATGACGCCCGCATGCAAGCTGTAGACATCCTAACCTAGGGCCTAACAGGTACGGAACGCGTCTAACTGCCTTTATTTTCTTTTCTTTTTTGGTTGCTTTTTATAGGTGGAGGACCTGATAGCACGAGGGATAGGTATCTAGGAAACCAGGCCTGATTCGGCTCAGCATTCTGACACCGACTCGTAGATAGAATCTAGGTAGCATGAAAAAAATCAAGAAGGTTTGATCACCATTCTTCCAGTCAAATCGCCAAGTCCAGAAGCAGGCACCTTACCGTAGTCAGAAGGCGCCAAGCCCACAAGAAGGCACCTTACTACATCCAGAAGAAGGTGCCAATGCAAGAAGAAGGTGCCTTACTACAGTCAGAAGGCGCCTATCCAGAAGAAGGTGCCTTACTGTAGTCATAAGGCACCCATCCAGAAGAAGGTGCCTTACTGCAGTCAGAAGGCACCCATCTAGAAGAAGGCACCTTACCGTAGTCAAAAGGTGCCAAGTCCAAAAGAAGGCGTCTTACTGTAGTCAAAAGGCACCGACCAAAAGAAGGTGCCTTACCACAATCAAAAGGTGCCCATCCAGAAGAGGCACCTTACTGTAGTCATAAGGCACCCATCTAAAAAAAAATATATATATATAATATGCGCCTTCCAACATCAGGAAGGTGCATGCATCCAGCCAAATATGCCTTCTGACATCAGGAAGGCGCATTCATCAAGATGAACGCCTTCCAACATCGAGAAGGCGCAAACCAGGAGGAGGCACCTCCCACATCGGGAAGACGCATGTAGGCAAGAGCACCTCCCACCTATCAGAAGGCACTATAAGGCGCATCCATTCGAAGACGAGCATCGACAACATCGAAAGGTGCTACATGGACACCATCCACATGGGGAAGGTACCAAAGAATGCCTCTCGCATGCAGCATTTACATTGACCAGATGCCTCGAGCAGAACAAAGCAACACACGTATAAGCATCATCAAATACCCCTCCCTTGTGTCACAATTCAGAAAATCAGCAGCCGCCACGACAACTGGAACGTCGAATCAGGTACGCGCATATTAAATCAAATCTTTTATATAATTGTTTATATATACACAGTACCAAAAAATACAGCTGTCATAAATATCATATTCCCCTCATCGTCGAAATCACGTGCCAATGATAAGGCACCTTCCATAACTGCTAGGGTTAGGCATCTTTTCTATAAGAAGGTGCCTTCCTGCAGTGGGAAGGATAGAAAAAAAATATACAGCACCAGAAGGCACCATGGGAGGAAGGTCCAAGAACCATGTGATCAAGAAGAACGAACCCAATGACACTGATGGAATTAGAGGGGCAGTGAAGACTCGATTTGAAGCCGAGGGGTGGCTCGAATACTACACCTTGGTCAGTTAGGGCCAGGATGTGGAGGCAGCTAGGGAATTTTCCACCTCTTTGAGGGGCGATGTGGCCCAAGTACGAGGGGTGGAAATTCCAGTCACCCCTGAGTTCATCTCATAGGCGACTCGATTGCCTCTCACAGGGGAATGTGCATACAATGGCAGAGTGCTAAAGTTATAAATTGAAATACTGCTGCCAGGAGGGAACACACAGATAGAAAGAGAGGGGTTACTCAAAAGCAGCCTCTCCATGGATATATGAAAGATGTTCGAGCAAATTGCTTTATTCTTCACATGCATAGGGAAGTATACGCATCTGAACATCAATCATGTGCACTTCCTCAATCACCTAGTGCATGGGAGGAAAATAAATATATCCTTCTATCTGGCGACTGCTCTGAAGGATGAAGCGACTCGATACTAGAAGGGGGCACCATCTGCCCTAGCCCACCATGGGCTGATATCAGCATTGATCTACCATGCAAAAACATAGAGACAAAATCATGACACAGAGGGAGATGGCGGCCAAATAGAGCAACACAATGTGATTGCCAAACTAGGGCAAGCATCCCCTATAGAGGAGATAGCAAACATCGGATAATTGGTGTTGCCCTATTTTATAGGAAGGGCATAACAGTCATCAACGCCGACAGACATAGAGGATAGATGGCATTCCCTAGTGCCCGAGTATGAGGAGGAAGGAGCGCCACCCGCTGGTGGTGAAGATGAACCAATTCCCAAGAGGAAACGTCTACGGTGATTCCTCTCGATAGAGGAAGAACAAAGTGACACAGAGATAGATGTTGTTGCCCAAACCCTCTACAAATTAATGAACCAGAGCCCACAAAATGAGGAAACTTCTGAGAGCAATGACCAGATCAATGCGGCCTTGGAGGAAGCGCTCAACTGGAAAACTGATTGCTAGATGGCACAAAAGATTCTGGAGGATTGCTAGAAATAGCATCAAAAGGAATTGGAGGAAAAGGATAGAAGAATCACTCAGCTCGAGCAACTGGTCCAGCAGATGCAGGAAGAAAATCAAATACTTCATGGCAAAAGAACAACAAGACAAGAGGCGGCCACTCAGACTAATTGGGCAGAAGTAGTGTCGACGAACTCTCCCACATCTACCGAAAGAGTATTCTCTTCAGGGGAGATTCGATTAGATGCCCGACAGAGTAGCCCGAAGGAAAGGGAGGAATCCTCTATTTTTAGGGGTGAAGATGATAGAAGTCCTACGATGCCCCCTATCATTGTCCTGAGTGACACAAAGCAGGACGAAGGCCTCCAGATAAGACCAAAGGATATGAAGGACCTCCCCAAGCCTGAAGAAGGAGAAGAGCCTGATGGGTCAACACCAGGAAGACAGGAGGATGAATCACCCCTAGAGATAATAGCACAATCGATCCTTCGGAGTGAAGAGAAGTCCCCAAAAGAGAAAGAAGAGACCCCTGTCCGAGCCACCACATTTTTTGCAGAGGCCAAGGCAAAGAGGCCCAAGACGGCTCGATAGAATGCAAAAGTAACCTTTGTCGAGTTAGAAGAGGATGAATGGGATATGCAGCCATTCACCGAACGACAAAAATATTTCGAGCAGCTACGCAAAGAAATGAAAGCAGCCAAGGCAGCTAAGAAGGCATCTTCGAGGATAAAAGGAGATTTTGGCATCTGCATGAATATGGTAGAAAATAGCCAGTTTTGGGACATTTATGGTTCATCCCAAGGGCGGTCTTCCATGATGAGGAAGTATTTGGAACGATGGGGATTCTATGGCCCACAATTAGAGGCCGCTGCAATTGCAAAGGAAAATGTAGGGCTAGATTATACAAGGCCCAAGTAGTGCCTTCCAGAGAGGATAACTCGGATATCCCCATGGCAATGGTCAAACCTCTAGATGCCAACCTCTGGAAAGCTTTCGAAGCTACATTTCAAACGATAGGAACAACGCTGGCTCAATCACCACCAATAGCAGCCATAACAAGAAGAGGACAATTAACAGCCGCAGTTTCCCATAGGCAGAGGAGAACCACACCTTCACATGCTGGCACAAAAATACAGACTCGGGCCACAGGTGCAACCGAATCTTCCAAGAGATGGCGACGATGAAAAATTCTGAGGGCTACCTGTAGTTTGGATGCCACGAGGGCAGGCATATGTTAGGCGTGGGGGGATGATGAGCACCAGAAATGCTCATATTTTGTACATACTTCTTGGATCAATATGCGGCTTTATAATAAGGATTGCGTGCTTTTATAAATGATTATATAGATATTTGATATAATTATGTGCATTATCTAATTTGTGTGCTTTTAGTATGTTTTTTGGAATTGCAGTTGATTTAGTTAGATTTGGAACAGTCGAGGTCCTTTCGATGGACCTGGAACTTTATTTCATCGAAAGTCAATGGAGAGAACATAGGCACCTCCCTGCAGTTGAAAGGCGCCAATTGAACATAGCGCCTCCCTATAGTCGAAAAGTGTCGATTGAACATAGGTGCCTCCCTGCAGTCGAAAGGTGCCAAGTGAAAACAAGCGCCTCCTTACAGTCGAAAGGCACCGATTGGACATGGGTGCCTCCTTGCAGTCGAAAGGTGTCGTTTGAATGCAAGTGCCTCCCTACAGTCAGAAGGTGCCAAACCAAAGACAACGCCTCCCTGTAGTTGAAAGGTGCCAACTGAATATCAGCGCCTCCCTGTAGTTGGAAGGCACCAACTGAATGGGAGCGCCTCCCTACAGTCGGAAGGCACCACTGATTCTTTGCCCATTGACTAGACTCGAAGGACGTGGATGACAGCAGCTGGTGCAGTTCCAGCTCTGCATCATGTAGAGCTAAAATTGGAGATAGCACCAACGTATCAAAACATCTTATAGGTGCCAGGCAAAGCACAAGTCAAACAAACATGCCACCATCAAAATAGAATTCCAGACGTCGATTGCATTCACCAGAATATTCTAATTTAGTCTAGGAATAATTGACTATTGTAACCACTTTTGTAATAGAAGTTCTACGTGTGTGCTATATAAACACACGCAGATCGTTCTGAAGATATAGCGATATATAAATACTTAAGAGTGACATTGTAATGCGTTGATAAATATATTTCAGTTACAGAAGTTCTAAAAGAGCATGTTCGATTGGGAAGAAGCTGCTGGAGCCTGGGCCCACTCCAAGCCAGTATTTCTTCCCCATTTCCTTTCTGTTTATTTATTAGTTTATTGCTTTCATAGAACATTCATTAATTTACTAGTTCTAGTATCTGCAGTAGGTTTATTTCCAGGAATATGCATTAGATTTATTTCTGTATATTTATTTCTGTTCTTCTTATGTAATTTATTGAGGAGTGTGGGAATGATTGACAACCATCTCAAAAACACCCCCCAAACGTAGGATTAGCAGACTCACCCTCCAGTGGTATTGTTGTAACCTAGTTTCGACTCTTCGCAAGTTTACGAAGCTCCTGGGTTGATAATTAAATGCACAGGCATGTGAAAAAAATAGGAAACCATTCACCTTGTTTGGCCTGCAACAATACACATATGGTGTTGTCATTGACCATCATTACAACCTTACAAGGGTCCATGGCATAGTAATCCTCTCTTAATTTTATATATTTTATCTCTACTTTAAAATATTGTCCAAATTTCTTATAGTCATCATAAAAAATGAATCTTATGTATGAATTAAATATGATACAACAATCATTAATTTTACCAACTAAGATAACTAAAATAATCATAAGTATACAAAATATTGTACAAAAAAAAAAAAATTGCAAGTACAAAATTTAAATTGTTTGTTCAAAAGCTTTTCTTGTCTTACTAACTATCAATGGTATACCAACAATTAAAAATATAAGCACTTTAAAAAATTAAAATTTGAAATAGATAACTTAAAATAGACAAGATAGTTCTTAGAAATTTCTAAGAATTTGTATTGTGGAAATTCTCCAAACGGGATGATGGTCATGAAGCTCCAAAAACTTATTGTACTAGTCAAGAATTTCTCAAATGCTTAGGATACCACAACATGGTGTATTTTTCATCCAAAATTCATATGGAAATATGGGAATTTAGGGTTAATATTTATGAACTAGAGACCCGCATTGATAGTATTAATTATAGCATATGTGGATGATAGAGTTGATCATGAAATTGGGATTATTAAAGTATTTTCATTGTGCCATTCACTTGTTGTATCCTTTATTTTTAAATATAATATCTACTACCATTATTGCTAGAAAAGATCCAACAATATGAACTCCTATTTCATCCTCACTCTACATGAGTGGATAATTGAATAATCATTCAATCAAACTATTGTTGGTCCTATACACCATGACAAGGTCTTAGAAAGCCATTGTTAATACTCATGCATCGGCCTCTATATAATATTAATAACAATATCATTGCATACAAAACAAAAATATCCATTAAGTCTATATGAATATCAAATATGATGAGGTACTAACCCATGTTGATGTAATTTTTGTTCAAGGATGTTGGAAATATTACATTCTTTGATAACATTGAGTACCATGAATTACTATTGTAAATATTTAAATTAGATGTGTTTAATATTTATCAATAGTAGGTGTGAAGTTGTGAAGAGTGTTTATGTGTCATGTGAGTTATGAGTTATAGTTGTCAAGTGTGTAAGTATCATGTGTGCAAGTGAAGAGTCATAAGTGATAAGTTTCAAGCATGGAAGTGAAGGTTCATGTAATATGTGTCAATATTAGAAGTAGGAAGTTATTTACTCAAGAGAATATTTATCATGATGTACAAAAGGCATGTGAAAATTTATCTCATGTGGGTTTGAGGAGAGAAAAATCTAGAAGTATTGAAGAGTCTTTTGTAAGATTATATATTGAAGAAAAAACTCCATGCTATGTAATAAAGAGAACAAGTTTGTATTAAGATTTTTTATTATCAATAATGTATTATTTTGTGTGATTTTGGTATTGTGAGTGTGTGTGATTATTTACATGTGCCTTTATGATCCTAAAAATTAGACTTATGATATATTTGGGATCATTTTTAATACATGTATCATAACCACTTTAGTTAGATTTATCCAAGGTGGAAAGAGAGGAAGATCAAGAATATTGAAGGATAAAAATATGAGTTTGTTGTGGTGATATTAGAATTGAAGAATGAGAGTTGAAGCTAGAAGTAAGGATATTAAAGGATTGCAGAAGATATTGAACATGAGAAATATTGGTGGAAAAATATTGGAGAAAGTTTGAAGAGGAACATTTAAAGAGAGAATGTTTGAGTAGAAGGATATATTGTTGGAGAAATTGTTGAGTAGAATATTTAAAGAATATTGGAGGATAATTTATTGATGACTTCAAGAATATTATTGAGGAATACTATTGAAAGGTGCATACTAGAATTTTGGAGGAAGATAATTATTGAAGGTATTGAAGATAAGATTGATTGGAGGAGAGAACATTTATGATTGGACATCTACTAGGAATTTATTGAAAAAATATAAATAATGTGATAGAGGAAAAAATTTGAAGATATGTACTTGACATGAGAGAAGATGTTTGCTAGTGAGTAGAGCATAAGCCAAAGGGCATAGACCTGAGGATAAAGTGTAAGTCAAAAGATGAAGATATGAGGGTAAAGTGAAATCTATAGGATGCAAAACTAAGTATGAGAAGAAGCCAAAGTATGCACACATAAGGATGAAGTGTAAGCCAAAGGACACATACCTAAGGATGAAAAGAAGGCATAGGATGCATACCTAAGGATCAGAGGATGAAATTTTGAGCTATGAGCATAGTTTAAATCCAAAGAGAGTACAATAAAATTGATGAGATTTGATATGAGTCTATAGAAGTAGAGTAGTCAAACTATAGTAACAGATATTGGAAGTGAGCAGAGTACATAATGCTTATCTTGATTTTCCTAAATTTGATATGAATTGAGACATGGTAGAGAAATATAAAGTCTTAAATATTTAATATTATTAAAATGTGTATTTGGTTTATGAGTTATTTTAGGTGCTTTATTTATGTGAAGGAGGCAATTGAATTTGAGGATAAATTTGGGAGTTATAATATATTGATAATTATAAATTTGGGAGTTAAAACAAATTTTTAAGGAATGAATTAATGAATGTGAGATATAAACCATTTGAAAATTAAATTAAAATTAAAATTAATTGGATTTTGGGTTAAATTGAAATTTGAAAGTGAAATTGTGGAATTGAAACATAGGGAGATATAAGAAGAAACTTAAATTTGATTGTTTATGAAATGAAATGAAATTTATTATTGAGACTTGAATATTGATTATGAAATTTAATAAATGTGGAGACATAAGAGTAAATTGGAATTTGAAAATTAAAAATTGAAGGGAAGAATTTAAAATTAAAATTTAGGAGTTATAAGAAGAGGAAAAATGAATTAAAATTGATTGATTTGGAGAATATTATTGAATTAGTTCTATTATGGAAAATATAAAAAATATCCTTTCTGAATCACAAATTTTGAAAGGACCAAATTTTACATCATGGAAAAATAAAATGAAATCAATTCTCATTGTTGAAAAACTTTGGGATATAGTAAATGAAACAAAGGATATGCTAGAAGATGAAGTTAGAAAACGAAATTCAAGAATGATGATGCAAAATCCCTTATATTAATCACATTTAGAATAACAAATGAAATTAAGCCATATACAAGTGAAACAGACTTCAATAACTACTTGGGTAAAACTATGCAAAATATTTAAATGAAAGGATGAAGTGACTACCTTGCATTGGTAAACATAATTATATTATTTAAAGGTTCATAGTGGAGAAAGTATCCAAGTTTTTCTTTTAAGGATAGAATAACTAAAAGCTAAGTCATTGTAGACACCAAATCCTAGCCAGTCATTATCCACTCATCACTGTCAAATCACAACCATCCATTAATTATATATATATATATATATATATATATATATAATATATATATATATATATATATATATATATATATATATGAATAAATCTTAGTTGCCCATCATGTCTTAATCTTGGATGCTCATTCAATGTAATCCATGTCACTTGTCAAATCACAATCATAGCCCTTCATCATGTTTTAATCTCGATCGCTCATTGATGTCATTGAAACCCTAACATGAATCAAGGACTTTGATAAAATATCATTCACTTGTTGTGAATGAGGATTGATCAAAAAAATTGAGAATAGAAATCACACATCATACATATTATGTCATCACATTCACCCTTCGCATTCGCACAAACCCTCGCCACCACCATATCCATCGTTCGACCCTTTAAACTTCCTCAAACCAGATTTGAACACCACAGAGCATTTTATTCAACTTACAAATACCTTAGGTTATTATTTGAATGTTACAGGGCATTTTTAGAATATTGTAGGGTGTCCATAGTAGTCTAAAAATACTCCAATGCATTCGATAGACATAACATTGCATCCATTGAGCCCTCGAATGCTTCAAGACGTTCACGCGACCTCAAATAGAACTAGTAGAAGTGTAGATCCAACAATCCAGGTATATTTTGACAAGGCATTGATTTGAATATTTTAACTTACATTTTTTTGTATTCTGCAATTATTTTAGCTAGGGTTTGTAGTATTCACTTTTATGTTTTAGTGGGCCTCACACTATGGAGGCCCCGTAGGTGTTACTAACTATTTGTTGAGATTTATTTCTATGCAGATATAGGAAGCATTTTTATTGGAAGCTGTTGTAGCTTTGAGTAGCCCCATAGTGGATACACAAGCCCACTCACCCCTTGTTTGGAGCAAAGAATATCTAAAGACACCACCATTGTTTGATCAAGGGTTTTACCCCTCTTATTGTAATAACTATATCAAAGCAAACATTACTTTGTAACCCTAGATTCAGGGTACATTTATGTATAAAGTGGAGATCAAGGCTCCCTCATTTTAATAATATATGAGATCTTGCTTTCATTGCACATAACTTGTTTGCTTTGTTTCATTATTGTTATTTGTATTTATCTAGTTTCTCTTTACAAAATGATAATCATAATGAGACCCCCAAAGGGTTTCATATTTTGATTTACCTTGTCATACCTTGTGTTGTTGATCTACATTTTCTATTTCTACTACAAGTTTTTAGAGACTCGATTATGTGAAAATTACAAAAGCCACAACTAGGATTTTGAAATATGTGGAGATTTGATCCATGCTTGCACAAATACCACACCATGTTCAAGGGATGACACATTGCATTTGGAAGACACCACAGAGTATCCAAGAGATTCAACATTGCATTTGACGGGTTTAGCACCACATTTGTGAAGTTGAGGAAGAAATACATAAGGCTTCCTGGTGAGTTGTTTTCAAACCCCATATACAAATTTTTACTTTTTAAAAGGAAAAAGAAAAATAAATATTCATCTTTACATTTAAAAAACAATATACCAAACATTCTTAGGAATCCTAAGCATCTTAGATATTTTTTTTACAAAACGAAAAAAAATTATATAGACTACATATAAGGGTAGATCTACATTTAATAATTAATTTTTAGTTGCATTAGGGATTTTAGATTAATTTTATGTTGAATCTAAATTTGCATGTCAAAAAAGTCTAAGTTTTATCTGAAATTTACTCACTGCATTTGGTTCAGGTTTTTTGTTATTTGTGGTGTTTTTGCTTTCTATCTTGTGTGTTGTGTATGTTTTCATTTATGTTTTAGGCAAAAAATTGAAAAGCATATTAGCTGCATTCTAGGCTAATTTTTCTTTGCATTTTATTGTTCAATAAAACACCATAGAGAACAAAAACTTAAAAGGAATCACACACACTGCATGTTTCACTTTTAACATTAGTGAGTTGGATTTTTTCACCAACCATTGGTTGAGAATAGAGATGGTGGGCTTCATATCCATCCATTGGCTTACCCCCTAGAAACCATAGTAGCCCATAATGAGTGGTTTTCCAAATTTCATCACCAAAAGGTCCCCTACTTTTGGGTGCGTCCGAAGTAAGGACTAGTAAAACCTTTTTACTATGAGGTTTAATAATCAGTGGAACACAGTTTTCATTCTTGTCCAAGCTTGCCTGAGAGTGAATAAAAATCCTATGGGACCTTTCCCCAGGTATTAGGCAAGTAGCAAGACTAAGACATCGCAACCTCCCTTGGGGGATAATTGTGATTCCTTAGGTTTACCCTTGAGCCAATCATACCGTTAGGAAGCCATTTTAGTTGTTCATGATTTATCCTTCGTCAAAAGGGTGGATTCAAACACACCATTTTAGTTTCATCCATCATTCAAATTGCATAGTTTTTTAAGGCTTAGGAGTCTTACAATCAAATACACAAAATAAAAAAAAATCAAAAATATTTTGCAAAGACATAGGACACAATTATTTGCTTCATTTGTGCATTTGTTCATTACAATTATATTTTTCACACATGCACCCCGCACATTCATTATCCTAGGCTACTTATAGATTATAGTATTGACCTGAAATCAAACCAGATCTATGAGTCATCCAGCCATTTCCATCTATGGAGTGCTCCACTTCTTTCCCATCCACATCTGTGGCTAACCTAGCTTGTGTGGCATAGATAAGACATTTTTAATTATCTTTTGGAACCTCTCATGTGGAATATACTTTGGTATATATATATATATATATATATATATATATATATATATATATATATATATATATATTGTAGAGGGAAATTCACACTACCATCCTTAAAATATAACCATCCACACCAACCAACTACCGCACCACCTACATAGACATGGACAAATTTGGAGCTTATTTAAGACCAACCAATCCAGTTCTAGAACAACTTAACATCCCACCCGAATTTTTCCTCCTTCTTAGCAAGAATTCTCACATTCATATCCAAAAAATTTCAACCAAGTCATCACCAACCCTCTTTTTGAGGCCACATCTGCACCCTCACATCAAGCCCTTCCACAACCACTTAGCCAGTGCACTTCCATTCCGTATACTTACACTACCACCCACTCTAACCCACTCTTTGAAGCACAAGTTAATGTTGCTTCACATATACCTTCATCCATCTCACACACATCATCTGGGTTTGTTAATACAACTTAGCATGATATCCCTCACTCAGTTGCAATTTCCTTTGCAAATTACCCTCCACCAACCTCAACTCACATTGCCAACACTCACAACACATCAACATCCATTCCCCATACAATTATGCAATCTACATCTGCATCTGCTATACAACAAGCATGGCAACACTTAAACCAATTACTTGGTAATGCTAATCAAAGTGCCCATCCATTGTTGAAATAGTAGTCGCAAGTGGAAGATTTCAAACATCAATCCATTCCCACCTAAAACATCTTTTTCACCCTCGATCCATCTTGGGTATCATGATATCCTATAGTCATTATACCTACACCCCCACTCAACCACATCAATACCATTACCACAACCCAACACACCCAAATTTCCCAAACTTCATCTCCACCTCATCAACACCAATCATTCCATAACCAATTCCAAAAAAACATCCAACAACACCACATACCCACCAACATCAATCCATTGGCCAATCAGAACCTCATTTCATCCTAAAAATTCATCATCCAATACACACCATCCACATACACCCATCACATAAACCAAGGCTTCCACACATAAGTGGAAGATCCTAAAATATAAGCTTTGCAACAATAGAATGACAGCATTATGATGCATATTTCTGGTATGATATGTCAGAAACCCACTCTAAGACAGCTAGTCAATCACCCCATTCATCCTTTGGTACCATCGTCACCTTATTCTATTGATTTTACACTATCAGTTTGATAAATTCAAAGGTTATAAGGATCCTAGGGAGAATATTAGTGAATTCATCCATTCATGTTTTAGAATCCAATAAAATGATGCCTTACTACTCTAAAATTTTACTCAAACATTAGAGGGGGATGCCTTCGAATGGTACAACCATCTGCCACACCATAGTGTTTATACATTCAAATAATTGATAAACAAATTCTTAGAAAGGTTCTCCCTAAATTTTAGAAAGAAAACTACCTTGATTGACTTCTATAATCTTAAATTTTTTGAAAAAGAGTCGGTCTATCACTTTGGGAACCGTTGCAGGGAAATCATTACCAAATTACCATTCATCCTTCCAATGCAAGAATTAACATGAATGTTCACAAGGAGTTTCTTAAAACCTATCTCCTTATTACTTCAATTACAATAATATAGAACATTCAATGAAGCTCTTTCCCAAGCCCGAATTATCGAAGAAATAAAAATTCAAGAGGGTGAGATTAAACCCAAAAGGAAATAATGGTAAAATAAGGGCCAATAAAAACTTGGACAAGTGAATCAAGTGGTCTTGATTAAGCCAACAATGACTCAACCACCCCATGTCCATCATAAACAATAATCATCATCGCAAAAACCACATCAAGTATCATATCAAGTGGTTCCACCCACACAACAATTACACAATCTAGAACCAACTATGGAAAACCATCAACACCAATAGTCGATTTGGTAAACTCACAATTACACAACACTACTCGAGTCATATGCCTCCATCTTCCAAAGGTTGTATGATGCACATGCAATCACCTTGCCAAAAGTCAAACCCAAGGATCCGAGTAAGCATGGCAAGGGCTATAGGGAGCATTTGTTCTATCCCTTCCATCATAATAAGGGTCATGATATTAACTATTTATTTTCATTTAAAAACATTGTGCAAGACCTGCTAGACCTAGGGGTCATTAAGTTGGATAGTCCCTTAGCACAACAAAACCATAACCTTGGTATTTACCAAACACCACTTCCTCATCAAAAGGAACCACAATAGATAACATGCTGATCAAATCCTATAACTCCTCCTAACCAAGTCAACCACATGTAACAATACCAAGGTTTTTTGGGTGTTTTCCATTAGTAACCTAAGGTCAATGAAGCATAAATTATTAAAATGAACAACCTCAAGTAGTTCAATCTCTTGTGGCATCTCCAATGACTATGTAACCACAACCTGCCAATCCATATCAACCTATTCTACCAATTCATCTCAACAAACTCACCTTCCAACTAATCCAACTCAACCCGTTCATCTAGCAAGCCATCCACCAAGACCTATTATCACACTAAGAAACCTGTTGATAACTAGTCTCAAAATAGCTTCAACTAAATAATCGATCTATGAGTTTATATAACAATCTCCCCCACATTGTAAAGCATTTATGGAGATCTTGAAATCCATTGAAATTTAAAATCAAGACTCTAATACCTTCAACAATTTTGTGGAGATCATTCAAACATGTATGGAGTCTTCTATTGCATTCTATGATTTTGAGATCAAATCAATATCATCAAAATCACCAGATCCTCCACTACACATCATGGCTTAGTTTGATAGGAAGCCTTTAAAATGAGTATTAATTTACAAAGATTCATCAATCAACATCATTACCACTTCATAATTCCACCATATTTATCTTCCACCTTTCCATATCACCAAATCCATCTTCACCTTGTGAGAATTTAATGATGCTCTCTGTGCTACAGTTGGCAATGTGGTCTTACCCATACAAGTGGGGTTCAAGATGTTGCACACTATGTTCTATATCCTAGAAGGACCATGTCTTACAATGTAATCCTTGGACATCCTTGGATAAGGGACATGAAATGTGTTACCTAAATACTACACCAATGTTTGAAATATTTACATGAGGGAAAAATCCATTGTATACCTGTAGACATTGAACCATTCAAATACTGCAACTTCATCTCCAACCCATATGAATCCTCACTTCCATCCACCCACCTATTCTTAACTCCATCAACCTCACCATCCACTTCACATCACAATACTTCATCCAAAGCACCCATCCTAGAGGAACTCCCCATCACTGATCCACACCAGGCCTCCACTTCCACACCCCAACCTTCATCACAACCGATAACATGTATATGTGGTTGGACCCAATAATCACCTTCAAAATCCATGCAAGGGGGACATCCCTCCATATTATCCACATCACCAATCACCACTCATTCATCATCATCTATACAACCTACTTTACAAGCACCCAATGCCACTTCATCCACACCAGAATCACCAACCATCCATCAAATTTCTCAACCAAACCCATATTTATCTCCACCATTCAATGTCTCATAAGATAATTGGATATATTATGATATGCCATTTCAACATACATCTCTTCCCTCGATTAAGCCACAAGGCACTTCTGAACCCCACATCTCCACATTCACTCCATCTACATCATCATACATACAAGTTGTAATCCACCTTTTTAGTCCTAGTATTGGCGAGTATGTGGTTCAATATTTCATAGTCACATTTTTCAACATTGAAACTATCTGAGATTATGGGCATCCATGTAACCCACCCCTATCCATCAAAGTAGTGTACAACATGGGTTCATCCCCAAACTGAATCAATTTTATAAATGGGGGATGAACCCCATATATAAAGTTACTTTCACTTCCAATCCACTTCCCCCAAATGAACCTAAGCAGATAGTATTTGCCAATATTGAGCACATGTCTAATTTCCCATCATGGTACTTTCATCAGAGTCCTAGGATAACATGAATAGGGTATGCATGACATCATTGAATCTTAATATTGAGAAGTGCATGACCATTTTAGACTAGGATATAGTCCACAACCTTCCTCTTCCTCTTTAGAATGAGCCTTTCAAAGTCTTACTTTAAACCCTGAAGAAACAGATGATACTGATAACGATGATTCTAAGGATGAATCATATGAGGAATATGACATCATGTCTATAACTTCAAATGAATCTAAAGAAGAATCAACCCTAATAAATTCATTTACTAAATAGGATTAGTACTATCTCAAAATGTTCCCCATCCATCAACCCATCTTTTATTTACTTCTCCCAAGGGAGTGCGCTGAACCTACCGATGAACCACCGCCTCCACTTCATTTATCACCTCACAACAACCTGAGGTAACATATGTACATAACAAAAAAATAAAAATATTTTTGAATTTTTTATTTGCATATCCCTGCCATTTGTTGCTATTCAAGTTTTCAAGGTTCATTCATCGATTCCAAGAGGCAATAAAAACCTCCCTCCACATCACAACCACCATTCTCCTACCAAGTCAACATGAATCTAGTTGACTTATTCACACCACTTTGCAATCCATGCAATTTTATAAAACACATTCCTATCGACATAAGTTTCATCGACATGGAATAGATTTCATCATACATCTCTTCCCTCGATTAAGCCACAAGGCACTTCTGAACCCCACATCTCCACATTCACTCCATCTACATCATCATACATACAAGTTGTAATCCACCTTTTTAGTCCTAGTATTGGCGAGTATGTGGTTCAATATTTCATAGTCACATTTTTCAACATTGAAACTATCTGATATTATGGGCATCCATGTAACCCACCCCTATCCATCAAAGTAGTGTACAACATGGGTTCATCCCCAAACTGAATCAATTTTATAAATGGGGGATGAACCCCATATATAAAGTTACTTTCACTTCCAATCCACTTCCCCCAAATGAACCTAAGCATCTAGTCTTTGCCAATATTGAGCACATGTCTAATTTCCCATCATGGTACTTTCATCAGAGTCCTAGGATAACATGAATAGGGTATGCATGATATCATTGAATCTTAATATTAAGAAGTGCATGACCATTTTAGACTAGGATATAGTCCACAACCTTCCTCTTCCTCTTTAGAATGAGCTTTTCAAAGTCTTACTTTAAACCCTGAAGAAGAAGAGGATAATGATAACGATGATTCTAAGGATGAATCATATGAGGAATATGACATCATGTCTATAGCCTCAAATTAATCCGAAGAAGAATCAACCCTAATAAATTCATTCACTAAATATGATTAGTACTATCTCAAAATGTTCCCCATCCATCAACCCATCTTTTATTTACTTCTCCCAAGGGAGTGCGCTGAACCTACCGATGAACCACCGCCTCCACTTCATTTATCACCTCACAACAACCTGAGGTAACATATGTACATAACAAAAAAATAAAAATATTTTTGAATTTTTTATTTGCATATCCCTGCCATTTTTTGCTATCCAAGTTTTCAAGGTTCATTCATCGATTCCAAGAGGCAATAAAAACCTCCCTCCACATCACAACCACCATTCTCCTACCAAGTCAACATGAATCTGGTTGACTTATTCACACCACTTTGCAATCCATGCAATTTTATAAAACACATTCCTATCGACATAAGTTTCATCGACATGGAATAGATTTCATCATACATCTCTTCCCTCGATTAAGCCACAAGGCACTTCTAAACCCCATATCTCCACATTCACTCCATCTACATCATCATACATACAAGTTGTAATCCACCTTTTTAGTCCTAGTATTGGTGAGTATGTGGTTCAATATTTCATAGTCACATTTTTCAACATTGAAACTATCTGAGATTATGGGCATCCATGTAACCCACCCCTATCCATCAAAGTAGTGTACAACATGGGTTCATCCCCAAACTGAATCAATTTTATAAATGGGGGATGAACCCCATATATAAAGTTACTTTCACTTCCAATCCACTTCTCCCAAATGAACCTAAGCAGCTAGTCTTTGCCAATATTGAGCACATGTCTAATTTCCCATCATGGTACTTTCATCAGAGTCCTAGGATAACATGAATAGGGTATGCATGGTATCATTGAATCTTAATATTGAGAAGTGCATGACCATTTTAGACTAGGATATAGTCCACAACCTTCCTCTTCCTCTTTAGAATGAGCCTTTCAAAGTCTTACTTTAAACCCTGAAGAAACAGATGATAATGATAACGATGATTCTAAGGATGAATCATATGAGGAATATGACATCATGTATATAACTTCAAATGAATCTGAAGAAGAATCAACCCTAATAAATTCATTCACTAAATAGGATTAGTACTATCTCAAAATGTTACCCATCCATCAACCCATCTTTTATTTACTTCTCCCAAGGGAGTGCGCTGAACCTACCGATGAACCACCGCCTCCACTTCATTTATCACCTCACAACAACCTGAGGTAACATATGTACATAACAAAAAAATAAAAATATTTTTGAATTTTTTATTTGCATATCCCTGCCATTTGTTGCTATCCAAGTTTTCAAGGTTCATTCATCGATTCCAAGAGGCAATAAAAACCTCCCTCCACATCACAACCACCATTATCCTACCAAGTCAACATGAATCTGGTTGACTTATTCACACCACTTTGCAATCCATGCAATTTTATAAAACACATTCCTATCGACATAAGTTTCATCGACATGGAATAGATTTCATCACCCCCATCCTTATTTGAATTCATCCTTTTCAAGGAATTTTTAAGAGATTCTATCATCTACATTTCTTCATATTCTCCATCTTCATATTCACCTTCTCTCTTGAATCCAGTTGTTTTCTACATAAAAATGAAATAAACTATTCCAAAATAGTTTGATAACATCACTTATGACATTCATTTGATTCCAACACCCCATCATCTAGAGAAAGGTTCACACATGGCCACTAAAGAAACTATAGATGTGAACCTGAGCACAGATCCAAACAACCCATAAATTATAAAACTTGGAAAAAATTTATCCACTAATGAACAAGAACAATTCATAGATCTCCTCAAGTGAAATAATGGTATATTTGCATGGTCTTATAAATACATGCCTGGTATTAACCCTAACTTGGTTGTCCACAACTTAACCTTGCATCCTGATGCTAAGTCGATCAAACAAAATTTAATAAAGTTACATCCTACCATTGCCCATGGTCAAAGAAGAACTTCAAAAGTTATTAGACATGGGCTTCATTCAACCCATTGACTATCCTGAGTGGCTTTCAAACATGGCACCCATTTGTAAGTCTAACAGGGTAATTCACATTTGCACTGACTTTCGAGATCTTAACAATGCATGTCCTAAGGATGACTTTCCTCAACAAAACATCGATACTCTTGTCGATACTTGCAATGGCCATGAAATGCTATCTTTAATGCATGGTTTTTCAAGATACAACCAAATGTAATGTAATCCTAATAGCCAATACAAAACATCATTCACAACACCTTGGGGGACTTTTCATTACAAGGTGATGCCATTTGGTCTTAAAAATATGGGTGCCACTTATTAATGTGCCATGACATACATATTCCATGATTACATGCACAAAATAATTGAAGACTATGTGGATGATTTATTCGCCAAATCTAAAACATGTCAAGAGCATATCGATGTCTTGGAAAAAGTTTTTGATCACCTTCTAGAGCATAAAGTCAGATTGAACCCCAAGAAACATATCTTTTGTGTCACATCAGGAAAACTTCTAGGGTTCATTGTATCTAAGTGAGGTTTTGAAGTGGACCTAAACAAAGTCAAGGCCATTATGGATATGCCTCCCCCAACACACTTTAAAGAGTTGCATAGTTTATAAGGAAATATCTAGTCAATACATCACTTCATTACACAACTCTCACACAAATGTAGGTCATTCAATAACCTGTTACAAAATGGGGTGACATTTTCATGGATAGATGAATTTCAGATATCTTTTGATGATATCAAACAATACTTAGCCTCTCTTCTAGTCCTAACAATGCCTCACCCAAGGGTACCCTTCCATATTTTATGTCTCAGCAATATATTTTGCATTAGGGACAATGCTTCCACAAAAGAATGAAAACAACCAAGAGCAAGGAGTCTATTACATTAGTCAAATATTGGTAAACTACGAAACTCGATAAGCTTATGTGGAAAAAATGTGCCTAGAAGTGGTTTTTACCACTAAGAAACTCAGACTTTACATGCTAAGTCACACAACTTATGTCATAACTAAAGAAAACCCTCTACGTTACATGATATATCACACATACAATAATACCCATACCGCGATATGGATAATGTTGCTAACAAAATTTTATCTTGAGTTCATCAGTCAAAAATTCATTAAAGGTTAGGTAATAGCCGATCAGCTTGCGGAAGCTCCACTTCCTAATGATCAACCTTTGGTTATTGATCTCCTAGATGATTTGGTATTTACTATCACTGAGGATGCATATATCACCCTATTCTTTGATGGTTCCAAGTGCAAAAAGGACAAGGTGCAAGAGTCATATTTCATACTTCACAAGGGATACCTATTCCTTTATCGTTCAAACTTGATTTCTCATGCACAAATAATAATGTAGAGTATGAAGCCCTTATATTAGGACAAACTTTATGCATAGTTGCTATTTATCGCCAAATTGGCTAAAATTAGGATTTTCAAATTTTGGGATTGGCTAATAAATGGGACCCTTGACCAGGGCCCATTAGCCAAAAATTTCTTGGTGTAAATTTTTTTTGGGTTGATTCACCCTAATTTAATAATTTTTTGAAAATTTTAAGTTTAAATTTCCAACATTACCCCTAATAATAGTGAACCTTCTACATGCGTTTGGACACTATTCACCTGGATTTTGAAACTGATTCGCCAAATTTTTATAAATACATTTTGGGACCGACCCCTTATGCATAACCCTAATAAGGACTTCAATTAGTCATGGCTATGTGCATAAAGCGTATCAATATATTTGGTGATTTCCAATTTTTTGTTCATTAACTAAATGAATCATGCCAATTTAAAGAACTAGTCCTAAAACTTTATTATGAAGTAGCAATGAAATTGCTCGTAAAATTTGACTGGTATGAGAGTTATATCTTACCTTGATCGACTGATAGATTTGCAAATGCGATGGCTTCTCTAAGATCATTGATTCCAAAGAATTCCATAGGAGAGGTTCATTCGCTTGTCGTCACAACAATGTCTAAATCTGCAATTTACCAAGCTGAGTCTAAATATAAGAGGGACATTTTCTTCATTCGCATAGATCCATATGAGCCTTGGCTCAGTTAGGTAAAATATATACTCAAATTTGGAACACTCCCATCAGATTTTTCATAAATGACCAAACACACTTTCAAGTAAAAGGTAGCTTGTTTCACTCTCTTAGGGGACATGTTGTATAGACGTGGTTATGATGGAATCCCCCTTTATTATCTCAATCCTACCGATGCATAAAGAGCCATATTGGAATATCATGATGGTACCTATTGTGGTCACTTTGGTGGAATGGCCATCGCAAAGTGAATCTTACGCATGGGTTACTATTGACCCACCATGGAATGTGACTGTTGCAATTATGTCAAGAAGTTCCAGAAATATCAATAGCATACTAATTTAACTCATGTACCATGGCAAGCATTACAGCCTATTCAAAGACTTTGGCCCTTTTCACAATGGGGTCTCAACTTGATTGGTAAAATTTTACCTCCTTCCTCGGGACAACATGATGAGTGTGAGATTGATATTATATTATGTAGTATTTATCTTAATTTTTATATGTAAACTTGATAAAAATGGATTTGATAATTATTATGTCTTATTTGTGTGATTTATGAGTAAATTAGATTTATAATGTTAAAATGGTATATGCATATATTTTATGTAAAATATGTAAGTTTATGTATGTTTTAAGTAGATGAACATTACAAGAGCTTTATAGGAAACATTGTAGTAAAACATAGACTACACAACAAGTGTGATTGAACCAGCCACGTGAATGGTGTGCTGATAAGATGCGTGGGTGAATGCTACAAAAAGGTGAAAGCATGAGGATACGAAAACAAAAAGGAAAATTTCAAGTACGATGCGTCTAAAACCAAACTTAATGCCAAAAGCCTATGTATTGAAAAATGCATGAAAGGAAAGAACATGAGCGAATCGACACAAGATAAAAGCAATATAGAATAGGGTCCTCCTTATTGATGTGCTTTTAAAGTCATGTTACAATACGTCTCCTTCCCTTTCAGGGGATAGGAGCATTAAATATGTTTCTTATCACATCCATGGATAGCAATCCTTCTTCCGTGTGCCCACATGTAAGATGGGTAGACCAAAAAGTCACCGCCACTTGTGTATATGAATGTTGGTTCCTCACTGCTCCTCTAATGTTGGAAACCTACGTTCAAGGAAAAACAAAAAATATTAGTAGCACCTACAGACAGAATAGAACATGTATTTCCCAAGGCCTATTGTTAGTTTATGCATGAAAATACTAAAACGATAACCAAATGACCTCAGATCAACCTAAAAATTAAAAAAAAGCATGAATATGTTACCAGGAGGCCACTGCAAAAGGAATAGTCTGAAAATTCCTCACATATTTGTATTCGCTCTAGGGTGGGATGAATAGACCTGCAATAACTTGTCAGAAAGTACCCTCTTCAATGTCCTATCTAGGAAGCTCCAAATGACCTGAAAGTTGGGGTTAGCTAATTGGGGGTGTTTTGGGAAGACCCAGAAGGTCAGATTTCTCTAATTTGGCCTCTATCACCCAAATTTTGTTGGTGCCATCTACAAGTTAATAAATGTAGGAAATGATAAAAACATGGTCAAAAATGCTCAGAATGAAGTGAAATTTAAACTACAGCCTATTTAAATAACCTAGAATAAGATGCAAAAGAAAAATCAAAGAAATCTATCACATATTTCTAATCACTCTGGGGTGGGGCAATTAAGGCTACGACGACTTGGGGGGCGCCAGGGGGCAGGATGCCCGCCATTTGGGACACTGTTTTGGCACCAATCTACTTGGGATGGGTCCAAAACCTCTTATGGGGTGTTTTCAACAAATTTTGTGGAATATTATGGCCAAATATTTGGGTTTGGGTCTAGAATGTGCCTCCAATGATCACCCAATAACCTCCCTCCAAAAGAGATATCAAGGATGTGAAAGCACAAACAATGGGTGAGGATATATTTTAGCAACACTTCGTTGCTCCAAAAGCTCCTCTCTGTATCTCCTTTTGGGTGATAAAACTCACCAATTTATAGACCTAGGGTCTCTTTTTTTTGAATGCGCATGCGATGGCGCCACTTGAGTTGATTGTCCTATTTTGAGAGAAAATATTATTCCCTAATTTAGAGTCTCCTTGCATGAGGTCTCTAAAATAAAGACATGCATGACTGAAGTCTCTCTTCTGGATTTGAAGCCGTTCCTCACAATTGCATGTCTTGAAGTTGCAGTTAACTGGCGAACCTGTCGAGCTTTGACTTTTTTCTAGTCAAACCTACTATTTGCCTCACCCTAAGGCGAATGCTGCTATTCGTCTCTAGGTGGGGCGAATACTAGTTTGTATTCATCCCAGGCTGGGGCGAGTAGGGAGCAAAGTGCCAAAAGGTTCCAAATTGACTCTTGACCTTCCAAACTGCTGTTGGGAGTGGTTAGGACCATTGTTTAACCTTTGGGGGCTGCCCTAGGGGTTGTGTGTGTCAATGCAATCAATGCTTGTTGTCACATAATTGGATTGGTGTTGTTTTGGTGTCTATAGATGCCCCTTTTTGGGAAGCATTGTGCAAGGCGCAATGCTGAGCAAAAATAGATAACCAAAGCACTAATGATTAGGGTTTCTTAGTAACCTAACCAAACCTTGATACCCCAAGTATGGAAAGTACATGCATTCTTGAATCCTTGCTTCTGACGAGCTAAGGAACTTCATTCAAGTGTTAACCTTTTTTTGGTGAGGTGTTACTTGAGCTTGGACATTGATCAGTCATGAATAGGCAAAGGGCACAACCTTTTGTCTGTGGGAACCTTGAGTTCATGATTCATGAATGCCAAGTTTTTGATCAGCTTGTGATTATTGCTTATTTGTTGCTCCAAGTGGGAGATGATTGTCTTTGTCAATGATCCTTTGAATGCGTGTCATTTCCTTGATTGGGTATATCTTTGTTGATTGGTGACTAAGTGTGACTACCCCCTCAAGTGACGAATCGATGAGGTAATGACCGACATGAGAAAAGCGACGAGTCGCTTGACCCAAGATGACTTGGGAAAGGGTGCCTTTAGTTGTTTACCATTGAATGCTTAAGCAGTTTCCAAACATTCTGACCTATTTTTGGTGGGTTTTAACCCTTTTTGTGATGCATCTTGGAGCTAAAATTATCAAGAATCCATCCTCTTGGGGAGCGGTCCAACTATGATAGACTTCTTAGGGAGTAGGATAGTGATATTTTGTAACCCCAATGTCTGTCAGGCACAAAGGCGACTTTATTTGACAATGTTATTGCTATTTTTGGTTGGGTTTTGACCCTTTTGGTGATGTCGTTTGGGGATGAAATTCTTGAAAATCCGTCTTCCCATGGAGTGGTCCAGCTATGGTAGCCTTCTTAAGGAATAGGATAGTGAGGATTTGTGACCTTGACATTTGTTTTGTATGCCTGGAAGGATAGGCACAAAAGCGCCTTCATTCGACAATGTTATTGCTATTTTGGTTGGGTTTTGACCCGTTTTGTGACGCATTTTGGGGATGAAATTCTTGAAAATCCATCTTCCCGTGGAGTGGTCTAGCTATGGTAGCCTTCTTAGGGAATAGGATAGTGAAGATTTGTAACCTCGACGTCTGTACGATGTGTCTAAAACCAAACTTAATGCCAAAATCCTATGTATTGAAAAATGCATGAAAGGAAAGAACATGAGCAAATCGACATAAGATAAAAGAAATATAGAATAGGGTCCTCCTTATTGATGTGCTTTTAAAGTCGTGTTACAATACATCTCCTTCCATTTTAGGGGATAGGAGTGTTAAATATGTTTCTTATCACATCCATGGATAGCAATCCTTCGTTTGCGTGCCCACATGTAAGATGAGCAAACCAAAATGTCGTCGCCACTTGTGTATATGAATGTTGGTTCCTCAATGCTCCTCTCATTTCAAAAACCTGTGTTCAAGGAAATAGAAAAGATCAGTAGCACCTGTAGACAGAATAGAACATGTATTTCCCAAGGCCTACTGTTAGTGTATGCATGAAAATATTAAAATGATAACCAAATGACCTCAGATCGACCTAAAATTTTTAAAAAATCATGAATATGTTACCAGGAGGCCACTGCAAAAGGAACAGTCTGGAAATTCCTCATAGATTTGTATTCACTCGAGGGTGGGATGAATAGACCTGCAATAACTTGTCATAAAACACCCTCTTCAATGTCCTATCCATGAAGCTCAAAATAACCTGAAAAGTTGGGGTTAGCTAATTGGGGGTGTTTTTGGAAGACTCAAAAGGTCAGATTTCTCCAATTTGGCATTTATCACCCAAATTTTGCTGGTGCCATCTGCAAGTTAGTAAGGGCGGGAAATGATAAAAACATGGTCAAAAATGCTCAGAATGAAGTGAAATTTAAACTACAGCCTATTTAAATAACCTAGAATAATATGCAAAAGAAAAATCAAAGAAATTTATCACATATTTCTAATCACTCCAAGGTGGGGCGATTAAGGCTGTGACAGCTTGGGGGGCGCCAGGGGGCAGGACGCCCACCGTTTGGGACACTGTTTTGGCACCAATCTACTTGGGATGGGTCCAAAACCTCTTATGGGGTGTTTTTGACAAATTTTTGGGAATATTGTGGCCAAATGTTTGGCTTTGGGTCTAGAATGTGCCTACAATGATCACCCAATAACCTCCCTCCAAAAGAGAGATCAAGGATGTGAAAGCATAAACAATGGGTGAGGATATATTTTAGCAGCACTTTGTTGCTCCAAAAGCTCCTCTCTGTATCTCATTTTGGGTGATAAAACTCACCAATTTATAGACCTAGGGTCTCTTTGTTTTGAACGCGCATGCGATGGCGCCACTTGAGTTGATTGTCCTATTTTGAGAGAAAATATTATTCCCTAATTTAGAGTCTCCTTGCATGAGGTCTCTAAAATAAAGACATGCATGACTGAAGTCTCTCTTCTATATTTGAAGCCGTTCCTCGCAATTGCATGTCTTGAAGTTGCAGTTAACTGGCGGACCTATCGAGATTTGACTTTTTTTCAATCAAACCTACTATTTGCCTCACCCTAGGGCGAATGCTGCTATTCGTCCCTGGGTGGGGCGAATACCAGTTTGTATTCGTCCTAGGGTGGGGCGAGTAGGGAGCAAAGTGCCAAAAGGTGCCAAATTGACTCTTGACCTTCCAAACTACTGTTGGGAGTGGTTAGGACCATTGTTTAACCTCTGGGGGCTGCCCTAGGGGTTGTGTGTGTCAATGCGATCGATGCTTGTTGTCACATAATTGGATTGGTGTTGTTTTGGTGTCTATAGATGCCCCTTTTTGGGAAGCGTTGTGCAAGGTGCAATGCTGAGCAAAAATAGATAACCAAAGCACTAATGATTAGGGTTTCTCAGTAAACTAACCAACCCTTGATACCCCAAGTATGGAAATGGCATGCATTCTTGAATCCTTGCTTCTGACGAGCTAAGGAACTTCATTCAAGTGTTAACCTTTTTTTGGTGAGGTGTTACTTGAGCTTGGACATTGATCAGTCATGAATAGGCAAAGGGTACAACCTTTTGTCTATGGGAACCTTGAGTTCATGATTCATGAATGCCAAGTGTTTGATCAGCTTGTGATTATTGCTTATTTGCTACTTCAAGCGAGAGCATGATTGTCTTTGTCAATGATCCTTTGAATGCATGTCATTTCCTTGATTGGGTATATCTTTGTTGATTGGTGACTAAGTGTGACTACCCCCTCAAGCGACGAATTGATGAGGGAATGACCGACATGAGAAAAGCGACGAGTCGCTTCACCCAAGATGACTTAGGTAAGGGTGCCTTCAGTTGTTTACCATTGAATTCTTAAGCAGTTTCCAAACATTCTGACCTATTTTTGGTGGGTTTTAACCCTTTTTGTGATGCATCTTGGAGCTAAAATTGTCAAGAATCCATCCTCTCGGGGAGTGGTATGACTATGATAGCCTTCTTAGGGAGTAGGATAGTGATATTTTGTAATCCCAATGTTATTTTTGGATGCCAAGAATGTCAGGCACAAAGGTGCCTTCGTTCGACAATGTTATTGCTATTTTTGGTTAGGTTTTGACCCTTTTGGTGATGTCGTTTGGGGATGAAATTCTCAAAACTCCGGCCCCACATGGAGTGTTCTGGCTATGGTAGCCTTCTTAGGGAATAGGATAGTGAGGATTTGTGACCTTGACATTTGTTTTGTATGCCTGGAAGGATAGGTGCAAAAGCGCCTTCATTCAGCAATGTTATTGGTATTTTTGGTTGGGTTTTGACCCGTTTTGTGACGCATTTTGGGGATGAAATTCTTGAAAATCCATCTTCCCGTGGAGCGGTCCGGCAATGGTAGCCTTCTTAGGGAATAGGATAGTGAGGATTTGTGACCTCGACGTCTGTATGATGTGTCTAAAACCAAACTTAACGCCAAAAGCCTATGTATTGAAAAATGAATGAAAGGAAAGAACATGAGCAAATTGACACAAGATAAAAGAAATATAGAATAGGGTCCTCCTTATTGATGTGCTTTTAAAGTCGTGTTACAATACATATCCTTCCATTTCAGGGGATAGGAGTGTTAAATATGTTTCTTATCACATCCATGGATAGCAATCCTTCTTCCACGTGCCCACATGTAAGATGGGCTAACCAAAACATCGCCACCGCTTGTGTATATGAATGTTGGTTCCTCATTGCTCCTCTCATGTTAGAAACATGTGTTCAAGGAAACAGAAAAGATCAGTAGCACCTGTAGACAGAATAGAACATGTATTTCCCAAGGCCTACTGTTAGTGTATGCATGAAAATATTAAAATGATAACCAAATGACCTCAAATCGACCTAAAATTTTTAAAAAAGCATGAATATGTTACCAAGAGGCCACTGCAAAAGGAACAGTCTAGAAATTCCTCACAGATTTGTATTCACTCTAGGGTGGGATGAATAGACCTGCAATAACTTGTCAGAAAGCACCCTCTTCAATGTCCTATCCATGAAGCTCAAAATGACCTAAAAAGTTGGGGTTAACTAATTGGGGATGTTTTGGGAAGACTCAGAAGGTCAGATTTCTCCAATTTGGCCTCTATCACCCAAATTTTGCTGGTGCCATTTGCAAGTTAGTAAGGGCGGGAAATGATAAAAACATGGTAAAAAATGCTCAGAATGAAGTGAAATTTAAACTACAGCCTATTTAAATAACCTAGAAAAATATGCAAAAGAAAAATTAGAGAAATCTATCACAGATTTCTAATCACTCTGGGGTGGGGTGATTAAGGCTGCGACAGCTTGGGGGGCACCCGGGGGCAGGATGCCCATCGTTTGGGACTCTATTTTGGCACCAATCCACTTGGGATGGGTCCAAAACCTCTTATGGGGTGTTGTCAACAAATTTTGTGGAATATTGTGGCAAAATGTTCGGGTTTGGGTCTAGAATGTGCCTCCAATGATCACCCAATAACCTCCCTCCAAAAGAGAGATCAAGGATGTGAAAGCATAAACAATGGGTGAGGATATATTTTAGCAGCACTTCATTGCTCCAAAAGCTCCTCTCTGTATCTCCTTTTGGGTGAGAAAACTCACCAATTTATAGACCTAGGGTCTCTTTGCTTTGAATGTGCATGTGATGGCGCCACTTGAGTTGATTGTCCTATTTTGAGAGAAAAGATTATTCCCTGATTTAGAGTCTCCTTGCATGAGGTCTCTAAAATAAATACATGCATGACTGAAGTCTCTCTTCTTGATTTGAAGTTGTTCCTCACAATTGCATGTCCTGAAGTTGCAGTTAACTGGCGGACCTGTTGAGGTTTGACTTTTTGCCGATCAAACCTACTATTCACCTCACCCTAGGGCGAATGCTGCTATTCGTCCCTGGGTGGGGTGAATACCAATTTGTATTCATCCAGGATGGGGTGAGTAGGGAGCAAAGTGCAAAAAGGTGCCAAATTGACTCTTGACCTTCCAAACTACTGTTGGGAGTGGTTAGGACCACTGTTTAACCTCTTAGGGCTGCCCTAGGGGCTGTGTGTGTCAATGCGATCGATGCTTGTTGTCACATAATCAGATTGGTGTTATTTTGATGTCTATAGATGCCCCTTTTTGGGAAGTGTTGTGCAAGGTGCAACGCTAAGCAAAAATAGATAACCAAAGCATTAATGATTAGGGTTTCTCAGTAACCTAACCAACCCTTGATGCCCCAAGTATGGAAATGGCATGCATTCTTGAATCCTTGCTTCTGACGAGCTAAGGAACTTCATTCAAGTGTTTACCTTTTTTTGGTGAGGTGTTACTTGAACTTGGACATTGATCAGTCATGAATAGGCAAAGGGCGCAACCTTTTGTCTGTGGGAACCTTGAGTTCATGATTCATGAATGCCAAGTGTTTGATCAGCTTGTGATTATTGCTTATTTGCTGCCCCAAGCGGGAGCATGATTGTATTTGTCAATGATCCTTTGAATGTGTGTCATTTTCTTGATTGGGTATATCTTTGTTGATTGGTGACTAAGTGTGACTACCCCCTCAAGCGATGAATCGATGAGAGAATGACCGACATGAGAAAAACGACGAGTCACTTGACCCAATATGACTTAGGTAAGGGTGCCTTCAGTTGTTTACTGTTGAATGCTTAAGAAGTTTCCAAACATTCTGACCTATTTTTTGTGGGTTTTAACCCTTTCTGTGACACATATTGGAGCTAAAATTGTCAAGAATTTGTCCTCTCGGGGAGCAATCTGGCTATGATAGCCTTCTTATGTTGGCAATTTTGGGTTTGAGATCCTAGCTTCTTGCCTATGAGTTGTCATTGATGTCAAAAGGAAATGGCATTAATGTTAAGAGGATGTGTTGGCTTCAAAGGTGGAAGATTCCAAGAGAATATTTTTAATAGAATCCGGAGAGATTCCATTGGCAAGGGTTTTTCATTAAAATCAAACCGGTTTTTATTAAAATCAAGTTGGATAGGGTTTTTATTAAAACCAAGTTAAATGGTTTTTATTAAAACCAATGGAGGTTCTCTTTATTATTTATTTAATTATTATTTAAAACCCTTCAAGGTTTTAATTAATTAATTATTTAATTAATTAAGGGAGAAATTATTTTTAATTTATTAAAAATACTTAAAGGTTTTTAAACCTTTTTTTATTCTTAATTTATTAAAATTATTTAAGGGTTTTTAAACCCTTTTTGAAAAGACTTTTGATTAATTTCGAAATGGTCTTTATTTTTTCCGACGTCAAGGTGTCTTCGAAGAGACTATTTATTCTCCAAATCCTAAGGTTGGAAGGCTAATGAATTCGAAATTCCTTGAATGCAATTTGCGGTGTTTGTGCTCTATATTCACTGTGATCGAAGGAAGACTTAGAAGCACGTGCGATTGAAAAGTCTTCGAAATTTTTTTTTCGAGGGTGAAGTGGAGGGAAGTTCATTTGTGAACTTCATAGCCCACGTGGGCTAGTGGCAACGAAGGCTGTTGTTGGGCGCTACATTGGCGGAGGTCGCCATTTCCAGTCTCGTGGGGGTGCTTTGCTAGAGTAACACACATTTTTATTAAAACGTCTTTATGCCACGAAATTCAAAGTTTCTTGGACAGCGATTTATAAAGTGTGATTAAATTTTATGAGTTTTGGCTTTTGTGATTAGCATTGAATAAAAGCTTAGGAGAAATAAGGGCATATTTCTTTGGATGTATTTTTAAGATTATTCTTTGCTATGATAAAATTAAAAATGGAGGTATAAGGTGTGAGTCTGTGATTGTTGATTTATTGGCATGTTATGGTGGTTGTGTTTAAAGAAGTGGAGCTAAAAGGTGTAATAAAGGAAGTTTATATCATTGCTCATTTCTTTTTATTCTAACCCTAACTTGGTTGGAAGTTTGAGAGTTGTGTGTGGTGACAGCTTGAAGGTTCAATTATCTTCTACTCCAATAAGGTATGGGCACATTCTTCTTATGAGTATGATTGGTGTATGTTTTCTGAAATAAGGTTGGAGTGAAAAGGTATTCTACTATGTATCCTTTGGCTAGGTGTAAATCCTATTTTCTGGTTTGTTGAAGACTATTTATGCATTGTTATCCTTAAGGAGAGTTTTTGGTGAATGCATAATTTCTGGTTTGAGATAGTGGAAGCTTTGTGCACTAGGGTTTATATTTGTGAGTCTAGCTACTTGCATTGAGTTGGTGGAACCCTTGGTTGGCTGTTTTGAGTTTGATGGTTGAGTTGCTTCCATAGAGGTTGTTTGATCAAGTTATTGCTTTACTTGATTCATGATATTGGGCTTACTCCATTGAGTTGATTTGAGCAAGTTATTCTTTGCATTTGGTGATATTGTGTTGGTGGCTGTTTTGTTCAAACATCTTTGGAGGGAAAAGGATTTCTACTTGTTTCCTTTTCTTGTGATGATTGGTTGAATGCTTCAAGGTTGATGTTGAGTTTATTGGTGTTGGTTGACTAAACCTTGTTTGATGAGCATTGTTGTTGAAACCCTAATTGATGGTGAAAAGAACATAAGTATCATTGTTATGTGATTCTTTGCATAGTTGGCAATTGTTGGGGTTTCATGTTCTTGAAAGAAAGCATTCTATCCTATCCATTTCAGATATTGAGTTGAGTTTTTAGATTTGAGATTGAGATTGAGCTGAGTTGATTTGAGTTGAGTTTTGAGATTGGGATTTGAGTATAGAACATATTGAGTCTCTAACAATTCTCTTTATGCTTCTATGAGTTTGAAAAATCACATTGGGTCTCTAACAATTCACTTTATGATTTCCTTCGAAGAAAGTTTTTCTTTGTGAGCAGGTTTTGGATAGGTTCCGGTGGGGACTTGTGAGCAGTTTTTGGACAGGTTCCGGTGGGGACTTGTGAGCAGTTTTTTGGACAGGTTTCGATGGGGACTTGTGAGCAAATTTGGACAGGTCCTAGCAAAGGACTTGTGAGTTGAGTTTGATAGTTCTATCAGAGAACTTGAGGACAAAGGTGCATTGGTTCTATGAGAAGAACCCGAGGACAGATTTGGCAAGTCTTTGAGAAGGCTTGTATGCAGAGGATTGATTTGTTCAAGAGTTGGATAGATCCGACGAGACGGAGGAAGACTTATACTAGACCGACCGACTATGTTTGGTACAAGTTTTTGAGCTGCTGTGGACGTGATCATAGAAGGCGGAGGTCTCTTAGGCTAAGCATTGAGGACGAGGAGGTCTTCGGTGGAAAGGAGTTCCACGTGCCGGCAAGAGGTAGAGGCGATTGATCTTCTGAGGGATCATTTCCAGAGCAAAGGGGAAGGTATCTCCTTTAAGCAGAGGCTCATAAATTTTGATTAGGGGAAGGTATCTCCTTTGAGCAGAGGCTCATAAATTCTGATTGGGGGAAGGTATCTCCTTTGAGCCGAGGCTCATAAACATTGTAATTGGGAAGGATTCCCAAAGAACTTTGAGATAACTTTTAGAGAAAAGTTTTGTGGACGTAGCCCGACCATTGTGGGTGAACCACGTTAAAATTGGTGTCACTTTGTGGATGATATTGTGCATTGCTTTGATATTGCTTTGGGTATATTGCTTTACTGTTTTGAAGTATAAAGGAAAAAGTAAAAAGAGGTCTTATACTGTTCACCCCCCTCTATCGGTATAAGCTTGTGTTCTTCATCTTAGGGAGTAGGATAGTGATATTTTGTAACCCCGACGTTTGTTTTGGATGTCCAAGAATGTCAGGCACAAAGGCACCTTCATTCGGCAATGTTATTGCTATTTTTGGTTGGGTTTTGACCCTTTTGGTGACGTCGTTTGGGGATGAAATTCTTGAAAATCCATCTTCCCGTGGAGCCCGTAAGGATAGGCACAAAAGCGCCTTCGTTCGGCAATGTTATTGCTATTTTTGGTTGGGTTTTGACCCTTTTTGTGATGCATTTTGGGGATGAAATTCTCGAAAATCCATCTTCCCGTGGAGCGGTCCGGCTATGGTAGCCTTCTTAGGGAGTAGGATAGTGAGGATTTGTGACCCCGATGTCTGTTTTGCATGCCCGTAATGTCAAGTGCAAAAGCACTCTCATTGGACAGTTTTAGTGCTTGTTTTTGTGCATTTTGGTGCATTTTTTTGTTGTTTTGAAATTTTTGCTCTGTATTCGTCCCTGGGTGGGATGAATACCAGTTTAGTAATCGTCTTAGGGTGGGACGAGTGCTATACAGAGCGCTCATCCCAGGGAGGAACGATTACAAGCTCAAAAAGCCTATTTAAAGGCCAAAACTGGGTTTTGGGCTCATTTGCATTTGTTTTTCTTGGCGATTTGGAGCTCCGAGGAGGAGGAGGTCAATTCTGCGAAGTGAAGCATTGCCAAAATTTTCCTGCCACCATGAGTTCATGGACTGGATCCTCAAGCGGCAGAGCTGAAGCGAGACCAGTGAGTGCTCTTCCTCTTTATTGTTGGTTTGTGTTATAATGTTAAAGTTTGCAAGTTAGTTGTTTTATGTCCTTTTGTTTTTTGTTTTTCAAATTTAAAAATGAAACTCGAGTCTATCAAAATTAATGCTTAGTTGAAAACTTAGTATAACCCTAGTTAAGCAAAGATCAAAAGTTAGTTTAAAACTGAGCTAAAAAACTTAGTTTATAACTTAAAAACTTCGCTTAACCTGAATTGAACAAAGATCAAAACTTAGGTTAGAAACGTAGGGTAAACTGAGCTGTAAAAACGTAGCTCAACCCTAGTTATTTGTAGATTGTGTTTGTTTTTGTGTTTTTAATTTACCAGTTTAGAGTTAAAAACCCTAGGTCTGAGAAATTATTTTTTGAATTTTTTGTTTTGTTTTGAATTTATCAGTTAGAGTTAAAAACCCTAGAACTGACAAATTAGTTTTTTTGATTTTGTTGTTTGTTTTTAATTTATCAGTTTAGAGTTAAAACCCTAGAACTGAAAAATTAGTTTTGAATATTTTTTGTATTTTTGTTTAATTTATCAGTTTAGAGTTAAAACCCTAGGAACTGAAAAATTAGTTTTGAATATTTGTTGTATTTTTGTGCATTTTATCTCTCGTTATTTGTCTATTTTTAGTTGTATAGTTTTTCCTGAGTTTTAATGTTTTTTGTTTTGTTTTCTTTCGTAGGTTGTGAAGAGCCGGTATCGTGTGCCCACGGTTTTCACTGAAGCACGGGAGGCACTGACTTTGACTGACTGGGAGTGGCTTGATGCCCTTGGGCTCAAGCAGGTGACTCGACTGGAGCCGGTGGTCGGGGATCGGGCCTATCTGATGGCCCTGATCAACTTGTGGGATCCCTAGACTAATACCTTCCATCTCCCAATAGGGGAGATGACCGTTACTTTGGAGGATGTCTATCGGATTCTTCAGATTTTGATAGACGGATTGTCGATCCAGACGACGATGTGGGATCAGCGGACAACAGTGTTGACACGTTGCTTTGGACATGGAGAGGAGATGGGGGTGGACAGCCCAGTGGAGAGGGCAGAGGGCGACTTATAGATTGGTGGCATATTGGTTTGATGGTGGCTAGAGAGGGGTGTGTTGGGAGTGAGGCACGCATTACTTATGGGCCTCATTTCCAACATGCTTCTCCTCGACTCTTCGGGTGCGAGGTTCCCGTGGAACCTGCTAGAGGTGGTGTTCAGGTTAGTGGAGTGTCCTACGGATGCACCTATGATCATGAGATGGGGACAGACTCTACTGGCACAGCTCTATGATGAGTTGTACGAGGTCCGCTGTCGAAGGCGAAAGGGGATTAGTTGCAGCTACTTGTTGCAGTGTTGGGCTTGGCAGCACATAGCAGTGGAGAGGCCGGTGGGGCTACCCTGGATGACTCGGGTAGAGATGGTAGACCGAGAGATTGGTTATGGGGCACTGTGGCGGCGGTCGGAGGAGTAGGGACAGAGTCGATGATGGGTAGGTGTCGTAGGGCACTATGTCGATGCCTTCGCTCGGCTTGCTCTAGGGGAGGTGTTCTGGCGCCCCTACCGGGACTGTCCAGCCTGGCCTAAGGCTGGAGAGTGGCTCGGTGGGTACGGAGGGGGCGGTGGCTGATTGGGCATCACGGGACTGAGCAAGAGTTTTTCCCATATGGTCGGGTTACATGATAGTTCGGGGTGCACCAGGGGTTTCCTGGTGAGCCCGTGGTCTATCGACATCGGGGAGACGAGAGGACTCTAGCTTGGCCAGTCATTGCACCACTGGGTGAGGATGCAGATACAATGATTGACATCCCGGATGTGGATGACATCGGGGTGACGGTTGAGTATGAGCAGTGGTGGACTTTGCGATGATGGTGAGGTGAGGGGCCTCTAGGGGGCGTAGAGGCGACAGTAGTAGGGGTGATGATGCAGAGGCATTAGGAGAGGGCTGGGGGTTCCGCTTGAGGATGCGGACATGGTAGAGGTGGATGATTTTGGGGGGGGTTTGGGTTTCTATACTAGCAGGAGGTGAAGGACGTCCTAGAGCAGTGGGAGCCAGAGCAAGCTGTTGTCCTAGAGATGCCGATGCCTCAGGTAGTCTTAGAGGACACGGAGGCAGGATTGCATGCTGAGAATGCATGATTGGTGGGGTTGCTCCGGAGGCGGGATGAGGAGCTCGGGGATGCACTATGGGAGAGGGATCTCCTACGAACGTAGCTAGCGGAGCGGGAGAATGCATGGGCTATGTACCGTCGGTAGGATGGGGATACCGATGCTATGTGAGAGAGGGATCTCCTACGGACGTAGCTAGCATAGTGCAATGATACTTTGGCTATGTATCATCAGTGAGAGATGGACTCGATGCGGTATCGATTGGAGCTGGAGGCAGAGATTAGTCACCTCGATGGGTGGGTCCCTACATTTAGCGGTGGTGGATCATCACGCCGCTCGAGAGGGAGCGATACTGAGCAGTCAACATCCTCTCGACGTAGGCGACTGGAGGAGGGAGGTGCTAGTAGGCGTGATGTGGGGGCTAGTAGCAGCCGCCCTGAGGGGTCCCATAGGACCCACACCACGGGGGTAGTTCCCGTCGCACCGATCCTGCGTGATCATGGTGGCCGACGCCCTAGGCTTGGGGGTTTTTGAGTTTTTGGCTTTTGTTGCGAGGTCAGAGGACCGGTTCATTGTAGCCTATGGGCATTTTTGATGATATATATACAGATGACTCTTTTTTTGGTGTTTATGCACTTTTCATGGTTTGTTTTTATGCACATGTATTTACATTGATGTATGCATATGCTATTATGAATGCGATGTTTCTAATTATATGATGTATGCATATGGAATGAATGAAATGAGTTGTTGATAACTTGTCGATGGCACCATAGACTATACAAGATTTACTGGCTTTCTGTACGGATGTGATGACGTTGTGGAATGACTTTGCATGTGGTAACTTTGTTTTTGTATTTTGCATATTTTTTGATGGTGATGTACGTAATGAAATGTTCCAGTTGTTTTTAAAATGTAGTTAAGCTTTTCTGAGATTCAGATATTTTAACTAACTAGCCAAAACTATACATTTATCTTGCAAGACTTTTGAACAAGGTATAAATCTGACTTGAGTTTAACCAAGTGTTTATTTCACATCCCGGTGTGTGCAATTGAGTTTGTTTATGTGGTATTTGTCAGGATACCGCGGCTATCAACCAAACCTGTATTGAGGATCACCTAATTAGCTCCACTAACTCCGTTGTTGTATTTAGTAAGATTAATCCATGGGACAATCTAAGGTACCATAAGCTAGCTCATCCACATGCAAACATTGGTCTGCTCACACACAAAGCTAATGTGATAGACATATCGTCATGCATTTAGGATACCGCCATTGCCAAGTAGGTTGTCCACCAAACCCGTAATGAGGATCACCTAAATGGTTTTCGAATGCTGAGAATTCTAGGGATTCAAGTTCAAGATTTTTATTTGCTCAACGGTTTAGGATACTTGCTCGTATACATAGTGATGAAAATCACTATTTATTTTTCTTCTTTTTTTCTTTTTGAGCAAGGATTTTGAATAGTGGTGATAACCACTGTTATTTGATTTTGGATTTTGATCTTTGTAAGGTTGAGCTTGTAGGTTTGTGGCTTATGAATGACCTTGATCCTCTTGGCCTTGGGGATGACTACCCATCCTGTTCAGGGACATGTAGTACGAATCCTTACGACTTTGGGAACCAAAGGGGATTAGGGATATTATGAAGTAAGGGCATTGATCTTTTAGGCCTTGGGGATGACTACCCATCCTTGTCAGGGATGTGTAGTACGAATCCTTACAACTTTGGAGACCAAAGGTGATTGGAGATGGTCATGATAATGGCTTGTGGGAATTTTGTTTTTGAATGGCATCGATCCTTTGAGGCCTTGGGGATGACTACCCATCCTTGGCAGGGATGTGTAGTATGAATCCTTACAACTTTAGGGACCAATGGTGATTGGGATTTTTGCTAGTGGTGAAAACCACTATTGATTAGGGGGAATGGATGGGGAAGAGCTTGTCCTTTTGTCAATTCTTAGCACTCTTGAACCATTCGCACAGGGGGATGAACAGGCTAATCTTTCACCTATGGTACCCTAGACTGCTTTGTAGGTTTCTCTTGCATTCACACAACTTAGGAATTATTTTATGTGTTTTAACTTGTGTAAGGATGTTACATAATGAGGCGTGATCCAAGTAAAACTTTCCCTTGTAAAATCTGTTTAACTTTGTACAGTTTTTTGGCTAGCAATTTAAAGACAACTGAATGATGAAAACCCTATATACATTAGGAGACAACTGACTATGCTAAAAAATGACGATGGTGTTATTCTGGATGTATGCGTTTATAAAATGGATTTGATGTGGAAAATGATGGAATTGCCAAGTAATGACAGTCTATGGTGCTCTTGACTTGTATGACCTAGCAAATATGCAATGTATGGATGTGATGCCTAATGCAACCTATATTTTTGTATTTTGATTTTTACGAGTATGCATGGAATTGAAATGCAATTTTTTTTTTTTGTTTTTTTTGATGATTTTATTGTTTTTGTTTGTTTTGAATATTTGTTTTGACCAAGCGGTTATGGTAACCCTTGGAGCTTTTGGTGTTTGACCAAAGGGTTTATGGATACCTTTGGAGCATTTTTGGGGTTGACCAAGTGATTGTGGGAATCCTTGGAGCTTTTGGATTTGACCAAAGGGTTTATGGATACCTTTGGAGCATTTTTGGGTTGACCAAGAGATTACAAAAATTCTTGGAGCATTTGGGGTTTGACCAAGCGATTGAGAGAATCCTTGGAGCTTTTGGTTGGACTATGGCTCTCTAGATGTGGAATGGCCTCAAATGACTGATGTTCAAGGGTTCTAGTTCCTTGATTCCTTCAAGAGAGGTGAGTCGGTATGTTCCAGGTCCTATTCTACTATCAATCACATAAGGACCTAACCAGTTTGCCGTGAACTTGTCCCGTAGATGGGACGACAAATTAGAATTTTGTTGGTTCTCTTTTAAGACCAAGTCACCAACCTGAAAGTCCCTTAGGTGGACCTTCATGTTGTATGCTTTCTTAAGTCACTCTTGATAGATACGCAAATGCTCGAGAGCATTGACGCATCGTTCATCGAGCAACGTCAGTTGGTCTAACCGGGCCTACCATGCAGTGTCATCATCGATGAACTCTTGCATTGAAATGCGTAGGGAAGGGATTTCCAACTCGAGAGGCATGACCGCCTCAGAGCCATACACCAACAAAAATGGAGTTGCCCTAGTGGGCGTCCGAATGCTAGTGCGGTAAGCCCATAGGGCAAGCGGGATCTGAATGTGCCAATCCTTATGACTATCTGTGACGGTCTTTTTGAGGATGGCAACTAGCATTTTGTTTGACGCCTCTGCTTGCCCATTTGCCTGCGGATAATAGGGTGTTGAAAAACTATGCTGAATCTTGTACTTTGTTGTCAAAGCACGCACATATTTATTCTTGAATGACGTCCCATTATCCGAAAGGATCTTGGATGGAATACCAAAATGACATATGATGTTATGCAAAATAAACTCCGCAATGCGGGTTCCAGTCGTAGAGGTTAGCGGAATTGCTTCCACCCACTTGGTGAAGTACTCTGTGGCCATTATGATGAACGTGTGATGACCCGACGACGCAGGGGAGATCTTTTCGATTAGATCAAAGCCCCACTGCAAAAAAGGCCAAGTCGATTGGATCGGTTGCAAGGCCTGAGAAGGTACGTGTGTCAAATTAGCATGGTGTTGACACTTCACGCACTTCTTTACATATGCGCAACAATCTCACTCTAAAGATGGCCAATAATAGCCCATGCGAAGAATGCGCTTTGCGATGGCCATACCGCTGAAGTGGCCACCACATGTACCATCGTGGGCTTGGGTGATCGCCCAAGCGGACTCTTGTTGGTCCAAGCAACGGAGGAGGATTCCTTCATAGCTCCGACGATACAAAATGTCTCCTAACAAGACATGTTTTGTCGCTTTCTATTTAAATGATCTTTTCGTGGCTTGTGTCAATCCAAGTGGGAGGTTACCTAGCTTGAGGTAATCCCTTATGGGTGTGTACCAATCCTGCTAATCAGAAACCTCGATGGTATGAACGACCAATCCCTCTTGAAGTTCATCCCTAGAAAAAGTTGAACGGGAAAGAACTTGTAAAAATAGCGTTGTGTTGCTATTAAGAGGGATCGGGGAGAACAAGGACCCCTAGTTGGCTCGAGTTAGACAATCATGGATTTGAGAGAACCTATCCTGAGATGGTTCAATCTGGATCAGGTGGATTCCTGGCGTTAGGTCAGAGCTTGCATGCTCCATCATGGATTGCGATAATGTTTTGACCTGAATGGTTGTCATTTCACCAGAAGGGTCTTGTGGGATTAGTGACCCCAAGGAGGCCATAGTATCCGCAAAATGATTCGATGATCGAGGGAGTGCCTCGATGTCATACCATTCAAGTTGTGCCAAGAATTTGTCCACAAGGGCTTTGTAGGCCTACAGAACTAGGCATTTACATTGGAATATCCCCTTTACTTGATTGACAATTAACAGTGAATCACCAAAGATGTTTAAACATTTAATGTTCATGGTGATTGTTGTCTGAAGACCTATGAGCAAGGCTTCATATTCTGCATTGTTGTTGGTGCATGGGAAGTCTAATTTAAATGATAGAGGCATTGGAGCCCCTTGTGGAGTGAAGAATACAATTCTTGTGCCACCTCCTTGCTCACATTTAGAACCATCGAAGAAGAGGGTCATGTCAGCCTGTGACTCAGGCTCATCAGAATCTGGTGATTCTGAAACATGGAAGACCCCATCATCAAGTAGTTCTATGGTCAGAGGTTGATCATCTTCAAGAGGAGCCTCTGCCAATTGATCGATGATGACTTGACATTTTATGGATTTTTGTCCAATGAATTCTATGTCAAACTCCATCAACAACATGATCCATTTCGTCGTGCGGCTACTATGATAAGTATGACTCATCATGTATCGCAATGGATTCTCCTTAGACACAACATACGTCATATTGCTGAGCATGTAGTGGCATAGATTTTTGGTAGCAAACACCACTGCCAAGAGAGCTTCTCAACGTATGCATAGTTAAGTTCATAACTGACCGGGGTGTGGCTAAGATAGTAAGTAGCCTATTCTTTGTGTAGTTCATTTTTTTGGGATAGCATGGCACCCAGTGCCACCTCAGTAGTTGAGATGTATAAGTAGAATGACACTCCTGGTCTAGGTGGTGCCAATACTGGCGGTGAAGCCAAGTATTGTTTAATGTCGTCAAAGGCTGATTGGCACTCATCATCCCAGTGAAATGTTACCCCCTTGTGCAATAATTTATTCATGGGTCGGCACTTGTCAGATAGTTGCGCTATGAAGCGCTTGATTGACGTGACCTTTCCCTGTAGAATTTTGAGCTGCTTGATGGTAGTTGGGGGAAGCATTTCAAGGATTGCCTTGACTTTGTGTGGATCCACCTCGATTCCTCATTTGGAGACTATGTAACCCAAGA
Organism: Wollemia nobilis; assembly: GCA_028583015.1. Lineage (NCBI taxonomy): Eukaryota > Viridiplantae > Streptophyta > Pinopsida > Araucariales > Araucariaceae > Wollemia > Wollemia nobilis. The sequence continues at coordinate 9,238,044 of JAQPPZ010004842.1, forward strand.
GCTTTCCAGATGTGATGCCAAATACGCACTTCTTGGGGTTTAGTCTGACTTTATGTTCTATGAGGTGATCGAGGATCTTGCTTAAGTCATCGAGATGATCTGGGCGCAAAAGAGATTTGGCCAACAAATCATCCATGTAATCTTCCAAAGTTTTGTGCATGTAATCATGGAAGATGTACGTCATGGCACGTTGGTAGGTGGCGCCAGCATTTTTAAGGCCAAAGGGCATGACCTTATAACAAAATGTCCCCCAAGGCGTTGTGAACGCCATTTTTAGTTGGTCCTCGAGATTGATACGAATTTGATTATATCCCGAGAAACCATCCATGAGGGAAAGCATTTCATGGCCCATTGTAGCATCTACCAATGCGTCGATGCTCGACAAGGGAAAATCATCCTTAGGACTCGCTTTGTTTAGATCTCAAAAATCGATGCATATGCGAATCCTCCCATCGGGATTTTTGATGGGCACCATGTTAGACAACCATGGTGGGTAATCCATGCAGATGACAAACTATGCATCCAACAACTTTTGTAGCTCATATTTGACCATTAAGGCTACTGTTGGGTGCATCTTACATAGTTTTTGCTTTATTGGCTTGACTATCGGATCAAGCGTTAGATTATGCGTGACTAGCTACGGGTCTAGTCCCGGCATGTCTTTGTATGACCATGCAAAAACCTCCTTCTTCTCTTTGAGAAGGGCAATGTAGTCGGCTTGCTCTTTGGGGGATAGACTTACCCCCAGCTTGATGATTTGCAAATTCACTAGATCTGAGCCGATGTCTACGTCAGTCATCTCCTCGATCGACATGTGGGACCCATCCTCCAACTGGTGTGGAGTTGGGATCAAGTGGATATCATTTGCTGAATTGAGATCATCGTTCAGAACATCAGGTTCCTCTTCAGCATGGAAGACATCCTGAGTCTATCCTGGGGTGAAATGGAACATCCCACCACAAGGCCAGTACTCTGATGGGGATGGCGGTGTGTCAACGCGCTCCCAATCTATAGCATCTAGGTCTAGATGCAATGACCGTGTCGGGTCAGCTGGATCATGGATGGGGGTGGTTAAGTCAATGGAGATCATGTTAATGAAATGATTGTGGTCTCCATTACCATGGGTATGACTTCTCGGACATCCTAGATGATCTTTGTGCTCCGGATCTGGCTCTGTGGGTACTGGCACAAATGGATCGGCCCTATGCATGGATAAAAAGATAGGGTCCGCCCTAGGCACTGATGGTTTTATAGGGTCTCCAGGTGGAAGATGCTCTCTGTATACCTAGAGTGGTGGGTGCAGTAATTGCTATAACTGCGCCTGGTTTAGGTGCCACCTATGCCTTGGCCCTATGTGTAACTGTTCAAACATGTCATCTATATCCAAGGGATATTGTTGTTGTCGCATATGATTGAGATAAGCCATCTCGGTTTCATCTTCATAATCACTGTCAGAGATCCAAAGGCCTTCGTTGGCTCCAATAGCTATTTGTGACATATGAGGCTCATCTTGCTCGAGCAAATTAATGTGGTCCCATCGAGGTTGTTCCGCTCTCTACGGGGGGACCTGATTCTCTTGAGGTGGCATATGCTCAATTGGAGCATCCAAAGGGAACATTGTCAGGAAGCTCTCCTGATCATCATCCATGGGATATACCTATGAATGATTGCTATCAGACTCGAAAGGATCCCAAGGTGCTACCTCATACTCCGACTCATCTTCTGAAGACCCTTCTTGGTCTTGTCCATATCCCTCTTGTAGGTGAGTCCTCGAACTTTCTCCATTTTTGACCGAAGGGAAAGGGTTGTTATGGTCAACAAGGTTGGTTGTTAGCAATGGGAGATAATCCCCCAATGTATATGTTGTGTTAGGATTGGCATATGGATCTAATGCCAACCCACCCTTGTTGCCTATCCCTAGGCCTTGCATGTTCTCTACCAAGATGTCTAGGGGTAGGGGGTGGTTGAACCCTACTCCTGACTTGTCATACGACATTTGGTATCTTGGTTGGCAAAGAACACGCACTCCTTGCTCATACCTGCCCAACCCATATCCATGCCAATTGCATTGGCCAAGATATCTCAATGCAAAGTCTGGGTTGGACAAATAGTTGACATCTTCTACAAAGGGCTCTTCATCGTCGTCTTCTTGCATATAAGTTTCAATGCCATTATCCAGGCCCCCATAAACAAAGTTGGTCTGATTGGGTGGGTAGCCTAGAGGAACCACAGAGCCGATGGGGAGTCGAGGTCTCCCCATGTCCTGCATGGACTCAAGTGCGGGTGTTGCTACAATGTTTCGCACTATATACTCCCCTAGGCCCATGTTGGCCATCTCAACGGTGATCGTTGGTGGTTGAGGGGGAGCGAATGGGAGTCCTTTCGGAGTCCACTCCATGTAGGGTGAACTAGGCATCTCGACTTCCATTCGGCTAGGCATCTCTTCGGTAGAGATGGTTGAGACTAGGGGTGGTTCCTCTTCCAGGGGTTTCTTTCCCTTGTCCTTAGGTGTGGCCACCATAGGTGGCATCGTTGGTGAAGGACCAGATGAGGAAGATGGACCCGGCTGGGGATTTGATGGACTCGACATCGGGGATGCCTACGGCATCGGACCTTGGTTAGATGGATTCAACTAAAAATCCAAATGCGTTGATGGAAGGGTCGACTGCGGCATGAACTGCACCGTATTGCAGTACTTGAAGGGCTCTAAGTCTATCGGGACTACATGCACCTATCCTTCAAATGTATACTTTAGGCACTGATGAGCTATTGAAGGGACACACTTCATGTCCCTGATCCAAGGCCAGCCCAGTAAGATATTATAAGCCATCTCACCTTCCAAGATGTGGCACAATGTATGAATAGTCTTTTGTCCCACTTGGATGGGTAGGACAATTGTGCCAACCGTCGAGCATATTGCATCATTGAATGCTCGCAGTGTATAGGTGGAGGCCACGATGTGAGATGCCGACAACTTCAGATGTTTCAATGCTGTTGTTGTGATGATATTACTGGATGAGCCAGTGTCCACCAACACCCTCTTATATGGAATCCCGTTGACCCATGCAATAACATGCAAGGGTGGATCCACCACATCACCAATCACTGATTTCAATTCATCTTCTCTAAAGGTGATGACTAGTTCTATACATTGTTTTACATGTCCCACGAAGTTGTTGAAAGAGTTTGCTTCGTGGGGCTGCAGCTCGATGGATTTTAATATCTCCATTAGAGCTTCCCGATGGGGTGCTGATTGTTGAATGAGCTCGTATATGGAGAGCCTAGCCGACGTGGTCCTTAGACTTTGGGTAAGTCTAGTCCGAATCGTGGCCACTGGTCTAGGCGGGGGAGGTTGCGTAGGGTGTTGTTGAGGTTGTGATGTCGATGGAACTTCTCTAGTGGCCGTCGCAGGGGCAGCTCCTTGATACCTCCTATTCCTAGTCACGATGCTTATCATCCCTACATACCCCTGCATGGGGCAATTATATTGTACCTCATTGACTTGGAAGGGGTTTTTCTTGTGCATCATGGGTAGGCAAGGGGTCTCTAAAGACTCCCATATGTTGGTTGTTTGGCGCTACGGGGTTGTCCATCGCCAACGTCTTGTTGTCGATTAGGTCTTGTACCAAACCTTTGAACTTCCAACATGCATTGAGATCATGTCCCTTCCACCTATGGAACCTACAATACAAGTCCTCCTGGTACCCCTTAGGCTTTGGTGCATTGGGGTCTATGGTTTGAATCTCTGGCAGGTTGATCAAGTTCACCGTTGACAAGTGGTCAAATAGGGAGTCCCTAGACTCTGTGTAAGGTGTAAATTGTCGCCTAGGGTGACGCTGCTGATTTTGTTCCTACCTCTGGTTTTCTCTATCATAGTTGTTAGGAGGCACTACTTGATAGTTAGCATTTTGAGGTTGTGTTGCTTGTGTAGGCTTAGGGACATTTATAGCAACCTGATTGACCATAGTGGGTTTATGTTGCGTGGTCCCTATTTTGGTGTTCTTAAGCCATTCTTTCTTCTTTGGCTTGGCAATCTCACCATCCTATATCTTGATCTCCTCAATGATTCTGGCTTGCACTAGAGCTTCCTCAAGAGTGGCATATTACTGTAGCTACAATAGCATGGAGATCGATCTCAAATAGCTTTTTGAGAACATTTGGGTCAGGTCTGACATGGGAGGGAGGTAGGGCAGCTTTGAAAGCAATGTCCTCCATCGGTTCCCGTATGCCACCATGGTTTCTTCCTCATACTGCTTGAGGCTAGCTAGGTCGCTTAGTGATGCCTTTTTCTTGGTGTTGAAGGTGAAGCATTCGAGGAACGCGTCCACTAGCTGATCCAAGTTACTGATGCTATGTTTTGGTAATTGAGTGAACCAATCCGAGGCAGGGCCTACGAATGTGGTTATAAATGTTCTTAGCAACAAAGCATCGTTATCCTGAATGCCAAAGCACTGGCTCAAGAATCTAGTCACGTGCTCTTGGGCATCCTCCTCCCCTCTAAAGAGTGCCAACTAGGGCAGTTTAAAGTGTTCAAGGTATGGAGGTGCCGACACTAACGGATGCACAGGATGACTACGGAGTTGGCGTAAAGTAGGCTTTTGGGGCCCAGAAGTCTTGGTCTCCATAGACTCTAAGAGCTCTAACAACGCTTTATATGCATCGGAGGATTTAATTTCTTCCTCCTTAGTTTGCTCCCATTGTGGGTTGCGGGGAACTTGAGGCCTATGGAGGGGTAGCTGGATAGCACCCCCTCTGCCTTGGTAGGGCATTTCAGCCTGCTCTTCTTCTTATTCATACTCCTCATAGGCTTCTTGAGGAGTGCCTGGCCGAGACCTATACACATGGGTGGGTGCCCGCGGAGGGTGCCCATCATTGTTCTTGGGAGTGGCCTCCCGCTCAGGTCTAGGAGGCCTCGGAGGCAGCACTTGGTAAGGTCACGGGGACCTGTCTCACACCAAGGGGTTGCGCCTCTCATACACTTCTACTTTATGCGCGCGAGGGGTTGGGACCTTCTCAGGCACATTGTTATGAAGCAATTCGGTTGTCTGACGTTGAATGCGCTCTTTGTTAAGGCGATACAGATGCTCTAACTATTGTTGATCTTGTCTGAGCTGCATGATTTGTGCTTGGTGGGTGGCATGTCTGGAAAATGCCAAGTCACTTTGTTTTGCTATCTCTTGTTTAGGAAGCCTAGATGCCTCTCCTACATGTCTATCTCGGTCATGGTGATCCGAGACCCCTATGGGTTGCTTTCCTCTATCGAGGTTAGCTGCATTAACCCGAGGCTCTGGCCTCAATGGGTGATCCTGATACATAGCAGGTGTGGAGGTGCATCGCTCCCACACTATGTACTACTCTTGAGGAACATGGTGGTCTTCCTCGTACTCCATTTCATATGCGTGCAAGGTGCGGGCAGAATTGTCTTGCCCTGTCTGGAGAGCCTGATACTCTGGATTTGGTCTAGTGTTTCTAACAACAATACGGGGTAGAGGAGGGATGACGAAATCATGTGGCCCCTCCTTATGGACCCTATGTTGCTCTAGCACTTCATCACTAGGCCACTCATAACGAGCATCTAAGGGAGGCCTCCTGTCTATGTTGAGTGCCACGTGTAGGTTCTCCTCTTGAAAGGATCTATGCTGAGTGGGGGTGCCTCTCAAAGAGGTGCCTCTATAGTCTTGTTCTGTGATGGCATGATGTGGACTATCTTGTGTGTCAGGCCACCAAGGCGGGATGACCAAGTCCTCAGGACTATATCGGAGGTGACTTGCCCCCCTTTGTACACTTTTTGCAGTGCTTGCCCATGATTGGGCTCGGCTACGGGTGTACACCATGGTGATGCTTACCTAAAGATGCGTAGATTTTTATCTTCTTTTAGGATTTCTTATGCTACACTAAACAAGAAATATCACACACACAAAACAATGATTATCTCGTTTAAAGATTAAAAGTGTGCCCTAAACCTGGTTCAGTGTGTTTTTAATGTTTGTTTTGAAAGATTTTGTAAAGAATTGTTTAAATGCAATATGATGGCTCTTATGACTCCCAAAAATGGTCGCCCCTTCGATATACCATTTCCAGGCCGATATACCAACCTCTCTATATACCCGCCCTTACGTGAGGGAAACTATTGGTACGTGAGAGCAGATGGTACGTGGAACATAGGCGGTACGGAAGGGGAATCACTCTGTTTATGACACCTACCATAGAAGACTTATCCTCATGCACTGGGAATCACCCCAGCTACACTTGGTCAGCTTTCATCAGGATTTACGTCTAGCAACAGTCACGATCGGGGTTATGTATGCAGTATCTCAAGCCAAGGTGGTGATGAAATCCACCGTTGGTCTTGCTCAAGGGTTGGGGTTTTACGACCAACTCCTTGTTGTTTTAACTTGCCACGTGGTGTGTGGGGTTCTTTTTAAGTTGCATAAATGAAGCAAACAAGCATTCAAACTCTCCTATGCAAGCAAATAACCAGAGAACAGAAAGCAAAAATTGATAGAAGGTGTTTAGGACCCCTACCTCTTCTCTGCCCAAATCGGATGTCTCTGAATTTCTGCCCTAAAATTGCACAGGGAGCTATTCATCCCAGGGTGAGATGAATAACAGATCTGTATTCATTCCAGGGTGAGACGAATTCCTATTCGTCCCTGGATGAGACGAATTCCAGCTCTGTACTCGTCACAGACTGAAACGAACAACAGTCCAGGGTTTGAAAACTTGGTACCTGTAAGCAAAAACAAGCAACTTTGATCAAAAATTTAATCTTAAAAATCAAGGGATAGAGGTCCCACCGTGATCGCCACTGAAAGCACGAGGATACGAAAACAAAAAGGAAAATGCCAAGTACGATGCGTATAAAACCAAACTTAACGCCAAAAGCCTATATATTGAAAAATGCATGAAAGGAAAGAGCATAAGCGAATCGACACAAGATAAAAGCAATATGGAATAGGGTCCTCTTTATTGATATGCTTTTAAAGTCGTGTTACAATACGTCTCCTTCCCTTTTAGGGGATAGGAGCGTTAAATATGTTTCTTATCACATCCATGGATAGCAATCCTTCTTCCGCGTGCCCACATGTAAGATGGGCGGACCAAAATGTCATCGCCACTTGTGTATATGAATTTTGGTTCCTCAATGCTCCTCTGATGTCGGAAACCTATGTTCAAGGAAACAAAAAATATCAGTAGCACCTGCAGATAGAATAGAACATGTATTTCCCAAGGCCTACTGTTAGTGTATGCATGAAAATATTAAAACGATAACCAAATGACCTCAGATCGACCTAAAAATTTAACAGAAGCATGAATATGTTACTAGGAGGCCACTGCAAAAGGAACAGTCTAGGAAATTCCTCACATATTTGTATTCGCTCTGGGGTGGGACGAATAGACCTGTAATAAATTATCAGAAAGCACCCTCTTCAATGTCCTATCCAGGAAGCTCCAAATGACCTGCAAAGTTGGGGTTAGCTAATTGGGGGTGTTTTGGGAAGACCCAGAAGGTCATATTTCTCCAATTTGGCCTCTATCACCCAGATTTTGATGGTGCCATCTGCAAGTTAGTAAAGGCGGGAAATGATAAAAACCTGGTCAAAAATGCTCAGAATGAAGTGAAATTTAAACTACAACCTATTTAAATAACCTAGAATAATATGCAAAAGAAAAATCAAAGAAATATATCACATATTTCTAATCACTCCGGGGTGGGGCGATTAGGGCTACGATAGCTTGGGGGCGCCCGGGGCAGGACGCCCACCGTTTGGGACTCTGTTTTGGCACCAATCCACTTGGGATGGGTCCAAAACCTCTTATGGGGTGTTTTTGACAAATTTTGTGGAATATTGTGGCCAAATGTTCGGGTTTGGGTCTAGAATGCGCCTCCAATGATCACCCAATAACCTCCCTCCAAAAGAGAGATCAAGGATGTGAAAGCACAAACAATGGGTGAGGATATATTTTAGCAGCACTTCGTTGCTCCAAAATATCCTCTCTGTATCTCTTTTTTGGGTGAGAAGACTCACCAATTTATAGACCTAGGGTCTCTTTGTTTTGAATGCGCATGCGAGGGCGCCACTTGAGTTGATTGTCCTATTTTGAGAGAAAATATTATTCCCTGATTTAGAGTCTCCTTGCATGAGGTCTCTAAAATAAATACATGCATGACTGAAGTCTCTCTTCTTGATTTGAAGTCGTTCCTCGCAATTGCATGTCCTGAAGTTGTAGTTAACTGGCGGACCTATCGAGGTTTGACTTTTTGCCAGTCAAACCTGCTATTCGCCTCACCCTGGGGCGAATGCTGCTATTCATCCCTGGGTGGGGCGAATACCAGTTTGTATTCATCCCAGGGTGGGGCGAGTAGGGAGCAAAGTTCCAAAAGGTGCCAAATTGACTCTTGACCTTCCAAACTACTGTTGGGAGTGGTTAGGACCACTTTTTAACCTCTGGGGGCTGCCCTAGGGGCTGTTTGTGTCAATGCGATCGATGCTTGTTGTCACATAATCGGATTGGTGTTGTTTTGGTGTCTACAAAAGGTACTACAAGAAAAAACACCTACAAAAAGGTGTTATAAAAATTACCTACTGAATAGGTCTACAAAAAGGGCGTTGATCGAATAAGTCATCTAACGTGTTAGAATTCCATGTTCAATGACAACGTAGCAACATTACGTAGCAGATACAATTAGCATAATTGACTGATGCATTGGAATTATACACGAGACTTGATATTTATTAATTTATTATATGATTTATTATTAAAGTTGTAAAAGTTGTTAAATTATTAAGTTGGTTAGATATGGATGTAAGCTTATTTTGTATCTTCCATAAGAAGAGGACAAACAATTGTATTATTGTATCATCAAATTATTTAAGTTTAGTCAAGTCTAGGTATTTTTATTACGTTACCACTTGGACAATCCCTATTGTAATAAGTCCAAGGGTAGTTGTTAGCATGTCTTAAATTTAGAATATCTTTGTTATGAAAGATTAGGATTCAAATATTCAAACATTTGAAATGTAATAGATGGCAGAAGAGAATTTTATTGTAAAATGTCCAAGTGACATTATAAAATACAAGAGACCTTTGAAAAGGTCTAATGGTCTATTGTATACAGTTTTACAAGTTGCTATTCTAAAGGCTTGATGTTCGAAGAAGTATTTTTACATAGTCTATACACATGAAGAATTAGAATTCATCAATAAAGCAATATTTTCTTCCATGATTTCAACAATGGTATTTTGTATCTTCACATGATTTATTTACTTTTGTAACCTTTACTTTATTTTCCTGCACAATGAATTAAATAACATTAGGTTAGTAGAATGAAATATTAGTTACTGAAAGTAAATTAGAATAGAGGAGAAGATAATTACACTGACTTCTATGAGGTAGGGCCCACTCTACAAAGTCAATATCTTGCTCTCTACCTCCTGAAATAGAGTAGAATTAAATAAGTAGAATTAGTCTTAGACTATAAGATAAATTATTATAAAATAAATCAACTAGTTAAAATTATAAATGCATTATTAGATTACACGTGGATCCACAACACATAGAATTAGTCTACATCATAATTGCACTTTTAATATTTCATTTTATTTCCTATAATTTCCATTTCTTGCAACTGAAACTAAGAAAATAAAATTAAGTCAAATATTAATGGTTACAAAATAATCTATACTAGATTTATTGTTCTTTAAATCATTTAACCTGGATTGACAAATTTAATGTATGAGATACAACTCAACATTTTGGCATCGTTGTCGGGGAGAACAATATCGTAATTTTTAATCAAATACTGTTGGGGTGAGAAGGAGACTTATCTGTGTGACTGGCAAGGAGTTCCACATTCATGCAACTCAAGGTTGGGACAATAGGGTTTCAACAAGTGTCTTCATCTCAATACTTCTAGGTTCCATTTTAATTAGAATCTATTTTACTACTTTCCTAGATTAGCATTTGATTTTTGCAAGTTATTTCAATTTATGGTTGTTACATACTTCGGTTCAATTCCCTTGACTTGTGAAAAAATGAGTAGGTACGAAAATGAGAGTATTATCGAATAGTTTCTAAGCTACCAAACAGTAACAACTATTTGTATTTCAAGACTTTTACTTTCAAGCAAATTTAATTTTCAACACACTATAGTTGTTACTAACTTAGGTTTGGGTTCTCTAAGCTTGTGAAACTAAGCAAGTAGGTGTGATTGAGTGACGCAATCATAGTGAAATTTTCCTAAAAATTAAGTAGTAACAACAACACTTTACTTTCCCTTACTATGCTAAAATTGGCTGGAAAATCAGACCTAATTTTAGTGGTAGTAAGAACTGTTTTAGAATAGTAATTTTACTTTCCCTTGTTGTGTTAAGATTGGCTAGAAAATCAGACTTGGTCTTAATAATAGTAAGACTGCTTTATTTAAAAATATTTATTTTCTAAAAACTACACTTTGAAAATAGAAACAAAAACAAAAACAAAACCTAAAAAAAAAAGTAAAAGTTGCTAATGGTAAAGAGTTATTTTCAATATACTTGAATAGAGCTCCAAAATTTGTTTCTAGAATAAGAAATAAACCTTCTTTTTGAAAAAATACATAGGTCATCTAGAAAACAGTGGGATTATATGTGGGAACACCTTGATCTCATTAGGAAAAGAACAAAAGAACTGAGCAACATTGAGAGGATTGATATAATTAAAGCCCTAGGGCTAGAATATCATTCACCTTATCTTAAAATTATGAGGAGTTGTGAACGTTGGATAGGATATAGGAGAGCAAGTGTAAATTCAATTACATATCCTTGGGGGCAATACTTTGAGGACTCCCTTGCTATCCATAAATTTCTAGTAAACATAAAAAATAGAGAAGTGGATCTAGAATACAATAAAAAATATAACAAGGCTCCTAGAACCGTGTGCTTTAGACAATTGTATCTTGATTTACGTTATGAATTACAATTTGAAAATCCCATCTAAAATAAAAAAATAAGGTTTTATTGTTCAACTGATCTATCTTGTGAAAAGAGATTTTTATTTTGAGGAACATTACATGATCCCTAAACAACTAGACCTAATTAATGATATTCACAAGATGTTTGAGGAATGAATGATTTTTGTTGTAGAAAATTTAATATTTTTATAAATTTATGAGTAGACCTAGAGATTCAAGGGGAAGATTCATTAAATTATACAAAGAAAACTCTAGTGAAAAGACTAATAATTCTAGATCAAAAGAGATTAAGATTATAATAGAAGAACAAGTTGATCTACCATTGACTCTACTAAATAAAAATCTTGAATCATTTTTATTGCTAGAGCCTAAATTCGATAATCATATCGATCCATAAACTATATTTTCTGAATCTATACCAATTCCAATCCTAGAATTCATCCAATCAGTCATGACTAACCAACCTAGTGAACATGGGAAAGTAGATGGAAACCAAAGAGGACATAGAAAAAAGGAATAATGATCATGGACAAGTAGAATAAAACCAAAGAAGAGGTATGTAAAGAAATAATTTTACCTTCTCAATTTCTTCTTCAGTAGATAGGCTAACAACAGTAGTCTATGTTGTTGTTTTGCCTACCTTCCATGGGAAACCACATGAAGATCCTGATTCTTTTCTCTTTGAGTTTGAAGTAGTGTATCAAGTCTATTTCTATACCATAGATGAAAAAAATTAATACTGTTTCCTTATACCCTTAAGGATGTAGCTTTAATATGGTTTATGGGTTTAGAATAAAGTGTTTGTAATCGATGGGATGGTGATCACAGATTAAAAGACATATTCCTTGAAAGATATTAGGATTACTGTAGAGTTAGGGATAAGAAAGCTGAGCTCTTTCGTATGAACCAAAAAGAGGAAATATTGACATAGATGAAGAAGTCTTGAAAGAAGTATTTTTAAAAGGATTAAAAGAAGATGTCCTTTATGTTCTAAACCTCATGGCTAAGGAGGATATTCATCTAATGGTATTTTAAGAGATTATGAATCTTTGCAAAAATTATTCAAGGAATAAACCTCTAAGGAACAACAAATACTCATCCACAAGTGGAGGAGTAACAAGAGCAAAAATTGGTAATATGTTGGAAAGTTTAAAAACTAATTTACTAAGCACATTAACTACATCTCTTGACCTTATGGGTAAGAAACCAAAAGAACAAGATATTGAGAAGATATATTGTCATAGATGTAGAAAAAGACACAACTTGATGGAATACCCTCTTAAAATTACAAATATTTCCAACATTTCTACTTGTAAAATTTGTGACAAGAATCATAATATTGAAAATTGCAAGTATATTTCAGTTGTAAAATCTACTATAAAAGAACCTGAAGTTAAGGAGGTAGATGATGTTTATTTTATATCTCAAAGAAGAAATGACCCATTTAATGGTCCATTAAATTGGTCAAACTCTAGTTATTCCAACCAATGAAGACCTAACTAGTGGTCAAATGCATCAAACTGGGTATATTGGAACCCATACCCAAATAACCAAGATTGGAATATACCTCCATGGGCCCAATTTATGGCCAATACATATGGAAGTCCACCTCCATGGACTCAAGGAATATTGGGTTAGAATATGCCTAGTTGGAATACGAATGGCCAATACAATCAAGGAGGACCTAGTTGGTCTCAAAATCCACCTCAACAACATAATTTCCAAAACCAGTTTAGGGGACAAGCACCTCAAAATCAGCCTCAAAATAGACTTCTTCCACCTCCAAACAATATGAACAACCCTCCTAAGAAACCACCTTTATCGGCTCAACCAGTTCCCAATACTAATAATAAAAAGAAAAAGTGTTGGAAAATAATGTGACTCTCACAGAAGTTGAAGAACCTATTCAAGTGAAAAAGAAATAGAAGCTTTACCATAAAATATTCCATAAATACAAAAACAGATCCAAATTCCTTAGAGAAAAGAAATAGAAATTACATTTCCTGAAATACTGCAATACCTAAAGAACCCTCTAAGCCAACTTGCAATTTCCTTCAAGAGTTATAAAATATTACCATTAAAATTCCTTTATTACAAGCTATCAAAGGATATTACCATATACTCTAAGTTGATAAAGAATATTTTCACATCCAATTTAGGAAGGAAAAAGAAGAATGAACTTCAAACTATCCAATTTATTGGAAATTTATTAGAGATAATGACTGAAGGTAGGTTACTGCTAAAATATGAAGATCCTACAATAACTATACTCACAGTCCACATTGGTGATACAACCTTGCATAATGTCTTAATATATTTAGGGGCTTCCATCAACGTTATGACTAAAGAAATAGCAGATTATTTAGGGGTATACAAATTGCAACCAACCTCTATAATGCTTCAACTTGCAGGCATATCTACCATAAAACTAGAAGGAAAGTTAGAAGACATCATAGTTTATATAAGTTCATGGGAATATCCTGTAGACTTTGTAGTCTTACAACCTAAGAATAAGCTAGGAGGACATCCTTTAATTATTGGAGGTCCATGGCTTGCAACACATGATGCCTACATTATTTGTAGATCTGGTAATATGACTATTTCCAATAAAAGGCACATTAAATATTTGAGTCTATTTCTTGAGTCAAAATTCGATAAAGGGTTCTCAAAACAACTCTGGTATGATTTTCCTAATGATTTGGATGATATTCAAACTTTATCAATTAATGTGTTAAGTGAATATTTGCAACAAGAAATTGAAGGACCATTAGAACCACTATTTGATGAAGAACAAAGTACTAATTGTTTGGATAAATTTATTATATCTAATGATGAAGAAAGTACAAGTCAATCTCATCAATTAGTGCCCTATGCCTATCAATTAAATTTTATTAAACATGAAATATTGGGAATAGATGCAAATATTGAAAATTACAAATAGATAGACATCACATCTGGGAAGACTTTGAATATTAATAATGAGCTTACAAGAATTCAGGAATCACAATTGATAGAAGTACTTAGAAAACATCAAACAACATTTGCATGGAACTATGAGGATATGAAAGGAATTCATCCAAATACTTGCACCCATCGAATATTCATTCAAGAGGGTTTCCATCCAGTAAGACAACCTCAAAGAAGACTAAACGTAGCTATAAAAGACATATTTCAAGAAGAAATTATTAAGCATTTAAATGTAGGATTTATATATCCAATTTTTGATTGTCAATTATTGCAATATGAAATGAAAATGTAGAAATATATGTCAATCTCACAAAATCATAATACAAAATCATTGGCCTCTTCGAGGAGGAAACCTCCTTCAATACTTTGATTCAATATGCAAAATGATACATTTGTCTATGTTCCTTTGTCTTTTAAAGATACATTTCATATAGCCCCTACCTAACACTCAAGGATTGACTTACATGTAAAGTGTCACCCGAGATAGAATCTTCTACCAAACAGACAGTTACATTCTTTATAAGGGTTACATTGAAATGGTCATACTTGTCTAGGCACCACAAGTGTCACATACCATTACAAAATATTATTAGAATGGCCCCACATTGAAAATGGATCATTACATAATAATATTAAAATTACATGATAATGTTAGGATAGGATCTTAAGAGTAGCTCCTCCTTAATAACTTCTATCATCAAAATATCTTTAACTTTATCATTAACCATCCTAGATAAATAAAGTACTATCTTAATAATTTCTTCTTTATTTACTCTATTGAATTTTTAATAAATTTATTTGAAGTAAAACATTCCTAATATAATTGTATTATAAAACCTTCTTATAATTAGGAGGATGAAGAAATATATATATATATATATATATATATATATATATATATATATAATAAAATCTTCTTATATTTCTTCATCCTCCTAATTTTTATATATATATATATATATATATAGAATAACCACCATTTAGTCTTGTGTTTTCATATTTTATAGATTTAGACACAGAAAAACTTATGGGTTTCTTCCATTCATTAAGACATATTCTATACTAGTTTCCTGCTCAGTACACTAAATTTACCAAATAGACTGACTAAATTAGTCAATGTTGTGGTTTCATATTTTATAGATTTAGACAAAGAAAAACTTATGGGGTTTCTTCCATTCATTAAGACATATTCTATAGTAGTTTCGTGCTCACTACACTAAATTTATCAAATAGACTGACTTTATTAGTCAAACTAATGTTGTGGTTGAATGATATTAATTATGTATATAAAATTTGAAATAGTAAAAATACGAATGCTATTATAGTTTTTTAAGAAGTCAAATTTGATGGTGTACCAATCATAAAATATATGATAAAATATATGAACCCCATCCAAACATACGTTTCAAATAAATCCCTAACAACTTCGGTTGGACGACAAGAAGTCTAATTAATTACCTACTTTCAAGAAACCTCCAATTATGTTCTCAGCTTATAGTAAAACAACTGTAGTCTCGTGGCATACGCCTTTCATATGGCGTCATGGCTCCCGTCACTTATGTACGTGTGTCAACAATTTGACGATATGGGATCGTGTGAGGATCTATTACTTGACAAATATAATTCTAAAATGTTTATGATACAAACACCATAGCAGTAGGAAGTAGTCTTCTACCAAAGTCAAAGTGATAGAGACAGAAATCGTGCTGACAATTACAAGGGGCCGTCAAAGATGGACGGGATATTAACATTTACAGGTGGTCAGCGTATGATTTTCTGTGAGGCCTTTTAAATTATTGTCCTTTGCACGAAACTAGTGCAAGCCAATTTATCTAAACGTTATTTTGTGCTTTCGGAAACGCACGGTGCCAGAAATCGAAACCGTCCCGTTGACGTTCAACAAGCGACGGAAGTCCAACAGACACGAGAAAGGAAAATCGTTACAAAGTCAAATAAATAAATAAAAATGTTGCTGACTAATTCTTATTCATCTTAGCGAGAGCTTTAATTGTAAGATTTTTAAAGGGTATCCGTCTTAAAAGTCTTACATATGTTTTGAATTGTCAGATTGTTTTTTTCTTTTCAAAACCATCGTTCACACTGAAGTGATAGAAACCATCACCATCACCCATGACAATGCAAAGAGAAATATTCAATTGGAACACTTTAACCAACATTTTGAAACTAATGTTGTGAAGAATATTGTAATAATATATTTAGTCATAAAAGTTATAATTATGCATTGGAGCATAAAACACTTTTTGAAAATAATGTTGTTGTGAAGAATATTGTAATAATATATTTATTCATGAAAGTTGATGTTATTAATGGTGATATTGTGTTGATCAAGAAAGTATAATAATGGTAAACTAAGTGGTGTGACAGGTATAAAAGTATGAGTACGTTAAAGAGGGTTGTAATAAGTATTATCTAAACTTAGTCAATTGATAAGGGTAAGACCTCTACTATGAATAATTTGCAAACAAAAAAAGCATTTACATATTAAACTTTAATGTTTTAGATTATAAATTATATTTTTTTTATTTTTTTTAATGTTTTTAGGTTTTTATGTGTCTTTTATAGATATATATAAGAAAATAGGGGTTTCAACTATAGGGTGAGTAGATGTGTGAGGGGTGTGTGTTAAATTTTTTATTAATAAATATAGCTCTCAGCTTTAGGAGGGGGTGGGTGGATGTGTGAGGGGGTGTGTGTTAAATTTTCTATTAATAAATATAGCTCTCATTTTTAGGAGGGGTCATGGTTGGAAGAAGCTTGCCCAACCATGTGCGTAGGTCGTAAGGGTTTCTCACACTAACCAAATAAAAAAGAGAAAGAGAATAAGGGTTCAAAATGCACTTTTAAGTTACCACCAAAAACCACCTTGGTAATAGGTATGCTTAAAAATGGATGAATCATTCAAGTCATTTGGGTTTTGAATTTGAGTATAGGATAAGAAAATGGATCGCACCCTTTTTCTTTTATATTATAGATATTATTTTTTTTTAAGTTTTTTTAAAGGTAAACTAATTTGATAAATTCAAAATGATTGGCATTATTTTGCTTAATTGCTTAATCCCAATCCTACTTTTAAGTGAAGAAGCAAAATACATATGCATTATTTCAAAAGCAGATAACACTAACATACATATGCATTATTTCAAAAACAGATAACACTAACATATTATTAATTGTCATGTATGTTTGACAAAAGTTTAATTATTTTATTTTATTATGAATTAGATTCATAATCAAACTAATGTATACATTTTATAATAGACGCAAGTTTCACACCAAAACACAAATTTTATTGAATTCAGTGATATAATAATATGGCATTCATTATGGCATCAACGATATGATGTCATATAATTTATTTTAAAATGATGTTATCTAATGTTATATTTTTTAAGGGTAAATGAGTGGCCAAACTTATTTTTAAAATCCCAATCAAGCTATTGGTATGCATGTTGTATTTACAATATATTTTTGGTTTATTAGACATTATGAATGTAGTAGGATGTCTTAAACAAGACCAATCATTCAAAAGAGAGTATTTTTATATATGTAATTTAGAAAGAGATCATAAACTGAATAAAAATGGTCATGTCTAAGTTTTTGATATGTATTAAGTGTTTGAATACATGCACATATATAACAAATGTTTAAAATTCTTACACATAGGAACTTTGTTTTATCATAGTAATCTTATATGTCGTATCTATAATTTTAATATAGGATTTTAATTTCTTATTTAAATGATTAGATATAAATAGAATTATTTATAGTGTAAATAAGAACTATAAATGATACAAGTGAAATAAGCATATCTTGAAAATAGATGATATGCAAAGTCCCACTCTTCAAAATTATGCTTAGGAATACTTATAATGGAGTAAAAATTCTTAGAATGGTCATAATATTTTTTGCAAAGTAAATCACGTTGGTTTTTAATGTTTTTATGAATGGTCAATATATGTTAGAGTATATTACATTATTTGATATATGATATGATCAAAAGTATTTTAGACAGGTGTTAAGGCAAGAAGAACAAAGGTCATTTTTTAAGGTTATATTATGGGCACAAAGCTCCATAATAGATTTGTACTAGTTCTTCATGTAATTGAATTCTACAAATAAAATTATCTTCTAAATATGTAAGTTTTATTTCTTTATCTTATTATATTTCGACTCTTTCATTTCTCCTCTAGTCCCTCTAGCCATATATATGTGATTTGGACCACCTCAACTAACTTATTAAAAATAGAAGTGTTGTTACAAGAGTTACTATTTTACTAATAGGTCAGAAAAAGTGTTTGGATGTTATATATCAAAATTATCAGCTTGAAAAGATAAATAGAGTGGGCTAGGTCTCAAAATGATATTTTTGGCACCACTATATATATATATATATATGCAAGTGTTATCTTCAAGTGTCATTTGTTTTTCTCCTGGAGCATTTTTTCACTTAGAATATTAACTTTGTTTGACAACCCCCTTAACAAACCCTATGATGATCTTTATTGAAAACTATTTTTTCTGACTCTATAACTCACTATTTATAATGGCTATCTTGGTAGGTTCTGTTACTGACAATTTTCTAACTATTATGATTCTTGATTGTAACTGACAACTACATAGGCAGAGTTTGTCTTGACTATTACTAATTATGGCCCTTGTTGAAATGATACCTCATTATTATTAACAGACCCTATCTTGACTATTACTTCCCACATAATTTTTTCTATATTTTCTAGTTTAGTTTATTCTATGATAGTGTAGTCTCTTTAGTATACTCAATTTCTATGGTAATATTTGTGGTATTTGAGTTAAGCATTCAATAGAAATCGAGTACTCTAGGCCAAGTTGTATGCACTATCCATAGCGATAAACTATAATGCTTATACCAATATTTCAAGCCACTACTCAAGAAAGATTCCATGCATACCCTTGAGCGCAATACCTACCTCATTGATAGTATGAGCAGGTGATCTTCTCAAGTGCTATGCTCGATGTACTATGGATAGATACATGATCAAAAGATTCATATTTGTAAAGGTTTATCATAATCTTGTGGGGGGTCTCCCAATATACCCAAAGATACGTAAAAGCTCAAATTTGTATATAGGTTCTATTAGAGGCATAGGTATTAGAGTCGAATAATTCCTCACTTCATTAGATGCTTTACAGGTAATTTAGCTTAGCCAATAACGACAACTCCTTCATGATATTTTAAAATCGTCGACACAGGGTTTATAACCAATTAAACTAAAACAAAAATAAAGTCTTTTTTAATAAGATAATAAGCAAAAAAATAAAATCACAAAAAAATGAAATGGTAGGGCAAGAATTGTTGTAGTCGTAGATGAACACAACCTTGAAAATTTCTCTGATATCACTTATTAGGAACCTTCTAACTAAAATAAACACATCCACATAAATATTGTAAAATAACAGTAATTCACGAAGAACAAAATATTGCAATATGAAATGGAAATGTAGAAATATATGTCAATTTTTACAAAATCGCAATACATAATCACTAGCCTCTTCGAGGAGGTAACCTTTTTCAATAATTTGATTCAATATGTAAAAAGATACATTTGTCTATGTCCCTATGTATTTTAAAGATACATTTTATGTAACCCCTACCTAACACTCAAGGGTTGGCTTATATGCAAAGTGTCATCCAAGATAGAATCTTCTACCAAACAAACAGTTACATTCTTTATAACGATTACATGAAATGGTCCCCCTTATCTAAGCACCTCAAGTGCCACATACCATTACAAAATATTATTAGAATAAGATCCTATGTTGAAAAAGGATCATTACATAATAATGTTTACATAATAAAATTAAGATGAGATCGTAAATAACTAGCTGCTCCTTAATAACTTTTATCATCAAAACCTTTTTAACTTCATCACTAACCATTTTAGATAAATAAAATACTATCTTAATAATTTATTTTATATTTACTCTACTCAATTCTATTAAATTTTTAGTCTTATTTAAAGTAAAACTCTCTAACCTTCTTATATTTCTTTGCCCTCCTACTCACTACACTACGTTTAGTAAATAGAGTAATTGGTTTAGTAAATAGAGTAATTTATTAGTGAAAGTATTGTAATTGGTTAAATGATATTAATTATCTATATAAAATTAGAAATTATAAAAAACATTGCTTTAAAAATTTAAAATTTTAATTTTTATAATTAAATATAAAATTGTTTTTTAGAGTAATGTTATTATTGTTTTTTAAGAAGTCAAATTTGATAGTGTACAAACATTTTCGTGTCGTCCAATCATACAATATATCAACCCCATCCAAACATACGTTTCAAATAAATCCCTAACAACTTCGGCTGGACGACAAGAAGTCTAATTAATTACCTACTTTCAAGGAACCTCCAATTATGTTATCAGATTTTATTAAAACAACTGTAGTCTCGTGGCATACGCCTTTCATATGGCGTCATGACTCCCGTCACTTATGCACGTGTGCCGACAATTTGACGATATGGGAGCGTGTGAGGATCTATTACTTTGACAAATATAATTTTAAAATGTTTATAATACAAACACCGTAGCATAGCAGTAGGAAGTAGTCTTCTACCAAAGTAAAAGTGATAGAGACATTAATCGTGCTGACAAGTACAAGGGGCCGTCAAAGTTTGACGGGATATTAACGTTTACACTGAATAGAGTTGGTCAGCGTACGATTTTCTGCGACGCCTTTTAAATTATGGTCCTTCGCACGAAACTAGTGCTAGACAATTTATCTAAACGTCATGTTGTGGTTTCGAATTCTTTTCGGAAACGCACGCTGCAAGAAATCGAAACCGTCCCGTTGACGTTTAAAAAGGCACCGGAAGTCCACGGTCAAACAGTGTAAATGTCACACAACCAACAGACAGAAGAAAGGAAAATCATTACAAAGTCAAATAAATAAAATGTTGCTGACTAATCCTTATTCATCTTACGGAGTTTTAATTGTTGGATTTTTAAAGAGTTATATGTCTTAAAAGTCTTCCATATGTTTTAAATTGTGTAGCTCATTCTTCGTAGTCTAAAATTTAGCAGATATATTTTTTTTTCTTTTCAAAACAATCGTTCACACTGATTATATGTATCTTTATTTTTTATTTTTTATCGTTAAATATTTTTATTATTAAGAAAATAATATTTGTGGGTATTCAAGACTTTAAATATGTTTCATTTAAACTCAATAAAATAGAAACCTAAGTTTTATATCATTGTGAAAACAATAATGAGATGGGAATATTTAAGATTTTTTATAATAATGTGAAAAACTAATACAAAAACATGTTGAGACCAAAAAAAAATTCAAATCCTATACTTTGATATTATTTTATTTTATTTTCCCTTTACCAAGCTTGGGTTTCCCAAGAATAATCATCCCAACCCTACTTTTAGGTGAGGAAGCAAATTACATTTGCATTATTTCAAAAGCAATAACACTCGCATATTATTAAATATCATCCATGTTTGACAAAAGCTCCATTATTTTATTCTATTATGAAATAGATTCATAATCAAATTAATGTACACATTTTATAATAGACACAAGTTCCACACCAAAACACAAATTTTATTAAATTCAATGATATAAAATGACATTGATTATTGACATTAATGATAATTCATATGACATCATATAATTTATTTTAAAATGATGTTATCTGTAGACACCCAAAAGTCATACATGCTCATTCTTACATATTCATTGATCTACATAGACACTTGTAGGCTCACATAGGCCATCGTAGGTCATTGTAGTCATCTGTAGGCTACCTTAGTCACTCGTAGACTCCAAACCTATGAAAACTAGGTAAAACACACCCAAAATGCCTTCTTCCCACTAGGAGGCCATCTACTAGCTCCCTAAGGCTACTTAAGCCCTTCCCTACACCCAATTAGGACCCCATGGGACCATTCCCCACTAAAAATCCTAATTAGGCTAATTAACATTCTAATTCATCATTGACTTTCACTTAAATGCACTTTTTCCCTTAAGTGAGTTTAATTAGGGTTCTAAGCCAAATTAGCCCTAAGCACACTCTCACACATGTGTGCACCATGATTTAGTTAGGATATTTTTAAAAACCCTAACTAAACCCTAACCTAACCTAGGACTTAGCTAACCCTAGCTAACCCTAACTCTTCCTCACACATGTGTGAGGATGAGATATTCCTTTTGGGGCATGTGGGCTTGACACCTCCCCAAAACCCTAACCTAACCTCACTAGGGACTGACTCTAAGGTTTGGTTCACCTAACCACCCCCTTGACCTTAGCCTTTCCTATAAATAGAGGGTTCCACCCCTCATTTTACCTCTCTCTCCTTTCAGTCACCTTACAGAAACTCTGCAAAAATCATACCAGAGCCACATCTAACAATTCCAGACCATGCAAACAACATCATAGCATCTTGGGAGCCCATCCAAACAAAGGATCTCCACCAGAAAGCACTTGTAGACCAATTCACCCCCCACCCTATGAATCTAGGTTCCAATTCATAGGCCACCCTATGAATTCACCTTGTTGTGGGTCTACACCAAAAAAATTAGTAGGTATCAGTTCTTTTATGTTTTAGCAGCATTCCATTTTAGTTTTCATCATTTTTCATGTTACTTTTATGTCAGATTTGTCTTTATCACTATGAGGCTTGACTGAGGTAGGCCCCCAAACTTACTAATCATCTTTTATAGGTCTCAATATCAGGTACAAAAGAAACCACACCAGAAAAAACCATTGGTGGCCCACATACATAGAAGCCCACCTTCATTGAGGAACTCTTAAAGACATCATCAGGATGTTGTGTATTTTGTAAATAAAATAGGGACATTAATCTTTGTAACCTATAAAGCATTCCTTTATGAAATAAAAGCAACATTTCTGAGTAGTTTGCATTGTGTTGAATTACTTGATCAAATGAATGTCTCTTTTTGTTAGTTTCATTCTGGCACGCCCGGTGGGACCCCCACAAAAGGTTGCATTAGGCTAGTTTTCTTACAAATCTAATGCAATCTCTGGTTTTCTATGCTATTGCAGGTACCCTCACCTCAGAATAGAACCTTCCTAAGCCTTGAAAAACACTTCAGGCTAGTAGAAAAAGGAGTTTGAGGCTCCTAAACCTAATTCGCCCCCAACCTTGCAAATCAAAACCCAATTCGTAGGTCACCCTATGAATTCTATCATACTACTTCACAAAACCCTAACACAATAGGGTATCATAGTAGAAACTTCAAAACACTTATCAAACATCTCAACAGTCAGGTATTCCCCTTGGAATTTGTTGTTTCTGTATTTCTTGTTGCATAAGCAATTTCACATTCAAAATGCATTGTGCTATTTTGTACCGTTGTTCCTTTTGAAACAATAATTAGGTCTATCAGAGTGGTCAGAACTCCTTCAATTTGTTTCAGAGTTGTTCGCTATCATTCGATTCAAAAATTGCATTCCTCTTTTCACTTTGTTATTTACAATCATCAAACTAGTTCTTCATTCCTTTTTTTTTAGGTTGCATTTCATTCCTTTATGTATGTTTGATAGGCATTTCCAATTCCTTTCCAAAACCTGCATTTAGATCAGAAGTTTTTAATTTCTCTTATGTTTTAAAAGCATTTCAATTTCATCTTTCAAAAATCACATCTAGATTAGGTTTTTAAAATCCCTTTTTGTGTCAAATATTTAAATTCCTTTCTTGCAAAATCAAAGCTCAAATATCTTTCATGTTTTTAGATTAGGAATTTGATTCCTTTTTGCATCCTTTAGCCTAAGAGTCAAATTTCTTTTTGCGTAATCAATTTCAAATTTCTTTCAAATCATTTAGATTAGAAATTTCCCATCTCTTTCATAAATCCCCTGGGTAACTTGCATATTTCTTTTCATGTTACTAGATTAGGGTTTTCAAATTTCTTTCAAATCATTTAGATTAGAAATTTCCCATATCTTTCACAAATCCCCTGGGTAACTTGCATATTTCTTTTCATGTTACTAGATTAGGGTTTTCAAATTTCTTTCAAATCATTTAGATTAGAAATTTCCCATCTCTTTCACAAATCCCCTAGGTAACTTGCATATTTCTTTTCATGTCATTAGATTAGGTTTTCAAATTTCTTTCAAATCATTTAGATTAGAAATTTTCCATCTCTTTCACAAATCCCCTGGGTAACTTGCATATTTCTTTTCATATATTTAGATTAGGATTTCCTCTCTTTTTCGCATCTTCTAACATAGGATTTCAATTTCTTTTTGCATAGTTAGTTTCAAATTTCTTTCACATTTCAAAATTAGGGTTCCAAAATCCCTCTTATCACATGCTTCACTTTGCTTGTTTACATACTACATAGAATAGATCCTTATTTCTTTTACAGAAAGGCACATAGGACTAGTTTTCATTTTAAAAGTGCATATAAATCTAGTTTCATTTTTAAAAGCGCATCTAGGCCTAGCTTTCATTTCTAAAAAGGCATTTAGATAGTCATATTTGCTTTCCCTCAATGGTAACAAACACACCTACACACACTCATGTACCAAACAAAACATAGTGTAAGGATTGGATTTCATCACCAATTCCCCACTTGAGACTGGTGAGGTTGGAGTTCTACCCTCCACCAGCTCACTACCTGTCTAGACACCTTAGTAGCCCCCAGGAGTGGTTTTCTAGACTTCATCACCAGAAAATACCCTACTCTTGAGATTGGTTTTTCAAAATTCATCATCGAAAGAAGCCTTTAGAGTAGGATAGGATTAGATACCTTCGTTCACAAGGCTTACATAATTAGTGAACACGATAACTATCACTTTTGACTAAGCTCACCCGAGAGTGAAGCAAATACCTGGTTGGGCTAGTAGCAGGTCTTAGATAGTACCACCTCTTCTTGTAAGAGGATACTAGACTCATTAGCGCATTTTGAGTTCCTCCCATTTGGACACCATTTTACTGCACCTTCCATACAGGTCACCACTTGCCCATTGAGACATCGTTCTATTCTATGCACCCTTGGGTGTTGCAAGAGGTTCCATGCCAACAACACTCCTATTTTATCTAGAGTTTCACCCACTTCCCATATTATTTCTCTAGAAGCAAGTTTTAACATCAAAACACACAAAAACAAACAAACACTTTATTTTTTACATTTAGAACTGACTCTAGTTCATCACTATTTGCATGCTCACAGAACTGGTTTCATCACATCCACTGATCAACAACACATCTATTGGTTTTCCATAGCCTATCACTTCTAACTTTTCTATCAGATTCATAGTTTGAGTCCAATTCATAGGTCAACCTATGAATTAGGTCTCAATTCGCATAGTGACCTATGAATCCTATTTCTAGGCATAGAAATTGTCCAAATCTCATAGGGTTACTCAAAAACCCCACACAGATCACACCCAAAACCTCATATTTTCATTTCTAAATAGTTTTTAACACAAATACACCACACATGACATCATGTCTATCATCACATGTAGTCAAGCATGAGAGCAAGTGCACCTCGAGGAGGAGGTATTATTCACCCCTTCCAATCAGTATACTTCTTCCCCTCCCTCTATAGGGGAAATTGACACACTCATAGTAGATCTCCCTATAGATTCAAACTTACCTCCCACACACACAGTATCTCATGATGAAACTCCCACTTCCTCAAGAGAATATTTTCCATTCCTTCCCCATTCACCTTCACCCAACCCACCTTCTACATTTTTTAATCACATCATATACACATCTACACCCCCCCGGGGGGCCCCCCCCCCCCCCCCCCCCCCCCCCCCCCCCCCCCCCCCCCCCCTAGGACACTATCCAAGCGCCTCAACCACCCTCCTTCCAACAACCCTCATTTGCATCCTTTGATGCTGCACCACAACCACCATCTCACCCACAATAATTCTTGTACCAACTACCTCAACAGACCTCACCTCCCTTGTCTAGTGAGACCATTTTCACCACACCACCTCCTCAGGTTTCTACTAGTGAAGCCTATGATCCTTCTTCCTCATTACCCCCACCTACATTCCACCAACATGGAATGTATGGTGCATCACCCTCCATTCCACTTCCATATTCATTGGAACCCATATTTTGCATACCTCCACCACCTCCCTTTCGAGCTCCAGATCTTGGTTTATTTCCCACCTATGACTCATGACCCATACCTTATCCTACCAATCCTTTAGGCCATCCTACGCCACCTACATTTTCCACCTATCAAGCTCCTAGCCATGTACAGGTGCCATATTTGGACACCTCATCTCACCCAACACCAACACCACTCATGTAGACAACACTACCTCCACCATAGCCTATTGCACCCATATTCTTCACAACACCTCCTTCATGGTCATCATCTCCTACGATCCAACCACTACAACAGATCCTAATTCAGCAACCATAAGCCCCACAACAACAATACTACTACCATCAATAGATGCCTACTCTACCGTAGGGTATCCCCTTAGCTTCCACCTCTTATGCTATCCAGTAGCCTCACCTATAGGCACCATTGCAGTATGTCCCTCCTCCACATTGGGAGGAACAACAACTCTAGTATCCTCCACACTCCTAGGCTCCACCTACCCCTATACAATCCTCTACACCCTTGACACCCAAGCTTCAACTTCTCCAGGATGAAGTTAAGATGCTCAACCTTCGTATAGCCGATTATGGGCCATAAAATCCCACATACGATGAGCTTTGCAATGAGCCAATCCACCCATCAGTTCCTATTCCTCCCTACCCTTATCACTTTGAGATCCCAAAGTTTGATAAGTACAAAGGCAAAGAGGATCCACGCGAACATGTCAGTAACTATCGATCAGCTTGCTACCAACTTCATAGTAGCAACCCCCTTATGTTATGTACCTTCTCCCTCTCGCTTGGGGGACAAGCCCTAGATTGGTACAACATGCTCCCATGCCACAACCTGTACACCTTCGAGCAATTGGCCAACTCATTCTTGGAACACTTTTCCATCAACATCAAGAAGAAAACTAACTTCTCAAATGTCTACGCCCTACGCTAGGTAGATGATGAACCTATTACCAAGTTTATCTCTAGATGGAGATCGGTTATACATGACCTTGCTCATAGCCTCCCATCCACCGAGTTGCTTACACTCTTCTCAAAGAGTTACCACAAGCATATTTCCACATCCTTACAACTTCATCAAAGTTATACCTTTGAGGAAGCCATCACTCAAGCCAAGGTTATTGAGGACATCAAAGTCCAATCGAGCAAGATCAAACTCTGACAAAAACCTTCATACAATTCCAAATTTTGTTTCAATAGGAACACACCAAATCAACCCTATACTAGACCACCACAAACCAACCAGGTGGCAATAGCTTCTCCTACCTCTTCATCCATTTCATGACCTCCACCTCCACCACAGTAGTTGTTTTAGACTAGCCCACCTCTTGCACCTTGACCAACATAGCCTCGTGGTCTTCATCCATAGCTCCCACAACGTAATTTTACCCTACTATCCAAGCCCTTTCCAAATCTATTTTTTAGTGATTGTATGATGCAGGTCACATTACCTTACCCGATATTCGACCCCTTGATCCCAATCAACCCAAACCTTGAGGATATATCGAGCAAGCATTTTTGCATACCATCGATAGTGCGGCCATGATATAGAGTCTTGTCATTCCTTTCATGGTCTTGTTCAGGACCTCATTGACTAGGGTACCATTCAGGTCTCAAACCCCCTTGCACCTCAAAATAAAAACTTGGGAATCTACCAAAACCCTCTACCCAACCACCAAGGGACTAATTCCCAAGAAACCCAATCCAATCCCCAAGGACAACCTAGATAGGTTAATAATGTCCAACGAGATCCACCCTCACATGGTATCATTGGCATGATAAACCTTACCACTCAGGCCCAACACTATCTACCTTGATAGGATGCACCAGTGGTTTCTCCCCTAGTACCCTTCACTTCTCTATAGCCCTCTACCATAGCTCAGGCCTCGCCATACTTACCATAAAATATCATTACCATCCATGGTAGCCTCACACACCAGTTATGCAATGCCCCAACCAGGCTATCCATATTCAACCTCTTACAACAATATCAACCCCATCATGAGGTATTGAATGACATTCTATGATCAATTGACCTTGAAATACATGACACAAATGTGTTTTTTAACTTCGTGGGAAACATACCCCATTGCCTCCAACCCTCCATTAGCTTTCATGACCATGAGATCACCAAACTCATAGGGGAAGGAGCAGATCCACCTCTTCACATCCAGGCAACTATCAATGATATAACCTACAAGCATGTTCTCATTGATACTGGCTCATCCATAAGCATCATATCTACGGCTACCCTACATCATTTGCACATCCCACCCACTCATTTTTCCACACCATCACTCGACCTTAGAGCATTCGATGGTTCCATGTGACCTATGGTAGGCTCTATTATCCTACCTATTCATGTCGGTGTCCAAACCATATCCATCCTATTTCATGTTATTCAAGGTGAGATGCAGTATAATATCTTGCTCGAACGCCCATGGATTAGAGACATGTAGTGTGTCCCTTCTACCTTACACCACTATCTTAAATATATCTATGATGGTCTTGTCCCTTGTGTTCCTACCAATGGGGATCCCTTCAAATTCTACAACATCAGAGACCTTCCCCCAAGACCCTCATCACCCTCCACTCAAGTCCTCCCCATCCCTTCTCCTCACTCATCAAGAGAATCTACATCTCCTTCAAAACCAATATTATCCCCACCAAAATCATCACCTAGCACGACCCTTCATTCTATGGCCATTCCTTTCTTGCCACCTTCCTCATGGTCTCCCCCTCAGTTGTCTTCTTCTACGAATTCCCTTCCTATATTTCCACCTTTTTCACCACCATCATTGTCACCCCCTGTCCCATCTCACCCATATTCTTCCAATGAAACTCATCTCCTTACCACTCCTCAAACACCACCACTCCCTTTTTATCCATGACCATGATATTTCACATCTTTGTGTGG
The DNA here is from genome assembly GCA_028583015.1 of Wollemia nobilis. Classification (NCBI taxonomy): domain Eukaryota; kingdom Viridiplantae; phylum Streptophyta; class Pinopsida; order Araucariales; family Araucariaceae; genus Wollemia; species Wollemia nobilis. Next base: position 9,267,002 of record JAQPPZ010004842.1, read on the forward strand.
CTCGATGCCTACCCCTAATCCCCCTACCATGCAATTCCCACATGTGAACCACCCCATTCCAGCTACTGTAGTTGAATGCCATGATTGGGAACAACAAGCTTCCCACTTAGATGCTAAATTACTTCACTCTTCACCTCCCATAATTTGTGATTCCTAGCTGGCATCATCCTCCTTAGACTCTAATTCACCACCTCAATCCCCAACACACGCGATACCTCGAATATCAATATTTTTAACAAACATCAGATCCTATGACTACAATATTCATGATGCTCATGTGCGACCCTCGATAATCAAGTCCATATGGGATTTTAGCTGTTATTTAGCCTCGATCCTAACTATCGACATTGTTGTATAGCTATGTCCCCTCGATAATTATACCAACTTTGTTTATGCTGGCATAGACTCCTTGCTTATGACCGCTATACCTCCACCACCACAACTCAAATTTTGTGGCACTCTAGAACACATGTCAAACCCTAGTTTACCCTATATTACCTTTGATGTTTCCACTAGCATGAATTTGGATTAGGACGCTATGAACAAGGGTTACGAACACCTATCAACCCTCATGTTAAATTTCCTATAGATAAATCCAATCTAGGCTATTGCCCCTCTACCATACACATGCTTAAGGATGAGCTCCAAGATATTTCTTTGCATCCTACACCAGTACCTACACACATTGGAAGACTATATTGACATGGATATTCTATATGAGATCCCATATCCTCATTCTACCATCACCATCCCATGTACCTTCTTCCAAGACATATCTCTTAATGACACAACTTTTGCTTATTGCATTGACATGCCAGTTGATAAATTTGATACCGTATCTCTCATGCCTCCTCATCTAGAGTGACCCATTCCACCTACGTCTCCATTGCATACACATTCGACCATACCAACGCCCAATTATTGATAACTTTGTCGATTCACAACACACCCTCGCTCTCCACCCGTGGTCTTACGACCACCTTTAAACCTCGCACAACGGTTAAATGTTCTTGAATTCTCATCATCGAATTCCTCATCTTCCATGACTTCTATTAACATGGTCGATGTGGATCTATTCTTACCACTTCGATACTCATCTCCTACACATCGTGACAACACACCCAACCCTAATTTCATTGATTTCACCCATATTTCACCCTAATTTCATTGATTTCACCCATATTTCATCGCAAGAGTTTTTGATATTACATTCCATATTGCACATAACAAACACACCTTCACTGTCTACCCCACCTCACATTCCATGGGTCTATCATATAGACATATATATCGATGATGAGTTTGAACTACTTGAGGCTATCGATGACCTCCACCTTATCCCTATTTTAGAACAGCTCCAGGATGGCTCCCACATGCTTGTGGAAGAAACCATCGATGTCGATATCGATGATGATCCCACAAACCCACACATTATCAAACTCATCGCTAGCCTCTCTCTAGAAGAGCGTATCTTGTTTATTGCCTTTCTTAAGGAGTACATCAAAGTATTTTCCTGGTCCTACAAGGACATGCCTAGACTCGATCCTTCCCTAGTAGTGCACAACCTCACTCTTGATAAAGATGCCAAACCCATTAGGAAAAAATTATGATGCATGCATCCTACAGTTGCATTGCTAGTCAAATTTGAGCTCCAAAATCTCCTTGATGTAGATTTCATTCAACCTATTGATTACCCCGAATGGGTCTCCAATATGGTACCAATACCTAAGCCCTTAGGCGAGGTTCATGTATGCACCAAATTCCATGACTTGAACAAAGCTTATCCCAAGGACAACTTCCCCCTACCAAACATTGACTCGCTCATCGATTCCATCATAGGACCATGAAATGATATCCCTCATGGATAGACTTTTTTGGCTACAACCAAATAAAAATCAACCCAAATGACCAACACAATACTTATTTCACAACCCCCTGAGGGACCTTTTGCTATAAGGTCATCCCTTTTGGCCTAAAAAATATTGGGGAAACCTACCAGTGTGCAATGACTTACATTTTCCATGATTACATGCACAAAATCATAGAATACTATGTCGACGATCTCATCATAAAATCAAAAGAGTATTCGTAACACCTCACTGATCTATGCAAAATATTTGATCACCTTTTGGAACACAATATTCGCCTTAACCCAAATAAGTGTGTCTTTGGTGTCACTTTAGGAAAAATCCTAGGGTTCATCATCTCTCAATGAGGCATCGAAGTGGATCCTAACAAATTCAAAGCCATCCTTGAGATGCCTCCACCCACCAACCTCAAACAACTACGCAGCCTGCAAGGCAAAATTCAGTCCATACACCACTTTATTGCTCAACTTTTAGATAAATGCAAGCCATTTAATCACCTCTTACAAAAGGGGGTCACATTCAAATGGGATGAAAACTATCAAAAAGCCTTTGATTCAATCAAAGCCTACCTCACCTCCTCATCGATTTTGTCTCCCCCACACCCACAACTACCATTCACCCTATAAATTTTTGCTATAGAATTCGCACTTGGCACACTCTTAGTCCAAAATAATGAGCTCAATCATGAGCGAGCTATATACTACATCAGTCATACGCTAGTTAGCTACGAAACTCACTATGTATACATGGAAAATTTATGCTTGGTTGTAGTCTTTGCCACCCAAAAACTATGTCATTACATGCTTAATCACACTACATTTTTCATCGCTCATGACAATCCATGCTTTGCTACATGATGAACAAGAGTTTTCATAACTCTCATACCACCAAATGGATCATGCTCCTTACTAAATTTGACCTAGAGTTTATTTCACAAAAATCCATCAAAGGGTAGGTCATCGAGACCAACTCATTGAGGCCCCATTACCCGATAATCGACCTCTCCTCATCTAACTCCTTAATGATTCCATCTTCAATATTATAGAACCTGAAGAGTATGTCAAACCAAATATAGTTGCTGACCTAATGCTATTCTTTGATGGTTCCTACTGCACACATGTTGGGGGTCTAGGCATTGTATTTTTCACACCAGATGGAGAGCCTCTACCATTTTCATTCAAATTAGGATTCCTCTATACAAACAATAATGTAGAGTATGAAGCTCTCATTCTTGGCTTAAAACAAGTGCATTCTATGCATATTAGATGCCTTCACATCATTGGATATTCCCTCCTTATCATGAATCAAGTTCAAGAGATATGGCAATGTCGCTACCCCATTCTCCAACAATACAAGAAAATTGCCCAACAACTCCTTGCCCAATTTGAGTGGTACAATATCGAAGCCACTCTGTGCTCATCCAATTATTTTATTGATACAATGGCCTCCCTAGGGTATTTAATACCACAAAACCCCTTATATGACACTCCACATGTGTCCATTCATATGCTCACACAATATGCCATTTCCTTCTCACCTTCCACAGATGATGAGGGTATTCATATCATCCACACCGAACCACATGATCCTTGGTTCTCACTAATTATGGATTATATTAAATTAGGCTTCCTTCCTTATGATTTATCATATGCTCAATACCGAGCATTCAAACAATGGGCCATTCATTACACACTACTAGGGGACATCTTGTATCACCATAGTCATGATGGTATCCTTTTGTATTGCCTAGAATCACATGAATCTCATCATGTGGTATAAGAAACCCATGATGGTACTTGTGGTGGCAACTTTAGTGGTATGGCTATCATGAAACACATTCTATGCATGGGCTACTATTGGCCCAAAATGGAACATGATTTTTGTATGTCAAGCGATGCATAAAATTCCAACAACATGCCAACCTCACACATTTACCTTCACAAGCTCTCCAACCAATTCAATCCATGTGGCCTTTCTCACAATGGGGCCTAGATCTCATCGGATAGATCACACCTGCTTCATCAAGCAATCACAAATTCATCATCACTACCACAAAGTACTTCACAAAGTGGTTCGAAGCTATCCCACTTGTCCAAACCACAAGAGCCAATATTACGGCATTCATCACAAACCATATTATCTATCACTTTGGCATCCCCTCCTAAATCATTTTTGATAATGGAACACCATTCAAAAACAAAACTATTCATGCTCTCTACACCAAATTCAATATTCACCATAGCTTCTCGACCCTGTACTACCCATAGGGTAATGGCCAAGCTAAGGCTACTAACAAAACTATTTGCTCCATTCTCCATAATACAGTGGTAGAATCCCATCACGATTGGCATAATTAGATACCTCTCACCTTATGGGCCTATCACATGAGCATTCATACTCCCACTAGGGCACCTCCTTTCTCATTGGTCTATGGCGTTGAAGTCATTATGCAATAGAATGTGAGATACCTTCCTTATGAGTCTCTATGAAATATTTTATCGATGATGACATGGCTCATCAAGCTCACCTCAATCAATTGACAATCTTGGACGAGCACCGTATTCATGCCATCGAGCACACACATGTCTACCAAGATTACCTTCATGTACCTACAATAGTAAGGTACATCGACATGAATTTAAAATCGGTGACCTAGTTCTCAAATATAACCAACAGATCACAAGCCAACCTCACCAAAAATGATACAAATTTGCTCCTAACTGGCTAGGTCCATACATCATCACACAAAAATATAGTTCTAGCACCTATCGATTGGCAACTCTTGAAGGATTCACTAAACCCAAGCCTATCAACATCATTCACCTTCACACATTCAATGCCTAGATCACCTAGGTATGCCCCACCATAGATTGTACATAGTGTCATCACAACACGATCCTGATTCACATCACCCACACACCACACCATACTACACATGGTTTTTCACTTTCTATTACACAACAAAACCACTTGTACTTTTTATGTCATTTATATGTTGTGGATATTTTGGGTTTTGTAGGTCATTAATTGCCAACCATGGCATCTTCATCATGCAGTATCTCCTGATACTGCCTCTAGTACTAGTCACCTCATCTGATATTGCCAAGCCACCTAACATAGTCCATGTACATTATGTTAGAATTATAATGACACTGAGAGGGGGGGGGTGAATCAGTGTAGCTCTTTAATCATGAATTAACAGCTCTTAAAATAGCAGTAGTTAAAACTTATAAATAGATACAACAAGTACAGCAAGAGAACATCACACAACACAAGATTTAACGAGGTTCACCAATGTGGCTACTCCTCAAAAATGACTGCTTGGACTACCATCCAAATCCAGCCTTTGCAAAGCACCAACTTTACAATTAATTTACCAACACCAACTGGAAGGAGCACCAACCCCTGATTTATCTGCACCAACAGAAAGGAGCACCAACCCCTGATTTACCAGCACCAACTGGAAGGAGCACCAACCCCTGATGCCAAGCACCAACCTGGACTTCAAATTGAATCTTTGGGTTTAACAGTAAGATACCTTTGCTTTTACAAGACCCTGACTAGTCTACTTCACCTTTGTGTTCTCTGTGCACTCTGCTCTCTCTGTGCACTCACTTCACACACTCTGCTTCACTGCGATCAAACCTCATGATCGTCTTCTCCCTTTGCGCACTCTGCTTCCTTTGCGATCTTCGCACTTAGAATGATTCGACGACTTGCACACTGCACTCTACGACCGAACTTCGCACTCTGCGCACTCTCTCCGAACTTCGCACTTCTCAACACATACAACTCTTCAAACAACCTTCCTTTTATAACAATATTTTTCATGATGAAAACTCTAATCTTAGTCGGTTGTAAACCCTACTCTCAGTCGGCTGCAAACCCTAGTCTTCGTCAGTTGCAAACCCTAATCTTCGTCGGCTTACATCGGTCTTCATCGGCTTCAACTACCCCTATAACTCTTCTATTGTTGTTGCCACGAAAACACAACATGTCACGATATCGTGACACTTTCGCCTCCGTACGCTTTCTCTTAGCTTTGGCCCACGAGAATACAACATGTAGCGATATCGCTACACTTTTTCTTTCATACGCTTTCTCTTAGCTTTGGCCCGTGAGAATACAACATGTAGCGATATCGCTACACTTTTTCTTCCATACGCTTTCTCTTAGCTTTGGCCCACGAAAATACAACATGTCGCGATATCGCGACACTTTTTCTCTTTGCTCTGTTTCTTAGCTTTGGCCTCGCAAAAACATAACATGTCGCGATATCGCGACACTTTTTCCTTCTTACTTTCTCTCTCCTCCTTTAGTCGCGAAAATGCGACATGTCGTGATATCGTGACACTTTTTCTCCTTAGCGCTTTATCTTGCCTTTGGGTCACGAAAATGCGACATGTCGTGATATCATGACACTTTTTCTCCTTAGCGCTTTTTCTTGCCTTTGGGTCACGAAAATGCGACATGTCGCGATATCGTGACACTTTTTCTCCTTAGCGCTTTTCTTGCCTTTAAAGGACTTATATCGCGACACTTTTTCTCCTTAGCCTTTTCTTGCCTTCCAACGCAACATGTCGCGATATCGCGACACTTTTTCTCCTTAGCACTTTTCTTGCCTTGTCACGAAAACCCGACATGTCGCGATATCGTGACACTTTTTCGTCCGTACACTCTCTCTTGCAATATGTCACGAAATCGTGACACTTTTTTGTCCGTACAACCTTCCTTGCAATATGTCACGAAATCGCGACACTTTTTCATTCGTACAACCTTCCTTGCAATATGTCACGAAATCGTGACACTTTTCTTTCTTCTTCTCTCTCTTCCAACATGTCACGAAATCGTGACACTTTTTCTTTCTTCATCTCTCTCTTCCAACATGTCACGAAATCGTGACACCTTTTTCTTTCTTCTTCTTTCTCTTCCAACATGTCGCGAAATCGCGACAGTTTTTCTTTCTTCTTTTCTCTCTTCCAACATGTCGCGAAATCGTGACAGTTTTTCTTTCTTCTTTTCTCTCTTCCAACATGTCGCGAAATCGCGATAGTTTTTCTTTCTTCTTCTCTCTCTTCCAACATGTCGCGAAATCGTGACACTTTTTCTTTTTGCTATATATGTCGCGATATCGCGACACTTTTCTTACTTGTCTTTTTCTTTGATCTTTTGCATATGGGCCACTTCGGTCTTCTTGGACAATCACTGTACATACTCTGAGTAACCTTTGAACTCCTGTCTTCTGCATCTGAATAGCTTTTGAACTTCCTGTCCACTGCATCAATAGATCTAACTGACTGTGTTGACAACAATGACAATATTGTTGCTGCACCTTGCTCAACAATCTCCCCCTTTGGAATTGTTGGCAACACACATGCAAATTCCTTAATTTCCTGAAATTCTTCTCCCCCTTTGACAATAATACCAAAGGGCTGCTGCAGACTCCCCCTGAGTCCATGCACAACATTCTCAGGCACAAATTAATGCAGTTAGCAAAAATTTCAAACATGAGCAAAAAGATAATCAAATATTTACATGCTCCCCCTGAGAATGTGATCCCTGTAGCTAGTCAATTCTTGGGAAGTGTGACCACTCCCAATTTATTGCGGAGGTACTCAAAAACTTCCTTGGGCAATGGTTTTGTGAAGATGTCTGCTACTTGTTCCGTAGTTGGAACAAAATCCAATTTAACCTCACCTTCTGCAACTTTCTCCTTCAAAAAGTGATACCTGATGGCAATGTGCTTTGTGCGTGAATGCATAACTGGATTCTTGGAGATGTTAATGGCATTGGTGTTATCACACTTAACTGATATTGGCTCACTGAAGCTAATACCAAGATCTTTTAAGGTTTGTTTCATCCATAATACCTGTGTACAACATGTTGTCGCTGCAATGTATTCTGCCTCTGTTGTCGATAAAGAAACTGACTCTTGTTTCTTACTGTGCCACGCGACTAATCTGTCTCCAAGATAGAATGCACCTCCACTGGTACTCTTTCTGTCATCTACACATCCTGCCCAATCTGCATCTGAATACGAAATAAGGGTGAAGTCTTTACCTTTCGGATACCATAACCCATATTCCATAGTACCCTTGAGATATCGAAGAATCCTTTTCACTGTTGTCACATGAGTCTCCTTAGGATTAGCTTGAAATCGTGCTACCATGCATACTGCCTGTAAAATATCTGGTCTGGTGGTCATCGGATATAGTAAGCTTCCAATCATGGATCCGTACATGGTTTGATCAACAGGTGGAGATTTGTCATCCTTGCTCAACTTGCAACCTGTCGTCATGGGAGTGCTAACTGGCTTACAATCCTCCATTGTGAACCTTTTTAGCATCTCTTTTACATATTTAACTTGAGAAATAAATATGCCCTTCTTACTTTGATTAACTTGCAATCCGAGGAAATATGACAGTTCTCCAATCATTGACATTTCAAATTCTTTCTGCATCTTATTTGCTAAGTCCTTGCACGACTCATCTTTGTTGCTGCCAAATATGATATCATCTACATAGACAACAAGAACAATAAGATGCCCATTTTTTGTTTTGACATACAGATTACTATCCACCATACCTTTCTTGAACCTTTGTTGAGTGAGATAGTTGTCTAGCCTTGCATACCATGCTCGGGGTGCCTGTTTTAAGCCATATAATGCTTTCTTCAACTTACAAACAAAGTTGGGATCATCACCAAGTTGGAAACCATCTGGTTGCTCAATGTAAACCTCTTCTTCAAGTTTCCCATTCAAAAACGCTGATTTCACATCCATTTGATAAACTTTGAAATTCTTGTAGACTGCTAAAGCCAAAAACATTCTAATTGCCTCTAGTCTCGCTACTGGTGCAAAAGTTTCCTCAAAATCAATGCCTTCAACTTGTGCATAACCCTTGCAAACTAATCTTGCTTTATTTTTGACTACCTGTCCATCTTCATTCAGTTTGTTTCAAAAAATCCATTTAGTTTCGATGATATTTTTATTTGCAGGTCTAGGTACTAGTTCCCAAGTGTCGTTTTTCTCTATCTGATCTAATTCTTCATTTATTGCCTTCATCCAACTTTCATCTTTGCTTGCATCATCAATATTTTTAGGCTCAATGTTGGATAGTAGAGAGTAGTTACTTACTGCTCTTCTTCTTGTCTGAACTCCAACTTTGGGATCTCCGATGATTTGCTCTCTAGGATGATTTCTCTGCTAGCTACCTGTTTTGAATTTCTTATTTTCTTCCATTTTCGCATCATCATCTGAGTCAATTTTTTGTATCTTTTCAATTTCGTTTTCCTCATCTCCTTCAATAACCTCTTCATAGATTGGGTAGTTTGTTTCATAACTAATTACTCGTTCTTTACCTTCATCAAACTTAACATCAACACTTGTCCACAATTTTCTTTAGCCTTTTGTTGTAGCATTTGTAAGCTTTGCTTCTAGGTGAATAACCAACAAAAATACCTTCATCTGCTCTATCTTCAAACTTACCAAGATTATCTTCAGTTCTTTTGATATAGCACTTGCTGCCAAACACTTCGAGGTATTTTGTTGTTGCCCTTTTACCGAACCATAGTTCATAAGGAGTTTTGCTTTCATGTGTTCTCAGCATGTACCTATTTTGGATATACACCATAGTATGGACTGCTTCTTTCCAAAATCTGTCTGCTACTCTGCTTTCAGCCAACATAGATCGTGCCATTTCCTGCACAGTCCTGTTCTTTCTTTCTACCACTCCATTTTGCTGAGGTGTCCTGGCTGCTGAGAACTGTCTCCTGATACCGTATTTTTCATAGTATTCTGCAAACTCCTCTGAAATGAATTCTCCTCCTCTGTCCGATCTTAAACATTTGATCCTCTTTCCTATTTCATTCTCAACCTGGTTTTTGAAAATCTTGAACATATCAAAGAGCTTCTGATTTATGCTTCAAGAAGAATATCCATGTCATTCTGGAATAGTCATCAATGCACAACATAAAATATTTGTCACCATTTATGCTTTGTGTTCTCATGGGTCCACATAAATCGGTGTGAATTAGTTCCAAAGGTTTGCTTGTGTAGTATTCTTTTGTTTTGAATGTGACTCTAGTTTGTTTCCCCTTTTGGCATGAAGCACAAATGTTGTTTGCAGGTTTGTTGATGGTGGGAATATCTCTCACTACCCTTTTTGAGGTGATTTTTACTAGATTATCAAAACTGATATGACCAAGTCTCTTGTGCCACAACCAATTTTCTTCTTCCTATCCAATAAAGCAAGCTCCTTTTGAAGTCTCTGAGAGCGTGTACAGGTTACCAGATGTTCTTGACCCTGTTGCTATCAATTTTCCACTGTTTGTTTTTCTGACTTCACAACCCTGCTTCATAAAGACTACTTCATGACCTTTATCACAAATCTGACTTACACTCAATAAATTATGTTTCAACCCATCCACAAATAAGACTTCTTCTGATTTAATCCTTCCATCACTAATTTTGACTGAGCCTTTGCCGACTATCTTGGCTCCATCATTATTTCCAAATTTTACTGATCCTCCTTCATATTTCTGTAACTTCTCAAATTTTTGTTTGTCACCTGTCATATGACTGGAACATCCACTATCAAGTATCCATGGTACATATTTATTCTGTGCTTTGAATGCAGTTTGTACGATCAAAGATTCCTTTTCTTCCTTCAGTTGCTCTTTTCCTTTCCACACTATTTTGATAGTAGTTTTGGGCTCTTGTTTTGCCTTTCCCTTATCAGTAGTTTGAGTAGGTTTTTCGAGAAGTTTTTTATTCTGACTCATCCTGTATGGTTGAAATTTTCTTCCCTGAAACTGATTTGATGTAAATGTATTTCTACAGTTTCTTGCAATGTGCCCAAACTTATGACAGTTATAACATTCCACTGTATAATTCATCAGAGGAGAAAAAACATTTCTACTGGTGAAATTCCTTGGTCTTACATTATATTTGCAGTCTGAGATTTTATGCCCATAGCCATTGCATTTAAAACAGAAACCAGAGAAAGGATAATTGAACCTGGGTGATGGTCTTTGCCATGTTGTCGTAGGAGCCATAGGTCTTCTTCTTCTTTGATGTGTGACTTTGGTGAATCCATCATTGTCAATTCTCCCATCGTGCCTGGCATTAATGCTTTCTCTTTCATGAGACGTTTTTCCTTGATCAACCTGTTTCTTAGCTTCATTCTTTATGGATTCTGCATTTTTGGCCTTTGATCCACTTGATGATTCTCCTTCGATGAAGCCTAGACCAAATTTGATGCCTGCAGGTCTTTGGTCATTTAAGATCTTATCCAACTTCATAGAACTTTCTTCACGTTTGTGATAACAACTGATTTTCTTATTCATCTCTTCTAGTTGCATTCTTAAACCAACAATCTCTTCTTCTAACTTGTTGCAATGATCTATTTTCATTGTTAATAGCACTTCGAGATCTTCGAAGATTTTCTTAGATTCTTCTATCTGTACTTTTAAGCTGGTTATGATTCCATTTGCATCCTCAAGCTTTCTTGATAGTTTCTTATTCTTTTTCTTTTCTATCTCCCACTCTTCAAGTGCAGATATCAACTCACCTTCTAGATCTACTTCAGCCTCGAGATTCTCACCACAAACTTTAGAGGTCACTCCTTCTTTTCTGATTTAACTTCTTCAAATGCCATAAAAAGAGCTTCATCTCTTTCTTCTTCAGACTCTTCATCGGAGCTATTTTATGATGAACTAACATTCTTGGAGATGAAACTTTTCTTTTTGAAGTTGCCTTTTCTGAAATTTGTTTTCATCTTCCAGTCACTTCTTTCTTGGTGGGATCCTTCATCATTTTTGTTCTTCTCTTTAAGTGGACATTTAGTCGCAAAATGCCCAACGCCTCCACAGTTGAAACATTTAAATGGAAGCTTCCCTCTGTATTTTCCTTTCCCCTTTTTTAGTTTTCTAACAAAGTTTGCTTCCATTTCATCTGATGTCTCTTCTTCCTCGGACTCTTGTTTTGTGTTTTTATTTTTAAGGGCTTTGAAAGTTGCTTCTCTGTCAGTGGGTTTAGATCTTCCTATCCTCATCTCATATGCAGTTAAAGAACCATACATTTCATCTATACTAAAATAATTTAGATTTTTAGCTTCTTCTATCGCTGAGACTTTGGAATCAAACCTTTGAGGAAGAGATCTTAATACCTTTTTCACGACAGTAGAGTCATCGATATCCTCGTCGAGTCCTCTAATCGCATTGATGATTCCATTAACTCTCAACATGAATGCCTCAATGTTTTCATCGTCATTCATCTTCAATGCTTCGAACTGAGCTCGATGTGTCTGTAACTTGGCTTCTTTGATCTTATCATCTCCTTCATGAACACTCTTCAATTTGTCCCATATTTCTTTTGTCGATTTACAGTTCATGACCTTTACTAGTTCACTGTCTGCTAATCCACACAAGATGGCATTCGTTGCTTTTGAATTATTCTCAAATAGTTTCTTTTCATCCGCTTCTTTTGGAGGAGTGGTGGGAATTGTGTATCCACTAACTACTGAATCCCAGATGTCGTATCCCAAAGCACAGAGATATGTCTGCATCCTGACTCTCCAGAACGCATAATTAGATCCATCAAACAATGGTGCTTTGTTTGATGAGAAGCCTTCACCACCTGCCATTGTGTTATTTCCAAGATCACCCTAGCTGGTTAAGCTTGTATAGGGACTTAGCTCTGATACCAATTGTTAGACTTACAATGGCACTGAGAGGGGGGTGAATCAGTGTAGCTCTTTAATCATGAATTAATAGCTCTTAAAATAGTAGCAGTTAAAACTTATAAATAGATACAACAAGTACAACAAGAGAACATCACACAACACAAGATTTAATGAGGTTCACCAATGTGGCTACTCCTCAAAAATGACTGCTTGGACTACCATCCAAATCTAGCCTTTGCAAAGCACCAACTTTACAATTAATTTACCAACACCAACTGGAAGGAGCACCAACCCCTGATTTATCTGCACCAACAGAAAGGAGCACCAACCCCTGATTTACCAGCACCAACTGGAAGGAGCACCAACCCCTGATGCCAAGCACCAACTTGGACTTCAAATTGAATCTTTGGGTTTAATAGTAAGATACCTTTGCTTTTACAAGACCCTGACTGGTCTACTTCACCTTTGCGTTCTCTGCGCACTCTGCTCGCTCTATGCACTCACTTCGCACACTCTGCTTCACTGCGATCAAACCTCATGATCATCTTCTCCCTTTGCGCACTCTGCTTCCTTTGCGATCTTCACACTTAGAATGATTCGACGACTTGCACACTGCACACTACGACCGAACTTCGCACTCTGCACACTCTCTCCGAACTTTACACTTCTCAACACATGCAACTCTTCAAACAACCTTCCTTTTATAACAATATTTTTCATGATGAAAACTCTAATCTCAGTCGACTGTAAACCCTACTCTTAGTCGGCTGCAAACCCTAGTCTTCGTCGGCTACAAACCCTAATCTTCGTCGGCTTACATCGGTCTTCGTCGGCTTCAACTACCCCTATAACTCTTTTGTTGTTGTTGCCACAAAAACACATGTCGTGATATCGTGACACTTTCGCCTCCGTACGCTTTCTCTTAGCTTTGGCCCGCGAGAATACAACATGTAGCGATATCGCTACACTTTTTCTTCCGTACGCTTTCTCTTAGCTTTGGCCCATGAGAATACAACATGTAGCGATATCGCTACACTTTTTCTTTCATACGCTTTCTCTTAGCTTTGGCCCACGAAAATACATGTCACGATATCGCGACACTTTTTCTCTTTGCTTTGTTTCTTAGCTTTGGCCCCATGAAAACATAACATGTCGCGATATCGTGACACTTTTGCCTTCTTACTTTCTCTCTCCTCCTTTAGTCGCGAAAATGTGACATGTCGCGATATCGTGACACTTTTTCTCCTTAGCGCTTTATCTTGCCTTTGGGTCGTGAAAATGCGACATGTCGCGATATCGTGACACTTTTTCTCCTTAGCGCTTTTTCTTGCCTTTGGGTCATGAAAACGCGACATGTCACGATATCGCGACACTTTTTCTCCTTAGCGCTTTTTCTTGCCTTTGGGTCGCGAAAACGACATGTCCGATATCATGACACTTTTTCTCCCTTACCTTTTTCTTGCCTTCCCAACATGTCGCGATATCGCGACACTTTTTCTCTCGGACTCTCTCTCCTGCAACATGTCACGAAATCGTGACACTTTTTTGTCCGTACAACCTTCCTTGCAATATGTCATGAAATCGTGACACTTTTTCGTCCGTACAACCTTCCTTGCAATATGTCACGAAATCGTGACACTTTTTCTACATACATCCTTCCTTTCAATATGTCGCGAAATCGTGACACTTTTTCGTACTTGCTCTTTTTCTTCCAATATGTCGCGAAATCGTGACACTTTTTCTTTCTTCTTCTCTCTTCCAACATGTCACGAAATCATGACACTTTTTCTTTCTTCTTCTCTCTCTTCCAACATGTCACGAAATCATGACAGTTTTTCTTTCTTCTTCTCTCTCTTCCAACATGTCACGAAATCGTGACAGTTTTTCTTTCTTCTTTTCTCTCTTCCAACATGTCACGAAATCGTGACATTTTTCTTTCTTCTTCTCTCTCTTCCAACATGTCGCGAAATCGTGACAGTTTTTCTTTCTTCTTCTCTCTCTTCTAACATGTCGCGAAATCGTGACAATTTTTCTTTCCTGCTATATATGTCGCGATATCGTGACACTTTTCTTACTTGTCTTTTTCTTTGATCTTTTGCAAATGGGCCACTTCGGTCTTCTTGGAAAATCACTTGTACATACTCCGAGTAACCTTTGAACTCCTATCTTCTGCATCCGAAAGGCTTTTGAACTTCCTGTCCACTGCATCAATAGATCTAACTGATTGTGTTGACAACAATGACAAAACTATTGCTGCACCATCTCCTGATACTGCCTCTAGTACTAGTCACCTCATCTGATATTGCCAAGCCACCTAACATAGTCCATGTACGTTAGCACTCCACATCGTCATACTCAAACCACCACACTTTATCCCATATTTGATCACCCTACCATAGGGATTCATCATATTCACCTCATTTTGGAGATAGCCAAGTCTCCTTATCCTCCTTTGCAGATAAGGAGGAACATTACCATCCCATAGAACCTCTAGAATGTAGATCATCTCCTCCTTATGTGGGTGAACTTAGAGATCCATAGCTCCCACCATCCTTAGACCACAAACCCTCACCAACATATTACCCTCCTAATAGAGGCACCACACCCCTTCGCGTACACTCCTAAGGACTACCCTCGCTCCTCCTGAGTGGGATATCCCCTTATGATATATCTTTGTGCCATCATTCCACTAAGGCCACTGCTGCACACACTCCCCCATCTTGTCCATGTAGCTATCTATAATCGGCTCATGCACCACCTATCCTTCAGACACCATCATCTCCATTATGAGGTGTCCCATTCTAGCCTACCACACCACAAGCATAACAATACCATTCTCCTCCTTCTTCCTCAAGTTCACTCCCTTTTGCACACCCATACCTACATTCCATTTACCCTTCTGAATCTCTATCACCACCATCCTCAGCCATATCACCTCCTCCCATAAATCTTCAACACATCCTTGCTTGCCTTGACAACCTCAAGTTACATTTGAGCCAATGTCACTGCCAGTCCCCTTCACATCATTCTACCATGACCCAACCCACATAAACTTATTCTAGACCTACCCCTCACTCTCATATTTGACATATATTCAATTCCCACATCTAAACTTGACCGCTCATTCTTGCTCCACCTCCTTCACACTCATCACCACTCAATCGATACATCTATCCTAGGCTAGTTCAATCAGTACCATTGTCTCAAATATTTCACCATCTACTTCATCAGAGCCTCATGATACTACCCAAGATTCGCCCTATCAACCCCTTGCATCCTAAAATGTAATATTACAAAGAAAAATAATTTTGTGTCTTTCATTGACAACCAGGGCATGATATCAATGCGTGCTATACGTTTGAGACCATTATTTAGGACACGATTTTTGATGCCCCTCATTCACATCATGAATAAGCTCCCTCACCTATTCGACTCCAAATCCCCCCATGCCAGCTAATAACCCGCTCCACCCATCATGCGAGTCATTCATCTCCATACCTTGTTACTTTAAGCAATTATCCAATTACACCAATTACGAAAATCCTAGTCGCCCCATCACTTCACCCAATCCCTCACATCTTGAGCTGTGTCATTTCACATAGTATTGCTTTTTTCTCCTTACTCATGTTTTCTTCCATCCCATCTCTTCTCCTCCTTCATTAGCATTGTTGAATGGTCACGTTTTGAGTGGCTACAATCCTATGTCAATTTCCTTTCTGTTTTATCCTTTTTCTTCTCCTTTTCCTTATGACGTGGTTCCCTCCCCTCTTATTTATTATACTTCTTAACCTTCATGCTCTTCTGTATTTATTTTCCCTCTTGACATTCCCCATTATCACATACATTATCCCATTTT
Source organism: Wollemia nobilis (assembly GCA_028583015.1). Taxonomy (NCBI): domain Eukaryota; kingdom Viridiplantae; phylum Streptophyta; class Pinopsida; order Araucariales; family Araucariaceae; genus Wollemia; species Wollemia nobilis. The sequence goes on from JAQPPZ010004842.1 coordinate 9,283,408, forward strand.
GGTGCTTTTATCCTATTTTATTGTATATCCCCATATGCTTGAGAAACTATTATCATGACACGCTATTCTTGTCATTATCATCCCATACATCCAGTTCCATATATGGTTTCTAATTTCACCCGATTACATCTCACATATTTCCTCTTGTAAATATTGTTCCTTCATACTATATTGCATAATACATTCATTGCATATATCCATCCTTCTTCTATATTTTCATTCATTTTTGTATATTCCATCTCTAGAAATACGTCCTTAGCAAGAATAACATATGCACTTGTTAGCAATACCACTTGGATGTCCACTCACTTTCTCAGGATTACAGAGTAGATGGTGTCTTGTATTTTATTGACAATTTACTAGTTTAATCAATCAAATTTTACCTCTAGCTGACAGGCTATTACACTCCTCATAGTTTTCTTTGGATGGTTTAACTTCTTTCCAAGACCACTCACACAAGTCACATTTTAATCAAATTTTGAGTCTAGGGAAGATAACACCTTGTGTAGATATCACCATATAGCAAATGGTTTCCCTTGATCATCATATTGTTTGCATTTTAAACATAAAAACTAGGGATAAACAAAGGGATAAACATAAACAAAAAAAAAATCAATCAAAAAAGGGGCAGAAAACAAAAGACAACACCCATACAAAAAAAAAGAAAAACGTAAATAGACCACCACAAAAAAGAAAAGCAATAAATGAGGGGCAAAAAATAAAAGGAAAAGCCTCCTAGAAACAATTTTTAAGCTTCATCACCTTTGGTACTTAGGTTTAACATAACATCATGGGATGATTTCCATTGCCAACTATAGGCCTTAAGCACCTGCCTGCCAATGGAATATTCTTACAAGAGTTGACACATCTATCACATTAGTGAACTTATTTTGTATAGATCATTATGCACTTGTGGATGAGCTAGCTACTTTGATTATGTTTACAACGGGTTAGTCCTACCTCCCTCAAAATGGATAAATGAACATCACTTATTTGCACACTCTAGTCCTTGATAAATTTTGACCTAGCCAGGTTAGTTATGAGTTATCGCCAAATCTCGTTCAGTTTTTCATGAGATTTGATTGCTACAACTATGATTGTCAAAATTGTTACATACACCCTACACTATCCTACATCCCTGATATTATAGATTGAATCACATTACCATTAGTTATGCCATGATATGAGTGCTTCCTCTACATATTTCAGCTCTCACATGCATACATCATTACATCTATCTCACATGCATTTATTTACATCAGATCATGCATCATTGCATCTATCCTACATGCATTTATCCACATACATACATCATTGCACCTATTCTACATTCATTTACATTGCATCATCCTACATTATATCTATACCACAATGACATCATTTTTTTCTACATGCTACTACATCCACATATATTCAAGCATCAAAGAATCACATATACATTTAAAACAAATCACAACACACATATATAAGAGCTGCAACTATATATATATATATAAATATATATATATATATATATATATATATATATATATATATATATATATATAATGATCAAAAATACCATTAGGCTACAAAATGGGTACAAGTTCACAATCCATAATCACATCTACCCATAAGCTACAAAAATAATAACACATCATTACAAACCAGTCTCAGCCCTGTTGACCACCAAGAGTCTCCCCACACCCTCATGAGTCACCCTTTCCTGCTCTAACCCACGTACAACTACCACCCCACTCGACTCAGCAACTACCCCTAGTATCTGAGCATCGAAAATCACTACCTCCCTATCCAACTCTGGGACAACACCTCCTATCTCTAACATTACAAGCACATCTATGCTCACCTCCCTTGAAACTATTGATGTCATGCTCTAGTGACTCTAATAAGAATGTGTCTGCACTCATGGCCATGATCTTGACCTCAACCTTGATCTACCATAATTCAAAAGTGGAATCCTATGCATCAACAAGATAAACTTGCAATCACTTCGTATCACTGCCTCCTTCCTCATCCGCTCCACCACATCCTCACTACCCTTTCATATCTTCTCTATCTCTGGTATCAAAGCAACCACATATGTAGGGACCTGCTCCACTACCTTTGCATGCTCCCCATCCTCTTGTGCTCACCGTTGCCACTCTACCTCATCACAAAACTTGACTATCTATACCAAATGAGCCTCTCGCTCAACATCCCTGGTCTCTATCACATACTACATCCTATGCACCTTTGCCTTTAACTTCTCCTCTTTCTCCATAGTCTCTCTAGTCAGCCATCGTAGACTCTCTATCAACTTTACATGTCTCATATCCATCGCTATGAGCCACCCACACAACTCTATGCACTGTAGCTCTAATGTCCTCCACTATATGGCATGCACCTGCTCTACAACCCCCAGCATCTTTGTCAAATATCTTTGCTTAGCATCACTCTCTATCTCTACAACTATCAATCTCTCTTCCAAATCATGGTGCTCACCTCTCCATTTCCCTAAGTCAACCACCAAACCTCTCTTGCTCTCTGAAAGCTACCATTCTAGTTGATGCACCCACTCCCATAATACCAAAAACTCCTCATCTGCAGCCCTCCTCTCCTGATCCTCAAAAGGTATGTATCCCATATCCCCAACATCGCCTAAATATCCTACATCAATTATATCATCAGCATCTACACCAACCCCAACATAATCACTCACCTCCTCCATAATCATTGTCTCCTCCATAGGCTACAATCTATCACTCATTAGTGCCTATGCCACCCTCTCTACAAATGCACTAGATGTGCCACCTAGTCATTAGCTTAATCAATGAAGAGGCACCTAAACCTCATCCCTCATATCTATTTGTGGACTAGACCTGGTACCTCTCGAGGACTACCCCTCTGGCATAGAGACCTCGCTATCGAGCTTCACCCACCAATTAATCACTCCAGTACCTACATTACAGCTCTGAGTCACCTATCATGCATCATACTATGGTGTCGTACCCATATCATCCACGTCCAAAACAATCATCGATGGATACCTCTTTCCAGTCCATGATAATACTACATGATGACTCCCTCTATCACCCCATCGCCTATAAATCATGATAGACACCTTTGGAATATCCTATCGTAACCCAAACTATTGCATTATCCTACTAAACTAGAAAAAATCCACCTATTGCGTATACCACACCACTACTCATCGCTCCCGATGGATGGATCCCAACTGCTCCTCGTCACTCTTCCATACTATCCCACCCTTCCAAGACCTCCACCTAATATGCTTAGGCTCCAACTCTCCAAACTTCACCCTCAAAAATAAATGATCACCATCATGCAACCTCTTCATTCCCTTCTCCTCATCTATATTCCACCTCAATGCATATGGTAAGTGACTCTTTACCTCCACCTGAGCCTCATATGACAACAACATTGATCACTCTATAGCTATATGCTCCCACGCCCAAACCTGTAGCAAAGGAGTCCAACTCAATTCCTTCCACTTTGCGTGCACCACATCATGCAACTCCCTGTACACCTAGACCAATAGTGTAGGTGCCCATGCAAATACAACACTATGCTCTCCCATGTCACATACCACATCAAGTATATTCCAGGTATGTAATACCTTGAAAGTATTTGGTTGCACATATGTAAAAATCATTAGCATCACCGCACAATAGTGATTAGACAACATGTCCTGACACCAAAGATACTTATAATCTATATTCTTGGTATCTACCTCCCTCCATCATGCATTGAAGGCATGCTCCATCACCTCCTTCTGCCTATCATCCATCATTGCTCTCACTGGAACACCCTCAATAGGTAACATGTAAATCTGGTACACGTCCCTAGGGTGATAGTCATCTCAATCAAAAAGTGAAAGGTATTTTTATCTGGGTCCCATATCTCACATAGTGCTGATATGTAAGCTCTATTAGCATGAATAATTACACACTCCCAAACTCTCCTTAACCACACTGCATCCAACCAATCCTAATCTGCATCATTTTTTAAAACCTCATCCAACTCAGCCTTCATCATCCACACATGATGTTGCAACTCAATCATCTTCACCTATTTCATCCATAAACATCACATAAAATATTTATTAGTATTACATGCATAGTCATTCTAATTAATTTATAAATAGAAACACTCACACAACACTCCTCATGCATCCAGAACACAAATCCAACCATTTTTACCAAATTTACAAGTCAACATGTGAATATAGGTCCAATTCACAAGTCACCATGTGAATTTAGTTAGACACTCATTTTTGGATATTCTTTTACCTCACTCATAGCAAAAATAACAAAACACACAAAAATAAGACCAACCACACACACTCAACATCCACAAAAGGTCCATTTCCTTCATCACGCACTTTGAAATGTTAAAATGTGCACAATTCATGCAACACAATAAAACAAAAACACAATCACATATTCATATACCCATTTCACCATTTCATGGTAAAAATTTAAACAATTTCAAAAAATAGTACACATCTGGCTCCCAACAGTCAATCCCATTTTCACCCACAAACACATCATGGCACGAAATTAAAAAACACACCTATTGGAAACCAAATTGACATCAAGTTTTACTTGATACTATGACTGTCTATCTTCCAATTTTTTGTCCAAGCATGCACCCAATAGTCACAACTCAACAATCAACATTGGATGGACCAAATGTTAATTCAGACTAAACTCCAATGTGGGTTGGTTCCTTATCAACTTAGCAGGGTGTTGACACGATTAAAAATCAATTAGGGTTTGAAGAATAGGATTATAAAAGGTTTAGGGTTAGAGATATTATGTAAAATAATGGCCATATAGGTTAACAACATAGGCAACTACAACAAAAATCTCCCACAAACTATTTCGAGTATCCTATCACTCAAAATTAGCAACACCTAAAACCATGAAATCTTCATACATTTTAGCACAAAACAAAGATATGTTGTAGAAAGCAATTCCAATATTTAATAAACTAATAATCCAATTTAGAAGAATAGACCAAAAATCATATTTAGCAAAAATAAACTCCCTATCAACATAGATATAACTATGAACAGATTTCAACTACTTTCACAACTAGTAATCCAATAAACTAGAATGAACTAACCACTACAACATTGATAAAAATGCAATTCATAGCTTTGAACCTCTTGCATGAAAGATAGCAAAGATAATGCGTTATTAAGTCAAAAATCAGAGTAGTGCTCCTTCTATTAGTTTGCAAAGAATATTTACAATAGGGCAAGCAAACACACTAGAGTCGACCCTAAAAACTGAGGGTTCGACCTCTATTTATAGTTTTAAAAAATGAAATATTTAAGGAGACGTTACAAAGATTACAATTTTACATCTCAGTAGAGAGCTTTACTGGAATTATCTCATTTGCTGGTGGAGTCCAAGAAATCCGCTGGAAGCAATCTTCCATGGTAGCTCAGCTCTGCAACTTACTGGTTTGTTGATGGTGGTTGGGCCTCAAGTCGCTATGAAATAGATTTGGACCACTCATCATTCTTGAAAACTCTATACCATCGTATATCTACAACCGCTCTAGTTCTTGATCATGAAAACCCTTCAATGCTTTGACTTCCCACCTTAAAACTGATTGTTCTTGAATCCAACAAGATTTTGCCTTTATATGCAACACTGGTGTCAAAAAAATCTGTCATTGATCTTCTTCGTGGACGGCTGCAATTAAACCTTAAAAAATGCTTTGCAAGCTGGTGAGGAGGGAAAATATGCTATTCCACACTTTTTAAACACTAACATCATATTTAGTGGCTTCGGCTATGCAGAATTGAATTTTGGTGAGAGGTGCACTAAATCATGAGTGAAATGGAGTCTGCTATCAATCTGCTACTTAGCCTTATTTCTCCCTTCTACGGTATAAATCAAATTACAATCGGCACAAAAATATGCTAAAATTAGTATTTGACTTAGTTACACTATGAAAACACCAATCCACACTAGAAGTAGTGTAAATAGCCTGTGTCACCATTCCACAACCTTTACAATGCTTTTGGCCTCCATGTTGCCATTCTGCACCACCTTAGTCTTGGAACTCAGTGAAAATGAGCTTATCAATACTTAGTTGCTGAAGCATGTAAAAATAAATAATCAATTGCCATTTTGTACTTTCTATCGTGTTGACATCATATTTTCTCAAAAGTTTTACGAAATCAAGCCTCATTGGGAATCTACAGTCAAATACACTGGGCAAAGAGCGGAATGAAAACTTAGCTCTTTAAAGTGATAAAACACTAAGTGTTGAGTAGATTGGAGAAATCTTATCGTGGATCCGATCCAAAATACTCTATATCCTTAGCTGAATAGAGATTTCATGCCTTAGAATAAAATTTTCAATATTTTCTAAGGATGTGGTCATTTTGGGCCTACATTTTGGTGCCTCCCTAGTGGATTTGCTCACAAATCCATCGAACTCAGAGTCTTATCCATTGGGTATTAGGAGTCAAAAATGCCTATCTTCAAAAATACTTTGAGGAATAATTTCCATATGAAAACTACCCTCTAAAAAATTCATGGACATTTTAGAGGATAAACATTCATATCGAGACCATGATAGAAACAAAGATATCTCTATCACTCCTTCCAAAACTACACTAATGCTTTAGCAAAAACCCAACTACATTCTCTTTATAAAACCTCTTCATAACAAATGATATAAATACCTTCATACAACACTGTTGTTATCTATATCTTTCTACCCTCATGCTTTTATTATTTTCTTTTGACAATGTCAGAGTAAAAACAAATCAAACAACAATACAAAAATTTCTACATGACTATACATGTACAAAACAAAAATTACTAAGCTTGTACCTATTCTGGATCCACAGTAGCTCTGTTTGGTTCTTCATCCTCTTGATGAGCCTTTTCTTTAGTGTTATCTTCTTGCTCTTGCTCAAATTCCTCCTCAGGTGAACTTTGCTCCTTATTTTCCTCTTCAGATCCTTTCCAAATAGTTGGGCCATCAGCTTCAGAGTTTGTAGGGCCTATTTCCACACTGCTTTTGAGGGTTTGGAAGTTTCCTTTAGCTGCTTATGAATGTACTCTAGCTCATAAATGTCCTCATAGTTTGCAACACTTAATTTATTTACCAAGTCTTCCATTAGATCTCTGAGCTTGGTAAAATCAATAATTATTTGTGAAGCCTGCTCTTGGTCAATTGGATCTTCCAGAGCATCAATTTTAGACTTATCTTGAAGGCTCTCATGAGTACTCTTCTTAAAATCTTCTACTGATAACAAGGTGTTATATTCCATCCATAGCCCTCTGAAGACATTCTAAATCATTTCCTTATTTATATCCACTATATCCCTGATCATATTTTCAAATTTGTCAAATAATAACCAAAACTTTTGGAGGGCTTTGTGCTTCTTCACCACAACTCTGGCAAAAATTCTAGTAATATTCCACTCCTTTTTAAGAATAGACTTAGTAGAGTCACTGAGCCTGCTATCTACTTGTTTGTAAATTTGCTCAACCAAAATCACCATGGGTTGTAGCTCTCCAGTGAAACCATCCAGATCCTTATGAACACTTTGGACGAGATGACTAGCATCATCCATATAATCAATAATAGATTATAGGCTGCACCTTTGAGCATTTTTCCAGAACTTCATATAGAAATTCTTTCCCCACTTTCTTTAGATCATTTTTATAGAAACCTGAATACTTAGCCTTTTTGATTTGAAGTTGCTGCTTCAAGCTCTGTATCTCCTTAGCTTGTTCTTCATTTTTCTTCTTATGTTCCTCCATTTTCTCCTTAAGCTTATTAGCCTCTTGAAATTTGTCCTACCAGATATTTGCTTCCTTTTTTAGGGCCTTCTCCACTTATTTTTTATTATCAATGGTATTCTAAAGCTTTTCTATTTTTCTCTCCAACTTATCCATATTTTCTTTGTCTATATCAGTTTTGATATAAAAAGTGTCCAAGTGAGCTTTTGCCATGATCAATTCATCTTCTACATGCAACTGCTCAATAATTTTTTTTTATTCCTCTAGATGATAATCTTGAGGACTCATATCAGTTTTAGGCTAACTCACAAGAGGAATCATGGATATGGATGTTATTTTCCTTGAAACTGGATCAAGAAACATGCTACTTCTCTTCATGGCCATCCTCTTGGAAGGCTTGGATAGCTTCTCTGCCCAAAAATCTTGAAATTTTATGAAGCTTCCTTCTCCTTTTACAAAATTGCTTGGGTAGGATAACTCATAGGAGGAGGAGAAGAGGCTACAAGGTATGAAAGAGTTGAATAAACAATTGATAATGACTTGGTAGAAGTGACTATAGTAGAATTTGTGACCACTGCTGATGTTGCAATTGGCAGACTCATAGAAACCGAAGAAAAACTCACAAATGGGTGAGTGGATGTGCTTAAAACTGTTTATTTCTTAAATTATGGGGGTGGTCGCAATGGCAAGGATAGAACTATGGGAGATGATAAAGAGGGAATTTTAGATGATGAAGAAGGAATTTTAGGTGACCTTGGGGAATATGGATTGACTTGACCTTCAGTACTGACTTATGAAACATGGGGTGAACTATGAGGAGGAGAAGACACCTTTGTTACAATCTCTTACTCAAAAAGGGAAAGAGATTTATTTAGGGAATCTTAAGGAGGAGGACGAGAAGAGGGGATAAAGACCATACCTTCACCTACTGATGTAGGGTGTTTTGGAGTTGTCTCTTCACTTTGTTGTTGCATTTGTTGTATCAATTATTTTGTAGCTGAAACAAGGGTTTCTTTAACAATTTTCTCCTTATCCAACTTTTGTTTCTTAGAAATCTCCTTCTCTTTTATTTATGGTGCTCTTTTGGCCTTTATATTAAATACTTACAAGGCTACTGCTCCTTCATTTTCCATGTTTTATTCATACAAATATTATACTGGTTCTTCTTACAATATCTCCTCAAAAATAGGATTTAATTCCACTATTGTTGTAGTGGTGAAACTTACTGGTGTGAACACAAAGTCCTTATCCTTCAGATTCTAGTATATCTATGTATTTGAGGGCTGTCCACCCAGGGCTAGGCACTTGGACCTACTTACTGTCTGAATTATTGGTGTACTAATATCCTTCTCATCATAATAGTGCATCTTACTCATTAACTATGCCCCTTTCAAACATTTCTCTATTTGTTTAGTTGAAGGTTGAAATGTTTTCAGGACTTCAGTAATAGTTAATGGAGTATCAGTTCCTTCTTGATATTCTTATTGCAAATGTGAGGATGGGGAATTTGACCCTGTTTGTGACTTCTTATAGATTAGCACTATATTCCTTGGGTCTTTTTCTTTCCAAGTTGTGACATTCTTGTCATATTTATCAGAAAATTCATCGTCAATTTTCAATCTAAACCTAGATTTCTCTTTACCAATTTCAATTCTCATCCTCCACCAGTCTACTATATTTTTTGTATTCCATTTCTTTCTAATTTAAACGCCTCCTATGGAAGACTCTTGCAATTGGTTTTCCTCTTTCGTATCTATTTTGTTCTCAATTTCCTTGATGGTAGACTCTTGCAATTGATGTTTTTCATTATTTTCTGGATCAAAATCAACAATCTATTCATAAAATTCTAACCATGGAGGAAGTTGTTCCATATTGGTAACATTCCACTCCAAAAGAGCATTTTCCTTATTATTTTTACCCTGTTCAAAATGAGGCCTAGATTTTTTCTTAAATGTATAGGCCTTTTATCCATTTAGGGCTATGTTCCTCTTATGGAATACATCATCCGGGTCATAACTCCATCTTTGGGGAATATAAAACAAACCTAGCCTATCAAGATATTGGTTGATTTGTTCACCTTGTCGCTTCTTGGTAATGGTTTGTTGGTCAAATATCTGCCTAATCAATAAACACTACGTTTATGCGCCCTAGATACGACCAACATTGAAAGGCCAAAGGAAAGAGATGTCCTCCGTGCCAATCTCTAGAGAGGGCTGGTTCCCAAACTAAATCCTAAAATGGTAAAAGACTAAGGATGCAGGAAAGAAATTGGAAATAATAGAAAGAGATGGGAAATATGGCCACAGGCCGAAGTGCAAGACTGGTGTTAGACTAACTAGCAGGAAAAAACCCAAGCACAAATTAGCATTTATGAAAGCAAACAGAATAGAATAGGCTCATAATATTGCCATAGCAACTATCAAAATGATACTCTAGCATTCACCTTCTCATTAGCAATTTTAAATCCAATGACAAAATTTAAATACAACAACAAACAAGATAGACAAATGGAAATAGAAGCACAATGTACAGAAAGTAATCACACACAAGACCACTCACGAATTCAAAAGTCTGATGCCTTCTATTAATGTAGAGAGCTTAAAGAAATCTCTCGCAAAATGTCTAACTCCTCCTCTTTTTACAATGAAATTTTCCTAGTATTTATAGAGGTTTTCGCCTCTTTCATTTAATACATAAGAGAACAAAATGTCCTGGGATCAGAGACACAATCAGCAAAATCCTCCTCGAATTCTTTGAAAATCCATTCACCTGGGGAACAAATTCCTGAAAATCTGAACTTCGGACGGAGGTGCGCATGTTAGGAGAAAACATTAAATTCTTTGGATCGCTTCTGATACATTGGAAATCATGAAAGCTCGTTTCTCTTTGCCTTCCTCTTCGTGATCCACAAAATGGAGTAACTGAGGGTGCCCTTCATTAAATGCTAAATTCAATTGTCTTGACCAAATTCTTGTTCGCCCATGTTCACTTTTGCCTCGAGATCTATTTCACCCCTTTGCAAACTGAAAAGGTGTGCACAATCTTATAAAATACGTTCACCTCTAGAAAGGGCGAACGACACGTTCACCCCTATGGAAGGGTGAACGTAACCTTGCTTCGCCATATATGTTGGTTCACCCATGGGAGGGGTGAACGACATGTTTACCCCTCAACCAGGGTGAACCTGATTTGAGTTTCTTTTCGGGCACGCACGCCACTACATATCGCCGAGGCGCGTTCACCCCTAAGAAGGGCGAACGACGCGTTCACCCCTTTGGAAGGGCGAACATGACCTTGTTATTTTGATATTTTGCCTTTGTGAAATTTTTGAACTCGTTCACCCCTTTCAAGGGCGAATGGAGCATTCACCTCTTTCTTGGGGTGAACGTAAATGCATATCAAATTTGTCAAGTTTTTCCTTTGGGCCTTTGTCTTCTCCACTTTTTTGAAATTTAGGCAAACATTTCTCCATTGAATTTTATAAGGAAATAAACTCAAAAGGGATTTCCAAAAATGCATCAGAACTTGGCAAATAGGAAATTATTTAAAATATTACATATGGAAGCCAAAGATGCAAATATGTACTGTCTATATACTACCGCCACATTCAAACATTGAATTCAAAATATTTAAACAAAATTCCCAATGAATACAAAATGGCCAACATTTCTTGGTGACTCATGGGGTATCCAGCTCGCATGGATGCAAGCGATCCCAGGCCTTTATCCATTGGGTGCAGAGTCTATCTCATTTTTTGGTGGCTGCCTGTGCGTGCTCTTGTCTCTCTGCCTCCTCTATGACTTTGAGCACTTCAGCACATTCAGCTTCCTCCGTCGCTTTCGCCACTTCTTCATGATCTACCACCGCTTTCTCTTCTTGCTCTGCAATACTCTTTGAAAGAGCCTCGTAAGTGCGAACAACATCATGCCAAGCTTCGATGGTGAATAAGCAAGGAACATTGAGAGATTGATAAATGAAGCGAAGACTTTGCACATCCGTCAAGCTGAGGCGCTTCGAACACTGGGCCAATTCATAAAGAGATAGCTCTAAGCACGTATACTTCTCTATTAGAGGCAACACTTGCACTTCAGTAAGGGGCTCCTCCAAGGCATTAATGTCTGTAGTATCTTCAATGAATGCACTCCAGAGCTCTTGCAATTGCTCCATTGGAAGAGGCTCACCCCACTCATCTAGGAAGGTAGTGAAGCCCAATCGGTCAATAGTCTCAAAATGAGACATCGAAATAGTATGCTCCCGCTCAATAGTATTGAGGACAGCCCACCCTTCATTTACAAGGTCCATGCACTGAAAATAGCTTCACAGGGTTACTCATGCTCGGGACCAGGCATAATCCATCTTGCTAAGAGGGTGAATATGCAAAGGCGTATTCAACAAAGCTTGTATCTTCATAGCTATCTCCATATGGGGTGAAAGCAACTCCTCCATAGAATCAATCATTTCTTACCCAAGCTGGATCTGTATCCCTACTTCCCATAAATACTACAAAACCTTCACAAAATGTGTGGCCAACTTTGTAGAATTTTGGATAGAGCGAAGGCGAATGTCTCTCACACTATCATGCAAAAATCCCACAATAGGCATGGCCTTAGCTTCAAGCTACTTCTTGAGTTCTTCTACCTATTGCTGAAGGTTATGCATTTCAATTTGAGCAACATCATGCTCCTTCAAGTGCACCTTGACTTGATTGCACAAATATTCATTTTCAGTGGCCATTTTTTCTTCTATCACCTTGCTCTTGGCTAGTGCGCTCTCCAACTCCAACACTTTATCTTGCACCTCAAAATATTTTTCTTTATAGTGCTCCCCGTGCAAATACAATGAGCTCATATCTACTTGCATGTTACCCATTTTTTCAATGGGATCAATCCACATCAGATCTTCAGTGATAGTCTCAAAAACATAATATTCAGGCTACAACTCACCTTGGGGTTTCTGAACCAGTGGAGTGAATGTTGTCACATGAGCCTCCTTGGAAATTGGATCGAAATCCACCTTCTTGATCGATCGTGCCAGTGCCAAAGCTTCCTTTCACCGCATACTCTTCAACCATTGGGAAGAGCTCAGGTGCGCTCGATTTAATTTTTCAACGTCTGGCTACTTGTGGGCTACCTGCACATCTGGAACAGTCTATAGCTCCAAAAATGGTGTAAATGGGACAAAAATTTTTGAGCGACTAGGCCCAGTGGACATGGATGACACAGATTGAAGTGGAGGAATGGATACAGGAATGGTGGAAGGGAGAGAAAGGGTGGATGAAGTGGTAGACACAGGTGCGGTTGCAGTTATGCTAATCCTAGATGGAACTTGTGTACTGACAGTCATAATGGTAGAAGAAGTGACGATCGAGGGAAGGGGATGGAAAAAAGGATTTGCCCCCAATGCATACGAACTAAAAGAAATGGAGGACAAAGGAGCAGGAATGAAAGAGGGAGCAGCAATGATTTCAGAAATAGGAGTAGAAGCGAAAGAGGGAACCATGGAAAATGAAACAGAAGGAATACCAAAGGATGGGGAGATAGAAAGTGGAGGGGACAAAAATGTAATAGATGGGACCGAAGAAGAAATCACTGCGTGCTCCTTGAGAGAAAGGGAAGAAGAGGGAAAAGATGACGTACCTTGGGGTGCAAGCACCACTTGTTCTGTGGATGGTGGGGGTTGCGCAACTGCCTCCTCTTGCTGATTTACCTCCTGTTCACCAACATTGAGGGCTATTTCCTCATTCAAAATCTCAACATGAGAATTTTTAGAAAGTTGCTCCTCCTCCTCTTGCTGCGCCATCAAAAATATTTGCGCTACTAAAGTAGGAAGCTCAACATTGGGTGAAGGGTTCACTACTAGTATAGAGGTGACTATGGAACTTGACATAGTAGGAATCATAGTACCCAAAGACATGGGCACTGTAACAGTGAATGTAGTGGTCGTGCCAGTGCAAGGCCGTTTAGCTGCTTTAGGAAATGGAGGTGCCATCGATTGTCTTTGTTGCTTGGGCACGGGAGCCTCCTCCTGAGGGCACTTCATTCTTTGAGACCACCTTTGGAAAACATATTGTTGTTCTTCTTCTTCCTCTTCATCCTTGGCTTCATCCTCAACCGTAGGACTCTCCTCCTCAGGTTCGCTTTCGCCACTTTTGGACTTCTAAAAACTTTGTGGTAAAATAGTGGCAAAAGCAACGGGTTGATAGGACTCCATGAACCTATCGTAAACTTTAAAAAATTGGGTATCAAGCTTCAACCCGTAAGAAGCATACGACTTCCTCCGATGAATGCGCATCACCCACCAGTTCATAATTTTCTCCTCCTTCCAATCAGGATTTGCTTCTTTGATAGTTGTGAATAGACCCGGAGGAGGAATATGTGTTGTATTCTTCTCTGGATTATACTCCGCTTCCTGCTCATAGTAATCATGCCATGGAGGAAGGGAGGACATCTTCTCTATATGCCAGTTCATGTCTGGCCCATCAAAATTATTTTACCACTTTTGAATATCTGGGCGCGGGCAGCAATGAAAGGTCTTCGCCTTAATAAGTTCCAAAAAATTCCGAGTGGGTCGTATCGCCAATGTTGCGGCAACTCAATTAGTCCCAGGTCCTGAAGTGCCACCATCAGAAGGTGATTTTGCCCAATCTGGTTCACCTCTATACTTTCAAACTTAAAAGGTATAGTACAAGTTGTCTTTTTCCTCATCCAGAGTCGTATATGTCATTGATATAATCCATCTGGCGCACAACTTCCATTGCAAAAACACGCGTAGTAGCAAAATAAGGCAACAAAAATGGTTTACCTGTATATCCAAAAATTTGAACAACCACGCCCTGAGTGAGCAAAAATACGTCACCCCTCTCCTTTGAAACAATAGTATCTCTCAAGTCGCACGACACTCGGTCACAACTGCCATAGAGCAATTCAATGGTAGGGCCCAAAAACTAGCTATTAAAGCTGTAGATAGACTCTTTCTTCGTTAACACCTGAGTCCACTTATAAACCGGTAGGGGCTCATTCTTTTTGCCTGTCTACATAACAACAATAAAAGAAAAACGTCGCTGCATCTAGAAGAAGAAGAACCATACCAGCAACGAAGTGTACCGAAATGATCTAGACTTTCCTTCTTGCAATTTCTGCAACTGAGAATTGATTCTTCGAGAAATAAATTTGGCCCAATAAAAATAAATTGGGTTTCCACCCTGCCTCATAGCAGCGGGAGAATAAAACTCTACCTTGCAAATACATTGAGCCATAGTTGCCTACCATTTATGCATTGTTTCATCTGAGGGTAACCCAACAATCCAAGCAAGCATGGAATAGATGTCCTGGCACTTGAACTCTGAAAGAGGTTTAGGTAAATTCAGCAGCTGCCCCATTTGTGGCTCCTTGATGAGTTGAGTTTCCATGAATTGTCTCATAATAACTATGGAAACATACCTATCCTCTTGCTCATCCGTATGAATTTTCTTGTTTACTGCATAATTCGGTGCGCTCACCCCATAGGCAAAAGCCTCTTGGACCTCGTTCGATGTAATTGTAAATAGAATATCTTATCTGGAATTTCGGATGGCCCTAGTAGAGGAGTCATAAAATTGTGCAATTAACTGGATAAGCTCGGGGCACGGGTGCACGGGCAAACAAAGATACCATGAAAGCTACGAATTGTGAGGTGTTGTGAGCCAACTATTGTAGGAAACCCCCTGACTCACTGCAGCTTCGACCTCTTGCCTCAACCGGTCAACTCCCTTATGCGTGATCAAACAATCACCAATTTTGGCCATTTTATCTTCATAGGGATCCAGGTCAACATAATCATTCTACCGGGATTTCTTAGCCCTCGAAATCCTTTCTCATTTCTTAGTGGGCTTCGCTTCTACAACTTCCTGCACCTCTTTTGGTTCTTTACTACGTCTGCCCATCTTGCTAGACAAAAAGCAATGGCTCTTCTACAATTTCCTACTCCGAGACTTTCGAAAACTCCTCTGCACTTCGAAACATAGGATACAAAGAAGCAAAAATTTTAAAATAAGGAAAAACAAAATTTTCCCTTTACCTCCTAGAATTTATAGAGGCGCTATCAACTGCTGCAGTAATTACAGAATTAAATGCAGGCGCATCTTCGAGGAGAAATATTCTTTGAAAATTGCTCAAATATCCTTTCCAAGGTGCAAAAATCCTCTTCTCTGATTCACCATTGGATTCTCCTAAAAAAATCGTGCCCTCTGTGCTGCGCAATCTTATAGAAAAATGTGCCCTAGCGCCAGAAGCTTGTTAGGGAAACCAACCCAGCCGTTAATTACCCAATCATCAATTTTGATTGCTGCCTTGAAAAGCCCAATCCGAATGCTTCCCTCATTTGAAAATCATTACTTGAATTCGATGCCCACTACTTCTGATTATCGCCACGTAATCCTGGGGTGAATTAATTTTCCAAACATGCTTTTGGGAATATCTTGTTCGGAAAAATCCTTTCGCGTGCTTAGGAATCCATGGGCGATTCTTGTCTTCGTGCGAAAGTGCTCCTTTCCATGCGGTGCATGTGTTTTAAAACTTCATAGCGTGCCTCCTTTTTCTAAAAGCAGTTTTTCTAAAAAAAAAACACAAAAGCAGGCTTTTCTATGCTTTTTCCCCTTTTGTTCTTATCTTTCTTCCATTATTTATTTTTATATATATTTTATTTTAGAAGGCGCCATGCACAATCTATTTTTTTTTTTTAAATCCTTTCTTTCGCCTGATGACGTCATCAAAGTGCATTCGCTTTAGAGACAGGCGAATATGACGTTCGCCTCCTTCAAGAGGCGCACGCAAAGGTCTATCGCGACTTTGCCAATCAGGAGAACGAAATTTTAGCAATCATTTTTTTTTCTTTTCTTCTTCTTTTTCTTTTCTTTTGCGAAACATATTTGTTTAAAACACAAAAATATTTACATATATACAGGGTGTTACCTTTGATTTTGAAATTATGAAATATAAGCCTTCAGATGAAGGCCATTCACTGGGATAGGAAGCTCATACCCTTCCATGTCACAAAGTCGGAATGCATTAGAAGAGGTGACAACAAAAATTCGAAAAGGCCCTTCCCATATTGCATCGAATTTATGATGTTTTCCTGGCTTTGACTTCTTTTCGTTCCATTTTAATACCAAATCGCCCACCTGGAAGCTTCGATCAGTTGTTATTTTCTCGAACCACTTCTTCATCTCTGTAGCGTGTTCTACGAAAATATGATAAGCTCGCTCCCTTTCTTCTTCTAATTGCAACAACTACGCCAGTCTTACCTCCATAGGATTATTTTCTTCATTTTCATCCTGGAACATCTGCAATGTTTGGAGCACAAGGAGCTCAATGTGAGTAGGAAGAACAACTTCTTTCCCATAAACCAAAGCATACGGGGAAGTTTTTATAGACTTCTTCACTAAAATGCGGTCAGCCCAAAGTGCTCGATTTAATAACAAATGCCAACTTCTCTTATTGTCGCCCATTATTCTTTTCAAAATACGAAGCAAATTTTTGTTGGTAGACTCAGCCAATCCATTCCCCTATGGGTAATAATTGGAAGAGGTCTTCAGGTAAATACCATATCTGCTGGAAAATTCTATAATTTTGGCTCCAATGAAGGGAGTACCATTGTCAGTGACTAAAGAATCCGGTATGCCAAAACGGGTGATGAGGCTTTCCATAAAAGAAATAACAGTCGCCTGATCTACTTTCTTGGTGGGTATAGCTTCTACCCATCTGGTGAAGTAGTCTGTCACTGTCAAAATATATTTATGTTCCACAGAGGAGTGCGGATCAATAACTCCTATAAAATTGAGACCCCATTGTTGAAAGGGTGCTTCCACCTGGATCGGATGCAATGGTGATGCTCCTTTTCTAACTCGACCCACATATCTTTGACAATTATCACACCACTGGCTTATCTTGTGTGAATCGATGAACAGAGTAGGCCAATAATACCTCAGCCTAAATAATTTTTAGAGCCATAGGTCTACCTGCATAATGCCCTCCTGATAGCCCGAAATGGAATTCTTCCAAATATATTTCCTTCTCAGAAACTTTTACACATCTAAGGAGTATACCATCAATATTCTTATAATATAGTCCATTGGGCAACAGTACATACCTGAGCACCTGCAATCTGAACCTTCGACGCTGAGAAGGGTTAAGGTGGCTAGGACACCTTCCAGAAGTAAAATACTCAATGAGTTCCTCGGTCCACTCTTTGTCGCCTGCTGTACTATTCACACAAATCACATCTTCACGACTTGTCTCAACAATAACGCTTTTAGCCAATTCTTGACAGAGAGTGCACCCATGAACCAATTTCATTAGCTTGATCTCTACATCATACTCCTGGATCTTCGAGACCCATCCGACCCTCTTATCACCCAGTTCTCCTTGAATTATAAAATTTTGAACGTCAGGATGAATGACGTAAACCACAGTCTTACTCTGAGAAACAAAGTGGTGAAACTTCTTCAATGCTTTCATAACTGCATAAACCTACTTCTCTATAAAGTTGTACTTTTCTTGGTGTGGTGCTATAACCTGGCTTAGAAAAGCGATAGGCTTTTCTTCGCCATCATCTTGTTTTTGTGTTAGCATGACAGCATAGCTCTCCTGCTCACCTACTGCATAAAGTATAAAGTCTTTGGAGTAGTCAGGGTTGATCAACACTGGCGCTTGAGTAATTCTCTCTTTGATTTCTTGAAAAGCTCACTTCCTGGCTTCTATCCACTTAAACTCAACATTCTTCTTCAAGAGCTCAGTCATGGGCTTGATGACTTGGGAAAAATCGGCAATAAACTTACGAATGAAGTTTATCTGTCCAAAGAAGGACTGCAAGTCTTTCTTATTAGCTGGTAATGGCAATTTCATGAGCGCTTCGGCTCGTGCAGGGTCTATGGCCAATCCTTCCTATGAAATCACATGGCCCAACAACTTCCCTTCCTTGACCACAAAAATTGACTTCTTTGGATTTATGGAAATCCCAAATTCTCGACACTTCTCAAATATTTGCCTCAGATGGAAAACATGATCTGTTCTGCAATGTGAAAACATCGTCATATCATCAAGATAAATCACAATGATTTTATTTAGCAACTCACCAAAGGCGACGTCCATGGCTCTCTGAAAAGTAGCACCGACATTTGAAAGTCCAAAGGGCATCCGTTGGTAAGCGAACATGCCCCACTTAGTTGTAAACTCTATCTTGTATTGATCTTCATCCTTAACCCAAATTTGATTATACCCGAAGAAGCCATCCAACAAGGAAAATCTCTGAGCACCAGCCACAACATGAAGAATTTGGTCTATCTGAGGTAGAGGATAATGGTCCTTGAGTGATGCCTGATTTAAATTTCAAAAATCAACACACAAACGTATGTCCCCATTCTTCTTTCTTATAGGAACTAGGTTTTCCACCCAGGTGGAATGCTTAATAGGGTAAATGATCTTTGCCTCAAGCATCTTCAATAACTCTGCTTTCATGAGGACTTCGATTTTGGGATTAACAGGGCGTTGCTTCTACCGAAAAGGCTTAACTCCTTCTTGTAGCTCAATAGTGTGTTGAATCACATTCTTGTTGTATCCTTTCAAGTCCTGATAACTCCATGCTACAATATCTAGATATTCATAGCACATATTTCTAATGCCTTCAATCTCATCCGCTTCGCAATCGGTACCAATCTTGATGATCTTTCCTGGCTCCAACTGCAATTCTCTATATTCCTTGGCATCCACCTTAATCCTATGTTTATCAGCCCTATCACTTTGATCAAATAAAATTTCTAGTGAAATCAAACCTCTAGGAATATGATTATTCCTTAACTGAATCATTCCTTCCTTTTCTTCCTCCACGAGAGTTCTATCTTCTACGCTGGTAGCTTCTTTGAGCAGAAAATTTACTATTTGCTCATCATTATCAAACACCTACCAATAGAGGCCCTTATCTGGAATGGAAGGTCTGTAAATCACCCTCACCGTCTTAGGATTTTGGACCACTTGCTCAGCAGGAGAATAATTAGCGCCTAGGGAAGCTAAAATGTCGGCATGTCTATTTTGTTCCCGAGGAATCACCTGAATATTCAAAGCTTTAAATGCTTCCAAAATATCCCACACTCTGTTGTGATAAGCCTTCAAGTAATGTTGCTTTGACACACATCTATTTGTAACTTGATTGACTATAAGCTCGAAATCGCCAAAAATCTATAGTTGTTCAATTCCCAACTTTTTGGCCTTTTTCAAGCCAAGGCATAATGCTTCGTATTCAGCTACATTATTTGTACAGCTCCAGGTCAATCTGTAGGAGTAAGTTTTTTGTATGCCTTTAGGGGAGACCAACACAACACCTGATCCCACACCATTCTTACATCGAGCGCCATCAAAGAACAACTTCCATAACTGATGCGAAATAGGTCCTAGGGGCTCAAGGACTTGCTCTTGGGACTTCTTTGTCTTCTGAATTGAATAACAACCAATATCTATTCCAATCATAGCATTGAAATCCATTAACAGAAACTCATCTTCCAAGTGAAGCTCCTCAGGTGCTTCTTCAACCAGACCAACCTCTTCCAATTCTTTGGTCATCATGTTCACCGCACCTGGGACTTGTTTTGCCTCCTCTATCTTTTCAATATGAAAAGGGGAGGGCTTCTCATTATGAATGTGAATTTGCCTACCCTTGAATGAAATCTCCAAATGTGAGTAATCTAGGGAAATATAACCTCCCAGCTTAGTTGTGAATTCTCTTGAAAGGCACATGCTAAAGTAGGGCTCTAAATCAACAACCACAACTTCCTGGATGATAGTAATCTATGGCATGCTATGGAGCACAATTGGAATGTCCTTGATTACTCCAATAGTCTTAACTGGCATACCATCCAACTATAATACTCCTGGACTGCTCCTTGTATACTCCATTCCCATTACCTCGCATACCGCCTTCGACATGACAATAGTAGCAGCACCAGAGTCGATCATACAATTATGCATGATCCACCCTTCCATTCTCAAAGATAAGTAAAATGGGGGAGGCCGATTTTTACCTATCACCAAAGTGGGGAGCGCTTGAGCCAAGATTATTTGCAAATGATCCTTCTTTTGGTCTTTGGCGGTCTTCAGAGATTCTTGCAACAAATCAATCTGCCTAGGTAATTGCAATGCATCATACAAGCTAATCCTTGTTGGGATTTTCTTCATTTCTTCCATAATACTATAGCCACAAGTGGGTGAGACTTTTTCTTCTAGGGGCCACTCATACTTATCTCGATACTGCTATGTAGCCTCTACTCTTTGCATTTTTGTCAACGAAGGATACTTGAGTCTTTCCTTAGCTTGCTCCTTTGTCTCACTAGGGATGGGAGCAATGGCGATGTGTTGCGAAGTTGAAGGTTGAGCTTGCACTTTATCTTGTGCTTGCCCAGGTGATGGATTTTTTGACTTGTCAGCATCAAGAACCTTTGTTGGGGATGCTCGCTTCTCTTCCTATGCTTTTGGAGCTACAGGTACTTTCAAAGGTTGCAAGTCTACAAGATCAACAGTCATTGGCCTCTTTCTAGACCTAGTGAGGACTGAAACTTGCTCTGGAGATGGCACCATACAATTGTGCTCCACTTCTCGAATCATATTAACTTGCCCGCCCGAAGAAATTTCTGCTAATGTCTAAACATAGTTCAGATGCACCATACATGTATCTTCACCATGAGGATCATTACATGTAGAACACCAATATGTCCTTTTGGACCCATTAACCTCATCATTTGCTTGAATCATGGTGTTTTTCTTGGGTCCCCTACTGGTAGATGCTTGCTCCTGGGTGATTGGTGGAGTTTGAAACCTTCTTGATAAGAACTCAACCTCGACTTGCTTCTTCCTCATAGTGGTAAGCTCATTGGATATCGTCCTCAAAGCCGCATTATTGAATTTTACTTCTTGTAATAAGGCTATGAGGGGGTCTGTATTGGGTGATGGAGTTGGTGTTGGCAATGGCAAGGGTGCTTGTGGTGCGGGTAAGGATAAAGGGGTTGGAGGTACTAGCAATATTGGAAAAGAAATGGATGAAGGCTGTGATGGTACTATTAGAATGGGAAATTATGGGTAGCTCATAGTAGATGACTACGGAATAGGGATAGGAGCTACTTGAAGGGAGCCCAAATTCCATGAAGGGACATGATACATCGATGACATAGGCTATGAAAATGTATTAGAGTAAAGATATTATGGCAGATCAGGGAGAATAGGCATCGTTGCCTTCGAAGGAAGCCTACCTACAACAATCAAATATGATTCAGCCTTTTGAGCTTGTGTATAGAGATCCGGGAATGTGGTCACATTGGCCTGGCACACCACCATACCAATATCGATACTGAGCACTCAAAGATAATAAAATGCTGCTTGCTCATGGGTTGGTCGTAAACCATCTGGAACCCTTTGCCAGCTTCGTGCAAATCGAATGTTAAAATATACAAGTTCCTCTTGTGGATGTCTTTGAATCGAGGTGAACTGGTGCAACAAAGAATATGGATCAACTTGCTCATGGAAATTATTAATCAGCAATTCTGCCAATTGATCCCACGAGGTTATGGTAACAGGCTGCAAAGATCGGTACCAATGCAAAAATTTCCCTCTTAATGAAAAAACCAAAAGTTTTATCATCATATCCTCATCAGTTATATCATGAATAGTTGCAAGAGAGGCCACATATTGGATATGCTCATATGTAATTTTTCTAGTACCATCATATGTGGGTAAAGCCTTCAGAGCAGTTTGAGGTATGGGATTTTATGCCTGTAAATTTAGCGCTCCTGAGCTATTCCAAGCCAAAAAATAACTTGGAATATGTTATTGGTGTGGTGGAGGATTTTGACCCATATGAATAGGAATATGAGGGGTATGTTGTAGGGAACTAGTGGTTGTACTGGGCGGAGGCTAAGGAAAACTAGTGGTAGTACTTACAAGACTTACCAGAGCTGAAAACACACCAGCTAATTAGGAAGATGAAACAGATGGTATGGATGGGATATGAGGAATTGAAGATGTCCATCGAAAATTGGCTATTTAAGGATGCTCTCCTAGCCTTTGAATTTCTAGTTCGTAAAATCTAATGTGATTATTAGGATTATTGGCTTTTGATCTTGTATTCATGAGAAACGACTTTTGTCGTCTTCACGCTTACGAAGTTCTAGATAAAAATTGAGTCATAAGATGTTCTAATCTCAAGCAGGAAGGCAAACACCAAACCTAGCACTGCTGAAATTGGAACCTTGAATGTCCCACTAGGCATGCCAAAAACTATTGGTCAAATATCTTCCTAATCAATAAACACTGCATTTATGCGCCCTAGATACGACCAACATTGAAAGGCCGAAGGAAAGAGATGTCCTCCGTGCAAATCTCTTGAGAGGGTTTGTTCCTGAACTAAATCTTCGCACAATGTATAGAAAGTAATCACACACAAAACCACTCATGAATTCATAAGTCTGATGCCTTCGATTAATGTAGAGAGCTTAAAGAAATCTCTCACAAAATGTCTCCCTCTCTTTTTACAATGAAATTTACCTATTATTTATAGAGGTTTTTGCATCTTTCATTTAATACATAAGAGAACAAAATGTCCTGGGATCAAAGACACAATCAACAAAGTCCTCCTCGAATTCTTTGAAAATCCATTTTCCTAGGGAACAAATTCCTAAAAATTTGAAATTCAGACGGAGATGCGCATGTTAGGAAAAAACATTAAATTCTTTGGATCACTTCTGATACATTGGAAATCATGAAAGCTTGTTTCTCTTTGCCTTCCTCTTCATGATCCACAAAATAGAGTAACTAAGGGTGCCCTTCATTAAATTTTGAATTCAATTGTCTTGACCAAATTCTTGTTTGCCCACACTCACTTTCACCTCAAGATCTGTTTCGCCCCTTTGCAAACTGAAAAGGTGCATGCGACAATCTTATAAAATACATTTGCCTTTAGAAAGGGCATACAACATGTTCACCCCTATGGAAGGGCGAATGTAACCTTGCTTCGTTATAAATATTGGTTCACCCATGGGAGGTGCGGACAACATGTTCACCTCTCAACCAGGGTGAACGACATGTTCGCCCCTTAACTAGGGCGAATGACATGTTCGCCCCTCAACCAGGGTGAACCTGATTTGAGTTTCTTTTCAGGAATGCACACCACTACATATCACTGAGGTGTGTTCATCCCTAAGAAGGGCGAACGGTGTGTTCACCCTTTTGGAAGGGCAAACATGACCTTGTTATTTTGATGTTTTCCCTTTGTGAAATTTTTGAACTTGTTCGCCCCTTTCAAGGGTGAATGGAGCGTTCACCTCTTTCTTGGGGCGAACGTAAATTCATATCAAATTTATAATATTTTTCCTTGGGACTTTGTCCTCTCCAATTTTTTGAAATTTAGGCAAACATTTCTCCATTGAATTTTATAAGGAAATAAACTCAAAAGGGATTTTCAAAAATTCATCAAAATTTGGTGAATAGGAAATTATTTAAACTATTACATATGGAAGCCAAAGATGCAAATATGTACTGTCTATTTATTGTCGCCACTTTCAAACATTGAATTCAAAATCCTTAAACAAAATTCCCAATGAATACAAAATGGCCAACATGGTTATATCATCAACATTACAGTAAGTCAACAAAAACCTCCTTCTCCTCCTAGAACCATGGTTCATATTTATAAATTCTACTTGCCTCAAATATTCTAAGGTGAATAACCTATCTGTAATAAAATGGTGCAACAGAAAAGGCTTATCAGTGAATCCATATAGTCTAATGATTGTACCTTCTGTTAGGAGGTACCGATATCCTTCCTCGACACCTTCTATTAGGAGATACCAATCTCCTTCCTTGACACCTTCTGTTCTTAACAATTTCTTAGCCATAGGTGGTAGCCTAGGGTATTGCCCATACATTATCTTCAATGCTGACCCTAAAAAGTCCAAGTTAAATTTATATACAAATTCAATGCTCCTCGGATGAGAAGTCCAATAGTAAACAAGAATGGGATCACCCTGGTAATTCTTTTCTTTGATCAAAATCCAGGGCATCATATGCCTCACAAAATTTAAGAACATCCAAACCAAACTTGAGCAATATCGAAAATAGGGTGCATTAGAACTCCTTTTCATTCTCACTAATTGCTCATGTATTCTCTAAGCAAGGAAAGTTGGCCAGTCAAAGAAGATAACCCTAATGCCCTTATTTTTTGCATCTTCTTCATACATTCTCTCGTTGGAAATGTAATATGCAGTGGCTATTTGCCAATCTGACATCATTTTGTCAGAATCCAAACCCTCCATACAGGCTAACATTGAATAAAGCTTTGGGTGGACAAACTGCTCAATGGAAATTGGGGTTTTGAGCAATCCTTTCTTGGGTTTAATGTCTTTGAATTGATTATAGAACCATTTTTTGAAAGGCTCACCATCATGAGCTCACTTCTACAAAGATTAATACCTAGCTTGGTTGGTCATTTTGAACTCTTTTGGCCTTACGGGTGATTATGCTCCTAGAGAAAAAATCTTATGATAGACCTCAGTAGTGATACTAAATAGGGTTTTTCCACTAGCGATATTTACTGCTTTTGCCCTTAGGGTGACAAAGTTGATCCTTTATTGTATATGTTGTTGATATTCCTTCTGAGCTTTGTTCATTCTGTGAGAACTAGCTTGGTGTTGGTCATGACTTTCACTTTATTGATGTAATATTCCATTTCCTCTTTTGCTGAGGTCTCAGCTTCTTGAGTGTCTTCGAAGGTCATTTTTGCAAGCAATTTTCAAAATTTTCTTTGGAATTTGCAGACAATGCTTGACTATCATTCTATTATTTTCGCTTGGTAAATGTTGCTCTTTATCAAATGAAAGCATTCTATGTTTTTAGCACTTTTAATTTCCCATGCATGCACACCCTCCACCATTAATGTGGTGACTACACGAACTGCTTGTTGGTACACTTTTCAAATTAAACTTGTTCCTTTGGTGGTTTGAATATGTTGCACTATTTTTCGATTAGCTAGAATTCAAACACTTTTCATGTACTCATGGTTTTGCTTGTCCTTTTATTTTCCTTTGAAACAATGCAGGAAATATTTTTTGCTCAAAAATAGTCTTACACCTTGGCAGATTGGAATAATTTTTATTCTGCTCAAAAGTAGTCGTGACTCCAACAGATTAGAAACCTTCATTATTCCACTATCGTCTTAGTATCTTTAAGCATGGAATGGGCACATGTGGTATTTCATTGGTGTTTTAGTTCATTTGAGTGCAAAATTGAATTCATTCATCATTCCGTTGCTTACTTAGTACCTTTGAGTGTGGAATGAAAACTTGATGATTCTTTTGGCAACACTTAACTTATTTGCAAATTTTATTTTTCTTTTATATATATATATATTATTTTTCATACAACATTTTATCAAAATAAAACTTGATATAAAATGTAAAAAAGAATATGATACAAAGTATGTACATATGTTACAATAAACTATATTTTAATCAAAATAGAGTTTAAGGTGAAAATCATTGATCAGAATCGGCTGTATGTTTCCCTCAAGATCTTCAATCTAGAAAAAATTGATCTCTTTAATCTCTACTATCTTAAAAGGGTCATCCCAAAAGGAGTCAAACTTTTGATGATGTCTTGGTTTAGCTCTTTCAACATTCCATCTGAGTATAGAGTCTCCAACCTAGAATTTCATGAACCTTACCTTATTGTCAAACCATGCCTTGATGTCCACTTAATGCTTTTGGAAATCCTTATATGCCTGGGTTCTCTTCTGTTCTAACTGCAATAGGTGTTTCAGCCTTGTTTCCCCTAGATTTTCTTTAGATTCCTCTTCTGTGTTTATTATCTTGAGTGTTGGAATCTCCAAATGGACAAGTAACAATACCTCCTTGCCATACACTATGGTATACGAAGAAGTCTTGATGGAATTATTAATAGTAATTATATCTTACCAAAGATCTTGCTCTAGCAATAGGTGCCAACTTCTCTTATTACCCTCTAGTGACCTCAAAATTCTCAACATATTTTTGTTAGTTGATTCTGCAAGTCCATTTCCTTGGTGGTAGTAATTTAAAGTATTCTTAATGGTGATGTTATACTTACTAGAAAACTCAATATATTTGGATCCTATGAATGTTGGGCCATTATCGCTCACCAAGGCTTCAGGAAAATGAAACCTCAAAATCAAGCTTTCCATAAAATTAATCACCACTTCTTGGTTTGATTTCTTTGTAGGAATAACTTCTACCCATATAGTGAGGTAGTCAGTAGTAGTCAGAATGTATTTATACTTAGCTGAGGAATATGGGTTGATAATTCCTATGAAGTCCAAACCCATTTTTGAAAGGTTTCTTCCACTTGAATTGGCTTAAGGGGGAATGAAGCATTCCTTGTCCTCCCTACATGCCACTAGAATTTATCATAGGATCTAGTGAATTTGAAGGTATCAAAAAATATGGTAGGCTAGTAATAGACTGCTCTAATAATCTTTAAAGTTGTTACTCTCCCTGAGAAGTGTCCTCCAGATAGTCCTCCATGGAACTCCTCTATGACCTTTTGTTGTTGATCATCTTTTAAGCACCTAAGGAGAACTACATCAAGGTTCCTTTTATACAGACTTTTGGAAGTAAGTTATACTTCAAATATTGTAGTCTATATCTTCTTCTTTATGATGCATTAATATCAAGAGAGCATACCCTAGTTTGAAAATAATTAGTCATATGATCCACCCAGTCTGATTCATTTATATTTAACTCTTCAGATTCCTCTTCATCTATTATTTCTTGATAAGCTATCACTTTTACTGAAACTACTGCTTCTATCAAACCTTGGCATAGGGATCTACCTCTTACTAGTTTGGTAGGATGGATTTCCACATCATATTCCTAGATTTTAGTGATCCAACCAACTCTCTTATCTCCTAGTTCTCCTTGTAGAATAAAGCTTCTTACATCCGGATGAACAACATAAATTAGGGTCTTGCTCTAAACCAAGTATTGCCTAATTTTTTTTAAGGATTTCATTACAATAAATACTTGGTTTTCAATGAAATTATACTTAACATAATACTCATGAAGATTTTGGATCCAAAATAATATGGGTTGTTCTTCGCCTTCATCATTCTTATTGGTGAGCACTGATGCATAGTTTTCCTCGGCTCCATAAGCATAAAAAATAAAATGTTTACTAAAATATAGATTTACTAGTATTGGAGCTATATAATGGATAGCTTGATGATTTTGAAGGCTTGATTTCTTACATCAGTCCATTTGAAATCTGCATTTTTATTCAAAATTTTTGATATAGGCTTCACCTTCTAAGAAAAGTCAGAGATTAATTTTGTAACAAGGTTTATCTGACCAAATAAAGACTACAAGGATTTATTGTTCATAGGTACTGGAAGAGCAAGAATGGATTTTATCTTATATATATCAATGGACATACCTTCTTTGGAGACCACATGACCCAACAACCTCCCCTCATGAACTGTAAAGAAATACTTCTTAGGATTGAGGGAGATGATGAACTCTCTGCACTTTTGGAAGACTTGTTCTAAGTGTACCATGTGGTCTTGCTTATTGTGGGAAAGCACAGTCATGTTATCCATGTAGGTTAGAATGAATTTGTTAATAATATCCCCAAAGGCACAGTCCATGGATCTTTGGAATGTGATCCCTGCATTAGATAGCCCAAAATTCATTCTTTGATAGGCGAAAGTGCCCCATTTTGTGGTGAATGCTATTTTATACTAATCTTCATTCTTCACCCAAATTTGGTTATATCCAAAGAAGCCATCCAATAGTGAGAACCTTTTTGCCCTTGCCACTATCTGTAATAGTTTATCAATCTATGGGAGGGGGTAGTGATCCTTTAATGACGCTTGATTAAGGTTTTTGAAATCCACACACAAGCGAATATCACCATTTTTTTTCTCACAGGTACCAAGTTGGCTACCCAGGTTGAATGTTTAATTGGATAAATTATTTTAGCCTTTAGAAACTTCAAGAGCTCTTCTATCATTATGTATTCAATCTTAGGATTCATAGGCATTTTCTTCTACCAAAAAGGCTTTGCATCAGACTCTATCTTAATGGTGTGTTAGATAACTTTCTTGTCATATACTTTGAGGTCTTCATATGACCAAGCTACAATATTTTGGTATTTTTGGCATAAAGTTTTGATATCCTCCTCTTCCTTTGGAGAACATTGTATTCCAACCTTGAGCTTCTTTTATTTTTCTATTTTAACTTCTTTATAGATATTCTCATTGACTTTCATGGATCTGATATTTTTCTGTCTTCATTATCAAATATGATTTCTAGAGTAGCCAAACCTCTAGGTATGTGATTGTTCTTAAGTTGAATGACATTATGTTGATCAATTTCCTCTAGATTTTCCTCTTGAATAGTGGATAGACATGATTCTATCACTAAAAATCAATGATTTGTTCATCGCTTTCAAAGACCTACCAGAAAATCTGCTTATCTGGCACTATAGGGCTAAAAATTATTTGTATCCCTATGTATTTCTTAACTCTTGCATCTATAGAAAGATTGAAGTTAGCTCCCCTTACTTCTAAGGAATCTACCATAATATTATTTTCTCTGGGAATATAATTTATGTTTAGGACGTGAAAGGATTCCATCAAATCCCATACCCTATTTCTTTATACTTTCAGGTAATGGTGCTTACTACTGCACCTTTCACTTACCTAATTTACAATCATTTCAGAGTCGCCACATATGTTTAAGATCTTAATGCCCATATTTTTAGCTTGCATTAGTCCAAGGCATAGATCCTCATATTCCATAGTATTATTAGTGCATGACCATGTTAATATATATGCGAAACTCTTTGTTCCTTATGATTGGGACTGTAATACCACACCAGCACCAACACCATTCCTACATATAGCACCATCAAATTTCATGGTCCATACTTCTATTTCTCTCAGAGAATGATTAGATATAGCAAGAAATTTCTTCTTTGAATTTGCAAAAATACTGTATTTACCCATACCTATTCCAAAAAATTTGTAATCCTCCCTGAAAGGTTTCTCATATTCAATTTCCAACTCTTCAAAATTATCAACTAGTTCAAATTCATTAAGAGGAGTGAGATTGCACATGTCCTCTTCAATATTTTCTATGTGATAATACATGGGCTTCTCAAGTGTTATTCTTATCCTCTTTTATTTGAAAGGAATCACCATGTTGGAATAGTCCATGTACATGCATCCACCCAACTTTGCAGTGAACTCTCTTGAAATGCATAAGCCAAAGTAGGGCTCTAGATCCACCACTACTATTTCTTGTACTACAGTTACCTCATGAGCTCTATGTAGCCTCATCAAGACATATTTTATTACTCCCACTATCTTTATAGGTGTTTCATATAATTTCAAAAATCCATGGTAGGATCGGTTATACTCCATACCCATATCCTCACAGACTACTTTAGGCATAACTGTAGTAGATTTCCCTGAGTCAATCATATAATTTTGGACTACCCAACCTTCCATTATTAGAGAGATAAAAAGGAGGGGGTGTATTATTTAAAAAAATAGGGGATATTTCATTTTTTAGAGGGTATACTAAGAATTGTGGTGGCCTGATTATCCTATGGATACTTGTTGAGAGAGGCTTTTAGCATGTCTATTTGGCCAAGAATGAAGAGAGTATCATAGAGACTAGTTTTTGATGGTATCTTCTTCATTTCTTCCACAATGTTGTATTCAGACTTAGTCAAGGTGGGTCTTTCAGGTCTTCTTTTTGGCTCACCATATTTTATCTTATATTGCTGAGTGGCTTCTATTCTCTATATTTTGATAATAGAAAGGAACCTAAGACTCTCTTGAGCTTCATCCTTAGACCTCATTCTATCTCCCTTAGTTTCTTTCTTAAATATCTTGGGAAGACAGTTTTCATTTTCTTTGGCTTGGAGAATAGGGAAAGTGTCACTACTTTTGGGAGGTGGAATACTCTTATTTCGAGAGGGGACCTAAAATTGACCCATCTTTTGTGGATCTACTTGCAGTGTTTTCTTGCCTGACCTTGTCATAACAATAATAGGTCCATACTCATCAGGATATTTTCCAATCGTCATCTAGTCAGGTTGCCATAGCATATTCACCCTTCATTTATGATTTATTTCTACTTTATCCATAGCTTTTTGAACATGATATTGGTACATAATACAAGATTATGAATCATGAGGATCATTACACACCAAATACCAGATATTTACTAGACTTATTTCTGAAGAACACTCAGGCTCTTCATAAGCTGCATTAACTGTAACCCCAATACTATTTCTAGAGGTCTTTGATTTTTGTTTACATAAGGAAATATTCTTTGTTGAGACCTCTCCATATATATCTTCTTCATTGAATTCATTTTGTTTCTAAGAGTTTTCAAAGTATTATGTATATTAATGATGACAAAAAATTCTTGAGAAGTCTAATAAGGAAGTGGAGGGAAAGGAATTGCAACATATGGTGCTTTTAGCTGAGGAATAGGAGTAATTTTTGGGAATGGGGATGACAATGGAGGGGGGTACATATAATATGGAATAGTAGTTTGACTTTGGATATTAGTGGTTTCCAAGTTGTAAGGTAGCACAACTTTGGGAGGTAATCTTCCCACATTAATTAGGACATTTTCTGTATGGACAACTGCATTATAAACCTATGGAAATATTTCCATCCTAGATTTTTAGGTTTTTAGGCCTAGATATAATCCAAGAGCTCTAATGTAATACATGTAAACAAGGCTTGTAGATGGTCTAGCTATAGGGGGAATTATCTTCCAGGTTTTTCTAAACCTCAAATTAAAATTTGAGATAGTTTCTTGTTGATGTTTCTACATAGATGTGAACTGATTAAGGAGTGAGAAAGGATCAAAAAATTCATTAAATTATTCCACAAAGGGCTCAACTAATGCTACCAATGAGATTATGGTATTATCTTTAAGAGTCCTAAACTAGTGTAGAATATTTACCCTAAAATATAGAGCTAGAATCCTGATAATAACATCTTCATTCTTTATATTGTGGATTGCTGCCAAATTCAAAATATCTTGGCAGTGTTCATATGCAGTTTTTCCATATCCATAATAACTGGGAATAGCCTTAGACATAGCCTGAGGAATGTCATGCATATGAGCTAGTCTAAGAGGGCCAACTGTGTTCCAACTAGGGTACTTATGCAAGGGTTGATTTGGGACTGCATTTTATGCCATGTTTCTAGGTGTAGGTATTGTTGGAGGTGTTGTTGGATTAAATGTAGGGTTTTCCTTAGGAGCTTCTTATTTTAAATAAAAATCTTGGTTTAAATTCCTTATAAAAGTAGACCCTTTATAATGTAGATCACAATAGAAATAAGAGTCGTGGTTATTCCTTTTGAATGACCTGGTATATATAAAAAAACTATGGGCTATAGGGAGGAATGTTTTTTAGGTTTAAATACCAAGGAGTAGCTAGGTGAATTTACTATTCTCTTCTTAACAAGGTCAAGAAAATTCACTGAATCTTTATTCCTTCGAGTAAAGATAAAACAATAAATCATATGATGGATTTTCTTGTTTCTTGTAAACTGGTCCCATCGGGCGTGCCAAAAGTTATTGGGCACCAAATTAACATCAAGTTTTACTTGATACTGTAACTTTCTATCTTCCAATTTTTTGTCCAGGAATGCACTTGATAGTCATAGCTCAACACTCAACATTGGATGGACCAAATATTATTTCAGCCCAACCTCCAATATAGGCTGGTTCCTTGTCAACTTAGCAGGGTGTTGACATAATTAAATCTTAGTTAGGTTTTGAAAAATAGGGTTAGAAAATGTTTAGAGTTAGAAATATTATGTAAAATAGTGGCTAGATAGGCTAAAAACATAGGCAACTATAGTAAAAATCTCCCATAAACTATTTCTAGTGTCCCATCACTCAAAATTAGTAGCACCCAAAACCATGAAATCTTCATATATTTTAGCACAAAACAGAGATATGTTGCAAAAAGCAATTCCAATATCCAATATATTGATAATCCAATTTAGAAGAATAGACCAATAATCAGATTTAGCATAAATAAACTCTCTATCAACGCAGATCTAACTATGAAAAAATTATCTCAAGATAAAATCCATCCTAAATAAGAAATTTGTTAATTCAAGAGAGCCATGCACAATAGTGGAGATGTCTTTCTTTCATTCATGTATATCAGCCCTGACCACATACTGAATTTTATGCTTGATTCATCCATGCCACTCAACTCAGATGGCTTAACATGTGTCACCATGCACTCATCAATCAATCATAAGCAAAAATTTGAATAGGCATTTGTTCTATTCATATTTGGACCATATTGCATTGGTCACAAAAGAAAAGTAGGCATAAGTTGCCCTCACAAGAAATCAGTACAATATTGCAAAATATTGTACAAAATAAGCAAATTATCACATTACATCCACAGTAATCCACATGCATCCGTTCATTTGCATATCTTCATTTGCAATAACCCATTCTTATCTTATTCTCTTGGATTTTAATCAATGTTGTATGGTCACGATTTGAACGACTACATACTTTTGATTGGATCCTTCTTCTCTCTTCTTCTCCTGGATTCCAATCAATGTTGTATGGTCACACTTCGAGTGACTACATACCTTTGATTAGATCTTTCTTCTCTCTTCTTCTCATGGCTTCCAATCAATGTTGTATGGTCACGCTTCGAGTGGATACATACCTTTTATTGGATCCTTCTTCTTCCTTCTTCTTCTGGCTTCCAATCAATGTTGTACGGTCATGATTTGAGTGGCTACATACCTTCAATTGGATTATTCTTCTCCCCTTATATTCTCCTCTAGTTTACATACGCTTCACTACTTTCTCACATCATATTTTTGCACTAAAATTGTGTTCCACACAACATAATACAAAAAGAGGTAAATGTAGACATCTAAAAGTTACACATGCTCATTCTTACATATTCATTGATCTACATAGACACTTGTAGGCTCACATAGGCCTTTTTAGACCACTATAGTCATATGTAGGTTACCTTAGTTACTCGTAGACTCCAAACGTATGAAAACTAAGCAAAACACGCCCACAATGCCCTCTTCCCTCTAAGAGGCCATCTACTAGCTCCCTAAGGCTACTTAAGCCCTCCCCTAAACACAATTAGGACCCCATGGGACCATTCCCCACTAAAAATCCTAATTAGCCTAATCAACATTCTAATTCATCATTGAATTTCACTTAAATGTACTTTTTCCCTTAAGTGAGTTTAATTAGGATTCTAAGCCAAATTAACCCTAAGCACACCCTCACATATGTGTGCACCATGATTTAGTTAGGATATTTTTATAAAATTTAACTAAACCCTAACCTAACCTAGGATTTAGCTAATCCTAGCTAACCCTAACTCTTCCTCACACATGTGTGAGGATGAGATATTCCTTTTGGGGTATGTGGGCTTGCCACCTCCCCAAAACCCTAACCTAATCTCACTACGGATTGACTCTACAGTTTGGTTAACTTAACCACCACCCTGACCTTAGACTTTCCTATAAATAGAGGGTTTCACCCCTCATTTTATGAATGGTCAATATATGTTAGATTATATTACATTATTTGATATATAAAATTTCAAGAGTCTTTTAGATAGGTGTCAAGGCAAGAAGACCAAAGGTCATTTTGTAAGGTTGTATTATGGACACAAAGCTCCATAATAGATTTGTACTAGTTATTTATGTAATTGAATTCTATATATTATATTGTCTTCTAAATATGTAGGCTCACATAGGCCATCGTAGGCTATTGTAGTCATCTGTAGGCTACCTTAGTCACCTGTAGACTCCAAACCTACAAAAACTAAGCAAAACAAACCCAAAATGCCCTCTTCCCACTAGGAGGCCATCTACTAGCTCCCTAAGGCTACTTAAGCCCTCCCCTACACCTAATTAGGATCCCATGGGATCATTCCCCACTAAAAATCCTAATTAGGCTAATCAATTTTTTTTTCATCATTAAATTTCACTTAAATGCACTTTTCCCTTAAGTGAGTTTAATTAGGGTTCTCAGCCAAATTAGCCCTAAGCACACCCTCACACATGTGTGCACCATGATTTATTTAGGATATTTTTAGAAACCCTAACTAAATCCTAATCTAACCTAGGAATTAGCTAACCCTAGATAACCCTAAATCTTCCTCACACATGTGTCAGGATGAAATATTCCTTTTGGGGCATGTGGGCTTGCCACCTCCCCAAAACCCTAACCTAACATCACTAGGGACTGAATCTAAGGTTTGGTTCACTTAAACACCACCTTGAACTTAGCCTTTCCTATAAATAGAGGGGTTCATCCCTCATTTTACCTCTCTCTCATTTTAGTCACCTTACAAAAAATCTAAAAAATCATACTAGAGTCACATCTAATAGTTCCAGACCATGCAAACATCATAATAGCATCTTAGGAGCCCATCTGGATAAAGGATATTCACCAGAAAGTACTTGCAAACCAATTCATCCAACACCCTACAAATTTGGGTTCCAATTCATAGTCCACCCTAAAAATTAACCCTACAATGGATCTACACCAACAAAATTAGCAGGTATCATTTCTTTTATGTTTTAGAAACATTCGCTTTTAGTTTTCATCATTTTTCATGTTACTTTTTATGTCGTATGTGTCTTTATGAATATGGGGCTTGACTAAGGTAAGCCCCCAAACTTAATAATCATCTTTTGTAGGTCTTAGGATCAGGTACAAAAGAAACCACACCAACAAAAACCACCAGTGGCCCACATATATAGAAGCCCAACTTCATCGAGGAACACTTAAAGACATCATCAGGATGTTGTGTATTTTGTAAAGAAAATAGAGACCTTAATATTTGTAACCTATGAAGCATTCCTTTACGAAATAAAAGTAGTATATTTTAGTAGTTTGTATTGTGTTGAATTACTTGATAAAATGAATGTCTCTTTTTGTTAGTTTCATTATCTAATGTTATATTTTTTTAAGGGTAAAGGATCCTTATTAAGACATTATGCATGTTGCATTTATAATATGTTGTTAGTTTATTAGACATTATGTATGTAGTAGGATGTCTTAAACATGACCAGTCAATCAAAAGAGAGTAATTTGGAAAGAGATCATAACCTAAATGAAAATTGTCATGTCTAAGTTCTTGATATGTATTAAGTGTTTGAATACATGCACATATATAATAAATATTTTAAATTATTACATATAAGGACTAGGTTGTGTCATAGAAATCTTATGTGTGGTACTTATAATTATAAGATAGGATTTTAATTTCTTATTTAAATGACTAGATACCAATAGAATTATTTATAGTGTAAATAAGAAATGTAAATAATACAAGCAAAATAAGCCTCTCTTGAAAATAGATGATATGTAGAGTCTCACTCTTCAAAATTATGCTTACGAATACTTATAACGGAGTAAAGCTTCTTAAAATGGTCATAACTCTTTTTTTCAAAGTAAATCACATTGATTTTTGATGTTTTTATGAATGGTCAATATATGTTAGAGTATATTACATTATTTGATATATGAAAATTTCAAGAGTCTTTTAGATAGGTGTCAAGGCAAGAAGACCAAAGGTCATTTTGTAAGGTTGTATTATGGACACAAAGCTCCATAATAGATTTTTACTAGTTCTTCATGTAATTGAATTCTATAGATTATATTGTCTTCTAAATATGTAGGCTCACATAGGCCATTGTAGGCCACTGTAGTCATTTGTAGGTTACCTTAGTCACTCGTAAACTCCAAACCTATGAAACTAAGCAAAACACGCCCAAAATTCCCTCTTCCCACTAGGAGGCCATCTACTAGCTCCCTAAGGCTAATTAAGCCTTCCCCTATGTACAATTAGGACCCCATGGGACCATTCCCCACTAAAAATCCTAATTAGCCTAATAAACATTCTAATTCATCATTAAATTTCACTTAAATGCGCTTTTTCCCTTAAGTGAGTTTAATTAGGGTTCTAAGCCAAATTAGCCCTAAGCACACCCTCACACATGTGTGCACCATGATTTAGTTAGCATATTTTTAGAAAAACTAACTAAACCCTAACCAAACCTAGGACTTAGCTAATCCTAGATAACCCTAACTCTTCCTCACATGTGTGAGGAAGAGTTATTCCTTTTGGGGCATGTGGGCTTACCACCTTCCCAAAATACTAACCTAATCTCACTAATGACTGAATCTAAGGTTTGGTTAACTTAACCACCACCCTAACATTAGCCTTTCCTATAAATAGAGGGTTTCACCCCTCATTTTACCTCTCTCTCCTTTGAGTCACCTAATATTTGTAACCTATGAAGCATTTATTTATGAAATAAAAGCAATACTTCTGAGTAGTTTGTATTGTGTTAAATTACTTGATCAAATGATTGTTTCTTTTTTTTAGTTTCATTATATAATGTTATATTTTTTTAAGGGAAAAGGATCCCGATTAAGCCATTGGTATGCATGTTGTATTTACAATATGTTGTTGGTTTATTAGACATTATGTATGTAGTAGGATGTCTTAAACATGGCCAATCAGTCAAAAGAGAGTATTTCCATATATGTAATTTAGAAAGAGATCATAACCTAAATGAAAATGATAATGTCTAAGTGCTT
Source organism: Wollemia nobilis (assembly GCA_028583015.1). Taxonomy (NCBI): domain Eukaryota; kingdom Viridiplantae; phylum Streptophyta; class Pinopsida; order Araucariales; family Araucariaceae; genus Wollemia; species Wollemia nobilis. The sequence continues at coordinate 9,320,875 of JAQPPZ010004842.1, forward strand.
GATATGTATTAAGTGTTTGAATACATACACATATATAATAAATGTTTTAAATTAATACAGATTAGGACTATGTTTTTTCATAGCAATATTATGTGTGGTACTTATAATTTTAAGATAGGATTTTAATTTCTTATTTAAATGACTAGATACAAATATAATTATTTATAGTGTAAATAAGAACTATAAATAATACAAGCAATATAAGCCTCTCTTGAAAATAGATGATATGTAGAGTCCCACTCTTCAATATTATGCTTAGGAATACTTATAATGGAGTAAAGCTTCTTAGAATGGTCATAATTCCTTTTTTGCAAAGTAAATCACATTGATTTTTGATGTTTTTATGAATGGTCAATAAATGTTAGAGCATATTACATTATTTGATATATGAAAATTTCAAGAGTCTTTTAGATAGGTGTCAAGGCAAGAAGACCAAAGGTCATTTTGTAAGATTGTATTAAGGACACAAAGCTCCAAAATAGATTTGTACTAGTTCTTCATGTAATTGAAGTCTATAGATTATATTGTCTTCTAAATATGTAGGCTCACATAGGCCATCGTAGGCCACTATAGTCATCTATAGGCTACCTTAGTCACTCGTAGACTCCAAAACTATGAAAACTAAGAAAAACAAACCCAAAATACCCTCTTCCCATTAGGAGGCCATCTACTAGCTCCCTAAAGCTACTTAGGCACTCCCCTACACCCAATTAGGACCCCATGGGATCATTCCTCACTAAAAATACTAATTAGGCTAATCAACATTCTATTTCATCATTGAATTTCACTTAAATGCACTTTTTCCCTTAAGTGAGTTTAATTAGGGTTCTAAGCAAAATTAGCCCTAAGCACACCCTCACACATGTGTGTACCATGATTTAGTTAGGATATTTTTAGAAACCCTAACTAAACCCTAACCTAACCTAGGACTCAGCTAACCATATCTAAACCTTACTCTTCCTCACACATGTGTGAGGATGAGATATTCCTTTTGGGGCATGTGGGATTAACACCTCCCCAAAACCCTAACCTAACCTTACTAGGGATTGAATCTAAGGTTTGGTTCACTTAACCACCCCCCTTAACCTTAATATTTCCTATAAATATAGGGTTTCACCCCTCATTTTACCTATCTCATTTTAGTAACCTTGCAAAAACTCTAAAAAATCATACTATAGTTGAATATAACAATTCTAGACCATGCAAACAACATCATAGCATATTAGGAGCCCATCCAAACAAAGTATATCCACCAGAAAGCACTTGCAAACCAATTCACCCCCCACCCTACGAATATGGTTTCCAATTCGTAGGCCATGTAAATTCACCCTACAGTGGATCTACACAAACAAAATCAGCAGGTATCATTTCTTTTATGTTTTAACAACATTCTCTTTTAGTTTTCATATTTTTTCATGTTGTTATTTATGTTAGATTTGTATTTATGACTATGGGGCTTGACTAAGGCAAGACCCCAAACTTACTAATATTATTTTGTAGGTCTCAAGATTAGGTACAAAAGAAACCACACCAGTAAAAACCATCGGTGGCCCACGTACATAGAAGCCCACCTTCATTGAGGAACTCTTAAAGACATCATCAAGATGTTGTGTATTTTGTAAAGAAAATAGGGACATTAATCTTTGTAACCTATGAATCATTCCTTTACAAAATAAAAGCAGTACTTATGTGTAGTTTGTATTGTGGTGAATTACTTGATAAAATAAATGTTTCTTTGTGTTATTTTTTTATCTAAAGTTATATTTTTTAAGGGCAAAGGATCCCAATTAAGCCATTGGTATGCATGTTGCATTTACAATATGTTGTTATTTTATTAGACATTATGTATGTAGTAGGATGTCTTAAACATGGCCAATCAGTCAAAAGAGAGTGTTTCCATATATGTAATTTGGAAAGAGATAATAACCTAAATGAAAATGGTCACGTCTAAGTTCTTTATATGTATTAAGTTTTTGAATACATGCACATATATAATAAATATTTTAAATTCTTACATATAAGGACTATGTTTTGTCATAGTAATCTTATGTGTGGTACTTATAATTTTAATATAGGGTTTTAATTTCTTATTTAAATGACTAGATATAAATAGAATTATTTATAGTGTAAATAAGAACTGTAAATAATACAAGAAAAATAAGCCTCTCTTGAAAATGGATGATATGTAGAGTCCCACTCTTAAAAATTATGCTTAAGAATACTTATAATGGAGTAAAGCTTCTTAGAATGGTCATAATTATTTTTATGCAAACTAAATCACATTTATTTTTGATATTTTTATGAATGGTCAATATATATTAGAGTATATTACATTATTTGATACATGAAAATTTCAAGAGTTTTTTAGATAGGTGTCAAGACAAGAAGACCAAAGGTCATTTTGTAAGGTTGTATTATGGACACAAAGATCCATAATAGATTTGTACTAGTTCTTCATGTAATTTAATTCTATAGATTATATTTTCTTCTAAATATGTAGGCTTGCATAGGACATTATAGGCCACTGTAGTCATCTATAGGCTACCGTAGTCACTCATAGACTCCAAAATTATGAAAATTAAGCAAAACATGCCCAAAATGTCCTCTTCCCAATGGGAGGCCATATACTAGCTCCCTAAGTCTACTTAAGCCCTCCCCTATACCCAATTAGGACCCCATGGGACCATTCCCCACTAAAAATCCTAATTAGGCTAATCAACATTCTAATTCATCATTGAATTTCACTTAAATTCACTTTTTCCCTTAAGTGAGTTTAATTAGGGTTCTAACCCAAATTAGCCCTAAGCAAACCCTCACATATGTGTTCAACATGATTTAGTTAGAATATTTTTAGAAACCCTAATTAAACCCTAACCTAACCTAGGACTTAGCTAACCTTAGCTAACCCTAACTCTTCCTCACACATGTGTGAGGATGAGATATTTCTTTTGGGGCATGTGGGCTTGTAACCTCCCCAAAAATCTAACCTAACCTCACTAGGGACTGACTTTAAGTTTTTTTTCACTTAACCACCCCACCTGGCCTTAGCATTCCCTATAAATAGAGGGTTTCACCCCTCATTTTACCTCTCTCTCATTTCAATCACCTTACAAAAACTCTATAAAATCATACCATAGTCGCATCTAACAATTCTAGATCATGAAAACAACATCATAGCATCTTAGAATCACATCCAGACAAAGGATCTCCACCAAAAAGTACTTACAAACCTTTTTATCCCCCACCCTATGAATCCGGATTCCAATTCGTCAGCCACATTACGAATTCACCCTATAGTGGATCTACACCAAAAAAAATAGTAGGTATCATTTATTTTATGTTTGAGTAGCATTCCATTTTAGTTTTCATCATTTTTCATTTTACTTTTATTTTGGATTTGTCTTTATCACTATGGGGCTTGACTGAGGCAAGCCCCCAAACTTACTAATCATCTTTTGTAGGTCTCAAGATCAGGTATAGAAGAAACCACACCAGCAAAAACCACTAGTGGCTCGCGTACATAGAATCCCACCTTCATCAAGAAAATCTTAAAGGCATCATCAGGATGTTGTGTATTTTGTAAAGAAAATAGGGACATTAATCTTTGTAACCTATGAAGCATCCCTTTACGAAATAAAAGTAATACTTCTGAGTAGTTTGTATTGTGTTGAATTACTTGATCAAATGAATGTCTCTTTTTATTAGTTTCATTATCTAATGTTATATTTTTTTAAGGCAAAGGATCCCAATTAAGCCATTGGTATGCATGTTGCATTTATAATATGTTGTTGGTTTATTAGACATTATGTATGTAGTAGGATGTCTTAAACATGGCCAGTCAATCAAAAGAGATTATTTCCATATATGTAATTTGGAAAGAGATCATAACCTAAATCAAAATGGTCATGTCTAAGTTCTTGATATGTATTAAGTGTTTAAATACATGCACATATATAAAAAATGTTTTAAATTTTTACATATAAGGACTATGTTTTGTCATAGCAATCTTATGTGTGGTACTTATAATTTTAATATAGGATTTTAATTTCTTATTTAAATGACTAGATACAAATAGAATTATTACAGTGTAAATAAGAACTGTAAATAATACAAGCAAAATAAGCCTCTCTTGAAATTAGATGATATGTAGAGTCCCACTCTTCAAAATTATGCTTAGGAATACTTATAATGTAGTAAAGCTTCTTAGAATGGTCATAATTTTTTTTTTGCAAAGTAAATCACATTATTTTTTGATGTTTTATGAATGGTCAATATATGTTAGATTTTATTACATTATTTGATACATGAAAAATTCAAGAGTCATTTATATATGTGTCAAGGAAATAATACCAAAGGTCATTTTGTAAGGTTGTATTATGGACACAAAGCTCCATAATAGATTTGTACTAGTCCTTCATGTAATTGAATTCTATAGATTATATTGTCTTCTAAATATGTAAGTTTTATTTCTTGATATTATTATATTGTAGCCATCATATATTTGATCTTGTGGAATTTATATTGTGATTTTACATTAATATTAAGGCATCAAAAACCATCAATGGTATCAAAGCTACAAGCAAGAAGTTTCTTACACAAATTATTTTTTGTTTAGATGCATATGAATGTTTTTCTAGAGTAACAAAATTAGTTTAGAGATATAGAGATCTTGATAAAGGAAAATTGTAGAGATACAAATCATATTGATATTGATAGTGGAGGAAGAAGACCCTTGAAAAAAGAGGTCGAAAGGAGACCTCAAATAAAGAGTTCTATAAAGGAAAAGACCCTTATACAAAAGATAATGGAGGTCTAAATAATTTGAGAATTAGATTATTGAAAGGAAAGTTACATTTAGAACAAATAGGAATGGAGAAAGCACTCAAGAAGAATTTTTAGTATAGTGTATGTTAGCAAAAGAAGAAGCACTTGGAAGTTTAAATTGTTTGGAGAAGATATATTGCTTGTTGAAGTATGTCTACTACAGTGAAAAAGAAGCATAAAATATAAAGTAAAATATGAAAAGAAAATCTTGGAAGAAAGTGCAGTAAAGATTGAAGCAAAGTTTGGTATTGGTGCATGCAAAGGCTAACACACAACCAATAAAATAATGGGATAATATTTGAACATTTGAATAACCATTGAAGGACATAATAGTGAATTAAGCAACCAACATAGAACTATACCAACAACACATGAGCAGAGCAACAAATTGTAGAGTGTAGAAGCTTGAAGTCATCCAAGGTGCTAACAAAGCACTCATAGGAAGTTTAAATAAGCACTAACAGAAAGCCTATAAAATTATGCTATAAGGAGAAAATCCAAGGATTATAACCATATATAGAAGCTATATACATGTAGAAGGATAGCCTTCAAAATCTAATGTAAGCAACTTTCAAGGATAGAACGACTAAGAAGAGATCTATAGAAGAAAAAAAAATTTAAAGTAAGAGTGATATTTGGCCAGAGAAGAAACCATCAATATTTTAGAAAAATTAACAATCAACCGCACCAGGATAAGAGAGCATAGAGAATTCTAAACGATGCCTAGAAAAGTTTCTTGAGGAAGAAAGTGAAAATCTAAAGGTTTTCAAATTATGAAAGTCTTGGAGCATTTAGGAAATCTAAAATGCATAAGTGTAACTTTTTTGGATTGTTATTTGATAATTGTAAATGTTTGAAAGCCAACCACAAAATGTTGTAAATTATAATGCCTTTCATGTAGTGTTCAAGTGTATAAATTAAAAGTGTTCAAGGTAGCAACAAAAAGACCGAAGTAAGAGCAACAGTACGAAGACCTAGAAAAAAGTGGTAGCATAGAGACCAAAGTTAGAGTAGAAATGTGAAGAATAAAGGTAGAATGATAGTGTAAGCAATAGTCAGGGTGACAAAATGCAAAGTGAATAGGCACAAATAGTGGTATGTTTTGAAATTTTGAATATTTTCTAAGGTTTACATTTAATTTTTTTTTTGGAGTTATAAGGTTTTGAGGTTATTATATTTAATTGTGTATTAAATAATTAATTTACTTGAGATAAGTTACTATTAGAGGGATAAGTAGGACTGAGATAAAATATTTTAGGAGTTATAAGGTTATTGATTATTTAAAATTTTTAATTAAAGTTTGAAGTGATAAGAAATAGATTTTTTTTAAGTTTATATAGTTTGATTTTATTTTCTAATAACTTTGGAAAAGAAGTATTTGCCAATTTACTTATTTAGGATCCAAAAGGAGTTCAACATCAAACATAGAAAATTTAAATTTTCAAATCCTATTAGGAAGATATAAGGATCACAACTCTAAAAAGTCATCATGGATTATTGGTACATATATTATGGAGCTAGTAGGCATATGACTAGAAACAAACAATGGTTTAATACATTTCATGAAAAATATGAGAAACCAGTTGCTATAGAAAATAGTAAGACTTATGAATTCAAAGGAGTAGGAGATGTTTTAGTCAATATAATAGATGGAAAAGGAATAATTAATAATGTGTTATATGTTCCAGGATTGACTACTAATCTTCTTTCAATTTCTTAGCTTATGGATCAAAACATGGCAGTAGAATTTAAAGTTATCAATGGAAGAAAATAATGTCATATTATCAAACAAGGAAAAATGATAGCTTCAAGATCTTATAAATATAGTTTGTTTATTCTAGATACAATCACAAATTTGGCTCTTTCAGTAGGAATGTATGAGATAAGAGAACTTTTGCATAAACGACCAGGACATACTAGTGCATCATCAGTAAATAAAATGGTTAAATATCAAATGGTAGAAGGGTTACCAAAAATATCTTGGGAATCTATAGTATGTCTAGAATGTTTTGCAGGAAAACAACATAAAAAACCTTTTGAAATTTGTCAACATAGAGCTAAAAAACCATTGGAATTAATATATACAGATTTATGTGGTCCAATGAATATTACTAGTATTGGAGGACATAAATATTTTCAATTATTTGTTGATGATTACTATAGAAAAATGTGGGTATACTTTATGAAATACAAATATGAAGCATTTGGTTGTTTCAAATAATTCAAGCTTCTAGTTGAAAAAGAATCAGGGAAAAATATCAAAACTCTTCAATCATACAAAGGAGGTGAATTTTTGTCAAAAGAGTTCAATTTATTTCTAGAAGAAAATGGAATACATAGACAACTTACTACAACATATTCACCACAACAAAATGGTATTGTAGAAAGAAGAAATATTTCTACCATGGAAATGGTGAGATGTATGATAAAAGAAGCCCATTTTGATCATCAATATCAAATAGAGGTAGTTAAAATAATAGTATATTTATAAAATAGATTACCTACAAGAATACTTAAGAATGTTACACTAAAATAAGTATGGTCAGGACAAAAACCAATTTTAGAGAGATTAAGAATTTTTGGATGTAAGACCTATATGCATATTCCAAAATAGAAAAGAAAAAAACTAGATGAAAAGACTATGTATGGTATATTTCTTGATTACGATGATGAATCTATAGGATATATAACAATTGATCCAATAAAAAAGAAAATATATATAAGTAGAGACATAGTTTTTGATGAAACATTTAAGGATGGCATTATATAAAAAAAAGCCAATTCAAAAGTTCTTTTGAATTTTTTAGAAGAAAATTCATCAAATGAAGATACATAATCAGAATCACAAGATGAGTGAAAGTATAAAAAAATCTAAAATTTCACAAAAAAAGGAACCTATATGGCTTAGAAATACACTTAGAGATTCAAATCTTAAGCAAATACCAAATATTACTACTACAAGACCTCAAACTCATAGTCTAACTAGAATAAATAGAGGATTGTTAAGCACCATGAAAAAACCTACAACAACACTCCAACCTTTGAATCATCCAAAATAGGAGGTAATGGAATCAGAATACATATCATTACTAAAAAATAAGACATGGGATCTAGTAGAGATACCCCTAGGAAATAAAATAGTTGGTTGTAAATAAGGCTTTATTAGTAGAAAAAGGATATATAAAAATATAAAGGATTGATTATGAAGAAAATTTTGCACCAATAGCAAGGATGACTACTATCAGAATAATTTATGCTTTGAAAAAACGTCATGTATGGAAAATTCATCAGATGGATGTAAAAAGTGTATTTCTTAATGGTTATCTAGAGGAATAAGTTTATATGTCACAACCAAAAGGATTTGTAATTAAAGGACAAGAACACAAAGTTTGCAAACTAAACAAATCTCTATATGGTCTAAAGAAAGATCCAAGAGCATGGTATATAAAAATCAATAATCATTTATTATAGTAGCATGATTTTAAGAGAAGTTTTCAAATCCAAATATTTATACAAAATATATTGGAAATGATATAATACTACTTATAGTATATGTTGATGATATAGTGATAATAGGGAGTTCAAAGAATATGATAAATGAAGTAAAAAAGGATCTTGAAAAATATTTATTTGTGGCTTATGCATTACTGTCGGTTTGGAAATTCATCAAAATGAAGATAATATTATAATAACATAGAAAAAATATGTAAAATAATTTCTTGAGTAATACAAAATGAACAATTACAAACCTAAAGATATACCTATGTAACAAGGACTAAAGGTATCCAAATATGCTGAAACATCTTTTGTTTCAGCAACAACTTAACGAAAATTGATTGGAAGTCTTTTATATTTAACTAATACATGACTAGATATTATTTTTGTTGTCAACTATATATCAAGATTTATGCAAGAACCTAGTCAAAGTCATTGGAAAGCTACAAAAATAGTATTATAATATATCAATAGAACTACAAAATATGGATTAACATATAGAAATAATGATAAGTATTTTTTTCTAAAAGGATATTCAGATTTTGATTATGCAAGTTGTATTGATGATAGAAAATCCATATCAAGATACATTTTTATTTTTTTATCTTGGTTCAAGACCAATATCATGGTATAGAAAAAAGCAATATGTAGTAGTACTCTCATATACTGAAGCAGAGTATCAAGTAGAAAAGGATGCATTTTGTGAGACATTATGGTTATAATATATATTGTCAGATATGGGAATCAAAAGGACTCCAATAATAATAAATTGTGATAATAAAAGTGTATTGTATTTGATTAAAAATACAATTGTACATGAATGAACCAAACATATTGAAGCACAATGTTATTTTATCATAGATAATTTTCAAATTCATCATATCAAGTTGAAACATATTCCTACAAAAGAACAAATTGCAATTTTTTTTAAATGGCTCTAGGTAGAAACAAGTTTTATATATTCATAGATCATATATGTAAATCAAGATAAATTCACATAAAATATTGTAATATGGGGGATTTTAGAGTATATTACATTATTTGATATATAAGCAGTTCAATATTCTTTTAGATAGGTGTCAAGTCAGGAAGACCAAAGGTCATTTAATAAGGTTATATTATGGACACAAAGCTCCATAATATATTTTTACTAGTTCTTCATGTAATTGAATTCTATAGATTATATTTTCTCCTAAATATGTAAGTTTTATTTTTTGATCTTATTATATTGTAGCCATCATATATTTGATCTTGTGGAATTTATATTGTGAGTTTACATTAATATTAAGGCTTCAAAAGCCATCAATATAAGACTACTGGTTGGAGGATACTTGTGATGGTCACCATGTTTATGGGGCCCTTACATCCTAAAAAGCTCCTTGATAATATTTATTCTAATGTCATTTTGTTTATGGAAGTGGTGACATGTTTTTGTCATATTAATATGATATATCATGCGTTACCTTGTTGGTTGAGAAAGGGTGATATGATTTACCTACGATACCTATGCTTTAGGATATATTTTTCAATGAGCATTTGTTTGACTAGATATGAATAAAATTATTTGTGATGTAAATAAGATATACAAATCATATAAGGATAAGTGATACATGACATGAAGAGCTATTGGTTTAGGACTATTTAAGCAAAGTAAACTTATAATACTAATACAAATAATTTTACAATACCACTTGGTATTTCACTATTTATTTGATGATTTATATGTGCACCTCTTTTACCATATGTATAAAAGAATATAGTACCAAACTACACTATGTACACTCCATGATAATTTACATATATCTAAGTTTTAAGTATTTTATTCCATGATATACATCTATATGATTAATAACATTGCATGATATGGAAAAACTTACATGATCAAAACTATAATTTAGTATTGCTTAATGTATGTTAGGATCCTCAATCCTAAAATTATTAGTTAGTATTATTAATCATTTAATTATTATATTATTAACTTATAAAGTGAACCATCACAACCCTTCATAACGTGAACCATCACGTCTCTTCATACGTGAACCATCATGTCTCTTCACCAACGTAGCTTTAGGATATATATATATATATATATATATATATATATATATATATATATATATATATATATATATATATATATATATATATATATATATTAGGTTGGCCATCCATATCAAATCATCCAATAAGAAGAATAATAAGCATAGATTCTAAGGAGGGAGCCCCCTATAGTGGCAAAGCAATTACAAGGGAGCCCCCTTTGAGTGGCCTGTGATTACATTTACATTAATTTGTTAATAATTTTATAGTAAGACCTTGGGGTCTTACCATTTGGTATCAGATCCATGTGGGACCCAACCATGTGGGAATTGCTCAAAGATCTTCATCAAATCACTTCGTACATGAGTATCAAACTTGGTTTGAGGATATCACCAAACACAACACAATATTGGATGAATCAATTCTCATAAATGGCTTCATTAGGGTATTAAAAGAGGAAATTATAATGGAGGTGACAAGGTTCAATCCCTATACCATGATGTAGACCTATGGATTGGAAAAATTAGCTAAAGATAAAATCAATGCACAACAACTATTAGGGAAACCACTTATGGAAAAATCATCGACCACTTACATCGCTCCCAAACCTATGCATAATGGAAGGGCACAAAGAACTTACACAACCCCAAAATCTAATCAAAATTTACAAATTAAACATCTTAGCTTTGAAGAGATGAAGGAACGACGAGCAAAAGGACTCTGTGATAATTGTGATGAACAATTTGGACCCCATCATAAATGTGCTACACTAACATTGTATTTATTGAAGGAAGTTGATCCCTGTCTCTCCATAGAGAAAGCATATGAGGTAGTTGTGTCCGAAGCGACCAATGCACCTACTCACCGCAATGAAGACAATGAGGTCGATGTGTAAGAAGTTATTGATGTACCAAGAAAGAATGAAGTAGACATACCCAATGTGATCAATGCCTACACATACCTTCCTCAACAATAGTAAGTTATTGCCATATGACCAAACCTATTTGGAACCAACGCAGAGTGACTACACACTCCTTATCCGTTGGCTCTACCAAGGAACCAAAAAAGGATATGAAATCATTACCATCACTTTTGATGCATCATTCTGAAGTATTTGAGGAACCCCAAGGGTTGCCCTCCCATCATCATCATGATTTTCCTAAGGGAGATTCTACTATTGTTCTTGGAAACCCCCTGCTAATGCTTCATCCTTCTCGATATCCCTGCCTATGAAAGGATGCCATTAAAAGAGTCCAATAACTTACACAAATCCTTCTTGGAAAACAAAGGACAAAGCTTCTTGCTTTGAGCTTTGAGGAAAAAGATATTTTTAAGGAGGGTGGCATGTTAGGATCCTCAATACTAACATTATTAGTTAGTATTATTAATCATTTAATTATTATATTATTAAATTATAAAGTGAACCATCACAACCCTTCATAACGTGAACCATCATGTCTCTTCATACGTGAACCATCATGTCTCTTCACCAACGTAGCTTTAGGGTAGATATATATATATATATTAGGTTGGCCATCCATATCAAATCATCCAAGAAGAAGAATAATAAGCATAGATTCTAAGGAGGGAGCCCCATATAGTGGCAAAGCGATTACAAGGGAGCCCCCTTTGAGTGGCCTGCGATTACATTTACATTAATTTGTTAATAATTTTATAGTAAGACCTTGGGGTCTTACCAATGTCATAAATTTAGAATCTCAATATACACTATCTCAAAGCACCTCTATAGAAATAAGAGTCAATAATAACTTGGGGCCACACTCAATCTTATACTATGATCATTGTATATTTATCTATGGGAACATGAGCACCTTGTAAGGTTACATATTTGTATAGCTATTTTTTATCCAATGGATAATTTTAACCTTTATGATAGGTAACTTGTATTGGTTGGTATTTATACCTCCACTGATTAAAGCATTTCTAATTGATTGGATATGAGTAGTGATGTTATTAGTGTGTAAGGATACCTTTCATATTTATGTTATTATTCAATATGATATACTATTCCTTATTGAATAATATGTTTGATTGTATTTTTTCTTCATTTATTATAAGATTGAACATGGTATGAGAGCATGTAACAATGTTCACTACATAATCTAAAATTTTGGTTGTTTAATTTTGTATAGTGATTCCAAAATAGACGTGTTTAAAATACATAGTCATCTAGCGAATTGGTTTCATTAACATAGTATTTTTAAGGATTTTATAAAACCCTAGTTGGAGCTTTGATCATGATGATTTTTTATTGTGCCCTTGTAAACTACAATAGCTATGGAGGAATAAATCAAAATAAACATTCACTAATAGGTTATATATTCATCCTTTTTCTCTTAGATATTCAATGTATTTAATTTATTTGTTGTAATGGATTGTTCCAATAAAATTATATCCATTGATAGAATGGCTATATGGTATGATAAAAATTTGTATTTTTAGGATATTTTTAAAACACAAATTGGATACACACATATATCTATCTATCTATCTATACATACATACATACATACATACATACATACATACTATATATATATATATATATATATATATATATATATATATATATATATATATATATATATATATATATATATATATATATATATATATATATATATATATATACCTTCAATCTACTAGATATTTTGCATTGAAATGGTATAGATGAGATTATAGATATTTTTCCATCCTTAAAATAAAGTAAGGTTTTGAGTATTGGTATATCGCCATTTGTTTCCAATGAAATTAATTCCAAATTCCAATACACTATGTAGAAATTTAGGTATCAACAATAGAAAAAAAGTATCTCATAGGTTTTGCAACTCTAATAGGGACTAGAAAAGAGAAGTATTGTTGAAAAAATAAAATATATAAGATGGCTACACAAGGAAAACTATGAGTGACATGGATCATGAACAAGTAATTTTTACCTCTACATAAAAAATATTGGGATCTTAATCAACATACTATTGTATTTTGTCATAAGAAGCATTATTTCCATGGTTATTTTCTTTCTCTTTCCTCATTACTTTGACAATCGAAATTTGAGTTTAATTAAGAATTCTTTGGTTCCATTACATGTTATCATAATTTGGACAACTTATATAAGGTGTTCTTGATAAATTCCATGTGAATAGACATAAGAGCAAAAGGTGCAAGTTTGATGGTATACATCATGGTTATCACTTGTTTTGGAGGATATATTTTTTATTTTTTTACTTAGCATGGTGAGTTTTTGTCATGGTTTTGAATGCAAAACTAAGGTTCTTGGCATGTTGAGGTTAGAGGTTTGATCTCATTCAATGTATTTTTCACTAGTTGGTTAAATTGGAAAATTTTCACTCATGTTTTTTGTTTGCCTCAGTATGATTCATTGGTATCTTGGTCATTTGAATTATTTAAACATTAAAAATACAAATTTTATTGGTTTTAGTCTTGAGGAATCTTAATTTAATTGATCACTAATGGTTTATTTGTGTGTGGGAAATATAGACAACAATATAAGAACCATATGGGCGTATTAGCTATTTGGGAAAAAATTAGGTACCCACAATATCAAAGTCTAAAGTTTTATAAATAGTTTTTATTAAAAAAAGGAAAATTTATAAAGGGAATACTTGACTAATATATAAGCATTTGGATCCCATTTTTCCTTAATTATATAATTGTTTTATATTTTTGCATTTGTGTTAGTCATCTTCTCTTATTTTACCAGTAAAACATGAAAATTGTATAAGAACCTTATCAACCAAATTATAGTGAGATAAAATTAGCTTCCACTTTATGGCTTGTAATTGGTCTATCAGTTAGAGTTTTCTTAGCACATGGTTGCATGAGAACCATTGGACATAAATTTAAATTTTAGATTATGGTTATTTTGGAAATATTTTTTATTATAAAAAACTAAACTTCTATATGGAATAAATTACTCATATAAAAACATTTGGATCATTTTTTTCTCAAATTACAGTGTTTTTCAATCTTTTTACATTAATGTTAGTGGTTCTATATTATTTTATGAGTAAAAAATAAAATTTTATAGAAAATATATGGAGCATATACTATAGATGCCCATGCTTAATAGGTGAAATTATTCTTCATGAAAGATAAAGGTATAATATCTTCTCTTAAACAAATCACTATGAGGTTTTGTATCCAAGAAGCCAATTGATATATATAGATAAAAAGAATGATCACATCCAATCTAAGATGGATGAAGCTCTTGAAGTTATTGCCTTGTACATAGATAAGGAATTGGAGAATCATATTGCTAGTAATCCAAATCCTTCAATATTGTTGGATGCTTGAATCAATATGTTGTTTAACAAAATTTATGCAAGAGAAGTCAATTATTTGGAATTTGACCTTACTACCTCAAAGATGGTCACATGTAGCACTATTGAAGTGTGCATCAATTGATTTAGGAAATTGCAAGGGTGTATCTATACTACCAATAGGATGACTAAGGATCTTGTGCATTACCTCAATACATTCATCAATAATGTTTCTAAATATTATGTCAATATTACCACATTCTTAAATATACTATAACTATTATATCTATCTCATTAAGTTCCTTCATTGGATAGTATTTTTGCTTATATTACTCATCACCACACATGATTAAGGAATTAGAAGATAACTACATCATCCATTCATGATCATATAAAATAAGATCCAAAACAAGAAGCTAAGAAGCTATAGAAGAAGATGAATTCAAAATAGAAGGATATATTTATAAAAACATTTTCCAAGAAACACTCTTACGATTTTTAAGGTGGAAAAAAGTTGAATATTATAAATTTTAAACCAATAAGCCTAAGGATGATACTATGAATGGTGGATATGATGTTTATTTTTTTAATAATTAGCTTGATAATGATTATACGGACTTCATAAACAAGTGGTAATTCACTCAACAAACTGGACTTCAATTCCTTGGCATGATTGAATTATAGATTCTTTTTCAACATGTCATATAACCAAGTACCATCTTCTCTTTATTGGATATAAAAAAACGTCATATGAATAATTTATCATTTATGATAATTCTTCACAATGACATGACCCTTGGATCATCAATTTTTAGGAAAATTTAATGTTCCAAACATTGGCTTTAATATCCTTTTTATTTATTTCATTACCTGCATTAACAAAGAGATTTAATTTTATCCATATAGAAAAGTAATTAAGGATATTTATAACACATTTAAGATATTTTATTAAAGATATTGTGATGAATAAAATTAGATGTACAAACATGTTATGACCTCTTGATCCTTCCCCTCCTCTTTTTCCAAGTAGAAAGTGTTTATTAATTTAGTTGATAAGGCAAAAAATATCTAATTAATAGGTCACACCAATATTTAATACTTAAAGCAAATGAGATTACTTCATATGGTTAATTGTATTCCACATATTGAACCATATAGTAGAGTTTTTGAGCGATACATTTTGAGGAAACACCATCATGAATATTTTTTCAAAGAAAAATCTTCTCGTCCTCTTATATTTTGGATCTTATTATCAACAATATTTGTGTTCCTATCATAGTCCATTATATGTTTTTTAATAGGTATATTCTTACTTTAATTGATGTTTTTCAATATATTTATTGATTTATGCCATTAAATACAAAGATGAACATTTGAGAAATTCAATATTTTCAAAGCATGGGTTGAGTACTAAAGTGAAGTAGATGAAGTTCTTAAGAATGAATGGTGATATATACTTCTCTAGTAATGCCTTTTAAAACATCTTTATAACTCATGAGGTTACCTTATATTAGACCATCCATTAAACTTCTCAATAGAATGAAGTTGCAAAGCAAAAGATCAAATTTATTTCAAAGATCCTCCATTGTATGATGCATGCAAGTAAATGGACTCCAAAGTTTGGTATAAATATTTAGTAACTTTATAACACACAATATTAACATA
This sequence comes from Wollemia nobilis, assembly GCA_028583015.1. NCBI lineage: Eukaryota > Viridiplantae > Streptophyta > Pinopsida > Araucariales > Araucariaceae > Wollemia > Wollemia nobilis. The sequence continues at coordinate 9,337,200 of JAQPPZ010004842.1, forward strand.
AATGCATGGTATTCTAATACAAATTTAGCCTAATTTTACAACACTATTTTCGTAAAAAATGAAACATGCTCAACTTCATCAAGGCATAAGTGCTACTTTGGTTCAAAAATAGAGGAAAGTATAAGTTGATAAAACATTGTAAATGAATTATATAAAGGAATATAATATTTTTCAAAAAGTTCATATATATATATATTTAATTGTTTAAATTTTATTATAATAGTCGAAGCATGAGAATATATATTTCCATATAACATGAATATTATACAAATATTCTATGAATATATTTTCTATGCAAATAGATCTAGGCAAAGATATAATTTTCATAACCCTATTGCTAATAACTTAATTCTTATTTATTTTCAACTCAAGGAATATAGAATTTTTGATAAGATGTTGTGAGTAAATATTTTCAAGCACCAAACATCAACACATTTTTATAATTTGTATATAGAATGTAAGTAGACAAACAGATCTAGTGTATGGATGTGATTTATAGATATTTTATGTGGCTTTAATTATTTTTTCTTACCTAAAGAGTTTATTTTGCTTTTAGACATACCTTTAATAATCAATACATGAAAAAAATGTAAAAATAATAAAATTAAATAAAATATGCTTAGAATATATATTCCAATACCAATTTTTACAAAAACATTATCATAAAACTATTTTATTTAACCTACTAAAGTTGTATTAGTGATATTTATAGCATAAAATTTGATATAAATATAAATATATTAATATGTAATTGTAATAAAAGTAAAAAAATTATGTATTTTAAATATATATTCCAATATCTACCATTATAAAAATGTCTAATTCAAAATTATATGATTTGGCCTTATTTTGTGGCCTTCATAATCATATTAGTAACCTACCAACAATAAACCTAGCTCTTGCTAATGTATGTAATAATACTATGCCTTTACCTATGAGCAAGTAATCAACTTGGGTGGTCAATGATATGATACCTTTTGAGAAATAAATAGTAGAAAAAGAATTTGGTTTATATTTTCATGCATTTTGATTATTTGCATGAGATACTATTTGTAAATTGATGTTGTTATACCAAGGATAAAAGTTTGAAAAAGTGCTTATAAGCACTACTGATGTAGCCTCTAGAAAAGTGAGTATGTAAGCCTATGGGCATTCTTTGTGTAACCCTATGAGAATCACTTATGTAATTATTTGAGCATAATTTATGTCAAACTATGGGAATTTTTATGTAATCCTAAGGGCACCCTTCATGTATTCACCCTTAGTGATATTGGTTAATCCACCTTTATGGATAACCTTGATTAAAGGGTATAATATATTTTTATATTGTAATTTAACATCAAAGTCAAGTTGTATCAGCTTTGAACTAAGGTCTAAATGGGATTTTGGTACCACTATAAATACCCCTAATTAGTAATCCATTATATTAGTTTATGAGATACATGAAATATTATTGGTGCCTATGGGTACCAACCCCTAATTTATCTTATGTCATTTATTCTTACTGTATTTGTGCATTAATGCCACCTTCAAATTTATCTTGCATATTTTCTAGTTATGATAGTGATGAATGTATGTTTTAGGAAATTTCTAGAAAATATTGTTAATTTCAACATGGTATTATAGTGAAGAACAAAACTACATTACTAAAAACACAAGAGTATGGTCTTAAAATGTGAAAAAATAAGTTTGCAGGGTATCTTTAGGGATATATCTTGCTTGGAGATCTCAAATATTTTAAATTTTTAAACATTAAAATCTTTTGGGCACCAATCCCATTTTTCATCCTTAGTTGTTTCCTTCACATACATGTTCACATATGTATAATTTATCCCAATTTGTGCCCTTTATCTTCTTTAAAAGGATACATCTCCTGGTAGAACTTTGAAGTGGAGTACAATGGTAAGAACATCTATTTGTTTGGTATTGGTTATGGGTTTGAAACCTATTGGTATCATTTTTCCTTATTTTCAACTATATTATTTGCCTAAAACTAGTTATGCAATGTGGGACAAAGCTAAATATTACAATTTTTTAATCAAGAAGCCTAAAGTGGCTACTAAGAAAAGTGGATATGGTGCTTATTTTTTATTGCATAGCTTGCTAATAATTTTATGAACTTCATAGACACGTGGAAGTTCACTCAACAAATTGGAGTTTGACATATTTAGAAGAATAAATTGTAGATTCTTGATCAACATGGGTATGACTAAACACCATCATCTCTTGACTGGTTACAATAGAAAACATCATGAGTAATTTGTCATTGATGATGGTTATTCTTTGTAGGTTTTAGGATGTGGTGATGTGACCCTTGGATCCTCATATTTTGAGGAAGTATTTTATATTCCATATAATAAATTTAATATTATTTTTATTTATTTTATTACTCACAATAACAAAAATAGAGAATTTTGGCCATATAGATGGGATTAAGGATATATATATTTTAAAAAAGGAAAATATTTATTTAATTAACACAAAACTCTCTAATTAGAGAGATAAAAGTGATCAGAGCATTCTCGAAAATAGAACATGAAGATAAAAAAGTACCTCATTATTGGATTCCTCACCATCCTTGCATACCACTCCTTCCCTTTTGCTATGATTTGGTGGCAATAACTAGGAGCTATATTTATAGACTAATTCACTAGTGTGTCAGTATTTTTATTGAATTCTCATCTTACCTATTGATAGGATATTCTACCAATTATCCTACCTAGTTGTTTGATCTTGTCTTGAATAATTTTATGTTGTAAAGATCTAAAATCTTTATTTTTTGGCAAGAGTTGTTATTATCAATTTAGAATCCCCATAAACTATATCCAGAGTGATTACTTGCTTTACCACCAATTTTAAGTAAATTTCACATCTAATAGCCTCTACCACATTATTAGATGGTGTTCCCAATATGATAATGTATTTGAGTAGTATATCATGGGGTCCTATAAGAATTAGTACCCCTACTGATGCTTGGTTGAGGTTGGACTTGGAGGCATCATAAAAGAAGAGCACCAAAAAATATATGTTAGGTGGAGAATTATTTGCTCTACGACCTCCCTTTGTTATGAAATATTAAATATTAAGTTGCTAGATCACACTTCTTTCAATGGGTGGTAGGTCTTCTTCATATTGTTATTGATAGAAACTAGATTTGACATTTAAGACTAATTGTTCCTATATCCTTCATATTAGTGTTTTGTTGTCCTTACCTTTACCTTCAAAAATTCTCTAATTTTTGTGTAACAACCCCAAATTCTAAACACACTTGAGAGATAATTTTATTTTTTTTACATTCATTAGGAATTCACTCATCCCCCACCTTGCGTAAGTCCATCTATGTAAGTGCACTAATAATAATGCAAGTAAGCTATTTATCTCATATTCTCTATGAGCTAGCTTACTCCTTTTAGTTTGTCAAGAGGGTATGCTTATACCTAAACCATACATAAGTCCATATACATAGGTGCACTAAGTGTATTGTGGATAGTCCATTCATCTTTTCTTTTAGTCTCTCTCATATATTTATGTGCTTCTAGGTCAAAAGCATAAGCATTAATTAGATGCCATTCATTATTTATCAATGCTTCATCGTAGTGAGGATTATTCAGTATTACAAGGAGTGTGCATTGATTTATCACCATGACTAGATTACCCTAGTTTAACCATTTCAAATGTCATGAATGACACTTCATACTATTCACTTGTAATTCATAAAGAAGTAGAATAACCAAATCCATAACAAGTTAAATCTAATTATCAATAGAGTCAAGAGCATAAGATATCAACAATGTAATCACATATGACACACATTTTATCTTGGGAAAACCCATAAGGGAAAACCTAGCCTTAAAATATATTCATATTTCATTTATTGCAATTGTATCCAATACAATCAATCTAGGGATCTCTTGATTCCTATTATCAATATTTTAATACAACTATGGGCACATAAGGACCCCATAATCCTTATGCTCCATCTTGCGAATTGGTCCCTTGGTCCATATTCCAACACAATGAGGGAATACCCATAAATTCCCTTGGGTAAACTCCCTTTTCACCCTCCCAAGGTAGCCTTTATATTTTAATCCACACTCAAGGAATGTCTTTCTTCCATGAGTCTAATATGTCCATACATCAATACCAAAATAATAATTCATAAGAATCAATTTGTTTAAATCAACTAAAAGCCCACACTCCTGATTATTCAACCACTTATCAAACCAATTTTCTTAACCAATTAAGAGCCCATACTCCTAATAAATCAAGTACTTATCAAAACCAATTACCTTGACCAATTAGGATCCCATACTCCTAATCAATAAAGTAATTATAAAATCACTTTTATTGACCAATTAGGATCCCATACTCCTAATTGATCAAGTACTTATCATAATGAATTATATGATCCACTAGTAGAATTTTGAACCAATTCATTCAATACAATACAACTATCACTAGTGTTTATTTTCAACTCATGAAATATAATTTCCACTAAAAAATTTCAGCTCATTTAGGCAAGTAAAATACATTATCTACTAATGTATAGATCCATCCCATGCAATATAATCTCCACTAAAAATTTTAGCTTGTTTAGGAAAATACAATACATTACCCACTAGTGTATTACAATCTCATAAACTATGCTATCCACTAACATAATTCATCTTAACAAATAAATGAAATACACTATCCATTTATGTCTTATTTCTCAATCCAATCAAAATGAATCATAGTATTCACCATCCAGATTCCATTCCAAATAAATAAAGCATATTGTCTATCATATATTCCACGTTCAAATAGTCAACATGAAATACATTATCCACTAATGTATTTCAATCTAATAAACTCCATAAGAAAAGTGTTATTCACTATCATGTTTTGATTCATTTACAACTAAAAAATACATCATCCTTAAATGCTTCAAATCTATTTTATCCAAATAATCTATATTTTCCCTTATATAAATTTCAAGGTCTAAATACATTTAGTTAATTATTTCGCTTAATAAATAGACAACCTTCATTAATCAATAAGAAACCTTTATTTAATCAAAGTTCAAAATAAATAATTATCCTTCTATCGAAGCATGCAAAGGTCCATTCTAACATTCAATTGATTAAACATTAAACTAATACTCCCAATGGATTATTCAGTATTATTTAATCCATAAATTCATAACTCATTCATTCCATGATGTAGCACTTTATCTAATCAAATATAAACTTTCCCAAAGGGTAGTTTGTTCCAATTATATGTAACCCTTTCATTAAAACCAAATAAAAGGTATTGCCAAATAAAATAATCTAACCATTAATATAAATTCTTTCATTTATTCAAAATTTTCCTTTTCATTACACAAAGTGATCTAGCATTCAAAATTTTCCTTTTTATTCAATCAAAGGCCTATGGCCAATCCCTTGCATATAAATCAAGGTCTAGGTCTGATTCAATTAATCTATTGCATTTAATTTATTTTATAATGTTAAAGGTATATGATCGATCCAACTAATCTATTGTAATAAAATTAATCAACCTTTGATTAATCAGTTAGTGATCTACTGACTATCAGTTCATTCCAATAATCAACCCAATAATTAATGAAACACAAAGAGGTGGCTAATCGATTAGTTGATAACTTAACCTAAATTTCATTTAATGAATGCTTGAATTCATGGATTATATATTCTACATTTTTATTCATAATTTAATCTACTCCTCTTTTTTTCTCCAAGAACACTAAAAGGGTGGGGAGCTATAAGCTTACCATTTCCCTAAGAAATCTATGACTCCCCCAAACACAAGAGAAAAACAACCAAACAGGTGGACCGAATAGGCTCAACATGCCAAGTGGCATGTCATAGATAGGCAAATGGTCTAGCAACGATTGAGGGTTCCATGGGGAGATATATGAAATTCTACTTCATAGGTTTTGTAACTTAGAAACTTTGAATTTATTTAAAACCTAGGGAGTTTCAAGGAAGTCTACTTAAAAAATCAAAATCTGCAAATTCAATGGATAAGTTACCAAGAGGAACTTTTCAACATAGAAGATGTTATAAAAATATTAAACCATATTCTTCAAAAGAAAAAGTTCATAAACAAGATACATCAAGTAAGAAACTTCGTATTACTCATAAATCTTGTCAACAATGCAAAATAATTTCCATTAAATCCAATCATATGATTCAAACATAAAGAGATCTTTGGTATATAGACTCAGGTGCTAGTCATCATATGACCGGTAATTTACAATCATTTGATTGTTTAGAAGTTAGAGATAATTTATATTAAAAAATTATTTATGAGAAGAGGTATCTAGTTCATGGAAGTGGTTGTGTAACACCTAGTGCACCATTCTTATATTTTGTATTGAAATATGTTATGTATGTTCTAGGGTTGACAACCAATCTCATTTCAGTTACTAAACTAGTTGAAAGTGGAAGATCAATTGAGTTCAAATATATAAATGAGAAAAATAAATGTATTATCAAGAATAAAAATATAATAGAGGCTACAAGATCAATTAAGAATGGAATATATGCCTTAGATTTAATTGGTTTTTCTCAAGAGCTTATCTTATTTCAAGATAACATTGTTGAATGCTCTAAAAGACAAAATGTAGGAAATTAGAATCAAGAATATTTCAACTATCAAAGGCATTGGATGAATCCAAAGTTCAAGATGATGAAAAATATGTGAAGATATTAGAACATCACAAGACCACTTGTAAATCGAATATTACTTGAAGGACAAAGAACCAATATTTAAGACTAAATTCTTCAATAACAAAATAATGTAATACAAGGGGGTGTTGGAGAATAATGCATTATATGGTACATGCTAATGTATCCCCATGGTACCTTCATGGTACACCTTGTAAATATTATACTAAGGTTAAATGTTAGATTAAAGTGTGAGTAAATATTTTATGTAATGTAATAATGTGTAGGAAATGCACAAGTGTTATGTAAGTGTGTATGTGTAGGAAATGCACAAGTTTCATGTAAGTGTGCAAGTGTAATGTGGGTATATGTGCACAAGTATTTTATATGTAAGTATGCACAAATTTCCTTTATATTAGAGTGTGCTAAGTGAAAAGTCATGTATAGGTGTGCATACAAGATAGAGTCATGTGTATGCAAGTGTCAAGTAGAGAAGCCAAGAGTCATGAGACTTGGTATAAGGAAAGGAAGAGTCAAGTATCCAAAGAGTCATCCTACTATGACTATATATTACTCCATGGAGGAGCATAGGTATATATCAAGCATAGAGATTAGAGAATACATATAAAAAAGGAGCATAATTATCATTATTGTAATAAGAATTTTATGATACATTTGTAAGATAGAGGAGTAATAAAGTTTGCATACATTTGAGAAACTAATATTGTAATTTGTACTACATGCTTTATACATGTATGATTTAGGCTATTACATTCATATTTAACATATTGATGAATGCAGTTGATATATTATAAGCCTTTATTTACATATTAGTTGGCTCATATTATTCTATTTATATTATTATCTTGATCTTACTATATTGTGTCTATCATTAATTGATCCTATGAAATTTATCACGTGAGTTTATTATTAATATCAAGGCTTCAAAATCCATCAATCTACCCATTTTATGGAGTACTTAGTCAATGTGATATTGAATTTATGTCCATCTAAGGATGGCGCATTTATTTTACCAATGATGTCAAGGCCCCAAATGGAAAAGGGATAGGGAGAAGCTAGGGATTGGAGCTCCAAAGATAGAACATGGATGAGGTCTTAATAGTATTGATATTTATCATATTTTTGAAGTTAGTTTCAAGAGCCTTTCTCCATGGAGGGATAATAATAACCTAACCAGAGAGGATTCTTTGTGATGATATTTTACTAATGTGGCCACTACATGTTTCCTTAAGGGAATTTTGAACAACTACCTTTTCTTCATTTGGTTTTATACATCTAATAAGGATGCCATAATATTATATATAAATAATATCACCTATGATGGTAAATCAAAAAGCATTTTGTCTCAAGTTATTATGCTCATTCCAATTTAAGCCTTCAAGCAATGTTCCATATTTTAGAAAAGCAAATGTATTTTTATACCAAGGATCTTGTAGGGGTGTTATTTTGACAATACATATGTCTAAAAGATTCTAGCTAGGTTTTAGGGCCATGGGTTCCATAATTTACTATATGATTATCATGGATAACTCATCTTCCAACTCTAGTGGAATAAGGGAGCTAGCTATAAACATAGCATCAACAGGGTAGTTGTTAGATTGTTGGATAATTTCACTGGTGATTTTGTAAAAGGTAACCAATAGTTTTAAAATAAGGAAACTTGCACCATACAAAAAGTAATATAGATAAAACACAATGTTTTGAAAAATAAATCAAATCTTTTATTAATCTATGTTTTCAAGGTGTTACAAGAGCATCCCATTGAGGGATCGTATAAGTGATACAATAGTTTACAATAGCTCACTTAGAATATATTTAGGTGCAATATTTAAGGTTCTTATTCTAGCATAATGTTCAGTGAGCGAGTTTCCTTGCGATCTCCATGTGAGAGTTAAGATCCTAAATATTTTGCTATCCTTGAATCCTACCACTTACACACAAGTAAAAGAACAACAAATCAGTAGCATCTAAAGAACCTACAAAGTAAGGTCCGTATCAAATCAAGTTAAAAAAAATGAAGTGCATGAAAGGTGAAATCTAAGATGCAATAAAAATACAAGATCTGAGCTAGCATGCAATAAAAATTTGAAAATCGATCACTTGACCGTGATCATCTTGGGTCAAGATGGTTTTTACTGTGACCATATCGGGTCGAGATGGTCTTTTCTACAAACCATCTTGGGGTGATATGGTCATTTTTGTAGACCTACATTTCTATGAAAATAGGTTCAAGTGATGTTGGGGTGATGTAGGAGGATTTTATCAATTGATTTATGTTGAATATGATCCTAAGTGAGTGCATTCACATGATCTAAAGTGGTGGTATTGATAAAGCGGGAGTGAAGAATGCAACTATGAAACTAGCATGGTGATTCGACAACATGTATGCAAGCAAAAAGAAATCATGGTGAGGTTTTAGAAATACTTCATTGATTTGAATTTAAATTTTGGATGCTTTTCAAAGGGGTGAACACCTCCATTTATAACCCCTTGGCATGCATCCAAAGGGGAAAGTGGTAATTAGGGGTATCCTGATTGCTAATTTGCAGTAAACTATAGGTGGCAAGGGAAACTTGTGATGCCTGCAGGTTGCCTAATGCTTGGAAAAAATCAACCACCACAATAATAGGTATTTTACTATCTATTATATTTTTTTTGTTTTTGTGCGCACATGACCGTCTCGGGTCAAGATAGTCTTGACTTTGAGGCCATCTCGGGTCGATATGGTCCTAAATTTGAGACCATATCGGGTCGATATGATCATGACTTTGAGACCATCTCAGGTTGAGACGATCATGACTTTGAGACCATATCGGCTCAATATGGTCATTTTTCCCATGGGAAAAGTGCCTTTTGCTAGTGAAAGACACTGAATTAGCCTTGAGGCTACCCAAGATGGGTTATTAGTGTTATAAGGAGATCTCTTTGGGATTATCCCCGTGATGATGCATTTTAGGTGTCTACAAGTTTATCAATAATATTCATATACAACACAATCATATAATATTTGGTTTGATAGATTTTTTTGACCTAGTTAACTATAAGTTAAAAATCTCTAAAAATGAACATAATCTTTACATTAAGGGCTATGGTTACACATATTATAAGAATGAGGGCCTCATACTTTATGGTATTGTTAGCGCATGAGAGCTAGACATTGAATGATAAAGGAATAATATTTTGATATAGTGAAATGAGGACAATTCCTACCCATGCTCCTTTCACACACCTAGTGCCATAAAAGAATAATATCTAGGAATTAGAGTGGCTAGCTTTAAGGCTAAGGATAAAATAATCAAAAAATATCTATAACTTTGGAATGGCTAGTAGGTAATGTTGTCATTACTAATTGTTTGATAATTACCTAATATTTTAAGGACTTTTTAATGATGAATTCAAGGTCATAATCATTAATGACAATTAACCATTTGAAAATTTGACCCGAGAGATGTGGTTTGGACATAAGGTATCACAGGGAATCTACCCTAGCAATCAAAAATATTTTACAACTAAGCATGTAATATATCATATTTTAGGAGGCAAGTATGGCTATAAGAAAAATCATTTCTATAAGGTGTATTGGACGTTATAACTAACTAAGGTCCTACTAATGTAATAAATCACTATTTCTCTACATTGATCATCATATTGGGCCGACATAGAACCTAAAGCATGGATGGTTACTAGTATGTATAATAAGAGTGTATTGAGTGAGTTAGGAGGAACAAGGATATGGGGAGGCAAAAGTTAGGTTTTAGGAGCATCAAAAGCTTCTCGACACACATCATACCACTTAAAATTTGCATTCTTTCTTAAAATATTAGGGAATGACTAACACTTGTTAGACAACTAGGAGACGAACCTTTGTATGGCTTGGAGCTTGCCTTGGAGGCACCATAATTGAGTTAATATTTTAGGAGCTGGCATAACATTAATTGAAGATATATTGTCAATAATGAATCTCGATAACTTATTGGATTTCATCTTAAAAACATATTTGGATGGTTTAAGATAAACTTTATATTCCCTCGGGTACTTAAAGGTGTGTCTAATATCTCAAATGTGATCCTCCTAGTTCAAATATTGACTAAGAATATTGTTGGTGTAATATTTCACTATGTCATGCATCATGTCATGAAAAATATACATCATATCTCTTTGGTAAGTTGTCTCGACATTTTTTAGGCCAAAGGGCATAAATTGATACCAAAAGGTTCCCCAAGAGGTTATTAAAGGTAGTTTTCATCTGATCCTTAGGAGTAATAAAAATTTGGTTGTACCCCAAAAATCCATCCATCAAGAACAACATTCCAAATCCTTTGGTTAAATTGACAATCATGTTAATGATTGTTATAGGAAAGTCATATTTGGGACATGCTTTTGTTTGTCCTAGAAATTGTTATAGACTCTAAAAGTACCTTCCCTTTTATCCATAAGTATGATGTTAGAGATATAGTTATAATAATCAATAGCTCTAATAAAAATAACCTCTAAACATTCTACATCTCTTTTTTAACAAGTAGAGAAACTTTGGGATGCATTTTTCATAAATTTTGTTTAACACGTTTTGCATCTAGCCTAATAACTAAATGATGAAAAACTAGAGAGGGATCAAGTCCTATAATATATATATATATATATGACCAAGAAAAAGTATTACTAAAATCTATTAGAATTTGTGTATATTTCTCACATTCTTCTAATGTCAAGATTTTTCCTAATTTTAAAATTTTACGGTTATCTTAGGTTTTGATATAAATATCAATAGTTTATTCAACTATAACTTGTGATGAAGTGATTGTGAGGTATCTATATTAACTATTAGTAAGGGAGACCCATCCTACATTTAATGGTAAAAGGGACCATCTTATGGAAGGCTGTGAGGAAAATCCTCTACTTCATATTCATTTTGGTTAGGAATTAATTTAGAATTTTTTAAGTTGCTATTAGATGGTGACAATATCTAACTAGGAAAGAGGTTCTTCATCATTTAGAGTATTATAAATATGGATGAATAGGTGAACCATACTTTGTAGAAGTGTGAGTATTGATATTTCTCTCACAATTACTATTTTTAGTAATGATCTTAGGATATTTTATAGTTAAAGTATTTATTCTATCAAGTTAAGAAGAGTCAAGATTCTAAAAGAGACAAGGGTTATTATTATGTTCATAATTATTGTCTAATTTGTTTATATAGATAGTGTCATGATTAGATTTGGAGTAGGTTGTTATTAGGTTCATCCTCACTATTATATGAGGCTAACATTGGTAAAGGTTCATTTCGGTTGGGGATATATTCTAACCTCCAAAGGCCTACCCAGGTTTCAAATTTTACGGGATCCTTTATGCTTTATTCATAGAGCCCTAATCCCTTTCTTTGGTAACCCATGTTAGACAAGATTATTTTAGATATAGGGTATAAGTCTAAGAGGTAACATGATGTGTATTTGCACTCCGTTAGGTGGGATTATTACTATTTATGTACTACTCATTAGTAGCATCAACATAGATAAAAGAATATATACCTATCGACATAGTTTTCCCCTTTGTATATAGTAATGCTAAGGTTTGAGGGGAAGGAGGAAGTCTAGCTAGGTATAAGGAAACTAAATTTATTTATTGATCAATTTGATTAATGCTATGAGTTTCAATTTGATCATGATTTTTAAACTTATATTGATCTTGTATATTTTTTGGTTATCATTATCAACATTATTTTTATTAAGGTTTGAATTATGAAATTGATATTAGGCTTGTTAGTTTGTGGATCAAGGGCAAGTGGAATTAACACATAATTTATGGGGGTTGAGAGGATGAATTAGAATTAATATAACACCAATGATAAAATTTAGGATTTCTAATTTCTACTATTTGGTAGTATGTAAATGGTTCAAGAATAGCTAGGATGTCATAGATTTTTTCCTCATTTTCATATTTAAGGAATTAGTAATAGTTCAAGGGTAAAGTACATGTGGAATGAATCTAGAGTCTTGAAATAAGGATATTATAGAAAAATTGGTCAGGCATGACATGAAAGAGTATTTAGAATATGAGACCTAAATATTAGAGGTAAAACTATAATGCCACTAGCTTAGTGCTTTTTTTCTCAAATGCCTTAATGATAATATCTTATTCATCTAGATCTATTTAGTCATCCCAAAATGTTTGATAAAATTTATCCTATAAATAATAAGGATAGAGTTGTTATCTACTAAAATGCATTTGATAAAGAGTTTGCTTATTTAGTCCATGATGTATAGTGGATCATATCCATCCATGGGGATAGAAGGAAGATCATTCTTATTGAATAATATCGTGGTATGGTTTTGTAGACATGGAAAATTGACCCACTTCAGTGGGAAATATTTCCTGAGCCCTATGGGGGACCCCTTAGACTTACCTAGGGCAAGAGTAATGCTACTTCCCCTCTTTTTTACCTTTTTTTCCTTTCTATGTGATGCAGGAGCATCCGGTGACAGTAGAGCAATCTTGCATCTTCCAAAATGTTTCTAAATTTTCTAAGTACCTTGCATTTGATTTATTTTCAGTATTTTCCAAGGGGGGAAGTTTTGTGGAGCAAGGGGGGTAAGTTTCTTGAAGCATGGGGAGGGGTCGCGAAATCGTGACATGTCACGATTTCACGACATGTCACGAAATCGTGACCTCAAAAGGCTTGGGCAGGACTTGGGCCGGTTTCGTTGCGATATCGCGATGTCGTGATATCGTGACAATAGTTCAGAGCAAAGGTGAGAAGGGAAGTCCTGTCGCGATATCGCGACGATAGTTCAGAGCAAAGGAGAGAAGGGAAGTCCTGTCGCGATATCGCGACGTCGCGATATCACGACGTTATTCAAAGCAAAGGTGGAAGGGAAAGTGCCGTCGCGATATCGCGGCCAGTTAAATGCTGACATGTGGCTTGTCATCCGATAGCTACAAAAGTTAAAGAAAGATAGAGAACAAGGCAAGGCAAAAGGGGGAGTGGGGGTCACGAAATCGCGACCCCAAAGGGCTTCAGTGAAGAAGAGGCGCATTTGGTCGCGATATCGTGACATGTCATGATTTTGCGACCTGTCGCGATATCGCGACCAGGTGAAGACAAGGCCAAAAGAGAATAAGCGAACGGTCGGGCAAGGCCGAATTTGACACGTGGATAGCCACGTGTATCATGACGGTTGTGAAGGGCATGTGTATCAAATATATTGCGACAAGGAGAAGGCATGACCAGATTTACACGCGGTTAGCTACGTGTATGAAAACAAAGATGAGGGTCACGTAGATTGATAAGAGAGGTGTCGGCCACGCATTTTTTTTATTACTTCTGGAAACACAACAATTACAGGTGATGGCTTTATGAAGGAGACAACAGTACAGAGGACAGCCAGAACAAAGCGACCGGTGCAGGTTAAGGGAGGCCATCAATGCAAGCGTCATGGTGGATCGGGCAGTTGCCCATTTATGGCAAAAATTTGAAAAACTCGACCGGAGGGAAAACGAACTGGAAATTTTGTTAGGCGGGGCATTAATTGCCTAGAGGATCGAGGCCTCGATAAAAACTCGAGAAAAATGTAAGAGAAGGATGGTGAGTTCGGGATTGAGGGGGAAGAAGAAGTATGCCTGGAAATTGTATGAAAAGACTGTATTAAGCAATTTGCAGTGAATTAATTGGAAGTTCTGTTGTGTGAATCTCGGCTTGCCATCAAGTGGTATCAGAGCGGGAGCTCCTGAGCGTGTAACAGATCACCGGAGAGAGGCAGTTACACCAGGATCTGTGGAAGGATTTGAAGGGGAAGAAAGAAAGATGCCTCCACGAAGAAACCATGGTGGAGTAGGAAATGTGGTGCCGATCGAAGACTTTCGAGCCTTGCAGAGACAAGTTCAAGCCCTGCAAGAAGAGTTACGCAGAAGGCACGAGCCCGGAAGGGATGAGGGAAGTGAAGACGAAGTTGAAGAAGAAGACCAGTCTGAGGAAGAAGAAGAGGCTGTGGATCCCGCACAAGCCAGGTTGTACAAAGCCATCTCTCAGATTGGAAAGCAACCAAAAATGGAGGTTTCTACATACTCGAGGAACCTAAATCCAGAAGAGGTGATTGATTGGATAAATGACTTAGAAGAATATTTCGAATATGAGGAGGTTGAAGACCCTAATCGGGTCAGATTTGCTAAGACCAAGTTGAAGGGTCATGCCAGCATTTGGTGGAGAGGAATACAGTTGGAGAGGAATAGAAGAGGGAAGGAGAGAATAACAAGATGGGATAGAATGGTGGAAAAGCTGAAAAGATAGTTTATTTCGACAGATTATGAGTTGGATCTGCTAAGAAAAATGCAGAGTTTGAGACAGACAAACAAAACTGTCCAAG
The DNA here is from genome assembly GCA_028583015.1 of Wollemia nobilis. Classification (NCBI taxonomy): domain Eukaryota; kingdom Viridiplantae; phylum Streptophyta; class Pinopsida; order Araucariales; family Araucariaceae; genus Wollemia; species Wollemia nobilis. Next base: position 9,352,249 of record JAQPPZ010004842.1, read on the forward strand.
AATACACCGAGGAGTTTTACAAGATTTCTATTAGAACTGGGCATTTAGAGGCAAACAAAGAAAAGGTAGCCCGTTATATCAATGGGTTGAGACTCGACATCCAGGAAGAGCTGAGCCTAGTTCGGGTAAGCACCATTGAGGATGCTTACCAGTTTGCCTTAAAGGTGGAAGAAAAACTAAATAGGCGGTTTGAAGGCAAGCAAAGAGGAAGGGGCCGTGGTGGAAGAACTGGTGGGAGAACCAGTGGAGAAAAGTATAAAGACCCGAAGAAGACTGGTGAAGCCAGTAGTAACCAGGATCAAAGGGAAGAGGATGTTTATCAGCCCCGAGATCAGAATAGCTACCCAAGAGGACGGGGTGGATCTGGACGAGGGTTTGGAAGAGGAGTATTTCGTGGGACATGTTTCCACTATGGTGAAGAAGGACATCGAGCATTCGAGTGTCCACAACACCGAGAAAGAACGAACAAGAGGCCTGAGGGTCCGGCCAGAGCTGCTGTGGCAGAGGAAGATGCTGAATCTGAACATTCAGAAGAAGCGGAGAGAGGGGAGGCAATGATCGTGAGGAGAGTCCTGTTGAATGAGGAGAAGGACACAGATCAGAGAAGAAGTTTATTTCGCACAAGATGTAAATGTGCGGGCAAGGTTTGCAATATTATTATTGATAATGGTAGCACGGATAACCTGGTTTCAGAAGAAATGGTTACCAAGCTACGCTTAGAGAGGAAGAAGCACCCGCATCCATACCGGGTCGCATGGCTACAGAAAGACCATAGGGCTTTGGTCGATGAGCAAGTGCTCCGTTAAATTTAATATTGGGAATTATTGTGATGAGGTCCTGTGCGACATCCTACCTATGGATGCTTGCCATATGTTGCTGGGAAGGCCCTGGTAGTTCGATCGGAGTGCAGTGCATGACGGCCGTGCCAACACCTACTCATTGACGAAGAATGGTGTGCGCCACAAGCTAAAGCCCTTGAAGGAAGCGGATGAAAAGGTATGTAACAGCTCCAGAATCTGTTTAGTTGAAGGGAGAAAGTTTCTGGATGGGTTGAAGCATGAACATTTATGTTATGCAATAATTCCTAGAGTTAGGGAGAAGGAATGCCAAGATGCCCCAACAGAAGTCCTAGATCTGCTGGAGGAATTTCCAGATATTGTGTCTGATAATGTGCCTGAGGGTTTACCCCCAGTAAGGAAAATCAGCCACCATATAGATTTGATGCCAGGATCGAGCTTGCCAAATAAAGCTGCACACAGAATGATGCCTGTAGAGACTGAGGAGTTAAACAGGCAGGTCCAGGAATTGTTGGAGAAGGGATTGATTCGGGAAAGTTTGAGCCCATGCGCAGTACCTGTAGTGCTGGTGCCAAAGAAGGATGGAGAATGGAGAATGTGTATAGATTCATGGGCCATCAACAAAATCACTATCAAATACAGATTCCCATTGCCAAGGATGGATGATATCATGGACTGTTTAAGTGGAGCTGAGTACTTCACAAAGATTGACCTGAAAAGTGGCTATCATCAGATCCGTATCCGAGAGGGAGATGAGTGGAAGACAGCCTTCAAGACAAGAGAGGGCTTGTATGAGTGGTTGGTCATGCCATTTGGGCTGTCCAATGCACCAAGTACCTTCATGCGACTGATGAATGAAGTGCTGAAAGAGTTTCTGGGAAAGTTTGTCATTGTTTATTTAGATGATATATTAATTTTTAGCAGAACCCTGGAGGAACACCTGATGCATATTAGGAGGGTTTTTGAAAAGCTGCGGGAGGAGCAGTTATTAATAAATCTAAAAAAGTGTAATTTTGTCAAGAAGGAATTAGTATACCTGGGATTTGTAATCTCAGCAGAAGGTCTAAAAATGGACCCAGAGAAGGTGAGAGCCATCATCGAATGGCCTACCCCAAGAAGCACAATAGAAGTAAGATCATTTCATGGTCTAGCCAGCTTTTACAGGAAGTTCATAAAGAACTTCAACAGTATTTGTGCACCTCTCACGAAAACAATGAGGGGGGATAAAAAAGAGTTCAAGTGGACATTAGGGGCTGAGAGGAGCTTTGATGCATTAAAGAAAAAGGTCACAGAACAGCCTGTTTTGGCACTCCCAGACTTTAACAAGGTATTTCAGGTGGACTGTGATGCTAGTGGCAGTGCAATAGGGGCGGTACTGAGTCAGGAAGGCAGACCTATTGCTTATTTCAGTGAGAAGCTAAATGATGCTCAGAAAAAGTATTCAGTTTATGACCAAGAATTTTATGCTATAGTTCAGGCTCTGAAGAAGTGGAGACATTATTTATTGCCAAAGGAGTTTGTTCTATTTACTGATCATCAGGCTTTACAGTACATTAACAATCAGACAAAACTAAACCAAAGGCACATGAAGTGGGTGGAATTCCTTCAAAGCTATACCTTTGTGCTGAAGCACAAAAGTGGGAAATCAAACAGAGTTGCAGATGCCTTGAGTAGAAGGCAAAATCTACTGATTGAAATGACAATGGAAGTAGTGGGATTTGAAGAACTGAAGGGTTTGTACCCTGAAGATCCGGATTTTGCAGAAGCCTGGATGGCTTGCTTGACACCCATTACTGTGGATAGGACAAAATGGTTGGATTTCCTAATCCAAGATGGAATGTTGTTCAAGGGAAGTAAATTATGCATTCCAAGGAGTTCCATGCGGGAAAACTTAATCAAGGAAAAGCACAGCGGAGGACTGGCTGGGCATTTTGGTCGGGATAAGACCATTGCCTTGGTGGAGGAAAATTACTACTGGTCGCAACTTCGGCAGGATGTGCAAGGTTGCAGAATATGCCAGATGGCAAAAGGTGTAAGGCAAAACACAGGATTATACCAGCCGTTACTTGTACCTGAGAGGCCATGGGAGGACATAAGCATGGATTTTATTCTTGGATTGCCGAGAACACAGAGGGGAAATGACTCTGTATTTGTAGTGGTTGACCGATTCTCTAAAATGGCACATTTTATTCCCTACCAAAAGACAAGTGATGTGGTTCACATTGCAGGGTTATTTTTCAAGGAAGTGGTACGACTACACGGTCTACCAAGAAGCATAGTTTCTGATAGAGATACAAAGTTTGTTGGGTATTTCTGGAGAACTCTGTGGAAGAAGTTGAAGACAGACCTGAAATTCAGTTCAGCATACCACCCACAGACTGATGGACAGACAGAGGTGGTGAATAGAAGCCTGGGTAATTTACTGAGATGCTTGATAGCGGATCAACCCAAGGGATGGGATTTGGTTTTACCACAGGCGGACTTTGCGTATAACAGTTCAGTCAATAAGAGCACAAATAAATCTCCATTCCAGATAATATATGGAAACAGCCCGAGAAATGTGTCTGAACTGAGGAAGTTGGATAAGAGAGAAAAGTGCAGTTTCGAGGCAGAAGAATTTGCGGAACATATGAAAAGTCTGCATGAAGAAGTAAGGAAACAAATTATAAAAATGAATACTCAATATAAGACAAGGGCAGACTAGAAGCGGCGGTCCAAGGAGTTCGAAGTAGGAGATGAGGTCATGGTACATCTCAGGAAGGAGAGATTCCCTGCCAAGACTTATAACAAATTGAAGATGAAGAAGTTTGGGCCATGCAGAATACTGGGAAAACGGGAGTCAGGAAATGCGTATGAAGTGGAATTGCCAAGTTGGCTTGATATTTCACCTATTTTTAATATTTTAGATTTAGTAGAATATCATGAGGGAGAGAGTACAGAGGTACCAAGTGCAGAATTATGGCAAATTCTAGCATCTACTCCAACCACAGACGAGGTCGAGGAAATATTGGACACTCGTGAAGGCAGAAGCACCAGAAACAAACAGTATTCTGAGTATTTGATAAAGTGGAAAGGCAGGCCTGTTGAAGATGCAACTTGGTTGTCGAAGATGGAGGTTGACCGCCTAGGTCTTCCCCTAACAGAACAGAAGTGAGGGTCACTTTTTTTTATTTACCCCGGGTGTCTGATGCAGGAGCATCCGATGACAGTAGAGCAATCTTGCATCTTCCAAAATGTTTCTAAATTTTCTAAGTACCTTGCATTTGATTTATTTTTAGTATTTTCCAAGGGGGGAAGTTTTGTGGAGCAAGGGGGGTAAGTTTCTTGAAGCATGGGGAGGGGTTGCGAAATCGTGACATGTCACAAAATCGCGACCTCAAAAGGCTTAGGCAAGACTTGGGCCAGTTTCGTCGTGATATCGTGACAATAGTTCAGAGCAAATGCAAGAAGGGAAGTCCCATCGTGATATCACGACGTCACGATATCACGACGAGAGTTCGAAGTAAAGGCGAGAAGGGAAGTCCCGTCGCGATATCGCGACGTCGTGATATCGTGATGTTATTAAAAGCAAAGGCGGAAGGGAAAGTGTCGTCGCGATATCGTGACTCGTCACGATATCGCGGCCAGTTAAAGGCCGACACGTGGCTTGTCATCCGATAGCTGCAAAAGTTAAAGAAAGATAGAGAACAGGGCAAGGCAAAAGGGGGAGTGGGGGTTGCAAAATCGTGACCCCAAAGGGCTTCAGTGAAGAAGAGGCGCATTTGGTCGCGATATCGCGACATGTCACGATTTCGCGACCTATCGTGATATCGCGGCCAGGTGAAGACAAGGCCAAAGAGAATAAGCGGACGGTCGGGCAAGGCCGAATTTGACACGTGGACAGCCACGTGTATCATGACAGTTGTGAAGGGCACGTGTATCAAATATATTGTGACAAGGAGAAGGCATGACCAGATTTACACGCGATCGGCTACGTGTATGAAAACAAAGATGAGGGTCACATAGATTGATAAGAGAGGTGTCGGCCACGCATTTTTTTTATTACTTCTGGCAACACAACAATTATAGGTGATGGATTTATGAAGGAGACAGCAGTACAGAGGACAGCCAGAACAAAGTGGCCGGTGCAAGTTAAGGGAGGCCATCAATGCAAGCGTCATGGTGGATCGGGCAGTTGCCCATTTATGGCAAAAATTTGAAAAACTCGACCGGAGGGAAAATGAACTGGAAATTTTGTTAGGCGGGGCATTAATTGCCTAGAGGATCGAGGCCTCGATAAAAACAAAAAAATGTAAGAGGAGGATGGTGAGTTCGGGATTGAGGGGGAAGAAGAAGTATGCCTGGAAATTGTATGAAAAGACTGTATTAAGCAATTTGCAGTGAATTAATTGGAAGTTCTGTTGTGTGTATCTCGGCTTGCCATCACTATGTGAAATCGCGTTTGGTCCTTAATGGGATGCAACTTCGCATTACGATATCACAGTCAACCTTCATGGGGTATGATTTCATATTTTTAGGGTTCAACACATTGAAACTCTAAATTTTTAGGATTGGCATGTTTTACGTTGGTCCTCCTTGGTTTTCTCACTCTTTTTGCCTTCAAACCCCCTGTATAAGGACGTTTTGAATTCAATTTTTTACACATGCTAACATAATCGATATTCTAAGGATTGATGATTTATTGATAGCTAATATTTAATTTCTAGTAAAGTATTTTATTTGGTCTACATCCTTCTTCTTCTTCCTTCATAAGCAACTTAGAAGTGTGGAGTTGGATTGATTACCTACTACATTGGATTACTACTGCTCGCTCTTGGTGGATTGTTGTTGAAGCTCTAAGGAGAGATTGAGTACCTGGGAGATCTCAAACCTTTCTACTTGCTTCCTCACTCTCTACCAGGTGAAAGCACTCTACTACATGTTTGATTTTATTTTTTGCATCATAATTTTTCATTTTGCTACATTATAATATGTTTCATCTCACTTCTACAAAATCACACCTGATCTTCTACGTGGCACAATTTCACGTTGCATTATCATAGTTGCCTATTATAGGGCATTATTTTATGTGAGACAAAATTGTGGGTAATATGCTATTCTAATTTTCATCATTGCATTCTAGACTACATTTAGAGCATAGTGGCATATTCTATTTCTGTGATTTCATCATTCTTCTCTGCTATATTGTATTATGTTTATTTTTCTCCAAAGGTCAATTTTTGCTTTTAATTATCAAAGGTCAGCTAAAAGGACCTAGGGGGCTTGAATGTTGCGCCTCCAAGTATTGTTATACAATGGCCTAAGCAAGTCCCCTAATGTTAATCCTATTTTCATGTGTTTATCAATTTATCTTGTAGGAATAGGGATTATTGATAGTATTGGATAAAGGGATAAAAGCAAGGATAAATCATTAGATAAGCTAAGTATTCTGATTAATCTTTAGGTTGTTTGTTGGGTGATTTATATTTCTGTTATAAACCCTAGATCTAATTTAATTAAAATACATTTAATTAATTTATAGGAAATTGAAAGATAAACAACATATAGTGTGCATTTAGGGTTAATTTTGTTTGTGCATTTCTTCTTGAGCTATTGCTTAAAGGTTGTTTATTTAGAACCCTAGGTTAAAAAGCATTCAAAGGAAGAATCATTATAGGGTTAGCTATTGTATTATTGCATTCTATATTTCTGCATTATCCTTTATATTTTTATAGCATAGATCTAGAAAGGCCAAATCTAGGTGTTTGTCTCAAATCTCATACATCAAACATTCCTGAAATTCCTATGGACTTGGAGCGAGTCCTTAAATATATTATTGGTGAATCCTTTCCCCCCTAGCACTAAGTGTAGAGAATAATAACACAGCCCTTGTGGTTCACTCCAAATGCTTCTCTCTTGTAAATACAACTTTTGGGAATTATACGCGATAGGGTAGTTTTCCCCCTCTATATATTTGGTGAACCCGATGTGAACACCTCCTTTTATTTTAAAGCTTTAAGAAAGATAATTAATTTTTTTTTTTTGTAGTTGGAGAATCTTAATAATATATTTAAAAATATTTTTGTTTATATTGCTACTTTTCTCTTCTATCCTTTTACCTTTCTAATGCCTCCTATCCTTATAAGTCAACAAAAGCGTATTGAATCTAATTATATTCCTTTAGAAGATGATCATATTGATAGAGAGGATCCTAACATAGATCCAGAAGAACAAGAAAATATGGATACTGAGATGATTTTTTATCCTTATGATGGACCTAATGGTAGCTTTTTTTTCATCATTTAAACATATTTAGGGATTTATGAAAGCTAATAGGAATACAATATTGGGAGGCATGTAGTGAGAATCTCACCTCGAAAGAGATGAGACTCCTCCACCTCATCCAATAAGATCCCCTATGCTTAACTAGGGAAACCCATTACCTAAATTAGTGCATATTGATAATTTGAACCAAGCTATTGATACTACTACAACCACCAACATTGGAAGGAACATGCAAGCTCCTCCAATTAGTAGTGTCACTCAAAAGTATTTTCAATTTCTTCCTCAATCTTCTAATATCAACACCTTTTCTTTTGTTCTACCCAATCTTAGTTGTCCACTTTCGCAAGGTGCCACATATAACAATAATGTCTATGCTTCCAACATGAATCAAGCATTGGTTCCTCAACACATATGGGAATCTAGGAACAATGCATAACAATAATCCAGAAGTGCAAAATTTGGAAAATATGATGAAACAGTTGGTTTCAAAAGTTAAGATGATTTAGCCCTCAAGTTTTACTTATAGTTATAAGGAAATATGTAATTAGCCATTGGATCCTATTTTTGCTTCTAAGCCTTATCCTAAGAATTTTTCTATGCTAGTTTGCCTATTTATAAGGGTGCAAAATATCCAATTGAGCATTTAAGAATATTTACAACAGCTTGCCATGACCTCATTTATGATGATATGTTATCACTTAAAATATTTCCTAAGAGTCTTAGTGGCATGGCAATAGAGTGGTACTATCGGTTGCCTAATTATTCCTTAAAGTATTTTGAAGAGAAAACAAAATTATTTGTTCAACAATTTGGTGCTTACATTGAGAAAGAAGTGACAATGAAATATGTGTATAATTTAAAACAAAGTAAAGAATAAAGCTTTTTCAGAATTTTTGGATCGTTGGAGAAGTTTAATTGGATTTTTGAGATGTACTTTACCTCCTATAGACATGCTTGAGATATTTATTGGTAATTTACAAGAATAGTTATATTATGCATTAGAGACTACTACTATTACTTTTATTGATCAAGCAATTGATTTAGCAAGAAAAGTAGAACATGCTTGTTGGACATTTTGAGCTTATTTAATTGTCATTGATGTCAAGGTGAGAAGTTGTCATTGATGCCAAAGTGAACACATGAAGGCGTCATTAATACTATGGAGTACACCATCATTGACACTAGGAGCAATGTGAAGAGTTGAAGAAAAGTTGTCAAAATATTATTTTATAAAGGTTTTTATTAAAAGCATGGTGGCAAAATAATTTTCATAAAATTAGTGAAGTACAAATGAATGTTTAAATCTTATCTCAAGGAGGCTTTAATTTTTATTACAGTCAAAGGTTTATAAATATAATTAATAAAATTTAAATTCTTTTAGAATTTAAATAATTTATAAATTATAAAGGTTATAAAAGTGTCGACATCATAAAATTTAATGGAGCGCTGACATCTAAGCCATATGGTGAATTTTTTGTATAAATAATATGCCAAAGGGGCATTCAAAACTTACCCTTCTTCGATTAATTTTTCATGTGACCAAGCAAAGAGTATTTTCGTGCATTCATTGATGAAGAAGACAAAGAATTCATTTTGTATTTTAGTGCCAAGAAGAAGACAACAGAAGAGGGTTTAAGGCCTCACTCACATTGGATAGTGTGCTCCATTGGTAGCGCACATTTTGCAAGAGCGTTGGGAGTGGAAGTAATCACGATCGATTTGCACGGAGGTTTTTGGTGTGTTTGTATTGAGTGCTGAGGAGAAATTTTTTTGGCACACGCTCTTTTAGAGCACTAGACTTGGAAGAAAGAGCACGAGGTGCTCTTAGCCTTCCAAGCATGCGTCTAGAGCACATGGTGGGCAAGCCCATAGATAGAGTGCACAAGAAGGCAGTGATTGGGAGTTTGAATCCCACTAGTGGCAAAGGTACTTTTTATTAAATATTTTATTTACCTAATGTTTTCATAAGGTGTTATTTGGAGTTATAAGGGTATATGAAAAGTTGATTGCTTGGTAATTGATTTATGTTATTGGTGATATAGGGAAAGTGAATTTGATTATTGCCAAAGTTCTTCTTACCATTAAAATTTAATTAAAGAGGTTTTTGAGTTAAATCTTGGTGGATGTTAAATTTATTTTAGTTGGGATATTATAAGGGGTTGTTGGAAAAATATTTTATGTATGTTGATGGTTGTTTTTATAGATGGAGTGATAAGGTATAATTGAGTTTTTGTATTACATTGTAAGAAATATTTATCCTCTAACCTCTTTGAGTTTGGCATAGAAGTGGTTGTGATTATGACATATATTTGAGGTTCCTTCATCATCAAGAACAGGTATGAGCACATTCTTCCATAGTTGAGTTGATTGATTGGTTTTCTGAAAATAATTTTGGAGTGAAAAGGATTTTGTTAGGGCTTCCTTATTAATGGAGCAACGACATCTAAGCCATATGGTGAATTTCATGTATAAATAATATGCCAAAGGGGCATTCAAAACTTACCCTTCTTCGATTAATTTTTCATGCGACCGAGCAAAGAGTATTTTTGTGCAATCATTGAGGAAGAAGACAAAGAATTCATTTTGTCTTTTAGTGCCAGGAAGAAGATGAAAGGAGAGGGCTTAAGGCCTCACTCACATTGGACAGTGTGGTCCATTGGCAGCGTGCATTTTACGAGAGTGTTGGGAGTGGAAGTGACCATGATCGATTCACGTGGAGGTTGTTGGCGTGTTTGTCTTGAGCGCTGAGGAGAAAAATTTTTGGCATGTGCTTGTTTAGAGTGCCAAACTTGGAAGAAAGAGCACGAGGTGCTCTTAGCCTTCCAAGCGTGCGTCTAGCGCATGTGGTGGGCAAGCCCATGGCTAGGGCGCACGAGGAGGCAGTGATTGGGAGTTCGAATCCCACTAGTGGCAAAGGTACTTTTTATTAAATATTTTATTTGCCTAATATTTTCATAAGGTGTTATTTGGAGTTATAAGGGTATATGAAAAGTTGCTTGTTTGGTAATTGATTTATGTTATTGGAGTTATAAGGAAAGTGGATTTGATTATTGCCAAATTTCTTCTTGCCATTAAAATTTAATTAAAGAGGTTTTTGAGTTAAATTTTGGTGGATGTTAAATTTATTTTAGTTGGGAGATTATAAGGTGTTATTGGAAAAATATTTTATGTATGTTGATGGTTGTTTTTATAGATGGAGTGATAAGGTGTAATTGAGTTTTTGCATTACATTGTGAGAAATATTTATCTTCTAACCTCTTTGAGTTTGGCATAGAAGTGGTTGTGATTGTGACAGATATTTGAGGTTCCTTCATCATCAAGAAAAGGTATGAGCACATTCTTCCATAGTTGAGTTGATTGATTGGTTTTCTGAAAATAAGTTTGGAGTGAAAAGGATTTTGTTAGGGCTTCCTTATTGAGTGTGTTTGAGTTAATGCTTCAAGGTTTTTTGGAATAAAGAGTTGTTATTAAAACCTTGTTTTATAAGCATTGTTGTTGAAGCCATTGGTTGAGCAAAGAACTAGGGTTTGAAAAGAACATGAGTATCATTGTTATGTGAGAGTTGTTTTATAAGCATTGTTTTTGAAGTGAGTTGTTGAGAAAAGAACTTGAACTAGGGTTTGAAAAGAACATGAGTATCATTGTTATGTGAGATTTGTTGTTGAGCATTGTTGGAAATATTTTGAGTGAAGAATAATATGCTTGGACTAGGGTTTGTGAGCAAGGATTATTTCATTGAAGTTGAGTAGAGTTGGTTGAGCCTAGTCAAGTGGGTGTGTGAAGTGATTGTTCAAGTTCCATAAAACAAACTATTCTATATTCTGAATTGAATTGAGAAAGTAATTGAGTATTGAGTTGAAGCATATTGAGTCTCTAACAATTCTTTGTATGTTTTTGAAAGAGTGATTGAAAGTGATTGAGCATTGTGATGAGTATAGAGCATATTGAGTCTCTAACAATTCTCTTTATGTTTCTATGAGATTGGACAAGTTCTTGTGTGGACTTGTTGAGCATATTTGAGGTAAGTCTTTGAGAAGACTTGTGGATAGATTTGAGTAAGCTTTTGTGGAAGCTTACAATACAATTTTGAGCATATTTGGTTAAGTTCTTGTGAGGAGTTATTGAGCAGATTTGGTTAAGTTATTGAGAGGACTTATTGAGCAGATTGGACAAGTTCTAGAGAGGACTTGTGGATAGATTGGTGTGAGATTTTGTGGAAGCTTACAAGATATATTTGAGACAGGTCTTTGAGAAGGCTTGTGAGTAGAGTTGATTGATTTGTTCAAACATTGAGTTAAGGTTTGGGGTAGATCCAACAGAGTTGATTTGAGATTGATTCAAGCTTTGAGTTAAGGTTTGAGGATAGAGATTGAGGACTGATTTGTGCTAGACCGAAGGACTATGTTTAGTACAGATTCGAGGACAAAAGTTGGTGCAGATTTGAGGATAGATTTGTGCCAGATCAGAGACAGATATTGAGCAGATTTGTGCTAGATCGAAGGACTATGTTTAGTGCAGATTTGAGGACAAATATTGAGAATATTTGTGCTATACCGAAGGACTATGTTTAGTGCAAATTTGAGGATAGATATTGAGCAGATTTGTGCTAGACCGATGGACTGTGTTTAGTGCAGATTTCAGATAGAGCTTTGGAGGTGACAGAGTATAGAGGACAATAGTCTCCAGTGGATAGAGGTCCATTAGCCAGGGTAGTGAGGACAGGTCTTCTGAGTGAGGATAGGAGTCTTCAATGGATAGAGATCCATTAGCCAGTGTAGTGGAGGTATCAGTTATTCTAGAAGATCACCAGCCAAAGCAAGAGGGGAAAGGAGTTCTCCTATGGATAGAGTTCCACAAACTTGATCAGGGGATTGGTATCTCCATTGGACAAAGGTCCATAAACATTGTAATAGGGAAAGGATTCCCAAGATATTGATTGAGAAAATTTTAGTGAAAGATTTTCTCCGTGGAGTAGCCCACATTGGGTGAACCATGTAAATTATGGTGTCTCTATTGTGTGTGGTTATTTGTGCATTGATTTTATTACTGCTATTGATATTGCTATCTTTACATTGCATAATATTGATTGGGAAAGAAAAGTAAAAAGTGGTCTTATACTATTCACCCCCCTCTCAGTATAAGCTTGTGTTCTTCAATTGGTATCAGAGTGGGTTCCTTCATAAGAGTTTAATAGCTTGAAGGAAAAGATAACAAGAACACAATGGATTCTAAGAATGTGTCCTTAGATAATTTAGCACCAGTATTTGATGGAAGTGACTATATATATTGGAGTATGAGAATGAAGATCTACCTAATGGCACTTGGCAATGAAATTTGGGAAGCAGTTGAAATTGGATACGATCCCTTAATTAATCCTCCTACAAATAAGGAAGGTAAGCTCCTATAGCATTACAATTCAAAAGCAATGAATGCACTTTTGAGAGGTTTGCATAGAATAGAGTCTATGAAAGTTATGCATTGTCAAACTGCAAAAGAAATGTGGGATAAACTACAAAATATATATGAAGGAGATAAAAGTGTCAATAAAGCAAAGATACAAAATCTCAAAGGACAATTTGAAGCATTAAGAATGAAGGATGAGGAAAATATTAGTACTTATCTACTTTGAATTGATGAGGTTGTTAATGATATGCAAGGACTTGGAATGAATATTGATGAATCAGATGTTTGTGATAAAGTCTTAAGAACTCTTCCAAAAATATTCAGTGAAAAGGTTTCTGCTATAGAAGTGTCAATGGATGGTGATTCTTTGACAAGAGATATGTTGCTTGGTATTCTTACAACATTTGAGATAAGAACAAAAGAGGAACCAAATCCTCAAAAATAAGCAACATTCAAAGCAATCAAGAAGACAAAGGGTAAGAAGTCAGAATCAAACAATGAGTCATCCAGTGATGAAGAAGCAAATTATGGCAGAAGGAATAAGGATTCAATAATATCTAGAGATACAAGATCTATTAAATGTTTCAATTGTGGAAGGTATGGTCATTATGCAACTGACTATCAAGAAGCTAAGAATAACAATGATGAAGAAAAATAGGATCACAAGAACAGGGAATCAAGAAAGATACAGGCACCAAAAGAAAAGCAAGGATGGACAAAGCAGACAAGGAAAGAAGTTCTTTCAAAGACAAAAGAGGAGCTACTATGTGGATAAGGCAAGTAAGTACTCAAGTGATAGTGATGCTAGTTTTTCAGATAATGATAGAGATGAAGTCCTATTTATGATTGAAGAAAAAGAACAAGTTAAGAAAAGGACTCCAGTAATTCTCAAGTGTTTTAGATGTGGTAACTTTGGACATCTTGAAGATAGTTGTACAAATAATGGTTATAGTTTCAGTGATGATGAATATGAAGATACACTTGAAGGACCAGAAGAGAATATTCTAATGGCACTAGAATAAGGAGAAGGTGATCCTATAGAAGACAAGCCAATAGAGAATAAATATGTGGAAAAAGGTAAACAAATAGAGGAATATTCAGATAAATATGGATATGATCTCAAGGGAGAACTCATTTATGCTCTTGAAATAGTAAAGAAGGTAAGAAAGAAACACTCTAAACTTGAAATTCAGTTTCAAGAATGTGATGAAGAGAGAAGATTGCTTATAGAGGATTTAGAAAAATCAAAGGCTAAGGCAAAAAGATTCAAAGATAAGTTAGAAGCAAAGATCTTAGAATGTGAAAAGTTAGCACAAGAAGTGGCACTACTAAGATAAGATTTAGAAGACTCCAAAGTCAAGCTAAAAGGGTTCAAAAATAACTCAAAGAACTTGGATAAGTTCATCAAGATACAAAAGCCTACATCAAGCAAAAAAGGTCTTGGATTTGAACAAGGACAAAATAAATGGGAAGGAAAGTCAACCTCAAGTTTTGGAGGAGAAGAAACTTCAGATGAAGATACTTCAGAAGAAGACAGTGTAAAAGGAAGTGAGACATCTTAGGATGAGTTGGAAAATAGAAAGTTCAACAAGAACAGGAATAATGCACAAAGAAGATACAGATGGAACAACAATAAGAATAGGTCAAGAGATACTAGGAGACCAATGAGGTCAAGACAAGGAAAATTCAATGGAAGATATTTTTCATGTCACAAGTTTGGGCACATGGCTTCATAGTGTAGAACACATGAAATACAGGAATATGGGAACATACAACTTTTCCATGGGTATTGCTACTCATGTAATCAGTTTGGTCACAAGGCAATGAATTGCAGGGTTCATGATAGAAGAGGATATGGCTTCACTAGGATAAATCCTAAGACATTTGCACCTCCAAGGAATAATAACATTAAGTGTTATAAGTGCAATAATGATGGTCACACAAAATTGTGGTATAGAGCACACATTCTAGAAATAAGTATGAACAGGATCAGGAATATGGATATGAACAGAAACAGGAACATGAACAAGAACATGAACAGGAACAGGAATAGGAACATGAACATAGATATGAATAGGAATGTAGACATGGATAGGAACATGGACATGGAAAGAAATAGTTAGAGGAATCAGAAGGATCAGATAAGAAGAAAAGAGGATAAAGGTAAAGAATAGTGCTTTCTAGTAGTAGAAATACTCCCAACCCATAATTAACCACCTCAAGAGAAGGTGGGGGAGGGGCTAAGCTAAGAGGCTCATTCTTAGCCCTGAGCCCCAAAGGTGACCCTTTGCCATTGATGTCAAAAGGGGAGATATTTGAGTAAGGGGGAGATATTTGGTATTTTAGAAAAGAGGAGAGAGCATTGAGCCAGGGGGAGCAATGTCCCAGGGGGAGCAGAACAAAGGAAAAGTCAAGTTTTTGGTAAAAATAATTTGGGTTACCATCAATGACAAAGGGGGATATTTTTGGACATTTTGAGCTCATTTAGTTGTCATTGATGTCAAGGTGAGAAGTTGTCATTGATGCCAAAGTGAACACATGAAGCTGTCATTAATACCATGGAGTACACCATCATTGACACCAGGAGCAATGCGAAGAGTTGAAGAAAAGTTGTCAAAATATTGTTTTATAAAGGTTTTTATTAAAACCATGGTGGCAGAATAATTTTCATCAAATCAGTGAAGTACAAATGAAGGTTTAAATTTTATCTCAAGGAGGCTTTAATTTTTATTAAAGTCAAAGGTTTATAAATATAATTTATAAAATTTAAATTCTTTTAGAATTTAAATAATTTATAAATTATAAAGGTTATAAAAGCGTCGACATCATCAAATTTAATGGAGCGCCAACATCTAAGCCATATGGTGAATTTCATGTATAAATAATATGCCAAAGGGGCATTCAAAACTTACCCTTCTTCGATTAATTTTTCATGCGACCGAGCAAAGAGTATTTTCGTGCAATCATTGAGGAAGAAGACAAAGAATTCATTTTGTCTTTTAGCGCCAGGAAGAAGACGAAAGGAGAGGGCTTAAGGCCTCACTCACATTGGATAGTGTGGTCCATTGGTAGCGTACATTTTGCAAAAGCGTTGGGAGTGGAAGTGACCACGATCGATTCGCATGGAGGTTGTTGGCGTGTTTGTCTTGAGCGTCGAGGATAAATTTTTTTGGCACGTGCTCGTTTAGAGCGCCAAACTTGGAAGAAAGAGCACGAGGTGCTCTTAGCCTTCCAAGCATGCATCTAGCGCACATGGTGGGCAAGCCCGCAACTAGGGCGCACGAGGAGGCAGTGATTGGGGGTTCGAATCCCACTAGTGGCAAAGGTAATTTTTATTAAATATTTTATTTACCTAATGTTTTCATAAGGTGTTATTTGGAGTTATAAGGGTATATGAAAGGTTGCTTGTTTGGTAATTGATTTATGTTATTGGAGTTATAAGGAAAGTGGATTTGATTATTGCCAAAGTTCTTCTTGCCATTAAAATTTAATTAAAGAGGTTTTTGAGTTAAATTTTGGTGGATGTTAAATTTATTTTAGTTGGGAGATTATAAGGTGTTATTGGAAAAATATTTTATGTATGTTGATGGTTGTTTTTATAGATGGAGTGATAAGGTGTAATTGAGTTTTTGTATTACATTGTGAGAAATATTTATCTTCTAACCTCTTTGAGTTTGGCATAGAAGTGGTTGTGATTGTGACAGATATTTGAGGTTCCTTCATCATCAAGAAAAGGTATGAGCACATTCTTCCATAGTTGAGTTGATTGATTGGTTTTCTAAAAATAAGTTTGGAGTGAAAAGGATTTTGTTAGGGCTTCCTTATTGAGTGTGTTTGAGTTAATGCTTCAAGGTTTTCTAGAATAAAGAGTTGTTATTAAAACCTTGTTTTATAAGCATTGTTGTTGAAGCCATTGGTTGAGCAAAGAACTAGGGTTTGAAAAGAACATGAGTATCATTGTTATGTGAGAGTTGTTTTATAAGCATTGTTGTTGAAGTGAGTTGTTGAGCAAAGAACTTGAACTAGGGTTTGAAAAGAACATGAGTATCATTGTTATGTGAGATTTGTTGTTGAGCATTGTTGGAAATATTTTGAGTGAAGAATCATATGCTTGGACTAGGGTTTGTGAGCAAGGATTATTTCATTAAGTGATTGGTTGAGTAGAGTTGGTTGAGCCTAGTCAAGTGGGTGTGTGAAGTGATTGTTCAAGTTCCATAAAACAAACTATTCTATATTCTGAATTGAATTGAGAAAGTAATTGAGTATTGAGTTGAAGCATATTGAGTCTCTAACAATTCTCTGTATGTTTTGAAAGAGTGATTGAAAGTGATTGAGCATTGTGATGAGTATAGAGCATATTGAGTCTCTAACAATTCTCTTTATGTTTCTATGATATTGGACAAGTTCTTGTGTGGACTTGTTGAGCAGATTTGAGGCAAGTCTTTGAGAAGACTTGTGGACAGATTTGAGTAAGCTTTTGTGGAAGCTTACAATACAGTTTTTGAGCAGATTTGGTTAAGTTCTTGAGAGGACTTATTGAGCATATTGGACAAGTTCTAGAGAGGACTTGTGGACAGATTGGTGTGAGCTTTTGTGGAAGCTTACAAGACAGATTTGAGACAGGTCTTTGAGAAGGCTTGTGAGCAGAGTTGATTGATTTGTTCAAACCTTGAGTTAAGGTTTGGGGCAGATCCAACAGAGTTGATTTGAGATTGATTCAAGATTTGAGTTAAGGCTTGAGGACAGATATTGAGGACTGATTTGTGCTAGAATGAAGGATTGTGTTTAGTATATATTCGAGGACAAGAGTTGGTGCAGATTTGAGGATAAATTTATGCCATATCAGAGACAGAGATTGAGCAGATTTGTGCTAGACCGAAGGACTATTTTTAGTGCAGATTTGAGGACAGAGATTGAGCAGATTTGTGCTAGACCGAAGGACTATGTTTAGTGCATATTTGAGGACAAAGATTGAGCAGATTTGTGCTAGACCAATGGACTGTGTTTAGTGCAGATTTTAGACAGAGCTTTGGAGGTGACAGAGTATAGAGGATAATAGTCTCCAGTGGATAGAGGTCCATTAGCCAGGGCAGTGAGGACAGGTCTTCTGAGTGAGGACATGAGTATTTAGTGGATAGAGATCCATTAGCCAGTGCAGTGGAGGCAGCAGTTCTTCTAGAAGATCACCAACCAGAGCAAGAGGGGAAAGGAGTTCTCCTATGGATAGAGTTCCACAAACTTGATCAGGGGATTGGTATCTCCATTGGACAGAGGTCCATAAACATTGTAATAGGGAAAGTATTCCCAAGAGATTGATTGAGAAAATTTTAGTGAAATATTTTCTCCGTGGAGTAGCCCACATTGGGTGAACCACGTAAATTATGGTGTCTCTATTGTGTGTGGTGATTTGTGCATTGCTTTGATTACTGCTATTGATATTGCTATCTTTACATTGCATAATATTTATTGGGAAAGAAAAGTAAAAAGTGGTCTTATACTGCTCACCCCCTCTCAGTATAAGCTTGTGTTCTTCAATGCTCTCATCAGGAGAGGCCAACTCAAGGTTAAAGAAGAAAAACCTACTAAGTCTCAATACAAGAATAAGCACATAGGAGGTGATAATGGAATGGATAGTAGGCTTGTTAATAATATTAGTAAAAACCTACAAAATACAGTACTTAAAAAACCTCCACAAAGGAATTTTACAAGGCTTAATATGCCTATGGAAGCACTTTTGAAACAAATTTTAGAGGTTAAGGCAATTAAGTTACCTCCTATCAGATAACCAGATGATTGATGCAGGATGTGTTGACTTAAGCAACTCTCAAGCAGTGAATAATCAAGTACCTATCCAACAAAATGTGACTACCAATCAAGATATGAGAAAATTTAAAGATCCATTACCAAAATATAATAAACATATAGTAAATCAGGTGGCTTATCATAATGAGCTTCATCCATATGGTAATATGGTTGGAATGGTTGGGATAACTACAAGAAGACAAGCTCAAACTCAACATCCTCAGCAAGGATAAAATTTTGTATTACAACCTAGTTCAGTATTGAAGAATAATCAAGGAAAAGTTTTAGATATAGGGACTCCACCTATTGTATTGAGACCACAACCTAAGGTTTCATTTGATATTCAAAAGTAGTTGGTGAGTACTCCAGCAAAGATATCAGTTTTAGAACTCCTTTAAACTTCTCCCAACTATAGAGATGCTTTAATGGAATTTTTAAGGCAACAATTTGTTCCTTTAGATATTTCTCCCAATGCTATAGTTGATACTATAGGTTATCTTGGGATACATCATATCTCATTCTTGTATGATGATACACCTTCCTCAAACTTGCAATAAAATTCTTCACTTTACATCATCGCACTTATTGGGGATACTTTTATCAAGCAAATTTTGATTGATAATGGTTCTTCCCTCAATTTGTGTACATATAATTTTTTTTTTAAAAATGAATTAAAATAGGAAGACTTAAAAAAATCTGCTATCATTATAAAAGCTTTCAACAATGAGTCCTAAGAACCCTGTTGTGTCATATCTCTTCCTCTCAAAGTTGGACCTAAAATATTGGATACATTTTCTTATGCGGTACATTTTTCTACATCTTTTAATATTCTTCTTGAATGACCTTGAATTCATGCAATGAATGCCATCCCTTATACTCTTCATTAGTGTCTCAAGTTTGAGTTTAAGAATCAAGTAGTCACCATTTCGGGTGACCCTCAACCATTTGAATTTTGTTCAGATGTAGAGCGAGCTTGATCGATGTTCAACCTATGTCCCTTAATATCATCAATGGTTTCTTTGTGTTCCATATTAAATATCAGAGCACTTTTAAAATTTAAAAATGAGCGAGGAATATATCCTACAATTTTCATCTGAGGATCATGATAATCAGTTTCTTTAGTCACCTCTTCTATAACTAGACAAGCTACCACCATCACCAAGAACCATGGGTTTACCCCATAAGAAAGGTGATGTTGTACACATTGGCATGTGTACCTTTTTCCTCATAGGATCTGCCTTCGAAGAAAAGATACATGGTAGAAACCCCTCTCCCGTTGAGCATTATTTTGCTCATTGTTACCTTTCCAATGATTACCCACTTCCTAAATAGATCCTATCTAGTATGGGATATGTAGGTAAAGGCTTGGGGCCATAATAGAAGGAAATTAAAGAGCCTATGGATGTCGATATCTGGCCTAGAATATGTGGCATAGGTTTTATACCTAGTAAAGACCAACCTTTACTATTTGACAATGATGATCATATTATGACTTATGCTGAATATATGGATTATTAAAATTCAAGAGTGGGTGATAAGGATGATGGTACCCCTTATTCTTCTAATATCTTATTTTGTAATATTATTGATTCTATATGTTGTAAAAGAAAAACTTCTATTTTAAAATAGGATCCTACTTTGTTGTCCTATAGTGATCTTGCAAAGTTAGGAATTGCTCCTCCTTATGTTAAAAAGAATGGTTATGTTCAAGAGTGCATTGATTATCGTGCTATGGCTACCAAATAAATAACTATGAAAAGGCCTCTCCATAATTCTAATTATCGAGAAGGCATGCATTTTAGATATTTATTTGATAAAACAATCCATGGTACACCTATTCTTTTTGTTAAGAAAGGTAGTACACTTAGATGATGTGTCGACTTTCTTTTTGCTTGCTTAAATTAATTAATAATAAAACATAAAAAGAATAAATCAATTAATCATAATTTAGCTATGAATTTGTATTTTTGTTGCATCCATCTACTTGCTCATATTACATTGTTGCTCGTCATCCTTCTGCACTGTTTGCCTAACATTTAATTCATATTGCATGCTTGAATGTCATATTTTACATGAATTCTTGCTCATGACTGCTTAATCATATATATTTCAGGGGTCTTGTGATAATGGCATGTTATGATGCCTAGTTAGGTCATAGCTCACATTCATTTCACTCTCTCTAGGGTTTTGATGCCTAGTAAGATCCCCACATAGGGTTTTCTTCTTTCTAGATTTTTGTTTGCTTCTTCAAGTTTTATCTTCCTTGATATTGGAAATAGTAAGAGTGTCTCTTAGATCAAGGATGATAGTTCATTAATATTTTCTTGTTGCTTTTTTGTTGCCCTTCCTTTTCTTTGTCTTCCTTTGCTTTTTACAAGGATATACGTGTGTTCTATTTTCTCCTTTATCCTTCTTAAGTTGTCTTCTCAACATAATTGCACACACTCACTATCTTGTTTTCTTCTCTAAACCCCTATTGGGGGTAGCATTCACCTAATATATATAATTATCCTTATATTACATCCCACATGGGATAGATATACATCCTTCCAGATATCTTATTGGCTATGATCTTCTATCGGGTTATACTTTCTTTTGACTCAGCAGCCTCAACACCCCATTACAAGACCTCAACATACATCCTAGCAGGTAATCACACCACAAAAATCAATTGGCGAGCAACCATCCATAGTAGGTCAAAATCCAACACCTGATCCCTCTTGGTGAGCACTACACCCATAACGGGTTTAGCTCCCTTATTTTTTGGTATGATTCATAGTATTTAGTCACATTGGTCCCTTGTGACCTACGCTGATTTCAATACTATGTTTCACACATCATTATTTATTTTAGATGGTTGATATTTAGATTTTATTCTTCTTTTTCTTCTTCTTCGTCTTCATCTTCCTCTTCTTATTCGTATTTTTGGTCTTATTTGCTTGTCTTTTTCTCATGTTTTCTTTTCTTCCATCCATTTTCATCCATGCATTTAATATACTCTTGCATTTAAGATAGATTACATGCATAAAATATAAAACTAAAGAAAATATAATATGATAATTAAAACAACATGCACACATTCACAAAATATAAAAAGAAGAAGCTATGTATTATTCAATGATAAAGAGAGAGATACAGTCATGTCTGGTTGGTGTACCACAATCTAGTCCTAGTACATTCAACTAATCCCTAAGAATGAATACAAAAATAAAAATTGGCATGTCATCTTGATCCCTAGCCCTAGCTCTAATATCCTATATCCTGTACTCCATCCGAAGGAGGTGGTCTAGGCAACCTCATACCCATAGATGGTGAAGCTAAGAATATTCGTGATTGAGATCATGACTTTCTAGCTGACTGGATGGATGGAGGGAGTGCTACTCTTTGACCCTATGGTACTACCTAGCAGTACATGGTCTTGTAAAATATGGCTCACTGAATAGCCACCTCTAGCCTCTACCCTACCCTCTATAGCTTCACCTGTAGAAGACAGACTCCATCACTAGCCTAGATGCTCCTAATGATAGTCATCCCATCTACGCGATCCCTCTAGCACTCTGTATTTAGATGGTTCACCTCGCCTTAGAGATGATCAACCTCTACTCGAGCTACATCCCTCTCCCTCTCTATGGTACTCAGTGAGCCATGAAGTACCTCAATCCTCTTGTACCTATCCTCTTGGAGCCTCCTTCCTCGGATCCCCTTATCCCTAAGCCTAACCTTGGCTAGCTACTACTGATGTAGAGGCCTCTATCGATCCTCCACTAGGTGGTACCTTGATCTTTTTGGGGGCAACTCTAGATGCCCCTACCTGCCTAGTCCTTGCAGTTATAGTGATACCTATCACCAAATTAATATAGACTCGAGCCTACATCTATCTAGAAGATACTAGACCCTATTGTGATCTATCTGTGGCTCTGTGAGCTACCTCCTCAAAATATCATTGTAGACCTAAACCCATCACCTGGTGCCTATATATCATAACAAGCAGGGATATCCTCCTAGGCATGACTCCTATATACCACTACCTATAGCCAAAGGCCACTCCTACATTGTCTACCCTAGAATCCATGTAAATAAGATCATCTAAATCCTCCTTGACCCACTTGGTCAGGTCGGGTCCACCTCCTACCCTTGTTGGGTCCTAATAGACTCTTTGGTACTAGTAATCCCCTAAGTTTAGGATGCCTTGCAAGATTCCAAACTACCTTAGGACTCAATTAAATCAGAATATCTTTGGCTCCCCCTTCTTCATAGTCAACCACCTAGTCATATTGATCCTTGCTAGATTTTTCTTGTCCTCAACCCATCCTGGATGTAGATGCTAGGGTCACCATACTATCTTGGCCTCCCTTAACTCATCTACTATCTACCTCACTAGTGGTAGATGCCTGGCATAGATCCTCATGATCTGCTCTAGGGATATGGACCATCTATATGCTTTTGGTTTCTTTGGGTTGGGCAATGGTCATAATAGTGCATTTGATCTCCATACTGTTATGTGCTCTCAGCTCCATACCTAGAGAAAATTCATGCACACTATACATGTATGTTGCTTGTACATGATATTGTATAACATATTGTACAAGTGGGCCAACACATATAGATCCCATACAAACCTAACTCTCTGGTCTTGCATGTCTACCACTATACCCACCATCACCCATGGTAGATATTGCCTACTAGTATGGAACATGAGCATACCTGCAAACCACCCCGTAAAGCATGATCATCAATGGATCCATCCCATACTACCCCACCAGGTCATCTAAGACTATGGTGATCTCACGCACTTGGTGGGTCCAACCTCTTGAAAATCATTACAAGGTCATTGGTCTCCCTCTTGCTCTATAAACTAATATCCCTCTGATATGGATGTGTAAGATGCACAATACATCCTCCAGTGTGACGATCATTTCTCCCATGAGTAATCGGAAGGTATATAACTCTAGGTACCATATCTCTACTAATGCTATCAACAAAGCCCTGTCTACCTTTACCTGAGGTAGTCTAGCCAGGTGGTCTAGCCCCACCATTGGCAATGTATTCCTTTCTACATGTATGAGTTCCTCTAGCTCCACCTCCAGGGAGTTAGATCTCCACTTGTGGATCTTGATTACCCTAAGCTGCAATAACAAAAAAACATTTCCATCAGTAAATTTATTTAAAAAAAATTAAAATCAAATTAATTAATTAATTACATTAATATTAAATCAAAAACTTATTTTTGCACAATTAAATTTTACATCTCCAAAGTTGCTTGCTTGCATCCTTTCTTCCTTTCCCTTCTTCCTTTATTTCTTTCTTTTTCTTCTTTTTCTTCTGTTTCATTTTTTTTTACTTTTTCGATGAAATCATGCCTGGTTTTCCAGGGGTGTGATTTAGTTGAAGAAAATTCATGCCTTGTGTTTGTGAGGTGCAATTTTGTGTAATCATGTTTTGTTGTTTTTTCCAGGCATGATTTCACCACTACTGCGAGATTGCACCCAGGTCGTATGTGGCAAAACCACTGGTTTTGCAAAAAACCACCAAAAAATACCAAAAAAAATGAAAATTTTCAAATTACAAATGTGATTTTTGAACCTACCTATGCTCGCTCTACTTCCATGCCAGATTTGCCCTTCATGATCACTAAACAATGTATCAGTAGCACCATCTCCCCCATTTCTATAGAGCTCCTTTCTATTTCTCGCATGGTTAAAATGAATTAGGGTTTTGCCCCCTTTTCACTTTTAACCCTATTTTCGTATGCTTTTCCTCTTTTTTTTTCTTCTCACTTCTTATTTTGAGTCTGCATTTTTGAGTTTTTATGAGGAATGTGTCCCTCATAAAACTCAAGGGGGCACGTTGGCCTTAGAGGCATTAATGTCCCTAAGGCCTCGATTTGCATGCAAAACTTGAAATTGTTCAGAATAACACCATTTTTACACCATCTATTTTTTCTAAACCAGACACCTTATTTTTGCTTGTCATATTTTTTTTGCAAGTGTTTACATATTTTATTTGACACATTTATTAGGCCATAAATGCGTCAGAGGGGGTAAAATATAGACATAAAAAAATGACCCACTTTAGTGGGCAATCTTCCCTAAGCCCCCCGTGTGACCCCTTAGACTTGCCTAGGGAAAGGGTAAGGCTCCTTCCCCTATTTTTTACCTCTTTTCCTCTCTATGCAAAATTTTGTCCGGTCCTTAACAGGGTGCGACTTCACATTACGATATTACGGTCGGCCTTGACGGGGGCACAATTTTACCTTTTTAAGATTTGATGCATCAAAACCCTAATTTTTTGAGGTTGGCATGTTTTACATCGGCCCTCCTTGGTTTTCCTACTCTTTTTGCCTTCAAATATGCTATATAAGGAGGGTTTGAATTCACTTTTTCACACATGCTCACATAATCGACATTCTAAGGATTGATGATTTATTGCTCACTAACATTTGATTTCTCGCAAAGTGTTTTATTCGGTCTGCATCCTTCTTCTTCCTTTATCGAGAACTTAGAAGTATGTATTTTAATTGATTTTTTACTGTATTAGATTGCTACTGCTTGGTCTTTGGTGGATTATGGTTGAAGCTCTAAGTAGAGATTGACTACTTGGGAGATCTCAAACCTTTCTTCTTGCTTCCTTGCTCTTTTCTAGGTGAAAGTGACCTTATGTATGTTTGATTTCATTCATTGCATCATAGTTTTATCATTTCATTGCTCTTTTCTAGGTGAAAGTGCCCTTATGTATGTTCACAATTAAAGAAAGGTAGGGACATTTTCAAAAAACCATGTGTTTATTTTAATTAAAAAATATACATTTCATTTTTATTTAGGGTTGTTTGTTTTCAGTTTATTTAGTTCATTTCTGATTAGCTTATTGCATTTGTGTAAAAGGTTTTTGGACGTTTCAAAACCTTTTTATCAACCAATCAAAAAAATAATATATATTTAAAAAAAATAGAATAGTATTAAAATTAATTTAAAATTTTGTAAGGTACATCTTACTGAGAATAATTAATTATATTATTTCAAAACAATCACCAAATTGTTTGAATCATGATGAGTTTCAACTTTTTTAAAATAAATAAATTTGTATTAGTGTATTTATATTATTGTTTAAATACAATAAAAATAAATAGCTAGTTGAAAATACGATGGAATAATTTTTTTTTTAAGGATTAGATAAAATTATAGAACTTATATAACTATGTTTACCTTTATAGATTATAATTTTTTTTTAATGGATATAAGATCTTGTATAAAATCATATCTAATATACAAATTTTAAATTAAGTTGTAAAATTGTAAGAATGATTGTGTTTATAAGGTTATGGATATGATAATTCTTTTATATGTTTGATTATATATTGATTAGGTTTTTGTGTATAATATTTAAAAAAATTTAACTTAACAAATTACAAATAATTTATAAGAAATATAAAACCATATTATAAGAATAGATATTTTAATTTTATTTTTTTTAGATTTTACATGGTGGAATCCGTAGCTGCTACAAATTCAAGTAGGGTGTTTGGCTTTTTATGGTCGCCACAGTATTCTATGTTGTCCAACTCAGAAACCATCACACAGATCTTTGCATAGTTCACACCTATAACCACCATGCCGCAATCATTTTAAACCTTTTACACTGCTAAAAGCACACAAGAATTCAGTCCGACGAGGTCCAAGATTTGAACCTTGGACCTCTGCTCCCCTTATGGGGTTT
The DNA here is from genome assembly GCA_028583015.1 of Wollemia nobilis. Lineage (NCBI taxonomy): Eukaryota > Viridiplantae > Streptophyta > Pinopsida > Araucariales > Araucariaceae > Wollemia > Wollemia nobilis. Next base: position 9,378,228 of record JAQPPZ010004842.1, read on the forward strand.
GGTCAAACCAATTGTTCTACACCTTGGACCTATTAGGACATCTAATTGATGTGCTTATTATAATAACCATATATTTTTTATATATGTTGGTAAAAAATTATTGAATTAATAAAACCATACAAGAAATAGAGAATCCCAAAACAATAACCCTTACAATGTCCAGAAGAAAGAGGCCCCTAAAACCACCGAGCACCCGACCAAAAGACACCTAAAACAACAACCTCAACCAGGCATAGTCGCAGCATGCAAATTAGCAATATGACGAGAACAATCCAATGGGAGCTAATCTCATTCTCTAACATTCTAGTCTTCCTAAAATTTAGAAGCTCATTTTTCAAAGCAATCAACCACACCATTCCATTCCCTGGGAATATGAAAAAAGGAAATAAACTCTAGATGTTGACAAATTTGAATGATTTACCAAGCCACTAACGCCAACTGCCAATAAAAATTAGAAAGAGTATGAGTCTTCAACAAATTAATAATAATTTGAGAGTCTGACTCACAGATTATCTTCTGCCATCCTAGAGCATAACATTTTTCCAAAGAAAAATAAATAGCAAGGGCCTCCATATAATTATTAGTTTGCTTCCCCTTATAATAGGAGAAAATAAAAAGAGTTGCACCACTACTATCTCTCCCAAAACCACCAATACTTGCATACCCAGGATTCCCTCTAGAAGAGCCATCAGTATTAATCTTAAAAACCCCCGAGGTAGAGGATGTCATCTACCATCTCTTTGCACTTTTTATTGAGGCATCTCCTCCCAATAGATAAAGAAGGATGAGGATCATTCTCCACTAAACCCAGGTCCTACATCATCAAAATCTTAGACTGCTCCAAAGGAATATTGATCTGACATTTAGAAGAGATAGTTTCTTTGATCATACCAATAATCCTCTACCAAATATGATAAACAGTTAACTTTCTAACTTGAAAAATTCTTTGATTTCTTTCAAGCCAAATATGCCATATAATACATGAGGGCCCAATACTCCACACAACTTGAAGAAAGAAGCCTTAGCAAGAGGTATTCCTAAACTCCTCTAAAACTCAATAATAGAAGAAGCATGAGAACAAGACTATTTCCACACCCTTCACCAAAGATGCTAAATTTCTTGCATAAACGAACACTGTAAGAGCAAATTCTCTAAATATTCATCACTATTCAGAAAAAGGAAACAAAATGAAGGGCCCTCAAAGCCTCTCTTTTGGATATTATCCTAGGTAAGACATTTTTTCCTAGTAGCCAACCACAAATGGAAATTGTATTTGGGCCAAGAAAACTTATTCCAAACCTGTTTCCACCAAGGAACCTCCTCATCCCCAAAATGCTACCTATCTAAAACACAGTAACCAGAAGCCACTGAGAAAAACCCTCTAGGATCCAGACCCCAAGCCAAAAAATCATCATCCTATAAAGAAGAGCACTCCCTAGTAGTCAAAATACGATCCAACTCTTCTTTATCCTAAACAGAACCACCTAATGGCCAATCTCTAGGATATTTCCTATAAACTACGTCTACGTGCCCAACTCTTTTGGCAAATTTATAATCCATCACCCTGTACCAACCAAAAACCAAGAAACAATTACATAGCTCCTGAATATGAGGAAACATAGATAAAATTATAGGGAAACCATCCCAAGAATCATGCCAGAAAAGAGTCTTCAAGCCTTTGAGACAAATCCAGAACAATTCTTGCTTAACAAGAGTAGCCCCCTTATTAAGGGTGTTCCTAATAAAAGAACCTTTACCAGATAAAATGTATCTAGGTATCTCAAATCCCTCAATCCCATTAAGTTACTTAAAGAAAATAATTTTAGCCTAAGCATGGTCTTGAGAAATGCACCATATCCAATAAAGCTTGACCGCTAATGCCTGACCAGAAAGAGAAGTAAAAAAAAGACCCAAACCATCTTCCTATTTTGGTCTACAAATAGTCTCCCACTTAACCAAACTTCATTTTGAAGACTCCAAATTTCCAGCCCATAAAAATCTTCTTAACAAAGATTCAAGCTCATGAATAAAACTAATAGGAGTGACCTAAATCATGCACTGATAAATACATGAAGCTTGTACCACCTACTTAAGAAGCAACACTCTACCATCAAAAGAAAGCCACTTAAAAGTAAAATGAGATACTTTGGCCTTGAATTTATCCAAAATATTATTATAGATGCCTCGAGGTAGAGGGCCCACAGAAAGAGGAATTCCCAAATAAGTTAAAGGAAGAGCTCCAATCTGAAATCAAAGAATTTGAGCAATTCTAGCTTGTATAAGAGGATTAATATTGAAAAAGAAGATGGAGGATTTCACATATATATATATATATATATATATATATATAATATATATATATATATATATATATATATATATATATAAAATTAATTAAAACCATATTTTTACAATGATTAGATGGTTTGAAACATGATAAATTTTAACTCTTTTAAAATGAACAAATTTGTAGAACTTATATTAGTGTTTTAAGACAATAAATAGATAGTTTAACATATGGTGATTTTTTTTTTCTTTGAAGGATTAGATAAAGATGTAGAACTTATATAAATAAGTTTATTTTTTAAGGATTAAAAAATATTTTTTTATGGATATAGGATCTTGTATAAAATCACATCTAATATCATTATAATATGTACAAATTTTAAATAAATTTGTAAAATTGTAAGTATGATTGTGCTTGTAAGGTTATATTATAATTCTTAAAGATATAAAATTTGATTATATATATATATATATATCTTTTGAATTTACATGGTTAAATTTGTAGCCAACATGAATCCAGGCAGGCTATGCGTTCTCACATAGAATGTTACTTATACAAATACATTTTCATCTCTCAAACACATTATTCAATGTGACTAGTGTCATATTGGATGTAATTGATTATATATATATATATATATATATATATATATATATATATATATATATATATATATATAGTTGAATTTACATGGTAAAATCGGTAGCCACCATGAATCAAGGTTATCTGGATTTTATGGCCATCATAGTATTCTGCGTTCTCTGCCCTAAAAGCCGCCACACAATTGTTTGCGCAGTCTGCCCCTATAACCACCATGCCATAATCATTTTAAATATTTTATGCCACTGAAATCACCAAGAAAGGGACAAGCATTCAGTTTGATGAGGCCCAATATTTGAACCTTGGACCTCTGTCCTCCTTATGGGGTTTGGTCGAACCAATTGGTCTACACCTCCGACCATATATATACATAATAAATTACATCTAATATGACACTAATCACATTGTATAATGTGTTTGAGAGATGAAAATCTATCATTTCAAAATTTATTAACAATTTTGATTGGAATATGCTTTTATTTTTTTAGTTTATCCAACCTTTAACTCTTGATTCATCATCCATGTTTCAATATCATAGCTATTTATTCTATCTATTTTCCATAGGTTTCTTTGAACATAAATTAGTTCAACAAAAGTTTTAGGTTGTTTCAAGGAATCTAACATGGCTTAAATTCATATATATTTATAACACATTAAAAATTCATATTTTATAGGTATTAATTCCTTTACTTTTTTAAAAATATAAGACAACATGTTTGTTTCTCAAGATTTATTTTTAATAACTTGTTTCTATAATTATTTACTTTTATTAAAAGGAGTCCCACATAGACTACCAACCCATTTCTCACATCCATATATGTTGATGGATAATTCAATAAAAGGTGGTTCCTTTTCTTTTCCAATACCAAAATTTAGCCTTTCAATAATTAATTTATAGGTCATAAAATATCATTAATCTACAAAAGAAAATTCAATGCTACAGTAGTAATCCATACTGTGAGTAAATTCAACACCTAGATACTTGTACTATGCTTGTTCAAATGGGTGGTTGTCAAAAAAAGGATTGCATCATTATTTTTGGGATTTCATAAATGCAATTTTAATTTATCATCATTATCCATGAAGTCAAGCTTGAAATAAAAAGTTCCTAAAAACTTAAATTAATTATTTATCTAGACCAATTAGATATATTCTAAACATTGTTATACTATCAACACATATTAATAATATAATCCATTTGTTAAATTATTTAATAATTTTATATTTATTAGGGATTAAAAGTGTTAAAAAATAAAAATTTATGAATGGTGTGGCTAGGTATATTAAATGGTCTTAGCTCAATTAGTTGTATTCATCAATTTCCAAGGAGGAGATATAGGTTTGAATATTTCCAAGCAATATATGTTAGATTAAAGTAACACCAAAGAAAATATTTTTATTCATCTTCAAATGCAATTATAGAGATATCAAGGTACATATGTATGGTCTCTTACATGATGGTCTCCTAAGAGAAGAATCTTGTATAGACCATTAAAACAATGAAATAATAGAATTTTTTTAATTATTTATATTTAATATTACATATAGGCATGTTATAAAAGGGAGATAATAATTAATACAATAATGAGAAATATGAATTTATATTCTAACATACCCCTTATTATATTATTTGTTGGAGCAAATGATGGAATAACATCGTCCTAAATCTAAAGATATTTTGGCACTATCATTGAAAATATTTGTGCTTCCTAGACATAAGCTAACTCTATGAATTACTTATGGATTGAAAAAGTACTAGATTATATTTTATAGTTTTAATGAAACGTATTTTTTTTTTTTGGTGGAAAACATCCCAAAAGGGATGCCACTTTCGGGTAAGACGCAAGGAGGCAAGAGTATCCATTCCACAAAAAACACCTAGGACTCGGACCTGGCCTACCACCTTTGACATACTCAAGGAGCAAACAAACACACAAAACCAAATTAAAAAAAGTAAATAACAACAAAAATAATAAAACAAAATAAAAAACATGCTCCTTGAGTGTGTCAAAACCAAAAGCACAACCAAACACACACAATAAGATAAAAGAAACCACAACACAAACCACATAGAAAAACACAAGAACCACATAACAAAACACAAAAAAGACAAAAACAACAGAACACTACAAAGACATAACCCAAAAAGTTAATGAAACGTATTTATTATTTGATGTCATTCTATAATATCCATCCATCCATAATTCAATTTGACTTTTGCATTTTTTTAGTGTTCTAATGTTTCATAGATGTATATTTGAATGTATGACAATATGTACAATGTTTCTTGAAAAATAAATATATGGTTTTGTGAGATCCACCAATAGTTTATTTTCTATTTGTTCATTATGAATAGTGTGCTTATCACCAATTTATACAATATGATTTTTATCAGTGATACAACTATTCTCTTCCCTAGTTTGTCTCCTCAAACAATCTCCAAGGCATCAGTGTCAAAACTGAAGTCCTTTGTTTCAACATGTAAGTCATTAGTGTCACACTTGAAGTCCTTTGTGTGAACATTTTTTTTATTACAAGAAATTTATTTCTTTGTGACAAGATCACCTATATCACACATCATATTTTTCATCAAATTGTATTACAACTAATTTATTTTTGTTTGAGAAGACCACCTGTGTCGCACATGATATTTTTATTTATATATATATATACATCCAATGTGAGAGGTTGCACATATATAATATTCACTAAATCAATAGGAAGTATAATAATTTGATCTGCTATCAATTGCTTTGTCAAGATGACAAATTATATGTGTAGTAAAGGTGTCAATATTAGCCTCTTGGAAGATTGATTGTAAAAACTTTGGACCATAAGTTCCCTTGGCAATAGTTTGTATCTAAGTATGTTCATCATATTCTTGTGTATCAAGCAATAGATCTCCACATAGTTTTTTCGTTTTTTTCTATGAAATACTTCGATTTATTTTTTTCTTGTTTTTTTGACCATTAGATCTCTATCCCCATTTTTATGACTTTCAAATGATATTTTTATAGGAAGCATAATGACATATAATGAAAACATTCCATTTTTATAGGATGTATCTTCTAAATTGTTTTCTTAAGATAAATAATATTTTATGTTTGTTAACTACTTGAAAATGAACAAAAACTCCTATATCCATCATTTGAGCAACATAAAGTAGATTATTTGAAATTCTTGGAAAATATAGTACATTTATAATGGTTCACTCTATTAAAAGTAATTTTAGGGAAACAATTCCTATTCCTTTTTTCTTATAACTTGTGTGACATGCCATTACCACTAGCCATCCATGTATTTCTTGAAAAGGATCAAACTAGTGTATGTTTTCTATCATATGAATACTAGCTTTAGAGTTCATATAGTTGTTATCATCCTTGATTTTTCCTTTTTGTATGCCATTAATACTTTACATATTATTTCTAGTTCGTCATCATGATTGTATACTCTTGTTATGCTACATGTCCTTGTTGTGATGGAGAATTTGTTGTACCCCCTCGATTTTTTTGGTATGTTATTTGAATTCCATATTGATCCCATTCTTATGATCTTGTTTGAGAAGTTTGTGAAGAATAATCTTAGGATGGCTAAGATGATTCTTCTTCAAAAAACAATCTAATCTATTGAAATATTGTAGGTGCACATTCATAAAGTATTATGGGTGCTAATTCTTTGAAAACTAATGTTTCGCTCAATGCTTTGCATTGAAAATAAGTTATATTTGATTTCTTCTGCATTCATGTATACAACTTGTGTAGGTAGTAGGCTTATTTTTTATGCTTGAATATGTAACTTGCATAGGTAACAAGATCATTTTTTATGTCTAAGTATGTGACTTGCATAAGTAATTGAATTGAATTATGTCACACCAATTCTTTGAAAATTATCACATCACAAATACTTCGCTTAGTGCTGGAAAGAAATGGTTTTTTTGCTTGAACTTTGTCCTTGAGATTTAAAATATTACATAGAATTTTTAGTACTACTTAGAAATTTTAGGAACAACAACTATTTTTTTCAAAAAATTTAAGATATCCTTCATTCTAGTTGAAACTTGTTGCCCTTCCTTTGAACTAGTGATGTCCAAGGCACTTCACTATCAAATATTGAATATGCTAAATATACATAGATGTATTGATTTTTTATAGAATTTTGTTCAGTTCTAAGTATCCAATAACATAGAAACATTTGAAAAATAATATCTTCTTTTTTATAGATGATCCATTTACAATTAGATTTTTCCCCTCTAGAATGACACAAACATAAATATGAAAAACATCTTTTTTTGTTCATAAGTCTCTAGATCCTATAAAAATTTATAAAAATCAATCATTAATAATGCTTCAAAAAGTTCTCTCCAATCCTGGCTTAGGAATCCCTTACTTTGATACCACATGTTAAATTAAAAGGAAACAAAAGAAAATATTTGTATTCATCTTCAGTGCAATTATAGAGATATCAAGTACATATGTATAGTCTCATACATGATGATCTTGCAAGAGAAGAATCCCATATATATTGTTAAAACAATGAGATAACATGAACTAAGGGGAACTTCTAGCTTTCTTATATTTAATATTATATTTCAACATGTTATAAAAAATAGAGAATAATTAATACAATAATGAGAAATATAAAGTTACATCCTAACAATACATGCATAATTACCAAGTTGTTGCAATACCTATTGGAAATTTTGAGTAGATAAGTTGCCATTGATGTCAAGAGTGAGTGGTCATTGATGTCAAGCTTTTAGAACCATTGAGTGGCAATTTCAGTGGGTAGCAGTTGTTTCAGGTTCTCCAATTAGTGCAAAAAGATAGTCCGATTTTAGTTGATCAAATCCGCTCCAAGAGGTCAAGATAAGGTCCAAGGTGAAAAGAAGAATCCCAAGTAAATAATATTATAATAATTCTTTATAATATTATACAAGGAAGATTAAATTAATTATAAATTAATTAATATAATTTTATTAAATTATTTTATTAATTAATTTACTTAACTTTATGTTATTTAAATTAATTATTAATTAATTTTAATATTAATTATATATTAAATTATGTTAATTTGAAATAACCCTAAGGTGGGTTATTAATTTGAATTTCGAATTCGAGCACCGACGTGGGAGCAAATTAATCAAAGTATATATAAATGGGACTCCTCGACCCTAGCTAAAACATTAATGTATTTTGATTTTAATCTCCATGCTATTACGAATTGTGCGAATCGTTCGGTGAGAAAGAGAAAGGTTAATTGGTGTTTAAAGGACCAAGTGGTAGGCGAGTGTTGATTACCCACTATTCAAGGCACCTTGGTCACCAAGCACTGGTAGCGCAGTTGGAAACTTTGGCGAAGGCAAGATGCTATGGTAGCATGAGGTGAAGGTTCGAATCCGCGGGTGTGGCATTTAGTTTTAAAGGTATTGACGACGATCGAAGGTACCAAGAGGAAGGAGGCCTTCCTTCCTTCATGTGGGCACCTATAGCCCATGCAGTGGGCACCAAAGCGCTAGGGTGCTTGGTGCTTTGGGAGACGACGGTTCGAATCACATCGAAACCCTTTTGGGGAGAAAACAAAGGTATGCATTATTTGAGCACCGAAATTTTTAGAGGAATTAGTTGAGCTATTAAAAATTAATTTTTGCATAATTTATTTGGCTTGTAAGGTTTTAAGGGGAGTTATAAGGTTGATGAAAAATAAATTTTTGGTGTTATTTGCTTTAGTGTTTTAAAAGAGCAATAAGGTGTTTTAAGAAGATTGTTTGAGTTTTTGTGGTGTTGGATATTATTTTAAGTTGGAGATTATAAGGTGCATTCAAATAATTATTTTTCATGTATGATTTGATGAATGTTAATTCAAAGAAGGAGCAATAAGGTGTATTTGAGCTTTGATTATTTTTGTGTCTAAGGAATATTTCAAAAAGTGTTAAGAGTGATATTTTGTCATCTAACCATTGAAATTGGAAAGAAGAAAATTATGATTGAGACAGGTTTTCTAATGCTACTTCTACATCAAACAAAAATTTATGGGCACATATTCCTAGTGAGTGATTGTTGAATGTTGATAATGTAAAGTTGGAGTGAAAAGGATTGTTTGGTAAGCATTGTTGAGTGTGTTTTGAATTAATGCTTCAATATTTTATAGAATAAAGAGTTGTTGATAAAACCTTGTTTGATAAGCATTGTTGTTGAAGTGATTAGTTGAGTGAACTTGAACTAGGGTTTGCAAATATCATGAGTATCATTGTTATGTGAAGATTGATAAGCATTGTTGTTGAAGTGATTAGTTGAGTGAACTTGAACTAGGGTTTGCAAAGATCATGAGTATCATTGTTATGTGAGATTGGTTGATAAGCATTATTGGAAACATTTGAGTGAGTGTTCATATGCTTGGACTAGGGTTTGTAAGCAAGGATTAATTCATTGAGTGATTGGTTGAGTAGAGTTGGTTAAGCCTAGTCAAGTGGATATGTTGAAGTGATAGTTCAAGTTCTATGAAACAAATTGTTCTATATTTTGATTTGAGTTGAGAAAGAGATTGAGTTTTCATGAATGTGAAACATATTGAGTATCTAATAATTCTCTATATGTTTATGTGATAAAAGAGAGATTGAAAGTGATTGAGAGTTTGTGAGTGTGAAGCATATTTAGTCTCTAACAATTATCTATATGTTTCTATGGTAAAAGAGTGATTGAAAGTGATTAAGAATTGTGATGAATGTGAAGCATATTGAGTCTCTAACAATTCTCTTTATCTTTCTATGATATTGGACAAGGTCTAGTGTGGAATTATTGAATAGATTTAAGGTAAGTCTTAGAGAAGACTTGTGGACATATTTGTGTGAGCTTTTGTGGAAGCTTACAATACAGTTTGAGAATAGATATTGAGAGTAGATTTGGATAAGTTCTAGTGAGGACTTATTGAGCAGATTTGGATAAGTTCTAGTGAGGACTTGTTGAGCAGATTTGGATAAGTTCTAGAGAGGACTTGTAGACAGATTAGTGTGAGATTTTTTGGAAACTTACAAGGCACATTTGAGATAAGTCTTTGAGAAGACTTGAGAGCAGAGTTGATTGATTGATTTTTTCAGACCTTGGGTTAATGTTTGGGGTAGATCTAGTAGAGTTGATTTAAGATTAATTCAAGATTTTTGTTAAGGCTTGAGGATAGATAATGAGGACAGATTTGTGCTAGACCGAAGGACTATGTTTAGTGTAGATCAAAGGATAAATATTGATGATAGATTTGTGCTAGACCTAAGGATTTTTTATAGTGCAGATTTAAGAATAGAGTTTGGTGCAGATTTTAGGACAGGTTTATGCCAGACCAAAGACAGATATTGAGCAATTTTATGCTAGATCAAAGAACTATATTTAGTGCAAATTTGAGACAAAATTTTAGAGGTGATATAGTATAGAGGATGATAGTCTCCAGTGGATGGATATCCATTAGCCAGGGCAGTGAGGATAGGTGTCTTCAGTGGATATAGATCCATTAGCCGAAGTAGTGGGGTAGTAGTTCTTATAGAAGATCAGTAGTTAGAGCTAAGGAGAAATAGTTCTCCTATGGATAGAGATCCATAAACTTGATTAGAGATTGGTGTCTCCTTTGGACAGAGGTTCATAAATATTGTAATAGGGAAAGGATTCCCAATATATTGATTGAGAAAATTTTAGTGAAATATTTTCTCCGTGGAGTAGCCCACATTGGGTGAACCACGTAAAATTGGTGTCTCTATTTTATGTGGTGATTTATGCATTTATTTGATTACTATTGTTGATATTTCTATCTATACATTGCATAATATTGATTGAAAAAGAGAAGTAAAAAATGGTCTTATATTGTTCACCCCCTCTTAGTATAAGATTGTGTTCTTCAATTGATATCAGAACGGGTTCCTTCGAAAGAGTTTAACAACTTGAAGAAAAAGCTTTCAAGAAAACAATGGATTCTAAGAATGGGTCCTCAGATAATTCAACACCAGTATTTTATGGAAGCGATTATATATTTTGGAGTATGAGAATGAAGATTCACCTGATGGCACTTGGCAATAAAATTTGGGAAGCAGTTTAAAATGGATACACACCACTAGCTACTCCACCTACAGATAAATATGGTAAGCTTCTACATCATTACAATTCAAAAGTAATGAATGCAATTTTGAGAGGTTTGCATAGAACATAGTTCATAAAGGTTATGCATTGAAAATCAACAAAAGCAATTTGGGATAAGTTACAAAGCATATATGAAGGAGATAAAAGTGTCAAAAAGGTAAAGATACGAAATCTCAGAGGACAATTTGAAGAATTAAGAATGAAGGATGAGGAAAACATTAATACTTATCTACTTCGGTTAGATGAGGTTGTTAACGCCATGCAGGGACTTCGACTTGAGATTGAAGAATTTGATGTTTGTGATAAGATCTTAAGATCTCTTCCAAAAAGGTTTAGTGAAAAGATCTCTGCTATAGAGGAATCAAAAGATGGTGATATTTTGACAAGAGATATGTTACTTGGTATTCTTACAACTTTTGAGTTAAGAACAAAAGAGGAACCTAATCTCCGGAAGGAAGCAGCCTTCAAAGCTACTAAGAAGACAAAGGGCAGAAATTCAAGTTCAAGCAATGAGTCATCTAGTGATGAAGAAGCTAATTATGGTAGAAGGAATAAGGATTCAAGAAGATTTAAAGATGCAAAATTTGTTAGATGTTTCAATTGTGGAAAGTATGAACACTATGCAATTGATTGTCAAGAAGCTAAAAATAACAATGATGAAGAAAAATAGGATCACAAGAACAGAGAATCAGAAAAAGATACAGGTACCAAAGAAAGGCAAATATAGACAAGGCAAACAAGAAAAAAAGTTATTTCAAAGAAAAAAGAGGAGCTACTATGTAGACAAGGCAAGTAAGTACTGAAGTGATAGTGATAATAGTTTCTCAGATAATGATAAAGATGAATTCTTATTTCTAATAGAAGAAAACAAAGAAGTTAAAAAAATGTCACCAATAATTCTCAAGTGTTTTAGATGTGGTAATTTTGGACATCTTGAAGATAGTTGTACAAGGAATGGTTTTATTTTTAGTGATGATGAATATGAAGATAAAATTGAAAGACCAGAAGAGAATATTCTAATGGCACTAGAAGAAGAAGGAGGTGATCCTACAAAAGACAAGTAAAAAAAGAATAAAGATGTTCTCAAAGGTAAACAAATAGAGGAAGAATCAGAAAAAAGGAGAAGTTGATCTTGAGGGAGAACTTATTTATGCTCTTAAAACTCTAAATAAGGTAAGAAAGCAAAACTCCCAACTTAAGTTTTAGTTTTAAGAATGTGATGAAGAGAGAGGAAAGCTTGTAGAGGATCTAAATAAGTCAATGGCTAAGACAAATAAGTTCAAGGATAAGTTAGAAGCAAAGGTATTAGAATGTGAAAAGTTAGAACAAGAAGTAGCCCTTATAAGGGAATAAGAAGAGAAGTCTAAGGATAAGCTACATATGTTTAGAAGAAGCTCAAAGAATTTGGATAAGATCATAAAGGCACAAAATCCTACATCAAGCAAGATAGGTCTTGGTTTTGAAAAGGATGAAACGAAACAAGAAGAGTAAACCTCAAGTTCTGAAGAAGAAGAAACTTTAGAAGAAGACGGTGTGAGGGAAAGTGAGACTTCTTAGGAAGAGTTGGATAATAGAAAGTTCAACAAGGAAAGGAACAATGCACAAAGAAGAAATAGATGGAACAAGAACCAATACAACTAAAAAGAAACTAAGAGGCCAATGTAGTCAAGGCAAGGAAATTTCAATGGATGATGTTTCTCATATCAAAAATTTGGGCACATGGCTTCACAGTGTAGGACACATGAAAGACAGGAGTATGAGAACTTTAGGAATAGGCACTTTTTCCATGGGGATTGCTACTCATGTAATTAGTTTGGTCACAAGTCAATGGATTGCAGGGTACATGACAGGAACAAATAAGGCTTCACCAGGAGAAATCCCAAGAAATTTGCACGTCCAAGGAACAATAATATTAAGTGTTATAAGTGCAATAATGATGGACATACAACAAAGTGGTGTAGAGCAGATATTCCAAAATCAAACATGAATAGGAACGAGAACAAGAATAGGAATATGGACATGAATAGAAACAATAATATGGATAGGAACATGAACATGACCAGTCAAAGAAATCAGAAGGAACAAATGCGAAGGAAATATGACAAAGGTAAATATCAATGCTTGTTGGGAGTAGAAATGCTCCCACTCTAGAATTAACCACCTCAAGAGGAGGTTGGGGAGGGGCTAAGCTAAGAGACTCATTCTTAGCCTTGAGCCCCAAAGGTGACCCTTTTCCATTGATGTAAAATGGGGAGATATTTGAGTAAGGGGGAGATATTTGGTTTAAGGAGAGAACATTGAGTCCGGGGAGCAATTTCCCAGGGGGAGCATAACAGGTAAAAGGTCAAGTTTTGGTAAAAATAATTTGGGTTGCCATCAATACAAAGGGGGATATTGTTGGATATTTTGAGTGGATAAGTTGTAGTTGATTTCAAGAGTGAGTGGTCATTGATGTCAAGCTTTCAACACCATTGAGTGGCAGTTTCAGTGGGCAAAAAAAGTTTCAGGTTCTCCAATTAGTGTAAAAAGATAGTCCGGTTTCAGTTGATCAAATCCGCTCCAGGAGGTCAAGATAAGGTCCAAGGTGAAAAGAAGAAGCCCAAGTAAATAATATTATAATAATTATTTATAATATTATACAAGGAAGATTAAATTAATTATAAATTAATTAATATAATTTTATTAAATTAATTTATTAATTAATTTACTTAACTTTATGTTATTTAAATTAATTATTAATTAATTTTAATATTAATTATATATTAATTTATGTTAATTTTAAATAACCCTAAGGTGGGTTATTAATTCGAATTTTGAATTTGAATTCGAGCGCCGACGTGGGAGCAAATTAATCAAAGTATATATAAAGGGGACTCCTCCACCCTGGCTAAAACATTAATGTATTTCAATTTTAATCTCCATGCTATTGCGAATTGTGCAAATCATTCAGTGAGAAAGAGAAATCTTAATTGGTGTTTAAAGGACCAAGTGGAAGGCAAGTATTGATTACCCACTATTCAAGGCACCTTGGTCACCAAGCACTGGAAGTGCAGTTGGTAACTTCGGTGAAGACAAGACGATGTGGCAGCATGAGGCAGAGGTTCAAATTCATGGGTGTGGTCTTTTGTTTTAAAGGCATTGACAACGATCGAAGGTACCAAGAGGAAGGAAGCCTTCCTTCCTTCACGTGGGTGCCTATAGCCCAAGCGGTGGGCACCAAAGCACTAAGGCGCTTGGTGCTTGGGGAGATGGTGGTTTGAATCATGTCAAAACCCTTTTGGTAAGAAAAAAAAAGGAATGCATTAGTTGAGCACATAATTTTTGGAGGAATTAGTTGAGCTATTAAAAATTAATTTTTGCATAATTTATTTGGCTTATAAGGTTTTAAGGGGAGTTATAAGGTTGATGCAAAATAAATTTTTGGTGTTATTTGCTTTAGTGTTTGAAAAGAGCAATAAGGTGTTTTACAAATATTGTTTGAGTTTTTTTAGTGTTGGATATTATTTTAAGTTGAATATTATAAGGTGTATCCAAATAATTATTTTTCATGTATGATTTGATGAATGTTAATTCCAAGAAGAAGCAATAAGGTGTATTTGAGTTTTGATTATTTTTATGTCTAAGGAATATTTGAGAAAGTGTTAAGAGTGATATTTTATCATATAACAATTGAAATTGTAAAGAAGGAAATTGTGATTGATATAGGTTTTCTAATGCCACTTCTACATCAAACAAAAATGTATGGGCACATATTCCTAGTGAGTGATTTTTGAATGTTGTGAATGCAAAGTTGGAGTGAAAAGGATTTTTTGGTAAGCATTGTTGAGTATGTTTTGAATTAATGCTTCAAGGTTTTATGGAATAAAGAGTTGTTGATGAAACCTTATTTGATAAGCATTGTTGTTGAAGTGATTAGTTGAGTGAACTTGAACTAGATTTTGCAAATATCATGAGTATCATGGTTATATGAAGATTGTTTGATAAGCATTGTTGTTGAAGTGATTAGTTGAGTGAACTTGAACTAGGGTTTGCAAAATATTTGAGTGAGTGTTCATATGCTCGAAATAGGGTATGTAAGCAAGGATTAATTCATTGAGTGATTGGTTGAGTAGAGTTGGTTAAGCCTAGTCAAATGGATATGTTGAAGTGATAGTTCAGGTTCTATGAAAAAAATTGTTCTATATTTTGATTTGAGTTGAGAAAGAGATTGAGTTTTCATGAATGTGAAACATATTGAGTCTCTAATAATTCTCTATATGTTTTTGTGATAAAAGAGAGATTGAAAGTGATTGAGAGTTTGTGAGTGTGAAGCATATTGAGTCTCTAACAATTCTCTATATGTTTCTATGGTAAAAGAGTGATTGAAAGTGATTGAGCATTGTGATGAATGTGAAGCATATTGAGTCTCTAACAATTCTCTTTATGTTTCTATGATATTGGACAAGTTCTAGTGTGGACTTGTTGAGTAGATTTGAGGTAAGTCTTAGAGAAGACTTGTGGACAGATTTGTGTGAGATTTTGTGGAAGCTTACAATATAGTTTGAGAATAGATATTGAGAGCAAATTTGGATAAGTTCTAGTGAGGACTTATTGAGCAGATTTGGACAAGTTCTAGTGAGGACTTGTTGAGAAGATTTGGACAAGTTATAGAGAGGACTTGTAGATATATTAGTGTGAGCTTTTGTGGAATTTTACAAGGAATATTTTAGACAAGTATTTGAGAAGACTTGAGAGCAGAGTTGATTGATTGATTTGTTCAGACCTTGGGTTAAGGTTTGGGGTAGATCTAGCAGATTTGATTTGAGATTAAGTCAAGCTTTATGTTAAGGCTTGAGGACAGAGATTGGGACATATTTGTGCTAGACCGAAGTACTATATTTAGTGTAAATCAGAGGACATATATTGAGGATAGATTTGTGCTAGACCTAAGGTCTGTGTTTAGTGTATATTTGAGGACTGATTTTGGTGCATATTTGAGGATAGGTTTGTGCCAGACCAAAGATAGATTTTGAGTAAATTTGTGCTAGATCGAAGGATTGTGTTTAGTGTAGATTTGATATAGATATTTGGAGGTGATAAATTATATAGGATGACAGTATCCAATGGATAGAGATCCATTAGCTAGGGTAGTGAGGACAGGTGTCTTCAGTGGATAGAGATCCATTAACCAGAGTGGTGGGGGCAAAATTTCTTCTAGAAGATCACCAGTTAGAGCTAAGGAGAAAGAGTAATCCTATGGATAGAGATCCACGAACTTGATTAAGGGATTGGTGTCTCCTTTGGATAGAGATCCATAAAATTTGTAATAGAGAAAGGATTCCCAAGAGATTTATTGAGAAAATTTTAGTGAAATATTTTCTCCATGGAGTAGCCCACATTGGATGAACTACGTAAAATTGGTTTCTCTATTGTGTGTGGTGATTTTTGCATTGCTTTTATTAATATTTTTGATATTGCTATCTATACATTGCATAATATTGATTGGGAAAGAAAAGTAAAAAGTGGTCTTATACTATTCACCCCCCTTTTCAGTATAAGCTTATGTTCTTCAATACCACTATATGGTCAATGATGTAATATGGGTGAAACCCATTTTAATTTCATATATCCAATTTAAAAATAAAATGGAGTTAACTCAACTAGTTATATTCCTCAAGTTTCATATAATAGACCTAGGTTTGAATCTTGCCAAGTGATACATGCATAATTGCTAAATTTTTGTAATACTTGATATGAGATCCAAATGTAATAATGGTGGGGGCACTTTCAACTCCATAGAATCAATTTAAAAACATTTCATGGTGAGGTATAAAACATGGCATCCCTATTACAAAGCTTTTACTCAAAACTTTAAAATATCTAACTAAATAGAATAAAAATGAACAAAATTTTAAGGTTATACTGGTGCACTAAAAAATATACAATTGACTAAATAATAACTCATAAAAAATCACTCTAAATATATTTAAAAAATAATTACTACCTAATGTCGTAAATACAATTTATGAGTTGAGTGATTGTTTCTCTTAATTAAAAATGTACAAGAAACTTCTATCATGACTTTTTTATTATGGTCCATACCATATTTGTTTCGTTGTAGTTGTTTTTCTCTATGGTTTAAGACATGCTATAATTATTTGTATGGATCACCTTACCAAGTGTCAAATGGATGCATAGGCTTTTACAATATATTATTTCACATAATGTAGATTATGGTTAACAACTTGAAGGTTACATATTTTAATATCCTCTATTATTTAAACTAAATAATATTGAAAACAAGACTTTATTGAACATTTCATCTTAGTGGAAGGTCTCTTATGTCAATACATTTTTTTAATCAATTAATAATATTAAGTATATAACCTTCAAGAAAATATTTTATAAAGTGGTCTATCATAGTGATAAGAAATTGAAGAACTAATACTTAATTGTAAAACTATCAAATCTTATGTATCTATGTCTCAATGTGCTTGGTTTACCATTTTTCATAAGATTGTGAATAAGGTAGATATATTATCATAGAATACGGTGTTGGGGCCCTTTTTATGAAGTCCTAAATAAAAGGGAAATGTACAACTATCTTCCTCAAGATGATTAGAAAAACGCCATTTTGCTTTTATTTATGACATATAAACAACTATCTTCCTTCTCAAAAAATAAAATATACATAATTAATAATAAAAAGTACTCTAAACTGGATTTTACTCATCTATGTCCCTAATACAATTTACATCGATGTTCTAATGCAAAAAAATAGGATTTTATATTGTATAATATATGCCTATATGAATGGAACCTTTATATAGAAAGAATATGTTGAGTAGTCTTTTGACGACTCTTTTGAGTACTTACATATATGTGGAACAAATACTAGTAGCAAAGGATATAGAAGACTCATCACCTATGACCATAATAAAAAAACATAGAAAGGATAACTAAGCTCAAGCTCAACCCTTGAAATAAAAATATGTTAAAATTAGAATATTATCCTCTAGTTGAAGTTGTAGTAACTATTGTGAAGGTGGTTATCTCTTGATATTATAATTCAATTTTTGATCTTATGAAGGTGGCTATATCTTGTGCAGAACCTTATATTGGATGAAAATCTGGCACGTAATGGGAAGGTGGGTTTTTGGTAAAATATTGATGTTCCCGCGGACCTACGCCAATATCGAAAAGCCACTGGGCCTAGGGAGGCAAAGCGGTCGATCTTCGAAGAAGGCTGGTTCTTCAAGTCATAGCTACCTATGCCTAACAAGGAAGGAAGAACTCACAAGGATATCTTATAGCCACATAAATACATATGCATGAGAAGCCAACAATGCAACTGTAAATATAGAAAAACTACCTAACAAATTAGCCAACATAGTCCCTACTTATCACTTGGTGCTACGATCATAGGTGAATTCCAAAACTAGCAAAAATAAACCCCAACCCAATGTGAATGCAAATTCCAAAACCACCAAGTAAAATCCATGAAATACAAATATCATAATTAAATGAGATCATTTAGATAGTCATAGCATAAATAAGCATTTTAAATTGAACACACATATATCAAGATCAAATTTGAAGACCAAACAGTAGAACACTTGTATTTACATAAAATTGAAAACTTTGCATATGAATTGTAATAGCTAAAGAGCCATGTTTGGAATGGAAAATATTCCAGTATTTATAACAATTTTTACAATGCAATAAAACTACATGCATTAATGGTGTTAGGCAGAAAGGTACTATTAAGGTGGATGGGTACTCAATTGGTATTCTACTCCTTGGAATAATTACAATTGTTTAAAAAGGTTTAGGCACTTCTACATGAATATGGGTCCTCAATTATTTTGATATTCCTACCAGGTCCAGGTCCTTTAATTCTCATATACTCTATCCCTTCAACCAGTCGACGGTCCCTCTGTTAGGTGAATGAAGGACTAAAATTGATTACCTTGGGAGCCACGTATTTCAAATTATCACCTTCGCACTTATGAATAGCTTGTACTTTGGTAGCTGGGGTCATTAATACTTTCTCTTTGAGATTTATGGTGTTGGCAATGTTTTTAGTATCATGCAAACATTTCGACTTTCTCTCTTACTCATCATCTTTCCAAACTTCTGCCTATCATGATATTATTAAAGGGGTGGATAATCAGGCTTGGTTTCAAACTGCCACCATATGAAAACCCTACCCTTCTAACTATTCTAAATGGGATGGGCATTTGGGGCAGGAACCTATGCATTGTCATTCCATTCTTCTACCCATCTACTGGGTAGAGACTTAGGATCTTACTTTTCAACTTAAGGCAAGGATTTGAACTAGTTCCACCCTTAAAGCTTCTCCAAAGTTCTACCCTCCTTGTTGCTCAAAGTTTCACCCACCTTTTGGGTGGGGTTCTAACAAAGTTCCAGCCTCCTTGCTTTCCTAAATATTTTCCCTCCATTTATATGGAGAATGAAGATAGTTATGCTCGAATGTAGTTCTTGAGTCCCTGCCCATTCAATTATTTACCCATCAGCACTAACTACCTTTGCCTTCAAGGTCTACCTTAATCGTTAGTGAAAAAACTTATCTCCAAAACTTAGCCATTTCTATAGGTATCATATTTTATTTAGAAGGAAAGGGATGGGTGAGAGGCACAAAAATTCACCCACACTCTTGGCGACTCATAGGGGATTTTTATCTTGTGGAAATAAATAACCCAGATTAAAACTTAAAGTGCATAGCACATAAAACTTTTGAATAGAGAGGGGGAAAGGTGGAGAGACAAGAAAGGAAACCAACAATTGCAGCCAAATGAGACTACAAGATAATGGAGGAATATATGTGGCACGAAACAATTAACAAGGTAAAAACTACAGAGAGAAAATAGGGGAAGAAAACCATTAGCAAAAACAAGAAAAATAGGGGAGCAGGGAGAAGATAACACCAAAGGAAGCAGGAGGTAGGAAGCACTAGAGGTACAAGAATGGATGTCTTCAATCAAAATATTTGAAGACAACTAGCAAAATGGGAGAGTGAAGGAAAGGGAAGAACACAAAGAGGAGGGGAGATAAAAGGAAAAGCAATCTGGGAATCATCAAATAAAATCAATAGGATAGATACCCCATCCCATGAGATACTCTCATGGATTGCAATATCCTAAACATACCCCACCAAGGACCCAAAATATACCAAGAGCAAACAAATTGCCAAGGACATATACCTCTCTTGTTATAATTATTTTTCTTTACACAATCTAGGAGGGATCTTCTTTTACTACCTACTATCCACCATGGGACCATTCAGCTTTAGCATCTCCTCATAGCTCACACTTCTTGACCCTATCTACCACTTATGGATGACCTCTTATTTATAGCATACTTGCCCTATTTTGGATAGGATTTTTGTGCTTCAGATTTATTGGTTGCACCCATTGTGCTACGGGGTCACAATAATAGATTACAAAGAAGAAAAGAAAAAATGAGGAAGAAACGGGAGGGATGGGATGAAAGTGTTATTATTCCAAAGTGTTACATGGGGAATCCTCCCATATTACTTCATAATTTCTAATGCTTTGTCCAATTGGTAATTCATTACGAATGCTTTTATTGTAAGCCTCGAACAAAGTGATGATACTTCATGAGCAACCATGCTTACCGCACAATTTTATTTACTTATCATATTATTTACACAAAATTTTAGTGTTTTGAGCATGCCTGAGCCAAGGATACCTATGTAAATCATCCTATGAATATGCAATTATTAGACTAGATTACATTGAATTTGAGCCTTTGTTTGTATTCCATATGACATTGACCGTAGTGGACTATGATTGCAATTAAATCATATTTTTTTTCATTTGGCCTAAGTGCCTTGGTACTCAAGCCATCAAAATCTAATGTGGAAACCATTTTTCTCAAATCATTCTACCTTACTGGTGGTGAATTGTCCAGGAATAGACTCTAGTGTTGCTTCTTCTCAAGACCAACCTATTGCAGTAGTCTTGGTGCATATTTTTTTACCATCATCAGGTCTTGCACTTGACTATATCCATGAGCACTGTCATCCTATAGATATGATTGGATCTAGGGTTGATTTATTGGATTGGAATCAAGCATGTGGATGTTATGGTAAGATTATCTGTAAAGTGATCCTACTATCTGATCATTTGAGGCTTTAGGGGAATGTTCTTCTGTTGCTACATGACCATATGAGGGATGACATTGAAAGAATCATATACCTCTTGTTCTGGTATAAGTTTTGTAGGGGTAGAAGATGCAAAGAGTGGCTATGACCACAAGCCCTTAGGAAGTATCTTCCCCATAAAAATTTGCTTGGCCTTGACAAACTCCTGAAATATCTAGGGAAATTGACATTTCCCTAATTTATGTAAGAGGAGATTGATATTAGGACTAAGGGCCTAGATATAATAGTGATATTCTTGAGCAGTAGTCGAGTAGATTTCATAGGGAATTCTTCTCTAGCTCATTTCAAATCAAACATTAAAGTCCTCAATAATTTCAAGAGAGTTCCTCTTGATAAACAAGAACTGGGTAAGTATGAAGAATGGATCTTGATAGCTATCAAATGTATCAGTGAAAGCTACTACCAAGTCAGCCCATGTACAAATACTTCCTCTCTACAATGACCTATACCATTGTAATGCCCTCCCTTCCAAGGAAAGGACAAGCAACATGATCATCACATCCTCATGTGTGATGTTGAATATGATAGCCAAAGGAATCCTGTCTTCTAGGTGCTTGAGTGTAACTTTGTTTGTACCATTGTATTTTAGCAAGATCTTGAAGGCACCCTCATGGATATCATGATAAAAATGGATATTGAGTGGGCTAGGATCATCCCATTGAGGATAGCACTACTAAGCCATTATGGTGTTGGCCTTCAAAAATATTAATGCTTTCTTTGGAGTCGAAGTCGCCGTGTGAGCATACTTTTTCCACTAGCAAGGTCAATACTACCCATCAAATATTGAATCCTTCAGGAGATAGAGTTATTTCAAAGCACTAAAGAGGTAACTTATATTTAGATCCAAATTTTTATCACTTAGAGGATTTTCCAGGTGATTTTATCAGAATTGGGTAAACCAGAGTACACCAAACTCAAATTTCCTAGAACATCAGAGGCTTTTTTATTCATCAGTAAAGTCATCAAAATTGCTTCACTTGAAGATAACTAGTTATAGGGAACCCAGTTTTTTATATAACAAAGTCACCAAGTGATTAAATAAATATTACAAAATGGAGTTTCACCAAACTCTATAGGGATGAGATCTTTTAGTTCCACCAAGCATACCAAAAACTATTAGGCGAAGATCCAACACCTAATGGGAAGGTAGGGGTTTGATCAGATACTGATGCACCCACGGACCTACAACAATATTAAATGATCATTCGGCCTAGGGAGATAGTGTGGTCGATCTACAGAGAAGGTTGATTCCTCAAGTCCTAGCTACCTACACATAACAAGGAATGGAGAAAAGGAAAATGGAAGAAAAATATGCACGGTAACTCACAAGGATGGGTTATAATCACCTCAAGACATGCATGAAAAGCCAATAATGTGGCTACAGATATAGGTGGACTACCTAATAGAACAACCAACCTAGTCCCTACTTATCACTTGGTGCTAAGGATCGTAGGTGAATTATAGAACCAGTGAGTGGGGTGCATGAAATATAGAATGCAGAATTAGAGTGCCTCACCTCGACTAGCTAAAGTAAAAATAAACCCCAACCCAATGTGAATGCGAATTATAGAACCACAAAGTAAAACCTACAAAATATAGATAGTTGAATTAAATGACATCACTTAGATATTCATAGCAAAAATAAGCATTTTAAATTAAATAGATAGATGTAAGAACCAAATTTTAAGACCAAACAGTAACACACTTGTAATTACATAATAGTGAAAACTTTACATATGAATTTTAATAGCTAAAGAGTCATGCTTGGAATAGCCAAAATTCCAGTATTTATAATAATTTTTACAATGTATTCAAACTACATGCATTAATGGTGTTAGATAGGAAGGCACTATTAAGGCGGATAGGTGCTCAATTAGTACTATACTCCTTGGAAGAATGATGGTTGTTTGAAAGGGTTTAGGCACTTTTGCATGAATTTGGGCCCTCGATTATTCTGATATTCCTACCAAATCCTTTAATTCCTATCTACTCTATCCCTTAAACTAGTCAACGATCCCTCCATTAGGTGAATGAATGATTGAAATTGATTATCTTGGGAGTCGTGTATTTCAAATCATTACCTTCACACTTATGGATGGCTTGTACTATGGTAGTTGGGGTCATTAATGCTTTTCCTTTGAGATTTCCATTGTTGGTGATGATTTTGTTATCGATTTTTTTTTTGGCTTGCTCCCTTACACATCAGCTTCTCAAAATTTTGCTTGCTATGACATTATGAAAGGGATGGATAATCAAGCTTGGTCTCAAACTTCCACCATCCAAAATTCCTACTCTTCTAACTATTTTGAATTGGGTGGGCATTTAGGGCAGGAACCTATACGTTGTAATTCCATTCTTCCACCCATATATTGGGCGAATACTTAAGATCTCACTTTTCTACTTAGGGTAGGGATTTGAACTAGTTCCACCCTTCATGCTTTACCAAAATTTTGACCTCCTTGCTGCTCAAAGTTCTACCTACCTTTTGGGTGGGATTCTAATAAAGTTTTTCCCTCCTCACTTTTCTAAATATTCACCCTTAATTTGGATGAAGAATGAATATAGTTCCACCTGGATACAGTTCCTGAGTCCCTATCCATTCAATTCTTCACCCATCAATGCCAACTACCTTTACCTTCAAGGTTCACCTTAACCGTTGTGCAAAAACTTGGCTCCAAAACTTAGCCACTTCTATAGGCATCATCTTTTATTTAGAAGAAACGGGGTGGGTGAGAGGCACAAAATTTCACCCACAACTTCCAAAGTTGTAATCAATGGAGATCAATCTAACCCCCCTATGGACTTGGGTACTAATAATTCAAAGAAACCTAAGTAAGGTGTGTTTGTTCTGTGAGGTTTTGTTGGGTGGTCTGATCCTTAATTTCCCCTACATGGCAGCTTTTCTGGCCTTCCTTTTCCCAGTTGTATTTTAAGGTGTGTGTTTCCTTCTTCTTAGTGTGTCTTCCTTGGTGGTGTTTGAGCTAGGATTGGAGAGTTTCTTGATTTTTTTTGTTTGTGGTTAGTTTGTGCATCTTGTTTGCATTGTCTTTTTGACTCTTGACCAATCCCTTTTTGGTCCTTGGTCTGGTTTGTAAAATTTTTGGGACCCTTTAAAAAACCCTTCTATATTTTTATCAAAAACAACATTGTAGTAACTCTAATTCATATGGATATTGAGAAATAAAAATTACTAAATAATACTAAGTAATCTTACTATTATAATTTTTCATCTACCATCATTTGGTTAGGATTGACAAATTGACATTTTTATGTAAATACAATTTTTTATGTAATGGAAGTGTTTTCATAGCACATAAAATTAATTTGATTCTTTGTTGATGCTACAATGAGCATACATATCTAGCATCATGATGGAGCTAGATACAAATTACTTAGAGTAGATTGTAATGGAAGTCTTCTTCTCATGTGAATATTTCACCTTGAAATTATTAGTTTTGAGTTTTGTTAAGATAAGAAATTTAGTTCCAAATATTATCCTAAATGTGATTGCAAAGAGTATTGACAAAACTAGTACTAATATATTACATCCAATAATAGAAGCATTAATTAAATGATACATGGAAACACAAAATAACTATAATTGTAGGAATTTTTGATAAGTAATATTGCTATCATGGGCCTCTTTGAGGGGGAAGCCTCATTATAGAAAATAGTCTAAATATTATCTAGCCTCCCATGAAGGTTGTATCCTTGTCTTTTAATAATACTGGACTCCACACATATTCTATGATAGCACAATGTTCTATGACAACACACTATTCTGACTACACATATTATATGATAGCACAATATTCTATGGAAACATAATATCCTATGAAAACACAATATTCTATGACTACACATATATTATATGACAACACAATAATCTATGACAACAATATCCTATGACAACACAATATTCTATGACAATACAATATTCTATATGAATATTTTATGATAGTATTTTCTTGTTGGAGTAATGTTTGGTGAATTTTGTCATGTAGCCATCAAAAAGTATTATACCATATTTATTGGGCTGATATAGGGTCTTGAAGATGACTATGCAAGGGTTTTGTGTGTGTGTCGAATGCAAGTAGCGACAAAGTCTACATTTTGAGGCTTGTGGGCCTTAGTGACCAACGTTTTGTTGTTTTCATTCAAGATAGATGTCAAATATGTTGCATGGGATTCATGATGGGTTAGGAATTCATCATTAATCAAATATTCATGCTATGAATATGATTTACAACTACTTCCAATTTGCTGCCCAAAAAAAACAAAAATCACACATTTCCTTGACATCTAAGGTATGGATTAAAGAGACCTAGAAACAAGTTTTAAGCTATAGAACAAATAGGAGAAGCCTCCTTAGTAAAATAAAAAATGGTTCAAAACTCAAACCAACCCAAAGCTAAGTAACACCCCCAAAATAGATCCACCGTGGAAACCCTTATCAAGGGTAAGGATTTCGAGGATTTGACCCCAAAAATGAATTTTAGGGATGCCCTTCATGGTAGACAATCCTAGCCTAATTCTAACATTAATCCTAATAATTCCTAATATTGATCTCAAAAATTTTGATTTGAGATATCTAAGAGCAGTTGATGGAACCCCAATGTTTAAGATAAAAATGGGTGAAATTTAGGATGACATAGAAGATCTAGAGAGAAGAGGACTGGTTTTTCATTTCTTGGATTTTTCTCTAAGTCTATCTACTTTCAGATTGTAGGCTATGAAACACTATAAAATAAAATGTGAGATACAAATCTATGGCTATCCCTATGGTTATTTTCTTGTTATTTTTGTTAATGATGAATATAGAGAGAAAATATTTTAAAGGGTTTTCTAGTTATTTGGAAGAATGGGGATTTTCATGAAGCCTTGGCACACTAAATTTAAAGTCAAAGAAGAAATATCTTCTACAAAATATGTGTGGGTTAAACTCTTTGACCTCCTAGTTGAATTCTAGAATTTGATTGTATTTTCTACAATCGAAAACTTCGTTGGAACTTTCATGATGATTTCTAATTGTACACACAAATTTTAATACATTATTTATGCTTGGATTTGTGTCTTAATGGATTTTGACAAACCCATTGTAGGAAAGATTTCATTACAATTTTGGGAGGACACTTGGGAGTAGGTGGTGGATTATGAGGACATTCCTTTCCATTGTAGAATTTACCATGAATATGGTCACTTAACTAGTGTCTATCCAAATAATATTCTAGATCAAAAAGAAAGAGGACACAAACTTAGTAGGTTTCCAAATGCCTAAGAAGAAGAACATTAAAAAAACTAGTTATAAAGGATCAAGTGATGTTGTCAACTAATATGTTTGGAATTATTTCTACAAATGACCTCGTGGGTGAGGAAGAGGACATAATGGAGATAAAATATTAGAAACATAATTTAAATATGCAGGGAAGGACTTAATACAAACCAACAAATCAAAGGTTTTCAACAGAAAATAAAGGAGGAAAATATAGACAAGAAGAACAATCTTTTAACTGTTGAAACTTCAAATAATTTAGACCCCAAGATAGACTTTGCTAAACCTTCCAATAACTCTTTGGTTTCATATAAGCATACTTCAGGGTTAGAATTTATCCTATATTCTTTGGTTTCATATAAGCATACTTAAGAGTTAGAATTTATCCTATATTCAATTGGGATAAGACAAAAAACATGCAAAAAATAAATGAAGATGGATACTAACCAAAATGTAGTGCGCAAGAATAATCAACACCATATGGTGAAAGAAAGTGAAAATCTTGTAGAGGAAGGTAAGATTAATCATTAATGCCTTTACCAACATCCTTGACCCTATTATTAATGAAGATAATCACTTGGAATATTAGAGGACTCAAATGGAATCTTTCAAAACAAAATGAAATTAGAAGAATGATTCAAACAAACCAACCACATCTTATTTTCCTTCAGGAGATGAAGATGTCAATAGAGGAAATAGAGTCAATTGTAAGTAAAATTTGACCAACTAGAAAAGTAGCTTTCCTTAGCTCCTATGGGGATTTTGGTGGCATTGGTTACCTCTAGGTTCCAAAGAGATCATTATTCACCATATGGTTGGTAGCTAGGGCATTTTAGCTATGGTTACACAAAGTAGACCATCTAACCAAATTATGCTTTGCTTGACTGTTTATGTTTCAACTACTTTGGAGGAAAAATGGAGATAATGGAAGGATATAAATTATATTATCTCCCATTTCCCTAAATCTTTTATCTTGATCGAAGGAGACTTCAATACCATACTCTCTCTAGATGAGAAGATTAGGGGAAATATGAATCTGGATAGGAGCATGGACCTCAGGAATGAATATATTGCAAACCTTCACCTTATGGACATCCAACCAAATAATGGCCTCATGACTTGGTCTAACATAAGGTAAGGCAAGTGGCAGTGGAGAACATTGCCCAAGTAGTGATGTAAAATAGGCAACCAATGTATTTGTGGATAGAAATATTTAGGGGAAGTGTCTCTCTATGTTTTGGATCCCATGTATTATCCATTGTATTGACTATAGTCTTAAAGATATTGTGGAGGATAACAACACAAGTAGAATACTTCAGGTGATATAATCCTTGGTTAGGGTTCTTTGACTTGTTAATAAGAAAAATTAGTAATGGGATATTTGTATGAGATCATGGATAGGGAAAGAGAGGCCTTCCGAAACTACTATGAAGGCTAGCAATGCAAATATAATTCCATTTGGAAAATTATTGATACGATATGGATGAGGTAATTCTATCAAACTCTTCATGCAAGGGGTACTTCTTAAACCCCAATTTCCTTTTTTATGTTAATAATGATGAAGAGGTCCATGAGACTTCTATACTTATGTTGACAAACAATAGATGCCTTGACCAAACATCACCTAATCTCTATTGAGTTGTAAGGCTACAAGAAGGCTTAGAAGAGCACATTTTCATTCCCTTATATATTGAATCAAGGACAACCTTGCTACTAGGTAAAAATTTCAACTTTTAAACTTTTTTTTTTTTACTTTCAATATATGAAATTACATTCGCAGGTTTAGAACTTATAAAAAATATTCTTTACACATTTGTGGTGGGAAGATTATGATGCTAGAATACCAAATCTTAAAATCATTGTCATGTGCATTTTAAGTCAGCCTTGTACCACTTTTAGGTGTGAGCATAATTTGAATTTATTTGAGATTCTACACATCACGAGGCACGATAGTTTGACCTAAGAGCTTCTCAATGAGCTTGTCTTTGTGTATTACAATCATTGGTTTGCCCTAGAGAAATGGAAATGAACAATTCTTAAGAAATGACTATCTTGGATGACCTATATCCACTTATGAATTGGGTTGTTGAAGGTCTATAAGATATTGAGTTTATGCGAGAGGATATTAAGCTATTAGAGGCAGAAATAGAACATAATTAAGGACATAAAAGAAATATACAATAATGAACCTATGCTAGAGAAGCCTCCGTTTTAACCATCTAGGCCAAGCATCAAGTTTGAGGAAAAGAAGGGAAATCAAAGAGCATTTTTAAACTGCTTTATTTAGTATGTTGTACTTGGTTGGTTTTTGATGATAAAATTTTTTATATTTTTATAATAGAAAATCAGTTTTCTTTTTCTAATTTTTTAATTTAAATGTTTTTTACCAGGTGAGTTGGAGAGGAGAGGGCGATCTTCGAAGGGGAGGTCCCAGGTTCAAATCTTCACCCTACCAAAAAGCTGAATTGGGTATCTAAAATTTAATTGATAATGTTGGTGCGGGCAGGGTCGGGGCGACCCCGGGTAACTTTGACGGTGTAAAACCCCTGTTCGTGGTCTCTCAGACCAAGGCGACTCCACAAAGGGTTTTCCCTTTAAAAAAAATTTAAATGTTTTTTTTAAACTTAAATTATTTTATTTGATTTTTTTATTGGTAAAGATTTCTAAAAACTCTTCAATTTTGCAGAGTTGCAAGTTTTCGTATAATATTATGGATCTCATCATTTCCTTGAGTAAGCATCCAGCAATCCTAGGCCTGAAACGTGCCAGAGGCTGTACATGAATCCCACATAAGCATATGTCAAGTCTGTAAGCAATAGGAACACCTCACGCTCCATTTGTTTAATATGTGCTAAAATAGATTTTGTCAAATATGTTTGTATAAAAAAATTAGTTAAACCCATAGATAATGCTAATTCAATTATTTTAATGCTAATCCCTAACATTATGTGGGTTTTCATTCTATATATTGAGGATTACTCACCAATTTTATGGCATGGGCGTTATCAATGGCCAGGGTATCAGCACAAGGCAAAGTGTCCGGATACACTTTCTCTAGCGTTGTTTCCCCTGATTATAACATCAAACCCATTACCGGCTGTATTATTGGATTCACAAATTCATTTCATTTATGAATTGTAATTTTTAATTTTCCAGCACTTCAAAATAAATATTATAATTCCAAGACTGAGAAACCGGTCCTTTGTTTATAAACCAAGAGAACTTGAATTGAATCAAAATGTCATACTAACTGTGACCTAAGAGGCGACAAAGGAGTGTTTTTCAAAATTTTCGTTCGGTAGTGTTTTTCAAAATTTTCGTTCGGTGTTTCCTATTGAATGTAAACCATGACTTTTTAGTCGCCAACGGTGACGGTTTCGACTTCGTCATTGTGAATGGCGTTTTGCTAAAAAAAAAAAAAATGAAAAAGAGATCTACCAACTTTTAATATATGAAGAATGTCTTACAATTGAAAAACACAAGGAAGACTTTCACGGTAGCCAAGGTTAGGACATGACAATCCCATCCTGGTCAAATTTCGCCATCGTTAAAAATCTTACCATTTAAAACACTGAAAATGCCACCCTCAGAAATTGTTTCGGTTGAATGTGAACTCCACTTTGTTTGGCATTGTCCCACGTCACGTTTGACAGCGAACTTCCTTCGGAGAGGGGAAAACGTTACACTGACCAACTACTCTTTTATCTTATCAAGAACGTCCCTTGCGCGAGTCGAAGGTCACTATAAAGAGTTAATGTCAACGAAAAAATTTAATTTTAAATCGTATCCAGGATCTGGTATTTTTATTTATTGAAGTTGTCAACGAACAAATCGTCAAACCTCAGATGTCGTCAAACACGCGTACATAGGTGACAACAGCTATGACGCAATTTTTAATGTAACGTAAGTACTAGCTAATTAATGAGATGGAAATTACTGGGAAAACGATGAGACTTGACGTGCACCCTAAGTTGTCAGAGCTATATTTGCCTTGTCTCTTTTATTTGCAGAGACGAAAACGCTATTTACACGGTCAAATTCGACTTCAGAAGACTATAATCGCATTGCTATTTGTGATGAAAAGATGTGTAGAAGATACGTTATCTGAAAAAAACAGCATTTTTCCATAATATTTTTACCCAAAAATTGCAGTTTGTCATGTTGATGGATGCAGCAGCATAGCGGGCGGCAGGAAAGCACTTTAACATTTCATAACAGACGGAAGAAGTTCAGAAAATTTCCACTGCAACATTTCAAAATAAAAGGAAGAAATTTCTCGGTTCTCCTTCGTTATTTTTAAGAAATTATGAGTGATTATATATACCTTAATGCAAAATCAAAATGGTATGGTGTATTAACCAAAACAACCAAAGGATACAAGTCTTTTATACATTTGATAGTATCTTGGTTAAGTTTGTATGTCTATAGCATTTTAAAACATTTAATTTAAAAAATTAAAAATAATTTATAAATAATATTAAAATATATTTTAAAATAAAAGAAAAAATGATTCAGTAGATTGTTTGAAACATGATGAGTTTCAACTCATTTGTAGAACTTTTATTACTGTATTTATATTATTGTTTGAAGAAAATAAATAGTAAATTTAATATTTTTTTATAGGACTAGATTAAAGTGTAGAGCTTATACAACTACGTTTTATATTTAAAGAATTATAAAATATTTTTAATGAATATATGATGTATTAAATTATATTTAATATTATTATAATATGTACAAATTTTAAATAAAGTTTTAAAATTGTAAGTATGATTGTTTTTAAAAGGTTAAATGATAATTCTTTTATACATTTGATAGTATCTTGATTAATTTTTTATGTGTATAACATCTAAAAACATACAACTTTAAAAATTAAAAACAATTTATAAATAATACAAACTTATATTTTAAGGATAAATATTTTAATCATGTTGGTACATTGTGAGTGCAATTAAAGAAATGCAGGGACCCTCTAAAAAAACATCTGTTTAATCTAATAAAAAAATATTTTAAAAAATTAAAATAATATAAAAAAAATTGATTTAAAAATTTGTGTGTACATGTCAGTCGAATTCTGAATAAAATAAGAGAAAAAATGATTATATTAGTTGAATTTGAATTTGTATTAATGTCTATCGGTGACCAAAAGAGGTCAATAGGACTGTAAAATAGGACATATACAAAGCAACAGGAGTGCAAGTAAGAAAAACAGTAAACAAGATGACATATGATATACAAGATTACTTCCAACATTCAAGGCTAAAGAGAAGTCATAAGTGAGTGATGTAAGAGTTGGATGTCGTCATAAATGTTCTTTGTTGGAATCAACGACAAGTTGATCTTGTTGTATCTCCGTGATCACCCTGATGCTTCTTGGCCTCTGAAGATGATTAGATGATTTGAAACACGTGAATTTCATCTCTTTTAAAATAAATAAATTTGTAGAACTTATATTAATGTATTTATATTATATTTTTAAGATAATATAATAGATAGTTTAACATATGGCAAGTTTAAAATTTTGTTTTTAAAGACTAGATAAAGGTGCGGAACTTATATAACTACATTTACAGGATAATAAAATATTCTTTATGGATAATAAAATGTACAATTTATTTTTCAAAAAAATTACAAATTTTAAATAAAGTTGTAAAATTGTAAGTATGGTTAAAGCATTTGATAATATTTTGATTAAGTTTTGATGTGTCTAACAATTAGAAATATTTAACATAAAAATTAAAAAATAATTT
This sequence comes from Wollemia nobilis, assembly GCA_028583015.1. Classification (NCBI taxonomy): domain Eukaryota; kingdom Viridiplantae; phylum Streptophyta; class Pinopsida; order Araucariales; family Araucariaceae; genus Wollemia; species Wollemia nobilis. Next base: position 9,410,440 of record JAQPPZ010004842.1, read on the forward strand.
ATAAATAATATAAAACTATATATATATATATATAAATTAAAAAATAATTTATATATAATATAAAACTATATATATATATATATATATATATATATATATATATATATATATATATATATATGTTGCTGATATGTTGTATATAAAAGGTTCCGCATAAAAAAAAAACTATATATATAGGTTACATAGGAGAGTCGGTCAAAACCACACTATTTTTAGTAACTGTCAAGGGCGGTTCAAACCATATGGATTGCACCAATTAAACCTATTCCACCTCGTTATTGTTGATTCAACATGAAGAAGACCACTGGTCACTTTTAGATTTGTAATTCAAATAAAATAAAATAAAATAATATTAAAAATTAATTTTAAAATTTGTAAGTGTACATGTCACTTGTCACTAGAGTTATAAAAAAAATGATTATATTGTTTCAAAACAATGAGTAGATGGTTTGAAACAATCTAAATTTTAAATTTTTTACATTAAAAGAAAATTGTAGAACCTATATTAGTGTATTTATATTATTTTTTTAAGATAATAAATAGATAGTTCAATATATGGTGAGTTTTTTTTAAGGACTAAATAAAGTTGTAGAACTTATATAATTAGTTTACACTTGGAGGATTATAAAATATTTTTTATGGATATAAATTTTTGTATAAAATCATATCTAATACCATTATAATATGTACAAATATTAAATAAAGTTGTAAAATTGCAAGTATAATTGTGTTTATAAGGGTGCAATTCTTAAAGATATAAAATTTGATATATATATATATATATATATATATATATATATATATATATATATAATCAATTTCATCTAATATGACACTATTTATATAGTATAATGTGTTTGAGGGATGAAAATGTATCTATATAGTAAAATTTTATATGATGCTATTATTTCAAAATTTATTAACAATTTTGATTGAAGTATGTTTTTTTTGTCTATCCAACTTTTAACTCTTTATTCGTTATTCATGTTTTTATACGATAACTAGTTATTGTATCTATTTTCCATAGGTTTTTTTTAGCATAAATCAGTTTAACAAGACTTTTTGGTTATTTCAAGGAATCTAACTTTACTTAGATTCATTAATTTATATTTATATAATAAATAAGACATTAAAAATTCACCTTTTATAGGTGTTAATTCAATTACTTTGTTAGAAATATAATATAGCTTGTTTCACTTCCTCTATGAGGGTTTTCTCCACGAGGGTTTCACTTTCGCTTTGGCTTCGACACTCTGAAATCCTTTGAGCGAAATACCTCCTTTCTCCCATTCTGGATATGGTTGTTAGTCATGCTTAGTTTCTCTATTGTGGTTTGTGACCAAGGTATTTTGCTTGCTCGGGTTTTGTTGGTATGTTCTACTCTCTTATGGGTTTGGCATTATCACTCTTATTTGGGGCAAAGGACCGAATTTTGATTCAAACCTGTAGGGGTGAAACTGGGTTGTTATAATGTAGTGAAAAAATTTGGTTACTGACCCCTTGGTTGGTTCCCGCTCTGGTTGTAAGAGGAAAGGGTCATCTACCAACCCAAACCCATTAGGGTGAGCTTGGTATGGTGTTTTGTTCCAGTAATATAATGGTGTTCCCTTAGTTGGATTAGGCTCTAATGTCTTGGCTACTCTAGTTGGATGGTGCTTGGATGGCTCTGTTGCTAGGGTTCTCTACCAGTAGTGGGTTCATGGTTGGTTTGTACCATTTTTTTTGGGTTCGATAATTTCTTACTGCATCTAGTTCTTCCAGAGAGACAAGGTCAAATACTGATCCAAACCAGTTGGGGTGAAATTGGGTTGTTATGCTATGGTGGTTTTTGGGTTTTAGCCCCATGTCTCTAGTGGGTTTCCTAGCTTCGATGATTTGCATATATTTCTTTATTTAATTCCAGTATTGTGGTGTGTTTGATCCCAAGGTTCTAATACTTATTTTTTTGGTTTCTTACCCTTCTCCCTCTCAGGTGTGGTGCGAAATGTTGTTATCTCCTATTTCTTGTACCTAAGAGCGGTTATTCTTGAAACATTTTTGGTTGGATCCAATGAGATTTATGGGTTTCATGGAATTTCTTGTGCAAATATTTTGGATGGTTTTTATGTTGTGGATTTTGTTGACCAGTATTTCTAGTGTTGTTTTCTTAAACTAGCTATTATCATGAGGGGTTCTCATGTTATGTGCTTTGTTGGATAGATTTATTGATTGTGATGATAGGATTCCTCTGTTCTCCTTTCATGTTAGGCAGAAAATGTTTTGGTTTGGGCAATTTTTATTTGTAATTTTTTTTTAACTGAAAGAAAATTCATTATTCTACTATTTTTTTATTGAGTAAATACTTCTTATACATATACATATCCGTCATGGGGTTGAACCCAGGTCACATCATCGATAATGCAAATGGCGTCCTTGCCAGTAGACCACAGCACGCGGATTTGCATTTTTATTATTCTATTGTTTTCTTCATTGCTTTAGATTTAGAGCACACGGTAGTTTGACCATGGGACAATCTCTTGTATTTGCTTGATAAAAATATGCATCTTATTTGCTAGGAGGTTGTTTCATTGGATTTTTGGATTTGATTCGTGGAATCTGGCTTCAATATTTCTTGATGTCTTATGATTAGATCTAAGGTTTGGGGTGCCTTTCAAAACCCTACTTGCAATAGGTTTGAGGACCCTTTTAAAACCCCTTCTATTATCAATAAAAAATAATATAGCATGTTTGGTTCTCAAGCTTAATTTTTGATAACTTATTTCTATAATTATTTACTTTTATTTAAAGGAGTCCCAACATAGACTATTAACTCATTTCTCAAATCCATATATGTTGACGGATGATTTAAAAAAAGGTGTCCCTTTTATTTTCCAATACCAAACTTTAGCCTTTCAATAATTAATTTATAGGTCATAAAAGATCATTAATCTACAAAATAAAATTCAATCTTAGCATTGTAATTCATATTGTGAGTAAACTTAACACCTAGATACTTGTCGTACTAGGCTTGTTCAAAGGGGTGGTTGTCAAAAAAAAAAGATTGCATGGTTATATTTAGGATTTCTCAAAAGTAATTTTAGTTTTCTCATCATTATCCATGAAGCCAAGCTTGAAATAAAAAGTTCTTGAAAACTTAAATTAATTATTTATCTACACCAATTAGATATATTCCAAACATTGTTATACTATCAACACACATTAATAATATAGTCCATTTTTTAAATTATGTTGGACATTTTGAAGAATATTAGTTGTCATTGATGTCAAAAGGTTCTAAGAAGAATTACAGTTTGATTGGTTCCAAAAGAGCTTCATGGGAAGCATGATCAAAGGTTTTTATGAAAACCATAGAGGGCAAAAATCAAAGGTTAATTATCCATGATGGGCAAAAATCAAAGGTTTTTATTAAAAACCAAAGAGACCTTTCGTTTGGTTAAAAAAGGCCCAAAGAGTAATTATTTATTTAATTTATAATATTTAAATTCCAAGAGAATTTAAATTCTTATAAATAAATAATAATTAAAGTTAATTCGAATATTTGAAATTCAAATTTCTAATGCACCGAAGTGTGAGAAATTTCCTCCATTCGTGTATAAAAGGTGGATCGTTTCACCTTAGACAATTACCATGCTCATTCGATTTAATACCCCTAAAACCCTTGTGAAAAGTATCTTAGATTTTCGTGCACTAAAGTGTTGTGGCTAGTGGACAATGTGTGGTGTTTGAAGGAGGTCAACATGTGTGAAGAAGAGCATAAGGTGAAGGAAGCTCCACTTCCTTCACGTGGGCATTGCTAGCCCACGTGGTGGACTCCCAAGCGCTAAGGTGCTTAGGCTTGTGGAGATGGCGGTTCGATTCTTGTTGAATCCCTTCTAGGAATCAACGAAAAGATATGTACATTATTTAAGTGTTGGGTTTTTTGAAGAAGGTTTTTGGAAAATTAAAATTAATTTTTGGTTTATTAAATGGTTTTATAAAGTGACGAGAGAGTTATAAGAGGTGGATAAAAGGTGTTTTTTCTTGGTAATTATTTTTGGTTAAAAATAACTAGGAGGAATAAGGAGTTAATTATTTTATAAAGCTTTTAATATATTTAGCTTATTGGAGAGATAAATGCTTTTAAGTGTTGATTATTATTGAAGATATCTTCTTGCCATTAAGAAGTGTTGAGAAAGCAATTGTTTTGAAATTATTTTCTAGTGGTTGATATTATTTTAATTGAGAGATTATAAGGTGTTATTGGACAAATATTATGTATGTTGATGGTTGTTTTTAAATATGGAGTGATAAGTTGTAATTGAGTTTTTGCATTATATTGTAAGAGAGATTTATCTTCTAACCTCTTTGAGTTTGGCATAGAAGTGTTTGTGGTTGTGGCAGATATTTGAGGTTCCTTCATCATCAAAAAGGTATGAGCACATTCTTCCATATTTAAGTTGATTGGTTGGTTTTCTGGAAAATAAGTTTGAAGTGAAAAGGACTTGATTAGGGTTTCATTTTGAGTGTGTTGAGTTAATGCTTCAAGGTTTTTTGGAATAAAGAGTTGTTAAAACCTTGTTTTATAAGAATTGTTGTTGAAGCCATTGGTTGAATAAAGAACTTGAACTAGGGTTTGAGTATCATTGTTATGTGAGAGTTGTCTTATAAGCATTGTTGTTGAAGTGAGTTGTTGAGTGAAGAACTTGAACTAGGGTTTGAAAAGAACATGAGTATCATTGTTATGTGAGATTGGTTGTTGAGCATTATTAGAAAAAAATTGAGTGAAGGTCTTATGCTTGGACTAGGGTTTGTAAGGAAGGATTGTTTCATTGAGTGATTGGTTGAGTAGAGTTAGTTGAGCCTAGTCAAGTGGGTGTATAAAGTGATTGTTCAAGTTCCATAAAATAAACTATTATATATTCTGAATTGATTTGAGAAAGTGATTGAGCATTGAGATGAATAATAAGCATATTGAGTCTCTAACAATTCTTCTTATATTTTTGAAAGAGTGATTGAAAGTAATTGAGCATTGTGATAAGTGTAGAAGATATTGAGTCTCTAACAATTCTTCTTATGTTTCTATGAGATTGGACAAGTTCTTGTGTGGACTTGTTGAGCAGATTTGAGGTAAGTCTTTGAGAAGACTTGTGGAAATATTTGAGTAAGCTTTTGTGGAAGCTTACAATACATATTGAGAGCAAAATTTTATAATTTCTAGAGAGGACTTGTGGAGAAGATTTAGATAAGTTCTAGAGAGGACTTGTGGATCAGATTTGGACAAGTTCTAAAAAGAACTTGTGGAGCATATTTGGAGAAGTTCTAGAGAGGACTTGTGGAGCATATTTAGACAAGTTCTAGATAGAACTTGTGGATATATTAGTGTGAGCTTTTGTGGAATATTACAAGGCAGATTGAGACAAGTATTTGAGAAAGACTTGAGAGAAGAGTTGATTTATTTGTTCAAACCTTGAGTTAAGGTTTGGGGCAGATCCAACAAAGTTAATTTTAGATTGAGTCAATATTTGAGTTAAGGCTTGAGGACAGATATTGATAATAGATTTGTGCTATACCGAAGAACTATTTTTAGTAAAAATTTGAGAACAGAGTTTGGTACAGATTTTAGGATAGGTTTGTGCCAGAATAAAGACATAGATTGAGCATATTTGTGCTAGACCAAAGGAATGTGTTTGGTGCATATTTGAGACTGATATTTGGAGGTGATAGAGTAGAGGACAGTAGTCTCCAGTGGATGGAGATCCATTAGCCAAGGTAGTGAGGATAGGTCTTCTAAGTGAGGAAAAGAGTCTTCATTGGAGAGAGATCCACAAGCTAGTGTAGTGGAGGTAATAGTCTTCTAGAGTATGACCAGCCAGAGTAGATAAGAAGGAGTTCTCCTGTGGATAGAGATCCATAAACTTGATTTAGGGTATTGGTATCTGCTTTGGATAGAGGTCCATAAACATTGTAATAGGGAAGGATTTCGAAGTGATTGATTAAGAAAATTTTAGTGAAATATTTTCTCCGTGGAGTAGCCCACATTGGGTGAACCATGTAAATTATGGTGTCTCTATTATGTGTGGTGATTTATGCATTGCTTTAATTATTGCTATTGATATTTCTATCTATACATTACATAATATTTATTGGGAAAGAAAAGTAAAAAGTGGTTTTATACTGTTCACCCCCCAATAAGCTTGTGTTCTTCAATTGGTATAAGAGCGGGTTCCTTCGGAAGAGTTTAACAACTTGAAGAAAAAGATAACAAGAACACAATGGATTCTAAGAATGTGTCCTTAGATAATTCAACACCAGTATTTGATGTAAGTGACTATATATATTGGAGTATGAGAATGAAGATTAACCTAATGGTACTTAGCAATGAAATTTGGGAATCGGTTGAAATTGGATACAATCCCTTAGTTAATCCACCTACAGATAAGGAAGGTAAGCTCCTACAACATTACAACTCAAAAGCAATGAATGCACTTTTTAGAGGTTTGCATAGAACAAAGTCCATGAAAGTTATGCATTGCCAAACTGCAAAAGAAATGTGGAATAAACTGCAAAATATATATGAAGGAGATAAAAGTGTCAAGAAAGCAAAGATATGAAATCTCAAAGGACAATTTGAAGCATTAAGAATGAAGGATGAGGAAAATATTAGTACTTATCTACTTCAAATTTATGAGGTTGTTAATGATATGCAAGGACTTGGAATGAATATTGATGAATCATATGTTTGTGATAATATATTAAGAACTCTTCCAAAAAGATTAAGTGAAAAGGTTGTTGCTATATAAGAGTCAATAGATGGTGATTCTTTGACAAGAGATATGTTGCGTGTTATTATTACAACATTTGATATGAGAACAAAAGAGGAACCTAATCCCCAGAAAGAGGCAACATTCAAAGCAATCAAGAAGACAAAGGGTAAGAAGTCAAAATCAAGCAATGAGTCATCCAGTGATGAATAATCTAATTATGGTATAAGGGAAAAAGATTCTAGAAGATCTAGGGATCTAAAATCTATTAAATGTTTCAATTGTGGAAAGTATGGTCATTATGCAATAGATTTTCAAGAAGCTAAGAATAACAATGGTGAAAAAAAATAGGATCACAAGAACAGGGAATCGAAAAGATACAGGCACCAAAATAAAAGCAAGGATGGACAAAGCAGACAAGGAAATAAGTTCTTCAAAGACAAAAGAGGATCTAATATGTGGATAAGACAAGTATGTACTCAAGTGATAGTGATGCTAGTTTTTCAAATAATGATAGAGATGAAGTTCTATTTATGATTGAAGAAAAATAACAAGTTAAGAAAAGGACTCTAGTAATTCTCAAGTGTTTTAGATGTGGTAACTTTGAACATCTTGAAGATATTTGTACAAAGAATGATTATAGTTTTAGTGATGATGAATATGAAGATACACTTGAAGGACTAGAAGAGAATATTCTAATGGTACTAGAAGAAGGAGAATGCGATCCTATAGAAGACAAACCAATAGAAAATAAAGATGTGGATAAAGGTAAACAAATAGAGAAATATTTAGAGAAATATGGATATGATCTCAAGGGAGAACTTATTTATGCTCTTGACACAGTAAATAAGGTAAGAAAACAAAACTCTAAACTTGAAATTTAGTTTCAAGAATGTGATGAAGAGAGAAGATTGCTTATAGAGGATCTAGAAAAATAAAAGGCTAAGACAAATAAGTTCAAGGATAAGTTAGAAGCAAAGATCTTAGAATGTGAAAAGTTAGCACAAGAAGTGGCACTATTGAGAGAATATTTAGAAGACTCTAAAGTTAAGCTAAAAAGTTTCAAAAATAGTTCAAAGAACTTGGATAAGTTCATCAAGATACAAAAGTCTACATCAAGCAAAATAGGTCTTGGATTTGAACAGGTTCAAAAGATATGGGAAGGAAAGTCAACCTCAAGTTCTGGAGGAGAAGAAACTTCAGATGAAGACACTTTAGAAGAAAATAGTGTAAAATAAAGTGAGATATCTGAGGATGAGTTGGACAATAGAAATTTTAATAAGGATAGAAACAATACACAAAGAAGATATAGATGGAACAATAACCAGAATAGGTCAAAATATACTGAGAGACCAATGAGGTCAAGACAATGAAACTTCAATGGAAGATGTTTCTCATGTCATAGGTTTGGGCACATGGCTTCCTAGTTTAGGACACATTAAATACAAGAATATGGGAACATATAACTTTTCCTTGGGTATTGCTACTCATGTAATCAATTTGATCATAAGGTAATGAATTGCACGATTCATGACAGAAGAGGATATGGCTCCACTAGGAGAAATCCTAAGACATTTGCACATCCAAGGAATAATAACATTAAGTGTTATAAGTGCAATAATGTTGGTCACACAACAAATGGTGTAGAGCAGACATTCCAGAATCAAGTATGAATAGGAACAAAAACAAGAACAAGAACAAGAACATGAACAAGAACATGGATATGAATAGGAATAGGAACATAAATATAAATAGGAACATGAACATGGATATGAACAAGAACAGGAACAGGAAAAAGAAAATGGACATGGATATGAACATGAACATGGAAAGAAACAATCAGATGAATCAGATGGATTAGATAAGAATAAAAGAGAATAAAGGTAAAGAACAATGCTTTTTAGGAGTAGAAATACTCCCACCCTAGAATTAACCACCTCAAGAGGAGGTGGGGGAGGTGCTAAGCTAAGAGGCTCATTCTTAGCCCCGAGCCCCAAAGGTGACCCTTTTCCATTGATGTCAAAGTGGGAGATATTTGAGTAAGGGGGAGAGATTTGGTATTTGAGCAATGAGGAGAGATTTGAGCCGGGGGGAGAAGAACAAAGGAAAAGTCAAGTTTTTGGTAAAAATATTTTGGAGAAGAACATTTTTAGGAATATTAGTTGTCATTGATGTCAAAAGGTTCTAAGAAGAATTACAGTTTGATTGGTTCCAAAAGAGCTTCATGGGAAGCATGATCAAAGGTTTTTATGAAAACCATGGAGGGAAAAAATCAAAGGTTAATTATCCATGATGGGAAAAAAATAAAAGGTTTTTATTAAAAACCAAAGTGGCTTTTCATTTGGTTAAAAAGGGCCCAAAGAGTAATTATTTAGTTAATTTATAATATTTAAATTCCAAGAGATTTTAAATTATAATAAATAAATAATAATTAAAGATAATTCGAATATTTGAAATTTGAATTTCTAATGCACCGACGTGTGAGAAATTTCCTCCATTCATGTATAAAAGGTGGATCGTTTCACCTTAGACAATTACCATGCTCATTCGATTTAATGCCCCCGAAACCCTTGCAAAAAGTATCTTCGATTTTTGTGCGCTAAAGTGTTGCGGCTAGTGGACAATGTGTGGTGTTCGAAGGAGGTCAACATGTGTGAAGAAGAGCATAAGGTGAAGGAAGCTCCACTTCCTTCACATGGGAATTTCTAGCCCATGCGGTGGACTCCCAAGCGCTAAGGCACTTAGGCTTTTGGAGACGGCGGTTTGATTCTCATAGAATCCCTTTTAGGGATCAACGAAAAGGTATGCACATTATTTAAGCATTGGGTTTTTTGGAGAAGGTTGTTGAAAAATTAAAATTAATTTTTGGCTTTATTAAATGGTTTTATAAAGTGACGTGGGAGTTATAAGGGGTAGATAAAAGGTGTTTTTGCTTGGTAATTATTTTTGGTTAAAAATAATTAGGAGGAATAAGGAGTTAATTATTTTATAAAGCTTTTAATATATTTAGCTTATTGGAGAGATAAATGCTTTTAAGTGTTGATTATTATTGAAGATATATTCTTGCCATTAAGAAGTGTTGAGAAAGTAATTATTTTGAAATTATTTTCTAGTGGTTGATATTATTTTAATTGGGAGATTATAAGGTGTTATTGGACAAATATTATGTATGTTGATGGTTATATTTAAATATAGATTGATAAGGTGTAATTGAGTTTTTGCATTATATTGTGAGAAAATTTTATCTTCTAACCTATTTGAGTTTGGCATAGAAGTGTTTGTGGTTGTGGTAGATATTTGAGGTTCCTTCATCATAAAAATGCTATGAGCACATTCTTCCATATTTAAGTTGATTGGTTGGTTTTCTAAAAAATAAGTTTGGAGTGAAAAGGACTTGATTAGGGTTTCCTTTTGAGTGTGTTGAGTTAATGCTTCAAGGTTTTCTGGAATAAAGAGTTAATTTTAAAACCTTGTTTGATAAGCATTGTTGTTGAATCCATTGGTTGAATAAAGAACTTGAACTAAGGTTTGAGTAGCATTGTTATGCAAGAGTTGTCTTATAAGCATTGTTGTTGAGTGAAGAACTTGAACTAGGGTTTTAAAAGAGCATGAGTATCATTGTTATGTGAGATTGGTTGTTGAGCATTGTTGGAAATATTTTGAGCGAAGATCTTATTCTTGGACTAGGTTTTGTAAGGAAGTATTGTTTCATTGAGTGATTGGTTGAGTAGAGTTGGTTGAACCTAGTCAAGTGGGTGTGTGAAGTGATTGTTCAAGTTCCATAAAACAAACTATTATATATTTTGAATTGATTTGAGAAAGTGATTGAGCATTGAGGTGAATAAGAAGCATATTAAGTCTCTAAAAATTCTCCTTATGTTTCTAAAAGAGTGATTGAAATTAATTGAGCATTGTGATGAGTGTAGAACATATTGATTCTCTAACAATTCTCTTTATGTTTCTATGATATTGGACAAGTTCTTGTGTGGAATTTTGGAGCATATTTGAGGTAAGTCTTTAAGAAGACTTGTGGACAGATTTGAGTAAGCTTTTATAGAAGCTTACAATACAGATTGAGAGAAAACTTTGAGAAGTTCTAGAAATGACTTGTGGAGAAGATTTGGATAAGTTCTAGAGAGGACTTGAGCAGATTTAGACAAGTTCTAGAGAGGACTTGTGGAGCATATTTGGACAAGTTCTAGAGAAGACTTGTGGAGCATATTTAGACAAGTTCTAGAGAAGAATTGTGGAGCAGATTTGGACAAGTTCTAGAGAAGACTTGTGGAGCATAGACAAGTTCTAGAGAGGACTTGTGTATAGATTAGTGTGAGATTTTATGGAAGCTTACAAGGCAGATTGAGAAAAAAGTTTGGAAATATCACACAAAAGAAACAAGAAGTGATTTATTTACTTGAAGAGTTGATGATCAAATCCATTTATATGGCCTCATTGTGAGTTGAAGCATAGATGAAATTAGACTCACAACACAGTTGGAGGAATGAGAAAAAGATAAGCTCTCTTATGGAAGCAAAAATCTAGGATCCAATGGCTCAAAGAAGGAGATTAGAACACAAAATTATTCCCCAAATGTTTTCTAGCCCACAGATTGCACAACTTTATTTCTTCCTTGAAATCAAATTCTAAATACTCTGTCCACACTTGGTATGGCATGAAGTCTATCACAGTGAACTACTTTTCCAAACTATTCTATGTTTCTTCTCTTGACTTAGCTTCTCAACAAAAGGTCCTTCAAGTGATCCCCACTCTTATCACTTTTGAGAAGAAATCTACTTTTACTACTCTAGTTACTATTAATGAGCTTCAACAAGTGGTTTTAAATGCAAAAGGGGAAGACCCCAAGGCTTGATGGTTTTTTGATAAAATTTTACTAAGAATTCTATGATGTTCTTCATATAAATTTATTAGAGATGGTGGAAGAATCTAGGAAGGCCAAAGATATTTTTAAGGTAATCAATTAAACATATATAACTCTAGTCACAAAGGGTCAATATCTAGAACATAACTTAGCTTTTAGACCAATAGCTTTATGTAATGTTCTTCTCAAAATCATTACCAATATCAAGGAAAAGAGGTCAAAACCTCTTGCATAAAATTATTTTCCATGAACAAGGAGGTTATTTTCAAAGGTGACCTACTGGTAGAGAACAAAACTAACACAAAATAGAGGACAAAGAAAACAAGAGCCAAATTTCTCATTCAATAGCTTCAGAAGAATTTACAAAAAATATACAGGCCATCTGCGGTTTGCCAACCCCCTTCTCATTACAATTCCTAGGTTTTTATTGAGGCCCCGACCATCTATGTTTTCAAAATTTCCACGATCTGCAACTGCCACCTGGATCAATACTGGAAAGTTGCATTGATGGGACTCTGGGTGAGGTGCACAACTGGTCACCATAACTACCGAAATCTTCTTTTGGAACTGCTGCTTCATTGCTAGTTGCCATAAATGTGTCTCTAGATATAGTGCGTGAGTGGTCGACATGCTTGCTGGAATCTTCCTCTGAGACTGATGCTTCATTTTCTCATGCGTGAGTGGCCGACCTCTTCAGCGGGATCTTCTTTTGAGACTGCTGCTTCACTACAACTACTTGATGTGCATGAAGGAATGCATTTATGAAATCCTGGAGTGCATGTTTTTCTTTTGGTCGTGATATCGCGACATGTTGTGATATCGAGACAATTCTCCTCTATGCTTTCTCTCTCTTGCTTCGATCGCGATATCGTGACATGTCGCGATATCGTGACATTATTTCCTTCATGCCTTCTTGCTTCTGCCTTGGTCACGATATCGCGACATGTCATGATATCGCGACGTATTTCTATCACGTTCCCATTCTTCTGCTTTGGTCGTGATATCACGACATGTTGCGATATTGCGATGTTTCTCTATCATGCCTTTGTTCTTCAGCTTCGGTCATGATTTTGTGACATGTCACAAAATCATGATGTTTCTCTATCATGCCTTCGTTCTTAAGCTTCGATCATGATTTTGTGACATGTCACGAAATTGTGACGTTTCTCTATCGCGCTTTAATTCTTCAGCTTTAGTCATAATTTTGTGACATGTCATGAAATCGCGATGTTTCTCTATCACGCCTTCATTCTTCAGCTTTGATCGCGATATCGCAACACTTTTTTTGTCGTGATATTGCGACACTTTTCCTCCACATTGGCTCTCTCCTGTCTTGGTCGCGATATCGCAACACTTTTTATGTCGTGATATCATGACACCTTTTGGCTTGGCTTTCTCTCTCCTCCCTGAGTCACGAAAATGTGACATGTGATATCGCAACACTTTTTTTGTCGTGATATCACGACACATATTTTTCTTTGCAAAACACTTAGAAAAAATTTGGTTGATGCAAGATTGCTCTGCTGCCACCGGATGCTCCTACATCAGACACCCGGGGTGGATTGAGAGGTGATCCCCACTTCTGATCTGTTAGAGGAAGACCCAGGCGATCAACCTCTATTTTTGACAACCAAGTTGCATCTTCTACAGGTCTGCCCTTCCACTTTATCAAATATTCAGAATACTGTTTGTTCTTGGTGCTTCTGCCTTCACGAGTGTCTAATATTTCCTTGATCTCATCTGTGGTTGGGGTAGACGTTGGAATGCTCCAAAACTCTGTACTTGGTGCCTCTGTACTGTCTCCCTCGTGGTATTCCACTAAATCTAAAATGTTAAAAATAGGAGAAATGTCAAGCCCACTTGGCAATTCCACCTCATATGCATTGCCTGAATCCCATTTTTCCATTATTTTGCATGGCCCAAACTTCTTCATCCTCAGCTTGTTATATGTTTTGGCAGGAAATCTTTCTTTTTTGAGATGGACCATGAATTCATCTCCCACTTTGAACTCTTTGAACCTCCGCTTCTGGTCTGCATTTGTATTATATTGAGTATTCATTTTTGTAATTTGTTTCTTCACTTCTTCATGCAGGCTTTTCATATGTTCCACAAATTCGTAAGCCTCGACACTGCACTTTTCCCCCTTATCCAATTTCCTCAGCTCAAAAACTTTTCTTGGGTTGTTTGCATATATGACTTGGAATGGAGATTTGTTTGTACTCTTGTTGACAGAATTGTTGTATGCAAACTCTGCCTGTAGCAAAACCAAATCTCATCCCTTTGGCTTATCCCCTATCAAGCATCTCAATAGATTACCCAGACTTCTATTTACCACCTTTGTCTGTCCATCAGTCTATGGGTGGTATGCAGAACTGAATTTCAAGTCTGTATTCAACTTCTTCCACAAGGTTCTCCATAAATACCCAACAAACTTGGTATCTCTATCAGAAACGATGCTTTTTTGTAGACCGTGAAGTCATACCACCTCTTTGAAAAATAACCTTGCAATGTGAACCGCGTCACTTATTTTTTGGCAGGGAATAAAATGTGCCATCTTGGAAAATCTATCAACCACCACAAATACGAAGTCATTTCCCCTCTGCGTTCTCGGCAATCCAAGAATGAAATCCATGCTGACGTCCTCCCATGGCCTCTCAAGTATAGGTAACGGCTGATACAACCCAGTGTTCTGCCTCACGCCTTTCGCCATCTGGCATATTCTACAACTTTGCACAAACCTTTTCACATCTTGCTATAGTTGCGGCCAATAGTAGTTCTCACTCACCAGGGCAATGGTCTTATCTCGACCAAAGTGTCCAGCCAGTCCTCCGTTGTGTTTCTCCTTGACTAGGTTTTCCCTCATGGAACTCCTTGGAATGTATAATTGACTTCCTCTGAACATTCCATCTTGGATTAGAAAATCCAACCACTTTGTCCTGTCCAAAGTAACAGGTGCCAAGCAAGCCCTCCAGGCTTCTACAAAATCAGGATCTTCAGGGTACAACCCCTTTAGTTCTTCAAATCCTACCACTTCCACCATCATTTCTATCAACAAATTTTGCCTTCTACTTAAGGCATCTGCAACTCTGTTTGACTTTCTGCTTCTGTGCTTCAACACAAAGGTATAACTTTGGAGAAAATCAACCCACTTCAAGTGTCTTTGATTTAGCTTCGCTTGGCTATTAATATATTGTAAGACCTGATGATCAGTAAATAGAACAAACTCTTTTGGCAACAAATAATGCCTCCACTTCTTTAGATCTTGAACTATAGCATAAAACTCTTGATCATAAACTAAATACTTTTTCCTAGCATCATTGAGTTTCTCACTAAATTAAGCCACAGGTCTGCCTTCCTGACTCAGTACAGCTCCTACGGCACTACCACTGGCATCACAATCTACTTGAAATACCTTGTTAAAGTCTAGAAGTGCCAAAACAGGTTGCTCTGTGACCTTCTTCTTCAAAATATCAAAGTTCCTATCTGCTCCTAAGGTCCACTTAAATTCTTTCTTATCCCCTCTCATTATTTCTGTAAGGGGTGCACAAATGTTATTGAAATTTCTAATGAATTTTCTGTAAAAGCTTGCTAGGCCATGAAATGATCTTACCTCAGTTGTGCTTCTCGGAGTAGGCCATTCGATGATAGCTCTCACCTTTTCTAGGTCCATTTTTAGACCTTCTACTGAGATGACAAATCCCAGGTACACTAACTCCTTTACAAAATTACACTTTTTCAGATTAATTAATAACTGCTCCTCCCGCAGCTTCTCAAAAACCCTTCTAGTGTGCATTAGGTGCTCGTCCAGGGTTCTGCTAAATATTAAAATGTCATTTAAATAGACAATGACAAATTTTCCCAAAAATTCTTTCAGTACCTCGTTCATCAGCCGCATGAATGTGCTTGGTGTGTTCGTTAGTCCAAATGACATGACCAACCACTCATACAAACCCTCTCTGGTCTTGAAGGCTGTCTTCCACTCATCTCCTTCTCTGACATGAATCTGATGGTAACCACTCTTGAGTTCAATCTTGGTGAAGTACTTGGCTCCACTCAAACAGTCCATTATGTCATCCATCCTTGGCAGTGGAAATCTATATTTTATTGTGATCTTGTTGATGGCTTGAGAGTCTGTACACATTCTCCACTCTCCATATTTCTTTGGCGCTAGCACTACAGGCACTACGCATGGACTCAAGCTCTCCCAAATTAGTCCCTTCTCTAGCAACTCCTTAACCTACCTGTTTAGCTCCTTAGTTTCTATAGGCATCATTCTATGTGCAGCTTTATTGGGCAAGCTCGATCCTGGCACCAAATCTATATGGTGATTGATCTTCCTTACTAGGGGTAAACCCATAGGAACATTATAAGATATAATATCTATAAATTCCTCCAATAGATATAGGATTTCTGCTAGGGTATCTTTGCATTCTTTCTCCCTAACTCTAGGAATTAATGCATAACACATATGTTCATGCTTCAAACCATCTAAAAATTTTCTCTCGTCAACTAAGAAAATTCTGGCACTGCCACATACCTTTTCGTCCACCTCCTTCAGGGGTTTCATCTTATGGCGAACTCCATTCTTTGTTATAGAGTAGGTGTTGGCATGACCATCATGAACTGCGCACCTGTCAAACTTCCATGGCCTTCCCAACAGCAAATGGCAAGCATCCATGGGCAGGATGTTGCATAGGACTTCATCATGGTAATTCCCAATATTGAATTTTACCAGGCATTGCTCACTGACCAAATCCCTATGGTCCTTTTGTAACCACGTGATCTGATATGGATGTGGGTGTCTCTTCCTCTCTAGTTGTAGCTTTGTAACCATTCCTTCTGAAACTAGGTTATCTGTACTACCATTATCAATAATAATATTGCAAATCTTACCCATGCATTTACACCTTGTGTGGAATAAACTTTTCCTCTGATCTGCGTCCCCCTTCTCATTCAGCAAGACTCTCCTTGTGATCAGTACTTCTCCTCTCTATGCTTCTTCAGAGTGCTCAGATCCAGCACCTTCTTCAGCGACTGCGGCTCTGGCATTACCTTCCAACCTCCTATTAGTCCTTTCTTATTGCTTTGGACACTCATATTGGTGATGTCCCTCTTCTCCACACTGGAAACAGGTTCCACGAAATCTTCCTCTTCCATGGCCACATCCAGCTCTGCCCCTTACCCTTCGGTAATCATTGTTCTGATTATGGGAGCGATAGATATTTTCTCCCCTTTGTTCCTGATTACTACTACCCTCTCCATTCTTCTGAGAATCTTCATTTCGTCTTCCACTGGTCCTTCCATCGATTCTTTCGCCATGACCTCTTCCTATTTACTTGTTCTCAAACCTCCTATTGAGCTTTTCTTCAATTCTTAGGGCAAATTTGTAAGCGTCCTCTATGGTGGTCATCTTGACCAGACTTAATTATTCTTGAATACTTGCTCGTAACCCATTAATATAACGGGCTACCTTCTCCTTGTTGGCCTCTGAGTGGCCTATTTTGATCATAATTTTATGAAACTCCTCTGTGTATTCTTTTACAGACTTACTTGATTGCCTCAAACCTTACATTTTCTTTAGCAGGTCTAACTCATAATCCCCAGGGATGAACTGCCTCTTCAACTTTTCTACCATCTGCTCTCATTTTTTTATTCTCTCTTTTCCTCTTCTGTTTCGCTTCAGCTGCACTCCCTTCCACCATATGCTGACATGACCTTTCAGTTTGGTCTTAGCGAATCTGACCCTATCAGGGTCCTCAACCTCCTCTTACTTAAAGTACTCTTCCAGATCGTTGATCCAGTCAATCAATTCCTCTAGATCAAGGTTCCTAGAATACGTGGAAACCTCCATCTTCGACCTCTTCCCAATTTGGGATATGGCTTTGTATAGTCTAGCTTGTGCAGGATCTACTGCTTCTTCTTCCTCAGGTTGGCCCTCTTCTTTGTCATCTTCCTCTTCACTACATTCATCTCTTCTTGGCTCCAATCGTCTACGTAGCTCTTCTTGCAGGGCCTGAACTTGCCTCTGCAAGACTCAAACATCTTCTGCTGTCGCTATGCCTCTCCCACCATCAGGGTTTCTTCTTGGAGGCATTCTGCTCACTCCTCTCACAAGCCCTTCCACATATCCTGGTGCAAACTGCCTCACTTTCGACGATCTGCTTGCACACTCAGGAACTTCTGGCTCTGATACCACTTTGTAGAGAACAAAACTAACACAGAATAGAGGACAAAGAAAACAAGAGCCAATTTTCTCATTCAATAGTTTTAAAAGAATTTACAAAAAATATACATGCCATCTGCTGTTTTCCAGCCCCCTTCTCATTACAATTCTTAGGTTTTTATCGAGGCCTCAACCCTCTATGTTTTCAAAATTTCCACGATCTGCAATTGCCACCTGGCTCAATACTGGAAATTTGCATTGATGGGACTTTGGGTGAGGTGCGCGACTGGCCACCATAACTACCAGAATCTTCTTCTTAAACTACTGCTTCGTTGCTAGTTGCCATAAATGCGTCTTTAGATATAGTGTGCGAGTGGTCGACATGCTTGCTGGAATCTTCCTCTGAGACTGATGCTTCATTTTCCCATGCACGAGTGGCTGACCTCTTCAGCAAGATCTTCTTCTGAAACTGCTGCTTCACTATCGCTAGCTTGTCTTGCATGAAGGAATGCATTTATGAAAGCCTAGAGTGCATGTTTTTATTTTGGTCATGATATCGTGACATGTCACAATATCACGATAATTCTCCTTTGTGCTTTCTCTCTCCTGTTCCAGTCGCGAGCAACATTCTTTCCTTCACGCCTTCTTGCTTTTGCCTTGGTTGCGATATCATGACATGTCATGATATCACGACGTATTTCTATCGCGTTCTCGTTCTTCTGCTTTGGTCGCGATATCGCGACATGTGATATCGCAATGTTTCTCTATTGCGCCTTCGTTCTTCAGCTTCGATCGTGATTTCATGACATGTTGCGAAATCATGACGTTTCTCTATCGCGCCTTCGTTCTTCAGCTTCAGTCATGATTTCGTGACATGTCACGAAATCGCGACGTTTCTCTTTCGTGCCTTCGTTCTTCAGCTTCGATCGCGATATCACAACACTTTTTCTGTCGCGATATCACGACACTTTTCCTCCGCATTGGTTCTCTCCTATTTTGGTCGCGATATCGTGACACTTTTTCTATCGCGATATCATGAAACCTTTTGGCTTGGCTTTCTCTCTCCTCCCTGAGTCGTGAAAATGTGACATGTTGCAATATCGTGACACATATTTTTCTTTGCAAAACACGTAGAAAAAATTTGGTTGATGTAAGATTGCTCTATTGCCACCGGATGCTCCTGCATCACCTACTATAGATGAAATATTTCTGGCTCAGGAAGCCATCCATTCCATGGAATTGTAAACGTATTCTTCTATGTTAATTTATTTAGACCTATGCAAAGTTTATGACAGAGTGGATTGGAGCTTCCTCATAAAATAAATGAGGTAATTTGGCTTCTCTCAAGATTAGATAGATTGTATTATGGGATGTATGTCTTAGGTGTCCTATTTAGTTCTTATCAACACTATTAGGCAAGGCAACCCTCTCTTACCTTATTTATTCATCATTCTTATTGAATTCTTGGGTAGGACTATGACCAAAAATAGAGAAAATTGAACCCTTGATGGGGTTACCATTGCTCATGGAGCCAGACCTATCTCTCATCTTTAGTTTGTTGATGAATTTAATCTATTAGGTAAAGCTATGGTTAAATAAGCCTCTACAATTAAACAAAGCATTTGTTATTTCTCTAATTCTATAGGAAAATGGATCAATGAAGACAAATGAAAAATCATTTTGTTTCACTACTCTCCCAGATAAGAATCCACGATTATAGATAAATTAAGATATAATAAGGCCTCCATTTTGATCACTTATTTAGGCATTCCTATCAACATCCAAAGATAGAAAAATTAATAATAGAATTGGTTATTATATAAAGTAAAGGAGAAAATTGGAAAGTGGACCAATAGGTGTTTTTCGTTCAGGGGGTAAAATTACCTTGGTAAAATTATTCCTTAAAGCTATATCTATTAATGTTTCTATTGTGTTGAATATACCAAAGCTAGTTCTTTGAGAACTAGATCAAATCAATGAATGATTCCTCTAGATTAGTACCAAGGAGAAAATAAAATGGGCCTTAGTAAAATGGGATACTTTATGCCTTCCAAAGCATGAGGGGGAGTTAGGATTTTGATCTTCTATTAAAAAACAATAAGGATTTAGATACAAATTTGTATTTGAGGATTTTGAATAACCCCAATGCCCTATGGGTCAATACCCTTCATCTAAATATGCTAATATAAAATTCTTGAAGACCTTGTTTTCTATGAACTACCTAGGAGATGTTCTCCCATTTTTGCGGTTCTTAGGACAAGTGAGGATTTGTTAAAGAAGTTATTTTGGATCATTCATAAATGGTCAATAAGTAAATGTTTTAGACAAATTCTTAGGATGGTCACAAACCTTTGATAACTTAGTTCCTTTATTGGAGACCTTGGATGGAGACACCAAGATAGCTATATAAAGGTAGATAATTATTGTTAGTACTTGACTAATAATTCAAAGGTTTGTAGATATTTTATCCCTATTTAGGAATGGCCTATTCAAATTCCATAAAGGAAAAGGAAAGATATCCAACTCACTCTCCATATGAGATCTCTCTCTTTGTACCATGATAAGGATTATTTTGGATGGAACAACACTACTAAGGGTGAGTATACTATTGCCTAGGGTAAGTATAGCTTATGAGATCTCTCTTTTGGTTCCAACCACTCCTATGACATATTCATATAGCTATAGGATAAAAATATATGGCCTAAGGAGAGGTTTTTTATTTGGATTTTATTGCATCGAAGGGTGCTCACTAGTGAGCAACTTATGAAACATGGATTTCATGGCCTATTTAGATGTGAAATGTGTGGAAAGAATGTGGAAACTCTTAGCCATATTTTTATTAAGTACCCCTTAGCCTATGAGTTATGGAGTATAATGGCTATCTTAATCAATTATTGAGGGATTGGCGTAAACAAGATATTTTTGATCATTTTTTTAGACAATTAGTTTGGATGGGAAAAAGCATCCTTCCTTGGACTATCTGGAATGAAAGAAACAACCAAAATTTCAAATAGGAAAGGAAGGATACTCACTATATTTGGAAAAAAACAATTACCAACTTAGCTAAATCAATCCAACAATTCCTTAATCACCCCTGGGACTCCCACCAATGATGGGATAAAGTTATTCAAATATTGAATATTCACTCTACTATTGGCAACCAACTCAAAGAGAATGTGAGTAATGTAAAGATGGATAGAAAAAGGAATTGGTAACCTCCTCCTAAGGACTTTAGAAAATTTAATACGGGTGGAGGCCAAGGTTATGCATAGTGGTGAATATTCACAAATTGGATGAATATTAGGATTTCCAAAATTGGAAATTGTTGAATATGAGGGCCCTCGATGTTGGCCCATTTGCCTAAAATTTTTTGGGCCAATGTTTTATAAGGGTCAATTCGCCACAATATATCCAAACATAGGTATATTTGTACTCGTTGGAAAGCTCTTTTTGATCTTGATATAATGATGGTCTTTTTATGTGTTAGCGTATCCTAATACTATAGTTAGCATATCCTTTATTATATTTCATTATTTATTTTTAGGTTAGTTTAGGGCGTATTGTTATTGTTCATAACAAACCCTATTTTGGCCTCGGGTGGTTCCACAACCTCCGGGCCTATTTAGAGATGCAATGTATTATTTATACTTCACAATATTAATCTAAATGTTGTTAACTCGCCAATATGGTATCAGAGCGAATGGTTGGACTGGACACACTCGACCGATGCTGGACCTGACTGGACACGGGCACGGATCCCGAGGTCGACTGGACCTAATTGGACGCGAGCATGGATCCCGAGGTTGATTGGATCTGATTGGGCAACCGAGGGACTCGAGCACATCTCTCGAGGCTGACTGACGTTGGATCTGACTCGACACATTTCCCAAGGTCGATCTGGACTGGTTCTGACTCGGGCACAATTCTCGAGATCGACCCGCGTGACCACACGTGGCGACGACCTGGACTGGACTGACACGTGGCGTGATTGGACTGACATGTGGACCGAGACGTGACTGGGGACTGACATGTGGTGTGACCGGACGGACTGACACGACGGACCGGACGCTCCCCTGCCGCGTGGCGCGGCAAAAAGGACCTTACTGTGATTGCCCGAAGGCAATCACAAACAAAGGGGGAAACTTTTTTTTTTATTCCCCCCTCATGCACCCCGTGGGAGCAATGTGGGACTAAAGTCCCACAACATTTTTTTGCTCCCCGCGAGGGTTGCAAGGGAAGAAAGGGAACGTCTTCCCTTTCCCCTCTCATCGGGCGCGCTAGCCCAGCTGGCAGGAGCGCCAGACTAGCGCCCGTGGGGTCGGGGGATCAAGTCCCCGCGGGTCCAACGAAGGTATGGAAATAATTTTTTTTCCTAATGTTTTTTTAAAATTTTTTTCTTAGGTTTAATTAAAATTTTTAATATTTTTTCAATTAAAAAGAATTATTTTAAATATTTTTTTATTGAAATAATTTTTTTTTATGAAAAATATATATTTTTTAATTGATACCTAGGAAAACTGATTTTTAAAAGGCATTAGTAAGAATTAAAAAAAAAAAAAACAAGGGGGGGATTGAGAGTATTTTATGCAAAGGCAATTTTTGGCATTATTGTAAAGGTGCATTTTTGGCAGCGCCCGACACCTAGTGGTTTATTTTTGTGGGCACTTTTATGTTGTATGTTGCATTTTTTTTCTTGATTTGCACTACATCATTAAAAGTTAAAATCAAATTCACTCCCTAAGTCCCCGGAATAATTAAAACCCATCCGTGCAATTTATTGCATTGTAGCGTTCGGTATTTGTGATACCTCTGGCCAGCACTTACAGGTAAAGCTGTCGTGATTGCGCTATTGTATCCGTCGCCTAATATAGCTGCCAAAATGACGTCTGAGCTTGTTCTCTATAAATCGTCGGGGAGAGATAAGTTTGCCATTTTTGCTATTTTTTTACTCCATCCACTACCCTAATCGTTCTTGTGTTTAGGCGTAAATCCTGACGAGAGTTCTGACATCCACAGTGTTTAGGGGAAGTTACGCCCCACGCATGAGGATTGATGACTTTCTATGGTAGGTGCCATCAACAAGACGATTCCCTTTCAGTACCGCCTAAGTACCACGTATCATATAATCTTTAAAAATTACCTACAGTCTCCCTCACGTAAGGGCGGGTAATTTTTTTTATTTTTCAAAATACCTATAGTCTCCCTCACGTAAGGGCGGGTATTTTGTATGGTATAACGGCCTGGCATTAAGGTATATAGAAAGGGCGACCAATTGGTGATATAAGGAACCTTCACTATGGCTTCTGTTGCAAAGTTAATGACTGATGCTCATCAGTTATTGAAAGGTCCTAATTATACACCATGGAAAAACAAAATGAAGGCAGTCCTCATCATGGAAGATTTATGGGATGTTGTTTCTGGAGCAACAACGAGACCTTCACCAGCCACTGGATCCACAACTCTTACTGCTGATCAGATAGCATTTGATAAGAAAGACAGTCGAGCAAAAGTGCTCATTTTGTTTGTTGTTTCAGATGAAGTTCAACCTCATATAGCTGACAAAGCGAGTGGTAAAGAGGCATGGGATGCCCTTCAAACCATTTATGAGGGAAAGAATGATTCAACCATTCTTCATCTTCAAAAACAACTTCACAATCTGAGTTTGAGACAGGGTGAGACAGTTGAACTCTTTCTTTGCAGAGTTTCTGAATTGAAAGGCAAATTGAATTCTTTGGGAGATACAGTGGACGACAAGCTTCTCACTTCAATAGTGATGAGAGCTTTGCCTGATTCCTTTGATACGTTGATCACCTCCATTCAGGTGTCACAACGACAAATTACCTTTATTGAGTTGGTCAATCTGCTTCAACAACAGGAGGCACGCCAACTTCACAGGGATGATTCTTCTAATACAGCCCTATACTCCAACAGACAGGGTTCTAAGAAGAAAGGTAATTTTTAGAAAGGAGGCAATTCTCAACAGGATTCAAAAGGAAAAGGAAAACAACCTCAACAGAAGAAGAGGTATTGCAAAATTTGTGATAAAGACAACCATGACACCAACAGGTGTTGGCATAAGAATAAGCAAAAAGGCCAGAACAAACCACAAACCAAGAACAAGCAACCCAAGGTGAATGTTGTTGTTGAAGAATCTGACTCAGATTTTGAATGGGCACACAAGGTGCTCATGACTACCACAACCTCCAAGGAGAAGGATCCTGTATGGTATGTCGATTCTGGCGCTAGTAAGCATATGACTGGCGACAGATCATGGTTTGAATCATTTGTGGCCAAAGAGGGCAGACCTGTCACTATTGTTGATGACAAAACCTACAAGGTTCATGGAGAGGGTACAGTTTTTAGTGACTCTTCCTGATGGCAAGTGTCAGATTGACAAAGTCCTCTATGTTCCAGGATTGGCTAACAATTTTTTGTCGATCACACAAATCCTGGATAAAAATATGGTTGTCAACTTTCGTGTTGAGGATGGCAAGAAGTGTTGTACAATTACCAGGAAGGGTAAGAAGATTGCAACAACTTCCTATAAGCATGGCTTATTTGCCCTAGATGCTATCTCTACTCCCCATGTTGCCATGATAGTCTCTACCAAGGAGGCAACTTCCTTATGGCACAAGAGATATGGGCATCTTAGTTCTGGCTACTTACTTGAGCTTAGTAAGTATGAGATGGTAAAGGGTCTTCCTTCCCTTTCTTCCACATTGCCAGTGTGCTCTGACTGCTTGGCAAGAAAGCAACATAGAGTACCTTTTGAGAAGAGCTCCACAAGAGCACAAAAACCTCTGGAGTTGATTCATACCGATCTGTGCGGTCCTTTCACACCCAACAATTGTGGGGGGAAGAGGTATTTTTAGTTATTTGTAGATGACTACTCACGAAAGATGTGGGTTTTCTTTCTCCGACTAAAATCTGAGGCTTTTGATTTCTTCCAGCAATTCAAGAAATTTGTTGAGAAGGAGTCAGGGACTTCTATTAAAACCCTCCGCTCAGATCGAGGGGGGAGTTTACCTCTAAATAATTTTCAGCATTCTTAACTGAGCATGGAATCTCGAGACAGTTAACTACTGCTTACACTCCTCAGCAAAATGGAGTTGTTGAGAGGAGGAACCGTTCTATTATGGAAATGGTTCATTGTATGCTCACAGGAGCTACTCTTGGGCAACAATATTGGGCAAAATCTGTCACCACTTTAGTATATCTATTGAATAGGGCACCCACAAAGGCCCTAAAAGGAATAACTCCACAGGAAGCATGGAGTGGCCATAAACCCTCCATATCTCATCTTCGTATTTTTGGGTGTCAAGCTTTCATGCACATACCGAAAGAGAAAAGGAAGAAGCTAGATGAGAAAACATTGAGATGCATTTTTCTTGGCTATGATGAGCACTCTAAAGGTTATCGTTTGATAGATCCTTTGACCAAGAAAATTCATGTCAGTAGAGATGTTGTTTTTGATGAAGCTTTCACATCACAAAGCACATCTAATGTATACCTAGATCTTGTGGAATCTAAGGAAGAAAAGTTCCCTTTGTCAACACAGACAGGAGGTCCTTCCACTTCTTCTTCATCACCAAAAATGAAGAATTCAAAATGGTATACAAGTACAATCAGGGATGCCAAGTTATCCACTCCACCAGATTTGACTTTGGATAGACCTCGTACTCGTAGTATGGCTCAAAGGGAAAGAGCAGTAGCAGAGACTAATGAGGTTGATGATCTTTGTCAATATTTTGAGGAACTTTCTGTAACTCCACATAAAGAAACAGAGGATATGGATATAGATGATGACAGGGTGTTTTTGTCTTCAATGAATGAACATGAACCTGCTTCTGTACAAGATGCTCTTAGCAAGCCACAATGGAAGGATGCTATGGATGCTGAGTACAAGTCTCTAAAAAAGAACAAAACTTGGGAGCTTGTCGATCTGCCACAAGGAAAGAAGCCCATTGGCTGCAAATGGGTGTACAAAGTCAAGTACAAGGCAGATGGGACAATTGATAAGCATAAGGCCCGTCTTGTTGCAAAGGGCTATGCTCAAAAGGAAGGCATTGACTATGAGGAAACTTTTGCACCTACTGCTCGGATGACCACAATTCGAGTCATTTGTGCTATGGCAGCACAATATGGGTGGAAAGTTCACCAAATGGATGTCAAGAGTGCTTTTCTAAATGGTGATCTCCAAGAAGAAGTATACATGACTCAGCCTGAAGGATTTGTACAAGAAGGCCAAAAGCAGAAAGTGTGCAAATTGGTCAAATCCTTATATGGCTTGAAACAAGCTCCTCGAGCTTGGTATATAAAAATGGATAATCACCTCCTGTAGCATGGGTTTAAGAGATGTCCATCAGATGCAAACCTCTATTTTAAGAAACAAGGTTCTGAAATAGTGTTGCTTGTACTCTATGTTGATGATCTGCTCATTACAGGGAGTTCAAAAACTATGATCTCTACTGTCAAAAGAGACTTGTGTCAATATTTTGAGATGTCAGATCTCGGACTTCTCCATTATTGTCTTGGTCTGGAAGTAAGCCAGAAGGAGCACTACATCAAAGTGTCTCAGAAAAAATATGCCAAGACACTATTGGAAAAATATCGCATGACTGATTGTAAGCCAATGGCAACTCCGATGGAGACAGGAATTCAGTTATCGTGATATGATGATTCACCTCAGGTAGATGGTACTCTCTATCGACAGTTGATCGAGAGTCTCATATATCTGACCAATACTAGGCCAGATATCGTATTTGTTGTCAACTATCTTTCGAGGTTCATGCAGGAGCCTAAGACCACTCATTGGAAAGCAACAAAGCGTGTTCTTCACTATGTCCATGGTACTATGGAATATGGCCTAGAATACAAGAAGAATAACAAATTCTTCTTGCAAGGATACACGGAATTCGACTATGCCGGGTCATATGATGATCGCAAGTCAACATCAGGATATATTTTTCATCTTGGATCCGGCCCTGTCTCTTGGCACAGTAAGAAGCAATAGGTGGTTGCTCTTTCATCAACAGAGGCAGAATATCGCGTCGCACGTGAAGCTGTGTGTGAAGTGATATGGTTGCGTCGCATTCTGACAAATATGGGTCATCCATCAAAATCTCCAATTCATTTGTTCTGTGACAACCAAGGTGTTTTGAACCTTGTTAAGAATCCAGTGCATCATGAGAAAACCAAGCACATTGACACACAATGTCACTTCATTCGAGATGAAGTTTCGAAGCATCGAATTCAGCTTCAGTACATTCCCACCGATGCTCAAGTTGCAGACATTTTCACTAAGGCACTTGCACGTGTCAAATTTGAATTGTTTCGCAGCTCTCTTTGTATTGCCAAATGATGTAATCAGGGGGGATGTTAGTATAGCTAGTAGTTCTTCAAATTACCTAAATAATGTAATAAGGGGGGATGTTAGCGTATCCTAATACTATAGTTAGCATATCCTTTATTATATTTCATTATTTATTTTTAGGTTAGTTTAGGGCGTATTGTTATTGTTCATAACAAACCCTATTTTGGCCTCGGGTGGTTCCACAACCTTCGGGCCTATTTAGAGATGCAGTGTATTATTTATACTTCACAATATTAATCTAAATGTTGTTAACTCGCCAATATTATGAAGTTATGAGGTTATTTAATAGGTAAAATTTTATCCCAAAGATAACATTAATTTTTAGGGCTTAAAATACCTCAAATTTTGGTGTGAAGATGATTGATTTGATTTTCTTAGGATTCACCATGATTTGCCTTGATTTCGATTAGGATTCACCATTTTTTTACAAGTACATTTTGAGTCCAACCCCTTATGCATAACCCTAGTGGAGCCTCTAGGGGGAACCCTAGAAAATCCAATGTGGGAGGAATTGATAAACTTTCAAATGGTTCCCTGGTTTTCACTTTTGTTGAGAATTTGGGTATTCTTTCCAATAATATTGCGTAGGGGTATGGTATCCTTAGAGACCTTCGTAATGCTACTAAGGTTGGATGGAAAAAAGTGTTGGTTGAATATAATTCCCAAGTCCTAATTAATCTATTGAAGACTCCTAAGAATCATAAGGTTGATTGGAGAATAAAAATAATTGTTGAGAAATTAATCCAAACAAGCTTTTTGAAAGTTGAATACAATCATGTCATTAGAGAAAAAAATATGATTTTTTATGGTTTAGCTAATTAGGAATTGGAAAAAGGTGATCTCACATGCTATGATCACCCTCCCATATGGTGGTCTTCATAAATACGAGATGCTCTTCTATCTATCCAATCTCTAGATGGCTCCAGTAGTAGAGGTACCTAGGTTGTTTACTTTGTATTAGCTTCTCTTTGGTTCAGTTAGGGTATTTTAGTTCCCCAGGTCAGAAATATAATTCTTTGTTTCTTATGTTGATTCTTGTCTAAAAGGCTTGTTTTCGTCTAAAAAGGCCAAACATGTCATCTATTTTTTCCATCAATTTAATTATTTGGTGTGTGTGTGTGAGTTTGTGTTGTTTTTGTGTTTTAGTGTTGGTTTTTTTGGTTTTTTTTTGTTTTCATATGTTTCTTGTTTTTTGTGTTTTGTATTTTTGTATGTTTTTTTTTTTTTGTGTGTTTTTTGTGTGTTTCGTTGTTGTTGTTGTTCGTGTTTTTTATTTTTTTTATATATATTTTGTGTTTTTATTATTTTTTTTATGTTTTTTGTGTGTTTCATTTTTGTTGTTGTTGTTTGTGTTTTTGGTTGTTTTTATGTTTTGTTTGTGTTTTTATTATTGTTTTTGTGTGTTTGTGTTTGTTTATTTGTGTTGTTTATGTTTTTGTTGTTTTAGGCATGTTCCTTGAGTGTGTTGAATGGGGCAGTCTAGGTGCAAGACTTGGACAATTTTGGCGGAATAAATACCCTTGCATCCTTCGGTCTAACTTGAAAGTAGCACCCCAAAAGGGGTGTTTTCCACACAAAAAAAAAAAATTATTGGAATGACATAACGAGATATTATGTTATCACCTTTAGTTACATGGACAATCTCAAAATATTTTTTTAGTATCTATATTAAAAAATTTAAAAAGAAAATGTTACAAACTTTGTGGAGATTTTCTATAAATTTTATGCATAAAAAAAGAATATTGTTATAAATAATTTTTTTTTGTATGGGTTACAAATAAATAGAAAAGTAACTTTTTTATGCTTCTCCATATTAAATTCAAATATTTGCAAGTGTCTACTTCTCATAAGTGATGTTTTAATCCTTTAGTCTTTTTTTATTCAATGATATGTATGTTTTTTTATTTTTATGGATTTGTTTCCTACCATAGAGAGTCTTCTTTAGTCTTAGTTGGGGAACTATAGTAACTATAAGTGCATGATTATCTAAGTTGTTACCTAAAATAGACCAATTATATTCTTTTATTTGTCATTAAAAATAAACATTTTTTTAAGCTTTTAGCATCACCCTTCTTATTAGGGACACTAAAAAAATGATTAAGGGAATAATTCATTAATATAAATTTATTGCAACAATTATTACAATTTGTTTCGGTGAGTTTTAGAAGGGGCAAGATTTCAAATGGCAAGTGTGCCTCATCATCAAACTATTAAGCCTTAATTGCATAATATATGTTTATGGTTTCTATTAAATCTAGGCGTTCATTGCGTTTGAAGTTGCTATCAAGATTTACTTCACCTATCACCATCATTATCCATGTAAAGCTCCAAAATGGAGAATTTTTTTTTTGGAGATTTTTGTACTGAACAAGGATCAATATTAGGACCAATCAAGGAAAAAATAGATAACCTTCTAACCTAAATGCCTTACCTAGACTTTTCCCTTATTATTTTCCTAATTTGATCAAGGGATAATTTAAGGATTCTATTTCTAATTGTAGAGGAAAAACACATGAAAAAGAAAAAATTACCTATGTTTAGGGTTTTTGTTTCTATTTGATAAGGTTTTGATATGACAAATTCTCATGCTAAGAATTATTGACTTGGGTGTTTTGCTTATTATCTATAATTTTATAGGTACATCAATGATTTGTTTTAGTTTGGAGTATACAAATATGACAGGTGAATGCAGGAGGAAGTAAATAGAGATTTCATATGTTATAACCATTTGTTTTGTACTACTTTTATGGGTTCAATAAACTTAGCATTTATATTTTAACTAGGGGTTTTGTAGTTTGAATTAGGTTTTTGTGTAATAGTACTATAATTATTATGAGTTGCTTAAGTTTATAGGTTACTTAACTTGAATTCAAGTTTTTATGCATATGTTTGTAATATTATGTTATTGGTTGTTCATATTTACATGTTACTTAATCTAAATTAGATCTTTTGTACATATTAATTTAGATACGAAATACGCAAGGATATTATGATTTAGTTTTGACCTAGGGATTCTTTATTTAAATTTTTTTGAGTTATTTTCTTTATTGAAAATAATTAAGATATTTCTCATTTTCTTGTGTGCTTTTTCATCTAGAATTTGGAAGTGAAATTTTTTGAATATATCGACGGGACTACCAACACATCAAAGCTTCAAATATCAAGCATGCCTAACTGTAAAGCTCAAATTCATGAATAAAAGTTAAATAAAAAAGTTAAAGTTAAATAGGACTAAAACAAAAACTATACATAAAATATTTTAAGCAACATTTTTCTTTGAATCTGGGAAAAAAATTATAAAAATCTATGTGAAGGAATGCATTTTTTTTCTCAAGATTGTGTTAAATAGCTAAACAAATATTTTATAGGACTTGAATTCGTTAGGGAATTTTGTGTCAATATTTAATCTTCTACTAAATTTATTTTTATTTATAAAAAATTAGGGCTTATAGGATTTGGAACTATTCAACTTGGGCATATAAGATTTAGAGTATGGGAATTCAAGTCTTAATATTAGCCATATTTAGAGATTTGTACCTAAGTGTATATTTTACCTTGTACCTATTTTGGTTTACTGTTGCTATTGATTTTTAGAATTTAAAGGTTGGGATATTTATTTTTTCATGGAGGTTCTAAGATCTTGCACTATGAATCACTCACTCTCATGTAGTTTGTTCATCATCCGTGATTTTATAGGTACATAAATGATGGATTCCATGTATTGGATGCACAAATCAGAGCATCAATTATAAGATATAAAGGTAGAGGTAAAGGAGGTGGTAGTAGCAGGAGATTTATGAGTGGAGGATTCATCCAAGACTAGGTACAATCCATAGATATTCTGTACATGTTGACATTAATGAACCTACACTCTGCTCAAAATATGATAGGAGTTACTTCAAGGGTAGTGATGGATTCAATCATTTAGCATTAAGGGTGCCTCATATTTTGGCTATGTTGCTCTACCTTCAAGTAGTTTACAAGTATTGTTTTTACTATATTATGCCATTTGTTTTCATTGGTTATCTTAAAGGTATTTTCTTTAAAATATTGCAAGCTTTCTTCATATGAGAATCCTTTTCTATTTAGTTATTTAAAAGAAAATAAGCGTTCAAGAATGGTCTATTGTTCAATTCATTGATACCAACTCTCCATATATAATATTAAGAGGGTTGTTTATTATTTTTTTGATATTTTTTTATAGAATACATAACCATTTTGAAATGTTGGAGTCTGGTTATTAGACTCTATTAAATAAATTTCTTTAATCATTTATATAAAGGATCATGTTACATCGATGGGTTAAAAATACAATTAGATTAATTTATTTATAAAAAAAAAGGTTTGTTAAAGGCTATTAATAGCTCAACATCAATTATTATTATAATAATTAATGAAAAAGAGATATTTTCTTAGATGATTTCACTATATTTGATACATGCTTATCTAAAAGAAAGTTTAGACTAGTGTAGGGAAACTCATTGATTTCTTAGTAAAATATTGGATGTATTTTGGCACCAATAGCTAGAACATAGTGTTAGTCTTACAATGGCACTGAGAGGGGGGGGTGAATCAGTGTAGCTTTTTAAACTTAAATCTGCAACTCTTAAATTTGAAATAATGAAAGCTTAAAACCAGATAAAGCAAATATCAACAAGAGAGCATCACATAACACAAGATGTAATGAGGTTCACCAGTTTTGGCTACTCCTCAAAATAGACTGCTTGGACTTCCATCCAAATCTAGCCTTTGCAAAGCACCAACTTTACAAACAATTTACCAGCACCCACTGGAAGGAGCACCAACCCCTAATTTATCTGCACCAACAAAAAGGAGCACCAACCCCTGATTTACTAGCACCAACTAGAAGGAGCACCAACCCCTAATTTATCTGCACCAACATAAAGGAGCACCAACCCCTGATTTACTAGCACCAACTGGAAGGAGCACCAACCCCTGATTCCAAGCACCAACTTGGATTTCTATTTTGAATCTTAGATTGACATAAATATGCCTTCACTTCTACAAGACCCTTACTGGTCTATTGCTCATCCAACCTCTTTCAATTTAGGAAACACATATTCCTTCTGCGCACTTACTGCTGCACTCTCTTAGTTGCTCTTTCTCAGCTGCTCTCCCTCAACTTAATTTTTCTCTTTGACTTTTCTCATATATATCTACCCACATAGAGCTCAACCTAATGGATCACTCTTACCGCTCTGCTTACTGTGCTCTGACAGCCTTATCTATGCCCTGACAGCCTTCCCTGCTCGCTTACAGCTCTGATAGCCTTATCTGCTCACTTTTCAATTCTGAGCTACCTTTTCACTTCTGCACACAACTGCCTTTGCGACACATTTACTCTTTTTGATGACACTCTTTTCAATTCTAAGCCAAACTTTTTCTTTTGCATGCAACTGCCCTTTTATAACAATATTTTCATCTTGAAACCCTAAGACTTCTGTAACTACCATAATCTTGCATGTAGCCTATTAATAGCCACTCTTGTAAGGAACTCCTTTCTGACACAATATTCTTACATGCAACCTATTAATAGATTTGTCTCTTTAATTGGGATTCTCAGTATGGCCATCGCTCGATGAATTTACTCTGTAATGGACCACTGTAATTGTAGTTCTAACTCCAGTTAACTCTTCTTTATTTTTACTACATGATTTTCTTTGCAACACCCCTTGCAACTGCAGTTCTGACTCCAGTTAACTCTTCTTATTTTATCTGCCTGATTTTTCCTCTACAACTGCAGTTCTGACTCTAGTTAACTCTTCTTATTCTGGCTGCATGAATTCTTTCTGTAACTACCTATGTTACTATCATACTTTCTACTATCATACTTTCTACAATTCACTGTTACATTTCTTTGTTTTGACTGAGTTCTATTCTTAGCTCGCGCCAAGGCGACTTGTCACAAAATCGTGACACTTCTACCCCTTTGAATTTTTCTTGCTGTTTTACCATGAAAATAAGACATGTCGCGATATCGCAACACTTTTTGCCTCCTTGTCCTTTTCTCAGCTTGCACTTGTGAAAATAGAACATGTCACGAAATCGCGACACTTTCGTTGCCTTGAGCTCTTCTCTGTCTCTTGCTCGTGAAAATAGAACATGTCACAAAATCATGACACTTTTGCTTCCTTGCACTCTTCTCTGCTTGCACTAGCAAAAACATGACATGTCGCGAAATCGCGACACCTTTCGCTTCTATACACTCTTCTCTACAAGCACTAGCAAAAACAAGACATGTCATGAAATCGTGACACCTTTCGCTTCCGTACACTCTTCTCTGTAAGCACTAGCGAAAACATGACGTCACAAAATCATGACATCTTTTGCTTTCGTACACTCTTCTCTGCAAGCACTAGCGAAAACATGACATGTCATGAAATCGACACTTTTTGCTTCCTTGCACTTTCTCTACCTTTCGCCCGCGAAAATGGAACATGTCATGAAATCGCAACACATTTTTGCCTTAGCACTTTTCTTCCCTTTGGGTCGTGAAAACTCGACATGTCGTGAAATCGTGACACTTTTTCTCCTTAGCACTTCCTCTTGCAAATTGTCATGAAATCGTGACACATTTTCGTTCGTACTGCCTCTATTGCAGATTGTCACGAAATCACGACACTTTTCTTTGCTAGATCCTTCTCTCAAACATGTCACGAAATCACGACACATTTTCGTCTATACTGCCTCTCTTGCAGATTGTCATGAAATCATGACACTTTTCTTTGCAAGCTCTTTATTTTCGAACATGTCAAAAAATTGTGACAATTTTCTTTGCTTGTGCCTTCTCTCCGAACATGTCATGAAATTGTGACAGTTTTCTTTGCTTGCGCCTTCTCTCTAGACATGTCACGAAATCATGACAGTTTTCTTTGCTTGCGCCTTCTCTCCGAACATGTTGCGAAATCACGACAATTTTATTTGCTTGCGTCTTCTCTCCGAACATGTCACGAAATCGCGACAGTTTTCTTGCATGTGCCTTCTCATCGAACATGTCACAAAATTGTGACAGTTTTTCTAATTGGCTTCTTTTCCTCCAACATGTTGCGAAATCACGACAGTTTTTCTTTCTGGCCAAACATGTCGCGATATCACGATAGTTTTTCCAGCTTTTCTCTCTCCTCCGATATGTCGTGAAATCGCGACATTTTTGCCAGCATTTTCTCTCCTCCGATATGTCGCAAAATCATGACATTTTTTTCAGCATTTTCTCTCTCCTCCGATATGTCGTGAAATCATGACATTTTTGCCAGCATTTTCTCTCTCCTTCAACATGTCGCGATATCGCGACAGTTTTTTCATCTTTTCAACATGTCGCGATATCGTGACAGTTTTTTTACTTGCCAAATATGTCGCAATATCACGATAGAAAACATGTCATGATATCGCGATAGTTTTTTTACTTATCTTTTTCTTTGATCTTTTGAAACTGGGCCACTTCTGTCTTCTTGAAAATTCACTGTACATGCTCTGACTGCTCTAAACTCTTGTTCACTTCATCAACCAATCTATCAAATGACCTCTACACTCCTGTCCATTGCATCAACTGATCCTCTTTCTATGTTGACAACAATGACAATACTTTGGCTGCACCTTGCTCATTAATGAACTCCTGTCCATTGCACTTTGGCTGCACCTTGCTCATCAATGAACTCCTGTCCATTGCATCAACTGATCAACCTGACTGTGTTGACAACAATGACAATACTTTGGTTGCACCTTGCTCATCACATAGAAAACATGGTTACAAGTGGAGACATCTCTTTTTTCATCTTCTTTCTCATGTTTCTCATTAAAAGCTTTTAAAATGAATTTGAAATATGATTTGAGAGATTTAATAACGCTTTTCAAATATTTCATTCCTTAACTCAAGATTTAAAAGGTAGGATTTTTATTTTTATGCATTTTTAAAGTGTTTATGGTCTATGTTTTCTCTCTTCTCTATTATTCCTAGATATTCAAAGGCCATTTCTAGGACTCTAAAAACTTATATTTTTTCTTTGTAAAATAGATGAATTCTTCGATTGAGTTGTATAGAAATCAAAACTAGAAGCAATGAGCCAAATCCAATAACTCTAGCTCCGTCATGATGTGGAATCATGGTTTAAAAGACACTTTGTCAAATTAAGTTTTCTACAAGTAAAGCAACAATGACAAAGCATTCATAACATAAATTTTCATCTTATTTGAAAAAAAACATGATGTGGAGGTATTCCCAACTACATATATTATAATAAGAAATGAGGTGAAGGTTTGATTGTACCCCAAGAAGGCAAAGAAGATAGAGGTCAAATAAACAAAGGTTGTAGTTGGACATGATGTAGAGCCTTGGGTTTCTTTTTATGAGGATGGGGCCAAATTTGAGGATATTGCTACCACTACCAAAAGTCTATTATTAGCTCTTGTATCCAATGATATTCTAGGTAAAGAATTGGTGCTTCCTCAAATACAAGGTAAATAATCATTTCGAGTACCTCACAAGCAAGAAGAAGAAGGAAGCTTAAATAGCGATGACAATTTTTTATTCTATTATAATTTTTCTTTGAATTGCAAGAACAACCCTTGTTAAGAAGATTTTGTGATGGCACTATGTGAGGTTGGAAAAGGAATAAATCCCTTTACTATGAAATACTTTAGAGGACCTTTATTAGATAAGTTTATCACAAACACATATGCCCTTATAAAATAGCAAAAGAAATATGGAGGAAAAAAAATGTATTTTTATTTTATTTTATGGCTTAATGGATGAAATGAACCACACACTTCATTATTTCATAGTGTATTTAGGTGGATCCATGCTCTTCTTGACATAAATTGATGCCTCACAAGATGTGAGGAACATGCAATTGTTGTTCAATTTATTTGAGGTTTTTTTGAAGTAGAAGTGGAGAACATTGTCCAAGTTTTGATGCAAAATAAGCAACTAATGTATTAGTGGATAGAATTTTTCAAGGGATGTGCCCCTCTATCTTTTGGATCCCATTTGTCACCCATTGTATTGATCATATCCTTAAGAATATCATAAAATTATCATGGGTGAACATTGTGGTTGATGAGATAAGGAACATTATGAGATACATATACAACACATGGGTTATCAACTTGATGAGAATATTACCTAGATGTGATCCAACTTGTGTATAACTTCATCATATTATAAAGCCTTCTAGCTATATCACTTGCTATTAAGAGGATGTTTGTTACTATATAATAGTATGCCTCACCATATCATGCAAAGGAGGAGGTGTAGATGGTGTAGATGAAAATATTTCTCAACTATTTTTGGTAAGTATGCAAGTAAGCAAGAATTTCTTAACTAATTTTAGCAAGTATGCAAGAATTATTGGGCTATCTAAAATCCAACCTTTTTATTTTAGTACTTTTAAATTCAAAATTTTAATTATTAATTAAATATATTTAGTAATTCATGAAAATTAATTTCTAGTATTCAATTATAGGTGATAAAACCCTTGGTCAAGGATCCTTGCCTTGTAAATGGAGAGAATTTAGTAATGAAATTTTTGTATGAGGTCATGGACTATTAGAAAGAGGTCATCGAACATTACTATGAAGGATAACAACACAAGTAGAATCCTTTAGGTGATAGAATCCTTGGTTAAGGTTCTTTGACTTGTTAATGAGACAAATTAGTAATGGTATATTTGT
Organism: Wollemia nobilis; assembly: GCA_028583015.1. NCBI lineage: Eukaryota > Viridiplantae > Streptophyta > Pinopsida > Araucariales > Araucariaceae > Wollemia > Wollemia nobilis. The sequence continues at coordinate 9,447,279 of JAQPPZ010004842.1, forward strand.
ATGAGGTGATGGATAGGGAAAAAGAAGCCTTCCAACATTACTATGAAGGCTATCGATGCAAATATAATATCATTTGGAAAATTATTGATAAGAGATGGATGATGCAATTCTATCAAACTCTTCATGCAAGGGGTACTTTTTGAACCCCAATTTCTTTTTTAGTCTCTATGGTAATAATGAGAATAGGTCGAGTGGATTTTTGTGCTTATATTGATAGACAATAGATGCCTTGATCAAACATCACGTAATATCTATTGAGTTGTAAGGCTACAAGAAGGCTTAGAAGAGCATGTTTTCACACCATTTATATTGAATCAAGGACAACCTTACGACCAAGTAAAAATTTCAATTTCTTAACCTTTTTTTACTTGCAATTTTATGAAATTACAATGTAAGTTTATAGTTATAAAAAATATTCTTTTACACATTTGTGGTGCAAATATTATGATGCTAGAATACCAAATCTTAAAAGCATTGTCATGTGCATTTTATGTCAACTTTGTAGAACTTCTAAGTCTAAGTGTGAGCATAATTAGACTTTATTTGAGGGCGACACAATAGTTTGACCTAAGAGATTCTCAATGAGCTCATCTTTGTGTATTAGAATTATTGGCTTTGCACTCAAGAAGTGGAAATGAGAAATTATTAAGAGACGACTAACTTGGATGACCTATATCCACTTAGGGATTGGGTTATCGAATGTCCATTAGATATTGAGTTTATGCTAGAGGATATCAAGTCATTAGAGGCAGAAATAAAACATACTTGTGGACTCGAAGAAATATATAATGATGATCCAATGCTAAAGAAACCTCCATTTTAACCATCTATTCAAGGCCAACCATCCAATTCAATTATCTATCCAAATCCAAGAATCAAGTTTGAGGGAAATAAGGGAAAACAAAGAACATTTAAAACAACTTTATTTAGTATGTTGTACTTGATTGGTTTTTTATGATAAAAAGTTATAACTAAATTTTTTCTTATGAAAATTTAATAAAAAACAGCTTTCTTCTCTATTTTTTTAATTTAAATGCTTTTTTTTCTTTTAAATTAAATTATTTTATTTGATTTTTTTATTCGTAAAGATTTGGAAAAACTATTCAATTTTGCAGAGTTGCAAGTTTTCCTATAATATTTTGGATCTCATGATATCCTTGAGTAAGCATCCAACAATTTTGGGCGTGAAATGTGCCTAAGGCTCTACATGAATCCCACATAGGCATATGTCAAGTCTAAGCAATGGGAAAACCTCATTCTCCATCTGATTAATATGTGCTAAAATAAATTTTGTCAAATATGTTTGTATAAGAAAATTAGTTACACCCATAGATAATATAAGGGAACTTTGCTAATTCAATTAATTTAATGCTAAGCCTTAAGAGTCTGTGGGTTTTCGGTAATACATGTGGGCTCTGCTAGGGTTTGATGAGGAAAGCTGCTTTGCTGGAATTTTTTTGAGACCTATCTGGTGGGCTCTGCGGGGATGGCAGCAGTTTTTGGAGGAGGTATGAACAACTGGAGGAATGTAGTGATGGCATCAGGTCCGTCACAGAGCGTGCATGCTAGGGCTGATATTTATTTTAAAAATGATTGGAAGGAACAAGATTTCCCATTGCATGCCAGGAATCGCTTGTTAAAGAACAATGGATGTTTGGAACGATGTGAAGCCGAGCCGGTTCTAGTGGTTCAACCAGACTCGATGGCGGAAGATGTGGAGTATTTAACCAAACATGCGCTTATTGGTAAATTTATGGGCATCCGAATTTCTCTTCGCTTTGTGGAGGCTTGGGTTAGGAAGACTTGGAACCCTGAAGGTGATGTGGAGGTGATGCTGAGTGCAAACAACTATTTTATGGTGGTTTTTTCTTGTCTTGTGGATCGTAACAAAGCATTTGAAGGAGGTCCCTATTTCTGTAACCAAGCGGGACTCTTTCTTAAACCCTGGCATGTGGGTTTCAACCCATCAGAGGAGCGGTCGTCACGGGTTTCGGTGTGGGTTCGGCTTCCGTGGCTCCCCTTGGAATTTTGGAGAAATGACATCTTGCATATGATTGCCCTTCTACTTGGGAAGCCGGTTGGGTCGTCAGGACAGACGCTGGATAAAAAGGTAATCTCTGTTGCTCGTATCTGTGTTGAAATTGATTTAAACAATCCTATTCCAGATTCTATTGAAATATAGTTCGGATCAACCACATGGGTTCAAAAACTTGACTATGAAGCTCTTCCATTTCGTTGTCGGATTTGCCATGAATATGGCCACTTACAAAGAAAATGCCCTAAGTTTGTCCTACCTGTGGCTTCAAATCCTGGGCCTTCTCAAGCTGTACAAAATCTGGATAAAGGAAAAGCCTCGATAAAGGAGGGGGATTGAGATAAGGAAGGCTTTGTTCTGGTAAAACCTCGAAACAAAGGAAGAAAGGCAAAAAGAGACTTTAAGGATAACCAGACCGGATGCTCAACTCAATCGTTTTGAAATTCTAGAGAATCTTGATCGGTGCGTGGAGATACCTGAAACATCGTTACATGTTATAGATATAACATGACCAAATCAGTTGTCTCTTCATGAGGTGGAACCAAGGGAACCAGATACAGGGGGTTTAAATGAAGAACAAAGGGCTTTGGTTTCGAGTACAAGTGATATGGTTGGCCCTAGCCCTGGAAGTGAAGTTATCTTAGAAAATGGCACAGATTTAGATGTGCCCTCTCCTACCCAGGCACTGATGCAGTCATCCATGGACTGTAAAACTCCTACGGTGTTGGGATTGCAGCATAAAATAATTAAAAAAAATGCTTCAGATAAGAATATGAAGGTGGGTCGAAAGAAAGACCAGGATAAAATTAAGTTAATGGGGGAGACTTTGGTAGAGTCAGGTTTGGTGAGAACATTGGACTCCCATTTTTATAACCCCAAAAAATGATTATACTTTCATGGAATGTAAGGGGGTTGAACAACATCCCCAGACAAAAAGTTGTTCGTGATTTGATTCGTGTTCATTCTCCGGATGTGGTTTTTATTCAGGACAGAGTATTGATAACTGGGAGAGTCTCCCGTCTGGGGATTCTCAACACCTACGGGAGTTGATCCATAAGGATGTTCAGACTTAATGTGGTTTGTTTTTTTTTGGTTTTCTTTGGGAGTTGACCTTGTCTAGTGATTTAGCCTGTCTTGTTGCTTATTTGAGTCCTGGGTGGGGGCTCAGCTGTACTTTGTAATCCAAACTTTTTATCAATAAATTTTTACCCCTTTATTTAAAAAAAAAAAGTCTGTGGGTTTTCATTACTCACCAATTTTATGACACACCAATTTTATGATATGGGCGTTATCAATGGCCAGGGTATAAAGAAGGTCTCTTGCACGAGTCGAAGGTCACCATAAAGAGCTAATGTCAACGAACAAATAAATTGTATCCAGGATGGTTTTTTAATTTATTGAAGTTGTCAAAGAACAAATCGTCAAACTTCAGATGTCGTCAAACACGCGTACATAGGTGACAACAGCTATGACGCAATTTTTAATGTAACGTAAGTACTAGCTAATGAATGAGACCGAAATTACTGGGAAAACGATGAGACTTGACGTGCACCCTAAGTTGTCAGAGCTATATTTGCCTTGTCTCTTTTATTTGCAGAGACCAAAACGCTATTTACACGGTCAAATTCGACTTCGGAAGACTAGAATCGCATAGCTATTTGTGATGAAAAGATGTGTAGAAGATACGTATCTGAAAAGAACAGCATTTTTCCATAATATTTTTACCCAAAAATTGCAGTTTGTCATGTTGATGGATGCAGCAGCATAGCGGGCGGCAGGAAAGCACTTTAACATTTCATAACAGACGGAAGAAGTTCAAAAATTTTCTACTGCAACATTTCAAAATAGATGGAAGAAATTTCCTGCTTATAAATGGTTCTCCTTCGTTATCATAATTTCTTACTTTTAAGAAATTATGAGTGATTATATATATACATTAATGCAAAATCAAAATGTTATGGTGTATTAACCAAAACAACCAACCAAAGGATACAAGTCTTTTATACATTTGATAGTATCTCGGTTAAGTTTGTATGTCTATAGCATTTTAAAACATTTAGTTTAAAAAATTAAAAATAATTTATAAATAATTTAAAAATATATTTTACAATAGATATTTTAATTATGTTGGTACATCTAATTAATGTGCGCAATTAAAAGGCCCTTTAAAAAAATTATGTATTTATTTTAATAAAAATATATATATTTAAAAAAATTAAAAAAATATTAAAATTAATTTAAAAATTTGTAAGTGTACATGTGACTTGAATTGTAAACAAAGTAAAAGAAAAAATGATTCACTAGATTGTTTGAAACATGATGAATTTCAACTCATTAGTAGAACTTTTATTGTATTTATATTATTGTTTGAAGATAGTTTAACATATGGTGAATTTAATATTTTCTTATAGGATTAGATAAAAGTGTAGAACTTATACAACTATGCTTACATTTAAAGGATTATAAAATATTTTTTAATGAATATATGATGTATTAAATCATATTTAATATTATTTTTTTTGTTAAGTAGCGTTTGTATTTACAGCGGGTTTTAACTAGGATCCTAAAACTTAATTATATAAGAGTTGGTAATAACATGCCAAGAATAAGCCATTACAACAAAATTCTGGGTCCAAGGCACCAATACCCTGAAAATAAAAAACAAACAAAAATCTCGCCCAATGGGAACAAGTAAATTTGAACAATCCCGCCCAACGAGAAACCACCAATTTTGAAGGAAGGTAAGTTTGAAGATCCCGCCCAATGGGGAGCAGCTGAAAACCACCATCGTGTAAATCCCGCCCAGTAGGAAGCAGCAAAAAACCATTATAATATAAATCCCGCCTAGCGGGAAGCAGTCAAAAAACCACCAAAGAGTGAATCCCGTCCAACGGGAAGTAGCAGAAATCCATCCCAGTGTAGATCCTGCCCAGCAAAATGCAGCAAAAACATCTACCAAGTGTATCCCACCTCCTGAGAAAACCAGCAGGAAATGAGAAAACTCGCCCAGCGAGAAACCCATCGATTTTGGAGAATCCCGCCCGTGGGAAACCATCCCGCCCAGCGGGAAACCATCTTGCCCAAAAAAAGGGGGAATCCCACCCAGTAGGAAGCAACTAAAAACCAGCAAAGAGGAGATCTCGCCCATCGGGAAGTAGCCAGAAAGCACCACCAAGAGAATCCCGCCCCCAGGACAACCAACAGGAAAAGACAACAGGTTAAGGGACCAGAGATACAGGGACTGGGGATCCCAGGCAGGAAAAGGTAACAACCACAAATATGGGATCCCTGGGAGCCTAGCCTGGGGGATCCAAGGTCTGCATGCATAGATCAGATCCCCCAAGATTTGAAAAATGCAGTAGAACCTAGAGAACCCCAACAACAGGGGCCAAGAATCCCATCCTTGCACAGGAGAAACTTCAGGGAACTGGGACTGAGGCTGGGAACAACCCAGGTAGAGAAAAAGCCCCCCCAAGGCCAAACAAATGCCCAGGGTGTCCACCAAGGAGCAGAACCAGCACGAAGAAGCCTCCAAGCGGGAAATCAAAGAGGGCCCTCCCCACAGGGACGAGACCAACAACAGCCACAGGATCCCAGAGAGGATTCACTAGCAAAAGGGGGAAAGAGGCCCCCCAGACCACCCCCAAAGTAGTAAGGACCTCAAAGGAAACCCCAGGAAGTTGTCAAAAACCCAACCAATCACCCCCACCACCCAAAGAACCGCAGGGAACCAGATCCACGCCAAAAACCTATAGAAAACCCCAAGGGGAAGCCTGAGGGAAAAAAGGGGAAGGGATCCTAAAAAAAACAAGGAACCTTGGGAAGCACCAGGCCAAGAACTCAAAGAAGAGAGCCCTGATCAACTAGGAGAGGTGCAGAAAGAGGAGAAGGATCTCCCTCAAGGAGATCATCTGCAACAAACAATCTCAGGGAGGGATGACCTGGGAAAAGCCAGGGACTGAGCAGGAACCAGGGGAGGGGGAGCAGGGAAGGGATCGGGATCCTCCCCTCTCTACTTTTTTCCCCAAATCATATTTAATATTATTATAATATGTACAAATTTTAAATAAAGTTTTAAAATTGTAAGTATGATTGTTTTTAAAAGTTATATGATAATTCTTTTATACATTTGATAGTATCTTGATTAAGTTTTTATGTGTATAACATCTAAAAACATACAACTTTAAAAATTAAAAATAATTTATAAATATATAATTATATTTTAAGGATAAATATTTAAATCATGCTGGGACATCTCATTGATGTGAGTGCAATTAAAGAAATGCAGGGACGATCTAAAAAAACATCTCTTTACTCTAATAAAAAATATATTTTAAAAAATTAAAATAATATAAAAAAATTGATTTAAAAATTTGTGTGTACATGTCACTCGAATTGTAAATAAAATAAGAGAAAAAATGATTATATTAGTGGAATTTGTATTAATGTCTATGTTGATCAAAAGAGGTCAATAGGTCTGTAAAATAGGACGTATACAAAGCAACGGGAGTGTCTAATGCAGCTCCAGAGAAAATAAAGTAAGAATAACAGTAAACAAGATGACATATGATATACAAGATTGCTTCCAACATTCAAGGCTAAAGAGAAGTCATAAGTGAGTGATGTAAGAGTTGGATGTCGTCATAAATATTCTTTGATGGAATTGACACGAGTTGATCTTGTTGTATCTTTGTGATCGCCCTGATGCTTCATGGGCGTGGCCTCTGAAGATGATTAGATGATTTGAAACACATGAATTTCAACTCTTTTAAAATAAATAAATTTGTAGAACTTATATTAATGTATTTATATTATATTTTTAAGATAATAAATAGATAGTTTAACATATGGCAAGTTTAAAATTTTGTTTCTAAAGACTAGATAAAGGTGCGGAACTTATATAACTACATTACATTTACATTTGAAGGATAATAAAATATTCTTTATGGATAATAAAATGTACAATTTATTTTTCAAATTACAAATTTTAAATAAAGTTGTAAAATTGTAAGTATGGTTAAAGCATTTGATAATATTTTGATTAAGTTTTGATGTGTATAAAAATTAGAAATATTTAACATAAAAATTAAAAATTAATTTATAAATAATATAGAACTATATATATATAGAGAGAGAGGGGTTACATAGGAGAGTTGGTCAAAACCACACTATTTTTAGTAACTGACAAGGGCGGTTCAAACCATAGGGATTGCACCAATTAAACCTATTCCACATCGTTATTGTTGATCCAACGTGAAGAAGACCACTTGTCACCTCTAGATTTGTACGTTTGTGCACACACTTAGAGGATTTAGATCGGACTACTACCTTTGCAGATCTAAATCCTCTAAGTATGTGCACATGAGGTACAAATCTAGAGGTGACAAGTGGTCTTCTTCACGTTGGATCAATAATAACGATGTGGAATAAGTTTAATTGGTGCAATCCCTATGGTTTGAACCATCCTTGTCAGTTACTAAAAATAGTGTGATTTTGACAACTCTCCTATGTAACCAATATATATATATATATTAAAAATAAATATTTAAATTCTATTAGGACATTTGAATGATGTGCTTGCAATTAAGGAAATGCGGAACCCTTTAAAATAATAACAATATATTTAAAAAAAAAATAATAATATTAAAAATTAATTTAAAAATTTATAAGTGTACATGTCACTTGTCACTAGAGTTATAAAGAAAAATGGTTATATTGTTTCAAAACAATGAGTAGATGGTTTGAAACAATCTAAATTTAAATTTTTTTACATTAAAAAAAATTGTAGAACCTATATTAGTGTATTTATATTATTGTTTTAAAATAATAAATAGATAGTTCAATATATGGTGAGTTTTTTTTTTTGAAGGACTAAATAAAGTTGTAGAACTTATATAATTAGTTTACACTTGGAGGATTATAAAATATTTTTTATGGATATAAATTTTTGTATAAAATTATATCTAATATCATTATAATATGTACAAATTTTAAATAAAGTTGTAAAATTGTAAGTATGATTGTGCATATAAAGGTGCAATTCTTAAAGATATAAAATTTGATTTATATATATATATATATATATATATATATATATATATATATATATATATATATATATCAATTTCAACTAATATGACACTAGTTATATAGTATAATGTGTTTGAGGGATGAAAAATGTATATATATGATTAAAATTTTATATGATGCTATCATTTCAAAGTTTATTAACAATTTTGATTGAAGTATGTTTTTTTTAGTTTATCCAAATTTTAATTCTTTATTCGTTATTCATGTTTTTATACGATAACTAGTTATCGTATCTATTTTCCATAGGTATTTTTAGCATAAATCAATTCAACAAGAATTTTGGGTTGTTTCAAGGAATCTAACTTCGCTTAGATTCATTAATTTATATTTATATAATAAATGAGACATTAAAAATTCACCTTTTATAGGTGTTAATTCCATTACTTTGTTAGAAATATAATATAGCTTGTTTCACTTCCTCTATGAGGGCTTCCTCCACGAGGGTTTCACTTCTACTTTGGCTTCGACACTCTAAAACCCTTTGAGCGAAATACCTCCTTTATCTCATTCTGGATATGGTTGTTAGTCATGCTTAGTTTCTCTATTGTGGTTTGTGACCAGGGTATTTTGCTTGCTGGGGTCTTGCTGGTATGTTCTACTCTCTTATGGGTTTGGCATTATCACTTTTAATTGGGGCAGAGGATTGATGTTGATTCAAACCTATAGGGGTGAAACTGGGTTGTTATAATGTAGTGATTTTTTTTTGTTATTGACCCCTTTGCTGGCTCCTGCTCTAGTTGTAAGAGGAAAGGGTCATCTACCGACCCAAACCCGTTGGGGTGAACTTGATATGGTGTTTCATTACAGTAATATAACGGTGTTCCCTTAGTTGGATTCAGATCTGATGGCTTGGCTACTCTGGTTGGATGGTGCTTGGATGGCTTTGTTGCTAGGGTTCTCTACTAGTAGTGGTTTCATGGCTGGTTTGTACCACTTTCTTCTAGGTTCGATAATTTCTTACTACATCTAGTTGTTCCGGGGAGACAAGGTCAAATACCGACCCAAACCAGTTGGGGTGAAAGTGGGTTGTTATGCTGTGGTGGTTTTTGGGTTTTAGACCCATGTCTCTAGTGGGTTTCCTAGCTTCAATGATTTGCAAATATCTCTTTCTCTAGTTCTAGCAATGGTGGTGTGTTTGATCCTAGGGTTCTAAGACTTATTTTTTTGGTATCTTACCCTTCTCCCTCTTAGGTGTGGTGCGAAATGTTTTTATCTCCTCTTTCTTGTACCTAAGAGCGGTTATTCTTGAAACATTTTTGGTTGGCTCCAACGGGATTTATGGGTTTCATGGAATTTCTTGTGCAAATATTTTGGATGATTTTTATGTTGTGGATTTTGTTGACCGGTATTTCTAGTGATGTTTTCTTAAACTAGCTATTATCATGAGGGGTTCTCCTGTTATGAGCTTTTTTGGATAGATTTATTGATTGTGATAATATGATTCCTCTGTTCTTCTTTCATGCTAGACAACAAATGCTTCGGTTTGGGCAGTTTTTATTTATAAATTTATTTTTAACCAGAAGCATTTTCATTATTCTACTATTTTCTTTGTTGCTTTAGATTTAGAGCACACAGTGGTTTGAACATGAGACAATCTCTTGTATTTGCTTGATAAAAATATGCAGCTTATTTCCTAGGAGGTTGTTTCATTGGATTTTTGGGTTTGATTCGTGGAATCCAACTCAATATTTCTTGATGTCTTATTACTAGATCTAAGGTTTGGGGTGCCTTTCAAAACCCTACTTGTAATAGGTTTGAGGACCCTTTTAAAACCCCTTCTATTATCAATAAAAAAATAATATAGCATGTTTGGTTCTCAAGCTTAATTTTTGATAACTTATTTCTATAATTATTTACTTTTATTTAAAGGAGTCCCAACATAGACTACTAAATCATTCTCAAATCCATATATGTTGACGGATGATTTAAAAAAAGGTGGTCCCTTTTATTTTCCAATACCAAACTTTAGCATTTCAATAATTAATTTATAGGTCATAAAAGATCATTAATCTACAAAATAAAATTCAATGTTAGCGTTGTAATTCATATTGTGAGTAAACTTAACACCTAGATACTTGTTGTACTAGGCTTGTTCAAAGGGGTGGTTGTCAAAAAAAGATTGCATGATTATATTTGGGATTTCTCAAAAGTAATTTTAGTTTTATCATCATTATCCATGAAGCCAAGCTTGAAATAAAAAGTTCCTGAAAACTTAAATTAATTATTTATCTACACCAATTAGATATATTCTAAACATTGTTATACTATCAACACACATTAATAATATAGTCCATTTGTTAAATTATGTTGGAAAGTTTGAGGAATATTAGTTGTCATTGATGTCAAAAGGTTCTAAGAGGAATTACAGTTTGATTGATTCCAAAAGAACTTCATGGGAAGCATGATCAAAGGTTTTTATGAAAACCATGGAGGGCAAAAATCAAAGGTTAATTATCCATGATGGGCAAAAATAAAAGGTTTCTATTAAAAACCAAAGAGACATTTCGTTTGGTAAAATAAGGCCCAAAGAGTAATTATTTATTTAATTTATAATATTTAAATTCGAAGATAATTTAAATTATTATAAATAAATAATAATTAAAGTTAATTTGAATATTTGAAATTTGAATTTCTAATGCGCCGACGTGTGAGAAATTTCCTCCATTCCTGTATAAAAGGTGGATTGTTTCACCTTAGAAAATTACCATGCTCATTCGATTTAATACCCCTGAAACCCATGCGAAAAATATCTTAGATTTTCGTGCGCTAAAGTGCTACGGCTAGTGGACAACATGTGGTGTCTGAAGGAGGTCAACGTGTGTGAAGAAGAGCATAAGGTGAAGGAAGCTCCACTTCCTTCGCATAAGCATTGCTAGCCCACACGGTGGACTCCCAAGAGCTAAGGCGCTTAGGCTTGTGGAGACGGCGGTTCGATTCTCACTGAATTCCTTCTAGGGATCAACGAAAAGGTATGCACATTATTTAAGCGTTGGGTTTTTCGGAGAAGGTTGTTGGAAAATTGAAATTAATTTTTGGCTTTATTAAATGGTTTTATAAAGTGACGTGGGAGTTATAAGGGGTAGATAAAATGTGTTTTTGTTTGGTAATTATTTTTGGTTAAAATAATTAGGAGGAATAAGGAGTTAATTGTTTTATAAAGCTTTTAATATATTTAGCTTATTGAAGAGATGAATGCTTTTAAGTGTTGATTATTATTGAAGATATCTTCTTGCCATTAAGAAGTGTTGAGAAAGGAATTGTTTTGAAATTATTTTATAGTGGTTGATATTATTTTAATTGAGAGATTATAAGGTGTTATTGGACAAATATTATGTATGTTGATGGTTGTTTCTAAATATGGAGTGATAAGGTGTAATTGAGTTTTTCATTATATTGTAAGAGAGATTTATCTTCTAACCTCTTTGAGTTTGGCATAGAAGTGTTTGTGGTTGTGGTAGATATTTGAGGTTCCTTCATCATCAAAAAGGTATGAACACATTCTTCCATATTTAATTTGATTGGTTGGTTTTCTGGAAAATAAGTTTGGAGTGAAAAGGACTTGATTAGGGTTTCCTTTTGAGTGTATTGAGTTAATGCTTCAAGGTTTTCTGGAATAAAGAGTTGTTGTTAAAACCTTGTTTGATAAGCATTGTTGTTGAAGCCATTGGTTGAATAAAGAACTTGAACTAAGGTTTGAGTATCATTGTCATATGAGAGTTGTATTATAAGCATTATTGTTGAAGTGAGTTTTTGAGTGAAGAACTTGAACTAGGGTTTGAAAATAACATGAGTATCATTGTTATGTAATATTGGTTGTTGAGCATTGTTGGAAACATTTTGAGTGAAGATCTTATGCTTGGACTAGGGTTTTTAAGGAATGCTTGTTTCATTGAGTGGTTGGTTGAGTAGAGTTGGTTGAGCCTAGTCAAGTGGGCATGTGAAGTGATTTTTCAAGTTCCTTAAAAGAAAACTATTATATACTCTAAATTGATTTGAGAAAGTGATTGAGCATTGAGGTGAATAAGAAGTATATTGAATCTCTAACAATTCTCCTTATGTTTTTGAAAGAGCGATTGAAAGTAATTGAACATTGTGATAAGTGTAGAACATATTGAGTCTCTACCAATTCTCTTTATGTTTCTATGAGATTGGACAAGTTCTTCCGTGGACTTGTTGAGCAGATTTGAGGCAATTCTTTAAGAAGACTTGTGGACAGATTTGAGTAAGCTTTTATGGAAGCTTACAATACATATTAAGAGCAAACTTTAACACGTTCTAGAGAGGACTTGTGGAGAATATTTGGATAAGTTCTAGAGAGGACTTGTGGAGCATATTTAGACAAGTTCTAGAGAGAACTTGAGCATATTTAGAGAAGTTCTAGAGAGGACTTGTGGATCATATTTAGACAAGGTCTAGAGAGGAATTGTGGATAGATTAGTGTGATATTTTGTGGAAGCTTACAAGGAAGATTGAGACAAGTATTTGTGAAAGACTTGAGAGCAGAGTTGATTTATTTGTTCAAACCTTGAGTTAAGGTTTGGGGCAGATCCATCAAAGTTAATTTTAGATTGAGTCAAGCTTTGAGTTAAGGCTTGAGGACAGATATTGAGAACATATTTGTGCTAGACCAAAGAACCATGTTTAGTACAAATTTGAGAATATATTTTGGTACAAATTTGAGGATAGGTTTGTGCCAGACTAGAGATAGAGATTGAGCATATTTATGCTAGATCGAAGGATTGTGTTTAGTGCAGATTTGAGACAGATCTTTAGAGGTGACAGAGTAGAGGATGATAGTCTCCAATGGATAGATATCCATTAGCCATAGTAGTGAGGATAGGTATTCTGAGTGAGGAAAAGAGTCTTCAGTGGAGAGAGATCCACAAGCTAGTGCAGTGGAGGCATTAGTCTTCTAGAGGATCACCAACCAGAGTAGAGGAGAAGGAGTTATCCCGTGGATAGAGATCCATGAATTTGATTTAGGGGATTGGTATCTCCTTTGGACAGAGGTCCATAAATATTGTAATAGGGAAGGATTCCCAAAATATTGATTAAGAAAATTTTAGTGAAATATTTTCTCCATGGAGTAGCCCACATTGGGTGAACCACATAAATTATGGTGTCTCCATTGTGTGTGGTGATTTATGCATTGCTTTGATTACTGCTATTAATATTTCTATCTATACATTACATAATATTTATTGGGAAAGAAAAGTAAAAAGTGGTCTTATACTGTTCACCCCGCTCTTAGTATAAGCTTGTGTTATTCAATTGGTATCAGAGCGGGTTCCTTCGAAAGAGTTTAATAGCTTGAAGGAAAAGATAACAAGAACACAATGGATTCTAAGAATGTGTCCTCAGATAATTAAACACCAGTATTTTATGGAAGTGACTATATATATTAGAGTATGAGAATGAAGATTAACCTAATGACACTTAGAAATGAAATTTGGGAATCAATTGAAATTGGATACGATCCCTTAGTTAATCCACCTCAATATAAGGAAGGTAAGCTCCTAGAACATTACAATTCAAAAGCAATGAATGCACTTTTGAGAGGTTTGCATAGAACAGAGTCCATGAAAGTTATGCATCGCCAAACTGCAAAATAAATGTGGGATAAACTACAAAATATATATGAAGGAGATAAAAGTGTTAAGAAAGCAAAGATACAAAATCTCAAAGGATAATTTGAAGTATTGATAATTAAGGATGAGGAAAATATTAGTACTTATCTACTTAGAATTGATGAGGTTGTTAATGATATGCAAGGACTTGGCATGAAGATTGATGAATCAGATGTTTGTGATAAGATATTAAGAACTCTTCCAAAAAAATTTAGTGAAAAGGTTTATGCTATAGAAGAGTCAATAGATGGTGATTCTTTGATAAGAGACATGTTGCTTGGTATTCTTACAAAATTTGAGATGAGAAAAAAATAGGAAGCTAATCTCCAGAAAGAGGCACCATTCAAAGCAATCAAGAAGACAAAGGGTACGAAGTAAGAATAAAAAAATGAGTCATCTAGTGATGAAGAAGCTAATTAAAGTATAAGGAAAAAGGATTCTAGAAAATCTAGAGATCTAAAATCTGTTAAATGTTTCAATTGTGGAAAGTATGGTCATTATGCAATAGATTGTCAAGAAGCTAAGAATAATAATGGTGAAGAAAAACATGATCACAAGAAAAAACAATCAAAAATATATAGGCACCAAAAGAAAAGCAAGAATGGAAAAAGTAGACAAGGAAATAAGTTCTTCAAAGACAAAAGAGGATCTACTATGTGGATAAGGCAAGTAGTCAGACAAGGAAAGGATAGTGATGCTAGATTTTCAGATAATGATAGAGATGAAGTCCTATTTATGATTGAAGAAAAATAACAAGTTAAGAAAAGGACTCCAGTAATTCTCAAGTGTTTTAGATGTGGTAACTTTGGACATCTTAAAGATAGTTATATAAAGAATGGTTATAGTTTTAGTAAAGATGAATATGAAGATACACTTGAAGGACCAGAAGAGAATATTATAATGGCACTAGAAGAAGGAGAAGGTGATCCTATAGAAGACAAGCCAATAGAAAATAAAGATGTGGACAAAGGTAAAAAAATAGAGAAATATTTAGAGAAAGATGGATATGATCTCAAGGGAGAAATTATTTATGCTCTTGAAATAGTAAAGAAGGTAAGAAATCAAAACTCTAAATTTGAAATTTAGTTTCAAGAATGTGATGAAGAGGGAAGATTGCTTATAGAGGATCTAGAAAAATCAAAGGCTAAGACAAAGAAGTTTAAGAATAAGTTAGAAGCAAAGATCTTAGAATGTGAAAAGTTAGCATAAGAAGTGGCACTATTGAGAGAAGATTTAGAAGACTCTAAATTTAAGCTAAAAGGATTCAAAAACAGCTCAAATAACTTGGATAAGTTCATCAGGATACAAAAGCCTACATCAAGCAAAACAAGTCTTGGATTTGAACAGGTTCAAAAGAGATGGGAAGGAAAGTCAACCTCAAGTTTTGGAGGATAAGAAACTTCAGATGAAGACACTTTAGAAGAAGATAGTGTAAAATAAAATGAGATATCTGAGGATGAGTTGGACAACAAAAAGTTCAACAAGGACATGAACAATGCACAAAGAAGATATAGATGGAACAATAACAAAAATAGGTCAAGAGAGACTAAGAGACCAATGAGGTCAAGACAAGGAAACTTCAATAGAAGATGTTTCTCATGTCACAGGTTTGGGCACATGGCTTCACAGTGTAGGACACATGAAATACGAGAATATGGGAACATATAGCTTTTCCATGGGTATTGCTACTCTTATAATCGGTTTGATCACAAGGCAATGAATTACATGATTCATGATAGAAGAGGATATGGCTTCACTAGGAGAAATCCTAAGACATTTGCACCTCCAAGCAATAATAACATTAAGTGTTATAAGTGCAATAATGGTGGTCACACAAAAAATTGTGTAGAGTAGACATTCTAGAATCAAGTATGAAAAGGAATAGAAACAGGAACAAGAATAGGAATAGGAACATGGATATGAACGAGAATAGGAACATGAACATGGATATGAACAAGAACAAGAATAGGAACAAGAAAATGGATATGGATAGGAACATGAACATGGAAAGAAAAAATTAGAGGAATCATATGGATCAGATAAGAAGAAAATAAGATAAAGGTAAAGAATAGTGTTTTCTAGGAGTAGAAATACTCCCACCCTAGAATTAACCACCTCAAGAGGAGATGGGGGAGGGGCTAAGCTAAGAGGCTCATTCTTAGCCCCGATCCTCAAAGGTTAAACTTTGCCATTGATGTCAAAGGGGGAGAGATTTGAGTAAGGAGGAGAGATTTGGTATTTGAGCAAAGAGGAGAGATTTGAGACAAGGGGAGCAGAACAAAGAAAAAGTCAAGTTTTCGGTAAAAAGAGTTTGGGTTACCATCAATGAAAAAGGGGGAAATTGTTGGATATTTTGAGGAATATTAGTTTTCATTGATGTCAAAAGGTTTTAAGAAGAATTACAGTTTGATTGGTTCCAAAAGAGCTTCATGGGAAGCATGATCAAAGGTTTTTATGAAAACCATGGAGGGCAAAAATCAAAGGTTAATTATCCATGATGGGCAAAAATAAAAGGTTTTTATTAAAAACCAAAGTGGATTTTCATTTTGTTAAAAAGACCCAAAGAGTAATTATTTATTTAATTTATAATATTTAAATTCCAAGAGAATTTAAATTATTATAAATAAATAATAATTAAAGTTAATTCAAATATTTGAAATTCAAATTTCTAATGCGTCGACGTGTGAGAAATTTCCTCCATTCATGTATAAAAGGTGGATCGTTTCACCTTAGACAATTACCATGAGCATTCAATTTAATGCCCTTGAAACCCTTGCAAAAATTATCTTCGATTTTTGTGCGCTAAAGTGTTGCGGCTAGTGGACAATGTGTGGTGTTTGAAGGAGGTCAACATGTGTGAAGAAGAGCATAAGGTGAAAGAAGCTCCACTTCCTTCACGTTGGCATTGCTAGCCCATGCAGTGGAATCCCAAGTGCTAAGGCACTTAGGCTTGTAGATACGGTAGTTTGATTCTTGTTGAATCCCTTTTAGGGATCAACGTAAAGGTATGCACTTTATTTAAGCACTGGGTTTTTTGGAGAAGGTTGTTGGAAAATTAAAAGTATTTTTTGGCTTTATTAAATGGTTTTATAAAGTGACGCGGGAGTTATAAGGGGTAGATAAAAGGTGTTTTTACTTGGTAATTATTTTTGGTTAAAAATATTTAGGAGGAATAAGGAGTTAATTGTTTTATAAAGCTTTTAATATATTTAGCTTATTGGAGAGATAAATGCTTTTAAGTGTTGATTATTATTGAAGATATCTTCTTGTCATTAAGAAGTGTTGAGAAAGTAATTATTTTGAAATTAT
Source organism: Wollemia nobilis (assembly GCA_028583015.1). Lineage (NCBI taxonomy): Eukaryota > Viridiplantae > Streptophyta > Pinopsida > Araucariales > Araucariaceae > Wollemia > Wollemia nobilis. The sequence continues at coordinate 9,464,340 of JAQPPZ010004842.1, forward strand.
TTTTTGGTGGTTGATATTATTTTAATTAGGAGATTATAAGGTGTTATTGGACAAATATTATGTATGTTGATGGTTGTATTTAAATATGGAGTGATCAGGTGTAATTGAGTTTTTGCATTATATTGTGAGAAATATTTATCTTCTAACCTCTTTGAGTTTGGCATAGAAGTGTTTGTGGTTGTGGCAGATATTTGAGGTTCCTTCATCATCAAAAATGTATGAGCACATTCTTCCATATTTAATTTGATTGGTTGGTTTTTTGGAAAATAAGTTTGGAGCGAAAAGGACTTGATTAGGGTTTCATTTTGAGTGTGTTGAGTTAATGCTTCAAGGTTTTCTGGAATAAAGAGTTGTTGTTAAAACCTTGTTTGATAAGCATTGTTGTTGAAGCCATTGGTTGAATAAAGAACTTGAACTAAGGTTTGAGTATCATTGTTATGTGAGAGTTGTCTTATAAGCATTGTTGTTGAAGTGAGTTTTTGAGTGAATAACTTGAACTAGGGTTTGAAAAAACATGAGTATCATTGTTATGTGAGATTGGTTGTTGAGCTTTGTTGGAAACATTTTGAGTGAAGATCGTATGCTTGGACTAGGGTTTGTAAGGAAGTATTGTTTCATTGAGTGATTGGTTGAGTAGAGTTGGTTGAGCCTAGTCAAGTGGGTGTGTGAAGTGATTGTTCAAGTTCCATAAAAAAAACTATTCTATATTCTGAATTGATTTGAGAAAGTGATTGAGCATTGAGGTGAATAAGAAGCATATTGAGTCTCTAAAAAATTCTCCTTATGTTTCTGAAAGAGTGATTGAAATTAATTGAGCATTGTGATAAGTGTAGAACATATTGAGTCTCTAACAATTCTCTTTATGTTTCTATGATATTGGACAAGTTCTTGTGTGGACTTGTTGAGCATATTTGAGGTAAGTCTTTGAGAAGACTTGTGGACAAATTTTAGTAAGCTTTTATGGAAGCTTACAATACAAATTGAGAGCAAACATTGAGAAGTTTTAGAGAGGACTTGTGGAGAATATTTGGATAAGTTCTAGAGAGGACTTGTGGAGCAAATTTAGACAAGTTCTAGAGAGGACTTGTGGAGCAGATTTGGACAACTTCTAGAGAAGACTTGTGGAGCAGATTTAAACAAGTTCTAGAGAGGACTTGTGGATAGATTAGTGTGAGATTTTATGGAAGATTACAAGGTATATTGGGACAAGTCTTTGAGAAATACTTGAGATCAGAGTTGATTGATTTGTTAAAACCTTGAGTTAAGGTTTGGGGTAGATCCAGCAGAGTTGATTTTAGATTGAGTCAAGCTTTGAGTTAAGGCTTGAGGACAGATATTGAGAATAAATTTGTGCTAGACCGAAGGACTGTGTTTAGTGCAGATTTGAGAAAAGAGTTTGGTGCAAATTTGAGGACAGGTTTATGCCAGACTAGAGATAGAGATTAAGCAGATTTTTGCTAGATCGAAGGACTATGTTTAGTGTAAATTTGAGATAGAGCTTTGGAGGTGACAGAGCATAGGATAGTAGTCTCTAGTGGATAGATATCCATTAGCCAGGGTAGTGAGGACAAGTCTTCTGAGTGAGGATAAGAGTCTTCAGTGGAGAGAGATCCACAAGACAGTGCAGTGAAGGTAGTAGTCTTCTAGAGGATCACCAGCTAGAGCAGAGGAGAAGAAGTTCTCCTATGGATAGATATCCATGAACTTGATTTAGGGGATTGGTATCTCCTTTGTATAGAGGTCCATAAACATTGTAATAGGGAAGGATTCCTAAGAGATTGATTGAGAAAATTTTAGTGAAATATTTTCTCCATGGAGTAGCCTACATTGGGTGAACCACGTAAATTGTGGTGTCTCTATTGTGTGTGGTGATTTATGCATTGCTTTGATTACTACTATTGATATTGCTATCTATACATTTTATAATATTGATCGGGAAAGAAAAGTAAAAAGTTATCTTATACTGTTCACCCCCCTCTTAGTATAAGCTTGTGTTCTTCAAATTATTTAATAATTTTATATTTATTAGGGATTAAAAATATTGAAAAATAAAACTTTATCAATAATATGGCTAGGTATATCAAATATCCTTAGCTCAATTAGTTGTATTCATAAACTTCCAAGGAAGAAACCTAGGTTTGAATCTTTCCAAGCAATACATGTTAGATTAAAGTGAAACCAAGGACAATATTTTTATTCATCTTCAATGCAATTATAGAGATATAAAGGTACATATGCATAGTCTCTTACATTAGAATAATATTGTATATAACATTAAAACAATGAAATAACAAGAAATTATAAATTACTTATATTTAATATTACATCTCAACATTCTATAAAAAGGAAAGTATAATTAATACAATAATGAGAAATATGAATTTATATCCTAACATCCTCTTTATTACATTATTTTTGGGATCAAATGATGGAATAGCATCCCCCTACATCTAAATATATTTTGGCACTATCATTGAAAATATTTGTGCTTCCTAGATTTAAGCTAACTCTATGAATTCTTATGGATTGACAAAGTACTAGGTTTTATTTTATAGTGTGCATGAAATATATTTATTATCTAATGCCATTCTTTAATATCCATCCATCCATAATTAAATTTTACTTTTACATTTTTTTTATTGTTCCAATATTTCCTAGATGTATATTTGAATGTATGACAATATGTACACATATTTCTTAGAAAAGAAATATATGGTGTTGTCAGATCAACTAGTAGTTTGTTTTCTATTTGTTCATTATAGATAGTATGCATGTCACAAATTTATACAATATGATTTTTATCAGTGATACAACTATTATATTCCCTAGTGTTATCTTCTCAAACAATCTCCAAGGCATTAGTGTCAAAACTGAAGTCCTTTGTTTCAACTTGTACGTCACTAGTGTCACACCTAAAGTACTTTATTTGAACATTATTTTTATTACAAGTAATTTTTCTTTGTGACAAGATCACTTCTATCACACATCATATTTATCATCAAGTTATATGTATTACAACCAATTTCTTGTTGTTTGAGAAGACCACATGTGTTGCACATGATATTTTCATCAAGGACTTGTTCTATATCTTTGGAATTAATTTATGGTCTTGTATTCTTCTACACACACACACGTCAAATGTGAGAAGTTACGCATATATAATATTCACTAAATTAGTATGAAGTATAATAATATTACATGTCATCAATTGCTTTTTCAAGATGAAAAATTATATATGTAGTAAAGGTGTCAATATTATCCTCTTGGAATATTGATTGTAAAAATTTTGGACCATGAGTTCTCTTGGAAATAATTTACATCCAAGTATGTTCATCATCTTCTTGTGTATGAAGCATTAGATATCCACATGTTTTTGGCCATTAGAGCTCTATCCCCATAAGGACTTTCAAATGATATTCGTATAGGAGGTATAATGACATCTAATAAAAATGGTCCATTTTTATAGGATGTTGTATCTTCTAATTTGTTTTTTTAAGATAAAGAATATTTTATTTTTGTTAAAAAATTGAAAATCAACAAAAATTCCTCCATCCATCATTTGAGAAACATAAAGTATATTATTTGTAAGTATTGGAAAATATAACACATTTAAAATGGTGCACTCTATTAAAAGTAATTTGAGGAAAATAATTCCTATTCCTTTTTCTTATAACTTGTGTTATATGCCATTACCACTAGCCATCCATGTATTTCTTGAAAATTATCAAACTAGTGTATATTTTATATCATATGATCACTATATCTAGAGTTCATATACTACTTATCATCCTTGATTATTTCCTTTTTGTATGTCATTAATACGTTACATACTATTTCTAGTTCACCATGATGATTTTTGACTCTTCTTATGTTGCATTCCCTTGTTGTTATGGAGAATTTGTTCCACCTCCTTGATTTATTTTGGGTAGATTATTTGAATTTCAATATGGATCCCATTATTATGGTCTTGTTTGAGAAGTTTGTGAAGAATCATCTAATAATGGTTAAGATGATTTTTTTTCAAACAACACTCCAATATCTTGAAATACTGTAGGTGCACATTCATAAAATATTATGGGTGCTAATTCTTTGAAAAATAATCTCTCGCTCAGTCCTTTGTATTGAAAATAAGTTTTATTTAATTTATTTTGCATTTGTGTATATAACATGTGTAGGTAGCAAGCTTATTTGATATGCTTGAATATGTGACTTGCATAGTTCTAGATTTGGGTATGAAACTTGCATATGTAACAAGCTCATTTTTTATGTATAAATATGTGATTTGCATAAGTAATTGGATTGAATGATGTCACACCAATTTTTTGAAACTTATCACATCACAAATACTTCTCTTAGTGCTGGAAAGAAATGTTTTTTTTCTTGAGCTTTGTCCTTAAGCTTTCAAATATTACATAGACTACTAAGTACTACTCATAACTTTTAGTAAAAATAACTATTTTGTTTTCTAAATTATTAAGATATCATTTATTCTAGTTGAAACTCGTTGTCCTTCCTTTGAACTAGTGATGTCCAAGGTAATTCACTATCAAATCTTAAATATGCCAAATCTACATAGATGTAGTAATCTTTGTATAGAAGTTTATTCAGTTCTAAGAATCCAATTGCTTAAAAACATTTAAAAAATAATATCTTACTTTTATATAGATGATCTATTTACAATTGGATTTGTTCCCTCTAGAATGACACAAACATCAATATGAAAAATATCTTTTGTTGTTCCTAAGTCTCTATATCCTATGTGAAATTCTAAAAAACAATCATTAACAATGCTTTAAAAAGTTTCTCTCCAATCCTAGCTTAGGAATCCCCTCTTCTGATACCACATGTTAAATTAAAATGGAACAAGAGAAATACAATTATAGAGATATCAAGTACTTATGTATAGTCTCATACATGATGATTTTTAAGAGAAGAATACCATAAATAATGTTAAAACAATGAGATAACTAGAACTAAGGGAAAATTCTAACTTCCTTATATTTAATATTGCATTCAACATGATATAAAAAATAGATAATAATTAATACAATAACGAGAAATATAAAGTTATATCCTAACAATACATGCATAATTACCAAGTTGTTGCAATACCACTATATGGTCATGATGTAATACAGATGAAACCAATTTTAATTTCATATAGCCAATTTAAAAATCAAATGGATTTAACTCAACCAATTATATTCCTCAACTTTCATATAAGAGACCTAGGTTTGAATTTTTTTTTTTAATAATACTTCTTATACACATCATCCGTGGGGATTGAACCCAAATAACATCACCAATAATGCAAGTGGCATCCTTGATGGTAGACCACACTCATGCGGATGACCTAGGTTTGAACCTTGCCAAGTGATACATGCATAATTACTAAATATTTGTAATATTGATATTAGATCCAAAAGTAATAATGGTGGGGGCACTTTCAATTCCATATAATTAATTTACAAATATTTCATGGTATCCGTCTTACAAAGCTTTGCATAAAAGCTTTAAAATGTCTAACTAAATAGACTAAAAATGAACAAAATGTTAAGGTTATACTTGTGTACTAAAAAAATATACAATAGGCTAAATGATAACTCATAAAAAATCACTATATAATTCTACATATATTAAAAAAAACCATTACTACCTATTGTCTTAAATAAAATTTATGAGCTTAGTGATTGTTTCTCTTGATTAAAAATGTACAAGGAAATTCTATCACGTTTTTTTTTAATATGGTCCACACCATATTTGTTGCATTGTAGTTGTTTTTCCATATGGTTTAAGACATGCTATAATTATTTGTATGTATTACCTTACCAGGTGTCAAATGGATGCATAGGATTTTACATTATATTATTTCACATAATGTAGATTATGGTCAACAAATTGAAGGTTACACATTTTAATATCCTCTATTATTTAAACTAAATAATTATGGAAAGAAGAGTTTATTGGAAGGTCTCTTATGGCAATACATTTTTGTAATCAATTAATGATATTAAGTATATAACCTTCATAAATATATTTTACAAAGTGTTCTATCATAGTGATATGAAATTGAAGAACTAATACTTAATTATAAAATTACCAAATCTTATGTATCCATATCTCAACGTGCTTGGTATATCTATTTTTCATAAAATTATGAATAAGGTATATATATTATTTTAGAAATATTGAGTTGTCATTGATGTCAAAAGGGAAAACTATCCAAGGCAAATATATCTCAAGAAAAGTAAGGCAAATATATTTCAAGTGAGTCAAGGCAAATATATGATAAGTAAAGTATTATAATATTTAAATATTGAATTTAAATACTATAAAGTGAAGGATATTATAAAGTGAAGGATGAAATTTATAATATTTAATTTAAATATTATAAAGGTTGAAATATTATAAGGTGGATTGACATTTTTTAAAGTAATAATATTTGTATATATATACGATGATGAAATTCATTCCAAGGTGAGCATTCATTAAATTTTTTTGTGATCGATGGTGAAGGAGAAGACAAAGTGGAGGTGTTAAATATCGTAGATGAGAAATCAGACTAAGAGGAAGCATTGAGGATCGATGATGATAGGAGAACTATGGTGCACTTAGAGGAAGTGATGAAGGGAGGTCCATGAACATCCAATAGCCAAGCCTGATGGTAGGCAGTAGCGATAGTAGGGACAAAAGTGATATTTGAAGAAGCCAAGTTCGTTTGAAAAGAAAAGAACGAAGGTAAAATCATTCGTTGAAGAAGATCAAAGTTTTTCTAAGACAATTGGGCATCATTGTAGTAGAAAAATTTGTGAAGTTGAATGCTTTCGGCATGTGGATATGATGTGGTTTCCCAGAAAGTGAAGACAACAGTTTCAACAACCATAGCATAGTTGAAGATCGAGGAAGGATAAACATTCAAGCAAAGAACTTGGGTATAATTTTGGAGCTTTGATGGTAAAGTCTTAGGATGAATCATAACAATTACAAATAAGGAGGCAGTCCACGCTAGCCATTAAAAATGCTACCATTTGGTGTAAGAGTCAAGCAAATCAAGAGAGATGCTCAAATTATTTGAACCAAACTTTACCTTCAGTAGGAACCAGTGCTAAAGAGTAAGAATAATTTGGGTTAGTAACATCTGAAGGTAAGCTGTAGGTATTGCAGTCATACACATGAGTTGAGGAAAGAGCAATGAATTATGGACATTAAGCGTAAGTATATTTCTATTGAAATGTATTCGACATACATGAGTTGAGGAGCGGTGGAGTAGCAGAGAAAAAATGATAATGGAGCTGAGATTGGAAAGAGCCTATTGAAAATAAGGGACAACAATGTCATATTTCTAATGCACACTTGGTGGAACAAACAACCGATTTCATTCATCGCAAGAAAAAAATTAAACAAGGAGTACGTGTTATTGAAGAGAGTGGTATGATGTTACAACACGAATGAACATGTCATCAGAGATGGATAGAGGATCCCATTTAGGGATTCATAGGTGGTGTAGGAAATGCATGATATCCAAAGAAAATACTTGGTCATGCATGGTAGTAAAGTGCATATGAAGAACTCACTAGGAGTCAAACAATAAGGTACTATTTTTAGTATTTGATTAAAGTATCATGGGAGATATAAGGTTGGATGAACATTGAAGTTTGAATTATTTAATAGAAGGTATAATATTGTTTTGAAATTTGATTTATATTTTGAAAGGAAATATAAGGATTAAAAGGGTTTTATATGATAAGGAGTGATTTGGAGAAATAAGGATATAAAGTGTTTGATTTGATATTCAAATCAAGAAGGGAGATATAAGGAGTCTTGTGGTTTTTATTATGTTTTATTTTACAAGTTATTAAAAGGAGATATAAGGAGTTAGTTTATTATTTTATAAATTTTTATATTGCAATTATTAGGGGTAATAAGGGATAATGGAAGTGTTTTGATTTGATATTTAAATAAAGAAGCAAAAATAAAATTATATGTTAGATTTGAGAATAGAACTTAATGCCATTGTTGAGAAGATTTTGGAGGCTTTTTGTTTCGTAAATTTTCCATCTATTGCATGGTCAATTGGAGGTTGAGAAAAAGCAAATATAGAGTATGAATATTAGTGCATAACTTCGACTAAGTATCCAAGTGATAAAGAAGGACAATTCAGCCATCCAGAAGAAGAAGTAAAGCTTCCAACACTAGAATACCATCCTCTATATGTTCATAAGGATAAACGAATTTTGGGTAGAATACATTTTGGTTTGGAGAAAGCAAACTCAAGAAAAGAGAATAATTTGAAGCAAATTTTATGAGTTGGTTTTGGAGCAAATTTGAGCAGATTTTGTGAATTGGTTTTGGAGTAGATTTGAGCAGGTTTTATGAGAAAATTTTATGAGCAGATTTTGGAGCAAATTTGAGCAGTTTTGTGAGTAGTTTTTGGAGCAGATTTAAGTAGTGTTTATGAGCAGGTTTTGGAGCATATCTGAGCAGTTTTTGTGAGCAGGTCTTGGAGCAAACTTGAGCAAGGGAATTAATGTCTCTTGTGGATTGGTTTCCACAAAATTGAATAAGGGTATTTGTGTCTCCTATGTATTGGTGTCCATAAAATTGAGCAAGGGGATTGGTGTCTCCTTTGGATTGGTGTTCACAAACTTGAGCAAGGGGATTGGTTTCTCCTATAAATTGGTGTTCATGAACTTGAGTAAGGGAATTGGTGTCTCCTATGGATTGGTTTCTACGAACTTGAGCAAGGGTATTGGTGTCTCCTATGGATTTTTGTCCACAAACTTGAGAAAGGGGATTGGTGTCTCTTGTGGATTGGTGTCCATGAACTTGAGCAAGGGGATTGGTGTCTCCTGTGGATTGGTGTACATGAAATTGAGAAAGGGCATTGGTATCTCTTGTGGATTGGTGTCCATGAACTTGAATAGGGGATTGGTGTCTCCTTTGGATTGGTGTCCACAAAATTGTATAGGGGATTGGTGTCCCCTATGGGTTGGTACCCATGAAATTTATTGAAGAAATTTATAAGTAATATTTTGTCGTGGTTTTCTCCCAAAAGGGTGTTTGCACATGAAATATTTATCTCTTATGTATATGGTGATTTGTGCATTGTTTCATTATTGAATTGATATTATTTGAAATTATTGCTTTAGAAAGAAAAGAGAAAAGTTTTATCTTATACTGTTCACCCCCCTTAGTATAATATTTTGTTCTTCAATTGGTATCAGAGCGAGTTCCTTCATGAAAGCCTAACATCTTGAAGGAAGATCTTACAAGAACACACATGGTTGGCCAAGAAGATATTTTTTCAAATAGGGTACCATTATTTTATGGGACTAATTATGCTTTTTGGATCATAAGGATACAAACTTATGTGATGGCACATGGGTATGATATATGGCAATCTATTGAGTATGGTTTCACACCACCTACAACTCCTCCCACGAATAGATATGGCAAGAAACTATTTGAAAATAAATCCAAGGCAATGAATGCAATATTAAGCAGGTTATGTGAATTAGAGTTTGTGAAAGTCATGCAATGCACCTTAGAAAAAGAAATATGGGTAAATTACAAAGACCATATGAAGGAGACGACAAAGTTAAGATGGCAAAAATTCAAACCCACAGGAGGAAGTTTGAAGATTTGAAGATGAAATATGAGGAAGATATTGCCAAATATCTACTTCACATTGATGAATTTGTCAACACGATTCGTGTACTTGGAGAAAATATTTAAGACTCTAATATTGTTCAAAAAATCTTAAGGACACTTCCCATGAGGTTTGATGCAAATGTTTTCGCAATAGAATAGATGAAGGATCTTAAAACCTTAAGAATGAACGAGCTACATGGAATTATCTTAACCTATGAGATGAGGACTAAAAAATATCAAACATCTAAATGGGAAGCAACATTTAAAGATTCAAAGAAGACAAATAATAAGGAATCGGAATCAAGTGAAGAATCAAGAAACATAGAAGAATCTAACTTTGTACAAAGGAATAAGAAGGGTCCAAGAAAACACAAAGGTATGCATTCTGTGAAATATTCTAATTGTGGTAACCTTGGTCATTATGCATCTAATTTTCCACAAGCCAGAAGAAGTACCAGTGAAGAAGAAAAGGAATATGAGAAAAATAAAGAAAGAAAATTTTATAATGAAAAGAAAAACAGACATAGTCAAAGCAAGCATGAGAAGATCTTTCAAATACATAAGAATAATTTTTATGTTGAAGAAGCAAGAAGTACTTCCAGCAGCAGTGATGAAAGTCTCTCAAATAGTGAAAGAGAAGAAATTATATTTTTGGACATAGAAGAGAAAGAAGATGCTCATGTCAAAGACCAAGAAGAAGAGAATGATTCAAAAAATGAAGAAGAAGCCATGGTTGACATAGAAGAGGAACTTGTTGTTGATATTTAAGAGTTGAAGAGGGTTAGAAATAAGAACTCAATATTGAAGGTTCACGTACAAGATCATGAGAAGACAAATGCCAAGTTGTCACAAGAACTCATTGACATGAAAGTTTAAGTTGAAGAGGTAAAGTGAATTGAAGAAGGTATAGTTTAGCAGTTAAAGGCAAAAGAGTTGGAATGTAAAAAAATGGAACATGAGGTTACCTCTCTAAGGAATGAAATGGAAGATTCTAATGATAAGCTACATAGGTTTGGGAAAAGCACAAAAATCATGGGTGATATTATCAAAACACAGAGATCTTCGACTATGAAGACTAGACTTGGTTTTGAAGAAGTTCAAAGAAAACGAAAGGGGGAGTCAAGCTCAAAAGGAAAAGAGGCATCAAATAAAATGATTAAAGAGGAACCTAAGACCTATGATGATGTGTTGTGAAGTGGAAGAATCAATAAGGAAGAAAAAAAACATCATCATAGTCCAAGGACCATCATAAAAATAATAATAAGAGAACCATGCAGTAATATGCTCTGAGGCAATCAGACAGGTTTCATTATTTCTTCCATGGTTATTATTTCTCATGTAACAAATTTAGTCATAAAGTTGTAAATTGCAGGATATGTGCTAAGAATAATTTTGGCTTCACCAAGAGTAATTTCAATTCATTAGCACCTCTCATGGACTACAACATCATATGCTACAAATGTAATAATTTTGGGCATACAGATAGATGGTGCAGAATAGTTTTTCCTAAAATTTCGAAGTCAAGAAAAAAAGAGGATAGTTATTATGTTTAAAAGAATATGACCTCCAAAGTTTGGAGAAATAAAATGGAATGATAAAAAGAGCATAGTAATTTGGGAGTTTCACTCCCATATCATAATTGAAAATCTCAATAAAATCAGGGAGTAAGGGGGCATTGTCAAGTGTCTTATCTTTCAACCCCAAGGAGCCTTTGCCATTGATGTCAAAGGGAGAGAATTTTAGTAAGAAGAAGCAATTTGGAATTTCAATAAGGGGGAGTAGCTTGTCAGGGGGAGTAGATTGTGAATCCAGTTGCAGTAATGGAAAGATTATTTGCAAGGTCACTATCAATGACAAAGGGGGTTTTTGTTAGAAATATTGAGTTGTCATTGGTGTCAAAAGAGAAAACTATCCAAGGTAAATATATCTTAAGAAAAGCAAGACAAATATATTTCAAGTGAGTCAAGAAAAATATATGATAAGTAAAGTATTATAATATTTAAATATTGAATTTAAATACTATAAAGTGAAGGATATTATAAAGTGAAGGATGAAATTTATAATATTTAATTTAAATATTATAAAGGTTGAAATATTGTAATATGGGCCAACATTTTTTAAAGTAATAATATTTTCATATATATATACTATGATGAAATTCATTTCAAGGTGAGCATTCATCGAATATCTTTGTGATCGACGATGAAGCAAAAGATAAAGTGGATGTGTTGAAGATCGCATATGAGAAATTGGATGAAGAGGAAGTGTTGAGGATCGGTGGTGATAGGAGAATTGTGATGAACTTGAAGGCAGTGATAAAGGGAGGTCTGCGAACATCTAGTAGCCAAGCCTGGTGGTAGGCAACAATGGTAGTAGGTACCAAAGTAATATTTGAAGAAGCCAAGCTGGTTCGAGAAGCAAAGAACGAAGATCAAATCATTCTTTGAAGAAGAGTGAAGTTTTTCTGAGATAATTGGGTGTCATTGCAATAGAAATTTTTTTGAGGTAAGTACTTTCGGCACGTGGATATGATGTGGTTTCCCAAAAAGTGAAGATGGTAGTTTCAACATCCATAGTGTAGTTGAATATCAAGGAAGGATAAACATTCAAGCAAAGCACTTGGGTACAATTTCAAAGCTTTACTGGTAAAGTCTTGGGATGGCTCATAAAAATTACAAATAAGGAGGCTACACATGCTATCCATTATAAATGCTACCATTTGGTGTAAGAGTCAAGCAAATCAGGAGAGACACTCATATTGTTTGAACCAAGATTTAACTCTAGCAGAAACCAGTGCAAAAGAGCAAGAAGAATTTAGGTGAGTGATGTCTTAAAGTGAGCTAGAGGTATTGTAGTCATACACATGAGATGAAGAAAGATAAAAAAATTGTGGACATTAATCATAAGAAGATTTCGACTAAAATGCATTTGACATACATGAGATGAGGAGCGGCGAAGTAGTAGAGGAAACATGATCATGGAAATGATATTGGAAAGAGCCTATTGAAAAGAAGGGACAACAATGTCATATTTCTAATGCACACTTGGTGGAACAAACAACCGATTTCATTCATCATAGCCAGAAAATCAAACAGGGATTAAGTGTTACTAAAGAGAGTGGTACGATGTTACAACATGGATGAACGTGTCATCAGAGATGGATAGAGGAACCTGTTGAGAAGCAACACACCCCCACTAAAAAAATGAAATTCCATCCTTTGAAAATATTTAATTTTCATTTTTTTCCATAGGGACCCTCTTGAGTTTTTCGGGTTTTAATTCCAAATTTTGCTTGCATCCTTTTTCAAATTTCGCCTACATCAAAGTGTCCAAGTAGGCTTGCATATGGCATTGATTTCAATTTAAAATTTCTGAAATTTTGCATGTTAAATGTATTAATTCATATTAATCATTTCAGAAATTTTAATTTTCAATAGTTTTTCTAAGGTTTAATTATTAAAATCAAATGTTAGGGTTCTTTTAATTATTTTCTTCTTGCCGACAAACTTACTCCAAACTTGAAATCCTCATAACTTTTGGAAGACAAATCCGTTTGAGGTGATTCAAATTTTGGGTGGAAGATCTTAAACTCATCTTTGTGGCCATGCCAAATTTCTAGACTTTTAGACAAGATTCACTTACCAGAAATAGCAGTTTCTATTTCTGGCCAGCAAACTTCTAAATGCAATATCTCATGATCTAGATCGAATTTTTAAGTTTCGTTTGCATATTTGGATACCCTTTGGGCTTATTTAGATGCTTGTAAAGTTTCATCAAATTCTAGGCACTTTGAATTTTCATCATTTTTCTACACCATGTGAAGCTGACCATTCTCGAGCAATTTAAAATTCATTTTTCAAATGTTAAAATCATTTATGAGTAAGGAAGATCCTTCACCAATATGTAAAAATGCAAAATACAGATGGACAAAGTCATTGGAGTCAACCTACAATTTTTGGAGAATTTGCAAAGTGGAAGAAATAAAAGAAGGAAATGTCGCGATATCGCGACATGTTCCATTTTCGGACTTGTCTCATTTTCGCGAGGGCACAAGCTTGGAAGAAATAAATTGAGGGAAATGTCGCGATATCGCGACATGTTCCATTTTTGGACTTGTCTCATTTTCGCGAGGGCACAAGCTTGGAAGAAATAAATTGAGGGAAATGTCGCGATATCGCGACATGTTCCATTTTCGGGACTTGTCTCATTTTCGTGAGGGCACAAGCAAGGAAAAAGTAGCTTGAGGAAAATGTCCCGAAATCGCGACTTGCTTTAATTTCATGAGAATATGAGCTTGGAAGAAGGAAATCAAACCCTAATGCTCATTACATGTCGGAATTTCGCTCAAATTTAATTTTGCCCTAAAATATTTTAAAGTCCATTAAAGTTTTGAATTGTTACGAAGGCTAATTGCTTGATATGGCATTTTGGATTTATATTCATTTTGCAAAATTTGGCCATTCTTTAAATTTTTCATCACCCATCCAAAGGAAGTGGAAGCTTTTCAACACAGTCCAAACCCTAGAAATATTTAAATAAAAAAATTAATTAATTAATTAAAATGAAAAACATTAAAAAACCTTAGGAAAAATTAATTAATTAATTAAAATGAAAAACATTAAAAAACCTTAGGAAAAATTTAAAAAATAATTAAATTAATAATATTAAAGTTCTAACCTTTGCTTTTCTTTTGCAGAAAGTGATCCGACAATTGCATAATGGCAGAAGTAATGGCGAGAAAGACGGACAAACCTAAATTTCGGCACAAATCAAGCAAGGACCATCAGATGGAAATAGGAGATGCCAGGAATTTCTGATCCGTCCAGATTTTGTAGATCTGGCCGCAAATAAAGACTTTAAGGAATTTGTCGGTGGATGCATTTAATGGGAAAATTTATGGCGAAAGTAATGGTGGGCAGAGAATTTCAACTCGAACCAAACAAAGGCGGTTGTGCGAGGATAGAAGGCCCGGGAAAGTCGGTGACTCATCCGATTTTGTAGAGGAATTAATGAGATGCTCTGACGGCTTACCGAAAGATGAAGATACATTTACACGCGGTGTCCATTTGATGAGGATGAAACCAAGTCTTATCTTCTCCATTTATGGCAAGATCCACACGAAGATTTTTAGAGTGATTAGGGTTTATCGAAACTCTATATAAAAATGCCTTATATTGTAAAGCCTCGGCGGTGGGATTTTTATGATAAGATTTAGATATTTGGAAGAAGATATTTTTGAAAAGATCAGGGTCTGTCCTGAGTCTATATATACTTCTTTTGAATGTAAAGTCCGGATGCGAAAACTTAGAATAAAAGATATTTTAGCAATTTCCTGCAAATCTTGTTTGAATGCTTTGTTCTGTACCTAGGGTTGGTGTGACGTCATTTTCTGTGATAGCGTGGCCAGGAGCCTAATCTCTTTCGGATTGCGATAAGTGCATCTTCTTTTGTTTTCGTCTCGCTAAGGTCTATTTATTTTAGTTGTAAATCTGTGTTATCAAGATTGAATATGCTACTAGGCTTCATTCCGTTTGTTGTATGCTAGGGAAAATTAAAGATTTAAGGTTCGGGTCTATTCTAATTGCTCTATCCTCACTACGCGAGCTAGGCTGCTGGTGAGAGATACCAGTTGACACCGACTTCCCTTCTATTTATGATTTTCTTTTAGATCTGTGTCATCTCCGTCTTATGCTCTTAGTAGAAGGTGATCTTAGAAATCTGGACACCTTCCTCTTTGATTGGTTTTATTGTGAAGCTAAATAGTGTAACTGAAATTGGTAGTTTTGATTTGCAACTAAGTTAGATAAGCTTCTCTTTTCTGCCCTACCCTACTCTCTTTGTTCTACCATCAAATGATCCATTTTTATTTTCTTTCAAATTTGTCTTTTATTTAATCTGCTAAAGCATAAAGAGCTATATCAAAGAACTGATTGTAAATCCGATTGTCAACAAAGATAACCACCGCTAAACATTATTGAACCAAGGTCGAACCCATTGTAAGGTAACAGATAGTCTACTTGAAACTATTCTAGAAGCGAAAAAGAGTGAATAGCCATTCGACCCAACTCTGTAACTCACACCTTGGATAACCAGCAAGATCCTAAAGTGAGTGGGATTTATCCCGTAAAGTGTTATTGGTATTTTATGTTCATTCTTCATAGGGTGTGTATGAAAGATGAACCAACATTTAAAATTGGTGCTAGAAGGAGGGCCGACCGAACTCCGTTCAGTATTTGTTAAGGATTGTAAGTTGCTTGTGTAAAGTTGGATTCTACCTACAGAGTAACCAGGTCCCACTCCAGAGCTGGAGAGCTCCTTGTGCCTGAGTTGGAAACCCCAAGGAGAAGCAGCCTCAGAAGGGCCAAGTCTTTGTCCAGCATAGTTTTATCACCACTTGTAGTTCCTCCAACTACAACTCAAAATATTATCGTTAATCAGGTAGTGATGGCAAACTGGTTGGGTTCCACTGCTTTGAATATCCCTGGTGCAGCGCATGATTTACCCAAAAATCTTGAGAAGTATCTTCCTACCTACAAGCATGATGGAATCAGAACAGCAGAAGAACACCTAGTGGCATTTAAAAATGCTCTAAAGTTGTTGAATGTGCAACATGAAGATGTGGCTTGTAGGTTATTCCCATTCACTCTCTAGGAGGGAGCATACGACTGGTTTTTGAATCTTACTAATGACTCTATTACTAGTTGGAATGACCTGGAGAAAGTTTTTGTATCACAATTTGGTCAAGTAATTGACCCCAGTGTGTTATATCAACAGTTTTCCAGCATTAAGAGAGAAATCAGTGAGACTATCAGATCTTTCAACGTCAGGTTTCAAAAAGCTTATGGTAGATTGACGGGTCATTATGTGCCAACTGCAGATCTAGCATTGGAAATTTTTAGGAATTCCCTAGATCCGGTGACCTCTGTTTTCCTGAAGAGAGATGCCAATATTACTAATCTAATAGAGGCTTATAAAGAAGCTTTGGTTCTTGAAAGACAATTGGGACCTCAACCTTTGAATGCTCCTCAAATTCCCTTTGTTACACAAAATACCCCTATTTTGAATCCCATCCCACATCAAATGATGTTGCCAGCATGCCAAACTCCACCGATAGGAAATCCATTGGTTGTAACACATGCTGAACATGTACAGAATACAGAGAAAGAATATGATAAAATAAGAGTTGAGGAAGTCTCAAAGATGGTCCAAAAGTTGGCAAATGACTTTTTGAGTTTCAAAAGGCAAGTGTCCACCGGGGAAAACTCAAATAGATTTTCTTATCAACAGAATAGATTCACTAGACCACCATATGAACCCAACAAGGATTATAAAGGTAAGGGGCATGAAGTGAATATTTGTGACTTGGCTTTGCCCAACTGGTGCAGGATACACGGAACATCTCAGCACGGGGAATTGGATTGTTTGGAGTTCTGCAATGCCTTTGAAGCTCTATCTAGTGAGTTGGTTTTTCCTAAAAATCAAAGAAATGTTGATGGTCCAAGTTCATCCAAACATAGTGCAGCTATGGTGTTAGATTCATTCACTTTTCCAGATGAGTCAGAGAATGTTGTGGAGATGCCTATGGATGAAGTGCAAGCTTTTCAACAGTATAGAAGGGACAACTACAATCTCAGGAACAAAAATCTGGAGCCTAATACTACGTCTACACCTCCAGACAACTCCCATAATGTTCCTCCGGATCCATCTCCAAATAATAACCCACCTCCACCCAAGGGAGGAGATCCAAGAGTACCAGATGGATTTGTTGCTCCACTCAATAAGGGATACAATATAGTGGAGGATATGAAGAAGATCAAGGCTAACATCACTCTTCATGAGTTGGCTCAAATTACTGAACAAAGGGATAATTTGATTAAGACATACTCTGAGCCTACTGCCAAACCTCTAGAAAAGGGGAAGAAGATAGCAAATGCAAATATGGCCATGTATAAAGAAAAGACTGAAGTTCCGCCTTTCCTGCTAACTGTCCGTATATTTGGAAAAAATTTACACAACTATCTGGTGGATTCTGGTGCTTCAACCAATGTCATGCCTCTAGCCATCTGTCAACAGTTGGGTTTAACCCCTATGAAGTCCGAGAGAAGAGTCATCCAATTGGATAAAACTGAGGTTAAGGTGGTAGGTGAACTTCAAAGTATACACATCCAACTAGCATCTGAGCCGAGAGCACAACACAAAATTGACATTCAGGTGGTAGATATTCCTGTGGGATACGGAATGCTTCGAGCAGAGATTGGTCAAAGTCTTTGAATGGGTACTTGGCGACTGATTTTTCACATATGTGGTTGCCCTGGAAAGGTGTTGCAAATCAGTTAAGAATCGAAAGAGAACCTAGATATAAACACGTGATCACTGAGTATAATGCCAAGAATGAGACTGTTAATCTTGCTGATGTAGATATCGGGGTTTATAATTTGACAACTGCACAAAAGGAGAAACCTATTAAAGCTCATCTTGATCATGATAATGAAGTTTGGATGCTTCATGTTGATGGAGCTAAGTCTAAGCAAGGTTCTGGTACAAGGGCAGTTCTTAAAGGACCTAAAAATCAGACGTATTTTATGTCTTATCGCTTGCAGTTTCCTTGCACGAATAATTTGGTAGAGTATGAAGCACTAGTGTTGGGATTGAAATTTGCTTTAGATAAAGGTGTAAAAAATATCCAGGTTTTTACAGACTCAGAGTTGGTGGCCAATCAGGTTAGAGGTAAATTTCAGTGCAAGGCATCTTACCTGAAAAGATATAAATACCGAGCGTGGGATCTCATGGAGGATTTTGATGCTTTTAATTTGATGCACATTCCTAGAGAAGAGAATTCACTTGCAGATGTTTTAGCTTCATCAACCGCAAATCTGAAGCCATTGGAGGAGTTCAAATGGAAGAAATTTTCAATCGAATTAATCCCTTGTCCTTCGGTTCCAGATAACGTAGATAATTTTCAAGTCTTTTTTGATGACCAACAAATTATAAACTTTTTACAGAATACCAATGCATTTGAAAATACTATAATTGATGATGGTCAAAGGGATACTATGCTGGAAAAGTTTGATGATGAAAAGGGGATAATGAGGTTGAAAGATAATAGAATTCCGAAGGGAATGGTAGAACTTGAGCGACTGTTTGATGTTGACCGAATTAAACAAAGAGTGAGTTTTGGAAATTCTATTGGTGTAGCAGGCAGTGAGACTGAGAAACTGAATGTCGGGACTGAAGAGGATCCCAGACACCTTAAGTTAGCTAAAGCTTGTGACCCTGAAATTAAAAAAAATATGATTGAATTCCTTCACAGGTCCAAGGATGTTATGGCCTGGTCTTATAAAGGCCTAAAGGTTTTTGATCCAAAATTTTACACCCATACAATACCCTTAAAGGAGTTCTGCAAACCCTTTCGACAGAAACAGAGGCATGTCAATGCTTTGTTGGAACCCCTCATCAAGAAGGAGGTGGAGAGATTATTGAGTGTTGCCATTATTTTTCCCATTAGACATTCTACTTGGGTAGCCAATTTAGTGCCGGTTAGAAAGAAGAATGGGGAAATCCGCTTGTGCATGGATTTTAGGAACTTGAACAAGGCTTCTAAAAAGGATAATTATCCTTTGCCTTCCATGGATGATGTGCTACAAATTGTGAATGGTTCAGAAATGATGTCTTTCTTAGATGGATTTTTGGGGTACAACCAGATACTAGTTGAAAAGGAAGACAGGATGAAAACTGCCTTCACGACCAAGTGGGGAACCTTCGCCTACAAGAGAATGTCATTTGGATTGATAAATGTCGGAGCTACCTTTCAGCATGCAATGGATCATGCCTTCAAAGGTCTCATGGGTAAGTGCATCGTTGTCTACATGGATGACTTGACAGTTTTTTCTAAATCCCGGTTTGACCACGTGAAGCACTTGGAATCTGTCTTCGACAAATGCAGAGAATTTGGCATTTCTTTAAACCCAAAGAAGTGTGTTTTTGGTGTAACTGAAGGAAAACTCCTTGGACACTTAATCACCAAAGATGGCATTTCCATGGATCCTGAGAGAGTTGAAGCCATATCGGGGATACCCTTTCCCAACTCTAAGAAAGAGTTAAGATCATTTTTTGGGAAAATTAATTTTGTCAGAAAATTCATCTCTAGCTTTGCGAAAATAGTCAAGCCGCTAAATGACATGCTGAAGGAAACTGCTAAGATTTCCTGGACAATGGAAGCCAAAGCAGCATTCCAAGAGATCAAATCTGCCATCAAACAAGCTCCAGTGCTGGTGAGCCCAGATTTCAGTGCAGATTTTTACCTGTACTCTTTTGCTTCTGAACACACACTTGCAGCAGTTTTAACCCAACGAAGAGAAACAGGGGAGCACCCGATTGCCTTCAAAAGTACCAACTTAAAGGGTGTTGAGCTAAAATACTCTCGCTTGGATAAGCAAGCCTATGCCTTGGTGAGAGCAGTCAAGCAATTCAGACATTACATATTGAGAAGCAAAGTCCATGCTATAGTTCCTGATCCAGCTGTCAAATATTTATTAAGCCAGGATGAATTGGGTGAGCTAAGAGGTAATTGGGCCATGAGACTGCAGGAGTACGACTTAGAAATCTGGCCTACAAAATTAATTAGAGGACTTGGTTTGTCCCGACATATTGCTGAAATACCTATAGAGGGAGAAATTAATCAGCTGGATTCTGGATTGGATGATTGGTATGGAGATGTCATTCATCTATTGAGGTTTGGAATTTGTCCACCTCACCTGAATAGAACTCAAAGAAGAGCACTGAAGCTGAAATCTGCTCATTTTCTACTCAAAGGAGGCAACTTGTACAGAGAAAACTATGTTGGCATATTCTTAAGATGCATTTCTCAGAATGAAGTGAATGAGGTGATGTCTAGTTTTCATGAGAAGTTAGGAGCAGGGCATTCCTCAGGTTTTGCTACTGCACACAAGATATTGAGAGCAGGCTATTACTGGCCTACATTGTTTAAAGATGCACATCAACATGTGAGAACTTGCCACCAGTGTCAGATTTTTGCATCCAAGCAGGCTAATCGAGCTCTACCATTACAACCTGTTATAATAGACAAACCTTTTATGCAATGGGGACTTGACTTTGTAGGTGTGATAAACCCGAATTCATCAACAGGGCACAAGTATGTTTTAACAACCACTGATTATTGTACAAGATGGGTTGAAGCAGCAACCACCATGAGGAGTACAACCCATGAGGTGATCGGATTTTTAGAATCAAATATCATAACCAGGTTTGGAGTTCCTTTGAATTTGGTGTGCGACAACGGACCAACATTTCAATCATTAGAATTTGCAGAGTGGGCATACCAGAAGGGGATAGTCATCAAATTTTCATCCAACTATTATCCCCAAGGTAATGGACTAGCTGAGTCCACAAATAAGAATTTGATAAATGCCATCAAGAAGTCTACTGTAGACAAACCCAGACAATGGCACACACTATTGAAGTATGCACTTTGGGCTGACAGGATAAGACATAAAGAAGCTCTTAAGACTTCCCCATTTGCTTTGTTGTATGGTACTCAACCCATCGTTCCTATCTCTTTAAAATTGCCCACTTATCAATTTGCTTTAGATTACTTTGATGATCATGCAGATGCGGAAGCTCGTGTGTTGGACTTAATTAATTTGCAGGATGAACGACTTCAAGCCTTGGAGCATTTTAGTCGACACCAAGAGACAATCAAGCACTGGTTTGACAAAAGAGCCAGAGTGAAGGCCTTCAGACTTGCAGACCTGGTGCTTCTATGGGACAAAGCCCATGAAAAGAAAGGTAAACACACCAAGTTGCAACCTCTATGGATAGGGCCATACCAGATTGCCGAAATCCTAGGTAATAATGCATTTCGTCTACAGGACCTGGAAGGTAATTTTTTGAACCTTCCTGTCAATGGTCAATATCTGAAGCATTATTTCTCAACTGTTCCATCCACTACATCATTTGAGTAATCACAAAGACTTTGTGCATATGTATATATTGTAAATAAGTTAAGTACGTTTTATCTTTGTGCTTTTTCTCTTCCCCCCCCCCCCCTCTTTTCTTTTTTTTTCACAAAAAAACTTTATTTTAAGGTTGAAGTAGTGTGTTTTTATTTTGTTTTATTTTTGTTAAGAGATAGTCTGCTAGAACTAAAAAGTGGAACTACTTGTTATTTAGAACAACAGTAGAAAGATAATTGGATTTTGTATCTTGCTTGCCACAATTATTTTGATTATAAAGAAACTACTATACTGCTTGGCTGAAGAACTCCCAGGGAATCCAAGAAAAGTTGGTCATGAGAGGGGACTCCGATTCATAAAATTATTTTAAGTGTCCAAGGAGGCTATTGGTACCCGGGCTGAAACGGTTAGTCGATCAATTGCTCGATCAATGAAATATTAAAAAAAAAATTCTAGCAAGGCTTTCCAGCTATCGGTATCTTTAAAAAAAAAAAAGAGAGAAGGTGAAAGTTGGGCAAGCCAACATAAAACTGGCACTCTTTCTCGCAAAAAAAGAAGAAAAAAAAAAGGTTATGTGATAGAAAGAGATAGCCAAGGCTCTCGAAGGATACATCTCAAACGTGTTCACCAAGCTATAGATGCCACCTCATAGTTGTGAATCAGGGTCTTGAAAATCTAAAGAGTAACTCTGTCGGGGTTGTAAAAGGCTAAACTAGTAAACAGAGCTCTACTCGGTTTCCCTGCACAATCTAAATAGCTGATCAATCCATAGTAAGCATTCGAAGCCCTGGTCATCCTTGAAGGAAGGTTTATACGCTTATAATCGCACATCAGAATCTTCCTTAAGTGGTTCAACCTAGTATGTCCTTGGGAAACTTTAACAACTAGCAGATAGTAGTTAAATCATTTTAGAAAATATTTGTGGCAAAGCATGGTACATAGTCTAAATTGTTTTGAAACTAGAGTTCGGATTCTAAATAGTGCTACTATTTTCCCCGTAGATATCGCCATTTGTTGAGAAGCAACACACCCCCACTAAAAAAATGAAATTCCATCCTTTGAAAATATTTAATTTTCATTTTTTTCCGTAGGGACCCTCTTGAGTTTTTCGGGTTTTAATTCCAAATTTTGCTTGCATCCTTTTTCAAATTTCGCCTACATCAAAGTGTCCAAGTAGGCTTGCATATGGCATTGATTTCAATTTAAAATTTCTGAAATTTTGCATGTTAAATGTATTAATTCATATTAATCATTTCAGAAATTTTAATTTTCAATAGTTTTTCTAAGGTTTAATTATTAAAATCAAATGTTAGGGTTCTTTTAATTATTTTCTTCTTGCCGACAAACTTACTCCAAACTTGAAATCCTCATAACTTTTGGAAGACAAATCCGTTTGAGGTGATTCAAATTTTGGGTGGAAGATCTTAAACTCATCTTTGTGGCCATGCCAAATTTCTGGACTTTTAGACAAGATTCACTTACCAGAAATAGCAGTTTCTATTTCTGGCCAGCAAACTTCTAAATGCAATATCTCATGATCTAGATCGAATTTTCTGGTTTTCTTTGCATATTTGGATACCCTTTGGGCTTATTTAGATGCTTGTAAAGTTTCATCAAATTCTGGGCACTTTGAATTTTCATCATTTTTCTACACCATGTGAAGCTGACCATTCTCGAGCAATTTAAAATTCATTTTTCAAATGTTAAAATCATTTATGAGTAAGGAAGATCCTTCACCAATATGTAAAAATGCAAAATACAGATGGACAAAGTCATTGGAGTCAACCTACAATTTTTGGAGAATTTGCAAGCTTGGAAGAAATAAAAGAAGAAAATGTCGCGATATCGCGACATGTTCCATTTTCGTGACTTGTCTCATTTTCGCGAGGGCACAAGCTTGGAAGAAATAGCTTGAGGAAAATGTCGCGAAATCGCGACTTGCTTTAATTTCATGAGAATATGAGCTTGGAAGAAGGAAATCAAACCCTAATGCTCATTACATGTCGGACTTTCGCTCAAATTTAATTTTGCCCTAAAATATTTTAAAGTCCATTAAAGTTTTGAATTGTTACGAAGGCTAATTGCTTGATATGGCATTTTGGATTTATATTCATTTTGCAAAATTTGGCCATTCTTTAAATTTTTCATCACCCATCCAAAGGAAGTGGAAGCTTTTCAACACAGTCCAAACCCTAGAAATATTTAAATGAAAAAATTAATTAATTAAATTAATTAATTAATTAAAATGAAAAACATTAAAAAACCTTAGGAAAAATTAATTAATTAATTAAAAATGAAAAACATTAAAAAACCTTAGGAAAAATTTTAAAAAATATAATTAAATTAATAATATTAAAGTTCTAACCTTTGCTTTTCTTTTGCAGAAAGTGATCCGACAATTGCATAATGGCAGAAGTAATGGCGAGAAAGACGGACAAACCTAAATTTTGGCACAAATCAAGCAAGGACCATCAGATGGAAATAGGAGATGCCGGAATTTTTGATCCGTCCAGATTTTGCAGATCTGGCCGCAAATAAAGACTTTAAGGAATTTGTCGGTGGATGCATTTAATGGGAAAATTTATGGCGAAAGTAATGGTGGGCAGAGAATTTCAACTCGAACCAAACAAAGGCGGTTGTGCGAGGATAGAAGGCCCGGGAAGTCAGTGACTCATCCAGATTTTGTAGAGGAATTAATGAGATGCTCTGACGGCTTACCGAAAGATGAAGATACATTTACACGCGGTGTCCATTTGATGAGGATGAAACCAAGTCTTATCTTCTCCATTTATGGCAAGATCCACACGAAGATTTTTAGAGTGATTAGGGTTTATCGAAACTCTATTTAAAAAATGCCTTATATTGTAAAGCCTCGACGGTGGGATTTTTATGATAAGATTTAGATATTTGGAAGAAGATATTTTTGAAAAGATCAAGGTCTGTCCTGAGTCTATATATACTTCTTTTGAATGTAAAGTCCGGATGCGAAAACTTAGAATAAAAGATATTTTAGCAATTTCCTGCAAATCTTGTTTGAATGCTTTGTTCTGTACCTGGGGTTGGTGTGACGTCGTTTTCTGTGATAGCGTGGCCAGGAGCCTAATCTCTTTCGGATTGCGATAAGTGCATCTTCTTTTGTTTTCGTCTCGCTAAGGTCTATTTATTTTAGTTGTAAATCTGTGTTATCAAGATTGAATATGCTACTAGGCTTCATTCCGTTTGTTGTATGCTAGGGAAAATTAAATATTTAAGGTTCGGGTCTGTTCTAATTGCTCTATCCTCACTGCGCGAGCTAGGCTGTTGGTGAGAGATACCAGTTGACACCGACTTCCCTTCTATTTATGATTTTCTTTTAGATCTGTGTCATCTCCGTCTTATGCTCTTAGTAGAAGGTGATCTTAGAAAGCTGGACACCTTCCTCTTTGATTGGTTTTATTGTGAAGCTAAATAGTGTAACTAAAATTGGTAGTTTTGATTTGCAACTAAGTTAGATAAGCTTCTCTTTTCTGCCCTACCCTACTCTCTTTGTTCTACCATCAAATGATCCATTTTTATTTTCTTTCAAATTTGTCTTTTATTTAATCTGCTAAAGCATAAAGAGCTATATCAAAGAACTGATTGTAAATCCGATTGTCAACAAAGATAACCACCGCTAAACATTATTGAACCAAGGTCGAACCCATTGTAAGGTAACAGATAGTCTACTTGAAACTATTCTAGAAGCAAAAAAGAGTGAATAGCCATTCGACCCAACTCTGTAACTCACACCTTGGATAACCAGCAAGATCCTAAAGTGAGTGGGATTTATCCCGTAAAGTGTTATTGGTATTTTATGTTCATTCTTCATAGGGTGTGTATGAAAGACCAACCAACAGAGCCCATTGAGGGATTCAAAGGTGGTGTAGGAAATGCATGATATCCAAAGGAAATACTCAGTCGTGCATGGTAGTAAAGTGCATATGAAGAACTCACTAGGAGTCAAACAATAAGGTATTGTTTTTAGTCTTTGATTAAAGTATCATGGGAGATATAAGGTTGGCTGAACATTGAAGTTTGAATTATTTAATAGAAGGTATAATATTGTTTTGAAATTTGATTTATATTTTGAAAGGAAATATAAGGATTAAAAGGGTTTTATATGATAAGGAGTGATTTGGAGAAATAAGGATATAAAGTTTTTGATTTGATATTCAAATCACAAAGGGAGATATAAGGAGTCTTGTGGTTTTTATTATGTTTCATTTTACAAGTTATTAAAAGGACATATAAGGAGTTAGTTTATTGATTTATAAAGTTTTATATTGCATTTATCAAGGGTAATAATGGATAATAAGAGTGTTTTGATTTGATATTTAAATAAAGAAGCAAAAAGAAAATTATATTTCAGATTTGAGAATAGAACTTAATGCCATTGTTGAGAAGATTTTGGAGGCTTTTTGTTTTGTACATTTTCCATCTATTGCATGGTCAATTGGAGGTTGAGAAAAAGCAAAGATAGAGTATGAATATTAGTGCATAACTTCACCCAAGCATCCAAGTGACAAAGAAGGACAATTCAGCCATCTACAAGAAGAAGTAAAGCTTCCAACACCAGAATATCATCCTCTATATGTTCATAAGGATAAATGAATTCTGGGTAGAATACATTTTGGTTTGGAGAAAGTAAATTCAAGAAAATAGAATAATTTGAAGCATATTTTATGATCTAGTTTTGGAGTAAATTTGAGCATATTTTGTGAGTTGGTTTTGGAGTAGATTTGAGCAAGTTTTTTGAGTAGATTTTGTGAGCAGATTTTGGAGCAGATTTGAGCATATTTTGGAGCAGATTTGAGTAGTGTTTGTGAGAAATATATGGAGAATATTTAAGTAGTGTTTGTAAGTAGGTTTTAGATCGAAATTGAGCAAGGGGATTGGTGTCTCATGTGGATTGGTGTCCATAAACTTGAACAAGGGGATTGGTGTCTCCTATGGATTGGTGTCCAAAAAATTGAGCAAGGGGATTGGTGTCTCCTATGGATTGGTGTCCATAAACTTGAGCAATGGGATTGGTGTCTCCTATGGATTGGTGTCCACAAACTTGAGCAAGGATATCGGTGTCTATTACAACACCAATATAGCCAAGTTGGCTATATTTCCAAGTTTAACCTAATCATTGATTTATTGATATAAGTAGGAGTAGAATGATTTAGTTTTTATCATCTTTCATCAATGAATAATATTTGTGTAATCACATGAACAAAGCCATCCTTAGTGGTGAAATAATTAGCCCTCATAAAGTGGTAATTAATCTTCATTAATTCACTTCAAATTCATATTGCATTTTTTTTACTATTTGTTTGGCTTCAAGTGGTATTAGAGTTGGTGAATTCTATGCATAATGCTTCGGTTTTTTCTCCATAACAGTTGCAAATTTTTTTTTAGTCTCCAGATTGAAGCTCTCATAGTGTTAAAGTTTTGAAAGGAAGGAACAGGTTGTGTAATTTAGTATAATCAAAGTCGTAGACTATTAATTCGTAGTTAGTGAAACCCTGTACGATTATTAGAGGAAACTAGATTTTTTTTTGGCATTAAATCATCGCCATTGGAGTTCTTTAGAAACATTTGGATATGAACATGGTACTCTGTAGAAGAACGCATAGCAGGTCAAGCAATAATCTTTCAAAACTGTAAGGAGTAACACACATTTTCCCTAGTGGATCGTGTTAAACACCTATTGAGTTTTTATAGTGAACTCTTTGAGAAGCTAAATAGGATTATCACATAACATTTTTGGCATAGTATGGTTAATATATTAATCACATCACAATATAGTTGTGCAATAAAAATAAAATTACTGCTCAAATTTTTAGGTTGAAAGTAAGTAGTAATATGGAAAAGTTCTTCACCATACTAGCGCTAAGGTTAAGTTCGCATCCACCAATCAAATTGCAAGATTAAAATTATTCATAGCGTTAAGGTTAAGTTCACATCAATTTATTGTGTTAAATATTGCAGGAAATACAATGCAAGTAATATTGTATTTCTATAGAAAGTAAAGCAAGTAATATTGTATTTCAGTGTTCAATAAAACAGTGCACAGGACATCAAAATAATTCATCGAGACAGTTAAAAACTAATATAAGGTGATATATATTCATGAATATCAATGGTGCTGCTATAATTTCTACATCACATGTGGATTAGGGTAAAATAATACATCTACATTAAAACCTAATCAGGGTTATGCATAGCGACTATTTTAGCCAATTGGCTAAAATTAGGATTTTTGAAATTTGGAATTGGTTAATATTTGAGACCCTTGACCAAGGCCCATTAGCCAAATATTTATGGATGCAACATTTTTTGTGGGGTCAATTCACCCCAATTTTATAATAATTTGACCATTTTAAGTTTAAATTTCCAACATTACCCCTAATAATAGTTAACCTTCTACATGTGTTTTGACACTATTCACCTAGATTTTAAAACTAATTCGCCAAATTTTTATAAATACATTTTTGAGCTGACCCTGTTAGGATCCTCAATCCTTACATTATTAGTTAGTATTAGTTAGTATTATTAATCATTTAATTATTATATTATTAACTTATAAAGTGAACCATCACAACCCTTCATAACGTGAACCATCACGTCTCTTCATACGTGAACCATCATGTCTCTTCACCAACATAGCTTTAGGGTGGATATATATATATATATTAGGTTGGACATACATATCAAATCATCCAAGAAGAAGAATAATAAGCATATATTCTAAGGAGGGAGCCCCCTATAGTGGCAAAGCGATTACAAGGGAGCCCCCTTTGAGTGGCCTGCGATTACATTTACATTAATTTGTTAATAATTTTATAGTAAGACCTTGGGGTCTTACCATTTGGTATCAGAGCCATGTGGGATCCAACCATGTGGTATTTTCTCAAATATCTTCATCAAATCACTTTTGTGTGTGAGTATCAAACTCGGTTTGAGGATATCACCAAACACAACACAAGATTGGATGAATCTATTCTCATCAATAGCTTCATTAGGGGATTAAAATATGAAATTAGAATGAAGGTGACAAGGTTCAATCCCTATACCATGATGCAGACCTATGGATTGGAAAAATTAGCTGAAGATAAAATCAATGTACAACAATGATTAGGGAAACCACTTATGGAAAAAATTTTGATCACTTACATCGCTCCCAAACCTATGCATAATGGAAGGGCACAAAGCACTTACACAACCCCCAAATATAACTGAAATTTACGAATTAAACATCTTAGCTTTGAGGAGATGAAGGAACGACGAGCAAAAGGACTCTGTGATAATTGTGATGAACAATTTGTACCCCACCATAAATGTGCTACACTAACATTGTATTTATTGAAGGAAGTTGATCCATGTCTCTCCATAAAGTAAGCAAATGAGGTAGTTGTGTTCGAAGCGACCAGTGCACCTACTCACCACAATGAAGACAATGAGGTCGATGTGCAAGAAGTGATTTATGTACCAAGCAAAGGTAGACATACCCAAAGTGATCAATGCTAGCCAAACATGCACTCTACAAGACCTACACATACCTTCCTCACTAATAGTGAGTTCTTACCATATGACCAAACCTATTCGGAACCAACGTAGAGTGACTACACACTCCTTCTCCGTTGGCTCTACCAAGGAACCAAAAAAGGATATGAAATCATTACCATCACTTTTGATGCATCATTCTGAAGTATTTGAGGAACCCCAAGGGTTGCCCTCCCATCGTCATCATGATTTTCCTAAGGAAGATTCTACTATTGTTCTTGGTAACCCCCCGCTAATGCTTCATCCTTCTCGATATCCTTGCCTACGAAAGGATGCCATTAAAAGAGTCTAAGAACTTACACAAATCCTTCTTGGAAAACAAAGGATAAAGCTTCTCACTTTGAGTTTTGAGGACAAAGCTCTTTTTAAGGAGGGTGGCATGTTAGGATCCTTAATCCTAACATTATTAGTTAGTATTATTAATCATTTAATTATTATATTATTAACTTATAAAGTGAACCATCACAACCCTTCATAACGTGAACCATCACGTCTCTTCATACGTGAACCATCATGTCTCTTCACCAACGTAGATTTACGGTGGATATATATATTAGGTTGGCCATCCATATCAAATCATCCAAGAAGAATAATAATAAGCATAGATTCTAAGGAGGGAGCCCCCTATAGTGGCAAAACGATTACAAGTGAGCCCCCTTTGAGTGGCCTACAATTACATTTACATTAATTTGTTAATAATTTTATAGTAAGACCTTGGGGTCTTACCGCACCCTTATGCATAACCTTGAACCTAATCGTTCCCAAGTATTTCAAAACTCTAATATCATTAACATTGAGGTTAACGATTGGTAAAATATTGCTTTACCACATGTATTCAACTATTGTTATAATACCACATCAACAATCATTATATTAATTTCCAAGGGTTCTATTTAAACATCAAGAATGAAACAAGAGCGGTGGTGATTAATTTAGCAGGCCAGAAAGGTTTATCTCCATACTCACATCGAGTTGAATATTTTATAGCTTATGGTAAACTCAACTCAAAGCCAAAAAAAAAATAATCTTCAGGTAGTTATTCCACATGGGTAGTTTGGATTACGTGTAGGCAACTATATACAAAAGGTCACATTATTTAAAATGTGACTCCGATCACGCAAGATTAAAATTATTCTTTGTGTATTCATCCTCCTCAAACCCATGTGTCCTTGGTTGTTCGAAATGTCTCCTTGTATTCGTGTTAGTATCCTCATTGTACATTCACTATTAAGTCCATTCCAATTAATCGCTCTAGTGTATCATCTGTATCATGTCAGTTTGGGTTGTTTGCATCGTATCAATAGTCTTGTAAGCTAGTTGTTCATGGTCTTTAGTTCGCACGTCTAAACCCATATGTTCTTGTCCTTGATATTATTTTATGCATGTCCTCCATGTTTGTGTCGTGTTCTTATCTTCAATATTATTGTCTACTTGTCCTCTGTGTCATTGTCCATCAGACACAAGACACTAGTTGTTGGGAATCAAGCTGTTGAAATTCAAATTCAAAACTGCATCATAGTTGGAGCGATAATTAAACGGAAAACAAACCAAAATTTTTTAAATCAGCCAATATTTGGAAGGAAACAATAAAGGTAAATTTTGAAGAAATTATCAATAAATACAAAGCTTTGCAACAAATGTTTTGTTACTTTCAACATTTTTTTCAAATTGTATAAAGCAAGTGCATGAGCGTTAGGTGGAATGAAGGACCAAAAGAAAGGTTATATAGCACAGATAATACGAATGAAGGACCTTCAAATTCACCAAGAAGAACTTCATGAAATAAAGGTACACAATACAACTCTCCTTTAAACATTAATAACTTTAACCCCGACCATCTTGCTATTAACCGCATGGTTCCTTCCAAATCACCCAACTCATCCCACGAAAATCTCACACATGAGGAAATGGAAAACCCCAATACAAGTAACCAATAAGTACAAGTATATTTGACTCAACTAATATCTAGTATAAACAACATGAAATTAATGCTTGGACAGTTATTGAATAAAAAAAACCAAGAAGCTCCTCCTTCCCCAAATAACTACCATAGAAAAAACTGATGATGCAGATTAGGATACAAAGGAAGTTTATCAACTAGCAAGATGACCTACAGGTGTTAATATTCCATGTTATGATATGCCTACCTTTGAAGGTGGATATCCACGTGGATGGATATCTAAAATGGAGGGTATCTTACACCTATATCATGTGCTTGAATTTGAAAAAGTTTCTTATACCTCCCTCCAAATCAGGTACTGAAGCTTACCAATGGTTTGCTTGGTAAAAACTTCAACATATTAATCTCCTCTTATGGCTTGAATTCAAGGATATTTTCCTTAAGAGATTTTATGAAGGTAGTTCATATTCTTACATCGTTCGTGTATTGGCACTTAAACAAACTGGTTCAGTCAAAGATTATATTTCAGAATTCACAAGTCTTCTTACTTATACAGGAGATGTACAAACTGATGTGGTGGTTTCAGCCTTTAGACATGGGTTGAAAGAGAATATTCAAATTAAAGTAGACTTACATGATCCATACTCTTTGTATGAAACTATAAGAATTTCTAAGGTTGCTAAGAAAAAGATACAAAATTTGACATATTTTAAATGTGACTCCTATAATCGTCCTCAATATCATAATAATTCCTTTCATAGAAATGACCAACCATCAATATATTATTTCCATAAATGTCGCAATCATCATCCAAAATATCAAGCATGTGTACCAAGACAAAAATTTCAAATAGAATATGATAATAAGGAAGATAAAGAGGAAGCAAAGGATATAAACCCACAAGAATTACCTATGCTCGAAGAAAAAATAGATCATAATGAAGCAACATTTGATGAAGACACTATGGCTAATTCAGTACATGCTCTTATGGGATTAAAATATCACCATACAATCAAGGTACCAGGATTTACTAGGCAAAAAAGGATAAATGTGTTGATCGATTCAGGTAGTACTCATAATTTTATCGACCTTAAAACTGCTAAGGCATTGAACTTACACATTCACTCCTTCAATCAAGATAAGTTTCAAGTTTTAGTTGTA
The DNA here is from genome assembly GCA_028583015.1 of Wollemia nobilis. NCBI lineage: Eukaryota > Viridiplantae > Streptophyta > Pinopsida > Araucariales > Araucariaceae > Wollemia > Wollemia nobilis. The sequence continues at coordinate 9,496,593 of JAQPPZ010004842.1, forward strand.
AATGGAGGAAATGCTCAATGTATTGGTAGAACAAATTTATTTTCAATACAAATAGGAAGTTGTACTTGGCATGGGACTCTCTTTCTCATTAGTTTTGGGAATTTAGATGTTATTTTGGGAGTTGAATGGTTAGAACAATTGGACACTATCATTTTTAATTTCAGAAAACTATTTGTGGAATGGAAATAAAATAGAAATACTATTCACCTAAACTCCACCATAAAAGGTAGTGAGTTACCACAACATGGAAAAAATATCAAGGAAATGGGGTTATGGATTCATAGCTTAAATAAAATGTTTGGAAGTGCAAGCACAAAATATTCCTGAAATTTACTAAAAGGATCTTCAAGATATTATGGCTAACTATGATGAAGTTTTCAAAGAACCAAAAGGACTACCTCCCAAACGGTCTCATGACCATGCCATACATATTGTTCCAAGAAGCCTTCCTCCTAATATCCATCCTTATCGCTACCCTCAACCTCAAAAAATAGAAATTGAAAAGATTGTCCAAGAAATCTTGGAACATGGAGTCATTCGTCATAGCACTTGTCCTTATTCCTCACTAGTGGTTTTGGCCCATCGTAAGGATAACTCTTAGCGTATCTGTCTCGAATTTTTTCTCCTCAATAAAATCATCATCAAGGATAAATTCCCTATCCCTATCATAGGTGATTTATTATATGAATCGCATGATGTAAAATTTTTCACAAAATTGGATCTACGTTCTAGTTTTCATAAAATCAAATTAAGATATGAGGACATTCCCAAAATTGCCTTTTGTACTCATGAAGGTCATTATGAATTCTTAGTCATGCCTTTTGGTCTCACTAATGCCCCCTCCACCTTCCAAAGTCTCATGAGCCATGTATTTTGTTCATTCCTTCACAAATTTGTCTTAGTCTTCTTTGATGACATTATAGTATACATTAAAACATGGAAGGATTATATGATGCATGTGGGGAAGGTTCTTCATATATTACACAAGGAAAAATGTTTTGTCAAACGCTCCAAATGTTCTTTTGGTGTTCAATAAGTTTAATATTTGGGTCATATAATTTCTCATGAAGGTGTTAAAGTGGACCCTAATAAAATTAAGGCCATTCAGGACTGGACTTTACCTAAAACCATCACGAAACTTCATGATTTTTTTGGTCTTATTGGTTACTATCACAATTTTATTCATAATTATGGTAAAATTACATCCCCTCTTACAGATCTCATAAAGAAGGATTATTTTCATTGGTCTGAAGCATCCAATCAAGCATTCATGGTACTCAAGGAAGAAATGTGTACTACTCCATTTTTAGCAACCACAGATTTTCACAAACCATTTGTGATTGAATGTGATGCTTTAGGAACAAGTATTAGGGTAGTATTAATGCAAGAAGCGCATCCCTTGGCATTTGAGAGCAAGTAGCTTTCAAGTAAGAATTTGGGAAGGTCCACATATGAGAAATAGATGTTGGCTACTCTACATGTAGTTGAGAAATGGAGACACTACTTAATCAATAGTAATTTCATCATAAAAATATATCATAGTAGTATTAAGCATTTTCTAGAACAATGATTTTCTTATCGAGAGCAAAACAAGTGGTTAAAAAAATTATTGGGATATGATTTTGTTATTGAGTATAAGAAAGGGAAATAAAATATGGTAGTAGATGCATTATCTTATAAATATGAAGATGAAGTAGTTATCAAAACCGTATCGGGTCCTTGTTCCCAATGGGTTTCTCAGCTCCAAGAAGAATGGTTATCAAACACAAAAACTGCTCAAATAATTCAAGATTTGATGCTAGGATCATCCAATAATTCTCATTTTTCATATGATGACAAGGTATTAAGAGGAAATAATCACATTTACATTTCACACAATTCTAACATCAAATCCAGGATTCTTGAAGAATCACATGCTTCTCCATCAGGAGGACATTTTAATTTTTTGAAGAGATATATGTGGTAAACAATCCTTTTATTGGAAATGATTAAAATTTGAGGTCAAAATATGGGTGGCTAAATGTGAAGTATGTCAGCACAATAAGGGTGAAACAATCAAATCTCCAAGACTTCTTCAACCACTACCAATTTTGGATCACTAATGGAAACATAATTCAATGGATTTTATTGAAGGTCTTCCTAAATCAGAAGGTAAAAAAGTAATTTTTTTGGTAGTGGATCGCCTCTCTAAATATGCTCACTTCAATTCTCTACAACATCCATTTTTAGCAAGCAAAGTGGCTAAGGTATTTATGGGCTCAATTTTTAAGTTGCATGGAATACCCAAAAATATTGTAAGTGATCGTGATACCATTTTTAGTAGCTATTTTTGGCGAGAATTATTATTTTTTAGTGGTACAAAGTTAAATATTTCTATACCATCCTCAAATATATGGCCAAACTAAAATAGTTAACAAATATCTTTCATTTTCTCAAGATGTTTTGCTCAAGATAAACAATATCAATGGAGTCATTGGCTTTCATTAGCAGAATGGTGGTACAACACTTCGTACCATTATTTCATCAAGATGTCCCTATTTGAAGCATTGTATGGAGTAAAACCACTTGCAATAGCAGCTTATATTCTAGGATATTCAAAAGTGGCTTAAGTAGATGATTGGTTCCAACATTGAAAAACAATGCTCAACATTCTCAAAGATAATTTGGTCCAAGCACAAAATCGCATGAAGCAGCAACAAGACTGTTGGAAATATTGAGTACATTGGTTGTCATTGATGTCAAAGAAAAGATAGGTGAAAATGATCTTCAAGGTTGAAATATCAAAGTGCAAGTGAGGCAATAATTGTTAAGATAAAAGCATTCTCCATGGTTGCATTTGCAAAGAAAAAGCAAAGGTTTAATTAGTTCTCCATGATGGCATTTGCAAAGAAATGACAAGACTTAATTTTGTGAGAAAGAAGCCCAAAGGTTTAAAATGTAAATTATAATATTTAAATCTGTTAAGATTTAAAATATTATAATTAATTTAAAGGTTTAAAATATTGGCACCAAAAAGGTTTTAAATTTGAAAATATATTACTCCAAGTGCAACGTCGACGTCAAAGTTCCAAAGGTAAGAAAATGTATATATAAAGGTTAATATTTGTGGCCTAAGGTTGTAAGTAAGCACGTTTTTGATATCCGCTCGAGCATATAGTGGAGATAGAGGAAAGTTAAATCAATTGCACCATTCAAGGATAGAAGAGGCCAAGGTTGGAAGCACAAATTATAGATCCGTTCGAACACTTCATAGAGGTAGAGAAAATACAAATTATTTGCACCATTCAAGAGTGTGAGGCTAAGGTTTAGCACATTTATTTATATCCAAATTTGGAGATAGCGTGCATGGGCAGAGAAAGGAGAAAAGGCAGAGTTCACACACTTCAAGGTGGGGAAATGAAGTAATTAGGAGGCAACACATGTTTTGTTCCAAGTAGGTATATAGCTCACGTGGAAGCCTATCTTGGGCCAGGACGTAGGCCAAAAAAAGGTTGCGGGTTCATTCTATGGAGGTAGCACTTGATGCAAGTAAAGTTTTTGATAATAATATAGTATGCATAGTGCCTGACCTAGGGAGACATAAGGGTTAATTTTTGTATTAGTTGATGTGCATGTTGTTTGATTTAGGGAGATATAAGGTTGAGGTTTTTCATGTTTAATTCATATCCAAAATACTGTGCACATTGTGATATCTCATATTTTGTGTGTGATTAAAATAATTTAGATACATTGGAGGTATAAGGTATATGGTAGTGAAATTAAAGTTGTGATATGCATTTAGAGTTAATGCTTATTTCTAAATTAAATTTGAGACTAAGTTTAATTTTCCTTTAGAATTGTTAATTAAACTCTTGATCCCAAGTTTTATAACATTTATATTTTCTTCTCTAACAATATTCTCTATATCAGTGTTTAATGTTTTATTTGAAGTAGACATCATTATAGATTCCTAGTTATAAATCAAAGATTAAAGAACAAGAATAACTTTTATAAATAATTTTAATTATCAAATATATAAACATTTCAGGTTGACTACCTTATGTATCCCTAGTGTTTGGATGAAAAATTTAATATAATGTTCAACTTCTATTCATCAAGGATAATGCCTTATTTCTACCTAGTTATGAAAAATCAACCAATAATTTTTGACAAAGATTTCAATTCTTCAACTCTCTAGGTTGAATAACTTTGGGTTGCCATTATTGAAAATTAATTGTGGCTTTCATAAGTAGGAGTTATAAGGTGTTAAATGGTTTAATAATTGTGTGTATTCATGCATGGTGAAATAAAGTGTTTAAAGGGTGATGTTTATTGATTAAAAATATTTGCATTGTGAAATTAAAAGAAGTGGTAAAACAATATCTTCATGCATATATTTTGAGGTAAGGTGGTTCAACTCTTTATCTAGGTGGTTGTGCTTTGAGAAAATAATTTTAAGGTGGATTTATAAGGGTTTATTGGTGTGCACTGTTGGAAATACTTGAGTTAGGGTTTGAAGACCTACATGTGCTTCATTGTTGAAAGAAAGTGGAAACAATTGTATTAGGGTTTGAGACCTACATGTGCTTCATTGTTGAAATAAAGTGGAAACAATTGTATTAGGGTTTGAGACCTACATGTGCTTCATTGTTGAAAGAAATATGAAATACTTGTACTAGGGTTGAGACCAAGTTTATACATCATTGTGAAACATTTTGAGCATTGGTTTGAGAAAGTAATTATGATGTGTTTGAGATAAATCGTGTGAAGTAAATTTGTGCATTATTGTGTTTAATCCTTGAGAGTAAATTTACAAGAAAGATAAACCTATTTTGTGAAGCAAATTTATACACTAGTCTGATTTTATCTAAAAGGGATTTGCAAGAGATAGAGATTGGATTGGATGAATGCAAGATTTGTGAATGTGAAGAACATATTGGGTATTTGATAGTACATATCATTCTCTATATGTTCAATAGGTTAAACTAATTCTAGGTAGAATATGTCTGAACTACCTAGTTAAAGAAAGCATTTCTGAAAGAGATAAGCATTGTTTGTATACAATATTTGGGAATATTTGAGCAGGTTTTGTGAGTAGCATTAAGAAGACTTGAAGCAGGTTTGAGGTAGATTCGAGCAAGTCATGTGAGAATACTTGGGATAGAGTTGAAGATATATTTGTGCATGTAATGTATGCATATTTGTGAGCATAATTGGAGCATATTTGTGCAAGCCTTGTAACGAGGTTTGGTGCAGATTTGAGGTATATTTATGAGCATATTTGGATCCAATTTGTGCTAGACTTGTAATGATGTTTGGTGCAAATTTGAGGTAAATTTATGAGTAAAGTTGGTGCAGATTTGTGCTAGCCTTGTGAATAGGTTTGGTGCATATTTGAGATAGAGTTGAGAGTAGGCTTTGGAGTAAACCATAGTAAATGGGATAGAGTTCTCTAGTGGAGAGATATCCACAAACTAGATCAAAGGGGATAGAGTTCTCTTGTGGAGAGATATGTATAAACCAAAGCAAAGGGGATAGAGTTATCCTATGGAGAGATATCCACAACATAGAGCAAAGGGGATAGAGTTCTCCTATGGAGATATATCCACAAACAAGAGCAAAGGGGATAGAGTTATCCTATGGAGAGAGATCCACAAACCTGAGCAAAGGGTATTGAGTTCTCCTATGGAGAGATATCCACAAACTAGAGCAAAGGGCACAAAGTTCTCCTATGGAGAGAGATCCACAAACCTGAGTATTGGGGATTGAGATCTCCTTTGGATAGAGGTCCATAAATATTGTAATAGGGAATTGGTTCCCAAGAAATATGTTGAGAAAATTTATAAGAAATATTTTCTCTGTGGACATAACCCACATTGGGTGAACCACGTTAAATCTATGTCTCTCATGTATGTTATGATTTGTGCATTATTTTGTTACTGCTATTGATATTGCAATTGATAATATTGGATAAATTGTTTGGGAAAGAAAAGTAAAAGTTTACCTTATATTGTTCACACCCCATCTCAGTATAAACTTGTATTCTTCAAAGACACACCATTTTTAAAGATAATTTAATATAGGTGATATGGTTTTCTTGCATCTACAACCCTACAAACAACTATCATTGAATATCAATACTAGTCAAAAGTTGGTTCCAAGATTTTATGGTCCTTACAAGATAATGCGCCACATAGGCGAAGTGGCATATCAACTAGAGCTTCCTCCCTCATCTCATATACATCTAGTATTTCATGTTTCATGTCTCAATAAGGTGATAGAACAAAAAGTACACTCTTCGTTAGAACTTCCAGTACTTGATGAATAAGGACATATATATCTCTAGCCAAAAGCAATATTGTAAAGAAGATCACATATTATTTGATCCTATCACATCAAATAATTTATAATCAAATGGTAGGACCTACCTGTAGAAGATTATACATGGGAAACATAATGTATACTTGATTCATTTCCAAGTTTAAGGACAAATATTTTTGAGGAGGGGGGCCATGTTACAACACCAATATAGCCAATTCGGCTATATTTCCAAGTTTAACCTAATCATTTATTTATTCATATAAGTAGGAGTAGAATGGTATAGTTTTTATCATATTTAAACTATGAATAATATTTGTGTAATCATGTAGACTAATCCCTCCTTAGTGGTGAAGGACTTAGCCCTCCTAAACTGGAAATTAATCTTCATTCATTCACTTTGTATTTGGATTGTATTTGTTTTACTATGTGTTTCGCTTCAATGTCTCATGTGGATTGGTGTCCATGAAATTGAGCAAGGAGATTGGTGTCTCCTATGGATTTGTGTCCACAAACTTGAGCAAGGGGATTGGTGTCTCCTATGGATTGGTGTCCATGAACTTGAGCAAGGGGATTGGTGTCTCCTATGGATTTGTGTCCACAAACTTGTATAGGGGATTGGTATCTCCTGTAGATTGGTGTCCATAAACTTGTATAGGGGATTGGTGTCTCCTATGGGTTGGTACCCACAAAATTTATTGAAGAAATTTATAAGAAATATTTATCATAATTATCTCCCAAAAGGGTGTTTCCACGTAGAATATTTCTCTTATGTGTATGGCGATTTGTGCATTGTTTCATTATTGCATTAATATTATTTAAATTTATTACTTTGGAAAGAAAAGAGAAATTTTTTATCTTATACTATTCACCCCCCCTCTCATTATAAGCTTGTGTTCTTCATATTATCATAGAATATAGTGTTGGGGACATTTTCATGAAGACCTAACCAATAGGGAAATATTATCATCCACTAGAGATGTTTCTAAAGATTATTAGAAAAACACCATTTTACTTTTATTTATGACATATAAACAATTATATTGCTTCTAGAAAAAAGTACATAAATAAGAAAAAATGTACTCTAAAGTGTATTTTGCTCATGTGTCCCTAATACAATTTGCATTGTTGTACCCATGAAAAACAATAGGACTTTATATTGTCTAATATATGCCTATATGAATGGAACCTTTATATAGCAAGAGTATGTTGAGTAGTATTTCTATGACTCTTTTGAGGTACTTACATATATGTGGAACAAATACTAGTAGCAAAGGATATAGAAGACTCTTCACCTATGACTAATAATAAAGAAACATCTAGAAAAGAAAAGGGATAATTAAGCTCAAGCTAAAACCTTGAAATAAAAAAATGTTAAAATTGGATTATTGTCCTCTAGTTGAAGTTTTAGTAACTCTAATTAATATGGATATATATATATATATATATATATATATATATATATATATATATATATATATATATATATATATATATATATATTTTTTTTTTTTTTGAATTTACATGGTGGAATCGGTAGCCGCCACGAATCCGAGCAGGTTGTCCAGCTTTTATGGCCACCATAGTATTTTGCGCTGTCCACCCTAGAAGCCGCCACACAGATCTTCACGCAGTCCGCCCCTATAACCACCATGCCACAATCATTTTAAACCTTTTACGCCGCTAAAAGCACCAGGAAAGGGACAAGCGTTCAGTCCGACGAGGCCCGAGATTTGAACCTTGGACCTCTGCCCCCATTATGGGGTTTGGATGAACCAATTGGTCTACACCTCGGACCTATTAATATGGATATTGAGAAATAAAAATCACTAAATAATATTGAGTAATATTACTATTGTAAATTTTCATCTACCATAATTAGGTTAGAATTGACAAAGTGACCTTTTTATGTAAATACAAATTTCTATGTAATGGAAGTGTTTTCATAGCACATAAAATTAATTTTATTTTTTTTATGCTACAATGAGGATACATTTCTAGCATCATGATGGAGCTAGATACACATTACTCAGAGTAGATTGTAATGGAAATATTCTTTTCATGTGAATATTTTACCTTGAAATTATTAGTTTTAAGTTTTTCTAAGATGAGAAATTCAGTGCTAAATATTATCGTAACTATGATTGCAAAGAGTATTGAAAAAAGTAGCACTAATATATTATATCCAATAATAGAAGCATTAATTAAATGATACATGGAAACATAAAAGAACTATAATTGTAGGAATTTTTTATAAGTAATATTGCTATCATGTGCCTCTTTGAGTGGGCAACCTACTTATAGAAAATATTCTAAATATTCTCTATCCCCCTATGAAGGTTACATCCTTGTATTTTTTCTTTTTGATTGGTAAAATATTTCATTAAAAGTGGGTTTTGAAAGGGGACCCAAAACATTGTTACAAAAGGTCAATAGACCATCTAGAAGGCCATAGGGTAGGCCTTTTTGAAAATCCTACCCAAGGTAGGAAAATTAAAAATAAACATTAAAAATCCCACTCAAGGCAGGAAATGCAGGAAATTTAAATGAAAATTAAAAATCCTACACAAGGTAGGAAATTAAAAAAAACTTGCCCAAGTAGGAAAAATAAGAAATTAAAAATCCCGTCCAAGGGGAAAACAAAAAACTTGAATCCCGCTAAGGATAAACTAGAATTCAAAGCCACCTGGAAAGAAAATTTATCCAGGGAGAGGCAGCTAGACTGATAAAACAATCATTCAAAATTGAATGGGCCATCCTGCCTAGGTAAGGCTAGGAATAACATGAGAAAATAGGAAAAATTGGAATCCCACTCAGGAAAACTAGAAACCACTAGGATCCCACTTAGGTATGGCCTGGGAAGACCATTCGAGAAGCCGCATCCCACAAATAGCCTCAAAAGTAGATCAACAAGTCAAAGTATCTCCACAAACCACAAGATACCTTGCATGATAGGTTGAACTACAATAATGCCAGGAGAAACCAAGGATTCAATAGAAACAGAACCACCAACCACGGATAAAGGGGTAGGAAGATCATAAAAAACTTGATCTAAAGGAGCCATAGGGTGATCAAAGTTGTGGGTAATAAGCACAAGTCCTTGTCCAAGATTGAAATATGTAACTAATGGCCCTAAGTAACCAAACAAATAGGGAACACAAAAACACACCAACCCCACCAATGAACAACTTCAAGGAACTTAATCTAGAAAACCAACAAGATCATCTCAGTAGTAAGCAAAAAGCATAGGGCCCCCTCTAAGGTCATGAAAGATGCATTGAGAATCCACTAAGAAGAAAATATCTAAGAAATCTAGGGAGAAGTTTCATTGAATATGAAGTAGGTGGTCCCCCTAGACCAGAAGGATGCAGTGAAACCTCTCGAGAAGCATAAGGATGAAATTGAACCCCTATCCTGAAGCCACAACACTATGCAACCAAGGAAAAGTTGGATATTGGCACCAAGTAGAAAACCTATAGAAAACTTGGGAAATACCTGAGAACAACAAGGAAAGAGATCTTGAAAGCTTAGCAGGAAACCCAGGGGAAGTGCCATAGGTGCACCAAGTCAGGGGCATAGATAGGGAACCCTGAATCAAGCTTGAAAAGAAGCAGACAAGTGGATCAGATATCTCCCACCCAAGAAGATCATCTGCAACAAAAACAAATATAGAGATAAGGGCTTGGGAAGTGCCATGAAATTGGGGCCAAACTAGGGACAGAGGATGTAGGGAAGTAGAGTGAGACATCCCGTGCAGTTACATCCTTGTATTTTAATAATACTAGACTCCCCACATATTCTATGATATCACAATATTCTATGACAACATAATATTATGACTACACATATTATATGATAGCACAATATTCTATGAAAACAAAATATTCTATCATGACACATATTATATGACAATACAATAATCTATGACAACTATATCCTATGACAACATAATATTTTATGAAAATACAATATTCTATAAGAATATTTTATGATAGTATTTTCCTACTAGAGTAATATTTGGTGGATGTTGTCATGTAGCCATCAAAAAATATTATACCATATTTATTGGTATGAGATAGGGTTTTAAAGGTGATTGTACAAGGTTTTCATCTATGTGTCAAGTGCAAGTGGTAGCAAAGGCTACTTTTTTGGACCTACGAGCCCTAACGACCAACTTTTTTGTTTTTTCTACTCAATATAGATGTCAGGTATGTTGCATGGGACCCATGATAGGTTATGAATTCATCATTAAAAAAATATCCATGCTATGGACTTGATTGACAATTGCTTCCAATTTGCTACCCCAAAAAAACCAAAAATCACACCTTTTCTCAATGTCTAAAGCATGGATTAAAGAGACTGAGAAATAAGTTTCAAGTTGCAGAACAAATAAGAGAAACCTCCTTAGGAAAAGAAATAATGTTTCAAAAATAAATCAAACCCAAAGCTAAGGAACACCCCCAAAATTGATCCACTATGGAAACCCCTATCAAGGGTAAGGATTTCGATGATTTGGGCCCAAAAATGAATTGTAGGGATGCTCTTCATGGTAGAAAATCCTAGCCTAATGCTAACATTAATATTAAGGCTTCTCATAGTCCTCTAATAATGTCTAAGTTTAATCTCAAAAAAATTGAGTCAGTATATCTAAGATCATTTGATGGAACCTCAATAGTTAAGATAAAAATGGGCAACATTCAAGATGACATAGAATATCTAGAGAGAAGGGGACTGATTTTTCATTTCTTGGGTTTCTGTCCAAGTCTATGTACTTTCAAATTATGGGCTACAATACACTAGAAAATAAAAGGTGAGATACAAATCTATGTTTATCCTTATGGTTATTTTCTTGTTATTTTTGCTAATGATGAAGATAGAGAGAAACTATTTCAAGGGGGTTCCTATTTCTTTGTAATGATAAGGATTTTCATGAAGCTTTGGCACACTAAATTTAAAATCAAAGAAGTTGAATTCTAGAATCCGATTGTATTTTCTACAATAAAAAAATCCCTTGCAAATTTCATGGTGATTTCTAACTATACACATACATTTGAATACATTATTTATGCTTAGATTTGTGTCTTAATTGATTTTGACAGACCCCTTGTAGAAAATATCTCATTACAATTTAGGGAGGACACTTGGGAGTAGGTGGTGGACTATGAGGACATTCCTTTTCATTGTAGAATTTTCCATGAATATTGTCATTTAGCTAGTGTCTATCCAAATAATATTATAGATCAAAGGTAAGAGAACACAAAATCAGTAGGTTTCCAAATGCCTAAGAAGAACACTAAAAAAACTAGTTTTGAAGGATCAAGCGATGTTGTAAACAAATATGTTTGGAATTATTTCCACAAATGATCTCCTAGTTGAGGAAGAGGACATAATGGAGATAAAAATATTAGAAACATAATTTAAAGATGCAGGGAAGGACATAGAGATAAACCAACAAATCAAAGATTTGCAATAGAAAAATAAGGGGGGAAATATAAACAAGAAGAACAATCTTTTAACTGTTGAAACTTCAAATAATTCAAATCCCAAGATAGACTTTGTTGAACCTTTCAATAAATTTTTGGTTTCATATAAGAATGCTTTAGGGTTAGAAGCTATCCCATATTCAATTGAGGTAAGACAAGAAATAAATAAAAAATAAATGAAGATGGACACTAACCAAAAGGTAGGGCACCAGAATAATCAATTTCATATGGTAAAAGAACGTGAAAAGCTTGTATAGGAATGTAATTGTAATGCCCTTATGTACATATTTGGCCCTATTATTAATGAATATAATAAATTGGAATATTAGAGGACTCAAAGGGATTCTTTCAAAATAAAATAAAATTAGACGAATGATTCATACAAACCAACCACATCTTGTTTCCTTTAGGATATGAAGATGTTAATAGAGGAATGGAGTCAATTGCAAGTAAAATTTGGCCAACTAGAAAAGTGTCTTTCATCATATCCCATGGGTATTTTGGTGGTATTGGTTACCTCTGGGATCTTAAAGAGATTATTATTCACCATATGGTTGGTAAATAGGGTCTTTTATATATGGTTACACAAAGTAGACAATCTAACCAAATTCTACTCTACTTGATTTATGTTTCGACTACTTTGGAGGAAAAACAAAGACAATGGAATGATATAACTTATATTATATCACATTTCTCTAAATATTGGGTCTTTATCAAAGGAGACTTCAATACCACCCTCTATCTAGATGAGAATATGGGAGAAATAGGAATTTGGATAAGAGCATGGACCTCATGAGTGAACATATTGCAAAGCTTCACCTTGTGGACATCCAAAAAAATAATGGCCTCATGACTTGATCTAGAATAAGGCAAAGCATAGCTAAAATTATGGATATATTGGATAGTTTATTTTTCTCTAACAATTTATTAATCCATGGACAAATTCCTAAGGTAAAAAATATTAACAATGTTGGTTTAGATCGGTTTCCAATCATGGTTGAAATGTGAAAATGTCAATTGTTTGTTGTTTCAATTTTACCTAATGTGGCTCAAAAATATTTCCTTCAGACCCTAAGTGTACCAATGGTGGTAGGAAGATAAACCAAGGTATGTGACTAAGATATTTTATTTTTGTAGACACCCAAAAGTCACACATGCTAATCCCTACATACTTAAAAATATACATAGACACTTGTAGGCTTGCACAGGCCATTGTAGGCTACCGTAGTCATATGTAGGCTACCTTAGTTACTCATAGACTCCAAACCTACAAAAACTAGGTAAAACACACCTAAAACACCTTCTACCCATTAGGAGGCCATCTACTAGATCCCTAAGGCTACTTAAACCCTTTCCTACACCTAATTAGATCCCCATGGGACCATTCCCTACTGAAAATCCTAATTAGGCTAATCAAGATTCTAATTTACAAGTGACTTTCACTAAACATGCACTTTATCATTAATACAATTTTAATTAGGGTTAATGGTCTAATTATCATAAGCACATCCTCACACATGTGTGAACTATGAATTAGTTAAGATATTTCTATAAACCCTAACTAAACCCCAAGATAACCTAGGACTTAGCTAAACTTGGCTAGCCCTAACCCTTCCTCACACATGTGTGAGGATGATATATTATATTAGGGCATGTGGGCTTCACACCTCCCCAAAACCCTAACCTAACCTTAGTAGGGACTGAATATAAGGTTTGGTTCATCTAACCATCCCTACTAACCTTAGAATTTCATATAAATAGAGGGTTCCCCCCTGATTTTAGTTCTCTCCCCTTCTTTTCAACTTACCAAAAATTTGTAGAAATGGTACCAGAATAATATCTAATGATTTTGCATCATGCAAATAGCTAAACATCACTTATGGAGCCCATAAAGATAGAGGATATCCAACAAAGACCACTTAGAGGCCAATTTTCCCCCATACTATGAATCTTGGATCAGATTCATAGGCCACTCTACGAATTGACCATACAACAGGTTCATATCAACAAATTTAGTAGGTATCCTTTATTTACAATTTCTATAATATTTCCTTCAATTTATAGCAAATTTAATTATGTTTTTCTTTATATTTGAGTCAATTTGTCTTCATAATAATGGGTATTGACCAAGGTAGAACCCCAAAAGAACTAATGATCTTCTGTAGGCTCCAAACAGGTGCAAAAGAACACATACCAACAAACTACCGGTGACCCAAACACATAGAAGCCCACCTTCACTGAGGAGTTCTGAAAGATATCATCAAGATGTTGCATGTTCATGAAGAAAATAGGGAGATCCATTTTGTAACCTAAAAGCATTCTTTCATGAATAAAAATCAACATTCTAAGCAATTTATGTTTTGTATATGTTGTTTGATCAAATGACGTCTTTTGGCAGCCTCATTCTGGCATGCTCGACGGGACCCCACAAAAGTTGTGTTAGACTAGTTTTATTACAAAATATAATGTAATTTCTAGTTTTTTGTTGTTTTTGTAGGTACCCTAAGAGTAGAACAGAATCCCAAAAACCTTGACAAACATATCAGGTTAGAAGAATAGGAGTTTCAGGCTCCTACACTCAATTTTCCCCTTGACCTGAGAATCAGGATCCAATTTGGAGGTCACCTTGTGAATCCTAGCAGACTATCTCAGAAAACCCCAAAACATCAAGGTAGCACAGTAGAGACATCAATAAGCTCATACAACACTTCAACAACTAGGTATTCTTCTCAAAATTTCATGTTTTGTTGTTTCTTTGCAAAATTAGTTCACTAGAAAATACATTACCTTATATGGTGATATCTCCTTTCAAAAAAATTAGGTTAGGGTTTCAGGTTACTCTAAAATTAGTTAGAGTGATTCTTCCCCAAATTCCTTCTACAAATGCACTTAGAATAATATGTTTGTAATCACTTTCATTTCCATATCAAATTCCTTTTCAAGTCCCCTTTTCAAATGATTTATATTAGGATATTTTTTTTTATTATATTTCCATTCTTTTTCAAATTCATTTCAATTTATTTTCCAAATTTACATTTAGGATTATATTTTCTTATTTCTTTCATTTAATTTTCAAATCCTTTTCAAAAGTCATTTCAATTTATTTTCGTAATTTACATTTAGGATTAGATTTCCTTGTTTCTTTCATGTCAATTTCAAATCCCTTTCAAAATTCATTTCAATTTCATTTTCAAATTTACATTTAGGATTAGATTTTCTTGTTTCTTTCATGTCATTTTCCAATCTCTTTCAAAAAATAATTTCAATTTCTTTTCCAAACTTGCATTTAGGGTTAGATTATCAGATCCATTTTAAAAGTATTTTCAATTTTCTTTCCAAACTTGCATTTAGGTTAATCATTTCAATTATTTTTTGTACCATTTACACTAGGATTTACATCTCTTTTTTGTCCAAATCAAATTTCCATTCCTTTCATGCCTTTAGATTAGGTTTTTATTTCCTTTTCACATATTTAAGCATTTCATGAAGAACACGGGCTTATACTGAGAGGGGGGGTGAATAGTATAAGATCAACTTTTACTTTTCTTTCCCAAAAATATTATCCAATATTATCAATGACAATATCAATGGCAGTAATCAAAGCAATACACAAATTATCACACACAAGAGAGACACAAATTTAACGTGGTTCACCAAATGTGGGCTACTCCACAGAGAAAATATTTCTACTAAATTTTATCAACAAATTTCTTTGGAATCAATTCCCTATTACAATTTTTATGGACCTCAATCCAAAGGAGACACCAATCTCCTATGCTTTAATTTGTGGATATCTCTCAACAAGAGAACTCTTTCCCCTTGTTCTAGTTCATGGATATCTCTCCATAGGAGAACTCTTTCCCATTGCTCTAGATAGTGGAACTCTCTCCACAGGAGATCTCTTTCCCCTTGCTCTAGTTCATGGATCTATTGCCATAGGAGAACTCTTTCTGCTTACTCTAGTTCATGGAACTTGAACCAGGAGAACTCCATATCCTCAACTGGTTTGTGGATCTCTCTCCATAGAAGAACTCTATCTTCCTAGCTAGTTCATGGATCTCACTCCATAAGATAACTCTATCTCCTCTACTCTGGCTGGTGATCTTCTAGAAGACTTCTACCCCCTCTACTCTAGCTTGTGGATATCTCTCCAAAGAAGACCTCTATCCTCACTGCACTGGCTGATGGATATCTATCCACTAAAGACTGCTTTCCTCTCTTCTCTATCACCTCCAAATCCTGGTCTCAAATCTATCTCAATTCTACACCAAAATCTATCCTATTTCTATCACAAGCCTTAACACAAAGCTTGAAAAAATTTGCTCTTAATTTTATCTCAAATTTTCCCTCAAGACTTAAGACATATCTTGAACAAATTTAATTTTAATTATGTCTCAAATATGCCCTCAAGCCTTAATAAGAAGCTTGAAGAAATCATCAATAAAACCTACTATCGACTCTACTCAACTCTATCCTCAAGCCTTCTCAAAGACTTAATCAAATCTACCTTTAAGTATTCTCAAAATACTTGCTCAAATCTGCCCTCAAGATTTCTCAAAGACTTGCTCAAATATATCCTCAAGCATTCTCAAATGCTTGCTCAAATATATCCTCAAGCCTTCTAAAAGACTTTCTCAATCTATCCTCAAGCCTTATCAAATAATTTCTCAAATATGCCTTAATGCTACTCATTTAACCTACTCAAATATTTCTAAACTTTGCACACAAACCAAGCTTATATCTTTTTTAGAAAATCTTTCTTCAAACAGATATATTCTACTCAGAATTTGTTTGACCTCTGGAACATATAGAGAATGATATGCTCTATCAAAAACTCAATATGTTTCACACTTCCAAATATTGTACTCAATCAATCAATCTCTTTATCTTGCTAAATCCCTTTCAATTCAAAACAACACAATGCATAACAAAATTGGTTTATTCTTCTTGCAAATATTCTTTCAAATATCAATCACACCAATGCATAATATCCCTCATAAAATTGATCTCAAACAATTGCTCTCAAATCAATGTTTAAAATATTTCACAAAGATGCATTAACTTGTCTTCAACCCTAGAGCAAGTAGTCTACAATCTCTAGATGAAATGTCTCAAACCCTTTCAACAATTTAAATCACATATTGTTCTCAAAATTTATCCCAAAAGTTTTCAAAACATTCAACAATGAAGTACGAGAACCTCACTCAATTATTTCTAACAATGCTTATCAAACAATCCTTTTCACTCCACCTTATGTTCCAAAACATTCATTCCAACAAATACTTTAAACAAAGGATGATGTGCCCATACCCCTTAATTTCTCTTGTGGAGATATGTCTTCAAAATATGTCTCACAAAAAATTGATCTTTCTAGTGCCACTTCAAGAGTTAGTTATCAAAATACTCTCTCAATACATCCATATGAATTTTCTTCTCAAAAGATATTTCACCATACATAAAATATCAAATCACTTTTACACTTTATTTATCCTATTCTTTCATGTAAAATAATGCTCAACAAAACAACTTGAAATTACACACATGAATTTCACTTATACACCTTATACCTCCTTATGAAACCAAAATAATGCACTTCAAATTTCAATAAGACCAAAGAAATTTCCACTTTATCTCATGCATTAACCAAGTATTAATAATCTGAATTTTCACATTTCATACTCCCTAACCATACCATACCACAATGATAAAATTTATTAATTATTATAGCTCCTTAACCAAACATAACTTTGCATACCTTTATAAAATAATTATTCTGCCCTCAAGCGTTGTCACCGCTGCTTGAACCTGTGGCCTTGCTAGCCTCTGTGCCCTAGAACAAGGGCAAACTATTGGATATTTTGAGTGGATAAGTTGTCATTGATGTCAAAAGTAAGTGGTCATTGATATCAAGCTTTCAGCACCAATCACTGGTAGTTTCGATGTGCAAAATCAGTTTCAGATTCTCTAGTTTCAGTTGATGAAGACCCGATTCCAGGAAGTTAGATATGGCCCAAAGTGCAAAATAAGAAGCCCAAGTGAATAATATTATAATATTTTTATAATATTATAAAGGGAAGTTTTAAATTAATTATAAATCAATTAATATAATTTTTATTATAAATTAATTAATAATTTAATTTACTTAAGTTATTTAAATTAATTATTAATTAATTTTAAAAATTGTTATAAAGTTAATTTATAACTAACCCTAAGGTGGGTTATTAAATTAAATTTGAAATTCAAATTCAAATTATTAAGTGCTGACGTGGGGAGAAAATACCCATGTGTATAAAAAGGAGATTACCCACCTTACCCAAAACCACCATGCCTTCGAATCTTGATTAATGCGAGCTAGTGCGAATCATGCTGAAAAGAGGAGTACTTCTTGATTTTCATGGGAAGTCAAAAGTGCACAGAGGTATAAGAGGAAGGAATTCCTCCTTCCTTCACGTGGGCACCAATAGCCCATGTGGTGGGCTCCCAAGAACTAACATGCTTAGGCTTGGGAAGACGGAAGATCGAATCACGCCAAAATCCCTTTTGGGGGAAGTCAAAGGTATGCTTTAGAGTTGAGCATTGAAAATTTTGGGGATATTAGTTGGGCATTTAAAAATTATTTTTTTGCATATTGATTTTGTTTGTAAGGTTGTAAGGGGAGTTATAAGGCTTATGCAAAATTAAAATTTTGGTGTTATTTACTTTAGTGTTTGGAAAGGATAGTAAGGTGTTTTAGGAAGTTGTGTGGTGTTGGATATTATTTTAAGTTGGAGTTTATAAGGTGTATCCAAGAAATTATTTTTCATGTATGATTTTATGGATGTTAATTTTAAAAAGAGATCAATAAGGCATAATTGAGTTTTGATTATTCTTGTGTCTAAGGAATATTTTGAGAAAGTGTTGGAGTGATATTTTGTTATCTAACCATTAAAATTGGAGAGAAAAAAATTGTGATTGAGACAGGTTTTCTAAAGGCACCTTTACATCAAAAAAAGGTATGGGCACATATTCCTAGTGTGTGATTGTTGAATGTTGTGAATACAAAGTTGGAGTGAAAATAATTGTTTGGTAATCATTGTTGAGTGTGTGTTGAATTAATGCTTCAAGCTTTTCTAGAATAAAGAGTTGTTGATGAAACCTTGATTTATAAGCATTGTTTTTGAAGTGATTAGTTGAGTTAATTTGAACTAGATGTTGTGGAAAGATCATTAGTATCATTGTTATGTGAAATTGTCAAAGATCATGAGTATCATTGTTATGTGAGATTAGCATTATTGTTGAAGCAATTGATTGAGTGAGGAACTTGAACTAGGGTTTCCAAATATCATGAGTATCATTGTTATGTGAGATTGATTGATAAGAATTGTTGTAAACATTTGAGTGAGTGTTTATATGCTTGTACTAGGGTTTGTGAGCAAGGATTAGTTCATTGAGTGATTGGTTGAGTAAAGTTGATTAAGCCTAGTCAAGTGGATGTGTTGATGTGATAGTTCAAGTTCTATGAAAAAAATTGTTCTATATTTTGAATTGATTTGAGAAAGAGGTTAAGTGTGGATGAATGTGAAACATATTGAGTCTCTAATAATTATATATATGTTTCTCTGATAAAATAGAGATTGAAAGTGATTGAGATTTTGTGAGTGTGAAACATATTGAGTCTCTAATAATTATCTGTGTTTCTAAAAGAGTGATTGGAAGTGATTGAGCATTGAGGTGAATGTGAAGCATATTGAGTCTCTAAAAATTCTCTATATGTTTCTAAAAGAGCGATTAAAAGTGATTGAGCATTGTGATGAATGTAAAGCATATTGAGTCTCTAACAATTCTATTTATATTTCTATGATATTGGATAAATTCTAGTAAGGACTTATTGAGAAAATTTGGATAAGTTCTAGTGAGGACTTATTGAGCAGAATTGGATAAGTTCTAGTGAGGACTTATTGAGCAGAATTGGACAAGTTCTAGAGAGGACTTGTTGAGAAGAATTGGATAAGTTCTAGTGAGGACTTATTGAGCAAATTTGGACAAGTTCTAGAGAGGACTTGTGGATAGATTAGTGTGAGCTTTTGTGGAAGCTTACAAGGTAGATTTGAGATAAGTATTTGAGAAGACTTGTGAGCATAGTTGATTGATTGATTTTTTCAAACCTTGAGTTAAGGTTTGGGGCATATCTAATAGAGTTGATTTGAGATTAAGTCAAGCTTTGTATTAAGGCTTGAGGATAGATATTGAGGATAAATTTTTGCTAGACCGAAGGGTTGTGTTTAGTGCAGATCAAAGGATAGAGATTGAGGACAGATTTGTGCTAGACTGAAGGACTATGTTTAGTACATATTTGAGGACAAATTTTGATGCATAGTTGAGGATATATTTGTGCTAGATCAGAGGATAAAGATTGATAATATTTCTACTACACTGAAGGAATATGTTTAGTATATATTTGAGATAGATATTTGAAGGTGATAGAGTATAGAGGATGACAGTTTCCAGTGGATAGATATCCATTAGCCAGGGTAGTGAGGATAGGTGTCTTCAGTGGATAGATATCCATTAGCCAGAGCAATGGGAGCAGCAGTTCTTCTAAAATATCTTCAGTCATAGCTAAGGAGAAATGAGTTCTCTTGTGGATAGATATCCATGAACTTGATTAGGGGATTGGTGTCTCCTTTGGACAAAGGTCCATAAACATTGTAATAGGGAAAGGATTCCCAAGAGATTAATTGAGAAAATTTTAGTGAAATATTTTCTCCATGGAGTAGCCCACATTGGGTGAACCACGTTAAATTGATGTCTCTATTGTGTGTGGTTATTTGTGCATTGCTTTAATTACTATTGTTGATATTGCTATCTATACATTGCATAATATTTATTGGGAAATAAAAGTAAAAAGTGGTCTTATACTATTCACCCGCCCTCTCAGTATAAGCTTGTGTTCTTCACACACACCACATGGGCTAGCCATCCACACAAAGTAAAAGAGCACACACTCTCTTTTATCCTCTACCACCGATGCAAAACTCAAAACACAAGAAAAACCTTATCACCTGCCTTTGTCGTGTCTTGAACCTGAGATTTATCGGCTACCATGACTTAGTGCCATGCCATCTGGGATACCTACTAAGATGGGATACAATTTTGAAGCCTTTGCTCCTTGTCCTTTCCTCTTCATCAACTTCCAAAAATTTATGTCGTCTTCCTCTCTATCGTGAGTTGAATGACGGTCGAATGGGCAAACAGATTTCAACAAATGAATACACCTTATTAACCATTTTGGCATTGCAATAGTTATATGCAATGGTTGTATTTATCTTTGACATTGATGCTCAAATTTTTTGAACCTTTGGTGCCAAATAAATTATTATATTTAATTATAATAATTTAAATCCAAGGAATTTAAAAATTATAATTTCATTTTGTTAGGTTAAACTTTTGCCACCATAGTTAGTCAATTTAATATTTTCTTTTTGCAGAATTACCATCAAGGTAAATCAAATCTAACTTTTTGTTTTTACTTTTTCAAATGCCACCATGATAAATCAAATTGACTTTTATTTTTATTTTTCAAATACCACCATGGTAAATCAACTTGACCCTTTTATTTTTCAATACCACCATGGAGAAGGCTTTTCTCTCTACTTGCTACCTTATGCCTCATGTGCCCTTTGAAGATATTCTCACAAATATTTCCATCAACCTTAGGACTTTAAACCTTTTGAAATCAATGACAACACAACATGCTCAAATTTACAAAAATCTCCCCCTTTGTCATTGATGGTAACCCTTTTCTAAATTCCTTTTCCTAAACCATTTGGTTCCAAATCTGCTTCCCCTAACTGAATGCTCTCCCCCTTACTAAAATATCTCCCCATTTGTCATCAATGGCAAAGGGACTCCTTTGGGGATAAATATAATAATATTAGCTCAACCCCCTCCCCACCTCCTCTCCTTGAGGTGATTAATTTTGGGGTGGGAGTAAAACTACTCCCAACATACAATGCTCTTTTTCTTTGTCAACTTTCTTCCTCAACATACCCCTTTGATACTTTTGAGTTTCCCTGTTCTTGCTTTTCTTTGAAACCTCTGGAAACTTTGTTTAGCACCACTTGGCCTTATGACCTATATTATTACACTTGTAACACTTAATTTTGTTGTTCTTAAAAGGTGTAAATATCTTTAAGTTCCTCCTGGTGAAGCCATACTCATTTCTATCATGAACCCTGTAGTGGATTGCTTTGTGATAAAATCAATTATAAGATTAGCAATACCCTTGAAAAATATGTCCATCTTCGAAGTGCCTCTTAGTAAAACCAAATTCCTTCTTTTCATGGACCCTACAATGCATAGCCTTGTGATGAAACTGATTACATGAAAAACATCATCCTTTGAAGAAATCTTGTCTTGAGCCCACTGGTCTTTTTGTCCTTTCTTCTTTGTGATGATATTTGTTCATTATTTGTGCATTATTTCCTTTCTTAGTGAAGCTTCTATTCTTAAAATTATCCTCATAAGTCTCAATTTCTCCTTCACTCTCTTCCTCTAAAACTTCTTCCTCTTTTGAGCTTGAGCTTGATCCTTCTTCTTGTTTCCCTTGTCCTTCTTCAAAACCAAGTCCTGTTTTGATAAATGAAGATATTTGTGCATTGATATTCTTATCCAAAGTTTTTGAAATTTTTCGAAACCTGTGTAGCTTGTCCTTATAATATTTCACTTTCTTCCTTAATGAAACTACCCCATGTTCTTATCTTTCACATTTTAATTCTTTTATCTCTAACTTCTCAGCCATGACCTCTTTAAATCTCCTTGCCTTAGCTTTTGAGTTTTTCAGGTTTAGTATAAGCTTTCCTTTTTCTTCCTAATATTCTTGAACTTGAGCCTTTAGTCTTGAATTCTACTTTCTAACATTTTTCAATTCTTTGAGAGCAATGATAAGTTCTGCTTCTAGATATGCTATGCATTCCTCTTCTTCTAGTTCTTCAAGAGTATCTTCATATTCTTCTTCACTACTACTAAACCCATTCTTTGTACAGTGATATTCAAGGTGACCAAAGTTACCGTAAATAAAGCATTTAAGTATTATTGGCTCTTTTTTAGCTTCTTTTCCAAAATCTTCTTTAACTTGATCTTTAATAGGAGTGTCCTATTATTTTTCTACTGTCAAAATAAAATTTCTTCTTCTTCACTATCTGAGGGTCTTTCATCATTGTCACTTGAAGCCTTGCTTCCCTTATAAACATAGAAACTCTTCTTGTACTTTTGAAAGAACTTCTTTTCATGCTTGTTTTGACCATACCTATTTTTCTTTTCATACCTATATTTTCCTCATTCCTTTTTATTATGATCTTGTTTCTCTTCACTACTATTGCTTCCAGCTTCTGGATAATTAAATGCATAGTGATCAAAATTTCTACAATTGAAACACTTCACTATTTTCATACATGTGTGCTTTCTTGATTCTTTGTTTCTTCTACCATAGTTAGCTTCTTCATAACTTGAATCATCACTTGTACTTAGTCTTATTTTATGCTTTGAAAGCTACCTATTTCTTGGAGTTAGGATTCTTTACTATTCTCATCTCATAAGCTATGAGAATTCCATGTAACTCATACATAGTAAACTGATCAATATCTTTCATCTCTTCTATAGATGGAACTTTTCCATAATATCTTGTAGGAAGTGACCTTAATTTTTTTTGAGCAACATTAGAGTCTTCAAATTCAAATCGAAGTCCACACATGGTATTAATAATATCATCCACACAAAGTAAGGATGTAGCAATGTCTTCTTATTCATCCATTTTTAAATCTTCAAAATTTTTCTTATGATTTTGTAGCTTTGTCATATTGACATTTTTAATTCCCTCATAGGTTTGCTTCAATTTATCCCATATATATTTTTCTGATTTACAATGCATAACTTTCAAAAAATTTGCTTCACGTAATCCACTCAAGATTTCATTCATAGATTTGGCATTGATGAGCACAAAAAATGCTCATTTTATATACATTTTTAAGGGGAATAATTACTATTTTAATTAGCATATAAGATGTATTTTTATTTAAATTATGCATATAATTGATAGAAAATATAGTATTATGCTTGACGGGTGTTTTTAGTGGAAACTATGTATAAATGCAGGTTTTGCTACTAATCTGGTGTTTTCTAGTCTACATCCCACTTGGACCTGACATGCTTCTACTTTAATGAGTCTAAGGCATATTGGGAAGGCACCTTACTCTTCAGGCATGCACCTTACTCAAGCAGGTACCTTACTCAAGTAGGCACCTTACTCTCAAGCAGGCACCTTACTCAAGCAGGCACCTTACTCAAGAAGATGCCTTACTGGTGCCTTACTCCCATACATTGGAGGCACCTTACTGGTGCCTTAATCACATACATTAGAGGCACCTTACTGGAACCTTACTGGTGCCTTACTCCCATACATTGAAGGTGCCTTACTGGCACCTTACTCCCTTACATTAGACGTGCCTTACTCCCATACATTGGAGGCACCTTACTCCCATACATTAGATGTACCATACTGTCACCTTACTCCCATACATTGGAGGTGCCTTATTGCCATACATTGGAGGTGCCTTATTGCCATACATTGGAGGTGTATTACTCTAATCCAGTCAATCGGTAGGTGCCTTACTCCCACACATTGGAGGTGCCTTATTGCCATACATTGGAGGTGCCTTACTATGACCCAACCAATAGGTAGGTGCCTTGATGAGGAAGTAGGTGCCTTACTACCAAACATTGGAGATGCTTAATATGACCAAGCCAAATTTAACCGGTTGATCAAGGGACTAAGGAGGTTATTGCACATGAAGACAAAGGATAATTATTTTAATCATATAGTGTTATTAAAATAGAATAAATTATCTTTATTATTTTTTGATTGGGTGGTTGAATTTGTAAGGTGAGAATTATTTTCTAATGCTCATGGATAAATCATAACAATGATTTTCCAATGATCAATATGGGTAACCAAACAAAGTGATGAACCAAGAAAATAATCCATTTCTCATTAGCAACTAAGATGGAAAACCACACAAACGGATTTATTACTACCAACCTGGTTATAATATTAGACGTATTATTTTCTGATAAAATAGAACACGCTTGATTTATCCTACGAGGGGGTAAAATTAGTGTGTGACTGTTATTATTATTGCATGACTATTATAATTGACTGGCTGTAATGTTTACTATATATCCACTATAACTACAAGTTTGAAATAGGCTTACCTAAAATTGTAACAGAGGAAGGTTGTGCATTGTATAAATGCACAGTTCTTCCCTAAAAGAGGGGATGGTTAATTTACACAAAAACTATTTCATTTCATTCTCTGTATAATTTATTAAGAGTTAAAATACTCTTATTTGAGCAAGCTCTATGTAGCTAGATGGGCGGACTATATGTGGGAGCTTGGGCCCACTCCCTTCAGTAGTCCTCCCCTATTTTATTTTGGTTCTATTATTTTCTTTCAGTAGAGTTTATTTCCTACTTTTAATTTAGCTATGTTTTATTTTCCTGTATTTTAATTTCCTACACTTTTATTTTTAGCACTTTAATTTTAGTTTGTAATTTATTTATTTAATTTTCTGCACTTAGTTTTATTTGGTTTGGCTAAAATAAAAATGCACAAACATCCCCCACCAAACTAAATAAGGTACAAAAGGATTCATTCCCCCACACTGTAGGCATATACTATGCATGACACTCATAATTTTATGGACTTACTGGATTGATAATTTATGGTAAAAGAAATGGTTGTTTTCTAAACATTATTTTTGCTCACCATTTTGGTGTCGTTGTCGGGGAGTGTTAAAACTGTAGTGTTATGATTTACAGGTTAGATAAAAATACCATTTAAAATTACCTTTAGATATCCTACTTGAGAAGTGTGAGTCCACCAAGGACCTTTTTACATGGCCAAAAATAGTTTCCAGTACAGTCAGAGCCAAATCCCATAGGCATCAGTTTCAATTTACTAGCTTCTTAGGCAAATAAGAGAACGAACCTAATGTACCATATTAAGTGTAGAAGTAGAATAAATTGTATTTTTGGAAAATTATAAAATCATGCAATGAAGGATTTCCATCATATTATGAATGGTTTTAAGAGATCATAGAAATAACACAACCCAAGTCTGATATAGTTGTAAATATTTAGGGATGTGTTTTTTAGAAACCATTGTGGAATCATGCCTCTAGAAGCTTAGTTTTAATGATTAAAAATTTACAAGCTTGACGCTTTGCAACATATTGGTAAATCCTTTTAATGATAATATCACGAGAAGGAAAAATGATA
This sequence comes from Wollemia nobilis, assembly GCA_028583015.1. Lineage (NCBI taxonomy): Eukaryota > Viridiplantae > Streptophyta > Pinopsida > Araucariales > Araucariaceae > Wollemia > Wollemia nobilis. The sequence continues at coordinate 9,522,687 of JAQPPZ010004842.1, forward strand.
AAGCAAAATTTAAAGAACATCTTGTTATGGAGTATGCTCTTCACTTGTGCTTAAGGCGACCTAGTAAATCGAAAACTAGCATGTGTTTTTAAAAAAATATTGTTATGCCATGTTTACTACAAATTGTTAGTTGTAGATAGTCATTTTCCAGCCTGCACATTTTCCAATAAGTTGAAAGAAAAAATTGAGGCCATGGGGTAAAATGCTCTTCTCATGCTATGACATATCAAACTAGTTGGTAACAAAACAAATGATTTTTAGAGACTAGTTCAGATGTAGGCATGGGGGAGACCCCACCTTCATCATTGCCACCAACAACACAAAGAATGTTATTTACAATGTTCATTTAAAATAATAATAATAATAATAATTAAAAAAAAATAGTTAGAATTTTATTTTAATGCCTTTAGTATAGATTTTTCTTTTATGTTTTGTAGGATGACATGAAGTGTGATGTAGACAAATAAGGAGTTGTATGTGAATATTTAATGAATTGATATTCATACGTGGAGTCTGTAATAGCACTATATGAACCATCTTGTGCACCTCAATTGTGTAGCATCCATTCCAAATAGGTGAAAGCAAGCGAAGTGTTTCATTGGAAACATAAGCATCCAAAGGTATGCTAATTGACCCTAATCAAGTGAAAAACTTCCAACCCAAGGTGGTTGTGGAATTTGGGGGAAAATTTTGCTACAAGGTGGATGACAATTACAACCTGAATGATAAACAAAGTCAGAAATGCTACACTAAGAGCGGAATAAAATGCCAAGGCAATGTTCGAGAAATAGTCGATGGGATCCATTTACAATACCTCATATTTATGATATTGGATTAGACATCAACATGGGGGAGACCCCATACCATACCAATAGTTTTGATGAATGTTCACACATTTGTTAAAAAAAAAGGGAGGATACACAAATAATAATAATAATTTACGGGGGGCCTTACTCCCAGCGCCTTACTCCCATAGTAGGGTGCCTTAATCATGGTTCCTTACTCCCATAGTAAGACACTTTACTCCTAAAATAAAAAAAAAATAAAATCATGTGAAATCCTCCCAATGGTTTGTAGTTATTTAAAAAAAAAACCGCATGGAACATGTCCTGCTTAGCATAAAATTTCTTTTTATTTTTTATTTGAAAGAAATAATGAATCGCATGCAAGCGACAAGTATCATGAGAGCTAGGTCCTAATAGACACGGATGTCATGATTCATGTTTTCCTACTTTTGTGTGTTTTTTTCTTTGCAAGAAATCATGAACCGCATGCAAGTTGCAGTCATCCTGAGAGCCAGGGCTTAACAGGAATGGATGTCATGATTTATGTTTTCCTTGATTTTATGTGTTTAGTCACAATATAAAACCATGATAATGATCTATAGGTATAGCTAGATTAAACTAGGCCTAACAGATGTGACATCTCATGCCCTGCAATTAGGAGTGCAACGAATTGGAAAAAGACACTTACTTTCCACCAAGAAGAAAGTGCCTACAATCAGCCCAATATAGCTATGCCTATTTACACTTGGAGGAAGGCACCACTAAGAAGTGTCACTCTTCCACCAAGAAGAGTGGTGCCCATATATTTAAAAAAAATTATGGAGAATTTGATGGCTGGGTGCTAAAAATAAGTTGCAATCCTTCCTTGAGAAGAGAGTTGTAGATCCACTTTATACCCAGTAGTGCTTAAACTTCTTCTCCTTAGATTGGGGGTACATGTTGTTTAGTGTGGGACTTGATGTTCAGAGGGATGTAGACCTATTGCATAGGGGGACCTATTACTGGTGATGAGGGTGTCACCAATTAAAGTGGAGGAGAGTATGGGTGAATCCAAATCTCTTGTAAATAAAAATATTTTGCTGAAAAGGCTCCTAGTTAAAATGGAAATAAGAAATAGAGCTTTATTTTTTGCTACTTGTTGGAAGAGAGTATCCTCTTTCCCTAGGACCATTTTGGTACATAAGGGAAATGATAAATCTCCCACCAGTCGCTAAATAAAGTAGGGGAGAAGCCTAGAAATAATCAGATATCAAAAATCTACAAGAAGGCCACATGGTGCCTGAGCACAATAAATCATATGAATGGAGCTCGTATTGGCCAGGAACAACAACACATAAATCTCAATGACACATCTAATGAAAATTTCTCACCTGAACACCCGAAATATGCCACGAATGATGATGGATAAAATTATTTTTACCTCACTCTAGGAATTAAAATAGAGGATCACAATGTTGTTCCAATTATACATGCGAAGGAAATAATTTAGAGTGGAAGATCATTTTATTTGGGCACAAGCATGTTAGGATAGTATAAAGTTTAATAAATTAAAAAAAGGTGACATGTTCAGGAGCACACGGTGAGAAAATAATGATGCACAAAGGTTAATCCCTACAAATGCATTCGGAGAGAGATACGTCAAAGAAGGATTAAAATATTTTTATGTGTTGTTGATGATGAGCTAGGTATTTCAAAGTTTGGATTTGTTGGCTATTGGTTGTCATCAATCCTCTAATGGTGGTATATGGGATGAAAAAATTCTTACACAACCTCCTCTTTTAAACAACAGTGCTAATATTATTGTTTTCTATGATAAAGTTTTATTTTTGTTATAATATGTGGGAAAATAAAATACAAAGAAGAGGCATAATTTAACTATGATGAGGAGAACACCAACTTTGCAAGGAGATAGTAAGGATCTGAAATCATGGAGAATTTTTTTGTCATAGTGGAAAGAGTCCATTACTTCTCACAAACAATTTTGTGGAGAGGACATTACCGAACACACCACATTCAACCAAATTGCTAGGATGTATCATTTATAGTCCTCTAGCTTGGCCACCTAATCTTAAAATCACCAGCTCATCTATTGCAGTTGACTCTATTCTTTGATGCAGATGATGAAAACAAAATGAGCCAATATTGGTTTTGGTCTTGGCAGAATAGATGATGATATAAAAAAATGATGCACCAACAACCTCATTTTATAGCACACCATGATTATAGGAGTATGAAGACATTTAATATCATCAACATCATACACATCAGGTTCTGCAAAATTCACCTAGGTATGTACTAGTTTTTTTTTTAATTATGTGCAGAGTTATTTTAAAAATCATTTCGATGTTAATACCAGTAGATGCCTCCATAATTTTTCAAAATATCCCATTAGAATTCAAGCACATGACATGCCTCAGATATGAAAAAAATTCATTACTCCGAAATAATTAAAAAAATTGTGGCATTTGCATGAATAAATTTGGTACTGCTATATTGTGACAATATCAGCCATCACATGTAGACGATGCTACTATGTACCACAAAGGAGGGTCAAACATATTTTAGATGTGGGTAAAAGTAGCAGTAGATGACCACACTCATTTGAAAATATGGTCTCACTAAATTTGATCACTGTGCAAAATAGGTTCATCCGGCCCTTTGATATGCTACATGAAGACTTGAATGGGAAATTACATGATAGCATTTATCATAATTAGTGTAGTGGTGATTTGGTCTTAGTATTCAAACAATGTGGTCATGATGGTCGATCGTGATATATTTTTGACTTCTTTTGGTGCATCCAGGCTTAATGAATAAAAACATAGATGTTGAAGGCCACTTTATATATATATATATATATATTATTTTGGGGGTTGTCACGAGGACGTGATGATATTTAGGCATGAGGGGATGATGAGCACCAGAAATGCTCATTTTATATACATTTTTAAGGGGCATCATTATTGGTTTAATTAGCATATGAGATGTATTTTTATTTAAATTATGCATATAATTGATAGAAAATCTAGTATTATGCTTTATGGATGTTTTTAGTAGAAACTATGTATAAATACAGGTTTTGCTATTAATCTGGTGTTTTCTAGTCTACTTGGCATGCATCTACTTTAATGAGTCTAAGGCATATTGGGAAGGCACCTTACTCTTCAGGCAGGTGCCTTACTCTTCAAGTAGGCGTCTTACTCAAGTAGGCACCTTACTCAAGCAAGTGCCTTACTCAAATAGGCACCTTACTCTCAAGCAGACACCTTACTCAAGAAGGCACCTTACTTAAGTAGGTGCCTTACTCAAGGAGGTGCCTTACTGGTGCCTTAATCCTATACATTAGAGGTGCCTTATTGGAACCTTACTCCCATACATTGGAGGTGCCTTACTGGTGCCTTACTCCCATACATTGGAGGTGCCTTACTGGTGCCTTACTCCCATACATTGGAGGTGCCTTACTGGCACCTTAATCCCATACATTAGAGGTGCCTTAATGAGGAAGTAAGCGCCTTACACCCATACATTGGAGGTGCCTTACTACCATACATTGGAGGCGCCTTGCTCTGACCCAGTCAATAGGTAGGCACCTTGATGAGGAAGTAGGTGCCTTACTGCCATACATTGGAGATGCTTAATATGACCAAGATAACTTTGACTAGTTGACCAAGGGGCTAAGGAGGTTGTTGCACATGAAGACAAAGGAGAAATATTTTAATCATGCAATATTATTAAAATAGAATAAAGTATATTTATTATTTTTTTATTGGGCGGTTAAATTTGTAAGGTGAGCATTATTTTCTCACGCTCACGGATAAATCAGAACAATTATTTTTGAGCGATCAATATGGGTAACCAAAAAAATAACCCATTTCTCATTAGCGACTAAGATGGACAACCATGCAAATGGATTTATTATTACCAGCCTGATTATAATATCAGACGTATTCTATTATGATAAAACAGAACACACATGATTTATCCTACGAGGGGGTAAAATTAGTACGTGACTGTTATTATTAGCACATGATTGTTATAATTGACTGGTTGTAATGTTTACTACATATTTACTATAATTGCAAGTCTGAAATAGGCTTGCCTAAAATTGTAATAGAGTAAGGTTGTGCATTGTATAAATGCACAGGTCTTCCTTAAAATAGGGGATGCTTAATTTACACAAAAACTATTTTATTTCATTCTCTGTATAATTTATTAGGAGTGCAAATACTATTATTTGAGAAATATTTATGTAGCTAGCTGGGAAGACTATCTATGGGATATTGGGCCCACTCCCTGTAGTAGTCCTCCCCTATTTTATTTTAGTTATGTTATTTACTTTCAGTAGATTTTATTTCCTACTTTCTTTTAATTTAGTTGTATGTTTTATTTTTCTGTATTTTAATTTCCTACACTTTTATTTTCAGCGCTTTAATTTTAGTTTGTAATTTATGTATTTAATTTTTTGCACTTACTTTTATTTGGTTTGGCCAAAATCAAAATGCACAAAAATCCCCACAAAACTAAATAATGTACAGAATGATTCATTCCCCCACACTACAGGCATATACTATGCGTGACACTCATAAGTTTACGGACTTACCGGATTGATAATTTATGGTAAAAGAAATGACTATTTTCTAAAAATAATTTCTACTCACCAGGAATTACTCACATGTAATAAATTGCCATATTTATATGTGGGAGGATTAGTCGTAGGTGTGAATCCATCCTCAACTTATTGCCATGTCTCATATCCTTATATCGTCATGTAAGTCTTTATTCTTATGCTCTAGAAAGCATAATTGCTCTCATCAAACAATGGTACCTTATTTGATGAAGATCCATTCTTAGATGCCATCTATGTTCTTGTAATATCTTCCTTCAAGATGTTAGACTCTTTCGAAGGAAATCTCTCTGATACCAATTGAAGAACACAGGATTATATTTAGAGGGGGGTGAATAGTATAAGACCCACTTTTAATTTTATTTACCAAACAATATTATCCAATATTATCAATGGTAGTACTCAAAGCAATGCACAAATAATCTCACAGAAGAGAGACATAAGTTTAATGTGGTTCATCCAATCTGGGCTAATCAATGGAGAAAATATTTCTACTAAATTTTCTCAACAAATCTCTTGGGAATATATTCTCTATTATAATATTTATGGACCTCTATCTGAAGGAGACACCAATCCCCTATGCTCTGATTTGTGGATATCTCTCCATAGGAGAACTCTTTCCCCTTGCTCTGGTTCATGGGTCTCTCTCCATAGGAGAAATCTCTCCCCTTGCTCTAGTTCATGGATCTCTCTCCATAAGAGAACTCTTTCCCCTTGCTCTAGTTCATTGATATCTCTCCATAGGAGAACACTTTCCCCTTTCTCTGGTTCATAGAACGTGATCCAGGAGAACTCTACCTCCTTAACTAGTTCATGGATATCTCTCCATAGAATAACTCTATCTTCCCAGTTGGTTCACAGATCTCACTCCATAGGAGAAATCTATCTCCTCTACTCTGGCTGGTGATATTCTAGAAGACTTCTATCCCCACTGCTCTAGATTTTATATCTCTCTCTATAGGAGACCACTATCTCCACTACACTATCTAATGGATCTCTATCCACTAGATACTATTTTCTTCTCTGCTATGTCACCTCCAAAGCCTGGTCTCAACTCTATATCAATTTTGCACCTAAATTTATCCTAATTCTAGCATAAACATTAACATAAAGCTTGAACAAATCTACTCTTAATTCTATCTCAAATATGCCCTCAAGCCTTAATACAAATATTGAATAAATATACTCTTAATTCTATCTCAAATATGCCCTCAAGCCTTAACGCAAATCTTGAACAAATCATCAATCAAAAATGTTATCAACTCTGCTCAACTCTATCCTCAAGCCTTCTCAAAGACTTGCTCAAATCTGACTTCAATTCTTCTAAAAAGTCTTTCTCAAATCTTCCCTCAAGCCTTCTTAAAGACTTGCTCAAATGTATCCTCAAGCCTTATCAAAGACTTCCTCAAATATATCCTCAAGCCTTCTCAAATACTTGCTCAATCTATCCTCAAGCCTTCTCAAAGACTTGTTCAAATATGCCTTAATGCTGCTCACTTAACCTATTCAAATATTTCTAAAATTTTCACAAAAACCAAGATTATATCTTTTTCAGAAAAGCTTTCTTCAAACAAATATATTCTACTCAGAATTTGTTTAATCTCTAGAACATATAGAGAATTATATACTCTATCAAAAACTCAATATGTTTCAAACTTCCAAATCTTGTACTCAATCAATCAATCTCTTTCTCTTGCTAAATCCCTTTCAATTAAAAAAATCCAATGCATAACAAAATTGGTTTATTATTCTTGCAAATCTTCTCTCAAAAAATAAATCACACCAATGCATAATATCCCTCATAAAATTTATCTCAAATAATTTCTCTCAAATCAATGTTTAAAATATTTTACAAAGATGCATTAACTTGTCTTCAACCCTAGCACAAGTAGTCCACGATATCTATCTCAAATGTCTCAATTCATTTCAACAATTTGAATCACATATTGTTCTCAAAATATATCCCAAATATTTTCAAAAAAATCAACAATGAAGTACAAGAACCTCACTCAAATTTTTCCAACAATGCTTATCAAACAATCCTTTTCACTCCACCTTATGTTCCAAAACATTCATTCCAATAAACACTATAAACAAAGGATGATGTGCCCATACCCAGTAATTGCTCTTGTAGAGATATGTCTTCAAAATTTGTCTCACAAACAATTGATCTTTCTAGTGCCACTTCAAGAGTTAGTTATCAAAATACTCTCTCAATACATCCATATGAATTTTCTTCTTAAAAGATATTTCACCATACAGAAAATTACAATAATATATCAAATCACTTTTACACCTTATTTCTATTATTCTTTCATGAAAAATAATTCTCAACAAAACAACTTGAAGTTACACACATGAATTTCACTTATAGACCTTATACCTCCTTATGAAACCAAAATAATGCACTTCAAATTTCAGTAAGACCAAAGAAATTTCCACTTTATCTCATGCATTAACCAAATATTAATAATCTGAATTTTCACCTTTCATACCTTTTTTAAAATAAAAATTAAATCACTTTTCTAACCTTATAACTCCCTAACCATACCATACCACAATGATAAAAATTATTAATCCTTATATCTCCTTAACCAAACACAACTTTGCATACCTTTATAAAAATTTATTCTGCCCTCAAGCACTGCCACCACTGCTCGAACCTATGACCTTGCTAGCCTCTATGCCATAGCACAAGGTTAAACACCACATGGGCTAGCCACCCATACAAACCAAAAGAGCACACACTCTCTTCTGTCCTTTACCACTAGCGTAAAACTCAAAACACAAGAAAAACCTTATCACTTGCCTTTGCTGTATCTCGAACCCGAGACCTATCGACTGTCACGACTTAGCATTGTGGATGCTACCATATGGCCTACTTTACCATATGGGATACAATTTTGGAGCCCCTACTACTTGTCCTTTCCTTTGCCTCAAATTCCAAAATTTTACATCTTCTTCTTCTCTGCCATAAGTTGAATGATGATCGAATGGGTGCAAAGATTTCAACAAACAAATACACCTTATCAACCACTTTTTAATTGCAATATTTATATGCAATGGTTGCATTAATATTTGATGTCGGTGCTCAAAATTTTTAAACCTTTGATGCCAAATAAAATATTATATTTAATTATAATAATTTAAATCCAAGGGATTTAATTATGTTGGCAATTTTGGGTACCTTGAGTACATTGCCTTTGCTCGAGTGTAGTTGTTGTCATTGATGTCAAGGAGTTCTTGAAGCAATTTGTTTTTATGTCAAAGAATGTGTTTTGTTGAAGGTTTCAACATGGTCAGTAAGTTTCCAAGAAGATCAGAGTAGCCCAGTTGCAAAAGATCAAGAAAAAGATAAGTTAGAAAAAGTATGAAAGCGACTAGAAAAACTGTCACGATTTCGTGACATGTTTGAGGAGAGAGAAAGTTTTGGCAAAACTGTCACGATTTCGTGACATGCGGGAAGGTAGAGACGAAGCAGGCAAAACTATCGTGATTTCGTGACATGTCGCATTTTCGTGACTCGGACAGTGCAGGAAGGCAGAGAAAGAAAAGTGTCACGATTTCACGACATTCTGCAAAGGAGGCTGTACGGACAAGAAAGTGTCACGATTTCGTGACATGTTGTAGAAGAGAAAGTCTGCAGTGTGATCTATCATGATTTCGCGACAAGATTGAAGAGAGAGAAAGTGATTCAGGAACTGTCACGATTTCGCAACATGATGCAAAGTTCCAAGTAAGGGCTGTCACATTTTCATGACATGCTGCAGAGGTCGAGTTGAAGACTGTCGCGATTTCGTGACATGCAGCAAAGAGAAGAGCCTGAAAGGAGAAGCGTCATGATTTCGCGATAGGCAGTGGAGAAAGCGTACGAAAGCCAGAAGTGTCACGATTTCGTGACAAGCAGTGGAGAAAGCGTTCGAAAGCCAGAAGCGTCACGATTTCGTGACAGGTTACAGGGAAAGCTTTCAGAAGCTGAAAGCGTCATGATTTCACGACAGGCTACAAAGAAGTTGTACGGATGTAAAAAGTGTCACGATTTCGTGACAGGTTGAGTTGGGAGCGTTCAGTTGGAGAAAGTGTCACGATTTCGTGACAAAAATTGGAAGCAAGTCTTCTATAGGAAAAGTGTCATGATTTCATGATAGAAGTAGAGAGGAAGGCTTTGTAGACAAAAGCATCATGATTTCGTGACATGTTCCAGTTGCACGGGCATATGGTAGAAAAGAGCTTAAGGCAGCGAAAGCGTCGCGATTTCGCGACATGTTCCGTTTTCTCTAGTGCAAGCAGAGAAGAAGGCCATGAAGGCAAAAGGGTCATGATTTCGTGACAGAGTTGCAGATGACGTCAGCAAAGATAGGAAGTGTCATGATTTCATGACATAAGCAGAAAGGAGGTCGACAAAGGCTGTAGTGTCACGATTTCGTGACAACAGGCCAAAGAAGGTGCACGATAGGCAGTAGTGTCGCGATTTCGTGACAACAGGCCAAAGAAGGTGCACGGTAGGTAGTAGTGTCATGATTTCATGACAATAGGCCAAAGAAGGTGCATGGCAGGCAGTAGTGTCACGATTTCGTGACAACAGGCTAAAGAAGGTGTACGACAGGCTGTAGTGTCACGATTTTGCGACAATAGGCCAAAGAAGGGGCACGGCAGGCAGTAGTGTCACATTTTTGCGATAGCAAGCAATAGAAGTTGTACGACAGGAAAAGGTGTCGCGATATCATGACATGTTGAAGTTTCATGCCAGAAGCTACAGGGAGGCAGTGAAGCCGACAGAGTTAAATCTGGGCCGACGTAGCATAGGGTTTTGCAGCCGACGTGATTAAAAGGTAAACAGCCGACTAAGACCAAGATTTCAATCTTGAGATTGTGAGTATAAAAGGAGGGCTGCTTGAAGAGTTTGGCATCGATCAAGTGTGCGTTCGAAGTGCGATTTGCGTAGATAGAGTGCAGGGAGAAGTTCGATCGTAGAGGTGCATAAGTGGAAGTCTGATCGACTGCTGTATTTGCAAAGACTGTGCTATTGTATTTGCGAAGATTGTGTTGTTGTGTTGCAAAGACTGTGTTGTTGTGTTTGCACAGAATACGCAAAGTTTGTGCTACTGTGTTTTCGTAGAAGTAAATTAGTTGATCGAGTGCTGCTGTATTTGTGTAGATAGTGAAAAATTGGTTTCGACCAAGTGCAGAAAAGAACAGAGGAAGAGGACAGAATTGTGCCAGACCGAAGGACTGTGTTTGGTGCAGATAAGAGGACCAGCTTAGAAGGTGAAAGAGTTGAGGATAGAGGTCTCCAGCTAGAGCAGGGAAGACAGGTGTCTTCTATGGATAGAGTTCCACTTGCTAAGGGCAGCAGAGGTAGAGGTCTTCTAGAGGTTCACCTTTAAAGAGCAGAGCTAGGGGAAGTTGTCTCCTTTGGGTTGGTGCCCATAAACTTTGTAATCGGGAAAGGTTTCCCAAAATTTGAGGTGATAAAATTTAGTAAGAAATTTTATCCGTGGAGTAGCCCGCATTGGGTGAACCACGTAAATTGTTGTGTCTCTTTGTGGATGGTGTGTTGTGCATTGCTTTAATTGTTGCTTTTATTTCTGCTATCTCTACACTACATAATACTATTTTGAAAGTTGAATTGAAGCAAAAGTAAAAAGTGGTCTTATACTGTTCACCCCCCCTCTCAGTATAAGCTTGTGTTCTTCAATTGGTATCAGAGCTAGTTCCTTCGAAAAGGTTTAACAACTAGAAGGAAGAACTGGTTAAGAACACAATGGATTTTTCAGGTGGCAATGCAGCACCTATTCTTGATGGATCAGATTTCGGTCTGTGGAGTGCAAGAATGAGAGTTTATCTAATGGCACTTGGTAATGAGGTATGGGAAGTGATTGAAGACGGGTACACTATTCCTGAAAATGGTCCTTATACTAAAGAAGACAGGCTCTTACATCACAACAACTCAAAAGCCATGAATGCAATCCTGAGAGGCTCTAAGAAGGCAGATCTCACCAAAGTTATTCACTGCAAGACAGCTAGTGAAATGTGGAAACAATTGCAAGTGGTTCATACAGGTGATGCAAATGTCCGAAAGGCCAAATTGAGACATTTTAAAGGTATGTTTGAACAACTCAAAATGAATGATGATGAAAATATTAGTGACTACATGCTTCGTATGGATGAGGTTGTTAATTCCATGAAAGACCTAGGTCTTGAGCTTGCTGAAAATGATGTGTGTGATAAGATTTTAAGATCTCTTCCTAATAGATTTAGTGAAAATATTTCTGCTATTGAGGAAGCTAAAGATTTAGATAAATTGAAAAAGGATGAGCTCCATAGTATTCTTGCAGCATTTGAGCTGAGAACTCAAGTGAAAGTTGATGTCAAGAAAGAGGCGCCTTTCAAAGCTACCAAGAAATCAAAGGGCAAACAGATTCAAGAGAGTGATGAGTCTTCTAGTGATGAAGAGGCATATTACAGCAAGAAAGGCAAGTTCTCTAGAAAACACAAAAGCAAGAAAAACATAAGATGTTTCAACTATGGAAAGTTTGGTCATTATGCTACTGACTGTACTGTTTCCAAGAATGAAAGTGATGAAGATATACAGGATGTTAAGAGCAAGGATTCTGAAAAGCATAGGTATTATAGAAAGAACAAAGATGAGCACAACAATCAAGGAAAGAGGCATTCACACAAGAATAAGAAGAGCTTCTACCTAGACAAAGCAAGTAAGTGTTCTAGCAGTGATAGTGAAAGTTCTTCTAGTGATGATGAAAATGAGATGCTGTTCATTTCAGAAAAAGAGGAAGAACCAAAACATAAATTCATTGTCATGAAATGTTTTAGATGTGGAAATTTTGGGCACCTTGAGGATGATTGCACAAATAATGAATTGGTTGCTAGTATGTATGAGGATGCTTCAGAAAATGATAAGGAAGATGCTTGTATGGTTTTTGAAAAGGATAGCACCTCTAGTGATAAGAAATCTGAAAAAGGCCTTGATGATTCAAAATGCAATAATATAGAGGATCTTGAATGTGAACTTACTAATGCTCTTAGTGTTTTGAAAAAGGAAAGGAAGAAGAATGCTCGACTTAAGGATAAATTAGATGAATGTTGTATGGAGAAAGATGAACTCATAGAAAGTCTTGACATCTCTATGGCTAAGACACAAGAACTCAAGAATGAGTTAGAATCTAAGATGCTTGAGTATAGTGAATTAGAACAGAAAATGGCTGCCATGAAAGAGGAAAATAAAGAATACAAGGATAAGTTGTACAGGGTTCAAGATAGCTCCAAAATGGTTAAGTCTCTCATCCAAAGTCAAAGAAATCCATCAGATAAAATAGGTCTTGGTTTTGTTAAACCACACAAAAAATAGGTTGGGGAATCAAGTAAGAGATTTCAGAAAGAAGAGAGTTCTGATGAAGAGAGTATTTCAGAGAAAGAGTCCGTGAGTGATAAATGCGCAAAAATAGAAAACAAAATTCTGAATACGAAAAAGAAGTTTTCGGGACCCAAGAGGTCAAATAGAAGAATATTTCACGGCAGATGTTTTGCGTGTCACGGGTTTGGCCACATGGCTTCGCAGTGCATGACTCAAGTAAGGAAGATAAATGACAATTTCAGGGGCCGTAATTTATTTCAAGGGTATTGCTACTCTTGTAATCAGTTCGGGCACAAGGCAATTTTTTGCAAGGCAAATAACAGGAACTGGGTTAGTCAGAACAGGCGGATTCAAAGAACAACTATGCCCGAAAGAAATAATATTGTTACTTGCTATAAGTGCAACAATGCAGGTCACACAACCAGACAATGCAGAGCTGATCTTCCAAGGTACAGGAACAGGAACAGTGGTATAAATAGGTCCAAGGATCAAGGTATGGACAAGAAAAGAGATGAGAACAAGAACAAGAAAAGTGACAAGAACAGAAACACTGACAAAGAGTTCAAGAGAAGGCCCGACAAAGAAATTGTAGACACCGATGATGATGAGTGCCTAATGGGAGTTTCACTCCCACCCTTGTTTTAAATCACCTCATCAAGAGGTGGGGGAGGGACTAAGCTAAGAGACTCATTCTTAGTCCCAAGCCCCAAAGGTGACCCTTTGCCATTGATGACAAAGGGGGAGAGGGGGAGAGATATGAGTAAGGGGGAGAGCTTCAAGTGAAGAGGAAAGCTTCAAGTCAGGGGGAGCAAAACTTCAAAGAAATATTCTCAGTTGTCAGCTCAGATTGATTTCAGTTTTGGCTCTTGAAGATGTGTTTTTAGTAAAGGTTTGCCATCAATGACAAAGGGGGAGATTGTTGGCAATTTTGGGTACCTTGAGTACATTGCCTTTGCTCAAGTGTAGTTGTTGTCATTGATGTCAAGGAGTTCTTGAAGCAATTTGTTTTTATGTCAAAGAATGTGTTTTGTTGAAGGTTTCAAGCATGGTCAGTAAGTTTCCAAGAAGATCAGAGTAGCCCAGTTGCAAAAGATCAAGAAAAAGATAAGTTAGAAAAAGTATGCAGGCGGCTGGAAAAACTGTCACGATTTCGTGACATGTTTGAGGAGAGAGAAAGTTCTAGCAAAACTGTCATGATTTCGTGACATGCGGGAAGGCAGAGACGAAGCAGGCAAAACTGTCACGATTTCGTGACATGTCGCATTTTCGTGACTCGGACAGTGTAGGAAGGTAGAGAAAGAAAAGTGTCATGATTTCATGACATTCTACAAAGGAGGCTATACAGACAAGAAAGTGTCACGATTTCATGACATGTTGCAGAAGAGAAAGTCCACAGTGTGATCTGTCATGATTTCATGACAAGATTGAAGAGAGAGAAAGTGATTCAGAAACTGTCATGATTTCGTGACATGATGCAAAGTTCCAAGTAAGGGCTGTCGCATTTTCGTGACATGCTGCAGAGGTCGAGTTGAAGACTGTCATGATTTCATGACATGCAGCAAAGAGAAGAGCCTGAAAGGAGAAGCGTCACGATTTCGTGACAGGTAGTGGAGAAAGCGTACGAAAGCCAAAAGTGTCACGATTTTGTGACAGGCAGTGGAGAAAGCGTTCGAAAGCCAGAAGCGTCACGATTTCATGACAGGTTGTAGGGAAAGCTTTTAAAAGCTGAAAGCGTCATGATTTCATGACAGGCTACAAAGAAGTTGTACGGATGTAGAAAGTGTCACGATTTCATGACAGGTTGAGTTGGCAGCGTTCAGTTGGAGAAAGTGTCACGATTTCATGATAGAAACTGGAAGCAAGTCTTCTATAGGAAAAGTGTCATGATTTCATGATAGAAGCAGAGAGGAAGGCTTTGGAGACAAAAGCATCACAATTTCGTGACATGTTCCATTTTTGCTAGTGCAAGCAGAGAAGAAGGCCATGAAGGCAAAAGGGTCACGATTTCGCGACAGAGTTGTAGATGACGTCAGCAAAGATAGGAAGTGTCACGATTTCATGACATAAGCAGAAAGGAGGTCGACAAAGGTTGTAGTGTCATGATTTCATGTGACAACAGGCCAAAGAAGGTGCACGACAGGCAGTAGTGTCATGATTTCATGACAACAGGCCAAAGAAGGTGCACGACAGGTAGTAGTGTCATGATTTCATGACAACAGGCTAAAGAAGGTGTACGGCAGGCTGTAGTGTCACGATTTCATGACAACAGGCTAAAGAAGGGGCACGACAGGCAGTAGTGTCACGATTTCATGACAACAAGCAATAGAAGTTGTACGATAGGCAAAGGTGTCACGATATCGCGACATGTTGAAGTTTCACGCCAGAAGCTACAGGGAGGCAGTGAAGCCGACAGAGTTAAATCTGGGCCGACGCAGCATAGGGTTTTGCAGCCGACGTGATTGAAAGGTAAACAGTCGACTAAGACCAAGATTTCAATCTTGAGATTGTGAGTATAAAAGGAGGGCTGCTTGAAGAGTTTGGCATCGATCAAGTGTGCGTTCAAAGTGCGATTTGCATAGATAGAGTGCGGGGAGAAGTTCGATCGCAGAGGTGCATAAGTGGAAGTCTGATCGATCTGCTATATTTGTGAAGACTGTGCTGTTGTATTTGCGAAGATTGTGCTGCTATGTTGCGAAGACTATGCTACTGTGTTTGCATAGAATACGCGAAGTCTGTGCTACTGTGTTTTCGTAGAAGTAAATTAGTTGATCGAGTGCTGCAGTATTTGTGTAGACAGTGAAAAATTGGTTTCGACCAAGTGCAAAAAAGAACAGAGGAAGAGGACAGAATTGTGCCAGACCGAAGGACTATGTTTGGTGCAGATAAGAGGACCAGCTTAGAAGGTGAAAGAGTTGAGGACAGAGGTCTCCAGCCAGAGCAGGGAAGACAGGTGTCTTCTGTGGATAGAGTTCCACTTGCTAAGGGCAGCAGAGGCGAGAGGTCTTCTAGAGGTTCACCTTTTAAAGAGCAGAGCTAGGGGAAGTTGTCTCCTTTGCGTTGGTGCCCATAAACTTTGTAATCGGGAAAGGTTTCCCGTAATTTGAGGTGATAAAATTTAGTAAGAAATTTTATCCGTGGAGTAGCCCGCATTGGGTGAACCACGTAAATTGTTGTCTCTTTGTGGATGGTGTGTTGTGCATTGCTTTAATTGCTGCTTTTATTTTTGCTATCTCTACACTGCATAATACTGTTTTGAAAGTTGAATTGAAGAAAAAGTAAAAAGTGGTCTTATACTGTTCACCCCCCCTCTCAGTATAAGCTTGTGTTCTTCAAATTATTATAATTTCATTTTCTTAGGTTAATCTTTTGCCACCATAGTTAATCAATTTAACCTTTTCTTTTTACTAAATTATCACTAAGATAAATCAAATAGATATTTTTGTTTTTCCTTTCTCAAATGACGCCATGATAAATTAACCTGACCCTTTTATTTTTATTTTTCAAATACCACTGTGGTAAATCAACTTGACCCTTTTATTTTTCAATACCACCATGGAGAAGGCTTTTCTCTCTACTTGCTGCCTTATGCCTCATGTGCCCTTTGAAGAATATTCTCTCAAATATTTCCATCAACCTTAGGAATTTAAACCTTTTGACATAAATGACAACACAACATGCTCAAATTTCCAACATTTCATTTACATCTCTTTTCACACAAATCAAATTTGCATTCCTTTTTGTACCACTCTAAAAGTATACATCTAGGCTATTACATCAATTATACTAAGCATTAAAGTGTGAAAAGATGAATAACAATGAATATGACAAGAAAGAACAACTTTCTATATATTATCATTGAAAATATCCTTTACAAATACGTCCCTCTTAGGGATACCAAATTCTTTGATACAATTGATACAAAGTTTTGAGCCCCTCAAAGGAGATGGTGCAATATGCAGACTCTTATTGTAGATATGAACTACTCAAGGCTCAAGAAAGCCTTCTTCTCACTTGATCAGAGGAATATGTGGCTAATAATACTTTTAATATGACTAGATCCTATAAATCTACATTCAAGAAACAACATAGGAGAGTTAGAAACAAAGGAGACCTCTCATGATGAGGCTCTTAATAGGAATTTGCATGAATTAGTACAAATATAGCAAGAAAGCATGGAAACTTGTAAAGATGATTACAAAACCTTTGAATTATTATAAAGAATGATAAGAAAGTAGTAAATATAGCTATTATGATGCATAATATACCATTAAAACTCAAAATGAATCAAATCTAATGAAACTAATGCAAATTGACAAGATAGAAGGAAATAGAGCAAAACTACCTCTAATTTCTATAATTAACCGCATCAAAGCATAAATTAAAGCTAATATATGTCAGATATACCTAATTGTATGTTTAGAATGAAAATCCTATGGCTAAAACTAGGGAAATTGAATGTCAAACCCTCACCACGGGTTTGAGGCGCAGCTGGCTCTGTTAGCCATGGCTGAGGTGAAAGTGCTCTTTCTCTTGTAACCAGGGCCTGAATCTCAAATTTCCTCCATGGAATTGATGATCAAGGGTCACCTCTGTGTTTTGGAATGAATTGGCGATGTAGATTCTTTGAATTTGTAGTGGAAGTGGTTCAATTATGGATGGATGATCTCCTCAAGCTCTTGAAACCTACATAGCTTCGAATGCAGTCATGATTTCCAAATCGACAACATGTAAGCCCTCCTCAAGGGTTGCAAATGGCTCTCCAATCTGGTAGGACTTCACTACATTCAATTTAAAGCTTCTCTATAGCATATTCTTCTCAATTTGGAGGGGGATCTTATAGCACTCTCAATTCCTAATCTTGGCTTCATGGAGAAGCCAAGATAAAGAACTAGGAGGTTGGAATAGTTGGGAGGGATATCTAGATGCTTCCTCACCTGAAATTGCTTGAAATTTGTTTCCATGGCCATTATAACTATATTTTACTTGGCTCAAGAATTCAAAATAGTTTTAGGGCTAGCCGCAACTCTAAGGCACATCTAGATTTGTTATCCATGGATGTTATCTATGGCTAAGGTTGAGTAGGCCAAATCTGCCTAAATTGAGTGGTTAAAACCACTGCTCTATCTTATAATGGTCTAAGATCATTCATATGGTTTTTTAGGATGCCCATATGAGTAGTCCCCTACACATGACGTGTTTTAGGTGTCTATAGATTCCCATTTTGGGATGCACTATGCGAAAGCACAACACTGAGAAAAAATAGACCGCCTAAAGCCATGTTGTAGGTCGAATGATGATCATTGATCTGATCAACATTAGATGCCAAGTACTGTAAAAAGATGCACATTTTAGAATAATTACTTCCAATTGAGGGAAGGCTTAATTTTTAAAGCTTTTCTATATCCACGTCGATCGGGTATTCAGGCTACAATCGTTTCGATAGGTGGAAAGCTACCAACTTAAATATCATATTTGATTTTTACCCTAGCAAAGGGTAAGCTTATGATAGTTGTTGGCAATGATTCGTAAGATGAACATAATTTGAAAATATCTAGTGATATTTTGTTAAATTTGATTATGATCATAGGTATTATTACCACCCCATCAAAAGATGATTCTCTGAGGATAGGACATTTAATAAAGTGATGAGTCGTTTGACCAAGATGAATAATTTGGATGATTGAAGACTTTTGCACTGTTGTTATTATTTGGTAAGGCCTAATTCAATCATGATTTCAATCGTTAATAGTAATTGTATATTTCTATCCCATGGAGCATTCTGGCCATAATGTCCTTCTTAGGGAATCAAGATGATAGCAATTCCAATTAGGCTTGTATTGAATCACTATGTTCGATGATCTGCTAAAAATATCATAGGAGAAATGGAATGAATACCTCATTCTATTGGTGCAGTATAGTTGTTGTGGCCTTCTTCGGGAGTGAAGTGAAGCATTACAATTCAACGATGACTAATTTACCCCAAATGGCCTTATGGTGATTTACTCATCTTGCCATATTGCATGGAGCGCAAGTCGCTGCAACCTCCAAGTGTATAGAATAAATGACTGGATATGAGGCACATTTAAATTTTGAATTATGTGAATGTTTTTTTGTTATTTTTGAAATTTTTTAGGATTCATGTGTGCATGAATGGATATAATGGCTATATGATGATGTGATTATGCTATATGTATGTAATGTATTGATGACATGCACTAGCTAGATGATAAATGTATGACTATATACTGTGATCTAAATGTGTAGATCTACTACTATGATGTATGCATATGGATGCAATGTTAGATGTTAAATGCATGTTTAATTTTATTTACTTGTATGTATTTAATTTATGATATGATGAATGCAATGTATATAATGCCTTATTTACATGATGATGATCTAATGTAAATGAACATGTATGCTTTAATCACTTAAAACATAAGGAATGAATGCAATATGAGTTTAACAATCTAATGGATGACACCACATAATATATAACAATCATGAATGTAATTGATAAATCTTATCATAAGAATGAACCAATTAGACATCCATATCATATGAGATGATGATATTGTTTCTCTTCATAAAATTTTGTACATTAAAAGATATGCACAAGATAGTCAATGGTCGTCTAAATATCATTGTTGATATTCATATGGTATTTGTTCTATGTTATGAACACCTTTTAATAAATAAAATATCATAAAAAAAATTGATGATTGATGGATTGATGTTATTTGTTGCTATTTGGGAATTTTTGAGGTTTTCCATGAGACTCAAACACCCTAGTTGACTTATCAAAAGTTGTATAATGACTATACTAGACTCTAAAAGATAAATTTTTTGCTATGAAAGACCCAGATATTCATTATCTCTGTGTGTGCAAATGAATATATTAGATGAGACATAAGACTACCTCATTACCAGGTGGGATTCATTTAGCCCATTGCTATAATGAGGATCACCACATGCTCACCTGATCCTAGGTTTGGACTCAGTTGGACTAGACCACTAGGCAATACAGGCTACCTAAAGCTAGCTCATTTGTAAATTTCTTAGACCTACCCCAATGTCAGGCGAGATTTATTCAACCCATTGCTCTATTGGGGATCACTCTATGGTTTCAAGTATTGACCATTCCAGGGATTCAAGATCTTCACCCCCTTATTTTATTCAATTTTATTGGGATACTTGCTCATGTATAGTGATGAAAATCACTGTTTATTTTGTATTTTTGTTTTTTATTTTTTTTTGAGCAAGGGATTTGATTTGATTTTGGGATTTTGCTCCTTTTTGTAAGCAAGGGATTTCTTGGGTAGGGGGGAACTTGTCCTTTTGCCAATGATCAACACCCTAGACCATTGCACATCACAAGATGAGCAAGTAACAAAACCTTTCACTTAAGGTGACCAGGACCACTTTGTAGTGTTCATATTTCCTTGCCCTAATTAGGATTTTTAATGTGTTTGATTAGTGATAGGATTTTGATATATGCTAGGTGCTATCAAAACTAGATCTCACCTACAAAAGCAAATAAAGCTTTCTACAAAAATATGAGAAGACCACTAGGTATGGTTGAATGACCGGAAAACCCTAGTATATTCCTCATAGCAATGGGAGGGGTTGTGTTGAAAAACACAATTACTCACAAGGGTGATGGATGATGATGCATAGATGCATGATTGAAATACAAACATGGTGTCATTTGTAATATTGCAAACACAACCTATCCTAGATGGATGAAAATACCTAATGCAATGCAATTAAATGAATGCAAGTGCAAAATGAAATGCATGATGCAAATGTTTTTGAATTTTGATGTTTTGCAATATTTTTAGATTTTATTACTTTTTTATTTTTATGGATTTTGACATTTTTCCATGTTTTTGAACTTTTTGAGTTTTAATTTTTTTTGTATTAAGGGGGAAGGTATGCTACCTTAGGTACCCCTAGTGTGTGTGCCACTCAATGAAAGTGAGGAAGGTGTGATACCTCTAGAATCCTCACTTTGCCTCATTGAATTTGATGTGGATGGTGGGGAAGGTACATTACCTTAAGGACCCCTAGTGTGCTTGTTATCCATTGCAATGTAATCAAATTTCTTAGGAAGAGTGACAGAAATAAATTCTCCCAATTAGGGCATGGACCTCTATGGGGTGCCTATGTCTTGGTGGGGTGAAACGAATGAACAATCAGCACATAGCTTATTTTGTTCTAGCAGATCTTGGACCACCTTCCTAAATGACTAGAAACCACGTATGTCATGCCCATTTATACAATGGTAGACACAATAGAGGCTTTCATCCTATGACCCAAGTTTAGGTACTCTAGGTTTGACCTCTGGTAATACAAATGCATTTGCCTTGTACAAATTTTGAAATAAAGTCGTAGTAGTCATCTCAAATGTGACCACTCACTGAGGTGGCTTGTTAGGCCTATGAGGATGCGACTACCCTTGGGGTCTTAACTGGGATGATGTGGCCTCTATTTTGGTAGGCTGAGGCACTGTGGATGAACCATCTATGGGAAAAACCCCACTATCTATGAGATCCTAAACCACATTCTTGAATCCATAGCAATTGTGAATGCCATGGCCCTCTATTCAATGATAGAGATAAAAATGGTCCTCCCTATAACCTTTAGGTTTAGTTTTGTTCTAGTCCAAAGGGTGCCTATCTAGTAAGATAATAGCTTTAGCTTCTAAATTCTAAAATATGATTGACATGGGATCTTTTAATAGAGTCCAAATATATTTCTATTGCTATGGGCATGTAGCATGCACCAAATGAGTTTGATGACCCAGTTTAGCCCTAGGTATGTCAGCTATTGGCATAGGATATTCCTCTTTCTTTTATAGTGTAAGGGATGACTTATCAACTATGCTTATTCTTCAATCATGAATTTGTAGATAATTCACTTTAAGCATGTCTTGTATCATGGTCCTGAAGGTGTAACATGATTGAATATCATGACGAGCTAGTTGGTGATATGGGCAATGTAAATCCTCCCTATATCCCTCAGTTCTCAGGTGGTTCAAATTTAAGGGATTATACTGAGGTAAGGCAATGGCTTTGGCCTCATGTAATAAATTAAAAATCAATGTCATAGGTTCGGGTAACGGTGTATAACTACGAGGTTGTCGATGCAATCGATTTGGCACTTGCTTTTCTTGAGGTTTTCTTATGGTTGCATAGGAGGTGGTTTGACCTCAGATGCGGGTTGCTTTTATGATTCCAGGTTTTCAAGCTGGTCCATGATAAATTGCAACACCTCATTTTTCTCATCCATTCGATGTTCCATTCTATCTAAATGATTTAGAATGGATTGCAAAACTAACAATGATTTTATATGCACCTCTAGCGATGATATTGTAAGATCG
The DNA here is from genome assembly GCA_028583015.1 of Wollemia nobilis. NCBI lineage: Eukaryota > Viridiplantae > Streptophyta > Pinopsida > Araucariales > Araucariaceae > Wollemia > Wollemia nobilis. The sequence continues at coordinate 9,544,853 of JAQPPZ010004842.1, forward strand.
ACGTAGATTGATAGGGATGAAAGAGTGGATGTTAAAGATTCACCAAGTAAATGTAGATCTTTAATATCTTTCACTTGAGATGATGTGGATGCTTCTTGATGGTCCACTTCGATAATGGTGTCCACATGCTAAAATTTGTGACTCAACTCATATTTTTGTTCTACTTTTTAGTTTTGAACTATGCTAGCTTGAGTACCCCCAATTTGATGTGGGGAAAACACTTGTTCTTGCTCTTGAGGAGGCACCATGAGAAATGAGTCAGGGGTGACTAATTTCAATAGTTTTGGCTCCTTCAATGTGGACACAACATCTGATTGCACCATCTCTTGTTTTATTTGCTTTAGAGTCACTTGGTCCTCTGAATTAATGATAACCATTCCCACAAACTCATGAGAAGGTGCTTCAATAGTTGGATGAGTTGTAGGTGACTCCTCAACCTGCTGAGGTTGTTCTATTTCCATTGTGACAACTAATGTTTTCTCATGTTCGGGTGAATAATCAAGGATGGGATCAACAAGTAGCAAATCGATAAGAGGTCGACCTAAATCCTCAATGAACTCAATGATACGCGTAAATGTAGTGTTTGCTTATATGTGCTCTTTGAATTCAATTCCATCCAAATGAATCATGACCTACGACATGGTGGACAAAGATGGTATGATATGATTTGATTTATCCATAACCACAATAGGTTCTTCCCATTTGATATATGTAAGAGAGTCCTATAGTGACATGTTTGAGATAGTTGTGAGCATCTTTGTGGTTGCCTTCATCGATTTCTCATTGCTTAGAGAGATTGAAGATGAAGGTGTAATGGAAAAAACCATAGGTGATGGCGATGGTGAAGGTAACTTCATAGCAAACCACTGGGTTGCATCCAGAATATGGAAAACATAATTAGGTTTAGTGTTCAAATGCATGGGTGACACAATAGGATCCTATGGATGATGCACTAGTTTATAATACTTAAAGGGATTTGTGTTAGCCTGAACTACATGGACCTTATTTTCATGAATGTACTTAATGCAATGATGCATTATGGATCGTACACACTCCATGACTCTTATCCATGGCCTTCTGAGTAGTATGTTATACAATATTGAACCCTCTAATATGTACCACAATGTAGGAATAGTCTTTTGTCCCACATAAATGGGGAGGACTATTATATCCATAGAGGGATTTTCTAGACAAAATACAAAGGGCCTGATTATTTTCTTTTGGAGTAGCCTAATTTGGGTGAACCACGTTATATCTGTGTTTATTGTATATTGAATATTTTATTCTATGTTTATTTACACATTATATTATTACTCGTATTTTATGCTTTAATCCTAACAACTGGTATCAGAGCTTAGGGTTTAAAAAATGCACTTGAAAGGAGTATTTCTAGTTTGAGTGGGAGAAATGGTAGAAGAAGGCAGATTTAGGGTTAAGAAGTTCAATGGCCAAAACTACCAGCTATGGAAGATGCAAATGGAGGATTATCTTTATCAGAAATATCTTTACCTACCATTAGGTAGAGTAGCAAAGAAGTCGGCATCAACGACTGATGAAGAATGGGAAGTTCTGGATATAAAAGCACTAGGAACAATATGGTTGTGCTTGGCATCACCGATGGCCTTCAATATTTTGAATGAAAATACAACAGAGGGTTTAATGAATGCATTAGCTAAACTATATGAAAAACCCTCAGCTTTGAACAAGGTATTTCTTATGAAATGTTTATTTAATATGCATATGTCAGAAGGTGGGTATGTTACTGATCATTTACATGAATTTAACATGGTTACAAATTAGTTAAGCTATTTAGGAGTAAACTTTGATGATGAGGTTAGGCCTCCCTTGATTTTGTGCTCATTTCTAGAAAGCTAGAATGGCTTGGTAATGGTTGTGAGTAATTATGTCTTTGGTTCAAATACTTTAAAGTTTGATGATGTTATTGGTGTTATCCTTAGCGAGGAAATGTGATGAAAAGCATAGGTGAAACATCAGGTAATTATTTGACTATAGAGAATAGGGGGAGACAAAGGGAGAGAGGAAAAAGCCCAGGGAATCATGGAAAATAAAAGAAAGGTAGATCCAAATCCAAATGGAAGCAGTTGGAATGCTAGCATTGCAGGAAGAAATGACACCTAAAAAGAGACTTTTGAAATCAAAAAGAAAAATAAGGAGAAGAAAAATAGGGTAATCAAGAAGAAAACATTGCAGGTGATGTATTGAAAAATGCTTTAATTATTTCACTAGATAATATTAATGACTGTTGGGTGCTATATTTTGGTGCATCATATCATGCCACACCCCATAGGAAATATTTTCTAGATTATGTTCAGGGTGATTTTGGACAGGTCTATCTAGGTGATGATAGACCATGTAAAATCACAAGAAAGGGTAACATACAAATAAAGTTACCAAATGGAAACCAATGGTTGTTTAAAGAGGTAAGGCATATTACTGAATTAAGAAGAAATATAATTTCCACAGGGTAGTTAGACAATGAAGGATGTATAGTTACATTCTCAACAAACTCATGGAAGGTCGCTAAAGGATCAATATTATTAGCAAAAAGAAATAAGGAAGGTACATTGTATGTATGTACTCATAATATTGACCTTTCTATTGCTTTAACTTCTATAGGAGTGGATACAACTTTGTGGCATCATAGGCTTGGGCACATGAGTGCAAAGGGGATGTAGATTCTCCATTCAATAAATTTGTTGTCAAGTCTAAAGCAGGTTGATTTAGACTTCTATGAGAACTGTATTTATGGAAAACAAAAAAGAGTCAGATTTCTCAAAATTGGAAAAGAGAAGAAGAGTGAAAAGCTAGAGCTTGTACATTCATATGTATGGTGACCAGCTCAGGTATCATATCTTTGTGGCTCTCATTATATGTTACGTTTATTGATGATGCAACTAGTAAAACATGGGTTTACTGTATTCAAAAGAAATCAGATGTTTTTGATACATTTAAGAAATGGAAAGCTTTGGTTGAGAATGAGACAGGAAATAAGCTAAAGTATCTTAGATCTGATAATGGAGGTGAGTACTGTAGCAAAGAGTTTGATAGTTATTATTCATACCATGGGATTTGTAGAGTGAAGACGGTTCTAGGAACTCCACAAGAAAATGGTGTGTTAGAAAGGATGAATAGGACTATCATGGAATGTGCTAGGTGCATGAGAATACATGTAGGATTGCCCTTATAGTTTTGGGTAGATGTTGTGGATACTATAGTTTATTTAATAAATAAATGAACTTCAAGTTCCCTAGATGGTGGGATTCTAGAATTGGCAATAACAGGTAAGCCTGTTAATTACTCATTTTTAAAGACTTTTGGTTGTGAAGCTTTCGTGCATATCAATAAAGAAAATCGAACTAAACTTAAGGTAAAATCCAAGAAGTGTTTTTCATTGGATATGGAGTTAATGATTTTGGTTATCATTTTTGGGATTATGCAAATCACAAAATCATTAGGAGTAGAGATGTAATATTCAATGAGAAGGTTATGTATAAATATTAGTTGCAGGAAAAGAAACAGGAAAAGGAAAACATAGAATACATAGTTTTTGATGAAATTGAAACTCCAAAGGTGCTATAAAATCAACAACAGTAGTAAGTAGCACCTCAAACTCTTGCAACTATTTTAGAAAATCTACCAGGATAAGTAGACCTCTTGTACATTACTATCAATCATTATATTATATATTATTGTCTGACTCTGGTGAACTAGAAACATATGAAGAAGCAATGAAGGTAGTGATGAGGCCCAAAAATGCCTCATTATTGCACAATGTTTGACTACCATATGATAAGTTAATTGCCAAATAGTTGACTAGAATATACTATTTGTTAAGTGTTTGCATGATTTTATGTTAGGAATACTATATCTCTGTTTTTGACTATTTTCAGCATTTTATGACTGATTTTGCGTGATTAAGTAGCAAGTAAGAACATGCATTTCAATTAACCAAATGTGGTATGCTGATATCCATTAACTTCTCAATGGTTTTTGAATGTTTTCCTGCCCTTCAACTTGTTTCAAATCCACATTGAAGACAAAAGTTTAGGACTGTCATAAATCTGAAAATCTGGAAAAAACAGCCATATAAAAATCAGCAAGCTGTCACTTTATAGGAACACCTTGAAGTTGTCAAGCAAAGCATGAGGATATGGATGGAATGAGTTTAGAAGGACTACAGAAGACATCTGACCTATTTAGAAGCATTCCCACATGGTCTAAATAGGCAGCAATAAGGTATAACAGAGCAAGGGCAATTGTGCAGCACTGTTGCACTATTTTAGCATGGTTACTTGGTGAATGAAGTGTATAAATTTAGTAGCAGCTTGATGTACTCCTTCATGTTGATATTTTAATAAGTTTTCCATGTTCTAATTTGATTGAATTTGCAAGAAATGCCAATATTCTACAACTGTGCAACAGAACTGGAAAATGCAATAATTTACAATGTAAATTCCAGCAAGCTACCAATGAATGGCAAGGCATGAAATTCACATCCAAGGAAGAATGAAGACTATTGCAATCTGATCCTGAAGGCTAATCCACCTTAGAAATGCAGCCAAAACCATTTGGAGTCAACACAGTTGGTCATTCTAAAGATCTTCGAAATGAACACAATGTCTTCGGAATGAGAATTGCAGTATCTTCGGAATGAGCCACTTATCTTCGGAATGAAAACAAAATGTACTTTTTGACTTGTTGACTGACTTTTGGTGGTGGAAAATGGGATAAGAAGGTTGATAAAGTTAAGGGAAAATATCTTCCATCTAATTTTGCTGTCCTTGCCGTCCAAAGCCACCATGCATGGAAAAGATCAATTTGATCCTCTTCTAGGATAAACCCAGAAAAACTGCAAAGATAATAGAAAGTTGTTTGCAAGATAGGAATGGCATATTCTGAAGTGGAGAATTATGTGTGAGATATTTCTAGACTCCTCCCACGTACTTCCACCACTCGAAGATGCTTTCTAAGGGCCAATGACTACTACCGCAACACAAACCGTCCGGATTTGCATTTATTTCAGATCCATAATTATTGGCAAATGACTATAAAATAACACATAGGCTGATTTGAGCATGGGATATATTGTAAATATTTATATAAATAACATAGCTCCCTCCTTGGTTGAGCAGTTTAGGAATTAGAATAGAGGAGAGTTTTCAATAGCAGCAATTAGGACTATACAATAATTTTCTGTAACAGTTTTCAGCATGTTTTGTCATCAATAAAAGTGCAGTATTTTATCATTTTATGTTCTGAGTGTTAATTAGTTAAGGAGTGCTTTTCACCTCCTTCTAGATCAGGAAGTATGGGCCCACTTTCAGATCTAGAAGGAGGGATTTTATGGCAGGTTTTAATCTGTAATTTTGCTGCAGCAGAATTAATAGATTGCTTGCCAGATTTCATTTTATTGTTTTTATTTTGTATTATGTGATTTATGTTTCCTATTATGTTTGTGTATAGCATTTGTGTGTATGTCAACTGAAAAATTATATTATGCATTTTTCCTTTGCTTTCCATGTTTCTCTGCTGTAGCAACTTTCCATTTTCAGCATATTTCATTTTGCTGTCAATTCCTGTAGCAGAAGCTTGACGACCTTCTGTGGCAGGGCATTGACAAGTGTTTTTAGAATAAGTTTTATTTACAAGCATCATTTCAATTCTGCAAGAGTAATTAGATTTCAATTCTGCAAAAGTAGATTAGATTTCAATTTAGCAATTTCAATTATGCAAGAGTAACTAGATTTCAATTCTGCAAAAGTAACTTAGGATTTCAATTTAGCAATTTCAATTCATGCAATTGTAGTTAGATTTCAATTCTTGCAACTTAGATTTAGTTTTCAATTCCTGTACTTTATTTTAGTTTCCATTCTTCAGACTAGGTTTAGTGTGACACCAAAAGGCTAAACCAAAATCTGCTTCACCAATAATTGCTTGAAATCTGAATGCCTGAATTGTACTCTGCCCTAACCTTCTATCGTAGACAACCTTGGACACCACCCCGGATTGATAAATCATTGAGATTAAATGATGAGATTCAACGACACTCATCATTTTGGCACCGTTGTCGGGGAACATGGTGTTGTTAGAGGGTAAAAGTAGTCAAATAATTATTATTGTGCTAAGTTATGAAGTTCAGAGTTAAATCTGAATGTAATAGCTGGTATAAATAATAATTATTGATAGTTGCATTTCAGTCCATTTAGAAAACAAGCAACCACCACCTTCAGCCCAACCTGGACAACAACCCCTGTCTATGTAAGCTGAATCTATTAAAAAAAAAAATCACAAAAACTTTTGCACAATCAAAATAGGAGTTTACAACTTAATGATGATCCTAGAGTTTTTCATTATTACTTAAAGATTGTTTGGATTTTACCGCGCTAAACCGCAACCTAGCAATTCTTAGCCTACACAGACAATAGTTGATCTCATTAGAGGTGATCCTACCTGACAAGTAGTTGATCTGCTAAAGTTGTACACTTCTTGTCTTATTGTGCAAACCAAAAATATTTTTTTAGCACAACCTGTGATCATTCTGAATAATACAGGATAGGCAACCCCTGTCTATGTAGCTGAATCTGGTATAAAAAGAAAAAAACCTGCAGGAAATGTTATTGACTGCAGCAACATCCAACTGTGCTAAAATAAGAACTTACCTGAGCTTGAAGAGACAAAAATCAATGGAGATACACATAAAACCTTTAGTCCAAACACACAGAAATTAGCTTTGGATAAAGGAGAAAAACTAGAAAAACTGCACATAGAAAATTTACTTCCATTTTACAAAGGGGTAAATTTTGTCCTCCTAGGAATGAAACAAATTGAAGTGCAGCCAAGAAAATTCTTGAACATTATTAGTTGGCTGACTTATAAACAAAAAGCAAAATTGTTGCTATTTTGAAACAATATTTCAATCTCTTTACATGGAATTACAAGGGTATATCAAGATTTTATCTTGATGTAAGCACTTAACATCTTTTGGGAATTGGTATTTAATTGTTTCAAGAACAGATTGACAAGATTTTGCAGACTAGGAGCCATGGACAACACTTGATTGAAGAAGTTTTCAGATATGGAGCAGTGCTTCTTTCTCCCATTGGTAATTCATGGAGGATGCTAGTGGTGAATGGACATTGCCTTTGGGTATACCATGCACCATTAACTAAGGAGGAGTTCTTGAAGGAGATTCCATTGGATGTACACATAAGGGAAGAGAATTTCTCTTCAATATCAGATTCAGAGTGATGATAAAAAGTCAAAAAAAAAAAAAATACAAGAAAAGAAAAAAGAAGAATAGTCTTGTTTGTGAACTTCCTTTTTGGGTACAAGCAAGACAAGAAAATTTGAAAAAAAAAAAAAGAGAAAAAATTTGCAGCAAAGGCATGTCCCACAAAATGGGGATACATGAGGACAAGCATCAATTTCAGCAAGAAAGAGGAACAATGGAGCCAATACTTCATTTCCAACAATAAGGAGGCAATGATGATGTAAGAAGATTCTTACCGGTCATCTAGTAAGGAAGGTTGCATCAATGTTGCAGTGTTTCAACATAAAGAGATGGTGTTTTCATACAACAATTGACATGTTTTTGCAGAATAAGGATTGGTCTTATCCAAATAAGAGTGAGATATGTTCTCTCTGATTGAAGCACTTGAAAAAAAAAAAGGACAGAAGTTGGTTGAAAACCAGAAATGGCAGCCTCTTCTGATGAAAAAAAATGAAAAAAAAAGAGATGAAAAAAAAATGAAAAAAAAAAAAAATATATATATAAAAATGAATAATTCAGTAGTGAAAACCTTCTTGGAGGCGCTACTGAGTTGGCTTGCATGAAAACCGATTTTTCGGCATGCATTGCCTTGTTGATCTACCCATCATTGTTCCACCATTGTACAAATCTCACACTGCACATGTATTATGTTTGTTTATGATTTCAGATAGCCTGCTAACAATCATCAAAAGCAGCTTGTAAGGTGCATGACTAATTTTCAAGACAGTAAGGTATGTGTTTCTTGCATATAATTCATAGTAAACATTTAGCATTTAGTGTATGATAGTCGGTATTTGGCATAAACTATTCATACAATAGTGACAAGTTGAAAAAGGAACATGTTCAAGATGTCAAGAAACACCCCCTTATGCCCTTAATTGCATGGAAATTCCAAAACTATGCAAAAACCTGATTTTGGGACAGACATGGCAGCAATTCTATTTCAATTTGTAGGGCAAATTTTAGAAGGAGAACTACAAGTTTATATCTCATAATTGTCTGATAAATTGAAGGAGGATAATCAACAAAATGCACCCGAAGGTTCTATTTTAGTACTACTGGAATAAAACAACAACATACAAAACAAAGAATAGCATCTAAACAAAAGGATGAAGAAGGGATTTTTTTGATGTTATGGAAGGCTTATACACTCTAGATATGGACCCACAATAGAATCTGTAGCTAACTTTTGCATAGGAGGTCATTTCTGCATTTTTTTGAAGATCTTCGAAATGAGAAATGCAGTCTCTTCGAAATGAACAGACATCTTCGAAATGAGAAATGCAGTCTCTTCGAATGAACAGACATCTTTGAATGAGAATGCAGCTCTTCAATCATCTTCAGAATGAGAATTGAGATCTTCGGAATGAGCGGATCTTCGAAATGAGAATTGCAGTATCTTCGGAATGAGCGGATCTTCAGAATGAGAATTGCAGTATCTTCGAAATGAGCGGATCTTCGGAATGAGAATTGCAGTATCTTCGGAATGAGCGGATCTTCGGAATGAGAATTGTAGTATCTTCGAAATGAGCAGGATATCTTCGGAATGAGCAAAAACTGTACCAAAATTGCTGAAAATGCTACATAATAGCAAAAAGAGTAGGGTACATCAAATATTGAGGTTTATAAGGCCCTACCACAAGTAAGTACATCCCTCAAGCATTTCAAATAAAAAAAAAAATCAATTTTGTTCAAAAGGTGCAAACAACAAAAATAAGCATTCAAGCTGAAATGTTGTTAAGAACAAAAAATTCCATCGGTAGTAGTGCATCTGCCAAATACGGTTCCACAATAAGACTATTGCAAGATGAATCATATGATATCAAGCCTTTAAGAGGTACCTTGCAGCACTAAAACTTGTAGAAAAATAGAAAAAAAGTCATACATGTGCTTAATTGCAAAATACTTGATATAGTGCAACAAGGAGGAATTTCTCAGTTAGCAGGTAGCAAAAGATGTTGTTCATAAGAATAAAACCTGCATATTACTATGGCCTACTAAGATGCATGAGGGCATGCATCAGTTCAAGTTGGGGGGGATGATGAGGCCCAAAAATGCCTCATTATTGCACAATGTTTGACTACCATATGATAAGTTAATTGCCAAATAGTTGACTAGAATATACTATTTGTTAAGTGTTTGCATGATTTTATGTTAGGAATACTATATCTCTGTTTTTGACTATTTTCAGCATTTTATGACTGATTTTGCGTGATTAAGTAGCAAGTAAGAACATGCATTTCAATTAACCAAATGTGGTATGCTGATATCCATTAACTTCTCAATGGTTTTTGAATGTTTTCCTGCCCTTCAACTTGTTTCAAATCCACATTGAAGACAAAAGTTTAGGACTGTCATAAATCTGAAAATCTGAAAAAACAGCCATATAAAAATCAGCAAGCTGTCACTTTATAGGAACACCTTGAAGTTGTCAAGCAAAGCATGAGGATATGGATGGAATGAGTTCAGAAGGACTACAGAAGACATCTGACCTATTTAGAAGCATTCCCACATGGTCTAAATAGGCAAGCAATAGGGTATAATAGAGCAAGGGCAATTGTGCAAAGATCGTTGCACTATTTCAAGCATGGTTACTTGGTGAATGAAGTGTATAAATTTAGTAGCAGCTTGATGTACTCCTTCATGTTGATATTTTAATAAGTTTTCCATGTTCTAATTTGATTGAATTTGCAAGAAATGCCAATATTCTACAACTGTGCAAGCAGAACTGGAAAATGCAGTAATTTACCATGTAAATTCCAGCAAGCTACCAATGAATGGCAAGGCATGAAATTCACATCCAAGGAAGAATGAAGACTATTGCAATCTGATCCTGAAGGCTAATCCACCTTAGAAATGCAGCCAAAACCATTTGGAGTCAACACAGTTGGTCATTCTAAAGATCTTCGGAATGAACACAATGTCTTCGGAATGAGAATTGCAAGTATCTTCGGAATGAGCCACTTATCTTCGGAATGAAAACAAAATGTACTTTTTGACTTGTTGACTGAATTTTGGCGGTGGAAAAGGGGATAAGAAGGTTGATAAAGTTAAGGGAAAATATCTTCCATCTAATTTTGTTGTCCTTGCCGTCCAAAGCCACCATGCATGGAAAAGATCAATTTGATCCTCTTCCAGGATAAACCCTAAAAACTGCAAGCATAATAAAAAGTTGTTTGCAAGATAGGAATGGCATATTCTAAAGTGGAGAATTATGTGTGAGATATTTCTAGACTCCTCCCATGTACTCCCACCACCGAAGATGCTTTCTAAAGGCCAATGACTACTGCCGCAGCACAAACCGTCCGGATTTGCATTTATTTTAGATCCAGAATTATTGGCAAATGACTGTAAAATAGCACATAGGCTGATTTGAGCATGGGATATATTGTAAATATTTATATAAATAACATAGCTCCCTCCTTGGTTGAGCCAGTTAGGAATTAGAATAGAGGAGAGTTTTCAGTAGCAGCAATTAGGACTATACAGTAATTTTTTGTAACAGTTTTCAACATGTTTTGTCATCAATAAAAGTGCAGTATTTTATCATTTTATGTTCTGAGTGTTAATTAGTTAAGGAGTGCTTTTCACCTCCTTCTAGATCAGGAAGTATGGGCCCACTTTCAGATCTAGAAGGAGGGATTTTATGGCAGGTTTTAATCTGTAATTTTGCTACAGCAGAATTAATAGATTGCTTGCCAGATTTCATTTTATTGTTTTTATTTTGTATTATGTGATTTATGTTTTCTATTATGTTTGTGTATAGCATTTGTGTGTATGTCAGCTGACAAATTATATTATGCATTTTTCCTTTGCTTTCCATGTTTCTCTACTGTAGCAACTTTCCATTTTCAGCATATTTCATTTTGCTGTCAATTCCTGTAGCAGAAGCTTGACGACCTTCTGTGGAAGGGCATTGACAGGTGTTTTTAGAATAAGTTTTATTTACAAGCATCATTTCAATTCTGCAAGAGTAATTAGATTTCAATTCTACAAAAGTAGATTAGATTTCAATTTAGCAATTTCAATTATGCAAGAGTAACTAGATTTCAATTCTGCAAAAGTAACTTAGGATTTCAATTTAGCAATTTCAATTCATGCAATTGTAGTTAGATTTCAATTCTTGCAACTTAGATTTAGTTTTCAATTCCTGTACTTTATTTCAGTTTCCATTCTTCAGACTAGGTTTAGTGTGACACCAAAAGGCTAAACCAAAATCTGCTTCACCAATAATTGCTTGAAATCTGAATGCCTGAATTGTACTCTGCCCTAACCTTCTATCGTAGACAGCCTTGGACACCACCCCGGATTGATAAATCATTGAGATTAAATGATGAGATTCAATGACACTCATCAGGTAGAAACCAAGAAGAAGTGGGAGCAAGTCATAGAAGAGGAGATGGACTCTTTGATAAATAATTAGACTTGGGATCTGGTCCAATTGCTTATAGGAAAAAGAGCATTGCATAACAAATGGGTTTAGAGGGTGAAAGAAGAAGATGGAGGTAAAAAGAGGTATAAGGTTAGACTAGTTGTAAAGGGGTTTGCACAGAAGAAAGGTATTGATTATGATGAATTTTTTTCTCCTATTGTTAAAATGACTTCAATTAGAACTGTTTTAAGCTTAGTGGTTGTAGAGGATTTACATCTTGAACAGTTAGATGTAAAAACAACTTTTCTCCATGGGGATTTGGAGTAAGATATTTATATGCAGTAGCCACAAGGGTATGAGATCAAAGGAAAGGAGGAATTAGTATGCAAGTTGACAAAGATCCTATATTGCCTGAAGAAAGCTCCAAGGTAGTGGTATATGAAATTTGATAGGTTTATGTCAGATCAGGGTTATAGTAGATGTTATTCTGACCACTGTGTTTATTTTAAGAGAATGGATAATGGTAACTATATTATCATGTTATTGTATGTAGATGATATACTTGTTGCAGGGTCTAATATGCAAGATATAATTGTACTCAAAATAAAATTGGAAGAGTCATTTGCAATGAAGGATTTGGGTGTTGGTGTTGCAAAGAAAATCCTTGGTATGAGAATAACAAGAGATAGAAAAATCACAAATTAACATTATCTCTGATTGAGTACATTGAGAAGGTATTGGAAAGATTTAGTATGTAGGATGTAAAACCTGTTAGAAAACCTTTGGAAAATCATTTCAAACTGACCAAAGAGATGTGTCCTAAGACATAGGAGGAGATGAACTACATGTCCAAGGTTCCTTATTCATCAGCAGTTGGCAGTTTGATGTATGTGATGGTGTGCACAAGGCCAGATATTGCACATGTAGTGGGAGTTGTGAGCATGTTTATGAGTGATCCAGGAAGAAAGCATTGGGAGGTAGTGAAGTGGATTCTCAGGTATTTGAGAGGTATTGTCAATCAAGTATTATGCTTTTAAGGATCTAATATTTTTTAATAGGGATATGTTAATTCAGATATGGCAGGTGATATAGACAGCAGGAGGAGTACCACAGGGTATGTTTTTACTGTAGGTGAAACTACAGTAAGTTGGATTTCAAAATTACATAAGGTTGTTGCACTATCAATAACAAAAGCATAGTATGTTGTTGTTATATAGGCTAGTAAGGACATGATTTGGTTACAAAGGTTTATGGAGGAGTTGGAAAAGAAGCAGGAGAATAGCACATTATATAGTGATAGTCATAGTGCCATTCATCTTGCAAAGAATTCAGCTTTCATTCCAAGACTAAACACATACATACCAAGTACCATTTCATACACTCAGTTTTATAATATAGACAGTTAAAATTGGAGAAGATACACACTAGCCAAAATCCTACAGATATGTTCACAAAGGAAGTAACCAAGGAGAAATTGACTTCCTTCTCAGTTTCAGTTGATCTTCAAGCATGACAATAAAATATGAGAAAATTTCCAGGCCCAAAGTTGAAGCATAGTCCAGCAAGTGCAGTAGCGATGGAGTTGTTGTGATCAGTCTCCAAGTGGGATATTGTTGATTATGGAGCCTAATTAAATCGGAGGCCTTTGTTTCAGCCACACTTGGACCCACTACGTGAAAGAGGGGGGGTGTAGGGGGGCATTAGCCCCCCTACTACTCGTCACCAGGGGGGTCCATGGCAGCGCCCTCGAAGCTAAAAATATATGTTTTTTCCTCTATGTAAATCTAGACCATTTGATATTAGGTCACAGATTGGACAGTAGATTTTAGGCAGGTTTTACCCTAAAATTGTAATGCATTATTATAAGAGGATGTTTTACGGTGACTAAAAATGTAATGAGATGCACAGTTGTGTACAAAGGGGTTTTCTAGACGAAATACAAAGGGCCTAGTTATTTTCTCCATGGAGTCACCCGATTTGGGTGAACCAAGTTATATTTGTGTCTATTATGTGTTGAATATTTTCTTCTGTGTTTATTTACACATTATATTATTGCTCGTATTTTATGCTTTAATCCTAACAAGTATGATTATCTCTTTTAAAATTTCTTTGTGATCCCAAAACTAGTTTTAGTGTGTTTTAGGTGTTTTGAAATCATAAACTAACTCTCATCGTGTTTTCTAATTTATTGATGATATACTTGTTTAGTTTAATGGATTTCACCTCTATGCTCACAACTCAAAAATCGGCAATGAAAGTCACGGTCACGTAAATCCCCCAAAGTGTGGAGATGAAATCCACACCTAAGAAGGGAGCATAGGACCTGTTGATCCTCACCCAACACACCATGTGTAGTGATACACCCCTCTGAAGAGGAATGCAGGCTATTTTACACAGATAGGATGGATCTTGGATTCAGTATTGGCAAAAAGAATAGGGTTCATGGGATTTGTGCCAATGGATGGAAATAACTACCACTGTCATTGAAATCTACTATGTAGGAAAATGCGCATTAGCTTGATTGATATTGAATATGAGTTTAAATAGATTACAAGGTGGTTGAAAGTGGTTAACAAACCACCTAGGTGGTTGAAGAAACCACCAAATTGGAGAGCGCTTAACAAAGTGCTATTTTACCCATGCCCAATATGCTATGCCTAATAATGAAATATTGCTAACATCCCCCCTTATTACATTATTGGCAAGTATAGAGAGTATTGCAAAACAATTCAAATTTGACACGTGCAAGTGCCTTAGTGAAAATATCTACAACTTTTTGATCAGTGGGAATGTACTGGATCTGTATGTGATGCTTTGTAAATTCATCATGAATGAAATGACATCGATTTTCTATGTGTTTGGTGCAATAATGAAAAATTGAATTCTTGACAAGATTCAAAACACCTTGATTGTCTCAAAACAAATGTAGTGGAAGGTTCTTTGTAAGGCCTATGTTTGTAAGAATGTGACTTAACCATATTATATCGTAGACTGCTCCACTATTTGTGTGATATTCTACCTCTATAGATGATATATCAATCACCTACTACTTCTTACTATGTCAAGAGACAAGACTAGATCCAAGATGAAAATGTATCCAGAAGTTGACTTTTGATCATCCATGGATCCAACATAGTCTGAGTTCATGTATCCCTGTAGATAGAATTTCCTATTCTTTTTGTACTCCAAGCCAAAATCTATAGTACCAAAAACATAATGAAGAACTCTCTTTGCCACTTTCCAATGACTCACCTTTGGTTCCTACATGAACCCTGAAAGATAACCCATAACAAAATTGAGATCTAGGTCACTTCTTCTTGTAGGTCACCATTCAATAAAGCACTTTTTACATCCATATGATGTAACTTCCACCCAAAATGATCTACCATGGCACAAAGTACTCGAATTGTAGTCATTTTTGTAGTAGGTACAAAAGTATCTTCATAATCTATGCCTTATTTTTGAGCATGCCCTTGGCAACAAGATGGGCTTTATGCTTATCAATAGTACCATCTACCTTATACTTCACTTTGAATACCCATTTTTAGCCAATGGGATTCTTTCCTAAAGGCATATTGACTAGCTTCATGTCTGATTTTTCATGAGAGAGGTATATTCTGCTTCCATAGCAGCCTTCCACTGAGGCTCACTAAGTGCATCCTAAATTGTTGTGGGTTCATTTTCATTCAATGCTGTCATATAAACCCTATCATATTCCATTTATGTTTCTCTATATTCCTTTGCATCTATAGATAGTTCATAAAATTGTTGGTAAATCTTGTCAACATCTAAAGTTGACACCTCTACTCCCTTCTGTTGAATCATACAGCGAGTACAAGGTTTATCTAGAGTTAGATCTAAAAGTGATGTCAATTTGGAATCTCTCGGTATACCATTTTGGAATCTTGTTCTAAGGAGGTGGTTGAGTCTCTTTCTTAGGCTCATATTCCTCAAGGTATACAACTATAGAAGTGTTATTTGATGTGAAAGATTCATTAAATACCACATCTCTACTTATATGTGTCTTATTGGTCATAGGATATATCACTCGATATCCATTTGAATATTCATCATAACCAAGAAAGATACATTTTAGGGTCTTCTCATCTAAATTTTTCCTTTTCTTTTTAGGTATGTGCATGAATGCCTTACATACAAAAACCCTTAGATGATAAATGGAGGGCTTCTTACCACTCCATGCTTCTTGTGGAGTTTTACCCTGTAGAGCTCTTGTGGATGCTCTATTTAGGAGGTATGATGTTATGTTAACTGCTTTTGCCCAATACTCATGCTCAAGATGTACCCCTATAATAATACATCAAACCATTTCCATAATGGAACGATTCCTCCTTTCAGCAACTCCATTTTGTTGTGGATTATAAGCGGTAGTCAGTTGTTGCTTAATCCCATGTTCATTCAAAAATGATAAAAATTCCTTGGAGGTATATTCCCCCCATGATCTAAGTGGAGGGTTTTGGTGAAACATATTGACTCCTTCTCAATAAGCTTTTTGAACTATTGAAAGTACAAAAATACCTCTGACTTCAATTGAAGGAAGAAAACCCACATATTTCATGAGTGATCATCCAAAAATAATTGAAAATACCTCTTTCCACTATAGTTGGTTGGCATAGGACTACAAAGATTGATGTGTACCAACTCCAAAGGCTTCTTAGCATGTGAAGAGTTCACTTCAAATGGTACTCGATGTTGCTTCCCTACTAAGCAATCCGAGCAAACTGGTAGTGTGGATGAAATGTTAGGAAGTCCTCTCACCATCTCATATTTGCTCAATTTGTGCAAATATCTAGAACTTAGATTCCCATATATCTTGTACCACAAAGATGTAGTCTCCTTAGTAGTTGATGCCAGGGCAACATGAGGCATTTAAATATCATCTAAAATGAACAAGCCATGCTTGTATGATCCGATTGTGACATATTTTTCTTTTTTGGTTATAAAATACCTTTTTTGTCCTTTGGAAATGCAAAAAACAACCTCCATATTCCGATCCAACATTTGAGGTACAAAAAATAGATTATTAGCTAATATAGGTACATAGAGTACCTTTTCAATCTGAAATTTACCATCTGGAAGAGTGATAGAAACATCACCTTCACCCTTCACTTGGTAGACTTGATTTTCAGTAATTGTGACTGACTTACCTTCTTTCTCCTCAAAAGTCTCAAACCATGACTTATTGTCAGTCATGTGCTTACTAGAACCAGAATCAATATACCATACAACATCTATCTATAGATATGAAGTTTTAGTCATGAGCACCTTGTGTGCTCACTCAGATTCTGAGTCCGAGTCTGATTCTGTAGAACCTGAGTCTAAATGTAATTCAGTATAAGCAACATGCCCCTTGGGTTGCTTATTATTTTTCTATGGTTTGTATTTTCTTTTGCCCTTCTTCTTATGATCTTGGTCATTCTGTTGCTTTTTATTAAACCAACACATGTTCATGTCATGGTTATTCATATCACAAATATTGTAATATTATGAGTCCTTCTGCTGATGTTGTTTCCATTTTTATTTTAAGGAAGATCCTCATTTTTGAAATATTCCTTATTTCATACCTCATTTCTTGGTGTAGAGAGCATTATATGGTACTTCATATTTCTGAAATTGGCTGGCCTCCTCAGTTTGGAGCAAATTTACCAACTCAAAAAAATTTACTTGTCTACTAGATACATTAAGAGAGGTTATCAACATCTTGTAGGATTCTGGTAAGGCTCTCAAGATGACAGAGGTCAAGAGAGGATCATCCACTGGTTGTCCCATAACATTCAACTTGACTTTCAATTTTACCACTCTACATAAGAAAAGGTCCACTATTTCACCAGAGGTAATACTGAGGGTATGCAGTTGAGTTTGAATGTGCAGAATAGTGGATTTATTCTTCCCTTCATAAACAGTAATTAAATCATCCCAAGCTTCCTTACTAGTTTTGGCATCACAGACATGAGGTTGTACCTCATCTGTAGTAGCAAGCAGGATAAACATGAGATATATTTTTTCCTTATTCTCAAAAGGTTATTGATATGTTCCTGTTGTTTGAGGTCATTTTGTAGTACCAATCACTACATCCCATAAATTGTCCACCTGAATAATGGCATGCATCTTTGTCTTCCATGGTATGAAGTTAGAACCTTTCAGTAATTATGAATCTGAGAGATATTTGTGAATAGTGGCCATTGTGAAGGTTCCTTATTTCACCAATTTGTCTCCCTTTCATTATACCTTCCAGACCTAGTCTTTGCTTTTGCTTTATTGTATGATTGTTAATGCAAGAAAATAAGGAATTTAAATGCAAAAAAAACAACCATAAATGCCCACAATTTTAACTACCTTAGGTGTCGGTTTCCATCGAAAATGCACCTATTACAATGCCATTTTTCTTTCCACAATTGTATTCCCCCCTTTGTCTTAGAATTTTGCAAAAATAAATGCTTAGGATCCCCCCTTTTTGTTGCAAAATAAACAAGTAGGAAAAAAATATGGAGCCTTTCAAAAAAACAAAAAAACAACTTATCCCTCGAAAAAAACTTTGAAATGAAGAGATCGAAGTACTGAAGAATACCCCAAAAAATGTGCTTCTCCTTGGATTTGTGGTAAAAGAAATTGACCCTCCGTTGACAAAAAAAAAAAAAACTATTACGTAAAATATTGCAAAAATTGCAAAAAAAAAAAATTCACAAAAAAATGTCAAAATTATTGTTGTCGTCAAATTTTCTTGCTTGGGTGTTAAGGGAGTCAATGTTTGGTGGGCATCAATTTTAGCGAGAGTCAAAAAAATAGGTCATCAGGCATCACCATTCTTGTAGGGCATCAAATAGTTGGTGGGTGGCAAAAAACTTTGTTTGGAATCCCTCCGTGGAATTTGAACCACAGTCCTCTATAGCAGCCAACGACTGGAGCCAACTACACTATCAATGAGGTTGGTAATGAGGGGACAACAACTTACCCTTGTAGCATGCGGGACATGCACATTTAAAAAAAACATAGTGGGATTATCCCACATGCACCTCGCAAAGGCTTCAAAGCCTATTGAAAATATGGGAGGGCCACCTTTGAAGGTGACTAACTTCGGATGGTCACCCCCTCCTTGACCTTTTGCCTCAGTGGTCCTTGTCAGCCCATTCAAACCAATGAACCATCACCATTTGTTCTCTTCTGGTCTATGTCAGTGCCCCTATCCAGGCCACATTAGCATCTGGTGTGTGGTCCACATCAGCTTCCCTTTGCCATGTGTCTAGTCTACATCAGCATTAGGTGTCTGGTCTACGTCAACATTCGGTGTTTGATCCACATCAATGTCTATGTCTGGTCCATGTTAGTGTCCAATTTTTGGTCCATGTTATCCAGGATCCATGTCATTAGGTCCACGTTAGCATCATTATTAGGTCTCATGTAGAGTCCACATCAGTAGGTCCATGTTAACATCGTCCTCTGGTATTGTGCAGAGTCTATTGTGTATGTGTCATCCTCAATCCTCGAGAAATGTGCCTATAATAAAATCAATGAAACATTTTGTGTCTGCATCATCCTCGATAAGCGTACCTACAATAAAACAATGAAACGTCCTTCTCCCTCCTTGGCTCTGGTACCATGTAGAAAAATGTGTAGTAGGTTGATTGATATTGAAGATGGGTTTAAATATATTACAATGTGGTTGAAAGTGGTTAACGAACCACCTGGGTGGTTGAAGAAACCACCAAATTGGAGAGCGCTTAACAAAGCACTATTTTACCCATGCCCAATATGCCTAATAATGAAATATTTTTAACATACTAGTGTATGGGTGTGAATTCCATCTCACTAGTGTTTAAGTGTTGCATGGTGTGTGTGTGTGTTCATTTTAATCTTGCATGTAAATGAAAAATGCATCACCAAGCAAACATGTTATTTCCTACATGCCTTTAATAAAGATGTTTAAAATTCAAAAAGATGCATGTATTAGCTATATGAACTTCAAAGAATGTAGTTTATATGATAAAATTGGCCTCTTATTGGGCCCCAACAAGAAAAATCTACACACAACTTTTAACTTAGACACAACCCAAAAACTTAGCCACAATTGACAGTAGTGGCTAATAGTTCTAGCTACGACTGTAATCCATAGCTAATAGATAGCATGAAATTTTCATTAAATTTTACCTCTTATAGTTTTTCTAAGTGATCTACTTAGCTACTAATAGGTAGAAATGAAAAACAAGAAAATCAAAGGAACATGATTACTTGGAAATCCTCATTTGATGGAGAGACAGTCTGCTTACTGTCTATCTTTTTGCTCTGTTGCTAGCCATGGTTGTTAAGCATGACTGATACTATTCACCATAGTTTTTAGGCATGGCTAATACCTACAACAAAAAACAAAAATAAATCAGTCATCTATAATACAATTTGTAGGTCCCCATCGTGATCACCATATGTACCACTCTAAAAGCATACACTTAGGCTATTGCATCAATTATACCAAGCATTAAAGCATGAAAATATGAATAACAATGAATATGAAAAGAAAGAATTTTTTTTTTATATTATCATTGCAAATATATTTTACAAATATGTACCTCTTAGGGATACCAAATTATTTGATACAATTGATATAATGTTTCGAGCCCCTCAAAGGGGATGATGCAATACACAGACACTTATTGTAAACACAAATTGATCAAGGCTCAAGGACGCCTTCTTATCACTTGATCAGAGGAATGTGTTGCCAAGAATACTTTGAATATGAACAGATCCTATAAATCTACATTCAGGAAACAACATAGGAGAGTTAGAAACAAAGGAGGCCTCTCATGATGAGGCTCTTAAAAGGAATTTGCATGAATTAGTAGAAATATAGAAAGAAAGCATGGAAACTTGTAAATATGATTACAAAAGCTTTGAATTATTGTAAAGAATACTAATAAAGTAGTAAATATAGCTATTATGATGAATAATATGCCATTAAAACTTGAAATGAATCAAATCTAATGAAATTAATGCAAATTGACAAAATGGAAGGAAATAAATCAAAGCTACCTCTAATTTCTACATTTAACCACATGAAAGCATAAATGAAAGATAATCTATGTCATTTATACCTAATTGCATATTTAGAATGAAAATCATACAACTAAAACTAGGGAAATTGAATGTCAAACCCTCATCGCAGGTCTGAGGCATAGCTGGCTCTATTAGCCATGGCCGACAACCGCGACTGAGGTGAAAATGGTCTCTCTTGTAACCAGGGCCTGAATCTCAAATTTTCTTCATGGAATTGATGATCAAGGGTCACCTCTATGTTTTGGAACAAATTTGCGATGTATATTATCTAAATTTGTAGTGGAAGTGGTTCAATTGTGGATGGATGATATCCTCAAGCTCTTGAAACCTCCATAGCTTTGAATGCAGTCATGTTTTCCAAATTGACAACATATAGGCACTCCTCAAAGGTTGCAAATGGCTCTCCAATCCCACAGGGCTTCGCTAAATTCAATTTAAAGCTTCTCTATAGCACACTCTCCCTAATTTGGAGGGGGATCTTATAGCACTTCCAATTCCTAATCTTGGCTTCATGGAGAAGCCAAGATCAAGAACCAGGAGGTTGGAATTATTGGGAGGAATATTTTGGATGCTTCCTTGCCTAAAACCACTTGAAATTAATTTCCATGTCCATTATAATTGAATTTAGCTTGGCTCAAGTATTCAAAATAGTTTTAGGGCTAGCCGTGGCTCTAGGGCAAAACTAGCTCTATTAGCTATGGGTGTCAGCCATGGCTAAGGCTGAGTAGGCCAAACTGCCTAAATTGAGTGGTTAAAACCACTACTCTATCTTGGAATGGTCCAAGATCATTCATATGGTCTATTAGGATGCCCATATAAGTAGTCCCCTACACATGATGCATTTTAGGTGTCTACACTTTCATGCTTATAGAATAAGATTTTAATTCCTTTTTGCATCTTTTAGCATAGCATTAAATTTATTTTCATACAATCAATTTCAATTTATTTCAAGCACTTAAACTAGGATTTCAATCTCTTTCCAATGCACTTAGGTAAATTGTCAAATTTCCTTCTTCATGCACACTTTGGCTTCCTTCTTTCCACGCTTTCTAGAGTACATTAATTTCTTTTCACAAAGACATTCCAACTTAGTTTCATTTCAAAATGCACTTAGAATCTAGTTTCATTTTCAAAAGTGCACTTAGGGAAAGTTTCATTTTTGAAAAGGCATTTATTTAGTTACTTTTTTTTCCCCACAATGGTAACAAAAACACCTTCACACACCTATGTGGTATACACAGTGGTGATATTGGACTTCATTTCCAATCCATATCTCAAGATTGGTGACATTGGAATTCATCTCTCTCCACCAACTTGCCCCCTAGACACCTTAGTTTTTTATATTAGGACCTAGACACCTTAGTAACCCCTAGGAGTGGTTTTCTGGACTTCATCACCAGAAAATCCTCTACTCTTGAGACTGGTTTTTTTGAATTCATCACCGAAAGGGACCTTCCAAGTATGATAGGATTAGACAACATTTTTTCACAAGGTTCACATAATTAGTGAACACGATAACTATCATTATTGACTAAGCTCACCCGAGAGTGAAGAAAACACCCGACTTGGCTAGTAGCAGGTGTTATATAGTACCACCTCTTCTTGTGAGAGGATATTAGACTCATTAGCGCATCTTGAGTTCTCCCCCATTTGTATGTCATTTTACTGTGCCTTCCATACAGGTCACCACTTGCCCATTGAGACATCGTTCTATTCTGTGCACCCTTCGGTGTTGTAGGAAGAACCGTGCCTATGCCATTCTCATTTATCTAGAAGTTCACACCACTGCCCATTTTATTTTCTAGAAGCAAGTTTCAACATTGAAACACACAAAACAAACAAACATTTTATTTTTTGCATTTACAACTGATTCTAGTTAAACACTATTTGCATGCTCACATAATTGGTTTTAACACATGTACTGATTAACAACAAATACATTGGTTGTCTACAACCTATCACTTTTGATTTGTCTATCAGATTCACAGTTTGAGTTCAATTCATAGGTCAACCTATGAATTAGGTCTCAATTTAAATAGTGACCTACTAATCCTGTTTCCAATCACAAAAACTACTCAAATTTCATAGGGTTACTCAAAAAACCCTCACATATCATACTCATAACCTCATATTTCCATTTTTGAATAGTTTTGAGCATAAATTCACCATACACAACATCATGCATGTCATCACACATAGTCAAGTACATGAGAAAGTGCATCTTGAGAAGGAGGCCTTTTTCACCACTTCCAGTTAGTCTACTTATTCCCCTCCCTCTACAGGAGAATTTTCCACACTCACAGTAGATATACCCATAGATTCATTTATACCTCATACATACACTATATCTCATGATGAGATTCCCACCTATTTTAGCGAATATTACTCATTTCTTTCCCACTCATCTTCACCCAATCCACCATCTACATTTTGTGATCACATAATATACACCACTTTAAGACATCCACCTCCTATATTTACTATTAACGAGGAGACTCATCCTACCTACCTACCTTTGCACATCCTTTCTTCTAGAGTTTATCTCAATCACTCTTTGAGAATGACTCATCCTTGGTCAATCGTACTCACCTCATTTACCCCTACCATAGGGATGATCTATAATCCCTCATCTTCCACCCTAAGCACAAAGGCATCCTCATCACAAAACCCTCTATTGTAGCCTCCTTTAGAGCCACAATACGAGCCCTTCACATCATCATATCAGGATACTCCTCAAGCATCACAACCACCATCCTTCCAATAAATATTCTTTGCATCCTTCGATGCTCCATCACAACCACCTTCCCACTCACAATAATTCTAATATCAACCACATCAACAAATATCGTCATCCTCGTCTAGTGAGTCCATTTTCACCATGCCACCTCCATAGGCTTCCACTGTGCAAGCCCAAGTTTCATCCTCATCATTGCCTCCACTTACATTCCATCCACCTAGAATGTATGGTGCACCACCCTCTATTCCACTTCCATATTTATTTGCTCCCATATTCTGCATCCCTCCACCACCTCTATTTTGAGCTCTAAATATTGGTTTCTTTCCCACATATGACTCACAATCCATACCTTATCCTATCAATCCTCTAATCTATCCTATGATGCCTAGCTTCTCCACCCACCATGCTCCTAGCCATATGTAGGTACCATATTTTGACACCTTCTCTCACCCACCACAGACACCACTCATATAAACATCACTGCTTCCATCACAGCCTATTGTAACCACATTCTTCACAACACCTCCTTCATGGTCATCATATCCTATGATCCAACCACTACAATAGATATCAATTCAGCAACCACAAGCTTCACAACAATAATATTACTACCCTCAATAGATATCTACTCTATCGTAAGGTATCTCCTCAAATTCAACCTCCTATGCTACCCAGTAGCCTCACCTATAGGCGCTATTGGAATATGTCCCTCCCCACACTAAGAGGAAAAACAACTCCAACACCCCCCACACTGTCAGGTTCCATCTGCCCCCACACAATCCTCTACACCTTTAGCACCTAAGCTTCAAATTCTATACAACAAAGTTAAAATGCTCAAATTTTTTACAACTGCTTATGGGCCACAAAGCCCACGTACGATGAGATTTGCAATGAGCCAGTCCACCCATTAGTTATTATCCCCCCCTAACCTTATCACTCTAAGATCCCAAAGTTTGATAAATAAAAAGGTAAAGAGGATCCTCGTAAAAATATCAACAATTATCGCTCAACTTTCTATCAACTTCATAGTAGCAACCCCCTCATGTTACGTACCTTCTCCCTCTCACTTGGGGGACAAGCCCTAGATTGGTACAACATGCTCCCACACCATAGCTTGTACACCTTTGAACAATTATCCAACTCATTCTTGGAACACTTTTCCATTAACATCAAGAAGAAAATAAACTTCTCAGATGTCTATGCCCTACTCTAGGTAGACGATGAGCCAATTACAAAGTTTGTTTCCCAATGATATCAGTTATACATGACCTCACTCATAGCCTCCCGTCCATTAAGTTAGATACACTCTTCTTAAGGTGTTATCACAAGCATATTTCTACCTCCCTACATCTTCATCAAAGCCATACCTTTGATGAAGCTATTGCTCATGCCAAGGTCATTGAGGACATCAAATTCCAGTTGAGCAAGATCAAACTTAGACAAAAACCTTCATACAATTCCAACTTTCACTTCAACAAAAATATGCAAAATCAATCCTATACTAGACCTCCACAAACCAACAAGGTGGTAGTATCTTCTCCCACCTCTTCATCCATATCATGACCTCCACATCCACCACAACAGTTGTTCTAGACTAGAGACCCTCTTGCATTCCAACCAACACAACCTTGTGGTCTTTGCTCATAGCTTTCATAGTGTAATTTGACCCTACTATCTGAGCCCTTTCCAGCTCTCTTTCAGTGATCATATGATGCAGGTCACATTACATTAGCCAAAATTTTATCCCTTGATCCCAATCAACCCAAACCTCATGGATATATCAAGTAGACCTATTGCACATACCATAGATAGTGCGGATATGATATAGAGTCTTGGTGTTCCTTCCATGGTATTTTTTAGGATATCATTGATTGGGATACTATTGAGGTCTCAAACCCCCTTGCACACCAAAACCAAAACTTGGAAATCTACCAAAACCTACTACCCAAACACTGGGGGACTAATTCCCAAGGAACCCAATCTAATCCCCAAGGACAACCTAGATAGGTTAACAATGTTCAACAAGATCCACCCTCACATGGCATCATTGGCATGATCAACCTTACCACTTGGGCCCAATGCTATTCATCCCAATAGGATGCACCAATAGTTTCTCCTTAAAAACCCTACACTTCTCTGCAACCCTCTATTGTAATATAGACCTCACCATATTTGCCACAAAATATCATCACCATCCATGGTAGCCTTACACACCATTTATGAAATGCCCCATCCATGATATCCATATTCGATCTCTTACAAAAATATCAACCCCACCACAAGGCATTGAATGGCATCCTTTGATACATTGACCTTCAAATGCATGACACAAATACATTTTTTAACTTCATGGGAAACATACCTCATTCCCTCTAATCCTCCATCAACTTTCATGACCATGAGATCATAGATATCGTAGGGAAAGGAGCGGATCCACCTCTTCACATACAAGCAACTATCAATGACATCACCTACAAGTAGGTGCTTGTCGATACTGGCTCATCCATCAGTATTATTTCTACCATTGCCCTGCATCATTTACACATCCCACCCACTCACTTTGCCACACCATTGCTTGAAATTAGAGCATTCAACGGTTCTATGTGACCCATGGTAGGCTCTATTGTCCTACCTATTTGTGTTGGTGTCTAAACCATATCCATCCTATTTCATGTTATTCAGGGTGAGATGTAGTACAATATCTTGCTTGAACACCCATGGATCAAATACATGCAGTGTGTTCCTTCTACCTTACACCACTATCTTAAATATATCTATGATAACCTCATCCATTGTGTTCCCACTTATGGGGATCCCTTTAAATTTTACAACATCACAGACCTTCCACTAGGTCCCTCATCATCCTCCACTCATGTCCTCCCCATTCCTTCTCATCAATCATCCAGAGCACCTACAGCTCCCTTAGTACCGATCTCATCACCACAAAAATCACCACCTAGCATGACACTTCACTCTACTACCATCCCTTTCTCACCACCTTCCTCATGGCCTCCCCCTCCTTCTCATTCATCCTCCTCCATAAATCCCCTTCCTGTACCTCCATATTTTTCACCACCATCATCATCACCTCCTATCCCATCTCACCATTATTTCTCTAAACCTCCTCTCCTTCCCACTCCTCAAACACCCCCACTCCTTTTTCACCCATGATCATGATATTTCACATATTCTCATAGTCCAGTGCCTACACCTCATCCACCAACCATATAGTTCCCACATGTAAACCACCCCATTCCATCTACCATAGTTGAATGCCATGATTGGGAGTAGTGAGCTTCCCACTTAGATGTTGAATTACTCCATTCTTCTCCTTCCATCATTCATGATTCCCAACTGGCATCGTCCTCCTCAAATTCTGATTTTCCACCTCGATCCCCAACACGTGCCACACCTCGAGTGTCAATATTCATGACAAAATTTGAACCTAGTGACTATAATATTTGGGATGCTCATGTGCGACCCCTAATAATCCAATCCACATGGAATTTTTGCCATCATTCAATCTCCATATTAACCATCAATATCGTTAAGTGACTAGATCCTCTTGACAATCATACCAACTTTGTTTATGTTTGTTTTGAATCCTCACTCCCAATCGCTATACCTCAACCACAATCCAGTTTTTGTGGTACTCTAGACCACATGTCAAACTCCAAATTTTTCCTATGTTACCTTTGATGTTTCCACTGGTATGAATTTGGGCTAGGACACTATGAACAAGGGTTATGAACACCTATCAACCCCCATGTTCAATTGCCAATAGATAAATCTGGTCTAGGCTATCACCCCTCTATCGTACACACGCTTGAGGATGAGCTTCAAGACCTTTCTTTGCATCCCACACCAATACCTACACACACACTGGAAGACTACATTGACATGGACATCTTGGATGAGAGCCTATCTCCCCATTCTACCATTACCATTCCATGCACTTTCTTCCAAGACATATCTCTTAATGACACAACTTCTACTTATTGTATCGATGTGCTAGTTGATCAATTTGCTGCCCTATCTCTCATGCCTCCTCATCTAGAGTAGCCCATTTCACCTATATCTCCATCACCTACACATTCGGCCATACCAACACCCACTTCCCGACAACTTCATCAATTCTCAACATGATCTCGCTCTCCACCCATGGTTTTATGACCACCTTTAAACCTCACATGATGTTCAAATGTTCCTAAAACCTTATCATCAGACTCATCATATTCCATGACCTCTATGGCTTTCATCAACATGGTCGATGTGGATTTATTCTCCCCACTTTGATATTCATATCTCCCGCATCATGACAACACACCCAACCCTAATTTCATCGATTTCACCCACATTTCACCAACACCTTCACCATAAGACTTTTTGCTATCACCTTCTATCTTGCACATTATGAACGCTCCATCTCCGTCTACCCCACCTCACATCCTATGGGTTAATCACACTAAATTTTACTTAGATGATGAATTTGAGTTACTTGAGGCCATCGATGACCTCCATATTATTCCCATCCTAGATTAGCTCCATGATGGTTCCCACATGCTTGTGGAAGAAACAATCGACATTGATATTGGTGATGATCCCACCAATCCATATATTATCAAGCTCACTGCTAGCCTCTCACCAGAAGAGTGCACCTTGTTTACTACCTTACTCAAGGAGTATATCAAAGTCTTCACTTGGTTCTATAAGGACATTTTTGGACTCGATCCTTCCCTAGTAGTACACAACCTCATTACCGATAAATATGCCAAACCTATCAAGTAGAAATTGTGATGCATGCATCCTACAGTTGCATTACTAGTAAAATATGAGCTCCAAAATCTCCTCAACGTAGATTTCATTCAACCTATTGATTACCCTGAATGGGTCTCCAATATGGTACCAATACCTAAGCCCTCAGGCGAGGTTCGCATATGCACTAACTTTCATGACTTGAACAAAGCTTATCCCAAGGACAACTTCCCCCTACCAAACATCGACTCGCTCATCGATTCCATCACGGGCCACAAAATGATATCCCTCATGGATGGATTTTCTAGCTATAATCAAATCAAAATCAACCTAGATGACCAACACAAGACTTCTTTCACAACCCCCTAGGGGACATTTTGCTATA
This sequence comes from Wollemia nobilis, assembly GCA_028583015.1. Lineage (NCBI taxonomy): Eukaryota > Viridiplantae > Streptophyta > Pinopsida > Araucariales > Araucariaceae > Wollemia > Wollemia nobilis. Next base: position 9,573,456 of record JAQPPZ010004842.1, read on the forward strand.
AGGTCATGCCTTTTGGCCTTAAAAATATTGGGGCAACCTACCAACATGCAATGACCTAAATTTTCCATGATTACATGCAAAAAATCATGGAAGACTACATCAATGATCTCATCAAAAAATCAAAAGAGCATTCATAGCATCTCACTGATTTACGCAAAATCTTCGATCACCTCCTAGAACACAACATTTGCCTTAACCCAAAGAAATGTGTCTTTGGTGTCACCTCAGGCAAAATCCTAGGGTTCATTGTCTCTCAATGAGGCATTGAAGTAGATCCTAACAAAGTGAAAGCCATCATTGAGATGCCCCCACCTACCAATATCAAACAACTACGTAGCTTGCAGGGCAAAATTTAGTCCATACATCGCTTTATCGCTCAAATTTTAGATAAGTGTAAACCATTTAATCACCTCTTACTAAAGGGGATCACCTTTAAATGGGATGAAAACTATCAATAAGCCTTTGACTCAATCAAGGCTTACCTCACCTCCTCACCGATTTTATCTCCCCCACACCCATAGCTACCATTTATCCTGTACATTTCTGCTATATATTTTGCACTTGGCATGCTCTTAGCCCAAAAGGATGCACTCAATCATGAGTGGGCTATATACTACATCAGTCGTATGCTAGTCAGCTATGAAACCTACTACGTATATATGGAAAATCTATGCCTGGCTATAGTCTTTGCCATCCAAAAACTACATCATTACATGCTTAATCACACTATATTTATCATCACTCATGACAATCCACTTTGATACATGATGAACAAGAGTTATCATAACTCTCATACTGCTAAATGGATCATGCTCCTTACTGAATTTGATCTAGAGTTCATTTTGCAAAAATCCGTATCAAAGGGTAGGTCATCATAGGCTCCATTACCCGATAATCAGCCTCTCCTCATCCAACTCCCTGATGATTCCATATTCAATATTATAGAACCTAAAGAGTATGTCGAACCAGAGATAGCTGCTGACCTAACACTTTTCTTTGATGGTTCCCACTACACACACGTTGGGGGTGTAAGCATTGTATTTTTCACACCAGATGGGGAGCCTCTCCCATTTTCATTCAAATTAGGGTTTCCCTGCACAAACAATAATGTGGAATATGAAGCTCTCATTCTCAGCTTAAAATAGGTGCATTCTATGCATATTAGATGCCTTCACATCATTGGATATTCCCTCCTTATCATGAATCAAGTCCAAGAGATATGGCAATGTTGATGCCCCATCCTCCAATAATACAAATAAATCACCCAACAACTTCTCACCCAATTTGAATGGTACAATATCGAAGCTACTCCACACTCATCCAATCATTTTACCAACACAATGGCCTCCCTAGGGTCATTAATACCACAAAACCCCTTATCTAACACTACACATGTGTCCATTCATATGCTAACACAATCTACCATTTCATCCTCACCCTCCATAGATGATGAGGGTATTCATGTCATCCACACTAAACCACATGATCCTTGGTTTTCAAAAATTAAGGATTATATTAAATTAGGCTTCCTACCTTATGATTTACCACATGCTCATCACTAAGCATTTAAACAATAGGCCATTCATTACACACTACTGGGGGACATCTTGTATCATCGTAGTCATGATGGTATCCTTTTGTGTTGCCTAGAACCGCATGAATCTCACCGAGTGGTACAAGAAACCCATGATGGTACTTGTAGTGGCCACTTTAGTGGCATGGCTATCACAAAATGCATTCTACACATGGGCTACTATTGGCCCAAAATGGAGCATGACTATTGTGAGTACATGAAATGGTGTATCAAATACCAACAACATGCTAACCTCACACACCTACCATCACAAGTGCTCCAACCCATTCAGTCCATGTGGTCATTCTCCCAATGGGACCTAGATCTTATCGGATAGATTACACCTACTTCATCAAGAAACCACAAGTTCATCATCACTACCATAGAATACTTCACAAAGTGGGTCAAAGCCATCCCACTTGTCCAAACCATAGGAGAAAAAATTGTGGTATTTATCACTGACCATATTATATGTCACTTTGGCATCCCTTTCCAAATCATTTCTGATAATGACACACCATTCAAGAATAAAATTGTTTGTACCCTTTGCACCAAATTCAATATTCACCATAGCTTCTCGACCCCATACTACCCATAGGGTAACATCCAGGCCAAGGCTACTAACAAAACCATTTGCTCCATCCTTTGTAAGATAGTTGTAGAATCCCATCATGATTGGCACAATTATATACCCCTAGCCTTATGGGCATATCATACGAGCATCCATACTCCCACTGGGCAACCCCTTTCTCATTGGTCTATGGCACCAAAGCCATTATGCCTCTCAAACTTGAGATACCTTCCTTATGAGTCTCTATGAAATACTTTATCGATGATGACACGACTCATCAAGCCTACCTCGACCAATTGACACTCTTGGATGAGCAATGCATACATGCCATCGAGCACACATGTGTCTACCAAGACCACATTCACCATGCCTACAATAGTAAGGTACATCAATATGAGTTTAAAATTGGTGACTTGGTTCTCAAAGAGAACCAATAGATCACAAGCCAACCCCATCAACAACGAGACAAGTTCACTCCTAACTGGTTAGGTCCATACATCGTCATACAAAAAATTGATTCTGGAACCTATCGATTGTCAAACCTCGAAGGATTATTCAAGTCCAAACCTATAAACATTATTCACATTCACACATTTAATGCCTAGACCACCTAGGTATGCATCACCATGGATTGTACATAGTGTCACTACAACACGGTCCAGATATACATCACCCACACACCACACCGCACTACACATACAATTTTTTCACTTTCTGTTACACAATAGAACTACTTGTACTTTTTATGTCATTTATATGCTATGGGTATTTTGGTTTTTATAGGTCTTTCATCGCCAGAAGCAACATATTCAGTGGTAATACCTTGTCCCAAGCACACATATTCAGCATGCCACTCACCTTCATCATGCAGAACCTCTAGCTACTACCTCTAGTACCTATCACTCCAATTGATCTTGCCATGTCACATGGCATAGTCCATGTATGTAAACCCTCCATATTGTCACATTCAGACCATCGTACTTCACCCAAAATTAGATCACCTCACCATATGAATTCATCCTATTCATCCCTCTTCTAAGACAGTTAGATCTCCTTATCCTCCTTCATAGATAAGGATGAACATTCCCGTATGATAGACCCTCAGGCACATAGATCATCATTGCCTTAAATAGGTGACCTAAGAGATCCATATATACCACTTGCTCTAGCTTGCAAACCTTCACCAACATACTACCCTCCTAATAGAGGCACCACTTCCCTTTGTGCACACTCCTCAAGACTACCTTTACCCTTATTGAGCAGGGTATCCCCTTATGATATATCTTTGTACCATCACATCACCAAGACTACTACTGTGCATACTCCCCCATCTCATACATTTCATTATCTACATCTATCTTCCAGTAATCTATCCTTTAGACACCTTCTTCTCCACTATGTAGCCTCCCATTACAGCCTAAAACACCACCAATGTAGTAGTTCCACTCACTTCCATCTTCTTCTCAATCATTATCTTCTTTGCACCCATACCTCAACCCTATTTAAAAATTAGATTCTTGCTCACCACAAACTTTGGTTACGTCACCTCCTCCCATAGATATCCAACACATCCTTGCTCACCTTGATAACCTTGAGTCACACCTGAGTCATTGTGATTACCACTCCTCTCCCTACCATTCTGCCACTACCCACATCCCTTCACCTTCTTCCAAGTCTATTCCTTACTCTTAGATCAAACCTGCACTAGATTATCACATCCTAAATTGACCACTCATTCCTACACCACCTCCTTCATGCTCATCACCAATCAACCCATACATATATCCTATGCCAGTTTGGTCCACACCACTATCCCAAAATTTTCACTAGTTACTCCACCAGGGTCTCCTTGTACTACCCGAGATCTTCCCTATCGATCCTTTGCACCCTAAGCTATGAGATTACAAAGAAAACCAATTTTATGTCTATCATCGTCAACTAGGGCATGACATCAATGCATGTCGTACATTTGAGACCATTGTTTAGGACATGTTTTTTGATGAACCTCTTTCACATCCTAAATAATATCTCTCACCTACTCGACTCTAGAGCCCTCCACATCAGTTAGTACCTTGATCCACCCCATCACATAAGTTATTCACCTATGCACCTCATTACTTTCAACACTTATCCAACTACGAAAATCCTAGTCACCTCATCACTTCACCTAGTCGTTCGTACCTTGAGTCGCATCACTTCACATAGTCTTAGTTTATTTTATTTCCTCATGTTTTCTTCCATTCCATATCCTCTCCTCCTTCTTCTTTAGCATTTTTGAATGGTCACACTTTGAGCAACTACATTCCTATGTTGATTCTCCTCTCTTCTTCTCCTTTTTATTTTTTGTTTCCTTACGACGTTGTTCTGCTCCCTCATCTTTATTGCACTTCTTCACCTTCATGTTCCCCTACATCTATTCTCACTCTCGACTTTCCTCGTTCATCATTCTCACATGTATTCTCCTAGTTATATGTTTTTCTCCTATTTTTTGCATCTCCCCATATGCTGGGGCAACCATTATCATGACTCTCTATTCTCATCATCATCACCCCATACATCCATCTTCAAACATGGTTTTTAATTTCACTCGGTTACATCTCACATATTTCCTCTTGTAGATATTGTTCTTTCATACTATATCTCACACTACATTCATTGCATATATCCATATTTCTTCTATTATTTCATTCATGTTTGTATATTCCATCTATAAAAATGTGCCCTTAGAAGGAATAACATACGTACTTGTTAGCATTACCACTTCGATGTCCACTCCCTTTCCTAGAATTATAGAGTAGATGATGTTTTGTATTTTCTTAACCATTCACTATTTCAATCAATCAAGTGTCACCTCTAGCTGACAGGTTATTACACTCCTTATAGTTTCCTTTGGTTGGTTCAACTTCTTTCAAGGACCACTCACACAGGTCAAATTTTAAGGAAGATAAAACCTTGCATAGATATTGCCATATAGTGAATGGTTTCCCTACTCATCCTATCATTTGCATGGTCAACATACAACCTAGGGATAAAAAAAGGGATAAGCATAAGAAAACATCAAAAAAATGGGAAGAAAACAAAAACAAACACCCATACAAAAAAAAAGAGCACCACAAATATACAATCAATAAACCTCAAAGAAACACAATTGTTATGCTTCATCGCCTTTGGTCCTTACGTTTAACATAACATCATGGAACGATTTCCATTGCCAGCTATAGGCCCTAAGCACCTACCTACTAGTGGAATAGTCTTACAAGTGGTGACACATCTGTCACATTAGCAACCTTATTTTGTAAAGATCATCACACACTTATGGATGAGCTAGCAACTTTGGCTATGTTTACAATGGGTTAGTCTACCTCCCTCAAAATGGATAAATAAACATCACTTATGTGCACACACTGGTCCTTGATATATTTTGACCTAGCTATGTTAGTTATGAGTTGTCGATAAATCTTGTTTAGTTTTTCATGAGGTTTTATTGCTACAACTATGATTGCTAAAATTGTTGCATACACCCTATACTATCATACATCCCCGATATTGCGAAATGGATCACATTACCATCGATTATGCTATGATACGAGTGCTCCCTCTATAATTTTTAGCTTCAACATACATGCATCATTGCATGTATACATCACATCATGCATCATTGCATCTACCTCACATGCATATACTTACATTACATTATGCATCATCACATCTATATTACATCATACATCATTACACTTACTCTACATTTACATTGCATCACTCTACATTGTATCTATACCACAATGGGAAAATTATTCTATACACTACCACATGCACATATATTCATCTATCATAAATTTACTTACTGATATTTTACATTACATAAACACAAAAAATAACATACACATTCAAATCAAATCACCAATGCCACAAAAAAATAGGTATATATATGTAATTATCAAAAACACATTAGGTTACAAAATGTGAAAAAGTGCACAACCCATCATCACATATACCTATAGGCTACAAAAACAAGATATACCACCATAGGCTAATCTTAGCCCTGCTAATCACCAAGAGTCTTTCCACTCCCCTGATGAGTCACCCTCTCCTACTTGGCCCCATGCACTACTTCTGCACCACTCGACTCAGCTACTATCCCTGATGTTTGTGTCACTATGGGCAATACTACCCTATCCAACTCTGGGACAACACCTCCTATCTATGATAATTTTGGTGCATCCATCCTCACCTCCCTTCACCCCATTGATGTTGTGCTCTGATTACTCTACTACAACTGTATCTATATCTATGATTGTGATACTAATATCGAACGTGATCTACCATAATTTGAAATTGGAAGCTTGTGCATAGTCAATATGATCTCACAATCATACTGCATCACTACTTCCTCTATGAGCATCTTTGCAACATCCTCACTACCCTTTTATAGCTGCTCTATCTATGCTCTCAAAGAAACCACATCAACAAGAACTTGCTCTGTAGCTCTTTCTCACTTAGCCTCCTCCTGTTCTTGATGTTGCTACACTATCTTCACATGTAGCTTGATTATATCCACCAAATGAGCCACTCGCTCAACATTTCTAGTCATTATTACATGATGCATCCTATGCACATCTACCTTCAATTTTTCCCCTTCCTCTATAGTCTTTATTGTTAGATGGCACATACTCTCTACTAACTTTATGTATCTCATCTCCATCACTTTGAGTCATCTATGCAGATCCACGTATTGCATCTCAAATGCCCTCCACTCTATCACACAAGCCTTCTCTACTACCCACATTATCTCTATCAAATATCTCTACTTAGCATCACTCATCATCTCTACAACTATCAATCTATCCTCTAAATTATGGTGCTCTCATCTCCATGTACCCACATTAGTCACCTTTCCTCTCTCACTCTCTCAAAGCTACCCCTCCAGTTATCATAATATCTCCCATAACATCAATAGCTCCTCATCAAAATTCCTCCTCTCCTTTTCTTCAAAGTGTATGTATCCCATATCTTCCATATCACCCAAATATCCTATATCAACACCCATGCCAATAATAACATCCTCATATACCTCCTCCATGGTCACTATCTCCTCCACAAATGACATCCTATCACTCATCGGTGCCTCTACCATAATCTTCATAAAAACACTAGAATCACCACCTCGTCATCACCTCAATCAGTGAAGAGTTACCTCTGCCTCATATCTCACTCCTCCTTATGTACTAGACCTGGTTCATCTCAATGCCCATCCATCTGGTACAAACACCCTACTGCTTGGATGCACCCACTGATAAATCACTCCAGTTACTACCTCCCAACTCTGAGTCATCCACCAGGAATCATATTATGGTGTCACAACTACATCATCCACAACTAAAATAATCATCAGTAGATCCATCTCACTAGTCCAAGGAAGTACTACAGGGTGACTCCCTTTATCACCCTATTGCTTATAAATCATGATAGATGCCTTTGGAATATCCTACCATAACCCAAACTACTGCATCACCCTACTAAACTGGAAGAACTCCACCTGGTAGGTATATCACACCACTACCCATCGCCTTATATGAATAGCACCTAACTAATCCTCATCCTTATCTAATGCCACCCTACCCCTCCAAGCATCCACTAGATATCCTTTGACTCCAATGATCCAACTTTCACTATTCAAAATGGATGGTCACCCTCATGTGGCCTCTTTATCCCATTATCCTCATCTATTCACCACCTCAATACATATGGCAAGTGAGTATTTCCCTCCACATGAACATGATATAGACCTGTACCAATAGCGTAGGTGCCCATGTAAACACAACATTGCACTCTACCATGTCGCACACCACATCAAGCATATTCCAAGTAAACAACACCCTATAAGTATTTGGTAGCGCATATGTCAAAATCATGAGAATCGCCACACACTGGAATTTAGGCAACATGTCCTGATACCAAAGATACTCATAATCTATATTTTTAGTATCTAATTCCCTTCATCGTGCACCAAATTAATGCTATAGTACCTCCTCCTACCTATCATCCACCACTACCCTCATTGGAATACACTCAATAGGTAATTTGTAAATCTTATACATGTTCTCTAAGGTGATAGTCATCTCACCAATCATAAAATGAAAGGTATTCCTATACGAGTCCCACCTACCTCTCACATAGTGTTGATATGTATGCTCTGTTAGCATGGATGCTCACACAATCCCACACTCCTTTCAACCACACCTTCTCTAGCCACTCCAGATCTACCTCACCCAAGGCATCACCCAAATCAGCTCTCATCGTCCGCATACAATGTCACAACTCAATCATCTTCACTTGTTTCATCCATAAACATCACAACAAAATTCATGTTAGTTCCACACACAAACTAAAATTCCATCCATTTTAGTTATTATAATTTCAGTTACATACTCATTACACACAACATCATTACAGTATATCACATACAAAAAAAAAAACAACAAAATACATTGTGGGCAACCATTCACCCCTCTTTCATGACAAACATGTCAACAACATGTAAAAACAAATCCAACCAAGCACATTCAACATCAACAAAATCATCCATTTCATTCATCATACATTTTGAGACATAAAAACATACATAATTCATGCAACACAATAAAATGCAAACACAGTCACATTTTTGGATACCCATTTTTCCATTTCATGGTAAAAGTCCAAAAAAATTCAAAAATTAGTACATATTTGGCTCCCAATAGCCAACTTCACACTCATCTACATAAAAACATGGTACAAAATTTAAAAATACACCAAACACAATGATACACGAAAAAAAAAACATTTTTGGATACCCATTTCCTCTTTTTACAGTGAAAGTTTCAACGGTTTTCAAAAATAGTACAACAATAGCCATAAAAATAGCAGTTAAATTCAACAAAATTACATCAAAACAATATGCATCCACATAACATGCCAAAAAAATGCAAAACATAAAAATAGTCATATTTTTGAATGCCCATTTCTCACTTTTCTAAACAAAATTCAATCACATCTCACAAACAACAACTCGTTTGCCCCCAACAAGCAAAGTCAAATCAATCACCCACAATTCTTGCCATATAGTCAAACTAGCACAAAAATTGGTCAAACCTAATATCTAATCACATATTTAGATACCCATTTGGCTTTTTTAACACTTTGTATTCAAATTTTCATCAAAATTTTACATGCACTCACAAAAACATGTAAAAATATCCTCTATATTATTTCACGCATTTCTAAAAATCAAAATTAACTAAAGTAACAAGTACTTATCGATGGATCCCTACATAAACTGCCAACACCAGTTTATCCCCTCACCATATCCATATCTACTACTCAAATATGTAAGTTCTCCACATCACCAAACGTCACTTGCTCCTCACTCTATAACTCACACACCACGCAAAATGACTTCACATGCACACAAAAATAGATTTATATACCATAAATCCCTAATTTGTAGGTCACCCTATAAATCAAAGTCTAATTTGTAGGTCACCATGTGAATTCAGGTCTAATTCATAGATCACCATGCAAATTCAGTTCCAATTTGTAGGTCACCATGCAAATCACAACTACAACCACCACATTCACACTTTTTCCACTCCAACACCTTCATTCTTCTTCCCCCTTCCTATCTACCCAATTTTTCTTCCATTTTGTCATCAATTTCTTCTATCAATCGATTCATCACCATCATCACCTCATTGTTGATTCCTCATTTGAGGGGGTATTCATATACAAATACGCTTTGAATTCAACCAAAGAATCAAACATCCAATCATGGATATTGCATCTGTATAAAAATATTTTTGTTGAATATTATCTCAAGATAAACCCCATACCAAATCATATATTTTTTAAGTCATGAGAGCCATGCGCAATATCAGAGATGTCCTACTTTTATTATGTATATCAACCTTGACCACATACTAAATGTTACGCTTGATTCATTCATGCCACTCAACTCAAATGGTTTGACATGTGTCCCATGCACTGATCAATCGACCAGAAGTAAAAATTTGAATAGGCATTTATTATATTCATGTTTGGACCATCTTGCATTGGTCATAAAACATAAAGCAATCATAAGTTACCCTCACAAACCTTTAAGTACGGTATTGCAAACACTGTACTAAATTGGTAAAATCATCAGTTTCATCGTCATGTTCCACCTACATCCATACATCTGCATCTCATCATTCCCATTAGTCAATTCTTCTCTTCTTATTTTACTTTCTCTCTATATCTCTTGGTTCTTGATCAATATTGTATGGTCATGCTTCGAGCGGCTACATACCTTTGATTAGATTCCATTATTCCCCTCTTCATCTTCTCCCTTCTTCTCTTGGCTATCAATCAATGTTGTATGGTCACACTTTGAGTGACTACATACCTTTTATTGGATTTCATTCTTCTCCTCTTCATCTTCTCCCTTCTTCTCTTGGCTATCAATCAATGTTGTATGGTCATGCTTCGAGTGGCTACATACATTTGATTGGATTCCATTCTTATGCTCTTCATCTTATACCTTCTCTTGGTTATCAATAAATTTTGCATGGTCACGCTTTGAGTGGCCACATAACTTTGATTTGATTCTATTCTTCCCATTCCATTTCTTTGAAATTTCACGAATACCTCATATTCTTCTTCCATCACATTATTTTTGCACTAAACTGTATTCCACACAACATAGTACAAAAAGGAGTAAATGTAGACACCCAAAATTTGCACATGCTCATCCCTATAAAATTGTAAACCTACATAGACACTTGTATACTCGCATAAGCCATTATAGGTTATTGTAGACATATGTAGGCTACCTTAGTCACTCGTAGACTCCAAACCTATAAAAACTAGGTAAAACATACCCAAAACACCTTCTACCCACTAGGAGACCATATAATATATCTTTAAGGCTACTTGTTGAGTGGTATTTTCACCCGATTGTGAAAACACACTCTTTGATAGGATTTGGGTTCTAAATCCTCTGCTTGCAAAGAAATTAAACAAGTAACTTCTCCAAGGTCTCTGCTATGTTAGCATTTTACATCTGTGTATTAGTAATCTCAAACAAAGATATTCAATTTAAATTCTTGGAACACCTTAGTGGTTGCAAGTAACTGAAAACAAGGGGCAATGTTGATTTATTTTACTGTGAAACTTTAATGATTGTTCTTTGAACCCGAATAAAGCAAATGTGATTTGGTCCCTATATGACCATGCTATAACTTCAAAATGGAAATTGATGAAATGCCATAAATGATGGAATTATTTTTGGATTTTGAAGTTTTTTAATTTTAATTTTATTTTAATGCCTGAGAATTAAAATAAAGTTAGAACTTCTAAAAAATAAAGTACAAAAAAAAGAAATAAAATGTAAAAGGAAACTGAAAATGAAATTGCATTCAGTTTGATGCTATCCTGTTTCAACAAAACCGAAGATGTGAGTTTCCATGCATGCAACCTAAACTATTGGACTTGCATGACATGCATAATCCCCATAGACTAAGTGCTAGTTCCTAGGGTACAAAATAAAGTTTAGATTTCAAATAATTGACTAATGTAACCCAAAAAGATGGTATTTAACATTATCTATAAATTCGAAATCTAAAAGAAAGTGAAAGAATAAACATTAAATCCATAGCATGCATAGAAGATCTCCTTCTTTCTTGCCCACAAGATGCAAATTTTTGAATACTTCTACATTAAAAATATGTCATTTTACAATAGCAGAATGTCTCTAGTTTTCTCAAAACCAAAAAAAGGGGAAGAAAAACACTCCACAGCAGGCCCAGAATGGCTAATCACCCTCAACTCTGCAACCCTACTCGCAGCGGTTTTCGACCAGTCCATGTGGAAGGAAAATATCTAGGAAAAACCCAGTGTCAAGGCCTTGCCTTCATTCCTGCAATATTCTTTGAACAGTTTCTAACCCTTGTACCAATCTGTGCCTCTACTTTTATACTTTCTGGTGCGGTTCTCTGCTTCGCTCCATGACGCTTCGTTTCATTTCCCAGACTGCATCGCTTCATCTTCCATGCCTCTTCGTTGTCTTTGACTTTCTGTTCTACGTCGAAACGTTTAATATTTTCTGTGAACTGTAATGCCTCTATAACCCTTACACCTTTATGCCATGTGTTCCATGCTTTTCTGCATGTTCCATAACAGCCCCTTGTAAATTGTGACCAAAAATAGCATGTTGCGATATCGCGACGTTTTTCTGCATGCAACTTTGCTTTTCTTCTTTCATCGCAAAAATGAGACATGTTACGATATCGTGACATTTTCCTATCAACAACCTTGTCCACCTTCATGCACTAGGAAAAATGAGACAAGTCACGAAATCACAACATTTTTATGTCAACAGCCGAGCAAATGCAACCTGTTGCAAAATCATGACGTTTTTCTCTTTCGGGTTGTGCAGATGCAACCTGTCGCGAAATCACGACGTTTTTCTCTTTCACTGTGTTTTGCTTTACTGGCCGCGAAAACGCGACATGTCACGAAATCGTGACACTTTTTCATTTTGTTCACTTTGGAAGCTTTTTTTTGCGAAATCACGACGCCTTTTCATTCCTTTCACTTTGGCAGCTTTTTGTCATGAAATCGCGACGCCTTTCATCTTCGTACCCCTTGGCTGCTTTCTGTCATGAAATCACGATGCTTTTCACTTCGTACTCCTTAGATACTTCCTGTCACGAAATCTTGATGCCTTTCATATTTGTACCACTTGGCTGCTTTCTGTCGCGAAATCGCGACATCTTTTCATTTGGCATGTCTTGCTGCTTCAAGTCGCGAAAACACGAAATGTCGCGATATCGCGACAACTTTAGTGCCTTGCCCTGTTTGACTGGTTTGACTGTGATTTTGTGGCATGTCGTGATTTCATGATTTTTTTCCATTCTATCTTTCTCTCTCTTCTATGACTCGCAATTTCACAACACGTCACGATATCATGACATTTTCTCTTCATGATGCATTCTGTTGCTCTTAGCCGCGAAAACGCGACATGTCGTGAAATCATGACAACTTTCCATTTCTAGCCGCGATGAAGCAACATGTCGCAAAATAGCGACAACTTTTCATTTCTAGCCGTGACGGAGCAACATGTCACGAAAATCACAACTTTTCATTTTCGACCGCGATGAAGCAACATGTCGTGAAATCACGACAATTTTTCACTTTTGGCCGTGACGGAGCAACATGTCGTGATATCGCGACAAATTTTCATTTCTGGTCACGACAGAGCAAAATGTCACGATATCGCGACACTTTCTTTTTCTTGCTATATTTTGCTCTTCCTTTGATTTTTTAGCATCTAGGCCATTGTGGTCTTCTTTGAAAGCATGCAAAAAATGTGGGTCCCCAATTTTGGGGTGTGTTGTGGATCAGCGACAACACTACTTAAGCCCTTACCTATACCTAATTAGGACCCCATGGGATCATTCCCCACTAAAAATTCTAATTAGGCTAATCAATATTCTAATTTACAAGTGAATTTCACTAAACATACACTTTATCAATAATAAAAGGTTAATTAGGGTTAAAGGTCTAATTATCCCTAAGCACACCCTCACACATGTGTGCACCATGAATTAGTTAAGATATTTTTAGAAACCCTAACTTAACCCCAACCTAACCTAGGACTTAGCTAAATTTGGCTAACACTAACCCTTCCTCACACATGTGTGAGGATGAGATATTCTTTTAGGGCATGTGGTCTTCAAGCCTCCCCAAAACCCTAACCTAACCTTAGTAGGGACTGAATCTAAGGTCTAGTTCATCTAACCACCCCCCTTGACCTTAGCATTTGTTATAAATAGAGGGTACCTCCCCTCATTTTAGTTCTCTCTCTCCTTGTCAACTTACCAAAACTCTGTAGAAATGGTACTAGAACTACATCTGATGACTTTGAACCATGCAAACAACTGAATATCACTCTTGGAGCCCACCCTGATAGAGGATCTCCAATAGAGGCCACTTAGTGTCCAATTCTCTCCCCACCCTATGAATCCAAATTTAGATTCATAGGCCATCCTATGAATTGACCATACAATAGGTCCACATTAGAAAATTTAACAGGTATCCTTTATTTATAGTTTCTACAATATTTCCTTTAATTTATAGTAACTTTCATTATGTTTTTCTTTTTATTTGAGTCAATTTATCTTCATAATCATGAGGCTTTACCAAGGTAGACCCCAAATAAACTAATGATATTCTGCAAGCTCTAAATAGGTGTAGAGAACACATACCAGGAAACTACCGGTGGCCTGTGCACATAGAAGCCCACCTTCACTGAGGAGTTCTAAAAGATATCATCAAGATGTTGCATGTTCATGAAGAAAATAGGGATATCCATTTTGTAACCTAAAAGCATTATTTCATGAATAAAAATCAATATTCTAAGCAATTTATGTTTTGTATATGTTGTTTGATCAAATGACGTATTTTGGTAGCTTTAGTTTCACCAAAATATAAATCAAGATATGGAATTGGGAGGAGTTTGGATATGTTGGGCTGAAGAAACAAGTGATTGCTTGGCTTAAAAATATGAATGAACAAATTAATTTAGATGGCCTCATGGAGAGTAGAAGTATAAATGAAATTAGACTCATAGCCCAGTTTGAGGAATGGGAAAAAGAGAAGAGCTCCTATGGAAGTAAAAATATAGGATCCAATGGCTCAAAGAAAGATATTGAAACATAGAATTCTTCCAAAAATCTCTTCTAGCCCACAAATCACACAATTTTATTTCTTCCCTAAAATAATAATATGGATACTCTATCCACACTTGGAAACATGAAATCTATTATTGTCAATTACTTTTTTAAATTGTTCACTGTTGTATCTCTTGACCTGACTTCTCAATAGAATGTCCTTCAAGCAATCCCTAATATTATCACTTCTAAGGAGAACTCTATTTTGACTTTTACAGTTACTATTAATGAGATTCAACAAGGGGTTTTTAAAATGTAAAAAGGGAGGACTTTGGGTCCTGATGGTTTCCCCATTGAATTTTGCCAAGAATTTTGGGATATTCTTCATGTTGATTTATTAGAGGTGGTGGAAGAATCTAGGAAGGCCAAATAAATTTTGAAGGTGATCAATACAGATTATATAGCTCTAGTCCCAAATGCTTAAGATGAAGAACATATCTTAGCTTTATGTAATGTTCTTCTCAAAATCATTACCAAGATCATGGTAGAGAGGCTGAAATCTCTTTTGCATAAGATTTTATTTCCTAAACAAGGAGGTTATATTGAAGGGTGGAAAATTGTGGATGATATAGTTCTTACTCAAGACATCATACATTCCATGGAAGCATGGAAATATCCATATATATTCATTCGTTTAAACTTATCCAAAGCTTATGATAAAGTGGATTGGTACTTCCTCATTAAAGAAATGAGGAATTCTATTAGGATTGGATGGATTATATTATGGGATGTATCTCTTTGGTATTCTATCTAGTTCTTATCAATGGTTGCCCTTCATAGTTATTCCTTGCTTTCAAAGGTATTAGGCATGGTGATCCCCTCTCCCATTATTTATTCATAATTCTTGTTGAATGCTTGGGTAGGACTATGACCAAAAATAGAGAAAAAAAAATCCTTGAGGGAGTTACCATTACTCATGGATCTATGCCTATCTCTCATATTCAATTTTTTGATGTGTCTAATCTATTAGATAAAGCTATGGCTAAGGAAGCTTCTATAATTAAACAAATAACTAGTTGTTTCTCTAATGCTATAGGGCACTTGATCAATGAAGATAAATCAAAAGTCATTTTCTTTCACTGCTCTCCCAGTAAGGAATCCATGATTTTCTATAAATTAAGATATAATAAGGTCTCCCTTCCAATCACTTATTTAGGCATTCCTATCAATATCTAGAGATAGAAAAAATGACTAGAATTGGTTGTTGGATAGAGTAAAGAGGAAAATTGGAAAGTGGACCAATAGGTGGCTTTCATCTGGGGGTATAATTACCTTGGTAAAATTAGTCCTTCAAGCTATACCTATTTATGTTCCTACTATGTTAAATATCCCAAAGGTATTTTTTCAAGAACTGGATCAAATCAATCACTGGTTCGTATGGAGTGGTACTAAGGAAAAAAATAAAATGGGCCTTGGTGAAGTGGGATACTTTATGCCTTCCCAAGAATGAACGGGGGTTAGGATTATGATATGTTATTAAAAATAATAAGGCTTTAGCTACAAATTTTTATTTGAGGATTTTGCATAACCCCAATGCTTTATGGACCAAAAATCTTCATGCTAATTAAATATGCTAAAAACAAAAGTCTTGTAGACCTTTTTCGTTATCAATTGCCTACAAGAGGTTCTCCCATTTTGATGATTCTCAAGACTGGTGAGGATTTGATAAAGAAGAATTTATTTAGGATCATTTATAATGGTCAACATGAATATTTTTGGATAAATTCTTAGGACAATAATTAGCCTTTGATAACATAGTTCCTTGATTGAAGGCCTTGGATGGAGGATTTACACCAATCTAATTGGATAAAGGTAGATAATTGCTAGTGGTAATGTAGAGGTTGATATATATTAGATCCCTATTGAGGACTAGCCCATTAAAATTATAAAAATGCAAAGGAAATATATTTAATGCACCCTTCATATGAGATCTCTCTCTTGGTCCCATGATAAGGATTGTTTTGGATGGAGTAACACTATTATAGGTGAGTATATAGTTATTCAGGGTTATTTAGCCTTATTAAACAATAGTACCAACTAGTCCTATGATATATTTACATAGATATAGGCTCAAAATATATAGCCTAAGGTAAGGATTTTTATTTGGATTTTTTTGCATCAAAGGATGCTCACTAGTGAGCAACTTATAAAATATGTCTTTCATGGCCTGTTTATATGTGAAATGCGTGGAAATAATTATGGAATTTCTCAGCCATATTTTTATTGAGTGTCATTTAGCCTTTTAGCTATGCAGGAGAATGGCTATATTACTTGGTTTATAGCAGTCCAATTTTTCTACTCTTCAATAGATTTGGAGGGATGTCCTAAATAGGAGGTTGTTGATAATTTTATCGAGCAGTTAGTTTGGACATCCTACCTTGGAATATCTGGAAGGAAAGAAAAAACCATATTTTAAAATATGAAAGAAAGGATAGTCACTATATTTAAAAAAATACAATTTCCAACTTAGCTAAATTGGTCCAACAACTCCTTAATCATCCCCAGGGTTCCCACCAACAATGGTATCAAGTAATGCAAATGTTGAAGACTAACTCTACTATTGTAAATTAGTTGAGAGGGAATTTGAGTAATCAAAATATGGATAGAATAAGAATTTGGTATTCTCCTCCTAATAATTTTATAAAATTCAATACGAAAGGATCTTCTAGGTAGAACCTTGGAAAAGCTAGTGTAGAAGGAATTGGTAGACTTTTAGATGGTTCCCTAGTTTTCACTTTTGTTGAGAATCTAGGTATCCTTTCCAATAAACTTGCTAAGGGTATGGTATTCTTAGAGGTATTTTATAGGCTTCTAATGTTTTATGGCATAAGGTGTTGGTTGGATATAATTCCCAAGTCATAAGTAATCTATTAAAGACCCCTTCTATGAATCATAAGGCTAATTGGATAATTAAAAGAACTATTGAGAATATTCAATTAATCTAGATCGAATTTTTTAAATTTGAATACAATAATGTGGGTAGATAATAGAATAGGATTGTTGATACATTAGCTAATTGGGCATTAGATAAAAATGATCTTACAAGCTACAACCATCCTCCTAGATGGTGGACCTCACAAATTAAGGATGCTCTTCTATCTATCCTTTCTTTGGATGGCTCTAGTAGAAGAGGTACCTAGTTCCTTTTTACTTTGTATTAGATTCTCTTTGGTTCAATAAAATTATTTTACTTCCCCAACTTAAAAATATTAATAGTATGATTCCTTTTTTTAATCTTGGCTAAAAAGCCTTTTTTCCTGGAAATACCAAAGATGTAATTTATTTTTTCCATCAATTTAATTTTTTGGTGTGTTTGTTTTAAGTATTTTTTGCCTATTCCTAACTTGATATGTGGCCTTCTTCATATATGCCATATGGAAAAATAATATAGGAAAACATGGAATACATTAATAGGGTATATAACATGGCTTTTTATCAATACATTATTAAATTATTAATTACCTATGTTGGGTAACTAACATTTTATTCCCCTTACAAAATATTTCATCCTTGAAATATATGATCTATAGAATCATACTGGTATTGGTGCCAATCCTGATCATTCATCCATTTTTGTGAAACTTTAAATGATGGTGGTCTTCATTGTTGTCAATATATGTCATCCTACCAATTGAGTATCGAGATCTGCTTCGATGACTCTACTCTTCTATTGTTATACTTTGATAATTTGAATGATGGGTTTATTTGTTCCTTGTTATTACATCACTCTAAAAAATAGAATTATTATACCTTTCTATGAAACATTTCCATACTTGATGCCCTTATTATTTCATGTAGAACCATAATATTGTTTCCCTAAGTTATGCCTCCAAGATTGTTGTCACTCATAGTGCAGTGGATGGTGATATACTATAACCTTAACCAAATATTCTAATTTATTAGACTCTTCAACCTTTTGATCCTCTATTTTGTGATTTTTTGTCATGTTCTCATATTTTGACTCTTCTTGTTCCTTTACTTCTTCCTTGAATTGTGCTACTCCCTCTACCTTATGCTCTATGTCAAGTTCTATTTATTTTTCTTCAACACCTGCCTATTTACCCACATATTTTTGTTGCATGTGATTGTTAGTCTATAGGAATATATGATATAGTTTTATTACATTATTGTTGCATGTCAAGATGGCCTTCTAGAAGCCAATGTGTTGTAATTATTATTTTTAGCTAGTGCCTAAGTTAGCTCAACTAAGTTGGGAGTGTGAATATATTAATTTATTATTGACTGTTTGTTACTGGATAATATCAACTAGTTTTATATTTATATTCATTGTAGGTGAATTAAATAATTGGTTCATTTACCAATATTGGTATTAGAGAAAATGGTTCATGACTCTCTGTGTACACATTGCATCTACCAATAGTTGAATGTGAGCTCATATTTTGAATCCTATAAATGAGTAGAGAAAAGTATAATTTATTATGTGATGTAGATAAGATAAAGCCTACCTTATTCCCTTGTTACCCTATTCCTCTATTTGCAAATTAAAAAAAAACCTTCTTGGTATCGTGCAACTCATATTCGAAGATATCAAGCATAGGTTGTGGCTTAGTTGGTAGGGGAGAGAGTAGGCACTAAGCTATAGAAGCATGAATTAAAAAAAATGAAAAACTAAATTCATTTATTTAGCTTAAAATAAAATTTGGGTAGTAGATCATCAGGACATAGTAGATCCCTACGCATAGCTAGGGTAGCAAAGCCCATCATGGCTAGACCTAATCGTAGGGGTTGCACATCCCCTACACAACCATAGCCAGGAGAGGTCATGAAACCCCTACACATCCAAGACCCAAATAGGCCATGATACCCCCATGCAAAAGGCCATCCAACCATGGTCAGGAGAGGTCATGGCCATTAGAGCTAAATTGGTCCTAGTACAACCCTACTATAGCATCTATGGCTATGCAGACTACAAAAAACATCGATCATAGCATGTGATCGTGCACAGGAGGAGAGAACTAAAAAAAATTAAAAAATAAATTTTTCTAAATGTTTCTTAATCATCCAATAAAATGCATTAGATGTGAAGCTCATTATACATCGCCACTTAACATTTCATATTTTATCCATGCATAAGGAAAATAAATATTTAGTTTGTGTTTATTTCCTTGGTGGGAATAATCCCACATTGCCTATGCTATGGCATTATAAGAATTTTAATAGTGCAAAGATGCACTATTATTTTAGATGATTTTGAGCACTCCTGGATATGATTCAAAGACACATTACTATTTTTTATGCGTTGGACACTGATGATCATAATTATTGCCTTTCTAATGAATTTCAACCACACATCTATGAAAAGGAGAATACAAAATATGCATGGGGTACATTATCCACAATATAAAAGGGAAAAAATCAAGCCACGATTCTTAACATTCAATCCCAACTTCACACTCTTAGCATGAAAAATGGAGAAAGTGTAGAAGTATTTCTTTGCAAATTTATTGATCTAAGAGCTAAGTTGCATGCAATGGGTGAGAAAGTAGAAGATAAGCTCTTAACCTCCATTATTTTGAGAGCTTTACCAAATTCTTTTATAATGATGGTCAATTCCCTTAAAATGTTCAATAGACAGGTCTCTTTTGAAGAGTTGGTTAATTTGCTACAACAATAAGAAGCAATACAAAACAAAAGATATCAAACGTTCAATACTACAGTCTTTTCTAGGAAATTTGGAGCTAAGAAATAAGGCTACTCTCAGATTTGATCTTCCTCTAAGGGTTCAAACACCTCTTCCTCACAAAAGAGACCTCAAAAATAGAAGAGGTACTACCAAATTTGTGAGATGTATAATCATGATACCAAGAAATGTTTGTTCAATTCCTCCAACAAAGGTGATAAAAATAAACCACCACCACAAAAAAAAGGGTAATACAAACAACAAAGAAGAAATAGACAACAAAGAGCTAATATTGCTATTGAAGAGCCATATTTAGATTTTGAGAGAGCACACAAGGTGCTCATGATTCAAAATGATCCTATATAAAAAGATAATATTTGGTATATTGATTCTGGTGCTAGCAAACACATGACTGGTGATAAAATATGGTTTGACACATTTGAGGCCAAAGAAGGCAAACCGGTGACAATTATCAATGATAAGACCTATCAAGTCCAAGGGGAAGGAGATGTTTCAGTGACACTTTCAGATGGACAATTTAAGTTTGAGAAGGTCATTTATATCCCAGGATTGGCCAACAACTTGTTGTCTATACCCCAAATATTGGACAAAAATATAGTGGTTGATTTTAAGGATGTTAATCGACAAAAGCATTGCTTCGTTATCAAGAAGGGTAAACATATAGTAACCACTTACTACAAGAATGGATTGTTTGTATTAGATATTTATACCCCTCATGTTTCCATGGTTACAAAATCAAAATAAGCTACTTCATTATGGCACAAATGGTATGGGTATTTAAGTTTAGGCTATCTACTCAAATTGAGTAAGCATGATATGGTGTTAGGTCTACCCCATCTTTCACATACTTTATTTGTATACTTGGATTGCTTGGAAGGGAAGCAACATTTAGTTCCATTTGAGTTGAGCTCTTCATGATCCAAAGCACCATTGGAGTTGATACACACCAATCTATGCAGACCCATGCCAAAAAATTATGGTATAAATAATTACTTTTAGTTGTTTGTTGATGATTACTATTGAAATATGTGGGTTTTATTTCTATAGCTGAAGTCATATGCCTTCCTATATTTTTAGTATTTTTATAAGCATGTTGAAAAAAATCAAGATGCTCCATCAAGACCCTCTACTTAGATCAAGGGGGGAATTCACCTCTAATGTTTTTTAAAGGTTTCTCACCAAACATGGGATCAAAATACAACTTAATACAACCTATTCTCCTCAAAAAAATAGTGTTTTTGAGATAAGGAATCAGTTCATCATGGATATGGTTCAATGTATGCTCACAATTGCACATCTTGGGAAAAAATATTGAGTAGAAGGTATCATTATAACTATGTATCTCTTGAATCGAGCACCAATAAAAGCTCTTCAAGGAGTCAAACAAGAAGAATCTTGGAGTGGAAGAAAGCCCTCCATTTCTAAGCTAAGAATATTTGGATGTAAAGCCTTATGCACATTCCAAATAATAAAAGAAGAAATATAGATGATACAACTTTGTAATGCATATTTTTTGGTTATGATGAAGAATCCACGGGATATTGATTGATTGATCCTATAACCAATAAAATTCATAAAGCCGAGATGTGGTATTTGAAGAAGCTCCCAAGTTGGATACATCAAATTCTATCAAAGACACATCTCTTGCTATACACCTAGAATTTGATAAGCCTAAGACAAGGACTCCCCTCAAATAGAAGAAAATTCCAAAATGGTATACTAGCGCAATAAGAGATGCAACATTGGATGCACCTCTTGATATCAATTCCAGTCAGCCACGTACTTGTCGTATGTCTTGCTAGGAAAGATAAAATGATGAAGAAGACAAGAGTGAAGAGGAATATAGAGGTTTTATGACTTTAATTATGGAGCATAAACTTTATTTAGTGCAAGAATCACTTAGTGTGCCTCAATGGAAGGTATCTATGGATGCAAAAAATATGTCTCTTATGAAGAACAAAACATGATAGCTAGTTGATATGCCTATTGGTAAGAAACAAATTGGCTAAAAATAGGTATACAAAGTGAAGTATAAGGTAGATGGAACTATTGAAAAGCATAAAGCCTAAATTGTTGTAAAGGACTATGCTAAAAAAGAAGGCATATATTATGAAGAGACATTCACAACAACTACAAAAATTATAACCATTCAATTACTTTCTGCAATGATAACTCAATTCGAATGGAAGCTTCATCAGATGGATGTGAATAGTGCCTTATTGAATGGTTATCTCAAATAATAAGTGTGCATGACTCAACTTGAAGGATATGTTGTTGAAGGACGAGCAAACTATTTGTAAATTGATAAAGTCCTTGTATGGATTGAAACAAGCTCCATGAGCTTGGTACATTAAAATTGATAATCACCTCCTATAGCATGGTTTCAAGAGAATTCCATTAGATGTCAATATCTATTTTAAGAAATTTGGTTCTGATATAGTGATACTTGTGCTTTATTTTGACAATCTTATCATCACTAGAAACTCAGAGAAGATGATAGAAGTAGTGAAGGGTGACTTGAAGAAGTCGTTTAAAATGGCAGATTTGGGACTTCTACATTATTATCTTGGCTTGGAATTTGTGTAGAAAAATAACCACATCAGGGTTACACAAATGAAGTATACCAAGTTACTAATTGAAAAATATCGAATGATAGATTGTAATCCCAAAGCAAATCCAATGGAAATAGGGTCACAACTATCTCAATACAAAAAATCTCCTTAGGTAGATGGAACTCTCTATTGATAGTTGATTAGGAATCTCATATATATGAATAATAATAGGTTAGATATCAACTTTAGTATGAGCTCTCGTTCAAGTTTCATGCAAGAACCTAAGATAAATCATTGGAAGGTAGTGAAGCGGGTTCTATAGGATGTTTGTGGTACAACAAAATATGGCTTAGATTACAAGAAGAATGATAAGTTATTATTGCAAGGATACATAAACTCAAATTATGTTGTATTTATATATGATATAAAACCAACGTTAGGATACATATTTCATATTGTATCTAGAATTATTTATTGGCACAGTAAGAAGCAACAAGTTGTTACACTTTCATATATAGAGGTAGAGTATCGCACAACATGATGAGTAGTGTGTGAAGCAATATGGTTATATCGCATCCTTTCAAGTATGGGTCTTCCAAATAATCTTCCAATACACTTGAATTGCGATAACCAAGGTATTTTGAAACTAGTCAAGAATCTAGTGTTCCATGAATGAACAAGCATATTAACACTCAACGTCACTTTATTTGAGATGAAGTTCCAAAGCACAAGATTCAACTCTAGTACATTCCAATTAATGAACAAGTTGTATATATTTTCACTAAGGCACTTGCATGTGTATAATTATTTTGTAACTCTCTATGTACACCAAATAATGTAATAATGGGGGATGTTAGTCTATAAGTGTATAGGCTATGGTTTTATTACATGATTGTTGCACATCAGGCTGGCCTTCCAAAAACCAACATGCTAAAATTATTTTTTTAGCTAGTGCCTAAGTTAGTTCAGCTAAGTTGGGAGTGTGAACATTTTGTGTTTATTATTAGCTATTTTTTACTCGCTAATCTCGACCATTGCAGATGAATAAAATCATTGGTTCATTTACCAACAGTGATGGAATATTATGACTTTGATTTTTTAATTTTATACTCTCTAGATGATATATGTTCTATTATTTACAGTGAGCTACATCCAAAGGTTTAATTAATCCCACAATATTGGTCCCAAAGTGCTTAGCTAGAGGTATCCCAATACAATATCCACTCATCCCAATGAGACTGCATAAAGATCGGTCTAACATTAATAGTCACTTATAAATAGGTAAGCATTTTGACACCTCCCATTGCAAGTCATGATATCCCCATTAGTAAGTTTTTATTGAATGGATCATGACTAAAAATGAAACAATATGCTCCTTTGGCTACACTGGGGTCAATAAAGTTATTTGTGCTCCTAGAGTCTAATAGTATGAAAATATTATGCCCTTTGAAAAATCCTTGGACTATCATGCATTGGGGTGCTAATATTCTTGCAATAACATTTAAACAAAGAGTGGGAGTTTTCTAAATAGAACTATTGATTAGAGGTTTTACACTGATTGATTCCAATTTATCTTCTATTGAATCCATAATTCATACCATATATCTATAGAAGAATATAAGGTACCATGCACATCCGACAGGTAGAGGTATTGTGTTTTTCATGTGTCCCCTATGGCCCATTTTTCATTATAGTTATCATAGAGTCCCTTGGATCTATGAGTGGGCATATGTTTAGATGTTAGCATCTTGATTATTGGAGCCTTTGGAGCATTTATGTTTGTGGATGTAAATTTTTTATTCTAAAATATAGGGGGTTTAGAAGCCTTACGTTGGGTATTTCATTTTGTTCTCTACAAGTTTAGATAGTCCTTTAGTACTCATTTATGTGGCTAGCTTGAGACTTTGGACTTCAATTCTTATATCTTCCTTAAGGCCACTAATAAAACAAATCTTGAATAATTCATCTAGGAGAGCTATAGTTCTATTAGCTAGCTTCTTAAAAGTAGTAATATACTTATGTGTAGTACATGTTTGTTGAATATTATTGAGGCACTAGTAAAAGCTTCAAACTTTGACAACCCAAATAGACTAAAGTGTTCCCTCTTGAATTATGTCAACCCAATGTTTCGGACTTGTTTTCACAACCATAGGTACCAATGTAGTGCTTCAAGGTAAAAATTATAGATGGCTATAAAGATATGTTGGTCAAAGGGAGTTCCATGGGTCTCATACCATTGCTTGGCCTTAATCAAAAAACTTTGTGGTTCTATTTCATCAAACATTGAAAAATATATTTTAGGAAGTCTATGAGTCATACCTCTATTGTTTCATATCCGCTGATTATTTTCCTTAGTAAACCCTAGAAAAATTTGGTCATTCAATAGTTTTTCCCCTCTAAGCTTTTGGGCTATTTTCAACATACCCATCAAAATTTAGATTTCTAATCTTAAGCACTTCAAGGTCCTGACTCATCTAGTCTTGCTTATGTTGGTAGTCTACTATCATGGTGGTGAGAGAAGATATTTGACCCTTGAGTTCCATTATGGCATCCAATTTGGAGAGTTGTTCCTCCAACTTGTGCATTCTAGCCTCCATTGCTTGATAGTGGGCATTAGGGGTATTTACTAAAATACAAATACTATTTTTAGAATTTACTATTTTTAGTGTTTTTTATTTTTTATTTTTTAAAAAGCAAATGATTTCAAATAGTGTGTCTTCCTCAAAAAACTCTAAATTTCAAAATTTCTACCTTGTATGACAAGCTATTAAAGGGTTACTAGTGTGATACTTATTTTATTTATGTATTTTTATCATGTTTCTACCATATTTTTTGTCAGTATTGTTGAGAAAGAGCCATATTTCTCTAAAATTATGGATAACTTTAATCTATATTTTATAAATATTTCATAAATTTCAATCTATGGTCTAATTACTCAATTTTAGACCAACATATATTAGTGCCCAACATGGGGTATGAAAATGACTATACATATCCCACCTAACATTGTTTAACAAAAGTTAGATATTTCACAAGTTTAATTTCACATGTATCCCTATACCTTATCCTTTGCTCATAGACATCATCAACATGAAATAAAAGAGAACATAAAACATATAGACAAATATGGGATAACATTTGATCATATTAGATTCTCTAAAATTAATTTTTCAACTTGGATGATCATAGACTATATACTAGGTCATAGACACACTCTAGTGTAACTAATTATTTCTTTAAGGAAAATATTATTCTAGCTCCTCCACACCTAATAGTTAAATTTCAACTTTTTTTAGAACTTGAAAATCTCAAACCTTGTAAACTCTAAACTTGAGTGTTTTTATTCTAATATTCAATGTTTGTACCTATAAGAATCCCTTAAATTTATTTAATATCTTCTCAACCCCCAACTATTCATAAGAATATGGAAAAATAATAAGAACCTTCCCAACCTTACAATTTTTTAAATATTAATTAAATTCCTTTATATATTTTTTTCATAATTAGTGAGATATCACGAGGATATATCAGTTAGAATATTTGTTGAGATATTAACAAATGACACTATTAAATGGTTTTAAGGATTTAAAGAAGGATGTATCACTAGTTATTTTGATTTAGAATCCAATTTTTTTTCCCATTTTCCTTCTATTCTAGATGATAAAGATCCATTGTATCAATTTTCTATTATAAAAAAATATTACAAAAAACTACATAGAGAATTTATTAAGAAAATCTATAAATCGCGGATTAGGATTCTAGACGTACTAAAAAGTCTAAATGATCTTGCCATTTGTTTCCTACTAAATTATTTATATTTATAAATATGTTTTATTTTAAAGGAATTTGAAGTAGAATCGATGGTGTAGTTTAAGACACATTCCATGATTATAGAAAACTACATGTACCAATGTAGAAGATGGAGGAAAAATAAGAATGAAAATGAAAGAAGAGATAAAATAAAATCCTTGTAATCAACTCCCATCAAAGAAGAAACATTCATGATTAAGTTGTTATAAAACCTTAATAATGAGGTCACAACTCTGAAGAAATATAAAAGGCCTCCCTATTAGCAAAGGCCATCCCTAGTAGCAAAGGCCATCCTTATTAGCAAAGGCCATGTGGTTTAATTTTATCTATTCCTAAAATTATAGAAAGAAATAACCCAATACTACCACCTCTTATCCCAATGGAAAATTAGGTGGAATTTAATTAATATTGTAAATTACATCAAACCAAAGACAAAGATCAATCAAATTATGTAGTCTCAACAATTAATTGAAATAGAGCTCTTAGATTTAGGTAAGAGAAGAAACTTTAGAATAAAATATTTGTGACTATTAGTCAAAAGAACCTAAGACTTTGAATTGTGTATCATTTCCAAGACAATGAAGAGATTTCGAGCCAGGCCAAATGGAAAGATTTTGAGCTAGGCCAAATGGAAAATTAGGCTTTCTAAACCAAGTTAAAAATTAAATGTGAAAAAATAGAAAATGTTAGTAACCTAAATGAAATTAGGGAAACAAGACCCTTGGGTGAAGTGAAAAGAAAAAGGGATTGCAAATTTCCTTGAACAAAACATTAAATTTGATATAATGGATGATTGTGCTTTGAAATGCTATAAATATGCCCACAATAGAAATATAGTTTGTTAGATATCATTCAAAAGGGCTCTATTAAATAGATCAACATAAAAGGGAGTTGTTGGATCCTCAAAAGGCAACTTGAAATTTACCACTAATTTTAAAATTTAATGAGTCTTGTGGAGTCCTAGTTCTAGGTTATTGTTGAGTCAAGGTTATGTATTTTTCAATTTTTTGCAATAAAAATAATTCAAAGTGTTCCCTTTGTATATTATCGTGTCTAGTGGTCCTTTGCAATTTTTTGTTTTGGTTGAAAACATGTTTGTTCTTGCAATGTCCTAAAAATTCTATTTTTGTGAAGACATAGGTTCACATGTCTTGAGCCTCCAATTTAAAATTTTGGTCCTAAAGGTCCCCCTTGAAAATCCCTAACCATTGGCCTCCATTTTATTTTTCCTTTCATAAGCCCCCTAGGTCTAAGTTTCATTGAATATTATTTTTACATACTAAACCTTATGCCACTCATGCATATTTTTACCCCGTTCAACATTTCATATTCCCATGCAAAGTTCACACCTACAAGATCTTTCAAAAAATAATATTTCCTATCTTCTAAGGTTCATAGGTCATCACAAGCCCATAGACCCAAAATTCCCCCTTCCACTTAATTTTTTCATAATAGGTATGCACCTTAGATCCATAAATCAGCCCCTTTCTACTAAGGTTTAAGGTTGGATTTCCTAATTTTCACATTAGTCTCATATCCTAAATGATAAATCCTTCTAAAGTTATCCCTACATCAGTTGAATTCACAAATAAATCAATAAAATACTGTCTTTTTACAACAAAATTAGTGGTTCATATTCATGCACCAAAACACCAGCATTGACATCCTATTGGTTCAAATATGGATGACCCACAATGTATTACCAAAGAAGAGCAAATGGCCCTCATTTGTCCACCCAAGGAAATATGGTCGAATATGATTGGATAGAAAATTAATTGCTCCAATTCATTGATCGATGGAAGGCCACTAATATCTAATTGGTATAAAGATTAACAACTTAGACAACCTTACCAAAATAAAAGTGCATAACCCAGATTCACCTGCCCAAAGTGCTAGCATCCGATTGGCCATAAAATGGATGACTCATAGCGCATGATTGGAATAGGGGTAGATGACCTTGATTGGCCTATCAAATTTTGGGTTTATATCTATGATTAGTGGAAGAAAAAATATAAAAGAGTTGTACCACTAAAAAATCATAAGGTATTTGGCTAAACTAAAAATCCATTCATATCAAGGCACAATAATCATTTTTCAATGTTAAAAGTCCTAAGTCCTAAGGTCCCCTAAACCTTAATCTTTCATAATGAATCCTCTTCTATCCAAATTATTTTCCAAGATCTCAAGGTTTGTCCTTATGATTATGTTCCCTTTGAATGAGTCCCCCCTCCATGGTCAATATTATACTGTGTTGTCATCGCCAAAGTATTTTTGAAATAAAATGAGTGGTTCATATTCACATGCCATAAAACCAACATCAACATCCTTGTGGTCCAAATATGGATGGCCCATAGTGCATTACCAATATATGGGGAATGCCCTTGATTTGCCTACCCAAAACATTAGCAAGTTGCATAACATATATTTTCAAATGCTTATAAACCAATATACCATTAATGGAACATCTAACTAAGCACTCGAAGACATAATATTAATTATTTCAAAATAATTATTTCTTTTCCAATGTTATCCATTAACATTTCAAAATAATCAAATCAATTTATTGCCTTCTAAAGAATTTAATTTCTATTCATACCACAAGCTAATATTTCTTATTAGCCCTGGTATTATTATGAAGGTATTATTAAGTACCCTTACCTAATAATTCCTTCCATGGTGGGTTTCTTTGCCAAAACCATTTCAAGCAAACACATATAACTCCAAATACTTATAGACAAAATAGTTAAATATGTTATACCATCAAGGAGATTATTTATCTTTTCAAGGCATCCAAACATATGTAGATAAACATTTGGTAAAGCATAGACAAAGTAAAGCAAGCATTCATCCATAGAAGATTTCATGATAACTTCTAGGTTATCAACATCTTGTTTAAGGTGACTCCATTGCCCTAAGGCAACTTCCTTGTTGATGCAATTATTTCAAACAAGCAAATTATGAGATGAAACCATATGTCGTAACCACCCATTTCCCTAGGTAAACCTTACCTTGGAGTCATTTTTCATATCATTTCCTTTCCAATATCTTGTTGTCAGTGGTCAAGTTTCTCACCCATCCATGAGAGCACCTAATCCTACATCCAGGCACAACATTAGTAGTACCATATCCACATTTCATATAATAATAATAATAATAAATGCATAAAATATTTCAAATACATCAAAACTAAGTACTAAATCATCATTTAGCAGTATATATTTTTTCTCATTAAGGAGTCCTAAGAAGGTGGGTCATGACATCTCTCCAAATAATATAGGTTTAAATAATTATTATCTCTCCAAAATAAAATTAAATAAACTTCATAACCTTTATTTAGACTTTACTATTCTAAATTAATTTGGAAACCCCAACCTTTGTTTTATTTCTTGCGAACATTGCAAACATCTTGCTCTTGCTCTATGTGTGCTCGACATTTTTTGAATATTTCTTATTCTCATTTAAAAATTTAAGGATATAGTTTACCTTCTTCCACTTGTACATTTGCATGGAAATAATAAGCATTTAATATTCTAATGCATTGGTATTTAACACATCCTCATTTATACTACCCAAACCTTATTGCACTTGCTAAAAACTGATGTAATGCCTTTCAAATTCAAATTTAAATTGATCTCAAATGTAAACTTGAGTAGCTCTCATATGTAACATTGAATGGGTGTGTGGCTATTTTATGTTCCTTCCAAGTATAACACTATGTGGTTGTTTAGGTTTAGTTGCCATGTGTAATATAATGTTATTATAAAGTTTAATATTGAAGCATTACTTTAGTGCTTGATTATGTAATGGTTAATCTTTCAATTCTTATATGTCTAAAATTTTATCTCCTTCTTGGAACTTAGTCTTATCACATTGCTCTACTATTACATGTCTTCTTTGCACTGTATCCTGGTAAACTATGTAGAGCTCTATTTCCTTGGCTTTTAAATCTGCATGCTAATATGTTGTTTATATGATGATTCTATTTCATTGTAGGTTTAGGATGTAAACCTCAGTTTGGTTCAACTCTCATTGCTACTTTAATATAAACCACTGCTACCTTATGTTTGGTTTTAAAATAGGTTGAATTTCATGTTGAGCTACTACTACCTTTTGCTTGATATGATCTACCCTTCATGTTGAGCCACCTAGTTCAAATATGCATTGCCTTGTTGGCTTTCAAACTAAGCCACTATATAGACTATTATATTCCCTTAGGCATATAACTATGTTTCAAATGAATCCACTTTATTTCGTTATTATTATCTCTTATATGAATAATGCCTATGTCTTCTTTTTTTTAGGCTCTTATTCCTTCTATCTCATGCTTTTTCTTCTATCTCTTAGACTTTTCTTAGGATATTCTTCCCTCTTTATTCTTAGGATATTCTTCACATGAAATGGCTACTATAACAATCAAATATTTATATGACTTTTAGAATTTAATTCATCTTGTATTAAATCCTCTTTCTACTCTATAAAATACTTATATTCACTCTATATAATGGTCTCTTTCTCTATTCTGTATAAGGGCCTCTATTTTGAATCTTGCAGCTTCAACAAATTCTTTACTCAATACTTATATTGCTTCAAGAACTATATATCTATCTAGATATGGATGTATCTTTCTCAAGATATAATATGTCTTTCTTCTATATTTACTTTGTTGTTATCTATCATTTCTTAGGAAGATTTGATTACCTCTCAATCCACTACTATCTTTGTCTTCTTTGCTCCTCAAAGCTTAAAATCTTCTCTATCTATTATAGGAAGCTTCTCACGCTTTTATAGATTAATCTCTTAATCTCTACTACAATGTTTCAATATTTTTTCAAGGTAAAATTGTATGTATCTAAATCATTCTTAATATTAAGGGTTAGCAATGACCCTAAATTATCTCTTGATGTCAAGGTGACTTTGAATGTCCCTGATTCTTCTATCAATGTCAAGGTGATGTTGAATATACCTAATTATTATATCAATATAAAGGTGATGTTGAATATTCTAATTCTTCCAACAATATCAAGGGTTGGCAATGTCCTTTAATGATCAACTATCTCAAATTTGATTCACCTTCAACCTTCAATATCAAGGGTTGGCTATGTCCTTGAATGATCAACTATCTCAAAGTTGATTCACCTTCAACCTTCAATGTCAAGGGTTGGCTATGACCCTGAATGATCAACTATCTCAAATTTGATACTCCTTTAAATAAATATAGTTGAGTCTTAGTCTTAATTGGTTATTATTTAACTATGGAAATATCCTAGCCTTTATACTCAATATTACCTTCTAATAGATTCAGATTCTCATTGCCTTCAAATTGGACAAACCCTTAATCAATATTATCAAACTGAACAAAATAAAATTTAATAATGGTGGCTAATAAGCTCTATTAATATGGCTACAGTTTTACGGTAGCTCTGATACCACTGATGGATTTTTAGGCCTTAATACTATATCATATGATAAAATATAATGTATCCATAATATAATAAGGTCAAGTGTAATGCTATGAGTAGAATAATATGAGCAAATTAATATGTATATCAAGGCTAATAATATATCAAATAAAATTCAATAATAAACAACAATATGAATGTAAATAGCCTAAATCATACATGTACTAAGCATGTAGAACAAATTACAATATTAATTGCTCAAAATGTATGCAATCTTTATTACTTCTATTTCTTTTACAAATATGATAAGAACTTGCTCTTCTTTTTAATGTGATATGATATGATATGATCAATATATGGAGTAATATATCCATAGTAGAATGACTCTTTGTATACTTGACTATTCCTTTCCATATTCCAAGTATCATGATTCTTGGCTTCTCTATATAACACTTGCATACTTGATGAACACTTGACTCTATATTGTATGTACACCTATACATGACTCTTACACTCCCATAAATTGCACACTCTAACCTAAGACACTTATGCATATATTTACATTACATATTTGCACTCTTACATATAATACACTTGTGCACATAGACTCAACTTACACTTGCATACTAACTCACATGACACTTGTGCATTTCTTGCACATTACAACTTTACATGACACTTGTGCATTTCCTACACATAAACACTTACATAAAGATAAAATAAAACTCAGACTCTAAACTATGACTCAACCCTAATATATTATTTACATTTGTACCATGGTGGTACCATGGGGGTACATTAGAATGTACCAAATAATGTAATATACTCCAACATTAATTATTTAATTTTGAGTAATATTTTTATCAATGATATATGTGTGTGTATTTATGTATGTATATATGTATATATACATATACATACATAATCATACATATATATGTATATACATACATATATGTGTGTGTATTCATACATACACACCACTTAAAAACATATATGGATAAAATAATAATACATTGTTGCTTACATATGTATTTTAATGGTGAGTATAAAGTAAAGAAAATGGATAATTTCATACATGAAAATTTTAAAATTATGATATTTTAAAATTCATGGGATACTTGCATGAATAAAATTATATGGTTTCATGGAATATTTTCATTGTAGTAATCCAAAATTTAGCACACCATCAATCTGTAACTTTTCTAATTTCTTCATCAATCAACCAAATTGAATCAATCATCTATATGACCAAAAATTGAATATTTATTACTCCATAAGTGAAAGTGATGCTAGCATTTTCACCACATGGGAAGTATTTTTTTCTAAATTTGACCTTTTAAACTAACCCACCCAAATTTGATCTCTAATGGTCATTTTAGAAAAAACACTAGAGCAAAAACATTGCTAGTGCTTTTAACTATCATGTTTCAACACTAAGAAATGATGTAGGAGCGTTCATGTGGTAATAAAACAAGTGATGTAAGTTGGAAATTCCATGTGAAAGATCATATAAGAATGATTAATGCAAAAAGTTATAAATTCCATGTGAAATATTATATAAGAATGATTAATATAGAAATGGTAGTTTAACCATCATGCATAGCTAGAGATTCATAGTTCTCATGCTTATCAATACGAAGGATAAATAAAGACCATCAGGGAAAAAGGGAGAAGGAAGAAACCCAAAAAAAGAGGAAGGAAATATATCTTGATAATGCTCTATGTGTTTCATAGTCATGCTTTGTATAAACCATGCTATATAGACAATGCTTAATAAAGAAGTGTTATTTTTTGTGTGTTGAAATATTTAAGTGTCAATTGTTTATGTGTTTAAGAAATCTGTGTTGAAGGTTTTTGATGATATTTACAATTTATCGCCATAAAATAAATTTGAGCATCCATCGAAAGGCTTCACAATTAGAACATCACTAACTGGCACTTTCTATCTATGAATCCACCAACATGGGTGACATCAACTAAGAGAAGCCACCATCAGAGTGAAGGAAGAAGAAAATATCTTGAGCCTGCCATTGAGAAACTATTGTCTAAATATTTGGTAGGAACCTTCTAGTTAAAATAGGAATATTTGCGTAAATATTGCAATGAAAGCAGTGGATTCATGAATGAACTTAATATTGCAATATGAAATGTAAATACAAAAATATCACAAATCACAATACATAATCATAGGTCCCTTTGAGGGGGCAATATCCTTTAGTAATTTGATTTCAATTATACAAAAAGATACATCCATTACTTCCGCTCACATTTTTAAAGACTTCAAAGCCCTACTTAATGCTCAAGGTTGGCTTACATGCAAAATACCACCCGAGCTAGAATACTCTACCAAAAAAATAGTTTTTTTTTGGTAGATAATATACTATAGCATTAATATCGGGTTTTACAATTTGACCCAAAACCTTTTACAAAAATCAGCCTAGGGCTATTGATGAACATGTCCTTAATAATGATCCTATATATGTAAAATCTACATGCCGCCAAAGCCATTACATCCGGTAAGGCACATAGCCTGTTATCAAAAAGAAACTTCCCATACAACATTTTGGGTATACCCCGAGAAAACACACCTGCATCATAATTACAAAAAAATAAACAAACACGGATCCCTTCCTTGAAACAGTGGAGAAACAAAAAGTTGCAGACACACATAACAGAGTACTAAAAAAAACTCCCACAAGCTCTGTATTGACAGTTACTCTTAATAATTCTTTGTTAATTGCTTTCTTTCATATATGACATGCTTTGGGACCACATCCCATCTTGGCCAATCAGCCTTGGAGAAATGAACCTGCTGGCTAGATTTATGGTGATGGCTATTGGGTGGTCCACGTGGCTCTGGTTCGAAGTCTTATATTGTCGTTTCTTTTTTGCCCTATGATTATCAAACAAAATCAAATTACTAAGATGACTAGGAGCCATGTTATCTGACATGTGACTATCCCTATTAGTATTTGTGGTATTTCCAAGCAGCATCCATGAAGACTGACAACTCGGATAATTTTTATTGTGAGTCCATTTCAAAAAAGAGGCGGGAATACTCCTAGCCTTCAAACTTACAGTGTCTTCCCTGTTGGTAAAGTCCACTATCATTCTTGGCATTCTTGTTGAATAAGCTCCTCTACTTTTCTCGGGACACCGTGTTCCCATTTGAAAAGTTTGTCACCATCGACACCCAAATTGGCCAGCTTATCAGCATTTTTGTTAGCTTCCCAAAAGACATGTTGGGCTTTTTTGTCCTGTCTTCATAGTTACATTATTTAAAAAATTACATAAAATAGCACCACCTAAATAGGTACCTCTAGTACCACAAACTATTATAAAAAATTACATAATATCATTACAAAAATTTATAATGGGGTCTTCATGTTAAGAAATGTGTTATTGCATAATAGTGTTAGGATGGAGTCCTAACATGCCCTTCCCCTTCAAAAATATTTTTCCTCAAAGTTAAATATGAGAAAAATGCTATTGGAGGGACTCCCACATGGCATATTTAGGTTGTAATATTTACCATTGAACAAGAACATCAATGATGATACTATGGTGAAAGGTGAATGATCTCTTATTCAAAATTCAATCAATATCAAGAATGATGGATTCTTCTTCATCCAACTTTGGTAATGTGGATTGTACCTAAAACCTTTTGTCAACAACCTTCTTGAGAGAGGATACATGAATATTGGATGAATTCTAGAAGTGGTCGAAATGGCCAATTTGTAGGCTATTAACCAAATCTGTTATAACACCTAGTAAGGACCATAGTATTTGGTGACAATTTTTTAGCATCCATAAATATATAGATATGACTATTTGTAGGGTTGTAGGTGGATAAAAACCATGTCCTTGACTTCAAAGCTATGCTTACAACAATTTTGATTAGATTGTTGATGCATTTTGTTTTGGACCAAGTCAATATTGACCTTAAATTTTTGAATAAGGATGACACATTGTCTAAGGGTGGAAAGCACATTTTGAACCTTGGAGTTGCCTAGAATGTAAGAGGAGGGTTTTGGTGGAGGATAACCATATATTGCTTCAAACAAGTTAACCTTAGTAGTAGTATGAAATGAAGTATTATACCACCATTCAACCAAAGGGAGGCACTTAGCCCACTGTGTAGGTTGTTTTAAGGTAAAGCAATGGAGGTCTATTTCCAAGAACTTATTAAACAATTTTAGTTTGGTAATTAGTTTGAGAATGATAAACCAAACTTATTTTGAGTTGATTTCCCTACATATTAAATAGTTCCTACCAAAAATGATTTTAAAAGTAGGGTACCTATCTAAACAAAATAATCTGATCATTCCATAGAGATAAAAAATGGAGAAAAAAATATTTGGGCAATGACAAAGGCAATGTAGAGGTGGGACAAGGAATAAAAATGAGCATACTTCGTGAGATGATCCACTGCCACTAAAATAACTAATTTTTTTCTTGATTTAGGTAACCCTTCAATAAAATCCATAGATATATCTATTCATACTTGTTATAGAATTGGCAAGGGTTGAAGGGTTCTAGGAGAACATATATTTTCTCCATTCATGCATTGGTATTTTTTCCATTCAGCCACAAAAGTTTGAATGTCTCTTTTAATTCCCTAAAAAAACGTATGCTTGGTCCTTTCATAGGTTCTTAAAAGCCCTAAATTACCAATTGTTGGTGATGCATGCATTTCCTATAGGTTGAGTTACCACATGTGTGAATTTTGGTAATGACAAGTCAGGAATGATATCTCAAGTCTTGACCATCCCAAGTATAGCCAAGGCATGAGTTAGGCTCTACTTGGATTTTATTGACCAAAGTTTATAAATTGGAATCCTTGGTCATTTCTTCCTTGAGATGATGAATCCATTACAAAAGTGGTATAGATATAGCATGTAGCATTCCTTGATCTTCATATTGTTAGGATAAGGCATTAGCCACCATGTTCTCCTTACCTTTCTTATAGGAAATTTCATAATCATGGCCTAACAATTTAGAAATCCATATTTGATGTTCTGGTGTGGCAACCCTTTGTTCCAAGAAATGTATGAGGCTTTGATGATCAGTCTTGATGGAAAAGTGACACCTAATGAGATACGATCGCCAATGATTAATATCATGTAAAATGATAAGAATATCCTTTTCATAAGTAGACTTACCCAAATTCTGGCTAGAAAGTACCCTACTAGCGAAGGTCAATGGTCTTCCTTCTTGCATAAAAACTACCCTAATGCCATTACAATAAGCATCACTTTCAATTAAAAAAGGTTTGGATAAATTAGGCATCGCTAACTCATGAGTGTTGGTAATAGATTGCTTCAACTATTTGAAAGCTCTCTCTACTAGTTTTGAGTATATAAAATAATTCTTTCTAAACATGGTTGTTAAGGAATCTTTCATCTTTCCATTATTCTACACGAGTCCCAAAAATTTATGAATGAAGAATATAGGCTTATACTTAGAGGGGGGGTGAATAGTATAAGACTAACTTTTAGTTTTCTTTTCCAAACAATATTATCCAATATTATCAATGGCAATATCAATAGTAGTAATAAAAACAATGCATTAATCATCACACACATGAGAGACATGTTGTGGTTGCTCCACAACTGGACCTAAAAAAATTTGGGGACCCACCTTTTTGTTTTGGTATTTGGATGTGTGCGTTGAGTTTTAAGTGTATATGGTCTTGCTTTGTGTTGGGTTTGCAGTTGTTGTTAATTTCCTATCAGCAGTATTTTTATTGTAAAGGTTGTCGACGACTTGTTGTCATCAGTTCTTGCCCGCAATATTTTATTGTCGATGATCTTTTTTTTGTCGATGATTTTTTCTTGTCGACGATTTTTCTTGTTGACAATTTCTTTTATTGTCGATGATTTTTTCTTTTCGACGATATTTTCTTGTCGATGACATTTCCGTATCGACGATATTTTCTTGTCGACAATTTTTTATCGTCACTTTTTGTCAAAGATTTTTATCATCGCTTTTTCTTGTTGACCTATTTTTTAGTCAATTTTGTTGTTTGCATTTTTTTGGTTTAATTTTCAGGTTGGATTTCATCGGTGTTCCAAATATATAATAAAAACAAATATATTTATATGTGTTTATATATATATATATATATATATATATATATATATTTATATATATATATATATAAACAAAAATAAATGAAATAATATATATGAGTTATTTATATAATAAAGCCCTACATATATATTACTTTTATAAAAGGCAATGCGATAAAGCCTTTTCGTCATGAATTGGTCCCATGACTTTATTAGGAGTGGATCTAAATTAAAAATGTTAATTTCTCTGATTTCCTTTTGATTAAGAGTAACGGGCCCTTGGGTTTGTGTAGCTGACGTCCGAGGGATGTGTCTGAGATCTATGGCGATGTTGAGTGTGAATGATGCACAACAATATGGCAACCAAAGACAAAGGGCGAATGTCGAACCAGGAGATGTCTTACGTGGACCACTCATGGATGATGTATAGCGCGGATTCAGCGAGGCTTGGCAAGCATATGATGATGTGGATCAACGATGCACGCGACATCGGAATGGTCAGACGTGGTATTATGGGCACACCATCATGGATATTGGGATAAATTGAATGCAGAAGAACACTGCATGAAGATTTCTAGGAGATCTATTCATTGCTTTAGTTTAAGAATATTTTATAAATTAGAGAGGGCCATATATTTTATGTCTGGTCATCTCATTGTATTTTGGCTTTGGGTTTTCAAAATAGGCCAACGCGTCGGCAACGTGGGTCCTATGAGATCTACGTACAGATGAGGTTTGATAGAGGAATAGATGAAATCACCTGACAACTTAGCAAGTGGATGCATTCATCGTGAGGGATCATAGGAATTAAATGGATCGATGATGGCATTGTTGAAATGCTAATAGGGTAACACCCATGATAAGGAAAAATAGAGAGAATGGTAGCAATGCAGTGTCAACAAACGTGGCCAAGGTGGAACGAAGACACTGCGACGACATCGGCATGGATGATCATGTGAAATTTATCGGATGATGGGGAACATTTTATTGAAATTTTAATTGAATCGATGATAGCCCTAGCGTTATGCTTGGTAGTCGTGAACGACAACGCTCGAATAGCGATGCGGCAACATGGAACGTGGATACTCGCAGATATAGAGGCCATGATAGGTATAATGTGGATGTGCACAGCCAAAAGAGGACATCAGTCAAGCGGCAGGCTAGAGCGACGATTTTGATGGTAAAGGTCTCCGACAGGATCAACGGATTTGTAGTGCTGGATACATTGAGTGGGCAGCAGCGAAAATCTAATGATGGGCATGGGATACACATTACGAGGCATCATGCAGCGATATAGATGCAGGTAAATCATATTTTTCTGCTTTATGTTTTTATGTGCAAGCAATAAATGAGCTTTCTTTCATGAAAACATTGAAGAAGAGTGAATTTTAATGGCATTTCATAAGCCATCAATTTATTCTGATTTTATAAAATAGGGATAATTCATGATGACATTTTGAGGTCACGATTTTCAAACAATAAATTGGTGTCTTTTTATGAAAAATAATTTCATCAAAGAGGGACAATTTATTAATTACATCAAAGGCTTTCTTTATATTCATGATAAAAGCTAAATTTAATGGATTTTTTCATCATTTTAAATTCACATTCATAGGTAGATTTAATTTTTTATCTCATGCTTAAAGTAGGATTTAATGCAAGATAAAACTTGTTTAAAATCCACGTAATCAAGGAAGATAAAATCTACCTTAAAATCTTTTAAGATAAAAGTAATTAAGGCACTACATCGTGGTCATATGAGGGCCAATTAATATTTGCTTTTATTTGATCTCATTAACAATCATTAAAGTAGCATGATAAAATAAACCCTTGTTTATAGTTACTTGCAATCACTAAGGTGTTCCTAGCATTGAATTGATATATTTTATTAAGATTACTAATAGACATATGCAAATGCTAATATAGCGGAGACCTTGGAGAATTTGTTTGTTTAAATTTTTTGCAAGAGAGGGTTTTGAGATCCAAAACCTAAGGGAGAGTGTAATTTCACAATTGGGTAAAATTACCACTCAACAAGACACAAATTTAACGTGGTTCACCCAATATGGGCTACTCCACGAAGAAAATTTTTCTTCTAAATTTTCTCAACAAATATCTTAAGAATAAATTCCCTATTACAATGTTTATGGACCTTTTTCCAAAGGAGACACCAATACCCTATGCTCTGGTTTGTAGATATCTATCAATAGGAGAACTCTATCCCCTAGCTCTAGTTCATGGAACTTGATCTAGGATAACTCTATCTCCTAAACTGGTTCATGGATCTCTATCCATAGAAGATCTCTATCTTCCCAACTGGTTCATAGATATCTCTCCATAGGAGAACTATATCCCCTTGCTCTACTCGTGGATCTATATCCATAGGAGAACTCTATCCCCTCTTCTCTGGCTGGTGAACTTCTAGTAGGCTTCTACCCCCACTGCTCTGGCTTGTGGATCCCTCTCCATAGGAGACCTTTGTCCCCACTACACTAGCTGATGGGTCTCTAT
This sequence comes from Wollemia nobilis, assembly GCA_028583015.1. Lineage (NCBI taxonomy): Eukaryota > Viridiplantae > Streptophyta > Pinopsida > Araucariales > Araucariaceae > Wollemia > Wollemia nobilis. The sequence continues at coordinate 9,614,354 of JAQPPZ010004842.1, forward strand.
CCACTAGAGACCTCTATCCTCTCTACTCTATCACCTCCAAAGTCTTATATTAACTTTGTCTCAAATCTACACCAAACCCTATCACAAGTCTAACACAAATATACTCTAACTCTACATAGATATACCACAAGCCTTAACACAAAGCTTGAAAAATTCAACAATCAAACCTACTCTTAATTTTATCTCAGATCAACCCCAAGCCTTAAAAAAAATCTTGAACAAATCAGCAATCAAACCTGCTCTCAATTTTGTCTCAAATCTATCTCAATGTTGTTTCAAGTCTTTACAAGACTTGCTCAAATCTACATTCTTCTCAAAATACTTGCTCAAATTTGCCTTCAAGCCTTCTCAAAGACTTGCTCAAATATGCCTTCAAGCCTTCTAAAAATACTTGCTCAAATATTTCTTCAAGCCTTCTCAAAGACTTGCTCAAATATGCCTTCAATGCAGCTTACAAAAAATGCTCAAATATTTCCAAATATTGCATACAAATAAAGTCTTATATCTCTTTCATAATTACTTTCTTCAACTAGGCAATTCAGACATATTCTTCCTAGAATTCATTTAACCTCTCGAACATATAGAGTATAATATGCATTATCAAAATCCCAATATGTTATTCACATTTAAAAATATTGCATTCCAATAATTCAATCTCTATTTCTTGCAAAATCCCTTTCAAATGATCAAAAAAATGTATAACTTGCTTTTCAAAACTGATATATCTTTCTTGCAAATTTTCTCTCAAACATCAATCTTAATAATGCACAAATTTCCTTCACAAGATTGATCTAAAACACTTTCACAATTGCTTTCAATATATTTTAACCAATGTTCATAAGGTTTCACAAGGATGCACTAACTTATCTTCAAATCTAACTCAAGTAGTTCATAATCTCTAGCACAAGTATCTCAATCTCTTTCAATAATGGAAGCACAATCTTATTCTCAAAACCTACCCCAATTGTTTCCAAAACCATCCAACAATGAAGCACAAATCCTAATTTAAAATATTTCCAACTGTAACCACCAAAAAGGCTCACAACCGATCTAACTATTGCAATTGAAGAAAGATACACAACTAGGCATGCATAAATTGATAACCAAAAATAACATGAATATAAGGAATCCTTTATTAATTTCAATGGAGTCAAATTATAGATTCATCCCTCTTAGGGATACCCATTTGATACATCAATTACAATAGTGTCTAATCCCTATCAAGGGTATGTGTGATCAAAATGCCCCTCAGGGTGACACGAACTGCTCTAGGGTGTCGATGACCCTCTTCTTCGCATTGAGGAAGGAATTGGATGTTTTATATATCCTCCAAATCCTATTCCCTATGATAAATAAATAACAAGAAGCAATTAGTAACAAAGGCGACCTCTCTTGATGAGGCTTTTGGAGGAATGTTGCATAAAGAATAGCATGAAATGAAGAAAGCATTTAAAACTATCAATCTATGTAAGAAATGAGGAAATTTTAGTATAGCATGTAAAGAAGCATGAATCTAGCTAAGAAAAATCCTAATTAACCATTAGAAAACTTGAATTACATGAAACTAATCTAGATTAACAAATGCAAGTAAAACGAATCTACCTCTAATTCCTAAATTAACCAGTCAAATGTCTAGTAAAATGTAGGTCTATGCTAGATTAAGCTATTTGCATCACTAAAAATGGAAATCTACTGCCAAAATGGAGGAAGGAGAGCATCAAACCCTAGCCATAGGTCTGAGGTGAGGTTGGCACTGTTAACCATGGCTGACAGCCATGGTTAAGATGAAAGTATCCTTTCTCTCGAAACCATGGCTAGAAACTCTTAAATCCTCTAAGGAATTGATGGTCGAGGGTCGCCTGTGTTTTTTGGAATAGATTGGTGGTTGAATTCAATGGAATTAACAATGGATGTGTGTCAATTTTCAAGCTTACTCCTCAAGCTCTTGAGATCTCCATTGTTGCATGCACAATTGTCATCGATCAATTGGACAACACTTCGTTACTCCTCAAGGGGATATGAAATTTCTCTCCAATCCGATAGGGCTTTGTTATGTGCAATTGAGCTATTCTTCAGGATCTATTGTTCTCTAAAATTGGGGTCTTAAGTAGACTCCAAAAATCCTTGCTCTAGCTTCATGGAGAATCCAAGAACAAGAATTGGCAGTTGGGAGGAAGCTTCTGGATGCTTCCCAGCCCAAACCACTTTGAAAATCATTGCAATTCAGTTGTTGTAACTGATTTGACTCGACTCTGGTTACCCAAGTTTGTTATAGTGCTAATCATAGGTGTCAGCTATGGTTAGCATGCAGTATTTTTTTAACCATATGTTTCAGCCATGGTTAGCATGCAGGCTTTTGCTAATCACAGATTTCAGTCACAGTTAGCACTAAATAGGCCAAGGAATCCAAATTGAGTGGTTAAAACCACTGCTTGGTCTTGTAAAGGTCCAAGGTCATTCATATGGTCTGCCAAGGTGCCCATATGAGTAGTCTCCATCGACATGACATATTTTAGGTATCTACACCAACAACGCTTATCAAACAATACTTTTATCTCCACCTTGTTTTCCAAAATATTCACTTCAACAAAACACTTTAAACAATGAATGATGTGCCCATACCTCTTAATTTGCTCTTATGGAGATATGTCTTCAAAAACCTATACCACAAATAACTAATTTTTCTAGTTCCACTTCAAGGGTTAGCTTGCAAGATACTCTCTCAAAACATCCACATGAATTTTCATCTTCAAAGGATATACTCAATGAAATCTGAAATTGATGTTCAATCACTCATCTTTGTTTTTAAAAAATAAAGCATTAATACTCAACAAAACCTTTCATATCTTCCTTTCACTATGCAAGTGTTATAATAAAATATCAAAGAACTTATCACACCTTATTCCTTCTAATCTTGCAAAATAAAATTCAACCCAACAAACTCACAAATTACACACATAAATTCCTTATACACCTTATACCTCCTACTTAAAATAAAATATTTCAAATGTACCTCAGTTCTTCAACAAGACCATAACATAATACACCACACATAGCACTAGGTAAAACTTCTTAATTCAAACAATCCTTAATTACTCCACGCAGTCCTTTTTAATTCAAAAACAAAAATAATAAAATAATCACCTTATGACTCCATAAGCAAGCATACCTTAGCCTTAGCGAATAATTAATCCAACAAAAAATATATTGCCCCCTTGTCTTCGTCGTGATTCGAATCGATGTTGCTTGCTGGCTCACACCCTAACTTTGGATAGGTCACCATGTGGGCTAGGCGCTCGCACAAAACCAAAACTACACACACTCTCATTTATCCTATGTCACTGGTTTAAAATGCTTTCCAGCAAAACATTAACTCTTTGCCTCCATCGCGTCTCAAACCCGAGACCTCCCTGCTGCTATGTCTTAGCGCCAAGGGACCCGTCATCTGGGCTAGATACCCAGATGGGATTTATTTTTTTTGCTACCATGTCTTATCTCAAACTTGATATCTGAAAAGTTACTACCCTTGTGCTCTTTCTCCCACGTGACCATGAACGAAGTGAACACAATTTACAATGGATTTCACATATGCATTACACAAAATATTTGCATCATAATTTTCACACTCCAACTTTGCAATAAACTTTAGGTTATAAATATGCATTTGCCCTTGTGATCCTTCACATCAGCACTTGGGGAGGTATTTTAAATTTGTAACTTTGGCGCTCATACAAACATTTTAATATTATTATAATAATTTAAATATAAAGTAGATTTGAATATTATAATTTATATTTTAACCTTTTAGCCCTTTTAATTTTTAATTATTATAATTATTTAAATCTTCATAGATTTAAAAATTATAATTTCTCTTTATCCATTGGGCCTTTTTCTTGGATAAGGTCTTTTCCACCATAAAATATCTACCTTTTTCTTTTGCAACTGCCACCATGGTAAAGCCATTAAACATTTATTTTCCTTGACATAAATGACAACTAATATCATCGACTTATGGCATTAATCCTTTAACATCAATGACAATAATATACTCAAAATTTCCAACAATATTCCCCTTTGTTATTGATGGCAACCATTTTCTAAAAATTTATTTTCCAATCGCTAGATTCCAAATTTGCTCCCCCTAAGAAACTGCTCCCCTTGACTGAATGCTCTTCCCCTTACTCAAATCTCTCCCCCTTTGAAATCAATGGCAAAGGGACTCCTTTGGGGCTAAATATAAGACTCTTAGCTCAACCTCCTCCACACATCCTCTCCTTGAGGTGATTAATTTTGGGGTGGGATTATCTCTACTCCCAACATGCAACACTCTTTTTCTTTGTCAATCTTCTTTTTCAACATACCCTTTTGATCCTTTTGAGTGTCCCTATTTTTCCTTATCTATGGAAGCTCTGGAAACTTTGTTCTACACCACTTTGCCTTATTCCCAATATTATTGTACTTGTAACACTTAATGTTGTAATTCTTGGAAGGTGCAAATTTCTTGAAGTTCCTCCTGGTGAAGCCATACTCATTTATTTCATGAACCCCATCGTGAATTGCTTTATGACCAAAGTGATTACAAGAGTAGAAATACCATTGGAATAAATATCCATTTTTGAAAGAGTTGACATTCCTTTTAGTGAGGTCATACCCCTTTCCATGAGTCCTGCAATGTATAGCCTTATGACCAAACCGATTACATAAAAAATAATTTCCTTTGAAAAAATCTTGTTTTAAACCTTTTGGTCTCTTAGTCCTTTCTTTGCCTTCTCTATGATGATCCTTGTTTCTTGTTTACGCATTGTTTCCTTTCTTAGTGAAGATTCTATTCTTCAACTTATCCGCATAAGTCTCAATTTTTTCTTCACTCTCTTCCTCTAAAATTTCCTCTTCTTTTGAGCTTGAGCTTGACCCTTCTTCTTGTTTCCTTTGTCCTTCTTCAAAACCAAGTCATGTTTTGATAGATGAAGATATTTGTGCATTAAAAATCTTATCCAAGATCTTTGAACTTTTCCCAAACTTGTGTAGCTTGTCCTTAGAATATGTCACTTCCATCCTTAGTGAAACTACCTCATGTTCTAATATTTCATATTTTAACTCTTTTACCTCTAACTTTTCACTCATGACCTCTTTAATTCTCCTTGCCTTAGCTTTTGAGTTTGTCATGTCTTGTAGAATATTTTCATTTTCTTCCACACATTCTTGAACTTGTGTCTTTAGTCTTAAATTTTATATTCTAACATTTTTCAATTATTTGAGAGCAACAATAAGTTCTACTTCTATATCTATTGTTCCTTCCTCTTCATTTTTTGAATTTTTTTCTACTTCTTGGTCTTCAAGAGCATCTTCATACTCTTCAAATTTATCTTCAAAAAGAGCATTTTCTTCCTCTTTTATTACCAAAAATAGAATCTCTTCTTTTTCACTACCTAAGGGTATTTCATTACTGTCACTTGAAACCTTGTTTGCCTTGTTAACATAGAAACTCTTCTTGTTCCTTTGAAGAAACTTATTTTCATGCTTGCCTTGTCCATACTTTTTTTTCTTTTCATGCCTAAATTTTCTTGCTTCCTTTTTCTTATGATCCTATTTCTCTTCACTACTACTACTTCCAACTTCTATATAATTAGATTCATGGTGACCAAAATTACCACAATTAAAATATTTCACAATATTCATACATTTGTGCTTTGTTGAGTCCTTTTTATTCTCCCATAGTTAGCTTCTTCATTACTGCTTGACTCATCACGTATTTGGATCTCTCATATTTTGTCTTCTTTGAAGCTTTAAAATCTACCTCTGTTGGAGTTGGGATCCTTTACTATTCTCATCTCATAAGCTATGATAATTCCATGTAACTCATCCATAGTCAACTAATAAATATCTCTCATCTCTTCTATATATGAAACCTTTCCATCATACCTCATAGGGAGTGATCTTAATACCTTCTAAGCAACACTGGAGTCTTCAATTTCAAATCCAAGTCCATGCATAGTATTAACAACCTCATCCACATGAATAAAGTAAGTAGCAATATATTCCTCATATTCCATCTTCAAATCTTCAAACTTTTTCTTGTGGTTTTATAGTTTTTCCATCTTGACCTTTTTATCTCCTTCATAATTTTACTTCAATTTTCCCCATATCTCTTTTGCTTATTTGCAGTGCATAACCTTCATAATTTTTTCTTCACATAATCCACTTAAGATTCCATTCACAGCCTTAGCATTATTCACATGCAATAGCTTACCATATTTATCTATGGGAGGAGTAGTAGTAGGTGTGAATCCATCCTCAACTGATTGGCATATCTCATATCCTTGTGCCATAAAGTAAGTCTTCATTCTTATGCTCTAGAAAGCATAATTATTCCCATCGAACAATGGTTCCTTATTTGATGAAGATCCATTATGAGATGCCATCTATGTTCCTGTAATATCTTCCTTCAAGTTGTTAGACTCTTCCGAAGGAACTTGCTCTGATACCAATTGAAGAACACACACTTATACTAAGAGGGGGGGTGAATAGTATAAGACCAAATTTTACATTTATTTCCCAAATAATATTAACCAATATTATCAATAGCAATATCAATAGAAGTAATAAAATAAATGCACAAATCATAACACACATGAGAGACATAAATTTAACATGGTTCACTCAATGTGGGCTACACCACGGAGAAAATATTTCTTCTAAATTTTCTCAAAAAATCTCTTGGAAATAAATTTCCTATTACAATTTTTATGGAACTTTGTCCAAAGGAGACACCAATCCCCTATGCTCTAGTTCATGTATCTCTATCCATAGGATAACTCTATCCTCTAGCTCTGGTTCATGGAATTAGATCCAGGAGAACTCTATCTCCTAAAATGGTTCATATATTTCTATCCACAAAAGAACTCTATATTCCCAGCTGGTTTACGAATCTCTATCCATAGGAGAACTCTATCTCCTTGCTCTAGTTTGTGGATCTCTATCCATAGGAGAACTCTATCCCCTTTACTCTGGCTGGTGAACTTCTAGAATACTTCTAACCCCACTTCTATGGCTTATGGATATCTCTCCATAGGAGACCTCTGTCCCCACTGTATTGGGTGATGGATCTCTATCCACTAGAGACCTCTATCCTCTCTGCTCTATCACCTCCAAATACTGCTCTAAACCATGTCTCAAATTTACACCAAAACTTATCACAAGTCTAGCACAATTCTGCTATAACTCTGCTTAGATCTATCCCAAGCCTTAATACAAATCTTTAATAAATCAACAATAAAACCTACTCTCAGTTCTATCTCATATCTGCCCCAAGCCTTAACACAAATCTTGAAAAAATCAACAATCAAACCTGCTCTTAATTCTATCTCAAATATATCTCAATGTTGTTTCAAGTCTTCACAAGACTTGCTCAAATATACCTTCAAGCCTTCTTAAAATACTTGCTCAAATATACCTTCAAGCCTTCTCAAAGACTTTATAAAATTTGCCTTCAAGCCTTCTCAAAAGACTTGCTCAAATTTACCTTCAAGACTTCTCAAAGACTTGCTCAAATTTACCTTCAATGTAGCTTACAAAACCTGCTCAAATATTTCCAAATCTTGCATACAAACAAATTCATATATCTCTTAACCCAGGTGTTGTAGGTGAGTTGGAGAGGAGAGGGCAATCCTCCAAGGGAGGTCCCAGGTTCGAATCTCCACCCTACCAAAAAGTTGAGTTGGGTACCCAAAATCCAATTGATAATGTTGGTGCGGGTAGGGCTGGGTGCAACTCCCGGGTGAATTTGATGGTATAGAACCCCATGTTCGTGGTCTCTCAGACCAAGGCGTCCTCCCAAGGGGTTTTTCGCTATAAAAAAAAAAAAAAAATCATATATCTCTTTTAGAAATACTTTCTTCAATTAGTCGATTTAGACGTATTCTTCCTAGAATTCATTTAACCTATCGAACACATATAGGATGATATGCATTATAAAAATCCCAATATGTTCTTCACATTCACAAATATTGCATTCCACTAATCCAATCTCTATCTCTTGCAAAATCCCTTTCAAATCAGATTAAAAAAATGTATAACTTGCTTTTCAAAACTGATCTATCTTTCTTGAAAATTTACTCTCAAACATCAATCTTAATAATGCACAAATTTCCTTCACAATATTTATCTCAAACTCTTTCACAATTGCTTTCACTATCTTTCAACCAATGTTCATAAGGTTTCACAATGATACACTAACTTTTCTTCAAATATAACTCAAGTAGTTCATAATATTTAGCACAAGTGTATCAATCTCTTTCAATTATGGAAGCACAATCTTATTCACAAAATCTACCCCAATTATTTCCAAAACCATACAACAATGAAGAACAAATCCTACATCAAAATATTTCCAACAACTTATCAAACAATTCTTTTATCTCCACCTTATGTTCCAAAACATTCACTTCAACAAAAAACTTTAAACAAGGAATGATGTGCCCATGCCTCTTAGTTTGCTCTTATGGAGATATGTATTCAAAAACCTATCTAAAAAATAACTGATTTTTCTAGTGCCACTTCAAGGGTTAGATTGCAAGATACTCTCTCAAAACATCCACATGAATTTTCACCTTCAAAGGATATACTCAATGAAATCTGAAATTGATGTTCAATCACTCTTCTTTGGTTTTCAAAAATAAAGCATTAATACTCAACACAACCTTTCATATCTTCCTTTCACCATGCAAGTGTTATAATAAAATTTTAAACAACTTATCACACCTTATTACTCCTAATATTGCAAAATAAAATTCAACCCAACAAACTCACAAATTACACACATAAATTCCTTATACACCTTCTACCTCCTACTGGCCTCTGCTCAATTGGACTGAGCGAGGAGGTTGGCCTTAATGGAAAATACCTTTAACCCACATTGAAGACCTATTTCATTTAATAGGCCTCATTGAATAACTATTTCCTCTAACCGTCCTACCCGTTTGTGGTCTATCATTCTAAAACTCACACTTCACTGCACGTGGTTAAGCAAAGGGGGGCCTATTGTTTGTTGCCCAAAGGTGATAATCATCCCCAAACTATTATTTTAGCCCTGGATTTTTTATTTTTAGTAGTGATTTATTATAATGATGCCCCCTTGCATCATTTTAGTTTATCTCCTTTGTTACATCATCACGACTGTGGCTAATTCTTAATATTGTGAGATGGTCATCCAAGATTTAAACATATTTGATTAAGGTTACTGATATGCCACCATTGTAGTTGTAGGGGATGACCAATCAATGCCCCTTCATTTTTCAATTTTATTGGCACCTTGTTCATGGTTTTCTTCCTCCATCATAAAAAAATCTCACCTGATGTGGTGGTTGTGTTTAGTAGGAAGGTTGTAGCTGGAGAAGACATCCTCTATAGCATGTTTTACTTGACACATCATTAACTTCACAATGATAGTTCTTCAAAGTATTTTTATTTTGAAAAACCTTTCCATCACTATTTCTAGGCATTTCCTAAGGTCTATCCTTAGGTTTTAGAATTTTAAACTTTTTCCACTATCATTGCACCTTCCTCACATTGCCATCGTATGGCTCCTCTGTTCTTGGGAGGGTGATAGTAATAGGAAGGCCACCCAGGCCTTCCCCTTGAAACAAGGTTATTCATAAGGGTTCGACACCAAAATCTATTTATAAAATGAAGGTGAATTGTCTTGGAATCTCAAAAAAATATGTAGAAGTATACATGGCAAATTACAATTATTTTTCTCCAAAAAAATTCAAACCATATTACATGCCTCTCGTTGTAGGCACTAAATTGATAGACAAAAGATTCAACTATTTCTTCAAAGTTTCTCAAAGAATGAGTGGGCAATTTATAGTACCACTCTAATGCCATTCCACCTAAACTTTTTGGGAACATTTTTAGTAATAGCAAGTCATCATGTGATATATCATGACATGCTATCCTAAACATGCGAAGATGCTCTATGGGATCTTCGGTTCCTTTATATATAGGCAGGACGGGCATGGTAAAATGCTTAGGGTACGGTTGTGCTACAACTATGGGATCCAAAGGTGGACTACATATATCTCGATAATTGTACGAGGGACGGTAGGGATCTATCTGGTCCATACACGAAGCTAACTGTTTCACCATGGCTTCCAGATTACTAGTTTGCCCACCATATTGGTTCGGTAGGGCATTAATATGGGATTTGTGAACATATGGAGGGACATGCATATTAGATGCTATATTGCTATTGTGTAAATTGTTGGTAGGAAAGGTGTTATGAAGAAATTTTGAAGTTGTATTATGCTATATCCCAGATTGTTGAAAATTGGTGTTTGGCTTCATTTTAGGTTTTTGTTTACTTGAAGCATATTGATCAATAGTTTGGTGAAGTAAAGTAGTGAAGGAAGTTTTCTTTTATGTGGGAATGATTTTAGGCTCAATAACAGGTTCTTTAGGAGGTTCGGTAACCTATTTTTTTGACATGTTTTGAATCATAGTGACCATATCTCTATTGGATGGTCCAGCCTTATCACTTTTTTGATCAATAAAAGACAAGGGATTAGTGTGCACATCAAACATATGTTCCATGGCTGCTTGAGTGTCACTAATTTGCCCTTTATCAATACGAACTTCCATATTAAGAGCGTCAATGTTATTATCGAAAAATTTCTGAAAATGATCTAGGTTATCAAAAGCAATAGTTCCATCTGGAGCTACTCTAGGGGATGAGGATCCATCCTCTTTAACATTTTCTTCTTGTTCATTGTCTTCACCTAGGTCATCTTCTGGTTGATCTAGAGTTTCTCCTTCTAGAATTGATTCCCCAAGAAGGACATTTGGGATTTTTGTTTTATCTTCTAACCAATCTTCTTCTTCTCCTTTAGTTTGTTTACCATTCCTAAGTTTAGGCATTGTGCTTAATTTATATTTCAGCAAATATATATATATATATATATATATATATATATATATATATATATATATATATATATATATATATGCTATAAGCTTAAGAGGTGTATATTAATTATATACCTACTACAATATTTGAAATGAAATGTTTTGGTTTTTGGTTTTTCTTGTTTTTGTAATAATATTGTAAAGATAACAAACAACACAATAAATGCAAAAAATAATACTGAAAGCAGTGATCTAGTTTTCTATAAATAATTTATAAATATCATTAATGGGCTCAAATTCTTCAGGAGTCATGAAGTGTTCTTTTTCAAATTGAAAATTTTCTTTTGAGAATTTAATGAAAAGGGCTATAGTGATATTATTTGTCTCAGATTTTGGTTGATAGAAGTAAAGCTCGTGGCAATACTCTCGATATAACACAACTCGAGGAACTCTATTCTATATTTCTCTATCCGTAAGAACAACCTCTTGGTCTTCTATATGACCTAGGAACCGGTGTATAGTGGCTGCGTTCTCAAGGTATTCCTCGAAGGTGAACAATTCTGAAGACACAAGAGCTCTCCTATAAGCTAACCATCTATGGTAGGCTCTCTGAAGTTCATGATAAAAGACAAGTTGATGAGGATCCAGGATTCTATCTAGGACAAGCCTCTTGATTTGTTTAAATTTTGTTGACCTAGATGAAATGACACCTAGTCTTCTATCAAGTTCATCCCACAAAAGTTGATTTCTATCTGTTTCAGGTACACTAAGCACATAATTTATTTCTATGGCTGCTAATTGGTTTTCGACATTTATAGTAACTGCTAATATTTTCTTAGGAGCTACCATATAAACATGATATGCAACTTATTATTTTTCTAATGATTTTAAATGCATCTATTGTTTTTGGTTGTTTTTTTATTTTTTGTTTTGTTTTCAAAAGGTTTTAAATGCATTCACGTCGGGTTCACCAAAATGTATTGCTCCAAATTTTTCGCATCCTTACCTTCAGGCTATAGGATTCGTGCCCGAAAGGAGGATGGGAAAAGGATGGCGCGGTACCTCGGACTAAGAGGCCTTGCGAATGTCCCGCCTCTCGGGGGAGGTGTATTATGGTGATTTTTCGACGGATGGTGGGTTCACTAGGAAACATTTGAATGGCAGTTTCCACGCCTAGGTTGGGAATGTGTTTAATGTGTTCAGTTTTAGCTTTAAACATTTGGGTCCTAGATTTGGCCAAATGAATCTAAGTTGATCTATTATGAAAATGCAGGCTAAATGAAATATAGAAAACATATTTTAAACAAAAAACAGAGAGGAAAATCTAAATTACAGAGCCATACCTGATCCGGATGTCTGATGGAGATTTTGATGTTTGAAGCAGACAGGATCATCTAGAATTTGATAGGATCGTCTCCAACCTGCAGGATCATCTGAGATCTGACGAATTCATCAGAGGCCTGCAAATAGAGAAATGGACACAAAATATAAAAAATATAGCAATGCTAATAGAGGATAAAGATGTAAAATGATAATAAAGACATTAACAGATAATCCTAAATAGGAATGCAAGCAAATTACAATGTTTTAATGATTAATTATGATTTCATTATGCAATTAAACTACATGGGTGAACTAAAAAATACATAATAGCAGAAAATAATAAATAAACTAGCTAGTTACAGAATAAAACAACAGATGAAAAGAGGAAAATGCAAACTCTGGGCACTGATTGTCCTCAATGATGATTGCAGTCGAAATCGTCTCTGATTTGACAGGATCATCTTCGATCTGAACAAGATCGTCTACGACGATGTAAGCTTGCTTTGACTAAAAAATGACAAGGTTCCTGCAAGAAAATTGGATGCAACAAATGTAGATGATAATATAGATTATTCTAATGTGTGTGAAGGTCGATTTATAGAAAAATTTAGCCAGGGGTAGGTTAAGGGGAGGGCCTAATTTTAAATAAGCTTAGGAGGGAGGTTAGGAGGTTGGAGATCATCCCAATTTGGGAGATCTCCAACGGGGAGGGTCTCTAACGGCGCAGACACGCTTTTGCCTAGATTAGAGATGTCGTTGGAACAGAGGCTAATTGAGAAAAATCAGTTTTGGGACAAGATCATCTGGACATCCTAGTCCAGATGAAATCATCTGATCTAAGGCAATATCGTCTGATCGGTGATGATATCGTCCAACGATCAAAACAAACTCTAAAATTGGCACGAGAAAGGAGGAAATAGATTACACGATAGTTTGGGAGCGATTTTGGGGGTTAAATTTGAATTTAAATATTTACTAGAGTAATTGTAATTATTAAGGTTTTACTGCGCCAATTTTAGGGTGCTACATTTTGCCCCCTCTTTAGCAAATTTTTCGATGAAAATGCGTTAAATATGAGTTCTCGATCTACGAGAAAGAAAAAATTATTCCCATTTTTAGGTGACGATTCTAGGTCAAATCGTACGACAGCTTACTATGGTGCCCCCTCCGTGTTTTTACCCAAATCGAAGGTTTGAGGTAAAAACGCGAAAAAGCAAAATTTTTAATTGTTTTTAATTATTATTTTTTTAATAAAATTAAGAAAAAAAGGGTAAAACCCTAATTCATTGTTACTGTTCATTTTTATAGTTTTCTTGTTTTTAGAGCTCTAGAGACAAAAATGGTTGAGACAGCGCACAGATCGACAGAGGTCCGACGCGGACTACGAGTAAGGGTCTAAACTGAATTTAGAATGCTTTACTTTAGAATTTAATGATTTTTAGACTAGATGTGCTTGATTTTTGAGCATCGTAGCCATTTTTGGGTTATCAACGTCATCAAGACAAAATCGTCTCGATTTCACTGAAATCGTCTCGATATCGTCGATTTCGTCAAAGGGCAAAATCAGCGATAAGGGGACGATTTCGTCAAAAAGGGGACGATTTCGGCTAGCAAAATCAGAGCCGAATTTGCTCAAATTGGGGATGATACCGTCCAACTGTGGACGATATCATCATTTATGAAATTGAACTTATTTTGACTTGCATTTTTAATGAATGATTTATTAATGATTTTTATTGTTGATTTGATTTATGTTGCAGAGAGGATTACTAAAGAGTAGAGAATGGAAATACGACGGGTTGAGGGATGACTTGGTCGCCCTGTCACAGGTAGAGTAATATTAGCTAGCACAGGTCGGCTTGTAGCACGTGGTAGACATGCCACAAGTTTCTATAGACATGGGGCTATTGACAACCCTAGCAGAGAGGTGGTATCCGGGTTCTTCCTATTTTTGGTTACCGACAGGGGAGATGACTCCCACACTGGAGGATGTATGGAGGATTTTGAGGATCCCCATACAAGGACGACTGATCACCCCCATGGCCAATCAGGGGCACGTGATGATGCAGCTGTGTGGCGATTTGAGCTTTGCCCTAGAGAAGGGCGAAGTGAATATCGAGTCATTGTGCCAGATGCCTGGGGCATCTAGACTCACACAGGTTTTGGCTGGGGTGGTAGGTGGACTTCTGTTGTGCCACTAGAGCGAATGCAGGATACCATGGATACTAACAGATGTGGTCTACAACATGAGATACCATGGATACATATTTTCTTAGGGGAGCTTTGTGCTCTGCAAATTATATAGGATCCTACATGGGGTTGTGTACAAGGGCGATCGATGTTTGGTTATGACATCGCTACTATAGGTTTGGTGTTGGGAGCACATCATGATGCAGAGGCCGATAGGGCTTCCACTAACAGGGATTGACGGGGAGAGGCCTCGAGTTTTCTACTGGTGGCTCCGGAGAGGGGCACAGTGGCGGATAGATCTACCAGTGTCCTAGAGACTACTAGATGACCTTGTCTTCGACCAGATCACCTAGAGGCCTTGGAGAGATCATCCAGGGTGGGCCAAGGACGGACAGGAGCTAGCTCGCATCAAGCGAGTCTGTTGGCTGAGGATGGAGAGGGGAGAGGTGGAGCTCCATCGGTATGACCGAGTTTTGAGGTAGTTCGGTCTACAGTAGGGGATTCCATCTCTGAGAGACTACAAGTTTCTTGGACTATCCAAGATAACACTATAGTTAGCGGGGCTCCAGATATGTAGCGATTCTAGAGTCAAGACGCAGATGATGCCCCCATTCAGCTAGTGGATGGGGACGATGCTGGGGTAGCCGACAGTTATGATGCCTGGTACACAGGCATTCGCCCTCCTCAGATGATGAAGGCTCAAGGTTCGATTCACACAGTTGTGTGTCATATGGGGAGGCAGCACCAAGCAGCCATTGAGGCAGCACAGGGTCACGACGGGAGAGAGCAGAGGAGGCCACAGGCTCAGTAGAGGTTGTAGTAGCAGGATAGGATGGAGGAGAGACCCCCTTCTCCATAGAGAGAGAGGCCACCATCGCTCGATAATGGCAAGGGTTTCGACACTGGGGAGAGCAGTGAGACAGTGACTCTTCGAGCTAAGGTTGCCTGCATGCTGGCTCAGGTGCAGAAATTACAGGATGAGGATACATTACTTAGAGCTCGGGGCGGAGGAGCGAGCACTCAATATTTAGCATACACTATCACCTAGGTTACATTCTATCAGGATCTATATTACTAGGTGATGCCAGCAAAGCAGAGGGTGCCATTACCAGCTCATATTATAGAGCCTGTCGTGATGGGGTCAGCTAGGACATCATCACAATCGGCATCCAGGACTCATGGCACCACACGGACTGCGATGGGGCCACCTCCTCCACCTCAGGGCGGGGAAGGAGATGAGGCTAAGAGCTTGAGGGGTTCTCGAGGCTAGGCTACTACACTACATAGAGATTGTATATTTGATTGAGAGGATTGAGTATGCCAAGATGTAGATTGTGGCATACCAATCTATTTTTGAGATGATGTACATATATTTGAGATATATATATGATATTTTTTGGAGCATATGACTTGCCTTATGATGATATGACTTGTTTATATGTTTTTATGAAGCTTTAATGTTTTGATTGATTGATTTGATGATTCATGTAATTATGTCGTTGGAAATATTATGGTTGAAATGTCATGCTTGAAAAATTTAAATGAAATAATCTGATGTAACAAATTGGTTGTTGTGATGTGGTGATTTGATAAAAAATAAAAAGACTTTTAACAATAATTTCAAAGGACATTGTCGCTATTATAGACCATTTCATGGATTCGCCGCTCACTTGGTCGTCAAGCTAATCCTAGTATAGAAATATTGTTAAAAAGTAAAGAGTGCTTAAGAGACTGTCTTAAGAATTTTGTTGTGATGACGCAAATGATGATGATGATTTTGTTTTCAAACTCTTCATGAAAATATTATGCATGAAATATTTTAAAATGGCTTTTGCTAGGCATAAATTCCTAAGTGTGATAAAATGTTGAAGAATTCCTTAGAAATTATACCATGGTTGCAAATTTGCAGTTTGACATGATGACATGAAATAGAATAGGTGTTTGTTTGTTTTAAAGCATGATTGTGTAACATAATGATTTAAGTCATATTTTTTTTATGATTTTTAAAAGAATGGGGAAATAAAAATTGGTACAATGGTTTGCGCTAGGCATAGAATATGTAGGTATAGACTTATACCATCATCACGAAATCCAAAAAGAGAGTTTTATTGCATGGTTGATTTTTTAATTTTTGAAAATGGTCAGAAAATATGAATATGAAGACTTGCGCTAGGCATAAAATTCTAATTTTATTTTTGGAACCATACCATCATCGCAAAAGTTGACAATATATATATATATATATATATATATATATATGTTTTTATTGTATGGTTTGAAAGAAATTTTGAATTTTGATAATGCATATAGTTGTCTTTATACTAAACAACTATTCTCAAATAAGAAAATGAAATTATTCCAGACAATTTTGCAAAAATATTTCAAAGTATCTTGAAGACAAAAGTTAGATTTATAAGGAATCCCATGTGCATATGTGAGTTCATTTCCAATCTTGATTTATCATAATGATACACAAAATCTCTCAAATACAAAATGTGTGTGCAATTGCATTGTTCATTTACCAGTTTTGAGCAAGATAATATGATACAAGTAATTTGAATGAACCAAATAAGTGTTCATTAACCATGATTTAGATGCATATAACCATACCAGACTACTATGTAAGTTGGATTATCAAGAGCTAGCTAATCCATAAGCAGACATAGGTCTGTAAAAAAGAAGGTCGCTAATGTGACAGACATATCGCCACGCTAGGAGTTACCCAAGGCCAAGCAGGTTGGGCACAAACCACCTGTTATGGGGCTTATCTCACAGTTTTCAAATAATTGAGAATTCCAAGGATTCAAGCTCATCAACCCTTCTTTTCTTTTCAACGGGTAGGGAGAGGAATTTTATTGCTTTTGCTTTTGCTTTCTTTTGCGTTTCTTTTGCTTTTCTTTTGTATTTTTGCTTGATAATGCTTGGAACATTGTTGTAATGATATAAAATAACATTTTTCTTTTTCTCTTTTTATTGAACTTTGGATTTTTTTTTTTATGCTAGGGATACTTGCTCGGATTAGCTGTAGAGCAAGGGATTTTTATTCTGGGTAGGAGTGAGCTTGTCCTTTTGCCAATTCTCAAAGATTCTAAACCATGTGCATGATAGGATAGCAGGGGAAACTTTTCACTCATGAAACCACTTCTACTATGTAGCATAACATGGAAATTACAAATATAATCATTTTATTGTGAAAGGATGTGCTTGGTTTAAGTAAATAACAAGATCAATTCTCTATGCTCAAACTTTATTTAATTGAATTTTGTGGACTTTGATATAAGAGAGATTAGTAATCATGCCAGATAAAATCAAGATATTTATTTTTGTATTTGTAAAAGTGAGAGATTCCAAATAAATGCTAATTTATCCAAAATAATTTGAAATATATAACTGCAACATTTTTAAGAAGAAATATATACAAATACTTTTTTGGGAAGTTTGAGAATGTTGACTCTCTCTTTCTTCTGTATTTTGTTTTGGTTTCGAAAGAGTCAAGAGTATTGAAGTTTTTATTTTTATTATTTTTGTTTGTTTTTGTTTTTGTGTAAACAGTTTAAAATAAGACAACATGCAAAATATGTACAAATGATGAAATGATTAATTTTTGTTACGCATAGTAACATTTAAGATGCAAAATGTTCATGGGTTCTTTAAGTTCTTTACCATCTAAGGTAGATAATTTATATGCTCCTGATTCAAATTTAGCAGTGATAATGTATGGTCCAAGCTAGTTGGGCTCAAATTTATCTTTGAGGTCTTTAGTTGCATTAGTACTTTTTTTATTTTCTTTTAAAACAAGGTCATCGATCTCAAAGGATCGATGACGAACTTTTTTAGCATATGATCTTTTAAGCTTGTTTTGGTAGGCATGGAGGTGCTCCAAAGCATTGATTTGTTTTTCATCTAGGATTTCCAGCTGACTGAGTCTGCCAGCTTGATATTCATCTCCTACTATGATATCTTGAAGTAGTAGAGCAAAAGAAGGAACTTCTAATTCAAAGGGAAAATCGGCTTCAGCACCATAAACCAAAAAAAAAGGTGAAGTTCCAATGGGAGTTTGAACACTAGTTCGATAGGCCCACAAGGCTGGATATAATTGAATGTGCCAGTCACGACCAGTTTTATTGACCAATATTTTGAGAATTTTGATTAAGGTTTTGTTAGATGCTTCTGCTTGACCATTACCCTGAGGATAATAGGGAGTGGACCAGCGATGTTGAATCTTATATTTTTGGCATAATTTCTTGACATCTTTATTTTTGAAACAAGTTCCATTATCAGAGATGAGATTTGTAGGAATTCTAAACCTACAAATGATTTGATTAAAAATAAATTTAGAAACTTGTGTGCCAGTGTAGGAAGCTAAAGGCATAGCTTCAACCCACTTCGTGAAATATTCAGTGGCGGTTATGATGAATTTGTGTCCATCAAATGACATAGGATTGATTTTGCCAATAATGTCTAATCCCCATTTTGAAAAGGGCCAAGGAGATGAAATAGCCTACAGTTCTTGTGCAGGCGCATGGACAAGGTCAGCATGTTTCTGGAACTTGTCGCAATGGCGCACATACTCATGTGCATCATTCTCCATGGTAGGCCAAAAATATCCTATCCTAAGGAGCTTTTTAGCAATGACACTACCACTGAAGTGTCCTCCACAAGATCCATCATGGGCTTCACTCAAGGCTGATTTGGATTCTTCTAGATTCAAACATCTTAATAAGATACCTTCAAAATATCTCCTATATAAAGTATTTCCAATGATTACAAATCGAATTGCTCGTCTACGTAATAACCGACGTTGGTTTCTATTAGAATTGGTAGGGAAAGTCCCATTTTGAAGAAAATCAAATATATCTGTATACCAAGGTTCAAGAGTAGTTTCATTGATTAGAAAAAAATCCAAAGGTTCTAAGCATGACTTATTGAAGTAGGTTCCTGGAGTCGACGAATAATGATACTGGCATATTCGTCATCTAACTCCAAGGGCAGAAGAGATGAAGCTGCGGCCATAGCATCAGCTACACGGTTGCAAGTTCGAGGAATAGCTTCCAAGGTAACTTGATCAAATAGAGACATTAATTGTAAAACATAGGCTTTATATGGGTGCAGTTTATCATCTTTGGTCTGATAAACTTCATTAATTTGTTTTATGACAAGTTGAGAATCACCAAAAACTAGCAGATGTTTAATTTTTAGTGCCAATGCAGCTCGTAATCCGAGGATTAGAGCTTCATATTCAGCAGTATTTTTGGTGCAAGCAAATGTGAATTTGAAGGATAGAGGAATGATGTGTTTTTGTGGGGATATTAAAATAATACCCACACCAACCCCACTCATGCATCGGGCTCCATCAAAGTATAAAGACCATTGTTCAATATGGTTTGCCTCTAATTGAAGGTATTCATCAGGAAACTCAATGATGAGGGGATGGGTAGACTCTAAGGGTGCAGTAGCTAATTGATCTGCTATGATTTGACCCTTAATAGACTTTTGTCCTATGAACGTGAGGTCAAAATCAATTAGAGAAAGAACCCACTTGGCTGTATGACCCGATAAATAAGGTCGACTCATGAGATACCTCAAGGGATCATATTTAGCAATGACATAAGTTTTCTGACTAAGCATATAATGGTGTAATTTTTACATAGAAAACACGACTACTAGACATAGTTTTTCCAACGCTGTGTAGCAAGTTTCATAACTGATGAAAGTTTGGCTAATATAATAATTAGCATGTTTTCTCTTCGCATCATCAAGCTGGGCTAACATAGCTCCTAAGGCAGAATCTGAAGCTGAAATATACAGGAGAAATGGGCGATCAGGTCTGGGTGGTGAAAGCACAGGTGGGTTAATGAGGTATTGTTTGAGAAGTTCAAAAGCTTCTTTACATTTGTCATCCCAATTAAAAGGGACATCCTTCTTAAGGAGCTTAAGAAAGGGACCAGTTTTGTCCACCAACTTATCGATGAAGTGACGGATAGCTTGAAGTTTACCTTGTAAACTTTGTAATTCAGATATATTGGTAGGTGCGGGCATATCAGTGATAGCCACAATATTGAGAGGGTCAATTTCGATACCACGTAAAGAAACTATAACCCCTAATAGTTTATCGGACTTAAATCCGAATATGCATTTGGCTGGATTTAATCAAATAAGATATTCTCTTAATCGATTAAAAACTTTTCTCAAATCATCTAAATGGTTATCTTCATTAATAGAGCGAGCTAAAATATCATCTACATAATCATGTAGGACATCATGCATCATATCATGAAAAATATAAATCATAGCTCGTTGATAAGTTGCACCTGCGTTCTTTAAGCCGAATGGCATAACTTTCCAGCAAAAGGTACCCCAAGGGGTAATAAAGGCTATTTTAGCCTAATCTTCAGGAGCTATCCTAATATGATTATAACCAGAGAATCCATCCATTAAGGACATCATTCCACTCCTGGCAGTAAATTCAATGATTTGATCCATGTTTGGAAGAGAAAAATCATCTTTAGGGCATGCAACGTTAATATCTCTAAAATCTGTGCAAACCCTAACTTTGGTGGCTTCTTTCTTGGTGACTGGAACTACATTTGATATCCATTCAGCATAATCAATAGCTTGTATAAAAACAACATTCAGGAGTTTTTCTAACTGCCCTTTGACTAGCAGGGCCACTTTGGGATGCCTTTTTCTAAGTTTTGTTTAACAGGTTTAGCATCCGGATGGACTACTAGATGATGCATGACTATGGAAGGGTCCAGACCTGGCATACGTATGTCCAAGCGAAGACATCTTCATATTCTTTAAGGAATGCAATGTATTACTCTTGTTTTTCTTGACTTAATTATTATCCAATATTGATTATGTGAGGATTATCCTCAGTTCCAATGTTAACTTTAATGATGTTTTCTACTTCCATGTGTAGATCTCTTTCAAAATTAGGTGGGGCGGGTGAGATGCCCAATTCTTGTAATTCTTTTAAGGTTAATTTGGATAATTCATCTTGAGGATTAGTGGCCTCAAGCTGGGCTATAGTTGGTATAGAACCATCAAAATAAAATCCATTGTGTAACATCTCTTCAACGAAGACATCGTGGAAGATATCGCCTTCCAACTTCTCATCGGAGTCAGCAATCAATTCAAGGTAAGCTATGGATAGCATGTTACATGTAAATGGTTGATTTTGTAGATGCAAATCATCACGCCTATCCAAATAATCTTGATAACATATGAGTTGATCATCATCTTCAAAAGGAAAGGGTTGACCCTTACTAGGAAATAGGCCCACACCACAATGAGCAGGCCACGGTTCTACCTCGAAATGTTCTTTCATGCCATTTTGGAAAGGTCCCAAGCATTTCCCTTTATATCCCATTTTAAGCATTATAGGTTTAGCTTTAATATACTCATTAGTAAAATAACATCGAGCATATCCATCATGATGAGTTTTGATATTCCGAGGTATTCTTCCCCAGTCATATCCTTTATAAATGAAGGCACAACTCTAGACTTGGTAAGTACTTCCCATAGGTTGTGTGAGGCCCAAGGTACGAGGAGATGGCGACAAGTTATTTAAAAGAATTGAATCTTGCATGAAAGCATTTGTTTTTTCTGATATTAAGATTGTGGACAAATCTGGTAAAAGTTCATCAGAAAGAGCATAAGATGTAGAAGGATCATTCCCTATATCTTTAGATGTGGAAGGTATGATAGATGTTGATAATGTGGAAGTGTTAATAGGATTGGTTATGGATTAAAAATCTTTTTGAGGTTCTAGAGTGATTTGTTTAGAAGATTGTTGATCTATATATGAGTGTGAAATGAATGGAGGAGAAATAGGTGAAGCTATGGGTGTGTGTTTCATATTTTTAGATGAAAAATAAGAATTAGGATGTGTGGATGATAGAGCAGGGCAAAATTGCACTCCAATAGGTTCTGCCAAAGCACACATATCAAAGGGTCTAGGATCACCATGGATAGTGACCAACTAATTTTTAAATTTGAATTTAACACATTGGTGTAAAGTTTATGGGACAGCCCGCATTGCATTGATCCAAGGATGACCCAAGAGTATATTGTACGATGCGGGGCAATGTACAATAAACATGGTCATATCTAAGGTTCTAGGACCAACTTGCAATGGTATGGTAATAAATCCACACGTTTCTTGTGTTTCGTCATTGAAAGCTTTTATAATCATGTCAGTTTTCTTCATTTCATCACTTCTAAAGCCAAATCGTTGGTAGAAGTCAAAAGTGCAAATGTTTAGAGATGAACCATTATCAATCAGGACTCTTTTAACAGCTACATCTCCAATTAGAGTAGTAATATATAAGGGATTATCCTTATGTAAACTGTGTTGTGGGATATCTTTATCCCGGAAGTCAATACAATCGACTTCTCTAGTGATGATAGTATTGGCCATGGCTTCAGGTTGAATGTTTTGAGGTACCATAATTTGGCTTAATGTAAGCATCAACTCATCCCTATGGATAGGAGAAGATCTTAATAAATCCAAAAGGGAAATTTTGGCTGTAGTATTAGATAATTGCTCATTAATATTGTAATAGGGTTTAGGTTGAACATTGGAAGCATGATTCCCTTTATTAGGATTTTTCAAAACAAATGGAGCTAATCCATCATTCTGGTTTGGTTCTTGTTGAGAATTTTGAGCCTGTTGTTGGGTAACGACTCTGATGGTACCTATAATGTTATATTGAATATTTTGAACTGGTCTCAGTTGAGCATTTATGGCTTTTTCATTAGGGAGAAATTGATTAGAAGAGGGTCGAGTAGTAACTCTTCTAGGAAATGGTTCTTCTGGAACCATAGCATCTGTGATGGGTTGAATAGGATGTGATTTATTTTCAGAACTATTCGATTGGTTTGAGGTGATTTCTATTTCACTTTCAGTATCTGATTCTATATCACTAGGATCTGGAGTTTGAAAATTATGTAGGGGTCTGGTCGTAACCATGGATAATGTTGTGTCAAATGTTTGAGGATCCTGAACAGGTAATTGTCCACTAATAGTCCCTACATATCGGGTAGGAGGGGGAACATTATGATGCTCAATTTTATTGGCCACCTCTTTACCATGTCTTGGTAAAGGATGTTGAAATATGTCTAATGATTGATTAGCATTTTGATTTTGATTTTGGGGAATGTTCTTTTGAGGATTATTAGGAGCATTTTTTTAGGTTGGAAGGCTTGCACCTCCATTTCATTATTATCAATCAGATCTTGTATTTTATGTTTCAACCTTTTACAAGTGTTGGTATAATGTCTAGGTCCTCTATGGAAATCACAGTGTAAGTCAGCTCTGTATCCAGGTATGGTTGGATCATGTTCCTGGATAGCTGGTAATTGAATCAAACCTCTTTCGAGTAATTGAGGTAAAATAGTTGATAATGGTTGATTCAATCTAGTAAACTCTCAAGGAGGTTTATCAGGTGGTTTCAATATAATTTTTTTTGTTGTCTTTGTTGCATTGATATTAGCAACATTTCTGCTGTCAGTGACTCCGTCACCTATGACTTGTTTGTTTTTATACTGATTTATGGATGTTTTCTCATCATCCTTCTTCCTAAGTGGGCCTCTCCTAATGAGAGCATATTCTACCCTTCGAGCTAAATCTATAGCCTAATCGAAGGTAGTTAAAGTAGTAGTTGATAACTCATAATATATTTGTTCTTGCAAATTATTGATAAAAATGTCCAACATTTCCCTATAAGGTAGCACAAAGTGTAGTTTTCCTATCAACTGCCTCCATCTAGCTAAGAAATCAACAAAACATTCATCTTTGTCTTGTTTTAAGTTGTATAAATATTTAATGGTTACATGCCTCTCGATGTAGGCACTAAATTGATGGACAAAATATTCAGCTGTTTCTTCAAAGTTTCTCAAATAATGAGTGGGCAATTTATAGTACCACTCTAATGCCATTCCACCTAAAATTTTTAGGAACAATTTTAGTAATAGCAAGTCATCATGTGATATATCATGACATGCTATCCTAAACATGTGAAGATGCTCTATGGGATCTTCAGTTCCTTTATATATAGGCAGGACGAGCATGGGAAAATTCTTAGGGTACAGTTGTGCTAGAACTATGGTATCCAAAGGTTGACTACATATCTCTCGATAATTTTACAAGGGACGGTAGGGATCTATCTGGTCCATATGCGAAGCTAACTATTTCACCATGGATTCCAGATTACTAGTTTGCCCACCATATTGGTTCGATAGGGCATTAATATGGGATTTGTGAACATATGGACGGACATGCATATTAGATGCTATATTGCTATTGTGTAAATTGTTGGTAGGAAAGGTGTTATGAAGAAATTTTGAAGTTGTATTATGTCGTATCCCAGATTGTTGAAAATTGGTGTTTGGCTTCATTTTAGGTTTTTGTTTACTTGAAGCATATTGATCAATAGTTTGGCGAAGTAAAGCAGTGAAGGAAGTTTTATTTTGTGTGGGAATGATTTTAGGCTCATTAATAGGTTCTTTAGGAGGGTGGGTAACCTATTGTTTTGGCATGTTCTGAATCATAGTGACCATATCTCTATTGGATGGTCCAGCCTTATCACTTTCTTGATCAATAAAAGACAAGGGATTAGTGTGCACATCAAACATATGTTCCATGGCTGCTTGAGTGTCACTAATTTTCCCTTTATCAATACTGAACTGCCATATTAAGAGTGCCAATGTTATTATTGAAAAATTTCCAGAAATGATCTAGGTTATCAAAAGCAATAGTTCCATTTGGAGCTACTCTAGGGGATGAGGATCCATCCTCTTTAACATTTTCTTCTTGTTCATTGTCTTCACCTAGGTCATCTTCTGGTTGATCTAGAGTTTCTCCTTTCGAAATTGATTCCTCAGGAAGGACATTTGGGTTTTTTGTTTTATCTTCTAACCAATCTTCTTCTTCTCCTTCAGTTTGTTTACCATTCCTAAGTTTAGGCATTGTGCTTAATTTAGATTTCAACAAATATATATATATATATATATATATATATATATATATATATATATATATATTTATATATATATATATATGCTATAAGCTTAAGAGGTATATATTAATTATATACCTACTACAATATTTGAAATGAAATGTTTTGGTTTTTGGTTTTTCTTGTTTTTGTAATAATATTGTAAAGATAACAAACAACACAATAAATGCAAGAAATAATACTGAAAGCATTGATCTAGTTTTCTATAAATAATTTATAAATATCATTAATGGGCTCAAGTTCTTCAGGAGTCATGAAGTGTTCTTTTTCAAATTGAAAATTTTCTTTTAAGAATTTAATGAAAAGGGCTATAGTGATATTATTTGTCTCAGATTTTGGTTGATAGAAGTAAAGCTTGTGGCAATAATATTAGGAGGGAAAACTAAAGGGGATATATTTTATTGATAAATGGTTACAATATATAGGCATAATCCTATATGATGAACATGACACTTGTCAATGAAACTGACAAGTGTCAAACTGGCATAGTGCACATTACATTAACTCTAACATTCCCCTTTAATGTGCACTATCCTAACTAAAGAAAAAAAACAAGTCAACATTAGGTAACATTCCCCGTTAATGTTGACTTCCCTAACAAAAATCTACATCCTCCTTTATTGCTGATTTGGTCTTAGGGTCTTGCTCTTTGTGCTTGGCTTTCCAACTGTGAATAATGCTAGATTCACTGTGTATACATCTTGGTCTATTGCCTCAAGGTCAGCCACTTCCACGGGCCTATTGCAACTGGGTCAGCCATTTAAGTGCCTCGGGGTAATCATGGGTGCCTCAAGGTCAGCCACTTCTAGGTCTGTTGCCTCTGCAGGTCATCCTCAGAGGATGTTGCCTCTCATAGGTCACTGACTAGATTCACCATGAGTATGAAATCCCTCCTCATGGTGAACTCAATCTAGAAGGTGTCGGTCTCTGTCGAAAATGCACCTAATGAAAGGAAAAACGAGCCATATAAGAGTGTCGGTCTCTGCCGAAATGCACTCAATACAATAAAATGAGCCATAGATCCAAATAGGAGGAGAGAAGAAGAAAAGAAGAGAATCTTCTAAAGTGTCTTCGTCTGTAGTCTTCAGAAGTAGATCTAAAAAAAACCTTGGATAGATTCTAGGGTATCTTTGTCTGTAGTCCCTAGTATAAGTGTCCTTATGGTGACCATGTCATCCCATCAAAATGCAAGGGTAACCAGCCACTGAATTCGCCAAGTGTATAGAAAATATCACTAGGTACAAGGATCACATATAAAATTACCTTGGGAGTGTCGGGTACAACCGAGAGTGCACTCCAAGGTAAAAAAAATTTGAGGCTAAAAAACTCAATTGAAACAGCCTCAAAATTACAATATGACACCACCATTGTGTCCGTCATGGAAAAACGTTTCCAATGACTATAAATACCCCTATATTCCATTATCAAAGGGGCCTTCATCATAATGAAAAAACAACATGCCTCTCCAAGACAGCAACTAAAACCTCGCACTGTGGCGGCATCGCTCTCTGGCGAAAAAAAAAATAGTCTCTCAATTTTCCCCTCATGGGCCTATATAAACCACCCACTCTCATGTTTGTCTTACATGCCAATAAAGTGCTCCTCCACTATCCATGGAGTAAGTGGGCCCTCTACATTCAATTTTGAATAAATGTTCCCCATGATTTAATAAAATGTCCCACAATCATTTTTAAATAAAAAACATTTAGTTTTAAATAAATATCCCAAAACAAAATTGCTATTGATGCGACATAAAGTGGTTGTGGTCCAGAAAGATTTATTAAACATGTGAAAGGTTTTTATGAGGGCCAGCATTTTCGAGAGGCTTCTCGATCCCTCCATTGACGGCCCTTCTTGCAGTGGAACTATCTCATAGCATAGATCTACGTAGTAAATATAAAGACAAACTACGGA
Source organism: Wollemia nobilis (assembly GCA_028583015.1). Lineage (NCBI taxonomy): Eukaryota > Viridiplantae > Streptophyta > Pinopsida > Araucariales > Araucariaceae > Wollemia > Wollemia nobilis. The sequence goes on from JAQPPZ010004842.1 coordinate 9,641,704, forward strand.
TGGCAGATTCCTGCATATATCCACCAGATTTGATGTGACAAACAAAGAAAGGAATAGATCTAACTCCCATATTCACGATCAACTAAAATGGCCCTCATTCAATAAAAAAACATTTTGAAGAAAAAAACTCCAGTCGTGGCCCACCAAACTTCTGCATTCAAAAAATCAATAGACACCTCGTCTCCCAAACACCCATTAACAAAACACCCACCATTAAAATCCCATTGCTCTCAATGACTTCCTCATTGGCTGGTGCTCCATCTACACTGGCTGTTACGGTTCAACTTTGTCCAATCAGCAATCGATACTAGCACCAATCTCTAAGTTTCCAATTTGGACTGCTGCAAACAGTTTGTCTTTGGCGTGCTTCATGGGAGTCCTACAAAATCGCCTGCGTTGGATGCCATGGACGATATAAGAGATGGTCTATGCTTGCCTGGACGCATCTCTCATCTCCATTGCCTTATTTATCATTGTGATCCCCTTCTCGCCCTCCATTACAATCTTCACTATTCTCTGGACATCAGCTCTAAACCCAATGGTGCCCACATCAAAATTCCACGATGTCGGGCTTTTGCATATCATTCGAAATTCAAAATAGACAGTCAAAAATAATTCTCCAGGGGGGTCTGGTACTTTGGCTTGGGGAAGTGGTGCAGGGCCGCAGTTTGAACCTCGAACCTGTCGAAAGCCTAGCAGTAGAACACATGGGGCGGTAGGTGGGGTAAAGGTCGAGCACCTTCGCATAAAGATGAACTGAAGCAGGAGTTATTGCAGTAGCAGGCAATTCTATACATGTTCAAAAAAATGGGTTTCAACATTATACGGATCAAAATCTTCCTTTCTCTATTCACTAATCTTAGTGCTATGTGCTTCAGAGTGCCAAAGCCTGCTATTCTTCTGTTTTGTGCCATGCAACCAGCAATGTCAAAAAATGGGAGCACATTAATGCCGATGGCAACGCCAACGACCACGACCATGACCATGAAGTCGACAGAGCGTGCTCCCACGCCAGTGATGAGGATGAAGAAGGCACCACCAGGAAAAAGCTCCACCTTTCCAAAGAGATGCGACGCTGGCGTCAGAGTCGCATTTCTATTTTGATAAAACTTCGGGCATCTAAATGTTCTGCCCACAAGTTGAAATCCGTTTTAGCCTCAAAGTTTTTTTCTACCTTGGAGTGCACTCTCGGTTGTACCCGACACTCCCAAGGTAATTTTATATGTGATCCTTGTACCTAGTGATCTTGTCTATACACTTGGTGAATGCAGCGGCTGGTTACCCATGCATTTCGATGGGATGACATGGTCACCATAAGGACACTTATACTAGGGACTATAGACAAAGACACCCTAGACTCTATCCAAGGTTTTTTTTGGATCTACTTCTGAAGACTACAGATGAAGACACTTCAGAAGATTCTCTTCTTTTCTTCTTCTCTCCTCCTATTTTGATCTATGGCTCATTTTAATGTATTGAGTGCATTTTCAACAGAGACCGACACTCTTATATGGCTCATTTTTCCTTTCATTAGGTGCATTTTTTGGTAGAGACCGACACCTTCTAGATTGAGTTCACCATGAGGAGGGATTTCATACTCATGGTGAATCTAGTCAGTGACCTATGAGAGGCAACATCCTCTGAGGGTGACCTATAGAGGCAATAGACCCAGAAGTGGCTGACCTTGAGGCACCCATGATGACCCCGAGGCACTTAGACGGCTGACCCAGTGGCAACAGACTTGTGGAAGTGGCTGACCCTGAGGCAACAGACCAAGATGTATACACAGTGAATCTAGCATTATTCACAGTTGGAGAGCCAAGCACAAAGAGCAAGAGCCTAAGACCAAATCAGCAATAAAGGAGGATGTAGATTTTTGTTAGAGAAGTCAACATTAAGGGGGAATGTTACCTAATGTTGACTTGTTTTTTTTTTCTTTAGTTAGGATAGTGCACTTTAAGGGGGAATGTTAGAGTTAAAGTGCACTATGCATCTATTTTGACACTTGTCAGTTTATACTGACACTTTTCAGTTTATCATATAGGACTTCTGCCTATATATGTAACACATTTTTATCAATAAAACATCCCAAAATTTCCAGTCCTAACAAATACTCTCGATATAACACAGCTCGAGGAACTCTATTCCATCTTTCTCTATCCGTAAGAACGACATCTTGGTATTCTATAGGACCTAGGAACTGGTGTATAGTGGCTACATTCTCGAGGTATTCCTCGAAGGTGAACAATTATGAAGACACAAGAGCTCTCCTATAAGCTAACCATCTATGGCAGGCTCTCTGAAGTTCATGATAAAAGACAAGTTGATGAGGATCCATGATTCTATCTAGGACAAGCCTCTTGATTTGTTTAAGTTTTGTTGACCTAGATGAAATGACACCTAGTCTTCTATCAAGTTCGTCCCACAAAAGTTGATTTCTATCTGTTTCAGGCACACTAAGCACAGAATTGATTTCTATGGCTACTAATTGGTTTTTGACATTTATAGTAACTGCTAATATTTTCTTAGGAGCTACCATCTAAACATGATATGCAACTTATTATTTTTCTAATGATTTTAAATGCATCTATTGTTTTTGGTTATTTTTTTATTTTTTGTTTTGTTTTCAAAAGGTTTTAAATGCATTCACGTCGGGTTCACCAAAATGTATCGCTCCAAATTTTTTGCATCCTTACCTTCAGGCTATAGGATCCGTTCTCGGAAGGAGGATGTGAAAAGGATGGCACGGTACCTTGGACTAAGAGGCATTGCGAAGGTCCCACCTCTTGGGGGAGGTGTATTATGGTGATTTTTTGATGGATGGTGGGTTCACTAGGAAACGTTTGAATGGTAGTTTCCATGCCTAGGTTGGGAATGTGTTTAATGTGTTCAGTTTTAGCTTTAAACATTCGGGTCCTAGGTTTGGCCAAATGAATCTAAGTTGATCTATTATGAAAATGCAGGCTAAATAAAATACAGAAAATAGATTTTAAACAGAAAAAAAAGAGGAAAATCTAAATTACAGAGCCATACCTAATCTGGATGTTTGATGGAGATTCTGATGTTTGAAGCAGATAGGATTGTCTGGAATTTGACAGGATCGTCTCTGACCTGTAGGATCATCTGAGATCTGACGAATTCGTCAGACGAATTTGTCAAAGACCTGCAAACAAAGAAATGGACACAAAATACAAAAAATACAGCAATGCTAATAGAGGATAAAGATGTAAAATGATAATAAAGACATTAGCAGATAATCCTAAATAGGAATGCAAGTAAATTACAATGTTTTAATGATTAATTATGATTTCATTATGCAATTAAACTACATGGGTGAACTCCAAGATGCAGAATAGCAAAAAATAATAAGTAAACTAGCTAGTTATAGAATAAAACAACAGATGAAAAGAGGAAAATGCAAACTCTGGGCACTGATTGCCCCTAATGATGATTGCAATCGAAATCGTCTCTGATTTGACAGGATCGTCTCCGATCTGAACAGGATCATCTGTGACGATGTAAGCTTGCTCCGACTAAAAAATGACAAGGTTCCTGCAAGAAAATTGGATGCAACAAATGTAGATGATAATATATATTATTCTAATGCGTGTGAAGGTCGATTTACAGGAAAATTCAGCCAGGGGTAGGTTAAGGGGAGGGCCTAAGTTTAAATAGGCTTAGGAGGGAGGTTAGGAGGTTGGAGATCATCCCAATTTGGGAGATCTCCAACGGGGAGGGTCTCTAACATCATAGACACGCTTCTGCCTAGATTAGAGACGTCGTTGGAATAGAGGCTAATTGAGAAAAATTAGTTTTGGGACAAGATCGTCTGGACATCCTAGTCTAGACGAAATCGTCCAATATGAGGCGATATCGTTTGATCGGCGACGATATCGTCAAACGGTCAAAACAAACTCTAAAAATGGCGCAAGAAAGGAGGAAATGGATTACACGACGGTTTGGGAGCGGTTTTGGGGATTAAATTTGAATTTAAATATTTACTAGAGTAATTGTAATTATTAAGGTTTTACTGTGCCAATTTTAGGGTGCTACACTATTACCATGTAGATATTTACTATTTCAAATATCTAATGGTAAGTAGCTTAAATCCTAAATATCCTAAGTAGTCAATCTAAAATTAGATAGTCACCTAATTTTCTACATTGGCATTAGAGCCAACTTTTTTAGCTCACTTGGAGGGCAAGTTGGTGATATTTGTATGCCACAAAACCCACCTCAATAGGTGAGCTCAATGGCAGAGTGATGCCCATTTTTGGCAAGGTCAACTCAACCTGCCAGGGCCTAGGAAACGTTGGGGTTGATCGACTGTGACCCAAGGCAAGGAGTGCATTGAGAGCGGTGATCTATCACCCTCACTGAGCTAGTAGATCGATAATATTTTGCTATCAAATAGGCTCAGTGGTTGACCAACCACCTTGACACCTATGGAGAGTAGGAGTCCTACCTCGGCTCTCGTTCACAGGGCCCGAGCCCCCACAAAGCCACCAATGGGAGCGCATCAAGGACAAGAGTGCTCTCATGCTCCCATGTGGACTCTATAGACTGGGAGAGCCAAGAACGTAGGAGCACCCTCTCCTCCTAGCTGGACGTACACCAGGTGCCACCCAAGATCTAAGAGTAGGAGGCCCTTTGATCCTCAAGATCCGAGCCTAATCATTGAGATCTAAGAGGGCACGTTGCCCTTCGATCATCGACTACCTTGAGATCTGTGAGGGTAGGAGGCTCTCCGATCCTAGTAGACCTAACATGTGGTGAGATTTGGAGACCTCTAGACTACACGCACCCTGAGGTGCTGACCTAGATTGCTGACTTGGTGAGTTGACTAGGACTGTTGACTAGGTGACACGTGGCACACTAGCCATATGCCACTTGGATGTTTATTGGACAAATGACCTGACTAAAACCTGACATGTGGTGGATAGCCATAGGATGACTCAGACTCAATGGACAACCCTTTGGTGCCACATAGCGACGTCCAAAAGGGTGGGGGACCGACTAAGATTTCCTATAGGAAATCACTCCAAAGGGGAGTGTTGAGGTTTTTCAAGCCTCTTGCATCCCCCTATGGGATGCATATGGGATAAATCCCATAGATCCCTCAAAGAAGCCCACTGGATTCTTCAATACCAAGCTTCAGGGATTCAGTTCCAAGCCAGTCGATAGCTTGGTTAGCCAAGGCGGACGCCTTAGGCCAAGCGGGTCACGTGTTCGAGCCCGTGCGCCACCATTTTGCAAGTTTTTTACCATAATTTGGTTTTTTTAATTAAATTTTCAATTTTTTTATAGTTTTTAAAGCTTTTTAATATTTTTTTGATTTTTTTTTTATAATATAGTATAAATTGGTCAAAAATGTCAATTTTAAGCCTTTATAATTGATTTTTTTTCCAATTTTGTTTAATTATAAAGAATTTTAGTCTTTAAAAGTATTTTATTATTTTTTTTGAACTTAGAGATCTTTTAAATTAAACCAAATTATTTTTCAAAAACAAAATATTTCTTCAACATTTTTTGCAATAAATACTCAAAGTTCTATAGTTTTCTTCATACATTTTTGGAGATAAAAATACATAGCAACTCAAACTTCTATTGCAAAACAAAGAGATTTAAAACATTGAGGAAGAACATAGGTCATTTTCTTTGCAACAAAAAAAAAAATTTTCTTTTGTTTTACTCCTTCACAAAGGAGATATAAGACATAAAATTACAACTTCTTTGTTGTAAACTTGAGAAATATTTGTAACATATTTTTTCATTCTCATGCTTGAGTGTTGAAGACAAAAACCAAAGTCATGTTTCGACTAGTCTGGAAGCCTTTCAAACGCGGGTCATGTGTCGACTTGTCTTGAAAGGAGCACTCGAATTTTTCAAAATTTTGTACAAATAAGGGGGGATAGAAGTCATATTTGGTGATTTTATTTTTTTGCAAATTGTAAAGAGAAAGGGGAGATATTTCAAAGTAATAAAGTTGCATTCTTGATTGTACTCAACAACTTTTCATAAAAATTGACTATACTAGGTGCATTCTCGGTTGCATCTAACACCTATAGTGATAATAATTTTGGTTGCTCTCTTGTTTTGATTATTTCACTAACAATCATATTTTTGTGTGCAATTAAAAAATCATAAAGAACACTGAAGAGCATTTCATAGTCCCAAACTTCACTAAAATCGTGCTACACCCTACACAGGTTAAACAAGTCATTTTTTACACCGCATCAAAAGTTCAAAATCCAAACACCTTGATTCACTTTCTTTGTTTGGCTTAATTTACTCAAACTTTCCATCCTTCTTGAAGGGTGTTAAGGCAAGTACCATTAAATATCCTAGAGAGAAAAATCATAAGTCTTTCAAAACCTACCCCTTTAATTTGCTCTATTTGTTTGGATTAATTTCCTCAAAATTTTCATCCCTTGTTAAAGGTGTTAAGGCAGGTGTCATTAAATATATTAAAGAGCAAATTAAAATATTCCATATACACTTTTGAGGTTATACTACAATATAAAGTCATCTTAGTCATATCAAATTTGAAACCTTCACCATGGCCATGATCAAAAAGTATCTCACTGAGAGCCAACTACTCAAATGTTCAAATTATTCTACCTAGAAAACTAAGATGAAATCCATTTTAACTGTAGAGGATATATGGGAAATAGTTGCTAGCAATGAGATTAGACCCACATCACCTTGAAGCAGATTAAACAGCCTATGATAAAAAGGATTAAAGACTTTCTTTATTGATCTTGCTAGCTAAAACTGATGATATCCAACCTCGTATGAGTGATGCTAAAATGGTAAGGAGGCATGGGATGCCTTAGCCACCATATTTGAGGGAAATAATCAATCAATGATTCTTAACCTTCAAACTTAGCTTCATAATCTTCATATGAAATCTAGAGAAACAGTAGAGCTATTCCTCTGTAGAGTGGCAGAATTGAAAACAAAACTGCAATCTTTAGGAGAAAAATTAGAAGACCAAGTCTTGACCTCTATCATTTTGAGGGCTCTTCCCGACTCCTATAGAATGTTGATCACTTCACTACAAGTCTTTGTAAGGATAGTGACTTTTGTAGATTTGGTAAATATGCTTCAAACTGAGGAAGCTAATCAAATCCAAAGAGATGAGGCATCCAACAATGCCATTTTCTCAAACATACAAGGTGGAAAGAAAAAGTGGAATCAACAGAAAGGATCTTCTTCTAACAAATACAAGGGTAAAGGCAAAGAGATTAAGAAGAAGAAGCAGCATTGTAAAATTTGTGATAAAGACACTCATGAAACAAAAAGATGTTGGTTTAAGAACAAACTGCCCAATGAACAAGGAAAAAATAAGGGTAAAGGCAAACTAAAAAACAAGAACAAATAACAACAAGGACATGTTGTTGTCACTGAAGATTCTTGTTTGGACTCTGAACGAGCACACAAAGTGCTCATGACACATATAGACTCCCTTCACAAGGATATTGTTTCATACATAGATTCAGGTGCTAGTAAACATATGACTGGTGATAAGTCCTGGTTTGAGACATTTGAGGCTCGAGAAGGTAGACCAGTAACCATTGCTAATGATAAGACCTATCAAGTTAAGGGAGAAGGAAGTGTTTCTATCTCCCTTCCAGATGGATAATGTAAGACTCAAAAAGTTCTTTATGTACCAGGATTAAAAAATAATCTCTTATCAGTTCCACAAATCTTGGATAATAACATGAATGTCAATTTCAAAGTGGAAAAAGAAAACAAACATTGCTTTATCACTCAGAAAGGAAAATAGATAGCAAAAATTTCATACAAACATGGTTTGTTCACCTTAGATGCAATTACCTCACCACATACTGTAATGGTAGTAACCACAAAGAGGCCACTTCTCTATGGTATAAGAGATTTGGGCATCTAAGCTCAAGGTATTTACTAGAACTTGGTAAATATCAAATGGTGAAAGGACTACCTACTCTTTCATCTACTTTTCCAGTGTGCTCAGATTGCTTGGTAGGAAAGCAACACAGAGTACCTTTTGAACCTAGCTCCTTCCGAGCTAAGGTACCTTTGGAGTTAGTTCACACAAATTTGTGTGGTCCTATGTCTACTAGTTGTGGAGGAAAAAGGTATTTTCAATTGTTTGTAGATGATCACTCACAAAAAAAGTGGATCTTCTTCTAGTAGTTGAAGTCTAAAGCATTTGATTATTTTCAGCAGTTCAAGAAACTTGTTGATAAAGAATCTGGATGTTTCATAAAGACCCTTTGTTTAGATCGAGGGGGAATACACATAAAAATAATTTTCCTCATTTTTGTAGAAACATGGGATAAAAAGACAGTTAACAACACTATATTCTCCTCAGTTAAATGGAGATGTTGAGAGAAGAAATCATTCTATTATGGAAATGGTTCGATGTATGCTTAATAGAGCCAATATTGAGCACATTTACTGGGTTGAGGCTGTAACAACTGTAGCATATCTTCTAAATAGGGCTCCCACACAGGCTCTTGAAGGTATGACTCCTCAGGAAGCATGCAGTGGAAGGAAACCCTTCATATCTCATCTACGAGTATTTGGGTGTAAGGCTTTTATGCATATACCTAAGGAGAAAAGAAATAAGTTATATGGAAGAATTTGTAGTGTATTTTTCTTGGATATGATGAATTCTCAAAATGCTATCGGTTGATAGATCCATTCACCAAGAAAATACATGTTAGTAGAGATGTAGTGTTTGATGAAGCTTTCACATCTAACACTACATCAGTATACCTGAAAGATGAGGAGCAATAGCCATTGACTCCTCAACAACAAAAAAGCCTCTAAAATGGTATACTAGTACTATGAAAGATTCCAAACTCAATTCACCATTAGATCTCACTCTCAATCATCCAAAGACATGAAGCATATCTCAACAGAAAATGCAGAAGCATCTACTTTAGTTGATGATATTTGTAAATATTTTCAAGAGCTTTATGTTAATAAAGAGTGAGAAAGTGGAGAATATATGGAAGTTGATGATGATAGGGTTTATATGTCATCATATGATGAAAATGAACCTTCTACAGTTGATGAAGCACTTAGTTAGCCTTAGTGGAAAGTAGCTATGGATGTTCAACATAAATCCCTCATTAAAAATAAAACTTGGAAGTTGGTCGATTTGCCTAAAGAAAAGAAGCCCATAGGCTGCAAATGGGTTTTCAAAATCAAATATAAGGCATATGGTACCATAGATAAGCATAAGGCTCTTATTATGGTGAAGGGCTATGCTCAAAATGAAGGCCTTGATTATGAGGAAACCTTTGCACCCACTATAAGGATGACCACCATTAGAGTTATTTGTGCTATGGCAGCACAGTTTGGATGGAAATTACATCATATGTATGTAAGAAGTGCCTTTATAAATGGTGACTTAAAAGAAGAGGTATACATGACTCAACCTCCAAGATTTTCTGAGGAAGGCCATGAGCAACAAGTTTGTAAATTGGTCAAATAATTATACGGGCTGAAACAAGCCCCAAGAGCATGGTACATCAAAATGGAGTCACCTCCTATAGCATGATTTCAAGAGAAATCCATCTGATGCAAATCTATATATCAAGAACACAGGTTCTGAAATAGTGATTCTTGTATTATATGTAGATGATTTGATCATTACCGATAATTATGAGAAATTGATTAACGTCGTGAAGGATGACTTGAAAGAGTCATTTGATATGATAGATCTTGGACTTCTCCACTACTGTCTTGGCCTTGAGATAGAATAGAAGAAGAATCATCTTAGGGTGACTCAAAAAAAGTATGCCAACAATTTCATAGAAAAATATTGTATGATTGATTGTAATCCCAAAGCAACATCAATGGAATCAGGGCTTTAGTTATCACGATATGATGAATCATTATAGGTAGATGGCATGCTATATAGATAGATTATTGGAAGCCTCATCTAAATGACCAATACTAGACTGAAAATTACTTATGCTGTAAACTATCTTTCTCTGTTCATGCAGGAACCAAAGGTCTCTCACTAGAAATCAGCTAAAAGGGTTCTTCACTACATTCATGGTAGTGTAGATTATGGTCTAGAGTATAATAAGAATAACTCATTATTCTTACAGAGTTACACTGACTCTAACTATGTTGGATCTCTAGATGATAGAAAATCAACATCAAGATATGGATTTAATCTTGGATATGGTCCTGTCTCATGGCATAGTAAAAAGCAATAGGTGGTTTCTTTATCTTCAACAGAGGTAGAGTATCACACTGCACATGGAGCTGTGTGTGAAGTGATATGGTTAAGTCACATCTTGGCTACCATGGGCCTACCAAAGAAACTTCCTATTCACATGTTTTGTGACAACTCAGGTGTTTTGAACTTGGTAAAGAATCCAGTACATCATGAACATACAAAGCATATTGACACAAATTGTCATTTCATTCATGATAAAGTTCCTAAACATTAAATCAAGCTCCAATACATTCCCACCAATGAACAGGTTGTTGACATCTTCACAAAGGCACTTGGACGTGTCAAATTTGAACTGTTTCGAAGTAAACTTTGTATATAAAAGTAATGTAATAAAGGGGGGATGTTAGGGTAAAATAGGTAGTATATTGCATTATACTACATAGATTATTACATTTACTTTGTACTATTACCATGTAGATATTTACTATTTCAAATATCTAATGGTAAGTAGATTAAATCCTAAATATCCTACATAGTCAATCCTAAACCTAACTCTATACCTGACCAGACACGTTTGTTAGCATGGTTAAGGGAGAGTTAGTTGGCATTGCTATTTTATGTATTATATAACATTAGTCCTAATGCTAATTTTAGTAATGAATAATTTTGATTAATATCAATAGTGTTTCACCTAATTTGATACAGATCAATTGTATATAAATTGATCGATTGCATTCATGCCGATCGATTGCAAACAAACTAATCAATTGAAGCCATACCGATCAGTTGTAGCCATGCCAATCGGTTGCAGATATATTGATAAATTGCAAACATATCAATAGGTTGTAGACATACTGATCAGTTTCAAACATGTTGATCGGTTCTAGCCATACCAATTGGTTGTAGACATGCCAATTACCGATAGGTTGCATACATGTCGATCGATTGCAGACATGTCGATTGGTTGTAGCCATACCGATCGGTTGTAGACATATCAATTATCAATCGGTTGTAGACATACTGATTGGTTTCAAGTATGAAAATTGCATGCATACCGACCGGATGCAAGAATGTCTATCAGTTACACTAAAGCCGATTGTTTCTTGCACTTTCGATAGACACAATGCTACCACTGACTAACAAATGATGATCGATACCTTTGCAACCGATAGAAAAATTTCAATTGACAATCCCTACAACCTATAGGCTAGTGTCGATTGACACTTCTGCAACCGATCGACACCTCTGTAAGCGATATATGAATGTCGACCGACACCTCAAGTTTTTTGTTTTTTCAGAGCTATTTTTGAGTTATAGTATTTTCGATGTATGTTTATCGGTACCGAGTACAATATATATATATGGGTATTATATGAAGCAATTTTGGCGGGAAATATAAAATCATTTATAATTTGAAGGTGATTTGGGCAGGAAATAAAAAATCATGTATAATTTGAAGGCGAATTGGGCGGGAATATCAAAATCATTTGTAATTTGAGGTCGACGAATTAAAATAATATTAGGTTCATGATTATCAACGACGGGTGAATTTACCCCAAAAAAACTTCCACCTCGTAAATTGCGGGCAAATGGGTACTAATGAAAGGATCCAAAATTAGCCATTTTAAAATTTTGAAAATCCTAAATAGAGCCAATTTGCGATATTTTGCGCTTATGCATAACCCTGCCTTGAAATATCCCACATGGGATATACAAGGTCTTGAGTAGACCTTTAAATGTATTTATATCCCTTTAACCCTCGAGCATAGATGGTGGTTAGGGTCCCCACTTTGTAAAGCTCTCGACATCAGTGGTAGGCATTTTCTTTCCTAGCATGTGGACTTGTTGTTGCTCTTTGATGGGGTGTTTATGGTTTGATTTACTATGGATTGGTTTTTGGATCATGCCTTGTCTGTGTTGCATTTAAGCAATAAACTCATTTTAAATGGATGTAAAGTATTATTCCACATGCTTTACATAGTGGGCTAAATACGGTTTAATAGACATGAAGCACTTAATGCTAGGTAGCCAAATGTCTAGGCACTTGGCTAAGATCTCATACCTATATTGCCTATGACATCATGGATTCATGGATTGCTCGTATCTTACCATATGTTAGGGTTGTTGCTCGTCGACTCGCCAACCCATATCTTACCATGTGGTAGGGTAGTTACTTATTATTAGCTCATTGAATGATATACCTAGTTGTTTGGGGCTTAAAATGGACATCACCTTTTTGGAAAATTATTTAATTGAATTAAATTGATGAATAACCCTTGTGAGGGTGACGATGTGTTTTCATCGAATAAATAACCCTTTTGGGATAATTAAGGGGGAAAGAAATTATTGATTTAAATAATGTCATTTTTGTTAATTAGTTATAGGGATAGGAAGACCGTATTGTTTTTGACCTCTAAAATATATAAAATGAAAATAAGGATAGAAAAAACACCATGATTTAAAATAAATAGGCCTTATTAACTGGCCTTATAATTTATGAAGATGATTATATGGACTGAAAAACTATTAGTAAGGGAATGACCCATAAATATTTTAAATGGAAGGTTAGTTATTTGAATTTAATTCTTGACTAAATGAAGGTTTAATTATGGGTTGAATTAAAGGATATTTATTTGACACGAAACCTTGACCAAATAAAAGTATAATTGAGAAATATGATAGTGGATGTTATGTTTCATTTTAAATTGATTGGACTTGAAAAATAATGGTGGATATTATGTTCCATTTAATGGAATGGACTTATAATATATTAGTGGTTAGTTAATTCCATTTGGATAATGAATTTCATATGGACTAAAGGATATATAAAAATGCATTAGTGGATAATGTATTTCAAATGATTTTATTGAGCTAAAATATCTTAGTGGATAACATATTTCATGAAGTAGAAATATGCATTAGTGGATAATGCATTTCTATTGATTTATTGAGTTGAAATACATTAGTGGATAATATGTTTCATGAGATAGGATCATATATTAGTGGATAATGTATTTCATTGAAATGAGTTGAGATATGTTAAAGGATAATGTGTTTCTTGATTTGGAAATATACATTAGTGCATAATGGTTTACATTTGTCTAAATGAGTTTAGAAATGTATTAGTAGATCATATATTTTATTATGGATAAGTATTGTTTGATGTCATAATCCATACCAAGGTGTAATAATTATTATGTGGTAGTAAGCTTGCATAGGAACTCATTTGAGAGGATTATGGGGCCCTCTATAATTATTTTATGTGTGCAAGGCTATAGTTGATGTGCAGTTACATTAGACTCTTAGAAAAGAGATGTTCCTTTGAGTTTGGACCATGCAAAGGAGATATCCTTTGGAGAATGAATGTGGAGTTCATTCGAGGGAATTATGGGGTTCCATCATAGATTTATATCATGAATAAAAGGAACTATTCATGTATTGGGGACTTGGGAAACATGGAATTCTTATGTATTTATCTTGATGTTGATGTTTGGGAAAAGAAGAATGAATGTGGAATTCATTCAAGGGAATTATAGGGTTCCCTCATTGATATGTAAAATGAATTAAGTAAACTATTCATGTATTGGGGACATAGGAACTATGGGGTTCTTATGTACTTCATTTATGGATGTATCAAAAATGGAATATGGGATTCCAATTTATATAGTTTTGTTGGAGGCAACTATTAATGAAATGAAAAAGGAAATTTTTAGGCTAGGTTTTTCCTAGGATATATAATGTGTCACATGTGTGGCGATTGTTATTATCTAATGATATTGTTTATTTTCATTTTCAAAAGGTAGATTGACATGGACTTGTTGCTCCAATTAAATAGGATAGATCATGGTTAAGAATATATTAAGAAAATACATGTGAATGTCATATATATATATTACTTTATAATCATAATAGTTATGCTTATGGTTTATTATATTAGAAGAAAATTGAAGAGAGATAGAGAGAGATATGGCTAGCCTGTTTACAATACTCTTAGTGCACCTACATAGATAGACTTATGTATGGTGTAGGGATGAGTGTACCCTTTTGATAGACTAAAAGGGATAATATAACTCATCATGGAGATGAGATAGATAGCTTATTTGAATTATGCTTAGTGCATCTACATATATGGACTTACATATGGTGTAGATATGGATGTACCCCCTTTGATGTATTATAAGAAGAGAAGTTGGATCATCATGAAGATGATATGGATAAATTAATCATAAGGATTGATGTCGATAGATACCTACATATAAATACTTATGCAATGTGGGGATATGTGGATCCCTAATAAATGTATTAAAAAAAATCACTCTCAAGTGGGTTGGTTTTTATCAGTTTGTCACACCCAATCCTTTATATGGGAAACCAAATCCCTCAATAAAATTAGAAAATATAATCCCAAGGACATCAAAATACAACAAACTTAGTCAAAAGATACAACATTAAAATAACACAAGACAGAATAAAAAAATTACTATGAAAGTTATAACTTAGAGAAACTACATTCAAAATCAAAAGGTTGGATGATCATAATTTTTCTCCTTCATTTTGGATAGGAGAGCAACAACTTCCATATCTTCATATTTCTTCATTTTTTGAACCTCTAGAAGATACAACATAAAAACAACATAGGAAATGATAAAAAAATTAGTACAAATAGTTATAGCTCAGAGAAACTACATTCAAAATCAAGAGGTTTTTTTTTTTAAAGTGAAAAACCCCTTACAGGGCTGCCTTGGTTTGAGAGACCATGACCAGGGGATTCTACACCATAAAAGTCACCCGAGAGTCGCACTCGGCCTTGCCCACACCAACATTATCAATTGGATTTTGGGTACCCAATTCAACTTTTTGGTAGGGTGGAGATTCGAACCTGGGACCTACCTTGGAGGATTGCCTCTCCTCTCCAACTCACCTACAACACCTAGGTGAAAATCAAGAGGTTGAATTATCCTTATTGTTCTACTTTATTTTGTATAGGATAACAACAACTTCCATATCTTTGTAATTATATTTTATCTTAACCACTAGAAGATATAGCATAAAAACAACATAGGAAACAAAAAAAATTAGTATGGAAGTTACAACTCAAAGAAACTATATTTAAAATCAAGAGTTTGGATGATATTTATTTTTTTGCTCCATTTTGAATAGGATAACAACTTCCATGTTTTCATCCTTCTTCTTTATCTGAACCACTATATTTAATTCCTCCCAAGTGTCCTTCATACTTTACTCACTGAATTTCCACATTACTAGAGTTGAGTTGATTATCCAAGACTAAATATAAAATTATATGAGGTGGATACAATTCCACTCATATGTCTCCTTCATAGTTTTTTACTCCTAGATTAGCCAAATAATTAGCAAATTTATTCCCTTTCCTAAAAGTATGAATGATTTTCACATCTTGAAAATATTGAAGTTATATTCTACTATCCCTTATGATTCCTTCCACATTCTAGAATGGTTCTCCCTTTCTAAGTAAATAGTTAATGATGTTAAGGTAGTCCCCCTCCACTCCAATATTAGGAATTTGAAGCAAAGTGAGGATATTGATACTAGTTGTCATCACCTTAGCTTCAAACACATGATTGATTTGGGTCCTCTAATTCTTTGAGTAAGCTACTAACATCCCCCCTTTTGAATTTCTTATCATACCACCTCCCCCAGATTCTATTAGGTTTCCTTTAGAGGCCCCATTGAAGTTATTTTTTCTGCCCTCAAATTTATTCCATCTAGTATTCTTTCTTATATCCTCCCTCGACTTGTGTCCATCTTTGATATTTACTTCTAATTTCCAATTATTAGCTATCTCTTTCTATGTTCCTTGCTCAACATCTTCCTCATGTTTACTTGTTGTCAAGTTATCCTAGATTGCATTGTTAATTCTAAAAAATATAGATTTATACTCCTCGTAATTGTCTCTAAAAATCATATTATTGCTCTCCATCGAAATGGCTCAAAATAAATGAGCTACACATATATTCCATAAACAAGTGAGTCTAGAACTTTTGAATGGATTTTTCCATTGTTCATCAAAACTAAGGATATATTAAGGGACAACCCAAGAGCATTCAAAGTCTTGAAGCATCAAATGAAGAACCTTCATTGATAAATAACAATGGATAAAGAGGTGTGGAACTGATTCTTCATCAACTATGCACAAAACACACATTTTAAAAAAATAGAAGCATCTTCTTCTAAGCTTGTCTATTATTAAAATTATATTTTTAAGAACTAACAAAAGAGAGAATGTAACTTTAGGAGTTAAGTATTTCATCCAAACTCTATTGTTTTGAAATCCATGAAGGTCCTCATCCCTTGTCAACAGATAACATGACCTAGTTTAGTAAACTCTTATTGAAGTAGGGAGCCAAATGAGGGTGCCTTGAGTGGGGCTTATAGGGATGTAATAAGAGAGGAGAAGTATTTTGATGGAATTGTTTTTTTTTTTGAAAAAATTGAAAATCTTGAATTAAAACAACGAGCATATACAAGAGGGAGCCAGAACATCCCTAACAGGAACCCAAAGACAAGAAACCTCAGCAAAGAGCGAGAGGGGAGCACAACCCAACCCAAAGCACAAGAAGAAGGCAAGGCGCGAAATCGTGACATGTCACGAAATCACGGTAGTCAAGCCGACCGAGGCCATAACCGTGCCATAGGTCACGAAATCGCGACGTGTCACGAAATTGTGACGGACGAAGCCAGCAGCCCCCAACTGCAAAAGATGTCACGATATCGTGACAGAAACCTTACAGAGCAAACAGTCCATAAAATTGTCATGAAATCATGACACAAAATCCAATAGCCACCATTGCGCCAGAAGTGTCACGATTTCATGACATGTCGCGATTTTGTGACATGTCGCGAAATTGCGAAAACCAAATCCAGCGGCCCCCAACCACAAAAGATGTCGTGATATCACGACAAAAACATCTCAAAGCAGTCAGTCCTCATAATTGTTGCGATATCGCGACGCATCCTCCAATTTTCACCTTTATGCTAAAAGTGTCGCGATTTGGCGACATGTCGCGATTTCGCGACATGTCGCAAAATCGTGACAACCAAAGCCAACAACCATCGACCACAAAAAAAGTCGTGATATCGTGACAAAAACCTCATAAAGCAGTCAACCCTTAGAATTGTCACGATATCGCGATGCATTTGCCACTTGCCACCATTGGTCCATAAGTGTCGCGAAATCATGACAAAAAGACCTTTCTGCATCAAAACATCCCAAGTGTCACAAAAACTCGACAGGTTGACCACTTGATGACCAGTCTTCAAAAAAGTCTCAAAATCACTACTGTTGTCCTCTGTGATGCCCCTGCAGCCAAAATGATGCGAAAATGTACCAATTTTGAGCCAAAGGTCCCAATGACATAACATATCGCAAAAAATAGACATCTTCCAACCGTTAGTTGCAACCACAAAATCGGTCGTGATATCACGATAGCAACTAGCCAAAGAGCACAACGGCTCGAGATGTCGTGATATCGTGACAGGAAGTCTCCAAAGGCTGTGGCGACGAAACCTGTCGCGATATCACGACAGGTTGCCACCAAGGGTCGCGACATCACAGAAGGTCGCGAAAATGTGATGAAAAACTCCCTTAACACAGAAGTGTCTCATTTTCTCAAAAAGTTAGCAAGCCCTTGTCGAATCACCGGATCTTCCACAGGCATATTACTGTGTAGCTGAACTCCAACCTCCTTCTCCGCACCCATCTTGGCGAGGAAATCAGCCACCGAATTTGAGTCCCGATTCACATGGATAGGGATCACATCCTCTAATTCCCTCCAAAGGACTTTGATTTGAGAGACTAAGATCTGAATCTTCCACGCTTTCAGAGAAAAATTTCTCAAACAATCAAGCGCACCAACCAGAATTTGAGAATCGGTCTCCAAGATAATCTTTCTATATCCCTGAGTGACAGCCTAGAAGGAAGCAACTTTGATGGAAAAATCTTCGGCTTCATTATTGGTGGCTCTTCCCAGGCCCTGCAACTCCCAGTAAAGCACAGTTCCAGTGTGATCACGGCACACAACACCGATTCCAGCATTTCTCGGATTTCCCTTTGCAGCTCCATCCGTGTTAATTTTAATCTAGCCAACCGAGAGGGGTTTCCAACTAGCCACTTTTTCTCTACCTTGAGCCACAAATCTCTCTTCCTGAGGATCTAGCTCACCCATAATATCTTCTGAAGCATGTAAAGCAATCGTCTCAGTGACTTTGCTCCAGATAACCTGTCAAACACCATAAAGGGAGGAGAAGGTCTCTCGGAAGAGACGGGCGTTTCTTTCCAACCACACTTGTCACCAGATGAAGAGAAGACCAAGCTCCCACCCCAATCAGAGGGATTTTGATTTAAATCTAGCTTTCTTCCATCTTTGCAAAATATTATTTCGATTCAAAGCACCATTACTCTTAATTTTGAAATGAGAAAACCAACGATGCCAAATCTGACCTGTGAAAGAACACTCGAACATTAAATGGTCAGCAGTCTCTTCATGCTTAAGACACAAAATACACTGAGAAGGACCATTAATTCCTCTGATTTTTATATTATCATAGGTGAGAATGCCATAATGCATAAGTCGCCGAGCAAAGAAGTTCACTTTCGGCCAGCACTTGGAATGCCAGATTTTCTTCCAGTCTTGAATCGAAAAAAAATGTGGAGGAGGTTCTGGGAGAATCTGATCATAACCATCCTTCACAGAATAAACTCCAAGATTCCCATGACCCCAAGCTAATTCGTCCTCTTCGTCTCTGCCCGTGATAAATCTAGCAGTCAAGATGGTGGAGAGAATGGTTGCCAGCTCCGGAGGGATAGTGACAGGCCACTCCTCAAGACGCTTAAATTTCTTGAATTTGAACTCCCCCAATTGACTAGTGAGGAAATAGTTCTCAATAGTAACCCAACCCTTGGATTTTATGGCAGTTTTAATTGGAAGCAGCTCAGGATGCTCAGCAATGATGGGTGGAAACTGGTCCCAAGAGTCAGTCCAGAAGCGAGCTTTGTCCCCTCTCCCCACTTTCCAGAACAATTGGTCTTTAATAATTTGAGAACCCAACTTAAGAGCTTGCCAAACTAGGGAACCGTTGCCAACCAGAGGGAAACGGCCAACTTCAGAGGGATGGACTCTACCCAAATATTTGCTGGTCAAGATTCTACTGAATAAAGAAGATGGCTGAGAGATCCATCTCCAATACAATTTACCCACTAAGGCTCTGTTGTTGAGTTTAGAGCTTCTTAGACCCAGTCCTCATTTTTCTTTAAGCTGAGTGACTTTATTCCAGCCAACCAAGGCCCATTTCCTACCACCTTTTGCTCCTTACCATAAGAATTATCTAGCTAGTTTGTCCAACTCTTTCCAAATAGAAAGTGGGGTAGCCAAGATTGAAAATTTATAGATAGGCATGGCCTGAATTACTGATTGTAATAAAGTTAAACGACCACCGTAGCTTAACCATTTGTGAGACCAATGGTTCATTCTATCTTTGATGCCATCCAAAAGATCTTTCCAAATATCCTTTTTCAATTTCTTGTAGTGCAAAGGAACTCCCAAGTAGACTATAGGAAGAGAAGCTCTAGTGAAACCCAAAATCTCTAAAATTATGTCCTGCAACCTTTGGTCCAGGTTGAAAAATACCACTTTAGATTTTTTGTCATTAATAACTTGATTAGAGTCCCTAAGGTAAACAGAAAGAGAGTCTATGATTCCCCTGGCTTCCCTGAGACTAGCCACTTCAACCAAGCCAGTGTCATCCACAAATTGTAAATGAGTCAAGACTTCTTCACCAACCTTGATACCTGATATCATGCCTTGAAGTCTTCTTCGCACGAAGAGCCGACCTAATCCCTCAGCTAAGATAAGGAATAGATAAGGCGAGCAAGGGTCCCGTTGTCGGAGACCACGAGAGGCTCCAAAGGGGGGGGATGGAATCCCCTTAATGAGAACCGAGTAAGAAGGCATGGAAACATAGCTCATAATCTAGTCTATCCATTCCTGGTAAAATCCAAAGGCAGCCAGCATCCTTGACAGGAAACCCCATTCCACTCGATCATAAGCCTTAGACATGTCCAGTTTGATGAACATTCCTTTGTTACCAGAAGTTTGCATTGAGTGAATAGCATCCTGAGCAAGAACCACTCCATCCAAAATCTTTCTACCCTCAACAAAACCCCCCTGTTCTGACGAAATGATGTTGTGGAGGAGAGGTTTAAGACATTCAGCTATAATTTTTGTGATAATTTTATAAATCACATTACATAAGGCAATGGGCCTGAAGTCAGAAATGTGAACTCCTTCCTTCCCCTTTGGAATTAACGTGATGAAGGTGTGATTTAGAGCCTTGAGCATTCTCTTATTAGATCTAGATTCCTCAATAACAACCAAAACATCTTCCTCCAAGATATCCCATAAGGCCTGAAAAAAATCAATAGGAAAACCATCTGGACCTGGAGATTTGCCTGTGCTCATTCCAAAGACCACATTTTTCAATTCATCCCGGTCAATAGGTCTGAGGAGAGCCTGATTTTTAGCTGGAGTGATAATAGAGGGAATAACAGCAAGAACTTCATTTTGAGCCCCCACATCTTGGTCCCTATTTTCTGCAAAAATCTTGGAGAAGTAATCCACTGAATGGGAGTGCATGCCTGGAATAGTATCAAAGGAGTGCCCATTTTCATCTTTTAAAACTGCCATATTATTCATCTGTCTTCTAGCACATGCTGAACGATGAAAAAATTTAGTGTTTCTGTCTCCTTCCAATAGCCAAGAATTTCTAGCCCGCTGCCTCCAAAAAATTTCCTCTTGGTTATCAATGGCCTCTACAACTTTACGCAAGTCATCATCTTCAGTTTTGAGCTGTTCAAAAATTAAACCTTCCCTAAATTGTTTTTGCACCTCCTCCCAGCGGGCCAACAAGGGAGCTCTTTGCAGCTGGAAATCCGATTTATTGGCATGCCTCCACTGTTTTAGTTTAATTTTGACAAAAAGAAGCTGTTTGTGAAATTTAAACATCGCAGTCCCAAAAGGAGGACGACCTTCTTCCCACCATTGCAGAAATAACTCGTGAAGGTCCTCCTTCTGGAGCCAGAAGTTCTCAAATCTAAAAGGTTTGTGGAACTGCCCTGTCTGAGTCCCACCCATCAGCATGATGGGAGAGTGATCGAAAATAGGGCCATCCAAAATCTGTAATTGCACATTCCATTTAACAAAAGCCTCCTCTGATACTAGGAAGCGATCCAATTTTACCTTGCAACAGTGTGGATCCCTTCGTTTATTAGTCCAAGTAAAAAAGGATCCAGGCCCTTGAACATCAACTAGGTGAAAATCCTGCACCTGGGCAATCAGAAGCCGATCCCCCGGGTCCAAAACAGGGGAGCCACCCTCCTGCTCCCGAGCAAATAATTTGGCGTTAAAATCTCCAGCAATGATCCAGTCAAAAGCTTGTCTTGAGGACCTCATGTTGTGAACTGCTTTCCATTGTAGCCTCTGGCCATCAAGACTTTGAGCCCCATAATAAATTGTAATTAAAACTTGCTCAGTTGTGATATTATTCCTAAAAAGAGATGTGAGAACACCCCTCCAAGCTATGTGTTCTAGAGCAAACCATTCCAAGTGGTTCCAAAAAGTAACAATTCCTCTTGAGGCACCTTGAGCTGCCACATCCATATATCCAGCTCCCCTCCAAATTTTACTAGCTGTTCTACACATCAGATCTAAAGACATTTTTGTCTCTTGAAGGAGCAAAAATTCTATTTTACCCTTCCCTATGAGTCTTTGAACAACAGATTGATGGGTTCTGCTGTTTAAACCCCTAACATTCCAAGATTGAATAATCATTGGAAACCTTGAGAGCAATATGAATCTATTGTTCTCACTGATCCATCAGTGACCAACTTGTCTCCTTGCGTTGCTATTAGGTCCCTGTTAGACTTCCTACCTGCTCCTTGAGAATTGTTATTCTTGGACCATTTTTCCACCTGCGTAATCCCCAGGGCTGGCCTTTCTCTAATCTTTTCTGTATTTCCCATGATGACATCCTTAGTAGCTGATTGGGTTGAGGAATGAATTACCAATGCCCCTGGGTTCTTTGTCTGCAAACTCTCAGAGGGTTCAGTCACCTGCTCGAGGATAGGAGTTGAGGAGGGGGAAGCCTGAGAGTGGATGTTAATAGCCTCAGTATTCCCATCCACGCCTTCCATGGTTTGATCTTCCTGATCCACAAGGGATTTAAATATTTCATACCGGTTAGTTGTCTTGGGAAGAGCTTGGTCCTTGCCATTTCTCTTTTTGTTTCTCCTTCATTTTTGCTGTTCAAATCCATATTTCTGGCCTTCAGAACCTTAGGGGGTGTTTTGTGATTCTTTGATCGAGGTAAACTTACCCTCTCTAGGGCTATTTGAGGTTCCAAGCGGGGCCTCCACTTTTGTGCTCAAGGTATTCGGACAAAACCTAGCCAAATGACCATGCTTATGGCAGACCCTGCATCTAAAGGGAAGAGCTTCGTAGTCTAACTGCTGTATCCAAGATTGTCCTGCTAACTCCAGTTCCACCTCAGCTGGTAGTGGCTGGCTGATGTCCATTTCAACACAAATTCTGGCAAAGACAGTAGTTTTTCCCTCTATGGTATCTTTGGAAACTCCCAAAAATCTACCTAGAGAATTACCAATCATCTCAAGAATCTACTCGCCCCAAAACTCCATCGGGAGAGCATATAGCCGTATCCACACTGGAAAAGTCGTGGGCTCAATGCGAGGATCGAAAACCACTCTCCATGGTTGGACAAATAACCCTGTCGGGCCGTGGGTCCTCTTCTCAGATTCAAAAGCTCTGTTTCTATCTACTAAAGAAGAGAAACTAATAATGAAATACCCATTGCTTATAGGCCATAAGGAATACTCATCGATAGGTTGCCAGTTATGTCTAACCCAGGTGTGCAGAAAGTGCAACGTGGGTCGGATACCCATGAATTTGCAGATCAAGACATGGTTAGCACGGTAGGTGATCGTGTCCTCAACCATCTTTGGTTCTATGACTAACTTAGGTCTGGATGCAGATTATGGGAGACATCCATTAACTCTGTTTACAAAAGAACCCTTGCCAACATTCTTGAGAAGCACATGGTAGGCACCCCGCTGGGCTTCATTGGAAGAAGGCGCAAAGTTCTCCTTTAGAATCTCAGCATAAGAGCTCTTCTTCCCGTCTAAAGAACCTAGAGGAGACACCATAGGGCCCTCCCGGGGCAACGAATAAGCCAACAGGGAGGAACAGAATCAAACCAACCGAGACACTGGTAGGAGCCGTCTACCAGAACCCTGGAGCTTCGGCCTCCGATAGTTCAGAAGGTTTCCCGCCAAATCGCCAGAGCTCGAACACCAAATTTTATCCTGAGCCAATTCCAAAACTTTTATTCTATTTTGATGGAATTGTTAGAAATATATTATATTACATTATTTGGGGCCATGTAAATGTACCTTCCTAGGTACATACTTAGGACATTAGATTACTTCAGGGGGAAGTCATCTAGTTACTTCATGTAATGTAATAAATGCACAAGTTTAAATGTGCAAGTTATAAATGTGCAATATATCCATTGCACAACTAGGTAGAGTGTTGGCCAAGGAATACATATACCTATATAAATGGCATCATATCTCTGCTCGAATGTATCACTTCATTCTCAATAATAGATTTTGCTTTCTTCTCTCATTCTCATATGCTGTTATTTTTATTAGTGGTATTAGAGCAAGGTTGAATCCAGAGAGGAATGGACAAATACACTACCAATGAGAATCCCCTAATAGTGGAGTTGAGACAATTTTCACCATCCGACAACAAGCCCAAAAGAAGAAGAATTTGGCAAGGAGTGCCAAATCCTAGAAGAAAAATCCAATGAAGATCTCAAGATATTCAAAATATTGAGAAGAAGATCCTGCTTGAAGTTAGAATTTGACAAGAATACCTGAAGACACAAGATCCAAGAGATTTGAATATTACATCTCATAGCAAGAAGGCACCGTTTTAGAGAAAAAGACTTCTTCAAATCTATAAAAAAAGGAGAACAAGCCACCAAATCCTAAGTTCATGAAGGAAAGTTTGAGACCTATTGTGGCTGATCCACAACACACCCCAAAATTGGGGACCCACCTTTTCGTTTTGATATCCGGGTGTTGGCATTTCATTTTTAGTGTCTAATCCTTCGTTTTGTCGTAGGTTTTGCAATTGTTGTCGGTTCTTGTTGGCAGTATTTTCTTGTCGACGATATTTTATTTTTTCTTGTCGATAATATTTTCTTGTCGACAACCTTTTCTTGTCGACAATATTTTCTTGTCGACAACTTTTTCTTGTCAACAATATTTTATTGTCGACAGCTTTTATTTGTTCATTTTTGTTGACAATCTTTATCGTCATTGTTGTTGTTGATTTTTATGATTAATTCTGTGTTAGATTTCATGTATATGTATGAGAAGTATTTACTCAATAAAGAAAAATAATAAAAAAATAAAAAATAAAATATATAATAATAAAATGGGTTAAAGCTTATTGTTTTTTTTTTTAAATATATGTTTTTTATGTTTTGCAGGTTGTCCGACCAAGCAGCGCGCGAAGAGAGACGAGATGGAGGTCGAGGGCGTCAAGGCGGGCCAGCTCCGCAGTGGACCCACGTGGCACCAATTACAGAATGGTGGCCAAGCAATACAAAGACTCCGACAGCGACGTTCGAGGGCGTCAGGGCGGGCCAGCTCCGTAGTGGACCCACGTGGCACCAATTACAGAATGGTGGCCAAGCAATACAAAGACTCTGGCAGCGACGTTTAGAGGTTCGAGGCAGCAATGACGTGGTGACTCATGTGGCAGCACAGACAGGGATTTTTAATATCACCGTAGTTTTTAGATGATACGAAGGTAAACATCATCACTCACAACAGTAATGTAGAGTGTGGGTGATGAAATGCGAAGGTGAATGGAGCGCTGTAGGAAGAGTGTAAGTAATTTGGACCAGCGGAGATTGCGTCGTTTACAAGTGTAAGCCACGGTGGACAGGTTAACTCCCGAAGAAGGTGCACAAGCGGTGATAGTCCGACATAGGCGATATTATCAGGTAAAAACGCCACGACAGGAGGAGCATTATTGTGCTTGTGAGCGTTATAAAATGAATGTGACCACGAAACAGTCAAGAGAGTTGTCGTATTTTCCATATAACGCCCATGTTATTATTATGGGGTTTCCTACCTGAGACAAAAGGGAAAACGTTGAAAAAGAAAGAAGACAGAGAGAAAAAGGAAAAACGAAAGGCAATTAGTAAAACCCAAGGATAAGAAGATGAAACATAGGGTTTCAGAAGCTGAAATGAAAGAAGGTTTTGGGAAAGCGAAAACCAAAGGGGGGAAAACAAAACGGAGGAAAATGGAAACGAAGGGCTACGAAGGTGAAGAGCTTTCCTGCAATTTTAAATACTCCATCGAAATGTTGTAAAAGGGACGAAACTTTTGGCATGGCCGACTGGAACTTTTGGCATGGCCAAAGGAGGCAGATTTTGATGTAAAACTTTGAAATATAATTTGAATGCCAAAGCTTCTCTTCAGAAATTTCAGGCCTTGTTAGCAAGAAAGAATGAGAAATTTTCTGCATGCTCCATTTTAATTGTTTTATGTTTCTCCTTCCAAATTTCAGATTTGTATGTGAAATTTATGCCATTGTTTTTGGGTTATTTCATGTGAATGTCTGCAATCTGGGAACTATTTTAAACCCTAGGAGCCAGCACCTAGTTTACTTTGATTGTGTTTGTTTTGCAGGTCAAATAGGCTAGGTTGCATGTATGAAACTCTCACGTATTCGGTTTTGCAGGACGGGGTGCTATCAAACTGAAGGAGCTTTTGCATTGCTGCATTTTCAGCAATTATTTTGATGCAAATTTTTAATTTTCTGTTTTCAAAAATTTTAATTTCAGAACTTTTCCTTATTTTCAGGCATTAAAATAAACATTAAAAAAATTTCAAAATCTAAAAATAATTTCACCATTGCGTAGGTTATAGTTCAGACTTCCAATACGCACTTTGAAATTTCATTTTCGGACTTGTTTAGTATTTTTAAAAATTCATCGAAGTTGCTGTTTTGTTACAGATTTTAAAAATCCGAAAATAGAAAATTTCCATTTTAAGGTCAAATTTCATTTTTCCAGTTTTGTTTTGCACTCATGAGCCTATGATGACATTCCCTTCATGGAAATTCCAATTTCATTGAAGGAGTTATGTTTTATGGCATTTTCACAAATTTCCATTTTGGGCCTAAAATTACCCTCTCTTCATAAAAATTCTAATTTTACGAAAGAGGGGTAATTTGAGTATTACATTGAAGGTCTTTTCCTTAAAGCACTTAATTGTTCATCTTGATGAAAATTTGATTTCATTTAAGAGGGATAAGTTAAAGTGACATTTTGAAGCTACATGTGAAGACCCTATTCATCATTGAGGATTTAATGCAAGATAAAATCTATTTTAAAACCATCAAGATAAAAGGAATTAAAGCACTACATCGTGGTCATATGAGGGCCAACTCACATTTGATTTATTTTGGTTCAATGAACAATCACTAAAGTTTCATGGTAAAATAAACCAACATTGCCCC
Organism: Wollemia nobilis; assembly: GCA_028583015.1. Classification (NCBI taxonomy): domain Eukaryota; kingdom Viridiplantae; phylum Streptophyta; class Pinopsida; order Araucariales; family Araucariaceae; genus Wollemia; species Wollemia nobilis. The sequence continues at coordinate 9,668,539 of JAQPPZ010004842.1, forward strand.
TTGTTTACAGTTACTTGCAATCACTAAGGTGTTCCAAGCATTTAAATTGAATATCTTTATTTGAGATTACTAATGCACATATGCAAATGCTAATATAGCGGAAACCTTGGAGAAGTTGTTTGTTTAACTTCTTTGCAAGAGGGGATTTGGAATCCAAATCCTAAGGGAGAGTGTACTTTCACAATTGGGTGAAAATACCACTCAACATTTTGGCGCTAGAAGGAGGGCTTGAATAGGTTTATTTTAGTGTGACTTAAATGCTATAGGGATTTAAATTTTGAATATTTCATGCCCTATTGGTTATTATCTTTAGCCCTCTTTTAACAATACAACCTTGTGCTGTTAAAAGGAGGACATGAATTGCTATGCATTGTTCTAACGCTTTGATTGTTCATACAGGAATAATGGGATTTGATTTGATGTTAAAAATAAAAATAAAAAATAAAAAATAAAAAATAAAAATATATATATATATATAAAATTATATTCTTTAAGATTCACTAATGGCTATGTTTTCTCCATGGATGACAGGTAGCCCATTGAACATACCAGGAGTTCAACATTATTTGCCCGTCGGTTTTGAGAGATGTCTTCCTCAATTTTTGTCTAACGGGACAAATACTGCAAAGGAACACATTCAAGCATTCAAATTTGTTGTGAATCACTTAACAATTTGGTATGATGATGTTGTTTGTAAAATGTTCCCTTACACCTTGGACAAAGTGGCATATGATTGGTTTACAAGTCTACCCTTAGGGTCTATCACTTCTTGGGCTCAACTAGAGGCAGCATTTCTTAATCGATTCAACAAAGAGCAAGTTGACCCAATCCGCATGTATGAGCAGTTTCTCACTATTAAAAAAGGACCAAGTGAAAATGTGAAGTCATTTTCTGAAAGGTTCTTTGGATTATATGCTCAATTAGTGACATGTTATGTTTTGCAAGAAGAAGTGGCTCTCCAAATATATGTCAATGCTCTTGACCCACTCATTTCCACATATTTGCGAGGGATGCCCCTAATCACATCTTTGTCTCAAGCCTATACTCAAGCAATGGCAATTGAGCAACAATTGAGTTGTCAAAATTATGGTGTGGGTTTTGGATCATGTAATCTTCAATCATTTAATACTTCCTTTACCCACCCAATGATTTATCCACCTCAACCAAATTCAAGTGTGAATCAATTTCAGAATCAACAATCATTCCCAAGCTTCAATCAATTTCAAAATCCTCAACCTACTATGCAAGATCAACCATCTTTCTTAAGTATGAATCAACTTCAAAATACTCATCTTGATTCAAAGGATATTTCTAAAATCAATTTTAATGATTTTCATAAGAATATGATTTTAGGCAAGGGAGGAGTACTAGATCCAACTAGTATTGAAACATGTGACAAATTGGAAACCCTTGACTCACCAAAAGATGAATTCTATGAGGATGAATCTGTTTCGGATGACATTGTTGAAAGTGATGACCAAGAGGATCCACACCTTCCAAATTGTGATAAAATTGAATCATGGGTTACAAATTTGGATTATGATAGCCTTATCAATTTGAATACAAGCAATAACCCAATTTTGGAAGTAATTGAACCATCTAAGGAAGGTGAAGATAAATTTGATGAGAAACATGTTGATGAATTAAAAGATGAAGAAGAAATAGTTGAGCATCACAATTTGATTTTGAAAGATGATCATTATGATTCTTGGGAAGAGTATGCTCACTCCAAAACTGCTAATGAAATTTGTGTGCCTATTGATATGCAGGATAATACAATTGCCCTTTCATATGAGGATATTACAAGTCCTGTACAATCTAAGAATGTTTTGGAAGAAGGGTTGGAATCTCATCAAAAGTTGGAGAAGGATAATGATTTTACTACCATGGATCAAGAAGGAGAATCAATTGTTTTTGTTCCCCTTGAGGGGCAAGAAATAGAAAATCTTGATCCACCTATTGTTTCTACAATGTCTATGCCATCTCAAAATCATGAAATTACAAAACCTAAGTGGTGTGGGTTTGATACTGTTGATGATCCTAATGAAAATATGAATTTTGAGGCAACTCAAGCCATTGATTATGAAAGGGTGTCACGTGGCACATATCTTAAAAAATTAGGCTCTTGTTTTGAAAAATATGGATGCATGTTTGATTGGGTGCCTAACTTTGGTGTTTTTGAACAGGTGTTGGATGATGAAGAAGACAATGAAGAAAAAGAAAAAGCTACTAACACTCATCAAGTTGTGGTAAATTCTAACCATGATGGGTTGAGTATGGATGACAAGGTGAAATCTTTACCTTTGGTAGTAGCTACCAAAATTTCAAGTGACGGATTACATGATGTCCCTTTGGATGCTAATGTCATTAATGATGAAATGTCAAATCTTGGTGATGTTTGTCAAGTCTTGATTGATTTGGATTGCTTTAAAATCTTGAAAAATATTTTGAATTCAAGACTTTTAGAAATAGGCTCTTGTTTGCAATATCTCACATTTGAAAAGGAAAGCCTACTTCTAAATTATGAATGGAATGATGAAATTTGCACTTTAAAGAATAGACATGATAAAATTGAAAATCAATCATTGTCTAATCAATTTAAAATTTTGAATCTCACCTATATGAATACTAATGGAACTAAATTTAATTGGTGGGGTGAGAGAGGGAAGTTGAAATTTGTTGCATTGCTTGGTATGATCTTATTGTTGTTGGATTCCTACAACATTTGGCATGTGTATTGTGACATATGTCTTTTGAAATGTTCTAATCATGTTTGGGATCCAGGAAAGTGATAATCCAAGCTTTGCATCATCTTGTATTATATTTTGATTTTGGTTTTGGTTTGTGTTTTCAAGTTTCATTTTGGGATTGCTATTTGGATTTGGTTTTAAGTTTTGTGTGTTAGTCCTCTGGACATGTTGGTTTGTCTATAAAAAAAAAAAAATTTGAGATGTTAACTTATGCCTAAAATCAGGAGAATATGAAACATTGGAATTATGTTGTAGAAAGCTCCACAAGAAACACAAACATTTAAATAATATCGTTTGAATCTTGTGATGCATGAAGTTGTCAGTTTTGCACATTATGGTAAATTAGATGATATATTCCAAAAGAAGCAGTGCATTCATATCTCATGTCATATTCCACATTGCATATACATGTCATCTTAGTTACATTTTCATTCCATGGGCAATTATTGAGAAGGTGTTGAATCCTCTTAGGATTATTACATAACATATATTAAAAGGATCCTAAGGTTGGGAACTGCTGCCCGAACTATTTTGAACCAAGCACATTCCATGCACATTAAAAGGGAGTCTTGAGAAAAATGGTTAAAACCATACTTGGATGAAAAGGTGAGGTGAAAAGAATATTTCATGTTTGTCCTATCATGCAACATAATCCTTAAAACAATGGTTTTTACCATTTCCATCAAGCTTGAAGCCTAAAACCAGAGTAGTAAGGATAGGGTTAAATCCTCATCGAACTTAGGTTGAGGATCCAACTCCCCAAAGCTCTGATTTGACCTACATGGAGTAGTAAGGATAGGACTTAATTCTCATCTCGCTTAGGTTGAGAATCCGATTCCCCAAAGCTTCCATTTTTCCCATTTCATCATAAAGCTTGGATTGGAAGGATCGTACTACATGTCCTCTGCAAAGGATGGGTAGTCATCCCAAAGGTCCAAGCAATAAAAGTAAAACTAATTTTTCCATTTCATCTCCATCTTGGATTGGAAGGATTGTACTACGTGTCCTCTGCAAAGGATGGGTAGTCATCCCAAAGGTCCAAGTAATAAAAAATTAATATTTCCTATTTCATAAATCTTGGATTGGAAGGATCGTACTACATGTCCCTAGCAAGGATGGGTAGTCATCCCAAAGGTCCAAGAAATAAAAGAAAAAGAATGAATGAAACCAAGTCATGGATTATGGGGTTAAGTATGCTCATGCGTGGCAACATGTCTTGCCTAAAAGCAAGACCACTGATTGCTCATATGGATAGACTAGCTCGACCATTTCATCCATAACAGGTTAAATTATTTTGTTCAAGATGAGGTAATGAACTCCAAATCAGAATAGTAAGGATAGGGTTAAATTCCCATCTCGCTTAGGTTGGGAATCCTATTCCCCAAAGTTCTGATTTCACTTACACTTGCACATGGGTTCAAGATGGTAGTGACACATAACCAACTTTGGGATCTAGTAAAATTAATTCAGTATACATATATTTGGTCCTAAGAGGGTTTGACATCTTTAATATGTTTGTCCATGATATAAAAAGGTTTGAGCATTTATAAAGCGTGTTGTTACATCTCTAGTATCTTCATCATGCATCCATCATTCATAGCCTTGCATACAAATCATAAGTAAAACTGACAATGGAATGTTGATCAAGTTCAAACGGTAGGGAATGAAAACACATTGCACACACCAAGCTGATACTTATGATTCTGATGTTGCATGTTTTTCTGATCTATCGGTATTGGTTTATCTTTATGTGCTAACGCCTGTATCTAAGCTTGTATATTTCAGGTTGGGTTCTCACCAAAATGCTCAGAGCATTTGACAATAGAGTCGCCATTTGTTGTGGCTGATCCACAACACACCCCAAAATTGGGGACCCACCTTTTCGTTTTGATATCCGGGTGTTGGCATTTCATTTTTAGTGTCTAATCCTTCGTTTTGTCGTAGGTTTTGCAATTGTTGTCGGTTCTTGTTGGCAGTATTTTCTTGTCGATGATATTTTATTGTCGTCATTTTCTTGTCGACGATATTTAATTGTCGACAACTTTTTCTTGTCGACAATATTTTCTTGTCGACAACTTTTTCTTGTCGATAATATTTTATTGTCGACAACTTTTCTTCAAATTTCACTTCCAATATTTTCTTGTCGACAACTTTTTCTTGTCAACAATATTTTATTGTCGACAACTTTTATTTGTTCATTTTTGTTGACAATCTTTATCGTCATTGTTGTTGTTGATTTTTATGATTAATTATGTGTTAGATTTCATGTATATGTATGAGAAGTATTTACTCAATAAAGAAAAATAATAAAAAAATAAAAAATAAAATATATAATAATAAAATGGGTTAAAGCTTATTGTTTTTTTTTAAATATATGTTTTTTATGTTTTGCAGGTTGTCCGACCAAGCAGCGCGCGAAGAGAGACGAGATGGAGGTTGAGGGCGTCAAGGCGGGCCAGCTCCGCAGTGGACCCAATGGAAAGTGCGGGCGTAGTGGACCCACGTGGCACCAATTACAGAATGGTGGCCAAGCAATACAAAGACTCTGGCAACGACGTTTAGAGGTTCGAGGCAACAATGACGTGGTGACTCATGTGGCAGCACAGACAGGGATTTTTAATATCACCGTAGTTTTTAGATGATACGAAGGTAAACATCATCACTCACAACAGTAATGTAGAGTGTGGGTGACGAAATGCGAAGGTGAATGGAGCACTGTAGGAAGAGTGTAAGTAATTTGGACCAGCGAAGATTGCACCGTTTACAAGTGTAAGCCACGGTGGACAGGTTAACTCCCGAAGAAGGTGCACAAGCGGTGATAGTCCGACATAGGCGATATTATCAGGTAAAAACGCCACGATAGGAGGAGCATTATTGTGCTTGTGAGCGTTATAAAATGAATGTGACCACAAAACAGTCAAGAGAGTTGTCGTATTTTCCATATAACGCCCATGTTATTATTATGGGGTTTCCTACCTGAGACAAAAGGGAAAACGAAAGGCAATTAGTAAAACCCAAGGATAAGAAGATGAAACATAGGGTTTCAGAAGCTGAAATGAAAGAAGGTTTTGGGAAAGCGAAAACCAAAGGGGGGAAAACAAAACGGAGGAAAATGGAAACGAAGGGCTACGAAGGTGAAGAGCTTTCTTGCAATTTTAAATACTCCATCGAAATGTTGTAAAAGGGACGGAACTTTTGGCATGGCCAATGGAACTTTTGGCATGGCAAAGGAGGCGCATTTTGATGTAAAACTTTGAAATATAATTTGAATGTCAAAGCTTCTCTTCAGAAATTTCAGGTCTTGTTAGCAAGAAAGAATGAGAAATTTTCTGCATGCTCCATTTTAATTGTTTTATGTTTCTCCTTCCAAATTTCAGATTTGTATGTGAAATTTATGCCATTGTTTTTGGGTTATTTCATGTGAATGTCTGCAATCTGGGAACTATTTTAAACCCTAGGAGCCAGCACCTAGTTTACTTTGATTGTGTTTGTTTTGCAAGTCAAATAGGCTAGGTTGCATGTATGAAACTCTCACGTATTCGGTTTTGGGGGGGGGGGGGTATCAAACTGAAGGAGCTTTTGCATTGCTGCATTTTCAACAATTATTTTGATGCAAATTTTTAATTTTCTGTTTTCAAAAATTTTAATTTCAGAACTTTTTCTTATTTTCAGACATTAAAATAAACATTAAAAAAATTTCAAAATCTAAAAATGATTTCACCATTGCGTAGGTTATAGTTCAGACTTCCAATACGCACTTTGAAATTTCATTTTCGGACTTGTTTAGTATTTTTAAAAATTCATCGAAGTTGCTGTTTTGTTACAGATTTTAAAAATCCGAAAATAGAAAATTTCCATTTTAAGGTCAAATTTCATTTTTCCAGTTTTGTTTTGCACTCATGAGCCTATGATGACATTCCCTTCATGGAAATTCCAATTTCATTGAAGGAGTTATGTTTTATGGCATTTTCACAAATTTCCATTTTGGGCCTAAAATTACCCTTTCTTCATAAAAATTCTAATTTTACGAAAGAGGGGTAATTTGAGTATTACATTGAAGGTCTTTTCCTTAAAGCACTTAATTGTTCATCTTGATGAAAATTTGATTTCATTTAAGAGGGATAAGTTAAAGTGACATTTTGAAGCTACATGTGAAGACCCTATTCATCATTGAGGATTTAATGCAAGATAAAATCTATTTTAAAACCATCAAGATAAAAGGAATTAAAGCACTACATCGTGGTCATATGAGGGCCAACTCACATTTGATTTATTTTGGTTCAATGAACAATCACTAAAGTTTCATGGTAAAATAAACCAACATTGCCCCTTGTTTACAGTTACTTGCAATCACTAAGGTGTTCCAAGCATTTAAATTGAATATCTTTATTTGAGATTACTAATGCACATATGCAAATGCTAATATAGCGGAAACCTTGGAGAAGTTGTTTGTTTAACTTCTTTGCAAGAGGGGATTTGGAATCCAAATCCTAAGGGAGAGTGTACTTTCACAATTGGGTGAAAATACCACTCAACAAGACCATATTTTGGTGAAGGAGTTGTTCAGGGTAGTCTACAGAAAGAAAAAATATCTACATCCTCCATAGAAGTGGTAGAAGATCTACAAAAGCTTTCAAAAAGGTATGCAACTATTAGTGCAAGTAGATTCATTAATTGGATTACTTATCAGATTTTTAAAGCACCTTAATTTGGATCAACGTTGCAATAAGAAGCATTGGATTACAATCTTAAAAAGTGAAAAAAGATAAAAATTCCTTTTAATGTTCATTTGCACATTAGGATTTGAATAGTATTTTGCATTACAACTATGTATCAAATTCCTATCATCTACTTTGGAAAGCAAAAGATGACTAATCCCTACAAATTTATTTATAAGGAAATTGCAGAATAATTTTTGAAGATTCATTCCAGATTATTCTTGATTAGTTGTAGTAAATTGATTAAGTGCATTAATCAGGGTTATGCATAGTGGCTATTTATATCCAAATTAGCTAAAATTAGGATTTTTAAAATTTGAAATTGGCTAATATTTGGGACCCTTGACCAGGGTCCATTAGCAAAAAATTTATGGGTGCAATTTTTTTGAGTTGATTTGCCCAATTTTTAAAATAATTTGACCATTTTAAGTTTAAATTTCCAACATTACCCCTAATAATAGTAAATATTCTACATGCATTTGGACACTATTCGCCTTGATTTTGAAATTGATTCACGAAATTTTAATAAATACATTTTGGGTCCAACCCCTCACGCAAAACCCTGACATTAATTTTGAGAGTTAATTGGGGTGATAAGGTGAAACTGTTAGTGCATTAAAAGTGAGATATTATTATATTCATTTACACTATGCTATTTCTCTTAAAATATTATTGTTTGTTTTCTTGAGAAAGGCACAAAATCAAAATTTAACAAAGTGTCTAAGGACACTATTAGTGCACAAAAATCTGCAACATTGAGTGGCCTAGGGAATCCACAAAATCAGATCAATCCTCCAAGCATTGGATAATAAAGTAGCCACCAAATATTAGCAAAGGAAACCTCGAATCGAGACTTGGTGAGACTCAAATTCAAAGCACAATAAGGTTTCTACAAAGAAATAGTGCAAAAAAATAAAGTAAAAAGAGAGCTTCTATCAAGTGGTTACAATATTGGGATCATTTGCAAATTATCCAAGCAAAATGGAGAAAGCGTCTAATAAAAGAGATAAACTTGAAACCTCTACATTGCACTCAAAATTATGCCACAAAACCAAAAATTCAAACCTAAAAAAGGGGTGCAAAATAAGGTGCAATAAAGGCTATTCTTATATAAAAATATATTACATTGCATTGCTCTATCCTAATCTAGTTTATACAAGAAAATAAGGTATATTTGAAGGTGTTTCACAGGCACAACATCCACTGGGAAAACCAGCCAAAGACAGTCAAACACTAACATCTTTCCAAGTATAGAAAAGGGAGCCATTCTAAGGGCTCATACTTCCCTCATCTTGGACATTTGAACTTGCAAGATACAAGATGAAAAAAGGGAGAAACAAAATTATAATCATGAGCAACACTATCTACAAAATGAGGATGTATAACAGGTGAGAAAAGAGGAAGATTAAATAACCATTGGAGTGTTTCAAAATCCACATCTTCAAAGCTTAAAATCAGTGTTCAAGCCTGGAAATCATTGCTCCTCAACCCAGCTAGAAACACTCCACAAGCAAGAGCTTTGAACAAAAAAGGAGTTGGAAATATTACACAATTTAAAGAACCTCCAAAGGATACATTGAAGGAGTGTTATAGAATACATCCATGCATAAGGAGGAAGTGAAATTTATCACTTGAGGCAATAACCTAATGCTCCTCATAGGATCAATCATCTTCATCATCAAAGGAGTTACAAGCTACAGGTTCATGCAATGAGTATATGAGAAACACTTGTCTAAAGAGAAGCTAAGCACTCCATTGAAGAACATAACGTGCATACTTTAATTAAAGGAAGAAATAAATATTTTCTAGCACATTCTACTTATCATGCATTCAAAAATAAAATGGATGTGCCACTTGGCACTCAACATAAGATTCTCCTCCATTTTAAGAGTGTCAATGACCAAGACGTTCAACAATCATTTACATTTGAGGTTTGCTTGCATAAGGCCAAGCGGTGGCATGGAAGCAAGATGGAAGATCCTTCAATTCTCTGGTCAAGGAATTTTAAAGGTATATACTAAAGGTTACACTTTTGGAATGTCAAGTCCCATGAAGGTTCCAAAAAATACTATTGGAGGGAATAGCCAAAGTAGCTATGTCAATATTGCAGCCCTTGCACAGCAAAAAAATAATGTCAACTCTTTGATGATATAAGGTAAGCTTTATTCCCACTATATGTTGGCAATTTTGGGTTTGAGATCCCAGCTTCTTGTCTATGAGTTGTCATTGATGTCAAAAGGAACTGGCATTAATGTCAAGAGGATTTATTGGCTTCAAAGGTTAAAGATTCCAAAGAATATTTTCTAGAAGATTTCGGAGAGATTCCATGTGGTAGATGAAAAAGTTTTTATCAAAACCATGGCAGGTTTAAGGGTTTTTATTAAAACCAGGTGGATCTTGTTGAGAAGCAACACACCCCCACTGAAAAATAATTTTCCATCCTTTGAAAACATTAAGCTTTCATTTTGTAGTAGGGACCCTCTTGATGATTTTCAGGTTTTAATTCCAATTTTTACTTGCCTCTTTCTTCTTCAAGTTTTGCCTATTTCTTTATCCAAGTTTTCTTGCATTCTGGCTTTGTTATCTCAGACTTCACTTTTTACATGCTAGAATCATTCATGGATAAAGAAAATCTTACACCGGTATGAAAAAAATGCAGAAAACAGATAGATATCGCAGTTTCACGATGGAAAGGGAAGAAAGGCAGTCGAGGCGCCAACATGTCGCGAAATCGTGACATGTCGCAGTTTCGCGCCAGGAGAGGTAAAAGGGCCAGAAATGCAAGGCAGCTGGAAATGGACACGTGTCATGATTTTTTTACGACACGTGTCAAAAAAGCAGGCCTACGCGTAATGAAATTTAGGGTTTTGACTGAACTTTAGGATTTTGATTTAATTTTAAAGTTTTGTTTTAATATTTTTAAAGTACTAATCCATCTTTTGTCCTTTTTGTAGGAGGCCATCTGGCACTTGCATGACAGCGGAGAAATTGCCAGGAAGACAAAGATAAGTGCAAATTAATCGAAGACCGCCATATTGAAAAGAAAGATGTCGAGAATTGTTGTTTCATCCAATTTTTTCAGATCTGGCTGCAAAGAGACTTTACGGTGACTAAGTAGCTGCCCATAGTGGAATATATCGAGAATTGGCCGAGAAATGGAAATATATGCACACAGTTATCGAATTTTATCGGTGAATGCATTTAATGATAATTTATGGCAGAATTAATAGCTTGCAGGCAGTTTCAACTCAGGGATGGCTCTGCGGAGATGAAATGTCAGAGAAGTGGTGATTCATCCAAATTACCCGAGGGCATTAATGAAGACATTTATTTACAGTTGCGGGTGAATGCAAGTGGCATTCGAATTCTATCTTCTCCATTTATGGCAAGTGACTGCACTGAGTTGCAAAATGGTTAAGTTTTGTCCGAGATTTGTTTTAAATGGCTTTATATTGTAAAACCCGGGTCCTAGGGTTTAATGTGATAAGATTTAGGGTTTGAGAAGAGGATATTTTGAAAAGATCAGGGTCTGTCCTGAGTCTATAAATACAACTTCTAAATGTAATCGCAGGAGGCGAAAACTTAGAAATAAAAGGCTTTTGAAGCAATTTCTTGCAAAGATTGTTAAATACTTTATTTCTGGACTTGGAGTTGATGTGCTTTTGTTTTCTGTGATAGCATGGCCAGGAGCCTAATATTTTGCAGATTGTGATAAGTTCATTTTCTTTTGTTATCCGTTTCATTAAAGTTTATTAAATATATGTTGTGAATCGGTGTTATCAAGATTAAATATGTTGTTAGGCTTCATTTGTTCTATTGTATACTAGGGAAAATTACAGATTTAAGGTTCAAGTTTGTTCTAATTGCTCTGTCCTCACTGTGCGAGCTAGGCTACCGATGAAAGATATCAATTTTAACCGACTTCCCTTCGGTTTATAATTTTCTGTTAGATCTGTTCCATCTCTGCCTTATGCTCTTAGTAGAAAGTGATCTTAGAAAATTGGACACTTTCTTCTTTGATTTGTTCTGTTGTGAAGCTGATAGTATAAATAAAATTGGTAGTTTTGTTTTACAGTTAAGTTTGATAAACTTCTCTTTCTGCCTTACCCTACCCTCTTTGTTTTATCGTGAAATGATCCATTTTTATTTTCTTTAATTTGTCCTTTATTTAAATCTGCTGACCCATGAGAGCTAGATCAAAGAATTAAATTTAAATCTGATTGTCAACAAGTGACAACTCCTAAACACTACTGAGCAAGTTCATTGAGCCCGTTGTAAGGTAACAAGCAGTCCATATTGAAGACTATTCCAGAAGCGAAAAAGAGTGAATTGACATTCGACCCGACCCTGTAACTCACACCTTGGATAACCAGCTAGATCCTAAAGTGAGTGGGATTTATCCCGTATAAGTGTTATCAGAGTTTCATGCTCATTCTTCATAGGGTGTGTATGAAAGTCGGACCAACATTTAAAAATGGCGCTAGAAGGAGGGGCCTGAACTTGCATTCTTAGTGTGCTTGAGTTGAGAAATCTGACTGTATGTGGTACTTGACAAATGTTGTATTTTATCCAAGGTCTGGTAGCCAATTTTCCTTCCTCCTCAGCCTTTAAAATTTTGTTGTTTGAGTTTTTCCTGAATAGCAGAACTTAACACCAACATTTAAAAATGGCAAGCTGGTTAGGTGCCACTGCTTTGAATATTTCGGGTATAGCCCATGACCTGCCCAAAAATTCGAAAAGATATCTCCCCAAATATAAACATGATGGGACAAGGACAACAGAGGAACATCTGCTAGCATTCAAGAATGCTTTGAAATTATTAAATATACAGCATGAGGATGTTGCCTGCAGATTGTTCCCCTTCACTCTCCAGGAAGGAGCTTATGACTGGTTTCTAAATCTCACTAGCAATTCTGTTACCAGTTGGGATGACCTAGAGAAAGTTTTTATATCACAATTTGGGGAAGTGATAGACCCCAGTGTGTTATACCAACAATTTTCTAGCATCAAGAGAGAGTCGGGAGAAACTGTCAGGTCATTCAATATGAGGTTCCAAAGAGCTTACGGTAGAATGACTGGTCATTACATCCCAAATGCAAATCTGGCCTTAGAAATCTATAAGAATGCATTGGATTCAGTGACCTCTATTTTCCTCAAGAGAGACATCAATATCACAACCCTGGAAGGAGCTTATAAAGAGGCTTTAATTCTTGAAAGATAGTTAGGACCTCAAATTCTGAGCAGTCCTTTGATATCCTATGTTACACGAACATGCCTATTTCGGATCCCATTCCACATCATGAGTTAGTACCAACATGTCATGCTCTACCCAAGGAGACTCCGTTAACTGTAACATCCACTCAACATGTGCAAAATATAGAGAAAGGTTCTGACAAGTTCAAAGTGGAAGTGCTTGAAGTAAACATTTGTGATCTAGCATTACCCAAATCTGAAGTTTTTCCTGGTGAGTTAAATTTTCCTAGGAACCAAAGAAATATTGATATTTCTGGTTCATCCAAAAATAGTACAACCAGGGTTTCAGGTTCTTTCACTTTTCTCGAAGAGTCGAAAAGTCTTGTAGAGACTCCTATGGATGAAATGCAAGATTTTCAGCAGTTCAAAGGGGACAGTTATAATTTGAGATGTGAGAGTCCAGAACCTAATAATGATCCTTCCTCATCAGAGGATGATGAAAGTGGGATTCAATATCACTATGCGGAAGTAACTGAGGAGAAGGATAACATCATTGAGGATATGAAGGAAATTGAAGTCGACATCACCCTCCATGAATCGGCCCGATTGTTGAACAAAAAGATAACTTGATTGAAGCTTACTCTGGACTACCTATTGAATTTCAAGAAGAAGAGGAAAAGATAGTAAATGTGAATGTGGTCAGCCAACTTGGAATAGGTGAAGAGTCTCAATATAAGCCTGTAACTACTGAACATAATATCAAAGAAAAGGTTGTAAACTGTGTTGATGCAGATATTGGATCTTATAATTTGGCAGCTGAGAAGGTGAGAATAATTACAGCTCTAATCAATCACAACAATGACATTTGGACATTACACATTGATAGGGTTAAATCTAAGCAAGTCTCGGGTGAAAAAACAAATTATGAGAATTCTGCTAGAGGGATAAAAATTGAAGTCTTGGATATTGAAGCAGTACAACAACCACAAAATGTTCAAGTTGTCAAGAACCAGGACATACGGATAAAATATGATCTCTTTGAGTTGTCACATAAATCTGAAGATGTGATGGACTGGGTCTATAGAGGCTTTAAGGTATTTGATCCTGGGGGGTTTTACATTCAGTCCCTTTGAAAGAATTCTGCAAACCCTTCAAGTAGAAGCATAAACATGTTATCATATGATTTGTTATTATATGATTTGTTTAATTTGAAAGAGTTGCAGATTTGTTTTTCAGTGGGACAAGATCCATATAAAAAATAAAAAATAAAAAAAAAAAGGAGAGAGGGAAGACGGTAAACACAAGTTTTTCCCAGGTAACAGAAAAATTTGGAAGCATAGTCTGGAGTGCATTTCGTCAACAGGACCTGAAAGGTAATTTTTCTAAATTTACTTGCAAATGGTCAAAAAAAAATTTAAGGCACTAGTTCTCTGCTTTTCCATCTGCTACATATTTTGAGTCACAAAGAAGTTGTAACATGTGTATACATTGTAAATAGCTCTGCAGTTTTTAGTTTATTTATTTTAGTTTTTTTAGTTTTATTTTATTTTTATTTTAGTTTACTTTTAATTGCCTGTACAGTTTTCAGTTTTCAGTTGTTTATTTTATCTTGCTTCTATCTGCCTGTATAGTTTTTAGTTTTAGTTTTAACTGCCTGTACAGTTTTTAGTTGCTTTACTTTAGTTTTATTTTAATTGTCTATGCAATTTCAGTCTGTCTTGAAGTTTTGTATTTTATTTCCTTTGTAAATAACCCTGCAGTTTTAATTCCTTTCAGGTCTGTACATTTATGTATTCTATTTCCTTTGCTGTTTGTACAACAGTTGTTTTATTTTAAGGTTCTGTATTTTATTTTTATTTAAGGTCTATGCAGTTTATTTCCTTTGTAAATAGCTCTGTAGTCTTGTTTTATTTCATTTCCTTTAATGCCTGTACAATTTTATTTTGTTTCCTTTGTAAATAACCCTGTAGTTTTGTTCCCTTTGGTGCCTGTATAGTTTTATTTTTAAAGTCTATGCAGTTTTATTTTATTTTGTTTTTAGAGGCCTGTGTTTATCCTTGGAGGTCTGTACAAAGTTCTTTGGCTTTTAAAATTCTATTCTTTAACCTTTGCCTGAGCATTCATAAAAAGGTCAGCCTTCCAAAAAATTGTTTTTATTCTGAGCTGATCAATCCAGTGTTCATTATCACAATTGTGAGATAGTCTGTTTGAACTGAACAGTGGAACTATTTTTTTAGTCAGAACAACAGTGGAAGGATGATTGGATTTTGTGTCTTGCTTGCCATAGTTGTTTTAATTATAAAGAAACTACTATGCTGTTTGGTTGGAGAAACTCCCAGGGAATCCAAGAAAAGTTGGTTATAAGAGGGGACTATGATTCATGTAATTATTTGAGTATCCATAGAGGCTATCAATGCCTAGGCTGAAGCAGTTCCAGATTGATGAAATGTTAAAAGAAAATTGTTATTCTTTCTAAGGCTTTTTAGATGTTGATGTATTTCAAAAGAAAGAGATGAAAGTTGAGCAGGCAGCATGAAATTGGCACTCTATTATTTCCAATATATATATATATATATAAAAAAAAAGAGAGATAAAAAGAAAAAGAAAAAAAAGAGTTATATAATCAAAGAGGCAGCCAAGATTTCAAAAGATGTTTTTCTTCTACCAAGTTGTAGATTCTACCTTACAGTTGTAAATCTGGGTCGTGTAAATCTAAAGGGTAACTCTGTCGGGGCTGTAAAAGGCTAAACTAGTAAACAGAGCTCTACTCGGTTTCCCTTTTTTACAATCTAGAAAAGCTGATCAATCCAGAGTTCAACATTCGATCCAGTCATTCTTGAAGAAAGTTTTATACGCTTGTAATTGCACATCAGAAATCTTCCTTAAGTAATTCAGCCTAGTATGTCCTTGGGAAATTTTAACAACATCAGTTAGTAGTCAATTTATTGTGAAGAATATCTGTGGCAAGGCAAGATACATGGTCTATGTTGTTTTGAAACTAGAGTCCTGGGTTCTAAAATAATGCTACTATTTTACCCACAGATATCGCCATTTGTTGAGAAGCAACACACCCCCACTGAAAAATGAATTTTCACCCTTTGAAAACTTTGAGCTTTCATTTTGCAATAGGGACCCTCTTGATGATTTTCAGGTTTTAATTCCAATTTTTACTTGCCTCTTTCTTCTTCAAGTTTTGCCTGTGTCAAAGCATCCAAGTTTTCTTGCATTCTGGCTTTGTTATCTCAGACTTCACTTTTTACATGCTAGAATCATTCATGGATAAAGAAAATCTTACACCGGTATGAAAAAAATGCAAAAAATAGATAGATAAATTCATTAAAAATCAAAACTTTCCATTTTTGGCAAAGTCGTGACATCGCGACACTTCCATTTATGGAAATGTCGTGAAATCGCGACAGGTTTTTAGAAAATCCGCCAAGCCCCAGAAGCGTAGCGAAATCGTGACACTTTTCATTTTTGGAAATGTCGCGATATCGCTACCGGCCAGGAGAGAGAAAGCCCGATCGTACGGAACGTCACGATTTCGCGACATGTCGTGAAATCGCGACATGTCACATTTTGAGAGAGATAAAAATCGACTAATCATGAAATCGTGACATGTCACATTTTCACGGCTGAGAGAGAGAAAAATCGACTAAGGCATGAAATGGTCGCGATTTCGTGACATGTCACGAAATCGTGACAAGTTTTGGAGAGAGAAGGCAAGTCGTACGGAACGTCGCGATTTCGCGACATGTCGCGATTGGAAGTGTGGAATGTCGCGAAATCGTGACAGTGATTCAAAGGAGAAATCGACTAAGTGTGAAAATGGTCCGATTTTGTGACATGTCACGAAATTGCGACATGTCACATTTTCGTGGCAGGTGGAGGCACAAGGAAGCAAAGGCGAAAACTGTAGCGAAATCGCAACATCACGATTTTGCGACGTCGCGAAATCGTGACGTTTTTGCAAAGGGGGCCCAGAGTGTACGGACTGTCGCGATTTCGCGACATGTCGCGAAATCGCGACAGGTCCAAGGTCAGCAAGGGGCAAGAAGAGAAAGCAGCCAAAAGGAACCAAAATTGAAAAGAAGAAGCAAAGGTAAGAAACTGTAGCGAAATCACGACAAGTTTTGGCACAAGGAGAGAAAAGGAGAAAACTGTAGCGAAATCGTGACGTCGCGAAATCGCGACATTTTTTACAGAGAGGGCCCGGGTCGTACGGACTGTCGGCATGTCGCGAAATTGCCACGGGTCTGAGGCAAAGAAGTCTGGAAGGAGAAAATAAATTTCAAAATCAGTTAAGGCAAAAATGTGTCGCGAAATCGTGACATTTTGGAGAGAAAAGGCCCGGGGCGGATGAAGTGTCGCGAAATCGCGACGTGTCCAGAGGGAACCCAAGGCAGGCAGAACAAAGCAAAGCAAAGGCAAGGAAAGCGCTTAAGTGGTAAAGATGTCACGAAATCGTGACGTCGTGATTTCGCGACGTCGCGAAATCACGACAGTCGGAGAAGACAGCGCCAGAGCCAAGGGCGTGTCACGAAATCGCGACAGCCAAAGAAGTAAGAGCCACCGGGAAGCTGAGGCAGAAAAGGGGCCGTCAAGAAAGGTAAGGCAAAGCAAAGGTAAAGGCCCGACTGTGCAAAGAAGAAACCGAAGGAAGAGGCCAAGGCAAGGAGCAGGTCGCGATTTCGCGACATGTCACAAAATCGTGACATGTCACGGTTTCGCGGCTTGCGAAGCGGAAGGCTGCCAAGTGATAGAGACCGTCGCGATTTCGTGACATGTCACGAAATCGTGACATGTCGCTTTCGCGACGAAAGGGAAGAAAGGCAGCCGAGGCGCCAACATGTCACGATTTCGTGACATGTCGTGAAATCGCGACATGTCACAGTTTCGTGCCAGGAGAGGTAAAAGGGCCAGAAATGCAAGGCAGCTGGAAATGGACACGTGTCGTGATTTTTTTACGACACGTGTCAAAACAGAGCAGGCCTACGCGTAATGAAATTTAGGGTTTTGACTGAACTTTAGGATTTTGATTTAATTTTAAAGTTTTGTTTTAATATTTTTAAAGTACTAATCCATCTTTTGTCCTTTTTGTAGGAGGCCATCTGGCACTTGCATGACAGCGGAGAAATTGCCAGGAAGACAAAGATAAGTGCAAATTAATCGAAGACCGCCATATTGAAAAGAAAGATGCCGGGAATTGCTGTTTCATCCAACTTTTTTAGATCTGGTCGCAAAGAGACTTTACGGTGACTAAGCAGCTGCCCATAGTGGAATATGTCGAGAATTGGCCGAGAAATGGAAATATCTGCACACAGTTGCCGGATTTTGCCGATGAATGCATTTAATGATAATTTATGGCAGAATTAATAGCTTATAGGCAATTTCAACTCAGGGATGGCTCTACGGAGATGAAATGTCAGAGAAGTGGTGATTCATCCAAATTACCCGAGGGCATTAATGAAGACATTTATTTACAGTTGCAGGTGAATGCAAGTGGCATTCAAATTCTATCTTCTCCATTTATGGCAAGTGACTGCACTGAGTTGCAGAATGGTTAAGTTTTGTCCGAGCTTTGTTTTAAATGGCTTTATATTGTAAAACCCGGGTCCTAGGGTTTAATGTGATAAGATTTAGGGTTTGAGAAGAGGATATTTTGAAAAGATCAGGGTCTATCCTGAGTCTATAAATACAACTTCTAAATGTAATCGTAGGAGGCGAAAACTTAGAAATAAAAGGATTTTGAAGCAATTTATTGCAAAGATTGTTAAATACTTTGTTTCTGGACTTGGAGTTGATGTGCTTTTGTTTTCTGTGATAGCATGGCCAGGAGCCTAATCTTTTGCAGATTGTGATAAGTTCATTTTCTTTTGTTATCCGTTTCATTAAAGTTTATTAAATATATGTTGTGAATCTGTGTTATCAAGATTAAATATGTTGTTAGGCTTCATTTGTTCTATTGTATGCTAGGGAAATTACAGATTTAAGGTTCAAGTTTGTTCTAATTGCTCTGTCCTCACTGTGAGAGCTAGGCTATCGATGAAAGATATCAATTTTAACCGACTTCCCTTCGGTTTATAATTTTCTGTTAGACCTGTTCCATCTCTGCCTTATGCTCTTAGTTGAAAGTGATCTTAGAAAACTGGACACTTTCTTCTTTGATTTGTTCTATTGTGAAGCTGATAGTATAAATAAAATTGGTAGTTTTGTTTTACAGTTAAGTTTGATAAACTTCTCTTTCTGCCTTACCCTACCCTCTTTGTTTTATCGTGAAATGATCCATTTTTATTTTCTTTAATTTGTCCTTTATTTAAATCTACTGACCCATAAGAGCTAGATCAAAGAATTAACTTTAAATCTGATTGTCAACAAGTGACAACTCCTAAACACTACTGAGCAAGTTCATTGAGCCCGTTGTAAGGTAACAAGAAGTCCATATTGAAGACTATTCCGAAGCAGAAAAGAGTGAATTGACATTCGACCCGACCCTGTAACTCACACCTTGGATAACCAGCTAGATCCTAAAGTGAGTGGGATTTATCCCGTATAAGTGTTATCAGAGTTTCATGCTCATTCTTCATAGGGTGTGTATGAAATTCGGACTAACAGATGCATTAAGGGTTTTTCTCAAAACCACTCTCAGCTTAATGCAAAGGCTGGAGACACTTATTAATTAAATAACTTAATTAATAAAACCTTTTTAAGGTTTTTTAATTAATTATTTATTTGATTTAGTGATTAAATTATTTTAATAATTTAATGGGTTCTCCACCTAAGGTCTAAGATCTAAAAGGCCTTTTATTATTTTTTAAATAATCAAAAGGGTTTCATAAACCCTAAAGTTCTTTCGAAGACCCCAAAATAATATTAATTCAAAAAGTTCGAATTATCCTCCTGTCGACGTCATGCATAGCATGGAAATTTGGCTATATAAGCCATAACCTATAGTCCAAAGCAATGGTGTTAAAGAAATTCGAATTGCGCAAAGGTTGGGAAGTAAAAGCTACGGCTATCATTTTTTTGTCACATTTATCTGCAGCCAAAGGGTTAAGGAGAAGGAGACTCTTGCTAGCCTTCAAGCTAGCGTCGTTGGCCTAGTGGTAATGACTTCTCTACAAAGGCGCTTGAAGGGAGGTCAAGCGTTCAACTCCCGCCATGGAGTGTGAGAAGAGTTTTTGTGCTCCAATTTTTTCGAAGGCACTATTGGCCCGTGATTTTTGAAAGCATTTTTTTTTGGTAAGGTTTTTTAAATAAAATTTGCATTTTGTTAAAGAAGAAGTGGTTGGGCATATTTATTTAAAATTATTATTGAGGTTAAATGCTTCTTTGGAGATATAAGGTTGATAGTGTGTGGTTGAGATTTTTGGCTTGATTGTTGAGTGAGATTTTCTTAGAAGCTATTATTCCTTGAGCATGGTTTAATTAATTTGGATAAATAAGGTGTAAAAGGATATATTGTTTGTATGCTTTATATTTTTGGTAGTTGAATTCTAAGGATTGGATTCATAAGGTGTTTTATGGAATAAATATTTTTGTGGTTACTTTTATGATCTAACCCTAACTTGGTGGAAAAGTTGAGGGTGGTGTTGGTAATAGGTTGAAGAACTATTCTCTTCTTCCTCAAACAAAGGTATGGGCAACTTCTTCCATGTATATTGTTGATGGTGTATTTTCTGAAATTGAGTTTGAAGTGAAAAGGTTGTCTACTAGGTATTCTTGTTGGTGTAAATCCCATTTTATGGATATTGAAGATTGTTTATGCATTAAAAACATTGATGAGTTTTTTGGGTGAATGCATAATTCTGGTTGAGGAAGAGGAAGCATTTTTGCACTAGGGTTTATGTTAGTAAGTCTTGCTACTTGCTTTGAGTTGGTGAAACCCTTAGTTGGTTGTTTTGAGATTGATGGTTGAGTTGCTTCCATAGAGGTTTTTTTGATCAAGTTAATGCTTTACTTGATACATGATTTGGGCTTACTCCATTGAGATTGATTTGAGCAAGTTATTCTTTGCATTGGTGATTTATGTTGGTGGCTATTTTTTTCAAATATCTTTGGAGGGAAAAGGATGTCTACTAGTTTCCTTTTCATGTAGTGATTGGTTTAACGCTTCAAGGTTAATGTTGAGTTGAATGATGTTGGTTAAACCTTGTCTATGAGCATTGTTGTTGAAGCCCTAATTGGTTGAGAAAAGATATTGGTTGTGGAAAGAACATGAGTATCATTGTTATATGAGATATTGCATGGTTGGCAATTGTTGAGTTGTGTTTCATGTTCTTGAGAAAAGCATACTACATCTATCTTATTCTTTTGAGATTGAGATTGAGTTGAAATTGAGATTGGGAGTTAAGTATAGAACATATTGAGTCTCTAACAATTATCTTTATGTTTCTATGATATTTGAGATTGAGATTGGGAGTTAAGTATAGAACATATTGAGTCTCTAACAATTATATTTATGCTTATATGAGGTTGATGAATCACATTGGGTCTCTAACAATTATCTTTGTGGGTTCATGCTAAGCAAGTTTTTCTTGATGAACTTGTGAGCTGATTTGGACAGGTTCTAGTGAAGACTTGTGAGCTGATTTGGATAGGTTCTAGTGAGGACTTGTGAGCTGATTTGGACAGGTTCTAGTGAGGACTTGTGAGCTGATTTGGACAGGTTCTAGTGAGGACTTGTGAGCTGATTTGGACAGGTTCTAGTGAGGACTTGTGAGCTGATTTAGACAGGTTCTAGGGAGGACTTGTGAGCTGATTTGGATAGGTCTTAGCAGAGGACTTGAGGATAAGGTTGAAGTGGTTCTTTGAGAAGAACCTGAGGACAGTTTTGACAAGTCTCTGAGAAGGCTTGTGTGCAATAGAGATTGATTTGTTCAAGCTTTATGAGTTGAGCTTGGGACAGACATGACAGAGTGATGAAGACTTGTGCTGGACCGACTGACTGTGTTTAGTACAGGTTGATGAGTTGCTATGGAGGTGATCAATGAGGACAGAGGTATCTTGAGGCTAAGAATTGAGGATAGGAGGTCTTCTATGGAAAGGAGTTCCATGTGCTAGCAAAATAAGAGGTAGGTGATCTTCTGAAGTATCATTTCCAGAGCTGAGGGGAAGGATTCTCCTTTGGGAAGGAGGCTCATAAATTTGTGAGGAGGGGAAGGATTATCCTTTGGGCAGAGGCTCATAAATACTTGAGTAGGGGAAGGTTTATCCTTTGGGCTGAGGCTCATAAACATTGTAATTGGGAAGTATTCCCAAAGAACTTTGAGAAACTTTTTAGAGAAAAGTTTTGTGGATGTATCCCATGTTGGGTGAACCACGTTAAAATTGGTGTCTCTTTGTGTGTTTCTTTATGCATTGCTTTGATATTGCTATTGGTTCATTGCTTTGTAAAGTTGAAGTTAAATAGAGAAAGTAAAAAGAGGTCTTATACTATTCACCCCCCCTCTCAGTATAAGCTTGTGTTCTTCAATTGGTATCAAAGAGGGTTCCTTCAAAAAGTTTAACAGCTTGAAGGAAAATATTGTAAAGAACACAATGGAATCTACAAGTGGTAATGCAGCACCTATTCTTGATGGGGTAGATTTTGGGCTTTGGAGTGCTAGGATGAAGGTTCATCTTATGGCTCTTGGAAATGAAGTTTGGGAAGTGATTGAGGATGAGTATACCATTCATGAGCATGGTCCTTATACTAAGGAAGAGAGGCTCCTACATCATAGCAATTCAAAGGCAATGAATGCAATCCTGAAGGGTTTATAGAAGGCATATCTTACCAAGGTGATTCACTGCAAGACAGCTAGTGAAATGTGGAAACAGTTGAATGTGGTTCATACAGGTGATGTAAATGTCTGAAAGGCCAAGTTGAGACACTTCAAAGGTATGTTTGAACAACTCAAGATGAATTATGAAGAAAATAGTAGTGACTATATGCTTCGTATGGATGATATTGTTAACTCTATGAAGGAACTAGGTCTTGAGCTTGCTGAAAATGATATTTGTGATAAGATTTTGAGGTCTCTTCCAAATAGAATTAGTGAAAATATTTTTGCTATTGAGGAAGCTAAGGATTTGGATAAGTTGAAAAATGATGAGCTTCATAGTATACTTGCAGCATTTGAGTTGATAACTCAAGTGAAGGTTGATGTTAAGAAGGAGGCAGCTTTCAAGGCTACCAAGAAATCCAAGGGTAAAGAGCTTCAAGATAGTGATGATTCTTCTAGTGATGAAGAGGTATATTACAGCAAGAAGGGAAAGTTCTCAATAAATCACAAAGGTATGAAATATGTCAAGTGTTTCAATTGTGGAAAGTTTGGTCATTATGCTACTAATTGTATTGCTACCAAGGATGAAAGTGATGAAGATAAATAGGATTATAAGAGCAAGGATTTTGAAAGGCACAGGCATCAAAGGAAGAATAAATATGAGCAAAGCAATCAAGGAAAGAGGTACTCTCACAAACACAAGAAAAGTTTCTACCTAGACAAGGCAAGTAAGTGTTCTAGTAGTGATAGTGAAAGTTCTTCAAGTGATGTTGGAAATGAGATGTTGTTCCTAACAGAAAAAGAAGAAGAAAAGAAACATAGATTTGTCCTTATGAAATGTTTTAGATGTGGAAATTTTGGACATCTTGAGGATGATTGCACAAATGATGGATTTATTTCTAGTTATACTATGTATGAGGATGCTTCAAAAAATTGTGAGGAAGATCTTTGTATGGCTTTAGAAAAGGGTAGCACCTTTAGTGATAATAAATCTAAAAAAGTCATTGATGTTTCAAAAGGCAAACAAATAGAGAAAGTTATAGAGGATGGTGAAGTAGATCTTGAAGTTGAACTTGTTAGTGCTCTTAGTGCTTTGAAAAAGGAAAGAAAGAAGAATGCTAGACTCAATGATAAATTGGATGAATGTTGTATTGAGAGAGATGAGCTTATAGAAAGTCTTAACTTCTCTATAGCTAAGACACATAAACTTAAGGATAAGTTAGAGTCTAAGGTTCTTGAGTGTAGAGAGTTGGAACAGAAAGTGACTTCCTTGAAAGAGGAAACTAAAGAGTACAAAGAGAAGCTTTACAGGTTTGAAGATAGCACCAAAAAGGTAAAGTCAATCATCAAAGATCAAATAAGGACAACAAATAAAATAGGTCTTGGTTTTGGTAAGAAACACATGGAACAGGTTGGGGAATCTAGTAAGAGTTTTTGAAAGGAAGAGAGTTCTGATGAGGAAAGTACTTCAGAAAAAGATTCCTTGAGTTATAGATGCATAAAATCAAAAAATAGGAATCAAAAAAAGGGGAGAAAGTTTACAGGACCTAAGAGGTCAAATCAAGGAAAGTTCAATGGCAGATGTTTTGCTTGTCACAAGTTTGGTCACATGGCTTCACATTGCATGACTCAAGTGAGGAAGGTAAATGACAGATTCAGAGGTGGTAATTTCTTTCAAGGGTATTGCTACTCTTGTAAACAGTTTGGGCACAAGGCTGTTTATTGCAAGGCTAATAACAGGAATAGGGTTGGTCAGAATAGATGGAGTCAAAGATCAGGTATGCCTCAAAGAAATAACATTGTTATTTTTTATAAGTGCAACAATAAAGGTCACATAGGTAGACAGTGTAGAGCTATAATTCCAAGGTACAGGAACAAGAACATGGGTATGAACAAGCACAAGAATCAAGACATGGATAAGAACATGAATGATAACAAGAATAGCAACAGTGACATGAACAAGAACAGGAATATGGACAAGGCAAACAAGAGAATGGTAAGGAGGCTATAGACACTGATGAAGATCAGTGCCTAATGGGATTTTTACTCCCACACCAAAATTAATCACCTCAACAGGAGGTGGGGGAGGGACTAAGCTAAGAGGCTCATTCTTAGTCCCAAGCCCCAAAGGTGACCCTTTGCCATTGATGACAAAGGGGGAGAGATATGAGTAAGGGGGAGAGCCTCAAGTCAGGGGGGGCTGATTTCTATACAGAGTTTTGAGTTTGAGTGTTGTTGAGAAGCATGGTTTGCCATCAATGAAAAAGGGGGAGATTGTTGGCAATTTTGGGTTTGAGATCCCAGCTTCTTGTCTATGAGTTGTCATTGATGTCAAAAGGAACTGGCATTAATGTCAAGAGGATTTATTGGCTTCAAAGGTTGAAGATTCCAAAGAATATTTTCTAGAAGATTTCGAAGAGATTCCATGTGGCAAATGAAAAGGTTTTTATCAAAACCATGGCAGGTTTAAGGGTTTTTATTAAAACCAAGTGGATGCATTAAGGGTTTTTCTCAAAACCACTCTCAGCTTAATGCAAAGGCTGGAGACACTTATTAATTAAATAACTTAATTAATAAAACCTTTTTAAGGTTTTTTAATTAATTATTTATTTTATTTAGTGATTAAATTATTTTAATAATTTAATGGGTTCTCCACCTAAGGTCTAATATCTAAAAGACCTTTGATTATTTTTTAAATAATCAAAAGGGTTTCATAAACCCTAAAGTTGTTTCAAAGACACAAAAATAATATTAATTCAAAAAGTTTGAATTATCCTCCTGCCGACATCGTGCATAGCATGGAAATTTGGCTATATAAGCCATAACCTATAGCCCAAAGCAATGGTGTTAAAGAAATTCGAATTGCGCAAAGGTTGGGAAGTAAAAGCTACGGCTATCATTTTTTTGCCACGTTTATCCACCGCCAAAGGGTTAAGGAGAAGGAGACTCTTGCTAGCCTTCAAGCTAGCATCGTTGGCCTAGTGGCAATGACTGTTCTGCAAAGGCGCTTGAAGGGAGGTCAAGCGTTCAACTCCTACCGTGGAGTGTGAGAAGATTTTTTATGCTCCGATTTTTTTGGAGGCACTGTTGACCCACAATTTTTGGAAGCATTTTTTTTTGGTAAGGTTTTTTAAATAAAATCTGCATTTTGTTAAAGAAGAAGTGGTTGGGCATATTTATTTAAAATTATTTTTGAGGTTAAATGCTTCTTTGGAGATATAAGGTTGATAGTGTGTGGTTGAGATTTTTGGCTTGATTGTTGAGTGAGATTTTCTTAGAAGCTATTATTCCTTGAGCATGGTTTAATTAATTTGGAGAAATAAGGTGTAAAAGGATATATTGTTTGTATGCTTTATATTTTTGGTAGTTGAATTCTAAGGATTGGAGTCATAAGGTGTTTTATGGAATAAATATTTTTGTGGTTACTTTTATGATCTAACCCTAACTTGGTGGCAAAGTATAGGGTGGTGTTGGTAACAGGTTGAAGAACTATTCTCTTCTTCCTCAAAAAAAGGTATGGGCAACTTCTTCCATGTATATTGTTGATGGTGTATTTTCTGAAATTGAGTTTGGAGTGAAAAGGTTGTCTACTAGGTATTCTTGTTGGTGTAAATCCCATTTTATGGATATTGAAAATTGTTTATGCATTAAAATCATTAATGAGTTTTTTGGGTGAATGCATAATTCTGGTTGAGGAAGAGGAAGCATTTTTGCACTAGGGTTTATGTTAGTAAGTCTTGCTACTTGCTTTGAGTTGGTGAAACCCTTAGTTGGATGTTTTGAGATTGATGGTTGAGTTGCTTCCATAGAGGTTGTTTTGATCAAGTTAATGCTTTACTTGATACATGATTTGGGCTTACTCCATTGAGATTGATTTGAGCAAGTTATTCTTTGCATTGGTGATTTATGTTGGTGGTTTTTTTGTTCAAATATCTTTGGAGGGAAAAGGATGTCTACTAGTTTCCTTTTCATGTAGTGATTGGTTGAATGCTTCAAGGTTAATGTTGAGTTGAATGATGTTGGTTAAACCTTGTCTATGAGCATTGTTGTTGAAGCCCTAATTGATTGAGAAAAGATATTGGTTGTGGAAAGAACATGAGTATCATTGTTATATGAGATATTTCATGGTTGGCAATTTTTGGGTTGTGTTTCATGTTCTTGAGAAAAGCATACTACATCTATCTTATTCTTTTGAGATTGATATTGAGTTGAAATTGAGATTGGGAGTTAAGTATAGAACATATTGAGTCTCTAACAATTCTCTTTATGTTTATATAAGATTTGATATTGAAATTGGGAGTTAAGTATAGAACATATTGAGTCCCTAACAATTCTCTTTATGTTTCTATGAGGTTGATGAATCACATTGGGTCTCTAACAATTCTCTTTGTGGGTTCATGCTAAGCAAGTTTTTCTTGATGAACTTATGAGTTGATTTGGACAAGTTCTAGTGAAGACTTATGAGCTGATTTGGACAGGTTCTAGTGAGGACTTGTGAGCTGATTTGGACAGGTTCTAGTGAGGACTTGTGAGCTGATTTGGACAGAAACTAGTGAGGACTTATGAGCTGATTTGGACAGGTTCTAGTGAGGGCTTGTGAGCTGATTTGGGCAGGTTCTAGTGAGGACATGTGAGCTGATTTGGACAAGTTCTAGGGAGGACTTGTGAGCTGATTTGGATAGGTCCTAGCAGAGGACTTGAGGATAGATTTGAAGTGGTTCTTTGAGAAGAACCTGAGGATGGTTTTGAAAAGTCTTTGAGAATTCTTGTGTGTAGCAGAGATTGATTTGTTCAAGATTTATGAGTTGAGCTTGGGACAGATCTGACAGAGTGAGGAAGACTTGTGCTGGACTGACTGATTCTGTTTAGTACAGATTGATGGATTGCTATGGAGGTGATCAGTGAGGACAGAGGTATCTTGAGGTTGAGCATTGAGGACAGGAGGTCTTTTGTGGAAAGGAGTTCCACATGCTAGCGAAATAAGAGGCAGGTGATCTTCTAAAGTATCATTTCCAGAGCTAAGGGGAAGGATTCTCCTTTGGGCAGGAGGCTCATAAATTTGTGAGGAGGGGAAGGATTCTCCTTTGGGCAGAGGCTCATAAATACTTGAGTAGGGGAAGGTTTATCCTTTGGTTTGAGGCTCATAAACATTGTAATTGGGAAGGATTCCCAAAGAACTTTGAGAAAGCATTTTAGAGAAAAGTTTTGTGGATGTAGCTTATGTTGGGTGAACCACGTTAAAATTGGTATCTCATTGTGTGTTGCTTTATGCATTGCTTTGATATTTCTATTGGTTCATTGCTTTGTGAAGTTGAAGTTAAATAGAGAAAGTAAAAAGAGGTCTTATACTGTTCACCCCACCCTCTCAGTATAAGCTTGTGTTCTTCACTATAATATGCTTTCATTTCTTGGAAGTTATAAAATTAAACTTAGAGGAAGTTAACCATATTGAAATCCATATATCAAAGGGAATAATTTATCAAATCAATATAATATTTGCAATAAGGATTTCTACTATAAATTATTTTTAAAATATTTGCATATATTATTGTGGTCTAATTTTTCCAAAATCTGGGAGTTATAAGGGTTACTACATCAAATTAATTTATTGGAAATTAGATACACTACAATTGAATCCTAGATGGATATTAAAAGATGTTATTAAAGCTTTTTTCTTAGGTTGGAAATTTATAACATTCTTGTCTCAAAACTTCAAAATAAAGGACAAAAGAATTCCAACATTAAAACCTCTTCAAAATTGAAAAGTGCTTAGTTCAATAGGAGCAATAAGGGATAATAAAAGTTTATTTTTGATATTTACAAAACTTTACAAAATCAAACAAAATTGAACTAATTTTTTAGAAGAGCACTATATTCTATCCCAAAACCACTACGGAGATACAAGATTTTTCCACAAATCCTGATAATAACAACATCATGGATTATTGGTATATAGATTCAAGTGCCAGTAAGCATATGACAGGAAATATACATTGGTTCAATTCTATGAAGAACATAAATGAAAAACCAATTGTTGTAGCAAATAGAAAAACATATGAGGTAAAAGAAATTGGAAATATTCTATTAAATCTTAAATACAGAAGAGGCATAGTAAAAAATATATTGTATGTTCCAGGATTAACTACTAATCTTAATTTTGTTTCTCAACTCATGGATCAAGACTTAACTATTGAGTTCAAGGTTCTCACTATAGACACCTAAAACATGTCATGTTTAGGAGAACTACTCATATGGGCATCCATAGACCATATGACTAAACCTTGGGACCTTCCAAGTGCCAAAAGCGATTTTCACCACTCATTTTGGGGTAGTTTTAGCCCATACAATCCTGGCCGCTATGAACTAGAGCAACTAGATTATGGTTGTTGAATCTTAGAGTAGTTACCCCTAGCCGCTTCAGGTGACAATGACTAAGCCCTAAATATCAACTTGCCATCAAATTAGCCTAATATTGGGTGGAAGTGATAGTTTGCATGCAACAAATATTAGTGGGGATAACTTTGCATTCCTCATCACAACCATTCTAAAGAAGATACTCAATTCTAGGTTTAGACATCAGTGTAATTGGCCTTCTAACACAAAAAAGACAAAAGTTCTCATGCTAACATCTAGTGTACATGTAAAATTCAGTCCTAGGGCTAGGCATTGGCCTAGGGCTTCAAAACATTATAAGGTGCAAACCTAAGAGAACCAGGACATCAAGAGGGGAATATTCAGAGACTTTATAGAGAGCTTTTGACACTTAGAGAGATTTTCTTGTAGCAGAGCCCTGTCGAATCAGAGAGCGAATTGGAGTACTTTTTAGGAGCAACGAAGTGTTGGCCGATTGAGGGTTCATCATCTACAAGACATTCAACACATTAGACATATATGACAACCATTTCAACTTCAAGAACCATCCTGGATCCATAGCCTTAGAGAAATAGAGATAGATTTTTATCTTAATGTAGCACCCTAAAATTGGCGCAGTTAAACCCTTAGTAAAAGATAAAAAAATTTGAATTTTAACCCTGAAACTGCCCATTAACCGCTCACCTCATTTTTTGCGCCATTTTTAGAAGTTGTTTGACCATTGGATGATATCGTCGCCGATCTGACGATATCATCCCAAATCGGACGAATTCGTCTGGAACAGAACGTCCAGACGATTTCATCCCAAAACCAAATTTTCATAATTAGCTTCTATTTCAACAACCTCTCCAACTCGGGCAGAAGCGTGTCTGCGCGGTTGGAGATTCCTACGTTGGAGATCTCCCATATTGGGATGATCCCCAACCTCCTAACCTCCCCCTAATCCTATATAAACTTGGGATTTTCCCAGTTTATCCCCCTGGTTGATCATTTCCCTACAATCTTAGTTTTTGTTGTGTTAGAACATCTTATCCCCCATCATTTGCATTTGTGTTTTCAAGTTTTATTGTAGGATCTCACTATGTTTCAGCCGGAGGAAGCTCGGATCGTCGCAGGTGATTCAACCACAATTTTGGACGATCCTGATGAGATCGACGATGATCTCGTATGATTGCAGATGATTTTGACTGCAGTTCAGATTGGGGGCAATCAGAGCCCTGAGTTTGCATTCTCTATCTCTTTTCTTATTTAATTGTGCATTAGATTAGTTCACTTCTATTCTGCATCTTGGAGTTCACCTCATTTAGCATATTTGCATGATAAAATTCAAAATAAATTATTAAAACATTGCATCCCATTTGATTTGATATCTGGATTTATCATTTAAAGCACTTATATTCTTATTTCTATCATTTTGTATCATTCTTGCAATTGTATTTTTGGTTTTTGGTGTCTGTTTTCATGATTGTAGGTTTCTGACGAATTCGTCTAATGAATTCGTCAGATCGTTGATGATCTCGACTGATCTCAGATGATCTCCTATGATCTGGATGATTCTGTACAATTACAGATGATCCTATCATATCCGGGATGATCTGGACTCCTACAAGCTTCAGAATCTTCATCAGACATCAAAAATTAGGTGCACTCTTCTTCATTTAGATATTTTCTATATTTAGGATTTATCTATGTTTGTTGTCTCCATATAAAACCAAAAATTTCATGTAGAGTAGCTTAGATTCATTTTGGCCAACCTAGGAATCTGAATGATTGAATATAAAATGAACACATCAAACCCATTCTCGACCTAGGCGTGGAAACTGCCACTTAAAGTTTCCTGGTGAACCCCACCATCCATCAAAAATTCACCCTTATACCCCTCCCCCGAGAGGCGTGACCTTCAAAGGGCCTCTCCATCCGAGGTATTGTCCCATCCTTCTCGCATCCCCCTTCCGGGCATGGATCCTTTAGCCTGAAGGTAAGGGTGCAAAAAATTTGGGCGATACATTTTGGTGAACCCGACGTGAAACTAAAACACCTTTTGAAAACAATCTGAAAAAAAAAAAAAACATTATTAAGAACATCTAGAATCATTAGAAAATAGTTAAATTTGCATATCATATTTAGATGGTAGATTATAATAGAAGATGAGTTGTCACCATAAATGTTGAAAATCAATTAATGACCATAGAGATTACTTCTATGCTTAGAGTACCTCAAACAAATAGAGCCCAATATTTGTGGGATGAACTTGATAGGAGATTAGGTATTATTGAATCCAGATCTATAGAACTTAGGCAAATTAAGAGGTTTGTCCTAGATAGAATCCTGGATCCTGATCAGGTGACTTTGTATCATGAACTTCAAAGAGCTTGCCATAGGTGGTTAGCAGATAAAAGAGCACTTGTGTCTTCAGAATTATACACCTTTGAGGAGTACCTTGAGAACGCAGTTGTAGTACATAAATTTCTATCTCGTATAGAGGATCAAGAAGTCGTTCTTACGGATAGAAAAATATGGAATAGAATTCCTAGAGTTGTGTTGTATCGAGAGTATTGCCATGAACTTTATTTTTACAAGTCAGAGTCTGAAGTAGATCATATTACCATAGCACACTTTGTCAAATTCTTGAAAAACCACTTCCAATTTGAAGAGGAGCATTTCATGACTCTTGATGAACTTGACCCTATCAATGATATTCATAAACTATTCATAGAAAACTAAGTCATTCTTTTTACTATTGTTATTTCTTGCAACTAGCATGTTGTTTGTTATTTTTATTCTCGCAAAATAATAGTATAATCACACCAAAAAAAAACAAATAAAAACAAAACATTTTCCTTTTAAAAGTATTATAGTAGGTATATAGTTAAAATATATACCTCTCAACCTTACCACATATATATATTTGCTAAAACCTAAGTTTAGCACAATGCCTAGACTTAGGAATGGAAAACAAACCGAAGAAGATGAATATTGGTTAGGAAGACCATTAACTGACCAAAATGTCCCTCCTGAGGACCAAGTTCAGGAAGAAGAGACCCTAGACCAGCAAGAAGAAGAGCTTGCTGTAGGAAATGAACAAGAAGAAACTGTTAGAGAGGAAGGATCCTCATCCCCTAAAATGTCTTCGGGAGGAGCTATCACTTTTGAAAACATGGAACAATTTTGGAAGTTCATTAACACTAATATTGGTGTTTTTAATAGAGCAGTCCATATGGACAAGGATCGAATTAGTGACACTCAAGCAACTCTAGAAGACGTATTTCACACACGCACTAATCCCTTGTCCTTTATTGAACAAGAGAGTGATCAAGCTGGACCATCCAATTTGGATATGGTAGCTGTGATCCGGAACATGCAACAACAATAGGTTACCCAACCACCTAAAGTGCCTGTTAACAAGCCTAGGGTCATTCCCGCACAAAAGAAACCCTCATTTACTGCTCTATTCCACCAATCTCTTGATCAACATACCTCAAATCAACAAAAACCCAAAACAAAACCAAACACCAATTACCAACAATCTGGGGTACAACATAATACTATTACAAATCCCCTTCATAATACTCTTCCTACCAACACTTTGCATAATAGCAATATAGCATCTAATCCTTATGTCACACCATCATACACTCATAGATCCCATACCTCTGTCCCACCGAACCAATATGGTGGACAAACTAGTAATCTTGAAACCATGGTGAAATAGCTAGTTTCCCGCATGGACCAGATAGATCCCTACCGTCCCTCGTACAACTATCGAGAGATGTGTAGTCAGCCTTTAGATCCTATAGTCGTAGCACAGCCATATCCTAAACATTTTCCTATGCCAGTTCTTCCCATATATAAAGGTATCGAAGATCCCATAGAGCATCTTCGCATGTTTAGGATAGCATGTCATGATATATCACATGATGACTTGTTATTACTAAAAATGTTCCCAAAAATCTTGGGAGGAATGGCATTAGAGTGGTATTATCAATTACCCACTAATTCTTTGAGGAATTTCGAAGAAACTGCCGAGTCTTTTGTTCATCAATTTAGTGCCTACATCGAAAGACATGTGACCATTAAAGATTTGTATAACTTAAAACAGGACAAATATGAATGCTTTGCTGATTTCCTAGCTAGGTGGAGACAGTTGATAGGAAAATTGCACTTTGTGTTACCTTATAGGGAGATGTTGGACATCTTTATTAATAATTTGCAAGAGCAACTATCTTACGAATTATCAACTGCTACCTTGACCACCTTCGATTAGGCTATCGACTTAGCCCGAAGAGTGGAAGATGCTCTCATTAGGAGAGGCCAGATTAAAAAGAAAGACGATGAGAAAACATCCAAAAATCAATACAAGAATAAACAAGTTGTGGGTGATGGAGTCACCGATAGCAAAAATATTGCTAATGTTAACGCTGCAAAGACAGCGGAGAAGTTTGTACTGAAACCTCCTGATAAACCTCCTCGAGAATTTACTAGGTTAAATCAACCTTTATCAACTATTCTACCACAATTATTAGAATGAGGTTTGATTCAATTACCAAATATCTGGGAACCTGATCCAACTATACCCGGATACAGAGCATATTTACACTGTGACTTTCATAGAGGACCTGGACACACTACCAACTCTTGTAAAATATTAAAACATAAAATACAGGACTTGATTGATAACAATGAAATGGAGGTGCAAGCCTTTCAACCTAAGTAGAATCCTCCTAATAATGTTCAAAAGAACACCCCACAAAACCAGAATCAGAACGCCAATCAATCATTAGACATCTTTCAACATCCCTTACCAAAACATGGTAAGGAGGTGGCTAATCAAATTGAACATCATAATGTCCCTCCTCCTGCCCGATATGTAGGAACTATTAGTGGGCATTTACCTGCTCATGATCTGGAAATATTTGACACTACTTTATCCATGGTTACAACCAGGCCTCTATATAATACTCAGATACCTGATCTTAGTGATACAAAATACGAGACTGAGAGTGATATGGAAATCACATCAAATCAATCGAATAGTTCGGAAGATGAATCGGATACTATCCACCCTATCACAAGTTATATGGTTCTAGAAGAGCCATTTCCAAGAAGAGTCACTACTAGACCATCGTCTCACCGATTACTTTCTAATGAGCTAGCCATAAACGCTAGACCAAGACCCATTCATCATCCATAGAATAATATTGTGGGTACCATCGAAGCCATTACTAGACAACAGGCTCAAAATTATCAACAAGATCAAATTCAGAATGGTGGATCAACTCCATCTATTTTGAAGGTTCCTAATAAAGGGAATCATGCACCTAATGTTCAACCTAAACCCCCTTATAATATTAATGAACAATTATCAAATATTACAGCTAGAATTTCCCTTTTGGACCTTTTAAGATCTTCTCCTACACATAGAGATGAATTAATGCTCACATTAAGCCAGATGATGGTACCAAAAGACATTCAACCTGAAGCCATGGCCAATACTATAATAACTCATGAAGTTGATTGTATTGACTTCTAAGATAGAGACATACCTCAACATAGTTTACATAAAGATAACCCCTTGTATATTACTGCTTTAATTGGAGATGTAGCAGTCAAACGAGTTTTGATTGATAATGGTTCATCTTTAAATATCTACACTTTTGACTTCTACCAAAGATTTGGGTTTAGAAGTGAGGAAATGAAAAGAACTGATATGATCATAAAAGCTTTCAATGAAGAAACACAAGAAACATGTGGAGTTATTACCATTCCATTGTAGGTTGGTCCAAGAACCTTGGATATGATCGTGTTTATTGTACATTGCCCTGCATCGTACAATATACTCTTGGGTCATCCTTGGATCAATGCAATGTGAGCTGTTCCCTCAACCTTACATCAATGTGTTAAGTTCAAATTTAAGAATCAGTTGGTTACCATTCATGGTGATCCAAGACCCTTTGATATGTGTGCTTTGGCAAAACCTATTGGAGTTCAATTTTGCCCTACTCTGTCATCCACACATCCTAATTCTCATTATCCATCTAAACATGTGAAACTTACACCCACAAAGTCATCTACTTCTTCTCCATCAGTTGCACCTTCACATATAGCTCAACCATATTCTGAACAAACCTCATTAGGACCTAAGAGAGATCCTAATCTCACAACCAATGTCTCTTGTTCTACTCCTATAACTTCCATACCTTTAATAGACCCATCTATCGACTCCTCTACACCGTCTACATCCACCAAAGTCATATTTTCCACATCAGAAGATGTAGGGAATGTTCCTTCTACCTCTTATGCTCTTACTGACGAACTCTTACCCGATCTATCTAAAATTCTTATATCAGAAGAAACGAATACTTCTATGCAAGATTCCCTTATTTTAAATAATTTGTCGCCATCTCCTCGTACCTTGGGCCTCCCACAGCCTATGGGAAGTATTTACCAAATCGGGAGTTGTGCCTTTATTTATAAGGGATATGACTGGGGTAGAATACCCAGAAACATCAGAACTCATTATGATGGATATGCTCGATGCTATTTTACTAATGAATATATTAAAGCCAAACCTATAATGCTGAAATTGGGATATAAAGGGAAAGGTTTGGGACCTTTCCAGAATGGTATGAAAGAACATTTTGAGGTAGAGGCGTGGCCCGCCCGATGTGGTGTGGGCCTATTTCCTAGTAAGGGTCAGCCATTCCCATTTGAGGATGATGACCAACTTATATGTTACCAAGATTTTTTAGATGAACGCGATGCCTTGCATTTAATGAATAAGACATTCACATGTAATATGCTATCTATAGCTTATCCTGAGATGATCGTTGAATTCGACGATGAGTTGGAGGGAGATATCTTTCATGATGTCTCCATTGAGGAATTATTACATAATGGATTTTATTTTGATGGCTCTATACCTAGTATAGCCCAGCTTGAGGCCATGACTCCTCAAAACGAATTATCCAAGCTAACTTTGGAAGAATTACAAGAATTGGGTGTTTCACCCACCCCACCTAATTTTGAGAGAGATCTCCACATGGAAGTAGAAAATGTCATAAAAATTAACATTGGAACCGAGGATAACCCTCACATAATCAACATTGGATCAGAATTGAGTCAAGAAAAATAGGATAAATACATTGCATTTCTTAAAGAATATGAAGATGTCTTTGCTTGGACATATGAAGATATGCCAGGTTTAGACCCTTCTGTAGTTATGCATCACCTAGTAGTGCACCCGGATGCTAAACCTATTAAACAGAAACTTAGGAAAATGCATCCTAAAGTGGCCTTACTAGTCAAAGGGGAGTTAGAAAAACTCCTGAATGTTATTTTTATACAAGCCATTGATTATGTTGAATGGATCTCGAATGTAGTTCTAGTAACTAAGAAAGAAACTACTAAGATTAGGGTTTGTACAGACTTTAGAGATATTAATGTTGCATGCCCTAAAGACGATTTTCCCCTTCCCAATATGGATCAGATCATTGATTTTACTATTGGGAGTGGAATGATATCCTTAATGGATGGATTTTTTGGTTATAATCAGATCAGGATAGCTCCTGAAGATCAGGCTAAAACAACCTTTATTACCCCTTGGGGAACTTTCTGTTGGAAAGTGATGCCATTCGGGTTGAAGAATGTAGGTGCAACCTATCAATGAGCCATGACTTATATCTTTCATGATATGATGCATGATATACTACATGATTATGTAGATGACATTATAGCTCGTTCTACTAAAGAAGATGACCATTTAGATGACTTGAGAAAAGTATTTGATCGGTTAAGGGAATATCTTATCCGATTGAATCCAGCCAAATGTATATTCGGAGTTAAGTCAGGTAAATTATTAGGGGTTATAGTTTCTTTATGTGGCATCAAAATTGACCCTCTCAAGATTACGGCTATCACTGATATGCCCGCACCTACAAATATATCTGAATTACGGAGTCTACAAGGTAAGCTTCAAGCTATCCGTCGCTTCATCGATAAGTCGGCAGATAAAATTGGACCCTTTCTTAAGCTTCTTAAGAAAGATGTCTCTTTCCATTGGGACGATGAATGTCAGGAAGCATTTGAACTCCTCAAACAATATCTTCTTAACCCACCTGTACTTTCACCACCTAAACCTGATCACCCATTTATCTTGTATATTTTTGCTTTAGATTTTGCTTTAGGAGCTATGTTAGCTCAACTTGATGATGAGAAAAGAGAGCATGCTAATTATTACATTAGAAGAACATTAATTAGTTATGAAACCCGCTACACAACATTAGAGAAGTTATGTCTAGCAGTCATATTTTCTACATAGAAACTATGCCATTATATGCTCAGTCAAAAAACATACGTTATTGCTAAATTCGATCCCTTGCGGTATCTCATGAGTCGACCTTATTTATCTGGTCGCACAACAAAGTGGGTTCTTGCTCTAAGCGAGTTTGAACTCACGTTTATAGGATAGAAGTCTGTTAAGGGTCAAATCATAGCAGATCAATTAGCTACTGCACCCTTAGAGTCCACCCATCCCCTCGTCATTGAGTTTCCTGATGAATGCCTTAAACTAGAGGCAGATCATTTAGAGCAATGGTCCTTATACTTTGACGGAGCCCGATGTATGAGTGGGGCTAGTGCAGGTATTATTTTGATATCTCCATAGAAACATCTCATACCTCTATCCTTTAAATTAATGTTTGCCTGTACTAATAACACTGCTGAATATGAGGCTCTAATCCTTGGATTACGAGCAGCCCTGGCACTAAAAATTAAAAATTTGTTAGTTTTCGATGATTCTCAACTTGTTATAAATCAAATTAATGATTTTTATTAGACCAGAGATGATAAATTGTACCCATATAAAGCATATGTATTACAATTAATATCTTTATTTGATCAAGTTACCTTGGAAGCTATTCCTAGAACTAGCAATCGTGCGGCTGATGCCATGGCCATAGCTGCATCTCTTTTACCCTTGGAGTTAGATGACGAATATGCTACCATCATTATTCATCGACTCCAGGAACCCACTTCAATTAAATCATGCTTGGAACCTTTGGACATGTTTCTAATCAATGAAACTACTCCTAAACTTTGGTACACTAATATCCTCAATTTTCTTCAAAATGGGACCTTCCCTGAAGGCTTTAATAGAAACCAACATCGGTTATTACGTAGACGAGCAAGTCGCTTCATCATAATTGGCAATACCTTATATAGGAGATCCTTTGAAGGTATCCTACTGAGATGTTTGAATCTAGAAGAGTCTAGATCAACTTTGAGTGAAGCCCACGATGGATCTTGTGGGGGACATTTTAGTGGTAGCGCCATTGCTAAGAAGCTCCTTAGGATAGGATATTTTTGGCCTACCATGGAGAATGATGCACATGATTACGTGTGCCATTGCGACAAGTGCCAGAAACACGCTGACCTTGTCCATGCGCCTGCACAAGAACTACAGGCTATTTCATCTCCTTGGCCCTTCTCAAAATGGGGCTTAGACATCATCGAAAAAATCAATCCTGTGTCATCTGATGGACACAAATTCATCATAACCGCCACCGAGTATTTTATGAAGTGGGTTGAAGCTATGCCCTTAGCTTCTTGCACTGGAACTCAAGTTTCCAAATTTATTTTTAATCAAATTATTTGTAGGTTTGGAATTCCTGCAAATCTCATCTCGGATAATGGAACTTGTTTTAAAAACAAAGATGTAAAGAAACTATGTCAAAAATATAAAATTCAACATCGTTGGTCCACTCCCTATTATCCTCAGGGTAATGGCCAAGCAGAAGCATCTAATAAAACATTAATTAAAATCCTCAAAATACTGGTCAATAAATCTGGCCGTGATTGGCACATTCAATTATATCCTGCTTTGTGGGCTTATCGAACTAGCATTCGTACTCCCACGGGCACTTCACCTTTTGTTTTGGTTTATGGCGCTGAAGCTATTTTTCCCTTTGAATTAGAAGTTCCTTCTTTGGCTCTGCTACTTCAAGATACTGAAGTAGGAGATGAATACCGTGCTGGTAGATTTAGTCAGCTGGAACTCCTAGATGAGAAGCGCATTAATGCTTTGGAGCATCTTCGTGCCTACTAGAATAAGCTCAAACGAGCATATCTCAAGAAAGTTCATCATCGATCCTTTGAGATCGATGACCTCGTCTTAAAAGAAAATCAAAAAAATACTAATGCAACTAAAGACCTTAAAGGCAAATTCGAGCCTAACTGGCTTGGGCCATATATTATCACTGCTAAATTTGGATCGGGAGCATACAGATTAGCTACCTTAGATGGTAAATATCTTAAAGAACCTATGAACATTATGCACCTTAAGCGCTATTATGCATAAATCTGGTAATTTCATCACTGTATATATTATACATATTGTCTTATTTTAGTAATTCATATAAAAATTTCAAAAATAGTAATATTATGTATTATCTTAATTCATAAATTAAAATCAAAATAAAAGAAAAATCAAAATCATCAAAATCCTCAAAAACATCTTCTATTTTTGCACCTGTCAATTCTTGAAGTATTGCAGTTATATTTTTAGTTATTTTGGATAAATTAGCATTTATTTGGAATCCCTCACTTTCACACTCACATGAATAAATATCTTGATCTTATTTGGTATGATTATTAATCTCTCTTATATCAAAGTCCACAGTTGAATTAAATAAATTTTTGAGCATAGAGAACTGATCTTGTTATTTACTTGAACCAAGTACACCTTTTCACACTAAAATGATTTCATTGCAAATTCAAAATGATGCTACATAGTAGAAGTGGTCTCTTGAGAAAAAAGTTTCCCCTGCTATCCTATCATGCACATGGTCTAGAATATTTGAGAATTGACAAAAGGACAAGCTCACCCCTGCCCAGAATAAAAATCCCTTGCTCTACAGCCAATCCGAGCAAGTATCCCTAGTCTAGGAAGAAAAAGAAAATAAAAAAAAATTATGAGAAAAAGAAGCATTGTTTTAGTATCATTTTGTACCATCTCAGCAATATTTCAGCATTATCTCAGTGTCAAGCAAAAATACAAAAAAAAAAAAAAGAACAAGAAAAGAAAAAGCAAAAAGCAATAAATCCCTTCCCCTACCCTTTTGAAAGAAAAGAAGGGTGAATGAGCTTGAATCCCTGGAATTCTCAATTATTCGAAAACTATGAGGTAAGCCCCATAACAAGTGGTTTGTGCCCAACCCGCTTGGCCTTGGGTAACTCCTAGCATGGTGATATGTCTATCACATTAGCGACCTTCTTTTGTATAGACCTATGTCCGCTCATGGATCAGCTAGCTCTTGATGATCCGACTTACACAGTAGTCTGGTACGGTTACATGCATATAAATCATGGTCAACGAACACTCATTTGGTTAATTTAAATTACTTGTATCAAATTATCTTGCTCAAAATTGGTAAATGAACAATACAATTGCACACACATTTGTGTTTGAGAGATTTTGTATCATTATGATAGATCAAGATCGGCAATGAACTCACATATGCACATGGGGTTCCTTATAAATCTAAATTTTGTCTTTGAGATAATTTAAAATATTTATGCAAATATTCTGGAATAATTTGATTTTCTTACTTGGGAATATTGGCTTAGCATAAAAACAATTAAATACATTTCTTTTCAAAAATCCAAAATTTCTTTCAAAGCATGTTCAAAAATCTAGCAATAAAGTCACATTTATATTTTTGACTTTCGCAATGATGGTATAGTTCCTAAACCTAAATTGGAATCTATGCCTAGTGTAAGTCCTCATTTTATATTTTTTATCTCAAAATCAAAAATCAACTATGCAATAAAACTATTACATCAATTTCTTCTTTTGGATTTCACGATGATGGTATAAGTCTATACCTCAAATTCTATGCCTAGCGCAAACCATCGTTATAATTTTATTTCCCATTTATTTAATCCATAAAAAACATATGGCTTAAATCATTATGTTACACAATTGTGCTTTAAAAAAAAGAGAACGAAAACTTTTCTATTTCATTTCATTATGTCAAACATTTAGTTTTGCGATGATGGTATAATTCCTAGGCAATTGTTCAAAATTCTATCACACTTAGGAATTTTATGCCTAGCAAAAATCATATTTTTAATATTTCATGCATAATATTTTTATGGAAATCTGAAAACAAATCATCACCATCATCATTTTTCCTCATCACAACACAAAGTCTTAAGAAAGTCTCTTAAGCACCCTTTTACTTTTAGCAATATTTCTCTCATAACGGGATTAGCTTGATGACCTAGCGAGCGGTGACTCCATGAAATGGTCATGTAACAACGACAATGTCCTTTGAAATTATTGTTAGAAGTCACTTTATTTTTCATCAAATCATACCACAACAACCAATTTGTTTACATCAGATTACTTCATTTAATTTTATAGCATGACATAAAATTATAATATTTTCAACGACATAATTACATGAATAATCAATCAACCATTAAAATATTAAAGCATCATAAAACATATGCACAAGTCATATCACAAAAAGAAATATATATATATATATATATATATATATATATATATATATATATATATATATATCAAGAAGTATATACATCATATCAAAATGGATTGGTATGCCACAATCTATACCCTGGCATACTCAATCCTCTCAAAAATATGTGGTCTATGTACCAATGAGCAGCTAGTCTCGAGAAGCCCTCGAGCTCTCAGCCTCATCTCCTCTCCCGCCCTGAGGTGGAGGAGGTGGTCCCATCGAGGTCCGTGTTGTATCGTGGGTCCTCGACGTCGATCATGATGATGTCCTCGATGACCCCATCCTGATCGGCTCTGCAATGTTGGCTAGCAAAGGTATCCTCTACCCCTCTGGAACCACATGGTAGTACAACCCTTGGTAGAACGCGATCTACGCAATAGCCCATGCCAGCTCCAGAATGCTTGCCCCTCTGCTTCGAGCCCTGAGCCATGTAGCCTCATCCTAGAGAGTCTACACCTGAGCTCGTAGGTGGGCATTCTCCGCCTGGAGAGCCACCATCTCACTGCTCTCCCCCACCTCGACACCCTTGCCCTTATCGAGCGATGGTGGCCTATCCCTCTACTGAGAAGGGAGTCTCTCCCTCCTCTCCGGTTGTTGCTGTCTCTCCAGAGCCTGTGGTACTCTTCGACGTCTCTCCTGAGGAGGCCATCACTGATCTCTCCCTCCGTGACCCCTCGCTGCATCGATGGTAGTCTGGCATCGCCTCTCCATCCATTGCACTACAACGTGCATCGAACCCTATGCCCTCAT
The DNA here is from genome assembly GCA_028583015.1 of Wollemia nobilis. Taxonomy (NCBI): domain Eukaryota; kingdom Viridiplantae; phylum Streptophyta; class Pinopsida; order Araucariales; family Araucariaceae; genus Wollemia; species Wollemia nobilis. Next base: position 9,710,628 of record JAQPPZ010004842.1, read on the forward strand.
CATTCGAGGAGGGTGGATGCCTGCATACCAGGCATCATACCCGTCTGCTACCCCCGCATCATCCCCATCCACTGGCTGAATGGGGGCATCATCAACGTCCTGACTCCAGAACCATTGCATGTCTAGAGCCCCACTCAATGTAGTATTATCCCGCATAGTCTGGGAATACTCGTAATCCCTAAGAGAAGGGATCCCTTGCTGTAGACTGAACTGCCTCAAAACTCGGTCATAGCGGTGGAGCTCTACCTCTCCCCGCTCTGTCCTCAACCAAAAGACTCGCCTGATGCGAGCCAACTCCTATCCATCCTCTGCCCACCCTGGATGCTCTCTCCATGGTCTCCAGGTGATCTAATCTGGGGTGAGGTCATCTAGTAACCTCCGGGACATCGACAGATCTATCCACCACTGTGACCCTCTCTAGAGCCACCAATAGAAAACTCGGGGCCTCTCCTGATCAACTCCTATCAGTGGAAGCCCTACCGGCCTTTGCACCACAATGTGCTCCTAGCACCAAACCTGTAGTAGCGATGTCAGCACCAGACATCGACCTCCCTTGTATACGACCCCGTAAAGGATCCTATACAAGCGGCATAGTACAAAGCTACCCCAAGAAAACCTGTATCCGTGGTCTCTCATATCGTAGACCACATCTGAGAGGAGCCATGATAACCTGCATCCACTCTGGTGGCATAGAAGAAGGCCACCCACCACCCCTACCAAAACCCGGGTCAACCGAGATGCCCCAGGCATCTTCCGCAAAGCCTCGATGTTCACTCCGCCCTTCTCCAGGGTGAAGCTTGGGTCACTGCACAATCTCATCATGGCATGGCCCTGATTGGCCGTAGGAGTCATGAACCACCCATGTATGGGGATCCTCAAGATCCTCCATACATCCTCTAGAGTGGGAGTCATCTCCCCTATCGGTAGCCAAAAGTAGGACGACCCCGGATACCATCTCTCTGCTAGGGTTGTCAGTAGCCCCATGTCTGTAGGAACTTGTGGCATCTCTGCCACATGCTACAGCCTGACCTCTGCTAGTCTGTCTCGCTCGGCCTGATTGAGCACAGCTAAGTCATCCCTGAGACCCCCATATTTCCACTCTCGACTCTTTAGCAATCCTCTCTACAAAATAAACAATAAAACAACAAAAAATCATTAGTACATAATCATTAAAATCAATTAAAATCAGTTTCATCTCATAAAAAAAGATATCACCCATTATTGGATGATATCGTACCAAATTTAGTTAAATCATCCTTAATAGGATGAAATCACCTCCGATTCTTCAATTTGGGGATCACCCCTTATTGGACGGGATCGCCCCTATTTCTCTGATTTCGTCCTCAGATGAAATTGGTGATTTAGGGACGATTTCATCTCGACGTCGTCGACGGCCTAAAAACGGCCGCGATGCCCCAAAATAATTAAAATTCAAGTAAAAAATTAAACAAATCAAGCTAAAAACATAGTACACTAGGTTTAGATCCTTACCCGCAACCCGCGTCGGACCTCTGTCGATCTGTGTGTCGTTTCCACCATTTCGCCTGTAGAGCTCTGAAACAACGAAAGTGAATAGTAAAAATGAATTAGGGTTTTACCCTATTTTTCTTATTTTTATTTAAAAACAACATTTTTTTTTAATTTTTGCTTTTTCATGCTTTTACCTCAAACGTTCGATTTGGGTAAAAACTCGGAGGGGGCACCATAGCAAATAGTTGTACGATTCGACCTAGAATCGTCGTCTAAAAAATGGAATAAATTTTTGTTTTCTCATAAAGCGTAAAGAACTCGTCTTTAACGCATTTTCTTTGGAAAATTTGCTAAAGAGGGGGAAAAATGTAGCACCCTAAAATTGGCATAGTTAAACCCTCAGTAAAAGATAAAAAAAAATTGAATTTTAACCCCGAAACCGCCCGTTAACCGCTCACCTCATTTTTTGCGCCATTTTTAGAAGTTTTTTGACCGTTGGACGATATCGTCGCCGATCTGACGATATCGTCCCAAATCGGATGAATTCATCTGGAATAGAACGTCCAGATGATTTCATCCCAAAACCAAATTTTCATAATTAGCTTTTGTTTCAACAACCTCTCCAACTCGGGCAAAAGCGTGTCTACGCGGTTGGAGATTCCTACGTTGGAGATCTCCCAGATTGGGATGATCCCCAACCTCCTAACCTCCCCCTAATCCTATATAAACTTGGGATTTTCCCAGTTTATCCCCCTGGCTGATCATTTCCCTGCAATCTTAGTTTTTGTTGTGTTAGAACATCTTATCCCCCATCATTTGCATTTGTGTTTTCAAGTTTTATTGCAGGATCTCACTGTGTTTCAGTCGGAGGAAGCTCGGATCATCGCAGGTGATTCAACCACAATTTTAGACGATCCTAATGAGATCGGCGATGATCTCATATGATTGCAGATGATTTTGACTATAGTTCAGATTGGGGGCAATCAGAGCCCTGAGTTTGCATTCTCTATCTCTTTTCTTATTTAATTGTGCATTAGATTAGTTCACTTTTGTTCTGCATCTTGGAGTTCACCTCATTTAGCATATTTGCATGATAAAATTCAAAATAAATTATTAAAACATTGCATCCCATTTGATTTGATATCTGGATTTATCATTTAAAGCACTTATATTCTTATTTCTATCATTTTGTATCATTCTTGCAATTGTATTTTTGGTTTTTGGTGTCTGTTTTCATGATTGCAGGTTTCTACGAATTTCTGACGAATTCGTCAGATCGCTGATGATCTCGGCTGATCTCAGATGATCTCCTATGATCTGGATGATTCTATAAAATTACAGATGATCCTGTCATATCCGGGATGATCTGGACTCCTACAAGCTTCAGAATCTTCATCAGACATCAGAAATCAGGTGCACTCTTCTTCATTTAGATATTTTTTGTATTTAGGATTTATTTATGTTTGTTGTCTCCATATAAAACCAAAAATTTCATATAGAATAGCTTAGATTCATTTTGGCCAACCTAGGAATCTGAATGATTGAATATAAAATGAACACATCAAACCCATTCTCGACCTAGGCGTGGAAACTACCACTTAAAGTTTCCTGGTGAACCCCACCATCCATCAAAAATTCACCCTTATACCCCTCCCCGAGAGGCGTGACCTTCAAAGGGCCTCTTCGTTCGAGGTATTGTCCCATCCTTCTCGCATCCCCCTTTCGGGCACGGATCCTTTAGCCTGAAGGTAAGGGTGCAAAAAATTTGGGCGATACACTTAGCGACCGCTATCTCGGATAGCGGCCCATAGGCCTAGTCTAGGGTTCTTAGAATTAGTTCATTTCATTTAGCTTATTACATGTTTTCATACAATTAGCATAGATATGATTTATTACATTTACTTGCATTCATAGCATTGATCTCTATTATCATCGAGCATATTTTTTTATCACTAGGTTTGCTTCTAACAACCTCATCCAGGGAGGCAACCATGGATAGTTGAGTGTTTGCTATTATTTTCATGCTTGTAGGACTACAGGTCCACTGGATAGGTTATCAACATACGAAATCCAAAGGATCCCTCTAGGAACCAGACCTAGAGAAGGAGGCATTTTTTAGCCTTCATATAGTTTTGTGTGCGTCACCAGGAAGCCTATGAGAGCACATCTCCCCTTGAAAATGGGATACCACATATGTGCTACCCTATTTTGTAAAATCTGTATCAAATGAAGGGAATCCCTCATAGGGATCTATATGTAACCAAAATTGAGAAAAATCAATAAAGAGAGTTATTCATTCATTTCTTTGTATTTCGGTTGCATCTGTTTTCACATATTTTATTTAATGCATGAGTAAGTATATTATATCAAATAATATTTGCAAATAGAGTGGTGGACGGTGCGTCACTTCCCTATGGTCGCTACAAATGGCGATCATGGTGGGACCTCGCCAAATTTTTATTTTCTACCAATTTTATGAGTCAGTTTTTTGTGTGTAATTTTAGCCACTCTAGTCTATAGCGGCCTACAGTCTTACCCACTCCTGCCAACAATGATCAGAAATCAGTCACTCTGGTCGAAAGCGGTTGGATTTGGAGTGCAGTAGACGACAGAATCTATGTTCTTTGAGCTGGATTAGAGGTTGGTACAACTTTTTTGATGATTTATGGCTCTTTGTCTGCTTATGTTTTCCTAAAACAGTGAAATTAAGACACATTTTGATTTGAAAACTAAGGAATGGAAAGGAAAGAACTTGCATCTTGCATATTTTAAGGTTTTTCTTAGATTTCCACTAGGCATTGCTAGGAATGACTTATGCTTGTAAATTCCACCCTAGAATCCAGCATGCTGGAAATCATATGTCGGTTTGCTTTCTTTGAGGCATTGCTAAAGCCCATATTTGCACAAAATAAAGTGCATACATGAAACTCATATTAGTTTATGCATATTTCTAAAAACTAAAATGTGATTTGTATTAGGCATATAGGAAAGTTGCATTTATGTTGTATGATGCATTTTACTTTATGCAAATTTAAAATGAACCCTACACATGCACACATATTTTAAATATTGGGGAGTTGGATTTCATCACCAACCCTCAATTCAGTCTGATGATGTTGATCCTTCCACCCGCTTGCCCCCTATATTTTTCTAGAATGGAATAGGCACTTATTTATAGTGGTACTAAGTTACACATGCTTAAATTGTCTCCCATTGTTGGAACAATCATTGGTTCAGAGTGGAAGAGCTAGGTGAACCCCCCACTGGGACTTCAATGGTGTACCATAGTTTATTTTGATAAAATCATGTTTGGCATGGGTGTTCTTGATTATCACTATGGATGAGTCTCCTCATTCTAAATCTAAAACAAGAGAAAGAAAATAAGAACAACAAATCAAAGTGCAACAAAAAATCTAGGGCACACATAAATTGGTAATAAAGATAAACACTTGCTTGATATTATTTGGCTATATTTGATTGTAACACAAAATATTAATTCACAAACACAATGGTTAAAACCACAAGTAAGCATCCTCGTTCCAATACCAAGGTAGAATCTGAAACAACACACACCCATAGGCAAAGTTTTAGTACTCATAAAATCATGGGACACAGTTCTGCAAGCTTAAGGGGTGATAACTCAACCCTTGGGGGTTCTCATCGAGAAACCCCAGTTAGGGAGACACATCATGGAATAAAATCACCTAAACACATGAAGCTTTGATGCCTCCTTCATCATGGAGATGCGAGGAGCCTTCAAGGCCCTCTTCTCACCACACGAAAACTTCTCAAAGACATGAGGAGGCTTCAAGGGCTTCCTCTCTGCATGGACATAAGAGGGGCTCTAGACCCCATTATTCACATAGAGATGACGAGGTCTCCCCACCTCCATCCTCATGAAGGAACAATGGGGCTACAAATCCCTCATCACCAAAAATACATACAAGAGTCACAACATCTCAAAATTCACATGAGACACTTAGAACAGATCTTCCCACTAAGGGGTATGAAACTAGAGTTACATCTAGTCATAGGCACCAAATAGAAGATACTATCCACACAAGAGGAAGATTTCCAATATATTATGACCTCATTGGAGTAAATGGCACCCCACGGGATCAGCCATGGAAAATAAGATAGATTAGTTGGATTTATTTTATTCGAGGCCAACTCCCAAAACCATAGCCACAGAAAATTCTCCATCTAGAAGTTCATAAAGTGTTACTTCTAAATGCACCACCAAACCTAGGGAAGCTTCAAAGTGACCTCATATTATGCATACAAATTTTGATCATAGAGGCACTTATCAACATGCTAAACAAGTTATATTAGCTAGCAAGAGCAAAGGAACAACATAATTCTCTTTGAGTAATCTATGAATCAGAACCACAAGAACATAATCATACAAATGTGAGTCTTCTTTAACAGTGTAATATGACTGCATGCGATGGTTAGAAAATGTATTATCTAAAGAGTGAGAGCTAGTTTAAGCTCTCAAGCATGAAAAGCAAAGATAAAGGCTCTTGTGCCAACATGAGTAGTGTTTAAGAGAACAAGCTAAGTAGCTAGCTCATATCAATTTACAAGAAAATGGTGATGATCATTAAAGAGATAAATATGTTGACTCACCAAGAGAAGGGCACACTAGGCAATAAGACAACCCATAAAGAAACCACCACTCAAATTTTGAACAAATATCAAACTGGTGGGGAAAAGGTAAACATGATATATCAAGATCGAACATATCCTGAATCCTCTCATAGGAGGGAAGAGAATAGAACAAGACAAGTGGATAAAGGGTTACCTCCATTACCATCATGAGTAGGCCTATAAGAAGATGAACTCCTCTCCTTAAAGGTGTTGTAGGTACTCACTAAAAATATGAAGTCCTTTTAGAAGCAATATACGGCTGAGAACCAACAAACATTGAGTAAAATACACAACCAACCATTGTGCCCATCAACCCCTAGCCTTGCATATCCTAAGCACTTTGAGATGCCTAGGTTAGAAAATTTCAAGGGTGAGGTGGATGCACAAGAGCATGTTACCAATTTCATCAATGCATGTTTTCATCTTGAAGACAATGATGCTCTTATGCTGAGAACTTTCATTATGACATTTTCAGGGGCTGCCATCCAATGGTTTAACCAGCTTCCCAAGCACAGCATATCAAGTTTTGAACAACTAGTAAACGCTTTCCTAAAACATTTATCCTTTGGTGCTAAGAAGAAGGTGAACCTTTCAAACCTGGCCAACTTAAAACATTATGATGCTGAGACAGTAATGGATTATGGGGATAGATGGAGAAAAGTCATGGTAAAATTATCATTCTTTGTCCCCACAAAATAAATCATCCGCATGTTCACCAAGAATTGTTCTAAACACATATCCTTCTTGTTACAACTTCAACAACATCCTTCATTTGAGGAAGACTTAGCATAGACTAAACTCATTGAGGACATAAAAGTAGATGAGGGAACCATTAAGCTCCGAAACAAGGAGTGGAACAAAAATGGCAATAATGAAAAATACGAACAGAAGCAGGCAAACCGTTCTCCAGTTAATCAAGTATTATTAGCTGCACCTAAATATGGGGCTATGTAGCAATCTTAGAATTATCAAGCATAGTCCCCACCAATCAATTATGATAAAAAGAACAATTAGGGGAAAAACAAAGAACACAAGCCACATCATAATTTTACACCTCTATCAGAGTCAATGCAATAAATTTTCAACCAACTGAGTGAGGCTGGGAAGATCAGGTTTTTGGATGTACCTCTTTTATATCCCAACCATCCTAAGCCAAAAGGATATAGGGAAGATCAGTTTTGCCCTTATCACAAAATATTGGGGTATGAAATTGAAGTGTGCATTGGTTTCAAGAACTAGGTGCAAAATATGATTGAAGCAGGAGAACTTAAAGTTGACAACCCCTTAGCTCCCGATAATAGAGATATGGGCATATATAAAAACCCACTGCCAAACCATGAGTTCCCTAGATGGCAAGGTGCCAAAGTCAATCAGGTCTGAATCGATACACCTACCCATGAATGCATTGGGATGGTTGAAATTGTCAACATAGAAACTAGGAGTAGACAATATGGTCAACCATAGTCTCATGCAGCTCCCATTAATGACCCAACTACACCTAGGTAGAGGCGGGGGCATAACAACCTTCTAGGTCCACCAACCTGATCTATGGTAACTGTTTTAAGTAGACTAGAAAAAAACTTACAATCGAATCTGACCAAGCTATCTATCTATGACCTCATACAATAATCCCCAAAGCACAGGGAGACTTTGATGGAGATTTTGAGATCGAGCTCCAACCACAAGATTTGAATGTAGTCACTCATTTTGTGGGACAAGTACAACAATTCCAAGAACTGATAACTCAATTTTATGATCATGAGATTAAGATAGTACCTACTGTCTTACCAGAACCTTCATTGCACATTGTTACATCAGTTAATTATTTACCTTTTAAGTGGGTCTTGATTGATACGGGTTCATAAATCAACATCATCACAACAACAACAATAGGACACCTTAAGATCCCAAAATCCAATATCATTCCAGGATCCTACAGGTTAAGAGCTTTCAATGATGCTTTATGCTCTACTGTGGGAACAATAGTCCTACCTATTAAGGTGGGGCATAAGACCCTGTGATGTGTCATGTCTTGGAAGGGGCCATGCAATATAAAATTCTCATAAGACATCCCTGGATAAGAGATATGAAGTGTGTGCCTTTGATTTCATACCAATGTGTCAAGTATGTGCATGATGATAAAGTCTAGGTAGTCCTGGCTGATGAAGAGCCATTTAAATATGTCCATCAGGTGGATCTTCTAGGATATTTTATGATTCCTTCCACCCACCTGTATGTAGGACCTGTTGACAATATTGTCACATTCCACCAAGGGGCAAAAAAATTAAAACTTTGTGTGATATTTGTTTTGTTGAAAGTTTTCTTTTGTTTATAAGTTATAGCAATTTTTATTTTCCCTGTCGCCCCCTGGTGGACAAAATGAAAATAAAAGAGCTTCGAGACCGAAGTGCTTCAAATCATCACTTCGGGTGAGAACTTTGCCGAAAAGGGTACGAGGGAAATGCTTCGCACCCGAAGCATTCCCAGTGGCTACTTCGGGTGAAGAGTCTTGCGAAGCGACATCCAAGCAACTTTGTCAAAGAAGAAAAGATAGCCTGAATCAGCTAAAGCAAATAAATTACTTTGGGCCCGAAGTATTTCTAAAAACCACTTCGGCTAGTTTTCACCCGAAGCAGTAGAGGTCAAGAAAATGCTTCAGCCAAAACTCCCCCGAACCGTCATTTCAAAAGAAGATCGGCTCGAAGCGCTTTTCTTGACCCATCAGCGAACCAGTTTTCACCCGTGAAGTAGTGAAGGATAGAGGGAGATCGACTTCGGCACTCCATGCCCCCAAAGTAGTTTTACGAAGGGGAAATTAGCGAGGCGCTTCCCAGGAATGCTTCCCAAGTTGGGAATTTTCTTGAGGCAGTCAGAGAGCCTCATAAATGCATATTTTATTGCTCAATAAGCCTGTTGCTCATTTTTGGCAATTGGATGTGAAGTATCAGCCCGAGAAGAAGAGCCCGACAAGCATGGCCGCCACTCGAGCACCGCACCTGCAATCCAAGGACACCTAGGTGGCTCATTTAATGCATCTTTCCTCAGCTGACTCGATCACCCTTACCAATTTTGGTAGCCAATTTGAGGGATCATCCATAGCATCAACGAGGAGCCAATTTCTCAGAGCTCGAGGGTGTACTCCGTTGTTTTTGTAATAATTATTCAGAGGGTCGGGTCCTCTATAAAAACCCAGGCTTTGCAATGTAAAAGGGGGGGAAATTTCTGCTAGAAAGTTGTTGTAACTTGATGTCCTATGTTTAATACTAAAGACTTGTGTGCTCTATTTCTTTATTTTATGTTGCCTTCTGTGCTTAATTCTTTTGTCTTTTCTTGTTCGCGTACTGAGACTCTGAATCCTGAATCTGATGCACGATCGAGGACCGAACCCTTGAAATTTGCCCTAAAGGATATATAGGAAAGGAAAAACATCTTATTGCTTTCCTTTATGCTGCCTGGTGGATTGAGGTTTCTGTTATTCCCTTATCTCAATCGTTGTTACTCTGAACCTTGAATTCCAGCGAGAGAGAAAGGAGAACCCTACGAAACCGTCTAGAGGATACATAAGAAGTTCGACATTTCATTTCTTTCATGTTGTTCTTCGTATTTCTTGCTGCTATTCAAGTTGTTAGCGAGTAATCATGCTTCCTATTCTCTCCCACCTTAAATTATCATCTCTAACCCTTACCCCTTTTTATTTCTTTTCCTAAACCTTACTCTGTTTATTTCTTTCCTGTAGTCTTGTCTTAAACCCCAAAAGTAGATTAGTATAGGAGTCGGCCTTTATTTGAAGATTGGCACGAGGGGCATCTCTTCCCCTCGGCCTTTCAATGTTGGTCGTAGGTCCAGGGCACGCAAACCTACCGAAAGTCCTTTCCTGTGTGGATTTGATGACCAACATTTTGTGGCATGCCCGGTGAGACCCAAGGTCCCATGTTTGAGAAAATTTCTAGCCCGTATTCATCGAAGCCAGTAGTTCTAACAAGTTCTCGATGAGATCCGGTAAGTATCACCCCCTGAGTAGTAGTGAGAATCGATGCTCTCATTACTAAGAGACTCTTAGCATCTGGCGACTCTATTTTACCTGAAAATATTCAAGTCGTAAATACCAGTACTAAAAGCATGTGCCTTCATGCAAACAAGATGGAGAGTTAGGAATAAAGGAGTGGAAACTGAGTTCTTTGAGCTTGATATTAACACCTTTGGGGAATACTCTAGGTTAGTTACCCTCGAATATCTCTTACGTGGGACATCCTCGTAAGAGGCTACTGTTGACGAGCAAGGCCCAAATTTTGATAGCATAGCGGCTAGTTTTCCTTCGAATCCTCCCAACTCATCGAAGCATCCTAGTGCCTCAATTCCCATTGCCCTTTCAACGAGCAACCCAAGAGGGACTTCGAGGACTTCTATTCCATAGAACTCAGGCACAAATATGGCCCAGCAATAGTAATAACAACAATAACAATAGCAGCAACCGCCGCCCAGATTATTTCCAGCATGGAATTCTTCGTCATCGTTGAATCTCGCTAGCCAAGGGCAAGTTCCACCTACTGCAATAAAAAAGCTTTCGACATTCGACAAAACTGGAAATACTGCTCTAGACCATATCCAAGACATCATTTCCCCGGTAGTGATCCACGATATCATAGAAGAGCGAGTGATGGTGAAGCTCCTGGTTCTCTCCCTTAGAGGAAAACTCGTCTATTGGTATAGATCTCTGCCATCCAGCACTATTATGGGATGGGACCAGTTAGCCGGACAATTGATGCAAGGCTTCAACGAGTCCACCGATCCAACTTCTCTTCTATAGAAATTCACTTCAATCCATTGGCATCCACAAGAAGAGATTGCAAACTTCAATGTTAGGTTCGCTCGAACCTAGCAAAGAGTCCCAGTTGGACTTTGCCCAACTAACGAAGCCATGGCGTACTACTTCCTTCGGGCATTCAACCCTGATATCAGTCTTATGATAAGGTACTCAAATGTCAATATTTTTCCAAAGTTGTATGGGTTAGCTAAGAAAGCATAAATGAACCTCATAGCCATGGGTAAACTCCCTCAAAGAATGCCAATGCCCATACTCCTCGAGTTCCTTCAAACCAAGTATGCAAGCGCAGTAGCTCCACAGATTTCTGCAATCCCTGCATATCCGATCTCATCCTGGAACCCGAATCTCATTGTGTCGTAGATCATCACTCCATAGATACATTTCCCCACACTTTCAACTATGCTACCCACTATCACTCCAACATTTCCAATGTTGCCAGTACCCCTCCAACATCCCTCCCTGCCTCCGATACCAACTATGGCTTCTTTACCATCAGTTCCCAAGGCCGATGATATGCAAGAAAAGATACTGTAAGAAATGTAATCATTAAATGCCACAGTACAGACCTTGTCCAATGACATGACCATTGTCAAGAAGAAGCAAGTGCAACAAGAGTTTCTACCAAGAAGGTCTTATCCCACGCCTGCACTTACCAAAGATCAAGCGGTCCATCAAGGAAAAGCTTTGACAAGAAATGTTGTGATAGATGAAGTCCTAAGAACTTTCGATCAATTATACTGGTGCTCTACATGTAATGATCCTCATGAGGAGAATACATGCATGCTGCATCAACACTACGTGCAGACACTAGCTAGTAGCGATCAAGGCGGTCAAGTCAACGTCATCAGACAATTAGATCAGAACTTGTCCATCGGTGAGGAAGAGCCAGTCGCAGTCCTTACTAGGGGAGGTAAAAGGATGATAGAGGTGGATGCTACTCAGATGGCTCCCTTGAAGGTACATGCTCAATTTGAGAAGGGACAACCATCCTCTTTGACCTCGAGCGAAGTTCCTCTGCCAGCTCCAGTCAAAGAAAATGCCCAAAAGGCCACTGCTGAACCACCTTAGGTGGAGACAAAAGAATAGGCTAAGGAGAAGCTCAAGTTTCCCTCACTCACCAAGCGACAAAGGGTCGAAGCGATAGAGCAATATCACTCCGAGAAAGGAACCTGAGGTGCATAGCTCCCTAGCCTACAACATTATAGAATAATTGAAGATAATTCCAGCCAAAATCAGTTTGTATGATGCTCTGCAACTTCCTAGACAAGTGGACCTGCTGCAAGAATCATTGAAGAGGATCAATACAAAGAAGGTAGAGCTGCTCGCCCTAGTGCAGACCTTGTTTGCATCCATTATAGGGAAAAATAGACCACCACCGTTCTACTTATCCTTACAAATGGAAGGATATATCGTGCATAACTGCATGATAGATTCTAGAGCTACGATGACAGTAATACCGAAGGCAGTATGTGAGGAAATAGGCATGGAATACACACGAAGTAGTCATGGAGTCCTCCAAGTGGATGGTACCCCAGTGAATACTATAGGTGTCATCAAAGACATTCCTATTCGGCTACATAAGACACCTCAAATCATAGTCATACAAGAGGTGGTAGTCATGGACCTAGAGCCCTACTTCAGCATGTTCCTGTTAAGGGAATTCATGGCAAAGCTGGGCGGATATTTGTCCATGGACTACACTCATCTGGAGATCCCCTTCAAAGGGAAGAAGGTGAAGATCTATAATGAAAATCCTTCTACATTCCAGGTTCAGAAGATGTCTGAGGAAGAGAGCAGTGGCCTTGTGCATACGATCGCGGAGGAACTAGAGCAAGTGGATCTGGTCTAGGAATCCCTCGCACAGTTATGTTGTGAAGATGAATTTTCATTGGCAAATTTCAATGCCATGATAGAGACTAAGGTGGGGTGCTACACCATCACCAAGTCCGAGAAACCAACCAAAATGGAGGGAAAGGTTTCTACTCAAGAAGGACTATGGAAATTGTTCTTCGACGATGCTCGATGCAAGAACGGAATTGGGGCAGGAATCCTTCTGATTTCACCATTCGGTGAGCAAAAGGAGTATTGCTATCGATTGACATGGAGATGCACCAACAATGTAGCAAAGTATGAAGCCTTGTGCTTAGGACTCAAGAAATCTAAAAAGTTAGGCATAAGGCATCTTCAAATATTTGGAGATTCTGAACTAGCTTGCAACTAGGTCACAACAGATGCTCTTCAAAGAAGCACTATCTTAAATCATACCACAATAGGGTATGGGATCTATTTGACCAGTTTGAATCTCTCAATCTATATTCTATTCCATGTGAAAAGAATCAACATGCAGATGTCTTAGCATCCATCATAGCCCAATATTCTCCAATGGATGATATGGTGCATAAGCCAAAGGCTGTAAGGATGATCTATAGACCCTCTATCCCGGACAGAGATTTACACTGGCAGGTTTTTGACAATGAAAAGCAGATTTTCAATTTCATGATCCAAGAAGCCGCTACAGTTGAAGATCGAAGCCCTGATGAGGAAGAATACAAAGGATTGGTCCAGTTGAAGAACAACCACGTTCCCAAGGGATTGATCATGCTTGAGAGCCTTTTCAATCAAAATGATCGATTGCTCTCCTGCAGGATCCAGATCGATGCGCAGCAATATCAAGATTTAGAACTGGAACCTGGGAAAGTAATAAAGGTTGAGATCGATTGTACTTTAGAAGAAATAGAGCAAATTCGATGTTTGTGTAGGAAGTACCCAGATATCGTGGCTTGGTCTTATCATGACCTCAAGGGATATGATCGAAAGCTAATCCAACATACATTCGAATTACAAGAAGGGGCCAAACCTTTCCGACAGAAGCAAAGGCTGGTTAATCCAAAGATTGAGGTCTTGATGAAGGCTGAACTGCTAAAAATGCTTGAAGCAAAGATCTTTTATCCCATCAAGCATTCTTCCTAGGTAGCAAACTTGGTCCCTGTCAAGAAAAAGAACAGAGACATCCGGTTATGTGTGGACTTCCACAACCCGAATCATGCTTCCCTCAAGGACCACTACCCTCTCCCACAGATCGATCAGATCTTACATTCGGTGGCTAGAGCTCAATGATTCTCCCTGATGAATGGTTTCTCTGGATATAATCAAATCTGGGTCAGGGATGAAGACTAGCATAAGACCGCGTTCACAACCAAGTGGGGCACATTCGCCTACTAGCGAATGCCTTTTGGTCTCTTGAACGTGGGAGCTACTTTCTAGAGGGCGATGGACCTAGCTTTTGGTGAGATTCTAAACAAGGTTATCGTTATCTATTTGGATGACATGACCGTCTTCTCCCGAAGGAGAGAAAACCACCCAGAACATCTTCAACAAATTTTCAAAAAATGCCAAGAAAAAGGCATCTCAATCAATCCAAAAAAGTCTATCTTCACAGTCAACGAAGGAAAGCTATTGGGACATGCAATTTCGGAAAAGGTTCTTTCCGTGGATCCTAACAGAGCCGAGGCTCTGATGAAGCTCCCAATCCCAACGGATAAAAAGGGCCTTCAATTTTTCTTTAGTCAGATTAACTTCGTAAGGAAGTTTGTCCTAGATTTTGCCCAGGTTATTAAGCCGATGTCTAAGCTTTTAATAAAGGGCGTAGAATTCATCTGGACAGAAGAGAGGAGAAAAGCATTCAAATAAATCAAGGCCCAAATTGTTCAGGCACCGGTCTTGATCAACCCCGACTACAGTCAATATTTTATCCTATATGCAATAGGAGAACCTGAAAGCTACGTCGCGGTCTTGATGCAAAAGGGGGAAGATGGAGAGGAATGTCCCATTGCATTCCTCAGCCAGATAATCAATCCCCATGAGGAAAAGTACAATTTCATCGAGCGTCAAGTGCATGCAGTAATGAAGTCTCTCAGGAAATTCAAACAATTCATTTCTCAGAGTCAAACCATAGTCTTGTCATTCACCCCGATGTGCGTAGTTTCATTATTCAGGGGGAACTGGGAAGTAAGAGAGCTGGTTGGGTAAGCAAAATCCAAGAGTTCGATATTGAGATCAAACCTACCAAACTAGTTCATGGTCGTGCATTATGTCAAGAGCTAGTGAAGAGCGCAACGACAAAAATAACAGACTGTTAGTCGAATGAATTTCCAACAGGAGAATGCCTCGCTAATCAGGAAGAGGCTGAGAAATATTGGGTCAGCAAAATAGTGGAATATTTTAACACCGATAGATGCCCCCCACATATGAATGCTTCACAGCAAAGACATTTCAAGATGTGGTCTGCCCGATACACTATGCGCCCAAAAGGCCTGTTTTTCAAGAACATCGACGGCGTCCTCTTCAAATGCATAAAAGACGATGATAAGAGGAGAATCCTTGACGAATTTCATTTAGGACTATCTGGAGGACACTTTACTGGAAGAGCGATGATGCTAAAGATAATCAAGGTAGGTTACTATTGGCCCACACTCTTTGCCGATGCCTTCTCCGTTTATTGAAGGTGCGAGAAATGCCAGAGATTTTCCAGCCAAAATAGAAATGCTTTGATGCCACTCTGACTGATATAAGTGGAAGCCCCCTTTTAGCAATGGGGACTAGATTTTGTAGGGGCCATATCACCAAACTCCTCCGTTGGGCACAAATTCATTCTGACTACGACTGATTACTTCACCAGGTGGGCTGAGGCAGTCCCCACAAAACATGTCGATCAAGATACTGTGGTCACCTTCCTAGAAGGATTGATTACCCACTTCGACATCCCCAAAGAAATTATTACAGATAACAGTCCTGGTTTCACAGGCGCAAAGATCAACAAGTTCCTATATAAGTATGGAATATATCACAAGGTGTCTTCCAACTATTACCCCTAGGGCAATAGATTGGCAGAATCCACCAACAAAACCCTGTTGAGGATACTGAGAAAGTTGATTGATCAAAACAAAAGAACTTGGCACCTCCTTCTGGATCGGGCTTTGTGGGCTGATTGGGTTTCTATCAAAAGGTCAATCAAAACTTTGCCTTATGCTCTGGTCTACGACAAGGAGGTCATCCTGCCTACTCACATTTAGATCCTTGCATTACAGTTGCTAGAAGAAGATGAAGCTAACCCGATGGAGGAATGCCTGGTACAGCTACTACGACTAGAAGAGGAATGTGAAAAGGCCTACCAAAACTTTGCACGACATGCTGAGGTCACCCGAGAATGGTTCAAAAGAAATCATCCGATCGCACATTCAAAGCAGGAGACCTAATATGGAGGTGGGATTCATGGAAGGCCAAGCCTGAAAATCATGAAAAAATGGATGCGTTCTGGGATGGACCGTTTGAAATAGTAAAAGTGAACTCAGCCAATTCCTTCATCCTCAAAGATGCGAATGGCCAAGTTTTACCAATCTCTGTCAATGGTCTCCACCTGAAGACCTTCAATCGCTGAGGTATTTATATCGCTTCTAAAAAAAAATCTTGCATGTATTTTTGTATATAGGGTTTCAGTTCTTTGTCTATACTCTATTCAAAATATCACAAAGAGCAAGCGCCTTCAACCGCAAAATCTAGATTCCTGGCTTTGGCTTCACAAAGCATGATCGAAATCGCCTTCGGGGGGTTTTCGGTCTGAAGTAGCCGACGATGGGAAGTTTGCTATGAAAGAGTTTATCCTCGTAGAACCACATGCAGATCAAGGACATGGAAAATGCTTCGCTAAAGAAATGTTCCGAAGGCATTGTCCGAAGTAATTCTTGGCGAGGCCCTCCTCGATGAAATAGGTTTCGGTCAACGAACCGAAGTAACAGCGTGGCAAAGGGGAACCTCGAGCCCGAACTGAAGAAAATCAGCCCGAAGAAGAACTTTGCAATGAAGTATTTTCTTTGCCAACTCCATGTCGCCAAACCTCGATTTCAAGGCGGGCACATTTAAGATATGCCTCGAGAAATGTGTCGATAATAGCCTCAAAAGGGGGCCAAAGCAGATGAACTCAATACGAAAGAAATGACACTCATCCCAAGGTAGTTCGTTAACCGAAAAGCCATGCAAGGGTACCAGGTGGCAGTGATTTGTGTTCTCAATAAAAAATCAAATCCTCGAATTGCATAACCCCGTGTACGATGCCACCATATAGAAAATCAGATGCCACAATGATACTTTCAGGCCAAGCCCACGAAGTAATTACGGTGGTTGCCATAAATGCCAAAAATTGCCCTTCGAAGCTATAAAATGTAGATGCCCATTAAAGAACAAACCATTTGCAAGTGTGAGAGTCAAGTCTACATTCTGTTACCTCAGAGAACTTCTGTATCAAAGGCTCCATTGTTCGTTGTGATTATCCCATCCCTTGTTTTTAGGTACTGAACTTTTCTACCTCACAAGTTATTATGCTACGATCATTCGCAATGGGAAAGAAGAACCCCACTTAGAAATAAAAAATTCCAGAGATGACGGTTCTAGAGAAGGCGAGAGCCATAGAAGAAAAGAAACAGAGACCTAGAAGGGTCAATCCTCCCCCACGCCTAGGAAAACAAGTGATGGAAGGAAGGGAAGAATCCGATGATGAGCCCAGCATAGAACCACCTGTCGATAAGTGGGCAAAAATTAGACCTAGAGCTCTCAAGAATCATGGCCGAGCTTCGATATACCATCGACTTCATGAAAAGCAGGCTCTCAATGGAGAACACGATGCCTCGACGTATTATTCCCACATATACTAGTATTTAGTCCCTCCTACACATCACTGCACCGAGCTTGTAAATGCCATTGCTTATAACTATCAATCGCAAACCAGATAGGTGTTGGATGCCTTGGGTAAAATGTTGTTTTCCATTCTAAATGAGGATGTGTAGGCAGCATTCGCACAATAGCAAAGGCCACCAAAAGGCTATACCATTCACAATGTCAGCCTGAGCGAACAAACAGATAAGTTCACATCTAATCCCTTCATTCTGAGCTTTTTGCGTGAAAACCTCAAGAGCGGACTTCCTTCCAGCAAGCGACCCCAGATGCCCCTGCCCTTAGAGGCCTTCAAGAATACATATATATTTTCTATCATTGCATGGGTGGGATGCTTGTCAAGTGATACTTCCTTATACCCATGGTAGGTGTCGCTAGCCGAATGCATTTCTAGAGGAGAGTTCTACACTCCCTACGCTTTGTGGCCAAACACCAACCCATTTTTCTTCTATTGGGTAGAATGGATGGCCTGAAATCTGCATATGCGGTTGTCATCCATGAAGGATGCTAGCAAGGAGCCGCACTTCCAGCCTTGTTCCTTCTTGTTTTGGCTCTTCTTCTTTCATGTACATAAAGCCCTTCACCATTGTGATGTTTCACCAGTCGGCGAGGATGGGATCCCTTTGCCTATATATTAGTGGACCCGTCTCTTGCTGAGGTTGGAGTCCTATTACCCTTTCAATCAGTAGTTTTTGGGACCTACGATGCACATTCTGACAGAGTCTAGCCCTCGGGTGCCTCTCTGCCTTAGAGATAAAGTGGTATTGGAGAGAAGAGGGGATGTGTTTCAATTGACACAAGGGCTTGTGATCCGCATTTTCGGCTTCACAGGGAAGCCCTTCTTGCTGCCGTTTTTCCCTTCAGAGTACCAATTTGCCTTGGAAGTTGCTAGGAAAAGTGATGCGACCGACGAAACCTATGGCCACGGACAGAAGTGGGCACACACCTGCGACTTCCCCTTCAATATGGGAGTGATAAAAGTATTTGCCCTGAAGCAGAACATATACCTAGAGGAGAATCTCACCGATTTTGGTTTGGTTCAAATACCACAGAGGTGGTTTTATGACCCGTTGGGGGTGATGAGAGATCATTTGAAGAGCAAAAACTTCCATGTCTGTACTCACCCCAAAATTTTGGAGCAGAGGAATAAACCCAATGGCATGGACCTGGAGTGGCACTTAGAGGAGATGAGGACGTTGCCTCCTTAGCATGACTTCTATCCTATGGAGGTCAAATTCAACCCAGACCAGTACCCATTCCCAACTCTTGACTCCACTTTTTAGAGAAAAGCAAAGGACGATTTAAAAGAGGAGTTGAAAGACTGGGACGCAGAGCAGTTAAGAGAATGGTGGATTATGAGAGTCCATCGTCAAAAGATGAATTCTTATGGGCTTCTAACAATGGACAAGGAATTTGCAATTGTGTATCAGACCAATATTGGGTCTTGGGAACCCTTGTCCTTCGCCAAATTTGTTCCACCAGCCACCCCAAGTTCGGGCGAAAGCCTCGGAAGGACTGATAATGTCCCCAAGGAAAAAGTAGCCAAGGCCGCACCAAAAGCTTTACTACAGAGTCCATCCGAGGATCTCGAGATAGCAATAGAGGAATCAAAGCAACCCCTCCAGAGGAAGAAAATAAAGGAGCAGGAACCTACACAGGAACCCCCAAACTTCCCAAAGTGACCACGTACAAGCATTTCGAGTGCCCATGCCAAAATATCAGTATAAGGCTCGACCAAAACAAATGACGAAGAAACTCCACCAAGCGTCGAAACGATCCCAAATGTAGATGTCATCAACGTGGAGGAACTCATGAAAGTCATGGAAGTCAAGAGTACCGAAGCCTAGGAGGAACAAGGGCCAATCACACAAGATATCACCATGGTTGCTCTACCAAGAGGACACGTAGGTACGTTCTCTTCACCTTATGTTTTGGTTGCTCGTAATTCTACCCCGACCCTGGCTGAAAGCTCTCACCTATCCACCCTACCTCCATAAGTTCAGTTACCTCCTTACATTGTGTCCCTAACTACTTCCCCTGAGTATTTTGGACAGGACAAACCTATCGAAGTTACTTCGCCCAGCCACACAGCCAATCCTTCAGTCATCAACCAGGGCGAAGCTAATAGTCCAATGCTGAACCCCTAGGCTCATTCCTCTGTTGTACACAACATGCTCCCACTTGTCGAAGCCCTCGTCACCCCTGTTGCTAAACCTTCGGGTGAGGCTATCCCCTTCAACTCCTTATATTTGTTCAATCCCTCGGTTGTAGACCCAACTGCATTCGACTCCAAGCTATCCTCAATACGGGAATCCTCCTTGGACAAAAAACTCCTCCAAGCCTGATAGAACATAGAAAGAATGTTAAAAGAGGCAAGAAAGAAGATAGGGCACTCGCTCGCTCAAGTTGAGAGATGCATCATCTTTGATTTCGAGATAGGAAAGTTGCACAAAGTAAAGAAGATACCTAAATTCCAGAAGCCCCTGGATGAAACGACTCTAGCGGACTATGAATATCAGGATAAAAAAAAGGACTTGGAATATTTGAATGTGGACAAGGAGTCCGCCTCTATGCACATTGGAATCGAGACCTTCAAGGCGCATGCCAACATTGCCAACAAGCATAGGTTCGAAGCTGAGAATGCTAACCTCAAGCTAGAGGAGGAGCTAGCAATGGCTCGCTCCAAATTGGCAGAGGCTGAAGCACAGTGCAAGTTGATGCAGAAAGAAGCACATGCCCTAAAGCTGCGGATAACACAGTTGGAGTGCACAGCTGAGAATCAAGCACAAAGGTAGGCCAAAAATGATTTGAGGGCCAAGGAGCTTGAAAGTAAGATCTTGCAAGCTCAGATACAGCTACATGAGAAGGAAATCCTGGGGCTATTTTACAGAAGCAAAATCAAGGATATTCGCTCACATTTTCTTAGGAGTTTCAGGTCTCGGGCTGTCAGTGCCCTTTCAGTTTTAGTTTACACCATAGAAGCCCAAATTGTCATCATCGAAGGAGGGCCAATCATAGAAGAGGTCATTTAGAATGTCAGAGCCTGAATCAAGCTGGCCCTCAAGGTCCAAGATGTAAGGTATCAAGATTTGAAGCTTGCAGTGATGAGTCGGATAGCGAGGGATTGGTCAATCGCCCAGGCCATAGTTCACGCATTTTTCTCCATAGCCAAGAAAGCTCAAAAGGAAAAAATCCTACTGGACGCATTCGAAAGCGAGAGGCATGCATCAATGGGCTACTTAGAGGACCTCTTCTCCTTAGGCTTCTTGAGCTTCACGGATAATGATGGGAAGCCCTTAGCCAAGGAAGAAATCATGCCAAAGTGGCAGTAGTTTGAAGGCGACGTCTCAAAGATAGACGAGTGGGCCAAACCAATAATAGAGAAGCAATTTGCCGATTACATATTGAAATGCTATAGAATCGCTGCCTCCCTAAATGATCTATACACCAGGTCCCAGCATGTAGAAATTGGGTAGATCGATAAGTTCCACGTATTGGTCAAATCCTTAGAGGATCAGGAGCTATTCACAAAAAGCGTCTGGTCTTAGATTCACTAAACCTTAAGAGACATTGTATCGCTCCAAATTTTTTGTACCCTTACCTTCAAGTTATAGGATCCATGCCCGGAAGGAGGATGGGAAAAGGATGTCATGGTACCTTGGACTCAGAGGACTTTTGAAGGTCCTGCCTAGGTTCACCAGGAAACATTTAACGGCAGTTTCCATGCCTAGGTTTGGAATGTGTTTTATGTGTTCGTTTTAGCCTTAAAAATTCAAAATCCTAGGTTTTGCCAAATGAATCTAAATTAATCTATATGAAAGTTTAGATTTAATGAATACAGAAAACAGATTTAAATACAAAAAACAAAGAAATTACAGAAGATTAAAAGCAGAATACCTGATCCAGATGTCTGATGAAGATTCTGATGTTGAAGCAGTCATGATCACCTCTGATTTGACAAGATCGTCTGAGATCAGACAAGATCATCTGAGATATGACGAATTCATCAGACGAATTTGTCAGAGACCTACAAACAGAAAAACAGATGCAAAATACAGATAATGCAACTATGATAACAGAGGGAAACAACACAAAATAAAAATATGAATACTAAACAATAGTTATGAATAGAAATTCAAACAAATTATGATATTCTAATGACAAATTATGAATTATCATCCAACTTAAGCTATATGGGTGAACTCCAAATGCAAAATAGTAAGAAATAAGGATAAAACTAACTAAAATGCAGAATAAAATAGCAAAAGGAATAAGAGAAAGCGCAAACTATGGGCATTGATTGCCCCCAATGCAGATTGTAGTCGAAATCGTCTAGAAGTGATGAAATCATCTCGAATTATGACAGGATCGTCCGAGATTTGAACGAGATCGTCTATGATGATCTGAGCTTGCTCTGGCTGAAAATCAATGAGGTCCTTACAAGAAAAATTCAAAATAACAAAGGCAAAATGATGCTCTAGGTATTCTAATGCATGCAAAATTGAGTCATAGAGAAATTCAGCCAGGGGTTGGGAAGGGAAGGTCTTAAAGATTAAATAGGCTTAGGGGAGTAGTTAGGAGGTTGGAGATCATCCCTATTTGTGAGATCTCCAACGGGGGAGGGTCCCTAATGGTGCAAACATGCTTTTTCCTGGATTAGAGGCCCGTTGGAACAAAAGCTAATTATGCAAAATTAGTTTTGCAACAAGATCGTCTGGACGTCCTAGCCTAGATGAAATCATCAGATCTGGGGCGATATCATCTGATCGGCGACGATATCGTCAAACGGTCAAAACAACCTCTAAAAATGGCATGGAAAAGGGGGAAACGGATTACCCGACGGTTAACGGGCAGTTTGGGAGGTTAAAATTTGAATTTAAATTATTTACTAAGGTGAATGTAATTACTAGAATTTTACTATGCCATTTTTAGGGTGCTACATTTTGCCCCATTTTTAGCGAATTTTTTGAAGAAAATGCATTAAATATGAGTTCTTCTCGATCTACGAGAAAGCAAAAATTATTCCCATTTTTAGGCAACGATTCTTGGTCGAATCGTACGATAGCTTACTATGATGCCCCCTCCGTGTTTTTACCCAAATCAAACATTTGAGGTAAAAATGCGAAAAAGCAAAATTATTTTTGAATAAAATTAAGAAAAATAGGGTAAAACCCTAATTCATTTTTACTGGTTTTAGAGCTCTGGAAGCAAAAATGGTGGAGACGACGCACAAATCAACAAAGGTCCGGCACGGGCTACGGGTAAGAGTCTAGACTTAACTTAGAATGCTTTAATTTGATTTTACATGCTTTTTAGGTAAATTTTAATCAATTTTTGAGCATCGCGGCCATTTTTGGGCCGTCGACGTCATCGGGATGAAATCATCCCGATTTCGACAAAATCGTCTCAATTTCGCCAATTTCGTCTAGGGGCGAAATCGACGAAAGGAGGACGATTTCGTCAAATTAGGGACGATTTCGACCTGCAAAATCAGAGACGATTATGCTCAAATTTGGGACGATATCATCCAATAATGGAATATATCATCAATTGCATAAAATTGAACTTATTTTACTTGCATTTTTAAATACTTGAATTTGTTATTAATGATTGTTTATTGTTTTGTTGTTTATGTTGCAGAGAGGTTTGTTAAAGAGCAGAGAATGGAAGTATGGAGGTTTAAGAGATGACTTGGCCGCTCTTACATAGGCAGAGTGAGATCAACTGGCATAGGCCAGTTTACAGCATGTGGCAGAGATGCCACAAGTGTCTACAGATATGGGGCTACTGACAGCCCTAGCTGAGAGATGGTATCCGGGTTCTTCATGTTTTCAGCTACCGACAAGGGAGATGACTCCCACTTTGGAGGATGTATGGAGGATTCTGAGAATCCCCATACAAGGACGGTTGATCACTCCTACGGCTAATCAGGGCCATGCTATGGGACGATCGTGTGGTGACTCGAGCTTCACCCTGGAGAAGGGTGAAGTTAATATCAAGGCACTACGTCAGATGCCTGGGGCATCTAGACTCACACGGGTTCTAGCTGGAGTAGTTGGTGGGCTTCTACTATGCCACCAGAGCGGGTGCAGGGTGCCATGGATGTTGGTAGATGTGATCTATGATATGTGGGACCATGGGTACAGATTTTCTTAGGGCAATTTTTTACTATGTCAGTTGTACAAGATCCTATATGGGGTCATGTACAAGGGCGGTCGATGTCTAGTTATGACATCGCTCCTATAGGTTTGGTGCTGGGAGCACATTGCAATGCGGAGGCTGGTAGGGCTTCCTCTGATAGGGGTTGACGGGGAGAGGCCCCGAGTTTTCTATTGGTGGCTTCGGAGAGAGTCACAGCAGCGGATCGACCTTTCGATATCTCAGAGACTGTTAGATGACTTAGTCCCAGACCAGATTACCTAGAGGCCATGGCGTTAGCACCCAGGGTGGGCCGAGGATGGACAGGAGCTGGCTCATGTTAGGCGAGTGTGTTGGCTATGGATGGAGAGGGGAGAGGTGGAGCTCCACCGCTATGACCGAGTTTTGCATCAGTTTGGTCTACAACAGGGGATCCCATCTCTCAAGGATTATGAGTTTTTTTGGACTATCCGAGATAACACCATAGTGAGCGGGGCTCCAGACATGCAGCACTTCTGGAGTCAGGACTCGAACGATGCCCCCATTCAACCAGTGGATGGGGAAGACATAGGGGTAGCCAATGGCTATGATGCCTGGTATGCAGGCATCCACCCTCCTCGGATGACGAGGGCTCAGGGTCTGATACATGTAGTTGTGTGTCGAATAGGGAGGCGACGCCAGGCGGCTATGGAGGTAGCCCAGGGTCATGGTGGGAGAGAGCTGAGGAGGCCGCATGCACAGGAGAGGCCACAAAAGAGGGAGAGGAGGGAGGCGAGACCCCCTTCTCCATAAAGAGAGAGGCCACCATCGCCCGATAAGGGAAAGGGTGTAGACACAGGGGAGAGTAGCGAGACAGCTACTCTCTGAGCAGAGAGAGATCGTCTTTGGGCATAGGTGCAGACATTGTAGGACGAGGCTACATGCCACTGGGCTGAGGTTACACAGCTCAAAGACAAGATTGCACGCCTTAGGGCATTGGGTGGAGGAGCGAGCACATAGGAGTTGGTGCGGTCAATTGCTTAGACTGCATTCTACCAGGGCATCTACTTCCAGATGGTGCAAGAGGGCCAGAGGGTATAGTTGCCAGCCGACATTGTTGACCCTATCAGGATTAGGTCCTCGAGGACTTCATCCTGATCGAGGACTAGGAATCACAGTACTACTTATACTGCGATGGGGCCACCTCATCCACCTCAGGGTAGGGGAGGAGATGAGGCTGAGAGCTTGAGAGGTTCTTGAGGCTAGAGGACTGCATTACACTGTACATATTGATATGTAGGTTTATTATTTTTGATAGAGGATTGAGTATGTCAAGGTACAGATTGTGGCATATCGATCCAGTCTTGATGATGTATATATACTGTTGATATATATATGAGATGATATAGTTTTGATCATATGACTTGTGTTATGTGTATGTTGATGATGCTTTTATGTTTGATTGATTAATTTGATAATTGGATTGAGGATTCATGAAATTATGTTGTGTTGAAAATTTATAATTTTGATGTCATCCGGTAATATTTTAAATGAAATAATCTGATGTAACAAATTTATTGTTTGTAATGTGATGTGGTAAAAAAATAAAAAAAGACTTCTAACAATAATTTCAAAGGACATTGTCACTATTATAGACCATTTCATGGAGTCGCCGCTCACTCGGTCATCAAGCTAATCCCAGTTATAGAAATATTGTTAATAGTAAAAGAGTGCTTAAGAGACTGTCTTAAGACTTTGGTGCAATGGTGAAAATGATGGTGATGATGGTTTGTTTTTCAGATTTCCACGAAAATAATATGCATGAAACAATGTTAAAATGATTTTTGCTAGGCATAAATTCCTAAGTGTGATAATTTTTTTGAATAATTCCTTAGGAATTATACCATCTTTGCAAAATTGAAGGTTGACATAATGACATAAAATAATGAAAATGTGTTTGCTTTTTAAAAGCATAATTTGTGTAACATAATGAATTAAGTCATATGGTTTTCATGATTTTTAAATAAATGGGGAATAAAAATTGTTACAACGATTTGCGCTAGGCGTAGAATATGCAGGTATAGACTTATACCACCATCGCAAAAATCAAAGAAAAAATAGATAGTTTTATTGCATGGTTGATTTTTAATAAACAAAAAATATGAAGATGAGGACTTGCGCTAGGCATAAAATTCCAATTTTGGTTTTGGAACTATACCATCGTCACGAAAGTCAACCAGATATATATGTTTTGATTGTATTTTTTTGAAAGAAATTTTGATTTCTCTATTATATAGTTGTCTTTATGGTAAACAACTGTACTTGAATTATTCCAAACAAGTTGCAAAAATAATATTTCAAAGTATTTTGAAGACAAAAGTTAGATTTATAAGGAATCCCATGTGCATATGTGAATTCATTTCTGATCTTGATTTATCATAATGATACACAAAATATCTCAAATACAAATGTGTATGCAATTGCTTTGTTCATTTACCAGTTTTGAGCAAGATACTATGATACAAGTGATTTGAAGAAACCAAATTAGTGTTCATTAACCATGATGTAGATGCATATAACCATACTAGACTACTATGTAATTCAGATTATCAAGAGCTAGCTAGTCCATAAGCGGACATAGGTCTGTACAAAAGAAGGTCGCTAATGTGACAGACATATCACCACGCTAGGAGTTACCCAAGGCCAAGTAGGTTGGGCACAAACCACCTGTTATGGGGCTTACCTCACAATTTTCGAATAATTGAGAATTCCAGGGATTCAAGCTCATCAACCCTTCTTTTCTTTTCAAAGGGTAGGGAAAGGGATTTTATTGCTTTCTTGCTTTCTGCTTTCTTTTGCTTTTCTTTTGAACTTTGCTTTCTTTTGGAGATAATGCTTGAAATATTGCTATAATGATATAAAATAACATTTTTCTTTTCTCTTTTTTTTTTTTTTTTGAACTTTTCTTTTCTTTTTCTTTGCTAGGGATACTTGCTCGGATTAGCTGTAGAGCAAGGGATTTTTATTCTGGGTAGGGGTGAGCTTGTCCTTTTGCCAATTCTCAAAGATTCTAGACCATGTGCATGATAGGATAGCAGGGAAAACTTTTCGCTCAAGAAATCACGTCTACTATGTAGCAAAACATGGAAATTACAAATATAATCATTTTATTGTGAAAATATGTGCTTGGTTTAAGTAAATACCAAGATCAATTCTCTATGGTCAAACTTTATTTAATTGAATTTTGTGAACTTTGATATAAGAGAGATAAGTAATCATGCCAAATAAGATCAAGATATTTATTTTTGTGAGTGTGCAAGTGAGGGATTCCAAATAAATGCTAATTTATCCAAAATAATTTGAAACATATAACTGCAATAATTGTAAGAAAATATATATAAATACTTTTGAGAAGTTTTGAGAATATTGACTCTCTCTTTCTTCTTTATATTGTTTTGGTTTTGAAAGAGTCAAGCATATTGATGTTTTTATTTGGATCATTATTTTTGTTTTTTTTTGGTTTTATTTTTGTTGTTGAACCAAAAAATTGAACAAGTGCCATAAATAAATGCAACAAATAGTTTTGAAGATTTTTATGATTATGAATGTTTTTGGTGTTTTTAAATTTATAAATTTGAAAGAAATACAAGATAGTGATTTTGAACAAATATACATGGATGAAATGACCAAATTTATACATAGTAATGTTTAAGATGCAAAATATTCATGGGTTCTTTAAGTTCTTTACTATCTAAGGTAGATAATTTGTATGCTCCTGATTTGGATTTAGCAGTAATAATGTATGGTCCAAGCCAGTTGGGCTCAAATTTTCCTTTAAGGTCCTTAGTTGCATTTGTATTTTTTTTATTTTCTTTTAAAACAAGGTCGTCGATCTCAAAGGATCGATGACGAACTTTTTTAGCATATGATCTTTTAAGCTTGTTTTGGTAGGCACAGAGATGCTCCAAAGCATTGATGCATTTTTCATCTAGGAGTTCCAGCTGACTGAGTCTACTAGCTCGATATTCATCTCCTACTTCGGTATCTTGAAGTAGTAGAGCCAAAGAAGGAACTTCTAATTCAAAGGGAAAAACTGCTTCAGCACCATAAACCAAAACAAATGGTGAAGTTCCAATGGGGGTTCGAACACTAGTTCGATAGGCCCACAAGGCTAGATATAACTGGATGTGCCAGTCACTGCCAGTTTTATTAACCAATATTTTGAGGAATTTGATTAAGGTTTTGTTAGATGCTTTTGCTTGACCATTACCCTGAGGATAATAGGGAGTGGACCAGCGATGTTGAATCTTATATTTTTGGCATAATTTTTTAACATCTTTATTTTTGAAACAAGTTCCATTGTCGGAGATGAGATTTGTAGGAATTCCGAACCTACAAATGATTTGATTAAAAATAAATTTAGAGACTTGTGTGCAAGTGCAGGAAGCTAAAGGTATAGCTTCGACCCACTTTGTGAAATAATCAGTGGCGGTTATGATGAATTTGTGTCCATCAAATGACACAGGATTGATTTTGCCAATAATATCTAAGCCCCATTTGAAAAAGGGCCAAGGAGATGAAATAGCTTGTAGCTCTTGTGTAGGTGCATGGACAATGTCAGCATGTTTTTGACACTTGTCGCAATGGCGCACATATTCATGTGCATCCGTTTCCATGGTAGGCCAAAAGTATCCTATCCAAAGGAGCTTTTTAGCAATGACGCTACCACTAAAGTGTCCTCCACAAGATCCATCATGGGCTTCACTCAAGGCTAATTTAGACTCTTCTAAGTTTAAACATCTTAATAGGATACCTTCAAAATATCTCCTATATAAATTATTGCCAATTATTACAAATCGACTTGCTCGTCTATGTAATAACCGACGCTGGTTTCTATTAAAATTGGTAGGGAAAGTCCCATTTTGGAGAAAATCAAATATGTCTATATACCAAGGTTTAGGAGTAGTTTCGTTGATTAGAAACACATCCAAAGGCTCTAATCATGATTTATTTGAAGCAAGTTCCTGGAGTCGATGAATAATGATAGTGGCATATTCGTCATCTAACTCCAAGGGCAGGAGAGAGGCAGTTGTGTCCATAGCATCAGTTGCACGGTTGCTAGTTCGAGGAATAGCTTCCAAGGTAACTTGGTCAAAAAGAGACATTAATTGTAAAACATAGGCCTTATATGGGCACAATTTATCATCTCTTGTTTGATAAACTTCATTAATTTGGTTTATAACTAGTTGAGAATCACCAAAAACTAAAAGGTGTTTAATTTTTAGTGCTAAGGTAGCTCGTAATCCAAGGATTAGAGCTTCATACTCAGTAGTATTGTTGGTGCAAGCAAATGTCAATTTGAAGGATAGAGGAATAAGATGTTTTTGTGGGGATATTAAAATAATACCCGCACCAGCCCCACTCATGCATCGGGCTCCATCAAAGTATAAGGACCATTGTTCAATATGGTCTGCCTCTAATTGAAGGCATTCGTCAAGAAACTCGATGACGAGGGGATGGGTAGATGCTAAGGGTGCAGTAGCTAATTGATCTGCTATGATTTGACCCTTAACAGACTTCTGTCCTATGAATGTGAGATCAAACTCGCTTAGAGCAAGAACCCACCTGGCTGTGCGACCCGATAAATAAGGTCGACTCATGAGATACCTTAAGGGATCGTATTTGGCAATGACATAAGTTTTTTGACTAAGAATGTAATGTCATAATTTTTGTGTAGCAAAAATGACTTCTAGACATAGTTTTTCTAACATTGTGTAGCGGGTTTCATAACTGATGAAGGTTTGGCTAATATAATAATTAGCTCGTTCTCTCTTGTCATCATCAAGCTGAGCTAACATAGCTCCTAAGGCAGAATCTGAAGCTGAAATATATAGGAGGAATGGGCGATCAGGTTTAGGTGGTGAAAGCACAGGTGGATTAAGGAGGTATTGTTTGAGAAGTTCAAAAGCTTCTCTACATTCGACGCCCCAATTAAAAGGGACATCCTTCTTAAGGAGTTTAAGAAAGGGACTAGTTTTTTCCGCCAGCTTATCAATGAAGCGACGGATAGCTTGAACTTTACTTGTAAACTTTGTAACTCAGATATATTAGTAGGTACGGGCATATCAGTGATAGCCGCAATTTTTAGAGGGTCGATTTTGATACCACATAAAGAAACTAGAACCCCCAATAGTTTTCTAGACTTGACTCCAAATATGCATTTTGTTGGATTTAATCAAATGAGATATTCTCGTAATCGATTAAAAACTTTTCTCAAATCATCTAAATGATTATCTTCAATAATAGAGTGAGCTATAATATCATCTACATAATCATGTAGGATATCATGCATCAGATCATGAAAAATATAGGTCATAGCTCGTTGATAGGTTGCACCTGTGTTCTTTAAGCCAAATGGCATCACTTTCCAGAAAAAAGTACCCCAGGGGGTAATAAAGGCTATTTTAGCCTGATCTTCAGGAGCTATCCTGATCTGATTATAATCGGAGAATCCATCCATTAAGGACATCATCCCAATCTCGACAATAAATTCAATGATTTGATCCATGTTTGGAAGAGGAAATTCATCTTTAGGGCATGCAACATTAATATCTCTAAAATCTATGCAAACCCTAACTTTGGTAGCTTCTTTCTTGGTGACTGGAACTACATTTGAGATCCATTCAAAGCATAATCAATAGCTTGTATAAAGATAACATTCAGGAGTTTTTCTAACTCCCCTTTGACTAGCACAACCACTTTGGGATGCATTTTTCTAAGTTTTTGTTTAACGGGTTTAGCATCCGGATGGACCACTAGATGATGCATGACTACGTAAGGGTCTAGACCTGGCATATCTTCATATGTCCAAGCGAAAACATATTCATACTCTTTAAGGAATGCAATGTATTGTTCTTGTTTTTCTTGACTTAATTCTGATCCAATATTGATTATGTGAGGATTATCCTCAGTTCCAATGTTAATTTTAATGATGTTTTCTACCTCCATGTGTAGATCTCTTTCAAAATTAGGTGGGGCAGGTGAAACGCCCAATTCTTGTAATTCTTGTTAGGTTAATTTGGACAATTCATCTTGAGGATTAGTGGCCTCAAGTTGGGCTATAGTTGGTATAGAACCATCAAAATAAAATCCATTGTGTAACATCTCTTCAATAGAGACGTCGTGGAAGATATCTCCTTCCAACTCTTCATTGGGGTCGACAATCATTTCAGGATAAGCTATGGATAGCATGTTACATGAAAACGACTAATTTTTAAGAGGCAAATCAACATGCCTATTCAAATAATCTTGATAACATATGAGATGATCATCATTTTCAAAAGGAAATGGTTAAACCTTACTAGGAAGTAGGCCCACACCACAGCGGGCAGGCCACGGTTCTACCTCAAAAGGTTCTTTCATGCCATTTTGGAAAGGTCCCAAGCCTTTCCCTTTATATCCCATTTTAAGCATCATGGGTTTAGCTTTAATATATTCATTGGTAAAATAACACCGAGCATATCCCTCATGATGAGTTTTAATGTTTCGAGGGATTCTTCCCCAGTCATATCCTTTATAAATTAAGGCGCAACTCCCAACTTGGTAAGTACTTCCCATAGGTTGTGGGAGGCCCAAAGTACGAGGAGATGGTGGTAAGTTATTTAAAAGAATTGAATCTCGCATGAAAGCATTTGTCTTTTCTGATATTAAGGTTGTGGATAAATTTGGTAAAATTTCATCGAAAAAGGCATAAGATGTAGAAGGATTATTCCCTATATCTTGAGATGTGGAAGGTATAATAGTTGTGTCTATAGGTTTCGAAATTATAGGGATAGAACATGGAGGATTGGTTGTAGATTTAAGATCTTTTTGAGGTTCTAAAGTAATTTTTTTAGAAGATTGTTGATCTATATAGGAGAATGAAATTAATGGAGGGGAAATAGGTGAAGTTATGGGTGTGTGTTTAACAGTTTTAGATGAAAAATAAGAACTAGGATGTGTGGATGACAGAGTAGGGCAAAATTGCACTCCAACAGGTTCTGCCAAAGCACACATATCAAAGGGTCTAGGGTCACCATGGATAGTGACCAAATGATTTTTAAATTCAAATTTAACACATTGGTGTAAATTTTATGGGATCGCTCGCATCGCATTGATCCAAGGGCGACCCAAAAGTATATTGTACGATGTTGGACAATGTACAATAAACACAGTTGTTTCTAGGGTTCTAGGACCAACTTGCAATGGGAGGGTAATAACTCCACACATTTCTTGTGTTTCATCATTAAAAGCTTTGATAATCATATCAGTTTTCTTCATTTCATCACTTCTAAAGCCAAATCGTTGGTAGAAGTCAAAAGTGCAAATGTTTAGAGATGAGCCATTGTCAATCAAAACTCGTTTGACAGCGACATCTCCAATTAGAGTAGTAATATATAAGGGATTGTCCTTATGTAAACTGTGTTGAGGGATATCTTTATCTCGGAAGTCAATACAATCAACCTCTCGAGTGATGATAGTATTGGCCATAGCTTCAGGTTGGATGTTTTGAGGTACCATCATTTGGCTTAATGTAAGCATCAAATCATCCCTATGGGTGGGAGAGGATATTAACAAATCCAAAAGGGAAATTCTGGCTGTAGTATTGGATAATTTCTCATTAATATTGTAAGGGGGTTTTGGTTGAACATTAGGAGCATGATTCCCTTTATTGGGATTTTTCAAAATGAATGCAGCTGATCCATCATTCTGATTTGATTCTTGTTGAGAATTTTGATCCTGTTGTCGGGTAAGGACTCCAATGGTACCTACAATGTTATATTGAAGATGTTGAACTGGCCTCGGTTGAACATTTATGGTTTGTTCATTAGGAAGGAATTGATTAGAAGAGGGTCGAGTAGTAACTCTTCTAGGAAATGGTTCTTCTGGAACCATGGCATCTGTGACGGGTTGAATAGGATCTGATTCATTTTCAAAACTATTCGATTGGTTTGAAGTAATGTCTAGTTCACTTTCACTATTTGATTCTACATCACTAGAATCAGAAGTTTGAAAATTATGTAAGGGCCTGGTCATAACTAGGAATAAGGTTGTGTCAAATTTTTGAGGATCCTGAACAGGTAATTGTCCGCTAATGGTTCCTACATATTGGGTAGGAGGGGGAACATTATGATGTTCGATTTGATTGGCTACCTCTTTACCATGTCTTGGTAAAGGGTGTTGGAATATGTCTAATGTTTGATTAGAATTTTGATTTTGATTTTGGGGAATGGTCTTTTGAGTATTATTAGGAGCGTTTTGTTTAGGTTGGAAGGCTTGCACTTCCATTTCATTATTATCAATCAAATCCTGTATTTTATGTTTCAACCTTTTACAAGCATTGGTAGAGTGTCCAGGTCCTCTATGGAAATCACAATGTAAGTCGACTCTGTATCCGGGTATAGTTGGATCAGGTTCCCGGATAGTCGGTAATTGGATCAAACCTCTTTCGAGTAATTGAGGTAAAATAGTTGATAAGGGTTGATTTAATCTAGTAAATTCTCGAGGAGTCTTATCAGGAGGTTTCAATATAAATTTTTTTGTTATCTTCGTTACATTGACATTAGCAACATTTCTGCTGTCAGTGACTCCATCACCGACAACTTGTTTGTTTTTATATTTATTTTTGGATGTTTTCTCATCATCCTTCTTCCTATGTTGGCCTCTCATAATGAGGGCATCTTCTACTCTTTGAGCTAAATCTATAGCTTGATCGAAGGTAGTTAAAGTAGCAGTTGATAGCTCATAAGATATTTGTTCTTGTAAATTATTGATGAAAATGTCCAACATTTCCCTATAAGGTAGCACAAAGTGCAGTTTTCCTATCAATTGCCTCCATCTAGCTAAGAAATCGGCAAAACATTCATCTTTGTCTTGTTTTAAGTTGTATAGATATTTAATGGTCACATGCCTCTCGATGTAGGCATTAAATTTATGGACAAATGATTCAGCTGTTTCTTTAAAGTTTCTCAAGGAATGAGTGGGCAATTGATAGTACCACTCTAATGCCATTCCACCTAAACTTTTTGGGAACATTTTTAGTAATAGCAAGTCATCATGTGATATATCATGACATGCTATCCTAAACATGCGAAGATGCTCTATGGGATCTTTGGTTCCTTTATATATAGGCAATATGGGCATGGGAAAATGCTTAGGGTATGGTTGAGCTACAACTATGGGATCCAAAGGTTGACTACAGATCTCTCGATAATTGTACAAGGGACGGTAGGGATCTATCTAGTCCATACACGAAGCTAATTGTTTCACCATGGCTTCCAAATTACTAGTTTGCCCCCCATATTGGTTTGGTAGGGCATTGATATGGGTTTTGTGAGCATATGATGGAGGGACATGAAGATTATATGCCATGTTACTATTGTGTAAATTATTGGTAGGAAAAGTGTTATGAAGGAATTTTGAAGTTGTATTATGTTGTATTCCAGATTGTTGAAAATTGGTGTTTGGCTTCGATTTAGGTTTTTGTTTACTTGAAGCATATTGCTCAATAGTTTGGCGAAATAAAGTAGTGAAGGAAGGTTTCTTTTGTGTGGGAATGATTTTAGGCTGAATAATAGGTTCCTTAGGAGGTTGGGTAACCCGTTGTTTTGACATGTTTTGAATCATAGTGACCATGTCTCGTATTGGATGGCCCAACCTTGTCACTTTCTTGATCAATGAAAGACAAGGGATTAGTGTGCACATCATACATATATTCCATGGCTGCTTGAGTGTTACTAATTTTTCCTTTATCAATACGAACTGCCACATTAAGGGCATCAATGTTATCATCAAGAAATTTCTTGAAATGATCTATGTTGTCAAAAGCAATAGTTCCATCTGGAGCTACTCTAGGGGATGAGGATCCATCCTCTTTAACACTTCCTTCTTGTTAATTATCTTCACCTAGGTCATGTTCTGATTGATCTAGAGTTTTTCCTTCCGGAATTGGATCTTTAGGAAGGACATTTGGGTTTCTAGTTCCATCTTGTAACCAATCTTCTTCTTCTCCTAAAGTTTCTTTACCATTCCTAAGTTTAGGCATGGTGCTTTAATTTTGATTTCAGCAAATATATATATATTTATATATATATATATATATATATATATGCAACAATATTAAGAGGTATATATTTACTATATACCTACTACAATATTTGAAATGAAATATTTAAGTTTTTGCTATGTTTTTCAGTTTTTTTTTTTTAAATTTTTGTTTGTTTTTCTTTGTTTTTTAAATAATATTGTAAAGATAGAAAATAACACAAATAAAAGCAAGAAATAAGACTGAAAGTAATAATCTAGTTTTCTATAAACAATTTATAAATATCATTAATGGGCTCTAATTCTTCAGGAGTCATGACGTGTTCTTCTTCAAATTGAAAGTTTTCTTTTAAAAATTTAATGAAAAGAGCTATAGTGATATTATCTGTCTCAGATGCTGGTTGATAGAAGTAAAGCTCGTGGCAATACTATTGATATAACATAGCTCGAGGAACTCTATTCCATCTTTCCCTATCTGTAAGAACAACCTCTTGGTCTTCTACAAGACCTAGGAACTTGTGTACAATGGCTGTGTTCTTGAGGTACTCCTCAAAGGTGAATAATTCTGAAGATACAAGGGCTCTCCTATAAGCTAACCATCTATGGCAGGCTCTCTGAAGTTCATGATAAAAAACTAGTTGATGAGGATCTAGGATTCTATCTAGGACTAGCCTCTTGATTTGTTTAAGTTGTGTTGACCTAGATGAGATGACACTAATTCTTCTATCAAGTTCATCCCACAAGAGTTGATTTCTATCTCTGTTTCAGGCACACTAAGTATAGAATTGACTTCTATGGCTGCCAATTGGTTTTCTACGTTTATAGTAACTGCTAATATTTTCTTAGGAGCTACCATCTAAACATGATATTAAAATTAAATGATTTAAAATGCATCTATGTTTTAGTTGTTCTATTTTTTTTTGTTTTTGTTTTTGTTTTCAAAAGGTTATGATGCATTCACATCGGGTTCACCAAAATGTATCGCTCCAAATTTTTCGCACCCTTACCTTCAGGCTATAGGATCCATGCCTGGAAGGAAGATGGGAAAAGGATGTCATGATACCTCAGACTGAGAGGACTTGTGAAGGTCCCGCCTCTCAAGGGAGGTGTATTTTGATGATTTTTCGACGGATGGTGGGTTCACCAGGAAACATTTAATGGCAGTTTCCACACCTAGGTTGGGAATGTGTTTTATGTGTTCGTTTTAGCCTTAAACATTCAAAATCCTAGGTTTGGCCAAATGAATCTAAATTAATCTATATGAAAGTGCAGATTTAATGAATACAAAAAATAGATTTAAAGACAAAAAATAGAGAAATTACAAAAGATTAAAAGAAGAATACCTGATCCGGATGTCTGATGAAGATTCTGATGTTGAAGCAGTTAGGATCGCTTCTGATTTGACAAGATCATCTGAGATCAGACAAGATCGTCTGAGATCTGACAAATTCGTCAAATGAATTCGTCAAAGACCTGCAAACAGAAAAACAAATGCAAAACATAGAGAATGCAACTATGATAACAAAGGGAAACAACACAAAATAACAATATAAATACTAAACAATAGTTATGAATAGAAATTCAAACAAATTATGATATTCTAATGAAAAATTATGATCTTATCATGCAACTTAAGCTATATGGGTGAACTCCAAATGCAAAATAGTAAGAAATAAGGATAAAACTAACTAAAATGCAGAATAAAACAGCAAAAAGAATAAGAGAAAGCACAAACTCTGGGCATTGATTGCCCCCAATGCAGATTGCAGTCGGAATTGCCTGGAAGCGATGAAATCATCTCGAATTATGACAGGATCGTCTGAGATTTGAACGAGATTGTCTACGATGATCTGAGCTTGCTCCGACTAAAAATAAATGAGGTCCCTGCGAGAAAACTTCAAAATAACAAAGGCAAAATGATGCTCTAGGTATTCTAATGCACGCAAAATTGAGTCATAGAGAAATTTATCCAGGGGTTGGGAAGGGAAGGTCCTAAGGATTAAATAGGCTTAGGGGAGTAGTTAGGAGGTTGGAGATCATCCCTATTTGGGTGATCTCCAATGGGGGAGGGTCCCTAATGGCACAGACACGCTTCTGCCCGAATTAGAGGCCCGTTGGAACAGAAGCTAATTATGCAAAATCAGTTTTGTGACAAGATTGTCTGGACATCCTAGCCCAGATGAAATCGTTAGATCTGGGGCGATATCATCTGATCGGTGACGATATCGTCAAACGATCAAAACAACCTCTAAAAATGGCACGAAAAATGGAGAAACGGATTACCCGACGGTTAACGGGCGGTTTGGGAGGTTAAAATTTGAATTTAAATTATTTACTAAGGTGAATGTAATTACTAGAATTTTACTGCGCCAATTTTAGGGTGCTACAGACATCCATGCCCACCTGGCCCCATTGCCAATGGCCAAATATGTAGCAAAAGCAATGGCAACAGGAGGAGAAGAAGCAGTAGCGAAAGAAGAGGAGAGAGAAGAGGAAGAGGAAGGACAAGATGTGGAAGCGCCTCCAAAAAAGGAACAAGGAGAAGGGTCTAGAGGTAACTCTGGCCCAATGGATAAAAACTGAGGGTTCTACCATCGAGACGAGCTCGTTGCCCCGTGAGCTACCAAGAATGTTGACAATATTGTCACATTCCACCAAGGGATAGAAAAATTAAAACTTTGTGTGATATTTGTTTTATTGAAAGTTTTCTTTTGTTTATAAGTTAAAGCAATTTTGATTTTCCCTATCGCCCCCTGGTGGACAAAATGAAAAGAAAAGAGCTTCGAGACCGAAGCGCTTCAAATCATCACTTCGAGTGAGAAATTTTTTGAAAAGGGTACGAGGGAAAATCTTCGCACCCGAAGCATTCCCAGTGGCTACTTCGGGCACCTTTAGCCATTGAGGAAGAAAAACCTAATGGCTAAAGATAATCAAAAGCTAAAGGTACCCTTAATTGAGGAATAAAATCCCAAGGAATTTCTAACTATAGCCATTGTGGAAATCCCAAGTCCCATGGAAGAAGAAGATCTCCAAGATCAAGCTGAGGAAATACTAGAACCCGCTTCGCCAGTGTCATCTGTAGGGTCATCCACATCACATGCGATAATACACTTGGCAAGTACAGGGATAGGAGAGTACCTTGTGTAGAACATAACATTCACGCCCATCATTGAGTCTGCACAAGACATGGGATGGCCAAAATACCTAAGACCACCAGTGGGAATAGTGGTTCCACTTGGAATCCCTCCCAACTAGACCAACTTTATCTATGCTGGCTTGGACTATGCCCATAAGTCTTCGGACGTAGAAGAGGACAATGATGAACTATTCATTGTTAATGTTTGTTACCTCTCTAATCTCGAGTTTTCTCTAAGCTACTTTGAACGTTTCCATTGGCATGGCTACGGTCTTGGTATATATGAGCAGGGGCATAGGCGGCCATGCGAGCCACAATACCAACTTCCCACTGATAATTTTGGGTTAGGCTACCACATCAGAGGTCAATATGACTCTCTAGAAGCATCCTTGGATAGATTAAGCTTGGGGTTAGGAGAAGACATCAATTTTATTCCTTATCACCCACCAAGTACAAGACATCTGATCAACAGACAAGTGGTCATGGTAAACATACCACCACCAGATATTTATCATCCAAACTTCTCAATTGATGCCACCCCTATAGGTTGCACCTTGTGGGATGAAGAGCGAGAAGAAAATGGATATGTGGCAAGTAATGATGAAGTACAAGTAAGCTTAGCCTATCATGGGCCTCGCTATTTACAAAGCCTTACCTGGTCCAACCACAATGAGAGTGGATACATATCGGATGAAAGTGGCTATGAGTCAGAGGACTCAATAGAAAGAGCCTACCTAGGGCCAAGGTAGTGGTCCCATAGCTTGGGGTAAGAGACTAATGCAAATAACATCTTCATAAGTGATGAAGAATATGAGGATGAGATAGAGATGGCCTACTTGGGGCCAAGACACATGCCCCTTGTCTTAGGGCCACATACCAATGCCAATGGTTTTTGGATAAGTGATGATGACTATGAAGATGAGACTGAGATGGCTTATCTTGGGCCTCACCACTTGTGGCAAGTCAACATGCTAGTAGAAAGAGAAGTGGCACTTCATGCCATAGACCCTGGCTTACAGTTTTTGGGGAGACCTATCGACTTAGATGCCATTTATCATGTGATCAATCCCCCTCCACCTACATTCAGAGAGCTCTTGGAACCCAATGATCCTATTATCCGGCCTACTCATGGGCCAGATCCGAAGATTCCTTTTCCTCTAGAGCCTCAATGCGAGTATGGAGGGAAAACCTCTGAGACAAGATTTCACCCATGTGGTCCTAGAGATTTCATTCCATCCATCAACACAATCTCCATTGATTTGACCACTCCACTTCAAAACCTAGTAGATCCTACTAAACCATTGTATCTTGATATAGATGCTATTGATTGGGATCATGTTGATTCACCTATAGAGCCTGGGGATATTTTCCCTAATGAAGAGATGTTACAACCATTTCATTTTGCACCAAGCTATGCGTATGATGTATTCCATGCTGGTTTGGATCCCGAGTCAGTAGGACCTATAAATCCCATCGATGACATTCATTTGATACCCACGCCTCACCAACTAGAGGATGGGTCACATATGGCTATAGAAGCGACTTTTGAGGTGGACATCAGTGATGATCCTACTCAACCAAAGAAATTCAAGTTTGGAGAAAGTCTATCTCCAGAGGAACAAGCCATTATAATCCCTCTACTTAAGGAGAGGCCTAATATTTTTGCTTGGACCTACAAAGACATGCCAGGGCTTGATCCAAAGTTAGTTGTACACAACCTTTCATTGGATCCCACGAAGAAGTTGGTCAAGCAAAAGTTGAGGAAAATGCATCCAACCATCACTTTGATGGTGAAGAATGAGTTGCAAAAACTGTTGGATGTGATCTTTATTGTTCCCATCGACTATCCTGAATGGGTATCAAACATGGTGCCCATGGGAAAGCTAGATGGAAGAATCCACATTTGTATGGACTTTAGAGACTTGAATGGGGCAACTCCAAAGGATTCATTCCCATTGCCTAACATAGATGCTCTTGTAGATGCCACCATAGGTCATGAGATGCTCTCCCTAATGGATGGTTTTTCTGGTTACAATCAAATCAGAATTAAACCCGAAGACCAGCACAAAACCACTTTTATTACTCCATGGGGAATGTTCTATTACAAGGTGATGCCATTCGGCCTTAAAAATGTTGGTGCCACATATCAGTGGGCCATGACATACATATTTCATGACTATATGCATAAAATCTTAGAGGACTACATGGATGACTTGCTGGCCAAGTCTATATTGTGGCAAGAGCACACTGAAATCCTTAAGAAAGTCTTCGATCGCCTCATTGAGCACAACGTCAGATTGAATCCTAAGAAGTGCGTGTTTGGCATAACTTCTGGTAAGCTCTTGGGGTTCATCATTTCTAAGCGAGGCATTGAAGTCGATCCTACAAAGGTAAAGGCTATATTGGAAATGGCCACCCCTACCAACATTAGGGAGTTAAGAAGCCTGCAAGGCAAGGTAGCATCCATAAAATGATTCATTGCGCAATTATCAGATAAATGTCGACCCATGAATCAGCTACTACGCAAAGGAGTCCCTTTTCATTGGGATGAAGAATGCCAACAAGCCTTTGCAGAGATCAAAACTTACCTAGCAACACCGCCAGTATTAGCTCCACCAAGGCCAGACGTACCATTTTTACTATACATATCGGCTACTGATTTTGCTTTGGGCACCATGTTGGCCCAAAAGAATGCACAAGACAAAGAGCAAGCCATATATTACATCAGTCGCACCTTGGTGAGTTACGAGCTAGGATATGCGTATGTAGAAAAGTTGTGTTTGGCAGTGGTCTTTGTGACCAAAAATTTGTGACACTACATGTTGAGCCATACGACCTACGTCATATCCAAACAAAATCCTTTGTAGTACATGATGAACAAGACCTATCACAATACATGTACTACAAAATGGATCATGCTATTGATAGAATTTGACCTAGAATTCATAAGCCAAAAGTCCATCAAGGGATAAGTCATAGCTGATCAATTAGTAGAGGCACCTCTTCAGGATAGCAAGCCTCTCACCATAGAATTGCTCGATGATGCAGTCTTTGCATTATCAGATCCATCGAAACTTGAAGAACCTGAGAAAGAAAGAGACATGGCATTGTTCTTCGATGGTTCGAAGTGTGAGCAAGGGGGTGGAGTAGGGATTGTCTTTATCACACCATAGGGTGCTCCATTGCCCTTATCATTCAAACTAGACTTCCCTTGCACAAACAATAACATCGAGTATGAGGCCCTGATCTTAGGACTTCAAATAGCCACCGCAATGGGCATTAAAATATTGAATATCTTTGGTGACTCCTTGCTCATAGTTAATCAAGTCAAGGGTTTGTTCCAATGTCGATGCCCAATCCTAAAATCATACAAGGAACTTGTTGACACCTACCTAGCCCGGCTGGAATGGTATGACATCGAGGCAATCCCTCATACATCAAATAGATTCGTGGACACCATGGCATCCTTGGGATATTTAATCCCTCAGAATCCATCTACGGATTTCACAACCATTCACGTTAAAGTGCTCTCGCACTCTACGATACAGCGTGAGGCTTTTGATAATCGAGAATCAGTCAACATGGTCAATATCGAACCAAATCTAGATTGGTCCTTCAGAGCTAGAGATTTCTTGCAAATGGCACCTTGGGGGTCATTGATCTCTCAAGGTCTTGAGGAGTGTGGCACAACCATTCACCACAGGGTTGTTTCTCAATCTGTATTCACAAGCTCCGGAATGCAGGAGGAACAGGCCATCTTTTCTATAGAAGTTGTGGCTTATCAGGATTGGCTTTCCCAGTTATGAGACTTCCTAAAGCTTGGAATGGTACCACAAGGCCTATCACATGTTGAAAGATGAACATTTAAATAGAAGGCAACAAGGTACATCTTATTGGGAGAGATCCTTTATAGACGAGGTTATGATGGAATGCTCCTCCATTGCCTTGAGCCGTAGGAAGCACCCTGGGCAATTTCGTAGGCTCACGATGGTACGTGTGGTGGTCACTTTAGTGGCATGGCCATCATTAAGCGCATCTTGAGAATGGGTTACTATTGGCCCACTATGGAAAAATACTATTGTGAGTATGTCAAGAAATGCGTTAAATGCCAACATCACGCAAACCTCACACACTTGCCATCCCAAGCCTTGCAACCCATCCAGGAAGCATGGCCCTTCTCGTAATGGGGACTAGACTTAGTTGGGAAGATCTCACCCCCATCCTCAGGCCGACACACGTTCATCATTATGGCCATTGAGTATTTCACCAAATGGGTCGAAGTGATCCCCTTGACATCGACAACTGGACCAAGGATTGCGGAGTTTATACTCCATAATATCATAAGTCATTTTGGGGTCCCTTCAAAAATAATATCGGATAATGGGCCATCTTTCAAGAACAAAAATGTGCATGCTTTGATGAAAAAATACCATATTCAACATAATTTTTCAACACCCTATTATCCACAAGCAAATGGGCAAGCAGAAGCCTCAAACAAAATAATAGTCTCCATCTTGAGGAAGACGGTGAAAGATAATCATAAGGATTGGCATCTACAATTACCTCTTGCATTATGGGCATACAGGACTAGTGTGCGGATGCCCACTAGGGCAACACCATTTTCACTTGTATATGGCGTTGAGGCCATCATGCCCCTAGAGTTGGAAATTCCAACCCTGCGCATAGCATTGAAGGACTTCATAGATGATGACACCACGTGACAAGGCCACC
The DNA here is from genome assembly GCA_028583015.1 of Wollemia nobilis. Classification (NCBI taxonomy): domain Eukaryota; kingdom Viridiplantae; phylum Streptophyta; class Pinopsida; order Araucariales; family Araucariaceae; genus Wollemia; species Wollemia nobilis. Next base: position 9,753,365 of record JAQPPZ010004842.1, read on the forward strand.
TTGATCAATTAACGCTTCTTGATGAACGCAGAGTCAATGCCTTGGAGCATCTCCACATTTATCAGGGTCACCTTGCATGAGCTTACAATAGTAAAGTCCACTTAAGAGAATTCAAAGTTGGGGATCTTGTGCTCAAATAAAACCAACAAAACTCAAATCTGTCACCGCACCTACGAGACAAATTTATGGTAAATTGGATAGGCCCATACATAATCTCGAAAAGGGTTGGGCTTGGAGCATATCACCTCACATCATTGGGTGGTGTTGAAGAGCCCGAGCCTCTCAATATCATTCACTTGAAGGTATTTTATACATAAAATACAAAAACATTCAAATATGTCATAAAGTACAAAAACAATACAAAGCATTAAAATTACAAACAAATCATAAAAACATAAAATATTCAAAAACAAAAAAAATGCTCCAAGGGTATCTTTATGCCGCTTGGTCAAGATTCAAAAAAAAATGCTCCAAGGGTATCTTCAAGCCGCTTGGTCAAAATCTAATCAAAAATGCTCCAAGGGTATCTTTAAGCCACTTGGTCAAAATTCAATCAAAATGCTCCAAGGGTATCTTCAAGCCGCTTGGTCAAATCAATCAAAATTCTCCAAGGGTATCCAAGCCGCTTGGTCAAATTCAATCAAAATGCTCCAAGGGTATCTACTTACCACTTGGTCAAACCCTAAAAGCCCCAAAGGCACAATAAGCCCTTTGGTCAAAATAATCAAAAATACAAAAACAATACAAAATCAAAAATACAAAAATATTTGCATCTTACACCTGCATCCATATAGTTGCATTGCATTGAACATCCCCATCCATTGCATTTGCATTATGATAGGTTATGATCACAATCTTGCAAATGATGCCATAGTTTGTATCACAACCACACTCCATATTCACCCATTCATCCATGTGTGTAACTGTGTTTTTCAACACAACCACTTCTTGTTGCTATAAGGAATAGGCTAAGGTTTTCCTGTCATTCAACCATATCTAGTGGTCTTAGCAAGCTTTTGTGGAAAGCCATCTTGATTAGTAGAGGGTGAGGTCTAGTGGTGATAGTGCCTAGCATACTTTAGAATCCCATCACTAATTAAAAACACTAAAATCCTAGTTGGTACAAGGGAAAGATAAAAACTGCAAAAGTGGTCTAGGTTACCTTAAGCGAAAAGGGTCTTCCTTGCTTATCCCCCTGTGTGACCAGTTCAAAGGTGCTGAGAATTGGAAAAAGGACAAGTTCTACCCTACCCAGTTAAATCCCTTGCTTTCATTAAAACAAGCAAAATCCCAGAGTCAAGCAAAATTCAAAAGCAAAACAAACAAGTGATTATCATCTCTACATAGATCCCTTGCTCAAGAGAAAAACAAATCAATCAAAAATAAATAGTGATTTTCATCACTAAGCATGAGCAAGTATCCCAAATAAAATGAAGAAAATAAGGGAATGGAGCTTGAATCCCTAGAATTCTTAGCATTGTACAAACTGGAAGGTGATCCCCATTACAAGTTTGGTGTACAACCAGCTTGGCAATGGTGGTGTCCTTACGCATGATGATATGTCTATCATAATAGCATCTTGCATTTGTGTAGACCAATATTTGCATGTGGATGAGCTAGCTTTGGGTAACCCAATACTGCCTAGTGGTATAGTCCAACTAAGTCCAACATAGGATCAGATGAACAATTGAGGATCCCCGATCTTAGCAATGGGCTGAAAGAATCCTGCCTGACATCGGAGGAAATGCTTGAGTTCTATCTAAATATATTCATTTGCACACATAGGGATAATGAATATCTAGGTCCATGATGAAAGCCTTGCTTTTCAAAAGTCTTGTATGGTCAGTACGCAACTGTTGATAGGGTAACTAGAGTGTTTGAGTCTCGGGAAAAACCTCAAAAACTTCCTACATAGCAACAAGTCATATCATCGATCACATCATCAATTTTTCTTTATGAGGTTTGGTGAATTAAAGGGTGTTAACAGAGTAGGTTAGATACCGGATAGATGTCAAAAATGATATTTACATGGCCACTAACTATTTTGAATCTTTTAAATTGTTGAAGCTTATCAAGAAAATACATACATTTCACACCATTGCATTTCACATATGGATGATCAAATAATTAATTCTTGTGATAAGAGTGATTATTTACATTCATAACTAATATACTTTCTATGGTGTCACCCATTAGATTGTGAAACTCATATCATATGCATTCCTTATGATTAAAGCATATAGGTTCATGTACATTAGACCAAAAACCATGTAGTTAATGCATTACACACATTGCATTTACCATGACATAACACAAGTCGAATGCATACAACTAAAGCAAAAATTAAACATGCATTTAACAATAACATTGCATCCACAAATACATAGTTCATAACTCATCCATTTACATCTAAAATCACAATCATTGCATCCACATGCATTACATCATAAAGCAGTAAGCAATTCATATAGGCAATATCCATATGCACCACATCATATAGCCATAATCAAAACACATAAAACCCCATAAGCATCCACATATGCATACATCATAATCCATCTATGCACACAATCATAAATCCATCACTAAGTCAACTCATGATACATCACATCATGACACAATAATCAAATCATATAAGCATCTACATAAGCATCCATCCAAATATCCACATCATCATAAATATCACCTATCATCTAAAACATACATCAACCCATCATAACACCATAATCACATCACATAAATAAAACATAAACATAAGCAATAAATGATACACATAACAAATCATAATCCAAAATATCTCATATATAAATGTGTGAATCAAGTACATAGATGTACAAAATGCCCATGGGCTACAGTCATGTAGGTCAGCTGACCTCAAAAATAAAATCCAAAGTACATCATGAATCAAACCAGGCCTGCACCCCCTGGGTCACCACCCCCTATGGATGGATCTCGGGTAGAATGGTGTGAAACCATTGGTCTCTCTGCATGGGCCTGAGTCCTCTAGCTCAGCCTAACTGAAGACTACCCCGAGGTAGAGCGCCTACTAACCTGTGATCCACCTACACCTGGCCTCTCCCTAGGAATGGCTCCTAGCCTCCTGATCTACCGTAGGAGAGTGGCAATATAGGCTGCATCATCAGAGATCTATGCATCACACTCATCCAACAAGCCCTATAGATGCCTAGTCTCTACCCCTGGATCCACCCTGTAGGGCCCTATGGTATAGGAGGAGCAACAACAATCTGCATCCCAGTAGCAGCACCCTCGATAGTAGCCTACAAAGCCTATATCTATGCCATGAGTTGTGCTATAGTGGCATCCCACTCCTATACCTAGATCTTGGCTGACTAGAGCTCAACCTCTATAGAAGGAACAACCACAACCTACATCCTAGTAGCACCACTCTCGATAGCAGACTGTAATGCATGTATCTATATCATGAGTTGTGCTATAGTAGCATCTCATTGTGATATAGTGGCATCTCACCATTGTACCTAGATCTTGGTCGACTGAAGCTTAACCTCTACCTCATGTAACTACACCCTAAGAGGAGAATATCTCTCCTCAAGATCCAACTCCTCCTCCTCCTCAAGAGCCTCCTACTCCTCTACTATCACCTGCTCTATCGGTTGGCCCCATCCCTCAGTCCTAGCTTAGACTCTCCACCCTACTGGATCTGTACCTCCATCACCACCATCATCCTCATAGCCCAAGCTACCATCACCATGCCACAATCGATCCCCCCACCACTACGTGAAAGCATCTATGACTCCCCCATCAACACCTACATCAACTATTAGGGCATCCTCATCATTGGTAAGCTCTATGATGTGGGGTGGATGAAGGTCTCTCTCTACTATGATGCGCCTATATAGGACTGGGACAAGAGGCACATCCTACTACAATCCATACTGATGAAGGATATGAGAGTAGAAGAAGTACTCTCTGATCATGCCCTTACGGCCAATGATCCACCGCTCGCATCGTGTCCTAGCTATAAATCTGGCTAGATCATCCCAGGTCGGGCAGTCATGATATGGGTGCCATATGATATCTTGGGCCTGCAGCCTAGTGAAAGAAGCAATGTAATGGGAGAGTTCCCCCACATGAGGGTGGCTCTTGCACTTCTCATACTCTCAAGCCCATCTGGTGGCATAGCACTACATCGAATCATCAATCTCTATGATCTCTATGGGAAGCCCTCTGGGATGATCTACATGGATATGCTCCCATCCCCATATCTATAGAAGCAAGCTACAAGCGATGCTGGCATGACCCCATCGATGGATGTGATACAACTCATCATAGCACTATGCTAGCAAAGTGCTCCCCCATGCGTAGATGATAGGGTCCTCACTATCCACCAAATCTTGAACCATCGCAAGGAGGTTCCAAGGGAACCTCAAACCTGAGTAGTCTAGGAGAAGCATGTTGCTGATGACCATCAGCAACACCGCATGCCTCTCAAAAAAGACCCTCTCCCTATACCATCATAGAATGGACACACCACCATATTTGGTGTCCTTGAGGGCAGCCACAACATGCCCCCTGAACACCCAAGCAAATACTACCTCGCGGTCCTTAGTGATCGAAGAAACGATGGCCACTCCATCAAAAGGAATCCAAAAAATCTTGTATACATCCTCCGGTGTGATAGTCATCTCACCGGTAGGAAGGTGGAAGGTATTAGTCCTGGGATCCCATCGATGAGCCAGGGCCATGAGGTAGGCCTGATCGGACATAATCTGGGGTAGCCTAGTCACATACTATAATCCGCAAGCATTAAACCATGCCCAGTCCATATCATCCATACATGGTAGGAGGTCAAGCAAGAGCTTCGGGTCCCGAGCCCGAGCAGAAAGAATCTAAGGACAAAAATCAAGGTATAACTACAATGCATCTAAGGCATAAAATATAATAAAACATGTAAAATGGTGCAAATAATGATAGACTATCCTAAGTCTAAGTGAAACAGGAATAAACACACCTAATCATGCAACAAAATTTAGAAAAGCAACTCAAAAATTCAAAAAATCAATTTAATCAAAAAAATTGCCTAAGGTTCCTAGTCGCTTTCATCTACAATGACCAAAAATCGGTCATTGAGGTTAGCAATGGCCAAATCCCAATGGTCAAAATTTTGACCATTGAGTTTTGAACTGCCATTTTCGATCGATAGCGGCCAAGCCGTGAGCCAAAATGGTCACTTTGTGCAGCAACGGTCGATGGGAGACATGACAAACATGTATGCCCTAGGCCAGAAACATCCAAAAAAATTACAAAAAAAGCAAAAGGGGGCAAGCCCACCAAAACAAATCCTAAACTAAGCCTATCTACAAGTTTGGTTCATTGTCGACAAGTTTAATGAGGTTCGTTCACCGATTACTTAGTGTGGTTCATTTTACTAAAAAATGAGTAGGGTTAGGGTTTCGAAAAGTACCCGAGAAGCTCCAGCTCCTCCACTCATAGATGCCCCACCTCACGTAGCCATGGTCCTCATCGATAAGCTCTCCAAGTCATAGAAGTCACTTTCACTCTAGAGCTCAGAAAAGCAAATTGACAGCTAGAGAAAGTGAAAAGTCAAAACCCTAGGTTGCTTTTATATTTCCCAAGTTATGCCTCGGTCATTGCTGTCATCAGCGGCCCGTACTTCTTGGCTGCTTAGGTCGAGAGCGGCCACAAATAGGCATTTGGGGGTCGTTGGATCTGACAGCGGCCAACAACATAGGAAAAAACAAGAGAATTCCTTCCAATAGGAATAGCAAAAAAGGTCAAATAAGCACATTTTGATGATTCATAAACATCATAATGATCAAAATAACAAAAAAATCACATAAAAACAAAATCTCAAGTAAGCCTCGTATCCAGTTACTTACTCTATCAACTCAATGGTTGTAGTGATTTGCACTCCATGCAATTCGGTGAGATGAGTGAGTTACCATAGGGCTACTTGGGGTAAATTAATCATTTTGGAATGGTGATGTACCCCCTCAATCCCGAAGAAGACCAAGATGGTCGGACTGCTCCATGGGTGCGATGGAATCATCTTAATTCCTTTATGACATTACAACACTGAGCCAAGTGATTCAACACAAGCCTAAATAGAATCGCTCATCCTAACTCCCTAAGAAGGCTATTTATGGTCGGACCGCTCCTCGGGATAGGGATGAATGATCATCATAAATAGTGAAGTCACACTTGGATGGGGGATTGCCCATTAAAAAATACAAACACTAGAAAGGAGCCAAACCAGTCATATTGGTCAAGCGGCTTGTCACTTCATTCATTGCCCTTCCCTCATCAATTCGTTGTGTGAGGGAGTAGTTCAAATATTCAAACAATCATAATCAAAGTCAACCAAAGATCACTCAACCATATCAAGATCGCATTCGTCCTATGAATCATTGCAAGCAACTATCACAGAACTTCCCCTCGTTTGTTGGGTTCATAAGCAAATACAACATGCCAATTTGTAGCTCTCCTCTGGTCGATTCTATTGTAGTGACATAAGCTACCCGATTGCATTTGAGGAATGAGTGCAAGTAAACATGTGCAATCTTCTTGCATAATTAAGCCTTCAATCAGGTTGAAGCAATGATTCAGGGATGCACGCCATCTTGCATGGTTGGGCCATCCAGCGTTGATCAGACCAATGATCATCATACACCCTACAAACATAGTAGTCTACATTTTTGCTCCATGTTGTATCTTTTCCACACAGTGCATCCCAAAAAGGGGCATCTGTAGACACCTAAAACATGTCATGTTTAGGAGAACTACTCATGTGGGCATCCATAGACCATGTGACTAAACCTTGGGACCTTCCAAGTGCCAAAAGTGGTTTTCACCACTCATTTTGGGGTAGTTTTAGCCCATCCAAGCCTGGCCGCTATGAACCAGAGCGGCTGGATTCTGGCCACTGAAGCTCAGAGCGGCCAGCCCTAGCCACTACAGATGACAACGACTAAGCCCTAAATAGCAACTTGCCATCAAACTAGCCTAATATCGGGTGGAAGTGGTAGTTTGCATGCAATAAAGTCGAGCGGGGATAACTTTGCATTCCTCCTCATAGCCAGTCTACATGAAAGACTCAAGTCCAGGTTTAGACATCAGTTTAACTGGCCTTCAAACACAAAAAAAGACAAAACTTCTCATGCTAACATCTAGTGTGCATGCAGAATTTAGTCCTAGGGTTGGACATTGACCTAGGGCTTCAAAACATTATAAGGTGCAAACCTAAGAGCACCAAAGGGAAAAGGAGAAATATTCAGAGACTTTTCAGAGATATTTTGACACTTAGAGAGATTTTCTTGTAGCGAAGCCCTATCAAATCGGAGAGCAAATTGGAGTGCCTTTTAGGAGCAACGAAGTGTTGGCCGATTGAGGGTTCATCATCTATAGGATATTCAACACATCGGACATAAACGACAACCATTTCAACTTCAGAAACAATCCTAGATCCATAGCCTTGGAGCAATAGAGATAGGTTTTCATCTTAGCGATCGTTGTCTCGGACAGTGGCCCGTAGGCCTAGTCTAGGGTTCTTAGCATTAGTTTCTTTCATTTAGCTTATTACATGTTTTCATGCCATTAGCATAGATCTGATTTATTGCATTTACTTGCATTCATAGCATTAGTTTCTATTGTCATTGAGCATATTTCTATTTATCATTAGGGTTATTGCTAACAACCTCATCCGGGGAGGCAATCTCGGACAATTGAGTGTTTGCTGTTGTTTTCATGCTTGCAGGACTACAGGTTCACTGGATAGGTTATCAACATATGAAAGCAAAAGGATCCCTCTAGGAACCAGACCTAGAGAAGGAGGCATCTGTAAGCCCTCATACAGTTCCATGTGCATCATCGAGAAGCCTGCGAGAGTGCATCACCCCTTGCAAGGGGATACCATACATCTGCTACCCTATTTTGTAAAATCTATATCAAATGAAGGGAATCCCTTAGAGGGATCTATATGTAACCAAACTTGAGAAAAAGCAATAAAGAGAATTATTCATTCATTTCTTTGTATTTTGGTTGCATCTATTTTCACATATTTCATTTAATGCATGATTAAGTATATTAAATCAAATAATATTCACAAATAGAGTAGTGGACGGTGCACCACTTCCCAGGGTCGCTAAAATCACTAGAAAAAAACAATGTCACATCTCTAGACAAGGAAGAATGATAGCATTAGAATTGTATAAAAATGGTCTATTTATTCTAGACACTGCTTTTGACTTAGCTCTTTTATTCAATGCTACATAATTATGTCACATACGACTAGGACATACCAATGAGACATCAATGAAGGAACTATTTATATATCAAATGGTAGGACTACCCAATTTATCTTCGAAAACTACTATTTATCCAAAATGCTTAGAAGGAAAACAACAAAGAATTAACTTTGAACTTAATCTACATAGAGCTCAATGTTCTCTATAAATAATATATATAGATTTATGTGGTCTAATGAAAGTTGATAGTGTTGGAGGACATAAATACTTTCAGTTATTTGTTGATGATCACACTAGAAAAATGTGGGTATATTTTATGAAGTACAAATTAGAAGCATTCAATTATTTCAAATAATTCAAACTTCAAGTGGAAAAAGAATCAGGAAATACCATAAAAGCACTTCATTCAAATAGAGGAGGAGAATTTATTTCCAAATAATTTGACTCATTTCTTGAAGAAAATGGAATTAAAAGATAACTTACTACAACATATTCGCCTCAAAAAAATGGAATTGCAAAAATAAGAAATAGATCAATAATGGAAATGGTAAAATGTATGTTAAAAGAAGCACAACTTGATCATAAATACTGGGCTGAAGTGGTACAAACAATAGTCTACATACAAAATAGACTACCAACAAGAGTACTCAAGCATATTACACCAGAAGAAGCATGGTTAGTACAAAATCCAAATATAGAAAAACTAAAGATCTTCGGATGCAAAGCCTACATGTATGTTCCAAAATAAAATAGGACCAAACTAGATGAAAAAACTGTGACACAAATATTTGTTGGCTATGAAAATGAATCTAAAGGTTACATGATACTATATCCATCTAAAAATAAAGTCTACATTAGTAGATGTAATATTTGATAAAAAAAATTAGAATTGACACAGATGAATCCAGTGGTGACACAGAAGTCCTCCTAAATCTATCTGAAGAAGATTCATAATCAAAATCTCAAGAATAAGATATAGAAGGATAAACAATATTGCCTAGAAAAGAACCAATATGGATCACAGATACTCTTAGAGAATAAAATCTATAAATGATGCTAGATCTTAACTCTACTAGACCTCAAAATCACAATATGACTAGAATGAATAGAGGAATGCTAAGTAACTTAGTATAACCAACATCAACTTCTCAAGCACTGAAAGAATCACACTCGAAAGTGGCTATGGAATCTGAATATGCATCACTCAAAAAGAATAGAACATGAGATCTAGTAAACCTACCTCCAAGTAAAAAATAGTGTGATGCAAGTGGGTTTACAAAATAAAACACAAAGTAGATGGAACACTTGACAAATATAAATATGGATTAGTAGCAAAAGGGTATACTCATACAGAGGGAAATGACCATGAAGAAACATTTGCATCAATAGCTCGAATGACTACTATCCAAAAATTTTACGCACTAGCAACACATAAGGGGTGGAAACTTCATCATATAGATGTAAAAAGTGCATTTCTTAACGATGACTTAGAAGAATAAGAAGTCCATATGACACAACCTGAAGGATTTATCATTCAAGGACAGGAAAAAAAAGTTTGCAAATTGAATAAATCTCTATATGGCTTGAAACAAGCCCCAAGAGCATGGAATATAAAGATCAATAATCACCTAGTACATCATGATTTTAAAAGGAGTTCATCAGATCCTAGTCTATATACCAAGAAAATTAGAAATGGTATCTTGATTCTCATAGTATATTTTGATGATATAGTGATTACTGGAAGTTCAAAAAAATTAATAAGTGACATAAAAAAGGATTTAGAAAAAGCATTTTAAATGATAGATCTAGGACCAATGAACTACTACCTTGGTCTAGATATTTATCAAGAATAAAATAGTTATCACTCAATCAAAATATACAAAATATATTCTTAAAAAAAAAGAATGATAAAGTGTAAACCCAAATATACACCAATGGAACAAGAAAAACAACTATCTAAAAATGATAAAACACCATTGGTTTTAGAAACAAAGTATCATCAGTTGATTGGGAGTCTTCTATACTTGAAAAACAACTGACCAAACATAGAATTCACAATAAACTATATTTCATGGTTCATACAAGAACCAAGCGAAAGTCATTGGAAAGCTACAAAAATAATATTACAATATATCAAGAAGACTACAAATTATGGATTTTTTTATTATACTAGAAGAACTGGTAACTCGTTAGAATTTTCTATGCCTCTTCATGGATTTGAATATTTCTCCTTGTCACCACTATAACCTCCAGTTGCATCAGGTAAACCTTTTACATAGCCGGCTACACTAACATGACAAGCCTATTGGTACTATGGAGCTTGAGGGATTGGAACTATAGACTATGGATTAACTTATATGAAAAATATGAAGGACGCGGGGGTCCGACCCTTCACAAAAATACCCCGACAAAAAATATATGAAGGACAATGCGGGGCCCAAGAAGTGGTTGTATTTTGTTGAGACTCTTAGAGGAAAAAGAAAGGAGGTTCTCTCTCTTCCTCCCCTAGTTCCATTAAATAATAAAATTTTGGCCCCGACAAGTTCCATGAGCCCTTTTCTTTCAATGGAAGAATTCTCCCTGGTAGGCAAGTTTTTGGGAGGTAGGCCGGACATGGAGACTATTAGGGCTTGGGCAACGAGTAAATGGTGACCGATAGGTAGCTTGGAGTTGGTAGCTCTAACTCGAGGGTTATTCATTATCCATTTTAACAATATGGAGGATGATAATCACATTTTAATATGAGGTCCTTGGTTTTTGGGCAAAATGAGCCTTTTTATCAGATGATGGTGTGAATATTTCGACCCTGAAAAGCAAAATATTAACATTACCCCTATTTGGGTTCATCTCCCGAGTCTACCTTCCCAGTTCTTAAATGAATATTGGTTGCAGGGCATAGCCAAAACTATAGGGGACCTGATGTCCATTGACCATGTGACCTTGGCCAGGACAAGGATGACTCATGCACGAATCTACATAAATACTAATTTGGATAATGAATTTCCAAGGTTTGTGGAGCTATATTATGGAGAATACTATCGAAAAAAGTCGATAGAATATGAGAACAGACTAACATTCTGTGTAGAATGTAAAAATCAAGGAAATCTATGCAATCAGTGCCCAAACCTGGCAAGGAATGCTAGACAAAGGAAATTTGAGGAGTTTCCCTCGTAGAGGCAATTTCAATCAAGAAAACTATGTCTACCAAAAAAATAAAAGAGAGGGTGCAGGGTCCCAACAAGACAAAGGAAAACAATAGGTTGTTGGCAACCAAAATACTTAGGTAAGTTCCAATCCTCTAGTTTCAAATAAATTTTCAATTCTATCTAATATGGGAGTAGGAGGATTATCGAAAGACATGGAAGCCCAGAACCTTCAGGCTAACCTCTCTGACTCTCTATAATCCCCATCCAAGTCAAGATCCTCAAACCCTAATGCTAAAATTATTGTAAGCCCCATGGGCATCACAAAGCCAAACCCTAATTCCCAATATCTAAAATCCCCATCCAAGTTAGGATCCTTAAACCCCAATGCTAAAAATACTTCAAGCCCAGTGGGAATCCCAAAGCCAAACCCTAATGTTGAAGAACTTAGGAATAAATTTGAGGCATTGGAAAATAAAAAATCTCATCTCCCTAACATCATCACTAGGAACTAGGTGAATCCTACTATGGGGTCATCCCATAGACCAAGGGAATATAGAAAAAAAGGATAAGATTTGTATGTAGGGGTGGAGATATGTGAAACTCTTTAGACTGAGGAATATGGTAGTCTGGTTCTACAACAAATTGCCTCCCCCCAGTATAGTCCTAAACAAAATAGGAGCACTGTGAAGTCTCCTATAGATTTTGGCAGTGAAAAAAGAAGAGAGAAAAAGAAGAGAGAATATAAAATGCTAATCATCAAAAAATTAAAACTGATAATGACATTGCCAATGGAAAACATAAAACCTTGTTTCAATAGGTTATTTCGGGTTTTGAAGACAACAAATTAGGAAAACCCCCTCAAGGGAGGGAGAGAGGAAGAAATCCCAAACAATCTAAATGAATTTCCTCTCATGGAACGTGAGAGGCCTCAATGGCCTGCCCAAACACAAGGAAGTTAGTGCAATAAGAAATCAAGTGAATCCAACTATTATCATGTTGCAAGAAACAAAAACTGATGAGATTCAGTCAAAAAAGTAGCAAAAAAAATCTGGAATCAAGGGGATATGGTTTGTAAATCAGCCAGAGGAGCGTCTGGAGGCCTTATGACTTTGTGGGATCCCCGAATAGTAGAAGGCACCATTATTCAAAAATATGACATGGTTCTTAGTATTTTATTTAAGGAAATAAATAGCAACAGGTCATGGATCCTTTCAAATATTTATGCCACGAATTCAATTCAAGGGAGAGCTCTACTGTGGGAGTACTTAGGCAATCTAAGTGAAATCTTCCATAATGTCCCCTAGATTCTAGCTGGGTATTTTAACACTCCTCTTTATCCTTCAAAAAAAATGGGTGGAAATGGACCACCTATCAGGATCATGGATGAGTTCAATGACTTTGTGAACTCCAACATGTTGATGGATGTAAAAATTAGAGGAGCGAATTATACCTAGAGAAATTGGTGGATAGGGTGTCATCTCATTCAAGAAAGGCTTGACAAATTTGTTCTATCAAAGGAGGCTACAACTCTGTTTGGTGATTCTACCCTACAAGCTCTTCCTAAAATTGCCTCTGATCATAATCCCATTTTTTTGGAGATCCCTAACTCTCTATCCTTCAAGAAACCTTTTAAATTTCAATCTATGTGAATCAAACATTTCAATTTCAAAGATAACTTAATTCAGTGGTGGCAGCAGCCTGTCAGGGGTAGTACAACTTTTAAACTTGTTGGCAAATTAAATTTTGTTAAGGAAAAGCTTCGAACTTGGAACAAAGATGTCTTTGGGAACCTATTTGAAAATAAAAAATAGGTTGTTGAAAGTTTGAATATAATTGATCAGAAGATTCAAAATGGTGATGCTAATGAAACTCCTAGGCAGGAGGAACGGATAAAACTAGCAGAGTTTCATAACATTTTTGCCTGTGAGGAAATATATTGGAGGTAAAAATCAAGGGTTATTTGGTTGAAATATGGAGATTCAAATTCCAATATTTTTCACGTCACCATGCTTAGAAACAAAATCAATCACAAGATAAAAATTTTAAAAAAAGTATATGGTTCTATTACTCAGGACTTAATAGAAATCAGAAAGGAGGCAGTAACTTATTTCAATTCTATCCTTGGTCAGGAATCGCATTGCAATGAGGAGGCCAAAGATATTCTCTTGCAATCCATTCCTAGCATAATAAATGAGGATATAAAACTTAAGCTTCTAGCTCCCTTTTCTGATGAGGAAAATAAGGAAGGCTTTTTTACCATGGAGCCAGACAAAGCCCTAGGACCCGATGGCTTTCCCCCTCGTTTCTATAAATCTTTTTGGGACATCGTAAGTGAGGATGTAATTTTTACTTTCTAAAAATTCCAAGCAAGCAATCATATCCCAAAATGTCTCAACTCCACTTTTATTTCTCTAACTCCTAAGAAGCAAACCCCTGAATCTATGGCTGACTTCAGGCCAATCAGTCTGTGCAATGTTTCTTAAAATATCCTAACTAAAGCCATTGCAAATAGAATGAGAGATGTTCTACCCCGCATCATAGATCCATGCCAGGGAAGCTTTGTCCAGGCCAAGTCAATATGGGATGGAGTTATCATAGTTCATGAAGATCTGCACTATGCTCATAATACTAACAGGTCTATTTTTGCCCTCAAGTTTGATATGAACAAAGCATTTGACAGGCTAAATTGGGACTTTCTAATTGTTGTCCTCCTTAAGTTTGGTTTTCACCACCAATGGGTTAATTTGATCAAAGAATACATTTCTAAATCATGGTTCTCGATTCTGGTTAATGGAACAACTGTTGGTTACTTTCAAAGTCATAGAGGAATTTAGTAGGGGGACCCTATCAGCCCCATGTTATTCATCATTATGGCAGAAGCTTTAGGTAGAACCATAAAAAAAATACTTGTATTTGAAGGCTAATATCAAGAATCAAGGCAACATCTCTCACTAGGGTTGTTTCTCACCAAAAATTCATCGATGATACCCTTATATTGACTAAGGCATCGGTGGTTGAGGCCAAAAGAATTAAATACATCCTGCAACTCTACGAGGACATTGTTGGTCAGAAAGTTAATTTTAGTAAAAGCAAGTTATATTTCTTGAACACCCCCATTCAGAGGCAAGGAAGGATTGCAAAAATTTTAGGGTGTGATATATCAAACCTCCCCACTTCGTATCTTGGTCTCCCTCTTTTCATTGGTTCTCCGAGAGAGTCAATGTGGGATAGGGTTATTGAAAGAATTCAAAAAAACTTGCTAGATGGAAAGGTCATCTTCTATCTCAAGCAGGAAAGTTGACCCTCACTAAGGCCTCTCTTCAAAGCATTCTAGTCTATTTCCTCTTCGTTTTCAAAGCCCTTGTGAAGGTTTTCCAAAAAATTGAGAAACTCCAAAAAGAATTTTTATGGACTGGATCAGAGGAGAAAAAAAGGATACACCTTGTAGGATGGACCAAAGTGTGCGGACCCAAGGAAAATGGGGGCTTAGGTCTAAGGAGAATTGCTCATATGAATTTATCTTTACTAGCTAAGCAGGCATGGCACCTCATTTTTTGTGAAGAAAATGAATGGAAAGCTATCATAAAACAAAAGTATCTTCAAAATATGGAATTTCTAAGTGACTCAGTTCCAATAAGAGGTTCTGCTTTTTGGAAAGCAATTCTCAATTGTAAGGAAATCATCAAAAAAGGTTTAAGATGGGTTTTAGGCAATGGTGAGAGGATAAATTGCTAGAATGATAGGTGGGCTAAGGATGAACCACTAACACAATATCCTAACTTAGCCCAAATCAGAGATATCATGGAAGAACTCATTGGCAGAAAAGTCTCCGATTATATGGTTGAGGATAGAGGTAGAATGAAGTGGAAACAAATAAGGATTCAAGGATTTCAAGCGGAATCAAATGATATTTGTAACATTCTCGGGCAACATTTTATCCCCATGAGACCCAAGGAAGATCAAGTGACCTGGGATCCTATAGAAAATGGGCAGTTCACTGTTAAATTAGCTTACAAGCTTCTACTTGATGACGAGGATTTTATCCTCCAAAAGGACTTAGTTTGGATAAAAAATTTAATTCCAAAAATTGTAGTCTTTTCATGGCTAGTTATCCAAGGAAGAATTCTAACCATTGATAATATGATGCGTAAAGGTATTTGTATCACTAATCATTGTTATCTATGCAGGGCTAATTGGGAGACCATTTATCACATTTTCCTTGAGTGCCCTTTTTCCTTGACTTTCCTAAGTGGGGTTTTTCAGGCCTTCAATATTTCTTGGGTTAAACCAGCCACCATACTTGATTTGTTCATCTAGTGGCCTTACCCATTTTCAATCCAAAGACTTAGATACATGTGGAAAATTTTTCTCAATCACTATCTTTGGAAGGTGTGGTTAGAAAGGAACCATAGAGTCTTTAATGAGTCTATCCATGATCATCAAACTATCATTGCCAAGATCCTATCCTTTGCCAATGAGAATGTGAACCTTATCCCTTTTGATAGACGTAAACCTCATCTACAAGAGACCACGATTGCTCAATATTTAAGCTTAACCTTGTTAGATGAGTCTGTGCCTAGGGTAGTCAACCTCAGAGCCAATGTTAAGTGGTCCCCACCTCCTACGGGTTGGTTTAAGATTAATTTTTATGGAGCAGCTAAGGACAATCCTAGAAGAGCAGGCACTAGCGGCATTGTGCGAGATCATAATGGGAATATGATGCTTGTGTTTTTTGAATATTTAGGAACAAGGATGAACAACGAAGCTAAATCTAGAGCTATGTGGAGAGGCCTTCAAATGACTCAAGACTTAGAAGGCAATTTGATCATAGAAGGAGACTCTATGCATGTTATAAATCTCCTCAATAATTGGAAAACACCTCCTTGGAGGATTAAAAAAATTGTTGAAGAGGCTAGGATCCTTTTCCAGGGAAGACAGGACATAAAATCCCAACATGTCTTTCGGGAAGCTAACAAAGTTGTTGATAAGCTGGCCAATTTGGGTGTCTATGGTGATAGACTTTTCAAATGGGAACACGGTGTCCCGAGAAAATTAGAGGAGATTATTCAACAAGAATGCCAAGAATGATAGTCAAATTTACCAATAGGGAAGGCACTATAAGTTCGAAGGCTATGAGTATTCCCATCTCTTTTTTGAAATGGACTCACAATAAAAATTATTCGAGCTATCAGTCTTGGTGGATGCTACTTGGAAATACCACAAAGACTAATGGGGATAGTCACATGTCAGATAACATGGCTCCTAGTCATCTTAGTAATTTGAGGTTGGTTGATAATCACAAGGTAGGAAAGAAACAACAATATAAGACTTCAAACCAGAGCCACGTGGACCACTAGATAGCCACCGCCATAAATCTAGCTAGAAGGTTCACTTCTCCAAGGTTGATTGGCCAAGATAGGATGTGGTCCCAAAGCATGTCATATACGAAAGAAAGCAATTACCAAAGAATTATTAAGAGTAACTGTCAATACAGAGCTTGTGGGAGTTTTTTTCAGTACTCTGCTATGTGTGTCTACATCTTTTTGTTTCTCCACTATTTCAAGGAAGGGATCTATGTCTGTTTCTTTTTTGTAATTATGATGTAGGTGTGTTTTCTTGGGGTATACCCAAAATTTTGTATGGGAAGTTTCTTTTTTATAACAGGCTATGTGCCTTACCGGATGTAATGGCTTTGGCGGCATGTAGATTTTACATATATAGGATCCTTAGTAAGGACATGTTCATCAACAAACCTAGGCTAATTTTTGTAAAAGGTTTTGGATCAACCTGTAAAACCCAGTATTAATGCTATAGTATCTTATCTACAAAAAAAACTTATATGAAAAATTTCAAATAATTTTATCTACAGGGATACTCATACTTAGATTATGTTGTATCTATTGATGATAGGAAATCTACTTTAGATTATGTCTTCTATCTCGTATTAGGACCCATATATTGGTATAAAAATAAACAACATACAATAGCACAATCATCAACTAAAATAGTATGTCGAGCAGCAAGAGATATAACCTGTGAAGCTCTATGGTTACAATACATACTATCTAACATGGGAATTAGACAAACTCAAACTATGATATTATGTGACAATCAAGGAGTACTGAATTTGATCAAGAATCCAATCATACATGAAATAAAAAAGTATATTGAAGCTCAGTGTCATTTCATCATAGAACATTTTCAGAACAAGCACATCATCCCTAAATATATTTCTATAGAAGACCAGTTAGCTGACATTTTTACAAAAGCACTTGGAAAAATCAAGTTTCAAACATTCAAAGATCATTTATGTGATTCAAGAGAACTTCATACCCAAATAATGTAATACAGGGGGGTGTTAGAAATAGATTATATTACATTATTTGGGGCCATGTAAATGTACCTTCCTAGGTACATACTTAGGACATTAGATTACTTTAGGGGGAAGTTATTTAGTTACTTCATGCAATGTAATAAATGCACAAGTGTCAATGTGCAAGTTGTATATGTGCAAGATGTACATTGCACAACTAGGTAGAGTGTTGGCCAAGGAATACATCTTCCTATATAAAGGGCATCATACCTCTACTTGAATGTATCACTTCATTCTCAATAATATATGTTGCTTTCTTCTCTCGTTCTCATGATGGGATGTTGCTAAATCTATTAGAAATACACCTAGCACTAATTTTATTGATCAACACCAAGAATAGATATATCTTTCCATCTTCTCAATAACCCTTATCCTTATAAATAATCACTAAACAAAATGCTAAATATCAACTCTAGGGATTCCATGATCTACCTGTATTCCCTCCAAGCACAAATGGGCTTGTTATCTATCCAATTTTCCTCTTAGGACAATATGGAATTGTCAATCCCTAATTTCCATTTTAATCCTTTCAATAATAAAGTCCTTGTTTTAATTAATAAATTCCAAAAATTTGAACTAGAAGGTGGATTTTCACATCTAAATCACAGAATTGAAGGATTCTAAATACTTATATTTGATGATATTGACCTAGGACATTCTAATTTATTTTATTAACCTCCAACCAAGCTTGTTTTTAAGAGATTAATTAAATTTCTACATTCTCTTGATGCCCAACCCTCCTTCTTTATTAGGACTTCACACTTTACTCCAAGCCATTTGAGGAAGTCCTTGATGTTCCTCAAACATTGACCATAAGAAACATATTTGAATTTTCTCAAGAATGTTAGAAAATTTCAAGGGGATTTTAAACATCAAGAGGTAGTACATTGGTAAGGACTGAAGAATAGATTTCAAAGCTGCACTTTATCAGCTTGAGATAAGAGATCCCCTTCCACCCTGCTAATTTGCAATGAAATATTTTTATCACTACATTCCATAGTTTATCTCTAGCTCTTGTTTTAAATATTGATAAGCCTAAATAATTTTATGGAATGTCAAAAATTTCACAACCAAAGTACTTAGAAATTCTATTTTATCTAGAAGCTAGAGTGCTGACAAAAAATAGTTTGATCTTGTTAAAGTTAATGCTTTGATCTAATGCATGTTCAGACTCTTGGAGCACCTTCTTTATGTTCCTATTTTCTCTTAATGAAGACTCCCCTTCAATTATAGTATCATCCATAAAATCATGAGAGTAATCAACTCTACTTTTGTTGCTAGACTAATTCTTTTAATATGTACTAACATTTTAGTTGACTCAATGGCCCTACCAAGCACCTTTTCCATTACAATGAAGAGGTAAGGGGAGAGATGGTCCCCTTGTATTATTACTCTTTGACTACAAAATAAAAGTACCACCTAGCCAATTATAAGGACTAAGAAAATAGAATCAGATATACACCAAGTAACCTAGTTTCCCATTCTTAGTTGAAGAAAAAATATACCAAGACCTTGTCCAAAAATGCCCATGACACCCTATCATAGGCCTTACTCATGTCCAACTTTAAAAGCATACCTCTTGACCCCATTTGATCCATGGAGTGCAAAACTTTATAAATGGATATAAAACCATTCATAATATTTCTATGTTCCACAAATCCACCATTTATTTGAGAAATAATCTTGGGAAGAAGGATCTTTAATCTATTGGCTAAGGTCTTGGTAAGAAATTTGTAGATCATGTTACAAAGACTAATAAGCCTAAATTCCTTGAACATATTAGTTCCTTTTTTTAGGATAAGGACTAGAAAGAAAAATTTTCATTCCTTTAGCAAGGTTTTATGAGATTGGAAATCCCTCAAATATTCCCCCATATATTGTTGAAAAATATTGCCAAATTTCTAAAAAAAACTTGGAGGGAAACCATCTGGACCAGGAGCTTTGTCCTGTTGCATCCAAAAACAACTTTTTTATTTCATTATTTGAGAAGGATTGTGTTAATAAGTCCTTCATCTCAGCTATAATTAGCCTAGGAATGTTTTAAAGAATAGAGTGAGAGGCTTATACATTTCCATAAAAGCTTTCTTTGAACAAATATTTTAAAATGAAAATGGTAGCATATTTTATCTCATCTTCTCTTTGGATCAAGGAACCATCCTCTAATCTTATATCTTTAATTTTGTTTGAGATTTTGTGTTTGAGAGTGGAAAGGTGGAAGAAATTTGTGTTTCAGTCCCCCTATATTAACCAAATCACTCTAGATTTCGACCTCCAAAAACCTTTATCCTTTGCCAAAGTATTGTGATATTCACTGATCAAAGTATTCTCTCTATCCTCAATATGTTGAGATATCCCTTGGGTTTCAATCACATTTTCCAAGTATTTGGATCTGAGGCAATAACTATTTTTTTCTTATTGAATACATTGCCAAAGACCTCTTTATTCCAAGATCTCAAATTTCTCTTAATATTTTTTAAATTTTTGTAACTACAAATATTTTGGTCCCTCTCTTAAATTTGGGGTGTTGAAGCTACATTAACTCAAATATGAAAGGAGTGTTTTTTGATCTAGAACCAATGACCATATCTATGATCAATAGGCTATGATCATAGGTAACTTTAGGGAGGGTTGAGAGAACTGAGTTGCTAAACTTTTTATACCAATCCTGTAAGGTTAGCATCATGTCCAATCTTATCTGAATTAAACTCTCACATATATTCTTGTTGGACCAAGTGTATTTACTTATTTAATTTAGAAGACCTCCAATTAATTGATAATAAATAGTGGTTGAGACTAGAGGTATCTCACCATATCTAGATAATTGTAATATTTGCTCCAAAGGAGTATCTTTGGGTTTACAATTTTGCATCCTATATTTTTTGAGTAATGATTTTGCATAATTTTTTTGTGTTATTGTTATTTAATTTTTAGTTTGATGAATTTAAAAACCAATACAATAATGAAAAAACCCTAAATATATCATTTTAAAATCCATCTCTAGATCCCCTTTAACTTCATTTATCAGAATGTTTGAGCATCTTATAATTACTATATCATAAACATATACCATAAGTATTATTGTGTCACATACAACCTTTTTCGTATAGATATTTGAATCTAATGAACTTCTTATTAAATTATACTATAATAAATAATTATTAATTTTTTACCATGCTCTTGGTGGTTTTTTTAGACCATATAAATATTTGTTTAGCTTGCAAAACTTTTATTCCTATCCTTTGATCACAAATTCTTTTCATTATGACATATATACCTCTTCTTCAATATCACCATTAAGGAATGCAATTTTTACATGTATTTGATGTATTTTCCATCCATGATGCAATGTTAGAGCACAAATTATTTGAATCTTATTCATTCTTGTTGTTGGTGCAAAATTTTTTTCACAATCAATTCCTTCTATTTGAGTATATCCTTTTCATACTTTGTATTTGTCAAGTGAACCATTTGATTTATATTTGATCTTGTAGATCCATTTACATCCTACTATTATATTTTTGTGAGGTATATCAACTAGATTCTATGTTTTATTTTTTATTAATGTTGCATATTATAATTCTATGGATGTCTTCCATTCTAGATGGCTTAAAACATTTAGAGTAGTTGTAGGTTCTACTATAGATTTTATCAGTCCCCTATTTATTCTTGTTAGACTACGATTTTGAGGTCTTGTAGTAGTGAGATATGGCATTTTCTCTAATTTTGAGTCTTTAAGTGTATCTCTAAGTTATATTGATTATTTGCTTTGTAATATTCTAGAATTATCTGAGCTCTCAATTTTTTTGTTATATGTGTTTGATTCTAAGTATTTTCTTGATGAGTATTTTTATAGAAGACTTAGAATTGCTTCTAAACCATATTTTTCTTCTTTGATAGCATTTTTATTTTCTTCATCAAATACTACATCTTTGCTTATGTAAATTTTATTTGGTTTTAGATCAATTATTCTGTAACCTGTTGAATCATCATCATAACCAAGAAATATTCCACATAAAGTTTTCATCTAGTTTAGTTCTTCTTTGTTTTGGAATATGCATGTATGTCTTACATCCAAAGATTCCAAATTGTTCTACCATTGGTTTTTTTCATGACCATACTTCTTCAGGAGTAACATTTTTTAGTATCCTTGTAGGTGATATTTTTTGTATGTATACAATTGTTTTAATTTATTTATCCCAATGTTAACGATCAACATGGGATTATTTTAGCATACAACAAATCATTTCTATAATATATCTATTTCTTCTTTCCACAATACCATTTTCTTGTGGTGAATATGCTATTGTGAGTTATCTTTTTATGCCATTGGTTTCTAAAAACAAGTTAATTTTTTTTTACAAGAATTTGCCTCCTCTATCTGAATCAAGATTCTTGATTTTTTCCTTCACTTTCTATTACACAATAGAACCAATTGTACTCTAATTTTTATATCATTTATATGCTTTGGGTATTTTGGATTTGGTAGGTATTTAAAATAGGTGCATTCCATGCATATTCAGTGCCTTCACATCATTCGAGATTCTCTCATTGTAAATAATTTCCAAAAAAAATGGCAATGTCGTTGTCCTATTATACAACAATATAAACAAATCACCTAACAAATTCTTATCCAATTTGAGTGGTATGCTATCGAAGCCACTCGACATTCTTCCAATAATTTTACTGATACAATGGCCTACTTAGGGTCACTGATACCACAAAATCCCCTCTTATATGACACATGTATCTATTTATACACGTACCAAATCAGCTATCTCATCTTTACCTCATATAGATGATGATGGCATTCATGTTGTCCAAATCCAACCACATGATCCTTGGTTTTCCTAAATTAAGGATCACATCAAATTAGGATTTCTCCCTTATGATCTACCACATGATAAAATTCGAGCATTCAAATAATATGTCATTCATTATACACTACTAGGGGACATATTGTACCACTGTGGTTATGATGGTATTCTTCTGCGTTGCCTCGAACTGCATGAATCTCAACGGGTAGTACAAGAAACCCATGATGTTACTTGTGATGGCCACTTTAGTGGTATGGCTCTCACCAAGTGTATCTTACGTATGGTCTACTACTAGACTAAAATGGAGCATTATTTTTGTGATTATGTCAAGCGATGCATAAAATACCAATAACATGCCAAACTCACACCTTCCTTCACAAGCTCTCCAAACAATTCAATCCATGTGGTATTTCTCACAATGGGGCCTTGATCTCATTGGACATATCACACCTGCAGCATCAAACAACCTTAAATTCATTATCACCACCATAGAGTACTTCATAAAGTGGTTCAAAACCATCCCACTTGTCTAAACCACAAGATCCAAGATTGTGGTGTTCATCACAAACCACATCATATGTCACTTTGGCATTCATTCTCAAATCATCTTTGATAATGGAAAGTCCCTAAAAAATAAAAATTTTCATGTCTTCTCACAAAATTTAACATCCACCATATCTTCTTGACCTCGTACTACCCACAGGGTAATGACCAAGCTGAAGTTACCAACAAAACCATTTGTTCCATCCTTCAAAAAATGATTGTAGGATCCCATCATGCCCCTTATCTTTTGGTCTTACCATATAAGCATATGTATGCCCACTGGAGAAACCTCCTTCTACTTGGTCTATGGAACCTTATTTAGATGGTGAAACTCTTAAAGAACCAATGAATATAATGCATCTCAAAATATATTATGCATGTGTTGTTACCGTTGCAAAACGTACCCCAATTTGGGGGATCCACTTAAAATTTTAAGTTTTGATTTGTATTTAGTGTTTTATTGATTTATGTCAAGAGGTTTCATAATGTTGGAGGTCTCAATTTTATAAAGTTCCATGTTTCTTAAGAAAGGTGAAGTCTTTTATTTTTGTCTCACATAAGTTTTTTGTGCATATGCACATGGACAAGCAAAGGAATACCATCAATCATACATACTCCCATTATTATTCAAATGTTTGTTGCAAACAATTATGCTTCAATTAATGAAGATACCACATGATTTAATTTATGCAATTTAAAATATACTCTTGACATCCAAAGTTAAACTCATTAATATGTCGATGATGTTGCTCTTTTTAAGGGGATATATTTATATATGTCTTAAATATTACGTGAAATTTTCTTTGGTATTGTTGGTAATAGAATACAAAATTTGGTATTTTTAGCATTCAAGTTATTGTGAAGTTAATTATTTTATGTTTTAGAAACATCAAATATAAAATAAACATTGAAATTTAAAATAATGGCTTCATTAGTATTAACATAATATATGCATGTATTTTGCAGGTATTGATGCATGGAACATAGGCATCAATCTCTGTGGATGAAGAATGTGCTCTTCTGCTCGTGCATTCAAGGAAGGTCAAAGATCACTCTGCTAGGATATCGATAGTTTTTCATTGAATTTCACATTACTCAAAGGCACTGACAAATGATGGTAGATGATGCTTTCATGCATGAAGATTCATCAATGATCATTGGAAATATGTTGGAAATTTGACCAATTTTTTTTTCATTGATGTCAAGAGGTTTGATGTCTAGATTTTTCGTCATTAATGTCATAAGGCTATTTTTCCAAAAGTCAATGAATTGGTTAAAAGCAAAAGGATATAATATTTATTTTTAATATTATATGCCTAAAGAGGCCTAAAAGGTTGAAGACCCAAGGAAAGAGAACTAAGTTTTAAAAGAAATAATAATATTATAATATTTGGGCAAAAGGAAGAGGTGAAAAATAATGAGGTCCAAGGAATCATTAAAAAATATATATCTCCGACAAGACCCATTGAGCATATTATAAAGGTTTTAATTTAATTTATTTAAATTAAAATATTTTAACCTAAGGTTAAAATTTTAATTTAAATAATTAAATAGCGCCAAGGTTTAAAGTTTAAATTCAAATTCAAAATTTGAAATTCGAAAGGGCTGACATGTTTAATGCAAAGGATAAAGTATAAATAGGAAATGATTTTCATTTCCAAATTACAATGCTATTTGAATGCCAAAGTGACTATAATATTTGTGCATTGCATTGTTGAAAAGAAAAAGATATTCATGAGGTTTTAATAAAAGGAGGCAGACTTGTATTCGAGTGGTGTGATAGGATAATCCCAAGGCACTGGACAACGTAGATGGTTTTTGAATGCTAGCTATGACATTTGTAAATAAAAGGTCATGGTTTTGAATCCCACACGATTCATTTTTACAAAGGAAGAGATGTTTTTTGTTTTTGCCAAAATATGCGGGAAGTAGATAGTGTATAGGCACAAGGACATTATCATTCACATGTGGGTGTGTAGCCCAGGTGGTAGCTTAGCCTTGGTCTAAGGTGTTGTGGTTGCTTTGGTCACAAGTTCGAGTTTGGTCACAGTCAAAATCATGCACAATATTTTGGTGATGTGGGCCATTATTAAGGTATGCAACATTTAAATTAATTTGCTAAAGTTTTTGAATGCGGAAAGGTTTTTGAGGCCACGTGAAAATTAAAAGGCATGTGTGAAGTGTATAGGGAGTCATAAGGGTTTTTAAAATAATATTTTATTTTGGTGCTTTGAAAATAAATAAAATATTGGAGATTATAAGGTGTTGTGCTTAATGTTATTTTGAGAGTATTGGAGATAATAAGGTGTATTTGAGACTTGATATTTTATTGTATTTCTTGAATGGTGAAATAATTATTAAGGAGAATATTTGTGTGGAGATTTTGAGATAGATTGTTGCTATCTAATCTAGAAATTGGTAAAGAGGTTTTATTGTGAGTAAAACAGGTTTTGAAGACATATCTCCATCAAAGCAAAAATGTATGGGCACACTATATTTTATTTAGAGTGTTTGAAATGAATGTATGAAATATAAGGTGGAGTGAAAAGGATTGATGACTATTGTTGGAAATGTGTGAACAAGTTTAAGTGCATCTTGTTGATGTATGATTTGATTTGAGATAGAGATTAAGAAATAATTGAGTTAGGGTTTGAGACCCACATTGTGCTTTTTTTTTGAAGAATTTTGAAAATACTTGTTTAGGGTTTGTGAGCAAGTTGTGTTTCATTGATTGGATGATTGAGTGAAATTCTTGAGTATTGGATTTGAAGGATATTGAAAGTGAATGTGCAAACATTAGAAACTATATTTGTGAAAGCGATAGACTTAATTATTGAGTAGAACATATTGATTTTTTGATAGAGTAAATCATTCTCTATATGTTCCAGAGGTTAAACGAATTTTGAATAGAATATGTCTAAACTGCTTCAAGTTAAAGGAATTACTTTAAATATTAGACAAAGCATGTGATAGTATTATGTGTAAGATTTGATATTGATTGATTATGTTCTGTGAGTTATTTTGAGCTTGTATTGAGAGAATATTGAGCAAGTTCTTGAGAGAACTTAAAGGTATATTTGAGGTAAGTCTTGGTGAAAACATGAGAACAATTGAGCAAGTTCTTGAGAGGACTTGTAGGCAGATTTGAGGTAAGTCTTGGTGAAGACTTGTAGGTATATTTGAGGCAAGTCTTGGTGAAGACTTGTAGGTAAATTTGAGGTAAGTCTTGGTGAAGACTTGTAGGTAGATTTGAGCAAGTCTTGGTGAATACTTGAGATAACATTAAGAGCAGGTTTGATTTGTTCAAGCTTTGTGTTAATTCTTTGGGCAGATTTGAGTAGAGTTGATTGGTGATTTTATCAAGATTTGTGTTAAGGCTTGAGGATATATTTAAGGATAGTTTTGAGGACAAATGTTGGTATAGATTTGAGAGCATATTTGTGCTAGATCTAATATAGAGTTAGAGTAAGATTTGTACTAGATAGAGGATAGTGTTTAGCACATATTTGAGATAGATATTAAACAGAGTTGAGAAAAATATTTGGAGGAGACAAATATGAGGATAGCAGTCTCCAATGGATAAATATTCATTAGCCAGGGTAGTGAGGATAGAGGTCTTCTGAGTGAGGACTGATATCTTCTATGGAGAGATATCCACAAGCCAGTGCAGTGGAGGTAGAAGTCTTCTAGAAGAGTACCAACTATAGCAGAGGAGAAATAGTTCTCCTATGGATAGATTTCCATGAACCAAAGCAAGGTGAAAGAGTTCTCTTGTGGAGTGTGATTCATGAACCAGATGGGAAGGTAGAGTTCTTCTGTGGAGAGAGATACACACACCATTTTAGGAGATAGAGATCTTCAGAATAAAGTTCCATGAACCAAAGAAAATGAGAAAGAGTTCTCCTATGGAGATAGATCCACAAATCAAAGCATTAGGGGATTGATGTCTCCTTTAGACAGAGGTCCATAAATATTGTAATAGGGAAGTGATTCCCAAGAGATTTGTTGAGAAAATTTTAGTGAAATATTTTTTCATGGAGTAGCCCACATTGGGTGAACCATGTTAAATTGGTGTCTCTATTGTGTGTGATGATATTTGCATTGCTTTTATTACTACTGTTGATATTGCCATTGATTATATTGAATAATATTGGGAAATAAAAGTAAAAGTAGGTATTATACTGTTCACCTCCAATATTATTATAATATTGTGTTCTTCAGAATATTATGGTGGAATTACAGTGGATTACATTGATGAATAATGAAGTATCAATGTTGTTGGCGGTGGAGGAGGTTATTAGAAAGTGATTATGTAAAAAAAAAGAATATGTGAAAGGTTAAGTTTGTGATAACTATGGGTGTGAGAAAAATGAATAACATGGGCCATTGGCCAATACTTGCACTTGTAATGGAGGTTTAGGTACTACACTCCTGCTTGTATAGATACCTTGCCAACAATTGCTATTACCATTTTTCTAAAACAAAACAGACAAATAATTCTTGCAAAGTTTATGGTGATAATGGTATAGTGGTCAAAGTTACACTTCTAGTGACATACAGGGCAAAATATGGACATCAGATAATGGGTGCTTGATATTGGTTAATTCAAGTCTAATATTGACAAAGAGAGTGTTGAACAAGTTGTACAGATCACCCAGAAGAACGATATGCTAGTATCTGAATATAAAAAGGAGCATCTAGAAGTAGGTGTTTTCACTTGAAGGATCACTAATGTTGTTGCAATGGTTCCCATATGGAAATAAAAATATAATTTAATTTGTGATCCATCCTTACCTAGATCACCTGTGCCAAAACATGTAGAATGAAGAGCACTTACATAAATTTCTACTTTTGAAAAGTCACATGACCAGTTGAATAGGGATGGATAACAATGTTTTTCAAAAAATATTGATATTGTAGAAACATATTAGCATAATTTTAGAGTTATAGATAAGAATGAATCTTA
Source organism: Wollemia nobilis (assembly GCA_028583015.1). Classification (NCBI taxonomy): domain Eukaryota; kingdom Viridiplantae; phylum Streptophyta; class Pinopsida; order Araucariales; family Araucariaceae; genus Wollemia; species Wollemia nobilis. The sequence continues at coordinate 9,781,450 of JAQPPZ010004842.1, forward strand.
GTTTGTTAAAAAGAGCATTGTAAAATTCCTTTCCTCATTAGTAAGTTTATTTGAGACATCTGTCAATAATACATATTTTTCAAGAATTTCAATGTCAGCAGTAGTAGCTTGTACAAATGACCATGGGAATGTTGTCGATGATGCAATTGAATGTGGCTATTACTACAAAATAGTAGAAAAAATAGTGTATCTAGGTCCAGTGCCAGCATAGCCATCATTATCGAATAGAAGCAACACAATAGAAATATTTTTTTATGAATACCAGATTGGATGTTCTATATAGTATATCCATGTACGAGCCTTACATACACGTATAAATTATTTTATAGCTATTCACGGGTGGTTAGATAGTATATATAATGGAACAAATTTTTATTTAATGTTGTTGGTGACGTGATTTTACCAGAGCCATTGATTCGAACAAGATGTAATCCAAATGAATGGAGTTGTCAGTGTTTTCATGTGCATGAAATATGGACAAATGGCGATCATGGATGGAGAGATATCTTAGAGAGATTCATTTTAGGTCATTACAAATGATGTGCAATATGTGTCTCTAGAAAATGGAAATAGATCAACCTTGAAGAATTTTGATGATGATTGGACTAAATTTGTGCATTGTTATGCGGACATAAAAATTAAAGTACAATTGGTTCTGTTGTGTAATAGGAGACTTGATTTTGCATTTAGAACTTAGTAAACTAACCTTCAAGAATAAAAAAAGGACAAAATATTCTCATGCTAACGACCAGTTCGCATAAGAGACTTAAGTTGGCAGTTATATTTCAGATAACTGGCTTCCAAACATAGAAAATATAAGAAGCTTCTCATGCTAACTTACATTACACATGAGAAATTCATTCCTAGGGCTTGAACATAGACCTAGGGTTTCACACTATAAAAGGTGCAAGCCTAAGAGCACCAAAGAGAGATCTTTTTAATCAAAGATATAAATATTTTATCAATCTTGGTCATTGAGGAGAGCTTTTGAGACTTGGATATTCCCCTTGGAGATCATGAGTACGCCAAAGACCTAACATATTGAAGAGCATATCACCTATTATTTCAACATCGGATACAAGCTTTGGTCCATAGCTTTGGATCAAAGAGTACGAGAGTCACTTTAGTGGTCGTTGTCTTGGACAGTGGCCCGCAGGATTAGCTTAGAGTTTTAGACATTAGATTCATTATTTCAGTATATCATTAGCATAGCATCATGTCATTCACATTCATAGCATTAGTCTAATTTGCACTTGCTTTTATTTGTTATATCCATTGCTAACAACCTCATCCAAGGAGGCATTCTTGGACATCTAAGTGTGTGTTGTTGTTTTATTTCTTACAGGGCCATAGGTTGATCAGATGAAATCTACAATATACGAGAGCAAAAGAGATCCCTCTAGGAAATAGGCCTGGAGAAGGAGGCATATGTAAGCCCTCATACATTTCCGTGTGTGGAACCAGGAAGCTTTTTGAAAGCGCACCACCTCATCGTGAAAGGGGCACTCTTTACCTATTTGTAACCTTATTGTATTGAAATGGGTATCCTTAAGAGGGACCGACATGTAACAGAGTTTCAATACAAATAAAGAGATCCATATTTTTTATTTTTGTGTTATATGTTTTTTTTCATTGTCTTCCATTTTATCTTAGGTTTTTAATAACATTGCAAGTAGAGTAAAATGGTGTGTGCATCCCGGGGTCACTCCAGATGGCGATCACAGTGGGACCTCCACTAATTTTTCATTTGCTATTGGAATACTAACTTATTTTTGTGTGTAGGTCTAGCTGCTATGAGCTACAGTAGCCAGAAATTAGCCACTCTGAGCTACAATGGCCAATAGAGCTTTAGTTGCTTTGAGCTACAGCGGCCAAGAACCAGCCACTATGGTCAACAATGACTAGAACTGGAGTGTAACAAAGGTTAAAATACCGACTCTCTGAGCTAGATCAAGGGTTGGTATATCTTATTTGACATTTTACGGCTTTTTGTCTACTTTTGTGTGTCTAAAATAGAGAACTTAAAGCACATTTATGTTTGGAAATTGAAATAATAAAAGGATAAAGAATTAAGCATTTCGCATATCTTAGATCTTCTTTTAATTTTCCACTAGGCATTGCTAGGAACAACGAATTATGCCTAAAAATTTTGCTCTAGAATCCAACGTGCTAGACATTATATGTTGTTTGCTTTATTTGAGGCCCTGCTAGAGGCCATAGCTGCACAAAATAAAGTGTGCTCATACAAATCATAGTAGTTCATGCATATTTCTGAATATTGAAACATATTTTTTACACTTAGGCATATAGGAAAGATTCATTGCTGCTATATGATGCACTTTATGTTACGCAAGCTTATAATGAACACCACACATGCATGTATCATTTAAACATTGGGGAGTTGGGTTTTATTACCAACCTTCAATTCAGTCCAGTGATGTTGGAATTCATCTCCTTCCACTAGTTTTTTCCCTAGAGTTTCCTATAAATGGATCGAGAAACTTATTTATAGTGATACTAATTTACTTGTGCTCAAACTGTCTCCCACTATTGGAACAATCATTGGTTCAGAGTGGAATAGCTAGGTGAACCCCCCACTACGTATTCAACGGTGTACCCTAGCTTCTTTTGAAAAAACCATGTTTGGCATGGGTGTACTTGATTGTCACTATGGATGAGTCTTCTCATTATTAATCCAAGAACAAGAGCAAGAAATAAAAAAACACACATCAAAACACACATCAAAACACACCAAACAATTTAGGGCACACTTAAATCAATAATCAAGATAAATATTTGTTTGGTATTGTGTGGCTATTCCTAAATTGTAACTCAAAAGATCAATTCATAGACAACATGGTCAAAACAATAATCAAACACCCTTAGTCTGATATCGAGGGAGAGACTAAAGCAAATCATACCCATAGACAGAGTCATAATAACATTGAATGACCTACCCGTAAGACCATGAGATGTAGCTCCGCGAGCCTAAGGGGTGATAATTCAACCCTTGGGGGATCTCCTTGAGAAACCCCAAGTAAGGAGCCACATAATGGAAGAAAGTCACATAATAAAAAGAGGCTTCACAGCCATCCTCATCAAGGAGATATGAGGAGACCTCAAGGGCCTCTTTTAAGCACACAAAAACATCTCAAAGACGTGAGGAAGCGTCAAGGGCCTCCTCTTCGCATGGACATAAAGAAGGTTCTAAAACTCATTATTCACATAGGGATGATGAAACTACTACATATCCATCCACATGGAGAAAACATGTCATAAAGCCCTCTTCATCAATAAGGCATGCAATAGTCGCAACACCCTAATATTTACAAGAAATATATGAAACAGGTCTGCCTACTAAAGTGCAAGAAACTAAAGCTACATCTGTACACACCTAAATCATGTCATTCTTATGGGAGCTACTTACATAGACACACTCATAAGATCATAAGACATAATATTGGACTTTACAAGCATCAATAGTGGTTCTCACCACTCATTTGGGGCCTTTTCAAGCCATCCAATCTTGGCCGCTCAAGCCAATAGAAACCAGATTCTAGCCACTCAAGCCTAGAGCGGCCAAACCTTAGCTATTGTAGGCAATAACGGCTAGATCATAGCCACTATAGATGACAGCGACTGAGCCATAAGAAGCTTTTTGCCAAAAAATAGGCCCAATATCGGGTGGAAGTGGTAGTCTACATGTAATAAAGGTGAGAGAGAGTGACTTTGCATTCCTTTTCATGACCAGTTCACATAGGAGACTTGAGTTTGAATTTAGACTTAAGTTAACTGACCTTCAAGCATAAACAAAGGATAAAATATTCTCATGCTAATGAACAGTTCGCATAGAATACTCAAGTGGGCAGTTAGATTTTAGTTAACTAGCCTTCAAATATAGACAATAGACAAGGGCTTCTCATGCTAACTTGTACTATGCATGAGAAATTCATTTCTAGGGCTTGGACATAGACCTAGGGTTTCAAACTATAAAATGTGCAAGCCTAAGAGCACTAAGAGAGACACATGATCGATATATGACATATAGATGCCTGAATCACATATATGAGATCATTTTAGAGAGATAGAGTTCTCTTTGGGATCACATGTGCGACAGAGCTTTGACAAACCAAAGGGTACAACAACTACTTTATTCAACATCAAATCATAGTCTTTGACCCATAGCTTTGGGGTAAGGAGAGCAAGGTTTTCTTTAGTGGTCATCCGTAGGCTTAGCTTAAATAGACATAACATCTTTTATCTCGTTTTCTTATATCATTAGCTTAGATTTACTTGATTCCATGGTATCGTTTTATCATATTTTTGTTACATTATTTGATTACTAACAACCATATCTTGGGAGGAAATCTCGGATAGCTAAACATGTATTATTGTTTGAATTGCATACAGGGCCACAAGTTCAGGAGACATAATCCACAACATACGAGAGCAAGAGGATCCATCTGGAAGACATACCTAGAGAAGGAGGCATCTGTAAGCCCTCGAAACATTTTGGTGTGTAGAACCAGGAAGCATTTTAGAACACGCCACCCTTTTGCAAAAAGGGACATCTCTTCATCCACTTGTAAATCATTATATCAATATGGGTATCCCTAAGAGGTACCAACATGTAATCGGGGTTCAATATTAATGAAAGATCCATTCTTTGTCATTTCCATGTTATATATTTTCTCGTAATATTTTAGCTTCATTTTTGGTATAGTAATAACATCGCAAGTAGAGTTAAGAGCGGTGTGTGCACCCCGAGGTTTGCTACAGATGGTGATCATAGTGGGAATGTTGTGATTATGTCAATAAATTTAATAAGTGCCAGCATCATGCAAACCTAACGCACTTACCATCACAAGCTTTGTAGCCCATCTAGGTAGCATGGCCATTCTCACAATGGGGACTAGAATTGATTGGGAAGGTCTCACCCCGGTCCTCATGTCGACATACATTCATCATAATGGCCACATAATACTTCACTAAATGGGTAGAAGCAATCCCCTTAACATCAACAACTAGACCAAGGATTGCAGAGTTTATACCCACAATATCATAAGTTGTTTTAGGGCCCCTTCTAAGATACTATCGAATAATGGGCCATATTTTAAGAAAAAAATATACGTGCTTTAATGAACAAATATCATATTCAGCATAGGCTTTCAAATCCTTATTATCCACAAGAAAACAAGCAAGCAGAACCCTCAAAAAAAACAATAGTATCCATTTTGAGGAAGACAATGCAAGAAAATCACAAGGATTGGCACATGCAATTACCTCTTGCACTATGGGTATATAGGACTAGTATACGGATGCCCACTGGGGCAACATCATTTTCACTAGTATATGGCACTGAAGCCATAATTCCTCTAGATTTGGAAATCTTGACTCTACGCATAGCACTAAAAGACTTCATAGATGATGAAGTTGCACGACATGGCCACCTTGATCAATTGATGCTTCTTGATGAACATTGAGTCAATGCTTTAGAGCATATTCATGTTTACCAAGATCACATTGTGCGAGCTTACAATAGTAAAGTCCATATAATGGAATTCAAGGTTGGATATCTAGTGCTCAAAGAAAACCAACAGAATTCAAATCTATCATCGCATCTGTGAGATAACTTTATGATAAACTGGATAGGTCCATACATGATTTCATAGAGAGTTGGACCTGGAGCATACTTCCTTATATCATTAGATGGTTTTGAAGATCCTGAACCTCTCAATATCATTCACTTAAAGGCATTTTACACATAAAAACATCAAAAACATTCAAATATTTCATAAAACATCAAAAACATTCAAATATGTCAAAAATAAAAAACATTCAAATATTTCATAAAACATCAAAAACATTCAAATATGTCAAAAACAAAAACAAATCATAAAAATATAAAGTTTACAAATTCAAATCAAAGGCTCCAAAGGTAATTCAAGCCGCTTGGTCAAAAATCAAATCAAAGGCTCCAAGGGTAATTCATACCGCTTGGTCAAACAATCAAATCAAAGGCTCCAAGGGTAATTCATACTGCTTGGTCAAAAATCAAATCAAAGGCTCCAAGGGTAATTCATACTACTTGGTCAAAAATCAAATCAAAGGCTCCAATAGTCATTCATACTGCTTGGTCAAACAATCAAATCAAAGTCTCCAAGGGTAATTCAAGCCACTTGGTCAAAAATAAAATCAAAGGCTCCAAGGGTAATTCATATTGCTTGGTCAAAAATCAAATCAAAGGCTCCAAGGGTAATTCAAACCGATTGGTCAAAAACACAATCAAATCAAAGGCTCCAAGGGTAATTCATATCGCTTGGTCAAACAATCAATTCAAAGGCTCCAAGGGTAATTCATGTCGCTTGGTCAAAAATAAAATTAAAGGCTCCAAGGGTAATTCATACCGCTTGGTCAAACAATCAAATCAAAGGCTCCAAGGGTATTTCACACTTCTTGGTCAAACATCAATTCAAAAAGGCTCCAAGGGTAATTCACGCTGCTTGGTCAAAAATCAAATCACCAAGGGTAATTCAAACCACTTGGTCAAAATCAATAACAAAATACCCAAAGGCATAATAAGTCCTTTGGTCAAAATAATCAAAAAAACAAAAACAATATAAAATAAAAAATACAAATTGGTTCACCAATCAAGTCTCATCCTTTGCATGAAAGATCATTAATTTAGCATGGTAAAAGGAACCAACACATGCCCCTTGTTAATAGTTACTTGCAATCACTAAGGTGTTTCTAGCATTTCATTGATATTTTTATTGAGATTACTAATATACATGTGCAAATTCTAATATAGCAGAGACCTTGGAGAAGTTGTTTTGTTTTAACTTCTTTGCAAAAGAGGGTTTTGGGATCAAAATCCTAAGGGAGAGTGTAATTTCACAATTGGGTAAAATTACCACTCAACAAGTAGGCACCCTACTTCCTGGATATACCCACTGATCAGTCACTCCCCTACCTGCCTACCAACTCTGAGTTGCCCACCAAGCATCATACTCTGATGTCATACTTGCATCCTCCACATCCTAAATGACCATCAGTGGATCCCCTCTCACTAGTCCAAGTTAATACCATGGGGTGACTCCCTCTATCACCCCACCGCCTATTAATCATGATGGGTGCCTCTATGACATCCTACTACAAACAAAACTACCACAAAGAACAAATCATAGATACTCCTCATCATTTTCCCACACTACTCCACCTCTCCAAGGCCTCCAAAAAATATCATTAACCATCAACTCCCCAAACTTCACCCTCCAAAATGAAGGGTCACCCTCATGCGGCCTCTTCATATCCTTCTCATCACCTATACTCCATATCAAGGCATACAACAAGTGAGTCTTCCCCTCCACATGAGTATTATAGGGCAACAATGATGATCACTCTATCACTATATGCTCCCATGCCCACACTTGTAGCAAAGGAGTCCAACTCAATCCCTTTCACCCTACATGCACTACATCGTGCAACTCCTTGTACACCTGGACCAATAGTGTAGGTTCCCACACAAACACAACCCTACACTCCACCATATTACATACCACATCCAACATATTCTAGGCAAACAACACCCCAAAAGTATCTGGTAGTGCATAGGTTGAAATCATCATCATCACTACACACTGACAATCAGACAACATACCCTAATGCCAAAGATACTCCTAATCCATATTTTTGATATCTACCTCCCTCAACCGTGCACCAAATTTATGCTCCATCACAACGTCCTAACTATCATCTGTATCTGCCCTCATTGGAACACCCTCAATAGGCAACTTATAAATCATGTACATATCTTCCAAGGTGATCATAAAAAAGTGGAAAGTATTCCTATCGAGATCCCACCTCTCACATAAGGTTGATATGTAAGCTCTATTTGCATAAATGCTTACATATTCCCAAACTCCTTTCATCCATACTACCTCCATCCATGCCTGATTCTTCTTCATAACCTCCTCTAATTTAGCCTTCATCATCCGCACACAATGTCATGGATTAAGATTCTTCACCTATTTTATTCACAATAAAATTCATGTCAGTTCTACACAAACTAAAAATTCCACTCATTCTAGTTAATTCAATTTCAATCAATTCACTAGAACATATTTCACAACTACAAAATAATTCATTTACTTTCTCATACATTTTGAGATGTAAAATCATGTACAATTCACAAAACACGATAAAACAAAAACACAATCATATATTTGGATACCCATTTTTCCATTTCATGGTAAAAGGCCAAATAGATTTGATAAAAAAATGCATAATTGGCTTCCAATAGCCAATTCCATGTTTATTCAAATACACCTCATGGCATGAAATAAAAAAACACATCAAATTCTGCAACACACAAAAACAGAACACACTTTTGAATACCCATTTCACCATTTATGATGAAATTTTCAATAGATTTCAGAAATAACACATCGATAATCACCAACATCAAGGTTAAGTTCCACCAACTTACACCCAACATTACATGTCAAATGAGGGAAAACAAAAATACAATCACACATTTGGATATTCATTTGCCACTATTATAGATAAAATTCAATCAGATCATAAAAAAAGTACACCATTTTCTCCCAATAGCAAACCCCACTCACTCAACTAAACTACCTGTAAATCGATCAAACTAACACAAAAATAGGTCAACTCAACATTTGATCACACTTTTGGATACCCATTTGGATTATTTAACACTTTGTGTTTCAATTTTCATAAAATCTCATGGAGATTTCAAAAAATGATGCAAAAACCTCACCCCCTCATTTCACATTTTTCTAAAAATAGAAAAATCAAACAAAAGCAAGTTGCGACCACTTACTGTTGGGTCCCCACATCAGCTAGCAACACCAATATATCCTCTCGCTATTACTAAATCCAATTCCATAAAATTCAAGCACCCCACATCGCCAAAAATTACTTTCTCCTCGCTCTCCATCTCACACACTGCAAATGACCCCCCACATGCATCAAAAAGGCATAAAAATCCCTAAAAACCATAATTTACCCCCCACCCTACGATTTAGGTCCAATTCACTCCCTAGCTTGCGAATTCAAGTTCAATTCACCCCCACCATGCAAACTAAAGCTCCTGATCCCAAAATCACCAAATTTCACTCCAACCTCTAGATTACATTTTTCTCTTCCTATCCATTTAATTTTTCATCCCTGATATCATTTATTTTATTCTATAAATCACCTCATCATCACTTCATCACATTTCATTCACCTCATTGTTGATTCCTCATTTGAGGGGGTATTCATATCCAAAATATGCTTTGCATATAACCAAAAAATCAAACATCCAAATCACGGATATCACATTTGTCTACAAAAGTTTTGCTAAAGATTATCTCAAGATAAAATCCATCCCAAGTCAAACATTTTTCAAGTCATGAGAGCCATGTACAATATTAAATATGTGGCCATTGCAGATAGAAGTCAGGAGATTTGAATGCACCGTAGAGATTTGGGGGCTCAATGGCATCATCGATGTAACACTATGGTGCATTTGGATAATCAACGACAAGGTGGATTGGCATCGACGAGCAACGCATGACAACATATCTAAATTAGACCCAAACCCAGTGATAGTAGGTGTGATGGTTTCAACAACAAGAGTTGATCGACTCCAGTAGACAGCATGGATAAGATGACTTAGCGATGAATTTTTGATGATAGAAGATACGCGAACCCGCTATAGGAATGGTTACTACTAAATGAATAGACGTGGTGTATGAAGTTATGAAAATAAGTCATTAGTGTTGCTTATCTGCCCACAAAGAATGATTAAACGGAAGATGGTCAATGAAGAATCGAGTAATTACAAATTAAGACCTATCGTTATGATTGGTTATTAGTTAAAGGGTAAGGGCCATCCATTTACCATATGGTTGGTGTGAATAAATACATCTGTTATGAAATTTTTAAAGGGCCCTACACAAAAAAAAAAGAGCTACAAGCCAAATTAAGGAACTTTGATAGCCACATGGTGCATGAAGGGAGGAGTTTCTTTTGGGTTTTCCAAGGGAAGAACAAACGGTTGATAGCTAAATAGTGGGAAACTAAACGAAGACAATAATTTTTTTTTTTTTTTGAAATAATTTAAATATGCATTCCAAAAATGAAAGGAGGGTCTGGTTCTTCTTTGGAAGACCAATGCTGCTGGAATTTCAATGTAAAATTAGAAATATTATTTCAATGCAAGGATTGTTTCAGAAATTTGGATCTTGTTTGCAAAATAGGGGGAGATAATGTTTGCATGCATGGATTTAATGTTCTATTTTCTTTTTTTCAGATTTTGGATTATAAATGATGTTTAATACATTTTTACGGTTACATCATTGAATATTTGAAGTCTGAAATTTATTTTTGTGACCTTTGGAGCTAGCACCTCGTTTATTTGGATTGTGCAAGTGCAGGTTGAAATAGGCTAGGTTGCATGCAAGTGTTTCTCACATCTTCGGTTTTGTAGGATAGGGTGCCATCAAATTGAAAAGGCTTTGCATGTTTTCGTTTTCAGCATTCACATTTATTTTTAGATTATATTTTTTGTTTTCTGACCCTTTATTTTACATTTTTTAATACTTCGGACATAAAAATAAAATAAAATGACAAAAATAATTACATGGGTGTGAAGAATGATATATAATCTATCATCTGAAATAAATTCGAAGTTATTCCGATGTCATGTTGATTTTATAAAAATTGTTGAAAATGACTATTTTATGCAGATTTTTATAATTTTGGAATTTTAAATTTTCACATTTTGGAGGTAAATCAGAATTTTAAGCTTTGCATGTCCATTCATAAGCATAATATGAGCTTTCCTTCATGAAAATTTCAATTTCATTGAAGGGGGTTAATTTTATGGCATTTCATAAGCTATCATTTTCGGAGTAATAAATGCACCTTTCTTCATGAAAATTTTGATTTTATTGAAGAGGTGTAATTTATCATTACATCAAAGGTCTTGGTTTTAAACCATGAAATTATTTTTTCTTAATGAAAATTAATTTCATTAAAGAGGGATAATTCATCATGACATTATGAGGCTATTATTTTCAAGCAATAAATTGGTGTCTTTTCATCAAAGAGGAACAATTTATCAATTATATCAAAGGCTTTCTTCATCTTCATGATAGAAGCTACATTTAATGGATATTTTCATCATTTTAAATTCACTTTCATAGATAGATTTAATCTTCTATTTCATGCCTTAAAGTAGGATTTAATGCAAGATAAAACTTGTTTAAAATCTACTTAATAAAGGAAGATAAAATCTATCTTAAAACATTTCAAGATAAAAGGAATTAAAGCACTACATCGTGGTCATATGAGGACCAATTCAAATTTTCTTTTATTTAAGTTTCATGAACAATCATTAATTTAGCATGGTAAAATGAACCAACACATGCCCCTTGTTAACAATTACTTGCAATCACTAACATGTCCCTAGCATTTCATTTATATTTATTGAGATTACTAATGCACATGTGTAAATGCTAATATAGCAGAGACCTTCAAGAAGTTGTTTTGTTTTAACTTATTTTCAAGAGAGGGTTTTGGGATCAAAATCCTAAGGGAGAGTGTAATTTCACAATTGGGTAAAATTACCACTCAACATTTTTGGCGCTAGAAGAAGGGCATGAATGGGTATTCATTGATCTAACGCTTTTGGATTGTTCATACAAGAAATAATGTGATTTGATGTAACTTTGAGAGTTTTGAATTGCTAAATATTTCATGTCCCTTTGACTAGCATCTTTGACAATATTTTAGCACTCAACACTTTGGGAGCTAGGAGAGCTTGAATTGATTTATTTTATTGTTATCTATATGGTAAGTTGTTCATGTTACTTGAAATATTATTCATAGACATTGGTCTTGATTAACAAAGTTTTATTTCCATACGATTACTTTTCGTGATCCTAACATTCTCTATTTTATATTGTGTTAATACTAACCATTTTTGCAAATTCAAGAATATTATTTAATATCATGGTTTAATTGATGCATATCTTTTGGATGATGCTTTTAAAGTTTGTTAGTCATTCCATGCTTAGTTGCAAGATATTTTTATTTGACTAACAAAATTGGTACTAAAGTTATATCTCCTTGACTATTGCAAGCTTTACTCCAATCATGGAAAGTAGTCCTTTAAACATACTTGGGCATTCACATGAGATGAATATGGACCTTGTGCCTTATCTAACTTATTTTAGGTAGGAGGGAACTAGGTCAGATAAAGTCCACATTCATGAATTCTAATATCGTATGGGTTTGTGGTAAATAATGCATGAAGATGTTGGATGTGAACTATTCTCATACACATTGGATAAAATTGCACATCACTGGTTTATCAATATTCCTGTAGCTTCCATCACTTCATGGGATTAATTATAAACAATGTTTCTTAACCATGTGGGAAAATTGTTTGAGCCAATTGTTGTAATAAATCAGTTTACCTCTATTTGTAAAGAGCCTAATTAATCCATGAGTAAATTCAATGACAGTTTTTGTGAGTTGCACGCTCAAATATGGGAAAATTACAACATAGCAGAAGATGAAGCTATTCAAGTATACATGGGAGCCATACACCCTATACTTGCTACATATTTAAGGGAAAATTTTGATGACCCATATTTAGATACAATCTATGAGGTGGTAGAACAATGGTAAGTGGAGGCACAACATGTTCCCATGAGAGATTGTTCTTCTGGAGTTATTGATGCCAACCATCTAATATAACACCCTCTACTCCAATGATGCCTAAGTTGAATGATCAAGGGGGTGAAATTGAATATCCAAATTTTATGACCACCCTAGATATCATCCAACAAGAGGTGCAAGTTGCCAAACCAACATCCACTAATGAGGATTGTGTAGATATGGGTTCATTTCTAGAAGTGCATGAGTATTCGGATAATGGAGGTGTCCTAAATCTAATTAGTGTGGAGATATGTGATAGGACAAAACCTACTATAGAGTTAAATAAAGTGGTTAAAAGTGAAATTGAAAGAGAATCAATAAATGAATTGGAAGACAATTGAATTTCATCACTAGTTCTCGGATTGGATGAGATTCTTAAAATTGATGGTCAAGAAATCCCTCACCCTCCAAATTATGATGAAATTGAATCATGGGTTACAAGAATATATTGTGATAGTCTTGAAAACTTGAATGCAAGGAGAAACCCACTTTTGGAAATCATTGAACTATTTAAGGAAGGTGAAGGCAAATTGGATGAGAAAAACGTTGATGAATTGGAATATGTTGAAGAATTAGTTGAGCGTCCCCACTTGATGTTGGAATATGATTATTGTGATTCTTGGAATAATTAGGAAGAATACACTCACTCCAAACCTTCTAATGAAACTTTTGTGTCAATTGATATGCAGGATAATACAATTACTTTCTTGCATGAGGATATTACAAGTCTTGTACAATTTGAGAATGTTTTGGAAGAAGGATTGGAATCTCATCAAGTGTTGGAAAATGATAATGATTCTATTACCAAGAACAAATAATAAGAAGAATTTATGGATGAATCAAAATATCATGTCACAGATACCATGGAGTTTCATCCCACAAATTTGGATGACAATTTTTACAATGATTGGGGAAGATATGAAGATGTGTTATTTTCTCACACCCCTATTGATGAAAATTTTATTCCTCTTGATATGCAGGATGTTGAAACTTCCACTTCACATGAAGATATTGCATTTTCAATAGTAGAGAAAGTTCCTAAATTATATCATGTTGAAATAATTAATATACATATCAAAGAAAATAAGTTACGAAACCTGTCATGGAATAGAACAAACTGTTATGAAACGAAATCACAAAAAAAAAAAAATTATAAATACACATTGAGAACCAAGAAGAGGAGGTTGGAAAAATTTGGAGCAAGCGAAAGAGAATATTGAAGATTTTCCATTGCCAAAGGTTTCCTCCCAGGTTACTTTACTAAGAAGTTTTTCATCCACAATTAGTTGATGTGAGGTATTTTGTAATTTGTATTAATTGAAGATCTTTATAACAATATTATTGAATTATTTAATGAAACATATGCATGTTGATGGTAGTTTCATGGTTAATAGTTTGATATATTGATTATTTCCCTTTGAATGTTTCATCGGATCTAATTTGGATTGTGTGAATATTGGTCAGATTAGATTAGGTTAAGTTTCAGAATATTTCCTTTTGTAGATTCAGGGTGGGGATTTCATAAGTTGCTATAACCTATGTTTTATTTTAATTTTATTTTATTTTTTCTAATCTAAGTATTTTTTTTTTTTTTAATTTCATTGCACAAGGAAAAATCAAAACCCTAAATTTTACGCAAATTTTTAATTTTTCATATTAGGGTAAATTTTTATTTCATTTTAATAAGTTCTCAACATTTCACATTTGAGATAAACATTAGAATTTAAATTGATTCAATTTTCCAAATAATAATAATTAAAGTTAAATAATTCATAAATTTTGGGGTAAATTTGATTAAAATCATTTTTTTAAGTTAAAATTCAAATATTTGCACTCCACAAGTTTTATTATTTGCAATATTTGATTATTAATTGCACATTTTGGCAATTAATTTCATGAACAACAATATTTTCACAATCTAAATAAAATACCAAACCACAGACCCCTTGTTAATAGTTACTTGCACCTCTGAGGCATACAACAATATTTTTACACTTTACAAGCATACAAGCATATTTTAAGAAATTAAGCAAATAGAACCTTGGAAAAACTAATTATTTCTTTGCAAGAGAGGATAGCTTTGACAGGATCCTAACTGTGAGCATGTTTTCATAATTGGGCGAAAATATCACTCAATAGAATTGGTGCTAGAAGGAGGGAATGAAGGTAATAAATTTGATTATTAGCATTTGAAGTTGTTCAAATTAAAAAAAAAAAAAATCAAAAATTTCTGATTTATGCTGCATTAGTTTTGATTTGCTATAAATTTGGAAATTTTGGTTAATGGTTAAATTGTTGTAAATTTTTAATGCATAGATTTGCATGTTGAAACTTGTTCAATGGTAGGAATTGAAATTTAGATAGGTGGTTATTGTAGTCCTTTAAACATTCTTGGAGTACCCCATCAAATTCCTAAACATGCAAAAAAATATTTAACCACTTATAGGCATGATGGAATGAGATCAGCTGAGGAACATATTCAGGCATACAAAAATACTTAAATTCATTTACAAATTATGTATGAAGATGTTGCATGTATATTTTTTCTATTCGCACTAGATTATTTTGCTTATGATTGGTATATTAACTTACCTGTAGGCTCTATCACTTCTTGGGCTCAACTAGAAGCAATATTTCTTAGCCATTTTGGAAAATCGGTTGACCCAATTATGATATTAAATCAGTTTATCTCTATTTGTAAAGAACCTAATGAATCCATGAGACTATTCAATGATAGGTTTCATAGGTTGTATACCAAACTAGTGACACATTACATCCTTTTAGAAGAAGAATCCATTCAAATATACATGGGAGCCTTAGACCCCTTTACTTCTATGTTTCTAGGAAGACTTCTTAAAGTTCCATCCTTACCCAAAGCCTATAGTGAGGCAATAACATTAGAACAATGGTGGATTTATAAAGGTATTAATGTGGATCAATTATCATTACTTAGACCTAAGGCTCAAAATAAGATACCACAAATGAGTCAGCCTAATGCACAATCTTCTCCCATGATGAACTATAATTCAGGAGTTATGGATTCCAATTAACATCAACCATCCAATATGGCACCCTTGAATCAAACAATGTCTAATATGAGCAATCAATAGGATAAAATTGATTATCCAGATGTTACAACTACCTTAGATATCATCCAAAATGAGATGCAAGTTTCAAATTCAATACCCATCAATGAGTATTGTGGCAATCAAGTTAATTAAAATGTAGAGATTGGTTCAATTTTAGAAATATATGAACCTTCAAAAATAGAGGAAAAGGAATCTTAAGAAGGTCATAGCTTGAGTTATAGCCTGAATGAACTTGAACTTGAAGAAGAATATGAAAATGGCACAAATGAAGGAATGGAATCTCATCAAGTGTTTCAGAAAGATAATAATTATGTTATTCAAGACAAATAAGGGGAATCATTCACTTCTTTCACAATTCCTAAAGAAATTTATATCCCACTTGATAGGCAAAAAACTAAAATATTTGTCTCATCTATGGATCTTATATTGTCTATGCAACAAGAAATTAGTCTGCCTTTACCTCATATAGAGAAAACTCTAGAGTATGAAAATTTTGGATATAATATCATTGAAAACCCAAAGGAAAATGTTGCTCTATTTGAGATAACTCAAGAAGTTGATCAGGAAGATTTATTATTTAAAACATCCCTTGACCAGCAATATTTATGGTTTGAAAATGTGGTGAAAGTTTCAAAGTCACTACCCATTAATAAGGATTGGAATAATCAATTCAATATAAATGTTGTAATTGATTCAATTTTGAAAACACTAGAGCCATCAAAAGTTGTTGAAAGTGGATTTAAAAAGAATCAATAAATGAATCTGAAGATTATGTAGAAGATGCGATAGAATCTAATCCCTTGATTTTAGAAGATAATTATTATAATGGTTGGGGAAGGTATGAAGAATCATTGGTTTCTCACACTCCTACTGATGAAATTTCTATTTCACTTGATATGCAAGATGCTGAAAACTCTATCTCACATGAAGATCTTGCAATTCCTGTACAATCAGAAAATGGCGGGCCACTTGCAAAAATAGAGAAGGTTCCAAAATTCAATCACTTTGAATATGAGTTTATTGAACACCTTGCTAAAATAAAAATAGAAGAAATGGTAAATTTTTGTTATGAATCATTTTTTATGGATGAGGAAAAGGTAAAATCTTCTCTTTTACCCTTGACTACTAAAATTTGTGTACAATTCACATGATTGTCTTGAATATTCAAATAAAGAAATACCATTGGTGGTTAACAAGGAATTAGAATCGACTTCTATTCATCCAAATGATAAAAATATTTCTCTATTTGAGATGACTCGGGTAGTTAATAAGGGAGATTTGTTATTTAACACATCCCTTGACCAGTGAGAGCTATGGTTTGAAAAGGATGGGCATATGTTTAATTGGGTGACTAATTTTGGTGTTTTTGAAAAATAGGTGATCCATGAAGATGAAGGGCTACAAGATTATGATGATGAAGACCATGAGGAAAAAGAAGAAATTATAAAAGCTCATCAAGTTCTGGTAAATGAAAATGTACAAAAGGTAGAATCTCAACCTTACTTTTCAACCATTCGAATGCCGGGTAAAAGTTTACATCATTGTCTGTTGGATTCAAATGTTGTTGATAATAAAATTCCATTTGCAATTAAGAAAGAATTAGAATTTATTCCCACTCACACCAAGTAATAAGGTTGCTATGTTGAACAAAATAGAGGTAGATATTTTTGAGTTACTAAATCAAGTTCATCAACAATTGACTATTGAACTTGGGATACAAAATTATAATGATCCTCATATGCTAGATATCCTAGATGCCTATAAATTACTATGTAATTATGATTGGTCTGAAACTATGAATAGTGATTTGGTAGTCAAATTTTTTAAAATAGGTCAAATATTGGAAGATATCATGTCTAATCATAACAATGAGGATAGTATTTTGAACTCTGAATTGAAAATGGGAATTCACCCTTTGCTAGGAGAAATTGTGACTGAAGATACAAGTTCACTAATAGACATCTCAAAATCTAAGTATGACAATGAGAATGGAATTAAATTGAGTTGGTGGGGTGAGAGAGGAAAAATAAAGGCCTTTGAGTTTTTAAATCTAATGTTACTATGGGATGATACTCATCAAAAGCATCATGCCTATCATTATGGACATCTCTCAAACTATGGTAATCATGTTTGGGATCCTGAAAAATTGCATACACAAGAAATACCAAGTCTTGCCTTGTAAATAACTTTGTACATAGTTTTTTTTTTTTAAGTGTTTTCTTGTTTGTTTGTATGTTTGGACACAATTTCCACTTGTTTGTTTGTTTTTTTATTTTTCATTTTTGAAATTGTATTTGTTTGTGTCATAATTAGGATCAGGGATCCTCAAGTGTTCTTCTCATCCTTATGTTGGCCATAAATATATATAAGGATGCATGTATGTGAAAGCTGAAATGCGTAGAGGAAGTACTTGTATCGTAACATAACCAATTTTGATGTGATTCGTTTCGTAATCTCAGGGGTGTAGGAAAGTGTATTGTGTATGCAATAATTTTGACAAATATAGTTGTAGCAATCAAACCTCATGAAAAATTGAATGAGATCTATCGACAACTCATAACTAACCTAGCTAGGTCAAAATTTTATCAAGGACTTGTGTGTGCAAATGGGTGATGTTAATTAATCCATTTTTAGGGAGATAGGACTAACCCATTGTAAACATAGCCAAAGTAGCTAGCTCATCCACAAGAGCATAGTGATCTGTACAAAAGAAGTTCACTAATATGATAGATGTGTCACCACTTGTAAGACTATTCCATTCAAAGGCAAGTGCTTAGGTCCTATAGTCGACGATGGAAATCATCCCATGATGTTATGTTAAACCTAAGGACCAAAGGTGATGAAGCATAACAATTGTGATATTTGGAGGCTTTTCCTTTTGTTTTTTGTCCCTCATTTATTGCTTGTCATTTTGTGGTGCCCTTTTCTATTTTTTTGTGTTGGCATTGGCTTTTATTTTTTGCCCTATTTCTATTTTAATCCCTAGGTTATATGTTGACCATGCAAATGATAGGATGAGTAGGGGATACTGTTCGCTATATGGTGATATCTATGCAAGGTGTTATCTTCTGTAGACTCATTTTTTTTAAATGTGACCTATGTGAGAGGTCCTTGAAATAAGTTGAACTAGCCAAAGAAAATTATAAGGAGTGTAATAACCTATCAGCTAGAGGTGACATTTTATTGATTGAACTAGTGAATGGTCAAAAAAATGCAAGACACCACATATCCTATAATCCCGAGAAAGGGAATGGATATCCAAGTGGTAATGCTAACAAGTGTGTATGTTATTCCTACGATGGGTGTATTTCTATAGATGGAATATACATACATGAATGAAACCATAGAAGAAGAATGGATATGTGTAATGAATGTAGTGAGAGATGCAATATGAAAGAATAATATCTATAAGAGGGAATATGTGAGGTATAACTAGAGGAAATTTTAAACCATATGGAAAAATG
Organism: Wollemia nobilis; assembly: GCA_028583015.1. Classification (NCBI taxonomy): domain Eukaryota; kingdom Viridiplantae; phylum Streptophyta; class Pinopsida; order Araucariales; family Araucariaceae; genus Wollemia; species Wollemia nobilis. The sequence goes on from JAQPPZ010004842.1 coordinate 9,800,741, forward strand.
GATGCATAGGATGGCAATGATGAGAATATAGAGTCATGATAATGGTTGCCTTGGTGTGTGGGGGGATGCAGCAAATAGTAGAAAATAAAATAAGTGGTAAATTACGTGTGGGATTGATGGGTGCACATAAAGAATCCTGACGAAAGATGTAAAAGAACATGACAGTGCAGGAATGTGACAAAGATGAGGGGATGAAACAAAAACATAAAGAAAAAGAAAGGAAAAAAGAAGAGATGAGGGGAGAATCATCATAGGAATGTAGTCTCTCAAAGCATGACCAATCAACAATGCTAACGAAGAAGGAGATGAGGAGATGGAATGGAAGAAAACAAAAAACACATAAACAAAAAATAACTATGTGAAATGATAGATGAGTGGAATGGAATTGGTTGGTATAGTCCAACTAAGTCCAACATAAGTATGAGAAGAACACTTGATGATCCATGATCTTAGCAATGGGCTAAAAGAATCCCACCTGACATCGAAGGAAATGCTTGATTTCTACCTCAAAATATACAATCACATGCACACACAGAGATCATGAAAAACTAGGTCCATGGTAAAAGCCTTACTTTTCAAAAGTCTAAGTGGTAAGTAGATAGCAGTTGATAGGGGAACTAGAGTGTTTGAATTTCCGAAAAGCCCCAAAATTTTTTACATAGCAACAAATTTAAATAATTCACACCATCACTTTCTTTATAAGATTCTATAAATTAGGGGGTATCAACATAGTAGGACAAATACCCCATATATATTAGAAATAGTATATAGATGGCCACTGACTACTTTATATCTTTTAATTTACAGAAACTTATTAACAAGATACTTACACACTATTACATATCATATATGAATATTTAATCAATTCTTATGATAGAAGTGATTATTTAAATTCATGATAATTTTTAAAAATTTTGTGGAATCACTCATTAAGATTGTCAATGTCATATGCATTCCGTATTTTTTAAGTGATTAGAGCATACAGGTTCATTTATACCATTCCATCACATAAGTTAGGTGTATATAATTAAAGCAAAAATTGAACATGCATTTAACAATAACATTTGCATCCACGAAAACAAGTCATTAATCATTCATAAACCACATCATAAAACATATAGGCAATATCCATTTACACATCATAAATTCATCATTCATCATCAAAATACATTGCATCATATCATCAAATCATATAAACATCTACACATCCATCCAAGCATCTTCAAATATCATGCATCATCTAACATATCCATCAAATCATCATAATATCATAATCGCATCATATCATAAAACAAAATAATAATAAAAAATAAGTAATAAACGATACACATAATGAGTCATAAAAGGTAAATCTATCATAAAAGTATGTGTATCAAGTCCAATGGATATAAAAAAATGCCCGTGGGCTATAGTCATGTAGATTAGTCAACCTCAAAAATGGATAAAGAACCAAGTAGAACATCAATCAAGTGTTAGGCTTGAGCTCCCTACATCACCTCCTCCAGTGTCACCTCCCCCTGTGGCGGTGTCATGAGTTAAGTGATGTGAGCCTATAGGTCTCTCTATTTGAGTTCGGTTCTACTGGCTAGGATAGGCAAAATACTGCCTCGAGGTAGAGCGCCCGTTGACCTGTAAACCACCTGCATCTACTAGATCCTTAGGGACAATCCCATGCCTTCTTAGCTGCATCTGAAGGAGGGTAACATGATCCATAAGATCTCGGATCCAAGCCTCATGCTCATCCAAAAATAAATGAAGTCGTCCCACCTCCACCCCTGAGCCTATTGCTAGAACCTCCTATGGTGTAGAAGCAGGAACAACAAACTACATCCTGACATCGCCACCCTCGATAGTAGCCTATAGAGCCTGTATATGTATTGTGAGCTACTCAATCATAGCATATCATTGTTGTACCTAGATATTAGTAGCCTAGAACTCAGCCTCGACCTCGTTTAACTATGCTCTTAGAGGATATTTTCTCTCCTTGGGATCTAACTCCTCCTCCTCAGGAACATCAGGATCCTCTGCTACCACCTGCTCTATCGGTTGGCCCCATACATCAATCCTAGCTCGAACCCTACATCCTATCGAATCTGCATCATCATCCCTACCATCATCCTCATGCCCTAGGCTACCAATGCCATGCCACATCTAATCACCCCACCATTGAGAGTAGGCCTCTGTAACTACCCCAACCATTGTAGGGTCTACGACTAGGGCATCCTCCTCATCTACAAGCTCTATGACCTATCATGGATTTAGGTCCCTCTATGCTATGAGGTGCCTATACAAGAATGGTACCAAGGGCACATCCTGCTACAATCCATACTGACGAAGAACCTGAGAGTAGAATACATACTCTCGAATGGCAATCTTACAACCAATGATCCATCAATCACACTGTGTCCTAGCAGTAAAACTAGTTGGATCATACCAAATCGAAGACTCATAATATGACCACCACATGAAATCTTTGACCAATAGTCTAGTAAAAGCATTAGTGTAGTGGGATAGCTCCCCTACAAAAGTGTGGATCTTACACTCCTCATGCTCTCGAGCCCATCTGGAAGCATAACATTGTGGTTGAGCCTCAATGATGTAATCTCAGTTGGGAGCCCCTTAGGGTGATATAACTTAATGTGCTGCCATCCCCAACCCTATAAGAGAAAACTACAAGCCATGCTGATGCATCCCCACCAACGGATGTGGTACAAATCATCATAACATTGAGCCAATATCGATCTACCCCATGCATAGATGATAGGCTCCTCGCTATCCAGTAGGTCCTACACCATCACTATGAGGTTCCAAGAGAACCTCAAACCCGAGCAGTCTGGGATAAGAACATTGTTGATCACCATCAGCAACACAACATGCCTCACTATGAAAACATGAGAATCATACCAAGTCTTGATAGGTACTCCCCCAGACCCAGTCTCCTGGAGAGCCTGTGCAGAATGTGCCCAAAAAACCCAAGCATAGATGGCCACCTGATCATTAGTGGCTGACGAAACAATGGGCATCCCACATAATGGGATCTAAAAAATCCTATAAACTTCCTCCCACATGATAGTCATCTCATAGGGTGAAATATGGAAGGTGTTGGTCCATGGGTCCCAATGATGGGCTAAGGCCATAAGATATGCCTGATCGGCCATAATGTGGGGCAACTATTGGTCATCAAATTCACATAGGAAAGGACTTTCGATGGGTTTGCACACCCTGGACCTGCGACCAACATTGAAAGGCTGAGGGGAAGAGATGCCCCTCATGTCGATCTCTGGAGAAAGGTCGACTCCTATAATAATCTACTTTTGGGGTTTGATACAAGAGTGCAGGAAAGAAATAAACAGAGTAAGGGTTAGGAAAATAAATAAAAAAGGGTAAGGGTTAGAAAAAGAAATAAAAAGAGTAAAGGTTAAAAGATGATGATTTGAGGTGGGAGAGAACAAGAAGCATGATTACTCGCTAATAACTCGAATAGAAGTAGGAAATACCAAGAATTAAATGAAAGAAATGCAGTGTCGACCTCCCTATGTATCCTCTGGATGGGTTCGCAGGGTTCTCCTCTCTCTCTTGCTGGAATTTAGGGTTCATAGTAACAACGATTAAGACGAGGGAATAACAAAAACCTCGATCCACCAGGCAGCATAAAAGAAAGCAATAGGAATGTTTTTCCTCTCCTATATATCCTTCAGGGAAAATATTAGGGGTTCGGTCCCCGATCGTACATCGGATTCAGGGTTCAGAGTCTCAGTATGCGAATGAGAAAGGACAAAAGAATTAAGCAGGACATCGAGTTACAGCATTTTTCTAGCAGAAATTTCCCCCCCATTTTTACATTGCAAAGCCTGGGTTTTTATAGAGGACCCGACCCTCTGAGTCATTATTACAAAAATGGTAGAGTACACCCTCGAGCCCTAAGAAATCAGCTCCTCGCAGTTGCTACAACTGAGTTTTCAAATTGGTTGCCAAAACTGGCAACTGTGACTGGGTCAACCATGGAAACATTCATTTAATGTGCCACCCAAGTGTCCCTGGCTTCTGGATGTTGTTCTTGAGTGATCGTTACGCTCATCGGGTTTTATTCTGAGGACTGTTACGTCCCTTTCATTTGCCAAGAATGGTCAACGAACTTATCGGGCAAGAAAGGGGGTACTTGTAAGGGGCCTTTGATCACCTTGGGAAGCTACCTATCTTGGAATGTGGGCCCAAAAGTGCTTCGCTACATATATGCCTCGCCAAAGCCTTGGGCCAAAGTAGTTTCTCCTTGATTTGTTCTTCGCAAAATAATGCTTCGCAAAAACTACTTCGGGGATGTTGACTGCCGAGCGGGTTTCACCTTTGAAATGAGGCTTTTTATCCTTTTGCTGGAAAAACTGCTTCGGCTAAAAATGTTTCGGCCTGATTCTTTTTCAAAACTAAGGTTCGGGAAATATCCTTTCGAGGCATTTCTCTGTTTTCAGCACATTGTCATTTTGCTTCAGGTACCACTACTTCGGGTGAAAACTGGCCAAAGTAGGTGTTGGAAATACTTCGGGCCCGAAGTAGTTTCCTTACCTTAGCTGATTTTGTATTATGCTCTTCTCCTTCGACGAAGTCGTTTGAATGCTGCTTCACAAGACTTCTGCTCGAAGCGGCTGCTAAAAATGCTTCGGGTGCAAAGCATTATCTTTGTATTTTCTTCGGAGAAAATATTTAGCAAGGTTTTCACCTGAAGTGGTGATTTGAAGTGCTTCAGGCCCAAAGCTCTTTTCACATTCTCCTTTTCTTTCGACAAAGCTATTTTCCTTGGCCCATTTGGTAGCGAAGCTCTTTCTTCTTCATTCTATGATAGGGAGAGTCAAAATTGTTGTAACTTAAAAGAAAAACTTTCAATAAAAAAAAAAGAATATTATATGAAAATTCTACTATTCTTCTACCCCTTGTATAATGTGACAAAAAGTGTCAACATTCTTGGTGGCTCGTGGGGTGACGAGCTTGTCTTGGCAAAAGAACCCTTTAGTCCTGATTCATTGGGCTACGGAGTCACTGGTCTTCCCTAGACCCTGCTTCTGTAGTCTGTTCCTCTTCTTGTTCTTCTCCTTCTTCTTCTTCGGGCACGGCCTCTAGCTGTGGAGATGGCTCGAGGCGTTCACGGATGCGTTTCATCGTTTTTCGAACATGATTCTAGGCACTCTTTTGAAATGGTTCTTAATCCTGCAATGCCTTTACTAAAATGTGAAATCGATCAATTTGCTCGATGTCAGCATGTTTGGCCCTGGTGGACAGATCACCTAGGCAAGCCTTGATCTTACTGTATCGCTCCAAATTTTTCGCATCCCTACCTTCAGGCTATTGGATCCGTGCCCAAAAGGAGGATGGGAAAAGGATGATGCGGTACCTCGAACAAGAGGACTTTCGCGAAGGTCCCGCCTCTCAAGGGAGGTGCATTTTGGTGATTTTTCGACGGATGGTGGGTTCACCGGGAAACATTTGGCGGCGTTTCCACGCCTAGGTTTTGGGAATGAGTTTTGATGAGTTCGTTTTATTTTTAAACATTCATCCTAGGTTTGGCCGAATGATTCTAACTTAAACTACATGAAAATGCAATTTAAATGAATACGACAAACGAGAAAAGAAAGCGAAACGAGAGAATTTGCGGGGAGGCCAATGAAGATTACGATCCGGAAGTCGATGAAGTTTCGATTACTTGTAGCGGTCTGGATCGTCCGCAATTCAACGGGATCGCCTTCAATTTGATAAAATCGTCTAAAGCGACGGGATCGTACGCAATCGACGAATTCGTCGGACGAATTCATCGGAGACACGCAAAACAGACAAACGAGATCGCGAAATACAAGAAATTCTATTTTGTAAACGGGGGCAAACTATATGAAAAAGTAATATGAGTATTGAACAATATACAAGAACAAAAGTAAATGCAAATCAACTGTGTTTAGATAGCGAGAATATGATCTTAATATGCAAACTAGACAAAATGGGTGAACTCCGGATGCAATATAGTATAAAAACTGAATAGACAATCTAATTTATAGCATAAAATGACGGAGAAAAGAGAAAGAAGAGCAAACTCCGAGCATCGATTGCCTCGATGTGTGCTGCGGTCGAAATCGTCTCGCATCGGAACGAGATCGTCCCGAATTTGATGAGATCGCCTCCGATCTTGACGGGTTAAGTCGGCTGCGATAGATGTTGGCTCCGGCTGAAAACCAGTGGTGTACCTGCAATAAAATTAATATAGGACTAGTGCAAGAGCAAATTTGAAGTGTTTTAGCGCATAGGGAGTTGATTTACATAAAAATTCAGCCGGGGGTTGGGGAAGGAAAAGTTTTAGAGTTAAATAGGCATAGGATAGTTGTTGGGAGGTTGGAGATCATCCCAATTTGGGAGATCTCCAACGGGGAAGGGTCCCAACGACGCGGACACGCTTCTGCCCGGATTGGAGACCCGTTGGAACGGATTCCAACTATGCAAATTCAGTTTTGCGACAAAATCGTCCGGACGTTCTAGTCCAGACGAAATCGTCAAATGCGGGGCGATATCGTACGATCGGAGACGATATCGTCAAGCGGTCAAAACAAGCTGCTAAAAATGGCACGAAAAAAGAGGAAACGGGTTTCTCGGCGGTTAACGGGCGGTTTGGGAGGTTAAATTTGAATTTAAATTTATTTACTAAGGTGAATGTAATTATTCCAATTTTACTGCGCCAATTTTAGGGTGCTACATTTTGCCCCCTCTTTAGCGAATTTTTCGAAGAAAATGCGTTAAAGATGAGTTCTTCTCGATCTACGAGAAAGCAAAAAATTATTCCCATTTTTAGGCGACGATTCTTGGTCGAATCGTACGACAACTTACTATGGTGCCCCCTCCGTGTTTTTACCCAAATCGAACGTTTGAGGTAAAAACGCGAAAAAGCAAAAATTATTTGTGAATTATTTTGAATAAAATTAAGAAAAATAGGGTAAAACCCTAATTCATTATTATTGTTCATTTTACTATTTTTAGAGCTCTGGAGCAAAAAATGGTAGAGACAGCGCACAGATCTGTAGAGGTCCGCCGCGGTCTACGGGTAAGGGTTTAAACTTAGTTTAGATTGATTTAATTTGAATTTACATGCTTTGTAAATGAATTTTAGGATGAATTTTGAGCATCGCGGCCGTTTTTGGCCATCGACGTCGTCCGGACGAAATCGTCCCTAGTTGGACGAAATCGTCTCAAGTTCGTCAATTTCGCCCAAGGGCGAAATCGGCGAAAAAGGGACGATTTCGTCAAATTAGAGACGATTTCGACACGCGAAATCGGAGACGATTTTGCTCAAATTTCAGACGATATCGGCCAATAGTGGGCGATATCATCAATTGCAAAAATTTGATCTTTAAGTGGCATTATTGATTGCTAAAATTGTTATTAATGATTGTTTGTTGTTTTGATTGTTTATGCTTGCAGAGAGGATTACTAAAGAGCAGAGAGTGGAAATACGGCGGGTTGAGAGATGACTTGGCCGCTCTCACCCGGGAAGAGCGGGATCTGTGGCACGGGCCGGCTTGCGGCATGTGGCGGAGATGCCGCGGGTTTCTATTGACATGGGGCTGCGACGGCCCTAGCGAGAGAGGTGGTACCGGGCTCTTCATGCTTCCGGTTACCAACGGGGAGATGACTCCCACACTAGAGGATGTATGGAGGATTCTTAGAATCCCCATACAAGGGAGGATGATCACACCTGCGGCCAATCAGGGCCACGCGATGGGACGACTCTGCGGTGACCCGAGCTTCACCCTGGAGAAGGGCGGAGTGAACATCGAGGCACTGCGCCAGATGCCAGGGCATCTACAATGACACGAGTTTTGGGTGGGGTGGTTGGTGGACTTCTGCTGTGCCACCAGAGCGGATGCAGGGTACCATGGATCCTTGGCGAGATGTGATCTGCGACATGCGTGACCATGGCTATAGATTTTCTTGGGGCAGCTTTGTTCTATGCCGGCTGTACAAGATCCTTTACGGGGTCGTGTACAAGGGCGGGCGATGTCTGGTCATGACATCGCTCCTACAGGTTTGGTGCTGGGAGCACATTGCGGTGCGGAGGCCGGTAGGGCTTCCACTGATAGGGGTTGACGGGGAGAGGCCCCGAGTCTTCTACTGGTGGCTCCGGAGAGGGGCACAGTGACGGATCGACCTGCCGGTGTCCCGGAGACTCTTGGATGACTTGGTCCCAGACCAGATCACCTGGAGGCCATGGAGGCAGCATCCAGGGTGGGCGAGAGGATGCATAGGAGATGGCTCGCATCAGGCGAGTCTGCTGGCTATGGATGGAGAGGGGGGAGGTGGAGCTCCACCGCTACGACCGAGTGTTGCGACAGTTCGGTCTACGACGGGGGATCCCATCTCTCAGGGATTATGAGTTTTCTCGGACTATCCGGGATAACACCACAGTTAGCGGGGCTCCAGATATGTAGTGATTCTGGAGTCAGGACGTGGACGATGCCCCCATTCAGCCAGTGGATGGGGACGACGCAGGGGTAGCCGATGGCTACGATGCCAGTACGTAGGCATCCGCCCTCCTCGGATGACGAGGGCTCAGGGACCGATCCACGTAGTTGTGCATCGGATAGGGAGGCGGTGCCAGGCGGCGGTAGAGGTAGCCCGGGGTCACGAGAGAGGAGAGCGGAGGAGGCCACGAGGCACGGGAGAGGCCGCGACGAGAGGGAGAGGGAGAGGAGGGAGGCGAGACCCCCATCTCCACGAGAGGCCACCATCGCACGATAAGGGCAAGGGTGTGGACATTGGGGAGAGCAGCGAGATGGCTACTCTCCGGGCGGGAGAGAGATCATCTGCGAGCTCGGGTGCGGACGTTACGGGATGCGGCTGCACGGCACCAGGGTGAGGTGTCGCGGCTACGAGACGAGAATGCTCGTCTCGGGGCACGAGGCGGAGGGGTGAGCACTCGGGAGCTGATGCGGTCGGTTTCTCGGACCGCATTCTATCGGGCGCTATACTACCGGGGCGGTGCCGAGAGGGCCGGAGGATACGGGTGCCACCTGCCATAGTAGATCTTATCAGGACAGGGTCGACGAGGAGCTCATCCCGATCGACGATGAGGACTCGCAGTACCACACATACTGCGATGGGACCACCTCGTCCTCCGTAGGGCGGGGGAGGAGATGAGGCCGAGAGCTCTAGAGGCTCTCGAGGCTAGAGGGCGGGATACTGCCACTGATATTGTATTATACTTGTATTGATAGAGGATTGAGTATGCCGAGGTACAGATTGTGGCATACCAATCCAGTGTTGATGATGTATATATTCTGTTGATATATATAGATGAGATATTTTTGATCATATGACTTGTCTTATGTGATGCTTATGATGCTTTTTATGTTTGATTGATTGATTGAGTTGATTGATGTAATGATTTTATTGATGATTCATGTAATTATGTCGTTTTGGAAAATATTATAACTTGGATGTCATGCTTTAAATATTTTAAATGAAATAATCTGATGTAACAAATTGATTGGTTGTAATGAAATGTGATAAAAATAAAAAGAGATTTCTAACAATAATTTCAAAGGACATTGTCGCTATTATAGACCATTTCATGGAGTCGTTGCTCACTCGGTCGTCAAGCTAGTCCCAGGATAGAAATATTGTTAAAAGAAAAGAGTGCTTAAGAGACTGTCTTAAGACTTTGTTGTGATGATGCAAATGATGATGATGATGGTTTGCTTTCAGATTTCCATAAAAATATTATGCATGAAATATTGTGAAATGATTTTTGCTAGGCATAAATTCTTAAGTGTGATAAAATTTGTGAATAATTCCTTAAGAATTATACCATCATTGCAAAATGCAAAGGTGACATAATGACATAACATAGTAAAAATGTATTTGCTTTCGCAAAAGCATAATTTGTGTAAAATGAAGTCATATGTTTTGTATGATCTTTGATAAATCGGGAAATAAAATTGTTACAATGGTTTGCGCTAGGCATAGAATATGTAGGTATAGACTTATACCATCATCGCGAAGATCAAAGAAAGGATAGTTTTATTGCATGATTAATTTTTGATGAACAGAAAATATGATAATGAGGACTTGCGCTAAGCATAAAATTCCCATTTTGGTTTTGGAACTATGCCATCGTCGCGAAAGTCGATAAGATATATATGATATGTTTTGATTGAAATTTTTGATTTTTTCTATTATATAGTTATCTTTGTGGTAAATAATTGTACTTGGTTTATTCCAAACAAGTTTGCAAAAATAATATTTCAAAGTATTTTGAAGACAAAAAGTTAGATTTATAAGGAATCCCATGTGCATAAGTGAATTCATTGCCAATCTTGATTTATCATAATGATAGACAAAATCTCTCAAATACAAATGTGTGTGCAATTGCATTGTTCATTTACCAATTTTGAGCAAGATACTATGATACAAGTGATTTGAAGAAACCAAATAAGTGTTCATTAACCATGATGTAGATGCATATAACCATACTAGGCTACTATGTAGATCGGATTATCAAGAGCTAGCTAATCCATAAGCGAGACATAGGTCCGTACAAAAGAAGGTCGCTAATGTGACGGACATATCGCCACGCTAGGAGTTACCCAAGGCCAAGCGGGTTGGGCACAAACCACTGTTATGGGGCTTACCTCACAGTTTTCGAATAATTGAGAATTCCAGGGATTCAAGCTCATTCACCCTTCTTTTCTTTTCAAAGGGTAGGGAAAGGGATTTTATTGCTTTTCTTGCTTTCTTTTGAACTTTGCTTATTTTTCTTTTTGTATTTCTTTTGCTTGATAATGCTTGGAACATTGCTGACATAACATTTTTCTTTTCTCTTTTTCTTGAATTTTTCTTTTCTTTTTCTTTTTTCTAGGGATACTTGCTCAGATTAGTTTGTAGAGCAAGGGATTTTTATTACGGGTAGGGGTGAGCTTGTCCTTTTGCCAATTCTCAAAGATTCTAGACCATGTGCATGATAGGATAGCAAGGGAAACTTTTCACTCAAGAAATCGGTTCTACTATGTAGCAAAACATGGAAATTACAAATATAATCATTTCATTGTGAAAAGATGTGCTTGGTTTAAGTAAATAACAAGATCAATTCTCTATGCTCAAACTTTATTTAATTGAATTTTGTGAACTTTGATATAAGAGAGATTAGTAATCATGCCAGATAAAATCAAGATATTTATTGTGTGAGTGTGCAAGTGAGGGATGCCAAATAAATGCTAGTTTTATCCAAAATAAGTTGAAACATAGAATTGCAATAATTGTAAGAAAATAATGATTTTGAGAAAGTTTTGAGAATGTTGACTCTCTCTTTATTATGTATATTGTTTTGGTTTCGAAAGAGTCAAGCATATAGCTATTTTTGGATTTTTATGTTGATTTTTGTTTTGGAGCAAAAGGACCTTTACAAGTGCTTTTAAAAAATGCAATAAATATTTTTGAAGATTTTTGAAGATTTTATGAATGTTTTTGAGGTTTTTTGAATAAATTGAAAGAAATACACGATAATGATTTTGAACAAATATATACATGGATGAAATGACCAAATTTATGCATAATAACGTTTGAGATGTAAAATATTCATGGGTTCTTTAAGTTCTTTACCATCTAAGGTAGATAATTTATACGCTCCTGATTCAAATTTTGCGGTAATGATGTACGGTCCGAGCCAGTTGGGCTCAAATTTACCTTTAAGTTCTTTGGTTGCATTTGTATTTTTTTATTTTCTTTTAGAACAAGGTCGCCAATCTCAAAGGATCGATGACGAACTTTCTTATTATATGCTCTTTTAAGCTTGTTTTGGTATGCCCGGAGATGCTCTAAAGCATTGATGCATTTTTCATCTAGGAGTTCCAGTGACTGAGTCTGCCAGCGCGATATTCATCTCCTACTTCGGTGTCTTGAAGTAGCGGAGCCAAAGAAGGAACTTCCAATTCAAATGGAAAAACTGCTTCGGCACCATATACCAAAACAAATGGTGAAGTGCCCGTGGGGGTTCGAACACTAGTTCGATAAGCCCACAAGGTTGGATATAATTGAATATGCCAGTCACGGCCAGTTTTATTGACTAGTCTTTTGAGAATTTTGATTAGGGTTTTGTTAGAAGCTTCTGCTTGACCATTACCCTGAGGATAATAGGGAGTAGACCAGCGATGTTGAATCTTATATTTTTGACATAATTTTTTAACATCTTTATTTTTGAACGGAGTTCCATTGTCGAGAGATGAGATTTGCGGGAATTCCGAACCTGCGAGATGATTTGATTAAAAATGAATTTAGAGACACGTGAACCGGTGCGGGAAGCTAAAGGCATAGCTTCAACCCACTTCGTGAAATACTCGAGTGGCGGTTATGATGAACTTATGTCCATCGGAAGACACGGGATTAATTTTACCAATAATATCCAAGCCCCATTTAGAAAAGGGCCAAGGAGAAGAAATAGCCTGCGAGCTCTTGTGCGGGCGCATGGACAAGGTCGGCATGTTTTTGACACTTGTCGCAATGGCGCACATATTCATGTGCATCCGTTTCCATGGTAGGCCAAAAGTATCCTATCCGAAGGAGCTTTTTAGCAATGACGCTACCACTAAAGTGTCCTCCACAAGATCCATCGTGGGCTTCACTCAAGGCTGATTTAGACTCTTCTAAATTTAGACATCTTAATAGGATACCTTCAAAAGATCTCCTATATAAAGTATTGCCAATGATTACAAATCGACTTGCTCGTCGACGTAATAACCGACGTTGGTTGCGATTAGAATTAGCAGGGAAAGTCCCATTTTGGAGGAAATCAAATATGTCTGTATACCAGAGTTCAGGAGTAGTTTCCTTGATTAGAAACACATCCAAAGGCTCTAAGCATGACTTATGTGAAGCGGGTTCCTGGAGTCGACGAATGATGATAGTAGCATATTCGTCGTCTAACTCCAAGGGTAAGAGAGATGCAGCGGCGGCCATAGCATCGGTTGCACGGTTGCTAGTTCGAGGAATGGCTTCCAAGGTAACTTGATCAAACAAGGCCATTAGTTGTAAAACATAGGCCTTATATGGGCGAAGTTTATCATCTGCGGTGCGATAAACTTCATTAATTTGGTTTATAACCAATTGGGAATCCCCAAAAACTAAGAGGTTTTTAATTTTAAGCGCTAAAGCGGCTCGTAATCCAAGGATTAGAGCTTCATACTCAGCGATATTGTTGGTGCAAGCAAAGGTTAGTTTGAAGGACGGAGGAATAAGATGTTTTTGCGGAGATATTAAAATAATACCCGCACTTGCCCCACTCATGCATCGGGCTCCATCAAAGTATAAGGACCATTGTTCAACAAGGTCTGCCTCTAATTGAAGGCATTCATCAGGAAACTCAATAATGAGGGGATGAGTAGACTCTAAGGGTGCAGCAGCTAATTGATCTGCTATGATTTGACCCTTAACGAGACTTTTGTCCTATGAAGGTGAGATCAAACTCGCTTAGAGCAAGAACCCACTTGGGTGTGCGACCCGATAAATAAGGTCGACTCATGAGATATCTTAAAGGATCATATTTGGCAATGACATACGTTTTTTGGCTAAGCATGTAATGTCGTAATTTTTGCGTAGCAAACACGACTGCTAGACATAACTTCTCTAACGCTGTATAGCGGGTTTCATAACTGATGAAGGTGCGGCTAATGTAATAATTAGCACGTTCTCATTTTTCATCATCAAGCTGAGCTAACATAGCTCCTAAGGCAGAATCTGAAGCAGAAATATATAGAAGAAATGGGCGATCAGATTTAGGCGGTGAAAGCACCGGAGGGTTAAGGAGATATTGCTTGAGAAGTTCAAAAGCTTCTCTACATTCTGTGTCCCAATTAAAGCGGACATCCTTCTTAAGGAGTTTAAGAAAGGGACCAGTTTTGTCCGCCAGCTTATCAATGAAGCGACGGATAGCTTGAAGTTTACCTTGTAAACTTCGTAATTCAAATATATTAGTGGGTGCGGGCATATCAGTGATAGCCGCAATTTTGAGAGGGTCAATTTCGATACCACGTAAAGAAACTAAAACCCCTAATAACTTGTCGGATTTAACTCCGAATATACATTTTCTTGGATTTAATCGAATGAGATATTCTCGTAATCGATTAAAAACTTTTCTTAAATCGTCTAAATGATGATCTTCAATAAGAGAGCGCGCTATAATATCATCTACATAATCATGTAGGATATCATGCATCATATCATGAAAAATGTAGGTCATAGCCCGTTGATAAGTTGCACCGGCGTTCTTTAAGCCAAATGGCATCACTTTCCAGCAAAAGGTACCCCAGGGGGTAATAAAGGCTGTTTTCGCCTGGTCTTCAGGAGCTATCCTGATCTGATTATAGCCGGAGAATCCGTCCATTAAGGACATCATCCCACTCCCAGCAGTGAAGTCAATAATTTGATCCATATTTGGAAGAGGAAAGTCGTCTTTAGGGCATGCAGCGTTAATATCTCTGAAATCTGTGCAAACCCTAACTTTGGTGGCTTCTTTCTTGGTGACTGGAACTACATTGGAGATCCATTCAGCATAATCAATAGCTTGTATGAAGATAACATTCAGGAGTTTTTCTAACTCCCCTTTGACTAAGCGAGCCACTTTGGGATGCATTTTTCTAAGTTTTTGTTTAACAGGTTTAGCATCCGGATGGACCACTAGATGGTGCATGACTACAGAAGGGTCTAAACCTGGCATATCTTCATATGTCCAAGCGAAGACATCTTCATACTCTTTAAGAAATGCTATGTATTGTTTTTGTTTTTCTTGACTTAGTTCTGCTCCAATGTTGATTATGTGAGGGTTGTCCTCAGTTCCAATATTAATTTTAATGACATTTTCTACCTCCATGTGTAGATCTCTTTCAAAATTAGGTGGGGCGGGTGAAACGCCCAACTCTTGTAATTCTTGTAAAGTTAATTTAGATAATTCGTTATGAGGGTCAGTGGCCTCAAGTTGAGCTATGGTTGGTATAGAACCATCAAAATAAAACCCGTTGTACAACATCTCTTCAACGGAGACGTCATGGAAGATATCTCCTTCCAACTCTTCATCGGGGTCAGAAATCATTTCAGGGTATGCTATGGATAGCATGTTGCATGAAAATGACGGATTTTTAAGAGGCAAATCAACATGTCTATCCAAATAGTCTTGATAGCATATGAGATGATCATCATCCTCAAAAGGAAAAGGTTGACCCTTACTAGGTAATAGGCCCACACCACATCGGGCAGGCCATGGTTCTACCTCGAAAGGTTCTTTCATGCCATTTTGGAAAGGTCCTAAGCCTTTCCCTTTATATCCCATTTTAAGCATCATGGGTTTAGCTTTAATATAATCGTTGGTAAAATAGCACCGAGCATATCCATCATGATGGGTTTTGATATTACGAGGGATTCTTCCCCAGGTCATATCCTTTGTAAATGAAGGCGCAACTCCCGACTTGGTAAGTACTTCCCATAGGTTGTGGGAGGCCCAAAGTACGAGGAGATGGCGGCAATTGATTTAAAAGGTTTGAATCTTGCATGAAAGCATTCATTTTTTCTGATATTAAGGTTGTAGATAAATATGGTAAAATATCATCAGAAAGGGCATAAGATGTAGAAGGCTTATTACCTATGTCTTGAGATGTGGAAGGTATGATAGATGTGTCTATAGGTTTTGAATTTATGGGATTAGAACTTGAAGAATTGGTTGTAGTTTTAAGAGCTTTTTGAAGTTCTACAAGTAATTTGTTTAGAAGGTTGTTGATCTATATGGGAAGATGAAGTTAATGGAGGAGGAATAGATGAAGTGATGGGTTTATGTTTCACAGTTTTAGATGAAGAAGAACTAGGATATGTGGATGACAGAGCAGGGCAAAATTGCACTCCAACTGGTTCTACCAATGCACACATATCAAAAGGTCTAGGGTCACCATGAATAGTGACCAACTGATTTTTAAACTCAAACTTAACACATTGGTGTAAAGTTGATGGGACTGCTCGCATGGCGTTAATCCAAGGGCGACCCAAAAGTATATTGTACGATGCTGGGCAATGTACAATAAACACAATTGTCTCAAGGGTTCTAGGACCAACTTGCAATGGGAGGGTAATGACTCCACACGTTTCTTGTGTTTCGTCATTAAAGGCTTTGATAATCATATCAGTCTTCTTCATTTCATCACTTCTAAAACCAAATCGTTGGTAGAAGTCAAAGGTGCGAATGTTTAGAGATGAGCCATTATCAATCGGGACTCGTTTGATGACTACATCCCCAATTAAAGCTGTAATATACAAGGGATTATCCTTGTGTAAAGTGTGTTGTGGGATATCTTTATCCCGAAAGTCAATACAATCAATCTCTCGCGTGATGATAGTATTGGCCATAGCTTCAGAGTTGGATGTTTTGAGGTACCATCATACGGCTCAAAGTAAGCATCAATTCATCCCTATGGGTGGGAGAGGATCTTAATAAATCTAAAAGGGAGATTCTGGCGGTGGTATTAGACAACTGTTCATTAATGCTGTAAGGGGGTTTAGGTTGAACAATAGGAGCATTATTTCCTTTATTAGGATTTTTCAGAACAAATGGAGCTGGTCCATCGTTCTGGTTTGGTTCTTGTTGGGGATTTTGAGCTTGTTGTCGGGTGACGACTCCGATGGTACCTACAATGTTATAGTGACGACGTTGAAACGGTCTCGGTTGAGAGTTTATGGCTTGTTCATAAGGAAGGACTTCATTAGAAGAAGGTCGAGTAGTGACTCTTACGGGAAATGGTTCTTCCGGAACATTAGCATCTGTGATAGGTTGAATAGGATCTGATTCATTTTCAGAACTATTCGATTGAATGGTGTCTACTTCACTTTCACTATATGACTCTATATCGCTAGAATCAGAAGTTTGAAAATTATGTAAGGGCCTGGTTGTAACCAGGGATAAGGTTGTGTCGAATGTGTGAGAGTCCTGAACAGGTAATTGCCCGCTAATGGTTCCTACATATCGGGTAGGAGGGGGAACATTATGATGTTCAATTTGATTAGCTACCTCTTTACCATGTCTTGGTAAAGGGTGTTGAAATATGTCTAAAGTTTGATTGGCATTCTGATTTTGATTTTGGGGAACAGTCTTTTGAGTATTATTAGGAGGGTTTTGTTTAGGTTGGAAGGCTTGCACTTCCATTTCATTATTGTCAATCAAATCTTGTATTTTATGTTTCAATCTCTTACAAGCGTTGGTAGAATGTCCAGGACCTCTATGAAAATCACAGTGCAAATCAGCTCTATATCCGGGTATGCTTGGGTCGGGTTCCCGGATAGGCGGCGGTTGGATTAAACCTCTTTCAAGAAGTTGAGGTAAAATAGTTGATAAAGGTTGGTTTAATCTAGTGAACTCTCGAGGAGGCTTATCAGGAGGTTTCAAGATGAATTTTTCTGTTGTTTTTGTTGCATTGACATTAGCAACATTTTTGCTGTCAGTGACTCCATCACCGACAACCTGTTTGTTTTTATATTGATTTCTAGATGTTTTCTCATCATCCTTCTTTCTAAGTTGGCCTCTCCTAATGAGGGCATCTTCTACTCTTCGAGCTAAGTCTATAGCTTGATCGAAGGTAGTCAAAGTAGCTGTTGATAGTTCATAAGAAAGTTGTTCTTGTAAATTGTTAATGAAAATGTCTAACATTTCCCTATAGGGTAGCACAAAGTGCGGTTTTCCTATCAATTGTCTCCATCTTGCTAAGAAATCAGCAAAACATTCGTCTTTATCTTGTTTTAAATTGTATAGGTCTTTAATAGTTACATGCCTCTCGATGTAGGCACTAAATTGATGAACAAATGACTCGATTTGTTTCTTCAAAGTTTCTTAAGGAATGAGTGGGCAATTGATAATACCACTCTAACGCCATTCCACCTAAACTTTTGGGGAACATTTTTAGTAATAGCAAGTCGTCATGCGATATGTCGTGACATGCTATCCTAAACATGCGAAGATGTTCTATGGGATCTTCGGTTCCTTTATAGATAGGCGGGACGGGCATGGGAAAATGTTTAGGGTATGGTTGAGCTACCACTATGGGATCCAATGGTTGGCTACAAATCTCTCGATAATTATACGAGGGACGGTAGGGATCTATCTGGTCCATACGTGAAGCCAATTGTTTCACCATAGCTTCCAAACTACTAGTTTGCCCCCATATTGATTCGGTGGGGCATTGCCATAAGTGTTATGGGCGTAGGATGGAGGAACATGCAGATTAGATGCCATGTTACTATTGTGTAAAACATTGGTAGGAAAAATATTATGGAGGAGTTTTGAAGTTGGATTGTGTTGTATTGTAGATTGTTGAAAGTTTGTATTTGGCTTTGTTTTAGATTTTTGTCTATTTAAAGCATTTTGCTCAATAGTTTGGAGGAAGGAAGTAGTGAAGGGAATTTTCTTTTGTGCGGGAGTGATTTTAGGTTGAGTAAGAGGTTGCTTAGGAGGTTGGGTGACCTATTGTTTGGTCATGGCTTGGGCTATAGTGACCATATTCGCATTAGATGGTCCACCCTTATCACTTTCTTGATCAATGAAAGACAAGGGATTAGTTTGCATATCAAGCGCCCGTTCTAAGGCTGTTTGAGCATCACTAATTTCCCCTTTATCAATACGGACTGCCACATTAAGGACGTCGATATGTTGATTAAGAAATTTTTGAAAATGTTCTGCGTTGTCAAAAGTGATGCCTCCATTTGGAGCTATTCTAGGGGATGAAGATTCTTTAACACTTCCTTCTTGTTCCTTATCTTCACCTAAGTCTTCATCTGATTGTCCTAGAGTTTCACCTTCCGGATTTGTATCTCCAAGAAGGACATTTGGGTTTTCAGTTGTATTTTGTAGCCAATCTTCTCCTTCTCCTAAAATTTCTTTACCATTCCTAAGTTTAGTCATGGTGCTAAGTTTTGATTTCAGCAAATATATATATATATATATATATATATATATGCAACAAATTAAAAGGTATATATTTATATATACCTAATGCAATATTGTAAATGAAATGTTTAAGTTTTTTTACTATGTTCTTTGATTTTTTTTTTTTTTTATTTTTAGTTTTTTAGTTTTTCTTTGAAACAATATAATAAAGACAGCAAATGAAACAATAAATGCACACAATAATAATAAGGCTGAAAGTAGATGAACTAATCTTCTATGAATAACTTATGGATATCATTAATAGGTTCAAGCTGTTCAGGGGTCATGAAATGTTCTTCTTCAAATTGAAAGTTTTCTTTTAAGAATTTGATGAAAAGGGCTATGGTGATATTGTCTGTTTCAGATGTTGGTTGATAAAAGTAAAGCTCATGGCAATACTCTCGATATAGCACAGCTCGTGGAACTCTATTCCATCTTTCCCTATCTGTGAGAACAACTTCTTGGTCCTCTACAAGGCCTAGGAATCGGTGTACAATGTCTGCATTCTCGAGGTATTCCTCGAAGCTGAACAACTCTGAAGATACTAAAGCTCTCCTATAGGCTAACCACCTATGGCAAGCTCTCTGAAGTTCATGATAGAACACTAATTGATGAGGATCCGGGATTCTATCCAAGACTAGCCTCTTAATCTGTTTAAGTTGTGTGGACCTAGATGAAATGATACTAAGTCTCTTGATAAGCTCGTCCCACAAGGATTGATTTCTACTTGTTTCAGGGATACTAAGGACAGAATTAACTTCTATGGCTGCTAATTGGTTTACTACGTTTATAGTAACTGCTAACCTCTTTTTAGGAGCTACCATCTAAACATGATTTTGAACCTTAAATGTTTTAAAATGCATCTAAGTTTTAGTTGTTCTAATTTTTTTTTTTTTTGTTTGCTTTTGCTTTTGTTTTCAAAAGGTTATGATGCATTTCACGTCGGGTTCACCAAAATGTATCGCTCCAAATTTTTCGCATCCCTACCTTCAGGCTATTGGATCCACGCCCGGAAGGAGGATGGGAAAAGGATGATGCGGTACCTCGGACGAGAGGACTTTGCGAAGGTCCCGCCTCTCAAGGGAGGTGCATTTTGGTGATTTTTCGACGGATGGTGGGTTCACCAGGAAACATTTGGTGGCAGTTTCCACGCCTAGGTTTTGGGAATGAGTTTTGATGAGTTCGTTTTATTTTTAAACATTCATCCTAGGTTTGGCCGAATGATTCTAACTTAAACTACATGAAAAT
This sequence comes from Wollemia nobilis, assembly GCA_028583015.1. Taxonomy (NCBI): domain Eukaryota; kingdom Viridiplantae; phylum Streptophyta; class Pinopsida; order Araucariales; family Araucariaceae; genus Wollemia; species Wollemia nobilis. Next base: position 9,820,962 of record JAQPPZ010004842.1, read on the forward strand.
GCAATTTAAATGAATACGACAAACAGAAAAGAAAGCAGAAACAGAGAATTTGCAGGAGGCCAATGAAGATTACCTGATCTGGAAGTCGATGAAGTTTTCGATTACTTGTAGCGATCTGGATCATCTGCAATTCAACGGGATCGCCTTCAATTTGATAAAATCGTCTAAAGCGACGGGATCGTACTGCAATCGACGAATTCGTCGGACGAATTCATCGAGAGACACGCAAAACAGACAAACGGATGCGAAATACAAGAAATTCTATTTTGTAAACGGGGGCAAACTATATGAAAAAGTAATATGAGTATTGAACAATATACAAGAACAAAAGTAAATGCAAATCAACTGTGTTTAGATAGCGAGAATATGATCTTAATATGCAAACTAGACAAAATGGGTGAACTCCAAGATGCAATATAGTATAAAAACTGAATAGACAATCTAATTTATAGCATAAAATGACAGAGAAAAGAGAAAGAAGAGCAAACTCCAGGCATCGATTGCCTCGATGTGTGCTGCAGTCGAAATCGTCTCGCATCAGAACGAGATCGTCCCGAATTTGATGAGATCGCCTCCGATCTTGACAGGTTCATCGGCTGCGATAGATGCTGGCTCCGGCTAAAAACCAGTGGTGTACCTACAATAAAATTAATATAGGACTAGTGCAAGAGCAAATTTGAAGTGTTTTAGCGCATAGGGAGTTGATTTACATAAAAATTCAGCCGGGGGTTGGGGAAGGAAAAGTTTTAGAGTTAAATAGGCATAGGATAGTTGTTGGGAGGTTGGAGATCATCCCAATTTGGGAGATCTCCAATGGGGGAAGGGTCCCAATGGCGCAGACACGCTTTTTCCCGGATTGGAGACCCGTTGGAACGGATTCCAACTATGCAAATTCAGTTTTGCGACAAAATCGTCTGGACGTTCTAGTCCAGACGAAATCGTCAAATCTGGGGCGATATCGTACGATCGGAGACGATATCGTCAAACGGTCAAAACAAGCTGCTAAAAATGGCACGAAAAAAGAGGAAACGGGTTTCTCGGCGGTTAACGGGCGGTTTGGGAGGTTAAATTTGAATTTAAATTTATTTACTAAGGTGAATGTAATTATTCCAATTTTATTGCGCCAATTTTAGGGTGCTACACTTACAGTATCTCAAGATGAAATCTGTCATCTACCCTTCTGTGATTGGTTCTTCCTAGCCATCGATCTCTGAGACATCATTTTCGAACTGCAACCATACTAGTTTGAGGTCATCCTTGGTGAGAAGATTTCCGTCGTCGTCCGTGAAACTCGAGAAACCCAAGGAAGAAAGGTCCTGAAAATAATTCATTGAGGTGCGCTGCTCATTGTCAAAAATGTCTTGGAGGCTTTTGGCTTTCTGAGATTTTCGCACTTTGGAGAAAAAAGTGCGAACCGTGGCCTAGGCTATGGACCAGTCCCTAGCTATCTGGGTCATTGCAATGACCTGTAGGTCTTGATATCTAGCATTCTGGACATCAAACGCTAGCTTGAGTCTGCTCCTAGCTTTCTGTGTGACCTCATCTATGACTGACCGTCCCTCGGTAATAGCCCACCGTGCTTCGGTGACATATGCCAAAATTGAAAAAGCACTGGTGCATCGAGGCCAAAAATTTCTTAGCAGGTGAGCATGAATTTCCTTAATTATAGCCCTATCAAATAGTGCTAGATCCTCTTTTGCATATAGTGGTGCTTGCATCTACATGATTTTGTCCTCAAGCTTCCTTGCCTTTAGATCACTCTCGGTCAGTTCCTGCGCTTGGATTTTTGCTATAGCCTGGAGCTGTTGAACCTGCTACTTTAGGTCGAACATCTCCTTCTTCATGGCCTTGCACTGCTCATCAACCTCTACCAATTTGGAGCATACCCTTGCCAAATCTTCCTCTAGCTTAACATTGGTGGCCTCGGCCTCAATCTTGCACTGGTTAGCGATAACTGCATGAGCCCTAAAGGTCTCAATTCGGACATGCATAGAGGCCGATTCATTATCAACATTCAGGTGCTCCAGGTCCTTAGGTGTCTCTTGATAATCGTAGTCTACTAGATTCATTTCATCCAGAGGCTTTTTTACCTTAGGGACCTTCTTGATTTTATGCACCTTTCTAGCATTTAGATCAAAAACGGCGCATTTCTCTACTGATGCTGTCAAGCGCCCTCTTCTTTTCCTTGCCTTCCTTAGTATTTGCTCAGTGTTTTGCCATGCTTGGAATAGCTTCTCGGCAAGGGGGCGGTCCTTAATTAAGGACATCTTTGATTTGGACAAGGCTAGATCTCCAGCCGAGGGAGTAAACAAATATAAAGAATTTGTGGGGGATGCTTCACCAGAAGGCTCGATGATAGATGTGGTGGGAATTTCGACAATCAAGGCTTTACTCACATGAAACAAGGGATTTGGGGGTGGGACTCAACGTTGAAGTGGGATCAATGGTCTTACCCCCGTCACGATCATGAGGTGAGGTCAAACCAGCGGTAGGTGACGTGTGATGGAGCGATGGGCTAGGCAAGGGAGACTGGCAAGAACTCTTAGCCATGGTTACGACAAAAATGTGTGAGGTTAGGGCAAGGGGTGGAGAATGTGTACTTGCATGCCCTCCTAGCATTATGGCAGTGGTGACTTCTGGTGCAGCCACATCTTGTTCTTTCTCAATTTCGGCACTTGGCAGGGCTGCTACCTCGACACTTGCTTTGGATGGGTCTGATATCAGTTGCCCAGTGGGGGGCTTACAAGCCCTATGTGAGGTCCCTTTGGGTGCTTTGGGGGTTTCAAGGTCTATTCTTGCATTTTCCTTTTCCTCCTCACCAGCGGTTGTTCCAACCCTTCAGTGCCTAAGTCGTGGCCTCCTATAGGCCCCTGAGGTGATCTTGGAGGTGTAGCTTGGGCCATTTCCTCTTTTTCCTTTCCCAAAGTAGTATCATCTCTTTTTGGGCTTTTTCTCGAGCCTGGGATAGCTGGAGGAATGAGGGTGGCAAAGGACAAAGGCTTCCATTTTCCAACATTGGCTTCATAAATTTTTGTGAAGTCCTTGTCCGTTGCCAAGAATCCATAAGAGTTCATTTTCTGTCGGTGGACCCTCATTATCCACCATTCTCTCAGTTGGGCCTCGTCCCAATCCTTTACTCCCTCCTTCAAGTCATCTTTCACTTTCCTCCAGAAGGTGGAGTTGGGGCTCGAGAGTGAATGTCGATCTGGATCATATGCGACCTCCATTGGGTAGAATTCTTGCCAGGGGGGTAAGGCTTCCATCCTCTCCAGATGCCATTCCAAATCCATTCCCCAAGGATTATTCCTTTGTTTCACAATTTTTGGATGGGGGCAAACATGCAAGCTCTTGACCCGTATGTGGTCCCTCATTACTCCCAAATGATCATAAAGCCATTGCTGAGGAATTTGGAGAAGGCCAAAATTGGCAAGCTTCTCTTCCAAGAAGACGTTCTGATTCAAGGCGAACACTTTGATAACTCCTATCCTGAGAGGGAAGTCAAAAGTGTGAGCCCATTTTCGATCCTTACCATATATGGCATTAGTCGCATCGCTCTGCCTAGCGACTTCCAATGCGAATTGATACTCAGAGGGGTAAACTGGCAGTAAAAAGGGCTTCCCTATGAAGCCGAAGATGCAAATCACAAGCCCCTGCATTAGTCAAAAAATATCCCCCATTTTATCCCAGACCACTTTGTTTCTCAAGCCAAGGGGAACTCACGGGGAGGATCCTGTCAACATGTGCATGGCGGTTCCCAAGAATTGCTGATTAAAAGAATAGTAGGACTCCAATCTCAAAAGGAGGGATTCCACTGATATACGGGTAAAGGACTTCCATCCTTGCCACTTGCTGCAATGGCAACATGAGGAAAATTACTATGTAGATGAAATAAAAGTAACCAAACAAGAAAAGAGTAGGGCATGAAACACTGGTTGGTCCCAGCATTCTTCATGCTAGTGAGTTGCACGTGTAAACCCCTGGCCACCCATTCTGCCCAATCGACAAAGACTGGGTTGGAACTGGGTCTCAAATTATCCAGGGCATTGAACTCCCCTCTGGAAATGCATTCGGCCAGGGACACCTGCCATGGGTATACTAAAGTGTCGGTAGATAGGCCTGTCACCCATGCAATGATGGAGAAGAGGTCGCCATTTTTAAAAGCTTCCAAGGGAAGGGGCATTTGGGGCAATTTTCTTGAAGGAATCTTGCTTTTGAGGCTCTGCTACAAAAAATTGATCATGTAGCCAACAGACATGAACCTCTTCGTTTGTTTGCTCAAAATGATGTTGCAAACCATACATCCTTCGAGCGGGCCCTACTGTGGCACAAAATCTACCTGTACATCTTCTTTCAAAATTGAAAATAACTTTTGGCCAGTTGCATCTAACACTTGTCTGGTGGCAGGCTGGTAATTTTGTACGATGGAATTGACCAGCTTAGGGCAATGGTGTGTGGGGGGTGCTAGATACCAGTATATCTAGGAGTAATAGGTTGTAGATTGCATGCTCTCTTCCAAGATCCTACTTCTCATGAGCTCAACGGTGCTTCTGAGCTCAGCTACGCTCTTGGACAACTCTGTATCCCTAATTCTTTCCCACCTGTCAACTAGTGGTTCTAGAGGCTGCTCGTCCTCAGGATCCTCCCTTTCTTCCAAGATGCGCTTATCTGGGCGAAGGCCCAAATCAACTAGCTTTGGTCTCGGCCTCTTCTCATGGCCTTTAACCCTTGGCTTCTCGGGGGCCACTACTTCTGGCTCTTTTTAGTTTTCCATGGAACTTTCCTTGCCCATTGTTGATACTTAGGGCGACAGGATTTGCAGTATGGAGAAAAATTGGCGCTGAAGCTTCAGAGTGCGAAGTGGGAAAAAATTTGTAGGTTGGTAGTGGGGTCTATATGAGTCATTGAGTGGGTAATCCTCTCGGCTACTTGGAGTCTGTGTTATATAGTTGTCAAAGACAACTACCTACATTTATGGCTTATGCCACAATTAATCTTGTACTTCTCACCTGAGAGATCATCGGTTCATCGGATTGGCCCCACGGTGGTGTAGTACATAAAGCCATGCATTATGACAATTGTGGCTACTTTGGGAATGCATCCGATCACCACCTGGTACCTGAGGGCAAAATTTTCTCTCAGCCGAATCCCCAAAGGATGTACTCGATGCCTTTTTCATTAACTTTGCCTATTTTAGATGCATTTTGCGGGCGGCTATCAGCATGCTCCTCTAGGCGTGTAATAAATTCTTCTGCCTTGTGCATCTTTGGGTCAGCGAAACCAAAATCGAAGCTGACATACTTCGCGATGAACCTTTTTATGCTTTGGGCCTGAAGCTTGTTTCCCTTTTAAAAAGCAGCTCGCTCAGACTTTCCTTAGGCGAGTGTCTTTCATACCTTAGTCGGGACCTTGCTCGGCTAATTGTACTTTGTTGTGAACCACTTTGCATCCACTACTTCATGAACCAAGTTCCCGAGGGAGTTTTTTTTTTTTTGGAGTTGCTGAAGTAAAACTCGACTCAAGTTTTTGCAACATTTTATTTATCAGCCGAGCTATTTACACTATTCACAAGCTTGTGGCATAATAGGCCTGCCGCCACCATGAACTCAGATCCGGGGATTTATCCGATAAACTTGCAGTGACCCGACCAGATCAGGTTAAACTTTAGCTAACCCTCGGAGCTCTAATCATTTTTTCCTAAAGTTGTCCATGCTGTGAACAGGAAGCAACATAGCCGATTTTCATTTCTGCCAGTGCCCAGATTATTGGTGAAGAAGTTTGCCACTTGAAAGCCTTCCTAGGGCATTGGTCTTAGATATAGCCAAAACCAATACCAGACCCAATGCCAAAATTCTCCAGATTATTTGGAATAAAGGTTAGGTACAAGTTCTTCCATCCCACTGATATGGTAACAAGGTTCTTTCGACGAAGAGTAGTCTTCCAGGAGCTCTTCGGGCTCATCCTCTGAATTAGATAGGCTTGATGAGCTTTGGCTGAACTCTTGCATGCCATCTCTTGGGACATAAAAAGGGTGCAAAAATTTGCCCTTTTTGTTCTTGGGTTCTACCACTTGAGTCTGCTCCTCTCCTCAGTTGACTTCTTGATGAATATTGCCAGCAGCCATGTTGTTCATTAGGTGGGCCATGCTTGCATACTCCCATTGCTAGGCTAGTATGAGATTTTCCTCCTAAACTCCAAATGATTGCATCTTGGGCCTCGAATTAGAGTGAGGAATGCCCCAAGATGAATACTACATCGGTCGTACAGGAGCAGTAATTATTGGAAGAAGCGACAGAGTTTCTCTCCACTGCCATTTTCTTGATAGGAGCAAAAGTTGTTCCACTCGTATTGCCTCTTTGAATATTTTAGGGAACCTTCATTTCTCTGATTATAGTAGAATGAGGCTTACATCTAGATGGAAGGCTTGAACATAGAAGATATGGGCTTAGGTGGGCGTCGATTGGATCTCCAGTGGGATTCTCTTCCAACTTCTACAAAATCTGACATTGAAGTCTGTGATACCTTTTGAAGGTGCTCTCTTGATTGTGGAGAGGTATGCGAAGAGATGGAAGGGGTCCTGAGAGACATCGAACATTTTTATCAATGCCCCCGCTAAGTCATCCCATGAGTAGATGCTTTTGGGCCTGAGAAAATTGTACCACCACAGCGCCCTTCCTTCCAAAGATAGAACAAGAAGTCTTATCATGACATCTTCATAGATAATTTCATGGAGGGTCGCTAAATCAGCAACATCTTCAAGGTGCTCTCGGGCCATTCTAGCGGTGCCACTATATTTTTTCAATGACTTCAAGGCACTTTTGAGAATCTCGTGGTAGCTTTGGATATTCATGGGGCCTAGATCGTTCCAGCTAGGAAAGCTTCTCCCAGCCATCATGACAGAAGCTTGTGGAAATCGTGGTTTTTGCCGCTGAGTCAGAGTCATTAGGTGGACATTCTTTCTCCACTGATGAGGTCAAGGCTGCTCATCGAACCTTGATTCCTCTGGGATATCTTCTTTCAGATTTTGAAAAGGTGCCTATGACCAAGAAATCTAGATCTTCAGCTCAATTGAGTCGCCAAGTGATTTTATCAGATGAAGACAGGCCAGAGATTCACCGAACTCGGACCTTCTTAAAACACGGGGAGTCTTGGTTACAAAAACTAGGCTTAGACATTGGTCTTTACGACTTCAGAGATTCTCAGTTAAAATAGAGTCGCCAGATGCTAAGAGTATTTTGGTAATGAGGGCATCGATTCTCACTACTACTCAGAAGATGAGACTGACTAGATCTCACCGAGAACTTGTTGGGACTACTGTCTCTGATGAATACGGGCTAGAAATTTTCTCAAATATGGGACCTTGTGTCCCACCGGGTGTGCCAAAAACTGTTGGTCATCAAATCCGCACAAAAAAGGACTTTCGATGGGTTTGCACGCCATAGACCTACGACCAACATTGAAATGTCGAGGGGAAGAGATGCCCCTCATGCCGATATTCGGAGAAAGGTTGTCTCCTATACTAATCTACTTTTAGGGTTTGAGATGAGAATGCAGGAAAGAAATAAATAGAGTAAGGGTTAGGAAAAGAAATAAAAAAGGGTAAGGGTTAAAAAAAGAAATAAAAAGAGTAAAGGTTAGAAGATGATGATTTGAGGTGGGAGAGAACAGGAAGCATGATTACTCGCTAATAACTCGAATAACAACAAGAAATACCAAGAATGAAATGAAAGAAATGTAGTGCCGACCTCCCTATGTATCCTCTGGATGGGTTCGCAGGGTTCTCTCTCTCTCCCTATAATTTAGGGTTCAGAGTAACAACGATTAAGATGATGGAATAACAGAAACCACGATCCACCAAGCAGCATAAAAGAAAGCAACAGGAACGTTTTTCCTATCCTATGTATCCTTTAGGGCAAATTTTAGGGGTTCGATCCCTGATCGTACATCAGATTTAGGGTTCAGAGTCTCAGTATGCGAACGAGAAAAGATAAAAGAATTAAGCACAGAAGGCAGCATAAAAGAGAGAAATGGAACACAAAAGATCTTTAGTATTAAACGTAGGACATCGAGTTATAGTAGCTTTCTAGCAAAAAGTTCCCCCCCCATTTTTACATTGCAAATCTTGGGTTTTTATAGAGGACCCGACCCTCTGAGTCATTATTACAAAAACAACAGAGTACACCCTCGGGCCCTAATAAATTGGCTCCTCGCAGTTGCTGCGACTGAGTTTTCAAATTGGTTACCAAAACTGGCAACTGTGATTGGGTCAACCATGGAAACATTCATTTAATGTGCCACCCAAGTGTCTTTGGATTTTGGATGCTATGCTTGAGTGATCGTTATGCCCATCGGGTTTTATTTTGAGGACTATTACGTCCCTTTCATTTGCCAAGAATGGTCAATAGACTTATCGAGCAAGAAAGGGGGTACTTATAAGGGGCCTTCGATCACCTTGGGAAGCTGCCCACCTTGGAACATGGGCCCGAAAGTGATTCGCTACATATATGCCTCGCCAAAGCCTTGGGCTGAAGTAGTTTCTCCTTGATTTGTTCTTCGCAAAATAATGCTTTGCAGAAACTACTTTGGGGATGTTGACTGCCGAGCGGGTTTCACCTTTGAAATGAGGCTCTTTATCCTTTTGCTGGAAAAACTACTTTGGCTGAAAACATTTCGGCCTGATTCTTTTTCAAAACTACGGTTCGGGGAATATCCTTCCGAGGCATTTCTCTGTTTCTGACACATTGTCATTTTGCTTTGGGCACCACTGCTTCGGGTGAAAACTAGCCAAAGTAGGTGTTGGAAATACTTCAGGCCCGAAGTAGTTTCCTTACCTTAGCTAATTTTTGATTATGCTCTTCTCCTTCGATGAATTCTTTCGGATGCTGCTTCGTAAGACTTCTGCCTGAAGCGGCTGCTAAAAATGCTTCGGGTGCGAAGCGTTATATTTGTATTTTCTTCGATGAAAATATTTAGCAAGGTTTTCACCCGAAGTGGTGATTTGAACTGCTTCAAGCCCAAAGCTCTTTTCACATTCTCCTTCTTTTCTTTTGACGAAGCTATTTTCCTCGGCCCATTTGGTAGCAAAGCTCTTTCTTCTTCATTCTATGATAGGGAGAGTCAAAATTGCTGTAACTTAAAAGAAAAACTTTCAATAAAAAAAAAAAGAATATTATACGAAAATTCTACTATTATTCTACCCCTTGTATAATGTGACAAAAAGTGTCAACAACAACCTGATAACATACTATAGCCCACGGGCTTTAAACCACTCCCAGGCAGTGTCACCAAATCCAGGAAGCAATTCCAGCAGGAGCTTTAGGTCCCAAGCCTGAGCAGTGAGGATCTAAACAAAGCAGAAGAAAAAAAGAAACTACAATGCATCTAAGGCATAATTCATAATAAAAATGAAAATGGTGCAAAAGAGTATGAGTTACTGTAAATATAAGAAAAAGAAGAATAAATTGCACCTAATCAAGCAAAGCAAAAATTAAAAAAAAAAATCAAAAAATTAATACACAAAATGCAAAAATAAAGCTCAAGCTTTAGCCGTTGTCATCTACAGTGACCGAAACCTGGCCGTTAGAGATAGTAGCGGCCAAGGCCCAACAGTTAATTTTTTGATCGATGGGATTCAAGATTGGCCGCTCTAAGTGACAACGGATAAGAACCAGCTGCTCTGAGCGACAACGGCCAAGGGGTGGCACGACAAACCCGTGAACCCTTGGCTAGAAAATTTTAAAAAAAATACAATTGAAAAAATAACTTAAGCAAAGCAACAAAAGGGAGGGAAAGCAAGAAACTTGGAAAACAAATCCCCTACCCAAACATTTAAATTAAACTAAGTTTGAGAATTCCCAAAATGGTGGCAGTAGGTGAATAATGGAAAATTTTCAAAAACCCTAGGTTAAAGCCACTTACAGATTGCAAAATTGGGGACCAACCCACCACGACAAAAAGGAACCTAAGCCTAATTACGAAGTTTGTTCATTGCCAGTAGGTTTAGTGATGTTCATTTTGCTCATTACTTAGTGAAGTTCAATTTTACTTAAGCAAAGAAAAGAGAGCTAGGGTTTTGAAGATAAATACCCGAGAAGCTCCGGCTCCTCTAGCAGCTGATGTCTTGCCCTGTGCAACCTTGTCCTCAGCACCAACAAAGTTTTGAAGTCGCAACCATCGTTAGTACACCAGAGCTCTAAAAATGGAATCTTCAACAATAAAAATGATAGGTCAAAACCCTAGAATTGCAAGTTTTATATTTCCTTAAGTATGCCTTGACCACTGCTGATGTCAGTGGCCCGAGTTTCTTGGATGCTCAAGCAAACAACAGCCACAGGTAGGAAATCAGAGATCGCTGGACCTGATAGCAGCCAAGCCCATAGGTCAAAATTAAGTATTTCCTTCAATGAGGGAATAACAAAAATAGCAAATAATCACACTTTGATGGTTTAGGATCATTAGAATGTTCAAAACAACAAAAAAATTCACACAAAATCACAATCTCAAGCAGGCCTCGTATCCAGTTACCTACTCTATCCACTCGGTGATTGTAGTGATTTGCACTCCATGTATTTTGGTGAGATGAGTAGGCAACCATAAGGCCACTTGGGGCAAAAGAAACTCATTTTGGAATTACGATATGTGACCCTTCAAACCCGAAGAATATCAATATGGTCGGACTATTCTACAGGTGCGAAGGGGTCATTCTAATTCCCCTATGACATCAAAAATATTAAGTCAATCTAAACATAAACATAATCACTCATTCTAACTCCCTAAGAAGGCTATTGATAGCCAGAGTGCTCCTTGGGATAGGGATGGATGATTATCATAAGCAATTGGAATCACACTTGGGTATGGGATTGCCCATTAAAAGAAAAAAATGCTAGAAAGGAACCAGATTAGTCATATTGGTCAAGCGACTTGTTGCTTCATTCATTGTCATTTCTTCACCAACTCATTGTGTGAATAAGTAATTCAAAACTTCAACTTAACCATAATTAAAGTCAACAAAAGATCACTTGATCATAGCAAAATTGTGTTCATCCTTTGAATCATTGCATACAACAATCACAAATGTCCCTTGTTTACTGGGAACGTAAGTAGACATGACATCTTCAATTGAAGCTCTCCTATCGGTCAAAATTGTTGTACCAGTTGAAGCTACCCGATTGAGTTTGAGGAATGAGTGCAATTTAACATCCAAAAGCCACTAGGCTAAGTCCTTCGAACGTTGAGGTAATGATTCAAGGGATGCGCACAATCTTGCATGATTAGGCCATCCGATGTTGATCAAACCATTGATCACCATACACCCTACAAATGGATTAGTCTACATTTTTTGCTCAGCATTGTGTTTTCCACACAACACATCACAAAAAGGGGCATCTGAGACACCTAAATCATGACATGCTTAGGAGATCTACTCACATAGACACACTCATAAGATCATAAGACATGATATTGGACTTTCCAAGCATCAACAATGGTTCTCACCACTCATTTGGGGCCTTTTCAAGCCATCCAAGCTTGGTTGCTCAAGACAAGAGCAACCAGATTCTAGTTGCTCAAGCCTAAAGCAGCCAAACCTTAGCCACTGTAGGTGACAAAAACTAGATCATAACCGCTACAGACGACAACTGAGCCATAAGAAGCGATTTGCTAACAAATAGGCCCAATCTTGGGTGGAAGTGGTAGTCTGCATGCAATAAAGGTGAGTGGGAGTGACTTTGCATTACTTTTCATGACCAGTTCACATAGGAGACTTGAGTTTGCATTTAGACTTAAGTTAACTGACCTTCAAGCATAAAAAAATGACAAAAGCTTCTCATGCTAATGAACAGTTTGCATAGAAGACTCAAGTGGGAAGTTATATTTTAGTTAATTGGCCTTAAAATATAGACAATAAACAAGGGATTCACATGCTAACTTGCACTACGCATGAGAAATTCATTTCAAGGGCTTGGACATAGACCTAGGGTTTCACACTATAAACGGTGTAAGCCTAAGAGCACCAAGAGAGACACATAATCGATATATGACATATAGAGACCTGAATCACATACATGAGATCATTTTAGAGAGAGAGAGAGAGTTCTCTTTGGGATCACGTGTGTGATGGAGCTTTCACAAATCAAAGGGTACAACACCTACTTTCTTCAACATCAGATCATAGTCTTTGACCCATAGCTTTGGGGCAAGGAGAGCAAGGTTTTCTGTAGTGATCGCTATCTTAAACAGTGGCTCATAGGTTAAGCTTAAATAGACATAACATCTTTTATCTTGTTTTCTTATATCATTATCTTAGATTTACTTGATTCCATGGTATCGTTTTATCATATTTCTATTACATTCTTTGATTACTAACAACGGGGAGGCAATATCAGACAGCTAAACGTGTATTTTTGTTTGAATTGCATATAGGGTGATAGGTTCACGAGACATAATCCATGACATACGAGAGGAATAGGATTCGTCTGAGAGACATACCTAGAGAAGGAGGCATCTGTAAGCCCTCAGATATTTCCATGTGCGAAACCAGGAAGCATTTTAGAATGTGCCACCCTTTTGCAAAAGGGGACATCTCTTCATCCAATTGTAAATCATTGTATCAATATGGGTATCCCTAAGAGGGATCGACATGTAACCGAGGTTTAATATTAATGAAATATACATTCTTTGTCATTTTCATGTTATATGTTTTCTCATAATATTTTAGCTTCATTTTTGGTATAGTAATAACATCGCAAATAGAGTTAAGAGTGGTGTGTGTGCCCCATGGTCGCTACAACATATAGCCACGGGAATCAAGTAGAAGAAACCCTTCACACAAAAGAAAATATTCTCGTATACTATGACCTCATAGGAGTGAATGGTACCCCACGAGACCAGCCATGGAAAATAAGATAGCTAGATGGTTTGGATCGGTTTCCTACACGACCAACTCAAAGAACTATAGCTATTGAGAACTCTACATATGGAAGCTCATGAACTGTAACTTCTCAACACATCTCTTAGTTTGGGGTACCTCAGAGCGACCCCTCAGTAGATACCCAGATTTTGATCGTAGGGATACTCAATAGTACACTAAAAAAATCATATTAGCTAGCAATAGTACAGGTGCATAAGAAACCTCCTCAAGGAATTTGTGAGTCAAGACAACAAGAATAGAGTCAGATAAACATGAGTCTTCTATGACAGCACAAATTGACCGAATGAGGTGCTTAGAAAATACATTACATAAGTAGCGAGAGCTAGTGGAAGCTCTCAAACGGGATAAACAAAGAGAAATACTCTTGTAACAACATGAGCAGTGTTTAAGAGAGCAAGCTTAGCAACTAGCTCTTAACAATTTACTAAAAAATGGTGGTGACCACCAAAGAACTAGACGTGCTGACTCACCTAAGGAGAGGCACACTAGACAAGACAGCCCACAACAAAATCCCCCACCAAATCATGAACGAAATCCAACTAGTGGGGGAAGGGCAAACACAACAAACCAGGATCACAATCTTGATTCCCCTCATAGGAGGGAGGAAAATGGAACAAATAAAATTGATAAAGATTTAACTCCATTGCCACTGTGAATAGGCTTACAAGAGGAGTAAATCCATGCATCAAAGGAATTTCAAGAGCTTGCTGAAAATATGAAAAACTTTGAGAAACAAGAAGCAGCTGGTAACTCGCTAACATTGAGAAAAATACATAACCAACCATTATGCCCATCAATCCCTAGCCCTCCATATCCTAATAACTTTGGATTCCAAGATTAGAAAATTTTAAGGGTGAATAGGATGCACAAGAACATGTCACCAATTTTATCAACGTCTATTTTCATCTTGAAGATAATGACGCTCTCATGCTAAGAATATTCATAATGACATTTTTAGGTGCTGCCACTCAATGGTTCAACCAACTACCTAAGCATAACATAACCAAATTTGAAAAACTACTAAACCCATTCTTAAAGTATTTCTTCTTTGGTGCTAAGAAGAAGGTGAACCTTTCAGACCTGGACAACTTGAAACAGTATGATGATGAGCTAGTAATGGATTATGGGAATAGATGGAGAAAATTCATGGTAAAATTATCATTCTCCATTCCCATTGAAGAGATCATTCACATGTTCACAAAAATTTGCTCTAAACACATCTTCCTCTTGCTACAAATTCAAAAGTATCCTTTGTTTGAGGAAGCTTTGGCACAGGCCAAGCTTGTCGAAGAAATAAAAGTAGATGAGGGAACCATTAAACTTCGAAACAAAAAGGAGTGGAACAAGAATGGTAAGAATGACAAGTACAAGAAAAAGTAGGCCAACCCTGCTCCATTCAATCAAGTCGTATTGGCTACACCCAAGGATGGGGGTGTAAAACAAACCCATAACTATCAAGCACATACCTCACCAGCCAATTACGACCAAAAGAACAATCAAGTAAGAAATAGAGAATGTAAGCCACCTAGTTATTTCACACCTCTGACAGAATCAATGCAATCAATATTTAATCAATTGAGCGAGGCCAGGAGGATCATATTTCCTGATAGACCACTTATAGATCCCAACCATCCTAAGCCAAAAGGATATAGGGAAGATCAATTTTACCCTTATCATAGGATACCGGGGCATGAAATTGAGGCTTGCATTGGTTCTAAGCATCAAGTGCAAAAAATGATTGAGGCAAAAGAACTCAAAGTTGACAACCCACTGGCTCCCGATAATAGAGACATGGGCATATATAGAAACCCATTACCCAATCATGAGGACCCTAGAGAGAAGGGGATCCAAGTCAATCAGGTTCAAGCTGATATACCTACCCATAGATCCATTGGTATGGTTGATATTGTTAACATAGCAACAAGGACTAGGTGGTATGGTCAACCGCAACCACCTATAGCTCCCATGAATATCACAGCCATTCCTAGGTAAAGGTAAGACAACCTTCCAATTCCACCAACTCAACCTATGATAACTATCTGGAGTAGATTGGAGCAAAACCTACAGACGAATCCACCTAAGTTATACATCTATGAGCTCTTACAACAGTCCCGAAAGCATAAGGAGACTCTAATGGAGATTTTAAGGACAATTGATCTCCAACCATAATATGTGAATGCATTCACTCACTTTGTGGGACAAGTACAAGAATTATAGGAGCCTGTAATTTGATTCTATGATCATGATATTAAGATAGTTCTTACTGCCTTACCATACCCTCTGCTAAATATTGTAGTGGCAATCAACAACTTACCTTTCAAGAGGGTCTTTTTCAATACAAGTTCATCGATAAACATCATTACAACAACTGTAATAGACCACCTCAAGATCCCCAAGTCCAATATCATTCCAGGAGCTTACTCATTGAGATATTTTAATGATACTTTATGCAATACTGTGGGAATGATAGTCATACCCATTAAGGTAGGTCACAAAACCATACATGTTATGTTTCATGTCTTGTAAGGAGCTATGTAGTACAACATCCTCTTAGGGTATCCTTGGATAAGGGCCATGAAGTGTGTGCCTTCAATCTTGCACCAGTGTGTCAAGTATGTGCACGAGAATAAAGTCTATGTGGTTTTGATCGATGAAGAGCCTTTCAAATATGTCCATCAAGTGGACATTATGGGATAATTTTTATTCCCTTCTACTCACCTATACGTAGCACCTTCATCCCGAACCACACAAGTGGATAATGAAGGAAAATGGGTAATAAAAGACCCATGCACATCAACACCTCCTGGTGCACTCAAAGTAGTCAATGCTTCTAAAGTATCATCAACGTCAAAACCAAAAGATAATCAGAATCTAAAGGCACCCTTAGTTAAGGAAGAAAGGCCCAAGGAAGTACCAACTATAGCCATTTCTAAAATGCCAAGTCTTGTGGAATAAGAAGATCTTCAAGATCAAGATGAAGATAGTGATTATCACCCTGCTTCACCAGTGTCATTCATAGGGTCATCTACATCGCATGCATCAATACACTTGGCAAGTACATGCATAGGGGAGTACCTTGTGCATAAAATTACCTTTATGCCTATCATTGAGTCTGCACAAGACATGGGAAGGCCTAAGGACTTAAGACTACTAGTAGGAACAGTGTTTCCACTCAGAATCTCTCTCGACCAAACCAATTTTGTCTATGCCAGCCTGGACTGCACCCATAAGTCTTCAGATATAGAAGATGATAGTGATGAATTATTCACGGTTAATGTTCATTCATGTGAAAGTGCTTTTACACTCAGCAATACATCATGAAGCTCTTGAAAATCAAGAATCAGTCAACATGATCAACATTAAGCCAAATCAGGATTGGTCCTTCGTAGCTAGATATTTCTTGCAAATGGAACCTTGGGGGTCTTTGATATCCCAAGGACATGTGGAGTGTGGTACAACCATACACCATAGATTTGTTCCTCAATCCATGTTCACTAGCTCAAAAATATAGGAAGAGCAAGCCGTATTTTCTATAGAAGTCATGGCTTATCAGGATTGGCTTTCCCAACTACGTGACTTCCTAAAACTTGGAATAGTACCTCAAGGTTTGTCACATACTGAAAGATGAATGTTAAAAAATAAAGCAACAAGGTACATATTGCTAGGAGAAATCCTCTACATACGAGGACATGATGGAGTATTACTCTGTTTTCTTGAGCCCCAAGAAGCATCCTGGGCAATTTTGTAAGCTCACGACGACACATGTGGAGGGCATTTCAGTGGCATGGCCATAGTTAAGTGCATATTGAGAATGAATTACTATTTTCCCACCATGGAAAGAGACTACTACGAGTATGTCATGAAATGTAGTAAGTGCCAGCATCATGCAAATCTAATGCACTTACCATCGCAAGCCTTACAACCCATCTAGGCAGCATGGCCATTCTCATAGTGGGGACTAGACTTTATTGGGAAGATCTCACCCCCTCCTCAGGCCGACACACATTCATCATAACAATCACAAAATACTTCACTAAATGAGTAGAAGCAATCCCCTTAACATCAACAACTGGACCAAGGATTGTGGAGTTTATACTCCACAATATCATAAGTCATTTTGGGGTCCCTTCGAATATAATATAGGATAATGGGCCATATTTCAAGAACACAAAAGTGCATGCTTTAATGAAAAAATACTATATTCAGTATAGTTTTTCAATGCCTTTTTATCCACAAGCAAACAGGCAAGTAGAAGCCTCAAACAAAGCAATAGTCTTCATCTTGAGGAAGACAGTGCAAGACAATCACAAGGATTTCCAGATGTAGTTGCCTCTTGCACTATGGGCATACAAGACTAGTATACGGACACCCATCAGGGCAACACCATTTTCACTAGTATATGGCACTGAGACCATCATGCCACTAGAGTTGGAAATTCCAACTCTACGCATAGCATTAAAGGACTTCATAGATGATGATGTCGTGTGATAAGGCTGCCTTGATCAGTTTATGCTTCTAGATGAATTATGAGTCAATGCTTTACAACATCTTCATGTTTACCAGAATTGCCTTGCACAAGCTTACAGTAGTAAATTCCACCTAAGGGAATTCAAGGTTGGAGATCTAGTGCTCAAAGAAAACCAACAGAATTTAAATCTACCATCATATTTGCGATATAAGTTTACGGTAAACGGGATAGGCCCATACATGATTTCACAAATAGTTGGGCATGGAGCATATCGCCTTATATCATTAGATGGTGTTGAAGAGCCTGAACCTCTCAATATTATACACTTAAAGGCATTCTACACATAAAACATACAAACATTCAAATATGTCCTAAAAACAAAAACATTCAAATATGTCAAAAAAACACAAACAAATCATAAATACATAAAAATTAAAAATCAATCAAAGGATCCAAGGGTATCCAAGTCGCTTGGTCAAAATCAATTTAAAAGGCTCCAAGGGCATTCAAGCCGCTTGGTCAAAATCAAATCAAAAAGCTCCAAGGGTATTCAAACCGCTTGGTCAACTTCAAATCAAAATGCTCCAAGGGTATTCAAACCGCTTGGTCAACTTCAAATCAAAAATCTCCAAGGGTACTTCATGCTACTTGGTCAAAAATAAAAAATCCCCAAAGGTATAATAAGCCCTTTGGTCAAATCAAACAAAAGTACAAAAACAACATAAAAATCAAAAATACAAAAATAATTGCATCTCGCATCTTGCATCCACATCATTGCATTGCATTCTCATATTCACTACAATTGCATATGTCATGAGAGCCTTAAAAGTGATACCATAATTTGTTGCATAAATCATTAAAATCCATACCTCCATCAACACATGTGTGTAATTGTGTTTTTTAACACAACCATTATTTTTTGCTATACATAATATACCAAGTTTTTTTGGTTAATCAACCACAACTAGTGATCTTATCAACTTTTGTGGAAAAAAAATTTGATTAGTAGAAGGTAAGGTCTAGCCGTGATAATGCCTTGGATATTCAAGATCCTGTCACTAATTGAAACACTAAAATCCTAGCTAGTACAAGGAAAATATGAAAGCTGTAAAGCGGTCTAGGTTACCTTAAGCGAAAAGTATTTTCCTTGCTTATCCCCCCGTGCAACCGGTTTAAAGGTGCTGAGAATTGGCAAAAGGACAAGATTTACCCTATCCAAATCCCTTGCTTAAATCAAAATAAGTAAAATCCCAAAGCAAAGTACATATTCAAAAGGCCAAGCATACAATCCACATTTCAAAGCAATAATCCGATATACAAATAAGAAAATAAAAAAAAATCCTAGCTCAAAGAAAAATCAATAAAAAATAAATAGTGATTTTCATCACTACATATGAGCAAAATAAACAGTGATTATCATCACTACAAAAAATCCTCACTCAAAATCAATAAAAAAAAATAGTGATTTTTATCACTACATATGAGCAAATATCCAAAGCCAAAAAGAAGCCAAAAAGGGAATAAAGCTTGAATCCCTGGAATTCTCAACATTGTACAAAACTGGAAGGAGAGATCCTTACACATGATGATATGTCTACCACAATTGCTTCATGCATTTATGTAGACCAATGTTTGAATGTGGATGAGCTAGCTTAGGTAACCCAATATTTCCTAGTGGTATAGTCCAACCAAGTCCAACATAAGGATGAGAAGAACACTTGAGAATCCCTGATCTTAGCAATGGGCTGAAAGAATCCCACTTGACATCGGAGGAAATGCTTGAGTTCTATCTCAAAATATACAATCACTTGCACACACAGAGATCATGAAAAACTAGGTCCATGGTAAAAGCCTTACTTTTCAAAATTCCAGAGTGGTCGATGAGACAGCTGTTGATAGGGTAACTAGAGTGTTTGAATCTCGGAAAGATCCCAAAAAAATTCTTACATAGCAACAAATCATAACATCATTCACACCATCACTTTATTTATAAGATTCTATAAATTAGGGGGTATCAACATAGTAGGATAGATACCGCATATATATTAGAAATAGTATATAGACGACCACTGACTACTTTATATCTTTTAATTTATAGAAACTTATCAAGAAAATACATTACACACCATTACATCTCATATATGAATACTTAATCAATTCTTATGATAAGAGTGATTATTTAAATTCATGATTATTTTTTTTACTTTCTGTGGTATCACCCATTAAGATTGTCAATGTCATATGCATTCCTTATGTTTTAAGTGATTAGAGCATACAGGTTCGTTTATACCATCCCATCACATAAGTTAGATGCATACAATTAAAGCAAAATTAAACATGCATTTAACAATAACATCGCATCCACAAACACAAGTCATGAATCGTCCATCATCACATCATAAAGCACATCATAAAACATATAGGCAATATCCATTTGCATACAATCATGAATTCATCATTCATCATCAAAATACATCACGTCATATCATCAAATCATATAAGCATTTACACATCCATATAAGCATATACAATATCATCTATCATCTAACATATACATCAAATCATCATAATGCCATCATCACATCACATCATAAAACAAAATAACAACAAAAACATGAGCAATAAACGATACACATAATGAGTCATAATGAAAAGATATCATAAAAGTATGTGTGTCAAGTCCATGGATGTACAAAAATACCCATGGGAGACAGTCATATAGGTCAGTAGACCTCAAAAATGAATCAAAACCAAGAGTATCATCAATCAAATACTGGGCCTATGCCCCTTGCAACACCGCCCCTGTGGTCGGATCTCTGGGAGAATGGTGCGAGCTAGACCCTGTTGGTCTCTCTATGCGAGGTCAGGCCCCATGACTAGGCCGGATGGAAGACTGCCCTATTGTAGAACTCTTGCTAACCTGTGACCCACCTGTGGCTCCTCTCACCCTAGGAATGGCGCCTAGCCTAATGATCTACCTCGAGAGAGTGGTAATCTGGGCTGCATCCTCAGCAATCTGTACATCACTCTCATCCAACAAACCCTGTAGATGATGGACCTCAGTCTTGAGAGCTACCCTCGAAGGATCCTCGGGAGCAGGAGGGGAAACAACAACCTGCATCTGGGTAGCTCCTCCTAGAGTGGCCTGCAAAGCCCATATCTAGTCTAATAGCTGAGCTATAGTAGTATCCCTCTACGCTATGGTGGCATCACGTTGCTATACCTATATCTTGGTCGACTAGAGCTCGGCCTCCACATCATGTAGCTATGCCCTGAGAGGAGAATATCTCTCCTCAAGCTCCATCTCCTCCTCTACCTCCTCAGGAGCCTCCTGCTCCTCCACTACCACCTGCTCTGCATGTTGGCCCCATGCCATAGTCCTAGCATGAACCCTACGCCCCGTTGGGTCTGCCCCATCTCCTCCATCATCCTCTCGGCCCAGACTACCCTTGCCATACCACATCAAGTCACCCCACCACCATGCAAATGCCTCTGTGACTCCACTAGCTACTCCAAGATCAACAACTAGGGCATCCTCCTCATCATCCAACTCTATAACCTATCGAGGAGGGAGGTCTCTCTCTGCTCCGATGCGCCTATACAAAAATGGTACTAGTGGCACATCCTACTACAACCCATACTAACAAAGAACCCGAGAGTAGAAGAAGTGCTCCCGGATGTTGACCTTGTGGCCAATGAGCCATCGCTCATGTCGCATCCTAGCAGTAAAGTTGTCAGGGTCATCCCAAGCAGGACACTCATGATAAGGGTGCCATATGATATCTCCATCCTAGAGTCCAATGAAAGTGTCAGTGTAATGAGTCAGCTCCCCTACGAATGTGTGGCTCTTGCACTCCTCACTCTCTCTGGCCCACCTAGCACCATAGCACTGCATCCTCCCATCCACAACTGTGATCTCAATAGGAAGCCCCTTAGGGCGATCTACCCTAATGTGCTCCCATCCCCAGACCTATAGAAGCCAACTACAGGTGATGCTGACACGACCCCTCCGGTGGATGTGGTATAACTCATCATAACACTGAGCCAATAGAGACCTACCCCATGCATATATGATAGGCTCCTCACTGTCCATCAGGTCCTGAACCATCGCAAGGAGGTTCCAAGGGAACCTCAAGCTTGAGCAATCTAGGATGAGGACATTGTTGATGACCATCAGCAACACTGCGTGCCTCGCTGTGAAAACATGCTCCCGATACCAATGGATGATAGACACTCCCCTAGACCTGGTGTCCTTGAGAGCATCCTCAGAATACCTCCCAAACACCCGAGTGAAGACAACCACCTGATCATTAGTGGCCAAAGAAACAATAGCCACCCCATAAAAAGGGATCCGGAAGATCCTGTACACATCCTCCGACGTAATGGTCATCTCGTCGATTGGGAGGTGGAAGGTATTAGTCCGAGGGTCCCAACGATGAGCCAAAGCCATAAGATAAGCCTGGTCCGACATGAGGTGAGGTAATCTGGTGACATACTGGAGCCCACGAGCCTTGAGCCATGCCTAGTCCATGTCATCCAAGCGAGGAAGAAGGTCAAGCAAGAGCTTCGGGTCCCGAGCCCGAGCAGTAAGGATCTAAAAAAAGCAAAAGAAAGGTGAAACATGACTATAGTGCAATGCAGGCTAAAGAATAGTTCAAAATTTTCAAAAAAAATAAAAAATTATCCCAAAAATAGAAAAAATTGTGTAAAAAAAATGGCTAAGGGATTTAGTTGATGTCACCTACATCGGTCGAAAACTGGCCATTGGATACAACGTCCAAGACCCAATGGTCAAATTTTTGACCATTGGGGTTCAAACCTGGCCGCTCTGAGTGACAACGGCTCAGAACTAGCCGCTATGAGCGACAACGGCCAAGGGATGACACGGAAAACCCGTGAACCCTTGGCCATAAAAGAACAAAAAAAATCAAAATATTGCAAAATAACATAAAAAGATCAAAGAGAGAAGGAAAAAAAAAAATTAAAGGCAAATTCCCACTCAGGCATCAGGTCAAAGCTAAGTTCAAACACGCTTAAAATGGTAGCATCAGGTGAATAATAGAAAAATTCAGAAACCCTAGGCTAAAGCCACTAACAGAAAAACAAAATCAAAATTGGGGACTAACCCACCAAAGTAGAAGATAAGCTAAACCTAGCTACGGGTTTTGATTCGTTACCAATAGGTTTAGTGAGGTTCATTTTACCAATTACTTAGTGAGGTTCAGTTTTACCCAAATAAAGGAAAAGAGAGCTAGGGTTTAGAAAAAGAGAAATACCCGAGAAGCTCCGGCTCCTCTAGCAGCTGATGTCTCACCCTACACAACCATGTCCTCGATGCCAAGTAAACTCCAAAGTCGCAATCGTCGTTGTCACACCAGAGCTCTGAAAAGCGAATCTTCAACAGTGAAAATGAAAGGTCAAACCCTAGAAAATGCAAATTTTATATTTCTTTAATTATGCCTTGGTCGTTGCTGACGTCAACGGCCCAAACTTTATGGCCGCTCAAGGTGACAACGGCCACAAGCAGGAACTCAGAGGCCACTGGACCTGACAGCGGCCAGATCCACAGATCAAAATAAAAGGTTTCCTCCTTGAGAAATCACACAAAAACAACAAATATACACACTTTGATGGTTTAAGATCATCAGAATGTTCAAAATAACAAAAAAATCACATAAAAGCACAATCTCAGGTAGGCCTCGTATTCAGTCACCTACTCTATCAACTCGGCGATTGCAACGATTCACACTCCATGTATTTTGGTGAGATGAGTAGATAACCATAAGGCCACTTGGGGCAAAAACAACTCATTTTGGAATTACGATGTGCCACCCTTCAATCCCAAAGAAGACCAAGATGGTCAGACTGCTCCATGGGTGTGAAAGGATCATCCTAATTCCCCTATGACATCAAAAACATTAAGCCAAAGTGATACAATCTAAACATAAATAGAATCACTCATCCTAACTCCCTAAGAAGGCTATTGATAGCTAGACCGCTCCTCGGGATAAGGATGGATGATTATCATAAACAATTGGAATCACACTTGGATGTGGGATTGCCCATTGAAAGCAACAAATGCTAGAAAGGAACCAGATTAGTCATATTGGTCAAGCGACTTGTCGCTTCATTCATTGTCATTTCTTCACCAATTCATTGTGTGGGGAAGTAGTTCAAAACTTCAACATAATCATAATCAAAATCAACAAAATATCACTCGATCATAACAAAATCATGTTCATCCTACGAATCATTGCATACAACAATCACAAAATTCCCTTGTTTGCTGGGAACGTAAGCAGACATGACATCTTCAATTGTAGCTCTCCTACCGGTCAGAATTGTTGTAGCAGCTGAAGCTACCTGATTGAGTTTGAGGAATGAGTGCAATTTAACATGCCCAAGCCACTGAGCTAAGTCCTCCAAATGTTGAGGCAATGATTCAAGGGATGCGCACCATCTTGCATGATTGGGCCATCCAGCGTTGATCAGACCATTGATCACCATACACCCTACAAACAGATTAGTCTACATTTTTGCTCAGCGTTGTGTTTTCCACACAATGCATCACAAAAAGGGGCATCTATAGACACCTAAATCATGTCATGCTTAGGGGAGCTTCTCACATAGACACATTCATAAGATCAAATGACATAATCTTGGACTTTCCAAGCATCAACAATGGTTCTCACCACTCATTTGGGGCCTTTTCAAGCCATCCAAGCCTAGCCACTCAAGCCAAGAGCGGCTAGATCCTAGCCGCTCAAGCCTAGAGCGGCCAGACCTTAGCCACTATAGATGACAATGGCAAGATATTAGTCACTACAGATGACAATGGCTAAGCCATAAGAAGTAGTTTTGTCGACAAACAGGCCTAATCACGGGTGGAAGTGGCAGTCTGCATGCAATAAAGGTGAGCAGGAGTAACTTGGCATTCCTTTTCATGACTAGTTCACATAGGAGACTTGAGTTTGCATTTAGACTTTAGTTAACTTACCTCCAAGCATAAACAAAGGACAAAAGATTCTCATGCTAATGACCAGTTCACATAGGAGACTCAAGTTGGCAATTATATTTTAGATAATTGGCTTCCAAACATAGAAAATACAAGAAGCTTCTCATGCTAACTTACACTACGCATGAGAAATTCATTCCTAGGGCTTGGACATAGACCTAGGGTTTCACACTATAAAAGGTGCAAGCCTAAGAGCACCAAAGAGAGATCTTTTATCAGAGATATACATCTTTTATCAATCTTGGTCATTGAGGAGAGCTTTTGAGACTTGGAGAGTTCCCTTGGAGATCACGAGTATGGTGAAGCCCTAACATATTGAAGAGCATAGCACCTATTATTTCAACATCGGATACAAGCTTTGGTCCATAGCTTTGGAGCAAAGAGGACGAGAGTCACTTTAGTGGTCGTTGTCTTGGATAGTGGCCCGTAGGCTTAGCTTAGAGTTTTAGACATTAGATTCATTATTTTAGTATATCATTAGCATAGCATCATTTCATTCGCATTCATAGCATTAGTCTAATTTGCACTTGCTTTTATTTGTTATATCCATTGCTAACAACCTCATCCGAGGAGGCATTCTCGGACATCTAAGCGTGTGTTGTTGTTTCATTGCTTACAGGGCCACAGGTTGATCAAATGAAATCTACAACATACGAGAGCAAAAGGGATCCCTCTAGGAAAAAGACCTGGAGAAGGAGGCATCTGTAAGCCCTCATACATTTTTGTGTATGAAACTAGGAAGCTTTTTGAAAGTGCACCACCTCTTCGTGAAAGGGGCACTCTTTACCTATTTGTAACCTTATTGTATCGAAATGGGTATCCCTAAGAGGGACCAACATGTAACCGAGTTTCAATACGAATAAAGAGATCCATCTTTGTTATTTTCGTGTTATATGTTTTTTCATTGTCTTCCATTTCATCTTGGGTTTTTAATAACATTGCAAGTAGAGTAAAGTGATGCATGCATCCCGGGGTCGCTATAGAAAGATGTTGATAGGCTCAAGTTTAGCAAAGAATTCAAGGTTTGCAAATCGATAGTCACCAAATTCAAATTGTGTATGATGATTTATGAGCCCAACCAGCTAGGAGTAAACTTGTCTCATTGTTGTCGGGGTTGGCTTGTAATTTTTTTGTTTTCCTTGAGAACCAGGTCACCAATTTGGAATTCACACTAGTGTACCTTACTATTGTAGGCACAATGAAAGTGGTATTCATAGACACGTGTGTGCTCTATGGCATGAATGTGACACTCATCCAAGAGCGTTAATGATCAAGATGGGCTTGATGAGTAGTGTCATCATCGATGAAATATTTCATGGATATTTACAATGAAGGTATCTGAAGATCAAGGGGTATACTGGCTTTGGTTCCATAGACCAAGGAGAAAGGGGTTGCCTCAGTGGGCATACATATGCTTATACATTAATACCATGAGATAAGGGGCATCTGATTATGCCAATCATGATGAGATCCTACAACTATTTTTTGAAGGATGGAGCAAATGGTTTTGTTGGTAGCTTCAGCTTGGTCATTACCCTGTGGGTAGTACGAGGTCAAGAAGACATGGTGGATGTTAAATTTGATGAGAAGGAATGAAAATTTTTGTTTTTGAAGGACTTTCAATTATCATAGATGACTTGAGAAGGAATTCCAAAGTGACATATGATGTGGTCTGTGATGAACACAACAATCTTGGATCTTGTGGTTTAGACAAGTGGGATGCTTTTGAACCACTTTGTGAAGTACTCTATGGTGGTGATAATGAATTTAAGGTTGTTTGATGTTTTAGGTGTGAAATGTCCAATGAGATCAAGGCCCCATTGTGAGAAAGACCACATGGATTGAATTGGTTGGAGAGCTTGTGAAGGAAGGTGTCTGAGGTTGGCATGTTATTGGCTTTTGATGCATCGATTGACATACTCACAACAATCATGATCCATTTTAGACCAATAGTATCCCATACTTAAGATACACTTGGTGATAGCCATACCACTAAAGTGGCCATCACAAGTACCATCATGGGTTTCTTGTACTACCTATTGATACTCATGTGATTTGAAGCAACGCATAAGAATACCATCATAACCACGATGGTACAAGATGTCCCCCAGTAGTGTATAATGAATGACATATTATTTGAATGCTCGATGTTGATCATGTGGTAGCTCATAAGGGAGAAAGCCTAATTTGATGTAATCCTTAATTTAGGAAAACCAAGGATCATGTGGTTGGATTTGGACAACATGAATGCCATCATCATCTGTATGAGGTAAAGATGAGATAGCTTATTTGGTAAGTGTATGAACAGATACATGTATCATATTAGAGGGTATTTTGTGTTATCAATGACCCTAAGTAGGCCATTGTATCAGTAAAATTATTGGAAGAATGTCGAGTGGCTTCAATAGAATACCACTCAAATTAGGCAAGGATTTTATTGGTGATTTGCTTATATTGTTGGATAATAGTACAATGACATTACCATATCTTCTGGACATGATTTACAATAAGGAGAGAATCACGAATGATGTGAAGGCACCGAATATGCATGGAATGCACATATTTTAAACCGAGAATAAGGTATTCATATTATGTGTTATTCTTTGTGTAAGAAAACCTTAATTTAAATTAGAATGAAAGAGGCTCTTCATCTAGGGTGAAAAATATAATGCATGCACCCGTTATGTATGTGCAATGGTAACCATCGAATAAGAGTGTTAAGTTAGCAATTATCTCAGGTTCAACATACTCTTCGGGTTTTGTGATATTGAAAATGGAATCATTAGGGAGTTGGATGATGAGAGGGTGATTATCGGGTAGCAAGGCCTCCACAAGTTGGTCTACGATGACCTACCCCTTAATGGATTTTTGTGAAATGAATTCTAGGTCAAATTTAGTAAGGAGCATAATCCATTTAGCAGTTTGAGAGTTATGATAACTCTTTTTCATCATGTAAAGAAGTGGATTTTCATGGATGATGACAAATGTGGTGTGATTGAGCATGTAATGACTTAGTTTTTGGGTAGCAAAAATGATAGCCAAGCACAAATTTTCCATGTATGCGTAGTGGGTTTCATAACTAACCAACGTACGACTGATGTAGTATATAGATCGCTCATGATTGAGTTCATTATTTTGGGTGAGGAGTGTACCAAGTGCAAATTTTGTAGTGGAAATGTATAGAGTGAATGGCAACTATGGATCTGGAGGGGATAAAACCAGTGAAGAGGTAAGGTAGGTTTTGATGGAATCAATGGATTTTTGATATTTTTCATCTCATTTGAAGGTGACCCCCTTTGCAAGAGGTGATTAAATGGTTTACATTTGTCTAAGAGCTGGACAATAAAGTGATGTATTAATTGGATTTTGCCCTGCAAGCTGCATAATTGTTTGAGGTTCGTGGGTCAACTTCAATGCCTCGCTGAGAGATGGCTTTGATTTTTTTAGGGTCAACTTCAATGCCTCGTTGAGAGATGATGAACCCTATGATTTTTACTGAAGTTACACCAAAGATGCATTTATTTGGGTTAAGGTGAACGTTGTGTTCCAAGAGGTGATCAAATATTTGGTGTAGGTCAATGAGGTTCTGTGAATAATATTTCAATTTTATGATAATATCATCGACATAGTCTTCCATGGTTTTATGCATGTAATCATGGAAAATGTAAGTCATTACACATTGATAGGTTACCCTGGTGTTCTTGAGGCCAAAGGCATAACCTTGTAGCAGAAGGTTCACAAGGGGTTATGGAGGAAGTTTTGTGTTGGTAGACATGATTGATTCTTATCTGATTGTATCCTAAAAATCCATCCATAAGGGATATCATTTTTTAGCCTACAATGGAATCGACAAGTGAGTCGATGTTTGGTAAGGGAAATTTTTCTTTGGAACAAGATTTTTTTAAGTCATGGAAATTATTACATACGTGAACCTCATCAGAGGGTTTTGGTATTGATACCATGTTAGAAACCCACTTGGGATAATCTATGGTAATGATGAAACCTACATAAAGGAGCTTTTGATGCTTTGATTTTATGAGGAGAGAAACGGTAGGATGCATACATCATAGCTTTTGTCTGATGGGTTTAACATCTTTGTATAAGGTGATATTATGAACCACTATGGAAGGGTCAAGGCCAGGCATGTCCTTGTAGGACTAGGAAAAATATATAATATATTTCTTAAGTAATATGGTGAATGCGATGTGCCCTTTTGGCGAGAGGCTAGTGACGAGTTTGACTATGTGTGGATTTTTAGGATCATCACTAATGTCAACCTCAATAGTATCTTCCACAAGCATGTGGGAACCATCTCGAAGTTGTTCGGGGATCGAGATAAGGTGGAGGTCATCGATAGCCTCTATTACATAAAACTCATCGTTTAGGTAGATGCTTGTGTTTTGAACCCACAGAATGTGGGGTGGGGTGGAAATCGAAGGGGCATTTGTAGTACACAAGTCATGAGGTGAAAGCAATAAATCATGCAGTGAATGTGTAGGCAAAATGTGTGTGAAGTCAAGGATATTTGGGTTGGGTGTGTCATCACGGATTAGTTGGTGTGTATATCAAAGTCGAGCAAAGAGGTCTACATTTACCATGTTAACAGAAGTCATGAGGAATGTAGGTGATGAAGAGTTTGATGATGAAGACTCACACACACATCTAAGGAGGCTTAGCAGAGGGCATACGATCATAGGTGGATAACATGATCGATTAATGCAGTGATGGAGTTGTCGATGCATAGGCAATGATCTAGCCAAATGTTTTGGTGATGGTGAGGGTGATACCATTTCATATTCTGGGTAATGAGCATTTAGATATAACACAGCAAATTGGCTAGTTAAATCATTGATACAACATGATGATGTAGTGTCAGATAAGGGAGTTTCCTAAAATAAGTTGAATTGAATAGTGATGGTCGAATGAGGAGATAGAATCCCATCCAAAATATCCATGTTGATATATTCCTCTAAATTTTGTATTGGGATTAGGAAGGGGTGTAAGGAGAGATCATGAAACTCATCCTCAAGTGTGTGAATGGTAGTGGGGTGATAGCCTAGGTTGGATTCATCTATAGGTAACTAGACATGAGGATTGATGGGTGTGCATAACCCTTGCTCATAATGTCCTAATACAAAACCACACTAATGGAAATCTTGAAGGTAGCGCAAAGCAAAATAGGGATTAGACATGTGATCTAGTGTACCACAAAAGCAAAATTATGGTTGTGGGGGCACTGCAATCAGGAATGAGGAATCTAGTTCTACAAAAACAAAGTTGGTTTGATTATTGGGAGGACCTAATTACACAATAGTGCCAATGGTAAATATTTAGGTTGATAGGTTGAAAAAATTACACGTGGATTGGATCGTAGGAGATCACACACAAGCTTCATGAATATTATAGTCTCTTGGAACAACGTTCATCATGAGGATAGAGATATGGGGTGACGTAC
This sequence comes from Wollemia nobilis, assembly GCA_028583015.1. Lineage (NCBI taxonomy): Eukaryota > Viridiplantae > Streptophyta > Pinopsida > Araucariales > Araucariaceae > Wollemia > Wollemia nobilis. Next base: position 9,850,825 of record JAQPPZ010004842.1, read on the forward strand.
ATGGTGGTGAATCTAAATTAGAAGAGGAGAATGAGATCTAAAAATCTCATATGGTGGTAGTAGTGGAGTGTAAAAGTTGATCATTGATGCGAGAAGCTCATTGTTCCCAATCATGGCATTCAGCTACCGTATATAGGATAGGATGATTTGCATGCAGGAATTATGGAGTTAGGTGAGTAGGTGCCGATGTTGGGATATGAGAATATGTGAATGACCTAGGTCATGGGTGGAATGGAAGTGGATGTGTTTGAGGTGTATGGAGGAACAAAGGTTCCATGGAGGAATATGGGTGAGATGTGGTGGTAGGCCGCAATGAGGGTGATGAAGAGGGTATCAACATTGTAGGTGGATTTATGGAAGAGGATGGTTGAGAAGGTGTGGGTGGTCAAAGGGAAGGTGGTGAAAAATAGAGGGCAACAGGATTGAGTTTCATGGTGGCTAGTGAAAGTGGTGCAAACACTGAGGTATGTGTCCCCGATGGGAATTATGGTAATAAGAGTGATGTGGATGGAGATGTTGATGCTTTGAAATATTGATGAGAAGAAGCAAGAAATAATTATGTAGAAGATGAGGAAGGTCCTAGAGGGAGGTCTATGATGTTGCAAAATTTGAAGGGGTCCCTATAGGTAGAAACATAGTGAACAAGTCCATCGTGGATATATTTGAGGCAGTGGTGTAATGTAGAAGGGACACACTACATGTCCCTAATCCATGGATACCTAAGCAAGATGTTGTATAGCATCTCACTTTGAATAATATGGAATATGATAGAAATGGTGTGGATATCCACTCAGATAGTTAGGAAAATGGAGCCTATTGTGGTTTGCATAAAACCATCAAATTCTCGAAGATCAAGCGATGGGGTATCAAAATCAATTGGTAGAATATGCAGGTGATGTAATTCTGGAGTGGAAATGATGTTGATAGAGGAACGGATATCAATGAGAATCCACTTGTAGGTGATATCATTTATGGTTGATTGGATGTGAAGAGGAGGATATGCTCCTTTACCTAAGATTTTAGTAATCTCATGATCATTGAAACTAATTGAAGGCTGAATATCGCTTGGAATGTTTCCCACAAAGTTCATAAATGCATGTGTATCATGGGTTTTAAGATCAATAGATCAAAGGATTTCTTTCAATGCCTCGCAGTGGGGTTTATACTATTGTAAAATATCAAATATGGATAACCTTGCAAGAGCATTACGCAACCAGTGGGTAAGGTTACCACGAATGGTAATGACATTTTGTGGTAGAGGGAGAGTAGCATTAGAAGTCATGGGAGACTAGGGAGAAGTAAATGGTGTAGGCGGTGAGACAACTGGTGTAGTTTGACATGAAGGATATTATTTATTGCAAGTAGTGAGGTTAATCATGCCAACCATACCACTTGAGGGAGGACCACGTTGAACATTATTAACCTATCTAGGTGGTCGTGGGGGATTATGTTGAGTTCATTGGGGATTGATTCCCCTATGCTTGAGTAGGGGGTTTTGGTAGATCCCAAAGTTTTGATTTTGTGGGGTGAGTGGGTTGGAGACCTGAATGGTACCCCTATCAATGAGATCTTGGATAAGGCCATGGAAAGAGCAATAAAATTTGATATCATGACCAAGTTGTCGATGGTAGGCACAAAAGGCTTGCTTGATGTATCCTCAAGGCTTGGTTTGATTTGTCTTGAACATATGCTGATTGTGGTGCCCTAAAAGCTATGATGGTCCCATATCTCAAATTCCTCGCATCCAACCACACACATTGTGATTATATTTTCTCTTGCTAGGGATTTTAAATTATAATTTTCCTCAAATCAATGACATTTCATTTGAATGTTGTCATCCTCATGTTTGAAATATACTACTAAGGTATTCGAGTAGACCATGGTGTACTTCATTCCTCCATTATGCCTCACATGTGAGCTTACAACTGAACTTCAATGCCTACATCATCATTGACCCAATGAAATAGTTGTCTTCCATGTTGTTTTTATGGTTTTTGTTAGGGATTTAATCTCCGTCGTCTTCACTCATAAAATATCACTCAGATTCTCATCTGTGACTAAACGATGATGCACGGATAAATCCTTATTCATTCATAAATGCCAAAGATAGTAACTACCGTGTAACCATAGTTCGTCCACTTGGTTCAAACTTGTTATCTTCTTCAGTGTCATGTTTTTCTATGGCTCCAATCTACATGTATCCACTTTGTTGAAATAATATAGATTCTGCTTTGAGCCCATGTCATGAGTTTTAGCCCCATTCATTTCAACATCCCTCGGCATTGTCACCACTAATGGCTAGGTCATCGGCTCGTCACAACACTACGGTCGTTGTCCCTGCTCATGAATGGGAAAACAAAACTTTTAAATAACAATTTCAAACCTACAAATGACCTAAATTAAATCATAAAATCACTAAAGTTTTAAACTTTCATAAAATATAAAAGCATTTATTTTATTTCTTTTATACATGTAAGTAGTCCTCCTTTTATACATATATATAGTATTATATATGTATAATTTATTTTTTCTTTTTATTATTATTATTATTATTTTGATATATATTATTATTTTATATATATATAATATATAAAATAACAATATATATATATATATATATATATATATTTATGTTTTATTTTATGTTTCATAATATATTTATAATATATATATGAAACATACATATATACTATATTTTTTTTCTTTTTCTTATTTTTTATTTACATTTTTATCAATTATGCACTTTTATTTTGAATTATTTGAAGCACCCAAATGAAAGAAAACATAAAATTTAACCATAAAAATACTAACAACAAAATTGACGATAAAAATCATCGACAACAAATTGATGATAAAAATCATCGACAAGAAATTGATGACAAAAGTCGTCGACAAGAAATTGACGACAAAAAGTCATCGACAAGAAATAATTGTCGACAAGAAAATATCATCAACAAAAAAAATCGTGGACAAGAACTGATGATAACAACAAACGCACAATAATACAAAAGCAGTAGATACTTGAAACAAACTACAAATATTGAAATACCAAACCAAAAAGGTGGGTCCCCAATTTTGGGGTGAGTTGTGCGATAGTCACAACACAACTCTAGAGGGGCGGGAAGTAAGAACCTCGATCGAGGGTATATGGAGGAGCAAAGGATGAGGTTGAGGTACCTCTTTGTAAATAGAGGTGACGAATGGGTAGCACTTCTAGTGTGACTATAGAGAGAGTAGCAGAGGCACTAGTAGGTGGTGTAGAGCAGCCTACAGAGGAGCCTGTGATGATGGAGGATGTGAGGGAGGATGTTGGAGCTAATATGGGTGTCGATGACTTGATTGATGTGAGAGATCTTGGTGACATTGGAGATATGGGAGAGATACCCATTGAGGAGCAAGAGAGGCTAGAGGCTGATGAGGAGTTGTTGATGTTGTAGGAGAGGGTACGACAACTAGAGGAGCAATTTCGTATGAGTGAGGAGGGTTGGGCAATAAATCGACATAGATGGAGTGAGGAGAATAGGGACCTAGAGGAGAGATTTGTCGTTGTAGAGGTATGAGGTGCCACTAGAGAAGAGTTAGAGCTTCAGGTTACTAAGCAACATGGGTAGTTTTAGGTGAGGAATTCAGAGACAATAGTGAATTTAGAACATCTAACTAGAGATATGATGAAGGCTAGAGAGAGGTTGAAGGTCGAGATACATAAAATGATGTATGTAATAGATACAAGGGATGCGAAGAGAGCAGTCCACTTGAAAGATATTTTCAAGTTATGCATTGAGGTTAATCAACAATGATAGACATGAGAGGATGTGGAGTGGGTGAGAGCAATATAGTAGATCCCTATGGATGTGGCTCCATTGAGAGTAGAGATAGAGTAGTTGTGGAAGGGTAGCAAAGAGGTGGGGGATCAAATGTGGGAGGATATGGCAATACATTCAAATTGTAATGTCCTCTTGATGATGCATGGGATTCCATTACCGAATTATGGTAGGTCATGATCATGATCAAGATCACAATCATGACCACATACACATTCGTAGCAGAGTCATCGGAGTATGGTGGTGATGGTGTAGATGGGGGTGGGTATAGATGTTCTAGTGGCATTGTAAGGAGGGAGTGTTGCTCTTATGGTTACTTAGATATCTAAGGAAGGGGTAGAGTCTAGTAGGGTAGTAGTGGCAAATGGAGTATAGCAGGGTATGGGGACTCATGAGGGGAGTGGAGAGACTCCTAGTGATTGACAGAGCTGATGCTTTTGGTTTGTGGTGGTGTATGGTTTACTTTATAGCTTACGGGTCAATATGATTATGGGTTGTGGATTTTTATCCATTTTGTAGCCTGATGGTATTTTTGATCTTGATATATATAGATACATTTTGTGTTGCAAATCTTATATATGTGTTGTGATTTATTTTGACTTTATGTGTGATTTCTTATATTTTTGTTGTGTATAATATTGGTAGGTAGATGTACCATGGATGAATACATGTGCATATGGTAATATGTAAGAAAATAATATCACTGTAGTGTAGAGATACTATGAAGTGATGCAGTGGAAATGCATGTAGATAGATGTGATGATGTATGATCTAAGATAGATGTGATAATAGGTAATGTAATGTAAATAAATGCATGTAAAATAGATATAAGGATGCATGTATGTGAAAGCTAAAATACGTAGAGGAAGCACTTGTATCGTAACATAACTAGTTTTGATGTGATTTGTTTTGTAATCTCAAGGATGTAGGAAAGTGTAGTGTGTATGCAATAATTTTGACAAATATAGTTGTAGCAATCAAACCTCTTGAAAAACTGAATGAGATCTATCGACAACTCATAACTAACCTAGCTAGGTCAAAATTCTATCAAGGACTTGTGTGTGCAAATGGGTGATGTTAATTAATCCATTTTTAGGGAGGTAGTACTAACCCATTGTAAACATAGCCAAAGTAGCTAGCTCATCCATAAGAGCATAGTGATATGTACAAAAGAAGGTCACTAATATGATAGATGTGTCACCACTTGTAAGACTATTACACTGAAATGCAGGTGCTTACAGCCTATAGCCGATGATAGAAATCATCCCATGTTGTTATGTTAAACCTAAGTACCAAAGATGATGAAGCGGAATAATTGTGATATTTGGAGGCTTTTTATTTTGTTTTCTGTCCCTCGTTTATTGCTTTTCATTTTGTGGTGCTCTTTCCTCTTTTTTTTGTGTTGGCATTGGATTTTATTTTTTGCCCTATTTCTATTTTAATCCCTAGGTTATATGTTGACCATGCAAATGATAGGATGAGCAGGGAATACTATTCGCTAGATGGTGATATCTATGCAAGGTGTTATCTTCTCTAGACTCTTTTTTTTTTAAATGTGACCTATGTGAGAGGTCCTTGAAATAAGTTGAACTAGCCAAAGAGAATTATAAGGAGTGTAATAACCTGTCAGCTAGAGGTGACATTTGATTGATTGAACTAGTGAATGGTCAAAAAATGAAAGATACCACATATCCTATAATCCTGAGAAATGGAATGGATATCCAAGTGGCAATGCTAAAAAGTGTGTATGTTATTCCTACTATGGGTGTATTTCTATAGATGGAATGTACATGCATGAATGAAACCATAGAAGAAGGATGGATATGTGTAAAGAATGTAGTGAGAGACGCAATATGAAAGAATAATAGCTACAAGAGGGAATATGTGAGGTGTAACTAGAGGAGATTTAAAACCATATGGAAAAATGGATGCATAGGATGGCAATGATGAGAATAGAGAGTCATGATAATGGTTGCCCTGGTGTGTAGGGGATGTAGTAAATAGTAGAAAAGAAAATAAGTGGTAAAGTACATGTGGGACTGATGGGTGCACATAAATAATACTGATGAAAGATGCAAAAGAACATGAAAGTGCAAGAATGTGACAAAGATGAGGGGATGAAACAACAATATAAAGAAAAGGAAAGGAAAAAAGAAGAGATGAGGGGAGAATCATCATAGGAATGTAGTCGCTCAAAGCATGACCAATCAACAATGCTAACGAGGAAGGAGATGAGGAGACAGAATGGAAGAAAACAAACAACACATAAGCAAACAAGAACTATGCAAAATGATGTGGATTGGGTCATGAGTGACTCAGGGAAGTGATAAGGCAACCTGGATTTTAGAAGTTGGTATAGTTTTATGGATGTTGTAAGTAGCGAGGTGTAGGAGTTAATGAATCTCATGATGGGGTGGAGTGATGTACTAGCCGATGTGGGGGGCTTTGGAGATGAGTAGGTGAGGAATATTGTTTAGGATGTGAATGAGCATCATCAGAGAGCATATCCTAAACAATGGATTCAAATATACAGCACGCATCGATGTCATGTCCTAGTTGATGGTGGTAGACACAAAAGTGGTTTTCATTGTAATCACATAGCTTGGGGTGCAAGGGATCAATAGGGTATATTTTGGTTAAAGTAAGGAGGCCTTGGTGAAATAGCTGGTGGAATGTTTGAGATAATGGTGCTGACTAGATTGGCCTAGGATAAATATATGGGTTAGGTGGTGATGAGCATGAAGAAAGTGGAGTAGGAATAGATGGTCAAGTCAGGACATGGTAATTAGATGTAGATTAGATCTGAGAATGAAAGGTAAGCCTAGAAGAAGGCAATGTCGTTCGGGCCATGGTAGAATTATGTGAAGAGGATTTGCAACAAAAATGGCTCAATTGTAACTCAATATTGTTGAGGTGAGTGAGGATATGCTAAATTTCAATGGAGGAGGTGATGGAATTAGAAAATATGAGGACCAAGATTCAAGCAAGTATATTGAATGGAGGTATGGGTGTGACGAAGAGAGTGAACAAGATAACGAGGGAGGAGAATGGAACTGTTATGTCGATGGTGTGATAGACTAAAGTGGGATTCCGTATAGTGGTCATGGTGGCATCTTAAGGGTAGGTGATGCGGGGAATGGTTGTAGGAAGGGACACTCACAGGATGGAGGAATACGAGTGGATGTAGCATGGGTGGCATTCCTCCACTGGGATGTCACCGGTTGGTAGGGGTGGATCTAATCATGTAGAAGATGCACAAATGCGTGTAGTAGCCATGTTAGTGGGGTATTAGGTTGGTGGAGGTTAATGAACTAAGAAAGGTGGTAGACATAAATCCCTAAGGAAAACCATGTGAGGTGGGGATGACTCCTGCATGCATGAAGCCAATGGGTGGGAGTGATCTTCATTATACACAAAGGAATATAGGGATACTTGACTATCTCCTAAGTGATGGAAATAGGGAGCATACCTACAATGAGGTGAGCTATGGTGGGGTGAGCTATGGGGAACATAGTGTGATGAGGTGGAGTGTTGGCGTACATGAACCATGTTGGGTGGTTGAGCTATATTGGTTGGTATGACTGGTATAGAAGATTTTTGGGGTCTTTCTTGATGGAGGTGAATATAGGCTGGATGTGTATATTAAAAATCAGGTCCTATCATTGAAGATGTCATTGTTGGCGATGAAATACCTACAAAAACTAAAATACCCAAAGCATATAAATGATATAAAAATTAAATTACAAGTGGTTCTATTGTGTAATAGAAAGTAAAATATCATGTGTGTAGTGTATGTGTGACGTAAATCAAGATTGTGTTGTGATGACCCTATATACACTCCATGTGGGTGCTCAACTAGATAAGCTAGGCATTGAATGTGTGAAGGTGAAATATTTTTATAGGATTGATTTTATCGGAGCATTCAAGTTTTTCTAATCGATAGTCACCAAAGTCAAATTTGTGTATGATGATTTATGGGCCCATCCAGTTAGGAGTAAACTTGTCTCGTTGTTACCAGGGTTGGCTTGTAGTTTGTTGGTTTTCCTTGAGAACCAGATTACCAATTTGGAATTCACACTGGTGTACCTTACTATTGTAGGCACAATGAAAGTGGTCTTGATAGACACGTGTGTGCTCGATGGCATGAATGCGACACTCATCCAAGAGCATTAATGATCAATATGGGCTTGATAAGTAGTGTCATCGTCGATGAAATATTTCATGGATATTTGCAATGAAGGTATCTGAAGCTCAAGGGGTATAATGGATTCGGTTCCATAGACCAAGGAGAAAGGGTTTGCCTCAATGGGCATACATATGCTTATACAGTAAGACCACAAGATAAGGAGCATCTGATTATGTCAATCATGATGAGATCCTACAACTATTTTTTGAAGGATGGAGAAAATGGTTTTGTTGGTAGCTTCAGCTTGGTCGTTATCCTGTGGGTAGTACGAGGTCAAGAAGATATGGTGCCTATTAAATTTGGTGAGAAGGAATGAAAAGTTTTGTTTTTGAAGGACTTTCAATTATCAGAGATGACTTGAGAAGGAATGCCAAAGTGACATATGATGTGGTTTGTGATGAACACCACAATCTTGGATCTCAAATTTTATACAAGTGGGACGGTTTTGAATCACTTTATGAAGTACTCTATGGTGGTGATAATGAATTTAAGGTTTTTTGATACTGTATGTGTGATATGTCCAATGATATCAAGACCTCATTGTGAGAAAGACCATATGGATTGAATTGGTTGGAGAGCTTGTGAAGGAAGGTGTGTGAGGTTGGCATGTTATTGGAATTTTATGCATCGCTTGATATACTCACAACAATAATGCTCCATTTTAGTCCAGTATTAGACCATACGTAAGATACACTTGGTGATAGCCATACCATTGAAGTGGCCATCGCAAGTAACATCATGGGTTTCTTGTACTACCCATTGAGATTTATGCGGTTTGAGGCAATCCAAAAGAATACCATCATAACAACGGTGGTACAATATGTCCCCTAGTAGTGTATAATGAATGTCATATTATTTGAATGCTTGACATTGATCATGTGGTAGCTCATAAGGGAGAAAGCCTAATTTGATGTAATCCTTAATTTAGGAAAACCAAGGATCATGTGGTTGGATTTGGACAACATGAATGCCATCATCATCTATATGACATAAAGATGAGATAGCTAATTTAGTGATGCAAGAGCATCCAGTGACATCTGATGCAGGAACATCCAGTCGAAGCAGAGCCATCTTCATGAATTTGGCTAAGGAAGAAAGACATTACGATTTCGTGACATGTCATGAAATTACGACTGAAGAAGAAGGAGAAGTCAAGGAGAAAAAGATGTCATGATATCGTGACAAAAAAAGTGTCGTGATATCGCGACACAAAGAGGAGAGAGAAGCCAGTGGGGAAAACTATCGCGATATCATGACAGAAAAAGTGTCGCGATATCACGACACAAAGTGGGGAGAAGTTGCCCAAGGAAAAATGTCATGATTTCGTGACATGTCACGAAATTGTGACCAAAGAAGGAGGGAGAAGGTGCTCGAAGAAGAATTTCACGATATTGCAACATGTCACAAAATCACGACAAAAGGAGGAGAGAGAAGGTGCTTGAAGGAAAATGTCGCGATATCATGACATGTCGCGAAATCATGACCGACAGAGGAGAAAATGTGTGAGGGAGAAGAATGTCACGATTTCACGACATGTCATGAAATCATGATCGAAAGAGAACAGGAAGGGCCAGAGAGGAAATATGTCACGATGTCACGACATGTCATGAAATCATGACCAAAAGAGCAGAAAGAAAGCAAGGAAGGAGAATGTCACGATGTCACAACATGTCGTGAAATCGTGACCGAAAGGGCAGAAAGGAAGCAAGGGAAGAAAATGTCGTGATATCGCAACATGTTGTGAAATCATGATCAAAAGTGAAGAAGGGAAGGCAATGAAGAGAAATGTCATGAAATCATGACATGTCATGTTTTCACGACCCAAAGTGGAAAAGAGGAAGAAAGGTAGAAAGATGTCATGATTTCATGACCCAAAGAAGAGAGAGAAAGCAAAAAGCAAAGATGTCGTGATATCATGACATGTCACAATTTCATGACCCGAAGAGGAGAGAAGGAAGTATAAAGGAAATATGTCGTGATATCGTGACATGTCACATTATCGCAACCCAAAGGGGAAAAATGCAACGAGAAAGAAAAATGTCACGATATCGCGACATGTCGTGATATCGCGACTGAAAAGGAAAAGGAAGGGCAAGAGAGGAAATATATCGTGATATCACGACATGTTGGGTTTTCACGACCCAAAGAGGAGAGAGGAGGCAAGGGAGCTAAAATGTCATGATATCGCGACATGTCGCATTTTTGCAACAGGAAGAGAAGAAGACAAGGAAGGAGGAGAGGTCACGAAATCACGATAGGTTGCATTTTTGGAGGCCATTACAGGATGGCATGTGGCAGCATAGAACAACATGTGACACCAAGGTGCAATGAAAATATGCACGGATGAACAGTTAATAGAAGTTACACCAGTTATATAGGACGTTACGGATTACAGTTATGGAGCAGACGAAGATGAACAGTCATGGCAAAAATGAATCGAAGGGCTGCCAAATGGAAGACAAAGAGGCATGCCCAAAAATTTATAAAAGGATGAAGCAAATGCATGTATAGGGGTGGGAAAACTATAGATGCAGGAGTGGAAAAACCTATAATTATAGAGTTGCACTGTCGATTTGTAGAGTCAAATGCAAAGGGCCACTCAGACTGGCTTAGAGTGCATTTTACTTCCAGAATTGTAGAGTTAGTGAATCTTTGCAATAGAGAGTGAAAGAACTGTGCCTGTGTGCCAATTTTTGTAAAGCCTACGGGTTGTAAATGTAAACCTTTGCAATTTAATGAATGAAAAAGAGTGTTCCTGTTTCTTGTAAAGTTTGTTTCTGAAGGTTTGTGTAAAATTTGGATGTGTGTGTGTTTGCAATTTTTTTGTTCCCCATCAAGTGGTATCAAAGCTAGAAGATTCTGAGTGTGTAAGCAGAGCGCTGAATGTGAGGCAGCTTGCACTAGGATCTAGGGTTAAGGATTATGAGAAGAAAGTGCAAAAGAATGCCTCCATGAAGAAACCGTGGTGGTGGGAGAGATGAGATCTGAAGATTCACAGTTACAGATGTTCAGATCTTTGCAGAGGCAAGTGCAAGCCCTACAAGAGGAGCTGCTCAGAAGAGATTTGCAGAGGCAAGTGAAAGCCTTTCAAGAGGATCTGTGCAGAAAGTGTGAGGATAAACAGGGAAGTATAATTTTTTTTGATGGCCAGGAAATGGAGTTGAAGCAGACTACAAAGGCAGGTGCACGTTTGGAGATGTTGCAGAAGGTGACGATCGAATAGCACAGAAGTGAAGGTCACTTCTCCATCAATCTCGAGTGTCTGATGTAGGAGCATCTAGTGACATATGATGCAAGAACATCTAGTGGAAGCAGAGCCAACTTCATGAATTTGGCTAAGGAATAAAGACGTCGTGATTTCGTGACATGTCACGAAATCACGATCGAAGAAGAAGGAGAAGTCAAGGAGAAAAATATTTCATGATATCACAATAGAAAAAGTGTCACGATATCATGACACAAAGAGGAGAGAGAATCCAACAGAGAAAACTATCATGATATCACGACAAAAAAAGTGTCGCGATATCACGACACAAAGTGGGGAGAAGTTGCCCGAGGAAAAATGTCACAATTTCATGACATGTTGCAAAATCATGACCAAAGTAGGAGGGAGAAGATGCCCAAAGAAGAATGTTGTGATATCACCACATGTCGTGAAATCACGACAAAAGGAGGAGAGAGAAGGTGCCCGAAGGAAAATGTCACAATATCATGACATGTCACGAAATTGCGACCGACAGAGGAGAAAAGGCACGAGGGAGAAGAATGTCATGATTTCATGACATGTCATGAAATCGTGACCTAAAGAGAATAGGAAGGGCCAGAGAGGAAAGATGTCACGATGTCACGACATGTCATGAAATCGAGACCAAAAGAGTAGAAAGCAAGCAAGGAAGGAGAATGTCGTGATGTAGCGACATGTTGCGAAATCGCGACCGAAAGGGCAGAAAGGAAGCAAGGGAAGAAAATGTCGCGATATCACGACATGTCATGAAATCATGACTGAAAGCGAAGAAGGAAGTAAAGGAAGAGAAATGTTGTGAAATCATGACATGTCATGTTTTCGCAACCCGAAGTGGAAAAGAGGAAGCAAGGCAGAAAGATGTCACGATTTCGTGACCCGAAGAAGAGAGATAAAGCAAAAAGCAAATATGTCATGATATCGTGACATGTCATTATTTTGCAACCCGAAGAGGAGAGAAGTAAGTAGAAAGGAAATATGTCGTGATATCGCAACATGTCGCGTTATCACGACCCGAAGGGGAAAAAGGCAACGAGAAAGAAAAATGTCGCGATATCATGACCGAAAAGGAAAAGGAAGGGCAAGAGAGGAAATATGTCGCGATATCACGACATGTTGGGTTTTCATGACCCGAAGAGGAGAGATGAGGCAAGGGAGCTAAAATGTCGCAATCTCGTGACATGTCACATTTTTGTGACAGGAAGAGAAGAAGACAAGGAAGAAGGAGAGGTCACAAAATCGCAATAGGCTACATTTTCGGAGGCCATTACATGATGGCACGTGGCACCAAGGTGCAGTGAAAATAGGCATAGATGAACAGTTAATAAAATACATTACGCCAGTTATAGAGGACGTTACGGATTGCAGTTATGGAGCAGACGAAGACGAACAGTCATGGCAAAAATGAATCGAAGGGCTGCCAGATGGAAGACGAAGAGGCACACCAAAAAATTTATAAAAGGATGAAGTAGAGGCATGTATAGGGATGGGAAAACTATAGATGCAAGAGTTGAAAAACCTATAGTTGCAGAGTTGCACAGTCGAGTTGTAGAGTCAAAGGCAGAGGGCCACTCGGATCGGCTTGGAGTGTGTTTTCCTTCCAAAGTTGCAGAGTTAGGGAATCTTTGCAATAGAGAGTGAAAGAATTGTGCCTGTGCACCAGTTTTTGTAAATCCTACGGGCTGTAAATGTAAACCTTTGCAAGTTAATGAATGGAAAAGAGTGTTCATGTTTCTTGTAAAGTTTGTTTTCGAAGGTTAGTGTAAAATTTGGATGTGTGTGTGTTTGCGATTTTTTTGTTCCCCATCATTTAGTAAGTGAATAAAAAAATACATGTGTCATATCATAGGGGATTTTGTGGTATCAGTGACCCTAAGTAGGCCATTGTATCAACAAAATTATTGGAATAATTTTGAGTGGCTTCGATAGCATACCACTCGAATTGGGTAAGGATTTGCTAGGTGATTTGTTTATATTGTTGGATAATAGAACAATGGCATTGCCATATCTTCTATACATGATTTATAATAAGGATAGAATATCGAATGATGTGAAGGTACCGAATATGCATGGAATGCACCTATTTTAAAGACCTACAGAAACCAAAATACCCAAAGCATATAAATGATATAAAAATTAAAGTACAACTGGTTCTATTGTGTAATAGAAAGTGAAATATCATGTGTGTAGTGTGATGTAAATCAGGATAGTGTTGTGATGACCCTATATACACTCCATGTGGGTGCTCAACTAGATAAGCTAGGCATTGAATGTGTGAAGGTGAAAGTGCAGACACCTAAATCATGTCATGCTTCGAGGATTTGCTCACATAGACACATTCAAAAGATCAAATGACATAATCTTGGACTTTCCAAGCATCAACAGTGGTTCTCACCACTCATTTGGGGTCTTTTCAAGCCATCCAAGCCTAGACACTCAAGCAAAGAGAGGTTAGATCCTAGTCGCTCAATCCTAGAGCGGCCAGACCTTAGCTGTTGTAGATGACAACGGCTAGATATTAGTCACTATAGACAATAGTGGCTATGCCATGAGAAGTAGTGTAACTGACAAATATGCTTAATAACGGGTGAAAGTGATAGTCTGCATGCAATAAAGGTGAGCGAGAGTAACTTGGCATTCCTTTTCATGACCAGTTCACATAGGAGACTTGATTTTGCATTTATACTTTAGTTAACTGACCTCCAAGCATAATCAAAGGACAAAAGCTTATCATGCTAATGACCAGTTCGCATAGGAGACTCAAGTTGGTAGTTATATTTTAGATAACTGGCTTCCAAACATATAAAATACAAAAAGATTCTCATTCTAACTTACACTACGCATGATAAATTCATTCCTAGGGATTTAACATAGACCTAGGGTTTCACACTATAAAATGTGCAAGCCTAAGAGCACCAAAGAGATTTTTAATCAGATATATACATATTTTATCAAGCTTGGTCATTTAGGAGAGATTTTGAGATTTGGAGAGTCCCCTTGGAGATCATGAGTACGTCAAAGCCCTAACATATTGAAGAGCATATCACCTATTATTTCAACATCGGATACAAGCTTTGGTCCATAGCTTTGGAGCAAAGAGGATGACAGTCACCTTAGCGGTCGCTGTCTTGGATAGTGGCCCGTAGGCTTAGCTTAGATTTTTGGACATTAGATTCATTATTTCATTATATCATTAGCATAGCATTATATCATTCGTATTCATAGCATTAGTCTAATTTTCACTTGCTTTTATTTGTTATATCCATTGTTAACAACCTCATCCGAGGAGGTATTCTCAGACATCTAAACGTGTGTTTTTGTTTCATTGCTTACAGGGCCACAGGTTGATCGGACGAAATCTACAACATACAAGAGCAAAAGGGATCCCTCTAGGAAATAGGCCTAGATAAGGAGGCATTTGTAAACCCTCATACATTTTTATGTGTGGAACCAGGAAGCTATTCGAAATCACACCACCTCTTCATGAAAGGCGTACTCTTTACCTATTTGTAACCTTATTGTATCGAAATGGGTATCCCTAAGAGGGACCGACATGTAACCGAGTTTCAATATGAATAAAGAGATCCATATTTGTTATTTTTGTGTTATATGCTTTTTCATTGTCTTCCATTTCATCTTGGGTTTTTAATAACATTGCAAGTAGATTAAAATGGTGCATGCATCCCGAGGTCGCTACAAATGGTTATCACGGTGGGACCTCCACTAATTTTTCATTTGCTATCAAAATACTAACTTAGTTTTTCGTGTAGGTCTAGCCGCTCTGAGCTATAATAGCAATAAATTAACCACTCTGAGCTATAGTGACCAATAGAGCTTTAGTCGCTCTAAGCTACAATGGCCAAGAACCAACCACTCTGGTCAACATCGGCTAGAATTGGAGTGCAGCAGAGGTCAAAAAACTGACTTTTTGAGCTGGATCAAGGGTTGGTATAGCTTATTTGATATTTTATAGCTTTGTGTCTGCTTATGTATGTCTAAAATAGAGAACTTAAAGCACATTTTTTTTTGGAAATTGAAAGAATAAAAGGAGAAAGAATTAAGCATTTCACATATCTTAGATCTTCTTTTAATTTTCCACTAGGCATTGCTAGGAACAACAACTTATGCCTAAAAAGTTCACCCTAGAATCCAATGTGCTAGACATTGTATGTTGTTTGCTTGCTTTAAGGCCCTACTAGAGGCCATAGCTACACAAAATAAAGTGTGCTCATACAAACCATATTCGTTCATGCATCTTTCTGAATATTGAAATGTATTTTTTGCACTTAGGCATATAGGAAAGATTCATTGCTACTATATGATGCACTTTATGTTATGCAAGCTTAAAATGAACACCACACATGCACGTCTTATTTAAACATTGGGGAGTTGGATTTCATTACCAACCTTCAATTCAGTCTAGTGATGTTGCAATTCATCTCCTTCCACTGGTTTGTCCCCTAGATTTTCCTAGAAACATATTATGAAACTTATATATAGTGATACTAAGTTACTTGTGCTCAAACTATCTCCCACAGTTGGTACAATCATTGGTTCCCCACTGTGTCTTCAATAGTGTACCCTAGCTTCTTTTGAGAAAACCATGTTTGGCATGGGTGTACTTGATTGTCACTATGGATTAGTCTTCTCATTATTAATCCAATAACAAGAGCAAGAAATTGAAAAAACAACACATCAAAACAGACCAAACAGTTTAGGGCACACTTAAATTGATAATCAAGATAAACATGTGTTTGGTATTATGTGGATATTCCTAAATTTCAACTCAAAAGATCAATTCATAGAAAACATGGTCAAAACAAGAAGCAAAAAAGCTCGGTCTGATACTGAGGAAGACACTGAAGCAACTCATACCCATAGGCAGAGTCGTAATAACATTGAACGACCTACCCATAAGACCGTGAGACGTAGCTCTATGAGCCTAAGGGGTGATAATTCAACCCTTGGGTATCTCCTCGATAAACCCCAAGTAAGGAGCCACATCATGGAATAAATTCACATAAACAAAAAGAGGCTTCACAGCCATCCTCATTAAGGAGACATGAGGAGACCTCAAGGGCCTCCTCTAAACACATAGAAACATCTCAAATATATGAGAAAGCTTCAAGGGCATCCTCTTCGCATGGACATAAATAAGGTTTTAAAACTCATTATTCACATAGGGATGATGAGACTACTACATCTTCATACACATGGAGAAAACATGTCACAAAGCCCTCTTCATAAAGAAGGCATGCAAGAGTCACAACATCCCAAGATTCACAAGCAACATATGAAACAGGTCTGCCTACTGAAGAGCAAGAAACTAGAGCTACATCTATCCACAAGAATCAAGTAGAAGAAATCCTTCATGCAAAAGTAAATATTCTCATAGACTATGACCTCATAGGAGTGAATGGCACACCCCACGGGACCAGCCATTGAAAACAAGACAGTTATACAGTTTGGATCGATTTCCTACATGACTAACTCAAAGAACTATAGCTACTGAGAACTCTACATTTGGAATCTCGCTAACTATGACTTCTAAATACATCTCTTGGTTCGGGTGTACCTTAGAGTGACCCTATAGTAGATGCCCAAAGTCTGATTGTAGGGATACTAAATAGTACAATGAATAAGTCACATTAGCTAGCAAGAGTACATGTACAATAGAAACCTTCTCAAGGAATATGTGAGTCAATACAACAAGAACAAAGTCATATAAACATGATTCTTCTATGACAACACAAAATGACTAAATGAGGTGGTTATAAAATGCATTAGTAAGGAGCGAGAGCTAGTGGAAGCTCTCAAATAGGATAAACAAAGATAAATACTCTTGTATCAATACGAGTAGCGTTTAAGAGAGAAGGATGAGCGTATGGCTCTTAACAATTTACAAAAAAAAAATGGTGACCACCAAATAACTAGATGCACTGACTCACCTAAGGAGAGGTTCACTAGACAAGACAACCCACAATGAAATCCCCCACCAAATCATGAAAAAAATCCAACTAGTGGAGGAAGGGAAAAACAACAAACCAGGATCACAATCTTGAGTCCCCTCATAGGAGGAAGGAAAATGGAACAAATAAAATGGATAGAGAGTTACCTCCATTGCCACTGTGAATAGGCTTATAAGAGGAGTAAATCCATGCATCAAAGGTATTTCAAGATTTTGCTAAAAATATGAAAACCTTTGAGAAACAAGAGGTAGCTGGGAACTCGCCAACATTGACCAAAATACACAACCAACCATTCTGCCCATCAATACCTAGCCCTACATATCCTAATAACTTTGATATTCCTAGGTTATAAAATTTTAAGGGTGAATATGATGCACAAGAGCACATCACCAATTTTATCAATGCCTATTTTCATCTTGAAGACAATGACGCTCTCATGCTAAGAATATTCATAATGACATTTTTAGATGCTGCCACTCAATGGTTCAACCAACTACCTAAGCATAGCATAACCAACTTTGAACAACTATTAAATGAATTCTTAAAACATTTATCCTTTGGTGCTAAGAAGAAGGTGAACCTTTCAAACCTAGCCAACTTGAAACAGTATGATGATGAGCCAGTAATGGATTATGGGAATAGATGGAGAAAATTCATGGTAAAATTATCATTCTCCATTCCCATAGAAGATATCATTCGCATGTTCACCAAAAGTTGCTCTAAACACATCTCCTTCTTGCTACAACTTTAGAAGTATCCTTTTTTTGAGGAAGCTTTGGCATAGGCCAAGCTCATCGAAGAAATAAAAGTAGATGAGGGAACCATTAAACTCCAAAACAAAAAGTAGTGGAACAAGAATGGTAAGAATGACAAGTACAAGTAGAAGCAGGCCAACCCTACTCCAGTAAATCAAGTCGTATTGGCTACACCCAAGGATGGGGGTGCACAAAAACCCTAGAACTATCAAGCACATCCCCCACCAGCCAATTACGACCAAAAGAACAATCAAGGAAGAAATAGATTATGCAAGCCACCTAGTTATTTCACACCTCTGAAAGAATTAATGCAATCAATATTTAATCAGTTGAGCGAGGCCATGAGGATCAAATTTCCTTATATACCACTTATATATCCCAGTCATCCTAAGCCAAAAGGATATAGGAAAGATCAATTTTACCCTTATCATAGGATATCGGGGCATGACATTGAGGCTTGCATTGGTTTTAAGAATCAAGTGCAAAAAATGATTGAGGCAGGAGAACTCAAAGTTGATAACCCACTGGCTCCCAATAATAGAGACATGGGCATATACAAAAACCTATTACCCAATCATGAGGCCCCTACAGAGTAGGGGGTCCAATTCAATTAGTTTTGAGCTGCTATACCTAGCCACATATGCGTTGGGATGATTGATATTGTTAACATAGCAACAAGGACTAGGTGGTATGGTCAACCGCAACCTCTTGTAGCTCCCATGAACATCCCAATCATTCCTAGGCAAAGCCAAGACCTTCCAGGTCGACAAACTCGACCTGTGGTAACTATCTAGAGTAGATTAGAGAAAAATCTACAGATGAATCCAACTAAGTTATCAATCTATGAGCTCATACAACAATCCCCAAAGCATAGGGAGACTCTAATGGATATTTTAAGGATAATTGAGCTCCAACCACAAGATGCAAATGCATTCACTCACTTTGTAATACAAGTACAAGAATTCCAGGAGCCTATAATTCGATTCTATGATCATGATATTAAGACAGTTCCTATTGCCTTACCAGACCCTCTACTAAACATTGTAGCGAAAATCAACAAATTACCTTTCAAGAGGGTCTTGGTTGATACAAGTTCATCGATAAACATCATTACAATAGTTGTAATAGAGCATCTCAAGATCCTTAAGTCTAATATCGTTCTAGGAGCTTACACATTGAGATATTTTAATTATTCTTTATGCAATACTATGGGAATGATAGTCCTACCCATTAATGTGGGCCACAAGACCATCCCTATGATGTGTCATGTCTTGGAAGGAGCTATGTAGTAAAACATCCTCTTAGGGCATCCTTGGGTAAGGGCCATGAAGTGTGTGCCTTCAATCTTGCACCAGTGTGTCAAGTATGTGCACGAGAATAAAGTATATGTGGTTTTGGCCAATGAAGAGCCTTTCAAATATGTCCATCAGGTGGACATTTTGGGAGAATTTGTAATCCCTTATACTCACCTGTACGTAGCACCTTCATCCCTAACCACACAAGTGGATAACAAATACAAAGGGGTAATAAAATACCCATGCATATCAACACCTCCTAATGCACTCAAAGTAGTCAATGCTTCTAAAGTACCATCATCGTCAAAACCAAAAGATAATCAGAAGCTAAAGGCACCCTTAATTAAGGAAGAAAGGCCCAAGAAAGTACCAACTATAGCCATTGCTAAAATTCCAAGTCCTATGGAAGAAGAAGATATTCAAGATCAATATGAAGATAGTTATTATCACCCCACTTCGTCGGTGTCATCTGTAGGGTCATCTACATCTCATGCATCAATACCTTTGGCAAGCACAGGCATAGGGGAATACCTTGTGCAAAAAATTACCTTTTCACCTATCATTGAGTCTGCAAAAGACATGGGAAGGACTAAGGACTTGAGACCACCAGTGGGAATAGTGGTTCCACTCGAAAATTCTCTTGACCAAACTAATTTTGTCTACAACGGCCTGTACTGTGCCCATAAGTCTTCAGATATAGAAGAGGATAGTGATGAATTATTCATGGTCGATGTTTGTTCATGTGAAAGTGCTTTTGCACTCAACAATACATCGTGAATCTCTTGACAATCAAGAATCAGTCAACATGATCAACATCGAGCCAAACAAGGATTAGTCCTTCACAACTAGATATTTCTTAAAAATGGAACCTTGGGGGTATTTGATATCCCAATGACTTATGGTGTGTGGTGCAACCATACACCATAGAGTTATTCCTCAATCTATGTTCACTAGATCGAAAATATAGGAAGAGCAATCCATATTTTCTATTGAAGTCATGGCTTATCATGATTGGCTTTCCCAACTATGGGACTTACTAAAACTTGGAATAGTACCTCAAGGTTTGTCGCATACTAAAAGACAAAAGTTTAAATAGAAAGCAACAAGGTACATCTTTCTAGGATAAATCCTCTACAGACAAGCATATTATGGAGTATTACTCCATTTTATTAAGCCCCAAGAAGCATCATGGGCAATTTTTCAAGCTCATGACGACACATGTGGAGGGCATTTCAGTGGCATGGCCATCGTTAAATGAATATTGAGAATGAATTACTATTGCCCCACCATGGAAAGTTACTACTGCGAGTATGTCAAGAAATGCAATAAGTGCCAGCATAATGCAAATATAATGCACTTAGCATCGCAATCCTTGCAACCCATCCAAGCAACATGGCCATTCTTGTATTGGGGACTAGACTTTATTGGGAATATCTCACCCCCGTCCTCATGCTGACACACATTCATCATAACAACCACAAAATACTTCACTAAATGGGTAGAAGCAATCCCCTTAACATCAACAACTAGACCAAGGATTGCAGAGTTTATACTCCACAATATCATAAGTCATTTTTGGGTCCCTTCGAAGATAATATCGGATAATGGGTCATATTTCAAGAACATAAATGTGCGTTCTTTAATGAAAAAATACCATATTCAGCTCAATTTTTCAATGCCATATTATCCACAAGAAAACGAGCAAGCATAAGCCTCAAACAAAACAATAGTCTCCATATTGAGGAAGATAGTGCAAGACAATCACAAGGATTGCCACATGCAGTTGCCTCTTGCACTATGGGCATACAGGACTAGTATACGGACACCTATCGAGGCAACACCATTTTCACTAGTATATGGCACTAAGGCCATCATGCCACTAGAGTTGGAAATTCCAACTCTACGCGTAGCATTAAAGGACTTCATAGATGATGATACCGCACGGTAAGGCCGCCTTGATCAGTTGATACTTCTTGATGAATGTTGAGTCAATGCTTTAGAGCATCTTCATGTTTACCATAATTGCCTTGCATAAGCTTACATTAGTAAAGTCCACCTAAGGGAATTCAAGGTTGGAGATCTAGTGCTCAAAGAAAACTAGCAGAATTTGAATCTGTCGACGCATATGCAAGACAAGTTCACGACAAACTGGATAGGCCCATTCATGATTTCATAGAGAGTTGGACCTGGAGCATATCGCCTTCTATCATTATATGGTTTTGAAGAGCCTGAACCTCTCAATATCATACACTTAAAGGCATTCTACACATAAAACACAAAAACATTCAAATATGTCATAAAAACAAAAACATTCAAATATGTCAAAAAACACAAACAAATCATAAAAACATAAAAATTCAAAATCAATCAAAGGCTCCAAGGGTATCCAAGTTGCTTGGTCAAAATAAATTTAAAAGGCTCCAAGGGCATTCAAGCCGCTTGGTCAAAATCAAATCAAAAAGCTCCAAGGGTATTCAAACCGCTTGGTCAACATCAAATCAAAATGCTCCAAGGGTGTTCAAACCACTTGGTCAAATTCAAATCAAAAAGCTCCAAGGGTACTTCATGCTACTTGGTCAAAAATAAAAAATCCCCAAAGGTATAATAAGCCCTTTGGTCAAATCAAACAAAAGTACAAAAAAACATAAAAATAAAAAATACAAAAACAATTGCATCTCGCATCTTGCATCCACATCATTGCATTGCATTTTCATATCCACTACAATTGCATATGTCATGAGAGCCTTAAAAGTGATACCATAGTTTGTCGCACAAATCATTAAAATCCATACCTCCATCAACACATGTGTAATTGTATTTTTTAACACAGCCATTACTTGTTGCTATACATAATATACCAAGGTTTTTCGGTTAATCAACAACTAGTGATATTATCAATTTTTGTGGAAAAAAACTTTGATTAGTAGAAGGTAAGGTCTATCTGTGATAATGCCTTGGATATTCAAGATCCCATCACTAATTGAAACACTAAAATCCTAGCTGGTACAAGGAAAATATGAAAGTTGCAAAGCGGTCTAGGTTACCTTACGCGAAAATTATTTTCCTTGCGTATCCCCCTGTGCAACCGGTTTAAGGGTGCTGAGAATTGGCAAAAGGACAAACTTTACCCTATCCAAATACCTTGATTAAATTAAAATAAGTAAAATACCAAATAAAAGTACATATTCAAAAGGCCAAGCATACAGTCCACATTTCAAAGCAATAATCTGATATACAAATAAGAATATCAAAAAAAATCCTAGCTGAAAGAAAAATCAATAAAAAATAAACAGTGATTTTCATCACTACATATGAGAAAAATAAATAGTGATTATCATCACTAACAAAGAAATCCTCTCTCAAATCCAATAAAAAAAAAATAGTGATTTTTATCACTACATATGAGCAAATATCCAAAGCCAAAAGAAGCCAAAAAAAGGAATAAATCTTGAATCCTTGGAATTCTCAACATTGTACAAAACTGGAAGGAGAGATCCTTACGCATGATGATATGTCTACCACAATTTCTTCATGCATTTGTGTAGACCAATGTTTGAATGTGGATGAGCTAGCTTAGGTAACCCAATATTGCCTAGTGGTATAGTCCAACCAAGTCCAACATAAGGATGAGAAGAACACTTGAGAATCCTTGATCTTAGGAATGGGTTGAAAGAATCCCGCCTGACATCGAAGAAAATGCTTGAGTTCTATCTCACAATATACAATCATTTGCACACACAGAGATCATGAAAAACTAGGTCCATGGTAAAAGCCTTACTTTTCAAAAGTCCAAAGTGGTCAGTAGACAACTATTGATAAGGTAACTAGAGTGTTTGAATCTCTGGAAAGCCCCCTAAAAAAAAATCTTACATAGCAACAAATCATAACATCATTCACACCATCACTTTATTTATAAGATTCTATAAATTAGGGGGTATCAACATAGTAGGACAGATACCGCATATATATTAGAAATAGTATATAGACGGCCACTAACTACTTTATATCTTTTAATTTACAGAAACTTATCAAGAAAATACATTACACACCATTACATCTCATATATGAATACTTAATCAATTCTTATGATAAGAGTGATTATTTAAATTCATGATTATTTTTTTACTTTCTGTGGTATCACCCATTAAGATTGTCAATGTCATATGCATTCCTTATGTTTTAAGTAATTAAAGCATACAGGTTCGTTTATACCATCTCATCACATAAGTTAGATGCATACAATTAAAGAAAAATTAAACATGCATTTAACAATAACATCGCATCCACAAACACAAGTCATGAATCATCCATCATCACATCATAAAACATATAGGCAATATCCATTTGCATACAATCATGAATTCATCATTCATCATCAAAATACATCATGTCATATCATCAAATCATATAAGCATTTACACATCCATATAAGCATATACAATATCATATATCATCTAACATATACATCAAATCATCATAATACCATCATCACATCACATAATAAAACAAAATAACAACAAAAACATGAGCAATAAACAATATACATAATGAGTCATAATGCAAAGATATCATAAAAGTATGTGTGTCAAATCAATGGATGTACAAAAATACCTATGTGCGATAGTCATATAGGTTATCCTGACATCAAAAATGAATCAAAACCAAGAGTAACATCAATAAAATAATGGGTCTGCACCCCCTATAGCACCGCCCCCTGTGGCTAAATCTTTGGGAGAATGGTGTGAGCTAAACCCTATTGGTCTCTCTATGCGAGGCCAAGACCCATGACCAGGCCAGACAGAAGACTGCACTGCTGTAGAACTCTTGCTAACCTGTGACCCACCTGTGGCTCCTATCGCCCTAGTAATGGTGACTAACCTAATGATCTACCTTGAGAGAGTGGCAATTTGGGCTACGTCCTCAGTAATATGTACATCACTCTCATCTAGAAAACACTATAGATGACGAACCTCAGTCTCGAGAGCTACCCTTGAAGGATACTCAGGAGCAAGAGGGGAAACAACAACTTGCATTTGAGTATCTCCTCCTAGAGCGACCTGCAAAACCTGTATCTAGTCTGATAATTGAGCTATAGTAGTATCCCTCTGCACTATGGTGGCATCGTGTTTTTGTACCTGTATCTTGGTCGACTGGAGCTTGGCCTCCATATCATGTAGTTGTGCCCTGAGAGGATAATCTCTCTCCTTAGGCTCCATCTCCTCATATGCCTCCTTAGGAGCCTCCTGCTCCTCTATTACCACCTACTATGCCTGCTAGTCCCAAGCCGCAATCCTAGCACTAACCCTACACCTAGTTGGGTCTGCCCCATATTCTCCATCATCCTCTCAGCCCAGACTGCCTTTGCCATATGACATCAGGTCACTTCACCATCGTGTAAATGTCTTTGTGACTCCAAAAACTACTTTAGGATCAACAACTAGGTCATCCTCCTCATCATCCAGCTCTATAACCTGTCATAGAGGTAGGTCTCTCTCTGCTTCGATGCACCTATACAAAAATGGTACTAGTGGCACATCCTACTGCAACCCATATTTATGAAGAACCCAAGAGTAGAAGAAGTGCTCCTAGACATTGACCTTGCAATAAATGATCCATCACTCATGTTGCATACTAGAAGTAAAGTTTTCAGGGTCATCCCAAGTAGGACACTCATGATAAGGGTGCCATATGATATCTCCATTCCAAAGTCCAATAAAAGTTTTGGTGTAATGAGTTAGCTCCCCTGTGAATGTGTGGATCTTGCGCTCCTCCCTCTCTCTAGCCTACCTAGCACCGTAGCACTGCATCCTCTTGTCCAAATCTATAATCTCAACAAGAAGCCCCTTAGGGTGATCTACCCTAATTTACTCCCATCCCTAGACCTATAGAAGCCAACTGTAGGAGATGCTAACATGACCCCTCCGGTGGATGTGGTACAACTCGTCATAACACTGAGCCAATAGATACCTACCCCATGCATATATGATAGGCTCCTCGTTGTCCATGACGATCAGCAGCACTGCGTGCCTTGCTATGAAGACAGGATTCTGGTACCAATGGATGATAGACACTCCCCTAGACTTGGTGTCCTTGAGAGCATCCTTAGAATGCCTCCTGAACACCCGAGTGAAGACGACCACCTGATCATTAGTATTCGAAGAAACAATATCCACCCCATAAAAAGGGATCTCGAAGATCCTATACACATCCTCCAATGTAATGGTCATCTCGCCAGTCGATAGGTGGAAGGTATTAGTTCGAGGGTTCCAACAATGAGCCAAATCCATAAGATAAGCTTGGTGCGCCATGAGGTGAGGTTATCTGGTGACATAATGGAGCCCACGAGCCTTGAGCCACACCCAGTTTGTGTCATCCAAGTGAGGAAGAAGGTCAAGCAAGATCTTTGAGTCTTGATCCCGAGCAGTAAGGATCTAAACAAAGCAAAAGAAAGGTGAAACATGACTACAGTGCAATGCAGGCTAAAGAATAGTTCAAAAATTTCAAAAAAAAAAAAAATTATCAAAAAAAAAAAACTAGCAAAAATTATCCAAAACAATGGCTAAGGGATTTAGCCGCTGTCACCTACAATGGCCATAATTTGGCCACTGTAGACAATGGAAACCAACTCAACGGTCAAAATTTTGACCGTTGGGGTTCAAACTTAGCCGCTCTTAGTGACAACGGCTTAGAACTGGCCGCTCTGAGTGACAACGGCCAAGGGACGACACGACAAACTCGTGAACCCTTGGCCAAAAAGAATTAAAAAATCAAAATATTGAAAAATAACATAAAAAGATCAAAATAGAAGAGAAAACAAAAAAATAAAGGCAAATTCCCACTCAGGCATCAGGTCAAATCTAAGTTCAAACACGCTTAAAATGGTAGAATCAAGTGAATAACAAAAAAAATTAGAAACCCTAGGCTAAATTCACTAATAGAAAAATAAAATCAAAAATTGGGGACTAACCCACCAGAGCAGAAGATAAGCAAAACCTAGCTACGGGTTTTGACTTGTTACTAATAGGTTTAATGAGGTTCATTTTACCAATTACTTAGTGAGGTTAAGTTTTACCCAAATAAAGGAAAAGAGAGTGTTGTGGCTGCTCCACAACATACCCCAAAATTGGGGACCCACCTTTTTTCGCATGTTTTCCAAGAAGACCGAAGTGGCCCATATGCTAAATATCAAAGAAAAAGAAAAACACCATAAGGAGAAACTGTCGCGATATCGCGACATGTTGCATTTTCGCGGTCCAAAGCAAAGGGAGAGAGTAAGGAGGAAAAAGTGTCATGATATCGTGACATGTTGCATCGTCGCGGCAAAAAGAGAAAAAGTGTCGCGATATCGTGACATGTTGCATCATCGCGGACAAAAGAGAAAAACTGTCACGATATCGCGACATGTTGCATCGTCGTAGCCAAACGATAAAAAGTGTTGTGATATCGCGACATGTTGCATTGTCGTGACCAAAAGAGAAAGTGTCGTAATATCGCGACATGGATTTTCATGGCCAAATGAGAAAAGTGTCGCGATATCGCGACATGTTGCATCGTCACGGCCAAAAGGGAAAAAGTGTCATGATATCGTGACATGTTGCATCATCGCGACCAAAAGATAAAAAGTGTCACGATATTGTGACATGTTGCATCATCGCGGACAAAGGAGGAAAAAGTGTCGCGATATCGCGACATGTTGCATCGTCACGGCCAAAAGAGAAAAAGTGTCACGATATCGCAACATGTTGCATTGTCATGGCCAAAAGAGAAAAAGTGTCGCGATATCACATGTTGCATTGTCGCGGCCAAAAGAGAAAAAGTGTCGCGATATCATGACATGTTGCATTGTCACGGCCAAAAGAGAAAAAGTGTCACGATATCGCGACATGTTGCATTGTTGTGGCCAAAAGAGAAAAGTGTCGCGATATCGTGACATGTTGCATTTTTGTGGCCAAAAGGGGTAGGCAAGCAGAGAAACAAAAAGTGTCATGATTTTGCGACGTGTCTAATTTTCGCCAAGGTAACAGACCTGCATAGTGACATGGACATAAGGACAAAATCCAATGATTAAGACAAAACGTTACATAGGAAATCTTTAATGATTTGAAATCATTTAAGATGGTCGTTACACATGGAGGGAAACAGATGCAAGCCCATGTGGATAAAATGAAACGAAGGCCCACAAAATAGAAATGAAAAGTTTTTTGGAAACCAAAATGCACGCATGCACAAGGGAAGGTGAAACGAACAGCCATTGGAAAATGAAACGAAAAGCTTCCTGAAAAGTTTAAATATGCTAGGAAAGGATGTTTTGAGGGGTTGGAAATTGTTGCGAGCAAAGTTGCAGATTTGAAGGCGAGAGGGCCATTCTGGACCTGTTTGAGTCATTTTTCTTCCATGGACTGGTTTGGGAAAACCAGAAATTCTGCTATTGTAAAATGACACATTTTTAATGCAGAATTTTTCAAAAATTTGCATCTTAAGGGCAAGAAAGAAGGAGATTCTCTTTGCATGCTATGGATTTAATGTCTATTTCTTTTCTCTTTTTCAAATTTCGAGTTTGTAGATGGAGTTAATGCAAGTTTGCTTGGTTGATTCATGTGAATGCTTGAACCTAAAATTTATTTTAAACCCTAGGAACCAACACTTAGTCTATGGGTATTGTGCTTGTTTTGCAAGTCCACTAGGTTAGGTTGCATGCACGGAGACCTCACATCTTCGGTTTTGTTGAAATAGGATAGCATCATACTGAATGCATTTTATTTTTAGTTTTCTACATTTCATTTTCATTTTTTTGCATTTTATTTTTCCAAAAAATTTAACTTATTTTAAATATTTCAGGCATTAAAATAAACATTTAAAAAATTTCAAAAAAAAAAAAAAAATGAACAATCACTAAAGTTTCATGGTGAAATTAACCAACATTGCCCCTTGTTTACAGTTACTTGCAATCACTAAGGTGTTCCAAGAATTTAAATTGAATATCTTTATTTGAGATTACTAATACACATATGCAAATGCTAATACAGCAGAGACTGATGAATGTCGTTGAGTCTCATCATTTAATATCAATGATTTATCAATCCTGGGTGGTGTCCAAGGCTGTCTACGATAGAAGGCTAGGGCAGAGTACAATTCAAGAATTCAGATTTCAAGAATTTATTGGTGAAGCAGATTTTGGTTTAGCCTTTTCAAGTCACACTAAACCTAGTTTGAAGAATGGAAATTGAAATAAATTACAAGAATTGAAAACTAATTCTAAGTTGCAAGAATTGAAATCTAACTACAATTGCATGAATTGAAATTGCTAAATTGAAATCTAATCTACTTTTGCAGAATTGAAATCTAGTTACTCTTGCATAATTGAAATTGCTAAATTGAAATCTAATCTACTTTTGTAGAATTGAAATCTAATTACTCTTGCAAAATTGAAATGATGCTTGTAAATGAAACTTATTCTAAAAACACCTGTCAATGCCCTGCCACAAAAGGTCGTCAAGCTTCTGCTACAGGAATTGATAGCAAAATGAAATATGCTAAAAATAGAAAGTTTCTAAAGCAGAGAAAACATGGAAAGCAAAGGAAAAATGTGTAATATAATTTGTCAGCTGACATACACACAAATGTTGTACACAAACATAATAGAAAACATAAATCACATAATACAAAATAAAAACAAGAAAATGAAATCTGACAAGCAATCTATTAATTCTACTGTAGCAAAATTACAGATTAAAACCTGCCATAAAATCCCTCCTAGATCTGAAAGTGGGCCCATACTTCTTGATATAGAAGGAGGTGAAAAACACTCCTTAACTAATTAACACTCAGAACATAAAATGATAAAATAGCTACACTTTTATTGATGACAAAACATGTTGAAAACTATTACAAAAAATTATTGTATAGTCCTAATTTCTGCAATTGAAAACTCTCCTCTATTCTAATTCCTAACTGGCTCAACCAAGGAGGGAGCTGTGTTATTTATATAAATATTTACAACATATCCCATGCTCAAATCAGCCTATGTGTTGTTTTACAATGATTTGCCAATAATTCTAGATCTGAAATAAATGCAAATCTAGACAGTTTGTGTTGCAGTAGTAGTCATTGGCCCTTAGAAAGCATCTTCAGTGGTGGTAGTATGTGGGAGGAGTCTAGAAATATCTCACACATAATTCTCCACTTCAAAATATGTCATTCCTATCTTACAAACAACTTTCTATTATGCTGCAGTTTTTCTGGGTTTATTCTAGAAGAGGATCAAAATTGATCTTTTCCATGCATGGTGGCTTTGGATGGCAAGGATGACAAAATTAGATGGGAGATATTTTCTCTTAACTTTATCAACCTTCTTATCCTCTTTTCCATCGCCAAAATTCAGTCAACAAGTCAAAAAGTACATTATGTTTTCATTCTGAAGATAAGTGGCTCATTCCGAAGATACTGCAATTCTCATTCCGAAGACATTGTGTTCATTCCGAAGATCTTTAGAATGACCAACTGTGTTGACTCCAAATGGTTTTGGCTGCATTTCTAAGGTGGATTAGCCCTCAGGATAATATTGCAATAGTCATCATTCTTCCTTGGGTGTGAATTTCATGCCTTGCCATTCATTGGTAGCTTGCTGGAATTTACATGGTAAATTACTGCATTTTTTAGTTCTGCTGCACAGTTGTAAAATATTGGAATTTCTTGCAAATTCAAACAAACTAGAACATGGAAAAATTATTCAAATATCAACATGAAGGAGTACATCAAGTTTCTACTAAATTATTTACACTTCATTCACCAAGTAACCATGCTGAAATAGTGCAACAATGCTGCATAATTGTCCCTACTCTGTTATACCCTATTGCTGCCTATTTAGACCATGTTGGAATGCTTATAAATAGGTCAGATGTCTTATGTAGTCCTTATGAACTCATTCCATCCATATCCTCATGCTTTTCTTGAAAACTTCAAGGTGTTCCTATAAAGTGACAGCTTGCTGATTTTTATATGGCTGTTTTTTCCAGATTTTCAGATTTATGACAGTCCAAAACTTTTGTCTTCAATGTGGATTTGAAATAAGTTGAAGGGTAGGAAAACATTCAAAAACCATTGAGAAGTTAATGGATATCAAAATACCACATTTGATTAATTGAAATGCATGATCTTACTTGCTACTTAATCAAGCAAAATCAGTCACAAAATGCTGAAAATAGTCAAAAACAAAGATATAGTATTCCTAACAAAAAATCATGTAAACACTTAACAAATAGTATATTTTAGTCAACTATTTGTCAATTAACTTATCATATGGTAGTCAAACATTGTGCGATAATGAGGCATTTTTGGGCCTCATCAGAGACCTTGGAGAAGTTGTTTGTTTAACTTCTTTGCAAGAGGGGATTTGGAACCCAAATCCTAAAGGAGAGTGTACTTTCACAACTGGGTGAAAATACCACTTAATAAATTGGTGCTAGAAGGAGGTCCTAAATTGTTTTATTTCAAAATGATTTAAATGCTATAGGGATTTAAATTTTAAATATTTCATGCCCTATTGATTATTATCTTTAGCTTTCTTTTAACAACACAATCTTGTAGTGTTAAAAGGAGGAGATGAATCGCTATGCATTGTTCTAACACTTTTTGATTGTTCATACAAGAATAATGTGTTTTGATTTGATTTTGAAAAATTTTGGTCTTGACTAACGAGATTGTCTCCATGCAATTAATTTCATTTGATTCTAAGCGATACATCTCTTGGTTGATGCTAACATGATTATTAATACGTTACATGTTTGATATTTGCTAGTAAATTTCATGCTTATTTGTGTCGGTATTATGCTCTTCACTTGTGTGTAATGCTATCTTGTGAATCAGAAAGCCTACAACACTAGGAGTATGCTCTTCACTTGCGCATATGCGATCTGGTGAATAAAAAATGTACATTTTTAGAATACTGCTCTGTCGTTGGTTCCTTCTTTCATTCATGACTAACAAATTGATTTTGAAGTTATTCTTTGAATTTCATTAATTACAAGATTTTTTGTGTGTCATAGGTTTTCTTTGAGGTATTGAGAGTTTTGTCAGGTTTTGTAGGGTAGTTTCATTTACAAGCTGGACCCACCGCATCGCATCACAACTAGGTCTAATACAACCGAGGAAACCATATTCCAAAGCCTCTCACTCACTCATAGGAATCCAAGGAATAAAACCTAGCAAATTGTGGTTCCACCAGATATTCTTGTTATAGAAGATCCTTCTGTTTTAGGCACATCTAGCGGACTTGCACCGGTGGTGTCATTTGCCACTAGTGTACCAATTATCAGTACCATTTCCACGGTTCTTGTAGGGTTATCATCATCGATTTTGAATCAAATGGCCCAACCTCCACCACCTCCTTGGTATGCAGTCCATAACATTCCTTTGAATATTGTAGGGGATATTCATGAGATCCCTAAGAATATAGAGATATTTTTGCTCAAATACAAATCGGATGGCCGAAGGACCGCAAAAGAACATATTCAGGCCTATAGGGATGTTTTGATAAGGTTGCAAGTTCAACATGAATATGTGGCTTGTAGACTCTTCCCCATGAGCCTAGACCAAGTGGCTTACGAATGGTATATTTGCTTACCTACTGGTTCCATTACGTCATGGACGCAAATGGAGGATGCTTTTTTCAACCAATTCAGGTCACCATTAGATCCCACAATCATCTATAATTAGTTCATTACATGCAAAAGAGGCTAGGGTGAGCCAATCCGAACTTTTAATCAGAGATTTTAGAAGTGCTATAATAGAGCAATTCGAAATTTTTCCATTGATCCCGCAGTAGTTTTGCAAATATATTTTGGGGCATTGGATCCTATGATGACAATGTTTGCAAGGAAAAATCCTCAAGTTACCATGCTTGCTCTAGCCTATAATGAAGCTATGACCATTGAACAACAAATGACACCATAGAGTTATGGGTTTTCCCAGATGCCTATGGTAGGACAATATGGTCCATATGGTCAAGCTCCTATGATGAATCAAATCATGGCACCACAAATATTAGGCATAAATGCTTTGCCTTATCAACAACCATATTCATCAACACCCGCTTACGCACCCAATCCAATTCTAATTCAAAGTGTGAATCCCTACGCAAATCAAGTGGTTCAAAATCCAACTCAAATGTTAAGTCAAGATCTCACCAATTATGCAAACCCTACTAGAACTAGCAATAACATAGCTCAACCAAAAGAGATTTATTCAGAGGTTGAAGAGCTCAAAAATATAGTTCACAAATTGAGTAATGATTTGGTTCAAAAATAGAAGTATGAATCCCATGCCCCTCACCCAAATTGAAACTCCAACAATAGAGGGAGATAGTGGAATACGAAGCCAAACAATGGGGGTGTGCCTTCCCCTATTGCTAATCAGATAGATACTTCTGCAGGACCAAGTCACTCTAGTTCCATTCTTAATATTTCTGATTTTGCATGGGAAAAGGGGTGTAGATTGCATAATACAAAGGAGCATAATGAAAGGAATTGTCTCAAAATTGCTAGGTATACCCATTGTCTCCAAGCTCAAGTGGATGATTTGGAACTTGTGCCAAATGAGGGTCCACCCCAACATCAACAAGGAGTGGACAACATTTTGGTGGTGGAAACTCTATATCGTCAAGAGAGTGAGAATGAGGAAGGTGAAGATGAATGGGGTGAGAAACATGTTGATTAATCAGAAGATGAAGAAGAAGTACTTGAGCATCACAACTTGAACTTGGAGGATGATTGCTATGATTCGTGGAAGAAATGGGAAGAATATCATCAATCTAAATCTTCTAATAAAATTGTTGTGTCAATTAATATGCAGGATAACTCAATTGCTTCCTCACATGAGGATACTATAAATCCTGTACAATTTGAGAAATTTTTGGAAGAGGAATTCGAATCTCATCAAATTTTGGAACATGATAAGGATTCTACAACCATGAATCAAGAAAGAGAGTCACTTGCTTTAGATTCCTTTGAAGGAAAATAAATTGAAAATCTTGATCCACTTACTTGTGCTACAATGATTATGCCATTTCAAAATGAGAAAATTACAAAACCTAAATCATTTGGTTT
Source organism: Wollemia nobilis (assembly GCA_028583015.1). Classification (NCBI taxonomy): domain Eukaryota; kingdom Viridiplantae; phylum Streptophyta; class Pinopsida; order Araucariales; family Araucariaceae; genus Wollemia; species Wollemia nobilis. The sequence goes on from JAQPPZ010004842.1 coordinate 9,884,194, forward strand.
GATATCATTGATGATCCAATTGAAAATCTCACGTTACCCAAAACAACCCAAGTGATTAATCACGGAAATGTGTTAGTTAACCCACCCCTAGATAGACAAGACTTATGGTTTGAAAGGGATGGACATATTTTCAATTGGGTACCTAAGTTTGGTGCCTTTGATAAACGAGCCATGGAGAAAGAACAAGTGCTACACGATGATGAATGTCATGAGAGAAAAGTGGAATTTTCATATCCTCTTCAAGTAAGGTCAAATGAAAACATGCCAAAGATAAAATCTCATCTTTTTGGTTTCACCATGCAAAATTCGAATCAAGATTGGCCTAATGAATGGTTTGATTCAAATATTATTAATGTTATGTCTTTATTGAATGAAAATGAAAGCTTATTTCTACACCATGAATCAAAGTATAGAATGGAAATCTTAAAGAATAGACATAAAGGAATTGAATATCAATCATTGTCTAACCAATTTGAAAACTTGAAACTCCACCATAGGATTATTAATGAAACTAAACCAAATTGGTATGGTGAGAGGGGCAAGTGGAAGTTTGTTTCTTTGTTTGGTTTGATCTTGTTTTTGTTGGATTCCTACAAAACTTGGTATGCGTATCACGTCATACATCTTTTAAATAATTCCAATCAGTTTTGGCATCCGAGAAAATGATAATCTAAACTTTTGCACCATCTTGCATTATATTGTACATTTGTATATACTTTTGGTTTTCATGTTTTGGTTTTGTATTGGATCTCACTTTGGTTTTAAGTTTTGTGTGTTGGTCCTTTGGACACATTTGGTTTGTCTTTTGAAAAAAAAAAAAGCAAGATGTCAACTTAGGTCCTTATGAATGTTGACTGAGACTAGGAGAATATGAAACATCAGAATTGTATTGCAGAAAGCTCCACGAATATCGCAAACACATTAAAGAATATCGTTTGGAACTTGTGATGCATGAAGTTGTCAGCTTTATAAATTATGGCAAAGTAGGTGGTATACTCCATCCGCATTTCAAAAGGAGCAATGCATTCATATCTCATGTTACATTCCACATTGCATATATATTTCATCTCAGTTGCATCTTCATTTCATATGCAATCATTGAAAAGGTGTCAAATTGATGCAAGAGCATCCAGTGGCATCAGAGAAATCTTGCATCAAAAAAAAAATTTCTAAGTGTTTGCCTTTATGTCGCTATATCATGACAGAGAAAAGTGTCACGATATCGCGACATGTCATGTTTTCGTGACTCAAGAAGGAGAGAGAAGGCATGAAGCAAAAATTTCATGAATTCATGACATGTCATGAAATCATGATCGAAAGAAAACAGGAAAGGCTAGAGAAGAAAATGTCATGATTTTGTGACATGTCGTGATTTCACATGTCACAAAATCATGACCGAATGAGTAGAAAGAAAGCAAGGAAGGAAGCTATTGTGATATCGCGACATGTCACGATTTCATGACCCAAAATAGAGAGAGAGAGCAGAGAGCAAAGTTGTCACGATATCGTGACATGTGATTTCACGACCCGAGAGGCAAGGAGGAGGTAGAAAGGAAAGATGTCACGATATCGTGACATGTCACGATTTTACGACCAAAAAGGAGAAAGAAGAGCCGAAAAGGAAATATGTCACAATATCGTGACATGTCGCATTATCACGACCAAAGGATGAGAGAAAGCACAATGGTGAAAAAGTGTCGCGATATCGCGACGTCACATTTTCAAGACCAAAATACGAGAGAAGGCACAGGAGAAAAAGTGTCGTGATATCGCGACATGTCGCATTTTCGTGACCAAAATGCGAGGGAAGGCGTAGGAGAGAAAAAGTGTCGCAATATCGTGACATGTCACATTTTCATGACCAAAGGACGAGAGAAGTCGCAAGGGAGAAAAAGTGTCGCAATATCGCGACATGTCACATTATCGCGACCAAACGACGAGAGGAGGCGCAAGAGAGAAAAAGTGTCGCGATATCACAACATATCACATTTTTGTGACTCGTAAAGGGCAAGAAGGCTGAAAAGCAAAAGTGTTGTGATATCACGACATGTCGCATTTTCACGACTCGAAAAGAGGCAGGAAGGTAGAGAAGCAAAAATGTTGCGATATTGTGACATGTCACATTTTTGCGACCAAACAAAAGGAAAGAAAAGGTAGGCGATTACAGGGGCCGTTACAGAGGAAATTATCGAGCGATGGGTATACCAAACATCATCATTGGTTGACAGGTGGATAGAGTCTACAGTGGCAGCACTAGACAAGCATGTGGTACCAAGGTGCAATGAAAGCAGACAAAGATCAAGAGTCAGAGAGAAAGATGTTTCGAAAGCCAAGACAACAAAGAGGCACGGGAAATGAAACGAAGGGTCAAAAAAGGAAAATAGAGAGTCACGCCAAAGGTTTTAAAATGGGAAGTGAAGGCATGCACAAGGGTCAAAAAATGACTATGACAGAGTTGCAGACATGAAGGCAAAAGGAGAGGGCCATTCTGGACCTGTTTGGGCTGTTTTTCTTCTAGAGTTGGAAATGTTGTAATGTATGAAAAAAAAAACTATCTTTCGGGATAAAGGATTTTATTTGGCAGATTGCTGCCATTATTGTAATCTTTTTCCAAGTTTAATGAATGATATTTGAGGATTTGGGGTGAGCGATTTTGGTCCCCCATCAAGTGGTATCAGAGCAGGAGTTCTTGAGTGTGTAAACAGATCGTCGAAAGTGAGGTAGTTTGCACCAAGATCTGTGGAAGAGTGGGAGTTCTTGAGTGTGTAAATAGATCATCGAAAGTGAGGCAGTTTGCACCAGGATCTGTGGAAGAGTAGAATTTCCTGAGTGTGTGAGCAGATCACCGAAAGTGAGGCAGTTTGCACCAAGATCTATGGAAGAGCGAAAGTTCCTGAGTGTGTGAGCAGATCGTCGAAAGTGAGGTAGTTTGCACTAGGATCTATGGAAGAGTGGAAGTTCCTAAGTGTGTGAGCAGATCATTGAAAGTGAGGTAGTTTGCACTAGGATCTGTGGAAGAGCTTAAGGTTCCTAAGTGTGTGAGCAGATCACCGAAAGTGAGGCAGTTTGCACAGGATCTGTGGTCAAAGTTTGTGAGAAGAGAGTGAGGAAGAATGCCTCCATGAAGAAATCATGGTGGTGGGAGAAATATGGTACCTGAAGAATATTTTAGAGCTTTGCAGAGGAAAGTGCAAGCCTTGCAAGAGGAGTTGCAAAGAGGAGTAGTCCAAAGAATGCTTTTGATTTGATAACGATGGATAAAGGAGTAGTCCAAGGAATGCTTCTGAGTTGAGAACGATGGATAAAGGAGAAAAGAGTAGTGCTAAGGCTGAAGATTTTGCAAGTATTGAGATGTTGAAAAAGAAGGTGACAGAACAGTATAGAAGTAAAGTTCAATTCTCAATCCACCTCGATTGTCTGTTGCAGTAGCATCCGATGGCATCAAAGCAATATTGCATCAACAAAAAAAATTCTAAGTGTTTGCCTTGATGTCACGATATTGGGACATATAAAAGTGTTGTGATATCATGACATGTCACATTTTCATGACTCAAGAAGGAGAGAGAAGGCACGGAGCAAAAATGTCATGATTTCATGACATGTCGCAAAATCACGACCGAAAGAAGATAGGAAAGGCCAGAGAAGAAAATGTCACAATTTCGTGACGTCGCAAAATTGTGACCAAAGGAGCAGAAAGAAAGCAAGGAAGGAAGCTATCACAATATCGTGACATGTCACGATTTCATGACCCAAAATAGAGAGAGAGAGCAGAGAGTAAAGTTGTCATGATATCGAGACATGTCATGATTTCACGACCGAAGAGGCGAGGAGGAGGCAGAAAGGAAAGATGTCATGATATCATGACATGTCATGATTTCACGACCAAAAAGGAGAAAGAAGAGCCAAAAAGGAAAGATGTCGCGATATCGCGACATGTCGCATTATCGCGACCAAAGGATGAGAGAAAGCACAAAGGAGAAAAAGTGTTACGATATCGTGACATGTCGCATTTTCGCGACCAAAAGATGAGAGAATGCGCAGGAGAGAAAAAGTGTCACGATATCGCGACATGTCACATTTTCATGACCAAAATGCAAGGGAAGGCATAGGAGAGAAAAAGTGTCCCGATATCGCGACATGTCGCATTTTCATGACCAAAAGATGAGAGAAGGCGCAAGGGAGAAAAAGTGTCACGATATCGCGACATATCGCATTATCTCGACCAAACAACGAGAGGAGGCACAGGAGAGAAAAAGTGTCACGATATCGCGACATGTTGCATTTTTGTGACTCACAAAGGGCAGGAAGGCCAAAAAGCAAAAGTGTCATGATATCGTGACATGTCGCATTTTTGTGACTCGAAAAGGGGCAAGAAGGCAGAGAAGCAAAAATGTCGCGATATCACGACATGTCGCATTTTTGTGACCAAACAAAAGGAAAGAAAAGGTAGGCGGTTACAGGGGCCGTTACAGAGGAAATTATCAAGCGATGGGTATATCGAACATCATCATTGGTTGACAGGTGGACAGAGTCTACAGTGGCAACACTGGACAAGCACGTGGCACCAAGGTGCGATGAAAGCAGACGAAGATCAAGAGTCGGAGAGAAAGACGTTTCGAAATCCAAGACAATGAAGAGGCACGAAAAATGAAACAAAGGTTCAGAAAAGGAAAACGGAGAGTCACACCAAAGGTTTTAAAAGGAGAAGCGAAGGCATGCACAAGGGTTGGAAAATGGCTATGACAGATTTGTAGACTTGAAGGTAAAAGGAGAGGGCCATTATAGACCTGTTTGGGTTGTTTTTCTTCCAGAGTTGGAAATGTTGTAATGTATGAAAAATAAAAAATAAACTATCTTTCAGAATAAAGGAGTTTATTTGGCAGACTGCTGCCATTATTGTAATCTTTTTCTAAGTTTAATGAATGAGATTTGAGGATTTTGGGTGAGCGATTTTGGTCCTCCATCACGAATCCTCTTAGGGTTATTACATAACATATATTAAAAGGATCCTAAGGTTGGGAACTGATGCCCGAACTATCTTGAACCAAGCACATTCTACACATATTAAAGATGATCTTGAGCAAAATGGTCAAAACCGTACTTGGAAGAAAAGGTGAGGCGAAAGGAGTATTTCGTGTTTGTCCTATTATGCAACATAATCCTTAAAATAGTGGTTTTTACCACTCCCATAGTGCTTAAAGTGTAAAATTAGAGTAGTAAGGATAGGTTTAAATCCCCATCAAACTTAGGTTGAGGATCCAACTCCCCAAAGCTTTGATTTGACCTTCATGGAGTAGTAAGGATAGGGTCTAATTCTCATCTCGCTTTGGTTGAGAATCTAATTCCCCAAAGCTTCTATTTTGCCCAATCAAGAACTTGAAATTCCAAAGAAAATATTTTTCATTCTATTTTTCATTTCTTTAGTAATATTGGATTGGAAGGATCGTACTACATGTCCCTTGCAAGGATGGGTAGTCATCCCCAAGGTCCAAGAAATCAAAAGTACAGCCAAATCATGGATTATGGGGTTAATCTCCATCGGGGCTATATACACCTGGCTGGCAGTGGAGTATGCTCATGCGTGGAAACACGTCTTGTCTAAAAGCAAGACCACTGACTACTCAAATAGACAGGCTAGCCTGACAATTTCATCCATAACAGGTTAAATCATTTTTTTCAAGATGAGGTAATGAAATCCAGATCAGAGTAGCAAGGATAGGGTTAAATTCCCATATTGCTTAGGTTGCGAATCTGATTCCCCAAAGCTTTGATTTCACTTACACTTGCACATGGGTTCAAGATGGTAGGGGCACATAACCAACTTTGGGATCTAGTAAATTAATTTAGTATACATATTTTTGGTCCTATTGAGTGGTGTTTTCACCCAGTTGTGAAAACATACTCTCCGATAGGATTTGGGTTCTAAATCCTCTGCTTGCAAAGAAAAACAATTTCTCCAAGGTTTCGCTATGTTAGCATTCTACATCTGTGTATTAATAATCTCTAATGAAGATATTCAATTAAAATGCTTGGAACACCTTAGTGGTTGCAAGTAACTGAAAACAAGGGGCACTGTGGTTTATTTTACTATGAAAATTTTAATGATTGTTCATTGAACCCTAATAAAGCAAATGTGATTTGATATTTATATGACCATGATGTGACTTCAAAGTGAAATTTGATGAAATGCCATAAATGATGGAATTATTTATGGATTTTGAAGTTTTTTAATTTTTTATTTTATTTTAAAGCTTGAAAAATTAAAGTTGGAGCTTCTGGAAAATAAAGTGCAGCAAAAAGAAAATAAAATGTAAAAGAAAAGAAATTAAAATTGCATTCAGTTTGATGCTATCCCATCCTGGCAAAATCGAAGATGTGAGGTTTCCATGCATGCAACCTAACCTATGGGACCTGCAAACACGCACAATCCTAATAAGCTAAGTGCTGATTCCTAGGGTTTGAAATAAAATTCAGATTTCAAATATTTGCCTAATGCAACCCACAAAAGTGGCATTTAACATTATCTATAAATCTGAAATCTAGAAACAAAAGAATAAACATTAAATCCATTAACATGCACAGAAGATATCCTTGTTTCTTGCCCATAAAATGCAAATTTTTGAACCCTTCTGCATTAAAAAAAATATGTCATTTTACAGCAGCAGAACTTCTTGTTTTCCTTAACCCAGTCTATGGAAGAAAAACACCACAAAAACAGGCCCATAATGGCCTATTGCCTTTGTCTCTACAACTCTGCCCATAGTGGTTTTTCGACCCCCGTACCAATTTGTGCTTCTGCTTTTATAATTTTTGGCAATGCTCTCTGTTTCACCTTGTGATGCTTCGTTTCATCTTCCCGATCGATTCGTTTCATCTTCCAGATTGCTTCGTTTCACCTTCCTCGCTTTTTTACTGATTTTGAATTCATGCTCGAGATCTTCTTTGTGAACTGTAATGCCTCTGTAGCCTTTACACATGTACGCCATGTGTTTCACACTTTTTTGCATGTTCTATAATGGCCCCATGAAAATCATGACAAAAAATAGCATGTAACTCTGTTCCTCTGCCTGCATAGCGAAAACGTGACATGTCGCGATATCGCAACATTTTTCTGTCAGCAGCCTTTCTGTCTTCATGCACAGCAAAAATGTGACATGTCACGAAATCATGACATGTCACGATATCGCGACAATTTTACCTTTCGTACACTTTGCTGTTTTTCTGTCGCGAAATCGTGACACTTTTCTCCTCCGTACACCTTGGCTGCTTTCTATCGCGAAATCGTGACGATTTTCATCCTTGGCATGTCTTGCGGCTTTTTATCATGAAATTGTGATGCTTTTCAATTTCGGGTTGTTATTGTTGATTTGGCTGCAAAAATGTGACATGTCGCAAAATCGTGACATCTTTTCCATTCCGTACACTTTCGCTGCCTGGAACCACGAAAACACGACCTGTCGTGATATCACGATGTTTTTTGACTTCATACCCCTTTGCCAGCTTTTCATCGTGAAATCATGATGCTTTTCTATTTCGGGCCCCTTTTTCTTGATTTTTAGCATCGGGGTCACTGAGATCTTCTTTGAAAACATGCAAAAAAGGTGGGTCCCCAATTTTGGGGTGTGTTGTGGATCAGCCACAACAAATGGTGACTCTGCTGTCAAATGCTCTTGAGCATTTTTTTGAGAACCCAACCTGGAAGTATACAAACTTGGGAACCAGCATTAGTACATAAGAAATATAAATGAATGCCCAAAGATCAGAAGTACATGAATCATCAGAATCATCAAGTATTAGCTTGGTGTGTGCAATGTGTTTTCATTCCCTATCGCTTGAACTTGATCAACATTCCATCGTTAGTTTTACATGAATGCACATGTGAGATTGTGAATGATTTGTGTAACCTAATAAATATGCTAAGAGTTTTTGCTTTTGTAAAAGGCATAATCTTTCTTCTAGTATCATACACAAACATTCAAGATTATCAAATCCTCTTAGGATCAACTGTATGTATAATGAATTGTTTTATTAGATCCCAAAGTTGGTTATGAGTCCCTACTATCCTAAACCCATGTGTAAGTGAAAGTGAAATCAGAGCTTTGGGAAATTTTACTCCCAACCTAATTGAGATGGGAGTTTAACCCTATTCTTACTACTCTGATTTAGAGTTCATTACCTCACTTTGAGCAAAATAATTTAACCAATTATGGAAGAAATGGTCATGCTAGTCTAACCCTTTGAACAATCAGTGGTCTTGTTTTTTAGACAAGACATGTTGCCATGCATGGGCACACTTAACCCCATAATCCAAGACTTACCTTCATTTCTTTGGACCTTGGGGATGACTACCCATCCTTTGCAGAGGACAAGTAGTATGATCCTTCCAATCCAAAATAAATATGAGATGGGAAAAATTAATTTTTTACTTCTTGGACCTTGGGGATGACTACCCATCCTTGCTAGGGACATGTAGTACAATCCTTCCAATCTAAGATTTGGATAAAAATGGAAAATATTAATTTATTGCTTAGACCTTGGGGATGACTACCCATACTTTGCAGAGGACAAGTAGTACGATCCTTCCAATCCAAGACTTATTATGAAATGAGACATAATAGCTTTGGGGAATCAGATTCTCAACCTAAGCGAGATGAGAATTTATGCCCTATCCTTACTACTCCATGTAGGTCAAATCAAAGCTTTGGGGAGTTGGATCCTCAACCTAAGCTCGATGAGGATTTAGCCCTATCCTTACTACTCTGACTTTAGGCTTTAAGCTTTATGGAAGTGGTCAAAACCACTATTTTAAGGATCATGCTACATAAATAGGATAGACATGAAATACTTCTTTCGCCCAACCTTTTCTTCCAAGCAAGGTTTTGATCATTTTGCTCAAGATCCTTTTTAATGTATAAGATGTGCTTGGTTCTAGATATCTCAAGACTCAGTTTCCAACCTTAGGATTTTCTTCTTATTTATGTGATAGCATAACCTTAAGAGGATTTGACACACTTTAATGATTTGTATTTGAAATGCATATGCAACTAAGATGGCATGTATGTGCAAAGTGAGATGTAATATGAATGCATTGTCCTTTGAAATGCAGATGAAATATTGCCATATAAAACTGACTACTTCATGCATCATAAGTTTCAAAAGATACTATTAAACTATTTGTGTTACTTGTGGAGCTTTTACAAGACAATTCCAATGTTTCATATTCTCCCAATCTAGAACATAAGTTAGCATCTCAAGGCAACTTTTTCATCATTTTTTTTTATATAAACAAAAAAAAAATGTCAAATAAACACACAACTTTAAATTAAAACTTATTCAATCCAAAACCAAACTGCAATCCCAAAAATGAAAATTTGAAAACACAAACCAAAAACCAAAAACCAAAATCTATATACAAATGTACACTATAATACAAGATGATGCAAAGCTTGGCTTATCACTTTCCTGGATCCCACACATGGTTAGAACATTTCAACAAAAATATAACATGATATGCATACCAAATGTTGTGGGAATCCAACAAAAACAAGACAAGTCCAAACAATGCAACAAATTTCCACTTGCCATGCTCACCATACCAATTTGATTTAGTTCCAATAATACTCCCATAGGTGAGCATCAAATTACTAAAATGATTAGACAATAAATGATTTTCAATTTTATCATGTCTATTCTTTAAAATGTAAACTTCATAATTCCCTCCTTGATTTAGAATTAGGCTATCCTTTTCAAATATGCAATTTTGTAAGTAAGAGCCTATTTCTACAAATTTCAAAACCAAATCATTTTCCAAATTTGTAGGCCAATCAAATTTGTGTAACAATTTACAAGCATCTAGGATATTTACTAAATTAGGATCATTAAAAGTTTTTATCCTAGATTCAATTAGTAATTGTTGATGAATTTTATTTAACAATTCAAGTGCATCAACTTCTTTTTCATTCATTAAAACCATGTTATTAAAGGTGTGATTAAAAATTATACCTTGTTTTTCATTTACCTTTAATGACATTTCATCATTCAAATTCAAAACATGGTCATGCGAATTCTCAACCCTCAAATGTTTTTGGTCACAATGTATGTCCCATGACTCATCTTGATGATCCTTCATTTGAGTTGCTTCCAATTGATCAATCTCTTTATCATTTGGTTCTAATTCTTTGTTCACTATCCATGGTATCTCTTTATGTGAATCCTCAAAATCATCATGCAAACTTGTATCCTCTCCTTCAATGAATTTATATTTTGTCCCCTTTTCAAATCTTGTGAATATGAGATCTTCGTATGATGTAGAAGGTTCAACATCCTGCATATCAAGTGAAATATGAGTTTCATCTATAAGGATGTGAGAAAAGAATGCATTATCATATCTCCCCCAACCATTGTAAAAATAGTCATCCAAATCCATAGAATGAAAATCCATGATTTTTGTGACATGATCTCTTGATTCATTCGTCAATTCTTTTTCTTCTTTGTCCTTGGTAATAGGATCATCATAATCTTCCAAAATTTGATGAGATTTGAAACTTTCTTCCAAAACATCTTCAAATTTTACAGTTGTAAAGTCTTCCTTTGAGTAGGCGATTATGTCATCCTGCATATCAATTGGCACACAAGTTCCATTAGTAGTTATGGAATGAGTGAAGTCTTCCCACTTCTTCCAAGCATCATAATAATCATCTTCCAAAATCAAGTGGTGACGTTCAACTATTTCTTCAACATCTTCCAATTCATCAATGTGTTTCTCATCAAATTCATCTTCACCTTCCTTAGATGGTTCAATTATTTCCAAAAGTGGGTTATTTCTTGAATTCAAATTTATAAGGCTATCATTGTCCAAATTAGTAACCCATGATTCAATTTTATCACAATTTGGAGGGTGAAGAATTTCTTGATTGTTAATTTTACACATCTCATCAATAGTGTCTTCCAAGAACAAGTGGTGAAACTCTATCATATCTTTAAATTCATTTATTGGTTTTCTTCCAATTTCACTTTCAACCACTTCATTTAATTCTATGGTGGGTTCTTTCCTATAACATATATCAAACATTGTTGGATTTAGAACCCCTTCATACAAATAATTGTGTATCTCTATGAATGAGCTCATTTCTACATAATCCTCACTAGTGGATGTTGGCTTATCAATTTGCACCTCCTCGTGAACTACATCTAAGGTGGTTGTAAGATTTGGATATTCAAATTCATCCCCTTGATCATTTACCTTAGATATCATTGGAGTGGAGGGTGCTATGTTTGATGGTTGGTGTAGGTTGGCATCAAAAGAACAATCTTTCATATGAACATGTTGTGCCTTTTCTTCTTCAAGACCTTGTTGTTCTATCTCTTCTAAGACCTCATGGATTTTCTCTAGGGACAAACCACTTAGTTTTTCCTCAATGAGTGAAGCAAGTGTGGGGTGTATGGCTCCTAGGTATACTTTCATGGATTCGTCTTCTAATGTGTTAAAATTTTCCCACATTTGGGAGTGCAAATCATGAAATCTTCCATTGAATAGACTCAAAGGTTCATTAGGCTCTTTACATATGGAGGTAAACTGATTTTTCAATATTTCTAAGTCAACCTGATTACCAAAATGGTAAAGATATGTTGCTTCTAATTGTATCCAAGAAGTCCTAACCTCCATGGGTAGTTGGCTGTACCAAAAGAATGGTTTATCATCCAAAATGTATGCAAATAACTTACAAGCCACCTCCTCATAGAAAATCTAGAATTTACATAATGTATCCTTGTAGACATGCAATTTTTGCAAGTATCCTAGTGGCACCTCTTGATTAAAACACCGTAAAAAATCCAATAACATTTTAGGAATTTGATAGGGTACCACAGGTATAGATAAACCCTCATAATGATCCTCTATCATAGATACCATTCTTTCTCTTAGAGATGTTATTTCAGCTCTCAGGGATACCATTTGCTCCTCAAGTGTTGCCATTAGTGAAACTTAAAATGTAATTTCAGAACCAAATCTGTTGAATATTCAACTCTGCAAAGTAAAAAAAATTCAAGTTAGCATCAACCAAGAGATGTACTTATTAAAATCAAATGTCAATTAATTGCATGAGACCAAAATTTTCAAATTTAAATCAAATCACATATTTCTGTATGAACAATCAGAAAAGTGTTAAAATAATATACAGCATACCTGAATTAAAATAGAACAAGTAAATAAATTCAGGCCATCCTTTTACAATCCGCTGAGTGTTAGAGGACTAAAGCATAAAAATTTAAATTTAAATGACACTAAAATAACCCGTTCGGCCCTCCTAGCACCAATCCGTTGAGTGGTGTTAGAGGCCGAAGATGCTAATAAAATGGACTTGAAATATTTAGCAATGTAAATCTCTTAAACAATTATAAACCCGTAGCATCTAAAATCATGATAAAATAAACCGCTTCAGGCCCTTCTTCTAGCACCAATCTTTTGAGTGGTGTTTTCACCCAGTTGTGAAAACATACTCTTTGATAGTATTTGGGTTCTAAATCCTCTGCTTGCAAAGAAAAACAATTTCTCCAAGGTTCCGCTATGTTAGCATTCTACATCTGTGTATTAATAACTCCAATGAAGATATTCAATTAAAATGCTTGGAACACCTTAGTGGTTGCAAGTAACTGAAAACAAGGGGCACTGTGGTTTATTTTACTATGAAAATTTTAATGATTGTTCATTGAACCCTAATAAAGCAAATGTGATTTGATCTTTATATGACCATGCTGTGACTTCAAAGTGAAATTTTATGAAATGCCATAAATGATGGAATTATTTATGGATTTTGAAGTTTTTTAAAAAATTTATTTTATTTTAAAGCTTGAAAAATTAAAGTTGGAACTTCTGGAAAATAAAGTGCAACAAAAAGAAAATAAAATGTAAAAGAAAAGAAATTAAAATTGCATTCAGTTTGATGCTATCCCGTCCTGGCAAAACCAAAGATGTGAGGTTTCCATGCATGCAACCTAACCTATGGGACCTGCAAACACGCACAATCCTGATAAGCTAAGTGCTGATTCCTAGGGTTTGAAATAAAATTCAGATTTCAAATATTCGCCTAATGCAACCCACAAAAGTGACATTTAACATTATCTATAAATCTGAAATCTGAAAACAAAAGAATAAACATTAAATCCATTAGCATGCACAGAAGATCTCCTTCTTTCTTGCCCATAAAATGCAAATTTCTGAACACTTCTGCATTAAAAAAAATATGTCATTTTACAGCAGCAGAACTTCCTGGTTTCCTTAACCCAGTCTATGGAAGAAAAACACCACAAAAATAGGCCCAAAATGGCCTATTGCTTTTGTCTCTATAACTCTACTTGTAGTGGTTTTCCAACCCCCGTACCAATCTGCACTTCTGCTTTTATACTTTCTGGCAATGCTCTCTATTTTGCCTTGTGACGCTTCGTTTCATCTTCCCGATCGATTCATTTTGTCTTCTAGATTGCTTCGTTTCACCTTCCTTGCTTTTTTACTAATTTTGAATTCATGCTCGAGATCTTCATTGTGAACTATAATGCCTCTACAGCCTTTTACACATGTACGCCACGTGTTCCGCACTTTTTTGCATGTTCTGTAATAGACCCATGAAAATCGTGACAAAAAATAGCATGTAACTCTGTTCCTCTGCCTGCACAACGAAAACGCAACATGTCGCGATATCGCAACATTTTTTTGTCAGCAGCCTTTCTGTCTTCATGCACAGCGAAAACGTGACATGTCGCGATATCGCGACAATTTTACCTTCTATACACTTTGCTATTTTTTTGTCGTGAAATCATGACACTTTTCTCCTTCGTACACCTTGGCTGCTTTTTGTTGCAAAATCGTGATGATTTTCATCCTTGGCATGTCTTGCAGCTTTTTGTCATGAAATTGCGACGCTTTTCAATTTCGGGTTGTTCTTGCTATATTTGGCCACAAAAACGTGACTTGTCGTGAAATCGCGACATCTTTTCCATTTCGTACACTTTCACTACCTGGAGCCGCAAAAACGTGACCTGTCGCGATATCGCGACGTTTTTTGGCTTCGTACCCCTTTGCTAGCTTTTCATCATGAAATTGTGATGCTTTTCTATTTCAGGCCCCTTTTTCCTGATTTTTAGCATCAGGGTCACTGAGATCTTCTTTGAAAACATGCAAAAAAGGTGGGTCCCCAATTTTGGGGTGTGTTGTGGATCAGCCACAACAGGTCCTAAGAGGGTTTGATAGTTTTAATATGTTTGTTCATGATACTAGAAAGTCTGAGCCTTTGCAAAGTAGGTTGTTATATCTCTAACATAGTTGTCATATGTCAAATCCTGCACAAATCATTCATAGCCTTGCATACGAATCATAAGTGAAACTGACAATGGAAAGTTGAATGAGTTTCAAATGATAGGGAATGAAGCACATTGCACACACCGAGCTGATGCTTAATAATTCTAATGCTTCATGTATTTCTCGTCTAGTTTCATTCTTGGGATATTTGTTGATGCTTGTATTTGCGTCTGTGTTTTCAGGTTGAGTTCTCACCGAAATGCTCAGGAGCATTTCCCAACAGAGTCACCATTTGTTGTGGTTGCTCCACAACGTACCCCAAAATTGGGGACCCACCTTTTTTTGCATGTTTTCCAAGAAGACCGAAGTGGCCCATATGCTAAATATCAAAGAAAAAGCAAAACACCACAAGGAGAAAAAGTGTCGCGATATCGCAACATGTTGCATTTTTGCGGTCCAAAGCAAAGGGAGAGAGCAAGGAGGAAAAAGTGTCACGATATCATGACATGTTGCATCGTCACGGAAAAAAGAGAAAAAGTGTCGCGATATTGCGACATGTTGCATCGTCGCGGCCAAAAGAGAAAAAGTGTCGCGATATCGCGACATGTTGCATTTTCACGGCCAAAAGAGAAAAAGTGTCGCGATATCGCGACATGTTGCATTTTCACGACCAAAAGGGAAAAGTGTCATGATATCATGACATGTTGCATCGTCACAGCCAAAAGGGAAAAAGTGTCGTGATATCGCAACATGTTGCATCGTCGCGGCCAAAAGAGAAAAAGTGTCGCGATATTGCGACATGTTGCATCATCGCGGCCAAAGGAGGAAAAAGTGTCGTGATATCGCAACATGTTGCATCGTCATGGCCAAAAGAGAAAAAGTGTCATGATATCATGACATGTTGCATCGTCACGGCCAAAAGAGAAAAAGTGTCACGATATCGCGACATGTTGCATCGTCACGGCCAAAAGAGAAAAAGTGTCGCGATATCGCGACATGTTGCATTGTCATGGCCAAAAGAGAAAAAGTGTCGTGATATTGCGACATGTTGCATTATCACAGCCAAAAGAGAAAAAGTGTCACAATATCGCGACATCTTGCATTTTTGCAGCCAAAAGAGAAAAGTGTCGCGATATCATGACATGTTGCATTTTTGCAGCCAAAAGGGGCAGGCAAGCAGAGAAACAAGAAGTGTCACAATTTTGTGACATGTCCAATTTTTGCCAAGGTAACAAACCTGCATAGTGACGTGGACATAAGGACAAGATCCAATGAATAAGACAAAACGTTACATAAGGAATCTTTAATGATTTGAAATCATTTAAGATGGTCATTACACACGGAGGGAAACGAACGCAAGCCCATGTGGAGAAAATGAAACGAAGGGCCACAAAATAGAAACAAAAATTTTTTTGGAAACCAAAATGCATGCATGCACAAGGGAAGGTGAAATGAACAACCATTGGAAAATGAAACGAAAAGCTTCCTGAAAAGTTTAAATATGCCAGGAAAGGATGTTTTGAGGGGTTGGAAATTGCTGCGAGTAGAGTTGCAGATTTGAAGGTGAGAGGGCCATTCTGGACATGTTTGAGTCATTTTTCTTCCATGGACTGGTTTGGGAAAACCAGAAATTCTGCTATTGTAAAATGACACATTTTTAATGCAGAAGTTTTTAGAAATTTGCATCTTGAGGGTAAGAAAGAAGGAGATTATCTTTGCATGCTATGGATTTAATGTCTATTTCTTTTCTCTTTTTCAGATTTCGAGTTTGTAGATGGAGTTAATGCAAGTTTGCTTGGTTGCTTCATGTGAATGCTTGAACCCAAAATTTATTTTAAACCCTAGGAACCAACACTTAGTCTATGGGGATTGTGCTTGTTTTGCAAGTCCAATAGGCTAGGTTGCATGCATGGAGACCTCACATCTTCGGTTTTGTCGAAATAGGATAGCATCATACTGAATGCATTTTATTTTCAGTTTTCTACCTTTCATTTTCATTTTTCTGCATTTTATTTTCTTAGAAATTTTAACTTATTTTAAATATTTTAGGCATTAAAATAAACATTTAAAAATTTTCAAAAATCCAAAAAAACAATGAACAATCACTAAAGTTTCATGGTGAAATAAACCAACATCGCCCCTTGTTTACAGTTACTTGCAATCACTAAGGTGTTTCAAGCATTTAAATTGAATATCTTTATTTGAGATTACTAATACACATATGCAAATGCTAATATAGCGGAGACCTTGGAGAAGTTGTTTGTTTAACTTCTTTGCAAGAGGGGATTTGGAACCCAAATCCTAAAGGAGAGTGTACTTTCATAACTGGGTGAAAATACCACTCAATAGAGAGCTAGGGTTTAGAAAAGAGAAATACCCGAGAAGCTTTGGCTCCTCTAGTAGTTGATGTCTCACCTTGCGCAGCCATGTCCTCGATGCCAAGTAAACTCCAAAGTTGCAACCGTTGCTGTCACACCAGAGCTCTGAAAATCGAATCTTCAATAGTAAAAATGAAAGGTCAAACCCTAGAAAATACAAATTTTATATTTCTTTAATTATGCCTTGGCCGATGCTGATGTCAGTGGCCTAAACTTCATGGTCGCTCAAGGTGACAATGACCATAAGCAGGAACTCAGAGGCTGCTAGACCTGACAGCGGCCAGATCCACAGATCAAAATAAAATGTTTACTCCTTGCGAAATCATACAAAAATAACAAATATACACACTTTTATGGTTTAAGATCATTAGAATTTTCAAAATAACAAAAAAAAATCACATAAAAGCACAATATCAGGTAGGCCTCATATTCAGTCACGTACTCTATCAACTCAGTGATTGCAGTGATTCACAATCCATGTATTTTGGTGAGATGAGTAGATAACCATAAGGCCACTTGGGGAAAAAACAACTCATTTTATAATTACGATGTGCCACCCTTCAATCTTGAAGAAGACCACGATGGTCATACTTCTCCACGAATGTGAAAGGATCATCCTAATTCCCCTGTGACATCAAAAACATTAAGTCAAAGTCATACAATATAAACATAAATAAAATCACTCATCCTAACTCCCTAAGAAGTCTATTGATAGTTGGACCGCTCCTCGGTATAGAGATAGATGATTATCATAAACAATTGGAATCACACTTTGATGTGGGATTGCCCATTGAAAGCAACAAATGCTATAAAGGAACCAGATTAGTCATATCGGTCAAGTGAATTGTCGCTTCATTCATTGTCATTTCTTCACCAATTCATTGTGTGGGGAAGTAGTTCAAAAATTCAAATAATCATAATAAAAATCAATAAAATATCACTTGATCATAATAAAATTGTGTTATCCTACGAATCATTGCATTCAACAATCACAAAATTTCCTTGTTTGTTGGAAACGTAAGTAGACATGACATCTTTAATTATAGCTCTCCTACCAATCGAAATTGTTGTAGTAGTTGAAGCTACCCAATTGAGTTTGAGGAATGAGTGCAATTTAACATGCCCAAGCCACTGAGCTAAGTCCTCCGAACGTTGAGGCAATTATTCAAGGGATGCACACCATCTTGTATGATTGGGCCATCCGGTATTGATCAGACCATTGATCACCATACACCCTACAAATAGATCAATCTATGTTTTTTCTTAGTGTTGTGTTTTCCACATAGTGCGTCGCAAAAAGGGGTATTTTTAGACACCTAAATCATGTCATTATTAGGGGAGCTGCTCACATAGACACATTCATAAGATCAAATGACATAATATTGGACTTTCCAAGCATCAACAGTGGTTCTCACCACTCATTTGGGGCATTTTCAAGCCATCCAAGCTTAGCCGCTCAAGCAAAGAGCGGCCAGATCCTAGTTGCTCAAGCCTAGAGCAACTAGATCTTAGCCACTACAAACGATAGTGACCAAATATTAGTCATTGTAGATGATAGCAACTAAGCCATAAGAAGCAGTGTTGCCGACAAATAGGCCTAATCACGGGTGAAAGTGGTAGTCTACATGCAATAAAGGTGAGCGGGAGTAACTTGGAATTTATTTTCATGACCATTTCACATAGGAGACTTGAGTTTACATTTAGACTTTAGTTAACTAACCTCCAAGCATAAACAAAGGACACAATCTTCTCATGCTAACTACCAGTTGGCATAGGAGACTCAAGTTGGCAGTTATATTTCAGATAACTGGCTTCCAAACATAGAAAATACAAGAATCTTCTCATGCTAACTTACAATACGTATGAGAAATTAATTCCTATATCTTGAACATAGACATAGGGTTTCACACTATAAAAGGTGGAAGCCTAAGAGCACCAAAGAGATATCATTTTAATTAGAGATATACATCTTTTATCAAGCTTGGTCATTGAAGAGAGCTTTTGAGACTTGGAGAGTCCCCTTGGATATCATGAGTATGGTGAAGCCCTAATAGATTGAAGAGCATAGCATATATTATTTCAACATCGGATACAAGCTTTGGTCCATAGCTTTGGAGCAAAGAGGACGAGAGTCACTTTAGCGACCGATGTCTTGGATAGTGGCCCACAAGCTTAGCTTAGAGTTTTAGACATTAGATTCATTATTTTAGTATATCATTAGCATAGCATCATGTCATTCACATTCATAGCATTAGTCTAATTTGCACTTGCTTTTATTTTTTATATCCATTGCTAACAACCTCATCCAGGGAGGCATTCTCGGACATCTAAGCGTGTGTTGTTGTTTTATTACTTATAGGGCCACATGTTTATCGGATAGAATCTACAACATACGAGAGCAAAAGGTATCCCTCTAGGAAATAGGCCTAGAGAAGGAAGAATCTGTAAGCCCTCATACATTTCCATGTGCAGAACCAGGAAGCTTTTCAAAAATGCACCACATCTTCGCGAAAGGGGAACTCTTTACCTATTTGTAACCTTATTGTATCGAAATGGGTATCCCTAAGAGGGAGCGACATGTAACCGAGTTTCAATACGAATAAAGAGATCCATATTTGTTATTTCTATGTTATATGATTTTTTTCGTTGTCTTCCATTTCATCTTGGGTTTTCAATAACATTGCAAGTAGAGTAAAGTGGTGTGTGCGTCCCAAGGTCGCTACAAAAATATTTTGATAGGCTCAAGTTTAGTGGAGAATTTAAGGTTTGCTAATCAATAGTCACCAAATTCAAATTTGTGTATGATGATTTATGGGCCCAACCAGTTATGAGTAAACTTATCTCGTTTTTTTTGGGGTTGGATTGTAATTTCTTAGTTTTCCTTGAGAACTAGGTCACCAACTTGGAATTCGCAATGGTGTACCTTACTATTGTAGTCATAGTTAAAGTGGTCTTGATAGACATGTGTGTGCTCGATGGCATGAATGCGACACTCGTCCAAGAGCGTTAATTTATCAAGATGGGCTTCATGAGTAGTGTCATCATCAATGAAATATTTCATGGATATTTAAAACGAAGTTATCTCAAGCTTAAGGGGTATAATGGCTTTGGTACCATAGACCAAGGAAAATGGGGTTGCCCTAATGGGCATACAGATGCTCATATGATAATACCACAAGGTAAGGGGTATATGATTATGCCAATCATGATGGGATTCTACAACCATTTTCTAAAGGATGGAGCAAATGGTTTTGTTGGTAGCTTCAGCCTGGTCGTTACCCTATGGGTAGTACGGGGTCAAGAAGCTATGGTGGATATTAAATTTGGTGAGAAGGCATGACAATTTTTGTTTTTGAAGGACTTTCCATTATGAAAGATCATTTTAGAAGGAACGCCAAAGTGACATATGATGTGGTCTGTGATGAACACCACAATATTGGATCTTGTGGTTTAGACAAGTGGGATGCTTTTGAACCACTTTGTGAAGTACTCTATGGTGGTGATAATGAATTTAAGGTTATTTGATGTTGTAGGTGTGATATGTCCAATGAGATCAAGGCCCCATTGTGAGAAATACCACATGGATTGAATTGGTTGGAGAGCTTGTGAAGGAAGGTGTGAGGTTGGCATGTTATTGGTATTTGATGCATCACTTGAAATACTCACAACAATCACGCTCCATTTTAGGAAAATAGTAGCCCATACTTAAGATACACTTGGTGATAGCCATACCACTGAAGTGGCCATCACAAGTACCATCATGGGTTTCTTGTACTACCCATTGATATTCATGCGGTTTGAGGCAACACAGAAGAATACCATCATAACCACGGTGGTACAAGATGTCCCCCAATAGTTTATAATGAATGGCATATTATTTGAATGTTCAGTGTTGATCATGTGGTAGCTCATAAGGGAGAAAGTATAATTTGATGTAATAATTAATTTAGGAAAACTAAGGATCATGTGGTTGGATTTGGAAAACATGAATACCATCATCATATGTATGAGGTAAAGATGAGATAGCTGATTTGGTAAGTGTATGAACAGATACATGTATCATATTAGAGGGGATTTTGTGGTATCAGTAACCTTAAGTAGGCCATTGTATCAGCAAAATGATTGGAATAATGTCGAGTGGCTTCGATAGCATACCACTCGAATTGGGCAAGGATTTTTAGGGTGATTTGCTTATATTGTTGGAGAATAGGACAATGACATTGCCATACATTTTGGACATGATTTACAATAAGGAGAGAATCTCGAATGATGTGAAGGCACCGAATATGCATGGAATGCACCTATTTTAAAGCGAGAATAAGGTATTCATATTTTGTGTTATTCTTTATGTAAGAAAACCTTAATTTAAATGAGAATGAAAGAGGATCTTCATCTAGGGTGAAAAATATAATGCTTGCACCCATAGTGTATGTGTAGTGGGAACCATCGAATAAGAGTGATAAGTCAGCAATTATCTCAGGTTCAACATACTCTTCGGGTTCTGTGATATTGAAAATAGAATCGTTAGGGATTTGGATGATGAGAGGGTGATTATCAGGTAGCGGGGCCTCCACAAGTTAGTCTACGATGACCTGCCCCTTAATGGATTTTTGTGAAATGAATTCTAGGTCATATTGAGTAAGGAGCATAATCCATTTAGCAGTTTGAGAGTTACGATAACCCTTGTTCATCATGTAAAGAAGTGGATTTTCATGGGTGATGACAGAGGTGGTGTGATTGAGGATGTAATGACTTAGTTTTTGGGTAGCAAAAATGATAGCCAAGCACAAATTTTCCATGTATGTGTAGTGGGTTTGATAACTAACCAATGTACAACTAATGTAGTATATAGCTCGCTCATGACTGAGTTCATTATTTTGTGTGAGGAGTGTACCAAATGCAAATTATGTAGCAGAAATGTAAAGAGTGAATGGCAACTATGGATCTGGAGGGGATAAAACCAATGAAGAGGTAAGGTAGGCTTTGATGGAATCAAAGGCTTTTTGATAGTTTTCATCTCATTTGAAGGTGACCCCCTATTGCAAGAGGTGATTAAATGGTTTACATTTGTCTAAAATCTGGACAATAAAGTGATGTATTGATTGGATTTTGCCCTGCAAGCTGTGTAATTTTTTGAGGTTCGTGGGTTGAGGCATCTCAAGGATGACTTTGATTTTTTAGGGTCATCTTCAATGCCTCGCTGAGATATTATGAACCCTAGGATTTTTCTTGAAGTGACACAAAAGATTCATTTATTTGAGTTAAGGTGAACGTTGTGTTCCAGGAGGTGATCAAATATTTGATGTAGGTCAATGAGGTGTTGTGAATGATCTTTCAGTTTTATGATAATATCATCGACGTAGTCTTCCATGGTTTTATGCATGTAATCATAGAAAATGAAAG
Source organism: Wollemia nobilis (assembly GCA_028583015.1). Classification (NCBI taxonomy): domain Eukaryota; kingdom Viridiplantae; phylum Streptophyta; class Pinopsida; order Araucariales; family Araucariaceae; genus Wollemia; species Wollemia nobilis. The sequence goes on from JAQPPZ010004842.1 coordinate 9,906,268, forward strand.
TCATTACACATTGATAGGTTACCTTGGTGTTCTTGAGGCCAAAGGCATAACCTTGTAGTAGAAGGTTCCTAGGGGGTTGTGAAGGAAGTTTTGTGTTGGTTGACATGATTGATTCTGATCTGATTGTATCATGAAAATCCATCCATAAGGGATATCATTTTGCTGCCTACAATGAAATCAACAAGTGAGTCAATGTTTGGTAAGAGAAAGTTTTCTTTGGGATATGATTTTTTGAATTCATGGAAATTATTACATACGTGAACCTTGTCAGAGGGTTTGGGTATTGGTACCATGTTAGAAATTGAAATTCGAATGCAGAGTGACGGCGTACCAGACCAATGGTGCAAACGAAAATTGATACACAAATTCTAAGTCCTACGAATGCGAGAAAATCAATGCATGAAGGAAATATGCATAAACATAAATGAGATGTTAGAAAACAAAGAATAGTGGGGTCTCTTTTATTAATGTTGCTTTCAATCAGGTTACAATATGTCCACTCCCTCTAGGGCTTAGAACATTTGATACAGTTCGTTTACATCAATGGATGGTACGCTTCTAGTGTCTTTCGCATGCCCACATTTGAAATGTGCAGACCAAACATTGTCGCTGCTTGCATCTACATTCATGTGTTCCTTTCTACCCCTCCAGTGTTCTTGGCAGTGATATCCTATGCTCATAGAAATAGCAAACAGTTAATAACATATGCAGATATAGGAAAACATGCAATCCCTAGGGCCTCCAGTTAGTGAATACATAAAATAGAAAAATGATGGTCAGAACATGTCATAATGAATTCAAACTTTGATAGAAGCATAGAAACATCATCAGACACACATTGCAAAAAGAATAGTTGTGAAATAATGCATGGATTTCTAATCACTCCGGGGTGGGACGATTAGGACTGTCACAAAACATGCAAAAGCAACCTTGCAAATGTCTTGTCTAAAGGCCTCCAAAATTCTTGCAAACTTGGGGTTAGACAAAAGGGGGCATTTTGGGATGACCTAGAAGGTCATATTTGGCAGATTCTAGATTGTCCTGTATATGAAGGCGCTCCTTGTATGTTAGTAATAGCATAAAATGATAAAAACAAGGTCAAAACAAGTCAGAATGCAATGAAACTTGAACAAAAACATAAGTAAACCAAGTAGAACATAATGCAAAAATAATAGTGAAGAAAGCATTCATGGATTTCTAATCACTCTGGGGTGGGACGATTAGGACTGCAGTAGTTTGGGGGGCACCCGGGTGCAGGACGCCCGTCGTTTGGGACCTGGTTTTGACACCAATCCAAGTGGGATGGGTCCAAAACCTCCTAGGGGGTTGTGTCAACAAATTTGGTGTGGGATTGTGGCTGATTGCTTGGGTTTTGGGTCAGGATTGCATTCCTAGTGTTCACTCGATAACCTCTCTTCCAAAAGAGAAATTAGGGATGTAGGAAGCACAAAAGGGGATGGGGTTACAATTTGGCAGCACTCCATTGCTTCAAATGCTCCAGGCCTGTTTTTATTTTGGGGTGAGGAGGCTCACCCTTGTATAGACCTCAGGGGCCTCCTTTGAATGCGCATGCAAGGGTGCCACTTGGCTCACCATGCCTTTATTGGGGGAGAGAAGATTCCTCCCTGATTTAGGGTTTCCATGATCAAGGTATGCTTTACTAAAGTCCCTCTCTCAAATTTGAAATCGTTCCTCGCAATTGCATGCCATGAAGGTGAAGTTGAGTGGCAGATTTGGGTTGCCATTTGTCAAGGTTTGACTTTTTGCCAATCAAACCTGCTATTCGTCCCACCCTGGGACGATTGCTACTAATCATCCTTGGGTGGGGCGAATAGGATTCTAATCGTCCTAGGGTGGGACGAATAGGGAGCAAAGTGCTTAAAAGGTGCCAAAATGACCTTTGACCTTCCAAAACTTCTTTGAAAATCCTTTAGTGATGTCTTGAACAACAATATCTTGTGTGAACCCAAATAAATCTAGAGCATATTTATTAATAGGTCTTGTAGCTTCTATCTCATACTTGGATTCTACCATATTTCTACCTTTAGTTCATTTGGTTACTGCAATGGAGTTTGTAAGTTCTCTCAAATTAGAAATATATGAGACTTTAAAATGATCATACCATTATGGATTTCTTGTTGTTTATTTACTAGTTTCTATATCCATAATTATTTTGACTTTGAAGTTTCTAATCGTTTGAATTTAACTTCTTTGTTGCTCCCTATTTTTGAGTATGTGAACTAGCTTGATAGAACGTCTCTAATACTTAGCTTTTGTAGGATCCCTTATGTCTCCCAAGTGACTAGGGTATGCTAAGTTCTTGATGAAATGCTTAGAAAATAATAGTTTACCTTTTGAGTTGATTTTGTAATATTTTGAAAATGATAATCAACTTTTATTTCCCCTTATATATCCTATTGAACTATGCACTTATGAATTTTATGAAGTACTCCTGATATATGTAGCATAGGGGTGTAGTATTCCTAGGGGGAGGTGATTTAGAAGATCTAGAAATGATCCCCAAGGTTTTGGAATAATCTTTCCCAAATTGTACAACTTGTATGATAATATTCTAGATCCTATATTAATAGTTGCACTATAATAATTGGAATTTATGTTAGAATTTGCAGAAAAATACTGAATCACAGATTAAAATGAATCACTGTTGCACTGGTAAGGAGATTCTTCCAATGGTTTTAAAATTAATTTATATTCTTTTACTTTATTTATGCCTTCCTACAACAATATTTATCATATATTATATCTATCTAAAGGTTATAATGAAAGGACATGATGGTCCATTTGTAATTATAGAACATAAAATAAATAGTTAATTAAGTGATAAATATAGGTTAAGATGTGGAATATTAACAAGCCACCCTCCTTAAAAGAAGCTTTGTCCTCAAATATGAAAGTGAGAAAAAAAAATTTGGGATGGATGAAGCGCTTTCCAAGTAGCATTTGCTCAAGTTCTTGCACCATTTTAATGTCACCTTTATGTAAGTATACATATCTTGAAGGTTTAAGCTTTGGTGGGGGATTGGTAGGAAGAATAGTAGGATCATAACGACGATGGCGGGCAACCTTTTTGGTTCATGAAATATTCTAGAATGGCGTGTTAGAATTTGTGGTAATTCTGGTATCTATTTTTGTTCCTCATCGATGGCTTGAGTAGAAAATAGTTGGGCAACTATTCCCTTGCCTTCTTTGCCAATAATTTTCTCCATCCAATAGAAAATTACTATTTGGGAGAGGCCTGATTATAATCCTTTAAGAGTATATGTCTATTTTTTATGGTGAATTGCATCCATAATGCCTCAAAATTCCATTGGATTTTTCAGAGTGCTCATAACCATTGCACCCTGAGGACAATATCACATCCTTATAATGGAAGTGCATACATGTAATTTTTCATGTTGTAATCACCCATGGTGAGCTTAATATTCTAGCACTTTCCTTTACAAGCAATCCTTCCCCACTTACCAATCATGACCTCAAAACTATTACAGGGTTGTATATAGCAATTAACATATTTTTCCACACGGGGTCGATGAAATTATGGGTACTTTCAGAGTCAATAAGAATAATGAGATTTTGATGTTTTAAGGACCCTAGAACTTTCATATTTTGTGGATAAGAAATACCAAAGAGGACTTCTAGTGGATTTTTAGCACTATCATCGGGTGTATGCATCACTACTTCTACTTCTATCTCATTTTCTTCTTCTGTTGAACTATGAGGATCAGCTACATCCATAATATATAATGTTTATGTAATGCATTTATGAAATGGTACAAATTTCTCATCGTAATGATAGTAGAGATCTTTTGATTGTCATTACTTAATTTTCTCAAAGTTGAGACGTTTAATTGGTAAGGTTGGGTTAGGTATGGGGATCACGTAAGTGATTTATGATTTTCCAATAGGTGTAGGGTTGGGGGTGGTGTAAGTGATTTGTGATTTCCCCATAGGTGGTTTTCCTAATCGATGTTGAGCATTGAGTTTATCTTCTACTAACTTGGCCAATCCAGTGGTCTGCATCATGGTACTGGGATTGTACATTTGTACCTCTAGACAAATTTCTTCTTTTAATCCACTAATTAAACAAATTTGAAAAAATAAGGCATCCAACCCTGTTGTGTGATTGGTTAAGTTCTCAAATTGAGCTTAGTAAGGGCTCCTATGAAATTTTTGAATTTACTAAGGCCAAATCATACTAATAGATTTTGCGTAGTCTATCCAGGTAGGGATGCCATTAGTTTTTTGTACCAATGGCACCATTGGATGACATCATTTTCAAGGTGGAAGGATGCACTACAAACCTTTTGTGCTTTAGGGATCTGGTTGAGGGAGAAGTATTGTTCTACCTAATAAATCCAATTAGTGGGGTCACCTCCTTCAAATTTGGGAAAATCCAATTTAGTGGTTCTTGGAAGGATGGATGTTTGTGGCCCTCCAATATGTATCAAGTGTTTTGGCTCTTCGATAAATTGGCCAGCTAGGACTAGTGCCATATTTTGATTCATCGTATTAATAGATTTATTCATGTTGTCTATCATCAAGTGTATTCTTGTTATATTTTCCTCAAAATACTACTACGTAGCTAACGTTTCTTGAGAAAATTGGTCCTTAAGTTGGTGAAGCTCGTGGTTGAGTTTTTCGAGAGTAATTTCTTGCGATCTCCATATGTTATACATTCAAGGAGTAGTTTGCAAAATTCAAGTTTTCACAAAAATAAATTTAAATTTTAGCAAAAAATTTAGATATAGTTAGCCCAATTTTGTTTTTACCAAATTTTAATTTAGAACCCCTCCAACGGTCACAAAAATTTAATTTGAATGGATACGTTCACTTTTTTTGTAGAATATAATTCAAATATGTTCATATTTTTGGTAGGATATAGTGGTTGTGGCTAAGCATGTGGACTATTATTTGATCGAGTTAGTGATAGATGAGACAAAATGTGATAGGTAGAACAAATCAATGATAGGGCATATGTGACGATGTGGGACAAATCAATAACAACGCACATGTGACATGACATGTGGGACAACAAAAGGTAGATAGAGTAGTAGGATAGAGTGTGACAAATGAAAAAGTGGAAGACAGATAGAGCAGAATGGGACAAAAGGTGGATAGCGGGAGGGACAAGGTGGAGCATGATGTGCAAGGCAGCGATAGTGATGAGGGACAAGGCGGTGACAGTGGGCACAGAACATGAGGCAACACATGGGTGCATGGGATAGGTAAGTTGTGTAGGTGAGAGAGGTGATATTCTTGAGGGAGGCGGCTATGTGACCACAATCGGGTGGTCACAACTCACTATATGTGTGGCATGGTATTTAAACCGTTGTTCACCCCCAACATGCTAAATGTGGGACAAAACAACTCAAATTTATTTTATAACCCATCAGTGAGACTACAGCAAAAAAAACAAATGACGTGAAATAAATTTTAATAAAGTTTAACTTTAGGTATGACTTTTAATATGTTGAAGGCTTCATCGGAAAAGTAGTTTGCACCCAAAAAAGTTTAATTTAGCGTTGGAATTCAAAGCAATTTTTTTCCACATCTTGGTTAGAATTTAATGGTGAGTCCAAGTATATCACGCGAATGAATTTCAAGTGCAACATAATTGTTTTAGACTATGAATTCAATTGAAGACTTCAATCTTAACACCGTCTACCCACATGCCTATGTTGAATTTAATTGATTTTTTTTTTGTCTTCTAAATAGTGTTATGAGTGAATGTGGTGCCTTAAGACTGTAGAAATCCAATGCTTGTAGAGTTTTTGAAAACAACAAAATATGGCATCGAGGAAATAGAACCTTCTTTTGAAACCAACAAAATAATTTTCTAGAATTATAAATTTAGAATCAATGTTGGATCTCCAAAAATTAATAAAATTAACCTCCCAAATTTGCCCATATTGACTCTTTGATACCAGATGATAAGATTATGGATCCTATATTAATAGTTGCACTATAATAATTGGAATTTATATTAGAATTTGCAAAAAAATACTGAAACATGGTTTTAAATGAATCATTGTTGCACTAGTAAGGAGATCCTTCCAATGGATTTAAAATGAATTTATATTCTTTTACTTGATTGATGCTTTCCTACAATAATACCTATTCTATTTTATATCTATCTAAAGGTTATTATGAAAGGACACGATGGTCCATTTGTAATTATAGAACATAAAATAAATAGTTAATTAAGTGATAAATATAGGTTAGGATGTGGAATCCTAACATTGTACGATTTGCTTGTACAGTTTCCAGAGAACTCAAAACAAGTTGTACGATCACCAAATAATATAGTTGTATGATCCAAATAATAGAACACTATATCTTGTATGATTTTCCACTTAATAAATTCACCAAAAATGGTTTTGTAACCCAAATCAATCAGTTTTGTAATAAATTTCTCCAAACAACAAGTTCTCCTTAATTGGCAGGTTTTGTCTTGCAATTGTATTAACAAATTGAGTAAACAACCACTTGTACGATTTGGTACATCCTATGTATGATTTGTATGAATCCTTGATAAAAATTACACTTAGATTCACCAACCTAAACAACCATTCTCTTCAAGACAAGTTTTGGGATGCTTTCTTATGACAATTGCTCACTTTCCTTCCAACATGCAAACCCTAATTCAATGGCAATGGATTATAATCATCAAAGGTATTTATAAAAATCATGCAAATGCCTGGAAACATTTATGTACAACCATAATTTATTATACCATTATTTCATATCCATGCTTTTAAACAATAAATCCCTTAACATGTCTAATATTTTTTAATACTAGAATAAAAGAAGATATTGGTTTAGGAATTAATCAAACTTGATATTGGTGTTCAAAGTTATGTTATCTAGAAATGCATAATTTTATTAAAATTTTGTAAAACCATCAAAATATAATATTTTTTATCACAAAATTTTTGTTGCACTTTTTGATCCTTAAATCTATACATATATAAATACTTATAACGGCATGTCTTTTGGTTGTCTCAAGAGACTATGGATGCTCAAGAGACTCTTGGTAATTCACATTCTTTTCTAATTGATCAACTTCTCTCAACCTCTTGTGAGGTGTAACAACAATAAAAAATAATGTAATATTTATCTTACATCATAAAATAATGTAATAATTATTAAATATCCCCCTTATTACATTATTTGGTATAGCAATTAGTTGAAGGTGTTGATCACAATTTAAAATGCATATTTTATAAAACAAATACTACCCCATATTAATTTTAGGGATAGTAAAATGAAATTGTGGTCGGGTTCTTTCTCTAGCTTTGGCATTGGATCTTGCTATGGCTCTAAATTTGGATTTATATTAGGCTTTGAATCTAGAATTAGCTCTTACTATAGCTTTGGTACTAGCTCTGACTTTGGCTCTGGATTTCACTATGGCTTTGGCTTTGGCTTGAGCTCTAGCTCTGACTTTGGCTTTGGATCTAGCTCTAGCCTAGGCTCTAGCTTTGGCATATTTAGAATATTTAATGTGATGTTTCACAGTAAAATTTCCAAGTATAGCTTAGGTCATATTTATAAATTTTGATGCAAAATTCATGCATCTCTTGTTTTTAAATCTCCCTAAACAATATCAAGATTACTTTCTTAGAAAAAATATATTTGATAAATTATAACCATCACTATAGTCAACCATAAAAATCCATATTATCCTTTCTCTCGTCTGAGAATAAAACATTCTCTTGTAGAACATTCTTTAAGCACAAGACTACATTTGAGACCCCTTTCAAACTTATGTGATGGATTTTGGATGTAGTATGTGTTATCTCAATATGGGTATATCATATCCTATACTATGTTTAATGTGTTGATTGACAAACACCTAGGGTTTAAAGTAATATACCTAAGCCTTTTGAAGAGATATTTAAAGTATAAATTTAAATCAATCAAATAAATAAGGGATGTAAACAAGCAAAACCTAGGCTATGTATTTTTCTCAATTCAAATGATTACAAGAAAAATAAATGATATTTTCTTTCAAGGCAAAGAAGGGATTAATGCAAGCATATACAATTAATCTAAAATGCAACTATATGATTTTTCTTTCCTTTCCTAAAATAAGTTTTATGGAGCAATATAACTAAACTTAATGTCTTTCCCTTTAATAAATATGTTATACAAATCAAAGAACATATTGAAAACACATAGATCAATCAACAAATATTATGCTATAGATATCAAATAGAGAAATTTCAACTAGGGTACCTGGTTTTTCCTCGTAGGTAACTATGTTACATATAACTCATCCATTGTAATCATCCCTCAAGAAACATAAGTGTTGAACCTACAAACAAGCACAATAGAAATAGGGATGAGAAGAAGAGGGTTTGCCCAACTGAAAAAAGAGTCAAAACTTCTTGGGTTGAGAGGTCAAAATCCTTAACCACTTAAGAAATTTTGTAAAAATTATGTAAAGCATGTACTAAATATATCAGTGGCATTTTCCTTACCTACTATAATTAGGAAATATAAATTCTCATGATAGAGAAATGCAAATATAGGAAACAAAGTGTTAAGAGATACAAAAATGCAGAATACCCTTACGTAGGTGAATACCATAAATATGGAATAAAATGTAATATAATAGGTGCAAATGAACAATCTAAATAACTTAAGAGCAAAGTATGGGTATATAAATTAAGGTGATTTAATGGTTATGATTTGCAAAAATTATGTTAAACTTGTAAAACCCCTCAGAGGTCATAGGAAATTAAGGTTGTAGTTCAATAATAATGTTTGCGCTACCTACTATAATTAGGCATCCCAATTTTTTTTGGCAATAAATTTTAAATATGGAGTGCTAGGGGGTGTAGGGAGCCTTTTAGATAATATATAGACTAGTATATAGCCAAATGGAGTGAGATAATGCTCAAACAAGGGTGAACAAGTGCAAGGAATCTAGTAAAGAAAATGTGCTACTTGAATACAATCATGAAACACAAATTTCTTAGGGGGATAATCAGGAAGGGAAGGGGAAAGAAAATAGAAGTTATGTATGGTTTTAGTATAGGGGATCTTATAGGGAGGCAAAGTACCTTGTGATATCATTAACTATAACAAAAAAAAATGTAAACCAAGTGTTGGTTAATGGTAGTAGGGTAAAAAATGTAAGTGCACTTCAGATTTAAAAAAACTTACTAAAAGCAAAAACCTAAAATAAAAATAATTCTTAAATAAAAAATGTATGGCAAAGCAAAAGAAAATTTAGATTAAAATACAAGAAATAAAGGAAACTTAAAAATGCACCATTGGTAGGTCCGAGGTGTAGACCAGTTGGTTCATCCAAACCCCATAAGGGGGGCGGAGGTCCAAGGTTCAAATCTTGGGCCTCATCGGACTGAACGCTTGTCCCTTTCCTGGTGCTTTCAGCAACGTAAAAAGGTTTAAAATTATTATGGCATGGTGGTTATACAGGTGGACTGTGCAAAGATCTGTGTGGTAGATTTTGGGGCAGACAGTGCAGAATACTGTGGCGGCCATAAAAAGCTAGACAACCTGCCCAGATTCGTGGCGGCTATCAATTCCACCATGTAAATTCAAAAAAAAAAAAAATGCACCATTGGTTTGTACTTCATAGCAAGCTAATCATTTGAGTTGAACAAATACTATAATTTTACCCATAAATATGAGTTACTAGGGCTTTGTGGTCCATCTTACACAATATAATCCTTAACACTATAATAGGTCTTTGAACTTATGGCATCAATGTGTAGAGGTTAAACATACATGGGATTGAAAAAAAGGCTCAAAACACTTCCATATGCAAAATTTGACCTTCAAATTTATTTTCCTAATAGGCCCAAATAAGAAAAAACTAAGGCCTCTAACTTTAGAAAACCAAGAGCAAATTTTTACCTACCACTTGATGAGCCATGATTCACTAGAGTTCTCCAATCCACTTTTTCTACCTTAACTCTTCTAATTTTCCATAACATTACCACTTGATTTTGTTTTATTGGTTGAATGTGTATGAATAGCTTTTAAAACTAGTTTTATGGCATGTGGAGTGCCACATTAGATTCTTTTAATAAATATTCAAAAAATCCAAGTGGCACTTGAGAGATTTGACCCCTACTTCCACATCTACTAAGAACATTTATTGTAACCATTTTAAAACCTCTAGCTTTTGGAAGTAAATCAAAGAGCCTTTTACTTGGACCCTTTTTTGAATGCAAGAGCAAAAGTGGGTCTATGGTGCAAAAATAGTTGTTGAGATATTTGAACATGCAACTATTCATACCTAACAAAATATTGCTAACCAATCCATCACAATAACCAATTATAATTTCAAAATCACCTTTTTGTAGATCAAATACACTTTCTCTATTGACTTCAAAAGTTCTCATGAATTGAGCATGTGACCATCCCTTTTCAAGGAAATGGACCATCGACCATGCTACACGACCAATTAGAGCAAGATGCAAATGATTCCAAAAACACACAATTTGATTCAATATGGAAAAAATAAAATCAACATTCATAGGGATTTGAACCTAGGTTGTCACGACTCGAGCGCCTCAATTCACACTCTACTAGTCATAATAGAAACTTGTTAGAACATGTTTGAGCTTGGTCCTTCTTTGTGAATAATGACTACGTATTCTTAGGATCCTTTGACCACCAAGCCCAAGTTTGCATGTCAAAAATGATCCAGTTTTAGTATTAAATTTTGCACCTTCTTTTGCCTTTTGAATTGACAACCTCTACAACAATTTTTGAAATTCCTCTTTTAAAAGGAAAGAATAGACTATCACTAATATGTTGGAAATGACAGATAAAGAAAACAGATAATATTATTTTTGTATCTTATACAAGAAAGGATTATGAGATATTTAGAAGAAAAAACATCTTATGACTTGAAAGAAGAATTAGAGGCATCAAGACAAATTTCTACATGACCAAGAAGCATTACTCCATACCCACTCTAATAACATGTTGGAATTCACAATATTTTCTAGAAAAGTACAAAAGCAATCCCCATGAGTGTTGTCTATCGGCAAGGATGCCACTTGCATTATCGGTGATGTCACCCGGGTTCAATCCCCATGGTGGTGTGTATAAGAAGCATTACTCAAAAAACAAGTACAGAAGCAATTCTTCCACTCAAATTTTATATGAAAGCATAAAATGGGATGAAAGAGATAAATATATGATGGGAACCCATAAACACCATAAATAGTCACTATTTATGGTTTTAATTATAAACTATTAAATCTTCATGAATGCAATGGTAGCATAGCTAATAATTTAAATATTTTTTATTTATATTTTAATTTAAATTAAGATACACATTATTTGAACTATGAAAATAAGTCTATCTAATTTTAGTATTGGATAATTGTTTTGTAATGGTCCCAATATAGCCACATCGACTAATTATTTTTATCTTGGGCCATAGATTCAATTAGTCAGCCCTTGAGAATTATGATTATATTATTATTGATTTCATATATAAATAAGAATAAATTTTATTAGTTTGGATCATTAAATAATTTGGATTTAAGTCACCTCAGTGTGCATAAGAGACTTCATCCTCTCAAAGTGGCTATGAGACTTTCCCTCTTCGAGTGGCTATGGATTTGCTATTACATTAATTTATTTTTAGATTTGATATTTGCATATTGTTCATGGAATTTGAATTTGAATTATTATTGTTTGCATGTTGTTAATAATAATTCAATATTAAAGTATTATTGTGGATATTAAATATTTATGTAGTATCATAATCAAAGTATGATTATGGAACTAGTGGAAATTAATAAAGATATTTGGTGCCCTAAAAATAAAGCTTTCAATTTTTTGTAGAGAAACAAAGGTTTTCAAAATATCTCTTCCAAAAAGGTACATTTGATTTCTCAAAATTAATTAGGTTTTTTAATTATTTGGTGCAACTCCCCTCCCTACTTTATATTAATAATTAAATTAAATATACTTTAATTTTATTAATAATAGAGAACGAGCATCCTATTTTTAATTGTATTTGTCACATTTCCCCTGGTCCTGAAGAACATAAGCTTATACTGAGAGGGGGGATGAACAATATAAGATACAACATTTTACATTTCAATCCAAATGATAACAACAATAATATCAAAGTAGTAAACAATGCACACATCATCACACACATGAGAGATATGATTTAACATGGTTTACCCAATGTGGGCTACTCCACGAAGAAAATATTTCTTATAAATTTTTCTCAATGAATCTTTTGGGAATCCAATCCCTATTACAATGTTTATAAATTTTGTCCAAAGGAGACACCAATCCCCTTATGCTCTAGTTTATGGATCTCTCTCCACAGGAGACCTCTATCCTCACTTCTATAGTTTGTGGATTCCTCTCCACAGGAGAAATCTATCCCCTCTACTCTGGTTTGTGGATGTCTCTCCACAGGATAATTCTATCCCCTCTACTCTTCTCAAATCTAATTAGATCTGCTCACAAATTTGATCTAATCTACTCACACCACTATATTAAACTTTCTCACAAGTCTACCTCTAACCTGCTCATAAGTCTACCTCAAAACCTGCTCACACATCTGCCTCAAACCTACTCAAAATATGCCTCTAGCCTACTCACAAGTCTACCTCTAACCTGCTCACAAATTTTCCTCAAACCTGATCAAAATTTGCCTCTAACCTACTCACAAATATCTACTTAATTTTACTCTAATACATGATCATAACTACTTATAATAAATGCTTAAAAAGGTTTCACAAAGATGCAAAAACTTATCTTCAAACCTAGCACAAGTAGTTCACAATCTCTAGCACAAATGTCTCAAACTCTTTCAACTATAGAAGCATATATTGTTCTCAAAATCTATCCCAAATGTTTCCAAAACATTCAACAATGAAGCACAAATCCTAACTCAAATATTTCCAACAATGCTTATCAAACAATCCTTTTCTCTCCACCTTATGTTCCAAAACATTCACTTCAACAAAACACTTTAACCAAGGAGTGATTTGCCCATACCTCTTAATTTTCTCTTATGGAGATATGTCTTCAAAACCTATCTCACAAACAACTATTTTTTTAATGCCACTTCAAGGGTTAGATTGCAAGATACTATCTCAAAACACTCACATGAATTTTCACCTTAAAAAATGCTCAATGAAATCTGAATTTGATATTCAATCACTCTTCTTTTATCCTCAAAAATGAAGCATTAATATCCAACAAAACCTTTCATATCTTCCTTTCACAATGCAAGAGTTATAATAAAATATCAAGCAACTTATCACATATTATTACTCCTGATCTTGCAAAATAAAATTCAACCCAACAAATCACAAATGACACACATAAATTCCTTATACACCTTATACCTATTTCTTGAAATAAATATTTTAATATACCTTAATTTTTCAAAAAGACCTTAGCATCATTGATTTCATTTACCATACAAAACACTTAGCCAAAACTCCTTCGTAATTACTTCACACTGTCCCCTTTTTAATTCAAAAATAAAAATTAAAATGAACACCTTATGACTCCCTAAGCAAGCATACCTTAGCCTTGGCGATTAATTTATTCAACAAAATTATTGCCCCCTTGTTGTGACCACCATGATTTGAACCAGCGTTGCTTTCTGACCCGTGCCCTAGCTTCGGCTAGGCCACCGCGTGGGCTAGCCACCCACACGAGAATAACTTTGCACTTGCTCCACCTTGTTCCTTATATCTGGTGCAAAAATGCTTTTCCAACCAAAATATTTACTCTCTGCCTTTGTCGCATCTCGAACCCGAGACCTCCCTGCTACTACAAATTAGGCATCAAGGGAACTAATGCATCTTGTCGGAGCCATAACTTGTGAACCGTACCCTCATTGGCCTTGAAATTTAATAGGTGTTTTTGTGTGTGTGTTCTGCATCAGGCTTGACTTTGATTGGCCTGACTCCAAAAAAAGTGTTTTCGGGACCTAACTCCTCCATCTAGTGTCCCAAAATTAGATTTTAGAATAGGTTCCCGAGTTTTTTGGGTTTTTTTGGCTGTTAGAAGTTTATTATATTTTGTTATATCTTAATTTGAGACATAATATTTTAAATTAAGGTTTGTTATTGTAAGAGGGATGTGTGCACCGAATTTGGGTGCAATCCAACTCATTTCTATATTTAGAAGTTTTTAGAAAGAAGATCTATTTTTATCAGTTTTAGAAAAAAGACGTTTTTAGGGTTTCTTTTGTTTTCAATTGCTATATGATGGATTGCAATCTTTTGTAGAAGGGGTGTGAATTCAGGAATGTGAAGAATATCAATTTGCAATTTTATTCCATTATTTCATTTGTGTTATGTGATTGGAGTCCATTTTTTTGGTCTCTTGTAGTTGAGTTTACACCATTTGGTATCAGAGCGGGTGTGATATCGCTAGTGAAGGAAGGATGCCACCTAGAAGATATGCCCAGATGAATAGGCAGATCGAGGATCTGAATGCAGAAATAACATGGTTGACTGGTGTTATTGATTGCATGGGAGAGAGACGTCCTAAGGCACGTGTAGATCAAGGATTTTATGATGAAAACATACTTGAGGAACGTGGATCTGAGGTCCATGTAGAAGTAGAACCAAAGGACCCAGAGGAAGAAGGGTACGATTTTGAAAATCAACTGATACAAGCTCTAGATGGGCTTAAGGGGAATAAATATGGGATCAAGATCAAGGTTCTCGAATATGCTGGTGGGTTGAAACCAGAGGAGTTGATCGATTGGATCAACAACCTAGAAAAATATTTTGAATGGAGTAACCTTGCTAAAGAGAAGAAGGTTAAGCTTGCATGCACAAAGTTGAAGGGACATGCATTAATTTGGTGGGATCATTTATAGACTACACGACAGAGGAATGGAAAGGAAAATATCAAGGATTGGACAAAGATGAATAAGAAGTTATAGGAAAAATTTATACCTATAGACTACTCCCAAACCCTATTTTGTAGATTTTAGAATCTTCGACAGAAGGATCAAAGCATTGAGGACTATACTAATAAATTCTACAAGTTATCCATTCGAGTGGAGCACAATGATACGAAGGACCAAAAGGCTTCTAGGTATGTAAATGGCCTAAGTTTTTTTGTTCAAGATGAGATGAGCATGCATCACACTCTTACAGTGGAGGATGTGTATCAAATGGCCCTCAAGATAGAGGAGAAATTGAAAAGGATTAATAGAAGAGGTAAGAAAGGATTCATGCCCTCTTCAGGTCAAGGTCGAAGTGGATCTAATTTTCTCAAGGGAGAATCCTCAATACCTACTAAACAAGAAGAATATGGGTAGAATCTAAGAGGAAGAGGATACCAACGAGGTAGAGGTTATGGTGGTGGACAAAATGGGAATGATCCGAGGAGGTCGTATACCTATTATGGATGTGGTGAGGAGGGGCACAAAGCATTTGAGTGTCCCCAATGTGATGTCCAATAAAGGGGTCAAGGAGGACAAGGAAGGGTCAATATGGTTGATATGGAAGAGCAGGATGAGGATGAAGTTGTTGCTGACATGGGGGAAGCCCTTATGATAAGGAGGACGTTGATTGCTCCTAAGAAAGAGATGGTGCAGAGCAAAGTAAAGGGGTAGAGCATAGATGGTGAATATTATTGGCTACGAACGAACATATTTCAAACAAGGTTTACATCAGGAGGGAAGGTATGTAACATTGTCATTGATGGTGGTAGCTGTGATAATATGGTGTCAAATGTCATGGTTGAAAAAATGCACCTGAAATATAAAAAACATCCTTATCCATATCGCATCTCATGGGTTAAGAAGGGGAATGAGGTAACAGTAGATCAGAGGTGTTTAAATAAATTTTCAATTAGGAGCACTTACAAGGATGAAGTTAGTGGTTAGGACCATTGTTTAACCTTTGTAGGCTACCCTAGGTGGTATGTATGTCAATTTGGTTAGTGCTTATAGTCACATAATCGAATTGGTGTTGTTTTGGTGTCTATAGATGCCCCTTTTTGGGATGCGCTGTGTGTGGCGCAATGTTGAGCAAAAATAGATGACCAAAGCACCTAATTATTAGATTTTATTAGTAACCTAACCAAAATTTGATGCCCCAAGTATGGAAAGGGCATGCATTCTTGAATCCTTGCTTCTGACGAGCTAAGGAGCTTAACTCAAGTGTAACCTTTTTCGATGAGGTGTACTTGATCTTGGACATTGTTCAGTCATGAATAGGCAAAGGGCGCAACCTTTTTTCTAAGGAACCTTGTATTCATGCTTCCAAAATTCCAAGTGTTTTTTCAACTTGTGATTATTGTTTGTTTGCTACCCCAAGCAGGAGCGTGATTGTCTTTGTCAATGATTCTTTGAATGCATGCCATTTCCTTGATTGGGTGTGTATTTGTTGATTGGTGACTAAGTGTGACTACCCCCTCAAGCGAAAAATCAATGAGGGAATGACAAAAATGAGAAAAGCGATGAGTCGCTTGACCAAATATGACATTTTTAAGGGTGCCTTCAGTTGTTTTACATTGAACGCTTATGCAGTTTTCCAAAAATCGGACCTGTTTTTGGTGGGTTTTGACCCTTTTCTTGATGCCTATTGGGGTAGAAATTATCAAAAATCCTCCTTCACATGGAGTGGTCTGGATATGGTAGATTTCTTAGGGATTATGATAGTGATTATATGTGATCCCGATGGCGGTTTTGCATGCCATGAATGTCAGGTGTAAATGTACCTTTGTTCGGCAGGTTTATTGCTATTTTTGGTGTATTTTTTGGATGTAGTTTTTGTTGCTTTATTTCTTATTCTATGATCATCCCAGGGTGGGATGAATACCAATTTGGTAATCGTCCTAGGGTGGGATGAGCACTAACTAGAGTGCTTGTCCTAGGGTGGAACGATTACAGGCCTAACAACCTATAAAAGGACCAAAACTAGGTTTTGGGATCATTTGCAACAATTTTTTCTTGGCGATTTGGAGCAGTGAGGAGTGCGAGTTTGCATAGCGAAGCGCTGCTAAGATTTCATGGACATCATGAGTGTGAGAACCGAATATTTGAGCAGAGGAGCCGAAGCGAGACCGGTATGATGTGCCTTCCTTCTACTTGTTATTTATTTTAATTTTTTGTATTTATATGAATTTTTAAAATGCACATATAAAATGCTTCTGAGCGTTATTTTTTTGTTGTTTTTGTCATATTAAGGTTGTAACCCGAATATAAATTTTGTGTTTTATGTTGTTTTTGTTCACAGTAAGGTTGAAAACCCTAGTGTGAAGTATTTTGTTTTAGTATTTTTTTGTTCACACTAAGGTTGAAACCCTAGGGCGATGTTCATTTTATTGTATATTTTTTTTTGTTCACACTAGGGTTGAAACCCTAGGATGATTTATTTTGTTTTATTGTTCACATTAAGGTTAAAAAAACCCTAGTATGAGTTTGTTTGTTTTGATCTATTTTGTTTTTTAGTTCACACTAAGGTTGAAACCCGAGTATGAGTTTTTTTATTTTGTTTTTGATGGTACAGTTTATTTGAATGATCTGTACTTTTGGTGTACAGTCTTATTGTAGTGCACTTCTTTGACGTTTGTTGTACACTTTTATTGTAATATTTTTGTTCATATTAAGGTTGAAACCCTAATAGGAGTTTTTGTTTTATTTTGTTTTTGTGTGCACCTTAAGGTTAAAACCCTAATGTGTGTTTTTTGTTTTATTTTGTTTTGTATTTTTGTTTTTGTACAGTTTATTTGAATGATCTGTACTTTTGTTGTACAATTTTATTGTACTGCACTTCTTATGTTGTACTTTTGTTGTACACTTTTATTGTAAACTATAGGCTATACTTCTACTGTATAGTGTTTTGTTTTTATTATTTTTGTTTTTATTAAGATAATGTTGAAACCCTAATTTGTTTTGTTTTTTTTGTTGTTTTTCATGTTGTGAGGAGTCGGCACTGCCATCCGACTATGTTCTCTGATGTTCGGTATGCGTTGATAGTCGCGGATTGGAAATGGCTTGATGCCCTTAGGTTCAATTAGGTGACGCGTTTAGAGCCTATGGTGGGAGATCAGGCATATTTGACTTCCCTGATCAATTTGTGGGATCCCCGCACCAACACCTTTCATCTCCCCACAAGGGAGATGACGATTACTTTGGAGGATGTATATCAGATTCTATGGATTTTGATAGATGGGTTACCCATCTGGACGACCCATCAGGACCAGTGGACATCAGTACTGACATGGTGTTTTGGTTCAGCGGGGGATAGGGGGTGGATAGGCCTGTGGAGAAGGCTAAGGTAGACTGTCAGATAGGTGGTATTCTGGTGCGATGGTGGCTGGAGAAGGGCATATTGGAGGTGAGGCATGCTTTACATGCCTCACTTGATGATGCAGACATGGTGGAGGTCGATGACCTTACTGGCGAGGGAGAGGATGCGGGGGTTCTAAAGTAGTTGAATGTACATGATGTCCCGGAGTAGTGGGTGCCAGAGCAGTGGGTCGTCCCAAAGGTGCCCATGCCTCAGGCTGTCTCAGGGGATGTAGAGGTTGGGTTTCATGCTGAGATAACGTGATTGGAGGATTTTTTGCGAAGATGATATGAGGAGCATAGAGACATATTGCAGGAGAGGGATCTCCTGTGGGCTCAGTTGGCACAGCGAGACAACGCATTGTCTATGTATCACCATCGATATGTGGAGTGGGGATGGTACCGGGTGGAGTTAGAGACAGAGGTTGTCCGCCTTGGTGGATAGTTACCTAATCTCGATAGAGGTGGTTCATCACTCTGCACGAGAGGCAATGAGACTGAGCAGTCTGCATCCTCTCATCGCAGGCGGCTGTATGAGGGTAGCGTTGGTGGGCAGGGTGCACGGGCTGGCAGTAGCCACCTTGAGAGGTCCCATAGGACCCATACTACTGGGGGTTGTTCCAATCGCATCGATACTATGTGATCATGGTGGCTGAATCCCTAGGCTTTGAGTTTTTTGATTTTTTTGGTTTTTTGTGAGGTCAGAGGACCTTCTTATAATAGCTTGAGGGCCTTTTGACTCGATATATATACATGACTATTTTTGGTTTGATGATATGCTTGTCATGATTTATTGTTTTTTATGCACGTTTATTTATGTTGATGTATGCATATGTTATTATGACTGCGGATGATGTTAGCTATATGATTTAGATGTATGCATATGGAATGGATGGAATGATTTGTTGGTAAACAGGCGATGGCACCATAGACTGTATAGGATTTACTGGCTCTCTGTACTATGTGATTGCTTTATGGAATAACTTTTCATTTGTAATTTTTGTGTTGTATTTTCTGATGGTGATGTAAGTAATGAAATGTATGACAATTTTTTTAAAATGTAGTTAAGGTTTTTTGGAGACTCAGATGCTTTAACTAACTAATCAAGACTGTACATTATCTTACAAGACTTTCGAATAAGGTACGAATCAGACTTGAGTTTGACCAAGTTATTTCACATCCCTGTGTGTAATTGAATTCGTTTATGTGGTATTCGTAAGGATACCGCCAGTGCCAGATAAGCTGTCAACCAAACCTGTATTGAGGATCACCTAATTAGCTCCACTAATTCCTTTGTTGCATTTAGTAAGATTAATCCATGGGGCAATCTAGGATACCATAAGCTAGCTCGTCCACATGTAAATATTGGTCTACACACACACAAAGCTAATGTGATAGACATATCATCATGCGTTTAGGATACCACCATTGCCAGGTAGGCTATCCACCAAACCCATAATGAGGATCACCTAAATGGTTTTTCAAATGCTGAGAATTCCAGGGATTCAAGCTCAGGCGTCTTTCGGTTGCTCAATATTGTTGGGATACTTGCTCTCATACATAGTGATGAAAATCATTGTTTATTTTTTGAGAAATGGGTTTGAGTAGTGGTGATAACCACTGTTATTATTTTTATTGTTTGCCTTTTGAGGATTTAAATTTGGAATTTTGATTTCCAAGTTGAGCTCTTGGGTTTTTGGCTTGTGAATGGCATTGATCCTTTTGGCCTTGGGGATGACTACCCATCCTGTTCAGGGACGTGTAGTACGAATCCTTGCAACTTTTGGGGATTAAAGGTGGTTGAGAATTTTTTTTTGGAATGGCATTGATCATTTAGGCCTTGGGGATGACTACCCATACTTATCAGGGGCGTGTAGTATGAATCCTTACGACTTTGGGGATCAAAAGGTGTTTTGGGATTTTTGTGGTGGACTATTGGTATTTTTCTTGTAAATGGCATTGATCCTTTTAGGCCTTGGGGATGACTACCCATCCTTCTCAAGGGTGTGTAGTATGAATCCTTACGACTTTGGGGACCAAAGGTGTTTGGAATTTTTTTGACAGTGGTGAAAACCACTATTTATTATGGGGAATTAGATGGGGAAGAGCTTTGTCAATTCTCAGCATTCTTAAACCATTCACATAGGGGTATGAGCAGGATAACATTTCACTTATGGTACCCTAGACTACTTTTGTAGGTTTTGTCTTGCATTTACACAACTTGGGAATTTTTATGTGTTTTAAGCTTGTGTTGGGATGCTATGTAACAAGGCGTGATCCAAGTAAAACTCTACCTTATAAAAAATTTGTCTGATTTTGTACAACATTTGACTAGAAATCTAAAGATAGCTGAATGACGAAACCCTAAATACATTAGAAGACAACTGACTATGATATGGCAAAAATGCGAAGGGCGTTATTCTTGATGAATCTTTTTACAAAATGGATTGAATTTGTAAAATGATGGAATTGCCGAGTAATTACAGTATATGGTGCTTTTGACATGTATGCCCAACAACTATGCAATGTATGTATGCGATGCCTAATGCAACTTTTATTTTCCTTTTTGTATTTTGATTTTTAAGAATATGCCTGAAAGTGAGATGCAATTTTTTTGTTATTGTTGATTATTTGTTGAATTTTTTGGATATTCATTTTTGACCAAGGGATTGTGGGAACCCTTGGAGCTTTTGGTTTGACCAAAGGGATTATGGATACCTTTGGGGCATTTTGGGTGACCAAGCGATTGTGGGAATCCTTAGGGCTTTTTATTTGACCAAAGGGATTATGGATATCTTTGGGGTGTTTTGGGTTTGACCAAGCAATTGTGGGAATCCTTGGAGCTTTTGGGGTGGGCTATGGCTCTCTAAAGGTTGAATGGCCTCAAGTGACTAATGTTCAAGGGTTCTAGTTCCTTTATTCCTTCTAGAGAGGCGAGCCGGTATGTTCTACGTCCTATTTTACTATCGATTACATAAGGACCTAACCAATTTGCCATGAACTTGTCCCTTAAGTGGGGCAGCAAGTTAGAATTTTGCTAGTTCTCTTTCAAGACTAGGTCACCAACCTGAAAGTCCCTCAGGTGAAATTTCATGTTGTATGCTTTCTTAAGTTGCTCTTGATAGATACGTAAATGCTCGAGAGCATTGACACATCGTTCATCGAGTAATGTAAGCTGGTATAACCAAGACTACCGTGCAGTGTCATCATCGATGAACTCTTGCATTGATATGTGTAGGGAGGGTATTTCCAACTCGAGAGGCATGACTGCCTCGGAGCCATACACCAGCAAAAATGGAGTGGCCCTAGTGGGTGTCCGAATGCTAGTGCAATAAGCCCATAGGGCAAGTGGTATTTGGATGTGCCAATCCTTACGATTATTTGCAACCATATTTTTAAGGATGGCAACTAGCATTTTTTTTATGCCTCTACTTGCCCATTTGCCTACGGATAATAGGGTGTCGAAAAGTTGTGCTGAATTTTGTACTTTGTTGTCAAAGCACGCACATCTTTGTTCTTAAATGAAATCCCATTATCCGAGATGATCTTGGATGGAATACCAAAATGACATATGATGTTATGTAAAATGAACTCCGTAATTTGAGGCCCAGTCATAGAGGTAACTGGAATTGCTTCCACCCACTTAGTGAAAAACTCTATGGCCATTATGATAAATGTGTGATGACCTGATGATGTAGGGGAGATCTTTTCGATGAGATCTAAACCCCACTATGAAAATGGCCAAGCCGATTGGATTGACTGCAAGGCCTGAGAAGGTACGTGTGTCAAGTTAGCATGGTGTTGACACTTTACGCACTTCCACACATATGCACAACAATCTCACTCTAAAGATGGCCAATAATAGCCCATGCGAAGAATGCGCTTGGTGATGGCCATACCGCTGAAGTGGCCACCGTACGTACCATTGTGCGCTTGGGTGATCGCCCAAGTGGACTCTTGCTAGTCCAAGCAATGGAGGAGGATCCCTTCGTAGCTCCAATGGTACAAAATTTCTCCTAGCAAGACATGTTTTGCCACTTTCTATTTGAATGATTTTTTTGTGACATGCGACAATCCAAGTGGGAGGCTACCTAACTTAAGATAGTTTGTTATAGGTGTGTACCAATCCTACTAATCAGAAACCTTGATGGTATGAATGGTCGATCCCTCTTGCAAGTCATCCCTAACAAAAGCTGAGTAGGAGAGAACTTGTAGAAATAGTGTTGTGTTGCTATTAAGAGGGGTTGGGGAGAACAAGGACCCCCAGTTGGTGTGATTCAAACTATCATGGATTTGAGAGAACCTATACTGAGATGGTTCATTCTAGATCAAGTGGATTCCTAGTGTTATGTCAGAGCTTGCATGCTCCATCGCGGATTGTGATAATGTTTTGACTTGAATGGTTGTCATTTCACAAGAAGGGTCTTGCGGGATTAGTGACCCCAAGGAGGCCATAGTGTCTGTGAAATGATTCGATTATCGAGGGAGTGCCTCGATGTTGTATAATTCAAGCTTTGCCATAAATTTGTCCACAAGGGCTTTGTAGGCCTGTAGAACTGGGCATTTGCATTGGAATACCCCTTTCACTTGGTTGAAAATTAACAGTAAATCACCAAAGATATTCAAATGTTTGATGTTCATGGTGATGGCTGTCTGAAGACCTATGAGCAAGGCTTCGTATTCAGCATTGTTATTGGTGCATGGGAAATCAAGTTTAAATGATAAAGGCATTGGAGCCCCTTGCGGTGTGAAAAACATGATTCTTGTGCCACCCCCTTACTCACATTTAGAACCATCAAAAAATAAGGTTATGTCGGCCTATGACTCAGGCTTATCAGAATCTGGTGATTCTGAGACATGGAAGACCCCATCATCGGGTAGCTCTACAATTAGAGGCTGATCGTCTTTGAGAGGAGCCTCTGCTAGTTGATCGGTGATGACTTAAACTTTGATGGAATTTTTTCCAATGAATTCGATGTCAAACTCCGCCAATAACATGATCCATTTCATCGTGTGACTACTATGATAAGTACGGCTCATCATGTACCGCAATGGATTCTCCTTAGAAACAACATACATCGTATTGCTCAGCATGTAATGGTGTATATTTTTGGTGGAAAATACCACCGCCAAGCATAGCTTCTCAACGTATGCATAGTTAAGTTCATAACTGAACAGGGTGCAGCTAAGATAATAATTAGCCTATTCTTTATGTAATTCATTTTTTTGGGCTAGCATGGCACCCAGTGCCACCTCAGTAGCTGAGATGTATAAGTAGAACGACACTCTTGGTCTAGGTGGTGCCAGTACTAGCGGCGAAGCCAAGTATTGTTTGATGTCGTCGAACACTGACTGGCACTCGTCATCCCAATGAAATGCTACCCCTTTGTGTAATAATTTATTCATGGGTCGGAACTTGTTAGATAACTATGCTATGAAGCGCTTGCACGATGCGACCTTACCCTACAAGCTTCTGAGCTGCCTGATGGTGTTTGGGAGAAGCATCTCAAGGATTGCCTTGACTTTTTTTGGATCTACCTCGATGCCTTGTTTTGAGACTATGAAACCCAAGAGTTTTCCAGATGTGACACCAAATACGCACTTCTTGGGGTTTAGCCTAACTTTGTGTTCGATTAGGCGATCAAGGATATTGTGTAAGTCATCAAGATAATTTTGGCGTAAAAGAGATTTGGCCAACAGATCATCCATATAATATTACAAAGTTTTATGCATGTGATCATGGAAGATGTATGTCATAGCACGTTGGTAGGTGGCGCCAACTTTTTTAAGGCCAAATGGCATGACCTTATAACAAAATGTCCCCCAAGGTGTTTTGAATGCCATTTTTAGTTGATCATCAGAATTGATACGAATCTAGTTGTATCTCGAGAAACCATCCATGAGGGAAAAAATTTTGTGGCCTGCTGTAGTGTCTACCAATGCGTCGATGCTAGGCAAGGGGAAATCATCCTTGGGACTCGCTTTGTTGAGATATCAAAAATCGATGCATATGCAAATCCTCTCGTCCAGCTTTTTGATGGGTACCATGTTGGATAGCCATGGTGGGTAATCCATGCAGATGAAAAACTATGCATGCAACAGCTTTTGTAGCTTGTCTTTGACCGTTAAGGCCACTGTTGGGTGCATCTTACGTAGCTTTTGCTTGACTGAATTAACTGTCGCATCAAGTGTTAGATTATGCATGACTAGATTCGGATCTAGCCCTAGCATGTCTTTGTAGGACCATGCAAAAAACTCCTTCTTCTCTTTGAGAAGGGCAATGTAATTGGCTTGCTCTTTAGGGGATAGAATTACCCCTAGCTTGATGATTTGCGAATTCATTGGATCAGAACCGATTTCTACGTCAATTGTCTAATTGATTGACATGTGGGATCCGTCCTCCAACTGGTGTGGAGTTGGGATCAGGTGGATATCATTTGCTGAATTTAGATCTGTGTTGGGAATGTCAGGTTCCTCTTCAACATGGAAGATATCTTGAGTCTGTCCTGGAGTGAAATGAAACATCTCACCGCAAGGCCAATACTCTAATGGGGATGGTGGTGAGTCAGCACGATCCCAGTCTATGGCATCTAGGTCTAGATACAATGGTCATGTTGGATCAGTTGTATTGTGTATGGGGGTGGTTAAATCAATGGAGATCATGTTGATGGAATGAATTTGGTCTCCATTACCACGTGGGTGTTGATGTGAAAATTCTTGGTGATCCTTCTACCCCGATTTTGGCTCTATGGGTACTGGCATAAAAGGATCGGCCCTATGTGCAGATAAAAGGATATGGTCTACCCTTGGCACTGATGGTCCTATGGGGTCTCTAAGTGGGAGGTGCTCTCTGTATTCCCGAAGTGGTGGATGAAGCACTTGGTTTAATTGTGCTTGGTTTAAGTACGACCTATGCCTTGGTCCCATATTTAAATGTTCAAACATATCATAGATGTCTATGGGGTATTCCTGTTGCCCCATATGGTTGAGATATGCCATATCAGTCTCATCCTCATAGTCACTATCGAATATCCATAGGCCTTCATTGGCTCTAAAAACTGTGCCCCTATGGCTGGTATAGCCTCCCACTAGGCGTTTCTTGATCACTTGGCATTATGGCCGGAATGGGAGGCTCATTTTTTTTTAGCATGTTGATTTGGCCCCTTCTAGGTTATGCCGCTCTCTACGGGAGGGCTAGATTTTTTGGAGGTGGCAATTGTTCGATTGGAACATTAAATGGGAACATTGCCATGAAGTCCTCCTGATAGTCGTCAATGGGCATCACCTGTGAGTGATTGCTATCAGACTCAAATGGGTCCCAAGGTGCTACCTCATAATCCAACTCATATTTCGAAGAGCTCTCTTGATTTTTTGCATATCTTTCTTGGAAGTTACCTCTTGAACTTTCTCCTTTCTTGATCAAAGGGGAGGGGCTGTTGAGGTCAACAAGGTTTGTTGTTACCAATGGGAAATAATTCCCCAATGTGTATGTAGTGTTGGGATTGGCATATGGATCTTGTGCTAACCCATCCTTGTTGCCTAGACCTAAGCCTTGCATTGTTTCTACCAATATGTCGAGGGGCAAAGGGTTGTTGAACCCTAATCTTGATTTATCATATGGCATCTGGTACCTTGGATGACAAAGAGTGTGCATTCCTTGTTCATATCTACCCAATCCATATCCATGCCAATTACATTGGTCTAGGTATTTCAAGGCAAATTTTGGGTTGGCCAGATAATCAACATTCTCGAAAAATGGCACTTCGTCCTCTTCCTCTTGTAGGTAGGGTTCCAAGCCGTTCTCGAGGCCCCCATATACAAAGTTGGTCTGATTTGGTGGGTAACCTAAATGGATGATAGTAACGATGGGGAGGCAAGGTTTCCCCATGTATTGCATGGATTAGAGTGCAGGTGTTGCCACTATGTTCTGTACTAGGTACTCCCCCAGGTCCATATTGGCCATTTCAATGTTAATCATTGGTAGTTGAGGGGGAGGGAATGGGAGTTATCCCTAAGTCCACTCCGTGTTGGGTGAATCAGGTGTCTCGACTTCCATCAGCTGGGCACCTCCTCAGTAGAGATGGTTGAGACTAATGGTGGTGCCTACTCTAAGGGCTTCTTCTCATTGTCCTTCGATGTGGCCACCATAGGTGGCATTACTGGTGAAGGGACAGACGATGAAGATGGGCCAGGTCGGTTACTTGAGGAACCCAATAGTGGGTATGTAGGAAGAATCAGACCCTAAGTGGATGGATTCAATTGAAAAGCCAAATGTGTCGATGGGAGGGTCGATTGTGGCATCAGTCGCACCGCATTACAAAACTTAAAGGGCTCTAAGTCTATCGGGACTACATGTACTTGACCTTCATATGTGTATTTGAGGTATTGATGGGATATCGAACGGACACACTTCATGTCCCTGATCCATAGCCGGCCTAGAAATATATTGTAGGCCATCTCACCTTCAAGGATGTGACACAACGTAGGAATGGTCTTTTGTCCTACTTGGATGGGTAGGACAATTGTGCCAACCGTCGAGCATAATGCATTGTTGAATGCTCGAAGAGTGTAGGTCGATGCCACAATGTGGGATGCTGGAAACTTAAGATGTTTTTATTCTGTTGTCATGATTATGTTGCTGGACGAGCCAATGTCCACCAACACCCTCTTGAATGGAATCTCGTTGACTCACGTGATGACGTGCAGCGATGGATCCACCATATCACTAGTTACCAATTTTAGTTTGTCTTCCCTGAAGGTTATGACTGGTTTTGTGCATTGTCTCACATGTCCCACAAAGTTGTTGAAAGAATTAGGTTCATGGGGCTGTAGTTCAATGGCTTTGAGTATCTCCATCAGAGCCTCCCGATGGGGCGATGATTGTTGGATGAGCTCATAAATAAAGATCCTAGCTAACGTGGTCCTTAAACTTTGAGTAAGCTTAGTCTAAATCATGGCCACTGGTCTATGTGGGGGAGGTTGTGTAGGGTTTTGTAGAGGTTGTGACGTTGATGGAATATCTCCTGTAGTTGCAGTGAGTGCAACCATGTTTGGGTATCTTCTGTTCTGTGTCACAATGCTTATCATCCCCACGTACCCTTGCATGGGGTAGTTTTATGTTACTTCATTTACTTGTAAATTCTTTGCCTGTGCATATGGGCAGGCAGGGGGTCTTTGAAGACTTCCATCTGTTGGTTGCTTAGCGCTACAAGATTATCCACCATGAGCGTTTTGTTGTCTATCAAGTCTTACACTAAGTTTTTGAATTTCTAACAACTAAAGATGTCATGTCCTTTCTTTCGGTGTAATCTACAATATAAATATTCCCTATAGCCCTTGGGTTTTGGCACATTGGAGTCTATGGGTTGACTTTTTGGCAAGTTTATTAGGTTTGCCATGAACAAGTGGTCAAACAAGGAGTCTCTAGACTTCGCAAACTATGTGAATTGTTGCTTAGGGTGACGCTGCTGATTTTGCTCTTTTTTATGGTTTTCTTTTTCATAGTTAGCAAGAGGAATTGCCTAATAATTAGCCTTTTGGGGATGTGTCATTTATGTATGTGGTGATATAGTTATGGCAACCTGATTGACCATGGTGATTTTCAATTACGTGGGCCCAATTTTGGTATTTTTGGTCCACTCCTTCTTGCGCGGCTTGGCAATCTCACCGTATTGAATTTTGATATCCTTATTTATCCTAGCTTTTTCTAGGGCTTCTTCTACGATGGCATATTTTTGTAGCTACAATAGGACGAAGATCGACCTTATGTAGCTCTTTGAAAACATTTGAGTCATGTTGGCCATGGGAGGGAGGTAAGGTAGCTTTGAAAGCAATGTCCTCCATCGATTTCAATAAGCGGCTATGGTCTTATCGTCATACTACCTAAGTCTAGCTAGGTCACTTTAGGATTCCTTCTTCTTGGAATTGAAGGAAAAATGTTCTAGGAATGCGTCCACTAGCTGGTCTAGATTGTTGATGCTATGCTTTAGTAACTGGGTAAACCAATCCGAGGCAGGGCCTATGAATGCAGTTATGAACGTTCTCAAAAGTAATGTATCATTGTCCAGAATGCCAAAGCATTGACTTAGGAACCTTGTTACGTGCTCTTGGGCATCCTCATCCCCTCTAAAAATTGCCAATTGAGGCATTTTGAAGTGATCGAGGTATGGGGGTGCCAAAACTGAAGGATGCATAGGGTGACTGCGAAGTTGGCGTAAGGTGGGATTTTGGGGCCCTGAAGTCTTGGTCTCCACAGACTCTAAGTGTTCTAGCAACGCTTTGTATGCATCAGAGGATTTGGTTTCCTCTTCTTTGTTTTGTTCTCGTTGTGCATTGCAAGGAACTTGAGGCCTATGGAGGGGTATCCAGATAGTGCATCCCCTGCCTTGGTAGGGCATTTCAGCCCTCTATTCTTCTCGCTCAAATTCTTCATAGGCATCTTGAGGATTTTTTGGGCATGACCTATAAACATGGATGGGTACCCGAGGAAGGCACCCATCATTGGTTCTAGGGTTGGCCTCCCATTTAGGTCTCGGAGGTCTTGGAGGTAACATTTGATAAGGTCATGGAGACCTATCTTGCACTAAGGGGTTGTGCCTCTCATAAATTTGTGTCCTATGCGTGCGAGGGGTTAGAATCCTCTCATGCATAGTGTTATGGAGCAACTCATCTATTTGGCACTGAATGCACTCTTTGTTAAGATGATACAGGTGCTCTAACTGCTACTGATCTTGCCTAAGTTGTGTGATTTGTGCTTGGCGGGCAGTATGTTTGGCAAAGGCCAAGTCAATTTGTTTCACTGTCTTAGGTCTAGGAGGCCTAGATGCCTCCCCTACATATCTATCTCGATCATGGTGATCCAAGATCTCTATAGGTCACTTTCCTTTATCGAGGTTAGCAGCATTCACCCGAGGCTCTGGCATTAATAGGTGATCTTGATAATTAGCAGGTGCAGAGGCGCATTGCTCCCGTGCGATGTATTGCTCTTGAGCAATATACTAGTTTTCCTCGTGCTCCCTTTTGTACATGTGAAAGGGACGGGCAGAGTTGACTCACCTAGTATGAAGAGCCTTGTGCTCTAGATTTGGCCTATTAGTTCTAATAGTAATGAGGGGTAGAGGATGAATGATATAATCATGTGGTACCTCCTTATGAACCCTATGCTGCTCTAGTGCTTCATCGCATAGTAGCCACTCATAGTGAGTGTCTAAGGGGGTCTTCCCATGTATGTACTCCTCCTGAGAGGGTCTATGTTGAACGGGATTGCCCCTCAAAGGGATGCCTCTATAGTCCTTTTTTTTAATGGCATAGTGTGGACTACATTGTGGGTCAGGCTACCAAGGTGGTATGACCAAGTCCTTGGGGCTGTAACGGAGGTGACTTGTGCCTCCTTGTACACTTTTTGCAAATTCTACCCATGATTGGGCTTGGCTATGGGTATACACCATGGTGATGGTCTTTCTATAAAGATATGTGTATTTTTATTTCCTTTATCAAATTTTATGCTATACCAAACAAAAAGGGACCACACAAACAAAGGAATGATTATCTCATTTACAGATTAAATGTGTGCCCTAGATCTAGTCTAATGTGTTTGATTTTTGTTGTGTGAATCTTGTAAAGGAAACTTTGTCATGCATGCAAAATGAGGGCTCTTGTATCTCCAAAATTGTCGCCCCTTCAATATACCATTGTCAAGATGTTATACCGAACCTCTCAATATACCCGCCCTTATGTGAGGGAAACTATTGGTATGCGAGAGCAAAATAGTACATGGAACATAGGTGATACGAAAGGGGGATCGCTCTATTTTTGACACTTGCCATAGAAAACTTATCCTCATGCATGGGGAATCACCCCCATTACACTTGGTTAGCTTTCGCTAGGATTTACGTCTAGCAATAGTCATGATCAGGGTAAATGTATGCAAAATCCAAGCGAAGGTGGTGATGAAATCCACCGTTGGTCTTGATCAAGTGTTGGGGTATTAAGACCAACTCCTTGATGTTAATATTCTTAGGTGGCGTGTGTGTGGTTCCTTTTAATCATGTAAAGAAATAAAACATACAAAAAAAGATGATTTTCACTAATACAATGCTTTAAAGTATGTTTTATCTTTCAGAAACAATTAGCAGCAAGAAGGAAATCACAAAACCTACCTAGAACTGACACCTACGATGAGGACTTGCCATTGGTGCAAGTATCATGCAAGCAAACCAGAGAAGAATGCATCCCTAATTAGGTTCTTTCCATTTAAGTTACTCTATTTTTTTCTTTTTCTTTTTTAATTTTTTTTATTGCAATAAAGCAAAGAAAATAGAAATCTACAGAAACAAAAAATAGAAAAACACAGGGGATGCTCAGAAGGCCTACCTCTTCTCTGTCCAAACCAGATGCCTCTGAGTTTCTGCTCAAAAAATACATAGAACTCTAATCGTCCTGGGGTGGGATGAATAGCAGGTTTGTATTCATCACAGCGTGGGACGAATATGTATTCATCCTAGGGTAGCATGAATTCTAGGTATGTATTCGTCACAAGGTGGCACGAGTAGCAGTCCAACGCCCGAATGAGTAACACTTGCAAAGAATCCACAAAATTTTGATCAGAAACTTGATACCAAAAATAGGGGATAGAGTCCCACCATGATTTCCACTAAAATCCAAATGCAGAGTGATGGTGTACTATACCAATGGTGCAAAATAAAATTGATACACAAATGTTAAGTCCTATGAATGCGAGAAAAGCAACACATGAAAGAAAGACGCATAAACATAAATGAGATGTTAGCAAACAAAGAATAGTGGGGCCTCTTTTATTAATGTTTCTTTCAATTAGGTTACAATACGTCCACCCCCTCTAGGGCTTAGAACATTTGATACAGTTCATTTACATCAACGGATGGTACGCTTCTAGTGTCTTCCACATGCCCACATTTGAAATGGGTGGGCCAAACATTGTTGTCGCTTGCATCCATGTGTTTGTGTGTTCCTTGCTACCCTTATGATGTTATTGGTAGTGATATCTTGTGCTCATAGAAACAAAAAATAGTTAATAGCATATGCGGATATTAGGAAAACATGCAATCCCCTAGGCCTCCAACTAGTGAATACATAAAATAGCAAGACGATGGTCAAAACATGTGATAATGAATTCAAACTTTTACAGAAGCATAGAAACATCATCAAAGACACATTTCAAAAAGAATAATTTGGAAATCATGCATGCCTTGAAGGCGAAGTTGAGTGGCATATCTAGGTTGCCATTTGTCAAGGTTTGACTTTTTGCCAGTCAAACCTGCTATTCATCCCACCCTGGTACGATTGCTCCTAATCGCCCTGGGGTGGGCGAATAGGATTCTAATCGTACCAAGGTGGGATGAATAGGGATAAAAGTGCTTAAAAGGTGCCAAAATGACCTCTGACCTTCCAAAAATGATTTGGGAGTGGTTATGACCACTGTTTAACCTCTGGAGGCTGCCCTAGGGGGTATGTATGTCAATTCGATCAGTGCTTGTAGTCACATAATCGAATTGGTGATATTTTGGTGTCTATAGAATCCCACTTGGGATAATCTATGGTAATGATGAAACCTACATAAAGGATATTTTTATGCTCTAATTTTATGAGGAGAGCAACAATAGGATGCATACGTCGTAGCTTTTGTCTGATGGGTTTGGCATATTTGTATAAGGTGATATTATGAACCACTACAGGAGGGTCAAGGCTAGGCATGTCCTTGTAGGACTAGGAAAATAATCTAATATATTTCTTAAGTAATATGGTAAATGCGATGTGCTCTTTTAGCGAGAGGCTAGCGACCATCTCAAAGCAGTTCGGGGATCGAGAGAAGGTGAAGGTCATCAATAGCCTCTAGTACATAAAAATCATCATTTAGGTAGATGCTTGTGTGTTGACCCCACATAATGTGGGGTGGAGTGGAAAGTGAAGGGGCATTTGCAGTACACAAGACATGAGGAGAAAGTAATAAATCATGCGGTGAATGTGTAGGAAAATATGTGTGAATTCAAGGATATTTGGGTTAGGTGTGTCATCACGAATTAGTTGGTGTGTATGTCAAATTCAAGCAAAGATGTCTACATTTACCATTTTAACGAAAGTCATGAAGAATGTAGGCGATGAAGAGTTTGATGATGAAGACTCACACGCACGTCTGAGGAGGCTTAGCAGAGGACGTACGATGATAGGTGGACAACATGATTGAGTAATGGAGCAATGGAGTTGTCGACGCATAGGCAATGATCTAGAAAAAAATTTTGGTGATGGTGAGGGTGATACCATTTCATATTATGGGTAATGAGCATTTAGAGATAATGCAAAAACTTAGCTAGTTAAATCATCGATACAACATGATGATGTAGTATCAGAGAAGGGAGTTTCCTAAAAGAAGTTGAATGGAATAGTGATGGTAAAATGAGCAGATGGAATCCCATCCAAAATATCCATGTTGATATATTCCTCCAAAGTGTGTATTGGTAAAAGGGAGGGGTGTAAGGAGAGATCCTAAAAATCATCCTCAAGTGTGTGAATGGTAGTGTGATGATAGCCTAGGCTAGATTTATCTATAGGTAACTAGACGTGAGGATTTATGGGTGTGCATAATCCTTGCTAATAATGGCCTAATCCAAAACCACACTAATGGAAATATTGAAGGTAGTACAAAGAAAAATAGGGATTAGACATGTGATCTAGTGTACCACAAAAGCTAAATTGTGGTGGTGGGGGCACTACAGCTGGGAGTGAGGAATCTAGTTCTAAAAAAAAATTTGGTTTGATTATTAGGAGGACCTAATTATACAATAGTGCCAATGGTAGATTTTGAGGTTGATAGGTTGCCAAAATTGCACATGGATTGGATTGTAGGAGGTCACACACAACCGTCATGAACATTATAGTCTCTTGGAACAACATTCATCATGAAGATAGAGATATGGCATGACATACGTGGTGGTGAATCTAAATTAGAAGAGGATAATGAGATCTAAAAATCTCATATGGTGGAAGTAGAGGAGTGCAAAAGTTGATCATTGATACGAGAAGATCATTGTTCCTAATCATGGAATTCAGCTATCGTAGATGGGATAGGATGATTTACATGCAATAATTATATATTTGGGTGAGTAGGTGCCAATGTTGGGCTATGAGGAGATGTGAATGACCTAGGTCATGGGTGGAATGGAAGTGGAGGTGTTTGAGGTGTAGGGAGGAACAAAGGTTCCATGGAGGGAGATGGGCGAGATGTGGTGGTAGGCCACAATGAGGGTGAAGAAGAGGGTATCAACACTGTAGGTGGAATTATGGAAGAGGATGGTTGAGAAGGTGTGGGTGGTCAGAGGAAAGGTGGTGAAAAAGAGAGGGCAACAATATTGAGTTTCATTGTGGCTAGTGAAAGTGGTGCAAACACTGAGGTATGTGTCCCCGATGGGGATTATGGCAATAATATTGATGTGGATGGAGATGTAAATGCTTTGAAATATTGATGAGAAGAATCAAGAAAGAGTTATGTAGAAGATGAGGAATGTCCTCGAGGGAGGTCTGTGATGTTGCAAAATTTGAATGGGTCCCTGTAGGTAGCAACACAGTGAAGAAGTTTGTCATGGATATATTTGAGGTAGTGGTGTAATGTAGAAGGGACACACTATGCGTCCCTAATACATGGATACCTAAGCAAGATGTTGTATATCATATCACTCTGAATAAAACAAAATAGGATAGAAATGGTGTGGATACCCACTTAGATAGGTAGGACAATGGAGCCTATTGTGGTTTGCATGAAACCATCAAATTCTCGAAGATCAAGTGATGGGGTATCAAAATGAGTTGGTAGAATATGCAGGTGATGTAAGGCTGGAGTGGAAATGATGTTGATAGAGGAACCGATATCAATGAGAATATTCTTGTAGGTGATATAATTTATGGTTGCTTGGATGCTCTCCTTTGCCTAAGATTTCAGTAATCTCATGATCATGGAAACTAATCGAAGGCTGAATATAGCTTGGAATGTTTTCCACAAAGTTAACAAATGCATTTGTATAACGAGTTTCAAGATCAATAGATCGAATGATGTCATTCAATGCCTCATAGTGGGGTTGAGACTATTGCAAAATATCAAATATGGATAACCTCACAAGAGCGTTACGTAACTAGTGGGTAAGGTTACCACGAATGGTAATGACATTTTTTGGTAGAGGGAGTGTAGCATTAGAAGTCATGGGAGACTAGGGAGAAGTAAACGGTGTAGGCAGTGAGACCACTGGTGTAGTTTGACATGAAGGATATTATTGATTGCAAGTAGTGAGGTTAATCATGCCAACCATACGGCTTGAGGGAGGATCACATTGAACATTATTAACCTATCTAGGTGGCCGTGGGGGATTAGGTTGAGTTCTTTGGGGATTGGTTCCCCTGTTCTTGAGTGGAGGGTTTTGGTAGATCCCCAAGTTTTGATTTTGTGGGGTGAGTAGGTTGGAGATCTGAATGGTGCCCTTATCAATGAGATATTGGAAAATGCCATGGAAAGAGCAATAAAATTTGATACCGTGACCAGGTTGTCAGTGGTAGGCACAAAAGGCTTACTCGATGTATCCTCGAGGCTTGGTTTAATTTGGGTTGAGTAGTCATATTTTAGGTAGGTTGATGTGGTATGCATCATACAATATCTGGAAAAGGGATGGCAAAGGCTTAGAGATTGGGGTGAGAATATGTTGTAGGGCCTGTGGGAGAAGACCGCAAGGCTACTATGGTTGATGAGGAAGAGATGCACTGGTTTGGAATGGTTGCTACTATGGAGGAAGTCGTGGTATGGGTGATGGAGCTAGGGTAGACGTTACCACTTGATTGGATTGTGGTAGCCTAGGGAAAGGCTGATTAGGTGCATTTTTGCTAAAGCAAAAATTTGAGTTGTATGAGGGATTTTGTCTCAACTTAATTTTTCTCGATTTGACTTTGATGTCCTCGACGAATTTAGCTTGGGTGATGGATTATTCAAAGGTGTAGCTTTGATGAAGTTGCAGGGAAGTGGATATGTGCTTATGATAACTTTTGGATAAAAGTGTGACAAGTTCAATAGTGTGGAGAATATGAGATAGGTCATGTATGATCGATATCCATTAGGAAACAAACTCAGTAATGGGCTTGTCATTAGCCTGTCATAGGGCGTAGACATCTAATAAGTTGGTTTTATTTTTGATGTTGATAGAGAAATGTTTTAGGAAGGAATTGGCCAACTATTCAAAGGTGTATAGGCTATGGTGCAGAAGCATATTGTACCAATCAAGGGATTGCCTCCCAAGTGAGAGGGAGAAGGTACATAACATGAAAGGGTTGCTACTATGAAGCTGGTAGTAAGCTAAATGGTAGTTACTGACATATTCACATGGATCCTCTTTGCATTTGTACTTATCAAACTTTGGGATCTCGAATCGATAAGGATAAGGAATGAGAACTAATGTATGGACTGGATTATTGCAGAGTTTGTCATAGGCAGGTTTTTACAGTCTATAGCTAGTGGTACGAAGGTTTAGCATATTTACTTCATCTTGCAAGAGTTGAAGTTAGGATGTTAGAGGTATGGAGGATGATGCTAAGGTGGGTGGGGCTTGAGAGTGTGGCATATATTGGGATTTTTTATTCTTCGTAGTATTGATAAGGAACGTATTGTAACTAATCCTAAGGAGGTGGTTTTTGAATGACATATGGTATCATGGTGGATGAAATATTAAGTTGCAAAATTGTCATATTTTGATGATAATAATATTGTGGATGAGGGGTGTGCAGTTGTTGTATGGGTATCTACTAGAGAGGAGCCTGCTATAGTGGTTGGTCTGTAGGAAGCAATGACCAAGAAGGGGGACGTGTAAAGAATGTGGGTCCAGTAGATAATGGTAATGGTGTTTGGACAGATGGTGCTAGAGATGGACTAGATGAGGTGTCAAAGGATGGTACATGCACATATTCTAAAGGATAAGAAGTAGGAAAACTAAACTGAGTAAATAGCCTAGAGGATTAGGAGTATATGTTGAAGGTCATGGGCCATATGTGGGAAGGTAACCTATAGTTGGGATTTGAAATGGAGGAGGGGGAGGTAATATGAAGGTAGAAGTGGATGAAGGTGGAATAGAAGATTGGGTAGGATTCATTCCAGGAGGATAGAATGTAGGCAAGAGTGATGAAGATGGAGGACAAGCTTATGAGGTAGAAGCTTGAGGAGGTAAAGTGGTGAACGTGTACACTCTAGGTTGGATGTAAGAATTCAGTTGTTGTTGTTGATGTTGAATTGGTTGTGTTTAAAGAGGTGTCTATGATATGTCCTCAAAGGTTGGAAATAATTATTGTTGGGGAAGCAGTTGTGGTAACTCTTGGGAAGAGTGTTTGTATGATAGTTGAGGTGGCTCTTGTTGTTGCTACAAGGGATATTGTTGTGATGGGGTTTGTAATTATGGTACCTGAATGCCAGGTGTAGAAGAGGGAGGGTTTGAAATCATCCCTATGGTAGAGATAAATGATGCAACCTCAAGATAAGTGTGGTTTAACAAAGAGGAGTCATTCTAAAAAAGGAATTGAGATAGACTCTAAAATAAGGTGTTCACAAAGGTAGGATAAGTGGGTAGGGTCTCCTCATCAATGGTAAAAAAATGAGTGGGATGTCCTAGAGCTATATAGATAACATGATCACAAATTGTAGATGGTGGGTTATATGAATAAAAATGGAGAAAAAATGGATCATCTTCACTATACAAAGTAGGAATTTCATTAGAAGAGAAAGTGTGTGTGGAAGGTATATGTGAATCTATGGGTAGATCATCTGTGAGTGTGTGGAACTCCCCTATAGAAGGAGAGGAAGAAGGATACTAATTAGAAGGGGTGAAGAATACCTCCTCCTCAAGGTGCACTTTCTAGCATGCTTGACTACGTGTGATAGCAGGAATTATGTCATGTGTGGTGAATGTGGGCTCATGATTACACAAAAACTGAAATTTGAGGTTTTGGTGTGATCAAGGGGTTTTTGAGTAACCCTATAAATTTTGACTAGGTTTTAAACCTGGACGTAATATTCATAGGTTAAGGGGTGAATTGAGACCTGATTCATAGGTTGGAGGGTGAATTGGACTCAAACTATGATTATGATAGTGACTAAGTAGTGAGAGGTTGTAGATAGCCAATAAACAGAGTGTTGAATCATGAAATGTATTGAAACCAGTTTGTGATCATGCAAACAACGTGAAACTGGAATTAGTTCTAACTACAACAAATAAAATTATAGCCTATATGGGGGAACTCAAGATGCGCTAATGATTCCAATAACCTCTTGCAAGAAGATACAATAATGTCTAAGACTTGCTACTTTCTCAGCTGGGCTTTTTCTTCACTCTTGGACTAGCTTAGTCAATGAAGATAGTTACCATGTTCACTAATTATGTAAGCCTCATGAATGAAGGCAACCCCACTTTTGATATTGATATTTCATAATTCATCATTGGAATGAGTAGGAGTTTTAAAAGTGGTGATGAAGTCTAGAAAACCGCTCATATGGAGCTGCTAGGTGTCTAGCGAGGTCAGGTGGCGAAGGGTAAAACTCATACCTCACTAGTCTTGAGTGATGGATAGGGGATGAAATCCAATATCACCACTTGTGTGTACCACATGAGTGTGTGGTTTTTTGTTGTCTAACAATGATATGAAAGCAATAAAGCTAACTAGATGCATTTTTTGGAAGTAAAGCTAGATTAAGATGCGTTTTGAAAGAAAGCTAGTCCTATGTACCTTTTTGGAAAAGAAATTGGGATCTATGTTGTGAAGTATGTAAACAAGAAATGTAAAGCATGTGATAAGAGGGATTTGTGGAACCCTATTTTTGAAGCATGAAATAAATGTGAGAGAGATATGTGCAAAAGAAATTGGAAATATTAAACTAACGATATAGAAAGAAATATGAAAATTACAATTTACCTAAGGGATTTGTGAAAGAAATGGGAAGTCCTAATTTAATGATATGGAAATAAATATGAAAATTACAATTTACCCGGGGGATTTGTGAAAGAAATGGGAAGTCCTAATCTAATGACAAGAAAGGGATCTAAAATTTGATGTTGTGAAAAGGAATTTGAAATTGCTTTAATGAAACATGCGAAAAGATATTTGAAAAACCTTAATTCTAAGTGCATGAAAGAAATATGAAATTGATTTTTGTGCAAAAAGGAATTTAAAATTGCTTTGATGAAAGATGCAAAAAGAGATTTGAAAAACCTAATTCTAAGTGCATGAAAGAAATCTGAAATTGATTTTTGTGCAAAAAGGAATTCGAAATTGCTTTGATGAAAGATGCAAAAAGAGATTTGAAAAACCTAATTTTAAGTGCATGAAAGAAATCTGAAATTGATTTTTATGTGAAAAATACTTCAAAATTGCTTTGATGAAAGATGCAAAAAGAGATTTGAACAATTATAATTTTAAATTTGATTTTTGGAATGGAAATTTTAAATGCACTTTGAAGGGAAATTGATGAGATAACACAAAAGAGAAATGGGAAACCTATTTGACATGTCATTTGTAAAGGAAAATGAGAACATTCGTGACAAAACAAACTGAAATTTCTGATCTACATGCGGGTTTTTGAGTAGAGAAATTTGAAAAACCTATCTAATGCGAGAGAGATGACTTTACAAATTGACGATTCACAAAAATAAATGACACCAAATGGAGACCTATGCTAATGATTTGAACAAAAGTAAATGTAGCTCTAATTTAAGTGAGTAAAGAAGGGTCTGAAACAAACTAATCTATATGATCTGAAGATGATAGATGCATCAAAAAGGAATTCCATACAATGACACGATGCATGTATTAATGAAACTTTTCCTTGCAAATGGATGACAAAAATAGGGAGGTTTAAGGAAAATACTTGGTTCCTTTTGCTCTAGATGGACTGTTATGTGTCTCTGTTGTAGACCTCTACAATTTTGAGGGTTTTTGAAGTAGTTATGCTATATTCGTGGGGCAAGGAGTGAATCAGATATGAATTCACATGTTGAGGGGTGAATCAGGTTTAGGAGCCCAAAACTTTTGTACGGATGACCTGAGAGGCTTGTCAAGGTTTTTAGGGTTTCTGTTCTATCTAGAATGATACCTGTAATAGCACAGAAAACATAAAATTGTGTTAGATTCATAAAAAGACTAGTCTAGCACAACTCTTTGTGGGGGTCCCACTGGGCGTGCCAGAATGAAGTGAATGAAATATGCCATTTGATCAAACATAATACATAAACACATATAATGCCTAAAATGTTGTTTTTTATTCATTCAAAATGCTCATGGATTATAAAAGTGATTTTCCCAATATTTATTTATGAATATCAAACACCCTGATGACTTTTTTCGAGACTCCTCAGTGAAAGTGGGCTTGCAAACCACTGGTAGTTTACTGGTTTTTTGATATAATGTACCTATTTTTGAAGGCCTATAAAATATGGTTAGAGGTTTTGGGGGTCTGCCTTAGTCAAGCTCCTTGTTGATGAAATACAATAAAATACATAAGGAAATTGTGCTAAAATATAGTAAAAATTGCATAAAACATCATAAAAGCATGAAATAAAGCATACCTACTAAATTTGCTGAGGTGGATCTACTGCACGATCAATTTGCATGACAGGGGGTGAATTGCAACCTGGATTTATAGGTCAAGGGGTGAATTAGAATTCTACTAACTATGGGACCAAAATTTCTATTCAGATGGATGTCTAAAGTTGTCCTTTACTATTTGTACGATATTGAATTCTTAGATGCGAATCTAGACTAATTTTGGCAGAGTTTCTGTATGGTGACTAAAAGGGAGAGAGAGATAGAATGGTAGGGTGAGCCCTCTATTTATAGAAAAATATGAGGTCAGGAGAAGGGGTTAGATGGACAAAACCTTAGAGTTACTCCATGTTAGAGTTAAGTTAGGTTTTGAATAGGTGTCAAACCCTCATGCCTTATGGAAATATCTCCTCCTCACACATGTGTATGGAAGAGTTAGGATTAACAAAGGTTAGTTGGATCCTAGGTTAGGTTAGGTTTTGTTTAGGGTATTTTAAAATATCCTAACTAATATCATGTGCACACATGTGTGGAAGTGTGTTTAGGGCTAATTTGACTTAGGACCCTAATTAAACTTAAGTGAAAAAGTGTATTTAAGTGAAATTCAATGAAGAATTAGATAACTAATCAACCTAATTAGTTTTTTTCATAGGTATAAGGTCCCATGAGGGATAATTAGGTGTAGGAAAGGGCTTAAGTTGCCTTAGGGGGCTAATAGGTGGTCTCCTAGTGGGTAGGAGGCATTTTGGAGGTGTTTTACCTAGTTTTGTAGGTTTAGGAACCTACGGATGACTAAGATAGCCTACGGATGACTACGATGGTCTACGATGGCCTATGATAGCCTATGTTAGTATACAAGTGTGTATGTATATGGAAAAGTATCTAGAATTGAGCATGTGTTACTTTTATGTGTCTACAAAATGAATTCACAAAATACACACTCAAGCTAAAACGAGTGGAGTATTTATTTTTAGTTGAAATTATTTGACTTCGTACTTATTGGATATTGCTAAATGATTTGTATTTTTCTAACATTTGATTTTATTGATTTTAGACTAGGTTATTTATCCAAAAATGCTTACGAGCATTTTCCAACAAAGTCACCATTTGTTGTTGTCATCTCACAACGAGATTTCATAATGTTGGAGGTCTCAATTTTATAAAGTTCCATGTTGCTTAATAAAGGTGGAGTCTTTTATTTTTGTCTCACATAAGTATTTTTGTTCATATGCACATGGAAAAGCAAAGGAATAGCATCAATCATACATACTCCCATTATTATTCAAATATTTGTTGCAACAATTATGCTTCAATTAACAAAGATACCACACGTTTTAATTTAAGCAGTTTAAAAGATACTCTTGAGATCCAAAGTTAAACTCATTAATATGCCTAGGATGTTGCTCTTTGTAAGGGGATATATTCATATATGTCTTAAATATTACGTGAATTTTTCTTTGGTACATTTGGTAATGGAATACAAAATTTGGTATTTTAGAATTTAAGTTATTGCGAAGTTAATTGTTTTAAGTTTTAGAAACTTCAAATATAAAATAAAATATTGAACTTTAAAATAATGGTTTTGTTAATATTAAATTAATATATGCATGTATTTTATAGGCATTGATGCATGGAACTCAGACATAAATCTTTGTGTACGAAGGATGCGCTCTTCTACTCATGCAATCAAGGAAGTTCAAAGATCGCTCTACTCGGATTGATACAATTTTTCACTGAATTTCACCTTACTCAAAGGCATCGACGAATTATGGTAGATGATGATTTCATACATGAATATTCATCAATGATCATTGTAAATATTATGGTGGAATTGCAGTGGGCAACATCGACGAATTATGGAGTGTCAATGTTGGTGGTTGAGGAGGTTCTCAAAAAGTGATTTTGCAAATAAAAATAATATGTGAAAGGGAAATTTTGTGATAACCATGGGTGTGATAAAAATTAATAACATGAGCCATTGGTCAATCCTTGCACTTGTAATGTATATTTAGGTACTACAAATACTACTTGTATAGATACCTTACCAACAATTGCTATTACCATTTTTTGTAAAACAAAATAGGTAGATAATTATTGCAAAGTTTATGGTGAAAATGATTCAGTGGTCAAAGTTGCATTTCTAGTGACATACAGGACAAAATAGGGGCATCAGATAATGAACGATCAATATTGGTTGATCTAATTCTAAGCTCAAGGAAGAGAGTGTCGCACAAGTTGTACAGATCACCCAGAAGAACGATATGCTAGTCTTTGAATATGAAAAGGGGTATCTAGAAGTAAGTGTTTTCACCCGAAGAATTAGTTATGTTGTTGCAATGGTACCCATAAGGAAACAAAAATATAATTTAATCTATTAGCCATCCCTGCCTAGATCACTTGCACGAGAACATGTAGAATGGAGAACACTTACAAAAATTTCTGCTTTTGAAAAGTCACATGACCAGTTGAATGGAGATGGACAACAACGTTTTTCAAAAAAATATTGGTATTGTAGAAGCATATTAGCATAATTTTAGAGTTATAGATAAGAATGAATCTTGATTTTTTCAAAATAGCATTGTAGAATTCCTTTCCTCATTAGTAAGTTTGTTTTTTCAATAATGCAGATTTTTTAGGAATTTCAATATCAATAGTAGTTGCTTGTACAAATGACCATGGGAATGTAACTATCACTACAAAATAGTAGCATAAATAGTGGATCTAGATTCGATGCCAATATAGTCATCATTATTAGATAGAAGCAATCACAATAGAAATAAATATTTATGAATACCAGATTGGATGTGTTATATATTATATCCATGAATGAGCTTGGTATACACATATGATTGTTGTATAGATGTGCATGGGTGGTTAGATAGTATATCTGTTGGAACAAATTTGCATTTGATGTTGTTGGTGACATGATTTTACCAGAGTCATTGATTCAAACAAGATGTAATCCAAATAAATGGAGTTGTCAGTGTTTTCATGTAGATGAAATATGGACAAATTGTGATCATGGATGGAGAGAGCCCTCAAAGAGCTTTATTGTAGGTCACTGCAAATTACGTGCAAGATGTATCTCTAGAAAATGGAAATAGCTTAGCCTTGAATAATTTTGATGATGATGGGACTAAATTTACGTATTTTTATGCAGCAAAGGTGGATTTTACAAAAAGTAGCATGGCGATATTTGATGAAACCAAATCCTTCCCCATGGAGTATTTAGAAGCAATTATTTGAAATATGATAAATGAAAACTTATGTGAAGTGCTACCTAGTGCTCTCCCAAATAGTAATTGAAACATCTGATAAAAAATTTGATTATCATCTTGTGATGTAGCATGCAAAAGGACAACAAACAAATGGTGTGTTTTTAATGGCAAACACGATTCACAGTGGTAATTTTTGTATCGTATCTATTTCTTGTTGTTAAGATAGCAATTTTAATACCACCACCGGAGCACTACTTTATAGTGATTTACATGGAATGATGCAAATGAATATGGTATACAAACTAAATACTAAAAGTGGGGAATACAAGTACACGAAGTCAATTGGATAGAATAACTCATTCGTAGATGTTATGGAGTTTTAGTGGATGAATGAAAGGATTTATGGTAAAATATTTACTATGATTGTTTTTGGTTGACACAATGATCACATGTACAAAGGGAAATACTTTCCAGGTACAGAGATAAAATGAATATTGGAAATATGCACTTCCTCTGTGTCATTGGAAGGATATTGTTGTGTACTAGAAAAGAAAATATGTTCATAATTGTAGTTTGGAGAGGATGAGAGTGAGCATGTTATTTGATGATTTTGTGAATATTATCCTCCAAAATGTGCTTAGAAAAATGCTAGAACAACTTCCATAATAACAAACCAGGTACTCGTCGAGTGATATTGGAGATAAAACTTGCACCATGTTCCACCCTTGAAGTCATAGTTTAATGATTGTCTCAAATGGATATTGAATACTTTATAATATATACACTTAGAGATGAGCATATTAACCAGACACATGAATTTTTTGAGGAAAATAGTGTTAATTTACATAAGTATCTAGTCAACAAAAATTAAAAAAATCATTGGTGGCATTCATGGTAAATCATTACTTTACAAAGAAAACAAGGGCAATAATCAGAATGAATTTGATCAATGAGTATATCACTACTCTTACAAAGATTTATACAAGCAGAAGGGCCATATTTAAGTAAACGGATTGCATGACCTATAGAAGAGCTTCCATAAAATACCTATGAATATATCAAAGGTTGATTG
The DNA here is from genome assembly GCA_028583015.1 of Wollemia nobilis. Taxonomy (NCBI): domain Eukaryota; kingdom Viridiplantae; phylum Streptophyta; class Pinopsida; order Araucariales; family Araucariaceae; genus Wollemia; species Wollemia nobilis. The sequence goes on from JAQPPZ010004842.1 coordinate 9,950,456, forward strand.
ACATGGTGGTCTAATCAAAAGAAACTCATTGTTATATGCTTTATAATTGGTAAAATATATATAGCATAAGTGAGATATGAATACTAATTTTATAACAAACATTTTAATCTAAAATGTTTGTCTTGAAATAATTAATATAAATATTGAAAAAATAAGTTACGAAACTTGTCGTGGAATGGAACAAACTATTATGAAACAAAATAACAAACATGGCCCTCCTGGCAAAACAAGCATGGCGTCTTTTGACAAATGCAAATGCAGAATGGATTACTATAATCAGAAGAAAGTATTTGCAAGAAATTGAATTCTTAAGTTATTCCTTTCCTCCCAGGGGATCAATTTTTTGGAAATCAATCCTTCAAACTAAAAACTTGCTAAGCAAAGGGCTACGTTGGAAACTGGGAAATGGAAGAAACATTGATTTTTGGGACCACAAATGGTTAAAGGACTATCCCCTCTCTGCAGACCCCATCATTTCAACCCTTAGAGCTTGGACAATTGAAGTTTTTGGTACCAAAGTTGCAGATTTTATTACTTTGTCAAACAATAGAAGGGTATGGAAGCCAATAATGAATAATGATCTACCAGGGGCATCAATAATACTGGAGAATGAATTAAAACAGTCTTTACTCCCTTCTGGCATTCTTGAGGACCAGCTTATCTGGGAAGCTTCAGACAATGGGGAATTTTCTATCAAGACTGCTTATCTGATGCTTATTGATAATGATGAACCTACTTTCCCTCACTTGGAATTTTGGCCCAAAAGCATTGTTCCGAAGGTTGGGTTTTTTGCATGGTTGGCCATCCAAAATAAGATCCTCACCATGGATAACTTAATAAAAAGAGGTGTGATTGTTGTTAATAGGTGTTATCTTTGTATGTCCGAGTGGGAGTCTATTGATCATTTGTTTCGTATTGTAATTTTTCTCGTCTCAATCTTGTTAGGTCTCGTTACAAGTGTTTCATATTTATTGGGTCCATCCTCGATCCATTTTTGACTTATTTTTCTAGTGGCCTTCTCCCTTTTTGAATAGGCGTCTTAGGTATATGTGGAAGATCCGCCTTCATCACTACTTGTGGCGGATATGGTTGGAAAGGAATCGTCGGGCCTTCTTGGATAAGGTTTCTCGCTCATCCTCTCGTCTCGTCAAAAATTTTAGCATATGCTAATGAGAATACTTGTTTAGTGCCTCGCAGATCTAGACCTCCAAATCCATTTGAAGCTTCATTAGGCCAGTCATTAAACTTACCTCTCACTGATGGCCTCAATCATCCTCAAGTCTGTCCTAGAACCATGATCACATGGACCCCACCCCCCCTAGGGTGGATTAAGTTAAATTTTGATGGGGCATCTAGGGGCAACCCATGTGAAGTCGAGCCGGTGGCTTACTTAGAGACCACAAGGGTGAGGTTCTTGTAGCTTTTGCAGAACATCTTGGAGCTCAAACTAACAATGTGGCTGAAGCAAGGGCAGTTTGGAGGAGCCTCAAGGTGGCAGAGAATTATCCAGGGAAACTATTGGTGGAAGGTGATTCTCTTATTATTATAAATCTTCTAAAGAACACTAAGAGAGCTCCTTGGAGATTTGATGACTACATCCATGAAGCAAGGGCTCTAATTCATGACCGACCTGAGGCCATAATTTTGCATACCTTCCGGAAAGCAAACATGGCAGCTGATAGGTTGGCAAATGAAGGCATTGTAGCAGCAAATTTGATCACGTGGACTGAAAATCTTCCTCATGCAGTCTCAATGGTGATAGATAATGAAAAACTTTAGATTGGAAGGCTCAAAGTGGATCAATGACAGAAAATGGGGGCATTTTTAAAAAAAAAAAATTGAACCTTATAATGGATTTTGTCATATTTGTTTTTTTTGTTCATGTGACTAGTGTTTTTTGCAGCTGGTGGGGCACTGATATAGGTTTTTTATCTACAAATTCATGCATGGGAAAAATCGCTTTGGCCTCAAGTATTTCCCAAGGTGTGTTTGGATTCGATGTCGCAAAAAGGCCCTAGCAAGAAATAACAAAGTGTTGGAGATCCCTGACAATGAGGCACCAGACCCCACCATAATAGTCTTGGAGAAGATGACAATTTCATCGACCTCCAACAAGTATCAACCAGCTTGAAGAGTCCTGTCCGGCCTCATCGGGCAAACTGCTGATTTGTGTGATTCCTTAAATCTTCTGTTTTATAGCCGCAGTTCCAGGGGCACAAGGAGTCAAAGGCAAAATCTAAATATGATGGCAAGAACGATGATAAGAAGTTAGATGAGGACTACAAGGAATACTGCTTGGCCTCTTGGCTGTCCATTCTATGGGATGTTTTTTTTTTTTTTTTTTTGACCATATTCTATTATTTTTATATGGGCACAAGCTACTCGGCATGGTGCTTGCATGATTAGTTTTTGTCTTTGTTAGTTCTTTTTGCGTCTTTCTTTTTTGATGGCCATAATATTAGGCTTCCATAGTTTAGTTTGGTCGTATTCTAATGGAAGAGTAGGTCTTGGCCATTTTTGTTGTCAGTTTAAACTTTTAGGGCTTGGCCTTTGTCCAGTTGGTCAGTGGACCCTATTTTGTAAAATGGTTTTGGGTCAACCAGTTAAAACCCGGTGTTAATTATAATATTCTCTTACCAAAAAAAAAATAACAAAAAAATCAAAATTATAAATACACATTGAGAACCAAGAAGAGGAGGTCGGAATAATTTGGAGAAAGCATAAGAGAAGATTAAATATTTTCATTGCCAAAGGTTTCCTCCCGAGTTGCTTTACTGAGAAGTTTTTCATCCACATAAAATTAATTGATGTGAGGTATTCTGTAATTTGTATTAATTGAAGATATTTATAACAATATTATTGAATTATTTAATGAAACATATGCATGCTGATGGTAGTTTCATGGTTAATAGTTTGATATATTGATTATTTCCCTTTGAATATTGCACCGGATCTAATTTGGATTGTGTGAATACTGGTTGGATTAGATTAGGTTAAGTTTTGGAATATTTCCTTCTGCATATTTAGGGTGGGGATTTCATAAGCTGTTGTAACCTTTGTTTTATTTTTATTTTTATTTTATTTTATTTTTTCTAACCCTAGGTCTTTTTATTTATTTTTTAAATTCATCGCAGAAGGAAAAATCAAAACCCTAAATTTTATGTAAAGTTATAATGTTTCATATTAGGGTAAATATTTATTCATTTTAATAAGTTCTTGATATTTCACATTTGAAATAAACATTAGAGTTTTAATTAATTTAAATTTTCCAAATAATAATAATTAAAGTTCAGAAAATCCAAATATTTGCACTCCAAAAGTTTTATTATTTGCAATATTTGATTATTAGTTGCACATTTTGACAATTAATTTCATGAACAACAATATTTTCAAAATCTAAATCAAATACCAAACCACATGCCCCTTGTTAACAGTTACTTGCACCTCTAAGGCATACAACAATATTTTTACACTTTACAAGCATACAAGCACATTTTAAGAAATTAAGCAAATAGAACCTTGGAGAAACTAATTATTTCTTTGAAAGAGATGATAGCTTTGACATGATCCTAACTATGAGCGTGTTTTCGTAATTGGGTGAAAATATCACTAAATAGCATTATCCATCATTTGTATTGCATTTTACATTTAGCTTAGATCATACTGCATTTGGTTGCCTATTCATAATGCATTTGGTTGCCTATCATATTTTGCATGGTTGCCTAACATTTTATGTTTCTTGCATTTTTTTTGTCATAATTGCATCGTTGCTTGCTTATGACTGGTTGATAATATACCTTTTTTGAGGATTTAATGACAATGGCAAGTGATGATACATAGTTAGGTCGTAGCTCACATGCATTGCACTCTCACTAGGGCTCTAATGCCTAGCAAATCCCTAAACTAGGGCCCTTACATTTTCATCCCTTCTTCTCTTCTTTTCTTCCTCTACTATTTTATTCTCCTCTTTTCTTGTTGTATTCATTGAATTTGAAGGTTTTTAAATGACCATTAATTCTTTTCAAAGTCAAGGAATACCATCCTATTTTGGTATAACCTTGTTGTTTGTATGTTTCTTATTCTTCTTCTTCTTATTTTTCTTCGTCAAGATAGGGATATACATTCTTATCTATTCTTTGTTTTCACGCTTCTTCCTTCTTGAATTTTCAATAGGTAATCGATCCTCATGAGGTGGGTTAGATACCGCATGAATTTTATTCATATGACCACTGACTATCTTATGCACACTTCTTAACCATTAAAACTTCAATATGGGGGTACACACCCACAATTCTTTGCTCCTTGTTTTTCTTCCTCTCTTTTCTTCTAACACATGCACACACTCATATGGTGTTATGCTCAGATTGTTTGGTCCATTCACATTTTGCACACATCACACCCCTATTGGGTAGTACTTGCTAAATAATTTATTTCATACACAACACACTCCACATGGGATAACTTCATGGCCACATGTGAGGGGTAGCCTCCATATTGGCCATTTGTGATTATACATCCTAGCAGGTACCATATGTCCATCTATCCATATTAGCGAGCATTACACCCATAGCAGGTCATGCTCTGCATTTGTCCATTTATTCATCTTAGCGAGTATTACACCCATAGCGGGTAATGAGCACTAGAAATGCTCATTTTATATACACTATTAAGGGGCATTATAATTGATTTAATTAGCATGTGAGATGCATTTTTATATAACTTATGCATATAATTGATAGAAAATCTAGTATTATGCTTGATTGGTATTTTTAGTGGAAACTATGTATAAATGTAGGTGTTGGTACTAATATGGTGTTTTCTAGTCTACATCCACTTGGACCTGGCATACTTCTGCTTTTAGAGACTAAGGCATGAGAGTAGGCACCTTCCTGATGGAGAAGGCACCCAGCAGAAGTAGGCGCCTTCCTAATGGAGAAGGTGCCCAGCAGAAGTAGGTGCCTTCCTGATGGAGAAGGTGCCCAACAAAAGTAGGCACCTTCCTTATAAAGAAGGTGCCCAGCAAAAGTAGGTGCCTTCCTTATGAATAAGGTGCCCAAAAAAGTAGGTGCCTTCCTCATGAAGAAGGCACCTCCATGCCTCCATACTTTGCAAGATTTACCAAGTTAGCTTTGACTAGTTGACCAGTGGGCTAAGGAGGAGGTTGCACATGAAGACAAAAAGGGAGATATTCTATTCTTAAAATAGAATGAACACTTCTATTATTTGATTGGCTGGATACCTTTGTAACATGAGCATTATTATTTCATGCTCACGGATGAACCAAGAGCAACAATTTTTCCAGTGATCAATGTGGGAGATATTTTATTTTATGCAATATTATTAAAATAGAATAAATCATCCATTATTTTCTGATTGGGTGGTTCACTTTGTAAGGTGAGCATTCCTTCTCATGCTCATGAACCAATCAACGTAGTGATTTGCCGACAAATGATATGCATAGCAGACAACAGGATGAACCAGATCCATTAGTCGCTAAGAAGGACAACCACCCGAATAGATTTGTTGTTGCCAGACATATTCTATTATGATAAAATAGAACACGCCTGATTTATCCTACAAGAGGGTAAAATTAGTGTGTGACTATTTTAATTAATATATGATTGTTATAATTGAACGGATGCAATATTCATTGCATATCTACTATAACTGCAAGTCTGAAATAGACTTGCCTAAATTTGTAATAGAGGAAGGTTGTGCATTGTATAAATGCACAGGTCTTCCATGATGAAAGGGATGATTAATTTTATGGAGAGATTATTCTATTTTATTTCTTGTCAAATTTATTAAGAGTGCAATTCCTCTTATTTGAGCAAGCTCTACACAGCTAGTTGGGTGAACTATCTACGGGAGCTTGGGCCCACTCCCTGCAGTAGTCCTCCCCTATTTATTTATGTATTTGTTTTTTGTAGATTAGATTTATTGCTTTATTTATTTAGCTGTGTGTTTCCTTTTCAGCACATTTATTTTCCTATACATTTATTTTATGTACTTCATTTCCAGTATTTTAGTTTGTAATTTATTTTTCGCACTTAGTTTATTTAGTTTGGATGAAATAAAAATGCACATACATCCCCCACCAAACTAAATAAGGTACAATCAGATTTATTCCCCAACACTACAGGCATATACTGTGCATGACACTCAAAATTTTACGGAATTACCGAATTGATAATTTATGGAAGAAAAATGACTATTCTTTGGAATGTAATTTTTGCTCACCACTTTGGTGCCGTTGTTGGGGAGTGTCAAAATTGTAGTGTTATGATTTACAGGTCAGAAGCCTATTTAAAATTACCTGTAGATATTTTACCTGAGAAGTGTGAGTCCACCAAGGACCTTTTTTATAAGGCCAAAAATAGTTTCTGGCATAGTCAGAGCCAAATCCCATTGTTTGCATTTTTTAGCTTCTCAGGTAAACGTGGGAATGAACCTTGTGTACAAAATTAAGTGTAGAAGTAGGAATAAAACGTGTTGTTGAAAAAATTTAGAAAAATCTTGCAATGAAGGATTTCTATCATGTTCTAATTGGTTTCAAGAAATCAAAATAAATAAGCTCTGATTGAAAATTTTTAGGGATGTGTTTTTATGCAGAAACCATTGAAAAATTGTGCCTCTAGAAGCTTGGTTTTAAATTAAAAAATTTTATAGGCTTGAAATTTTTGCAATGTATTGGTAAATGTTTTTTTAATGATGAAATTAATAGCAGAAAAATGACAGAGCAAAATTTTTAAAGAACATATTATGAAGTATGCTCTTCACTTGCGCTTAAGGCGACCCGGTGAATCAGAAACTAGCATGTGTTTTTTTTAAATACTACTATGCCATGTTTTCTCCAAGTTGCCAACCCATAAATAGTTATTTTCCAGCCTGCACATTTTACCATTATTTTGAAAAAAATTGGTTTTGATGTCAAAGGGGGAAATTGATCTACTCATGCTACAACACATCAAACTAGTTGATAATGAAATTGATGATTTTTTTAGAATACTAGTTCATATGTAGGCATGGGGGAGACCCCACCTTCATTATTGCCACCAATAGCACAATGAACACTGTTTACAGTGTTCATGAAAAAGAGAAAAATATCTTCTGTTGAAAAAAGGCTCCAAGTTAAAATGCAGATAAAAAAATAGAAGCTTTATTTTTGTTACTTGTTGGAAGAAAGTATCCTCTTTCCCTAGGACCAGGTTGGTCCAGAAGGGAAATGAGAAATATCCAACCAATCACTAAATAAAGCAAGGGAGGAGCTTTGAATTAATCAAAATATTAAAAAAAAATATTATATATATATATATATATAATGAAAAAAATGAAAAATTAAAAAAACAAATTAGTTAGAATTTTATTTTAAAGCCTTTAGTTTAGATTTTTTCTTTTATGTTTTGCAAGACATCATGAAGTGCAATGTAGACAAATAATGAGGTGTCTCTAAAGATTTCATGAATTGAGATTTATACATGGAGATCATAATAACACTATATGAACTATCTCGTGTACCTGATTGTGTAGCATCTAATCTAGCAGGTGAAAGCTAGCAAAGTTTTACCTTGGCAACATTAGCACCTGAAGGTAGGCTAAGTAACCTTGATAAAACGAAAGGCTTCCAGTCTAAGGTGCTTGTGAAACTTTGGGAATTTTTTTTTGCAAGGTGTGTGACTGTTACAACCTGAGTAAATGATGAGTGGAGTCAAAGATGCTACACCACGTACAAAGTAGAGTGTCGAGACAATGTTCGAGTAATGGTCAACGAGCTCCATTAACAATCACCTCACATTTGTGAGAGTGGATCAAACATCGGCATGGGGGAGACCCCATACCATACCAATAGCTTGGACGAATGTTAATCATTCATTAAAAAAAAAAAAAGAGAAAGAAAAGAAATAAAAGGGAGGGTACGTGAAAAAAAAAAGAAAAAAAAGTGAAATATACCTTGATCATCAAGAAGGCACCTTTTGCATGAAGAAGACGCCATACAATGGAGGCGCCTTCCGCATGAAGAAGGCACCATACAATGGATGCACCTTCCGCATGAAGAAGGCACCATACATTGGAGGTGCCTTCCACATGAAGAAGACGATATACATTGGAGGCGCCTTCCCCATGAAGAAGGTGTCATACATTGGAGGCACCTTCCACATCAGGAAGGTGCCATACATTGGAGGCACCTTCCGCATCAAGAAGGCGCCATACATTGAAGGCGCTTTCCATAGTAAGAAGGTGTTGTTGGAAATTTGAGGTAATATGAGGTATTTTATGTTGTCATTGATGTCACATGGATCACATTTGGTTTTGGTGACCGAAATAGTTCATAAATAAGCATTTATGATATTTTGGAAATCATGGTTTTTGTGAAAACCAAGGTAGGTAAAATAAAAGGTTTTATTTAAAACCATGGATGGTAGATTTGATATGGGTTTTTCTTAAAACCCAAGTTGGCCTTTCGTTTCATCAAAAAAGGTGCCTTGGATATGAAGATATTCAACCTTGAATAATAAGTGCCAATTTTAATATTTAAAATTTAATATTTAAATTTTAAAATTAAAATTTAATGACATCACCGTCAATGTCATCATAAAAATAAAATTATTCAAAATCCATCGATGTTGGAAAAATAATGAAGGGTGCATATATATACACCAAGGATTTTGTTTAAAAACCTTGGAATCAAAATGGAGAGAAGACAACGAGCGCAGAAGATAATTTGTGTCGCAAGCGTGGCCTAACGGTGAGTGAGGGAGACAAAGGCATTTTTCTAGGTAGAAGACTGAGGTTCGATTCCCACCGGTTGAGATTTTTGGGGCAAACAAAAGGCCCACATTTTGTTTTGCGAAGAGAGAGGAGAAGACAAAAGCGCCTTTCATGCTTATTGTCTCATGTGAGTGTTGTGCTCATGTGGTCATTGGCACCGCAGTTAAGGAAGTGCATGGGCAGACGATGAGGGTTTGATTCCCTCTAGTGGCAAGTAATTTTTTATTATTAAAATTAATTTTTGCCTAATGTTGGAGGTATAAGGTGATAAGGGTTGAGTTGTTTTGGAAGGCAAGATATATGTGCTCTTAGTAGAAAAGATATTTCTGGTATGTTTCTTTTATGAAAGTATATCATATTATATATCGTTGGAAAGCTTATTTCGAGGGATATTTGACTAACTCATTTAGAAGGAGAAATAAGGAGTGTATAGAGAGATATTTCTATTTTTGTGAAGGGGTTGAAAAGTAAATATTGTTGTGCTCTTTGTCAAAGTGTGATTGAGTGTGGCAGATTTCCAAAGGGGTTCTTCTCTTCATAAAAAGGTATGGGCACATTATCCTATTGATTTATTTTGGTGGTTGATTTCTAAAATATCATTGGAGGGAAAAGGATTGTATTGTGGTTTCCTTTTAAAAATTGGTTACTTGAATGCTTCAAGGTTTTTTGGCTTTAGAGTTGTGTTTAAATCTTGTTTATAAGCATTTTTGTTGAAGCCCATTGATTGTGATATGAACTTGAGCTATAGAAGAACATGAGTATCATTGTTATGTGAAGACTTGTGATTGAGCATTGTTGGAAATATTGTGAGATGGTTGATACATGCTTGGACTAGGGTTTGTGAGAAAGGATTGATCCTTGAGGTAATTGATTGAGTTGAGTTGATTAAGCCTAGTCAAGGGGATGCATGTGGTTGTTCAAGTTCCTAGAAACAATCTATTCTATATTCTGATTTGAGTTTGAGAATAGGACATATTGAGTCTCTAACAATTCTCTTTATGCTTCTATTGAGTTGAGATTGGGATTTGAGTATAGAACATATAGAGTCTCTAATAATTCTCTTTATGCTTCTATTGAGTTGAGATTGGGATTTTATTATAGAACATATAGAGTCTCTAATAATTGTCTTTATGATTCTATGAGATTGACTTGAGTTGAGATTTGGGCAAGTTCTTGGTGAGCTTAATAGAACAAATTTGGGCAAGTTCTTGGTGAGCTTGCTAGAGCAGATTTGAGCAAGTTCTGGGTGAGCTTGCTTGAGAAGATTTGGACAAGTTCTATGTGAGCTTGTTAAGTAGATTTGACAAGTTCTGTGTGAGCTTGTTAAGCAGGTTTTGTGTGAGCCTATTGAGTAGGTTCTTAGTGAGCCTATTGACATAGCTTTGGAGGTGACAGAGTACAGAGGACAGAGTCTTGATGGATAGATATCCATAAGCCAACATAGTTGAAGATAGATCTGAGTGAGGAGTATTTAAGTGGAGAGAGGTCTACTAGTCAGTGCAGTAGAGAGACAAAGTCTTCTAGAATATCACATATCCATATCATAAGGGGAAAGAGTTATCATAAAGTCTTCCATAGGATAAACCGTACAGGTAGGAGTAAACTGTACAGTCAGAAGGGAAATTATATAAGGTGAAGGAAAATCATACAAGGTGTAATGAAATAAAATAAAATGCATGGAAAATGTAAATTTAGGTTGTAATTATGCATGTAGTTGATTATTAAGGTGTTAGACTTAGTAAAAATATTAATTAATGCATTTTGTTATGCATGGCTAGTTGTAAATAACTAATTGCCTCAGGAACCACTTTGGAAAGGCCTGGGCAATGTTATATAGGGTCCCATTTTAAATTTTGATAGTTTGGTTACATTCTGGTTATGATATACTAATATATTCCTGTTAGTCTGAGAATACTATGAGTTTTGGCTGTGGAGTGTTATTATTTATTTTTGATTTTGAGTGACATTGTGAATAATAACACAGTTGAGAATAATTTATGGGTTCTCTCACGTATTGTATAATCTTGGAATGGTTGAATAAAAATTACCAGTTTATCTCTATTGCATGTACTTCTTTGTGATGGTTTTGGGCTATTTTCATGTATTTCTAGGGATAATAGAATTAAACCAACATTGGTGTAGCTTTGTGTAATGATATGTGATGATGATAGTATCAAGGAAGATGTGTTGAACAATGTTGTATGATTTCTAGGTGTCACCATTGGATATAGAGCTCTCTCAAGCCTCATTGATATGTTTTGCATGTTACTAGATAAGGATTTATTGACATATTAAACCCTTACAAAAATTATCTAAGAGAGATTGAACCAGTATAATATCCAATTTAGCACTTTTTGTACCTTTGTTTTGTACAAAATGTATACCATATTTCGTACAAATCATAAAAAAGATAGTTACCCAATTTGGTAGTTTATGTGATTGAAGGGAAATTACCCGATTTGGAAGTTTTGGGAGATCGACTTGTTTAGTTACAAAATTGTGTACGAAAGCTTGCAAAAATAAATCTAAAGGATTGTCTAAGTGGTAAAATTTGGTTTTTGTACAAGTTGTTTACTTGTTACACATTGCTAGTTGTAAAGATTGTACGATTTGGTCCATCGATTGGGAATAGTAAGTTGATCATCCTAAGTCTTGAGAAACACCTCACCATCGAGAATACTGCACCCATGTACTACATTTTATGTTGTTGCCTTTTTAAATCTAGAATTTTTGTTAAAATGGGTCAAATTCATAAACTAAGAATACTACAAAATTGCAGGTGAGTGACAGACACCAGTGTACAAAGGCATAGGAGACGGGAAGTACGAGAGAACATTCCAGTAATAAGGAGCATGAGGATTCCTCAAAGAGAGAATGCAAGTAACTCATACCATAGTAAACATAAACTAGAATTAGAGTAAGTTTAGGCATCTAAAGAAGGATATTTTGAAACACTACTGATAGAGACAAAAACAAGGTAATAGAACCACCTATAATAGAGGTACAAGTTGACAAAAAAGCAGTGCAAGAGGAAGGAGAGTGGATGGTGACATCTAAGAAAGTGAAGGAAGGGTTGCAAGGGAGTGAAAAGTATGGGAGTCAATCACCGGAGCAATAGGGCATGATGCCTCAAGAGGAGGTACCAAGACCATCTCCCTCACATTAGCAAAGGAGGTCACGGAGTGAAGACACACATGATTTTGGTCAACGATTGGTGGGACAGAATAAGATACCTCAGAGAGAAAATTTTGACGACAACCGTAATAAGACACCCCCAAGGAGGAATCATATGAAGATTCCATGGGAAACCTCAAGTGATGAGGATGATTCTTAGAAGATAGCTAATAATTCATCCAAGTAGATATGTCCACCTTTTACAGGTGAGGGTAAGGAAGATCCCACAAGACATCAAAACTTGTATAACCATTTAGAAGGTAAATTTTATAGACTAACTAGATTATTGGGTAACCTTATTTCCTACTACCTTGAGAGGATTGGCAATTGATTGGTATCTGAAAATGGAAAATACTACGGATTTTTTAGACTTAGACTCAAGTGAAGGAGAAATTCATTGAGGAATTTTTCCCTTTGAAGGATGATGGAGACATTGTTACTGAGCTTTGCATGATGAAGCAAAATCCAGATGAAGAAGTAAAATCATACGACCATTGACTAAAGCAGTTAGTAGATAATATGCAAATACCTTTGGCAGATGTATTGGTAAAGTGGTGGTTTGTAGATGGATTACTACCAAAATATAATAAAAAATGAAGGTAGTACCATCAAAAATATATTAAGAAGTTGTAAAGTATGCAAAGAATTTTGAAAGTGAATCAAAATAAACATATACATGAATTTTGTCTCATCCCAAGTCTAATTATTTAGATAGTGACAAATATGATACTATACACAAGACAGTAGCATCATTTTATCAGGATTTTGACAAGATCATGAAATAACAAAGAAAAAAACCTGATAGGAATGATATTTGGTGCACATAATGAAATACTGAAGGTCATACAAATGTGAAGTGTCCATGAAATGACTATTGTCACATCTATAATGTGATGGGACATGAGGTAATGTTATGTCTGTATAATGCAAGATTACATCCACATGTCATGACAATCCAAGAGTAGGAAGAAAAACTAAAGACCCTATGATACGGGCAATAGGCAACAAGTGGCAGTTATAGAAATATCCAGTGAGGTGGAAGGCTGAACCATGACAATCGACAAGGAGGATAGAGCTATTTGCAGTATGACTCGAAAGGGAGGTCGATCATACAATTTTGTAATTTCCAAGAATGGGGGCATTTCATGAAAAAATATCCTTCACATCAGATATAGGAAATGTCGTAAGCAAACACTACACACATGTGTAGGTGGTGTGGTCTGGGAAACCACAAGGAAGCAAATTTTCCAAAGCAGGTGAGTTCAAGTAACCCACAAAATGTAAATTATTTAGACATTTAGGTTACTCAAGTTGAGGAAACCCAAGAGGTTTTAGTCGTGACAAGGAATCAGGCTAAAAAGGATAAGTATACAGATCCAACAAAGAAAAACCAGTGTTGGCAAGTAGCAAAGAAAATACTACAAGATGAAGCACGAAAAACTAAACAAGTGAAGTTAGCTAAAGAAAAGGAACCAAAAAATCTATAAGAAGAGAAGGTGATTGTGCATAGTCTGGAAGCGTAGGTTTTTCACACCACAGTAGAGATCAAAGTGGAAAACCTATTGGAAGTTATTCTATCATTATAGATAGTAATGGTGGAAGAGATATAACCACACAAGGTGATGGAAGTGTAGAGTCAACCGATTCAAGAAAATAATGAAAATATCAATTTATGGATCCAACTATATTGATGATTGATGTGGGAAAGAAACCTACAATAGTACATATGGATATCCTAGGGCACAAATTGACACAAGCTATTATGGACGAAGGATCCAATGTCAATGTGCTACCTGAAAGGACCTGGATAGAATTGGGCACTCCATATTTATGGGCACCGAGCTTATGATTATATGGTGCTGACCAATATGGTATCAAGACAAATGGAGTATTGATAGCACAACATATGGTGATAGTTGACCAAGAGTTTGTCTTGGATTTTGTGATTACTATGCAGAAGCCTGAATATGAATCTATCTTGGGGAGAGGATGGCTACGAGTATCTAAAGTTAATCATAACTAGGGAAAGAATCATATTACTTTCAAGAAGGGACAACACAAATATATGATTAATCTGGATAATAAAAAGGTCAGTGAGTATGTAGCTATGACCAACGAATCACAAAATTCCTTAGGTGATGAAGGGTATGAAGCATATGGAGAAGGAATACTGTACCTATATGAATGTAGTGAAGATGAAGCTAGATCTGATAGTGGACTTCTTCATTGGAAAATGGAAGGGTATGAAATGTTTCAGCCCAACTGCCTCTGTATTGACTCAGAAGAGATCAAGGTAAAACAAGACAAACCAAAATTCAGGCAGGAACCTAAGAAGGAGGTGGAAGAGAAATGGACATTTCCAAAGAGTTTTGTAGAGTATACAATAGGAGATGCAAAAATTGATACAAGACCAACACACACAACGGATGTAGAGAAAGTAGCAAGTGAGCCAGAGAATATCAAATATGAAGGACCTCAAATAGTGGACATCAATCTAGGAACGAAGGAGGAACCTAGGATGATTCACTGTGGTGATGATTGGAACCTTGTACTGAAAGCGGTAGCTTTTAAGATATTCTTGGAATATAAGTATGTATTTGCATGGATATACAAGGACTTGAAGGGAGTACCACCAGAGTTATGTGTCCATAAGATTACACTAATACCTGGAGCACAACCCATAAGGAGGAGACCATATAGAATTAACCCAAAGTATGTTGCATTAGTGAATGGAGAGATAGAAAAGATGTTGGAGGCATGAATCATCTTTAGGGTGAAAACCAGTGAATGGGTATCACCTATAGTGATCACCCTAAAGAAGGAAGTGGATAAAATTAGAATATGTGTGGACTTTAGGAGTCTAAATGTAGTAACTATCAAGGACACCTTCCCTATTCCCTTCATACATTCTATCCTATAGGAAGTTGCAGGACACGAAATATATTCATTTTAGGATGGATTTTTGGGTTACAATAAAATAAGTATAGCTGAGGAAGATAATCTAAAAACCACATTTATTATGGATAATGGCATTTATGCATATAATCAAATGCCATTCGGGCTCTGTAATGCTCCAACTACATTTCAACACATCATACTATATATATTTGATCAGTTGGTAACAGGGAATTTCAAAGCATTTTTGGATGATTGGTCCATTTATAGGAAGATCAAGGAGCATCTTCCTACACTCAGTGAATGTCTGAGCAAGTGCAAAAATGCACATATATCATTAAATCTTGGGAAATTCTACCTGAGGGTACCATATGGAAAATTGTTAGGATACAGTGTATAGTGAAGGATTAAAAATATATCCTGATAAGATCCGTGTGATATTGCACATGGAAGAACCATACGATGTGAGTTCAATTAAAACCTTCCTTGGATAGATGGGGTATATAGAAGGTTTATCAACAAATATGCACATGTATCCTATCCATTAGATTCATTGACAAAGAAGAATATTCCTTTCAGATGGAAAAAGGAGTACTAAGGAGCCTGAGGATTTGAAGGTCAAGCTTGTGAGTAGCCCAATTTTGGTGTTCCCAAACTAGGATAAATAATTCCATGTCCATTTTGATGCTTCAAATTTTGCAATTGGATGTGTTTTGGTATAAGGATAGTTCAGGCTGAATTTGCCTATTTTCTTTTCTAGTCGCCTATTGTCAAGGTTAGAGAGAAATTATAGTACAATGGAGAGAGAAGATTTGGGAATGGTATATGCAGTCCAAAATTTTAGGCATTACATATTAGTGAATCCCTTTGATTTCTATGTAGATCACCAAGCCCTATTGTACTTGATAAACAAACTGGTGATACAAGGATGGGTTAGTGGATGGCTTGTCACCCAATAGGATTTTTTATTGTGAGTGGTAGTAAGACTTGGTAAAAAGAACGTAATTGTAGACCATTTGTCTTAGATATGATTAGGAGAGTCTGTAGGAACAGGAGTTCTGGATGAATTCCCTGATGCATAGTTATTCGCTATCAATGTTTTTTAATTGTGGTACAAGTTGATTGGTCAATACCTTTCCACAGGAGAGTTACCACATGAGATGATGGAAACCAAGAAAAAGAAAGTGATCATGAAGTCATCATATTTCTAGTTGATAGCAAGTTTTTTGGATAATATGGGAAGTGATGGTATCCTATGAAGATGTGTTATGGAAAAATAAGTTAAAGTAACATTGAAAGAAGTTCATGAAGGATTAGTAGGAGGGCACATGGTACCATATGCGACAACTAGGAAAATATTACTAGCAAGACTATGGTGGCCCACATTGTATAATGATGCAAAAGCGTATGTGAAAGCATGAGATACTAAATCTATTAAAGAGGGACTCTATGCCATTGCATCCATCACAACCCCAAGAACAATTTGAAAGGTGGAGATTGGACTTAGTCATACCATTGAAGCTATCTCATAGATGGAAGTGTATATAGATCATAGTAGCAACGAAATACTTGAAAAAATGAGTTGAAAGTGAGAGCATTACCTGATAACTCAACAAAATGTACAGCGATATTCTTGTACGAGTAGGTAATCACAAGATTTGGTATTCCACTATAGATCACGAGTGACCAAGGAGGACACTTCATCAATAAAATCATCAAAATGCTGATGACAAAGTTTAGGATTTTGTACTCATTGTCTAGTCTATACTATCCCAAAGCAAATGGGTAGGTGGAAGCAATAAACAAAGTCCTGGTATCTACTTTGTATAAAATCTATGGAATAGAAGGAGCATATTGGGGGGAAAGGCTACCATATTTTTTGTGGGTATATAGAAAAAATTTCAAACCAACAATAGAGCATACACCTTTCTAGTTGATGTATGGATAGGAAGCAATGCTTCCAGTTGAATTCTTGATAACAAGTTTGAGAGTCGCGGTAAAGCATCACTTGGGTGATTAAGAAAGTTTGGAAGAGCGATTGACAATATTGATCAAGTTAGATGATTGATGAGTCATGACATAATGGACGATTGAGGGAGCTCAAAAAATAAGGAAGGTGTAGCATGACAAACAATTGAGGAAGTTAGAACTTAGCCTGGGATATTTGCTTCTAAAGTTTAATGGGAAGTGGGAAATCAAGCCTGGTAAGTTGAAGTATTTATGGCTTAGGACCTATAAAGTGGTAGAAGTAATGAATAATGGAGCAATCAAGTTGTAAAAATTGAATGGGACTAAGGTACCCGACACTGTAAATGGCTCAAATTTGAAGCCTTACAAAGTACAATGCTTATTCATTTCTTTAGAAGAGATTGAATTAATAAGATGAGTATAAGCTCAATGGAGGACTCAATGAGAGCAAGGTCCATCATAGAAAGAGACTAACATGATATTCACACATTTATTCATAGAAGGGAAGGAGACAAGACCAACCATGGAATAGTAGGAGTTGGCACCTCGACCCGGAGAAAGAAGAATATTGCTAGTGCATGTTAGATTTGTGGATGGGACCAAACAAGTAGAAGAGGAATATGAAGAATGGATTAGGAGATAGTACTATTACCCAAAAATAGGGGAAGGCAAGAAGAAACACCCCAAGAAAATATAAATATGATGTATCCTTGTGTGTAGAAAATATAACTATACCAAAAATATGAAGGACGAATAAGGATATGGTTAACAGTATGTTACAAGGATAAAGTGGACACCTTTGAAATGGAAGTTCTAGAAGAGGATATGAAAGAGATCATCAATGAATAATTGGTTGGACTTACTCCATTAGCTCAGATAGGGCTATTACAAAAGAGAGTATGACTACAAAATCAACAACTACAAGAAGAATATCAAACATTGTGAGGTCATAATGCAAGGTTGAGAGAACAAACCATCCAAGAATTGGATAGCACAATACGAATGTTGGATGAAAAAAGAATATCTAGGCTACAAGAGCTAGAAGGATAACATGAGGATGATGAGGGGACAACTCCAAGGAATGGTATAAGAAATTATGGTGCAAGCACAAGTTCACAAGTACCACCAAGTGAAATGCCAATGACGAATGAATATGCAGAGATGCTATGGTGAGACATTGAGGAAGCAACCACATCACCTGAATCACAAGGTAATGCAAGGCTAGATTTGAGTGACTCTAGTGATGAAGGAATGCCTTGGCTAGTAAGGGAACCTAGCACAGAAAGTAGTGATGATGATGATTGCCTAGGGAATCCCTAGAATCCTTGAGATAATCGTGATCCCCAGCATGTACAACAACACATCGACAACTAGGGAGATCACAGGAGCATCAAACCAACCTTGATCCACAAGAATATATAATAGCCCATCGACAACTAAGAAGAAAAAGGAGAGAAGTGAAGAGATTGGAGAGACTGATAAATTTACCAATAGATAGAAGAGAATTGGAATGACTCAAGTTCTGAGATAGATTTTTTTACGCATATAGAGAGGTCTTGGCAACTTCATCTCTACAAAGATGCTTCAAGTAAATAATATGGAGACATGGTTTATCATGTACATATAGTAGAATTAGAGCATTGCAACAATTATCACCAAGTACAAGAACTTAAAGTCCACTAGCCAACATTGATTTGGTAGAGATAACTCCTGATAATAGAGCAATGGGAGGAAGGAATAGATAAGGACCCCTAAGGCTTCATCCAGGAAGGGGAGGAGGTATTCGACTACGAAGTGAGCAAGGACAAGGTGATGTTACAATTAGAGGAGGAAGAGGACGAGGAAGGTTTCGACCCCCTACTCCTAGATGGATGGGAGATACACCCTTAGCTTGTTGGAATTGGACAAGGAATCTACAAGGTTTACCATGCATGAGAGGGATTCTACCAAACCCCACAAGGCATTATCCATTGGGATGACCATCCCTAATTCGATGAGGACCCCGAAGAGTGGTAGGTGGTAGAGGATTACTCCAAGGGAGGGAGGAATCACCACTAGCATAGAGAAGCCCGATGTCAAGAGGAATAGGATGGGGAAGACACTCACATGGTAGAGGCCTTGATGGGAGAGGAAGAGTACATTTTGTAGATGAAATAAATCAGGGACAACAAAGGATCCAATCACCAAGTCTGGAGCAAGAATTTATCCGAGGAGATAGAGATGGAGTCACTCAAATGATAGTAGAGTAGTAAGGACACCACTACCAAGGGATCAATCACCTATGTGACAAGAGGAAGGGACACCAGGTGAAGATACTCCAGCTTACAATTGTACAATTCCAAATTGTACACATGGTATGGGAAGGCCAGGGAATTCGGTAACATCACAAGTAGAGATGAATCGTCCTAGAGAGCAAGTGGTTCCAGGTGACACAACCACTTAGAATGTCACTGTAAAACCTCCAAGAGAGGAATCCTATGGGATCATACAAGTTAATTTCATAGTACTATCCCCATGATGGTAAGTGTAAATAGGTTAGGAAATGAAAAAAAAATGAAAAATAAAATAAAATAAAAGAAAAAGAAATAAAGAAAATGCCTTAATTGTGAAAATCCCTCGGGACGCAATTAAGAAGGAAGTGGGTTGAAAACCAGAAATGATGACCTCTTCAAAGAGATAAAAATAGAAAAATTCTCTAAGTGATAGATCGTACAAAGTCAAATTAAAGTTGAAAAAGCACAAGTAAGAGATTGTACAAGCAAAATTAGAAAAAGTACATGCAAAATCATACAAGAAGGCATGTTGTATTATTTGGATCATACAATGTACGTATCTAGGTGCAATTGTACAATTTTCAACCATTGTATTTAATGTTTGCATGTGTGGAATGATGAGTTGTCTAAAAAGCACGAGAAAAAAGTTAAAAATCGCATGAAAAGCGATGAGTTGTTGATCATCCGGGCAATTTTACAAACCATACAAAGAGAAATTTGAAATTTTCATGAGGAATAAGGTGAAAAGTATGGAACTAAATGGATATAAACACATGGGCATTGAAATACATCAGTGAACTACAAAATTGCTTGACCCATATTTTAATTCACACCACGAAGACTTTTCACATTCGAAGAAATCAAATCGAAGAAGAAAAGGAAGAAAAAGCAAGGGTTTGACTCCATTAAACGAAAATTTGAGTTCAGTCAAAGAGAAACGAGGGTTTGTAGTAGAAGGTATCCAAATATGAACCAAGTTGTTGAAAAATGTATATTAGGGTTCGAGAAAGTTGTGGATTGGAGCTGGAGTAGAGAAATTGTAGGGAAAAGAAAGCTACAAACCCTAATCTGACAAAAGTGGCCAAAAACAAACTAGAGAAGATAGAGGAAAGGAAGGAGAAGACCGTACAACCCTATTGAATAGGCATAAATTTTTTTTTTGGGGATAAATTGTGCCAAGTATGGAAAATTTGGAAAATTGCTCCCAAAAAGCATTGAAAAGATAGATCGAGGTATTTTGGCAACTGGGTCGGAGAGAAATCATGGAAGAAAAGTGGAAAACATGATTTTTAGGTGAACAAGGGTTTCAAGAGATGTATTGTATGATTTGGAGGTAGATTGTATGGTCTCAGGAAAAATATTGTGCGATTTTGGGTAATTTTTGGGTTGTTTTAAGCCATTCCGAGCAATCATATGATATCGTGCGAAATTGTATGGATCCAACAAAGGGAGGTAGCTAGGGAGGGATAATGTATGGATTAGTACATCCCTATATGATTTTAGGCTGTAGTTGTATGATTTTTAGAAGATCAAAAAGTTTGAATATTAAATAGTTGAAGATTGAATAGTGTACGATATGGAGGTGGCTACAGATAAGAAAACCATATATTAGCAAGTTGGAAAGTGTACTGTATGATTTTCAAAACACTTCTAGCTCTGGAATTGGTGATGTTCTAGTAGAAATATAACTAGAGGTATGGCGAGAAAATTATTTTAGCCGAAGAGTTTAGATACCGATTAAGAAGAATTGTAGCCAATAGGGTGGAATGGTCACCAGGACCCCTGCATGAGAGAGAGAGTCACAACCATGTCAATACCAAGGGTGATAGTTTTAGTCCCATAGTTGGTGTGGTACTCATCCTTGGAGGAGAGGAGGATACAGGTCATGGAGAGGGTAGAGGTATTGGAGGGCTGATCAAAGGAGAACACCACCAAGACATCGAGAGGAGGAGATGGCACAAGAAAGGATCTCGAGGAGGGAGTTGAGGAGTGAAGTATATTTCCTAGATCTGGATGAGGATCTGAGTAGCGAACCTAAGGAAGGATAGGTTGGGATAACAAATATATCATTCATACAACATGGAGGAGAAACATGCAGGAGGTGGTGGAGTAATGAATAGAACAAGAACCACCCCTAGAGAAAACAATTTGAGGAGGTTGGTGTAGCTATAATAGTGCAAGTGCCACCACACCAGAAGACCTTCTACAACTATTTGTTGTAGATGGTTCAGGCGTATAATCTTGCAACCAGAATTGCCTATGTTAATGTGGGCAAGCGGTCGGTGAAAATAGAAATTATGGTAGAGGCATTCAAAAAATATTTGGATTGCCAACATATGACACAGAGATAGTTAAGAAGTTGGTTGATCCGATTGAGACATATCGAATCATCACTTCGCTTACTAATGTGAAATCACCAACTGATGCGAAGATCTTGGGTGCAGGGACTTAAGGAATTAAGTAGATCTAGTTGAAAGGGAATGATTGGCCATGTGCTATGAATACTATGATGGCTCAACTATTAGGAGATACATGGGCTACAGAGATGCCAATATGGATGGCTCAGTATGTAGAGGGTATCACCAAAGGAATCAAGTACGATTGGGGTACCTATTTAGAGAAAAATATGCATGAAGTACTAACAAAGAGATCAAAGAATTTTGGGATGACATTCCATGCCATTGGATTGTTGTTAAATGCTTTTATGGAGAAGGGAATCCACTTTCTAGGTTTGATAGAACCTAGGAATGTTAAGGTAGGACAACCAACCATTTTGAGGTGGGTAAAGTCAGTACTAATTTAGAAAGAGACTCCAGAGAAGTCTTAGACAAAGAAGGAGTAGCAAGCCACTGAAATACAGGAGGATACTTCCTTGGATGATGAGGATGTACACCCTAGAAGAAAAAGGCCTAGGAAGTTGGAACCTGAACTAGAGCAACAAGCATTTCAGCAATGGTAGCAGGAGCAACCATTAGATCAAGAAAGGGAGGAAATTTTGGGGAGGAAATCAAACCCAATACAAATTAAAACAAGGAGACACTAGAAAAGAATGATGAATAATCCCACTCTAGATAAATAAGATAAGACTATATAGAATGGTCAACAAGAGGAAGAGGGATATTCAGATTCGAAGAAGCTGGATTTGCATGAGTGGAATTGGGTAGAAGCAGAAAAGATGTTGGAATCCCCACAAATTTTCTAGCATAACAAATTTAAAATTTTAGACTCTTCAAAAATATTGGAGGATACAGAGGTGAGGTAGATAGCACAAGAAGTAGCAGCCACTACTCAAGAGGAAAAGGAGAAAATCGAAGTGAGAGTGGAAGCCTCAGAGGAAGAGTCTAGAGAAAATAAGAAGCCCCATTTCAAATTCGTAATGGGAGGAAGTTTGAATCAGAGTGATGCACAGGAAGAAACGAAGGCATCACAGGAACAAGAAGAACCTATTGTTACAAAAGTCACAAAAATGGAGACACAAAAGAATTAGGAAGAAGAGCAGGTGATCGAAGAGCAATAGGTGGGCTTGACTGAACAAAAATAAGCCCAGGAATCGATAGAGTAACAACAATATCAGTAGGAGATTGTGAATATAGATGAAAAGGTAGAGGTGGAGAGGACTGTGGAATAGACTCCACCAAGAGAAAATATAAATATAGAGAGAGCACTACTAGAGCTCGGGGGAAGCTCTAGCCACCACATGGAAGAGGAGGAAGAATGAACTCCTACAGATGAGGAACTACGGAGAATGCAAACAAGCTATCTTCTGAAGGTACTATAGTTCAACAAGATTGAAATCGAGGAGGTGGTACAAGGAGTAGAAGATGACGTGGAACATTTCTTCTCTTAGATAGGCAATGCCATAGCTAGCACCAAATTATAGTTTTGTATTGGATGCATGGGAGAATTGAAGCTATGGGAGGAACAAGTGTCTCTCGAGTTGGAGAAGATAACGGAATGGGTGAGCAACAAGGAGCGTACAAGGAGAATTATGGAAATTCATGTACAACATCCATGGAAGTTACCCAAGGAAGAGGTAACCACGATGTTGGGAAGGGACGACTTGCCAGAGGGAGTGATAACTAATTATAGGCAGCATCTGAGGTTGTACCTGGATAGAGCCAATTATATGACTTACCCCATGAATACAGTAGATTTGGAGCATAAGAGGGTTACTACGAGATTGGCTATCACTCTGAGGAAGTTGAACTTCCTAACACATTGGATAGAGTGGTTGAGCATCGAATTGGAGTAGATCTATCAGCTCAAGGAAGCTCAGAAGGAGGAGATGGAAGCCACTCAAAAAGAAATGATTGCAATGGAGGAAGAATTGCAGAAGAGTAAGGCTACACAAAAGGAGAAAATAAAGAAATTGGAAGAAGAACTACTAAGCACCAGGGCTGATTTTGAGGCCAGACTTAGTTCACTTGAAGAGGAGAAGCAATAGGTCTCACAAATGATAGAAGATAGGATCAAGGAGTTGGAGGCCCAACTAAGAGCAAGGTATGAATAGATGAAAACACAGTTGGCCAAGAAATATGAGCAAATGGTGACACAGGCCAAGAAGATAGAAGAGCTCACAAAGGACAACAAAAGATATAATGATATGGTCCTGGAGAAGCAAGTGCAATTGAGTGCTAAAGAAGATATTGTTCATGCTTTGGAGGTAGATATTCATCATCATATGCAGACCATTATAGATAAGAATGAAGAATTGCAAGCAATAGTTCAAAAGAAAGTACACTTGTAGGAGAAGCTAAAGAAGAGTGCCACTAATCATGAAAAGCAAATGAGGGAACTCCTAAAGACTACCAAAGAGAAAGCTAATTTCCATGGGGTGAAAGTAGTGGAAATGGGGAACTACGCAGCCAGGTTGAAGAACAAATGCGTAATTCTTCAATCCCAAGTGGATGACTTGAAAGTTGTGGTCACAAATTACAAGTCACTGCTGAAACAAAAGGATGAGTCTACGATGACACCGATCAAAGTAAATGGAGGGAATATGTAGGTATCAAATCCACCTCCTAGAAGAAGAAGTGATAAATGGATTTGCCCAATTTTGACATTTTTGACAAGTTTTGTAAACCGTACAGGTAGGAGTAAACCATACAATCAGGAGGGAAAACCATACAAGATGAAGGTAAATCATACAAGGTGCAATGAAATGAAATGAAATGCATGGAAAATGTAATTTTAGGTTGTAATTGCGCATGTATTTGATTATTAAGGTGTTAGACTTAGTAAAAGTCTTAATTAATGCATTTCGTTATGCATGGGCAGTTGTAAATAACTAATTGCCTTAGGAACCACTTTGGAATGACGTGGGAAAAGTTATATAAGGCCCCATTTTCAATTTTGATAGTTTGGTTACATTATGGTTATGATATGCTGATATATTCTGGTTAGTCTGAGAATACTATGAGTTTTGGTTGTGAAGTGTTATTATTTATCTCTGATTGTGATTGAAATTATTGAATAATAATATAGTTGAGCATAGTTTATGGTTTCTCTCATGTATTGTATGATCCTAGAATGGTTGAATAGCAATTACCAGTTTATCTCTGTTGCATGTACTTCTTTGTGATGGTTTTGGCTATTTTCATGTATTGCTATGGAGAATGGAATTAAACCAGCATTGGTGTAGCTTTGTGGAATGATTTGTGATGATTATAATATCAAGGAAGACATGTTGAACACTTTTGTATGATTTTTGGACATCACCATTGGATATAGAACTCTCTCAAGCTCTGTTGATATGTTTTGCATGTTATTGGATAAGGATTAATTGACATATTAAACCCTTACAAAACTTATCTAAGAGAGATTGGTCCAGTAGAATATCCAATTTAGCACTTGGATGTACCTTCATTTCGTACAAATTGTACACCAGATTTCGTACAAATCATACAAAAGATAATTACCTAATTTGGCAGTTTATGTGATTGAAAGGAATTTACCCGATTTGGCAGTTTTGGGAGATCGACTTGTTTAGTTACAAAACTATGTATGCCAGCTTGCAAAACCAAATATTAAGGATTGGATAAGTGGTACAATTTGGTGTCCGTACAAGCTATTTACTTGTCACATATTGCTAGTTTTAAATATTGTACGATTGTACAATTTGGTTCATTGATTGGGAACATTAAGTTGATCATCCTAAGTCTTAAGAAACACCTCCCCACCAAGAATATTTCACCCCTATGCTATAGTGGTGAAGTTGGAAGACAAGATATATTTGTTGCTATATTGGAAAATTCACAAATAAAATGGCCATAGAATTCTAATTTGTGATTGACTTTATTTGAATTCTAATTTGTGATTGGGTTTTGATAGAAAATGGTTTTTATTAGTATAATTAGGGTTTGAGCTAAGTGGCATGGATAAATCAAGCGTAACATTTAGTATGTGGTCACCATCAATATACATGAATGAAAGCAAGACATCTTCGATATTGCATGTGGCTCTTTTGACTTTAAAAATATCTGATTTGGGATGAGGTTTATCTTAGGATTATCTTCAGCAAAACATTTTATAGACATGAGATATTCATGATTTTGATGTTTGATTGGTTGGTTGCATGTAAAGCAGATTTGTATATGAATACCCCCTTAAATGAGGAATCAACAATGATGCAAATGAAATGTGGTTATTGTGGTGGTGAGTTGATTGATAGAATAAAATGGTGACAAAATTTGGAGAATGTTGGGTTTAGTAGAAGTGGAAAATCAAGAAGAAACTATTGGAGTGAAAAAAGTTGAATATTGTGTGTTGTGGTTGATTTTACATGGAAACCTGTGAATTGAAATGTAGTTCACATGGTGGCCTATGAAATGGACTATAGTTCATAGGGTGGCCTGCAAAATGGACTATGGTTCATAGGGTGGGGGAGAATTAGGGTTTTAGGGAGTATAAAACCCTATTTGGCATGTGGGAAGGTCATTTTGCACTTTTGGAAGAGTTATGAGGAGGAGAGGGAGGAATATTTGGTGAAGCGAAGCTCTTGCAAAACTTGGAATCAAGGCAAATATGATGAGAGGGCAGGCAAGCACTAGAAGCCAATGCATGACCCCATCGATAAGTACCTGAGACTCATCTTGTTTTAATTTTGATTTACGTGTATGTTTGAGTAATGCTAGAATGTGGGTTTTTGTGTGGTTTTGTATTTGCATGTGATATTTAATTAAAGGGTCTACACAGAGTGTTAAAGTGGCCAAATGGGTATCCTAAAATTTTTGTCGTATTTTTATTGACCTATATTTGGACTAGTTTGACTATGTGTGTGGGATAAATTAAATTTGATAATTAGGGGTAAATTATGCATTGTTTACCAAATGTGATTACATTTTCGTTGTAAAGTGGGAAAATGGGTATCCAATTTTTTTTTTTTGAGTTTGATATGGTTTGGTCTGTTGTGTGAATGTGTGTTGTAGGATACATGTTTGTGAAGTTTGACTCTATTGTGGAGTGTGAATGGTGTACTGTTTTTGGAGTCTGTTTGAACTATAATTATGAAAGGACGAAATGGGTATCCAAAAATATAATTTGTTTAGTACTTCTTTGTGTGCTTGTGTGGTTTGAAATTGTGTGCCATAGAGTGTATGTGGATGAATTTTGTTGTTTGGTTTGGTGAAAAATATGTGTTGTTTTTGGAATCCGTTTGAATTTTCACTATGAAATGGCAAAATGGGTATCCAAAAATGTGATTTGTTTGGTGTTTTGTGTTGTGCTTGCATGTTTTGAAATTTCCATGTCTTGGAATACATGTATGTAGGTTGCATGTTGTTTTTGTGCATCAAAAAAGGATTGTTGGTGGATAGGAATGTAATGTGGTGCATGGGATATGCTATAGGAGTGTTGTAGATAATGATCATTTGAATTAAATGATGAAAATGAATAGAACATGTATGTAGAACTAATAAAAATTTGTGTGATGCTTGTTTGATGGAACATGTGAAGATGCTTGAGCTACAACATTGTGTGTGGTTTTTGAGAGATGACCTGGGTGATGCCTTGAGTGGTACGGATGTAGAGTGGTTGGTTGAGGTATGGTTGAAGGGTGTATGGGACGTAGTGAGTATACATGCCAACAGGACATACATTTCAGTGTCGTGTGAGAGGTGGGATCTAGATAGGAACACTTTTCACTTTCCTATAGGTGAGATGACAATTACACTTGAAGATATATAGGATATATATACTACTAATAGGAGGTGTTATAGTGAGGGTCGTAGTAGATGATAGGTACCAAGAGGTATTGTAGTGAACATTCGATTCGAGGTGGGAGGAAGTTGATTATGGAAAGGAAATTGATTATGAGTATTATTGACACAAGGAATTTTTGTCTAATCATCAGTGTGTGGCGATGCTCATGATATCCATGTATGCTCTATTGGATACTTCAAGAGTGAAGTTAACCTAGAACATGTTAGATGTAGTATGTGATATGGTAGAGCATATGGTAGTGTTTGCATGGTCACTTGCACTGTTGGCACAGGTATATAGGAAGTTGCACAATGTAGTGTGGACAATGCATACAAGTTTGAGTTGGACTCCATGCTATAGGTATGGGCATGGGAGCATATCATGGTGGAGTGACTGTCGATGTTACCATACCAAAACCATAAGGATATGGATGAGTATGTACCTTATAACTTGAGGTGGCATATGGATGAGGAGAAGAATATGAAGAGGCCACATGAGGGTGATTATTTATTTTGGAGAGTATAGTTTAGCACTTTGGAGCTAAAGTAGATTCAATGGAGGTCCTAAAAAGGTGGGGTGATGTAGGAGAAGGACTTAGAGAATTTGGGAGTGATCCATTGGGGGTGATGGGTGGTATATGAAGTAGGCAAAGTTATTTCCCTTTAATAGGATCCTCTGCTACTTTGGGTTGTGATAGGGCATACCGAATGCGTCTATTGTGATATACAAGAGGTAGGGTGATAGGGGAAATAGACCTATCATGTCTACCTTGAGTGATGAGAAGGATCCAATAATAGTGATTCCAGATGTGGATGATGCAAGGACCAATACTGAGTATGATGTATGGTGGGTGACATAGAGTTGGGAGCCCAAATTTGGAGTGATTGATTGATGGGTGTATCCAATGGATGATGTGCCTACACTAGGGGAAGGATCAAAGGAGGAAGTGGAGGAGCCTCTTTAATGGTAGAGGTGACTTTGATATGATAGGTTTGGTATTTATATAGTATGATCAATAGATTGATAGGTCAGAGGTGAGGATCAAACCTTGGATCATATGGTATCTATGGAGGAGGGTGGTGGTACAGGAGGTGAGTATACATGAGACATGGCCAATGTACCATTCAATGTGTAGAATAGGATGGATAAAGAGGAGGAGTTTGTGACATTGAGGGATAGGGTGCGATATTTGGAGGGATGTTTGCATGAGAGTCAGGTAGATTGAACCTCATATTTGAGGAAGTGGAGATATGAGCATTATGAGTTGGAGGAGATATTAGTGGTAGAGGAGTAGGTGAGTGATGTAGAGACGAGGGAGTTGGAAATATGGTGTGCAGAGCTACATGGATGGATCAAAGTGAAGGATGTGAGATATGCTAAGGTAGTAGAGGATTTGCATCGCCTGGTAGTAAAGACTATGGCTACTTGGGAGATATTGAAGGTAGTGGTGGAGAGGATGCAATAGATAGAGGTGACTAGGGATGTCGAGTGAGCTACTCATGTGATAGATGTGTTACAGTTGCATGCCGAGATAGAGAGGTAGTAGCATGCCTGGGGAGAGGTGGAGCATGTGAGGGTGAGGAACCAGTTTATGATAGAGATGGATGCTTTTAGGATGCATCAAGACTATTTTGTGAGGAAGGGGTGATGAGGTTACAATGTGAGTGTGCATTGGTTTTTTTTAGGGTTCCACTTCTACATTATGGTGGATCATGATCGATATTGAGATCACGATCATAAAAACATATGCATTCACAATAGAGTCGACGGAGCTCTCTATCGATAGTGTCGAGGGATTTATGATGGGGGTGCTAGTGGTGTTGCATATTATGGGAGATATTCTAGGGTTGGATGGGGCAACCATTTCAATAGGGGCACAATTGGGATAGGTTATATCAATGTCGAGTGGGGTAGAAAAGGTGAAGAGAGTAGGGATGGCTTTGGAGTCGAGTGGGACAACAAAGGCACGTAGAGCAAAGTTGGTGAGGATGACTCAAGAGGGAATTTGTGAGACTCTCGGTGATCAATAGGGCTGAGATATGTTATGGATGTATTCCATTTTTTTATCCTGAGGTTTTTTTGATCATGTATTGTGAACATGTTTCATTATTTTTATCCAAAGGGTATTTATTATATATATATAGACACACATTTTGTTCTGGTCCTATTTATGGTTGTTGTGATTTTACTTGAATGTATGTGTGATTTCTCATGTATGTGGAATGAATGTAGGATAGATGTGATGATGCATGATACATGGTGAATGAATGTAGGATAGATGCCATCATGCATGATATATGATGAATGAATGTAGTATAAATGTGATGATGCATAATGTATGATGAATGAATATAGGATAGATGCAATGATGCATGATGTATGATGAATTAATGTAGGGTAGATGCAATTATGCATGATGTGTGATGAATGAATTTAGGATATATGCCATGATGGATAATATAAATGTTGAAATGCACATAGGAAGCACTCGTATCATAGCATAACCAATGGCAATGTGATCCATTCCATAATCTCAAGGATGTAGGCTAGTATAGGGATTATGCAATAATCTTAACAATCATAGTTATAGCAATCAAACCTCATGAAAAACTAAGCAAGGTGTAACTCCAACTTATGACTAATTTGAATGGATCAGAGTCTATTAGGAAACAATGTGTGCAATAAGTGATGTTCATTTATCCATTTTGAGGGAGTTAGGACTATCCCATTGTAAAAATAATCAAAGTATCTAGATCATTCGCAAGCATGCAATGATATATAAAAAATAAGGTCACTAATGTGATAGATTTGTTGCCACTTGTAAGACTATTCCACTAGTAGGTGGGCACTTAGGGCCTATAGCTAGTGATGGAAATCATCCCATGATGTTATGTTAAACCTAAGGACCAAATGAGATGAAGCATAACAATTGTGTTTCTTGGAGGCTTTTCCTTTTGTTTTCTACCCCTCATTTCTTGATTATATTTTTGTGGTACTCTTTACTCTCTTTTTTTGTGTGTGTGGGCAGTGGATTTTATTTTTTGTCCATTTTTTATGATTTTTGCTTATGCTAGTCCCTTTTTTTATCCCTAGGTTGTATGTTGAATGATATGATGAGCAAGGAAAACCATTTTATAGATGGTGATATCTACGCAATGTGTTATCTTCCCTAGATTCAAAATTTTCTTTTAAAGATATGACCTATGTGAATGGTCCCTAAAATATGTTGAACCAACCAAAAAAATCTATGAGTGTAAGAACCTATTAGATAGAGGTGATTTTTGATTGACTTAACTAGTGAATGATAAAAATATACAAAACACCGTATAATCTGTAATCCTGAGAAGAGGAGTGGACATGCCAATGGTAATGGTAACAGGTGTGTATAGTATTCTTGTTACTGGTGCATTTCTATAGGGGGAATATACAAACATGACTATAAGCGTAGAAGAAGAGCAATGTACATAGACAATGGATACAATTTGAAAGATATGACATGAAAGAAAAGTATCTATAAGAGGAAGTTTTTGAAATCTAACTAGATGAGATTAGAAACTATGTCGAAAGAGAATAGGTGTGTGAATAAATTATGAACATAGGGAATCATGGTAATGGTTTCCCCAGCATGTGGTGAGGTGTAGCAAATAGGATAGAAGCATGTAATTGGGAGAATGCATGTGATAATGAAAAACAAGGAAAATAAGGAGTGAGGAGAGATGTAAAGAGAAATGAGGATGAAAAAGTACAACAAATAAGGAGTGAAGAAAAAATACAAGGAATATGAAGAAGAAGAAGAAAAGGGGAAAATTAGCACAAGAATTCTATGAGAATTTATCAACACTTTTTTAGTGTTCATACCAAATAAATAGAAGAAGGGATTTATGGACTATAGGATGATAATCCTTTATAATATAGTATATAATATCATCGCAAAAGTTATAGCATTAAGGTTAAAAAATACTCTGAAATATTATACCAGATCAATAGGGTTTTTTTTGTCAATGGAAGAAAAATATTTGACGGTGTCATCTCTCTCCATGAAACACTATACTTGGTAGTACACAGTAGGAGGGAAGGAATTTTATTGAATCTAGATATGAATAAATATTACAATAGAGTCTCATAGATCTTCCTAGATAAAATTCTTCATAAGTTTGAATTTAGTATGATATGGAGAAGATGGGTGAGAAATCACTATAGAGGACCAAGGTTCTCAATTGTCATAAACAAATTTTTGATAGGTTTCTTTGAGAGTAGAAGATCCTTAAGGAAATGAGTCTTACTTTCTTCTTACCTCTTTATTATCATGGCAAAATCAATTAGAATATGTATAGGTGTAGCCCAAATGATGAGAGCATTAACTGGATTGAAATATTTTGTGTCTATGAGAGTTATCACTCACCATTAGTATATGGATGATACAATCTTGCTTGGAAAACATTTTGTGGTTTAATACAAGGAGTTCAAATGGATTCTAAATTGATACACCAAGCCTTCCTAATAGTTGATTAAATTAGAAAAGTGAAAGGTGTTCTTCATAAACACTCCAAAGAAGCCATAAATAAGGATAGTAGAGGTAATAGATTGTAATATATTAAGCCTTACACCCACTTATCTAGGAATACCTCTAGAAAGGAAATTTACTAATTTATGAAGGAAAAATTCAACTACTAAAGAGTACCCTTCAAGCCATACCAATCTATATTGTATCTATGTTTTAGATACCAACAAAACCTACAAATAATGTAGAAAGTATGCATAAGAAATTTTAATGGCTAGGTGTAGAGGAAAATAGTTGAATCCTCCTTGTGGCATGTTTAAAATGTTGCAAACTAAGGAGGATTAGAGATTAAGGAGTTTTAGGATTAAGGAATATTAGAGACATGAATGAGATATTAGTTGCTAAAGTTGGATGGAGGCTAATGAAGGAAGGATATTCTTTGTGGGTCAAAATTTTAAATAATGGGTACTTATATAGCCAAGAAGATATGATATTTTTAATCATTTTAAATCCCTAAAAATGCTCATCTATATGGAACCATATGCTCAAGGGAAGGAAGCTACTATAGAAAGGAGCTCAATAGAAAATTGGGAATAGTAGGTTGGTTCACTTCTTGGAGGATGTATAGATGGAGAACCTACCCCTAAGTTTGAATGAGGATTTAGTTGAAGTACAAGTAGATTTGGAAAAAAAGTATAGAAGTATGGTTGTAGACAACCTAGCCCAAAAAAAGAAGTGGAAATGTGGAAGGACTTATGTTGTAGTAACCATAGTGAGGAAGCCTTAAATAAGCTCAAAATTAAACTAAGGTTATTTTATGTAGGTTTAATATGGGTGAAATATCTATAGCATGGGGAGCTACTCCTAGTGGATCCTTTGCTCTAAAGCTAGGCTATGATATTCTATCATTTGATTCAAAAGACATATTTCAATGGAGGAAGATATGAAAACAATGGAAACATTGAAGATAGCAATGTTCCTTTTATCGGATGCATAGAATAAGATCCTAACAATAGGTACCTTACATAAAAGAGGGTTTCAATTTACTAATAGATGACATCCATGTAAATAAGAAGAAAATTTAGTGGAATAGTTATTGTTATAATGCAAATTTTTCCTTGTTATTTTTCAAGGTTTAATTATGGAATGAATAGAGGAGGAAAATATTAGTAAGAATAAGGACCTTAGCCTAGTTTAGATGAAGAAAACCCCCTAAGAAAATGCAACAAGTGTAAAATGGAATCTGCCTAAGGAGGGATGGATAAAGCTCAATTTTTATGCATCTTATAAGGGGAACCTTGGGAAGGAAAAGGGAAATTAGTGATAAGGTATAGCAAACGGATCATAATTGGTTTTTTTAGCGGTTTTATAGGCTCTATGATGAGTCATCAAGCATAAGCTAGAGTAAATTTAGCCAAAGCAAAACTAGTAATGTAGTTAGGAGCAAGAAAGCTAATAGTGGAGGGATATTATCTCAACTTTTTAAATTACCTTAATAAGAGGGATACATAGATCTAGGAGGTTTCAAGTATAATACAAAACTTTAATGATCCTTAACTTAGTGGAGCACATGGAGATGACTCATATTTTTAGATAAGGTAATAGGATGGAAGTTCGCAAAGCAAACTAGGGGGATCTTTGTTAAGAGGACCAAACGTGGATTCTCTTGGATAATATTCAACCAAACATAAAATAATTAGTAGAAAATAAAGAGGTGTAAACAACTAGTTTATGATATAGTCAAAGGTTAATCCAATAGACTACATTTTTTGACAAGCCAATGTAGTCTCCTAGGAGTAAGCCCCACCTTTGGCACAGTAGGTGTGGTTTGATGATAATTTGGATCAAGAGGAAGTTCAATGGTCTATGAAGGAGGTTTTAAACCCTTTTGAACTTTGGGTAAATCCCAAGAGACATGTTGAATATGTTTCTATAGATAGGATGGTAGTATAGAATATATTGAAAATGTTTAAATACTCATGGAAATATCCTAAAATTTTATAGCCCTATAAGAAGAGGTTTTGAGCAATAAGACTAGTGCTACTAGTCAAAAAATGTAAAAGGGTTTTGTCCCTTTCAAAAAAAAATATTTACCATAATAAGAAATGATATTCCTATAGGTATACATAAAAATACCATAAAATAAACTTGATTTAATAACATCCAACAACAACGAAATCCTATAAATCAACATAGATAATATCCTAATAGTCAATGAGCTTAAAAAATTCAATATATATAAAATGAATAGTAATTTGAGTCAAAATATATCAATATTAATATTTGAAATTATTTTCTTCTAACATATATCAAACTAAAAGCTATAACTTATTCTTATGAATTTAATACATGGAGATTGAAATTCAAAATCATTAAAAATTGCTAAAGCATTAAAATTTGTGGTATTGAATGACATGAATTTTAGAAGAGCAAAATAATAAGACAAAAACTAGAATAAAGACAAAATTCATATTGTAAGTAAAAAAAAAAAAACTAAAAATGAAATATTCACACCTAGATTTGTAATGAATGTGAAGCACCAAGTGCCATTTTCTTCCTTCAATGATCTCTTAAATCTCAATTTTATAGTCCTACCACATATCATATGTTGGTATCAAATATCAAATGTTTAAGATTGGAAAATTGGAGAACTTGATGATTTGATTCTCTTTAGCCATAGAATTTAGGATTCAATTTTATGGAGGAAAACTTAATACATTGTTGTTGTTGTTATAGCTCATGGTAATGCTTCACTATGAATCCTATAATTTAAAGGATAAAATTATAATTATTGATATATAAACATGAGGACTTTGGTAATTTCCACCAAGTTAGTGTAGTGTTGTGAAAAATGGATATAAGGATGTAATAGATTAGAGTGTTTTATCAATCATAAAAATAAAAGAAAGTGGAGGAAGCACTAAGATAATTTCCATTGGATTTTTATCACATAAAATTATCTCTTGATAAAATTATTTTCTAAATTCCAAATGTAAATATTACCAAAGAAGCATGGTACAACCTATAAAGGGTTTATTTAAGTAAAACTAACAAAGTTGTAAATATTGAAGAGAGAATCAAAGTGTGGGACACCAAGAAGGTCACACACCCTACTTTAGGATGTTGGCCCTGGGAGTGCATTTTTATCACTTTATAGGGTTTTCCACACTTAGATAGAAGAGCACTACTACTAACCCATCATTTTAGAGATTAATGTGTTTTGCATGTAGTACTATATTTGGTGGGAGAGTTTTGTGTTCACCAAGGGATTTAGAGATTTCCTAATCTATTGTATGTATTCAATATTATACAAACTCCTAGGTTTTAGCAATCTATCCTAGGTCTAATATCTAGGATGAGAATGCAATGCAATGCAATATAAAAATATTTATCCAAGAAACAAAATATTTATACTATATGGGATTATACTTTCAATGATCCGCTATCCATTTTATGAAAGGGAATATTTCTTTTATTTTTCTTTTTGATGAATACAAGGGTGCATTAATGAGAAAATTATGCAAATTGTCCTAATTCAAGACTACTGTGGTATTTGTTTTGAATACCTAAGAAAGAAAAATAAAATGCTAACTAGACTAATGATTATTTTGTTTTTTTCTCTTTTATATGTCCTAAAAAGGAAATAATAAGAAAAGAAACAAACAAACAAGCCTATGATATGAATTAGGAAACTAGAATATCTTGGGTACTTACCTATTTTAGTGGTTGACATTAATATACCATCTAGAATCAAACATGTTGCCTATGTAAATACATCAAATAGAATTCCTTCAGCTGGAAGATTTATTAGAACCTATAGAATAAATAGAAAACAAGGAGATAATGATATGGGGGCCTACTAAATAGCCAAAAGATTGTTTCTTTCTAGTTTGCATAGTTAGGCCCTTTGTTTATACAAAAATTGAGGTGAACTTTCCTTGGATATGCATGCAAAAAGAACAATAGCAAATATGTCAGTATGAATTATTTTACCCAATGAATTTGCTATGATGGCTAAACTAGATGGGTGATAGGATGTGTTGATAAAAAAATATCTTCTATCTATAAAAGGGATGTAAATAGATAAATTTGTTAGATTGGATGCTAGGGGGGATAAATAATCTGAGGTTTATTAGAGTTATGGTGAATACACCACCTAAAATAGGTTTAGTCAATAGATTTGATCTAAGTACTGGAGGATAGGGGATGAAGATTTTTGTTGAAGCAACTACACAAATATTTAGTATGAATATGTTGTCTAAGATAAATTTTCTTGATGTATTCACTCTGGGTGCTAGAGGATAGAGAATAGTCACACCTATCAAAAGGGTGACACAAAATCTCTAAGTGAATGCGTCACCTAAACAAGGTTTACTCAATGGATTCACTTAGTCCATTGAATGAACAATGAATCCTATTGGGAAATAAAAAAGGATGTTCCTTGCTAGATCAGGAGGACTTCTAATGGCTATTTGTATTTTGTAATGAATTCCTAAGGTATCTACAAGTAGAGATAAGGAACACTTTCAAAAAACAATAGTTAGATTTGAAAACACGTACTAATTCATGCTAAGGATATAAATTGTAATCAATGAAAATGTTAATAATAATTGAAAATTTAAAAATTATGAATTTTAGAAAATATATCATCGAGCTTCCAAACACAAGATGTCCCCTTCTCCTTGCTTCATGGAAGAATTATTGGTGGCTTCATGGAAATATTTTGGTAGCAGTTCACTACTTATTTGTTTTGCTAGTGAATTTGGTAGAACTTCATTACAAAAGAGAGTTATTATTGAATGCTCCACCAAGGGGCTAATTTAAAGCATTTGACCCTATTGGAATTTCCCAAATGGGATAGGTGAGTTGTCTAGCATGCTAGCTAATATGATCCATTGGTTGGATGGTTTATTGACTCATGATTGATTTCGTTGATTGAGGCAAGTTTAGGGGCACCTTGGGAAGTGGAAGAGGATCCATCCATTTATTTCCCTTCTTGGTGACCCTCTATGCTTGTATCTTACCAGCTATGACAATATTTACACCTTAGCCAACTTCTATATACAGTAATTAGACTTTTTATTTTTTGATTTGGCTTTGTTACCTAGATGAATATGCCAATAGGTAGATTCACTACTTAGTGTATTTTCTCTACTAATTGTTAAAGATCTAATTGGGTTTTTAATAGGGAATTTTGAATTTTTGTGAATACACTAGGCCAAAAAAAAATTACTTTGAGTCAACAGATTCATCCATGTTAGGTTTTGTCTATAGTTTTTAAGGTTGGTCAATTTATTATGATTAATTGACCTACTTTTTTAGTTTTATTTGACAATCGATGTAATATAGGTGATCCAATTATAAGTATATACATATACCCCTTTTTTGATGCATTTTAAATTTTGATAAATGCATAAAAAATAGTTGTAGATGCCTATATTTTTGAGAAAAATATGATGACTAGGCTTCGACTAATCAATACAGGACAAAACGTATTAGAAATAAATGTTTTTAGTACAAGATATTTTTTTTTAGTTTTATTGAATAAATGTCTTTCTATGACTAATGTGGGGTTTTAAAACTAGTTTTTACCTAGCATGGGTGCCCCCTCATGTTTTTGATGGACCAAATGTAGTCATGAAGAAACTTGAATAGGCTAGTTTGGAGATTTACAAATGATGAGTTTTTGTCTGAATCAAGGTAAAAATAGGGAAAAATGTGGGAGTAAATTCCACTTCTACCATGCATAAAGGGAAAAAGTGCTTTGAATATAATGCTATAGTTTCATGAAATGGCATAATCTGGACATCCAATTCATCATTTGGATAGAGTATGAGAAGGAATAGGCCCAAGTGGGGCCCCACTTGAGGTACAAACTTTTTTTTTTCTAGTTTTTTTTTTTTTTTTTTTTTGTGGTTGGCTCACCACAGTCAGTGTATTCATACCATGGGCATGAATACATCATCTCAAATATACCGCTTGACATATTCATAATTTTTTTGGGTCAATGAATTAAATTTTTATTAGCATATTTGACACTCGATAAATTTGCACTTAGCTAGTGTATTCATAAAACAAATAAACTAGCTTATTTAAATTATTTAGCTAAAAAAATTTACATCTATTTTGTTGTTATTTCTTGGTTGTAGGTGTACAAAGTATTAGAGTTTAGAGTATTGGAAATATTTTGAATAT
This sequence comes from Wollemia nobilis, assembly GCA_028583015.1. Lineage (NCBI taxonomy): Eukaryota > Viridiplantae > Streptophyta > Pinopsida > Araucariales > Araucariaceae > Wollemia > Wollemia nobilis. The sequence goes on from JAQPPZ010004842.1 coordinate 9,988,430, forward strand.
TTTCCATGCTAGTTTGGAAAGGTTAAATTCTAAAATGTATTGGACACCCTCCATGTATCCTCTTCGGGGTTTGGGGCCAAGTCGATCCCCAAATAGGGGTTCAAGGATGGCAACTCCAAAAACGTGGGGGTCTAGTATTCTTGTTAGATGATCTTATTCTCTTTCTAAGCCTGCACATCCTATTATTTCATCTACCAATTTCCATTATGGTTTAGCATTTTTTATGGAGTTCACCTATTGGTCAAGGGATTCTATTTCCTATGCTAGGATATGGAATGAGTGGTCAAAGGCTTCTATTGCATATAACAAGAGTTGGAATGAGTAGTGAAGGGATTTCCTAGGTCACTTCTCTACCACCCTTGACATATGTATTAATTCAACTATCAAAATTCTCCCTCTTTAGGTCTGTGCAACTACTAGTTGATCTTCAAGTTGACTTATACACTCATTCCTATCTATTAGCAAACTCTCAAATATTTTCATTCATATTTGTAGGGCCTAGATAATAATTTTTTTTTGGAAATTTTTTAGGGTTTCTTAAGCTATTTTTAGACCCATATGCTCTATTTAGAGTTAAATAGTTGAACCCATGGTTTTTTGCCCAAGGTATAGTAAAATATGTTCTTGGGCTATTGTTATTTGATTGCACTTGCATCAAGGTTTCAAATATTTATGCCCTGACTTCAATTTAAGGGAGAGCTCTACTGTGGGAGTACTTAGGCAATATGAGTGAAATATTCCATAATGTCCCTTGGATTATGGTTGGGGATTTTAACACTCCTCTTTACCCTTCAGACAAAATGGGTGGAAATGGACCACCTATCAAGAACATGGATGAGTTCAATGACTTTGTGAAATCTAACATGTTTATGGATGTAAAACTTAGAGGAGCGAATTATACTTGGAGCAATCGACAGATAGGGTTTCATCTCATTCAAGAAAGGCTTGATAGATTTTTTTTTATCAAAGGAGGCTACAACTTTGTTTGGTGATTCTACCCTACAAGCCCTTCCTAAAATTGCGCCTCTGATCATAATCCCATTTTGTTGGAGATCCCTAAATATTTGTCCTTCAAGAAACCTTTCAGATTTCAATCTATGTGGATCAAACATTCTAGTTTCAGAGATAACTTAAGTTAGTGGTGGCAGCAGCATGTCAGGGGTAGTGTAACTTTTAAACTTGCTGGCAAATTAAAGCTTGTTAAGGAAAAGCTTCGAACTTGGAACAAAGAGGTCTTTGGGAACCTCTTTGAAAATAAAAAATAGATTGTTAAAATTTTGAAGATAATTGATCAGAGGATCCAACATGGTGTTGCTGATGAAACTACTAGGCAGGAGGAACGAACAAAACTAGCAGAGTTTCATAACATTTTGGCCTATGAGGAAATCTATTGGAGGCAAAAATAAAGGGCTCTTTGGTTGAAATATGGAGATTCAAATTCCAAGTTTTTTCATGTCACCACGCTTAGAAAAAGAAGCAATAACAAGATAATTTTTTTTTAAAAAGCAGATGGTTCTATTACTCAAGACTTAACATAAATCAGAAAGGAGGTAGTAACTTATTTCAATTCTATCCTTGGTCAGGAATCATAGTGCAATGAGGAGGCCAAAGATATTCTCTTGCAATCCATTCCTAGCATAATAAATGAGGATATAAACCTTAAGCTTCTAGATCCCTTTTCTTATGAGGAAATTAAGGAAGCCTTGTTTAGCATGGAGCCAAACAAAGCCCCGGGACCCGACAACTTTCCCCCTTGTTTCTATAAATATTTTTGGGACATCGTAAGTGAGGATGTAATTTTTGCTGTCAAATAATTCCAAGCAAGCAATCATATCCCAAAAGGTATCAACTCTACTTTTATTTCTCTAATTCCTAAGAAGCAAACCCCTAAATCTATGGCTGACTTCAGGCCAATTAGTTTGTGCAATGTTTCTTACAATATCCTAACTAAATCCATTGCAAATAGAATGAGAGATATTATGCCCCGCATCATAGATCCATGCCAAGGAAGCTTTGTCCAGGGTAGGTCAATCTTGGATGGAGTTATCACAGTTCATGAAGCTTGCACTCTGCTCATAAGACTAACAGGTCTATTTTTGCCCTCAAGCTTGATATGAACAAAGCATTTTATAGGATAAATTGGGACATTCTGATTGCTATCCTCCTTAAGTTTGGTTTTCACCACCAATGGGTTAATTTGATCAAAGAATGTATTTCTAAAACATTGTTATCAATTCTAGTTAATGGAACAACTGCTGGTTACTTTCAAAGTTGTAAAGGAATTCGACAGGGGGACCCTATCAGCCCCATGTTATTCATCATTATGGTACAAGCTTTAGGCAGAACCATAAAAAATGCTTGCAGTTCAAGGCTAATATCGGGAATCAAGGCAACATCTCTCACTAGGGTTGTTTCTCACCAACACTTCATTGATGATACCCTTATATTGACTAAGGCATCAGTGGTTGAGGCCAAAATAATTAAATACATCCAACAACTCTACAAGGACACTGCTGGTCATAAAGTTAATTTTAGTAAAAGCAAGTTATATTTCTTGAACACCCTCATTTAGAGGTAAGGAAAGATTGTAAAAATTTTAGGGTGTGATATAGCAAACCTCCCCACTTCGTATCTTGGTCTCCCTCTTTTCATTAGTTCTCCGAGAGAGTCAATGTGGGACAGGGTTATTGAAAAAATTCAAAAAAAACTTGTTGGATGGAAAGGTCATCTTCTATCTCAAGCAGGAAAGCTATCCCTCACTAAGGCCTCTCTTCAGAGCATTCCAATCTATTTCCTCTTCATTTTCAAAGCCCCTATGATGGTTTTCCATAAGATTGAGAAACTCCAAAAAGAATTTTTATGGACTGGATCAGAGGAGAAAAAAAGGATACACCTTGTAGGATGGACCAAAGTGTGCAGACCCAGGGAAAATGGGGGCTTAGGTCTGAGGATAATTGCTCATATAAATTTCACTTTACTAGCTAAGCAGGCATGGCATCTCATTTCTGGTGAAGAAAATGAATGGACAACTATCATCAAACGAAAGTATCTTCAAAATATGGAATTTCTACGTGACTCAGTTCCAATCAGAGGTTTTGCTTTTTGGAAAGCTATTCTTAATTGTAAGGAAATCATCAAAAAAGGTTTAAGATGGGTTTTAGGCAATGGTGAGAGGATAAATTGTTGGAATGACATGTGGGATAAGGACGAACCACTAACGCAATATCCTAACTTAGCCCAAATCAGAGATATCACAAAAGAACTCATTGGCAAAAAAGTCTCTGATTATATGGTTGAGGACAGAGGTAGAATGAAGTGTAAACAAATAAGAATTCAGGGATTTCAAGCAGAATCAAATGATCTTTGTAACATTCTCGAGCAACATTTTATCCCCATGAGACCCAAGGAATATTAAGTGACCTAGGCTCCTACGGAAAATGGGCAGTTCACTATTAAATAAGCTTACAAGCTTATGTTTGATGACGAGGATTTTATCCTCCAAAAGGACTTAGTTTGAATAAAAAATTTAATTCCAAAAATTGTAGTCTTTTCATGGCTGGTTATCCAAGGAAGAATTCAAACCATTGATAATATGATGCGTAAAGGTATTTGTATCACTAATCGTTGTTATCTATGCAGGGATAATTGGGAGACCATTTATCACATTTTCCTTGAGTGCCCTTTTTTCTTGACTATCCTAAGTGGGGTTTTTCAGGCCTTCAATATTTCATGGGTTAAACCAACCATCATACTTGATTTGTTCATCCAGTGGCCTTACCCCTTTTTAATCCAAAGACTTAGATACATGTGGAAAATTTGTCTCAATCACTATCTTTGGCAGGTGTGGTTAGAAAGGAACCATAGAGTCTTTAATGAGTTTATCCATGATCATCAAACTATCATTGCCAGGATCCTATCCTTTGCCAATGAGAATGTGAACCTTATCCCTTTTGATAGCTATAAACCTCATCTACAGGAGACCATGATTGCTCAATATTTAATCTTAACCTTGTTATATGAGTCTATGCCTAGGGTAGTCAACCCCAGAGCCAATGTTAAGTGGTTTCCACCTCCTATAGGTTGGTTTAAGCTTAATTTTGATGGAGCAGCTAAGGACAATCTTGGCAAAGCAGGCGTTGGTGGCATTGTGTGAGATCATAATGGGAATATGATGCTTGCATTTTCTAAATATTTGGGAACAAGGACAAACAACGAAGCTGAAGCTAGAGCTATGTGGAGAGGCCTTCAAATGACTCAAGACTTAGAAGGCAATTTGATCATAGAAGGAGACTCTATGAATGTTATAAATCTCCTCAATAATTGGAAAACACCTCCTTGGAGGATTAAAACAATTTTTGAAGAGGCTAGGATCCTTTTCCAGGGAAGACAGGACAAAAAATCCCAACATGTCTTTCGGGAAGCTAACAAAATTGTTGATAAGTTGGCCAATTTGGGTGTCGATGGTGACAAACTTTTCAAATGGGAACATGATGTCTCGAGTGAAGTAGAGGAGCTTATTCAACAAGAATTCCAAGAATGATAGTCAAATTTACCAACAAGGAAGGCATTGTAAGTTTGAAGGCTAGGAGTATTCCCATATCTTTTTTGAATTGGATTCACAATAAAAATTATCTGAGCTACCAGTCTTCATGGATGTTGCTTGGAAATACCACAAAGACTAATGGGGATAGTCACATGTCAGATAACATGGCTCCTAGTCGTCTTAGTAATTTGAGGTTGGTTGATAATCACAAGGAAGGAAATAAATGACAATATAATACTTCGAACCAAAGCCATGTGGACCACCAGATAGCCATCACCATAAATGTAGCGAGTATGTTCACTTCTCCAAGGCTGATTGGCCAAGATAGTATGTGGTACCAAAGCATGTCATATACGAAAGAAAACAATTACCAAAGAATTATTAAGAGTAACTGTCAATACAGAGCTTGTGGGAGTTTTTTTCAGTACTCTGCTATGTGTGTCTGCAAATTTTTTTTCTCCATTATCTCAAGGAAGGGATCCGTGTCTGTTTCTTTTTTGTAATTATGATGCATGTGTGTTTTCTCGGGGTATACCCAAAATATTGTATGGGAAGTTTTTTTTTTTATAATAGGCTATGTGCCTTACCGGATGTAATGGCTTTGGCAGCATGTAGATTTTACATATATAGGATCCTTAGTAAGGATATGTTCATCAACAGCCCTGGGCTGATTTTTGTAAAAGGTTTTGGGTCAACCTGTAAAACCCGATATTAATGCTATAGTATCTTATCTACAAAAAAAAAAAGAAGAGGAGAGATGGACATTATTGTATTGGATATGGTTAAGTTTATACAATAAGGAGATATTATTGTGTTGGGTATTTTCCCATAAGGGTTTCCTAGGTGAAATACTATGTTATATGTGCATATGTTATCTTCTTTTTTTATTTGATTTTGTATGTAATATTTTTCTAGATTTAGTTAATCAAGGCCTTTTGCTCTTCAATTGGTATCAGAGCTAGGTTCTTTAGATTTGGTCAAGGAATAAGGGTTTCAATCCTGTGATAATTTAATTCATGAGTGGAAGCCATACGCAAAACAAATTGGACAAAGGAAAATAATAGGAAGCACAAAGGTAGAGATTGAAAATTTTAATGGACAAAATTTTGAGTTATGGAAACTCAATATGGAGGATCTATTGGTTGATAGAGATTAGTAGATTGCGGTCTTGACAATAAAACAAACATCAATGATGGATGAGGATTGGTTGAAGATCGATACGAATGTAAGGAGTTCTATTAGATTGTGCTTATCTAATTTGATATTGTTGAATGTATCGACAAAGACCATAATAAAGTCATTATGGGATAAGCTAGGAATATTCTTTCATACAAAGTCATTGGTAAATAAACTCTTTCTTCAAAAGAAGTTGTATTCACTTCATATGAATAATGGTGACTATGTGGATGAACATATTAATACTTTCAACACTATGAAGTTAATTAAAATATGTTGAAGTAAAAATGAATGAAGAAGAAAAGTGTATTACTTTACTTTGTTCGTTACCTGATTTGTGGGATAACCTAGTTATGGCTATCACCAATACTACTTCTACATTGAAAGTAGAGGATATAGTAGGAACATTTCTATTTGAGGAAATAAGATAAAAATATTATTAGGATTATCATTCGAAGGATGCCTTGGTGGTGAGAGGTCATTCTCAAGGAAGAAGCAAAAATAAATCAAGAGAAAGAAAATTGAGATCTAGGGGTAAATTTACTTATCTAGAAAAGAGGAAATGCTATAAGTGTGGTAAAATAGGGCATTCTAAAAGCGACTGCAAATACAAAAAGGCTGATATTAGTTGATCATATGATGAAGGAACTTCTATAGAAATGAAGACCACAAATTAAGATTCAGGGGACTTATTCTTAGTTGCAACATGCTCAAGTGAATGCCATGACTCATGGTTGATTGACATAGGTGCTTCCTTTCATACAAATCCTCATAGAGAGGGGTTCTATGAATATGAAAAGTTAAATGTAGGTGAAATATTCTTGGGAGACAATTTGATATATAAATTGATAGGTCAAGTAAGAGTCATGTTGAAGTTAAAATATGAAAGAATTAAAATCCTTCTTAGTGTGTTGTATGTTCTAGGTTTGGGAAGGTATATGATATCCATGAGTAAGATGAATGGCGTTGGTGTGAATATGGTATTCAATAAGTATAGTTGCAAGATGGTTTGTGGAGTCCTAGTGTTGGAAAGGGGAATTCATATAGGAACTCTATTTAGAATTGAGGCTAGCATTGTAATCATTGATTACAATAACTTTCTAGCTATAGAGGAGAGTAATATGGTAGAAGTAGCTCTGAGTATTCCTATAGTGAAGATAATTTTGTGGCATAAACGCATGGGGCATATTATTGAGAAATACCTTCAAACATTAAAAATGAAAGGTATGACTAAAGAAGTTTTTAATTGCCCATTAAATTTTGATTTTTTTTAACACATTATTTTTGGAAAGCAAACCTGAGTCAAGTTTCCTAGTAGTGCTACAATATCTGAATTATTTTTGCATCTAGCTCGTAGTGATGTGTTTGGACTTGCAAAAGTGCCATAATTAGGTAAATATATCTATTTTGTTACATTTATAGATGAATTTTCAAGAAATACCTGGGTATATATATTATGGAAAAAATCTAACGTTTTCGATAAATTTAAAGATTTTCAAGCTCTTGTAGAAAATCAGATAGAGAAAAATATTTTTAGAAGTGATAATGGTGGTGAGTATTGATCTAATAAATTTGAGTAGTTTTACAAGGATTGTGGAGTAAAAAGGAAGAAAATAATTATGTATACTCCACAACAGAATGCAATTGTAGAATGGAAGAACATATCATTGATGGATAAGACCAAAAACATGCTAAGTGGTGCATGGTTAGAAAGGAAATTCTAGATAGAATTCGTGTTAACTGCTTGTTACCTCATCAATAGATCTTCTACCTCAATTTTGGTGGACAAGAATCCACATGAAGTATGGATTTGTAAGAAACCCTCTCTCATCATATAAGGGTTTTTGGTTGTGATTCTCATATGTATGTACCAAAAAAGAAATAGACTAGGCTATTCTATAAATCTAAAAAAATTATATTTGTGGGTTATAGTATGATGTTAAAGGATATAAGCTATGGAACAAAAAAACATATAAGATTGTTTACAGTCATAATGTGAGCTTTAGAGAAACAAAAAGGGTTTCGAAATAGGAAATGCAGCAAAGGAAAGAACCTAAAATAGTTCAAGTAAAATTGGAATAGGAGGAAGAACCTATGGTAGAACCTGGTGCTGTAGAAGAAGATGAACTATAGAGAGATTATAAAGATGGAAATCTAGAGGAAGAAGGTTAGGAGGAAGATAAAGATACAAAACCTAGAACTCCAAGTTTGATGAGATCAGATCGAGTAAGAAGACTCTCAAAAAGGTATATCCCTTCAATCCTTGTTCTACATTTAATATACTAGTTATTGATGAAGAACCCAAGACTATAAAGGAGGTACTTTAGTCAAGTGAGAATAAGTCTTGGAAAAGGACTATGAAGGAAGAAATGAAGTCCCTAGATAAAAATAAGATGTGGGACTTGGTGAAATAATCCCTTGGAATAAAATTGGTTGGTTGTAAGAGGGTATTCAAGAAGTACAATATAGAAGTAAAGTTGGAGAAATACAAGGCTCGACTGATAGCAAAAGGAATTTCTAAAGTTGATGGAATTGACTGAAGGGACTGAAAGGAGATGAGATATTTGATACATGAACAAAAGTACAATATATAGGCATAAGCCTATATGAAAATATGACAAGTTTCAAGGACACATGTCAAGAATAAATAAGGGGTAAAGTACACATTAACTTTAACATTCTCTCTTAATGTGTACTTTCCAAAAAAGGTAAAGTCAAAATTAGAGACATTCACAATAATTCCAAATTTTTTTCAGTAATTCTAAATTTTTGACGTTGCTCACACCAACACTAGGAAAAAATTCACAATTATATTAACAGCCAAGAACACCGACCTAGAGGAAAAATTTCACATGGATCCAGTATGCCAAGTCTACCTGTAACTTCTTTGACATAATGCAACACAAAACGATGAGGCTTTTATTCTTGAAACCTGAGAGTTTGTTCTAGAAATTTTATCCAAACTGATCTTATCTAAAATGCCCATGATCTACACCTTCAAAAAAAAATTAGTGGTAGGAAAGTAGAAAAATATTCGATGAAGAGGATCGTAGATGGTCGTAGAGGGTCACAATAGATGGCAAATGGGTTGTGAAGATTGTACGAGAACACTGCAAACATCTACACATTACTAGTAGCAGCTCTAGAAAATATTACTAGCATCAATAGATATACTCCATAAACCTAAAAATTTGGTGCTATGGTGTTGGGTGCACACAGGTACAGTGGCATGATAGTCACGAGAATTCAAACTCTAGTCCTCACCAAAAAGAGTAGAAACTAGTGCAAATGGTTTGCTCATTGCAACCATGGAGCTATACCCTAAATTCAACAACATATTTCTAATAGCATCTTTAATTGTCTTGTGCAAAAAATATAGTATCTACAATAGAATATTTAGAAATAAAAATAACCCATGGTTCATGATGGTTTGAACAGTTTTGTATAGGTCACATAAGATTATAGTGGTGTTGACGTCTTCTCCACATGAAATAACAATGCAAAAGGTATAAGCTCCAAGAAATGGGCCATTGAGAGTGCATAGATCAAAAATCTAGAATGGAATGTAGGAGAGACATCGCGATATAAATGACATATGATATCAAAGATAACTAAACTCCCATAATGGGGTTGTTCAATGAACATGTTTATGTCAAACTCAATGGATTATCTTCAATCTTAATCGCTAGAGGTAGCCAAAATAATGAGCAATTGTGGATGCCCGTAGATTATATTTGGTGCTAGAGAAATCTAGCTACTTGGACATCATAGATGGATTCAGGTATTTAAATTCAACATATGCATATAAAAATGGCTTAGGATGTCATTGATCTGATCGAGAAGGAGTTTCATTTGCAGGTGAGAAAAGTTTTTTTCTTTATTTCTAGTAGAGAAAAAAAATAGTCTCCGCTTGCAATATCAATATTATTGCTAATGACAAATACTTTTCTTGTTAAAGTGACTATGGTAGAATGAGTTTTCAAAATTTTCCCCCTGACGGACATCCTAGATGATGAAAAATAAACATACACTATTTTTTTTTAGGGTTGAGCATCACAAACATGCATAGGCTAGAATAAGTTGACATCTAACTAGTTGAACACCCACTACAATTTTCTCTCAGGGTGCACACCATTTGGTACCTCAAAGAGACTCGTATTTGTTATGGATCGACTCTAGATCCACAAAAACAACATGTGTGCTATGTGGTTCATTTTCTTTCCTTCTCGACCATGATGGATTAATGGTGGATGGATTTGGTAAAAACCTTGTTAGGGGAGATTTCACTATTGTATGTTGCTACTTCCACTATTGAATTTGCTTCACAATGAGCCAAGCATTGGGATCACTCATAGGATTTCAAAAAATAGGTTTTCTTGATCACCTCTTTATCATGGGGAGATTTGTATTCCATTTTTTGTTTCTCTATTGAGAAGCTACTTCTACAAATAGATATAAGAGAATACATACATATGCATGAAAATACCTGAGACTTATTCTTGGTTAAAGTCCACAAACATCCAAATAGAGTAGACCTCCAATACAAGGGAGTATGACTACAATATCCCAATAAATTACCCTAATACAAAGACTTTTGTAGCCATAATTTTTTCTATAAAACGCTTGGTTTCTTATCCATCAAAAGATATGGAGAGCATACTCCCTAGCTTGGAGAAAAAAATTGAAAAATAAAAAATGAGGGATGGATTTCCATGAAGGAAATCCCCTCTCAAACTCACAAGGGGAGGAGATAAACTAGCTCTAATACCAAATGTTGGGACTAAAAGGAGATGATCTATTTGATACATGAACAAAAGTAAAATATATAGGCATAAGCCTATATGAAAATATGACAAATGTCAAGGACATATGTCAATAAAAAATAAGGGGTCAAGTACACATTAACTTTAACATTGACTTTGGTGAGATTTTTTCTCCTATAGCTAAACTAACTTCAATTAGATTTTTGTTGGATATTTCTACTACTTTTGATCTTGAAATATAATAGATGGATGTAAAAGCAATATTTCTACATGGTAAGCATGATGAAGACATATATATATCACAACCAAAATGCTTAAGGGTAAAAATTAAGGACTTGGTATACAAGTTGAAAGAGTCTCTTTATAGCTTGAAGCAACCTCCAAGAATGTGAAACCAAAATTTTAATAGGTTTGTTTTAACACTTGGGCTTGGAAAAAGCAAAGCAAATCCATGTATGTATTTTAAACAAGAAGGTGAAATTTTTGTTATCATTGTTTTGTATATGGATGACATGTTAATTGGTAACAATAAGGAGATGATAAAGTTACTAAAATCTTAGTTATCTTTTGAATTTAACACAAAGGATTTGGGTTTTGCAAAATTTATTTTGGGTATGGAATAATAAGAGATCATGCAAATAGAAAGTTATGGTTAAAAGTTAGGATGTATGATTGTAAACTAGTATGTACTCCATATCATATTTGTCAAAAGTTATATGTTGGATAGTGTCCTAAAATAGATGATAAATTTGAAGAAATGCATCATGTTCCTTATGCTAGCATTGTTAGTAGTCTCATATATGCATTGGTCTATACTAGACCTGATATTGCACATGTAGTGGGAGTAGTTAGCAGATATATACCCAATCTAGGAAAGTAACATTATATTGTTGTGAAGAGGATCCTCATATACTTGCATGGAACTTTAGACTATGCAATATATTACCAAGGAAAATCTAGAGATAGTTATATTTTAAATCTATAAGGTTTTGTGGATGTTGACTATGTTGGAGATATAGACAAGAGAATATCCATGAGTGCTTATTGTTTAGACTATTTGGAAGGGCAATAAGTTTTATGAGTAAAAAG